>JANCRC010000012.1:7852945-10352945 GCA_024362995.1 Heteromeles arbutifolia | reverse complement strand
TTCCTCTTCTTCAGGACTTTGTGTATCCACCGTGCGCTGATAAGCAGTAACAATAGTCCCACGCCCGCACCAAGACCTGCGTAACGCTAAATTGAAGTTTTATAGATTACTCTACGACTGCATCACTTGAGTACGTACTTGATTGAGTTCTGTTTTGATTTTAAAAAGTTTTCTTTTAACATGTTGAACTTTTATAAATCCAATTCGTGTAGGTCTTCTGTGAGTAAATTTTACATGTTCAATAAGTAAATTCCACCATTGACTCCACTTTTTCCGGCATACTTTTTTTCCTATGTCAGTATTATCGTATACTATGATCATCTTTCATATATGAATGAGTTAGAAGACTGACACATACATACCTATAAGGATCAGCTTGACCCTTATCTTTTGAGCCACGATGTAGCACGTGTACCCCCCGGGATAGTTCATACAGTATGAAGCTCCTCCATTCCCACATATTTTCTGATCTGTGCATTCATCAATGTCTGCAAAGCAGGGACCAAAAAAAACAAAAATTGTAATTTAATCTGTGGATTGAAAATTTTAAGATATGGTAGAGTGTTGGTTTACCATAGCAAGGGTCGCCAAGATAGGGGTTTCCTTTGAAACCCGGAGGGCAAAAGCATAGAAGCCTTAACTGATTGTACGAGGGAGTGGCATTTAGTTTTGTGCAACAGGGCATTGGATCATCGTGTGCCCTTGACTCATTTCTTCCGATGAATCTGTCAAATAATTTGGCCGAAGTATTGTCAAAGTTTAAGCTCCACCGTAGAACCACAGGAACGTTCTCCTGATACTCATTGACACTGAAATTGGAAACACTTGCAATCCTCCTAAACCATTTTTGGTCGACAAGGAATGCATAAGCATTGTTACAATCAACTCCTCTTCCTGTAATATCTGTGTTGATGTCCGTACTGATAGCACTGAGATGCGGTGGAATGGTAGTCTGGCAACAATTTATACCAACCTCACAGTTACCATAGTTTATACTAGTCCCCTCACAAATTGACCTGCACCCACCAACAAGATACTCATCTGAGCCCACCAACGCAAGGTAGCCACAACTAACTGCAGTGAATCTATTGTGTTTCTCGGAGTATACAAAAGGGGTTCCCGTCAAATTAGCCGGTTGACGACCGCTGTTCCCAGCACAGAAGAAAGTGACAGGGTTTTTTACCTGAATTGTGCCATCGGCAATAGAAATATTCAGTACCTCAAGGCTGGTTTGTCTTAAGACAGGCACGTTCCCGGTTGTCTTGTTGCAGCTTATTTCAAACCCTTCATCAAAGTAACAACCTCTGTTAGGTCCAATCCCGAAAGGGTATGGTATGCTAACACCTCCGCAATGGCTTGAACACTCACGCTTTGCCATCGGCGCTTCTGCTCCGGACGCTGTTGTGCTTAAACAGCATAACAACACAATGAACAGTGCCATTTGAACTAGCAAACAATATTGCATTCCTCTTTTCTGATTCTTCCCCATTTTCCTCTGCTTAGTGCTAAAAAGGAAACATATGGAGCTTGCTAAAGGTGTTATAGAGTTTGCAAAATACTAATGAAACGATGACACTTAAAAGTAAAAGGCGCCCAAACAGATCCTTACTTGCTACTCGGTGATTGACTTACAAATATCCCTCTTTTCAAGTCTTCTTTTGTCATTTGCTTGGAAATGTAGATATAAAACCGTCAGACATGACTGGTGGTAGAGGATTTAGCTTACTAACGATATTGTTCGGTCAAAAAAATAAAATAAAATACAATAAATAAAATAAAATTTTAATCGCACAGATGGAGGACAATATGTGCATGTATAATGTATATAATGATTTCAAAACTAAATTGTGTAGTCAGACTAACTTAATGAAGCAGGACTAACTTAATGAAACATTTGGTTCTGTGTCAGACTAAGAAGCTAGACTAACAATAAATTACTATTGTATTTCAATTTCTTTTCTATTAAAATATCAAAATTAATATATGTAAAAAAAGGGCATAGCCCTCTCTTCTTGAGAGAGGATCCTTGCCGGATTCTCTTTGTGAGGATTCCAGAGATCTTCCAATCACATCCGTTCATCGTACATTGTGAGATTAGTTTTCGTCAGGTACTGTTTATATTTAATTTTAAATAAAAAAAAATTTACAATAATTTCTGACTACACGATGTATGATGAACTTGAAGATCCCAAGATCCTTATAAAAAGAATCCGGCAAGAATCCTCACTCTCTCCTCTTCACGATTGTTGGTGCTCCTCGCAACTTGGAGAATTCCCGAATTTCTAATAACAAAAACTTACCCCTATTCAAAACCCAAAAGGTTTCCAAATAAAAAATACTCAAGAACCGAACCCTAAAAAGACCCAATAAAAAATAGGGAACTTTAACGAAAAGCTCCCGGTACTGTTCACTTTAACAAAAAACCACATTTTTACACTAAAAAGTCAATCCTGGTACTATTCACTTTACCTTTTATTTTGTCCTTATCGTTAAAACTCAAAGTTTTCAAACTATTTTCATTAGTTTTCCTTAAAAAATACCCAAAAAAAACCCCAAAATCTTATGCAGGGCCCGCGCTAGTAGTCATTTTAATTGGGAAATTTGGAAAAATAACCAAAATTTGGATCCCAAATAGAATAATAGCCATTTTTCTAGGTTAATGATAATTATACCCAAAAGTTGGTGTACAATTACTAATTTACCCTTAATGATTGAAGAAACTTCCTTTTTTCTCTTAATCGTGAAAAAACTCGTCAGTGACGCCCACCTGCAAGCCTCCGTCTACCTAAATCTCGTTGTTCTTCCTTCCTGCTACCTCGCCGACATTAAGCTTTCTCCCTGGCATGACCACCATGTAGGTTCTGCAAGCTCGATCATTCTGTCTCCCCCACCTTCCTCTATTTTTTCTCCAACACAGACTAGCTCTCCACCCCCTCCCCCAACCCCACGAGGGTTCCAAATGGCCACGTGGCCCATAATATCATCCCTAAAAGTGGCCACAAACCCCTTTTTTCTTGAATTATTCTCCACCCAGCTGGAAAAATTGATCAGAATTCCTCACCCAAAATTATAAGTTAATAAAAGATTGAAAATTTTGGAGACAAAAGGAAGAAGATGATGATGAAGAGGCAAGTACAACAGCTACTCAATACCAGAAGTGATAATCAGATGGAAAATTTTGAAAAACTTGGAAGAAAACCCAATACAACCCAACAATCATTGAATTTAGAAAGGAGAGAAAAAGGCAAAAATGCCAGTGTGAAGTGAATGATCACATGCTCATCTTTTCGATCGCAACTTCCCTTCGGAGCTGAATCGGATGGAGATCGGTCGGATGGAGATCGAGTACAACGAGTATTCAAGTGTGTTTAGGAAGAAAGAGGAAGTATTTAGTCTTTAAGGGTATATCAGTAGTTGCATATCAACTTTTGGTTATAATTATTACAAAATTAAAGTTGTGACTATAATTTTATATAGGGTCTAAATTTTGGTTATTTTTCCAAATTTCCGGTTTTGATTCCCTCAATATCGAGAATCGGACTCTTGATTTTATGGGGGGCCACACTATTGTTGATTCACGTGCGTGTAAAAGATATTTTTTGAATCACGACATGCTACGTGCGAGTTACACGTTTTAAATATATTTATATGCATAAATTGACAAAAGGAAAGTCAAATAATATCATTTGTTCAAAAAAAAAAAACTAATCATTTGATAACTAATTTAATCACATTAATATGGCCGTGCAAAATACCTTTTTTATAATTGGCATTACACGTCTCTTAAGATGTTTTAAACGTGTTTAAAAATAATAAATAAAAAAATTAATGAACAACTGATTGAATCATATTATTGCTAGTATAGTGTGAGGTACTAATAAAAAAATGCACAAAAAAATTAATTATTAAAAAAACACTGTTAAAATGACGAAATACGCCTGCCAGTGCCACATTTGATGCATTATTTTGGGTTGCTTTTGAAATTTTTTGTAAGCATTTCTGTCCGATTATTTTGGTGAAGCATATGACACCAAAAATCACTGTTAAAAAGTCTGCCGGCTTTATGTATAAGATTAAGAAGTAATCCATAATGGGAATAACTATCATTCCGTGCAATTTCTTTCCGCATAAGTTAAAATGCCCTTAAAGTGTTTGATGAAACATAGTAAACAACAAAATTTGGCCTAAAAAGACCATATGTCAACGGTGAATTGGACTCATTGCACGGGACAATTCCCTGTTTAATAAAATTGCCAATTCTAAAAAAAAGGATTTGGATTCCATCCGGAATCAATTTGTGTGGATCGTAAGAATCCTCACATTCTAGCCGTTTATCGTATATCGTACGGTTAGAAATTATTTTGAATTTATTTATTTAAAATTAAACACGAATAGTAACGAACGAAAATTGACCGCATGATGTACGATTAACGGTCACGATATGAGAATCCTTAGAATCCGCATAAAGAGAATCCGAAAATGATCCTCATCCTAAAAAAATAGCTTGAATTTTGCTGTTGAATTTACGAATATCAGTTTAATCTTCGATCTACCACATCGTCTGATCTACGTCAAATAGTTTGTCCAATATATAATAGTTGACTAGTTGACTTGACTCAGTAACAAAAAGAAAAGCAGTGAGTCATGATAGTTGGGTCCACGTACGTGCTCAGTAAATTATACTGAGGTCATATGTCAGTACATTTTACAAAATGGTGAGAGGTCGTTGCACCAAAGAAAACGTTGAAAAGTCTGGTTTGTTTTGTTTGGTTGTTTCCAAGTTGAGTTTCAGTACTGATTCCATCTCTTCTGGTCTGTTTTGTTTGGTTGTTTACAAGTTGAGTTTCAATACTGATTCCATCTCTTCGTTCCTCCCATGGATTGAATGCATGCTAGAGCAAAAACTGTACGTAGAAGAAGAAAACTATGTTACCTTTATCGAGCAGACATTTCTTTCACAAAATATACAAAAATAGTAATGTTTTTTACACACTCAAAATTAATTAAAATTTGTGACATGTTCCGTATTAGAAATTCAATTTATGAACAAAAAACAGTCCACACTTCAGTTGATTGGTTCCTAGTGACTAAACATGTAGCAGTACGTACTTCTGCCTTCTTCTTGTGAGACCTGTAACTGGGAAAGGAAGCTGAAGCAAGCAAGAGTGAGCTCCTGCAATTTTTTGTGGCTATTCATAAGCGCCATTCCCATGTGAGTGAAAACTCCTCATTCTTCTAATGAGTATACCAGGAAGGGGTTCCAGTAGGTATAAATTCATAAACCAAATGGGAACATTGATCTCTAATGCAACCGTACGAATAATATAATTACAATAACTATTTGTTCATTACTGTGTAGTAAAAAACAATATTGGTTGTACATCGAATGAAGAACACCATCCATGCAAGGTCTTGTCGATGTACAACCAATGTTCCAACCCTCAATTATTTTGGGAGTTTGGACACATCCAACCTCTAGAAAGATTTGTTGAATATCAGAGTAAGCCCTAACAACTGACAATTGAATTTTTCCCTTCAACTCCATTGTTACTTCTTTCATAGTAGGACGGTTCCTTCCATTCAAATTCAAGCATCTAAAAGCTAGGTTAGCAACGGCGGTAAACTCCTCTTTTCCACCATCCTGCATGACTTGAGTATCAAGAATATCAAATAGAATATTCTTTTTCATGTAAATAAGGAAATAAGTTACTAGGCTTCTGCTTTCTTGTGATCTCGTCAGAGGAACTGGTTTTTGTCTGGTCATGAGGAGCTCAGCAAGGACCACGCCGAAGCTATAAACATCACTCTTCCCTGTAAATTGGCTAGACGGAAAATCCTCTGGGTCCAACTAGCCAATGTGCTTCCTTTGAAAGTATGAACCTTCAGGTGTTTAGGTTTTATTTAGGGTTCATGGGCTTTAAATCTCTGTCCCCTCTAATTACGTGTAACTTCTCTCTCATTCATTAATAAAATTTTCATCTTATGGTCGAGATTTGTTTGTTAGAAAACAAATGGGGCTCCTTTTGAAACAATAATCACAAATAATTAGCAATACAATTCTTAAACTCAAATTCGGACCTTCCAACTAGGAAAATAAACCTCGCTCACGTTAAGCCAAACAAATAGAGCCAAGTTAGGCCAAACAAGGACCACATTTGGAGCACGAATTATAAATAATTAGCAATACAACTCTTCAAAACAATAGACGCCCTTTGAAGAACTATAAGATAAAAGTGTTTAGGGTTTGAACGTAGTATTCATCTCACCAGGAAACTCAATATCTATACATCAAATTGTACATGCAAGGAAAGAGTAAATCTAGGAAATTATATTCTCACAACAATTACAATAAATGTAAACCATTGACTCATGCCAACACTCTCCTAAAGTTGGTACGTAAATATCTCCTAAGCCCAACTTGTCAAGTAAGTCATGGAAAACCTTGGTTGACATTGCATGTGTTAACACATCTACCAGTTGCTCAACACATCTACCAGTTGCTCTTCAGACTTTACAAAGGGTATGTTGACAAACTTCACATCTAACTTTTCGTTGATGAAATGTCGATCTACCTCAACATGCTTTGTACGGTCATGTTAGACAGGATTATTAGCAATCTCCTGCGCAACTTGATTATTACAATAATGTAGCATAGCTCCTTGGTATTTAAACCTAGTCTCAGTGAACGGTAACTGCAGCCCCAAAATCTCACAAATTCCATGAGCCATACCCCTATACTCAGCTTCAACAGTGGACTGAGCAACTACATTTTGTTTTTCGCTACTCCATGCCTCACCAAATTGCCCCACCAAATTTCCAGTCACAAATGTAAAGTACCCAGACGGTGAAGGACGGTTAGCTATATTACCCGCCCAATCTGCATCTGTATAGCCTTTAACCTCCATATTTCCATGTTTCTTGAAAATCAAACCTTTCCCCGGTGAAGCCTTCAAATAGCTCAAGATTAAATACAATAGAGTTCTTCAAATCAGTCTAATACACACATGTAGAGTTCTTCAAATCAGTCTAATAAAGAGTCAAAAAAGTTGTGCACATTTGGAAACTCAATTAATGAAAGAAGAGGAAATCCAATTACCTTGACAAGGTTGCAGAAGATAGGGACTTCCTTCATAGCCTTAGGGACAGAAACATTGAAGCCTTGACGATTGTATTTTGAAGATGTACTGCCAATGTTATATACTATGCAATAGGGTCTAGGGTCACGGACCCTTCGAGGTCCGCCATAATTAATATCGTAAAAGGGAAATGCTTATGATGAGTTTGATGTAAATGAATCTTTCAAATGATTTGACTAATGACCTATTCATGTTGTCTAAGCTTAAGATCCATTCTAGCACCACAGGAGGAACCTTATGCATACCCTGTATACCTCTATACAGTATGATCAATTACTCAGAAACCATGCTTGCTCAACTTGGAATGCGTAATTGTTATCAAACAATGTGCTTTGTCCTTTTCTCTAAGAGCAAGTCTATCTATTTTAGGAGGGTAAGAGCGAAACACTTGAATTGTCCTTAATATTTACTCTGAACAGTAGTTGTTTTTGTGCAACTCCATCCATTTGCGAAATGCAAGGGCAATTACTATTAAAAAAAACATCTCTTTTATTTTAAAAAACATAAATGTGAGCTTTGTAAAATTCTTTTAATAGAACGATTGTCTCATTCCAATAAATGATTTCAAATACAAGGCAAAAACATAGCATTACAACATGCATTGTTAAGTAAACCTAGCGAATAAAATTAGTGTGATTCGGTCCGTCTTCCCTTGGAGTGTATGGAACTTCTTCATCATCCGCAGAAAACCTTCTTCTCGTGATGTGATTTTTTTCACTTATCCAAAAACATTATGAATTAGGAGACATATCTTTGAGGCCTCGGGACATGATATCCCGATCCTCCCCCTCTTACCTTTCTTGCCTATTTAACTCCCTTTTTCTCGCATTTGCTTCATCTCTAGCCTTGTCTTACACATAAGATAATTTGTCTTGATCCATATTTCGTGCATGTTGGCGAGCCAATTCGTCAACTAATTTTGAATAATCTTATTTGAAGAGCTCCCTTTAAACGCGAAATTTCTGTTACAAATCAAACAAGAACAGGCGTACAATAAATTTCATATTACGTGTCTACACTCCCTCTCAGTTTTTTCTTAGCAACCTTCTTACCAATAGGCCTCGAGGTTTCTTGAGTTTGTGCGACTGATTCAATTGTTGTGTCCAATGGGGTCTCTAATGATGACTCTTCAGTAGTTGATTTGGGCATGAGAGTCTCATTCAACATAACTTGTGGACCACTTGGCAGAGCTTTGTACTTCAAAGTATGCTTTACAATGTTCCAACATTCGTGCCTTGTGAATGATTTATCGTGCTTAAGATTGAACCACATTTATGCTTGTAGTTGCTGAAAAAAGAATTGTGAAACAACATAATAAATTATATAATGGGTTTTAATCACAAATGGTCCTTGACATTGATCAAACACATCACTTTGGTCCCTGACATTGAAAATCAATAGAAATGGTCCCTAAGATTGTCCACCATCCATCATTTTGGTCCTTCCGTTAAAAACTCCGTTAAGTGTCCTAGAGCTCTTGGCCGGAAGTTTGGGCAATTTTCAAAGCTTCGTAACTCAATCGTTTCTTAACCAAATTCGACCCATAATATATCAAAATGAAGATAGGAAAGTGTAGAATAAGATTATACCATTTGGAAGTCCAATGGTTGCCGGAGATGGTCGGAAAATAGCCTCAAACTTGACTGGTCCGAGTGAAAACTTGAAAACTCCCCGGAAACTGGGTAATCTTTAAACTTTCATAACTTCTTCAATACTCAACGAAATCAAGTGATTTAAAAACAAAAATCATACTTCTCCACGAGATGAAGAGAATGGTATCTTTTTAGACGGCTAACTCACCCTTGTTTTTTCGAAAAACGGCTCGAAAGTGGCTATCTTGGTCTTGAGTTAGCCACTTTCGAGCGGTTTTTCGGCCAAACCAGAGCGATTTAGCCATCGAAAAAAGCATCATTCTCTTTGTCTCGTCGAGGAGTATGATTTTTGTTTTTGAATCACTTGATTTCGTTGAGTATTGAAGAAGTTATGAACGTTTAAAGTTTACCCAGTTTCCTGCGAGTTTTCAAGTTTTCACTCGAACCAGTCAAATTTGAGGCTATTTTCCGGCCATTTCCGGCAACCATTGGACTTCCAAATGATATAATCTTATTCTAAACTTTCCTATCTTCATTTGGATATATTATGGGTCGAATTTGGTTAAGAAACGATTGAGTTACGAAGCTTTGAAAATTGCCCAAACTTCCGGCCAAGAGCTCCGGGACACTTAACGGAGTTTTTAACGGAAGGACCAAAATGATGGATGGTGGACAATCTCAGGGACCATTTCTATTGATTTTCAATGTCAGGGACCAAAATGATGTGTTTGATCAATGTCAGGGACCATTTGTGATAAAAACCCTTATATAATCAAATGGTTACTTCTAATTACCCAAATTACATTTTAACATTTTATTAATAATAAAATGTTGGGTTAAACTCTGTTTACTACCCTCATGTTTCGTGGTTTTCAACATTTAGTACATCAAGTTTTTTTCATCCCAGAGTTATAAAGTGTTAATTTTGGGACAGTTTCATACATCCGTTAGTCAAACTGTTAATTCTCTCGTTAAGTGATGACGTGGCGCCCATGTGGACAATGACTGGGCGCCACGTGTCATTAAAAAATATTAAAATAATTAATTAAATAAAAATAAAAATAAAAATGAAAGAAGAAGAAGAAGAATATCTGGGTTTGCATTCCCGGTTGCAGGGCGGGGGGAAGGCAGGTGGGTCGCGAGGGGGGAAGAATATCTGGGTTTGAGCTGCTGTTTTCTTCTTCTTCTTCTTCTTCTTCCTCCTTCTCATTCTTCTTCAATATCTGGGTTCGCGTTCGCGGTCGCGGGACGAGGGGAAGGCAGGTGGGTCACGGGGGGGACGAACTGGGTTTGGGGTGCTGTTTTTTTTTTCTTTTCTTCTTCTTCTTCTTCTGGGTTGCAGATTCGGTTTTTCTTTTTTTTCTTCTTTTTCCTCCTTCTTTTTCTTCTTCTTCTGGGTTGCAGATTCATTCGAATTTTTTTTTTTCTTCTTCTTCTTCTTCTTCTTCTTCTTCTGGGTTACAGATTCGTTCGGTTTTTTTTTTCTTCTTCTTCTTCTTCTTCCTCCTTTTTCTTCTTCTTCTTTTGGGTTGAGGCGAGGGGGAGAAGGGATGGGTTTTTTTTTTTAACTTTTATTTAATTAATTATTTTAATATTTTTAATGACACGTGGCGCCCAGTCATTGTCCATATAAGTGCCACATCATCACTTAACGGGAGAACTAACAGTTTGACTAACGAATGGATGAGACTGTCCCAAAATTAACACTTTAGGTATGACTCTGGGACGAAAAAGACTTGATGTACTAAATGTTGAAAACCACGAAACATGAGGGTAATAAACAGAGTTTAACCCTAAAATGTTAGTACCTCATTGGCTAGATTATCGTCACTTCAATAGATTCATTGCGATTTTGCGAGGGCTTCTTGCCAACATTTCAAATCTTTACGTAGATATTTGTACCTAGTCGAGATAGATTGCTTAGTCCAAGATGTGTCTTGAATTTGCTCAACATGAACCTTTTTTCACATGTGTTGCACCCTCATTTCATTTCTCGTGATCGGACAATGTTCTAAAAATCTGCCTGAAGGAAAATTTGTGTAAAACATGTTCATTTGAGCAACATCTATGGCATGCAATTAACATTTAAAGGCGGAATCATGCTTGTATGCACTCAAAAACAAAACATTACCCATGAAATTCAAAGCCTAGTAGTTATGGTGAACCATGACTCAACTCAAATCTTAAAGAAAGGAGTTGAGAAACTTTTATACCTTTGAAGCACCTCTTTGCTTAGCAAAGGTTAATCACCCATGTGAGGGCCTTCTTTCCTTTGTCTCCTTGCTCCTTGGCTCCATGGATATGGATGGAAGAATTGATTCTCCAAAAGTCCCGAAGGTAGGAGACCTCTAATTTTCGACACCAAGGATGGTGAAGGAAGAAGATGAGTGACCTTGGAGGAGGAAGGATTGCTAGCTAATCCCCTCCAAGGGGGCCGGCCTCCTAGAGAGAAAGGGAGAGACATGTTCTCTCCAATTTTCTCCAAAAGAAACCCTAAGGATGAAATGGCTATAAAGTTGCCTTTATACCACCTCACAATGGAGTGGCAAACTTGCAATTAAGCCAAGTTCACTACCCCTCTCTATATGGCCGGTTTTCCCATGCCTTTGGGCTGTTTTGGGCTTCTTGAATTTTGGTTGTTAAGTTGTCATACAACTTAAGCTAATGGGCTTGACGATTCGAAGCCCAATTTGGGCTTTAAGGCCCAAATCTAACTCAAGGTTTAAAACGAACTTATTCGTTTGATTAATTAACATATTAATTAATCATTGCCATAAACAATTAAACTATTTAATTGTCCTTACTCATCTTCGTTATATCCTTCAATCATTACCTTACACGGTGTGCGATCCATTAGGTTCCTTTTAGCAAGGCAGTGGGCGATTAGGACTCTTACTAATCGATTGTGAATTGAAACTTACTTTCAATTCTCCCTTTAGTGATTATACATCTTCAGGGCTTCCACAAGCCATGAGTGACACCTAGCAGTATGTCATGGCTACCCAAGCTAATCAGAAGAGGTTGGAGAACCTATTCAGTTTGGGATTACAATGCAATACGGTCTTTCTCTAATACAATACTCTTGACCACATTGTTTGGTTTGATAGTTTATTCATGCCTACTATCCAATGTAATTCATTTACTTATATGATTACCTTGAATGTGATTTGGAACGACTTCCTAAATCTCATTCATACTCTGGCCAGAGATTCTAAATCATATCATAGAGTATTCTCCCTCAACGTTTGAAGGTTAGAGATCCCTTGTTGAGCATTCACTTGCCTCCATGGCTAAGTGGCTTAACCCCAACTATGCTGTGGACACCCTCTGACAGAGTGACTTTGACATAGCCAAAGATCAAGGACCTAACCACAAGACAACTATGATGCCTCAGGTCAAATGACTACTTTGCATTATCCCAACCATGAGTTCTCATGTGACATGAGTATGAGAACTCATCGTTGATCGCGTTCAGTGGACTCATTCTTTATTGAGCACCTACGTACTTGTCTTGGTGTCAATCACACCATTGACTCGAGACCAGTCACCCTCTCTAAGAGAAGACATAGGACGTACTGATCTTAACGGACTGTCAATGCCCAATTGGCAATCCTATGATCAGGAACTTTTAGGATATGTATACGAAAGAGAATGGTCTCATGAATCTAACTTCTTTAGATCACATTCTCCCTATTACATATTCCTTGGACTTATCGTTTAAGCATATAACATTTATATGAGACGGCTTAAAACAATAATCTTTGCCCTTTATATTAAACTAGATTAGTTTAACATGTGAAATGTCCGTAAAGTATCATCATATGATTGGTTTTAGGGCACATTTCCAACACTGCCTAAGCAGCGCTTAGGGGCTAGGCGGTGGAGTGCCGCTCGAATTAATGTCAAATCGTTCATCAAATCGGGTAGGAGTTAATTAGTCGGTCGCCTAGTCGCTATCTAGGTAGTCTAGGGGGTGGTAGACGGCTGTCAGGCGGCCTCGTCAGAGCCTTGACGGTTCACTGTTTCGCGCCGATCTAACGAGAATAGAACACTGGAAATCTCAGCCATACGCACAAACCCCACTTAATTGTTGAAAGAATCAATCTCTAATTTCTTTAGAAAACTGCTGTTTGAGCAACGAGCTACGCCGATGATGTTTGATCGTCGGGATTTTTGGAATTCTTTTGGGTTTTTAGGATGAAAATTGGGGGTTTGGAGTACCTTGTGGAGGCGGTGGGAGAGAGGCCAGATGCAAAGAGGGAGAAGAGAAGAACAAGCAGCATCTGTTTCTCGATGAAATCAATTTGATTGGCAAAGTTATCTGCACGATTTGGAGTAAGCTTGTGGAGGCGATGGAAATGAGGTTTCAAATAACCAAAGGGAGAAAGAGAGGTTCTGTATTTGATTACGTTTTATGTTGATGGAACCGAGGTTTCTAATAAGTTAATAATAAAAGAGAGAGAGAGAGAGAGGTTCTGCATTTGGTTACTTTTTTAAGTTGATGGAAACGAGGATACGTATAATAAAAGAGAATGAGGTATGATGTTGCAGAGGGGAGAGAGGAGAAGAGAAAAGAATATAATGGGTGGGCTGGGCTGGGCTCATCTTATTACGCTCACCTTAATAATAATTAGCCCATCTTATTATGTATAAACTAGCTTTTTTAGAAAAAAAATTAATCAAAATTATAAATCCGCCTAGGCCCTGCCTAGGTGTTAGACCCCAATCCGCCGCCCAACTAGCGCCTAACGTTTTTTAGAACCTTGTGATCGGGTCATAAGTAACAAGCACCCAAGCCTGAAGCAAAGCAATGTCTTCCCCAATCGACCAGTTTGCCTTCTTAGTCATTGTTTATGGTGGCAAATGATTTGGGAAGTAGAAAACAAATATAAGAGATTGTAGTAAAAATAAATATTGAGTAGTGGTATGAGGAATGAAGAAGATGGTTGGGTATTTCTAGAAATTTCATTTATTTTTTTATTTTTTTGGTAATGTTTTAGATTTTTTTATCATTGGATTAATCTTGGTCGTTGATTTCTAAATTTTTTGAAATCAAATGCTGGCACGTGACACTGTAGAAGATTTTTCAAGCCCGGCAGTACGATGGGCTCTACGCTACGCACGTGGGGGTTGGGGGTACTCTGTCACCACACTGGCCATTGCCAATGGGCTCAAGCCTAGCAATTCTTGGCCGGGCAGTACGATGGGCTTCCTGGAGCCCACAAATTGCCTGCTAAATTGTGGGCCTATGGACCAACCCTTTTTAGGACAAGGGCAATTTAACCCAATTACCTTGGCACTTCATCACCAGTGGACATGCTCGAAGTTTCTCTAATTCATATTTTAACTCAGTTGTGATCACACTGAGATAAGGCAGAAGGGTAGCCTGGCGACAGTTAATACCAACACATTCATCTCACAAGTTGACATACACCCACCAACTGTACGGAAATACAATATATACAATTACATTTCTTGTACAACAAGAATTCCTCCTTACAAGTTAGGAGTACAACTAGAGTCATAATTTAATTCTAACTAATTTACTATATTTATCTAACACCAACAACTTGTTCATCTGACTCACAATGGATGAATTTCATTTCTTTCTTGGCAGAAAGCAATGGGTTTGTTAACCCTGCACTCCTTCAACAGAAATATTCAACACCTCTAGCTTGCCATGCTCCAAGAAAGGCGTGTGAGGGCTCGTAGAGTTGTTGCGATCAATTCAAACCATTTCTCTAAGTGACAATTGTTGCTTGGTCCTATCCCAATAGGGTATGGGATCCTCACATCTCCACACTGCGTTCTGCAATTCGGCTTTGCTATTGATGCCAATTCTGCTACTGCTGCTGGTGTGCTAGTACTTGTACGCCATAAGTGCAATAAAATGATTATACGAAGGAGAAATTGCATATTGCACTTAGTCATTGATCAGCTCCTAAGTTCTTCCTCTATGTAAAGCTAAGTTGCTACTATGAAGTATATATTGAGCTTTTTTTCTTTTTCTTTCTTCCGAGAAGTCTGTCTGGTAACCTCTATTGTGTTGAATTGCAATCTTGTTCTTGGCCCAAGACAATTGATCCAGCTCATGCACAAAGAAAGATTCATGCACATGCTAGAGAATTCTAGCAAAGTTTAAGTCGGTGGTAACTGGCTAGAAAGTTCTAGCTATTTGTACAATTGTGTGGATATTATGCAAGCCCAAAGTCGGCGGGCTGTTGAGTATGTCGGCAAAACCCACCCATAAACAGGTGTGTATGTGTGTTGGTAGGATGTAACGAAGTAAACAGAGCAGTAAGAAGGGTAAGTAGAGAAGCATCCATAGCTTCTAAGAGTGTAAGCAAATTGTGAGTGTTCTCTTGTATTGGTTTGTTGTGAGAGTGAAAAATCCTTGTGTAATACCTTGAGTGTTCATTTTTCTCTTGCCTATCAATTTCCGTTGCGTTACATTCTTCTTTGTGAAATAAACATCTTCATCTCTTTTAAGCCCAACATATTGTTGGGTTGGTTGTATTGTTCTTTAGCTTCTTTGTTTTTATGGTCACTCAGTTGTTTTCCTTGTGTTTGTATTGCAGCTTCTTGCTGTTCTTAAGTACATGGCAGGCAAGTTCAAATCTATGGATATCTGAAAACCCCTTCTTCTAAGCCCAATCAACGTAGAAAAGAAAATACTGTTGACTAGAAAGGGGTTTTCAAAAGGGAACTTTAACGAAAACTCCCGGTACTGTTTATTTTAACGAAAAACCATATTTTTACACTAAAAAGTCAATCCTGGTACTATTCACTTTACCCTTTATTTTGTTATTATCGTTAAAACTCAAAGTTTTCAAACCATTGTGATTAGTTTTCTTTTTTCAAAAAGCTCTTCCCCACCCATTTGCACATGAGTCAACTCAAATCGGCCGAACCTCCTTAATTAGCTACATAACAACCACAAAGAGAAAACAACACAAGGACATTTAGAAAAAACATCAGCCTCCATTAAAACAAAATGAAGATTAAAATAAAGAATCATTTATCAAAATCCGACTATCAAACAGAGAAAACCATGCATTGAAAATGCCAATTAAATGAATGCACGCATCTATCTAAAATTGTAAACGGCTATATTATAGACAATAAGTTATATACTTTTGCGTTGAGGTTAACTTCACTTTAAAAAGTGCAATTGTCGATTGCATATTAATAATAACGGTGAAGTTGAAGTATCAACAATATTAATAATTATACATTAAAAAAATGTAATTAACCAAAAACATAGAACGTTTGATGGTTGTATATAAATATAATATAAATAGGACTAAAGACAAAACATTATCTAATCTTACTAGTGACTAGTCAGGGATCTTGCACTAAGGGTAAACAACAACCCCTTTTTTTACCAAAAAAAAAGAAAGAAAGAATAGACTTTGTATGCCAGAAAATGGTCCCTGGAGATTGTTCTTGTTGATAACGCTCACAACAGGAAAACATGGATTAGGTGATGCTATTTTTTATGACGCCCATAAATTCATATATTTTGGTATAATAAGTAAGGAATTTTAGGAAAGTATCACATACAAACTTGCGTAGGATACAAAATCTTTTTGGAATCTTGTCCACCACACAAAAATCTTGTAATGGCTTGCGCTTGCAAGGTTCTGTAGGTAGTGAAAGATGCGAGTACACATGAAACAAAGGCAAGACACACTGATGTAGAAGTTGAGGTTCTCACTGTAAAACCAATTGACAATATGAAAAGTAGTCTAATTATCACATGCAAGGTCCCTTCCTTTCTCAATGTGGAATTGATACTCCAACATGCCTCCTCATATGTGGCGAATTTTCAAGCTTAGTACGTGTGAAACCCCACCCCCAAATTAATTTGTATTTTCAATTTGTCCCTGAAACTTTATAAAAATGTGCAATTAGGTCCCTTATCCTAATCTAATCTGGACCCTCCATCTTGATTTCCTTCTCCCCCCACGCTGCCATGTGGCATCACCCTAACTCATCACCTATCTCTCTCTCCCTTTTCCCCCACCCCGAGACCCACACTTTCTCTCTCTCAGCTCTCAATCTCTCTCTTTCTCTCAAGCTCTCTCTCGGACCCTCTCCCCGATCCAAACACCCACTGTCACACCCGAGCCACCCCGACGTCGACGCAACGCCACCACCACCCTCGTCAACTCTCTCTCACTTCTCCTTGTCGCTGCAAGGCACGGCAAGCTCAAGAACCTCCGACGAACCCCCGTGGGTTTCGAGGCAAAATCCGGTCGTCTCCGACCGTTTCACGGCAAATCGAAGGTGCAATTTCTGTGAGTGGACCCCTTTCTAAAGTGCATGTTTTAATAGTAGAAATGCATACATGAAAAACATGATTTATTGATTACGTTTTATGACACGTTTTATAAGATATTATGCTTACTTAGAATATTTTGGAATACGATATTTTCTATCGAACCCATGTTCTTTGTAGAATATCTGATGGATGACGATATACTATTTAGAACATCTTTCTGCACACTTCTTTATAGTATAGATGATGGATGACTTTATACTATGAAGATGTTTTTGAGATATATGTACCTATGTTTGGAAAGACTATATTCAATGTTTTTTTGCGTATCTAGTGTTCACTGTTCTGCCTGTTTGGCAATGATATATATATTGGCTTCGGCTGGGTGTAGGTTGGGCCTGTTTGGCAACGATATTTGTTGATGCACAAAATCAGTGAGGACTTTGGTACAACAGAAAGTTTCAAGTTCGTGACCTTCGCTTGGTTGCTCCAGTCACTAGTGTGGATAAGTATGTAAATGGACAGAGACAGGGAAGCAAACAACACAAGATGTACGTGGTTCACCCAGATTGGCTACGTCCACGGAGTAGAGGAGTTCTCATTAATTGTGAAAGGTTTACACAAGTACATAGGTTCAAGCTCTCATTTTGTGAGTTCTAGTGAATAGTCTAGTACAAATGACATTAGGGATTATTGTGGGAGAATGATCCCTATTTATAGAAGAGAGTTTCTAGCTTTGTTCTGACATTGACACGTGTCATGCTGTGATTGGCATCTGATGTTGACACTTGTCGCCTTGGGATTGGCTTCTGATGTTGACACATGTCGCGCTGTGATTGGCATCTGATGTTGACACGTGTCGCCTTGTGATTGGCCTCTGACCTTGTGGGTCCTTGACGGTATAATGTTGACCGGTTCTCAGTAGTTTCGGGATTGGTCAAGTATGGTACAAACAGTGCTCCCCTAAGTTCCCGAGTGAGGGAAGCTCCTCGGTTGGGGACTTGCAAGTTCCAAGCCACTGAGTAATCCCGAAACTTCCAAGTACTGAAGTGTGGTGTCGTTTTCACTTGCCTTTTCTATTCCATAGGTGGAAGTGGCATCTTCTCTGGAAGCATTTATCCTCCATTCATGAGTGGTATCTCTAGCTGATGTTGACGCACAAGGTAATGTATCATTTTCACTTGAAGCTTACTTGTAGTTTCGGGCTTGGTCAAGTGTGATACAAACACTATAGTAGGAGTCCCCCAAGTCTCTGAGCGAGGAGATCTGCCGAAAGAGGTGATAGACAAGGTAAGTAATCAGAGTTCCAAGCAATCAGGTCTAGGTTGGAAGCTTGACTTCGGGTTCCGGCTAATTATTCTCCTTCTCCTTGTTTCTCATTCAACAAGAAGGATAAAGAGAAGAAAAGGGAGAAGAGATGATATGAGATACTTTTGCTTTTGAAGAAGTAACTTTCCACAGGCTTATTCTTGAACTGGGCTGGAGGGTTTTCTAGTTTCCTCCAAATAAGCGAGCCAACTCAGGAATTTGAGGGTCAAAATAAGTCCGTCAAATCTATAGTACGTTTGACCCTGATGATATGGGATACTTTTACTGTTGGTATGGCGAGGCTTTGCTCTTTGGCGACGGTGCCAGCGAAAGGTTGTTGAAGCTTCTCGAGCTATTGGATTCAACTCAGACTTCTTCTGCTGAGTTATATGATTGTGCAGGGCGGGGTGTCATGCCATAGCGATCTGTTACAGCTCATCATGCTGCATTCTTCTCTGCTTGTTTCTTCTGAACGGCAGGCAGGCACGAGGTAGAGGTGATGGTCTGTTTCTTTGTTCAATCTTTCCAAGTGCCGACCGATTGCTTTCTTTCTCCTTGTCCCGTAGGCAAGAGCAAGGGTAAAGGAAAAGCATGCCATGAGATATTTTTGCCTTCGACTCTGATGATATGAGTTACTTTTGCTTTTGAAGAAATATCTTTCCACATGTTTATTCTTGAACTGAGCTGTAGGGCTTCTTAGCAAGGAATAAGAGACTTGATCTTGAATTGGACTTGTAATTTCTTCAAGGGCTGTTGGTGGCTTGATTTTTGAAGGAAATCGGACCATGAGTAATCTC
The DNA here is from genome assembly GCA_024362995.1 of Heteromeles arbutifolia. Lineage (NCBI taxonomy): Eukaryota > Viridiplantae > Streptophyta > Magnoliopsida > Rosales > Rosaceae > Heteromeles > Heteromeles arbutifolia. Next base: position 10,333,831 of record JANCRC010000012.1, on the reverse strand, counting down.
ACATGGCAAGTGATCCTCAGTTTAGTTGAGGATGAATTAGCACGTTGTTTCCACATGCTTCAAGGTATCAGTTTCACTTGCCTTATCTGTTCTCCATGCAGATGTGGCATCTTCTCTGGAAGCACAAAATGTTGAAGATGAGTACTCGAGAGCAATGCTAGGTAAGCAATCAGGAAGGGGTTCCAGGTAATCGGTTCCTGACTGGAAGCTTGATTCCAAGTGCTGGCTGATTGCTCTCTTTCTCTTTGTCTTGCAGGTAAGAGCAAGGGCGAAGGAAAAGACAGGGAAAAAGCATGATATGGGATACTCTTGCTTTTGTCCCTGATGATATGAGATATTCTTGCTCTGGTGTGGCTTGTTTACAGAGGTATTATCGGGGGGAAAGAAAGCTAAGTATTTTGAGTGGCTTCGTTGGGAGTGTCCTCTCGGGTGTGAGGAGGAGTTGAACATTTTTGCAGGTCTACCTGGTTATGGAAGATGAAGGTCCACATATATTAGGAATTTCCCTAATCAGCAACTGGTAATGTTGTTCCTTTACCCTTATCGGTCATATCGATGTAGTGGGAGCTGCAAGATTCACGTGTTTTAACTTTGTCAGAGATCTTTTGATAAAGTGTTCCGTGATATCCGGAAAGCTGATGTTGCTTGTGAAAAATGCCGACAATTTATATCCAGGAAAATCTGGCTCTTCGAAGTTCGAAGAGATGTGCCTCTTCGATTTTTGAACAAGCGAGTATGTTGAAGATCTGGCTCTCAAAATGCGGAAAGCGTTGCCTCTTCGATTTTTGAACCAAGCAGATCTGTTGAAGATCTGGCTCTCGAAATTCGGAAAGCGTTGCCTCTTCGATTTTTGAACCAAGCAAATCTATTGAAGATCTGGCTCTCGAAGTTCGGAAAGCGTTGCCCCTTCGATTTTTGTACCAAGCAAATCTGTTGAAGATCTGGCTCTCGAAGTTCGGAAAGCGTTGCCCCTTCAACTTTTGAACAAGCATATCTGTTGAAGGTGTATTCTCAAAGATAAGGAAAAATTAGGCATTCTTGTGGGTATGCTTTGCCATAGAGGACAGATTTGACTCGTATAGTGATTTCCCAATTAGCAAGTAGTGGTGCTATTCCTTTACCCTTGTGGGTAATAGTAGGGTAGCTAGAACTTCGAAATTCTCGTGCCATAACTTTGTCAGAGCAGTTTGAAAAAGTGGTCCGTGATATCCGGAAAGCTGATGTTGCGTGTGAAGATTGCAGACACATTTTATCCAAGGAGATCTGGCTCTCGAAATTCGAGGAGCGATGCCTCTTTGATTTTCAAACAAACGGCCCTGTTGCCTTTTCTTTTATAGGGGCACCAATTATGTTTAAGAAGTACGCTTAAAGAGTTACTGCTTGTAGAAATCTTCCCTTCATTTTTGTGCTTCTGAGATTTATTGGACCTCATTTTTCCTTCGTCATTTCTGAAAATGTCTGGCCCATCCGACCGTCGTTTTGACTTGAATGTTGAGGAAGAGGCAGCCAGGTCTCCTCAAGACAACATATGGCGTCCGTCTTTCTTATCCCCTACTGGTCATCTTACCGTTGGGGATTCTGTGATGAAGAATGACATGACCGCTGCGGTGGTGGCCAGGAATCTTCTCACTCCCAAAGATAACAGACTACTTTCCAAACGGTCCGATGAATAGGCTGTTAAGGATTCTCTGGCTTTCAGTGTTCAGTGTGCGGCTTCTGTGTCTAATATGGCCCAGCGCCTATTTGCTCGAACCCGCCAGGTTGAGTCCTTGGCGGCTGAGGTGATAAGCCTCAAACAGGAGATCAGAGGGCTTAAGCATGAGAATAGACAGTTGCACCTGCTTGCACATAGCTACTCCACGGGCATGAAGAGAAAGCTTGACAGGCTGGAGGAATCAGAGAGTCAGATTCTAAGTGATCATTAGAGGTTTGTGGGTTTGTTCTAAGGGCATCTATTGCCTTCGTCTTCTAGAGCTTTACCGCGTACTGATGCTCCAAACGATCGACCTCCGGTGCCTCCTCCTTCTGGGGTTCTGCCCAGTACAGAGGTTCCAAATGACCACCTTCCGGTGCCTCCTCTTTCTGGTGCTTTGTCGAGTACTGAGGCTTTTCCTGGGCAACCTTTGTGAAGGTTCCCTCCTGTTTGTTTGTTTTGATTCTTGTGTATGTACATATATGTAATTTATCGATGATGTCAATAAACAAGCTTTACTTCATTCAGCGTATTGTGTTAAATACACTAAGGCATCCTCCACTAAGTTCTTTGAATTATTTCTTTTGTTGAAATTTGCATGTTGAAACTTCATGGGTGGATCCTGTAGGTTGAAATAGTGCTCCCCTAATTTCCCGAGTGAGGAAAACTTCTCGATTGGGGACTTGAAAGATCCAAGTCACTAAGTAGTAGCGGAACTTTCGAGTACCAAGGTGTACTAGCATATGATAGGAGTCCCCCAAGTTGTCGGTCGAGGAGAGTTGCCGAAGGAGGTGTCTTGCTTGTTACCAAGTTGTCAGAATATCGATGCCTTGCCTTGCTTCATTTGGTGAAGCACAATTCTTTCTTAGTGAAGTACAATTCTTTCTTAGTGAAGTACAATTCTTTCTTGCTTCATGTTTGAGAGGTAGGGAAATAATAAAAATGAGACCCAAGGTCTCATCCCTTTGCCCATTTCTGCTTCCCCCTTTTGTGGTGGAATTGCTTTTCGTTTCCGCTAATCAGCCTGAGTCGCTGCAATTATAACACCCTTCTCTGTAGCTCAAATCGCAAAGTCATCTTCATGAAAGTTGTTCCTTAACTTGTGATCTACAACATATCCAAATTTGAGATCCATCGGAGTTGTACAACTCCAGACATTCAGGTATGATGAATAACTGTTCATGATTTGTCTGTCAACCCATCAGACCTGTTGTTAGCTTCGTAACTCCATTTTATCTTGCTCAAATCAATATACTTTCTTCATCGAAGTTGTTCCTCATTATCTCTTCCGTAACATATCAAAAATTCAGAATGAATTAATGGTTAAATACTTCCAGATCTTTGAAACATCACAACAGCTTTGGAATCGGCAGGAATCTGACTGTCATGTTTGGAGCCTTAAAACTCTAATTTCCTTCGCTCAAACAGAAATATTTCCTTCTTGAAAGTTGTTTATCTGTTCAAGAACCATAAGATATCGAAAATTCGGCTTCATTGAAGAAGAGCAGAAGTTGCGGAAATTTGATAGATGAAAGGTGACGGAAGAGGGAGAGAGGGAAAAAGGCTTGACTAGTTAAAGCTATTTTTTGGACACAAAATTTGATTTAGCTTCACACTATCTTGATCAAGAGTGTGTGACGCTCTTGCATGTTTTAGTGTTGAAATTTTGTAGTGAAGCTTTGTTGTTGAAGCTTTGTAGGTGAAGCTTTGTTGGTGAAGCTTTGATGTTGAAGCTTTGTAGGTGAAGCGTTGGTGTTGAAGCTTTGTAGGCACCATAAATTGATTTTGCTTCACACTATCTTGATAAACCACAACCATGACTACAATGCCAACCAACAACCATGACCACAAAAGTAGCCGAAATTAATTGTTGGTTTTACACTACTTTGTTTGAGCTAATAATCAACAATCTCCACCTTGACTCAAACCCTTTAAGTAGAACTCCTAATAGTCGTCTCCCACTCCCCCATGGGGCAATCAACAAATTTTACAAATGCCAATCAAGTCTAAGCAGTGCTTAAACTTAAGCAACGAAACTGGCTTTGTTAACATATCCGCAGGATTGTCAGTGGTCCAAATCTTCTGAAGAAGAATATCTCCCTCGTCAATAATCTCACGAACAAAATGGAACCTTACATCAATGTGTTTCGTACGTGCATGATGAACTTGATTCTTTGCTAAATGAATAGCACTCTGACTGTCGCAATGAACATCCACATGGTCTTGTTGAACCCCTAAGTCATCAAGCAACCCTTGAAGCCAGATGGCTTCCTTTATAGCTTCTGTTACAGCTATGTATTCTGCCTCAGTAGTCGACAAAGCAACTGTAGATTGCAGAATCGACCTCCAACTTACTGGACCTCCAGCAATAGTGAATACAAAACCAGTAGTGGACCTACGCTTGTCCAAATCACCTACGTAATCAGAATCCACATATCCAACAACACATTGACCAGTAATTTTATCCTGCTGGAACAATAAACCAACATCCACAGTACCCAGAATATACCGTAGAATCCATTTCACAGCTTGCCAATGCCCTTTTCCTGGATTATGCATATATCTACTGACAATACTAACAGCTTGTGAAATATCAGGCCTAGTACACACCATAGCATACATCAAACTACCAACAACATTTGCATAAGGAATTTGAGCCATGTACCGACTCTCTTCAACATTTTTAGGAGACATAGAAGCGCTAAGTTTGAAATGAGGGGCAAGAGGTGTACTAACCGGTTTTGAATTTTCATTCATCCTGAAACGTTGTAGTACCTTCTTCAAATACTGCTTCTGACACAGACTAATCTTGCCATTCGCTCTATCTATGTCAATTTCCATACCTAGTATCTTCCGAGCTTCTCCCAAATCCTTCATCTCAAATTCATTACTCAGTTGAGTCTTCAACCTTTCAATCTCCACTTTGCTCTTACATGCTATAAGCATATCATCAACATATAAAAGCAGATAAATGAAGGTTCCATCTTGTAGTTTGCGAAAGTGTACACAATGGTCATAGTGACTTCTTGTGAACTTTTGCCCAATCATAAATTGATCAAATCGCTTGTACCATTGTCTTGGAGACTGCTTCAAGCCATACAATGATTTTTCCAATTTGCAAACCCAATTTTCCTTTCCAGCAACCTTAAAACCTTCTGGCTGAGACGTATAAATCTCTTCCTCCAAATCACCATGTAAGAACGCAGTCTTGCAATCAAGTTGGGCCAACTCAAGATCAAACTGTACAACCAAAGCCAACATAATACGAATAGACGAATGTTTTACTACAGGAGAAAATACCTCATTGTAGTCAATGCATTCTTTCTGAGCGTAGCCTTTAGCTACCAATCTGGCTTTGAATCTTACATTATCTTTTCCCAAAGATTCCATCTTCTTGGCATACACCCATTTACAACCAATTGCTTTCTTCCCTTTTGGTAACTGAACCAGCTTCCAAGTCTCATTTTTATGAAGGGATTTCATCTCCTCATCCATAGATTTCTTCCACACCTCGCACTCTGAACTCATGACAGCTTCTTTGTAGGCGGATGGAATATCATCTTCAATAACGGGAAGTGCATATGCCACAATATCAGTAAATCGAGCAGGCTTTCGAATTTCCCTTCTCGATCTTCTGGTTGCAATATGGTCTTGTTGTTGTGGAGGCTCTTGGGTAGGTGCCTCCTCTTCATCATCCTCATCCTCATCATCAGAATTAACTGTAGGACTGGTGTTTGTAACATCAGGCCTTACTGGAACAACTGGAGTCTTCAGTAACTCCACCTGCTTTGAGCTACTCATGGTCTCGGTCGCTTTAGTTTCACCTTCATGCTTGTTCTGATTAACCATAGCAGCCTCATCAAAAGTCACATCTCTGCTTACAACAAATTTCTTCTCATCTGAACACCAGAGTCGGTATCCCTTCACGCCAGTACTAAAACCCATATATAGACCTTTCTTTGCTCTTGGATCCAACTTGCTTTCTCTAACATAATAGTAAGCAGGACAACCAAATATGTGTAAAAACTTGTAATCAGTACAAGGTTTACCAGACCATACCTCCATGGGCGTTTTGCCCTCGTTCGCAGCAGCTGGCAATCGATTAATGAGATGAATTGCATAAGTAATTGCCTCAGCCCAAAATGCCTTGCCTAAACCAGCATTAGACAACATACACCGAACTTTCTCAAGCAAAGTACGATTCATGAGCTTCGCCACCCCATTCTGTTGCGGTGTCTCCTTAACCGTGAAGTGCCTCACAATACCCTCATCTTGACAAACTTTCAAGAAAAGATCAGAGTTATATTCACCCCCATTGTCTGATCTGAGAGTCTTGATCTTTCGACCGCTTTGCGTTTCAATCATCTTTTTCCACTTCAAGAATATCTTCAAGACTTCATCTTTACGCTTCATGGTGTACACCCATATTCTTCTAGAGAAGTCATCAACAAATGAGACAAAATAATGGCTACCTCCCCAAGATGCATTCTTGGAAGGTCCCCAAACATCAGTGTGAACATAATCAAGAATGCCTTTAGTGTGATGAATAGCAGTGCCAAATTTTACTCTAGTTTGCTTACCCAACACACAATGCTCACAGAATTCCAATTTGCATGCCTCTGCACCTTTCAATAAGCCTTGCTTCACCAATCTTTGCAATGCTTTTTCACCAGCATGCCCAAGACGCATATGCCATAACCTCGTGGTGTCTGTGCTATCTGCGTAAGCAGCTTCGGTGACAGCTGCTCCACCAATAACTGTACTCCCCTGTAAGAAATACAAGTTATTTCGTCTTGTACCTTTCATCACCACCATTGCCCCGTACATAGCTTTGAGAACTCCACCCTCCATGGTGATCTTGAGACCCTTGGATTCCAATGCACCCAGTGAGATAAGATTTTTCTTCATATCCGGTATGTACCGAACATCACTTAATTCTCTGACTGTTCCATCATGCATTTTTAAACAGATTTTGCCTATCCCTTGTGTTTTGCAGGCATTATTATTACCCATCAAAACAACTCCACCATCCAGCTCCTTGAAACTAGAAAACCATTCCCGAATGGGACACATATGATAGGTGCAACCTGAATCCAAAATCCACTCATTGGAGTGACCATCAGTAGATGAACTAGCCAAAGCAAACTCGAAATCATCATCTCCAGATTTTGCAATATTTGCTTCAGAACCCGCTTTCTCATTCTCTTTATTCTTTAATTTAGGGTAGTCTTTCTTCCAATGACCCTTTTGGCGACAAAAGGCACATTCATCTTTAGCAGGAAACTTCCCTCGTGACTTTGAACGAGATTTTCCCCGCTTCCCAGATTTTCTTTCCTCTGTTCAACCCCTTGCAACAAGTGCCTCGGTTTGTGAATTGTGAGTCTTCAATTCCTTCTCACGGCACTCATGATTCACCAATGCCGCAGACACTTCATCAAGTTTCACCTCGGATTTTCCATACAACAGAGTAGTTGTCAAATGATCATAATCATCAGGCAATGAATTTAACAAACATAGTGCCTTGTCCTCGTCAGGAATTTTCACATCAAGGTTTGCTAAATCAGCAAGTATTTTGTTATAATCATTGAGGTGTTCATGCATAGAAATACCTGGACGATACTGAAAACGGAAAAGTCGCTTCTTCAGGAAGAGCCGATTTTCTGCGCTCTTGGTCATATACTTTTCCTCCAATTTCGTCCATAACTCCTTAGCAGAAGTTTCCTTCATATACGGGTATTTCAACTCCTTATCAAGGAATGATCGAATAGCAGCACAAGCATGAAGATTAATTCGCGTCCACTGCTTGTCCTCAATATCTTCTGGTTTATCTTCCAGAACCATATCCAACTCTTGTTGATACAACACATCCATAACTTCACATTGCCACACACCCAAGAGGAGGCACCTACCCAAGAGCCTCCACAACAACAAGACTATATTGCAACCAGAAGATCGAGAAGGGAAATTCGAAAGCCTGCTCGATTTACTGATATTGTGGCATATGCACTTCCCGTTATTGAAGATGATATTCCATCCGCCTACAAAGAAGCTGTCATGAGTTCAGAGTGCGAGGTGTGGAAGAAATCTATGGATGAGGAGATGAAATCTCTTCATAAAAATGAGACTTGGAAGCTGGTTCAGTTACCAAAGGGGAAGAAAGCAATTGGTTGTAAATGGGTGTATGCCAAGAAGATGGAATCTTTGGGAAAAGATAATGTAAGATTCAAAGCCAGATTGGTAGCTAAAGGCTACGCTCAGAAGGAAGGCATTGACTACAAGAGCTTTCTTTGCTCTTGGATCCAACTTGCATTCTCTGACATAATAGTAAGCAGGACAACCAAATATGTGTAAAAACTTGTAATCAGTACAAGGTTTACTAGACCATACCTCCATGGGCGTTTTGCCCTCGTTCGCAGCAGCTGGCAATTGATTAATGAGATGGCTTGCATAAGTAATTGCCTCAGCCCAAAATGCCTTGCCTAAACCAGCATTAGACAACATACACCGAACTTTCTCAAGCAAAGTACGATTCATGCGCTCCGCCACCCCATTCTGTTGCGGTGTCTCCTTAACCGTGAAGTGCCTCACAATACCCTCATCTTGACAAACTTTCAAGAAAAGATCAGAGTTATATTCACCCCCATTGTCTGATCTGAGAGTCTTGATATTTCAACTCCTTATCAAGGAATGATCGAATAGCAGCACAAGCATGAAAATTAATTCGCGTCCACTGCTTGTCCTCTATATCTTCTAGTTTATCTTCCAGAACCATATCCAACTCTTGTTGATACAACACATCCATAACTTCACATTGCCACATACCAAAATTATTAGAGCCATTGAATTTATCAACCTCTAACCTTGTAGTAGCAATTGGATGTCTAGGTGCCGACGAAGATGATGCCGACTCCTTCCCCTTCGTAGATTCATCTTTATCTCCAGCCATCTACTCGGCACTATTTACGGGACTGTAGCGCCAGCAAATTTTTCACTCCCACGAAAAACCCTAGTCGAAAAAACTGGGCTCTGATACCACTTGTTGTGCGGAAGCGTCAACCAAGTGTGAATGAAAAATAAACCACAATAACTGATAAAAGATAAATGGAACAATACCAACAAGAATACCAAGATTTATACTGGTTCGGCAATGCCTACATCCAGTTTGGAGACGACAGAGTATTCCACTATAATCAATGAGAACATACAATAGTGTTTATCACTCAATTTCCCAAAGACCCGAATAACCCAAGCTCACACACTTACAATAGGAAGAGAAAACCAAAAATACAAAGCAAGACAATTTGAGAAAATTCTTCTCTTTGCCGAATGGCTTCTTGCTATTTTCCTTCTTCCTTGTTGTTCCTTGAGTTATGCCTACATCTCCTTTTATAGGCCAAAGAAACTGGCTTCTCAAAGAAACCAAAGGCCAAAGGCCTCTCATCAAGTCAAAAGGAATTAGGCATAAGTGCATCCATTTTTGTTTCCCACATGTAGCATGCCAACCAACAACCATGACCACAAAAGTAGCCGAAATTAATTGTTGGTTTTACACTACTTTGTTTGAGCCAATAATCAACAGCTTCACACTATCTTGATCAAGAGTGTGTGAAGCTTTTGAGAATTGTAGTTGCACTCCATTGATGAAGCTTTGTTGGCACCATAAATTAATGTTGAAGTTTTTGATCTTGAAGCTTTGTAGGTGAAGCTTTGTGGGGTGAAGCTTTGTAGGGTGAAGCTTTGTGGGTGAAGCTTTGATGATGAAGCTTTGTTGGTGAAGCTTTGATGTTGAAGCTTTGTAGGTGAAGCTTTGGTGTTGAAGCTTTGTAGGCACCATAAATTGATTTTGCTTCACACTATCTTGATCAAGAGTGTGTGAAGCTTTTGAGAATTGTAGTTGCACTCCATTGATGAAGCTTTGTTGGCACCATAAATTGATGTTGAAGCTTTTGATCTTGAAGCTTTGTAGGTGAAGCTTTGATGTTGAAGCTTTGTATATGAAGCTTTGATGTTGAAGCTTAGGGTGAAGCTTTGTGGGTGAAGCTTTGTAGGGTGAAGCTTTGTGGGTGAAGCTTTGTAGGGTGAAGCTTTGTAGGGTGAAGCTTTCTGGGTGAAGCTTTGTAGGGTGAAGCTTTGTGGGTGAAGCTTTGTAGGGTGAAGCTTTGTAGGGTGAAGCTTTGTGGGTGAAGCTTTGTAGGTGAAGCTTTGTATGGTCAAGCTTTGTAGGGTGAAACTTTGTGGGGGAAGCTTTGTATGGTGAAGCTTTGTAGGTAAAGCTTTGTATGGTCAAGCTTTGTAGGGTGAAGCTTTGTGGGGGAAGCTTTGTATGGTCAAGCTTTGTAGGGTGAAGCTTTGTAGGGTGAAGCTTTGTGGGTGAAGCTTTGTAGGTGAAGCTTTGTATGGTCAAGCTTTGTAGGGTGAAGCTTTGTGGGGGAAGCTTTGTATGGTGAAGCTTTGTAGGTGAAGCTTTGTATGGTCAAGCTTTGTAGGGTGAAGCTTTGTGGGGGAAGCTTTGTATGGTCAAGCTTTGTAGGGTGAAGCTTTGTAGGGTGAAGCTTTGTATGGTGAAGCTTTGTTTGCATCATAAATTGATTTTACTTCACACTATCTTGATCAAGAGTGTGTGAAGCTTTTGAGAATTGTGGTTGTCCTCCATTGATGAAGCTTTGTTGTGTTCCCCCTTCCATTTTTTATTTTTTATTTTTATTTTTTTTTTTAGTGGGGGAACTAAACATTTGAAATTTGAAACTTTCTAGCTTGTGTGGAAGTTGAAGATTTTCCATGTAGGGCTTTCTCATGGTTTGATCTTCACAATTGTCAAACCTTAGCCAATATTGGTTATTCCTCCATGCTAGTGGGTGAGGGGTGTTGTTTGTGACGCCATACCCATAATTCGCTATGAGTTCCAAGCAGATTATTTAGAAAACAACTTATTAGATAGCGAAAAGCAGCTTGAGGCCCTAAGGCAGTCATGTAGTATTAGTGTAGGAATGCGCTTGGTGCATCATTAGGAGTTGCCTTCTGAGCCGCCCATGGGTCATGTTATGTTCTACACCCCGATACTAATGACCTTAGGGGTGAAGCTGCCTTGCACCCGTGGTTGCAGCAGATGCTATCTTTTATTAGATATGCGCCTGGCAACTCAACCCTGGTTTTTGGGATACCTTGATCGGGTTTTATATTATTTGGATGAAGTGTTGATTAGGTGAGCCCTCCTTCCATCAGTGGCACTACTGCTATAAGATGCGCCCGGTGAAGTCATGCACTGGTTATGCCGAGTGTGCATGTTGGAGTGAAAGAGAGCATATTGCCAAATGACCTTCATTACATAGGATTCTGAACGGCTATAGCTCAACACTTGTACATTATGAGTCTACTTGTAGTAGTACTTCAAGTGATTAGCGTTCCATGGATGGCCAAGGGTCTTGCCATCGGAGCTTCTGAGTTTGTAGGAGCTAGGGCGACTGATGCCAAGGACTTCAAACGCTCCATCCTAGTTTAGACTAAGTGTGCCTTCGCTCGGGACTCTGTCGCAAAGTAGTCTTTTCTTTAATACCCAGTCCTCTACTTTGAAATAGCGAGGTTTGACCCTACAGTCATAGTAGTTGGAGATGTGCTGCTTGTAAGCCATATTCCTCAAGTGAGCCTGAATTATGTGTTCCTCGACTAGGTCCAAGTTGAGGGTGAGTTGTTTGTCATTTTCAATTTGCATGTAGTTATGGACTCCGAAGGTAGTTTGCTCAAGCTTAACTAGGACAACTGCCTTTGTGCCAAAGGCAAGTGAGAATGGAGTTTCTCCTGTTGAAGTCCGATATGAAATGCGATATGACCAAAAAAAACTTGGGGTACAAATTCAGGCCAACAACCTTTAGCCTTGTCCAAGTTGGTTTTCAAAGTGCGCTTGATTATTTTGTTGATGGCCTCAACTTGTCCATTTAGATTGGGGATGAGCTGGAGAGGCGAAGCATAAGTTGATGTTGAACTTAGAGCAGAACATCTTGAACTTCTTGTTGTCGAACTGTCGCCCATTGTCAGTGACTATCGCATTGGGAATGCCAAATCTGCAAAGGATGTTCTTCCACACGAAGTCTTCTATCTTTGCCTCAGTAATGGTTGCCAAGGGTTCTACTTCGGCACACTTTGTGAAGTAGTCAACCGCAACGATTGCATAACGGACATTGCCCTTCCCTACAGGCATTGGGCCGATCAAATCAAGCCCCCACTAGGCCAAGGGCCAAGGGCTGATTATGGGAATGAGAGGTTCTGGAGGGGAGTGAGGAATAGTCGCATAGCGTTGACATTTGTCACATGCGCGGGATACTTTGATGGCATCCTGGTGGAGTGTTGGCCAGTAATATCCTTGGCGAAAAGTCTTATGTGCTAGGGACCGAAATCCAACATGATCTCCACAGACTCCCTCATGTATTTCCCGGAGGACAATCTCTGCCTCGGCAGGCGTAAAGCACCTTAAGTACGGCAAGTTAAAACCTCGCTTGTAGAGTTGATCGTTGATGATCAGGTAGCGGGTAGACTTGTATCGAATTTGCTTAGCCTGGACTTTATCATTTGGGAGGAAGCCATGAGCAAGGAATTTATAAATTTGGGTGATCCAACTATCCCCCTGTTGTAAGTTGCACACTTCCGCGGCCGTGGTGCTAGGAGCAACCAACAGTTCAACATGAATTTTTCTCCCAACTTTGTCTTCCATTGCTGAGGCGAGGCCAACCAGGGCGTCTGCATGACTATTTACCGCTCGAGGAGCTTGAGTGATCTGGTAGTGGAAGTGCTTGAGCAAAAGTTGTGTTTGCGCAAGGTATGCTACCATAGAGCTATCCTTAACATCAAAGTTGTTGGTGACCTGGTTGACCACCAATTGGGAGTCACTGAAGATATCAATTTGTTTAACCCCAAGGTGTTTGGCCAAACGTAAGCCTGCTAGAAGGGCTTCATATTCGGCCTCGTTATTCGACGCCTTGAATTTGAAACGAAGAGCATACTCCATCGCCACTTTGTCAGGGGTTCGACTTCAGATGAGGATGACTAGAAGTGTCTTCACTTTCTGCATGTACTCTGAATGTACTATTTTGTTGTTTGTATGGCGTGTGCCATGTTATAAGCCTGAGAGCTTTTTTGTTTTTGAAGCGTTGTAGCTTTGAAGCTTTGTAATTGTAGCTTTGTAATGAAGGCTTTGTAATTGTAGCCCTGAGGCTTTGTAATTGTAGCCCTGAGGCTTTATAATTGTAGCTCTGAAGCTTTGTAATTGTAGCTTTGAAGCTTTGTAATTGTAGCCCTGAGGCTTTGTAATTGTAGCTCTGAGGCTTTGTAATTGTAGCTCTGAAGCTTTGTAATTGTAGCTTTGAAGCTTGAGCTTTGTAAATGAAGCTTTTGAAGCTAGAGCTCTGTAAATGAAGCTGTCGAAGCTAGAGCTCTGTAAATGAAGCTGTCGAAGTTTAGAGCTCTGTAAATGAAGCTTTCGAAGCTAGAGCTCTGTAAATGAAGCTTTCGAAGCTGATCAACATGAGTGATGCTCATCAATGTGTATGTTGATTGACATGAGTAATGCTCATGGATGTTGACATGAGTGATGCTCATGTATGATTGACATGAGTGATGCTAATGTATGATTGACATGAGTGATGCTCATGAATGTTTATGTATAATTGTCATGAGCGATGCTTATGTATAATTATGTATGATTGTCATGAATAATTTTTTGGAGTACGGGTTGTACCTTTGATTACCTGGTTGGTGATAATAGCGGCAGGTTTGTCAATAATTTTTGGAGTACTGGATGTACTTTTGGTCACCTAGTTGGTGGTAATAGTGGTAGGCTGCCGAATAATTTTTGGAGTACTGGATGTACTTTTGATCACCTGGTTGGTGGTAATAGCGGCAGACTGCCGAATAATTATGGAGTACTGGATGTACTTTCGATCTCTGCCGAATAATTTTTGGAGTACTAGATGTACTTTTGATCACCTGGTTGGTGGTAATAGCGGCAGACTGCCGAATGATTGTGGAAACTTGGATGTACTTTTGATCACCTGGTTGGTGGTAATAATGGCAGGCTACCGAATAATTTTTGGAGTACTGTGAATCCTTTTGAAGCTCGGTTGGCTTATGCATACTGGGTCTCTGAGTTGGTAGACCTCTTTTTTTCTTCAGGGTAGAAACATATTGGATCCCAGTTAGGCTTTTGATACTTGCCTCCCCTGATGTCTTCCACGTGAAACACTTGGTGACCAGGCCTCAAAGTTCGTTCACTGTTTTTCATGGCCCTGTTGGAAGATTCAGATACGGGTGTGCCGCCGCTTATGGAATATATCACATTCACTTGGCGTTGGTTACAGTTATCCCTCGGAGAGTGAAGGAGGAATTGATCAATTTTTTCCTTCACGTGCCAAAGCTTCAATATGATCACGGAGGATGATACACTTCTCGTTGTCATGACTGTTATGCTTATGGTGGCAGCAGAACATGCCCGTGTTCTTCGTGGACTTGTAAACTGGCTCTCTCGGTTTTGGCTTCGGTATCAGGTGAGCTATACTGGGGTAAATGGCCACGCATGTGGCGGTCAAGGGCGTGTATGTCTCATACCTCGGGGTAGGGCGTGTCTTGATACGTGTTTGGCCCACTTCATTGACTGCTTGGGGGCGGGCATTATCGTGGCGATACCATTGGTTATCGCGATAGTGCCCTTTACTCTTTTTATTGAAATGAGAGTGGTGGGGATGGAAATCCTTCCTCTTGCCCTGAGATTGGTATGTCTGTTGACTTTGCGAAGCATTAAGTGAGGCAGAGGGATACTCTGTTGCCGTTTGGAGGGCTGATGTCTTCTCATTTGGTTGGATCTGGCTTCCACTCCCTACTTGCTGATAAGGGGTGGCTGTAGGAGGTTTCCCTTGATATGTTCTTGCCTCAGCGGAGGCGTGGTTATAGGCCTGTGCCATCACCTCGGAGTAAGTTTTCCAAGTGTTGGCATTGATCATGTACATGAAGAAACAGTCACGTAAGCCTATTGTGAAGGCCTTGAGGGCGGTCTTGTCATCTGCCTCAGTGCAGCGAGAATATTCATGGCTGAAGCGGCCGACATACTCTCGTAGTGACTCGTCCGGCTTCAGGCGGATAGTGTACAAATCATCTACAGAATGCAAGCGATCGGTCTAGAAGATGTGTTGAGAAACAAACAGTTTCCTCCATTCCTCAAATGAGTCAACCATCTCAGGTGGAAGATGACAATACCAGTTTAAAGCTCCACCTGAGAGGGTGGAGGGGAAGAGAAGACATTGCTCTTCGTCGGTGTGCATTCGGTATGCCATGGTAGACTCAAAGAGGTTAAGGTGTTCAATTGGATCCTCATTTCCAGTACAGAGTTGCAAGCAGTGCTTCTGTTTTGTCTTCGCCTAGATGGGGTGTCGAGGATCCTCCTTGTAAGAGGGCCAGGCCTGGGTTGATTCCAGTCAGGCATCTCAGCTTGTCGTTCGGCCTTTAACTTGTTTACTTCTTCAAGGAGTTGTAGGACAAGAGGGTCCTGGGTGCAGTTTTGTATCACTGGAGCTTTCTTTCGGAAATTTCCATCCCCTCTTGAAAGTAGGAAAGTCTGATCAAGAGCATGTGATTTTTCCCTGGACTCGCCGTACTGACTTCTAGGGTATGTCTGTCGGAACACCTCTGAGTCCCCTATACCCTCATGTTTCTCTAGGACTTGTTGCCCATTCCCCAAATTGGTAGCCGGCCTGGGCCGTGGTAGGGGACCGAGTCTTTCAGAAACCCTTGGGTCATTGATCTTTGAGTTTATGTGGATGGGGTTCTCTCGACGTTGCTTCAGGAAGTCTCGACAGTCGCGATAAACAGCTTTCGATCCTTCTGCTCCCTCTACTAGGAGGTGTCTTCCTCCACTTCTCCTGCTTCGGGTTGAAGCAGCTAGGTTGAAAGAAGTTTCATGTTGATCGACATTTTGAGGAGTAGCTTGCTCCTTATCAAGAATACCCATGTTGAAAGCAGGTGACCCTCCGTGTTGGAAGGCATCCGATTGATGGTTGACGTTCACAGGGGCAACGAGCTCGTGTGTTTGAGCATGCCTAGCTTCGTGGAGCGTCTCGAGAAGCTTCTCGTATTGCTCTTGAAGGACCTCATTTTTCATTGCTATCTTGTTGTTCTGAGCTTCTAGCTCATCGACTTTAGCTTGAAGAGAAACCCTTTTTCCTTCCTTCTTTCGTTGCTTCGCACTAGGTGCGATAGGGGTGTCATTCTGTGAGTTGTGGCTTCCTTCGCTCCCCATGTTGGAGAGGGATGCTTGATCAAAAGAGATTGTACGAATGGTGGAAACCAACTTGACAAAGCTGAAGAGAATGGGAATAAGTGTCGATTTCCCACAGACGGCGCCAAATGTTGATGCACAAAATCAGTGAGGACTTTGGTACAACACAAAGTTTCAAGTTCGTGACCTTCGCTTGGTTGCTCCGGTCACTAGTGTGGATAATTATGTAAATGGACAGAGACAGGGAAGCAAACAACACAAGATGTACGTGGTTCACCCAGATTGGCTACGTCCACGGAGTAGAGGAGTTCTCATTAATTGTGAAGGGTTTACACAAGTACATAGGTTCAAGCTCTCATTTTGTGAGTTCTAGTGAATAGTCTAGTACAAATGACATTAGGGATTATTGTGGGAGAATGATCCCTATTTATAGAAGAGAGTTTCTAGCTTTGTTCTGACATTGACACGTGTCATGCTGTGATTGGCATCTGATGTTGACACGTGTCGCCTTGTGATTGGCCTCTGACCTTGTGGGTCCTTGACGGTATAATGTTGACCGGTTCTCAGTAGTTTCGGGATTGGTCAAGTATGGTACAAACAATATTTATATTGGCTTCAGCCGGGCGTAGGTTGGGCCTGTTTGGCAAATGAAGGAAGTGTTCTAAATGACCTGTTTGGCAAATGAAAGGTTCTGATTGAATAGATACTGATAATGATACTACTAGTTAGCACTATACACAATATATGTTTTGTGAAGGTTTTATGGCATGCTAGGGTTTTCGGAAAACCTACTACATATTATGCTACCTATGTTTTCATAAAACTATGGGGGTTAATATGTTGATAACTGTTTTATTATATATAGATATCAACTTGGTCCACTCATGTTTGTTTTGCAACCCCTCAGGACATAGGAACGATGACTACGATCCGACGTACGAGGCATTCCCTTACTAGTGATATCGTGCTATCTCCTCTGCTTTGACCACTCTTGTAATAATACCTTCCGTTGCAATCTGAATTAGAATATGCTCTGAACATGCCATGTATCATCTTTGTGAATTCATTGTTGGCAATTGAATATTATTTATCACTATCTTCACGTTATGAATTGTCACATATTATTATCTTGCTACAATTCTAGGTGCATGTTTCATATGTTCTTAGCATTTGTATTCATTAAATGGCTTGCATCACCTTCGGGTGTCGGCCAGCATGTGGCCATCCCGATGTCCTTCAGACATCAAGATCGGGGCGTGTCAGTACGTGTACAACACAAATGTTAGTGTAGAAGAATCCAATTAGGATTCTCATAGGCTAGATTTTGTTAATCCATGCGAGCTTACGGTTACTTGTACTTCAAGTCAATTGACTTGTATGTATTTGTGTATTTATGAGATCAATACAACTAACACAATTATAATGCTATATAGTATAATTCTATAAATCAAGTGATATGGACCACATCATGTCGTTGGGCTTCACACGCACAAATTAGGTGACGTGGAGTACGCGTAGCCATTGACCTTCAAATGCGGGACAAATTACTCTGATACCATGTAAAAGTTGAGGTTCCACCATTAAATTAAAAGAAAACTAATGAAAATGGCTTGAAGACTTTGAGTTTTAACGATAAGGACAAAATAAAGGGTAAAGTGAATAGTATCAGGACTGACTTTTTAGTGTAAAAATGTGGTTTTTCATTAAAGTGAATAGTACCGGGAGCTTTTCGTTAAAGTTCCCTTAAATTAATTGGCAATGTGAGGAGTTGCCCAATTACTTATAAACACATGCAAGGTCTCTTCCTTTATGGGATTGATACTCTCAACAGGTGATACACATTTCCTTTTGGATTATGAAGAAATATATGAAGTATATACTGATGATGATTCACATTCAAATTGAAACATGCATGTTATTTTACAATTATGCTGATCGTCACCTTCGGATGTATTCTTTAACCAGTGGAAGAGTCTCATGAACGGTTGACGGCATGAATCTAGTTAAACAAGGCAGACTTTCTGACTCCATTGATGCGACAAATCTAGACTAACCACATTTCTGTGGTTAATTTGTGAAAGAAGCACAACCTCATTGATGAATTGTGAAAGTTTGCCTTCGCCCACTACTTCAGACTTTTTGACAGCAACGATTCTTCCATCTGTCAACATTCCTTTGTAAACAGTACCTTGACCTCCATGGCCAAGAATTCGATTAATGTTAAAATTATCAGTGGACTTCTCTAACTCCTTCGATTTGAACAGCTTGATCTTTTCAACCTTAAATTTTTCACCTGATGATGATTTTTGTTCCAACAACAAACCACCATTACGTTTGAAAAACATTTCCTTCCGTTTGTTTTTTCTCCTTTTCTTTGTTACTTTGTATACATACCATGAACCAACAACTATTAGCAGTATTCCGAGACTCGTTACAAGACCTGCATATAAAAGTACACATACTTGAAATTATAAATAGATAACAAAACAAAAACTATTCATATAATATTGTTGCCAGACATAGACAGTTGAGACTCACTTAGGAATGAGTTCCATCTGTTTTTTAATATAGCCTCATTAAAATCGAACGAACACCTAAAAGATAGAATCTGTTTTGAAGTCTATTTTTAAGATTTGTTGAGAAATTAGAGTTTTCGCATCCGGACCAAGGTTTAGCCAAGTTAGTTAGAGCCTAGAGCAGTGTGTCATCCCGCTTTGCAATTTGCACCCAAGTTTGAATCTCCCTCTAATAGTTGAGATTTTGACCAGAAAAAGTTTATTCAACTATAATGAGTATAGGAGCATACCTAGAAGTATGATTTTTTTAGGCCATTTGCTTTTGTCATCTCTTGAGAGTAGTAGCATGATGCACCTCTTGTACCATAATAATCGCATACAACGCCAGTTGTATTTGAGTAGCATGTATGACCCCCAAAAGTATTCTTGCACATAACACAGCCACCCAAACTCCATGCGCCGATATTACGACACGGATTAAAGCCATTACATTCATCTATATCTAGAATAAAATAACAGAATGACAAAAAATGAAATGATCGTGGTGAAAAGAATATTTGTAAAAACAAAGCAAGCCTTTTATAGTATATAGTACATAACTTCATTGGTCTATTCTTTTCAATTTTTTTCCGATTAATTTTAAGCAGAGAAGAAAAAAGTAACTAAAAAAATCAAGAAATTGACTTGTGCATGCATGCGTATAAGAA
Source organism: Heteromeles arbutifolia (assembly GCA_024362995.1). NCBI lineage: Eukaryota > Viridiplantae > Streptophyta > Magnoliopsida > Rosales > Rosaceae > Heteromeles > Heteromeles arbutifolia. The sequence goes on along the minus strand of JANCRC010000012.1, from coordinate 10,314,658 downwards.
GATTGCTTTGAAATGGAAGAGGTTCAATTACCTTGACAAGGTTGGAGAAGATAGGGATTCCCTTCTGTAGAAATTTTCAGGTCGACGGGCCGAGGGCCCACTCCAACAACACCGATACTGTCCCCACTTAAGTACCTGCACAATCCTCAGGTGTGGGGTTTTATCACAAAAGGTCTCAGTGTTAGTTAGAGAGGGGTAAATCTATTTAAAGTACTCTTCTCTTCTCCCTTTGCCCGATGTGGGACAAATGGGGGTTCCAACACTCCCCCGCACGTGAGACCCCATTTATGGGTCACACGTGAAAATCCACATCGGCAACCACGTGGAGCCATGTCGGGACTCACCCATCACGCGGGGCCAATGGGGACCCACCCAATCATGTGGCATCTTTGGCCTACGTGGAGCCATGTCGGGACTCACCCATCGCGCGGGGCCAAATGGGGACCCACCCAATCACGTGGCTGTACGGGCCCGCCTCCTGGCTCTGATACCATGTAGAATTTTTCAGGTCGACGGGCCGAGGGCCCACTCCAACAACACCGATACTGTCCCCACTTAACTACCAGCACAATCCTCAGGTGTGGGGTTTTATCACAAAAGGCCTCAGTGTTAGTTAGAGAGGGGTATTTCTATTTAAACCATTTTCACTTGAGCCCTCTGGCCGATGTGGGACAATACAGGGGTTCCAACACTCCCCCGCACGTGAGACCCCATTTATGGGTCACACGTGAAAATCCACATCGGCAACCACGAGGAGCCATGTCGGGACTTCGACGGTGGGCCCTCGGCCCGTCGACCTGAAAATTTCTACATGGTATCAGAGCCAGGAGGCGGGCCCGTACTGCCACGTGATTGGGTGGGTCCCCTTTGGCCCCGCGCAATGTTCACGTAGGCCAAAGATGCCACGTGTTTGGGTGGGTCCCCATTGGCCCCGCGTGATGGGTGAGTCCCGACATGGCTCCACGTGGTTGCCGATGTGGATTTTCACGTGTGACCCATAAATGGGGTCTCACGTGCGGGGGAGTGTTGGAACTCCTCTTGTCCCACATCGGACAAAGGGAAGAAGAAAGAATGCTTTAAATAGAATTACCCCTCTCTAACTAACACTGAGGCCTTTTGTGATAAAACCCCACACCTGAGGATTGTGCAGGTAGTTAAGTGGGGACAGTATCGGTGTTGTTGGAGTGGGCCCTCGGCCCGTCGACCTGAAAATTTCTACACCTTCAAACCCACCCGGACAAAAACATTTAAGCTTTGACTGATTGTATGCGTAAGAAGTGATATATGTCATGCAAAAGGGTGTGGAATCAAACTTTCGGATATGGGGAAATCCGTTATGAAGGAGATCGAATACTAGGACGAACTCCTTGTATAATTTGACCAATGAACTTGTCATGTCATCTAAGCTTATGCTCCATTCTAACACCACTGGAACGCTGTCCATATCCTGGACGTCTCTAAAATTTGAAAAATTATGATAAAACCAGTCTTGCTCGACAAGGAATGCGTAATTATCAGCCGACACTCCTCCCTTTCCATTGATAGTGCTTTCTTCGGATTCAGGTTTTATATCGGCATCAATCACACTGAGATTCCGGGGAAGCGCAATCTGGCAACAGTTAATACCAATACATCCATAGTTGTCTTCAGGCCCAGCACTCGTATCACAAGCTGACATACATCCACCAACAACACGCTGGTCCGGGTATGACTTTACAAAGGCAAACAAGCCACAGCTGACTGCAGTGAATTGATTGTGTTCCTGAGAGTACAAGAAAGGGCTTCCTGTAAAATTTGGCAATTGGGGAACCATTGTTCTGTTGAAGAACCTAACAGGATGCTCAACTTGAAGCGTGCCTTCAACTGAAATATGCAGCACCTCTATCGTGGTGTTCTTCAAGAAAGGCTTGGGACCGCTGGTAGAGTTCTTGCAGTCTATTTCAAACCAATCGTACAAGTAACAATTGATGCTAGGTCCAATCCCAAAAGGGTATGGGATGCTAACGTTTCTGCAATGAGATTCGCAGTCAGACTTTAATACCGGTGAAACTTTATCTGATGATGATGCTGCCACTATGCTGCTGGGCCATAACAACGAAATTATGATCACACGAAGAAGTAAATGCATATTGCACTCATGAATGGGGTCTTCTACCTTGTTTTCTTTCCCTTAGTTTCTTATTTTTGCTAAATACGTAATATATATGGAATTTTCTTTCTGAGAATTAAGGTTGTCTCGCAACCTCTAAAATTGGACTGGTCAATCAATTGCTTCCTGATGTGCGGGTTTGTTCTTTAGCTTCTTGTAATTGTGGTCACTGGCTTGTTTTTGTAGAAAACAGAAACTTAGCGAGTAAGGAATCAGAATTTTAGAGAGAGAGAGAGAGAGAGAAATGTAGAGAGAGAGGGAATTGTGTTTAATGTATTCTCATTACATGAGTGTACTGTGTACATTGAGTATTTATACATAAATACCAAAGCTAACTTAGCTAACTCAGCATTCCCTAACTAACACATAGACTAAAGGTCTAATCTGGTGCTTTACACCTTTGATAACCTTGTGAACCTTCAGTACCCCTAACACACCCCCTCAAGCTAAAGGTAGAGGAGCGAACTGAAATTTTGTCAGTCAAGGAAGCAAAACGATCAGCAGGAAGAGACTTGGTGAAAATATCAGCAATTTGTGACAATGTACTAACATGTTGTACACCAATCTGTCCCAAAAGAACCTTCTCACGGATGAAATGATAGTCAATCTCAACATGCTTTGATCAAGCATGGAAGACTGGATTGAAAGCTAGGGCAATAGCACTCTTGTTATCACAGAAGATGACAAGTTTACGGAGAAGGGGGAATGAAATATCAGAAAGAATCTTGGTTATCCACGAAATTTCTGCAGCAGTGTTTGCAAGAGACCAGTACTCGGCCTCAGTGGATGACCGAGCCACTGTGATTTGTTTCTTAGCACTCCAAGCAACCAAGTTTGGTCCCAAAAACACACAATAGCCACATGTAGAGCATCTGTCAACAGGACAACCAACCCAATCAGCATCTGACCAAGCTATGAGATGTTGAGCACCCTTTGTAAACCATAGGCCTGAGTCAATGGTACCTTTGAGATATCTCAAGATATGCTTAACAGCTTGCAAATGAATGGTTCGTGGAGTCTGCATGTGTTGACACACTTGATTCACTGCAAAAGCTAGATCAGGTCGAGTCCAGGTAAGATACTACAATGCACCAATAATGGACCTGTAGGAAGTAGGATCCGGAAGTGGAGTTCCAGAGTGATCTAGTTTAGAAGAACTGACTGGAGTGTTGCATGGTTTGACTCCTAACATATCAGTTTTCTTAAGTAGATCCAAGGCATACTTTGACTGATGTAGAAATAGACCTTTGGAAGATCTTTGCACTTCAATTCCCAGAAAATAGTGAATATCACCAAGATCTTTAACAGGAAAAATAGCTTGCAGCTGAGAAATAATAGTTTGACAGACTTGAGAGGAGCTTCCAGTGATGATTATATCATTGACATAAACCAAGATGAAAGTAATAGTGGTGTCTTTTTTTATGAAAAGACTTGTATCAGATGAGGATGAAGAGAATCCCAAGGATAAAATAGCCTGATAAAAAGCTTCATACCAGGCTCTAGGAGCCTGTTTAAGACCATATAGCGATTTCTTAAGTTTGCAAACATGAGTGGGCTTGGAAGTATCAACAAAGCCAGGGGGCTGCACCATATAGACATCCTCTTTTAAATGACCATGTAGAAATGCATTGCTAACATCTAGTTGATGAATAATCCAATCATAATGCACTGCAATGGAAAGCAAAATCCGAATGGTTGATGGTTTAGCCACGGGACTGAAAGTTTATGAGAAATCCAATCCCTCTTGTTGATGAAACCCCTTAGCAACTAGACATGCTTTATACCTTTCTATAGACCCATCTGCCTTGTGTTTCACTTTGAAGACCCATTTACAACCAACAAGATTGTAAGAAGGATGATGAGGCACCAAATCCCATGTACCAGTGGAGTGAAGAGCTTGAAACTCAGCTTGCATTGCTGCCATCCAAGGTGCATGTTTAGAAGCTTGGAGATAAGTAGTTGGTGCTTATGGTATTTTGGTGAGAGGATCAACTGAAGGTGGAAGAGGATGCTTTGTAGCAGTGAAAACATTGGGTTTATGAATACCAGATTTAGATCTAGTAATCATAGGATGAGTGTTGATAGGTGCTGCAATATGTGGATTTGAATCTGGTACTGCAACATTGTGATCAGAGACATGGACTGATGAATTAGATGTGGAAGGAAGAGATGTTGGAACATCCATTGGTGAGCCATTAGGACTTTCGCCCTGTCCAATTGGAAAAGCATCCTTCATACCGCCAAAGAGGAATGTATCATTTTGGACAAATTAAACTACTGAATAATTTGGTTGAGCAACACAAGTTTTTTCTTAAATTTTGGATAGCCTCCAATTCGGTTGTGACCTCTCGCATTGTAGGACGATTCCTCCCTTTCAAATTTAGGCATCTTCTCGCAAGATTAGCAACGACTCTGATCTCTGTTTCAGAACCGTCTTTCATTATTCGAGCATCAACAATGTCAAGTAAACGATTTTCATGCATCAAAGTAATGAAATATGTGGCGAGACTTATGTAGTCCTCTTCTCGTTGTGACCTTGATATTGAACAAACTGGTTTTCGGCCAGTTAAGAGCTCAGCAAGAACAACTCCAAAGCTATACACATCACTTCTCTCCGTAAATCGGTTTGATTGGAAGTATTCCGGGTCCAAGTAACCAAATGTACCATTAACAAGTGTTGTCAAATGAGTGTGGTCAATGGAAATTGATCGTGACGTTCCAAAACCGGCAACTTTTGCTCTGCATTTTTCATCCAAAAGTATGTTGGAAGATTTGATGTCTCTATGGAAAATGGGAAGGGAAGCTGCACAATGTAAGTAGGAAAGGGCTCCTGCAACCTCTGTTGCAACTCGTAAGCGCATTTTCCATGGAAACTGACAATCCTCAACATTCCCTTGGATATACTGAGAAAGGGTTCCATTAGGTATGAATTCATAAACCAAAATAGGAACTTCAGTCTCTAAACAACATCCCAATAGTTTAACCACATTTCTGTGGTTAATTTGTGAAAGAAGCACAACCTCGTTGATGAATTCTGAAAGTTTGCCTTCGCCCACTACTTCAGACTTTTTGACAGCAACGATTCTTCCATCTGTCAACATTCCTTTGTAAACAGTACCTTGACCTCCATGGCCAAGAATTCGATTAATGTTAAAATTATCAGTGGACTTCTCTTACTCCTTCGATATGAACAGCTTGATCTTTTCAACCTTAAATTTTTCACCTGATGACAATTTTTGTTCCAACAACAAACCACCATTTCGTTTGAAAAACATTTCCTTGCGTTTATTTTTCCTCCTTTTCTTTATTACTTTGTATACATACCATGCACCAACAGGTAGCAGCAGTATTCCGAGACTCGTTAGAAGACCTGCATATAAAAGTACACGTACTTGAAATTAATAGATAACGAAAAGAAAAACTATTGATATGATATTTTTGCCACATATGGACACGTGAGACTCACTTACAAATGAGTTCCATCTGTTTTTAATTGAGCCTCATTAACATCGAACGGTTTCTACGTCTATTTTTAAAATTTGTTGAGAAATTAAGTTTTAGCAACCAGACCTAGGTTTAGCTAAGTTAGCTAGAGCCCAGAGCAGTATGTCATCTCTCTTTGCACCCAAGTTTGAATATCCCTCTAATAATTTAGATTTTGACCCGAAAATGTTTATTCAACTCTAAAAAGTATAGGAGCCTACCTAGAAGTATGATTTTAATAGGCCATTGGCTTTTTTCATCACTTAAGTAGTAGCATAATACATCACTTACCATAATACTCGCATAAAAGGCCAGTTGTATTTGAGTAGCATGTATGACCGCCAAAAGTATTCTCGCATATAGCACTACCACCCAAATTCCATTTGTTCATATTACCATGAGCCGGACACGGATAAGGGCCATTGCATTCATCTATATCTGAAAAAAATAAAAAAATAACAGAAAGAAAAAAAATGGAAATGATCGATGGTGAAAAGAATATTATTTTGAGCAGAGAAGAAAAAAGTAACTAGAAAGTCAAGAAATTAACTTGTGCATGCATGCGTATAAGAAGATTGCTTTGAAATGGAAGAGGTTCAAGTACCTTGACAAGGTCGGAGAAGATAGGGACTCCCTTCAAAGCCATCCGGACAAAAACATTGAAGCCTTGACTGATTGTATGCGGGAGAAGTGACATTATATGTTATGCAATAGGGTGTGGGGTCAACAATTCGGCTTTGGTGACATTCGTTTAGTTGAACGAGTAATATTGATGTGTTTATAACGTGCTCTTTGTATAATTTGACCAATGAACTCGTCATGTCATCTAAGCTTATGCTCCAATCTAACACCACTGGAACGCTGTCCATATCCTTGACGTCTCTAAAATTTGATAAAATATAATGAAACCAGTGTTGCTCGACAAGGAATGCGTAGTTATCGGCCACTACTCGTCCCCTTCCATTGATAGTGTCTTCTTCGGATTGAGGTTTTATAACGGCATCTATCACACTGAGATACTGGGGAAGCGTAGTCTGGCAACAGTTAATACCAACACATCCATGGTTTTGTCTAGTCTCAGCACTCTTATCACAAGTTGACATACATCCACCAACAACACTCTGGTCCCGGTATGACCTTACCAAGGCAAAGAAGCCGCAACTGACTGCAGTGAATTGATTGCGTTCCTGAGAGTACAGGAAAGGGCTTCCTGTAAACTTTGGCAATTGTGGAACCTTATTTCTGTTGAAGAACATCACAGGATGTTTAACTCGAATCATGCCTCCAACTGAAATATCCAGCACCTCTATGTTGGTGTGCTTCAAGAAAGGCTTGGGACCGCTGGTAGAGTTGTTGCAGTCTATTTCAAACCCATCGTACAAGTAACAATTGCTGCTAGGTCCAATCCCAAAAGGGTATGGGATGCTAACATTTCCGCAACGAGTTTTGCAAACAGACTTCGCAATCGGTGAAACTTTATCTGATGGTGATGCTGCCACTATGCATATGCGCCATAACAATGAAATGATCATAAGAAGAAGCAAATGCATATGGCACTCATGAACGGGGTCTTCTATCTTATTTTCTCTTAGTTTTTTATTTTTGCCAAGTATGAAGTATATATGGAACTTTCTTGCTGAGAGTTGAGGTTGTCCCGCAACCTCTAATTAACATAGGACTGGTCAATTAGATGCCTCCTGATGTGCGGGTTTGTTCTTTAGCTTCTTGTAATTGTGGTCACTGCCTTGTTTTTCGTGTGTTTGTTTTTTAGCTTCTTCTTGTTCTTTTGGCCCTTTCTTGTTGGATTCTCTCCTCCTTCTGAACCCTTTGCCGTACTTGTGTCTTTTATATGATGGAAACGTATTCACGAACATCGGAAATTAAGTTTACAAATTTTCTCTTATACAATAGCTTCTGTAGGGATAAAAATCTGTAGAAGTGTTACACTGGATGGGAGGGTTATGCGAGTTTCAAATTGTGCAATCGACTGGTTAATTAATGGGGCTAATTTGTTTGAGGTCACAAAATATTTTTTATTTAATATGGCAAAGGCCATTTCCAGCATGACAAATAAATAGAATTAAAACACATGCATTGACAAAAATATGAATTCCGAATAAATCTGTGGAAGTTCAAACAGATAAACCATGACAGTAGATTGCTCCACTATATTCATATTTTGGTCTGATACGATGACAGAATTGAAAGACAGGAAGTAAACAACATAATTAAATTAATGTTACTACTAATCACGGGTCCGGCATATTGTATTAAGGGTAATTAAACAACAAAAGAAATAGGCCAAAGAAGTATTATTTAATAGATTCTTCTTGTTGATAGCGTCTGTGTTTGCAGGGTTCGGTAGAGTAGTGAAAGATGTCGACAGGGAGACATGAAAGAAACAAATGAAAGACCCTAATTAATTAATGAAGAAACAAAAATTCAATTTATTTCATCCACGAAGGGGTTTAAATACATGGAAGGATAGTGTAGACAAGGGCAGTTAGGATGAGCTGTTATCATGTAATTGTAATTTGTATTTAATTGTATTGTATAGCTGCTACATGACCCCTATATTCTGTAGACCTCTTAGGGTGCGTTTGTTTGGCCTCATTAAATGGGACTGGACTGGACTGGACTACTTATTAATGTAGTCCCATGCTTGATAGGTGCTGGGACTAAGTTAAGTGGGACTAAAGGGGACTCATGTGGACTAGAGGCCTCCTTAAAGGTTCTTAGCGAGGCACTCCCCAAACCATGGGACTTGCTAAGACCAGCTTCTTCCTCCTCCCTGCGAGCCCTTCTGTGAGTTCTGGGCTTCTTCCTCCTCCCTGCGAGGGTTCTTCCACCACCAAAAATTGGCCAAATTTGTTCTATCACAAACTACAGCAAGCACATAACAATCGCAAAAGATTCAATCTTTTCTCAATTTTCCTACCAACCAAACAAAATTAAACCCAAAACCACAGGAAATGAAAGAAATTAACCTCCAGAACTCCTCAACAGTAGTGAAGGTGTAGATCGGGCAGATGGAGCTGCCCCAATCCTTCTGCTTGGACTTGGCGGACTTTGCGGCAGGGCTATCAAACCAGAAGGTCCAGGAGTGCTCCAGGGCGTGAGACTGCGACGCAATTCCCTTCGAAGGCTTCAACGACGCTGAGTCTTGGTTGCCGACGATCTATCCTCCTTCGGGCTCGTCGTCATCCTCCCTCGGCTTAGCGTTCGCCTCGGTCTTGGCCTGATCTTTTGAAGCTGAAGACTTGGGTGCGTCTTCGACCACCATTGTTAGGGTTTGCGGAGGAGTTTCTTGCTCTCACTTTTATTTCCCGGCGTTTCTTTTGTGCCAAATGTGAAACTGTTGCCTTTTTTATGAGTTCTGTGATTTCAATTTCGATTGAATTTTTTATTGTTTGTGTTTTGGGAGCTTTATCGATTCAAATGGAGGAGAAAGATGTGGTTGCAAGTAGTGGAATTTGGACAGAGAGCTTTATCAATTCAAATGAAGGAAAATTTGTGATTGGAATCTATGGAGTTTGGACGGAAAAAAGAGGAGGGAAGAGAGGTTTCAGGCAGGAAAAAGAAATAGAAAAAGAAAAAAAAGAATTATTTTTATTATCCTACTTCTAGTCCGATACTGCACCAAACGTTTCACTAAGTTGGTCCTGCTTAGTCTAGTCCAAGCCAGTTCAGCTTAGTCCCTGAAGCTAGTCCAGTTCGAGATAGTCCGGTGCAACAAACACACCCTTAGTGTATAAAGCCTTGTAAAGTTTACCTAAAGTTTAATGAAAATCTGAAACTTCACATGGTATCAGAGCATGTTTAGATTCATAAACCAAAAGACGAGCACGCAAATCGTTGAATGACGGTAGTGGAAGAAAGTTGGTCGACGTCAAGACAAGAATCTCATATTCAGGCCCCAAGCCATTAAGTACATAAGTCACCAAATCATCATTCTGAACAAGTTGGCCAATAGAAGCCATTCTTGATTGGCCAAAACTTTTGGCGTTTTGTAGATGAAACCCACCCTTGCCCTCCTCCCTTTATCACCACCACCACTCATGCAGCTTCACCAAATGCCTATGCTGATTCCGACTCCTCCACAGTGGTGCCTCCTGTGACTACTAGCGTTCCCAACCCCGATTACTTGGTGTGGTACCAGACTGATCAAACACTTGTCAGCATGTTGAGTGCTACGCTTACAGAGCCTGTTCTCTCTTTGACCGTCGGGTTGTCTACTTCTCGTGATTCACCATAGATTTTCTTGTCCACATACCCTACAGCAAAATGGACTTGCAGAACGCAAGCACCGTCATATCTCAGTAATGGGACGCACCATGTTACTTGCTGCCAATCTTCCGCATAAATTTTGGGCTGAGGCACTTTGCACCGCTGTTTATATAATTAATCGGCTACCCACTCCTATTCTTAAGTAGGCTTCTCCGTTTCAAATTTTATTTGGCCGAGCTCTTGATTATATGTCTTTGCGCACGTTTGGGTGTGCTTGTTTTCCATATCTTGGTGATTATGCAACTAACAAACTACAACCCAGATCCTTGTCATGTGTTTTTCTTGGCTACAGTGACCAATATAAAGGCTATCGTTGCTTCCATCCCCCCACTGGACGTGTATACCTGTCCCGTCATGTTAAGTTCAATAAGGATGATTTCCCATTTCACTGTTCTATGGCATCGTCTTTCGTGCAACAATCAGACTTGGTATTTGTTCCTATTATCCCCATATCTTCCCCACTTCATCACAACAATGCCTTGTAACCCATGTTGTCCTCCATGCAACCTGTGACTATGCCTCAAAATATGGAACAAGCCAATGTCAACACGTTTGCCACTGTCCACACGTCAGTCCCTACTGCAATTCAGCAGCAACCCTCCCATCCACATGCATCTCCCTTGCCAGCTAGTGGCTTGGCACCCATGCTGCCTGCAACACCCGTGATTGTGCCTCAAAGTCTGGAACTAGCTACTGTCAACACATTTGCACCTGTCCCACGTCAATTCCTGCTGCAACTCAGCAGCACTAATCACATCCACATGCATCTTAGTTGCCAGCTAGTGGCGTGGCTCATGCTCCTTCCCTAGGACCTCACACATGGTCCAAGTCTGGAATTTTCAAACCCAAAACCAAGGTCTACTTTGCTAGTCATCATCCTATTCCCTCTGCGATGACTGCCTTTGTTGAATCTGATGCGGAGCCCACTTGTTTTACACAGGCCTCACGGTCGCCTAAGTGGCGCCAGGCTATGTTGGATGAGTTCAATGCATTGCTCAAACAAGGTACATGGACTTTAATTCCTCATGTTCTTTATGCTAACACTATCGGATGTAAATGGGTGTTCAAAATAAAGCGTCATTCTGATGGATCGATAAAGCGTTACAAGGCACGTCTTGTCACCACACAAAGACATTTAGTCCCGTTGTGAAGCCTACCACGATTCAAACAGTGCTCAGCCTTGCCGTGTCCTTTGGTTGGCCAATACATCAACTTGACGTGAAGAACTCATTTCTCCATGGTTCACTTATGGAAGAGGTTTATATGACCCAACCACCTGGATTTTTTGATCCCAATCGTCCCAAGTATGTTTGTAAGCTTCGAAAAGCCATATACGGTCTTAAACAAGCTCCACGAGCTTGGTTTCAACGTCTAAACACCTTTCTCATTCAGATAGGCTTTGTTCAAAGTCGGGCCAATAGTTCGATGTTTACATATCATCATGGCTCCACTATCCTTGTTTTTCCTCTATATGTGGATGACATCGTTTTGAAGGGTAATTCATCTCCCTTGATTCAATCCTTTATCCAAACTTTGAGCACTAAGTTTGAACTAAAGGATCTCGACAAGCTGCATTATTTCCTTGGCATAGAGGTATCTTATTTATCCAATGGCATTCACTTGTCTCAGAATAAATATACTTTGGAGTTATTACAACGTGGTGACTTATTAGAGTGTAAACCTTGTTCTACACCTATAGCAGCCACGACTCAACTTACTGCACACACCGGTGATCCCCTCTCGGATCCATCTCTTTATCGACAACTTGTGGGTTCTTTGCAGTATCTTACGTTAACTCGACTGAATATTTCCTTTGATGTACAAAATGTTTCTCAATTTATGGGTCATCCTACTACTGCTCACATGGAGGCGGTTAAGCGAATATTGCGTTATCTTAAGGGTAGCTTGGGTATGGGACTTCGCTTAACTTCGTCTTCACAACCGTTTTGTCTCATTGCTTATTCTGATGCGGACTGGGCAGGGTGCCCTGACACACGTCGTTCCACCATTGGCTTTTGTATTTTTCTTGGTGACAATCTGATTTCTTGGTGTGCTAAGAAACAACGGACGGTCTCTCGATCTAGTGCCGAAGCAGAGTATCGGGCTCTTGCCTTTGCATGTGCTGATTCTATTTGGATAATGGGTCTTTTGCGTGAGCTTCGTGTACCAGTCATTGAGCCAATACTGATGCATTGTGACAATTTGAGTGCTACATATATGGCTGCTAATCCGGTCTTTCATGCTCGCACGAAACACATTGCTTTGGATTATCATTTCGTCCGGGAACGTGTTGCTTCATGAACTCACCGTGTTCACTTTCTTCCTTCCGTTTCACAACTGACTGATCTTTTTACGAAAGGCTTGTCGAAGACGCGTTTTCAATCCTTGTGTTCCAAACTTGTCTCCTCTCCGGCGTCAAGTTTGCGGGGGAGTGTAGACAAGGGCAGTTAGGATGAGCTGTTATCATGTAATTGTAATTTGTATTTAATTGTATTGTACAACTATTACAGGACCCCTATATTATGTAGACCTCTTGGTGTATAAAGCCTTGTAAAGTTTACCTAAAGTTTAATGAAAATCTGAAACTTCACGGATAGCTACGTTTTATTTGTCATCAACTTCCACGAGTAAGGCCAGTCCCGATACGGGAAAATGAGAAAGAGAGGAGACCTCTTTACGGTTAGGGTTAGGTCGGTTACATCAAAGCAGAACGCGCAGTATTGATTATACAGAGTTAACTGCATAATCCACCGTTGCAAAATTAATTGAGAGATTATATTCACATCCCAAATTACTTCTCCCACATCTTTTTAATTTTTTTAATTTTTTAATTTTTTAATATTTTCTACACACCATTAACCCTTGATAGAAAAATATTAAAAAATAAAAAGAATGTGAAAAAAGTAGTTTGAGATGTGTGAATAAAAGAATCCGGAGATGACGATTCTACTCTAAAAGTAACTTTTTAGTTTAAACTTAACTAGAAATATAGGACATGATTGAAGAGACATTTAGATAAAATAAAATAAAAACACTTCACTCCTCGCACGTTATAACCTATGCAGAAACTCTACTATTTGTCTCCTTGCACGTAATAACGTGTGAACAAACTCTACTATTTGTCATCTTTTCATAAATTATTTTGTAATTTATCAGACTAAAATTTGCAGGTAAGATAAAGAATAAGAGTGTGCTATCCACACATCCTATTTTACTTCTCACATCCTTTGATAATTTATGTTCGTTGATCTTCTTTAATTCATTCGATCCAACGGTCAAAAGTTAAAAAAGTATGTGAGAAATAAAATAGAATGTGTGAATATCACACCCCAAGAGTAATGGATCCTCACATATAAACAGCCAAACGACATCTTTAGATAATACATGCATGCAGTCAGCAAAAGAGCACAAATTCAATGACCTAGAGTGGAACCAATACAACTACTTTCGGCTATAAATATATAAAAAAAACAAAAAAAACAAAAATATATATATATATACACACACACACATATACAACTTTCTGAAACCTACCTCAAGGCTCAAGATTTTCAAAATAGTAAATTAACTTGATCGGTCTGATTCATGATATGTTTTCGACTCCAATTAATAACCAATTACAAAAGACTGAACATAGAAAGTGCCATCGAACTCGGACACCAAACTCGTACGGTACGTGTGTTGTTCTACATGCTGTTGCGGTAGTTTCAGAAACAAGGTTCCTTCCTACTATAATTTACAGTATGTAATTATAAGCTGACATGCAAGCTTCAAATAGACTTTGCCTAAGCAGTACATCTCACTGACCACATCAAAGCTAAAAGAATGCTACCAATCCTTTTACGAAAACACTACTAGCATGGTTAAACACTCATCATTCGCCGCCAAGTTTCTTAATTTTCCATTATTAGCAAAGCATTGGCCTTAGTAGTCGAGTGATCCCAAAGTCACAATCCCATTGCTTGAGTTTCTCAAGTTCTGTCAACTCACGTAGTCATCGCAGGTGTTGCTACCATTGGAAAGCTTATTGTTTGGGACAGAAGCCACACGGTTGAGGCCTTCCTTTCCCATTTGTTGCACTTCCATAGGCGAGAGTATCTTGATATACCACACATTGTTCACAAATTCCCTGAAAATAAAAAAAGAATCATTATACCTCCAGTGAATCATGACAAGAATAGTTCAAAACTCCAAAAGCCAATTGTCGTTGGCTCAGAGAAACAGACATCCACAATAGTAACTTAAAATCTCGAAAAGGTGAGAAAATAGTCAAAAGACTAGATGATGTAAACTAGTCCTAGGACACTTTGAACCTCAGAGCATTGTCTAAATTTATCGTTGTTGCTCCCTACAAATTGGCATACAGCATAAAATCATAATATTAGCCGCTAAACGCTAAAATTATGCAGTGATTCAGCATGAATCATTTTACAAACTATCAGTAATGATTGAAACTCATGGGAAGCTCAACCTTCAGAACTGCTTATGCAAACAGCCAAAAGTGTACATTAATTGACAAATATAAGCAAAATCATGAAAATTTGGGACTTACTGCCAAGGGTCGTCACCAAGGAGAAGAACATCATTCTCCCTGTCAACAAATACAAGCTGCCAGCCTGATCTCTGACGGTCCTCCAGTTGACCTTCAAGGCCAAACATACGTGTGAGCTCACTGCGCAGGTCATCATAGCTGCTGAATTTAGAAATATCCAGTGACCTCCCAAAGGACCCTGACTTGTGAACCTGTCAAATTGCACCATTTTAATAAATAAAAAATTTAAAAAATTTAAAAAGAAAATTTAAAGAAAAAACAGCAGATACCGATGACAAGTGCTAGTTTTGAAAAAGCAAACACTGATCACGAAGCATTTGCATTGCCCAATACAATCTCTGACAATGGTCCATACATCTGACCATCATGTTAAGAATAAATACGCATATAAATAAACTATCACAATTATCTCATCTTACCTTCACAAAGGTTCGAGTTGGATTTACTTGGTCCACATTTTCTGAAGACTGCAAGAATCCTGATTCATCTCCGCAACTTGATGTAGTGATATCGGAATTAAGTGGAAAGTCATTGCCTGTGCCACTGGTATATGAAGCACCAAAGGGCAGGGACAATGAATCATTTCCATTGCCAATGTTTCTCAGGTTTGGAATCCCATTATGCAGCATGAGAGATGAAGAATCAATGTTCACCCCAAACAAAAGATTGCTTTGGGGATCAGTACCACCTTGGAATGCGGAATATTCTCTACCAGGAAATGGAGGCAAGGCAGTGAGCTCAGAAAAACTTGACTGTGGCGTTCCCAACTGTTCCGCTTGGGGAAGTACACATTGAGCAGCTCCAGATGATAGCTGTGGTTCACCAGTGATCTGCTTGGGTAACAAGGAAGAAGCAATTGCTGAGTTGGATCCACTTAAGTTAAGTAAGTGGGATGCTCCATCCTGTGATAGCGAACCTAATATACTATGTATAGGGGGGACATCAGATGAAGGTATAGGAATTCCAACAGGGTCCAGAAAGCTCTGCTGCTGAGATTGTGACGAGATGGACTGTATAGATGCAGACTGGGATTGAGTGATTGAGGCAAAATTAGGTAGAGCAGACATAGCATTCGGGACCTGCTGCGGAACAGACAATTGGTGCATATGATGGGATTGTTGAAGCTGATGTTGCTGCTGCTGCTGCTGCTGCTGCTGCTGATTCAGCTGCTGTTGTTGCTGTTGCTGCTGCTGCTGCTGCTGCTGCTGCTGATTCAGCTGCTGTTGTTGCTGTTGCTGCTGCTGCTGCTGATGCTGATGCTGCTGCTGTTGCCTCTGATCACTATAGGGATGATAACGCTGCGACTGCTGTTGCAAAACCTGAGCCTGAGCAGGAGCTTGGTTTTCTTGAAAGTTCTGAAGATAAGCATTTTGAGACTGAGACTGAGGCAAGACCTGTCTTTGAAGCACAGCAGCAGCTCCATTAGAAACACTTGAAGATTGCTGGAAGGGCAGAAGAGACTGTGAAGAACCTTTTGAAGAATCAACTGCCCTCATTTCTTGAAGTGCAGCGGCTGCCATTGCTTGGTATACATCGGGTTGTAGACCTGCCATAGACGCATCAAGCCTTGGTTGCATCCAAGGAGAAACTCCAAATCCCTGGAAGTTCAAAGATTGCATCCCCTGGTCTCCGAGCCCTCCTTGAAGCCACATCAGTGGAGAATTAATTCCCATATCACCATCTTTGAGACCTGAAATGAATATACCACTGAATATTTTAAGGGGCAAAAGAAACAGTAGAATTTGTGACAATATCTCAACCAAAAAACCAAAGATACCGTGGAAAGAGGGAACACCCGATGGCCATGGTCGCTTTAGTCTGAGGGGGAATGGGGATGGATACATTGGGAATGTTGTTAGTGGTTCAATCTCCCACAATGATACTCTTGGCTGCCTCTCCCCAGCAGTGGATTCATCCCAGCCAACCTGCATTAGCAGAAAACACGTTTACAAACCTTACAAAGTTTCAAAAAGTTAAAAAACTGGCCACACCTCAATCAAAAGATTGTAAAATTTATAATAGCAAAATATTGGAATTCTAATGAGCATCATAATCACCAAATGCTCTCAACACACCTTCACAGAGCGCCAGTGAGAATTTGGCCAGCGAACAGAATCTAAGTCACTGATGCCAGTTATTGTACCCATGTATCTTAAGGAAAAGAACAAACAAAATAAATAAGAAAGGTAAATAACCCACATAATAATATAATGCAAGTATGAATAACCACTTAATTAAATGGGAATCATAAACTGTATAATGAAACAAAACTACGAGGAGAAATAACACACCGACGGACACTAGACTCTTCTGTCTCAAACAGCATCCTAAATCGCATGCCCACAGAAACCCGAGTGTGATAGACAGCTTTAACATATTTGGCCAGGGGTATCACAAATTCAGATGGACTTGCCCTGCGTTGTAAGAAAAATAGAAAATTGAGGAATAAGAGGTAAATGGTAGTATTTACAATCAGGAGCAGATGCTCACCTCGGATTATAAAATATAGTAAAGCGGCTATTTGTTGCAGCTGCATGAGCTGCAGCAGCAAGAAGACCAATGTGCATGCTGTCACTTGACAAAACTGATGAGGGCATGACAGTCTGTGGACGATTTGCTCGCCGAATACCTAAGAGCAACTGATTCTTTTCATTCCTGATTGAAGACAAACACGTTAGTGAGAGAAAAATGATTACAACAATTCTTGACGGAATAAATACAACCACCACCAACCCTCCAATAACAGAATAACAGTTTAAACTTACCAGATAAAGAGGACCGAATCACCAGCAACAAGTCGTTTAGCACTAACGAACACGCTCCATCCTGTCGTGAGAAGATGCCTCTTGGGCTGGCCTGCACAATAACATGGCAAAACGCAATTAGAAGCTAGAATTACACGTTCAGAATTCTGGACAGTATAAATTTTTTTTTTGTCAAACCCGAGTATAAATTGAAAAATAAGAAATAAAACAAGAAAAACCTAGGTATAGAAAGTTAAGTTCAAGTAAATAAGACTTTTAATATGTTTTTAATGAGACAATCATGACATGGATATTGGATATAACTCATGCCAATAAATATAAAGTTTCCCCAAAATTTTCATTTTGAGATTTAGAACCACTAAGTGTCTGAATTGTGTGTGAAGTACCACTGCCCTCAGTTACTTTGGCATCTAAGATAGATCAACAGACTTGAAAAGTGATATATGAAAATGATAAAAGATACCGACAGCAGATACAAAACAGAATACGGAAGAAAATTATAATCACCTCGAAATATGTGTCTGAATTTCCATTCATTATCATGAAGATCCCTTGCAATTAGTTCCTGAGCAGGGGGTTGCTGCGAATAATCCTGAGGAACGGTAAAATAAAATGAATGAAACCAAGTTTATGGCGAAAAAATAAAGAATAGAAGAGTGATGATCAAATGAGTCAAAGAAAAGGACACCTACAAGAGGGGGAAAAACTTTCTCAGCTGCACGGCGGGGAACAGAGAATCCTCCATGTGTGCTAGTATCACTTGCAGTCAAAGTTTTACAAAAATAGTTGGTTGGCTGTTTGCTGGCAGCACCCAACTCTGCAGGCAGCAGGTATACATCCTTTTGCTCTTGCTACAAAACAGTTTATGTCAGGACATGAAAATTACTTTACTCACAAATCAAAATTTAAAACCAGCCTAATGCAGTACCGGACTTAATGGTTGTAGGGTCATTTGAGCATATACTTCATCCGTCTCTACATCTGCCTGTACCATAGAATTAAAATTTTAAGGAGCATCCCAGGAAATTGTACAGAAAACACAAACAGGTTGACACTTACATGCATTGTCACATTGTGTAGCTGACAAATTAGTTGCGGAGGCAAGTTGGGGTAATTGGGAATATGGGCATCCACTTCCTTGTGGGTTGATGCAGCAACCTGTATAAGAAATACCAGGAATTAACAACGCAAAAAGGATACTCTGTAAGGTTAGTGTTCAGGACGAAAAGATTAGTTAAATATTAGAAGATTCATCTGTTTGAGCAACAAGTGTACTTAAAAAGTACTGGACTACATTAGTAATTGAGGTAATGAATTGTATAAAATGCTTAATATACAAATTTGTAGCTATATACATGATGCACAATATCAAACAAAAACAAAACAAGCAAGTAACGAAAAAATAAGCTCTAATTCATCCTTTATTTATTTATTTATTTATTTTCTATAGGAAAAAATCATCCCTTATAAATGAACATACACCTGTGATTACACAGCACGCCAACATTAAAATGCATACTAATTTTAGTATCCAGACTCCAAGATCACAAGACTAATTATTCATTTTAAGATATGCTCTCAATAATCAAGATGCAGGGAGATACAAAAACAAGACAAAGGTACCAAGAGACTAAGTCCTTAAATCAACAACAAACGTCCCTATTCTACAAACTGCAAACCAGACAACTGTTTTCTGCAAATACCAATCAGAAAGAAAAATCTGCATTCAACAATAAATGAGATAATGATGCAATTGCTTACCTGCTCGCTGTGGCCCTGTGGAGAGTAGACTACACGACTTCCAAGAAGAGGCAGTGACACCAGAGGCCCGGCACACGCATGCCATAGCTCAGAATTCAAACATTTCTTCTCCTCTGCAATAGCTTCTATGCTTGTGTCAGTACGCATGAAATAAGCATCCATCGATTCAAAATCCTAAACCAATTCAATCTTATAACAAGTTTCGAGTTCGAACTCCATCCAGCATTGTGGGCAGTTAAGATAATTGTAAAATGGTAAGTTGTGTGCTCAGTCACCAAACTTAATTTCTCAAACATACAAGCAATTTATGCATAAAGTGTCACTTTCTTTACCATGAAATAACTACACAAATAGACACAACCACTAGTAAAGCAAATATAGAGTAGGCATGTTCAATGACCTTTTAATTAAAACATGCACATATAAAAATTGCCTAACACGTACGCTCAGTAACTTCAGACCCCAAACAAAAATAGCATCAAAGCAAGCAGGAAAATGCTCAGAGTGAAATAACAAATGCTTCGATGAAAGTATTAAATTTCAGATGACAAAAAGTGAAAGAACCAAATAAGGAACAAAAAATGCATACCTTCCTGAGGCTGATGATTAAACCCCGGAGACGAGGACGAAGACAAAACCCTCATTGTTCGAAAATCCGAAAAAGCAAACTCCTTTCACCACCTACCGAAACCCCCTTCAAACCCAACTCAAACAAAGATTCAAATACTAGTCCCTCCTTATTTCTTAAACATATTTAGCACCCATCACCGAGCCCCTTCATCTCTATATCATCAAATGCTGTTAAAAAAAATGCCCACCCCCCACCCCCCCAAGCAAAAAACCAGAAAAAAAATCAAATACCCTTTTTGGGAAAATCTCATCCAAAGCCAGTGCCAATACAAAACACAACCCCTCTCACCCTCATACGCCCCAGATCTTCTTCCCCCTAGAAGCACCCTCCATATTAACCCCAATTACAACCCTAAACCCTAACTGTCACCTCCAAAGCTCAGAAATTTATCAACTCTAGCAAGCTCCAGAGAAACCCTAGACAACCCAGATCTCATAATTTGAACAGTAACCTAGCAAGTGAAGTAAAACAGAGAATTGGGGAACTCTTACTGAGCCGAGAGCGACATTTTCAGAAGCTCCGATTTGACTGCCGAAAGAGGTGAAGTTTGAGCTTGAGAGAGCTTGAGCTCCGTTTGTGAAGCTGCTGATGAGAGAGAAAGTTAGAGAGAGAGAGAGAGAGAGAAAGAGCTTTATTGGTCTTCGTTGAGGGCGTGTTGGGTCTACGATCAATTAATACAGTGGTAATTATTGCTGGTGGGGTAATTTAATGTTCATTGGGATGGCTGTCAGAAAAAGCAAATTAAAATACAAGGACCAAAAATCTAACCGCACGTTCCCTATTTTACCCTAGCATTTTCCCCCTTTTTGCAATCTTGCCCATATCACTTTTAAATTTGATATTAGGTGTGAAGAATTAAAAAAAAATTTAAATAAAATCTTTGATATTACAACAAGGTTTTTTATCAAATATCATAATATAATTGGTTGAATTTTTTTTAACTAATTGTGTTGCGACACTTGGTGTACTGGTCCATATTTTCAGCACTAACTGACCAGAAAAGAGACTCATCTTGTCGGAATTGGATCTGCTCTGGACCTTAGTGTCTGGAGCCTAAGGATCAACATATTTAGGCTGCATAAATTGAATCTGATGATCTCCATTAACTCATTTCGGTGGCCATCACACACAAACCAATAACTTTGATTTTTTTTACACATCAATCAATAGCCTAGATAGGTTGATCTTTAGGCTCGGACGCTAAAGTCCGGAGCAGATCCAATTCCCATCTTGCCCATACCAATCAGTTTTTTTTCTCTTTTTTCCTCATTTGGAAATTACCAATCTTTTTCAAGTTAGCTTTTCGGAAGGAACAAAATTCATTTTGGGAAAAGATGATTAGGTTATCATTTGGTTGTCCATATGAATTTAATAAATGGGATCAATCAAATTACGTTTATAGGGAGGTCTCTTATCTCCTATTGTTTTTCTCCATAAAGCATTGATCCAACTTCCTTAAATATTGGTTAGGGGGCCTTAATTTGTCATGGTTTGAGTTAAAAATGCTTCTAAATTAAGTTGAACTTCTCCATGTGTGCCCACAAGAGGCAATTTCCTTAAAAGGTTTGCTGAAATAATCAATAGGTTGTGATGGTTGCTGGTCATAGTTCAATGTGTCATCTATCAACCACTTAGAATCTAAATTGTCAATTCAATCCGAGCTGCCACAAATTAATGTTTGAAATACTTGTATTTTATCATCAAATTTTATGTTCTTGGTTTGGTTTATAGCGCTTTAACATGGTCTTGTTTAAGCTCATGTTTGTGCGAAAATTATTTTTCAATCGCAGAGATAAGTAAAGATTGTTATATACAGCACTGCTTCACAATATATATAATATTTAGCATCTTATCATAATAAGAAATTGTGTAAGTTGCGAGAAATACAAGGTTCTTGAATAATTTTTTTATTAACAAGTAGCTTGAATAAACTAAGTATAGCATGGCTCTCTCGTGAGAACCATATCTTGACCACATTCAACCATAGCTATGTGTGGCCGTTGAGAATATAGAAACATTGATCCCCCATGATTCTTGCGTTATTTGAACTAAATCTGTAGATTTGATTTTGATTAACTCTCTGCAAAAACAAAAACAGTAAGCGATAAAAAACCGACATAACGAACAATTATCTTCCTTATAACCATCATGGATAATCATTTTTCGCATCAAATAGATCACATGTTAATCACATAATGAAATGTATATCATGTACGCTCTAAGCACATGATTATACGGTTATATATACAACAATTGGGGAGGAGAAGGGGAGTTGTTTATACGATTATTTACTCATTGCAGTTAGCATTTCTTGGAAATGCGAAGACCTAGTTGAACATTACAGGCCTTCCTTAATGTTTGACTTGAACATTACCATTTCCTTAAGGCACTCGTAGGTTTCACGCCCGTCTTCGAGTCAGCCATGTAAAATCCTTCACGCCATAGCAAATTCCGTGAACGGGCCATGAAATGCATTGCATGCTGTGTAGCTACTTGATATATCTCGGTTAGGCTTTTCATGCATGACTATCTGCCAAGGGCGTTACCTGCTTTTCGGTAGTTTTGTTTGACTTGTGTTCGATGTCATTCGACTGGTTTATGGTTTATACATTACATGGCTTCTGTTAATTTTAAATACTTCATATTTTTTTATAGTTATTTTTAAAGTCTTTTTAGATTTTCCTTTGCCTTTCTTCTTATAGGTAGCACGTTCCAACGAAATTGTAATTCAAGTAGTAACCCATTGATTTTTGTTTGATGTTTTTTTTTAGGTTATACTTTGCAAGAAGGCCTCAATATATATATATATATATATATATATATATATATATATACATACACACACATATATATATATATATATGAAAGGGATCCTCTCCGGATCTCTTCCACCAAGTTCAAGTATCCGAGTCATTGAAATTTGATCCAACGGCTACAAATAGAGAACCTTTTTAAAAGTTTTAATAACTTTAGCCGTTGGATCAAATTTCAATAGCTCGGATGAGTGGACTTGGTGGACCTAATAGAAGGGATCCAGCCTTTCCCATTTATAGTATAGAGAGATGTGCAAAAGATAACTAAGATTTCTTTATTTTATTAAATACAATATTATCTCGTACATTGCAAGGAGTAGCTTGAATAAACTAAGTACGTATAGCATGGCTCTCTAGTGCGAACCATATATTGACCACGTTCAACCACGCATGCATGCTTCTCTCTCTTTATTTTAACTCAATCTGTAAACTTCATTTTACTCAATCCTGTGCATAAAAAAGCACAAAACATTAGCAACAGCAAGAACACTTTGAAATATAAGCAATCAAAAAGCCACAAATAACAATAACATCAAGATGCTTGTAGCTTAGTCAGCTAGTTAAAAATATTCTCTCATTTATGCTCGAGATTACAAGTTCAAATCTCTCTCGCCCAATATCACTTGTATCAGGATAAACCATCAATACCAAAACAAACAAAAAAATCTTCTTAAAGCCACTGTATATAAATTGTTTCTCAAATTAGACACATCACGTGATAATCACATGATGGCTTATTGCATGCAAGGGTTGAAGGGGAAGACTTCTCAACACAATACATATATAGTAAATTTACTTACTGGTTGCAGTCAACGCTCCTAGAAATGGGAACGTTGATTTGAACTTGACACGCCGCAGGGAGACCAGCAGCAGCATCTTCCCTAATGCCTTGGTTCTGACTTGCCGCGTCCTTAAGGCATTGGCAGGCTGTATGCCTATCTTCGGTGGTTTGAGTGAGCTGTTTCAACCCGAAACCCCACTGCAACATGCCGCAGGCAGGGTTTCAGCGCCGCTGGTGAGATATGGAAGGCAAGGAGTCAGAGATGACACTGCTTGTTGGCAAGTGATCGTGGCATGCCCCGGTTCAACCAAGACCAACATGGCCAGCACCACAGCCACTGCCGCTACAACGCCCTTCATTTTTCTCGTACATTTGATTTTCGATATCAATTAATGAAGTGCTAGAGTGTTTAGTTACCCTAATCGTGAGCTTAAATTGTTATGTAGGTTATGGTATGTAGGGTTTGAGGGGTATTTATAGTTGACAATGGAAGATATGATCCAAAGAGATGAGGGGGTTTTTGGCGTGAAGATGAGAAGCCCTTGTGGAATGAACTTGTGCTTTTTCTTGTTCTGATATGGGAAGGTTGAGCATCCTTTGCATGCTCCCTACTCCCTACCTCTTCTCTGGGTTAGGCTTTTCATGCATGCCATGGGCGTTACAATTTTCTTCGAAAGAGAAAGTTGAGTAGATTTGGTTTACTGACAATTGTTTATCTCTTGCCTGTTAGCTGATCATATCGAACGTATCGTTAAGTACGAGGCTTCTGGAAGGGTCCAAAGTATTTTCTTACTACCAAAAGCGTTTATGGCTGTGTTTGACAGAAAGTGAATTAAAAGTTTTTCTAAGTCATAGAAGCGTTTTCTAAAAAAGCAGATGCCAAGTGTTACGTAAAAAATTCATTTCAACGTGTTTCTACTAAAAACGCTTTTAGCAAAAGCACATAATTGAACTTGAAATCATTTTCTTTACTTCACTATTAACAAATGATACTTTTACATGCAACAATAGGTTACATCAGGTACCTAATTCTAGGCAGATTAAAAATTGGTAGTCACTTTCTTAACGCCGAAAAATATATTGATGATGCTTTCATTTTCAATTTTGATCTGCTTGTTTCTGTTTCACTTCGTCATGATCCTTTCAACTATAAAATTCGTAGACTACGTAACACAACAACAACAGTCAGCTCTTGAAGGCTTCCTTCAGAGATTCATTCATGCAGAAATTCCATGCTAGCAATGCTGCTCCAACTGCAGGCTCTATCTGACGGTGATTCAAGATAACAAATAAAGCAGTATTGTAAGTAAAACGTTAGAAATTCAACAAGATAATGTGCATATACAAGCATATGGGGCAGTAGTTAGTCGGACCTTTACCTAATTATAGCTAATAACTATTATTTGTTCCTTCCGCAGACTATTTGCGTGTTGCCTATTTTTCATGTACTCTCTAGCTATCAGTTTGATATGAACTCGCTTTTCCGTTTTATTCAAAGGAAAGTGTGGACTTGAAGGACAAGGAAGCCCGACTCTTGTGAGCACTCAAGAAGCCATCTAGCGAAAGAAGTTGGCTCACCATTTAAATCTTATTTGCATGAAATGTCAAAAGTTGATTGAAGCGAGGCATAAGATGTGTTTACCTTTGGCCTAATTGGAACTACCCCTGGGTAGTCCTTGGAGATGTATTTGATGACTTCCTTACCTATATCCCACCTTTTATTTGCTTCAAGAACACCACCAACCATGGCGAGCGGAAAAGAATCTTTCCCCTCTGCAATTATTTTAGTACAAAAAAATAAAATTAGCATGCACGTTAGGGACGTCCTACATATCAATTATTACTTGCAACACATAAAACTCCTTGAATCTGATACCCATAAAGAACATCTCTCATGAACACTACAATAATACATCCCCATATGTCCAAGGCATGGGCATAGAACAAAGGCATAAAACTTGAAAATTAAATAAGACAGCAAGGCATGACCATACAGCTGCCACACCATCGTACTTCAAATATACATTGCATGTTAAGATGGAAGGTCAACTAGGTGTACTTTCAATAAGCCGTACCCCAGCTAGTGGGAAGCGAGAGAGCACAAGAGCGAGGGAAGACAACACCTATAGGTGTCAATCAACTATAATGATAGTTAAACTCATAAAGTGAATCAAATCAAGGCCCTACACAGCCACGTTGTATTAATCATTTTGTTTTTACAACTGGGTATTTAAATAGTATCACTACCCTACTGCTGAATGATTAATGTCCATGAGGTCATGCATAGCCTCACGTGTCATGGCTTATTATGCATCATACAAATCCAAGAATTATTGGTTCAGTACCTGGACCACACAAGCCAAGTCTTTGAACAACAGCTTTCACGCTGAGCCCCAACTCCTGGACTGAATCAAACAAGATATTATTTGCAACTTCATCACCAGCCTCTGCACAAGATACAACAACTGGAACAAGCGCTGCAATGCGAGCCCAGGATGGGTCTGCATATGTCCACCTAAAATCCAATATAAAATTACAGTTGTTATCTGATATCCCATAGAATCAAACCCCTGGAACTCATTTATATCAACATATCTTGTGAATTACGGTTCAGATGAACCAAATGATTGAGTTCTCACTTCATTTTCCCAAGATGGTTCCCAGAGACATACACAAAACACCAAAATTCCTTTTAAATAAAATGTATTTCAATCAAGAATGCATGACAAGTGCAAAGGAAAAATACTCATAGATTTTCATGAGACTAAAATCCAATAAAAAATTATGGTAATTCTCACTTTACTACCCTTAAGTATCGTGGTTTTCAAACTTTCACACATCAAGTTTTTTTCATCTCAGCCTCATGCCTAAAGTGAGGATTGTGGGTCACTTTCACACTTTTGTTAGGCTTTCCGTCAAAACCTCTGTTAACGTGTGATGTGGCTACAATAAGTGGAAACTGTCTCACATATAGGTATCCAGCCATTTAGGGTGTGTCAGTATTGATATCTAACAAGATTAGTCTCAAAATATGAAATGATTGTACTTCAATGGAACTGGAAAACTTTTATAATATACATCTATACTAGATCATAGCTACAATAAGTGGAAACCGTCTCACATTTTTGCATCACGTAACCAGGACTATTCAAGGGATGGAACAAACCTTGTCATCTATTTCACCAAAACTGCGTAAATGACAACTAGTAACTTCACCCATATATGTGATGATGGCATTTATAAGTTTCAGATAGATACCCAATGAGTTCATCTGGAGAAGAAAGACCAAGCTCCTCTACAATACTAGATGTAAGCTTTGTATCTGGACCACGACCATCATTGGCCCTTACCACCGCAGTTAATGCCTGTGCAGCTATACCGTATCCACTACAAGTAAACAAGATATTACCTTCAATAGAACTGCTGGAAAGAGAAAGGGTGCAAAGAAAAAGAAGCCTACATCTTTACTGATCACATCTCAAATGCTATTGAGTATCGACTATCGAATTCTAAGATTGATAATAAGTGTATTTAGCATATCGATTCATTTACACATGGCAATGAAATCTTATAATTAAGCACAACATATACCGTGGCAGGGAGCATCTTCTGATTATAGGATGAGCATAATGATATGATAAATGATGAGCAGGAAAGAGTAAGATGAAACATGAAAAACAGAAAGAACTCTACGAGATTTTTAAGTTCTAATTCAAAATATGATCAAGAAGCCAGAAAAGGACCAAAAGGTTCCGGGTTTAACATCTCCCATTAAGTTCTTTCTTCTCATAACCCTCATATCTTTCTATATGCTTCATGGTTAGGATGGTTCAATCACAACCACCTCCATAATGTAGATAAAGCATTGGCCATACCATCCCCTATAATTTTCATAAATTAGGAGCATCATGGTTTCATGAGGCAGAGAATGAGATAGAGCAGAAATAAGAACAATGCAACAAGGCTATACCTTCCCCAATCACCTAAGGTAGGACCTGCACCGGCTGCCCGAGCTTCTCTACCGTCTTCTGTGAACCCGTAGGCAATGGTCCCTGTCCCGGCAATTAGAACACACCCATGAAGCTTTCCCAGGGTCCCACAAGCTAGAGCAGCCACAGCATCATTCTGAACATACAACCTCACATGGCTGGGAAATATATCCCTATTGAAACCAAGAAAAAATCAAACAATTAGTACAAAACAACACTAATTCGACATTGATATGTGTTGAAAACCCAAAAGAACCAAAAGGGTCCGATGACAAAACCAAAGAGAAGCATACAAATGGGAACAATGTAGGAAAAGATAGAGACTTGGAAGTGTTACCTCATCCAATCCAATATCCTCTGCTGATCAGTGGGGTGGTTGACGCCGGAAACCGCCAAACAAACAGCCCGAACCGCCGACCGGTTCGAACCCGACTTGGCCAGCGCTTCCGCCATCACCTGCTCCAACGTTTCCCTCGCAGCCGCCTCTACGATTTCAACAGAAAGTGATCCCGATTGGGTAAAAAACCACCATCAAAAACTTCAAATCAGTAAAAATCAACTGAAAATCCAAGAAATGAAGAACAATTACCGCCAACGCTGTTGTGGTTGGTGCAGCCAGCGACAGCTCGAGCGAGGACGGGAACCGGGTCGGGGAGGGGGTCGGAAAAGGGCAAAATGGGCATGCAAATGCAGACGGTGGAGGTGGTTCCGCCGTCCACGCCCAATATAACATCTCCGGCGCCGGTGGCCACTGGCATTTGGTGCTCAAAGTCCCAGATTTCGCCATTCCTGTAGGGCTTCATCTGGATTTTCACGGTGGTCCAATTGAATCGTATTGGATCAGATGGGATTGGAATTCGGCGTTTGTTTGGAGGAATCGGAGGGGTTAAAAGGCGGCAACGGAAGCTCGGTCTCCCTGCGTCAGAGACAGACGGGGATAAACGGAAGAGAACAAGGAGGAGAGGTTGCGGGAGTCGGATGTTTTGGGACTCTCTTCAAACATAAAATTGTCATTAATTTTTTAATTTTTGTTTTGGTTCTCGGACGGCAAATGGGAGGGCCATAATTTTGATTAATTAATACTAATTAATTTTGCTAATTATTATTATTATTTTGTCAAATGGTAATTCTTATTAGATTAAATGTTAGATTAACCACCGATTAAATTTGAACTCACGCTGTCAACTTCTTTCCAATAAAGGGCCACTTGCAATTACTAATATTATGTTAGAGTGGATTTTAGGTGAAAAGTTTTCTTCTGTTTTTAGGATATTTAATGGTGATGGAATCTTTTTCTTTACTTCTGTCAAATATTTTAATTTAATTATTCGATTTGGTCAGAAAATGATCATTTCTAAATTCACTTTGCGGGAATTTTAGGAATCCCCACATCCTAGTTATTTATCGTACATCGTGTGGTCAATTTTCGTCAGATACTATTTGTATTTAATTTTAAATTAAAAATCAAATTATTTCCAACTGCACGATATACAGTGAATAATAAGAGTAAATTGAAGCAATGGTCCCTTAATTTTAACTGAATTAGAGCAATGATCTCTTAACTAAAAATCTCTTAGTTCCGGTTTGGTCAATGGTGATAGAATCTTTTTCTTTACTTCTGTCAAATATTTTAATTTAATTATTTGGTTGGTGACATTTTAGCCGTATCATGTGTTGATTAATAATAAGAGTAAATTGTAGCCAAGGTATAAAATATCGATATTATCGACGAAATATCATTTTTTTGCAACAGCGATATTTTCACAGTCTTCCAATTGATTATCGTGATAATATCGCCATATTATCACGATATTATCGATAATATCGCTCTCTATCTTTGTCGTCGGAACGGCAGCTGAGCTCCGTCGTCGCAGCTGCCAAGATCTGCACCTCTCTCTGCCAAGATCTGCGCCTCTCACAGGTGGTGAGGGTGCTCGCCGGAGTGTGTGCCACTGTGGTGGAGGTCACGGTGGGGTGGGTGTGGTGCGTCTCCCCTCCGCTCGCTCGCTCCCTGTCTGTTCTTTCTGCGGTGGTGAACGAAGGACTTCTGCTGCTGTGCAGTGCAGCAGATCGAACTAATTTTACTTCACACTAACACGGAGAGAGAGATCCGAGACTTACCTAACCGGAAAATCAAAGAAGACTTGCCGGAGAGTTTATGGGCTCCGCCATTCTCGCAGAGGCGGGAGAGAGAAGACTGATGATGTGTGATGATGGTGGTGTCCTCGAGCTGCTCGAGTAGAGCAGATGGTGCTGCTGCGTGTGTGTGTGTGGTTACGGCAAGAGAGGGAGAGAGGTAAGAGGGTTTCGAGAGAGAGAGAGACAGTGCAGAGAAAAGAGAGAGAGAGTCGAAGTGAGTGAGAGAAGGAAATGGGGTCTCGGGGTAGGGGAGAGAGAGAGAAACGTGAGGAGTGTTGGGGGTTGCCACGTGGCAGCCTGGGAGGGTTTCGAAATCCAGATATAGAGTTCAGATTTAATTAGGATAAATGACTAATTTGATAGTTCCAAATACACTCTCAATGTTTGCCAGCTCGCTATATAATCAACTTAAATCAGTTAAATCCATCATGCAATGCATTTCCTTCCAATTTTTTGTGATAAACTAATAGATAATTGACTAAATAAACATCCTGCAAAGTTTCAATAAAAATTTCCAAGTTTTTCTTACAATTTCCGTGGTTTCCATATTATTTTTATCGATATCGATAATATCCCGATATTTCCATCGATATTTCCGTGTTTTTGGACTACCGATATTTCCGATATCATCGATATTTTATACCTTGATTGTAGCAATGGTAATTGAATTTTAACTTAATTAGAGGAATGATCCGTTAACTGAAAATTCATTACTATTGGTCCCTTAACTCATCAAAACGTGTAGTTATAGTCCATCAACTAAAAATTCATTACCATTGGTCCCTCAATTTTAATCCAACTAGAGAAATGGTCCATCAACTTTAATCTAATTGAAGCAATGGTCTCTCAACTTTAACCCAATTGTAGCAATGGTCTTTTCAACATAACTCATTTTGACAAAAGTTTGAAAAAGTTGACGAAAAGAACCATAGCTACATGTTTTGATGAGTTGAGGGACCTCAATTGTAGCAATAGTCATTCCAACATAACTTATTTTGACAAAATTCTAACAAAGTTGACAAAAAGGACCATAGCAACACATTTTGATGAATTGAGAGACCGAGAGACCAATGATAATAGATTTTTAGTTAAGAAACCATATTAAAGTTGAGGGACCATTCACTCTAATAAGAATGAGTGGTATTGTTTGCATTGCTTTTGCTTCCATGTTTTTTTTTTTTTTTTTTTGGGGCACTTTCAATAATGCAATCCAATACACAAACACAACGTTTTGAAAATGATAGGATGCTGTTAGTAATTGTTGGTTATTAGTGCTAAGTATCCTATCTGTTAGTAATTAGTAATTGTTGATTGTTAGTGCCAACAATAATAATTGGTTGGTTAGAGATAAGATTTGGGAAATATCTTGTAACTGCCTTAGCTTGCAGTTCGGTATAAATACTGAACACTTGTGCAAATGCAGGGCATGTCTTGTTAAAGAAGTTGTTAAATAATACAGAGAGGAATATTACTGTACGAGTGTAAGGTTAGAACAAGGGGTTCTATTAGAAAATTATTGAAACAGTTGCCGTCCGAAGATGCATAAAACGAGAAGAATCTTACGTATTCCCAATTGTATACAATCATGAGTCTATACCACTACTCTAAAACCTCAAATCATTTTGGTTCCTAAAAAGATCTCTGTTTGCATTCTACCGTAAGAATGCAAAGGTGGAGGCAAGTTGGCGGAACGAGGGTTTCCGAACTAATAATCAAGGTTCGAGCAGGAGGGCATCAATATTTCGTTTTCCTTCGGGGCCTTTTGTGTACCACGATAACACATAATCTCCATACACAACTTCACGGTAGAGGGCAGGAGTCGACTCGCTGATGAGCTTGGAAGCAGGGGATACTTTCACTGTCTTGGCCGGATCGTGAAATGTAGCCACTGAGAGTCGTGGCTGATGGGAATTGGTTAGAGCCCTATGCACGGCACTTCTGTACTTCCCGTTGGTTATTATCTGCAGGCAAGATAATCCACTGTTAGAGAAAAAACGAAATTGATACCATTGCTTTACTTGTTCATCCAATTACCGAAAACAATTCCTAATGCATGAAACACACTTTATCTTTAAATCGACAAGAATCATACGAAAGCTCACGCTGGTGATTCAATTGTCAGCTTATTGAAAAACGAAATACACATATATCAAAACTTGAAGAAAGTTGAGGTTCCACTATAAAACCAATTGGCAATATGGGGAGTAGCTCAACCTCTTATAAGCACATGCAAGATCCTCCTCCCATCAATGTGGGACTCATTTTCAACACGCCCTCTCACGCGTGGCGAATTTTCAAGCCTAACATATGAACAACACAAAGGGGTGACGTGGAGCGCGTGTGGCTGTTTGGCTTTACATGTGGGAGACAACCTGTTCGGATACCATGAAGAAAGTTAAGGTTTCACCATAAAAACAATGGGCACTATGGGGAGTAGCCCAATCTCTTATAAGCCCATGCAAGGCCCTCCTCCCAGGAATGTGGGACTCATTTTCAACAAAACTAACCCTAAGAACGACATTCTTAGTTTCAGATGTCACAGCTCAAGTCCACTTGGTACAAACACAAAACCGAACCAACCTAAATCGGTACCTTGAGTATTGATCTAAAGCCAAACCCAATAATCAAAGCCAGTTTCCTAATGTTTGAATTAAATATTACAGGTTCCTCCTCATGTCACAGTTCTTTGTAATCTCAGTTAAAGCCAATTATTAAGACAAATCAGAAAGGACAATGACCAAGCCTCATCGTGTTCCTTGGGACCCAAACTTAATATATTCCTCTAACCAAAACACATAGAAAGTTAAAAACAACGAAAAGAGAGAAAAATAAATACGACGGTAGTATTGATGTCATGCCAATGTCCAGAAATAGTGGTTGCCAGTAACATCATACAACTAGCAGCTCCATCGAAGACAAAATAAAGTTGATTAGGAAATTATGGCTTAACCCTTGCTGAAACTGAAAAAGCAGGCGTATGATCTCCAATGCGACTTTTCATACATTGACAGATTAAGCAGCTTGTGAGTTTTTTAGTGTGATGTCCAACTGCAACTAAAAGTGCATGTACAAAGCAGTACATCTTAACTTGGTTGGCTACGCATCCAATCAACTTAGAACCATGTCAACCAATGTTTATTGTCTAATCACTTATCCTACTCGACCAAGAATTAACAAAACTAACCCAAAGAAAACAAAATGAGGTTCCTAGGTCAGTTTGTCTTCAAGTCCCCACAGACGAATGAATAATTCCCTAGTAAAAAAACATGCCCTAAATCAATACGTTGAGCAAATAGAAAACAAAATTATCAGAAGCCTGCCCAAGACCAACAAATAAGCACAATTACCCAGGCAAAAAAGTTAATATTCCTACACATGATATGACATATTGCTACTAGTAACTAAATCAATACGTTGAGCAAATAGCAAACAAAATGATCAGAAGCCTGGCCAAGACCAACAGATAAGCACAACTACCGGGCCAAAAACATTAATATTCCTACACATAATATAACATGTTGCTACTGGTACCACATGATTAAATTCAGCGTCATTTGAGAAATCTAAACGCAAAAAGAATACTTTGCAATACGTTCATCACGATTCATTCACTGAGTTTCCTGGGATTCAAGCAATATTCTTATCTATTAAAAATGCCACTCAGCTAATGATAATTCCGCAATGACATGGTGATTGGACTGCATATATTCAATGGGTATAGGCATCAATTGACCACAGATGACATCCGTTATTAATAAAACAAAGGCGCACTACAAGGCGCTTCTTGACGCCAAAATTATTCCTACAAAAGCGTGTATCAAGAAAATTTGACACTGCATTATAAAAACAGAAACTTCAAATACTTGGAACACACCCTCCCCTCCCCCGTCCCCACTTCCACTCTAAGAAATGTTAAACCCCCTGCATTCTATTCCCCTCCTTTCTTTCTCACCAACAATATTTATCCCATTTCCTTAATCTTTATAGCAAAAGTTTTCAAACTTTGTTATACTAAGAACTGGTATAACCAATTGGGTAATGTCAGCTCTTCTTCGCTTCGATTTGTTAAATAAAACAACCGATTGGGTAATGCTTATAAAACTAAAGTCTGCAATTTTCTCATAGTTATAGGCAGCAAAAAGAAGAACAAAGGTGTGTTTGTTATTTGACAGTAGAGGTTACCTCAGTTTGGTCAGCTAAAAGCACAACAACGGCGTCGCCGCCCAAAGGCTTCACCGGCACCCAATCGCTGTCCTTAAGCACCTCAAGCCCGCCCACCTCGTCCTGGACCAGCAGCGTGATCGCCCCAAAATCCGAATGGGACTGCAGGCCCAAAGTCAGCTCCGGCTGAGGACACGGCGGGTAGTAACTAATCGTAATGTTCTGCCAAAACTCCCCCACCGCCTCCTCCATACGCCGCGTTTCAAGCCCCAGGCTTTCCGACACCAGTCCCAGCAGCTCCCGCGCCAGCGAAGCTATTCGATCGCTGTACTCGGATACCACCCGTCGGTAGTCCGCGGGAAAATCGGGCCACCGCGTAGGGTCCCGGCGCGCGAGGGGGAGAGTGTGGTGGTCGAAGTAGTCTCTCCAGTCCAAAACGGTGTCGTCCTTCTCCAACATCCGGCTGCCGTACCCCTCCGACGCCGACGAGCTCGGATCGCACGCGTAGTTCAGCTTGTCTTCGACTGAGCTATCGTTGAAGAAGGTGAGGCCGGCTCGCTTAATGGCATCGAGTAAGGCGGCGGGTACGCCGTGATTGGTAACATGGAAGGCGCCCCAGTCTCTGCAGGCTTGTCCGATTGAGGCCCGAACCGAGTCGCGGCGGGTCGGGTCGAGTGCAAATAGGTCGATGAGGGGAATGTTGGTTGAAGATGACGGTTGGTTGGGTCGGTACAGGGGAGGTTGAATGTATTGGGGCGGGACTTGGGTCAGACCGGCTTGGGCCAGGCTTTGAACCCTGATGGGCTCCGCCGCCACTGCTTCCATTTTTGATCAAATTGGGATTCCCGGAGAGGTACACAGAGCGATGTGAGGACGATGATACCGATTTTATAGCCTGAAGCTAATAATTGGTAGTGGTTCAGTGTTTTTATTCATAAATAACACTGATTTTATTTTTCTATTTTCCCGGCAAAATAACTTTTTTTATCTCGTAAAAATAATTATGTTCGGTAAAATTGGCGGTAAAAACAAAAGCAATTGAGCCAAATAATTTGAGTAATTAATGTAAATATATGGTTATATAAAAAATTTACGTGGATTTTATTTTAGTGGAAATGTTAATGAGTTAAATAATTAGTTGTCACAAAAAAAGAATCCGGGGATTGAAGTCACATCATAATGCATAGGCATACACTGCCATATATGGTTGCACTTGGTGCATTTTTTGGGCATATTTTTTTTTGAGAGGAGCTTGACTCCTTAAGATTGAGACGAGTTCTTTGTTAATTTACTTTATGTTTTGTTTGTACCATACTTAACCAATCCCGAAACTACTGAGAACCGGTCAATATTATACCATCAAGGACCCACAAGGTCAGAGGCCAATCACAAGGCGACACGTGTCAACATCAGATGCCAATCACAGCGCGACATGTGTCAACATCAGAAGCCAATCACAAGGCGACACATGTCAACATCAGATGCCAATCACAGCATGACACGTGTCAATGTCAGAACAAAGCTAGAAACTCTCTTCTATATATAGGGATCATTCTCCCACAATAATCCCTAATGTCATTTGTACTAGACTATTCACTAGAACTCACAAAATGAGAGCTTGAACCTATGTACTTGTGTAAACCCTTCACAATTAATGAGAACTCCTCTACTCCGTGGACGTAGCCAATCTGGGTGAACCACGTACATCTTGTGTTTTTTGCTTCCCTGTCTCTGTCCATTTACATACTTATCCACAATAGTAACCGGAGCAACCAAGCGAAGGTCACGAACTTGAAACTTTCTGTTGTACCAAAGTCCTCACTGATTTTGTGCATCGACATTTGGCGCCGTCTGTGGGAAATCGACACTTATTCCCACTCTCTTCAGCTTTGTCAAGTTGGTTTCCACCATTCGTACACTCTCTTTTGATCAAGCATCCCTCTCCAACATGGGGAGCGAAGGAAGCCACAGCTCACAGAATGACACCCCTCTCGCACCTAGTACGAAGCAACGAAAGAAAGAAGGAAAAAGGGTTTCTCTTCAAGCTAAAGTCGATGAGCTAGAAGCTCAGAACAACAAGATAGCAATGAAAAATGAGGTCCTTCAAGAGCAATACAATAAGCTATTCGAGACGCTCCACGAGCTAGGCATGCTCAAACACACGAGCTCGTTGCCCCTGTGAATGTCAACCATCAATCGGATGCCTTCCAACACGGAGGGTCACTTGCTTTCAACATGGGTATTCTTGATAAGGAGCAAGCTACTCCTCAAAATGTCGATCAACATGAAACTTCTCTCAACCTAGCTGCTTCAACCCGAAGCAGGAGAAGTGGAGGAAGACACCTCCTAGTAGAGGGAGCGGAAGGATCGAAAGCTGTTTATCGCGACTGTCGAGACTTCCTGAAGCAACGTCGAGAGAACCCCATCCACATAAACTCAAAGATCAATGACCCAAGGGTTTCTGAAAGACTCGGTCCCCTACCACGGCCCAGGCCGGCTACCAATTTGGGGAATGGGCAACAAGTCCTAGAGAAACATGAGGGTATAGGGGACTCAGAGATGTTCCGACAGACATACCCTAGAAGTCAGTACGGCGAGTCCAGGGAAAAATCACATGCTCTTGATCAGACTTTCCTACTTTCAAGAGGGGATGGAAATTTCCGAAAGAAAGCTCCAGTGATACAAAACTCCACCCAGGACCCCCTTGTTCTACAACTCCTTGAAGAAGTAAACAAGTTAAAGGCCGAACGACAAGCTGAGATACTTGACTGGAATCAACCCAGGCCTGGCCCTCTTACAAGGAAGATCTTCGACACCCCCTCCAGGCGAAGACAAAACAGAAGCTTGGCTTGCAACTCTATACTGGAAAGGAGGATCCAATTGAACACCTTAACCTCTTTGAGTCTACCATGGCATACCGGATGCACACCGATGAAGAGCGATGTCTTCTCTTCCCCTCCACCCTCTCTGGTGGAGCTATAAACTGGTATTGTCATCCTCCACCTGAAATGGTTGACTTATTTGAGCAATAGAGGAAACTGTTTGTTTTTCAACACATCTTCCAGACCGATCGCTTGCATTCTGCAGATGATTTGTACACTATCCGCCAGAAGCCGGACGAGTTATTATGAGAGTATGCCGGCCGCTTCAGCCATGAATATTCTCGCTGCACTGAGGCAGATGACAAGACCGCCCTCAAGGCCTTCACAATAAGCTTACGTGACTGTTTCTTCAAGTACATGATCAATGCCAACACTTGGAAAACTTACTCCGAGGTGATGGCACAGGCCTATAACCACGCATCCGCTGAGGCAAGAACATATCAAAGGAAACCCCCTACAGCCACCCCTTATCAGCAAGTAGGGAGTGGAAGCCAGATCCAACCAAATGAGAAGACATCGGCCCTCCAAACGGCAACAGAGTATCCCTCTGCCTCACTTAATGCTTCGCCAAGTCAACAGACATACCAATCTCAGGGCAAGAGGAAGGATTTCCATCCCCACCACTCTCATTTCAGTAAAAAAAGTAAAGGGCACTATCGCGATTGTGACATCCCACATCGCCCAGGGGAGTGATCCTTAAATGTATATTCGCATCCCTACCTAGCACGAGGCCTCTTGGGAGCTCACTGGCTTCGGGTTTCTTAGGAACTCCGAAGTTAAGCGAGAAGGGGGCCAGAGCACTCCCATGATGGGTGACCCACTGGGAAGTTGCTCGTGAGTTCCCAGAAACAAAACCGTGAGGGCATGGTCGGAGCCCAAAGCGGACAATATCGTGCTACGGTGGTGGAGCGGGCCCGGGAAGTGGTCCCCCCCGGGCCGGGATGTGACAATTGGTATCAGAGCCTAACCCTGGCCGCGTGTGTGCCGACGAGGACGTCGGGCCCCTAAGGGGGGTGGATTGTGACATCCCACATCGCCCAGGGGAGTGATCCTTAAATGTATATTCGCATCCCTACCTAGCACGAGGCCTCTTGGGAGCTCACTGGCTTCGGGTTTCTTAGGAACTCCGAAGTTAAGCGAGAAGGGGGCCAGAGCACTCCCATGATGGGTGACCTACTGGGAAGTTGCTCGTGAGTTCCCAGAAACAAAACCGTGAGGGCATGGTCGGAGCCCAAAGCGGACAATATCGTGCTACGGTGGTGGAGCGGGCTCGGGAAGTGGTCCCCCCCGGGCCGGGATGTGACAGCGATAACCAAGGGTATCGCCACGATAATGCCCGCCCCCAGGCAGTCAATGAAGTGGGCCAAACACGTATCAAGACACGCCCTACCCTGAGGTATGAGACATACACGCCCTTGAACACCACATGCGTGGCCATTTACCCCAGTATAGCTCACCTGATACCAAAGCCAAAGCCGAGAGAGCCAGTTTACAAGTCCACGAAGAACACGGGCATGTTCTGCTGCCACCATAAGCATAACAGTCATGACAGCGAGAAGTGTATCATCCTCCGTGATCATATTGAAGCTTTGGAACGTGAAGAAAAAAATTTATCAATTCCTCATTCATTCTCCGAGGGATAACTGTAACCAATGCCAAGTGAATGTGATATATTCCATAAGCGGCGGCACACCCATATCTGAATCTTCCAACAGGGCCATGAAAAACAGTGAACGAACTTTGAGGCCTGGTCACCAAGTGTTTCACGTGGAAGACATCAGGGGAGGCAAGTATCAAAAGCCTAACTGGGATCCAATATGTTTCTACCCTGAAGAAAAAAAGAGGTCTACCAACTCAGAGACCCAGTATGTATAAGCCAACCGAGCTTCAAAAGGATTCACAGTACTCCAAAAATTATTCGGCAGCCTGCCACTATTACCACCAACTAGGTGATCAAAAGTATATCCAGTACTCCAAAAATTATTGACAAACCTGCCGCTATTATCACCAACCAGGTAATCAAAGGTACAACCCGTACTCCAAAAAATTATTCATGAGCATCACTCATGACAATCATACATAATCATACATGAGCATCGCTCATGGCAATCATACATAAACATTCATGAGCATCACTCATGTCAATCATACATTAGCATCACTCATGTCAATCATACATGAGCATCACTCATGTCAACATCCATGAGCATTACTCTTGTCAATCAACATACACATTCATGAGCATCACTTATGTCGATCAGCTTCGAAAGCTTCATTTACAGAGCTCTAGCTTCGAAAGCTTCATTTACAGAGCTCTAAGCTTCGACAGCTTCATTTACAGAGCTCTAGCTTTGACAGCTTCATTTACAGAGCTCTAGCTTCGAAAGCTTCATTTACAGAGCTCTAGTTTCGAAAACTTCATTTACAGAGCTCTAAGCTTCGACAGCTTCATTTACAGAGCTCTAGCTTCGACAGCTTCATTTACAGAGCTCTAGGTTCAAAAGCTTCATTTACAAAGCTCAAGCTTCAAAGCTACAATTACAAAGCTTCAGAGCTACAATTACAAAGCCTCAGAGCTACAATTACAAAGCCTCAGGGCTACAATTACAAAGCTTCAAAGCTACAATTACAAAGCTTCAGGGCTACAATTACAAAGCCTCAGGGCTATAATTACAAAGCCTTCATTACAAAGCTACAATTACAAAGCTTCAAAGCTACAACGCTTCAAAAACAAAAAAGCTCTCATGCTTATAACATGGCACACGCCATACAAACAACAAACTAGTACATTCAGAGTACATGCAGAAAGTGAAGACACTTCTAGTCATCCTCATCTGAAGTTGAACCCCTGACAAAATGGCGATGGAGTATGCTCTTCGTTTCAAATTCAAGGCGTCGAACAACGAGGCCGAATATGAAGCCCTTCTAGCAGGCTTACGTTTGGCCAAACACCTTGGGGTTAAACAAATTGATATCTTCAGTGACTCCCAATTGGTGGTCAACCAGGTCACCAACAACTTTGATGATAATGATAGCTCTATGGTAGCATACCTTGCGCAAACACAACTTTTGCTCAAGCACTTCCACTACCAGATCACTCAAGCTCCTCGAGCGGCAAATAGTCATGCAGACGCCCTGGTTGGCCTCGCCTCAGCAGTGGAAGACAAAGTTGGGAGAAAAATTCATGTTGAACTGTTGGTTGCTCATAGCACCACGGCCGCCGAAGTGTGCAACTTATAACAGGGGGATAGTTGGATCACCCCAATTTATAAATTCCTTGCTCATGGCTTCCTCCCAAATGATAAAGTCCAGGCTAAGCAAATTCGATACAAGTCTACCCGCTACCTGATCATGAACGATCAACTCTACAAGCGAGGTTTTAACTTGCCGTACTTAAAGTGCCTTATGCCTGCCGAGGTAGAGATTGTCCTCCGGGAAATACATGAGGAAGTCTGTGGAGATCATACTGGATCTCGGTCCCTAGCACATAAGACTTTTCGCCAAGGATATTACTGGCCAACACTCCACCAGGATGCCATCAAAGTATCCCGCGCATGTGACAAATGTCAACGCTATGCGACTATTCCTCACTCCCCTCCAGAACCTCTCACTCCCATAATCAGCCCTTGGCCCTTGGCCCAATGGGGGCTTGATTTGATCGGCCCAATGCCTGTAGGGAAGGGCAATGTCCGTT
The DNA here is from genome assembly GCA_024362995.1 of Heteromeles arbutifolia. Taxonomy (NCBI): domain Eukaryota; kingdom Viridiplantae; phylum Streptophyta; class Magnoliopsida; order Rosales; family Rosaceae; genus Heteromeles; species Heteromeles arbutifolia. The sequence goes on along the minus strand of JANCRC010000012.1, from coordinate 10,274,571 downwards.
ATGCAATCGTTGCGGTTGACTACTTCACAAAGTGGGCCGAAGTAGAACCCTTGGCAACCATTACTGAGGCAAAGATAGAAGACTTCGTGTGGAAGAACATCCTTTGCAGATTTGGCATTCCCAATGCGATAGTCACTGACAATGGGCGACAGTTCGACAACAAGAAGTTCAAAATGTTCTGCTCTAAGTTCAACATCAACTTATGCTTCGCCTCTCCAGCTCATCCCCAATCTAAATGGACAAGTTGAGGCCATCAACAAAATAATCAAGCGCACTTTGAAAACCAACTTGGACAAGGCTAAAGGTTGTTGGCCTGAATTTGTACCCCAAGTTTTTTTTTATCATATCGCACTTCATATCGGACTTCAACAGGAGAAACTCCATTCTCACTTGCCTTTGGCACAAAGGCAGTTGTCCTAGTTAAGCTTGAGCAAACTACCTTCCGAGTCCATAACTACATGCAAATTGAAAATGACAAACAACTCACCCTCAACTTGGATCTAGTCGAGGAACACATAATTCAGGCTCACTTGAGGAATATGGCTTACAAGCAGCACATCTCCAACTACTATGACTGTAGGGTCAAACCTCGCTATTTCAAAGTAGGGGACTGGGTATTAAAGAAAAGACTACTTTGCGACAGAGTCCCGAGCGAAGACACACTTAGTCTAAACTGGGATTGGGCATTTGAAGTCATTGGCATCAGTCGCCCTAGCTCCTACAAACTCAGAAGCTCCGATGGCAAGACCCTTGGCCATCCATGGAACGCTAATCACTTGAAGTACTACTACAAGTAGACTCACAATGTACAAGTGTTGAGCTATAACCGTTCAGAATCCTATGTAATGAAGGTCATTTGGCAATATGCTCTCTCTCACTCCAACATGCACACTCGGCATAACCAGTGCATGACTTCACCGGGCGCATCTTATAGCAGTAGTGCCACTGATGGAAGGAAAGCTCACCTAATCCACACTTCATCCAAATAATATAAAACCCGATCAAGGTATCCCAAAAATCAGGGTTGAGCTGCCAGGCGCATATCTAATAAAAGATAGCATCTGCTGCAACCACGGGTGCAAAGGCAGCTTCACCCCTAAGGTCATTAGTATCGGGGTGTAGAACATAACATGACCCATGTGCGGCTCAGAAGGCAACTCCTAATGATGCACCAAGCGCATTCCTACACTAATACTACATGATTGCCTTAGGGCCTCAAGCTGCTTTTCGCTATCTAATAAGTTGTTTTCTAAATGGTCTGCTTGGAACTCAGAGCGAATTATGGGTATAGCGTCACAAACAACTCCCCTCACCCACTAGCATGGAGGAATAACCAATATTGGCTAAGGTTTGACAATTGTGAAGATCAAACCATGAGAAAGCCCCACATGGAAAATCTTCAACTTCCACACAAGCTAGAGAGTTTCAAATTTCAAATGTTTAGTTCCCCCACTCAAAAAAAAAAAAAAAATCCAAAAAAAAACAAAAAAAACAAAAAAAAAAACAAAACAAAAAATGGAAGGGGGAACACAACAAAGCTTCATCAATGGAGGACAACCACAATTCTCAAAAGCTTCATACACTCTTGATCAAGATAGTGTGAAGCAAAATCAATTTATGATGCAAACAAAGCTTCACCCTACAAAGCTTGACCATACAAAGCTTCCCCCACAAAGCTTCACCCTACAAAGCTTCACCCTACAAAGCTTGACCATACAAAGCTTCCCCCACAAAGCTTCACCCTACAAGGCTTGACCATACAAAGCTTCACCTACAAAGCTTCACCATACAAAGCTTCCCCCACAAAGCTTCACCCTACAAAGCTTGACCATACAAAGCTTCACCTACAAAGCTTCACCATACAAAGCTTCCCCCACAAAGCTTCACCCTACAAAGCTTGACCATACAAAGCTTGACCTACAAAGCTTCACCCACAAAGCTTCACCCTACAAAGCTTCACCCTACAAAGCTTCACCATACAAAGCTTCCCCCACAAAGCTTCACCCTACAAAGCTTCACCATACAAAGCTTCACCCTACAAAGCTTCACCCACAAAGCTTCACCCTACAAAGCTTTAACATCAAAGCTTCATATACAAAGCTTCATCATCAAAGCTTCACCATACAAAGCTTCACCCTACAAAGCTTCACCCTACAAAGCTTCACCATCAAAGCTTCACCATACAAAGCTTCACCCTACAAAGCTTCACCCTACAAAGCTTCCCCCACAAAGCTTCACCATACAAAGCTTCCCCCACAAAGCTTCACCTTACAAAGCTTGACCATACAAAGCTTCACCTACAAAGCTTCACCCACAAAGCTTCAACATCAAAGCTTCACCAACAAAGCTTCATCATCAAAGCTTCACCCACAAAGCTTCACCCACAAAGCTTCACCCCAACAAAGCTTCACCCACAAAGTTTCACCCTACAAAGCTTGACCATACAAAGCTTCACCTACAAAGCTTCACCCACAAAGCTTCACCCTACAAAGCTTCACCCTACAAAGCTTCAACATCAAAGCTTCATATACAAAGCTTCAACATCAAAGCTTCATCTACAAAGCTTCAAGATCAAAAGCTTCAACATCAATTTATGGTGCCAATAAAGCTTCATCAATAGAGTGCAACTACAATTCTTAAAAGCTTCACACACTCTTGATCAAGATAGTGTGAAGCAAAATCAATTTATGGTGCCTACAAAGCTTCAACACCAAAGCTTCACCTACAAAGCTTCAACATCAAAGCTTCACCAACAAAGCTTCATCATCAAAGCTTCACCCACAAAGCTTCACCCTACAAAGCTTCACCCCAACAAAGCTTCACCCACAAAGCTTCACCCACAAAGCTTCACCTACAAAGCTTCAAGATCAAAAGCTTCAACATCAATTTATGGTGCCAACAAAGCTTCATCAATGGAGTGCAACTACAATTCTCAAAAGCTTCATACACTCTTGATCAAGATAGTGTGAAGCAAAATCAATTTATGGTGCCTACAAAGCTTCAACACCAAAGCTTCACCTACAAAGCTTCAACATCAAAGCTTCACCAACAAAGCTTCATCATCAAAGCTTCACCTACAAAGCTTCATCATCAAAGCTTCACCTACAAAACTTCAACAACAAAGCTTCACTACAAAATTTCAACACTAAAACATGCAAGAGCTTCACACACTCTTGATCAAGATAGTGTGAAGCTAAATCAAATTTTGTGTCCAAAAAATAGCTTTAACTAGTCAAGCCTTTTTCCCTCTCTTCCTCTTCCGTCACCTTTCATCTATCAAATTTCCGCAACTTCTACTCTTCTTCAATGGAGCCGAATTTTGGATATCTTATGGTTCTTGAACAGATAAACAACTTTCAAGAAGGAAATATTTCTGTTTGAGCGAAGGAAATTAGAGTTTTAAAGCTCCAAACATGACAGTCAGATTCCTGCCGATTCCAAAGCTGTTGTGATGTTTCAAAGATCTGGAAGTATTTAACCATTAATTCATCCTGAATTTTTGATATGTTATGGAAGAGATAATGAGGAACAACTTCGATGGAGAAAGTATATTGATTTGAGCAAGATAAAATGGAGTTATGAAGCTAACAACAGGTCTGATGGGTTGACAGACAAATCATGAACAGTTATTCATCATACCTGAATCTCTGGAGTTGTACTACTCCGATGGATCTCAAATTTGGATATGTTGTAGATCACAAGTTAAGGAACAACTTTCATGAAGACGACTTTGCGATTTGAGCTACAGAGAATGGTGTTATAATTGCAGCGACTCAGGCTGATTAGTGGAAACGAAAAACAATTCCACCACAAAAGGGGGAAGCAGAAATGGGCAAAGGGATGAGACATTGGGTCGCATTTTTATTATTTCCCTACCTCTCAAACATGAAGCAAGAAAGAATTGTACTTCACTAAGAAAGAATTGTACTTCACTAAGAAAGAATTGTGCTTCACCAAATGAAGCAAGGCAAGGCATCGATATTCTGACAACTTGGTAACAAGCAAGACACCTCATTCGGCAACTCTCATCGACCGACGACTTGAGGGACTCCTATCATATGCTACTACATCTTGGTACTCGAAAGTTCCGCTACTACTTAGTGACTTGGATCTTTCAAGTCCCCAATAGAGAAGTTTTCCTCACTCGGGAAATTAGGGGAGCACTATTTCAACCTACAGGATCCACCCATGAAGTTTCAACATGCAAATTTCAACAAAAGAAATAATTCAAAGAACTTAGTGGAGGATGCCTTAGTGTATTTAACACAATACGCTGAATGAAGTAAAGCTTGTTTATTGACATCATCGATAAATTACATATATGTACATACACAAGAATCAAAACAAACAAACAGGAGGGAACCTTCACAAAGGTTGCCCAGGAAAAGCCTCAGTACTCGACAAAGCACCAGAAAGAGGAGGCACCAGAGGGTGGTCATTTGGAACCTCTGTACTGGGCAGAACCCCAGAAGGAGGAGGCATCGGCGGTCGATCGTTTGGAGCTTCAGTACGCGGTAAAGCTCCAGAAGACGAAGGCAATAGATGCCCTTGCAACAAACCCACAAACCTCTGATGATCACTTAGAATCTGACTCTCAGATTCCTCCAGCCGGTCAAGCTTTCTCTTCATGCCCGTGGAGTAGCCATGTGCAAGCAGGTGCAACTGTCTATTCTCATGCTTAAGCCCTCTGATCTCCTGTTTGAGGCTTATCACCTCAGCCGCCAAGGACTCAACCTGGCGGGTTCGAGCAAATAGGCGATGGGCCATATTAGACACAGAAGCCGCACACTGAACACTGAAAGCCAGAGAATCCTTAACAGCCAACTCATCGGACCGTTTGGAAAGTAGTCTGTTATCTTTGGGAGTGAGAAGATTCCTGGCCACCACCGCAGCGGTCATGTCATTCTTCATCACAGAATCCCCAACGGTAAGATGACCAGTAGGGGATAAGAAAGACGGACGCCATATGTTGTCTTGAGGAGACCTGGCTGCCTCTTCCTCAACATTCAAGTCAAAACGACGATCGGATGGGCCAGACATTTTCAGAAATGACGAAGGAAAAATGAGGTCCAATAAATCTCAGAAGCACAAAAATGAAGGGAAGATTTCTACAAGCAGTAACTCTCTTAGCGTACTTCTTGAACACAATTGGTGCCCCTATAAAAGAAAAGGCAACAGGGCCATTTGTTCGAAAATCAAAGAGGCACCGCTCCTCGAATTTCGAGAGCCAGAACTCCTTAGATAAAATGTGTCTACAATCTTCACACGCAACATCAGCTTTTCGGATATCACAGACCACTTTTTCAAAGTGCTCTGACAAAGTTAAGGCACGAGAATTTCGAAGTTCCAGCTACCCTACTATTACCCACAAGGGTAAAGGAATAGCACCACTACTTGCTAATTGGGAAATCACTATACGAGTCAAATCTGTCCTCTATGGCAAAGCATACCCACAAGATGCTTAATTTTTCCTCATCTCTGAGAATACACCTTCAACAGATATGCTTGTTCAAAAGTCGAAGGGGCAACGTTTTCCGAACTTCGAGAGCCAGATCTTCAACAGATTTGCTTGGTACAAAAATCGAAGGGGCAACGCTTTCCGAACTTCGAGAGCCAGATCTTCAACAGATTTGCTTAGTTCAAAAATCGAAGAGGCAACGCTTTCCGAATTTCGAGAGCCAGATCTTCAACAGATCTGCTTGGTTCAAAAATCGAAGAGGCAACGCTTTACGCATTTCGAGAGCCAGATCTTCAACATACCCGCTTGTTCAAAAATCGAAGTGGCACATCTCTTCGAACTTCGAAGAGCCAAATTTTCCTGGATATAATTTGTCGGCACTTTTCACAAGCAACATCAGCTTTCCAGATATCACGGAACACTTTATCAAAAGATCTCTGACAAAGTTAAAACACGTGAATCTCGCAGCTCCCACTACATCGATATACCCGATAAGGGTAAAGGAACAACATTACCATTTGCTGTTAGGGAAATTCCTAATATATGTGGACCTCCATCCTCCATAACCAGGTAGACCTGCAAAAATGTTCAACTCCTCCTCACACCCGAGAGGACACTCCCAACGAAGCCTCTCGAAATACTTAGCTTTCTTTCCCCCCGATAATACCTCTGCAAACAAGCCACACCAGAGCAAGAATATCTCATATCATCAGGGACAAAAGCAAGAGTATCCCATATCATGCTTTTTCCCCGTCTTTTCCTTCGCCCTTGCTCTTACCTGCAAGACAAGGAGAAATAGAGCAATCAGCCAGCACTTGGAATCAAGCTTCCAGTCAGGAACCGATTGCCTGGAACCCCTTCCTGATTGCTTACCTAGCATTGCTCTCGAGTACTCATCTTCAACATCTTGTGCTTCCAGAGAAGATGCCACATCTGCATGGAGAACAGATAAGGCAAATGAAACTGATACCTTGAAGCATGTGGAGACAACGTGCTAATTCATCCTCAACTAAACTGAGGATCACTTGCCATGTGAGATTACTCATGGTCCGATTTCCTTCAAAAATCAAGCCACCAACGGCCCTTGAAGAAATTACAAGTCCAATTCACGATCAAGTCTCATATTCCTTGCTAAGAAGCCCTCCAGCTCAGTTCAAGAATAAACCTATGGAAATATACTTCTTCAAAAGCAAAAGTACCTCATATCATCAGAGTCGAAGGCAAAATTATCTTGTGGCATGCTTTTCCTTTACCCTTGCTCTTGCCTACGGGATAAGGAGAAAGAAAGCAATCGGTCGGCACTTGGAAAGGTTGAACAAAGAAACAGACCATCACCTCTGCCTCGTGCCTGCCTGCCGTTCAGAAGAAACAAGCAGAGAAGAATGCAGCATGATGAGCTGTAACAGATCGCTATGGCATGACACCCCGCCCTGCACAATCATATAACTCAGCAGAAGAAGTCTGAGTTGAATCCAAGAGCTCGAGAAGCTTCAACAACCTTTCGCTGGCACCGTCGCCAAAGAGCAAAGCCTCGCCATACCAACAGTAAAAGTATCCCATATCATCAAGGTCAAACGTACTCTAGATTTGACGGACTTGTTTTGACCATCAAATTCCTGAGTTGGCTCGCTTATTTGGAGGAAACTAGAAAACCCTCCAGCCCAGTTCAAGAATAAGCCTGTGGAAAGTTACTTCTTCAAAAGCAAAAGTATCTCATATCATCTCTTCTCCTTTTTCTTCTCTTTATCCTTCTTGCTGAATAAGAGACAAGGAGAAGGAGAATAATTAGCCGGAACCCGAAGTCAAGCTTCCAACCTAGACCTGATTGCTTGGAACTCTGATTACTTACCTTGTCTGTCACCTCTTTCGGCAGATCTCCTCGCTCAGAGACTTGGGGGACTCCTACTATAGTGTTTGTATCACACTTGACCAAGCCCGAAACTACAAGTAAGCTTCAAGTGAAAATGATACATTACCTTGTGCGTCAACATCAGCTAGAGATACCACTCATGAATGGAGGAGAAATGCTTCCAGAGAAGATGCCACTTCCACCTATGGAACAGAAAAGGCAAGTGAAAACGACACCACACTTCAGTACTTGGAAGTTTCGGGATTACTCAGTGGCTTGGAACTTGCAAGTCCCCAACCGAGGAGCTTCCCTCACTCGGGAACTTAGGGGAGCACTGTTTGTACCATACTTGACCAATCCCGAAACTACTGAGAACCGGTCAACATTATACCGTCAAGGACCCACAAGGTCAGAGGCCAATCACAAGGCGACACGTGTCAACATCAGATGCCAATCACAGCGCGACACGTGTCAACATCAGAAGCCAATCACAAGGTGACACATGTCAACATCAGATGCCAATCACAGCATGACACGTGTCAATGTCAGAACAAAGCTAGAAACTCTCTTCTATAAATAGGGATCATTCTCCCACAATAATCCCTAATGTCATTTGTACTAGACTATTCACTAGAACTCACAAAATGAGAGCTTGAACCTTTGTACTTGTGTAAACCGTTCACAATTAATGAGAACTCCTCTACTCCGTGGACGTAGCCAATCTGGGTGAACCACGTACATCTTGTGTTGTTTGCTTCCCTGTCTCTGTCCATTTACATACTTATCCACACTAGTGACCGGAGCAACCAAGCGAAGGTCACGAACTTGAAACTTTCTGTTGTACCAAAGTCCTCACTGATTTTGGGCATCAACATGTTTGATTCAAATAATTTCATGTTTATAATCGGAACCGTTTATATTATAAATAGTAATAACGGTTGAAGCGAAAGAAATTGGGTCCTTCAATCCTCTAACAAGTAATTTTATAATCAAGTTGAGAAGCGAAGTATCTAGAAGAACACACTCCGACGCTCAAGTAACTATGTGCAAAAAACGACTGCAGTACATTGTAAAGTGATCATATACTTCCAATTTAACCCCCCTCATGTTCCATATTCCATACCGTTGACGTTACATAGCCAACAGTAAAAGACCAAGCACCCACAGGTTAAAAAACTGGATAATCTATTCCAGCGGGCACTGAACAGAAGTATCTGATTACATCCGGATTTGGTTTTTGACCGACCGCCTTATCCCAAATTCCATATCCCTCCCTCTCAATTTCCCATGCCAGAAAGACCCAGCCTTTAGAAAAATCCGATTCAAAAATCGTTTCCAAACACCCACAATGCCACCGCCGGCAGCGCTCTCAGCTTCCTCCTCCTTCACCCTCCTCTCCCCGCCTCCCTCCCCAAAACCAAAGCTTCCGCCTTTCTGCCCCAGAAAACACTCCTTCGCCATCACCCCACGTCGCCACCCCCTCCACTCCGCCTCCTCCTCGGCCGTCCGATGCACCGTCATCGAAAAAGAGACCCCCGAGGCCCACCGCCCCGATACCTTCCTCCGCGAGAACTCCTCCTCGTCCTCCGTCCGCGCCCGCTTTGAGAAAATGATAAGAGAAGCCCAGGACACCGTCTGCGCCGCCATTGAGGCCGCGGACGGTGACGCCACATTTAAAGAGGACGTGTGGTCGAGACCCGGTGGTGGCGGAGGCATCAGCAGGGTCCTCCAGGACGGCGCCGTTTGGGAGAAGGCTGGTGTCAATGTGTCTGTTGTGTACGGTGTTATGCCTCCTGAGGCTTACCGAGCTGCCAAGGGCGCCGCCGCAGCTGATCATAAGCCTGGCCCGGTTCCCTTCTTCGCTGCCGGAGTTAGCTCGGTAATTTCGTGAGTTGTGCTCTGTTTGTGAACAAACAAAGAAATGTTGGGTCGTCTTATTTTTGTGTGTGTAATATGTGGGGTTTGATTGATTTCTTTCAGGTTTTGCATCCGAAGAACCCATTTGCGCCTACTTTGCATTTCAATTATCGGTATTTCGAAACCGATGCTCCCCAAGGTTAGTAACTTTGTTGTTGATTGTACATTGCTTAGTTTGGTGGTGTTAGTAGGTAGGCAGGCTTGAATCCGTCATTTATCGAAGTACTGAAGAAGTAGATGATCTCAAATTGAGTATATCATTTTCGTTCATGCTTATGTTGAATAATGCAAAACCAAGGATTAGACAGATTGGCAACGGATGGGTTGAATTGGACGTTAAGGTTGTTTTTACATAGAAGAATGTGAAACCCTTAAAACATAGTCCGCTGGGCTCTCGGATTATGCTCACTCACATGCTATAAATGATATGTTGAGATTCTGAGTAATGCCTTTGTGGGTTAATTAACAGTGAATAATGATAAGAATTGCAATGTTGATAAAACTATCAGCTACATTTGCAGAACAATATTAAGATTAGTGACCGAGGTAAGATATTTCTTCTCGTCAGCATCTGGAAAATTTGCCTTCCTTATATCACTTGTGTATATATAATTTTATGACAAAAGAGAGCTGCTGGGACTCTATGTTGATTTGTCATATTTGTGCAGATGCTCCTGGAGCACCGAGGCAATGGTGGTTTGGGGGTGGTACTGACTTGACACCAGCTTATATTTTTGAGGAGGATGTTAAGCATTTTCATTCAGTATGTACTCACAACAGACAACTTTCCTCGTGGTGTTTTGTCTCCGGTGTTTTAACATTCTTTTCTTTTGAAAAAAGCTGGGTGACTTTAACTAACTGCATACTAATGTTAGCCTAAATCTGTAGGTTCAGAAAAGTGCTTGCGACAAATTTGATCCTGCCTTCTATCCTCGGTTCAAGAAATGGTGTGATGATTATTTCTATATCAAGGTATTTTACCAAACCTTTTTTACTGTTATGTATTATGATTCTATAATATGGCGTTCTAATAGTCAATTTGGACAACTTCTCAGGATACAAAAGACGTGCCTGTGTGCCAAATAACTGCATTCTTGTTTCTGTTTGCTTATATTATACTGGTGATATTATTCTGTGAAATGAGTATGTTGACGTTCTCATCGTAATGCAATTATTTGTGGATTGTGATTGTTGTCGTGTCAAATTACCAATTATTACAAATGTACTGAGGTTTACCCATCAAGAAGTTCTTGATGTACACATAAAAGGCATAACATTCAATACTACATCCACTAGGCATGTAATGTCTGTACTTTCTCATGTTTGTGGATTGTAGTCAATGGGTAAAACCCTTTAGCCACTTCCCAATCATTCACTCTTAAAATACTTGTTTTTTTTAATTACGATGCTGACTAAATGGGTAAACGTAAAACTATTAATGATTTCGGACTCGATGAAGATGTCAAATTACTATGTTTGCCTGATATTATTTTGCTTTATATTTGACAATCATCTTCGTATGCAGCATCGAGATGAGAGGCGCGGACTTGGAGGAATATTTTTTGATGATCTAAATGACTACGATCAGGAGATGCTTCTTTCTTTTGCCACAGGTATTGCTTAGAAAAATAGAATGCTCTCTTTGTGTATTTTCCGTGAATTGTTTCATTCTTGTTGAGTGACTAAATCCTCTTCCTGCATGGACTTCTGTTGACATGAAGAATGTGCAAATTCTGTGGTCCCTGCTTACCTGCCTATTATAGAGAAAAGAAAGAACCTACCATTCACAGATCAACAGAAGGAATGGCAGCAATTGCGAAGAGGGCGCTATGTCGAGTTCAATTTGGTATGAAAATAAGTCCTTAAGGCATTTAAAGACTTTCATATCATCAAGACGTAAGTAAATGATGTCCAATTCATCTTTTTCTTTTAAACAAAAGGTTTATGATCGTGGAACAACTTTTGGACTAAAGACGGGAGGTCGAATTGAGAGTATTCTCGTCTCTCTTCCACTGACTGCTCGATGGGCATATGACCATGTAAGCGATATTTTATTGACACTACTGAAAATGGAACAGTTTGAACTTTTGAACTCGTAATTGAGGGAGTGATCTTATTGTTTGCTGTGCAGAAACCAGAAGAGGGAAGCGAAGAATGGAAACTATTAGATGCTTGCATCAACCCAAAGGAATGGGTTTAAGGTTTTGAAGTTTATTTTTAATTGTATGACCTTGATTTTTACTTCTGTCCCCACTCCTCGTTTTTCTTATATCATCTTCCGTTCGATTTTTTTCTTTAGTTTGAGAGTTAGAGGTTAGCAGTCGGTATCTTGATCAAGTGTAGTGTATGTACAAGGCGATGTAAGTTGTGAATCCTGAAAGAATTGTCATCTTTTGTAAGATTAGATCTTACAAATCTGGAGATGATTAACATTTTCGAACTTCTTAATATCCCGTAAACTAATCTGATAGATGGACAAGTTGATGTACGGTTTTTCCAATGGAAGAAGGCTCGGAAATGAATACAAACTCTCTTTTTTCCACGTCGTGTTAGCAAGGTTTTCTTTCTCTTCTGATTGCCTTGCAATTGAGGATCGGAAATGAATACGGTTTTTCCAATGGTGACCAAGTTAGTCTAACATCAAGCTTGTGGGGGAGAAATCCCAATTCTTTTGTTGATTAGCTACTTCATACAACTTTATTGGGGGTAGAAAGGGCTTCGCCACACAATGCAGTAAAAAAAAGATCGAGATGGCTACATAACGCAAAGACAACACGTTAAATAAAAACTACTAACTAAACCAAATTGTTAACTTTTCGAACCCAGCACTCAAGTCGTGTCAAACTCATGGTAGTAAACTACATTGAGTTTGCCAAGAAAAAAAATTTGAAGCTGGTTGCCGATGCCAGTTCCAGTTCGAACTATTGAAAGTCAAGAGTGGGTATTTGGATCTATTGGTTAGGTTGATTATTAGGGTGTGGTTGTCACCTTACTTCTAGTCATATCTTGTAAAGATATTGTATCTTCTTTCCCATACTTATAGGGTGGTTATAGCTTTTTAGCTTTATCCCTCACCTTACTTTCTGCTCCTTGTTTTATAGAGATGCCGTGTAGGAGTGTTTCAAGGGTGATCAGTGTGTTGATCACTCTTTGCCGTATATATCTTGTATCCTTGTGTGGTTGTTTCCTTATGAATCATAATACAATCAAACACTTGAAACTCAACATGACATCAGAGCAGAACTAACATGTCTCTGTGATACTTGTTTCTTTGTTCTTCAAGCATTCTTCCATGGCTAACGAAAACCTTATTCTCGAGTCCGAGGCTGATAGCTCACTTGGAGCTGGTCACCAATATCAACCGGAGATTGATGTTAATCCAAATCAAAGGTTGAGTTCTGTACTTCTAAATGAGTTTAACTACTTACCATGGTCGAGGGCAGTTTCACTTGCCCTAGGTGGAAGATCAAAACTAGGGTTCATAAATGGAAGTATTGAAGCTCCTGATGCTTATTCTTCCACTTATGAATCTTGGCTCAGCAAAGATCAGTTGGTCATGTCCTGGCTCCTCAATTCCATGGAGCGTAAGATAACTGAAATATTCAGCTACTCTGAGTCATCTTTACAGCTATGGAAGTCCGTGCAAGAGATGTATGGAAATCAGAACAATGCAACCCGTGTGTTTCAGCTTAAAAGGGACATCGCTAGCAAGTAACAAGATGGAAAACCTTTTGTTCAGCTTCTTAGAAGTCTTAAAGGTATGTGGAATGAGTTGGAGGTATACCATCCGCATACAACAGACTCAACCCTACTTCTTAAAAGGGTTGAAGAAGACAAAATTTTCCAGCTTCTTTCAAGTCTAGGATCGAAATATGAGGATCTGCGCAGCCATATTTTCATGAATCCAGAACTTCCCACGTTTGCCAATGTTTGTGCAACAATTCAAAGGGAAAAAGTGAGGAAAAAGGTTATGAACGCTGGTACCACGACGACTGCCTCAAAAGCTAGGGCTTACTTCTCTAGTGATAAGAAGTACAAGGGAAGGAATCCTCATCTCAAATGCAAACATTGCGATGCCACCGGACACGTAAGGGATCATTGCTGGATCCTTCACCTTGAGCTCAAACCAGACTTCATGAAAAGTGAAATGTTTATTCAGAAGAAGCCTTAGTTTCCCAGTTACAAAGCTAATCATGTCTCATCTAAGTCAACTAGAGGCTTAGAGGATCTTCTGAATTTTACCTCCAATCCCACCACGCTCATAAATGAGTTCACTGCGTACCTTCAAATGAAGAAGGAAGTATCTGGGAGTGATGAAGCTACTACCTCAGGAAATGGCAACTCAACTGCTTTGCTGGGAAAGTTTGCAAGCTTTCTAGCTGACTCGAAAAAGCTCACGCAGGACAACATGCAAGGTATATTGACAACCTTCAAAACTGCTTTAAATATAAATCAATTGCATGATTTGTGGGTCATAGATTCCGGTGCCTCAGATCACATGACAACCAAATTCTACAAGCTCCATGATTTTAAAAAACTTCCTACACCTTCACATGTTTCTGTTGCTAATGGGAAGGGAGCTAAAGTGTTAGGTATGGGAAAAATTCATCTAGTGTCCGACAATATAGAGTCTAAAGCCTTGTACGTTCCGTCATTTCCTTTTCAACTTCTCTCAGTTGGAAAAATCACACATACCTTAAACTGTTCAGTTACTTTCTCCCCTTGCACTGTCATTTTTTAGGACTGTATCACCAAGAAGAAGATTGGTGAAGGTTTTTTCTTGGATGGTCTCTATTACTTATCTAAGGAGACCTCATTTCTCAAGGGATTTCAAGTTAAGCCTAACCTAAGTCAAGACCAAAACATGTGGCATCAAAGACTAGCTCATCCATCCAAGTCCATTTTGTCAAGATTGTTTCCAAATATGTGTAAAGAAGTAATCCAGTGTGATACTTGTCATATTTGTAAATCCATAAGGTTACCTTTTGGTTCATCCTTAAATAGGACCAAACAAGTTTTTGAACTTGTTCATTCAGATGTATGGGGGCCATTTTTTGAATCTTTTGATGGGTATAAGTATTTTGTAACTTTCATAGATGATTTCTCGAGAGTTATTTGGTTATACCTTTTGAAATATAAGAGTGAAGTTGTTGAAGCATTCATAGACTTTCATAATCTTGTCAAAAATCACTTCAATTCCCAAATCCAAACCTTGAGATCTGACAATGGCTCAGAATATATGTCATATATCATGAAACAATATTTAAGCAGTAATGGAATTTTGCATCAAACCAGTTGTGTTGGTACTCCATAACAAAATGGCACAGCCGAGAGAAAGAACCATGATCTACTTGAAAAAACAAGAGCTCTAATGTTGCACATGAAAGTACCAAAAAGATTTTGGTCTCAAGGGGTCATGACCGCTGCATATATCATAAACTGATTACCAAGTCGAGTCTTGGAGTTCAAATCTCCAATGGAAGTGTTAAAAGGAAGGGATGTTAATTTGTCTCACCTTAAGGTCTTTGGGTGCACTTGCTATGTTCATATTCAATCTCAACATAGGGATAAACTGGACCTTAGGGCTAACAAATGCATGTTTCTTGGTTACTCTTCTACTTAAAAAGGTTACAAGTGTTATAGTCCTAAGTTAAAGAGAGTTATAGTTTCAAGGGATGTACGATTTGATGAAACTAACTCATTTTACAGCAAACTGTCTGATGATCAATCACATAGAGAGTCATGTTTTGAGTTTTTTCCCTTACCAAGGGCTGAGGAACTATCTTTTGAGATACAACTTCTTAATGCTTCTACTTCAGCTGATGAAACTCAAGTTAATGAACAAAATTCTGACCAACAGATGCACAATGAAAAATCTTCTATGAAGAGGCAGAAACCTCGACAGAAGAACCATAACATGTTAAGGCAAAAGAAATCCAGTGCGTGCTAGGCACCCTCCTTCAAGGATTCAAGATTATGTGACTTATTCTACCAGGCATCCAATCAATGGTTTCATGTCCTATCAGAAAGTTTCTCAATCTTTGCTGCCTATTTGAAAACCATCACCAGTCACTGCGAGCCTCAAACCTTTCAAGAAGCAAGCTGCCAAGAAGTGTGGAGAAACGCCATGGAGGAAGAACTTCGTGCTCTCATTAATCACAACACCTGGAGTGTAGTTAGACTTCCACCAGATGGATCGATTGAAAGACACAAGGCTAGGTTGATGGCTAGAGGATTCACTCAAACATATGTCATGGACTACAAGGAAACATTCGCTCCAATTGCCAAGATGAACACTGTGAGGGTGTTATTGTCTGTTGCTGTGAATAAAGGATGGTCTCTATACCAAATGGATGTGAAAAATGCATTCTTACATGGCAACCTTGAAGATGAGGTTTACATGAAGCTACCACCGGGACATCCTTAATACAATGAGCCTGGCATAGTGTGTAGGTTGCACAAATCCATTTATGGATTAAAACAATCCCCAAGAGCCTAATATGCCAAGCTTAGTTCGATTTTTGAAGAAGTTGGTTTTCAAAGAAGTCATGCAGACTCATCCATGTTTGTTTGAACATGAGTGGTTGGAAAACTTGTAGTGTTGATCTATGTTGATGACTTAATAATCACATGGGACAATGCTAATGAAATCGCAAACCTCAAGGTCTCCCTACAACAGAAGTTCTCCATCAAAGATCTTGGAAGGTTAAAATATTTTATGGGGATAGAAATGGCCTCATCAAGTAAAGGGTTATTTCTTAACCAAAGGAAATATATCCTCGATCTTCTCACGGAATCAAACATAAAGGATACCAAGCCAGTTCAAACTCCTCTCGATAACAAGCTCAAGCTTAACTTGGAAGGCAAACTGCTGCCTAATATTGGTTACTATCAACGGCTTGTTGGTAAGTTAATTTATTTAACTATCACAAGAACAAACATTACCATTGCAGTAAGCTTAGCTAGTAAGTTCATGCATGCACCTACAATAAAACACTTTAACATCGTTAAGAGAATACTTCGTTATCTCAAAGGATCGATTGGAAGAGGAATTCTCATGAAGAAGAATGATAACACTCAAGTTATTGGTTACTGTGATGCTGACTGGGCAGGAAACCAAATAGATCGAAAGTCTACCACAGGGTATTGCACATTTGTGGGAGGCAATCTGGTAACATGGAAGAGCAAGAAGCAAAGTGTCATTGCAAGATCTAGTGCAGAAGCTGAGTATAGATCGATGGCATCCACAACATGTGAATTAATATGGCTTAAGGGTCTTTTGAGTGATTTGGGGCTCTAAACAAGGCAACCTATGTCAATGTACTGTGATAATCAAGCTGCAATGCACATAGCATCCAATCCAGTGTTCCACGAACAAACAAAACATATTAAGGTTGATTGTCACTATGTCTGTGCTCAGGTGCAAACTCAAGTGATTCAAACTCACTGCACAAGGAGTGCTGATCAGTTAGCTGACATCTTCACCAAACCATTACCTCCAAATTAGTTTAAATTTCTCTTATCCAAGCTCGGTTCCATCAACATTCTAGACCCAGCTTGAGGGGGAGTATTGAAAGTCAAGAGTGGGTATTTGGATCTATTGGTTAGGTTGATTATTAGGGTGTAGTTGTCACCTTACTTCTAGTCATTTCTTGTAAAGATATTGTATCTTCTTTCCCATACTTATAGGGTGGTTATAGCTTTTTAGCTTTATCCCTCACCTTACTTTCTGCTCCTTGTTTTATGGAGCTGTCGTGTAGGAGTGTTTCAAGGGTGATCAGTGTGTTGATCACTCTTTGCCCCATATATCTTGTATCCTTGTGTGGTTGTTTCCGTATGAATCATAATACAATCAAACACTTAAAACTCAACACGAACCTTGGTACAGTAAAAACTTATGGGAAGAAAGAGAGAGAGAGAGAGAGAATTGATGCCAATTGATGAAGATGAAATGCAGTTGGCAGGCGCAATGCTTGATCACCACGAACCCCGTCCGTCTAGTTACACAACCTAAGATCTCACTCAAAGCAGATAAGTTGCTAGCTATAGTGACAACCAACCCAATCAAAAGTTCAAAACCAAAAACCATACACTTAAGCAAATACCGCTTCAGATGCAGATACTGATTCAGACATACATGTTAACTTTTGTTTGTTTTTATATTTTGGTTGGTTGTTTTGGATCGGTTTCTTAGGGATAGTATGGCAGAGAATTGAGAGGATTTTGGAGTGTTGTTTTCAACTTTAACACTGTGCAGAAAATGCATCAGCCATGCTTCATTAAGTAGAGAAAGGGTAAGGGTATGGTACATTTCCATCACCCATACTTGTGTAAAAGAGTTGGTGATTTAGATAGTATTTAACACTAAAACACCTTACTACTCCAGATTAAATCCTAGCCCTTCATTGGGATTTAAGTGATCTAATCTGGAGTGTACATTTGTCATTCACACATTTAAACAAAACTAGCCGTTGGAGGCCAACCCTTCATTTCTTCTTCTTCCTTCTTCGATGCAGACATAATCCTTTTTTGCTCAGGAGCTCCTTGCTGCCTTCGACCCCTCGACTCTAGGAGCTGGTTAGCTTCCAACATTCCCTTCTAAACTGCTTCTCGGAGTCATTCCGAGCAAACCCCTCAGGTAATTGAATCTTTCCTTCGGTAGTGCTTTTGTGAATATGTCTGCGATCTGATCTTCTGTGCTGCAATAGATTAGTTTGATTGTATTGTCCTGCAATGCTTCTCTGATGAAATGATATCTTCTCTTGATGTGCTTTGTTCTTTGATGGAAGACTGGGTTTTTAGTCATGGCAATTGCAGAGGTGTTGTCACACAAGAGTGGTGTGGCATCAACCTGTAATTCGCCAAAATCTTTGAGTATAAACCTTAGCCAAATAGCTTGAGCCGTTGCTTTTGATGCACTCACATACTCCGCCTCGGCTGTGGACAGTGCAACACTTTGTTGCTTCACAGAGGCCCACGAAAACACCCCTGAACCAAAAGTGAAAGCGTAGCCCGATGTGCTTCTGCTATCATCTTCACTGCCACCCAAGTCACTGTCACAAAATCCAATTAGGATAGTTGACTTCCCCATTTCATACTTGATCCCATAATCAAGTGTTCCTTGCACATATCTGAGAACTCTCTTTGCTGTCCCCATGTGTGTCTTGCTAGGATTCTGCATAAACCTAGAAAGTAGGCTTGCTGAGAACATTAGATCCGGCCTTGTTGTAGTTAGGTACAGTAAACTGCCAACAATGCTTTTGTAGAGACTAGCATCTGCAGGTTCACTTTCATCATCATTCTTGAGCTTCTCATTTGCAATTAGGGGTGTAGAGACCGGTTTGCATCCCTTCAATCCGAACTTTTCAAGCAAGGTTTCAGCATACTTCCTTTGATGAATAAAGATGCTACTTGCTTCTTGAATCACCCCAATGCCAAGAAAGTGATGCAAGAGGCCTAGGTCAGTCATCTCATACCTCTTCATCATTTCTTCCTTGAACTCTTCAATCATTGCAGCATCATTTCCAGTGTAAACTACGTCATCCACATAGATTGAGACAATGAGTGTCTTGTTGTTGCTTTCTGTCTTGGTGTAGAGTGTAGCTTCACTAGGACTTTTCTAAAATCCTTTTTCAGTGAAATAAGAATCAATCTCACTGTACCAAGCTCTTGGAGCTTGTTTTAGGCCATAAAGAGCCTTCATTAGCTTGTATACCTTTTCTGGAAACTCTTGACTTGTAAACCCTTGAGGTTGTTCCACAAACACCTCATCCTCTAGCACTCCATTTAGAAATGCAGATTTGACATCCAATTGATGTAGCTTCCAGCCTTTCTTGGCTGCAAGGGCTATCAAGGTCCTTATGGTGTCTAACCTTGCTACTGAAGCAAAGGTTTCATTGAAGTCTACACCAGGCTTCTGTGAGTAGCCTTTAGCTACCAATCTAGCCTTGTTCTTCTGCACAGAACCATCTAGGTTGAGCTTCACTTTGTACACCCATTTCACACCAATCACAGGCTTGTCACTTGGTCGATTTTCAATTTCCCAAGTGTCATTCTTCTCAATCATTTCAAGCTCTTCCTTCATTGCTTTCTTCTAAGCTTTGTCTTTTTCAGCTTCTTCATATGTTTCTAGTTCTACTACACAGTAGTTACATGTAGCATATATCTCATCCAAGTTTCTCAATCTCACTGGAGTTGAACTTGGAGTTGTTATTTATGATTGACTTGATTGTGGACTCATAATAGCTTGCTATGGAGTCTCTTGTATGTCACCATTATCTGTGACTTCTTCTTGAACTAAGGTCTCTATAGGCTCACTTGTTTGCCTTTTGTTGAGATCAAGTTGTAGAGAGACACTGTCCTTCTCTTCTACCCTTGTTTCCCAGTTCCATGTTGAGTCTTCCTCAAAGATAACATCCCTTGATGATTATCTTCTGAGTTGTCAGATTGTAAACTCTGTACCCTTTTTCACTAGTACCATAGCCTACAAAAACACCCTTGTTGCTTGATTTCTCCAACTTGTGCCTTAGTTGTAGAGGAATGTGAATATAGCACACTGAGTCAAACACTCTCAGATGCCTCACAGAAGGCTTCCTTCCACTAAACACTTCAAATGGAGTCTTCTTGTCCAATGGTTTAGTAGGGCACCTATTCAATAGGTACACTGAGGTGGTCACAGCTTCACCCCAAAATGTATAGGGCATGTTCTTCTCATGCATCATAGACTTAGCCATTTCAACTATAATCCTATTCTTCATTTCTACAATACCATTATGTTGTGGTGAATATGCCACAGTGAGTTGTTTCTCCAACCCCACATCTTCACAGAATGCATTGAACTCAAGAGAGGTGTACTCTCCCCCTCTATCACTTCTCAGTCTTTTGTTTTGGTGCTCACTTTGCAATTCCACCATTACCTTGAACTTCTTGAATATTGTGAACACTTCAGACTTGAACCTCATGAAATACACCCAACACATCCGTGAGTAGTCATCAATGAAGGTTAGGAAATACCTGTTTCCACTGATTGTTGTTGTTTGCATTGGTCCACACACATCTGTGTGAATCAATTTGAGTGGCTTTGTTGCCCTCCAAGCCTTGCCAACTTCAAATGGATCCCTGTGATGCTTCCCAAATGCACATCCTTCACAGGTTTCATTACAGTGATCCATCTTAGGTATCTCTTGTACCTTTTCATACTTCTATAGATTTTCTAGGCTTGTCATGTTTAAGTGACCAAACCTCTTGTGCCATAGTTTCATAGAACCTGTCACACTTGCTTTCCTTGCCACTTCTTCTAAGTACTTCAACATAAGTGGAAAGCTTATGTTTTTCACTTCCACTTTGGTCACCAAATTTGATAGGGATCTGTCATCATAGATCTCAACCACAGTTCCCCCAAAGAGTAGGAAATACACATGCTCCATCATTTGTCCCACACTAAGTAGGTTTTCATCCAGTCCTGGCACTAGCATCACCTCCCTTATGCATCTTCTTCCTTTCTTGGTGTTGATAACAAAAGTTCCTCTTCCAATGGCCTTGACAATGTTTCCATCACCCATTTTCACTTTTCCAGTGAAGTTTGTGTCAATGTCAATGAGTAATTACTTATGTGCAGTCATGTAGTTGCTGCAGCCACTGTCAATGTACCACAGTTCATTGTTTTTCTCCACTTTTGCACTGAAGGCACATAACACATTTGCTTCTTGTCCCACTTGGTTTGCACAGTTCACTTGCTGCACATTCTTTGATCTGCAGTCTTTCATAATGTGCCCAAACCTGTTGCATTTATGACACCTAGGCTTGTCCTTGAACCAGCACTCTCCAAGATGGAATTTGTCACAGTGCTTGCATTGCTGCTTGGTTCTTGGACCTTCATTTGAGTTGTTTCCTTGGTTAGGTCTAGGGTTTTGATACCTCTTTCCTTCCCATTTCTTGTTTTTGCCCTTCCACTGTGGTTTTTTCTTGCTTGAACTGGCTTGACTACTAGATCCAACAGAGAGTGTTTGAAAAGCTTTCTCAGTGGCAGAATCAGCATGCCTCTCGAGTCTTTGATCAAAAACTCTCAAGGATGCCACCACTTCTTGCACACTAAGAGTCTCAGTGTCTTTGGTTTCCTCAATGACACTCACTATTGAATCATAAGGTTTAGTCAAACTAATCAATAGTTTCTGGACAATTCTTTCATTTGGCAGTTCCTCATCATATGTTTTCATCTTGTTTACAACATCAAATAGCCTAGTGAAGTAGTCTTTTAACATCTCATTTTCCTTCATTCTTGTATACTCGAAATCTCTTCTAAGGGACTGAAGTTTTACCTTTTTGACTTTGGTGTCTCCTCTGTACTCTTGCTGTAAAACTTCCCAAACTCCCTTTGCAGTCTCTTCATTTGCTATTCTCGGGAAAATGGTGTCTGAGATAGCACCTTGGATGATTCTAAGTGCTCTAGCATCCTCCATCCGATTCTGCTTCAGTGTTTTGAGTTGTGTTTCTGTGAGATCCTCCTCTAGAGCATCGATCTCCATGTCAGGTAGTTCATACCCGTGTTGAACCATATCCCATAGATCATAGGATTTGAAAATGGTTGTCATTCTTATTCTCCAAAAATCATAATTCTCCCCATCAAAGACTGGAGCTTTTAGCTCGCTGCTGCTCCTGGATCCCTTCATTTTCAGGATTGTTGTTGCTGAGGACACTACGTTGGTGCTCCCAAAGATCTCAATTTGCACAGAATACGCCCAGAAAGTTGTAAGATCAGTAACAGGGCTCTGACACCATGTTAACTTTTGTTTGTTTTTATATTTTGGTTGGTTGTTTTGGATCGGTTTCTTAGGGATAATATGGCAGAGAATTGAGAGGATTTTGGAGTGTTGTTTTCAACTTCAAGGCTGTGCAGAAAATGCAGCAACCATGCTTCATTAAGTAGAGAAAGGGTAAGGGTATGGTACATTTCCATCACCCATACTTGTGTAAAAGAGTTGGTGATTTAGATAGTATTTAACACTAAAACACCTTACTACTCCAGATTAAATCCTAGCCCTTCATTGGGATTTAAGTGATCTAATCTGGAGTGTACATTTGTCACTCACACATTTAAACAAAACTAGCCTTTGGAGGCCAACCCTTCATTTCTTCTTCTTCCTTCTTCGATGCAGACAAAATCCTTTTTGCTCAGGAGCTCCTTGCTGCCTTCGACCCCTGGACTCCAGGAGCTGGTTAGCTTCCAACAATACAAACATTCAGACAGATTAAAACATGCAGAAAGGTTCAAATGCAGAAGAGAGTTTCTAGCAAGGCATAAGGTTTCTAGTAAGGTTAGGATATGCGGGGCATAAGGTTTCAAATCCTTATCTACTTATCAATGCTGCAAGCAAAGAAAAAAAAAAGAAATGTTGAGCCTAAAGCCAAATTGAGGTTTCAAATCCTTGCAAAATGCCAGACCTATTAAACTTATCATAAGCAGAATAATTCCCTATCTGAAACTGATGAAACTCGATCTTAGTTAGCTCGTCTCTAAATCCCCAAAGGCAATCGACTTGGAATGACTAAAACTGCCGGAGTCTATAAGGTGCTAACAATGAATTGCATATATTACCACAAGGGTGCGAAACGGGGAATTGACTTTGAGGACAAACAATTAGATCCTATAACCTTCGGCAGCCAAATATAATTACAAAGATGTATAAAAACTTCATGAAGATTCTCAGATAGAGCAAAATATGTTGGTAAACCACAGAATCAATTTCATTGTACAAAGCATGAAAATATATTAAGCACCAAGTCGGAATTTCAAGTCATGTCACCAGCTTTGAAACTAGGCAATCGTGAGCCCGTTACATGCCACCACAAGAAACTTTGTCATAAGCAACGACTAGTTGTTCTCGCAGAAAATATGTTGGTAAACCACAAAGTAACATTTCCTTGTACAAGGCGTGAAAAGATAGTAACAATCCTTAAGTGGTGACCATACAAATATTCAGCACCAAGTTGGAACTTCAAGTCATGTCACCAGCTCTGAAACTAGGCAATCGTGAGCCCGTTACATGTTACAGTCGTTGTCTTTGTGGTCAAAGGGATTGTTTTACGCATGCTTTGACAAGTTGTTGCAGATGGACATGTGCAACAACTTTTTCTCACCTTGCTGACTATTTTAGGGAACGACTCTCAAATTGTCGTAAATTCCATAATCCTCTACTACTTTTTGTTGCCTACTAGTTTGACTCCATAGTTGTTGCTTATTTCCATCAGTAACATGTATGCCATACGCTGCGTATTGTGGATTTGTTTACATCTCCTACAACTCCTTTCTGCTTCGTTTTCATTTCTCCAGCTACACAGCATTCCCATTTTTTAAGAGTATCATCCTTAGAATTTTTAAGCCAATCTAATATGGATCCGGTGGTTCCCTGTGATCTACTGCGTAGGGATCGCTCAAATCATTGCAAAATGTATACTGCATCGGATCAGCAATCCACTAGATTTCAGTGCAAATACCATCTTCGTGAAATAATCGTCTTCATGAAAATAAAGAGTGAATGAATTGATTTCTTAGGAAATATCCTGAAGTAAAATGTTGAATCAAGGTTTGTCGTCCAAGGACCAATAACTCTTGGTTCTGCAAACAATGTTACTATATCCACAATGGCAGGAACAATTGAGGCAAGAATCTTGAGGATAATTAAACAAAAAGAAAAATGAATATATAAAAGAGTATTACATAATCTTACTATGTCAATATGATGTTTCAAACGCAAATAAAGTTACATTATACCCCAAGAAAGGAGGGAACGAAAGCCTCACAACGTGAGTTTTGGATGTTTTCACTACTTCCCAGTTGCTGGTGAAACTAAAGTCTCTACATAAAGAGCAAATGCAAGCCTGAGCTGCTTTTTAGGTTTAAGAACCACTTCTGTATCTGTTTTCCTTTAAATCATATAATTTTAAGTCACCCTGTCTTAAGCCTATGAAAACTTTGTCATCCTCTGAAACGTACACGGGATGTGAAAGGTCTTGATCTTTCAGCACAATCAGTTTGGTCCAAGATTGTTCAACTCCATATTCCATCATCACCCATATTTCTGTATTCCCAAATCTGAAATTGTCAAATGAACACAAAAGGTGAGAATTTTTATAATCCCCAAGATCTGCCCCCAGAAATATATCTCCGAGAACATTGGGTAACAACACTAGCTCCTGAAATTTTTCCTTTGCTAAATCGAAAGAGGTTATTGTTATTGATTTCGGATCAATTGACCCATCTGCATGACGTTTAAGGTTTAGCCAATGTAGGGCGCCGTTCAACAACAAACCCCGGTCGTCCTCAATATCATTGAGACCTTCAACAATCCTCCATGAACCCGTTTTCAGTGTAAAGACAAAAACTTCATAGGTTCGATCTGCACTTGGACAGTTGCAAATGACTTTGTAATCATCAGTCGCAGAATCATAACCAAATCCATGCCGGAAGGAAAGCTTCTGGACTGGGTTTTGGTATCTTCTTGGAATTGCCAGTACAAGGATTCCACAACAAAGTGTAATGGCAATTTATAAAAAGACAAACCAGGCCATTGCTAGAACCCATGATCCTCACATTTCTGTGGTCAGGCTGCGTTAATGGTAATTTGTGCCTTCTGCAGCGTGGAACAACTACACGACTGATATTTTCGTGCTTGTTCTTCGTTAAAAATGACAGTAATGATTCGTGGTTTATGGACTTTATCAGAATATGCCACCTGTTTGTAAACATTAGCAGCCTCAAGTTGGTGCTGTGTCTAACTGCTTGGCTGCGCTGTTTTCTAACAAAATTAGGGTCGGAGAGTAATGTACACCATGACTTGCATACACGCCGACATCGTAGTAAGGATTTCCCTGGAACCCATGACAGTATCTCAAGGATGATGTCATTGTTGAAAATACAGGCGCCATCATCAGAGGGCACCAGTTGCGTCCCTCGTTCCAGGAGGACGCCGTCCGCCATGTTAATTAGATTATCAAATCCATCTCATCTAACTGCAAAAAGATCCATAAAAATGTCAGGACAAAAATTGAAAGAAAAGTAGAAAAAACCTAATGCTTTTACGTATGTAGGGTTTATAAAATGAGAGGAGCTGGCCAAGTTCGACGTGCCGCAAGAGCTAGGAATTCCTATACTACCATTTAAAAATCTCATAAAAATTTTGCCATGATATTGGGACGAGGAAAGAATAATCAGCAAATAATCATCTGAATCATAGAGTTCTAGCCACGCCAAAAAAAAATCAGAATCATCCAAATAAAAAACCCTAAGATATTTGTAAAGTTGACGAAACAATCTGGAAACATGTAGAAAAAAAAAAATTAGCAAAATATGTGTTAATTAAAAAAAATCCATACCTGTGATTATCAGCGGGACAGGTGAAGGGAAGAAGATGAAGAGACAAGAGCTTTGTGCGTTGTGCAGGGAGGAGCAGGGAGAAGCAGGGAGGGGAAGATTTCAAGTGAAAATGATTCTGCGTTTGATGCGTTATTGCGGAATGGGTGGCCATTTTATAGGAGGTGTATTCAATTGAAATTTTGAAGGATTTTAATTGTTTAATGAAAATAGGGGAGCGAAGATACTGTGGTGCTTCATGGTATGCGGGTTACCCCTGGGGTGTGTCTATTTCACATCTATGTTTACGGATGATTCGGTTATTTTTTGTCAAGCATTGGTACAAGAGGTTCGGGGAGTTCTAGAGGTGTTTGATTATTATGCGGATGGTTTCCGACAACTTATTAACACGGAGAAAAGTTCTTTATTCTTTGGGGCAAATTGGAATACACGGCAAAGGAAGAAAATTGGACGGTGTACCAATATTCAAGAAAGGGAAGGGTTTGGGAAGCACTTGGGATTGTTGGCGGATTTTGGGCATTCCAAGTGTGCGGTGTTCGAAGAAGTGTGGAAGGGTATGGATGCACAGTTTAACGGGTGGGCGGAGCAATATTTATCACAAGTGGGTAAGGAGGTGTTAATCAATGCGGTTATGATATCCTGTTTCAAGCTTCTGGTGAGTACGTGCAAAGAGATGGAGCGGGAAATAGCGAGATTCTGGTGGAGGCAGGGCCAGTCTAGAGATTTTTGAGGTCCGGGGCGACGCAAAAAAATATGCCCTCACTTTATATAAGAAAATTATTTGTTTTCACTAGTAAGACATCGATAAAATTATACTTAGAAAATCACTTCAAACTTAATAATTTAGAAACACAGAAAAACTAATTTATTTTGTATCGTGAGAGGGAAACAAAAAAACTCCAGGTTTACAAGTAGATAGTTATGAGTTTTGTTTTCCATCTAAACTTTAAAGTGTTTTTGTATAAATCGTGAGGTGTTTATTCTTATTTACTAACCTTGTTAATATGGGATTAAAAAAATAATGATGTTTTTGAGTCTTTAATTGATATGTATAAGTAATAAATGGGTGCTAAATTAAACTTTTTGATGATAGGTCATATGATTTGCAAATTTGGTCTAAAAATTTGGTCAACGCATTACTTTTTGTTGAAGATTAGACTTAAATTGGAACAAATGTTTAAAAGTAACAACCCACATAAAAATAAATTAACAACTAAACAAAAATTCGTAAAAATTGAAAAGAATAAACATGCACTTAGCATTTCGAACTTAGGACCTCTCGTTAATTTTAAACAACAAAAACCATTGATTCTAATTAAACTTCTTGATTATTTAGCCAAATTTTATATATTTATACTCTTATGAAAAGAAATTTGTAAAAATTGAAAGGTAAATAAGCACACATAGAGTTTTGAACCCAAGATCTCCTCATTAATTTCAAACAACAAAACCACCAGTGAGTTTGATTGATTTTGATTTGGGTAGGTGGAATGTGGAGTTGGTACAAGAGCTTTTTGATTTTGGTAGGTGGAATATGGAGTTGGTACAAGAGCTTTTTGATGAGAATGAGTCAACGTTATTTATGGGATTACCATTGAGTTTGATGGGTTGTAAGGATATGATTATTTGGCATCATACGAAACATTGAGGGTATATGGTTCGGACAGGGTATAAGGTTGAGATGGAGCTGCAAGCGAATGGGGAGTTTGGAAGAAAGGGTATGGGCATGGGTAGTGGGAAGGCTGAAGGAGACTGGATGTGGAAGGGAATTTAGGGACTTCATGTTCCGAATAAATTTATGTGGAAATGTTGCAACGGTTCGCTAGCAAGAAGAAGGAATTTACTTTGGAGACACATGAATGTGGACAGTAGGTGTGCGGTTTGTGGTGCCGAGGAGGAAACGGAGGAAAATCTTTTCTTCCGATGTGAATTCAATAAAGTTTTGTGGTTTTGTTGCCTTTCACAAATTTGATTCGTCACCTCTGGTGGGTGAAGACTTTAGAGGATGTTGAGAGGTTCTGTAGTTATGTATCAAAGAGATGGCAATGTAGGACAAGACTCTTCAGGATATGGTCTATGGGCTTTGGAGAATTTGGAAATGCAGAAATGACGTGGTGTTTAATGAGAAAACATGGAATTCGATGGAGGCAATTGAGGTCAGTATGAGGCATGTGGGTGATCATTAAGGTAATTGAGAAAAAGGTGCGGGATTCCTTGGTTAATTCAAACAAGAATGGGGTGCGGGAGGAAGGTGGGGCGACTGAAGTGTGGAGGAAACCGAAATTCGGTACTTTGAAAGTAAATTGTGATGGATCGTGGAACTCGAAAACGGGGCTGGGAGGTTATGGGTGGGTAATTCGGGATTTTGCAGGGTGTTTGCGAAGAGTAGGAAGGGCGGGGAATGTAACGACCCATTTCCAAATATTACAGTTTTTATAATTTTATAGCGTGAAATTACGAAAATGCCCTTTGAGGCAAAACGTTGACTTTTGCTGACCGCCTTTTTGTGTCACGTAAGATTCGTTTCCTTGGTGTATCCTTGTAGTACTCGTCCCTACGAACGCGTGGGCGTAGGTGAAATTGAATTTGGAGCTAAAACAAAGAATTTATAGGATTCGGAACGAGAAGGGCATTTTGGTAATTTTCCAAGTCAGGATATTTTTCACCTTGGACCACTCCTGGGCTGACACGTGGCAGGTGACCCCATTTTCTGGAGTGTTTTTCCCATGAGTTCTCCCTCTCTCTAGAACTTTCTCTCTCTCAATTTCCTTATCTTTCTCCTTGACTCTTCCCGAGAAACAATCTCCCTCGCTTTCATTATTATCTTCATCTCCGTGAGCCACCACCTTGTTTCACCTTGCTCCAGCATACCACACCACCATCTTCCTCACTCTATACCCAGAACGACAGCGAGTTCACGAACTCGAGCTTGGACCGAGATCTCACTCTCTCTGCAGTGGCAGATGTCACTGTTCGTTCCTCCTCCGAGGAATCATTGGTAAAATCTCTACTTTCTGACTTAGGGTAAGTCTCCATATTCCTTCATTTTATGTCGTTGGTATCAAATTAGGTGTGATGAGTGGTGTTTGTACGCAGAAATCACCTCGGGAAATATTTCCTAGTTTTTTACGAGAAACCCGACGACCCTCGAGCAATTTTCCAGCCAACGCCGACCATAACTCGACCCCATTTTGGTATGAACTTGTTCTCCATATTTCTAGCTTTAATACGGCTTTTGAATCATCAATTTTGGTTGAGTTTTAACCTCAAAACAGAGCCGGAGAAATTTCCCAGCGAAAACCCTCAGAAACTGACGTTCTTCTTCGTTAGGTCCGGCAACCCACGAACCTAACAACCCGACCCGTAACCCAGAACCGACCCAAAATCGGCCCAACCCATTTGGGCCATGTAACCCAATAACCTAAAGCCCAACCTAACCAACTAGGCTCAAACTTAAACCCAATACTAGGCCTAAAACCCCGGATCCAACCCAGCACCCATCAACTTGGCCCAGATCCGATTCAGATTCGACCCGACCTGAGCCTGAAACCCAAATCTCATATTTGCGTGTGGGTGCGCGTGGAGGGCCATTTGGGTTGGCGTGTAGAGCACATGTGCCTCTGCCAGAGGTACTGTGCTCCACCACCGTTCACGGCAGCCTCGGTAACTTTTCCGGCGACCTATCTCTGCGCATGGCAGCGTATAGGGGAACCCGAGGTCCCTCTTTAGGTTTTTCAACGTGCCGAATCCGAATCCGCTATCCATTTTCTAAAATTCGATCGTTTTAATAGAGTTTTACTAAATGGCCTCTATATGTGGTTAGGTGCATCGGTAGAAAGTGACACCATCCTCGCTAATTCGAGCGACTCTCGGGCAGTGGAATACCTGTAAGTGGACCCCTTCTTAACTTATATGTTTTTATAAAATATTAGTCTAGCATGCATTTCATATTTCATGATTGAGCATGTTTTATAATATGTGTTACAGAGCAGTTATGATTTATTTAAATTGCTTTTACGACATATTAGTGAATTATCGAATTTACATTTTACTAAAGGTTATGAAATATTGGGTTTTCATTTATGAGCCTCTATGGATTTACGATGGTGATTTATTTGGATTTATGAATATGACTTAATATGGTTTATGAAATGAAGTTTTGAACTTTTGAGATCCGGTGTTTTATTAAAAGTTTTTGAGAAATGGTTTTTGGTACTTACCTAGTGGGTTATCATACGGCACATACACACAACACGGGTATAACGTCCATGGCCATAGGACACAGTTGATGACATTTATGATATACCCCCAGTTTTACTGGCGAAACCAATGTCGGGCAGCTTCACTAGCCACGGCTATTGTTGGTGTGTATGTCATGCTATTTTATTTAGCTTCACATTCGGGTGATGGACATATTATACAACTTCACTTCAGGTGATGGACATGTTATTCAGCTTCACCTTCGGGTAATGGACAAGTACTGCCTTCGGGCGACTATGATACCCCCAGTGAGTACAGTATTGATGAGATTTACAGATTTGCCTTCGGGCATCGTTATCGCCATTATCGAGCATGGTTTTACACGTACATGTTTTACGAAGGTTTTCATGGCATGCTAGGGTATTTCTTAAAACCTACTATGTAGTATTATATGTGTTTTCAAAACAGAGGGTTATTATGTTCAGAAATAAAATGTTTTCCTATTATTAGTATTATTATAAACTTGGTCCACTCACCTTTTTGGTTCTGTGCCCCCTCAGGAGTCAGAATCGAGGCATATGATCCCTGCGTAAGGGCACTTCCGCTCAGGCATTTTCGAATCTCCTATGTGTAGGACCCATTCCTCGGTTCGTACCTTTTTATAATAATTCTTTCACCTTATTCTTGGGTAGTGATATGCTCTGAACACGGTTCTGCATTAGTATATTTCTTTCTAATCCCATATTTTAATTTGCATGCATGTTTAAAATGGCTTCGTCACCCTCGGATACCAGCCAACACGTGCCTACCTTGGTATGTAAGGATATCGAGGTTGGGGCGTGTCAAGGAAAAGGCATTTTAATTCGGCAATCTTGGCAGAAGTAAAGGCTGCTATTCGTAAGGCTCTTGTATTCTGCAAAATTCTTGAAGTTGGAGATTGAATCGGATGCCCAGGTGCTGGAGAGATTTTTTCAGTGTGACCGGTATACGAGGTGGTACATTACATGTCAATATACAAATGGTGGGATATGTATGTTAAAAAGTTAATAACTTAAAAAATAAAAATTTTCACCACTTACATAAAAACACATGGTGTAGCACTCGTGTTCTCGTCACAATAAAAAATGTTAGATCCCACATCGCCCATGGGAGTGGATCATCTATGCCTTATGGCCTCGTTTGGCAGGTCGGACTGTACTGACTATTTCTGTCGGATAGGATAAATAGTCACCGGATATTACTGACTAAATTAGTCGGGCGTTTGGTGCAATATCGGACTATTGACCGTATTATTTATACTGTGCTTGGTATTATATCGGATAGGAGAATCAAACTTAAAATAAAATTCAAAAAAAAAAAAAAAAAACAGAAATCATCTCTTTTCCCAGATCTCTCCGCCGCAACCCCCAAATCCCTCTCTCTCTCCATTCTTCTTCTTCGTCTGCTCCGCCATTTTTAGCACCACCATCGACAACTCCAGCTACAACTTCTCCAAATCCTCCACCTCCTCCTCCGACGCCTCCCTCAAATCCTTTAAATCCTCCCTCCCTCAAAACCCCCAAATCTATTACCTCTCCGAGATCCGCTCCGCAACCTCCAACTTCCTCCCCCACCACCGCCTCTCCTCCTCCTCCTAGCGCTGCTCCATCCGCTTCGAAGACGCCATCGTCTTCCAGCGCAAGTCTCGCAACCCGAAGAACCCGAGCTACACCGTCCTGTCGTCGTGGCTCTCCCAAATGCAGATCGCTACCGACCTCACCCACGGCCTCGATTACATCCACCACTGCTCCGGCCTCGACTCTACATTCGTCCACAACCACATCAAGAGCTCCAACATCATCGTCTCTGAGTAGGACCACCTCGTGCTCGGCGCCAAAATCTGCCACTTCGGTACGGCAAAGCTGAAAATGGCAGAGGGGGTCGAGTTCGAGAAGGCGAGAGAGAGGGGGTCGAGTTCGAGCAGAGAGCGAGCGGAGAGGAAGGAGAGCGAGGCCGACTAAATTATACCGTGAATTTGGACGGTATAAGTAGTCGAGTAAACGCCGGATAAAAAACGTGGGCCCGGATTATTTAATCTGGTGCCTATTTAATCCAAACGGCACCAATGACACGCCCCAATCCCGATATTCCCCGAATACCAGGATATACACGTGCTGGCCGACACCCGAAGGGTGACGAAAGCCATTTATTGAATGCAAATGCTGAAAACAAGGGATAGATAAGACTTATAAATATAAAATAAAGAGTATGCATTTAAGGAACGTGTTCAGAGCACACATCTAATCTAGAACACTAAAAGAATTAATATAAAATTGAATGAACAAAGGAATAGGTCCTACACCGAGAGGACTCGAAGATACCGATGCGGAAATGACTTGACGCCAGGATTGTATGCCTCGATTCTAAGTCCTGAAGGGGGCGCAAAACAAACATGAGTGGACCAATTTGATATACATATAATAAAACAGTTATCAACGTACTAACCCCCAGGTTTTATGAAAACACATATATATCATGATAAACATAGGTTTTCCGAAACCTAACATGCCGTGCGCTGTCTCAAATCATAACTTTTATATAATAATCTCTAGTGAATGTCCAATATAACTCTCCAGGCCCCATGCCGGCTCCCCATCTCTGAGCAGACAGTCAGAGGAAATAACCCCCAGGCCCCATGCCGGCTCCCCATCCCTGGTCTTAAATGCCAGAGGAAACACCCTACAGGCCCTATGCCAACACCAAATTCTTCGCCCGGGACGGACCGGAAAACTATCCCTACGCCCCGTAACGGTAAGGACCACTAGGTAAGTACAAAACCATTAAACATACGTACATTTGAAAGGCATCTTCATAGTATAAAGTCATCCATCATCTATACTATAAAGAAGTGTTCGAAACGTATTCTAAATATCATATCGTCATCCATCAGATATTCTATAAGAATACGGGTTATAGGAAAAATAGTAATAATTCAAAATAGCCTTAATAGGCACGATATCTCGTAAAGCATTTCATATAACATATTCATCAAATCATGCTTTCCATGTATGCATTTCTACTATAAAACATGCATTTTTGAAGGGGTCCACTCACAGTACTTCGCCGTCGAAAGCTGCGCAGACTAGCGAAGACAAACACGCCACAACAATTGCCCTTAAGCACATAAAAGGGTATATTTAGTCAAACTCTACTCAAACGACTTAATTTGGGAAAACGGACTTCAGAAACGGGTCCAGAATGTCGAAATTAGCCTAGGAGAGGTCTCGGACGAAAACCCGAAAAGTCAACCCGAAAGTCAAAGTCAACGGTCAACGGTCAACGTTGACCAGTCAAAGTCAACGTTCACCGGGTCAACGGGTCAGGGTCCGGGTTGGACCAGGTCAAACGGGTCACGGGTTTGGATCCGGGTTGGGCTTGGGTTCTGGGTCCAAAGGGTTTAGGTTTTAGGAAAGGGCTTTAGGATTTAAAAGGGAAATGGGCTTAAAGGTTGGGCTCGGCAGAAAGGCCCAAAGGCCTGGTTTTCTGGAATGTGGGTCGCCGGACCCAAGTGGAAGGGAAGGCCGGAATTCGGCCGGAAAACCACACAAACTTTAAATGGCCATAACTTTGTCAATACTCAACAAAATCAAGTGATTCAAAAATGAAAGTTGTATTTCTCGAAGAGACGAAGAAAATGGTACCTTGCACAACGTCTAACTCGCCGTGGTTTGGCCGGAAATCGCCTCGAAAGCCTCGGAGGTCGCCGGAAACTGGGTAAGATTCAAATGGATATAACTTCTTCAATACTCGATGAAATTGGGTGAAACAAAAAGGAAAGTTGTAGTACTCAGAGAGACGAAGAGATTGATACCTTGCACGCCGGCCAACTCGCCGTGGTTTGGCCGGAAATTTCCTCGAAAGGGGCGGTCTGCATCGGAGTTCGACGAGAGAGGGAAAGAACGGTGGTCTCCGCCACTGTGGTGCACCACGGACCTGCCCTGGGTTCGAGTTCTTGCTTGGGAGGGTCCTAGGGTGTGCGTGTGTGTGTGTTTATGGGTGTTGGTCACCGGGGAAGAGAGAGCACAGAGAGTTGAGGGAGAGAGATGAGAGTTGTAAAAATCAGAAAAAGAACAAAAAGGGGGAAGGGACCGGGGGGACCAAATCAGGGGGTGGGCCCCTTGGGCTCACCAATTAAGACCAAAAAAACAATTTTAAAAGAAGAGGATTTAGTCCAAGGTGAAATTTCACAAAAATACCCCTTCTATCGGGACGGGTTGTTACAACCAAACACCGTACACCATATTATTAGTACTATCTGGTGCCCTATATGGTGTGCCAAACAGGGCCTATATGTACATGCCCACCTTCTTTAGCATAAGGCCTTTTGGGAGCTCAATGGCTTCGAATTCCATAGGAACTCCAAAGTTAAGCGAGATCGCACAAGAGCAATCCCAAGATGGGTGACCCACTAGGAAGTTCTCGTGTGAGTTCCTAGAAACAAAACCGCGAGGGCGTGGTCGGGGGCCCAAAGCGGACAATATCGTGCTACGGCGGAGCCGAGCCTGGGATGTGGTGAAGCCCGGGTCAGGATGTAACAATTTGGTATCAGAGCCAATCCCTGGCCGGAAGTGTGCCGGAGAGGACGTTTGGCCCCTAAGGGGGGTGGATTGTTAGATCCCACATCGCCCAGGGGAATGGATCCTTTATACCTTATATGTACATGCCCACCTCCTTTAGCACGAGGCCTTTTGGGAGCTCACTGGCTTCGGATTCCATAGGAACTCTGAAGTTAAGCGAGAGCAATCCCAGGATGGGTGACCCACTGGGAAGTTCTCATGTGAGTTCCCAGAAACAAAACCGTGAGGGCGTGGTTGGGGCCCAAAGTGGACAATATTGTGCTACGGCAGAGCCGAGCCCAGGCTGAGGTGTAACAAAAAAATTCTCCAGGTGTTGATGCAAATGATTAACAAGGAGATTGAAGTGGATGCTGATTTGGGATGTCTTTTGTTTGATATTGATTCTTTGGTGAAGCATGTTGATGATGTCACGTTCGAGTTTGTGACGTGAGGTAGCAACCTAGACCGCTCACAGGGTTGCCTCGTTACTGCCAAACATGGTGGTCCGTTTGTTTAGGACAAGATTGGCCCTGAGTTTTTATTTAACATTTTTGCTATGGATCTAAACATTTCGATTAGATCATAAATAAAGTCTATATTTTGACAAAAAAAAAAACTAAGGGTATTTAGTCAGAATCAGGATTTTAAAGATAGTTTAGTAAAATGGTTGGAAATCCGGGTGTATTCATTAAGAATTGATTTTAAAGAATTTTAAAAGTTGAGAAATTTGAGAGAATTAGAAATATTTTATAGGGTAATGCTAGAGAGACTGAATTTGGAAACAAAATTTGTAAACTAAATGATGTGTCACCAATAGGAATGAGCATATTGATCAAAGCTTAAGTAAAAACCCAATAATCAACTTCCATGTCCTTTAGTTTTCAAAATTTAGTCCACAAATTTAGTCTCACTAATATTACCCATTTTATAGTGTATTTTAAGCATTCACAAATCTCATCTCTCATCTTGAGATTTCGAGAGAATTGAATCAAAACCTTACATGAAATCTCTATAAATCAATTAAACTTTATCAAAATCTTACATGAAATCTCTATAAATCCATTAAAATCTATCAAAATTCCAACTCAATACACCCAGGTAGATTTTTTTTGGTTGTTTTATTAACATCCTAAGTTGAAAACATCCCACATTTTATTTTTCTATTAAAATTTATTGTAATACACTCTAGATACTTTCCCGTAATAGTCCCACTCTCATCCCACTCTCTTTATACACCCCACGTTTTATTTTATTTTTATTCTTAACTTCTGTGTGAAAACACTAAAACTGAGTTGAGGAAAAATGAAGTTATTATTTGCATCTAAAGATATATGAACTCTGAAAAACCCAAAAAAAAACTTCATGGGTGCGTCATGCTGACGTACTCTATGTAGGCAAACCTCGTTCTCGGAGCCCATGGGCTCCCGCTCGACTCCCACTCTCTTTGGTTCTAGCCGGCGTTCTTCCTCTGGCCGGAGTTCGACTCCAAGTCGTACATCTCCAACCTCCGGACCTTCGTACCCTTCGACACGCTCTGGTCCGAGCTCCAGTAATCAATCTTATGAGATGATTACACTTGGCTTTGAGCTATAACTCAATAAAACAAACAACTAAGGGCAGCACATGGACTATGATCCTATGGAACTGAATACAAGTAACATTAATCAGCAAAATCATTTATATTTCAATATATCTTACCACAAGGGTGCGAAACGGGGAAATTGACTTTCAGGACAAACAATTAGATCCTATAACCTTCAGCAGCCAAATATATTTACAAAGATGTAAAAAAAACCTTCAAGTCATGTCAACAGCTCTAAAACTAGGCAAATGTGTGCCCGTTGCATGTTACAGACGTTGCCAGGGTCGTTGGCTTTGGAGTCTAGGGGGATTGTTTTAGGCAAAAACTTTGACAAGTTGTTGCAGATAGACATGTGCAACAATTTTTGCTCTCATTGTCTATTATTTTAGGGAACGACTCTCAAATTGTTGTAAATTCCATAATCATCGACTTCTTTTCGTTGCCTAGCTACCATTTTAAACAAGGACTCCATAGTTGTTGCTTATTATATCCATCAGTAACATGTATTTCGTACGTTGCCCATTGTGGATTTGCTTGCATCACCTACAACTTCTTTCTGCTTCGTTTTCGTTTCTCAAAAAGAATACTGAATATATGAATGAGTATTACATAATCTTACTATGTCAAAACGATGTTTCGAATGAAAATAAAGCAAGGTTCTAAAAAATGCTAGGCGCTAGTCGGGCGGTGGGCTAGCGTCTAACGCCTAGGCGGCTAGGCGGAGTCTAGGCGGGCGCCTAGGCGGCCTAAGCGGATTTGGATAAATTTCTTATATATTTTATGATTTAATTAAATTTACTATATCAAATGTAAATTATTATTGACTAATATGCTATTTCTTATAGAAGAACATACATATGTGAATGTTTTATGTACATATATAATATGCTTGTTTAGGAAAAAAAAAACAAAATATTATCTAAATAATTTATAATTTATATAAGATTTATACACACACACACACACAATATATAAGATTTATATATATATTCCACTTTATAAACCGTCCACCTCACTCTTTCCCATCACCCATCCACCTTGGGTGGTTTTCATGATTAAAACCATCTCAGAGTCCATGATTTTCAATTTTAAAACCATCCAAAACGTCAACCTCATCTTTCACATTACCCAATCTTTTTGAGTCCTCAACTTGCACAACCACCACTGAAATGTTTAAGTCTCTCTCTCTTCGCACACTTTCTTCTCTGCTCTCACTCTCACTCTCTCTCTCTCTCTCCCTCTTCTCTGCTCTCATCTTCACAGATCGAGCTGCATAAATTATCTGGCAGCAATTTTTTTCCCTCATCTTCACCAGCAGTCTCTCTCTCTCTCTCCCTCTCCGCATCCTCTCTTCCCTCATCTTCAGAGACGAACTACAGAAATTTTTCGGGGCTCTGTTGTTACATACGAGATCGGAAGTTGTAGATCGTTTGCGAAAATTGTGGCAAGTTTGGGATTTGCAGTGAGATTCAAACCACCTAAACTACCGCCTCAAGCGCCTAGGCGGCCGCCTATGTCCTCCCCGCCTAACTAAACGTTTAGTCTAAATCAGGTCGGAGCTCCGCGGCCCAGCGCCTAGGCCGATTTTTAGAACATTGAAATAAAGTTACATTACATCCTAAGAAATGAGTGAACAAAATCCTCGCAACCTGAAGAGAAAATTTTCATTATGATTGGAACATAGGTGGTACACCACGTGTTTTTATATGAGTGGTGGGAAATTTTATTTTTTAAGTTATTAACTTTTTAACACACACATCCCATCATTTGTACAGTGATACTTGGTGTACCATCTTGATAAGCTCATATTTATATATATTTCACATCAAATTCACTTGTCTTTTCTTAGTTAGTTCCTTATATTTTTGAGCTATTTACTTTGTTTTTGTGTTTTGTAGGATTTCTCAAGCAAAGAAAAGAAAAATAGCATAAGTGGGATTTTAAGTAACAAAGTCATCAAAACTGCCTGTGCACATCAGCTGACTTTGGAAGCAAGTTGCAAACAGCTCAGACTGAATTAGAGAATGAGTATATTCTTAGAAAGCTATGGATGTCTATTTTCTAGAGCATTTCGCGGATTTCTAATATCATTTTTCTAGAAGAAGTTATGACCGTTTTAACACTGAAAGGTTTCCAAGAGGCTGAACAGTTTGTAACTGACAAGAAAGCATTGAAAGCAATAAACCCAATAAATCTAGCAGCCAAAACTGATGCAGCCAAGAACAAGCCAGCTGACGCCTATTCAAATATCAGAGGAAATGGAATTAAGGATGAGGATTAAGAGGGAGTAATTGGCATAAAGGCTACCTAAAGAGTTACAATTGTTTTACCATTTTCTCTCACTTATTGTCATCACTAAATTGCTATTAGTGGGGGGAGTTATGGAAACGAAAATGATGCAGCAAGAGTTGGTTTAAAAGCAGTGTTGGGGAAGGAAGGAAGGGAGGAGGAAATCTTGACATTCTCTTCTTTCGGTTTTATCTTCTCAAACCCATGTCTCTTTTGGTTTAATTTGAGAATAAACTGTAACTAAATTTTTAGTAGTTAGGGGCTGTTTTGAAGCCCCGAATATGATTACAAATGTGTGATGACATTTCGTTTCAATTTCTTTAATGAAAGGATGAAAATTGGTTCACTACTTATGTCAGTGATGAATTCTTTATTTGTTTTCTATGGATGCATATGTAGTAAGCATATCTAGGATTCTAATGCTATGAATATGTGTGTGCCTACCCTTGTCGAATGAGGACCTACATATGTTCTAGAGTAGTACTTGTTAATTACGATTAACATGTGAATCAATTTCTAGGATAAGTAAGACAACGCCAGTACTTACGATGCCTTGTGATGACTCAAACTCTTTTCGTTCGTAATGATTTCTACTTGTTAAATCTATGAACACTCCATTCTAGATTGCATGCTAGGGACTAAGTTAAGTTGAAAACGCCATTCTCTTAACATACTACATAAGAAAGAGTAATAGGTTGAGTTCTAACATTGAGCCAACTTGAGCATCTTCATCTGGAAATGAAAGGAATTTGAATGAAACATAACATGCTTGCATTATTATTTGGTGTTACAATCCTACTCGACGTCTTCTTCTTGCGCAGAGAGAGTAACAGAAAAGGGTAACAACAATATTTCATTCACTGTCCTCCTTTGTTTACAAGCTTCATATTTATAGAAGTTCTACTAACCTTCCCACTAACTAACCCACAATTCTCAACTAATTCTAACTAATTCTGCCACCTGTCACAGTCACCTAACAATACCCCCTCTTGAAACTGATCTTACAATTCACAATTCAATCAACACAACATCTCATAATACAGAGAGTAAATGATAGTGCACAACAGAAAAAAAAATTGCAATACAGAACTCAAAGATGAACTATGTCTGGAAACTTCATCTACAACTCGTGATAATTTTCCCAAGTTGTATCATCCCTCGAACGGTTTTGCCATTGAACCAAAACTTCAGTTGTTGCCATATTACCCTGCTTCACCATTCGCCGCTCTAGAATCTCGATAGGTACATCTTGTAGTATACCAGTATCAGTGATAACAGGCAAGGCAACTGTGGTCTGCACATTTTCTCCCAAATGCTTCTTCAAGCAAGATACATGGAACACTGGATGCAACTTAGAATGATCTGGAAGTTTGATCTTGTAAGCGACAT
This sequence comes from Heteromeles arbutifolia, assembly GCA_024362995.1. Lineage (NCBI taxonomy): Eukaryota > Viridiplantae > Streptophyta > Magnoliopsida > Rosales > Rosaceae > Heteromeles > Heteromeles arbutifolia. Next base: position 10,234,923 of record JANCRC010000012.1, on the reverse strand, counting down.
TGCCCACCTTGGCTAATACTTGAAATGGCCCATAAAAACGGGGTTGCAGCTTGTGAAAAGGATGTACAGCCAGCGATTTGTGCTGGTAAGGCACTAATAAGAGATAAACCCAATCTCCAACCTCCAATACCCTCTCAGTTCTCTTTTTATTCGCCTGAACCTTCATTCGCTCTTAAGCTGCTGCCAAGTTGTTCTTAAGTAAAGATAGGATGATGTCTCTCATCGTCAATGATTGTTCCACTGAGTCCACATTTGTTGTGCCTGACTCGTAAGCAGATACAAGAGGAGGAACATACCCGTACACTGCCTCAAATGGTGTCATTTTAATAGCCGAATGGAAGCTAGTGTTGTAACTCCACTCAGCCCAAGACAGCCATAACACCCATTTCTTTGGTTGTAGAGTGCAGAAACATCTCAAGTAGGTTTCCAGGCACCTATTAAGAACCTCAGTTTGCCCATCCGTCTGTGGGTGATACCCCGAACTGAAACAAAGCTCAGACCCTTGCAGCTTTAAAAATTCTTTCCAAAACTTGCTCATGAACACCGGGTCTCGATCACTCACTATAGACTGAGGCATCCTATGCAACTTGAATATGTTGTCGACAAAGAGCTGAGCCACTAGTGAAGCTGTGTAAGGATGACTCAATGCAGTGAAATGTGCGTACTTCGATAGTCTGTCCACCACTACCCAAATCACCGTTTTTCCTTTGCAAGGGGGAAGATTTGTGATAAAATCCATTGAGATATCAGACCATACCTTAGCTAGAATTGGTAATGGCTGCAAAAGACCAGAAGGTGCCAAGGTCTCATACTCATGTTGCTGACAAATCGCACAGCTTGCCACTTTACTTTTGATGTCATTCTTCATTCCCTCCCAATAGAAAGCTCTGGAAACCCGTTTGTAAGTTTTTAAAAATCCTTCATGGCCAGCTGCAGGACTAGCATGTAACTCAGCAAAGACCTTATCTCTCCAAGGACTAAGTGGACTCAAAACAATTCTATGCTTGTACCTTAAGAAACCATTATCAATGTGAAATCGCAACATGCCAATTGGAGCATCAACCCTGAGATTGTAAGACTTGCTGAGATTTAGCAATGATCCAAGTGTCCTTCTCAGTATGTCTTCTTAACTCATCCAACCAAGAAGAGTAGGGATAAGAAATAGCACAGATAAAACCCGTGGACTGCGAGTTAACAACTTCAGGAGTTACCTTTGATAATGCATCTGCAGCTTGATTATCACAACCCTTCTTGTATTGTATTTCATAATCGAACCCAAGTAACTTGGTTACCCATCTTTGTTGGAAAGGGGTATGAGCCCTTCCTTCCAAAAAGTACTTCAAACTGTGGTGATCAGTTTGAATGATGAAATGATTGCCCACCAAGTATGACTACCATTTTTGAACTGCATGTATGATTGCTAACATCTCTCTTTCATAAGCTGAGAGAGCTTGGTTCCTCGGACAAAGAGCTTTACTGGTAAATGCTATTGGTCTCCCTTCTTGTTGTAATACAGCTCCAATACCATACCCTGATGCATCACTTTCGATTATAAATGGTTTGGTAAAATCTGGTAAAGCCAAGACTTGGGGGGAAAACATTGCTTGTTTGAGGTTGTTAAAAGCTGCAGTAGCCTCATTTGACCATTTGAATCCATCTTTCTTCGTGAGGGCAGTGAGAGGGCTCACTATTTCCCCAAACTGAGGTATGAACTTTCGATAGTAGCCTGTCAATCCCAGGAATCCCCTTAGTGCTTTGACGGATGTAGGTGTAGGCCATTGAGTTATTGCTTCCAACTTCGTAGGGTCCGCAGATACACCATGCTTAGACACTATATGCCCCAAATACTCCACTTGATCTTTACCAAATGCACATTTTGACATTTTCACAAATAAAGAGTGTTGCTGCAGCGTCTCGAGAACCACCCTTAAATGCTACAAATGTGAAGACCAAGAGGTGCTATAGACCAAAATATCATCAAAGAATACTAGGATGAACTTCCGTAGGTAGGGTCGAAATATGTCATTCATGAGACATTGGAAGATGGCTGGTGCGTTTGTAAGACCAAATGGCATGACCAAAAATTCATAATGGCCATCATGTGTTCTAAAGGCCCTTTTTTGTACATCTTCAGGATACATTCTGATTTGGTGATAACCTGCCCGTAAATCCAACTTTGAGAAAAATTTTGCACCAAATAACTCATCAAGCAGTTCATCAATAAGGGGAATAGGAAAGTTATCTTTGACTGTGATATTATTAAGCCCTCTATAATCCATGCACATCATCCACGTTCCCTCTTTCTTTCGCACTAGAATCACAGGAAAAGAATAAGGGTTGTTGCTTACCCTTATGAACCCAGCTTCCAAAAGTTCCCTCACACACTTCTCAATTTCAGTTTTTTTCACTAGACCATACCTATAGGGCCTGCTATTTGGAGGAACACTACCCTCCACCAAAGGAATTCAGTGGTCTTGACTTCGATGATGAGGGAGTGTACTTGGTGTAAGGAACAATCCTTCAAACTTACCCAACAATTCCTTCAACTCTCATTGTTGTTGATCGGTGAGGTTCTCAGAAATAGAGTTTGCAGGATGCGATTCCATATGGTGCAAAAACACGGGTTCAGTTTCCAATTGGTAGAGTACTGCACCCACTGTGTTTTCTTGTTGTAACAATTTCTGCATTTGTAAAACCGAGATATCTTCGAAACTGCTATTAACATTTGCATTACTTGTGATGCAAAATGTCCTGGAGTTCCTGGAAAATTGCATATACAACTTATCAAAGTCCTAGAGAATAGGACCAAGCGTTCGCAGCCATTGGATTCCCAAAACAATGTCGCACCCTCCCAATGGAATAGCATACAAATCTGTAATGAACTGGAAATCCTGAATCTTAACAGAAGCCTGAGCTAAAGTGCCTTTAGTAGCTACCTTCCCTCCATCAACAATCTTCACATTAAACAAGTGCTCAGTATCCAGTTGTGTTCGTAGCCTTTTTACCAATCCCACATCCACAAAGTTATGGGAACTACCAGAATCAATTAGTATAATGGCTGGACAATTCTTGATCGAACCACATACTTTCATAGTATTAATGGAAGGGGGGGAGAAGTACCAAATAATGCACATGCAGTTATTTCAGGTTCCTCAGTTTCTAACTCTTCATTCTCATCACATATAGTATCTTGCACATCAATTAACAACAATTGCTTCTTCTCACAAGTATGACCCCTAACATATTTCTCCTTACAATGAAAACAAAGACCATTTCTTCGACAATGATCGACTTCCTCAGGTGTCATCCTTCTGATATTACTAGGTTTCATCCGAGTCTCAGATGGTGCATTAGAATTGACAGATTGCAGTGGATATCGGAAATTGGGTTGAACTAAAGGAGTTTTAGAAAGAGTTTTCACCTTAAGATTTGCAATCTTGGCATCCAATTGCTGAGCAAAAGCAGTAGCTTCCAACATATCTCGAGGTCTCAATATCTTGACATCGTGTCGTAGCTCTGGTTTTAAGCCTCCCACAAAGCACGATTTCAACAGTGCAGGACTGATGTCCCTTGTCCGATTGGCCATTCGTCGAAATTCCGTCACATAATCCCTCAAGGTTCCTGTTTGTTTCAAATTAACCAGACTTTCTGCAAAATCTTCCAACTCCGAATGGCCGAATTCTTGGCATAAGACCCGTGTGAATTCATTCCAGTTTGGGTAGTTTTCCAAACACCTTGCCCATTGGAACCACTGAAGTGCATCGCCCTCCATGTGAAAGGATGCCATCTTGACTTTCTTAGGCTCTTCGATACCGAAGAAATCAAAATAGTGCTCCACCTTGTACACCCACTCCATTGGATCATCGGTTTCGTTGAATCTTGGAAAATCCATCTTCAAAAATGGTGGACGAGAGAATTGATTGAAATTCTGCCCCATTTCTTGACGATTAGGGTTCAGATGCAACCTTTCTTGGACCTGGGAATTGGTGTGTGTGGCCTCAGACGATTCACCCACAGCCCCGCCATTCAATCGCGCCATGATTGCTTGCAGTTGTAGCATCATTAACTCCTGGGTCGACTTGAAATCCGTTTGATTCGATCGGAATTCCTCTTGCGACTTCTTGAATTCTTCGAATTTTTCTTCCAAACTGGAGACTCCGGACTCCATGGAGTTCCTCGAAGCTTGCCGCGTCATGCAACAGAGAATGATTGAGAGAGCGGAACGACTGGCTCGATACCAATTGTTACGATCCTACTCGACGTCTTCTTCTTGCGCAGAGAAAGTAACAGAAAAGGGTAACAACAATATTTCATTCACTGTCCTCCTTTGTTTACAAGCTTCCTATTTATAGAAGTTCTACTAACCTTCCCACTAACTAACCCACAATTCTCAACTAATTCCAACTAATTCTGCCACTTGTCACAGTCACCTAACAATTGGTGGTGGATAGCAATTCCCCTAACTTGTTTTTCTTAATTTGTGAACTACTTAAAATTTGTTTATGTCCTGTTTTTGTTCGATTTAATTTAAATAGCAAATCAACTCCAAAAATCCCAAAAATTTGTGTGAGTGTAGCTCTGTGTGTCTAGTGTCTGCATATTGAATTTCGTTGATTTTAGATAAGTGTAAGACAGTCTAATAATTATTTTTCGGTGGCTGGTCAGTAGGGACAGCAGCCCAGTTTTTGTGACATTTTAAGTAGTTAGATAAAACAATCTTCTGCGGGAAAGACCCTTATTTTCATATGCTACAATTGACAAATCTTAGTGTTAATAAGGAAAATCAATAGGACATTTGTGTGCTACTTTGTGGTGTTCATTTAATCCTATCACATCTCATGTTCCGGTCACACTAAAAAACCTCTCCAACCTGAGTTTGGATGTTTTCACTACATCCCAGTTACCGGTGAAATTAAAGTCTCTACATACATAGCTAAGTCAAGCGACAGAGACTCTTTAGGTTTAAGAGCAATTCTATACCTGTTTTCCTTTATATCATATAGTTTTAATGCACCATATGTTGACTGTATGAAAATTTTATCGTCCTGTGAAACGTACACTGTATGTGACAGGTTTTGATCTTCCAGCAAAATCAGTTTGGTCCAAGATTCCTCAACTCCATATTCCATCATCACCCATATTTCCGTATTCCAAAGGCTGAAATTGGTAAGTAAACACAGAAGGTTAGAACATTTATAATCCCCAACATCTGGCCCCATTGATTGATCTTCGAGAACATTGGGTAATGGCACTAGCTCCTGAAAATTTTCCTTTGCTAGATCGAAATAAGTGATTACTGATTGCGCACCTACTCGCCCATATTCACCATGTTTATAGTCTATCCAATGTAGGGCACCGTTGAACAACAAACCTCGCCTCCTCAGTTCAGGATTATTGAGACCTTCAAGAATCCTCCATGAACCCGTTTTCAGCGTAAAGAGAAAAACTTCGTAGTTTCCGTGTTCAGTTAGACATTGGCAAATGACTTTGTAATCATCAGTCGCCGAATCATAACCGAATCCATAAAACATCGGTAGGAAAACTTCTGGAGCAGGTTTTGGTATCTCGTTGGAATTTCCAGTACAAGGGTTCCACAAGAAAACGTTCTCACAGTTTATATAAAGACAGATCAGGCCATCGCTAGAACCCATAATCTGCACGAATCTTCTTTCAGGCTGCATTATTGGTAATTTGTGCTTTCTGCAGCGTGGAACAACTATACGACTAATATTTTGGTGCTTGTTCTTCGCTAATAGTGACAATAATGATTCGTAGTCAATGGACTTGAGATGCCTCCAGCTTGTAAACATTAGCAGCCTCCAGTTTGTGTTGTGTCTAACTGCTTGGCAGAGCTGTTTTCTAACAAAATTAGGGTCGGAGATTAGGGTACACCATGACTTGCATACCCGCCGAAATCGTAGTATAGACTTCCCTGGAACCCATGACAGTATCTCAAGGATGATGTCATCGTTGAAAATACAGGCGCCGTCATCGGAGGGGACCAGTTGCGTCTCTCGTTCCAGGAGGCCGCTGTCTGCCATGTTAGTAAGATTATCAAATCTATCTCATCTGACTGCAAAAAGATCCACAAAAATGTCAGAATAAAAATTGGAAGAAAAGTAGGAAAAAAAAACCCTAAAGCTTTTGCGTATGTAGGGTTTATAAAACGAGAGGAGGTACTGGTCAGTCTGCTGGCCAAGTTCAACATGCCGCAAGAGCTAGGAATTCATATACTACCATTTAAAGAACTCATAAGAATTTTGCTATGATATTGGGACGAGGAAAGAATAATCAGACAAATAATCATCTGAATCATAGAGTTCTAGCGACGCCAAACAAAAAAAAAAAATCAGAATCATCCCAATATAAAACCCTAAAATATATAGGTGTAAAGTTGACGAAACAATCTGGAAAGATGTAGAAAAAAAGAATCAAATTAGCAAACTATGTGTTAAGAAAAAATTCCATACCTGTGATTATCATTGGGACAGGTGAAGGGAAGAAGATGAAGAGACAAGAGGTTTGTGCGTTGTGCAGGGAGGAGCAGGGAGGGGAAGATTTAAAGCGAAAACGATTCTGCGTTTGCTGTGTCATTTCGAAATGGGTGGCTATTTTGAGTCGAATTGGATATTTTAAGTTAGGTATTCTTAAGCAAATTAGGTTCCACATTCTTAGATAACACGTGAACCACGATATCCACCTTCGTTGCTATAGCCGCTATCTCCACATTGGACGAACATGCTTAATACGCGGTGCTCCTAGTTTTAGTCGATTCCCTACTATTTATATCCATTGAGACGAATTTGCAACAACATTCTCAATGATAGTAGACGATGCTGCTTCATTCGCTTCCTTGTCCACTATGTTTCCAATCCATCACCTCGAACATCTATCTATGACTATGGTAGCTTAGCATTCATCACTCTCAAGTGCTCATACAGTGAAGGTCTTTCGAGAACCTTCTGAATGTTTGGTGCGGGTCACTTTTGTGCATACTAAATTTTTATGTAATGCATACTGGACATATCTCGACATGTTGCATTGACAGCACTCGACAAGTTCTCTCTACATCACTCTTCAGATTGCTTCGACATATGCAGATATTTGTTGACATGTGCACAACAAGCCCACCAAGTGAATAAACTGATTTTTTTTTTCTACACGCTTCGAGCTCCATTTCTATCTAAAAAACTTGTATTTTACACTGGGACTCCCAAGGTTCAAATCTTGGATCCGCCACTGCATGCAAGTACAAAATCAATTTAATCAAACATCTATAAATTGCATCAAGTTCAATAGCAGTAATTGTACAGAACAATTAATCACGGTGATAATCACACACACAAAAGTCACCATAGAGTAGACGACCGTCTTTATAGTGAAGAAGGTAATAGCAATCGTCGCACAAGTAACACGGGTTCTCCTGAGCCGAGAGATTTTTCAATGTGACCGGCACATGAGGTGGTACACCACGTGTCACTATACAAAATGGTGGGATATGTGTTAAAAAGTTAATAACTTAAAAAATAAAATTTTCCACCACTTACATAAAAACACATGATGTACCACCCGTATTCCTTCACAATGAAAAATTTCTCCTCCTGAGCCCACTTGTCATCAACAGTCACCTTCGTTGCTTGAAATATTTTACAAACGTTGCATTTTTGTATCACTGGCTTCTCTTGAAATAAGAGTACTGGATAAGCTGCCCTGTTTTGTATATCTTGGGGATGAATCAATCTCATGTCACGAATTACAAACGTATGTCTGCAGTCTCCCTCTTCCAAGTCATTCCGCAAAATCAAGTTATTCAGCCACACCATAGGAACAGCACAACCATCGACACTTACAGAGACCAAACATAAACAAGTAAAACGCTCTCCAACCAAAATCTATGGTTTGTAATTTTTTTTTTATTTCAGGAATAAGACAGTTGAAAACGAACATGGTTTGAAAGATATAGACAAAATCCCCGATAAGCATGTCCATTTTATCTTTTTGTCTCTGCACCGTTGAGCCTAAAATCGTCCAGAGAGTTAAAGGTTCTGATGAATTTTGTATCTTACCACTAGCAAAATATGTAGGTACACCACAAAACAACATTTCCCTTATAAAGCATGAACATATATGGTAACAGAGATCTGTACCTGGTGACAATACAGATATCCAGCACCAAGTCGGAACTTCAAGTCAGAAAACTTAGTCTTGTCCATGTCAACAGCTCTGAAACTAGGCAATTGTGAGCCCGTTACATCTCCTACGACTGCCTTTTGCTTCTTTTTCAATTCTCCAGCTACAATGTTTTCCCATTTCTTAAGTGCATTGTCCTTAGAATCTTTAAGCCAATCGAATATAGGTTCGCTATAATCAACCGCCAAAATGTATCCTATATTGGATAGCAACAAACTAGATTTTAGTGAAAATACTATCTTCATCATGGAATAAAGAGTTAATGAACAGATTTCTTACTTCTACAAGGAAGTATGCTGAAGGATCATGCTGACCAGCCTTTTGCATCACATGGTCTGTCAAGCAGTCGATCTTATCCCTCAGTTCAGCCAAGGTTTGTTGACCAAGGACCAGTAACTCTTGGTTCTGCAAACGATCTTTCTATGTCAATAAAATCAGGAACTCGAGGCAAGAATCATGAGATTAAGCAACAAGAGTACTGCATAAAGAGAGTACAAAGGACGGAAAGCTAACTTCTTTTTTTTCCGGTCTACCATTTCCCTCAACAGTACTAAAAGGAACGAGATGGATATATATACATAACTCAGATGAATAAAAAAAAAAAAGAATAACAAGTCTATTGCACGACAATTTTGGTCTTGTTCCACTCTCAGTGGACTCCCAATTCATTGAAGGTGATTCAGCCACAAGGGACCTAAAAGCCTATGTCTAAGAACCTAGCGAACTCAAACCAATTCCAAAATAAAAGCGGCAGATCCAATTGTTCTTTAGGCTTAATTCCGAGAACTTTCCCATCACAGAGTTACACATACCATGAGTTTCTTACATCTTTGTATAAGCCAGCTAGGTTTGAGCATGGAAATCTGTCTTTGGAGTTTCTGGTCAATGTTTGTATCCTATGTAGCGTGTGCCTTGTAAAAATGAAGAATTGCACTTGCACACATCTCAATCATAGAGAGATCAGATATTTCAACCCTACAAATCAGAAGCCAAATAAAAGTGCTAGCATTAAACCTTGACTAGTAGGAACTATACAATTGAAAAACACCAAAACCAAGACCTATTCTATTTGACATCAGCAAGAGAACGCATTAGAAGATGCTATACCTTAAACCTTTTTTGCACATTTTGGTAAACCTCAATGGAAAGAGCAGCTTCTGGATATTGCACAGGTACATATTCCCGAGCGCTGGATGACTTCACCTAATTTGCATAAGAGGGGAAACAAATTGACAGATCACCAATCCGAGAAGTCAGAGTCGGCAAATTGAATATGACTGCATGAAAACATGTATTTCAGAGGCAAAAGCAATCAAAGGAAGGGCTTATGTAGGCAGTGGTTTCAACAATCAGATCTGGACAACATGAACGTTGCAACATATTTTAGGTGCAACCAGCATTTGCCTCTAAACGTACAAACTGGGTTCTGATAATTTTGAAATCTGACTCGAGACCTATTCCTAAACCAGTTTTTAGGAAACAGTCCGAACAATTAATTCAAACCACAGTATATCAGAATGGCCATAAAGTTAGTATTGGTAATTTCTTCATCAATTTGATTAGTGAAGGACAACCGTTAAGCAGAATCTCTGTTCATTTCATCTGTGAGTTATATCACACGGTCAATGTTACTGGCAGATATGGCTTGTCACTCGATCACCACATATCAAAAGTTAGAAAGTTCAATCGCATCACAAAATCATTTACTAAAAAAAGATTCAGTAGCACTTTTGTTTGAAAAGTGCACAATAGAAAAGCAATTCAACGAAAAGGGGGGGGGGAAAGGCAGGTCAGTCTCTTTTTTTCTTTTTTTCGATAGAAAAACAATTCAACGAAAGTTCACGAAATCAACTTCTACTAAATGAATCAAATTGTCAGGCATACAAAGCTTCCCGAGGCAAAATATTACACCAAACTTGTTATTGATGCCGTTTAGGATTTAATTATGTAGCATCCCCCGGAGACTTAAACCAATCATTGACGATATTCGATGATTGGCTTCCTCTTTCCTCTGCATCAAATGGATGCATGTCTTCAGGGAGCTTGCGAATGTGGGCGTTTCCAATCAAAACATGCACATTTGGGATGGGTCTATCTCTAACGTAGCTACTAGTACTCTGATATTTGATTGTATTGAAACTGATTATACTAGAGGTTTTTCAGTTTGAATGAACGAATTTTATTTCTGAAGAAAAAAAACTTGCATTTGTGCAACATTTGACCAAAGATTTCAAATGTACATTCATCTAGATCACAACTTGAATAGTAAAGATCATGTGCTGTTGTAATCACTAGCTTCATGATGGGACACAGCATCATCCAATGAATTATTCACTTTCTGTTTCTCCCTTTTCTTTCCCCAAAGAGTTGCAGACAAACCAAGAACGATCAAGAAGGCTCCTAAAATACTAAAAATGTCTAAAAATGTTAAGGTGTGTTAAATTGAAGATCCCAGACTAAATGAATTCATATAAAATCAGCCACCTAAAGATTCCAGGGGCCGTTTGATAACCGTTTCGTTTTTAATTTTCAGTTTTCGAAAAAATAAATAAATGAAATGGTTTTCAAACGGCCCGTAAATGTTGATCAATACAATGCACTACACGAAGTAAAAGGTGGATAAATGTACTGATTCTAAATGTAGAGATTCGGGATCCAGTAAATTGATCATGACTCGACTCAGTTTAGAAATACCTTCCCAAGTAGATAGCTTCTCCTAAAATAAACAATCCCATAATAGCCGCAACAATCGTAGCCAGGGGTCTAAATGCTGTCATGAAAACTGGACCTCTTGTTTTTGCTACCAAAGTCTGCAGATAAATCACAAGTCCCAAAATCACAACTCCCTGCAAAAAAGGTTTCACCTCCTCAGATTTTCCATGAGCTGAGCAGTAAAAACATTAGACAGTTAAAAGACCAGTCTTCGGAGTTCGGATTCTTACACTATACACAGGAGCAAGAAGTGTAATGTTCCATGACAACTTCCAAGAGGATGCTTTGTGATCGAGAATTGCTGCCATGATCCCCGTGAGTAAAGTCCCCGATAAGCAAGTGAGTAAGGTAAGCGTGATCGGTGCTGGATACATTTCAATTGTTACTGTCTGCATCAATAATATTACGTGGCTATGAGAATTGTGACAAAACTTGTTCATATAAGATGTAGGTTTTTCGAGCACCTGTAAGATGTAGAATGCAGATAATGCAAAATATGAAACAAGAAGGACAAGAGAGCCCTTTATCCAGTCTCTGTCTATGGATGCTTTTGAGGTAGCTGCGGTTTGATGGGAGCCTTCAGTGTGCATTGAATTCACAGCAATGCCCTTGTATAGGGTCATCAGCGTTGCGCCAGCAAACCCAACAAGAGTTCCCCCAGTCTTTGCTTGCGTGCCAAGCTTCCCAATATCGAATTTCTCCATCCTGAGTACATCATGATGTAAATCCTTAAAACCCTAATGCAATAATCATATGACTTCTACGTGTGATCAAATGGATTGCATTACCTGCACAAAACTGCTATGATAAAGGTAATACATGGAATAAGGTTGCTCATGGCAGTTCCAAAAGCCGCTGAAGTGTACTCGAGTCCCATGTAATTCAATGTTCTTCCTAACACTCCTCTAAGATACACACGAAAATTTAGAGGATTAATTGGAATTAGATTACTTGTTCAGAGTTTAGCAAGCTTCTCACCCAAGGAAGCCCAAGAAGAAGACATTTCGCAATACCGGAACACTGATTTTGCTCTCTTTTTTTCTGCTATGAGATAGGTTACGCTTAATGAGGGGAGAAATTCACATCGGATACAACATAAACGAAAATACAAGAAAAATGATAACTATATTGACCTCTCGAAAATTAGGGCAAGAAGAGCGGTTGCTAGAGTTCCGAAAACATGTGCATAAACCACAAGCACATAACAGCTCATGCCTTTGTCTAGAGAGACCTTGGAGACAACACTGAACCCTGCAAAGCATATGTTAGAAAATATGCAGAGGATGTATGGTTTCGACTTCTCGATTACTCTCTCCCGCGTACTGTTTCCTTCGATCGCTGTGTCTCCCAGTTGCTCTTCCATTTGCATTCTCCTTTGCAAATGCCAAATTGTTCTCAGTGACTTGCCTTTTATATCAATTTTGGGGGCAATTAAGGATGTAAATTAATGAGACTTGCTAAGTTGATTCACTTGACTAACCTTCAAAAAGAAAACCAAGTGCTTTGTGACTATGATTATACTCACAAGAGCTATTTCAGGTCAAGCTCTTTGCACAATACATAAAGTTGTTCCTTCTCATGTAAATTATTTATCAAGTTACAACTGTCTACCGTGTACGAGCAAATACATACGTGTAGCATTCGTCAACTTTTGATAAGAACACCGATATGATACCAAAAATGTGCGGATATAATACAAGAGAACATGTTAAATAGCTTCATTAATTGTGTACAAAGAGCTGTCTACACAGCTCCCACATTGCTGAAAATGCACAAGAGTTGAAAAGGGTGGGACTTTAGTATTACAACAATTCAAGAAACACTCCTTGGCTAATTAAGCAATTGATGCATGATTAAGGATACATGCCTAACAAGTGGGAGACTTGTAGGTCTAAAAGACTCCTAATTAAACTAGGCATGGGGTTTAACTTGTGGATGTCAATTAACTTATTAACCAAATGGTCACACTATTCAAACGATACTTGAGATCGTTGTCATTTTAATTTAATATTTGTTCATTAACAGATAGAAGATTCGAACTTCAGACATCTTCTAATATCAATAAAAGAATTACAATAAATCTTTGTTAAATGTTAGTACAAACGTAGTCATAGCCGTTTTTGCTATGATTTTGCACTCAAATTCGAATTTGCTCTTTTGAAAAATAACTCTAATAATAAAAAGAATTTGTGTCAAATCCATGGTTGTTAAACCCTTTTCTAAAACCCTCCATTTTCAATTCGGAGAACAAAGCAGTAAACATGAGCGTCCATCTGTCTCTCCGCAACCGCTCTTTCGCATACCTCAATCGCCGCCTCTCCTCCTCGCCCTTCTCCACCACCACCACCTCCAAAATCCCCACCCTTTACGAACCCACCGCCGCCCCCACCACCACCCAAAACGACGCCGTCCCCACCACTACCCTCCAACTCCTCTCATGGGGCAGAGGCGCCTCCGGCCAGCTCGGCGGCGGCATCGAAGAAATTCGGCTCTACCCAACTCCAGTCGCCAACCTCGTCGTTCCCACCTCATCCTTCACTCTTTCACCAACCCAGGGCCGAATTCAAGCACCCAATTGCTCGAATCAAAAGAACAATGCCGACAGCGGTGTTGTGGAGGTGGGTATTTCATGTGGATTGTTCCACTCATCGCTGTTGGTGGATGGTAAGCTTTGGATTTGGGGTAAAGGCGACGGCGGTCGACTTGGTTTTGGGCATGAGAATTCTCTGTTTCTTCCCACTTTGAACCCGAATTTGGATTCGGTTCGCTTCGTGTCTCTAGGCGGGTTGCATTCAGTGGCGCTCACCGCCACCGGGGAGGTCTATACTTGGTCAGTACAATAGTAAAGATTACACATTTCTAGCAGTTTATCATAGGATGTGTTGTCCTGCATTTCGTTGGTTGCAATCAATTCGATTTTCTTTGTTGTTTTCAATTTGCACAAATATTTACTGCTTTGATCTTATTGAAAGAGGAAGTATTGTATCGAATTCACGGTTTACCTGTATAGAACATATTGTGGCAATGAGCAGAGTCAGCCCATAACTTGTAAAGTTCGTTTCTTCGCATGAGTAATCGTTTCTACTCTCAACTATATGCAGTTAAAAGTTCTTTTTTAAGAGTAAAATTGCCCAAAACATTTGCTTGTTATAAGTTGAAAGACCAATTTACTATTTACTTCTCCAACCCGCATGAATTTTATCAAATTCTAACACTCTCCACAAGTTTGTAAGAATTATATTGTTTTCGTGTGTACAAATCTTTATGTTCATTGACCATATTGCTCTATCGACTCATGGTTGTCATTAAACATGAAGCTTGCAGGGGTTATGGTGGTTTTGGTGCACTGGGGCATTCTGTTTATACTAGAGAGTTGTTCCCTAGATTGGTAGAAGGATCGTGGAGTGGGAAAATATGTCATATTTCGACTAGTGGGACGCATACTGGTGCCATCACGGAATCAGGTTTGTTGCAGTTATTTTTTACTGGAGTAAATGTGGTACTGCGTGGATGCAACAAATTAATGGACTCCAACCGCTAGGATAGGAATTTAAACTAGTATGTTGCAGATGGCATGAATTTCAGATTCTCACTCCTCTCTGGCTTTCTGCATTCGTGTTCCAGTATGAAGATTATGTTTATATGTTTGATTTGTCGTTACATATAATAGGCTATTACTAATTGGATGTAGCTTGTAGGAGAACTTTATATTTGGGGTCGAGATGAAGGGGATGGTAGATTGGGGCTTGGTCCTAATCGAGGCCCAAACGAGGGTGGTGGACTCAGCATACCCTCCAAAGTAAAAGCATTACCTATGCCTGTGACTGCTGTTTCTTGCGGAGGTTTTTTCACAATGGCACTGACAGAAGATGGGGAACTTTGGAATTGGGGAGGTAAGGTTGCAGCCTCTTATGCGGAAAGTGTTTGCTTCTTTCTTATACAAGTGAATTAAATTTATTTACTGTAACTTAACCACATACTGCCAATGCTGAGTAAGTTTTGTATAATTATTGTAGGAAATGGTGTTATTGTTTTCAAATGTTCTCCAAAATATTTGATTCATTAGTCAATGAGTTAATGGAAATTCATTTCAACCTGTAAATTTGACAAATGGAGATAGCCATAAGGGGATAATAAAAGGCTAGATTTATTTTATTTTAGCGATCCCGATGCCATTGGAACATCTGTGATGGGAAGCGTTGTTGTTACTCTTAAATTAAGGGGCTTAGCTAATTGGCTCTTGATAATATTGCCATCTTTGAGACTTATGATTGACTTTAAATGCTCCACTTTAATGAAACTAATTTATTGCGTTTTCTTGTTATTTCCTCAGCAAACTCTAACTATGAGCTTGGAAGGGGCGATAAGGTTGGTGGTTGGACACCAAAACCAGTTCCTAGGCTTGCAGGCATTCGTATTATTCAGATAGAAAGTGGTGGATATCATTCTCTTGCGTTAACCGGTAAATTGATTGCAGCAGCAACTATTATTGTCTTTAGTTCTGGAAAGGTTAAGTCTTATTAATAGTCCTTCTTTCTTGGTGTTTAATTTTCAGATGAAGGTAAAGTACTTTCTTGGGGCCATGGTGGTCATGGTCAGTTGGGCAACTCTTCTTTACAAAGTCAGAAAACACCTACAGTTGTTGAGGCTTTAACTGATGAGCGTGTTATCTATATTGCTTGCGGGGGTTCATCTTCAGCAGCTATAACAGGTAATGACAAGTGCCTTATTGGTACTGTAATCAATTAGGTCTTAGAAATACTTTATTCTGGCACTCAAATGCGTAAATTCCTTGCATCCTCTGATTTTACATTCTACCAGAGCATCTATCACGAGTCATAAATGTGCTATTGTAGCAAAACAGGTTGGTTTTTCGTTGAAGGTTTAGTCATCCATAGATATTTGTATTTAGGAAACAATTCAAGACTTAAAGATAGTCTGAGAGAGCATTACAAATTTTAGTTGCATAAATCAGAACGTGGATAGGCAGATGTTTTGGCTTTTGGTTCAAACCGGTAAGCGTGAAACTTTCGTACATTCCTGCTGAGTGCCCATCTTTTGTTTCGTAACAGATAAAGGAAAGTTGTATATGTGGGGATACACCAAAGACTCTCAGTTAGGAGTACCTGGGCTGCCGGAGATCCAACCATCTCCTGTTGAAGTCAAGTTTTTAATGGAGGATGATGGACTGGGAGCCCACAATGTGCTGTCTGTTGCAGTTGGTGCTTCCCATGCCATGTGCTTGGTTTCAAGGTCGGTTTGTCAAAAATTTCACGGTGCTAGTTACTAATGTTTTCCTTCTCTCTAACCTATATAGATTCGCAACAGGGATGCATTGTCCAACTGAGCTAGGAGAAAAATGAAAATCTATGGTTCTGAAGTAAACTGATTTGAGATTATAAAGATTATCGCATGCGAGAAAGAAACGACGTCTAGTCAAGATATACAAGAAATATGATACACGAAATAAAATGTGAACGCTTGAGTGCAATAAGTTGCTGCCCTTCCTTGCTCTGGCGTAAGTGCTACATCGACCGTGTGTTCCAACTCAACTTGCTTAAAATTACTCAAGGAAACCTGCTTCCAAATGCAACAGATCAGAGCCTGTTGCAAGGATATACCGACATTGACATAACTCAGTTATTGAAAACACATAAGAGCTTCTCAGTCTCTTTAAATTATTGGCAGAGGTGGTCGATATCTTCTTATACATTCTTGTAACGTATGGTGGTTCTTTGTTGTACCAGTTGGTAGACTGGCCCAAACTTTACTACAAATTTTCTTTGGCTGTGATTGTCCGGCAATTATTTTCATGATTTCGTTTCCAATGTAATTTGAAAGTACATTTTTTCCCCATGATTTCTTCACCAATAGCTTTCGAGTTTCTCTTGCTTATTGTATTTACTTCTTCAATGTTTGCTTGAGGAGAGATTCTGTCTTTATCACCGCTGTATATATCTCTCCATGTGAATAGGTCATGATTATGTGAAGGCAATTTAGCCAAAATAGTTTCTGAAACTAGCATAACTCCTCACTTTGGTCACTGAAATTTGAAATCGATAGAAGTAATGTCTGAGTTTGTCCATCTTCAATCGTTTTGGTCATTGTGAAATCTCTATTAAATAAATATCAGAATGACAAAAATACTCTTAATTTAATAAATAACGGGCCAAATGATTTGATAAATTTTGAGGGTGGTTTTTTTCATTTTGGTCCGTATTTAACAAACATTTTTCACAAAATGATCAAAATGATTGACTATAGACAAACTTAGGGACAATGTCTATCGATTTTAAATCTCAATGACCAAAGTGAGGAGTTTTGCTAATCTTAGATTCTCAGGGACTATTTTGGCTAAAGAGTTGTGTGAAATACACAAGGAGATTTATACCGGTGACAACATGAGTGACATTAATGGTGTCAATTGTATCTCTAAGACTGACGTGTCAAATAACCCTATTCTTGGAGAGAACATACATGAAACAGCTTCATTGTCACGTAGTGTCCCAATTCAATAATGTAATGACTTACAAAGAAAAATTTCGACATGACATTACAATATTGGATCAGGATGTTATAATAGGAGTGAACCTATTATGTGTAAGTACTAGTTTGGTTGTTGTACCGTGATTTTCACTGCTTTCATGGCTTTTTCCAGGAAAATTTGAAAACAGCTACTTGCTAAATTTTATTTTTAAAATACATTATTTGGGTAAAATGGACCCAACATTTTCTGAACATTGTCGTACATTCACTTGGCTTTGCTTTCGTCTGCTGATGTTGATTGAGGCTTTCACTTGCCATGGTTGTTTTATAATTTTCATGACGGACAGAGAGAAGGACATCATTTCCTTGGCTTCAACGCTAACTTCGTTAAAAGCTGGTTTTTCCCGAGCAGAGATATATCTCAATCTCATGGCCTGGCGAGCTCGCGAGCCATAGCGCAATGGAAATATTATTTGATCAAAAGATTATGGGTTTGAGTCGTGAAAACAGTCTATTTGCAAAACAAAAATAAAATTGCGTACAATATATGTTTCTCTCCCGACCCTCTCAAAGCCAGAAGCCTTATTAATTTGGGATACCCTTTAGAGATATATCTCATGGCCCAGCCATCAACACCACCACTGAAAACAAACTACTCGATAAGAACCTATCTTTCTTGTGGCCCTTATACCAAGAGGAGGATTATCTTCCTTCATAATTTCTCCCATTATTTCCCCTCATACTTGAACAATTGCGATTGAGCCACGTAAGCATTTTATATTGAACTTTTTATGAGGACAAAAAGACACAAAACAAAGTGTGAGAGGAGAGAAGGGAAAGGGACGAGAATAAAAGGGGATATTCCTACTCCCTTATACCAATTGAGTGGATTCACTAACTTGGGGAAAAAAGGCTACCACAACACTTGGATTCAGCCATCAATATAAAGAAAATGAGTCACTCACGGGCCATGCGCAACTAACATTAACATTTCTTATAAACTTGTATTTATTGGTGTAAAAACACCATTGACGGGTAGAGCAACACGATTAGTTGGGCGATCAGAACTCTCACAAGGGAATGGGTCATACTGTATTTGGTTGCTATGCGGCTCATCTTGGTCAGGTGCCTTCTCCAACTACGCTCTACGCGTAATAGATTATTGACTAAATACCTCAAACAAGCTAATGTATAGGGTAAGTAGCCCATGACAACTAACAAAAGTTGCGTAGGCATGTATGTAGACTTGATCTTCGCCCGAGACGAAAAGAAAATAAAAAATTCTAAATCGACCACAAACACGCGACAACAAGATCGTTGGTGGCGTACCTCGTGGAGTAGTGAATTAATGTTGGGTTTTGCATTGGACCTCTGGCCTCTAGGTGACGTGCATGCATGGATATGTGATATGTGATATGTGATATGTGATATGTGATATGTGGACCACAAAGGAGCTGCTTTGGCATGCCGAGATCCGTTTGGTGCGTGACAAACTTCAATTATGCACTTGGTTTGGCTGCCTCACACCTCTCACGACAAACATTTACGAATATTATTATTAGCCCCATTAATATTTGTATTTATATTTCCCCCCTCCCTTGCATGAATGAAAACCTAAAACGCCTTGGGTGTCTTGTCACAATAATCTTGAAAATACATACATGGCATGTCAATGGTAAAAAAAGTACATTTGCCACGTCACGTCACATCACGTCATCAATCCGTTTTGGGTTATAAATATATTATATCACATATTATTTTCTTTCATGTTTTGTCTTCTTCCTTAAGATCAAATCCAACTTTGGACTAAATGCTATTTTTTAGGTTTTATTCCCCTTCCCAAATCCAACTCAACTCACACTAAATGTGTGTGTTAAAAGCTAAAAGCCAACAAAAGCCAAATTCCCCTCAGGATTTAGCCCAGAAAATGGTGTGGGCACCAGCAATAGGACCCCACACACATGGAATCCAACGGCTGAGATCGAATATAATTAAATCTAACGGTAAAACAAAGATCTAACGACCCAAATTTAAATCCAACGGCTAAAATAATTAAAAAAACTATTTAACTCAAAATTCACCCAAATTTAGTGATTTTTCAATATTTATCGAAATTTAAATATTTTTATGTTAAAATATTCATAAAATTAAATTATGATAATGTACATAATTTTTTTTTAAATTACTTTAAAAGAAAAAATTAGCCTAAATTTATTCTTTAATAATCTCAGACTAAAAAATTTAGGAAGCAGAAAATTTGTTTCGGGGCTAAAACCTAAATTTTCTAGGCTAAAAATTTTAAGTTTTAGCCTAAGAGTTGGAGATGGTCTAAGGCCTTCTCCAACCCTGGCCTAAAACTCAAATTTCCACTTCTATTCACCCCCCCCCCCCACAACCCAAGGCTAAAATGTGGCCTAAAACCTAAAACTCAAATAGAAGCCAAATTTAGCCCATGATTAGTGCGGCTGGCCCACCATATATGTATATTTTATTTAGTTTTATATTTATAAATTTATTGAATTCAATGGTTAAGATCTATTTTGATGAAATTCAACAGTAAAAAAAATTTAACAGTCCAAATTTAAATCTAACGGCTAAAGTAATTAAAAAAAAATCTTTCATTTGTTTCATATTTTTTTCATAGTGTTTAACAAGTTTCATGGTGTTGGTTAGTGATTTTTCAGTATTTGTCAGAATCTAAATATTTTAGGTTAAAATGTTCATAAAATTAAATTATGATAGTCTACATAATTTTTTATTTTAAAAAGGTTACTTTAAGAAAAAATTAGTTTAAATTTAAGAAAAAATTAGATTGTACTCGGCGACAAATTTAAAAGTAAAAGGCACATCAAATTAAATTTTAAATTCAAATCTCAAGCTCGATAATTAATCAATAAAAGTAAAACGATAATAATATTTTGCTTTTTACCATTTACAAATATGAACACAAATCACAAAACCAACGTGGAAAATACAAATCTGTAACTATATTAAGACAAACGAATTAACAATGTTAATAAGTTGCTCAAACCTCCCTAATTATAGTAGCTAAATCATCAGTTCTCCACATCAGCCGTAGTTAAACACCGAGCACTGCGACACCGGCCGCGACAGATCCGTTCCCGCGTTGGCCGGGCACGCCTCCATCCCCGCCGGCGGCACCATGCAGTTGTAACTTAAGCACAACGACACCGTATCGGGCAACATCGACCCGGGCTCCACCGCGAACCGGGAAATGTAATTGTGTTGCAGGTACAACGTTTTGGTGATCCCCACGTACACGCTCTTAACGTACTCCCTCGGTACCGTCCCGATCAGACGGTTGTTATTCAAATACAAGCTCTCAACACCCGCCAGGATCGGCGACAGCTCACCCGTTATGACGTTGTGGCTCAAATCCACGATCGAACCCTCGCCGTACGATGGCGGCTGGGACCCTGCTGGCGGGACCCACCCGGAGAGATTGTTCCGTTGCAACAGAAGGGACTGGAGGTTCGTGCGGAACAGAGTTTGATGGAGGGGCCCACCGAAACGGTTGGACCCGAGATCTAGGTGGACTAAATCGGCGAGCGAGTCGAAGACGGAGCCGATGGGGCCTGACATGTCGTTTTCCGAGAGCGACACGTAGCGGAGCGTCGTCGGGAGAGAAGGCGGCAACGGGCCGGTGAGGCCGTTGCGTTTTAAATCCAGGTGAAGGAGCTGGGACGACACGTCGTAGGGGACCTCGCCGGAGAGGGAATTGGAGGCGAGGATGAGGACCTTGAGCTTGGGTAAACGGGTCAGACCCGGCGGAATTGGTCCGGCGAGGCGGTTGTAGCTGAGGTCGAGGGTGTGGAGGTTGGGGAGGAGAGAGAGGGACTGAGGAATCGGGCCGGTGAGGCGGTTGTTGGTGAGGGAGATGACTCGGAGGCTGGCGAGCCGGTCTAGCTGGAAGGGAATAGGACCGGTGACGATTCCGGGAAAGAGAATGAGCTGAGTCAACTCGGTGAGGTCGGCGATGGAGGGCGGGAGCGACCCAGCGAGACCAGGAGAGTCGGAAAGGCCGGTGCCGAGGGTGAGGGTGGTGACGCGGCCGGAGGCGCACGTGAGGCCGGTGAATGTGGAGCAGGGGTCGGGGGCGGAGAAGTTCCAGGTGGAGAAGAATGCGGCGGGGGAGCCGCGGCGGGAGGGAATGTCGGTGAAGGAGTTTTTTATGGCGATCAGGGCGCGGAGATCGACGGTGGAGATTTTGTGAGTTTGTTGGACGGAAGGAGTGAGGAGGAGTGAGAGGAGTAGTAGCGAGAGTGGGAGTGAGGAGTGAGAGTGTGGTTTGGCCATGAGTGACAAAAAAAAGACCGCCGAGAGTTAAAATTGGTGCGGGTTCATGTAATATATGGTGGGAGTGTGAGATGATATAATATAACCGTTGGGTGGCGTAATATGGTATGGCCCCAACGCTATTTCTTTGGGTCACCTTCTAGACTTTTTTTTTTTTTTGGCCAACTTCTTGACTTGACTTATTGTCACTTACTACTACGATCTAGTGATACTCATTTTCACTGTAAGATCTTAGGTTCGATTTACGGGCAAACTTTGAAGTAGCCACATTAGTTGGAGTCAAGAGTAAATATGAAGATAGTCATGCCAAAACGTGATGTTCTAATCTGAAAAATGGAAAACGATATGACAGATATTTCAAGTACTTCAATTTTTACCTTAATCAAAAGATACACTACACATACTTACATTATGAGGATCGACAATGCTAATACTATATAACAGTTTGACCGTCGCACCTCCATAATAATCACGTATACGGAAATCCAGCAATTTAGATATTATCCATTAAGAGATGCTAGAGAGACTAAATCTGTAGACTAAATTTGCAAACTAAATGATGTGTCATCAATAGGATATAAACACGTTTATCAACATTTAAGTAATAATCCAATTATCCACTTTCATGTCATTTAGTTTACAAAATATAATCTACAAATTTAGTTTCTCTAGCATTACTCTTATCCATTTCATTGTATTAGATCACCCAAACGGATATCATGAAAAATAATGCAAGAAAAGAAGCAACATTTTTCCCACATGCCAATTAATAGTTATATCCTTCAACCGTTACCCATTGGTCACCATCAAAATCTATACTATTAGGAGGGCAAAATAGTAATTTTGTATCTTTTGCCACTTTTTTCCTATTTTGCCCTCACTTTTGACTGACAAAACTTACAAAAGGAGGGCAAAATAGTAATTGTGTATCTTTTGAGAAAATGACAATCATATCCCTATTTTCCCTATTTTACCCTTACTTTTGATACGCAATATGCACTTATTAAGAAAAATTGTCTCACCATCATTATTTCATACTCTTTTTAAAATTTTAAAAACTAATCACACTCCTTAATAAAAAAACAAAAAATAAAATGAAATTGTTCACACACAGAGTGTGTGCTCATCTGCTAGTATATATTAAGATAATATCTAGAGTTGTTAGTTAATTACTGACTCTTTTTTTTTTTTTTTTTTTGATGAAGTTAGTTAATTACTTACTAAACCTAGTTAAATCACCTACTTACACAGATTCCACACATCTGGAGACTTGGTTTACTGAATGGCGAATGATGACAAAAGCTTAACAGAAAACCAGAGATTAGGTAATAAACTCATCACTGCTGCCCAATCGGGTTATAAATTAATAGGATGTCTTTAGATTCAAAAGCATGCATGTTCTAATACTGGTCAAACTATGCATGCATGTTCTAGTACTCAAACACATAAAAGAGGGGATGTTTATTGTATGCAGTTTTTCTCTTGTTTTACAACGAAGCTATTTCCACGACTCAAACTTGTGACATTTCATTCATAAAGGAGCAACCTTTCCGTTGCACCAAAGCATACATGACAAAATATATATAAGTAATTGTAACGGAAACCTAACAGTGTCTCTTTACTTACAAATCACAAATTGTAGTCTGATACGTACATAAAAGCAACATGTTTGCGTTATGCACAAGCATGTCAGATTGTGAGTTCTTTGCAATGAAGAACGACTCCTAACACGCAAAAATTCATTTATTCGTATTTGCAAATCACAGTATGACGACACATATATAAAAGTAACTTATATACGCATGCCAAACGGTGAGTCTTTGCAATAAAGAATAACTCTCGACAGTCTATTCTTAATATTTTGGTACATACATATGTAGTATAGATGACGCATTGTTTATGAGCATTAAAAAGCACTGGAAATAGATATAGAGAGAGATCCAGAGACAGAGGTGAGATGGAGCTTCGTGACGCCACTGCTGGAAAGATGCTCCACTAGTTACTAATTTAATCAGTCAACATTTAAAGGTGAGGACAATAATAGTAAATACAGATGGTGCGTAAATGATACAAGATCAAAAAAAATATATGTTGAAGAAAGGAAGTGCTTACAAGTAAACGTCAGAGCAGTGTACCCACACTCTCGTACTCTCGCACTCAAATTTGAATATCTTTTTTCGTAAATTAAAATATTTTTGGTTGGTTAATTCTGGGTTTTAGAAAATGCAGACGACCCGTGCCAAATTGGCAATGGTCCGAAGGCTTCAGGAAATGGGAATGTGAGTGAGAGACTGCAGTGAGCATTGACTGAGTAGGTTCAGTACGTGGGTTTTAAAGGCTGCAAAAATGTTGACTGTAGATATATATATATATATATATATATATTTCTTTTTTTTTTCTTTTTGGTCGGAAAGAAAACATTCCTTAATTAAGAAAATAAGTACAAATAACAAAGGACCAAAGCAAAAAGTAAGCAACAACCCAAAACATTTAGGGAGGCCCAACCAAACTTATGCCTAGCATAAGAAACAAAGCAACAAAAGGAAACCCTAATCTCCAGCACACGAGAGCAGCCCGCCGCAGATTAATTTTGAAACACCGAACCAAATCGAACCCTCGAGATCCAAAACGTCGACAGCAACACCTGCAAAGAGAACCAGAGAACTAAACAAAAAAAAGAAAAAAGGAAAGGTCGAAGGGGGTGTGTAAAGCATCCTTGCTACGATGCAAATCGTTCCACACTTCGCCTAAAATACATCTATATATGATGAAGGATTTGGAAGCTGCTTTGGTCTACCTCACTAGATTTATGCAGTACAGGAATTCGGTGCTTGTGGAATCTAGCTACCACTGCTAGTTATATATACGAAGACCTACAAATGTTTCGGTTAGAAAACATGATTATGATAGAGAAAAACCTAAGAAGACTTGAACATAGACTTTAAGAAAAGACATGAAGTACTTGGAGCTAATGAAAAATTTAGCTCAAAAGTGCTTGTCTTTCAAAGGAGAAGAAATAGTGTCACATAGTATTATTAATCCACTCTTATTAATATACGTGTATTCATTTATTAATATTCTATTTTCTGTCAATTATGTCGTCCACCCATACACATGATTTAGTAAAAGCACATGGAGAAGTGGCCGCCATAGTAGAAAAATTCCTTTCATAACAAGCTTATGGAGCCAGCTGACAGTAAAACATGTGGAATTTTCCCCCAAATTTGAGATGGAAAATGGGTTTTGGACCTTGAAACAGATAAAGAATTATATGGAACGGGTTCAAGTACAAGGCTGCGGGAAGGAGTCTTACACGTTACCTTGTATTGGTCGTCACGGTGAGCAAAAACCCGTAATATACAAGTCTTTCACCATGAGATGGTGTACGTCTTAAAGAGGGATATACGTATAATATAGGCTTTATCTTCTTGGTCACTTTAAAGGATTTTGGGCCTACGTTTTATCCTGCTGTAGTCTTGAAGTGAGGAAAACCTTGGGCTAGGCCTAACTGTATATATTTCAGCAGCCTTCAAAGGCTTGGATGCTGGTGGGAATGAGAAGTATAGATAGCTAAAACTGCATGGGGTGAGTCTTTCTTCAAGGAAATCATCAGAGAGTTTCGAAACCGAGATTGTTTGCCTCTTTCCTTAATGACCAACATGAGACATCTAAGGCAAGGCTTTTACTTTCTAAACATTAATCAACACACATATGGCAGATAACTATAGTTGCAGATTCCATGACATCTGCTGGTTTTGGACTCCGATCATCATCATACCTATGATCGAACAAACAAACTGATTTATTTGCGCTACAAATCCTTCCCTAGCATAGGTTAGCAGTAGCGCAAGCACACTAAACATTCTTCTCAATTTCCGACATATCTGACTAGACAACATTCCGTAAACACATTCTGCCATAACTTTCTCATATTAGAATCCTCTTAGTTTGTTTTCAACCCTAATCCACTCAAAACCAATAGAAGTTTGCACATCTGGTACCGGAATCAATCTGCTAAGCAGCTGTAACTACACCATCTAAGCCTATTGCAACAATCAACCCAAAGAAAGATGCAAAAATCAGCAGAATGCAGGCAATTTAAACACGTGGTAATATGATAAAACAAACTTAAAAAACAAATCACATCCTGTGTCAAACAGCACAAACTTTAAACTTTCCCCAAGATTATAAAGGTCAGGACAAAATGCAGAAAAAGCTTACGAATCCTCGGGAGCTGGCTGGTTAACCCCAACCTTCTCCAACAACTTACTCAAAGATGCAGGCGGACAAACTTGATATTTCACTTTTCCAGAAGGCGAGAGAAATACCTCGGCCAATTCAAGCTTCTCTGGGGTAAGACTTGTGCTGTCCATGGTTTTACTGAGCACCTTCAGCGCTAGCTCGACTCCCTCTTCCCTAGTCATATCATCCTTGTAATCCTGCTTAAGCATCGACTGCGCAGCTTGGTTGTTAGCCCCAATCACAGCAGCTTTCCATCCAGCATAGTTTCCGCTCGGATCACTCATGTAAAGCTGGAAACCGTAATTCTTGTCCCAACCAGCGAACAAAAATGAAACACCAAATGGCCGGAGACCACCAAACTGTGTGTACCCCTGCTTGGTATCACAAAGAGATTGAACAAGCTGCTCGACAGGCATCGGTTCCTGATATGCAAACATGTAGCGCTGAGCTTGGACCCGAGCGGTGTTTATCAGAATGTTGGCATCAGACATTATGCCAGCCACAGCACAAGCGACATGGTCATCAATCTTGTACATTTTCTCAGTGGAAGTTGCGGATTGGAGGAGTTTGGATGTGACTTTCTTCTCACCACCCAAAACAACCCCGTCTTTCGACAGTATTCCGATTGCGGTACCAGCATTCCCAATGGCCTCCATTGCATACTCAACTTGGTAGAGACGACCCTCAGGGGAAAAGATTGTTGTCCGGCTATCATATCTCCTAGACATCTTTGATTACAACTGGGAAGTAAATATCGAAATTTATAGCAAGAACACCCGAAAATCGAATTCGAAAAGGAAGAACAAGGGAAACCCAGAAATCAAAATATGAATACAATTTCGGCAAGTTATTCTTCTTCAATGTAACATACAAAATTACTAAATAGCATCAAATGGGCAGCATACATATTTGAAACACTAAGAACATCAGAACCCAGATAAAAAATTACAACAATAATATCACCAAACAGATAAATGGATTAACAAACATTAAAATCCACGATAATCAGAGGTACCAACTAGCGAATTACAATGAAGTTGTCGACATTTGAGAGTACGAAAATTTCTCAGAAACTAATTGAAAAGACGATCGTGGGCGAATGCGGATCTTACCCAGATTCGCTCACGCTCCGTTCGTGCAGATTATCAAAGAAATTTTATGGCTTTGCCGCCTATTCGGCTCAGCTCCCTCTTTCTTCTTCAGTTCTTCCTCGTCTTCTTCCTCAAGAAATAACCAAAGGTTTTACTTTGTTTGCTCTGGAGAAGGGGCTTTCGTGAAAATTTGGGCAAAACGATGGGGGATAAATATGGGCCTGTTTGACGTGGGTAGCCCAAGTGTTGGTTCATATGCAATCCCATAGATAGAAACACAACATCCTATCCATTAGAGTATTGGACCGCATATATACATATAGGGTAAACAGCCAATTTAGTCCCTGAATTATCACCTTAGTGAAAATTAGGTACCTAAACTATTTTTTCAGAAAAATTAGTCCCTGAATTATAAAAATCTGCCAATTACATCCCTAATGTTATATTGGAAGCTACTATATTCAATTTTTCGTCAATTTAAGTCACGTTACTTGCATATGATACACATTGGAGGGTAGATTGGTATTTTTTCATAAAGAAATAGTGTATGGAGTTAACTTTGGAGGATAAATTGATAGTTTTTCATAAAAAAAGTGTAAGTTAACTTTTGAGGGTAAATTAGACATTAAATTCGCAACCTATATGAAATGTTAAGGGCTTATAGACAAGAAAATGATGGTATTACACTCTAAAGTGTATCGAGTGACTTAAGTTGACGAAAAATTGGATAAAATAGCTTTGAATATAATAATAGGGATGAAATTAGCAATTTGTAATGAATTTAGAGACTTATTTTACCGAAAAAATAATTCAGGGACCTAATTTTCACTGAGGTAATAGTTCAGGGACTAAATCGGCACTTCACCCATACATATATGGTAGGGATGAATGAGATAAATAATAGGAAAAATTTGGTGGGCTGGACAAATTTATCCATAAATTTATTAGCATTGGTTTTGGTTTGTGTCAATGATTAAAGATCTTAGTCAAACAAAATTTCAACGAGGGGATTTATATGTTATTTTTACAAGAGACATAGCAGTTGAAGGAAGAATTCAGCCATCTAATTTGAACCACACAGGATTAATCGCTTAACAAATAATAATTAACAGTATGAAGGTCCACTTTTGAGATTCATCACTCAGCATACAGTCTGTTTACAAGAACATGAACTGATAGTTCAAAAGTAATAGGTTTGAATTTCATATAAAAAACAAATCAAATTCCCAACTTACTTCCACTCCAGTAAGCAAACAATTCATATATACATATAATATAACAAAAAAATTGATTGATAACACCTGAGTTTCATATAAAAAACCATCAACAAATCAATTGAGACTGCTCAGACAAAACATGGAAATCTAAAACCAAAATTTTATCAACTCCAATCCCAATCCCAATCCCAATCCAAAAGCTACAAGCTTGGTGGCTCAAAGTCCACGATCCCAGTTTCCGCACCATAAAAACACATAAACCCAGACAATATAGAGCACAAGAAAATCGCATGCAAAGGGAAATAAAATGTCGGTTGCTGCAAAAAGCTGGTGGTTGTTGATGCCCGTCAGCAGCTCAGCTCACAATTGAACAATTCTTCCGGACGAAATTTAAGAATCGATTGGCCTGAATAAGAACCAGAACCCTAGATTCAGAAATCGAGAGGATTCAGCATGCCCAATCGAGATACTAACTGATATTCATCTTATATTTAAAAGCAGAACCTCATTGGCCGTAATAATACATCAAAATTGAAGAACCTCATCTCATCGGCCGCTGGCAGTGATGTGTTGTTGGTGGTCGCGACGGCGGTGATGTCGTCGAGGAGGAGAGATGGGTGGTGTCGTCGTGGTTCTGGGACCTAGGTTCTCTGGGATGTGTCCAGAAGGAGAGACAGGTGGTGCCGTCGTGGTGATCGAGACGGCAGTGAGAAGAGCGAGTACGGAGTCGGAGTCGGAGTCGCAAAGGTTGACAGGAGTGGATGGTCCGGGACTCTGGAGACTCTGAATTCCAAGAGAGATGGAGCAGCAGAAGAGTACATCCATTGTATCTAGAACGGGCCGGTCCGGGGCTCTGTTATTCTAAATAAAAGGACTCGGCCCGCCCCGTCCCGTCCTGCTCCGTCTCATTTATCCTCTTAAAAAATTGGACCCATTCTGAATCTTGTCAACCCGGCCTAACCCTTGGTTTCTCTACCCGTTTGCCCATCCCTACCTACATACATATATGGTAGGTATGAATAAGATAAATAATAGGAAAATTTTGGTGGGCTGGACAAATTTATCCATAAATTGATAAATTTATAAGCATTGGTTTTGGTTTGTGTCAATGATTAAAGGTCTTCTTAGTCAAACAAAATTTCAACGAGGGGATTTGTATGTTATTGGGGTCCACGACAGCTAATACCCCACATTGACTCCACTATATAAAAAGATTATTTGAGACTGTAGGAGTGCTTTATGTAGAATGAGGATTTTTTCCGAGTTCTCTTTGTCCTTACATCTTTTATGTTTATCGAATACGGTTAGAAATTCTTTTAAATTATTTTTATTTAAAATTAAATATAAACAGTATTGATAAAAATTGATCATACAATATACGATAAACGGACACATCTTTATAAAGAGGATCCCCATAATACTCATAAAGAGGATCCAAAAAGGATCCTCGTTCCTGTCGGTAGAGAGTTTGGTATTGCATGGCAGCATGTGAGACAAACATTGCTCATCAGAAGTAATTGAATTGGAACTTGAAATGTTTTAGTAACACTATTGAAAGTTAGGTGAGGACATATCATTTTTTTATTCTTTTTCCCTCTCTAAATTGTCGACATGATGGTCGATCTCGATCATATGATCGCTAACATGTTTTTTTGGGATAACTTGATCAAATAATTGAAACATCGAGAAACATGGTGAAATTTGAATTAAAACGTTTTGCAAAAGAATATTATTCCGATTCACCTTTGGAATCGGTGCATGTGATTCAGCAGGACCTAAGAAAGTTATTGACATATGTGTTACATGCATGCATCGATCATGCATGTGGTACTTGACGTTCATAGTTTATTCCTACTGTATCTTTACATACGAATGCAGTAAAAAAGTAACTCAATGCAGTACACAGTCACGTGCACCTGCAAACACACACTTTACATAGCCACCGACAAGGGAGAGCTAGGAACCTATATTGCTATGTTATTAGCGTTTCGATATAATAATATAATGTTATATGCGAGTTTTTATCATATTAATAGACCGAAACACTACGGTGATTCCATCCAAGTCATTCTACAGAGAAAACCAGATTAACAGTGAATTAATCAAGTTCTTTAAGCTCAAGTTATAACATTCCAAGATAGAAGCATCCACAGTTCACCAAATTAACATGACTTAATTAATAACCACAGTGTTTCGATCGACCTGATACACTCTTCAAATAAACAAAACAAAACAAAACCAAATTACAGATATTTATCCTTAAGAAGCAGTTTTTACTTTCAAGCTTTGACATGCTATATTATTGGCTAGGTGGCGCCACATATTGCTAAATGACGACATGATTAACAACCATTAACTGTGATTTAGGAATATGACAAGATGATCATCTATGCAGGACACTGGAATCCAGAGGGAGGTGTCTTCCCACAATCAATGAGCACCTGAAGAGCAATGGGGATGATGAGGTTGATATTGAGAAGCTTAGCCTTGATCGTGGTGCAAAGGCAAATAGCAGCGTCCAAGTCCACCAGTCCCTGAAGCACCGGACAACATGTATCTTTGGCACTGCTCCCAATTCCAATGTGGATAAGTCCACCCAGCACATCTACACAAGCTCCCAACTTTAAGGTGTCGATGGGACACGTGTCCTTCGGTGGCGACTTTGGAGGTGGTGATGTTGGGGGTGGTACTACCTTTGGTGGTGGAGGAGGGCATGGTGTTTCAGTGGGTGGAGGAGGCTTCACTGGGACAACTGGGGTTGGGGTTGGTGTTGATGGTGGGCTTGGCACTACAACAGGTGGTGAAGGTGGAGGCAGTACAACTGGGGGCTTGGGGGTATATGGTGGAGGCAGTACAACTGGGGGCTTCGGGGTAGATGGTGGAGGCAGTACAACTGGGGGTTTCGGGGTATATGGTGGAGGCAGTACAACAGGGGGCTTCGGGGTATATGGTGGAGGCAGGACAACTGGGGGCTTCGGGGTATATGGTGGAGGCAGTGCAACTGGGGGCTTCGGGGTATATGGTGGAGGCAGTGCAACTGGGGGCTTCGGGGTATATGGTGGAGGCAGTACAACTGGTGGTTTGGGATGGGGAGGTGGTTTGACAACTGGAGGTTTGACAACAGGAGGTTTGGGATGGGGAGGTGGTTTGACAACAGGAGGTTTGGGATGGGGAGGTGGTTTGACAACAGGAGGTTTGGGATGGGGAGGTGGTTTGACAACAGGAGGTTTGGGATGGGGAGGTGGTTTGACAACGGGAGGTTTTGGATGGGGAGGTGGTTTGGCAACCGGAGGTTTCGGATAATGAGGTGGTTTTACAATGGGTGGTTTAACATGAGGGGGTTTGATGGGTACATGAGGAGGAGGCTTTGCATGTGGTGGCTTTGAAGGCGGTTTGGGAACATGGGGAGGAGGCTTTGCATGTGGTGGCTTTGAAGGCGGTTTGGGAACATGGGGAGGAGGCTTTGCATAAGGTGGTTTGACATGTGGTGGTGGCTTCTTTGGTGGTTTAGGGTGGGAGGGTGGCGTTACGTGGGGAGGCTGTTTGGGTGGCAAGTGAGGAACTGGAGGGTATGTTGGTGGTGGGCAATAGGAGTTAGCAAGAGAAGTGAGCAAACTACCCAAGTTGAGAGTGAGGACTAAGAGCAATGCCAGAGCATAATTGATCTCCATGTTCAATACTACACTGCACAACCCTCAAGAGAGCTGGGTACAAAACTAGATATTGATACCCAACACCAAGCAAATGCCTTTATAGAGAGTTTAACGCGCTTAGTGTGTGCGTGACAGTGTGTATGAGTGTGTGTGTGAGAGAGAGAGAGAGAGAGAGAGAGAGAGAGAGAGATACTCCTGCTCCCTTCTTTGTGTTACCAACTGCATATATAAAATTATTAATTTGTGTATAATTAATTTGCCAAATTGTCATGACTCATTACTTGAGGGTCTTTCCAAAACCAAGTTGAAGATAACATTCGCCGCAAAACAAGATGGAGGAATGGAGTCACTTCCTTTACATTCAGATTTCAAGATATATCCAAGTAGGGTATTATAATTTGAAATCAGTGCTCATGATCTTTAGCCAAATATGGGTATGTTTGGAGGAGAGATTTGTAAGCACTAATAAATTTAGGTTAAATTAGTTAAAACTCCATTGTAAAATATTAGATGAATGAATTTGAAATGATAAATATAATGAATTGAGAGGATGTGCAAATTGATTACTTGAAACGAACCAATTCTAAATCATTTGCTTATGTTTTTGTACTGAAACGCATTTCTAAATATCTTACTTCCTTACTACAAATTTAACATTGTATAAAAAATAAATAAAAAATTTAGTACTTGCAAATTGCTAATCCAATCATAATGTTAAAGGACAAAGGTAAGGATGAAGAAATCGGATTTTGATATAGGCAAAGTTTTAACATGTAGTGTGCTATTCAACCCGTGATTGGGGTTCATGCTGCCAAAACTAAACATGTGATGCTTTCACTAACAAAATTTTCTTGTATAAAAAAAAACAATGGGGACAAAAGAGGCCCTAGACTTTTTCAACTTAAGGGCATGCTTTTTTTTTCTTTTTCTCTAAGGGCGCGTTTACTAATCCGTAATCAGATTGAAAGGAATTGAATTGAGGGGGAATCAGATTGAGGAGGAATTGGATTAAGGAGGAAACAGAATTAGATTCCTGTTGGAGTTGTTTACTAAAACTGTCTGGAATCGGAATAGGAATGACATCGATTTACTGTTTACTAATTCACTTGAATCGGAATGAAAATTAACATGATTACTAAAATACCCCTAGTGTAACTAATCTAATTTATATGCTAATTATTTTTAGTTAAACTTTTTATTTTTTATGGTAGAGAGTACAGTTTTTCTTTAGTAAAACTTTTGTTCTTTTTTTTTTCATTTTTTTATTGAGACCCTCTCCTTCTCCATCTCTATCTTCCCCTTTCTTTTCATTTTTATCGTGACCCTCCCTCTGTCCTACCCCATCTCTTTTCCTTACCCCATAGCCACAGTCTTTCTAGTCACCACCAATTGCATGCTCTCTCTCCCTCCCTTACAAATTCCTCTCTCTTCATCTGTTCTTGATTTTGTAAATGTTTAATTTGGGTCACCACTGACGCACGAGTCGAGGATGAATCGAAGTGATTTTAGTCGTTGCCGACGAAGTGATTTGGGTCGCCATTGACGCACCAGCCGCCTGCTCTCTCTCCCTCCCCTACAAATTCCTCATCTTCTTCCCTTCTGATTTTGGTCATGAAACCATAATCCCGCAGGCCATGAAACCTGCTAAATCTTCATTTGACAGAGAGAGCAGAGACAGAGGTTGAAGGAAGAAGGAGATAAGGGTATATTGGGCAGAAAAAGTTGATTCCGGATAGATGCTTTCTCCGGGAGTTCGAATACCACCTATTATTCAGTAGTTCAATTCTGGGAAAATTAGTAACCTGATTCCCCATTCTAGATGGGCCCCACCGACACTTTCATTCCGCCAGTGTTGGTAAACACCGGAATCCATTGAAAGTAGTGCAATTCCCATTCCCTTCCTTCTATTCCTGTTACGTAAACATACCATAAGGGTTTTGTTTTCCTTCCTTGAACAGAACTAGTCAGTTAGTGTTACCTCTTTCTTAGTTCAAGTTTAGGCATTTTTTTTTTTTAACCCCACCCTACCTCACCCTCACCAGGTTACGAACCTGGGACCTATTTCTACCCCACCCCTTACCCACACCCTCACCACTAGGCTTAAGCATTCTTATCTTATGAATAGATAGATGCAATCGCATTTGGGTGTCGGCTGCACCTTATTATACATCTTCTCAATTAAATTATAGGCTTTTTTAGCTAAAATGGTAATTGAGATTTGCATAATACATCACTTTGATCTCTGAGATTGAAAATCAATAGAAATGGTCCCTGAGATTGTCCACCATCCATTATTTTGGTCACTCCGTTAAGTGTCCCGGAGCTCTTGGCTGG
Source organism: Heteromeles arbutifolia (assembly GCA_024362995.1). NCBI lineage: Eukaryota > Viridiplantae > Streptophyta > Magnoliopsida > Rosales > Rosaceae > Heteromeles > Heteromeles arbutifolia. The sequence continues at coordinate 10,200,681 of JANCRC010000012.1, read as the reverse complement.
AAGTTTGGGTAATTTTCAAAGCTTCGTAACTCAATCGCTTCTTAACCAAATTTGACCCATAATATATCAAAATGAAGATAGGAAAATGTAGAACAAGATTATACCATTTGGAAGCCCAATGGTTGACGGAGATGGCCGGAAAATATCCTGAAAAGTGACTGGTCTGCGGGAAAACGGAAAACTCGCCGGAAACTGGGTAAACTTTAAATGTTCATAACTTCTTCAATACTGAACGAAATCGAGTGATTTAAAAATGAAAATCATACTTCTCAACGAGACAAAGAGAATAGTATCTTTCTTGACAGCTAATTCGCCATGGTTTGGCCGAAAAACTGCTCGAAAGTGGCTAACTCGAGACCAAGACAACCACTTTCGAGCCGTTTTTCGGAAAAACCACGATGATTTAGCCCTCGAGAAAGGTACCATTCTCTTTGTCTAGTTGAGACGTATGATTTTTGTTTTTGAATCACTCGATTTCGTTGAGTATTGAAGAAGTTATGAATGTTTAAAGTTTACCGAGTTTCCGGCGAGTTTTCCAGTTTTCCTGCGGACCAGTCACCTTTCAGGCTATTTTTTGGCCATCTCCGGCAACTATTGGGCTTCTAAATGGTATAATCTTGTTCTAAACTTTCCTATCTTCATTTTGATATATTATGGGTTGAATTTGGTTTAGAAACGATTGAGTTACGAAGCTTTGAAAATTGCCCAAACATTCGGCCAAGAGCTCCGAGACATTAACAGAGTTTTTAACGGAAGGACCAAAATAACGGATAATGGACAATCTCAGGGACCATTTCTATTGATTTTCAATCTCAAGGACCAAAATGATGTGTTATGCAAATCTCAAGAACTATTTTGTCTAAAAAGCCTAAATTATATTATCGGAATTTGATAGGAGCATATTTAGGCGACTTAGTTGGCTTGTTCTTGTGCATTTACGTTGTTATTTCTTAGTTATTTTAGTCTTTTAAGCCATTTTCGTGTGTTTTCAGGTTCTAAGGACAAAGTATGCAAGAAAGTGCATTTTGGAGCAAAATTGGGCTTGGAATGGATATCACATGCTTGGAGCAAAAGAAATGGACGAAATTGAAGACTTGAAGAAGTTAGGATTCCTAATCAACGAAGGATTCCTAATCAAAGAAGGATTACTAGAAGAAAAAGGATTCCTACTCAAACAAGGATTCCTACTTGAAGTAGGAAAGTTAAGCCAAGGTTTCCTATTTTGGTTTGACCTTTCCAAATCCTAAATGTCCCTAAGATCCAGCAACATTGAAGGCCTCCTATGCATTTTAGGACGCAAATTGAACCTTCCTTGCACTAAACCAACCCTTGCCGCACCCCATCTCTTTATTCCCTTCCTTGCCGTGCAAGGGATCTCCCACTTGCCTAATTTATGGACCTAAATAAGTAAGGAAACCCTTTTTCCTTGCCTTGCAAGTTGCAAGGCATTCCCTTGCCTTTTCCATCCTTGCCGCATCTACTTGCCCAATTTCCTTAGGATTCTGACTTTAATTCTTATTTCCCTTAAAGTTTTGGTTTAATTTCTGTTACCTAAATTGTTTCCTAGCTTTATTACCCTAAGGTCTTTAAATAATTCTCTTTGCCGCACCCTAGGGGGATCCATTAGTTCACCTATTCATCCATTCACGCCAGAAATCATCTTTACACCTTTGCCGCAATTCCCATTCAACCTAAACACATTCCTGACCCCAAAACACATCTCATACACTTCACCCACCTTTGTGCCGCAGCAAGGAGAAAGAAGGAAGGACTCTTGGATGTTTGAGCTTAATTGTTGGAGCATTCTAGGTGTAATTCGTTCTATGTTTACAATATTTAATTTCTTTTCCTATCGTTTTGCTATGAACATGAGTGGCTAAACCCCCTTGGCTAGGGGTGATTTCAAAGCCATGATTATGTGTGCAATTTGAGTTGATAAATTCCAGTTATGAATTCTTGAATCGTGAATGCAATTGGCTTAACTGTTTGATTGATAACTTATTTGTGTTTGTTGATTGAGGGTCGACACTTAGTTGGCATGCATAAATCTGATGCTAGAGTATAAGAGAGTTTCAAATAATCGTTACAAACTTATATTCATATGTAGTGAAGGTCGTTGGTCACGATCGTGTTAAGTTCAATTCCTAGCATGAGTGACATGATGTCATAGTTGCAAGTGCTTTGTCAATGCTTATGATTTTCATTGAACGTAATGATCTTTGATTGTATCTCTATTATGATGTCATGTAGGGGACTTTTGAAGAATGCTTTGGGTTGTCGAATGATGTCATCCAATCCAATAATACAAGGAAAATCTGAGGGTTAACTAGTGATGTCACGGTTAATTTGGGGCATTGTCTTTCATAGTTCAATGAAGGAGTAACTGGAAATCGAGTCGTTTGCATACATGTCATGTGTGGAGAAAGAACCTCTAGTTAGCCCATCATCCATCTAATTTCCCAAATTCGTTTTCAAAGTTGTTCAGTTTTACAATCTGTTTTGTTAGTTTAAATTTGTCCAAAACAAACCCCCCCCCCTTTTACTTTCTTGTTTCAAAGTGTTTAAAATCTGTTTTGTTTGTGTTTTTAAGTGTTTTGAGTCAAGCCATAACCCTAAATTCGTCCAAAGTAGTGTCTAGAGTCAGAAACTGCCTAATTAGTGTTTTTAGGCAGTTTTGAGTGTTTTTAGCTTGTTTTGAGTCTTGTGAACCTATTTTGAGTCTTTTGAGTCTATTCAAACATTTTTAACTTTGTTTTTATGTTTTTGAGTCAGTTTAGAGGTTTTAGCAAGCCCTCATAATCTCCGGTCCAGAACGATCTCTACTTGCATCTTTAGTACAATTTGACAACAAGAGGGTTTAATTTGTATGCTGTTTTACATTGCATCAGAATTCGGATGTAGGAACTTCCTTTTAATTTACACAGCTGCTATAACCCTAGCTGCATGAAATTGCATTTCAATGTAGGGTAATGCTATCCGTATACTCATTTTTACTTCTTATACAATCTCCTAAGTTTTGGTTGTCGAATTGAACAAATTAAATAAGATCAATGATTAAAAATTAACAATGACGTGTAAAAGATGAAAACTAGTGCAGTTTTTACAAACTAAAGATAATGCTTCACATGCAGCTACAAAAAGATCATCGAACCTCCATTGAAAAGTCACTAGGGTTGTACTTGTGGCCATGCATTAGGGTTTGTATTATTTTGTAATGTCATGTTTGCCAAAGAATTGTGTAAATATGGAGGAAATAATGAGCATGTATTGCCATCGTCTCCCTGTTGCAAACAAGTCTGTGTATTGGCGTTTAATGGTGAAAGTCCAACCTGTCGGTCACTAATCCAAGCCATTTGAATTAATATCTAAAAATGGTAAGCAGCTGGCCTAGTTTTGGTGCAAGTTACCACTAAGTGCTGATGGTTTATCTTTGTCAACCTAAACATTGAAGTATCTAAATCAGAATATATATCATCTAGGCTCTAGCTTAGATATTCTACCTTGACTCTTAGGGAAGAAAAAAGAGAAAAGAAAACGAGTAATAATGCTAGCTGGTGACACGGCCGGCCCTGACCCAGTGCCAGCAGGGCGGCTATCTAGGCCCTGAAAAAACGGGCGCATAAAAAATATTAGGGTACTTGATATAAGTTTATGTTATACTCATATAATTAGTAAACAATTTGATTAGTATCAAAGTGTTTCTTTAGCACTAGTGGTATTTGTTGCATTTATTGTGAGACTCTGTGTTTGATCCCTCGTAATGTCTCTCCTTTCTTTATTTTTTAAATTATTTAATAGGCACAAGAGCATTTTTTTTTCTACAAGCACCAAATTATTTCCCAATTATTATTTTTTTATAAAATTTCCAATTATTTTTAATCCATATATATATATATATATATTAAAACACGAAAAAAAAACTATTACATGAACAGTCTTCCTCATTTTCAAGAAAATTAGTAAATGAACAGTGCCTCATTTCTAAAAAAAATTAAATTAAATTATTTTTTTCATCTCATTAGTGATTCAACGCCAAATTTTTTTCATGAATCATCAAAATAACACCCAAACTCAAAACCTGGTCATCTTGATTTTTGCAAATGTGCTACCACCAAAATATGTTAGTGTTTTGTATTCGAATTAGGGTTTGATTTTATAATTTGATAATTGAAAATCAATGAGAATTTGATTTAGCTGATCAATGAAGAGAGAAGATGGAGTACAATGCTCCTCTTAGATTCGATTAATCAACAAATAGGAATGAGCAAGATGACCGTTACAACCTACTCGCGCCTACAACATGACTCAATTCACGTTCACAACACGTGTACAACTTAAGACACACAACTGTTATAACAATTGTCGTTCATATAGCCTATGAGTTAGTTCTAATCTTAGCTATCCATTACAAACAATAACATAATAACAAATAAACCCCCAAATTCAACATTTAAACAAAGTGTAATATGCACAAATGCTTATATCTTTGCACAATTCTAGGGGTTTAAGTGTTAGAAGGTATTAATCCCTCAATCTATAGCTCTCCAATTTATTTTATTTTGACTTTTAATCTTAGCGTCGTTTATGTATCCAGTTGTGCTCTCTATATAGCATAGGTTTCCTTCCCTTCCACTGTAATCCTTCTTCAGTCCACATATATTATTTTCTAATCTTGATATTCTATTGTTAACAAAATTAATTAGCTTGCAAAAAGAATGTCTGTTCATCAATCTACAAAGGCTACCATTTGAAATTTTGCCTCGAGAATAGAGAACTCGGGACCGGCCCTAGGTATTATACCAACCAAAGTTCATTTGTTTTAACAATTAAGGGTTTATTTAATAACCCATCTATTTTTAGCTATTAGTCTTCATATTTTTGTTTGAGATATGGGCAAAATATACTGAGGAGATTAGGGATGAAGAAAAGTCGTGGGAGCGAGGGAAAGAAACAAAGTAGAATGAATGAAAATAAAATCTCGAAAGTGAAAACAATTTAAAGTATAAAATTTTAGGTTTTGGTCTAACTTTTAGTTTTCATTTGCATAACTTCTTTTTTTATAAATTTTTTCTACATCTCTACCAACATCACTTATCCCCTCTTCTATGCCCTCATTTTCCCACGTTTTATCTCTGATATATAGATTTAAAAACTAAAAATAAAATGGTTATCAAATAGGCCTTAGAATGTTATATGTCTCGCCATGTCGTGACTAATTAAATTTAGGAAAACTTAATTATGTGCCACTAACATTACCAATGCATGGAATACTATTATGTATTTTTTTTTTTTAACAAACGATGATATCTACACTAAGGCGGTGGGGGAGTGGGCTAAGTCTCACAATAGACTAGCCATAATAATGTGGTTTAAATTCGTCTTTGACGAGATTCGAACCTAAGACCTCTCACTTACAAATGAAGACCTTTTAGATCGACATGAAATTTATTTTTCTAAGCAATTAAATTGACGAGGATTTCTCTCTTCAAACTTTGTTAAAAAGCAATTTAATGTGTGGGACATGCTAACACTCAATGGGTTTGCGTTAGAGCATTTCCAACGGGAGTTTCTATTTAAGAATTCTCACCATAATTTTTTAGGATTCATGTAGGGGCTTAAATGAAAGCTTTTGCCCCTAAAACTGAATATTATCTCAAATGGAAAATTCTTATAATATAAACCCTAAGTTTGAGGTTTATATAATTGAAAGTGTTGATCTCCAACAGTAAAAAGGTATCAAAACACAATCGATCTCCACCTTTGATTACAATTTACAACGGTTTACAATAAAAAAATTAACAATGAAGCAGCATGTGTTGCGGGTTGGCCACTCTTTCCACCCAAAATCGTAATGGGCTCCACTTCAATTTTGTATGGAGCCCTCAATTGTGAAGATTTTTATTCATACTCCGGCGATAAGCTATATTATAAAGTCTTGTTTTCAGACTTATTGAGAGGCCTTTAGACCTCATATATGAGGACTAGTCGGTTGTAAGGATTAGATATAGAGCACTACTCGAGATGCTCTTAACTCTATATATACGTTACAGCTCAATAAAAAAAAAAAAAAAAATTACATGTGTAAGTATAAGTTCGAATTGAGAGAGTCTGAATAACATTTCTCTTTAAAATGAGTTATTAATTACATCATTTCATTTGCTTTCACTTGATAATGTTCATTAATTAACAAACCCTTCAAAGAATGAAGGCATCGAATGCAAGTAATTGGGCAGCTGTTCGTTCCCTTCCAACCAAATATATAATTATATGAGATCATTCTCCACACGAGTTAATACTTATTGATAGAATAAAAACTCATCCTTCTTGCCAATCCTGCTAAATGAAAGAAATATACAAGTGCTTGCAGTTTCTGGACAATCTGGAAATCTCAAAGGGAATATATTCAGTATAATAGAGTTTTCTTTATCTTCTTCATGAATCATCCCTTGTAGAAGAATTTGCATCCATCAAAACCTGCCATGTCACAATCATGCAAGGATTAATTTGTTAATTAGCATGTTGTGTGTCAATGTTCTTGAATGAGCATGCGGTGCAATATCCTAGTAGATAGCGTCTTGGATTTCTAGCCATGCGTTCCGAATTCGAAACTCTTCTTACCTTAAAGTGTTGTAAAAGTTTCGAACTCTTCTCTCATTTCATATAAGATTCTAATTAGTTTATTGTGGCATGAAAAATACTAAATTAATGGGTAAATGAGAGCAAATTAAGGATTCCACCAGCGGAAAGGGATCATCTCCGGATCCCTTCCATCAAATCCACCAATCCGGACTTCTGAAATTTGATCCAATAACTAAAAACAGGGATCCTTTTAAAAATTAGAATAACTTTAACCGTTGGATCAAATTTCAAATACCGAATTGATGGATTTGGTAGATTTAATGGAATGGATCCGGAGTGGATCCCTTTCCTCCACCAGCCACGTGAAAATTGTGGCGTTGAGTTTGATGGATGAATGCAAGAAGAGAAAAACGACACGACTAACGAAAGGGCATCACAGATCGGATGTCCTTGCGTTATTAATAACAAACTGAAAATAAATGTCTAAATGAAAGCTCTGCGAAATATCAAATACAATATGCCAAATATATATAAGGACAATTTGTATTGAAAATTATATCTTGATTGGGAACAATTTGGACTTACTTGGATCAACTGTGACAAGCATAGCAGTCCCTCCAAAATCACAAGTGCCTCCAGCCGCCTTCGTCTTCTGCCAGTAACTGTTGAAGGCGTACGAAGCATGCGACAACAATGTGTCGGGCTTGTAGCAGGACCCACTGGGCTGGATTGACTTGCAGTCTGCCCCCGACCCACATGCATAGTCTAGGGCTTCTTGGACTATCGGGTCCGGCACCGCCGGGTTGGCCACGCACCACGCTGCAGACTGCGGTGGCTTTTTGTGCGGAGGAGATGGTGGCCCGGACGGCGGAGGGGAAGCTATGGGGGGCAGAGAGATTGGTTGGGTTGGGATGGATTTGGGTGGGAGAGGAGAATTTTTGGGCGGGATTGGGATTGTGGTTGGTGGGTATGGGCTAGGCCCATTTTGTGGTGGGTTTGGGAGGGGTGAGGAAGTGGGCCCAGATGAAGGAGGATTTGTAAGAGGTGGGGTTGAAGGAATCGGTGGGAGTACAGAGTATGGATCCGGAAGAGGGAGATTTCCTGGTGCTGGTGAATCCAACCGTGGTGATGAGGAGGGAGAGGGAGAGCTGGCATCGAACGGTGTAAATTCAATATTTGGGGAAGGCAATGGAAATTGTAAGTCCAAGTGATATATTGCTTTCAGCTTGTTCTTCTCTAATTCATGGATTGAATTGCTTTTGTGTAGTTTAAAGAATTGGGCAAAACTTCTTGCATCTGCACCTAAACAAACCATAGAATTAGTTGTAAAAGTTGTCCAAGTAATGTAAGTTGTGTGTAGGAAGAAAGAACTTGCATGCAACTGGTACATCATACTAATGGTAACTCATCAGTCATGCACTTCAATGTGCAAAGTTAAATGATAGGCTTGGAATATTGTCATAGTGACATATTGCCACAATGACAGTATTACAAGTCAATAACACATTTCAAGGTGAGAAGTAAAACACATTGTGGCGCGTGATAGGCTCGAGATACTGTCACTGAGACATTCCAGATGTAAGTAAGTTTCTCTTGCTCATGAGGAGGGCTAAATTAATGACTTTGGACACAAAGAAAAGCACTTGCTTACCACATAGAATGGAGAAAGTTGTGATTGAAATGGAGATGTAGAAAATTGGTATGATGCTCAATCTCATGCAATACATTGTGAACTCCAAAACACTCAGAAAACCAGTCTGAAATGTTTTGCTTAACTGAGTCATCTTCCAAGAAAACATTTGGGAGATATATATAGGCGGGACATAAAGTAAAGCTATTTAAAGAAGATTCCTCTTCACTGCTTTGTAGTCTAAGATTTTTTGTAGCTTCCTTTGAATATATTCTTGCTTGGCAGTGGAGAAATTATGAACGTTGCAGACTTTTCTGAACTTTATTTTGCTTGCTTTCCACTCAAAAGTGACGCATACTTCTATTCTCTCTCACTCTCTATATTAGGTTCTGCATTTCTCCGGAAGTTATGAGTCCTTCGATAAGTAGTTTTTGAACTTTTAATCTTGTCTCGTTTAGCTCATCTCTTACCATCCCAAGATGTTTAGCGTCTTTTCTTTTGCATCATGATGGAACGCCTTAAAAATCTTATCTCGCATACTTGTCTTCTGTTCAGTGAGTTTAAGAATATTATCAAACGTATATATTTGATGGACGTATGAATACTAAATCCTTGATATTGTTAAGACCTACTCTACATCCTCCACAATTGCACAGAGAGAGAGTAACAGAAGAACAATACAAACAATACAATTTCATTAACTCCCTTTTTCTTCTTTTACATTGTACTATTTATACTAACACTCAACTCTAACTGTCCCCAGAAGATAATGCCATCTGGCATCCTAACAATACACCCCCCCCCCTAAAACCAATCTTACAAGTAAGATTTACAATTTCGAACCAAGTACAATTGAAAACCAACAAAGCTTGAAACTGAAAACCTGAAGAATTTGATCTCCAAAGCTGGACAACTTCAAAGATTGACAACTCCACAAAATCTGATCGAAGAGTAGTGCTGCCAATTGATTAGCACAATAGCAGCTACATTAATTCTCTTTACCAATCCTCTGTAAGTTGAGCTTGAGACGAACCCAAAAGATCTCTGATTGATCAGTCCCTCGAAATGCATATTAGAAACAGGTTGTGTGTTCAACAAGATGGAAAGGAATGCAAAGCAGCAACACTGCAATTCAACATTTCCCTTTTTATGGCCTAAGTTACTCCAGAAAAGTGACCCAAAAATACTTGACCATTTAGAACCCAATGTCATAACACACGCTCCTAATAAGAAGTCCAAGAAACAGTATATGGTTTAGTAAGTCTGCACAAATCTGGGTCCAAGAGAAACTGCAAGGCATTCTGCGTATTGCCACACCTATAGTACTGATTCATAATGACACTAATCAAATGAACTAAACACCTACATGGAGAATCCACCTGTACACTAACCTTATAAAATTGGTTCCTTTCTTTCGCAGCAAACAAAACCCCAATCACAACATTAAACACAAAATTGTCATACATGCTCGTAGTATTATTTGAAAACTGATGTGTCAATTCCAGCAGCCATATCGATTGACAAGAATCTGCCCTATCATCTAGTAACCCCCATGTTTTGCTCAACACAGTATTCCTGACAATTTCATTCGTTTTACCTATTAAGATAAGTATCAACCAAATAATTCCAGCAACATAATCAGTAAGAAACCGAGCAAGATCAGCCATCTTTGATTTTCCAGCAACATTGGACATTACAGGTATTCCATCAGTCATAGGTGGTAATCAAGTTGGAAACTTCCTCTGACTAATCCCCCTCTGTTTGCAGCACAAGCTTGAATTTTTTCATCCCTGAATTTTGAGCCTCTATCCTTATCATGAATGCCCTTCCAGTAACACATACAGCAACTACAAAGCCACATTTTAGCAAACAGATTGAAAGCAAGAAAAGTCGTCTCAACAGGTACAATCAAGGGTTCAGCTTCCTCCAAAAAATTCCTCTTTTTCGCATTAAGAACAAAACCCAACTCACAGATTGCTTGGAAATCCATTGAATTGAATTCAGAGAGAAAAATAGTTCCACCTTTATCACGAATTCCTTTATGGAAGGTGAACTGAAAACTAACAGAGATAATTGCATCATTATAAAACCCACCAAAAGGCTGCAGTACATCAAACAGTTGAGCAACAGCATTTTCTTGCACCAAAATGGCTTCAACTCTTCCAGTAGATTTTGAATTAAGGAGCATTTGAATAGTTGTTCCACCTTTGTCAAGAATTAACTCATGGAAACCAAGCTTCAAATGCACAATAGTACCATTTTTCATGACTTCACCATTACAAACAAGAAATTTAGAACTATAAGCATCTTTAATTTGAACATTCGAAGTAAAGACCTTACGAAGTGTACCTCCGATGTCAGAAATCGGCATGTGATAGCCCAACTGAAAATCACAATCTGTTGAGTGTGACCTTTCATCAAACACTTGGAGTGCAAGTGAATCAAGTTTCACGAACCTATCATCATATACTGAAATTATGAGAATGAATTCTTGGGCCAAGTCGTTCTTGCAATTAGATTCACGATTCAACAAAGACGACATCCTGAATTGATCGAATTTATCTCTAAATGCAGCAACCAATCCGTTAGGAACTGAAGAACCCAGAACGCAAGCTTGAATCTTGGATTTCATGCGATCAGAATCAAGAACTGGTGAAATTATCACAGAATCTTCAACTTTCTTGTCGAGTAAATCGAAAACTTTTTCATTCTTCCCAACCAAATCACTTCGAAAAAACCCAAAACTTTCTTGAAATTTGGAATTGGAACGAAACATTGCAGAACCATCTTCGTGGTATTTGGCGTAGTCGCGAACTCTCTTGAATTTCTTCAATGTTGGTCGTAAACAAGGAGGAGTCTTGGGCTTGTGTCTTGGACGAAATTGAGACCAGAATTCTTCTCTTTTCTCTCGGGCTCGAACCTTTTCCTTGTGGAAGGATTGAAGCTTGAGAACAATTTCATTCGATTTCTCAAGAGAGAGAGGAGATGTCGAGTTGATGAACGGCGGATGTGAATTACGACAAGAATCAGGACGCCCGAAATTGGGGCCAAGATTAGGGTTCAACCCTTCACGAGTCTTGGGATCTATATGCGTCCCTTTTGACGAATTGTCGCTGCTTGAAGAACCCACACCCACCCTCGCAGCGAGAGATTGTAGCATCTGTAGAATCAATTCATTGTTGGACTTTATTTCTTTCTGCAAATCTGCAAGCGTGGTTTCTGCATTCTTCACACGAGATTCCATCGCTCTCTCATGCAAGTCGAGTACACCGAGAAGGGAACGTGAGGACTGAGAAGTCTTGAAATCATCGAACTTGGTTTCCCGATTGGAAACTCTCGATTCCATGGTTTTGCAAAACGTTTGCCGCGATATACAGCGGAGAAGGATTGAGGGATCGAAACGACTGGCTCGTGATACCAATGTTAAGACCTACTCTACATCTTCCACAATTGCACAGAGAGAGAGTAACAGAAGAACAATACAAACAATACAATTTCATTAACTCCCTTTTTCTTCTCTTACAATGTACTATTTATACTAACACTCAACTCTAACTGTCCCCAGAAGATAATGCCATCTAGCATCCTAACAGATATTAGTTAAACTTCATACCTACCAAACTCTTGGTTCGTGCTTGTCATTGAACCTGATACCTAGGAGTTTTTGTTTGCCAATGTAACCATGAAGGCACGGAGGCTGAAAGGCCACAAACACACACCATACTGGAATTGGGAACAAAAGAACTGCATAAAACTTTCACTCGTCGTTAAGGATAAGATGCCATCTTATTTTTTGGCATGTCTTACTCTCTGTATATTTCATTGCAGACACAATAGTAGGTACTGACTTTCAGTTCTGGCTAAGAACAACTAGAAGGTCTAAGAATTATCGGGACACAAAATTTAAGTTCCGCATAAAACTCCCTTACTTGATTTTGCAGAAGAGAAGAAATTATACTCTATACTAATCACGCTTGGTTGACTATAAGTCCGGAGCTCTTATTCCTGTTGATAACTTTTGAATTGAAGATTCTATGTCAACCTGTTATAATTTGGCTGTTCTGTTACCATTCGGCAACAAGATTTTGCTACTCGTAACCCAACTCTTCCTCCTTGGGGGAATTTGGGAAGAAGTTACTTACCCAGTATGTTCAAATTATGTTTTAGAGTTCAAATTTAAACACAGCATCTAAACTTGCAAAATAAGTTATATGACCGTTGCCAACAACCCCTTGCCAGCTACGGCAAGTGAGGCTTGAACTGTTCTCGAGTTTAAAAAGAAAATCTAGTCATGTTCATTATTCGGAATGTCACTTATGTTTTTGCTCTAAATGTTATAAAATTATGATGCCGTTGGCAACGGTCTCTTGCCATCTATAGCATATCTAGAATTGGTAGATTTCTTGCATTTGGAAGGCAATTGACTGTATTCAACGGTCTCTTTCCATAGCACGATTTTTACCTTTCTTATAGCCTATGACCTTGAAATGGCCTGATGACCTGTTTTGGACGAGGCGGTTAGGTAAACTCATAATATAAATTTGGGTCTAAGTGTTCGCGTTAGTAGCCATTGTGTGTTTGTTGCTAAGCTGTAGCCTCATTCAGTACAAAAACAAATATGGCTGCAAGACCTCTCCTAGATATGCTAAATGCTACTCGGATAGTGCCTGTCCGGCACATTTCATGGACTCCGCCCCCCAATAATGCATGGAAGATCAGCTTCGCTGGTCACCATGAGCCGGAATCAAGGACTGGTTCTTTTGCTTGCATTGTGAGAGATCACAATGCTGTATTCAAATCTGCCATTGCTGGACCTTCGGGCAAGGTCAGGGACGGTTTGGCAACGCATTTGATTGCTTTCTCCCGGGCAATTGAGTTTGCCATGACAGAAGGCATTGATTACCTACAGATCGAAGGTAATCATCCTTTTCTGTTTCAGATGATAACAGGTGAGACCAAGATACCCGACTCCGAGACCAGGGGACTTGTTTTTCGTTGCATTCATGACTTGCAGAAGTTTAGGAGTGTGACATTCCTCTCGGTCACTAGGGGTGACAATTCTGCTGCTAACTTGCTTGCCAGGATTGCTGCAGAGCGCAAGCGAGTCGAGTTTTGGGCTGACATCCCTCCTAAGGAAGTAGCTGAAAGCCTAGTACTGGATGTCATCGGCCGTTGGGTGCTTCCTTAAACTTTGAGGGAGCCATCATCTTTTCTTCCAATGTAGTTTGATTGTATTTCAAACTTAGGTCAAATAAGGGAGAAAGATTAAGGTTAGATACATTGAGGTTTAACTCTTGTGGTTGTACTAATCGCGTAATAACCGAGTTAAACTTGTCTTAGTTTACTACAGTGGAAATTTTGACAATAGTCAAAAATTAATTGTGATTAATAGTGGAGTTTTTATTACCTATGAGTTACATTCTTGTCTATATATGTTTCGCTAGCGATTGTGGCACTTGTCTTTAATACACGTGAAGTGCAGAGGATAAAAGAGATGTGTTAAAATCACTCGCGTTATTTATTCTCATACTTGATACGGTTGATACGACATTATGTGGACTCTTTTTAGGCTTTTTAGCAAAAATGATCTATGAGATTGATATAATTCTTCAAGTTGGTCTAGGACAATAAAAATCGATAAAAGTGGTCCCTGAGTTTGTCCACCGTAAATTATTTAGGGACCACTTCTATCGATTTTCATTGTCAGGGACTAAATAGTGAGGAGTTATGCCAACCATAGGGACCGTTTTGACTAAAAAGCACTACTCTTTTTTTTTTTAGCAAACGATATTATATACACTATGGAGGTGGGGGGATTAGGCTAAGTCTCATAATGGGCTAGTAATAATGTAGTTTAAATTCGTCATTGGCGAGAATCTAACTTAAGACATCTCACAAGTGAAGAGGAATACCATTAGACTGCAATATTAAGTGGCAAAAACCCTCTTTTTATATACTTGAACTTCTCCGTACCACTCAACATATGTATTCTTCTACTTTTGTGTAGGGGAAATCAACAAGACAAGGAGAAGACTTATTCTGGTGTAATACTCTTTTTCTCTTCTTACACCCCTCTTTTGTTTCTACTTTTAATTTATTTTGATATATTCAATCCAAGGTTGAAAAAAAAAAAAGAGTGGAAATTACTTCTCTTATTTTGGAGGTTCATACTTGTAATGTTAGAGAAATTTAAATCGGTTTCAGAAATGCAAATCACATTGTATATCATTCAATGTGTTATACTAAGAATTATAATTTGAGTTAGATATTAATATTACGTGATCGTGTTTTATGTACGCAGAAAAATTACTTAGCAATCTTGATTTCCAAGAGCTAATAGAAATGTAAAATCTAAAGTGCAAAAAAAAAAAAAAAAAAAAAACTTGTTTTGGGCTTGAAATAGAACCAAGGCTAAATCCAACCTATCAGATGTTTGGGCCTAGATCCGACATATCAGAATGTTTTTTGGTCAGACATCACATTGTTTCGGCCGTTGGACATTTTAAAAGCAAACACTAAAACCCACGGCAACGGTAACTTTCTTGTCCCGTCTTGTTCTCCTTCCCCTTTAGTCTGCTCCAAAACCAAACTTCACCAACACAAAAGATCTTTAGCTTTTGCGACCAAAAAACACCAAAGTTGTTGGCTTTTCACTTCATTAATGGAAGTAGAAGAAGAAACATATTATCTCACTTCACTCAGACAGCAAGAAGAAGAAGAAGAGAGAGAGAGTTTTTTAGCTTTGAGCTGCGCTTGCAAAGTGGTGGAGTATTTGCAGCCAGTGATGTCAAACGAGCTGCTCTGCAAGTTCCCGGACAACTCCGCCTTTGATTTCGACTACTCGCAGAGCTCGATATGGTCCCCGTTGGTCCCCCGGGCTTACGCTCCCATGGATTTGGATTTGGATTTCGCGACGCCGCGTAAGCTCAATTTTGAGATGGGGTTGGAAGTGAAGAATCAGAACAGCCTTGTCGAAGCCGGTTCCGGCATTAAGAAGAAGAAGATCCCCACAACCACAACTTGTTTCAATCTGAATCGGAGTGCTCTGAAGAACAAGCTGATGAAGAGGAAGAAAAGCAAGATGGTTTTGGCCTCTGATTTCTCTCCGACTCCTGTTAAGGTTAACTGTAACCCCATAGCCTCGAAGGTACTGCCTTTTTTTTTTGTAATCTGTGTTCTTAGATTTTTAATTCGTTTTTTTTTTTTTTTTTTTTTTTAATGTTTGATTGAGATTCCGAGATTTACCCATTGGAAATTTAATCAATTTGGTAACTGAAAATTTTTGGTTGATCTGTTTTTTGATTTCTAAGATATGAAGTTTGTGTAATTGGTGTTCAGGTGTGGAATAAGTTGCTGAAAGCTGCCTCTAAGCATTTCAAGAAAAAGAAGAGAGATCCAATGGATCATGTGAATTGTGAGGTTCACCAATTATTTGAGATCAGATGGAAATATATGAAGGATTAAATTTAATTCCTCATTTGTAATTCTTTAGTGTTTCATTTAATTTGTTAAATTCGTTTAATTGTCTTTGTAATCTGGATGATGAATAAGAGCAACATTACTTTGTAGAAGAAATATGTTCTCCTTGTCCTTAAAATTCCATTTTCCTACGTTCCTCCAATATAGGAATTTACCTGGGTAGTGATTTCCGCACTTGCTTTGCTCATTCGGCATTTGTTGTGTTTCTACCTCTTGATTTATTCCACATGCTAGAAAAAAGGAATGAAGGAGTGCATGAAGAAAACATAGTGCATAAATCATGTAGAATTATAAGAGAGACGGGCCATACGGCCCACTTCCAACAACACCGATATTGTCCCCAACTTGGTAATTACCACCTGCACAATCCGTCAGGTGTAGGGTTTTATCACAAAAGGTCTCGGTATTAGTTAGAATGGGGTTAGGATATTTAAACTATTACTTATCTTTTACTACGGCCGATGTGGGATTCAACAAATCACTTAATGTAAGTCCGTTGCTTAAGCATAAACATTGCACTAGAAGTGTTACTGAGCACACAAAATCAGTTGCTTTTACATGAGCGTTTTATTTTATTTTTTTTTGTTTTCCAGAAAAAAGAGACAACTGGTGACAAGCCACAATTATCCACCCATTCCAGGCCTGAAGAGCCTATGAGAAATTTCACCTTACCCATGACCACATTCAAGCAGCTAGATCAATCACACATGCGCAAATGAACTGACCCTAGTTATTTATATTTGTAGTTCCCCAAAATAAAAGCAATTATATTGTGCCGTGAGCATATGGTGCGACTAATCCCATCATTCCTCCTTTTTGTCAAGGCTTGCCAACATAACCTCAATCAAATGTCGAAACGAAGTAGAGGAAGATCCACCATCTCCAACAGCCTTCCTACACACTTCACTCATCTCCTCAACCCTCTTCCTCACCGCACCATCACCGTCCATCACACACCTCACAGCCTTCTCAATCTCATCCGCCACCACAAAATGATTACCACCGTCCCTTCTGTAGTCCAATCTCAGCTCCACGGCCAATCCCAAATCCCTTACCACCTGAAGGGCATTAATCTGCTGCTCTGCAGACAGAGGCCAAGACACAATAGGGACACCATGCCACAAGCTCTCTAACATGGAGTTCCACCCACAGTGCGACACAAACCCTCCAGTCGCTCTGTGGGCCAGTACCTCCACTTGTGGGGCCCAACCACACAAAATACCAACATCTTTGGTCCTCTCCAAGAATCCTGAAGGCAAAAACTTCTCATCATTTGCGTACTCACCTGCCATTACATTTTATAAGCTTAGAAATGTTCACAAAATTTACACTTGGAGGGGATGAGACCAAATTCACTAACAAGTTGAAAAATAATGATTAAATTATCTACGAGAGTAAGAGAAGTAATGTTTGACAAGTTGCTACTTACTTAGACATAAAATATTAAATTTTCATTTTGGATTTTATTTTTCAGTAAATTGTAAGAGACTTGTTAAATACTCGTTATATAGTTGTTCTCCATGTTTTGAATATGTTTTAGTACTTTATGATTTTATGTCATGTTATTTTGCAATTTAAATCCAATACAATTATGTATATTTTTAAAGTATAAACATTTATTTATATGTTACATAATAAATTTAATTAAAATGAAAAAAAAAAGCCTATGCCCCCGCCTAAATGCCCAGGCCCTAAGCCCTTGCATGTCGCCTAATTAGCAGCTAACACATTTTAAAACCTCATTTTACATTGTTATGTATGTTTCTTAATTTTATTTCGATTCAAATATTAATTCAAAATTCTAAATATATAAAACATAAAAAGATGTGCTAAAATCATTTTTCAAAAATAAATGGTCTCACCTGGCATTACAAACTGACCCGCAGGTGGGGCTTTCCGCACGGACCACAAGAATTTCTTACCACTCTTTTGTAATCCAACTGCAATCTCTCTCAGTTGGGCCTCATCAAAACTTCCAAAGCTCCCAAAGCAGAGGAACACCACTGATTTCGGAGGCTGCTCATCAAGCCACGTCATGATCTTTCCAAATTTGGCCCGATCAGACGGCTGCACATGATGCTCACCAATCAAGGGTCCCACCGTGTAAACAGGAGGGATCTCAGTCTCACAATCCAAAAGTGAGCCAACCGCATGAGACTCCAGCTCAAATATTGTGTTGACGACTATACCCTTGGTTTCCTTGAACCTCCTAGCATGGTTTGCAAAGCAACTGTACCCGGTGTCCATGTAAGCAAACGAAGGAAGCACATTTGCAGGAACTGGGTTGACATAACTCGGAACAACAGACTCAGGGTCTGATGGTTTGAAAACTGTGCCAAGTCGGTCATACCGGCCCGGAAGGTGGAGGAGAAGCCCTAGAAAACCAGCCCCGGAAGTGAAAAACAGATAAGATGGAACCTTGAACTCATTGGCTACGTCAATCATGGTGGTGCAGAACATATCAATAACCAAACCAGAAACGAAGGAGTTGGGCAGAACATGGTCAGCTATGGCGTCTCTGACGTGGCACTTGTAGTTCTCTATGTAAACTGTGGCCTATTTCTCCACAGATTGTTGAAGAATCTCGAATGGGCGGTTCACACTGGGAAGGTCTATGATTTTTATGTGGGCGTGGGAGGCTGCAAGTGATCGAGCAGTGCTAGGGTTTGAGTCCAAAGTAGTGGAGGATTCATATGGTGGTTTCATGACAAGGATTGTGACAGAGAATTTATCACAACAGTCGAGTAATCGTTTCGAAAACTCTATGGTTGATACAAGATGACCAACCGCCGGTGTCGGAACAAACACCAGCTCTGATCTGTTCATTGTGCGTATGATCAGTTGAGATGGTACAAATAATTTTAATCGCGTCTTGATATAAATTTAGGTAGGAGTGGTGTGTGGATGAAGGACGAGGAAACGTCATACATTTTTATGTCGAGTCTTGATATAAGTTTTGATAGAGTTGTGTGTGAATGAAGGATGAGGGAACGTCTTATATTTTATGTGGTATACACAATTTATGAAGAGAAACAAAAAAAGTTAATATATATATATATATATATATATATATTTTTTTTTTTGAGTACATTGATATTTTACACTAAGGGGAGGAAAAATTCCGCAAAACCACACAATAGGCAATCTAATTTGGTATCGAATTCGCCATCCACGAGATTCGAACCAAAGACCTCTCACTTCTAAGTGAAGAAGAATACCACCAGACTGTCCTGTTTTGAAACTGAAATTGAAGAAAGTCAATTTCATTCACATAAGGACCAAGACCCAGAAGTTACATCGGAAAAGCGAGGAAACTTCTACATCGGATGCTAATTGGCTCGATTAATAAGACTTCCAATATGGTGGCCAGTTCACTTCAGGTTAGCCAGCATGTACACTTACAATATGATGGCCAGTCCACTTCAGGTTAGCCAGCATGTTGTTTATGGCTCAACTAGAACATTGTAAATGGGCATAAATTCAAGGTAAATCTTTCTTGCCCATATCGATGGTGGAGGTAGACTCAGCACAGCTTATACAAGCCATGAAACTAGATCCAATGGCTGTACACAGGCTACGACATAGAAGCAAATTAAGGGACCAAGAACAAAAATGTAATTAATTTGACAGACATGCTCTTGAAGTTTAATAATTTTCATTAAATAAAGTTATTAGAAGACTTTTAGTTAAAATTCAAAGTTTTGAAGCTTTTGTTAATTAGTAGCTTTTCTATAGAAAGGAGATATGTATAAATTTTTAATTTAATAACACGGAACATCACATGACTATACTGATGCCATGTAAATTGTTCTAATATAGATGGCATATCATTTCTCCATTTCCTGCCTCACTTCATACATCAAGCACTACAAGTCTACAACTACAAGTCGTTTCACTTTATTTTCGATTGGACCTTATGACCATGAGATTACAATTGGACTAAGAGGATTGGCCAATAACTAAATCAGGTCTAATTACCCAAAAGAAGGGCACCTTGCTGTTTGCAAGTCCCCAGCCAAACTCGACAAGATGTTCAGGTGTCATAACTGTTATATTGCCAAAATTTACATACAGAACTGAATTTGGCGCCTTAGTGTTTAGCCAGTCGAGGCATTCCGTTTCTTCTTTCCATAGACTGTATCCAATATTGAAGGGGTGATCTGGTATTTGATTTAAATGTAATTGAAGAGGGCCAATTGGATAAACAAGTGGAAGCATAGATGAGAGTAGGGGTGGTTCGGTATGGGATCCCATACCGAAACCCTTGTCCCGATTTCCAAACCGAAATTTTTGGGAATCCCAATTTCAATACTGATCCAAAACCAAATTTTAGGCAGGCCCAATCTACCAATTTGTTTCTATTAATCTGTGCACAAATCTGCCAATTCAAAAGCATCTGTACACAATCTACCTACTCAAAAGCAATCTGCCAATCTATGCACAATAGCATCTGCCTATTCAATTTCTACTACACATGCATGCAATAACAATGCACATTAATATATTACAACCACAGTTCAATATATATATCCAAATTCCAATAAATAAATAAAATAAATAGTTCAAAAATCTGAGCATTCAACATAGAAATATATGGTTATGAGAAAAAGAACTCAAAATATATCACAACCACAGTTCACCTTGGTGTTGCTGCCACTTCAGAGCCTAACCAATTAGAGCTGTTAATATTGATGGTGGCACCACACTAAGTTCCGCAGCAAGTGCTGAGAAATTCAAAAGAAAATAAAACTCGTCAAAGACCACAAACTTCAAAGAATAAACTTCAATAACTACAAAGATTTTTTCATTTGTTATCTACAATTTGTCAGATTTTGATGTCAGACACCTTTGACTGTATATCACATTTAAACTCTCCATATCCAAGGCCTGGTCTAAATCCATAAACAGGAACAAGTAAAAACAAATTAAAGGAAATGCTAAACGGAAAATTGGCATACATTGATACAACACATATTACAAATAGCATACATACAGAGGCGGATACAATCATACAATTAGCACACATACATACAAAACAAATAGCATACAGAATCAGAGAATTCCCAATTTGGCAATTTCAGATGGAATCATGGAACTATATAAAAACCCCAATTTCAGAATCGGAGAATCAACTATTTCAGAATCCAAACCCCTAATTTCGAAACCCCATTTCCGAATCCCAATCCCTAATCCCCAATTTCGGAATCCCAATCCCTAATTTCGAAACCCAGGTCCCCAATTTCAGAATCCAATTCCAATTCAAATTTTCAATCAAAAATTCCTAAGTTTGAAATCACCAAATCCCTAAGTTTAATACAAATCAGAAACCCTAAACTCCAATTTCAGAAGCCCTAATCCCAATTCGAATTCAAACCAAAGTTGGCAAATGAAAAGTATGGAATGATTCAGGAAGGAAGGTCGCAATTTCTTACCTTCAGCCTTGTGCAGTGCAATACAGACCAAATCGAACAAGAGAGAGACACCGATAGAAGTCTTTAGCGAGAGAGAGAGAGAGAAAGAGAACAGAGACTGACAGAGGAGTCTCTAAAGATCGAAGACGGTGTGGTGTAGGTGTGGTCACTGGTGCAGCCGGATTCAAAGACGGAGAGAGAATAGGTAGGAGAGGTCGAGACTCAAAGCAGAGTGGGTGAGGTGAATAACGGAAGTGAAATGGGAGATCAGATCATCAGACCTAAAAACAAATGAACGGAACAGATTAAATCCAAAACAATGAACGGTTGAAATAATTTTCTTATAATTAAAAAATAATATATATATATATATATAATATTTATTTTCGGTTTGGTATGGGAATACCGAAAAAATGGAGATTCAAAACCGAATCCCATACAGAAAATTTCGGTTTGGTTCGGGATGACATACCGAAAATTTCGGGAATTTTGGTTTGGGATCGGAATTTTTTCTGTTTGGTTTGAGATTTTTTTCCAGCCCTAGATGAGAGAGCTTCCAAAACATCTGGCTCTAAGGCATCAAAAGTATGACGAACAATTGCAGAAGCTTCATGAACTCTATCAGTTAGCTCCATCATGAAGTTAAACAAGATATCGTCGGGATCTGAAGTCCGAATAAAGGTTGGGAGCTCCCTTAAACGGATATCTTTCATTCCTGGAACCTTTTCCAGATATCCATTTGTCAAACAGCTCTCCTCTACCAAAAAAAAGAAAAAAAGAAAAAGAAAAGAAAAGAGAATTTCATTTGCATGTTTAGAAACAAGGAATTAAGAGCTAGCCATAAATTAATTAATGCTTCTGTAGTTGTATATATAATATATTTTACCTTTGAGTGGTGCCAGGCCTTTTTCGATCAAAACACGAAATTGTATAACTCCCATGAAGCTGCATGCCGCAATAATGTAGAACAGCACTATAGGGACTTCAATCTCTTCAGCGGCTGTGATTGTGAACAGCGACATGAAACCATCTGAAACTATGCAAGTTACTGGAGGATTAATGGATGTTGATATGGCATCACTGTTGAGATTCATTAGTAGTTCACGAAAGGGAGCCAATAATTTTTGTTTTCTGATTGAATCACAAAGCAATTGGACATCTTGGGTGGCATCTTCATGTGAATCTGGAAGGCCGTCTGGGATGGCTGCAAACCGGAAATCAGATGAGCCATCAAGGGAATTGGGGCCCAGAGATTTTAGAAAGCGCTTGTGGTTGTACTCAGTGTTGACAAAGGTAATATGAAAACCTCTATGGTGGAGGAGCTTTGCAAATTTAAGCATTGCCTTGATATGGCCTTGAGCTGGAGCCGGAATGCAAACAGCATGAGGCTTAGTAGCTACTGCTGTGGAATCCATTTGAGGTTTTGTGTTTGCCTTGCATTGCTTGCACAAATGCAGATTGTTTATAGTGCTATAGAGCTACTTTTCTCCTCAGCTACTTTTCTACATGTCTTTTGATTTACTGAAGTATACGAGCTCAAAAAAAGAAGCGTAGCTGTTAGGCACATTGAACCTAGGAGATGAGGAAGCAAAAGTTGAAATACGGCCCTTTCCCTCCCTGTATGTTATTTCTTGCTCGTCAAGTTGAATCTGATTGATCATTATAATTAATATAAATTAAGGAAAGTTTTCCAGGATTTGTAGGTTACTCATGAAAATAGTTGTCTCTTTTAATCCTTTTTTTTGGGGGGATTTGTAGGCATACCTTTCTTGCATGAGTAGCCTTCAACTTTGACAAAATAAGGAATTTGTCATCCATTTCTTTGTTTTAAATGCCTTCAATATAGTGAATAATCATACCCAAGCCAATCCTCTCTATAATGTTGTTATTTTAGTCCCTAATGCAATGGCCGTAGCTAGTTTTATTGAGACAATGTCCTGTCTTACTTCTCTCTCTTTTCTGTTTTATTTTTTTCAGTCTGCTTGTATATCTCATGTATGTGTATTTGGTAGTTGTTAAGACCAGCAATAAGAACACCCGCAAAAGTTTTTATTATCAATAATAATATCCTTATATATATGCATAACATTTACTGGATCGATCACATTTTGCACCTTCAGGGTAACATGTCATAATTTGATTCCTCTTTCTTGAATTATCAAAATACATATGGTACCGTACCCATAAATTAGGTTTTTTATTTGATAAGATAAGGTCATAACCTATTTCTTAGCTTTTATGTCAAATGATGATACATTTCGAGTCATGTTCGGCGGGCTTGTAGTTCATACAGATGTGAGATATAGATAAGCTAATTTGTTAGTGCAGTTTCATACTCTCACTTAAACTCAAATTATACATTCCAATTTATACTACCCATATTTAGGTTTTTTATATTTTGATAAAAATTCCTAGAGACTTTTGAAATTACATTAGCACCTCTTGGGTTTAAAATTGATTTCACAAAACTCCATCTGTTAAAATTTCATCCGAAAATTTATCATATAAAAAAACATTAAAATTAAAATTTTACCCTTAGAGGTAGGTAATAACAAACCCCTTGAAATAACCCCATCAAATTACTATTTTTCACATACTCGTCATGAGGTTTTAACCATTACAATATATAAATAGATTATGACCTTACAAAATTGAAGGAGCCAAACCTCTGAGTTGCCATGAGCACCATGTTCTTCAAGAGTGAGAAAAGAAAAAGAATCAAGAAATAGGAGATGTGAAAGAGTAATAGGTCTCTCAAATATGTCAAAAGAGCATATTTTAGATGTTCGATTGTTGCACACTTTTGAGTATTATTTCTCTCGTTATTTCTATTGTTAAGTGTATCATGGGCTCATCAAACTTCCAGCACATCCAATATCGCATGTATTGGATGAAAAGGGATTGACACGTTTCTTTGGATCCAGGGCGCTTGCTGATCGAGGTGAAGAAGCTTAGCAGAATTTCAGATACGCATCAAGGGCAGCCAAAATAGGAGATGAAAGAAAGTTTCAAGAAAAGAAGCTTAGCAGTCAAACAACTTAGCGTAAGGGGAGACGAGGAATATTCAAAATAGGAATTTATTTTCTATAATTTGCTTTAAAGCTGTTTGTGTTTTCCTTCTTTTCAATGTTGTGCATTTAAATATTAATGAATACTTCATGTTGCTTTTTCTTCGAGTTTATGCATTATATAATACATGTTTAATGCCTAACAATGTGTGTATTATTTAATTAGTGATGAGGAGCTAGACGAATTATGCTGAGAAATTATTGTATGGTACCGCAATGTCGCATGTTTTATACCTAAAGTAATCATGAGGATTTGTTTAATCAAAGTAGGGTTTACTTTTTTCTAATTTCTGTAACTGTGTTCGTGTTTATCTTCTTTCTTATATTATGCATTTAAATATTAATGAAAATTGTGCTTTAGCTTCATGTCAACATCTCTCCAACATGATTATTGTAGTAGGAATCCCTACTTTTTTTTAGAAAAAGGGAGAGGGGCTATCTTTTCTAGTGATTTTACATATAATATAATACATATGGTTAATTAGTGCTAATTTTTCTATTGCGTGTAAATATAATACGATGGTTGATGATGAGAGTTGGAGTGAGAAATGACGTGAAAGTGAAACTATAGGACAAATTATTTTGTGGTACTGAAATATTGCTACGTTAAATATTTTGGCTAGTAATCAAGAGGATTATTTGATCAACAACCATTTGGTGTCTCAATAATACTTTTTTTTTGTCAAAATTATATAATACTATTTAGGGTTGTGTTATTTACACATCATTTTTACTTTCCACACACTCGTCTCAATCTTTAGTCATTGAATCGAATAAATTAAAAAAAACAAAAGATAAGAATTAACAAACAACGTGTGAGAAGTAAAAGGGACTGCATGGATAGCACCACCCTACCGTTTATATAGCTATACCCGATTATTATTTGAGGCGATGAATAACAGTAACAAAACATCGCCAGAGCTAAAGGAAGAAATACATGACCAGAAATATTCTTACGGATGACATCTAGATTTTTCTCAGTAGCACTTGATTCACTAACATGTTTAAGTTTTTGGATGAAGAACCATGTGGTTCAGTAGCTTCTTCTGCATCTTCTTCCACATATGACCTTATTTTTCATCTTCTCACCCTTCTCTCCCTCGATTAACTCTTTGACAAGCTTCTCGACCTCATCCCTCTTCACATCATTACTAATCTCCATGCCAATGCCCCATTCATTGCAACTATAGCGGCAGTCCATCTGCTGGTCGCCAAAGAATGGCCAACAGAGCATAGGCACTCCTGCAGTGAGGCTCTCCAAGGTTGAATTCCAACCGCAGTGTGTTAAAAATCCTCCCACTGATGGGTGTTTCAAGACTTGCTCTTGTGGGCACCAACCTGCAATGAGACTTCTTTCTTTTGTTTCAGCCAAAAACTCGGGCGGCAAAGGCTCTGATTGGCCAATAACCAAATCAGGTCTAATTACCCAAAAGAAGGGAACCTTGCTGTTTGCAAGTCCCCAACCAAACTCGACAAGATGTTCAGGTGTCATAACTGTTATACTGCCAAAATTCACATACACAACTGAATTTGGCGCCTTAGCGTTTAGCCACTCGAGGCATTCTGTTTCTTTTTTCCATAGACTGTATCCAATATTCAAGGGGTGTTCTGGTATTTGATTGAGATGTAATTGAAGAGGGCCAATTGGATAAACAAGTGGTAGCATGGATGAGAGAGCCTCCAAAACATTTGGCTCTAAGGCATCAAAAGTATGAAGAACAACTGCCGAAGCTTTATGAGCTCTATCGGTTGATTCTATCATGAAGTTAAATATGATGTCGTCGGGATCTGAAGTCCGAATAAAGGTTGGGAGCTCCTTTAAACGGATTTCTTTCATTCCTGGAATCCAATCTATAACCTTTTCCAAATAGCCATTTGTCAAACAGATATCATCTACAACACGAAAAATTTCATTTACATGCTTAGGAATAAGCAAATAAGAGTTAAAGACAAATTACGCAATTGTTTGAAAAGTTGTATTTATGTCACCTTTGAGTGGTGCAAGTCCATTTTCAACCAAAGCACGAAATTGTATAACGCCCATAAAGCTGCATGCAGCAATAGTGTAGAACAGCACCATAGGGACTTCAATCTCTTCAGCGGTTGTGATTGTGAACGGCAACATGAAACCATCTGAAACTACGCAAGTTACTGGAGGATTAGTGGATGTTGATATGGCATCACCGTTTAGTTTCATGAGTAGTTCCCGGAAGGGAGCCAAGAAATTTTGTTTTCTGATTGAATCACAAAGCAATAGGACATCTTGGGTGGTATCTGCATCTGAATCTGGAAGGCCGTCTGGGATGGCTTTAAATTGGAAATCAGGCATGCCATCAAGGGAGTTGGGGCCCGAGGATTTTAGAAAGCGCCAGTGGTTGTACTTGGAACTGACAAAGGTAATATGAAAACCTCTATGATGGAGGAGCTTTGCAAATTTAAGCATTGCCTTGATATGGCCTTGAGCTGGAGCCGGAATGTAAACAGCATGAGGCTTAGTAGCTACTGCTGTGGGATCCATTTGAGGTTTTGTGTTTGCATTGCATTGCATGCACAAATGCAGACTGTTTATAGTGCTACTGAGATACTTTTCTCCTCAGCTACTTTTCTACATGTCTTGTGATATACTGAAGTATAGGAGGTCAAAAAAAGAAGCGTAGCTGTTAGGCACATTGAAACTAGGTGTCACATCCCGGCCCGGGGTGCATCACTTCCCGGGCCCGCTCCACCACCGTAGCACGATATTGTCGGCTTTGGGCCCCGACCACGCCCTCACAGTTTTGTTTATGGAAACTCACGAGCAACTTCCCAGTGGATCACCCATCCTGGGAGTGCTCTAGCCCCCTTCTCGCTTAACTTCGGAGTTCCTACGGAACCCGAAGCCAGTGAGCTCCCAAAAGGCCTTGTGCTAGATAGGGATGGGAATATACATTTAAGGATCACTTCCCTGGGCAATGTGGGATGTCACAATCCACCCCCCTTAGGGGCCCGACGTCCTCGTCGGCACACTTCCGGCCAGGGATTGGCTGTGATACCAATTGTCACATCCCGGCCCGGGGTGCATCACTTCCCGGGCCCGCTCCACCACTGTTGCATGATATTGTCCGCTTTGGGCCCTGACCACGCCCTCACGGTTTTGTCTCTGGGAACTCACGAGCAACTTCCTAGTGGGTCACCCATCCTGGGAGTGCTCTAGCCCCCTTCTCGCTTAACTTCGGAGTTCCTACGGAACCCAAAGTCAGTGAGCTCCAAAAAGGTCTCGTGCTAGGTAGGGATGGGAATATACATTTAAGGATCACTTACCTGGGCGATGTGGGATGTCACATAAGAGATGAAGAAGCAAATGTTGAAATACGGCCCTTTCCCTCCCTGTATGTTATTTCTTGCTTGTCAAGTTGAATCTGATTGATCATTATAATTAATATAAATTAAGGAAAGTTTTCTAGGATTTGTAGGTTACTCATGAAAATAGTTGACTCTTTTAATCCTTTTTTTTTTGGGGGATTTGTAGGCATACCTTTTTTTCATGAGTAACCTTCAACTTTGACAAAATAAGGAATTTGTCATCCATTTCTTCATTTAAAATGCCTTCAATACAGTGAATAGTCATACCTAAGTCAATTCTCTCAATAATGTTGTTATTTTAGTCCCTAATGCAATGGCCGTAGCTAGTTTTATTGAGACAATGTCCTGTCTTACTTCTCTCTCTTTTTTGGTTTATTTTTTCCAGTCTGCCTGTATATCTCATGTATGTGTATTACTTATTGGTAGTTGTTAAGACCAACAATAAGAACACCCGTAAAAGTTATTATTATCAATAATAATATCCTTTTATATATGCATAACATTTACTGGATCGATCCCATTTTGCACCTCCAGGGTAACATGCCATAATTTGATTCCTCTCTCTTGAATTATCAAAATACATATGGTACCGTACCCATAAATTAGGTTTGTTATTTGATAAGATAAGGTCATAACCTATTTCTTAACTTTTATGTCAAATGATGATACATTTCGAGTCATGGTGGGCGGGCTTGCAGTTCATACAGATGTGAGATATAGATTAAGCTAATTTGTTAGTGCAGTTTCATACTCTCACTTGCACTCAAATTATACATTCCAATTTATACTACCCATATTGAGGTTTTTTTTTATTTTGATAAAAATTCCTAGAGACTTTCAAAATTACATTAGCACCCCTTAGGTTTAAAATTGATTTCACAAAACTCCATCTGTTAAAATTTCATCCGAAAATGTATCATATAAAAATAATAAAATGAAATTTTTGCCCTTAGAGGTAATTTACAAACCCCTTGAAATAACCCCATCAAATTACTATTTTTCACATAATCGTCATGAGGTTTTAACCATTACAATATATAAATAGATTATGACCTTACAAAATTGAAGGAGCCAAACCTCTGAGTTGCCATGAGCACCACGTTCATCAAGAGTGAGAAAAGAAAAAGAATCAAGAAATACGTTTTAGAATGATTTTATGAAATTGAATGCCATGTCGAATGCCATATATATTTATTGCTATGTTTATGTGATTATATGTTGAGGCACTGCGGGCGCCAGGTAAGTCAAGTAAGTATGTACTTTCGTTATGATGGTTATGGTGATATCTATGAGATTAGAATATGGCTCATTTACCTGCACATCGGGGTTTGTGCTCCGCCAGAGTAGGGCTTAGCTTTCACGTGATCGTTCACCTCCCGCACCATACGCTCACCTTGGATCCAAGGCAGGTGCCAGCCTGTCGTACAGACCACTATAGGTGGTTCCGACTTGTAGGTGACTCGCGATTCGTCGACAGCCTTCACGTGACCGTAGCACAGAGTGTTTATATATATACCCAGCTTGTCGTACAGACCACTACAGGTGGTTCCGACATGGGTCCAGGTTATTGTTTGAGAGTTAAATTGAGGATTTGGTTGATGAGCCATAGATTCAGCCGTATAGGTCACTATAGGTGACTCCGGCTGATTTATATGCATTGCCGGCATGTTATGCATTGAGATATCACCTGTTTGACTTTGATGATATTTGTTGCATGATTGATCTTGAATATGGTTCATTCGGACATGGCCATATTTGATTGATGGTTCTCAGCATTAGTACGTATGTATATATTTTTCTGGGAAGTATACATGTTTTTACGGTGAGGGGTTATAACTTTTATATCGAAGTGATTTTGGTAAAACTTTGTTTTTGCCCACTCACACTTTTGTTTTGTGCCCCTCCAGGTATTAGATAGCGTTGGTGGCAAGCGAGGGTTCAAGGCAATTCTGACAGTGCATTATCCATGTAAATATTCTAGCTTTCCTGTTTTATCTTTCTGCACTGCACCTAGGTGCTCGAACTTTGTAAATTATGTTTCTGACCTTCACACTCTTCCATGATCTTGTATCACTAGTTGTATTATTCTAGTGCTTATTATCTATATATATAATTTCGCACTGCGCACATGGCTACGTCACGCTTACGTGAGGGCCAGCACGTCCCGATGTTCGAGTCGGGGTGTGTCAGTTTGGTATCAGAGCCTAGGTTTGGCAGTCCTGTATATTTAGTGAATATTCTAACTATTTTGGTGTCTTCTGTCAGAATTATGCCGCCTCGACGAGAGCCACTTCCAATTTCTGAGCCTAGTTTCCCTGATATAGCTCAATTAGGGGAAGCTATCGCTAATGCCATTCAGTCGACGTTTCGACCTCCTCAGAGGACTCATCTGGAAACTGTTTATAATCTGAAGTTGAATACCTTTGTGGGTAATGAAGGGCACGAGGGTGCTGAAAAATGGTTGAATCATGTTGATAAAACCTTTAGACTGATGCAGAGTCAGGGGAGTTTACCTGCAGACATGTGGGTTGAGACGGCCTCATGGTTCTTGGGTAAAGAACCAGCGTCTTGGTGGGAACAGTCGGCTGAGGAGTTACCTCGGGAGGAAGCTGGAGATTGGGAAATATTTAAGCAGCTATTCCATAAGAGATTTATTACTCCCGCGTACATCGACAATAAGAAACATGAGTTTACAAGTTTAAAGCAGAAGAAGATGTCTGCGAACGAGTATTATAGGAAGTTTACAGACTTGTCCAGATATCACCCTAAGCTGGCAATGAATCCAGTGGAGATGTTTTGTTGATTCAAGTTGGGTACTCGTAAGAAGTGGCGTACTTTGGCTACCGGGATTCCCTGTTGGACCTATCATGGGTTTTATGAGATTTTGCTGCAGATTGAGGATTCTGAGAACTTGCCTAATAACAGCGATGAAGAAGAAAAAGATAATTCTAAGAAGAATGACAAAGGCAAAGGTCTAGTATCACAAGGGCCCAGAAAGACGCAAAGTTTTAAGAAAAGTGGGACTAGTTCGAGTTTATCCAATGGAGGATTTAGTTCCCCAAGCCAAAACAGAGGTGGTAGATTTGCTGGTGGGCCGCGTTTTCAGAGGCAGCGGGATGTTGGTGGTTCTGGTGGTTCAGGATTTGCTTTTTGTCAGAGGTGTAATAGCCGACATGCTGGCGAGTATAGGTAGGGTACTTGAGGGTGTTTTACTTATGGACAGTTTGGTCATCGAGCAACTAATTGTCCATAGAGTCAGCAGAGGCTGCAAATGCCTTCCTTTCCAGCACTAGTGCCGAGTCATAAGGCACCAGCATCGAGTGGTTATGGTCAGCCGAGTCGAGGGAGCACTTATCATTATCAGGGTGATGTGGTGCCATATCCAGCAGCGCCGTATCCCTATTCCCAGGATCCATATTATTTGAGTGGCTATCAGGGTAGATATCCTCAGTATTCTGGAGGATATGCTTCGTATCCATCTTATCCAGCTAGTGGGTCACAGTGGTATTCAGGTGTTCAGCCACAGCAAGGTGGTGTTACCTCGAGTAGCGCAGGTACATCAAGACAGCCTAGTCATTTGGGACAGAGTTGTGGTACACCTGGGCGTAGTGGTCAGTCTAGCAGAGGTTGAGGAAGACGTCAACAGAACCAGGGACGTATTCATAATCTTTCAGTGCAGGACGCTCAGAACAACCCTGATTTGATAATAGGTACGTTAAATGTTCTTCGACATTTTACTAAAGTTTTGATTGACTGTGGTGCTACCCATTCGATTATTTCTCATACATTTGCTCAATTGACGCAACCTAATCCCACACCTCTTGGATATGAGATAGAGTTTTCTATGCCTAGAGGTGAGACGTGCCAGGTAGGGTGGATGTATCCAGGATGCCCTGTGTTGGTGGAGGATGTAGTTATGCCCGCTAACCTTATTCCGTTAGATCTTGCTGAATTTGATGTTATTTTGGGCACTGATTGGTTACATTATAATCTAGATGGCCGGAGATTATACCATTTGGAAGCCCAATGGTTGCCGGAGATGGCCACAAAATAGCCTTAAATGTGACTGGTCCGCGAAAAACAGGAAAACTCGCCAGAAACTGGGTAAACTTTAAATGTCCATAACTTATTCAATAATCAACGAAATCTAGTGATTAAAAAAAATCATACTTCTCGATGAGACGAAGAGAATGGTATCTTTCTTGACGGCTAACTCGCCGTAGTGTGGCCGGAAAACTGCTCGAAATTGGATAACCATTTTCGAGTTAGTCAATTTCGAGCCGTTTTCTGGCCAAAATACTGCGAGTTAGCCATCAGGAAGATACCATTCTCTTCATCTCATCGAGAAGTATGATTTTCATTTTTGAATCACTTGATTTCGTTGATTATTGAAGAAGTTATGAACGTTTAAAGTTTACCCAGTTTCTAGCGAGTTTTCCAGTTTTTCCGCGGACCAGTCACATTTGAGGCTATTTTTCGGCCATCTCTAGCAACCATTGGGCTTCCAAATGGCATAATCTTGTTCTACACTTTCCTATCTTCATTTTGATATATTATGAGTCGAATTTGGTTAAAAAACGATTGAGTTATGAAGCTTTGAAAATTGTTCAAAGAGTTTTTAACGGAATGACCATTTGTGATGTGTTTGATTGATCTGATGGATCATTTCTATTGATTTTCAATCAGGGACCAAAATGATGTATTTGATCAATGTCAGAGACTTTTGTGATAAAAACCCTTTAGAAAACAAATTGAATAGGAAGAATACGGTGGCTTAGAAAGCAAGAAAAAAGGTAGGAAAATGCTAAAAAGCTATGAGTCACAACTAAATGCGGCAACTGAGAATATTTATAAGGGCACTTTAAAGAAAAACTTCCGATACTGTTTATTTTAACGAAAAACCACATTTTTACACTAAAAAGTCAATCATGGTACTATTCACTTTACCCTTTATTTTGTCCGCTCAAAATTTTCTAGTCATTTTCATTACATTTCTTATTTACTAGCCTTCATGCACGAGCTCACGCGCATGCAAAAGGTATTTTTTGAATCAAGGCGTGCTACACGTGACTTACACGTTTTAAATGTATTTATATGCGTAAATTGATAAAAGCAAAGTCAAATATTTGAAGTAAATGAATCATTTTAGATCATCCTAGAAGTAACCTTTCATAAACCAATTAAAGCAGCTGAATTCACATAATAAAATCGGTCTCTATAGAATTTACATTAAGAATAGAGAAAATAATATTTAATAAACAATTGATTGAATCCCATTATTGCTAGCCATTGTGAGGCCAAGCTCACCCCCTCCCCCATAGTCCTTAGTGTAGATAATATTGTTTGTTTAAAAAAAAAAATCATTTGACAATTAATTTAATCACATTATTCTTCGCGTGCGAAAGACCATTTTTATAACCGGCATTACACGCTTCTTACGATGTTTTGAACAGGTTTAAAAATAGAGAAAATAATATTTAATAGACAACTGATCGAATCACATTATTGCTAGCCCATTGTTAGGCTAAGCCCACCCCCTCCTCTTAGTGTAGATAATATCGTTTGTTACATAAAAAAAACAATCATTTGACAACTTATTTAATCACATTATTATTACCATGTGAAAGACCTTTTTTATATCACGTGGGCACCATGAACTTTGTCATTTGTTTATTATTTTCCCTCTTCCCTTTTATTTTTTTATTCTATACACATAAGACAAAAGTTTTGGTGTCACCAGCTTCGACAAAAATAAGTGGACCAAAATGCCCCTCAGCCGAAAAAATTCAAAACTTGCCCAAAATCATATTTCAAATTATGCAAGGGTAAATTAGTCATGTGGGCATCAAAAAACTATGCTACACTGCTTTACTTTACCTCTGGCTTTCTATATAAGATACATATGGTTAATTAGTGCTATTTTTTCTATTGCGTGTAAATATAATACAATGGTTGATGATGAGAGTTGGAGTCAGAAATGTCATGAAAGTGAAGCTTTAGGACAAATTATTTTGTGGTACTGAAATATCGCTATGTTAAATATTTTGGCTAGTAATCAAGAGGATTGTTTGATCAACAACCATTTGGGGTCTCAGTAATACTATTTTTTTTGTCAAAATTATATAATACTATTTAGGGTTGTGTTATTTACACATCATTTTTACTTTCCATACACTCGTCTCAATCTTTAATCGTTGAATCGAATGAATTAAAAAAATCAAAAGATAAAAATTAACAAACAACGTGCAAGAAGTAAAAGGGACTGCGTAGATAGCACCACCCTACTGTTTATACAGCTATAACCGATTATTATTGGAGGCAATGAATAACAATAACAAAACATCGCCGGAGCTAAAGGCAAAAATACATGACCAGAAATATTCTTACGGATGACATCTAGATTTTTCTCTGTAGCACTTTATTCACTAACATGTTTAAGTTTTTGGATGAAGAACCATGTGGTTTAGTAGCTTCTTCTGCAAGCTTCTTCCACATCATGACCTTATTTTTCATCTTCTCACCCTTCTCTCCCTCGATTAACTCTTTGACAAGCTTCTCGACCTCATCCCTCTTCACATCATTACTAATCTCCATGCCAATGCCCCATTCATTGCAACTATAGCGGCAGTCCATCTGCTGGTCGCCAAAGAATGGCCAACAGAGCATAGGCACTCCTGCAGTGAGGCTCTCCAAGGTTGAATTCCAACCGCAGTGTGTTAAAAATCCTCCCACTGATGGGTGGTTCAGGACTTGCTCTTGTGGGCACCAACCCGCAATGAGACCTCTTTCTTTTGTTTCAGCCAAAAACTCGGGCGGCAAAAGTGCTGATTGGCCAATAACCAAATCAGGTCTAATTACCCAAAAGAAAGGAACCTTGCTGTTTGCAAGTCCCCAGCCAAACTCGACAAGATGTTCAGGTGTCATAACTGTTATACTACCAAAATTCACATACACAACTGAATTTGGCGCCTTAGTGTTTAGCCACTCGAGGCATTCTGTTTCTTCTTTCCATAGACTGTATCCAATATTCAAGGGGTGTTCTGGTATTTGGTTGAGATGTAATTGAAGAGGGCCAATTGGGTAAACAAGTGGTAGCATAGATGAGAGAGCCTCCAAAACATCTGGCTCTAAGGCATCAAAAGTATGAAGAACAACTGCGAAAGCTTTATGAGCTCTATCGGTTGATTCCATTATGAAGTTAAAGATGATGTCGTCGGGATCTGAAGTCCGAATAAAGGTTGGGAGCTCCTTTAAACGGATATCTTTCAATCCTGGAATCCAATCTATAACCTTTTCCAAATAGCCATTTGTCAAACAGATATCATCTACAACACGAAAATTTTCATTTACATGCTTAGGAATAAGCAAATAAGAGTTAAAGACAAATTAACCAATTGTTTGAAAAGTTGTATTTATGTCACCTTTGAGTGGTGTAAGTCCCCTTTCAACCAAAGCACGAAATTGTATAAAGCCCATAAAGCTGCATGCAGCAATAGTGTAGAACAGCACCATAGGGACTTCAATCTCTTCAGCGGCTGTGATTGTGAATGGCGACATGAAACCATCTGAAACTATGCAAGTTACTGGAGGATTAGTGGATGTTGATATGGCATCACCGTTGAGTTTTATGAGTAGTTCACGGAAGGGGGCCAAGAAATTTTGTTTTCTGATTGAATCACAAAGCAATAGGACATCTTGGGTGGTATCTGCATCTGAATCTGGAAGGCCGTCTGGGATGGCTTTGAATTGGAAATCAGGCAAGCCATCAAGGGAGTTGGGGCCCCAGGATTTTAGAAAGCGTTTGTGGTTGAACTCCGAGTTGACAAATGTAATATGAAAGCCTCTATGGTGGAGTAGCTTTGCAAATTTAAGCATTGCCTTTATATGGCTTTGAGCTGGCGAAGGAATACAAACAGCATGAGGTTTGTTGTTAGCTGCTGCCTTGGAGTCCATCTTAGATTGTGCTTATGCGTTTGTGCTTGCACTGAGCTAGGCACTAACTCAGGGCTGGGTGGGTAGGAGGGAGGATATAGCTAAGCAGTGGTAAGGAAATCACAAGGTCGTTGTATATCCTTTAAGAATGAGATAAAACTAAGTTGATAAGATAAGGTACTAGAGGACTAGAGGAGAGGAGAGGATAAGATTATGGATATAGAGCCTATCGTTCAACGAATGGCTCTCGTTTAAAGCTGTGTTTTGTGCCCCCCTCTCTCTACTCTATTTCTCTCTCCTCATCTCTTCTCTCCTCTCTCTACTCACGCCAGATCCTCTCTATTTCGATCCATTGCCTTTGTTGCTATTGTCTTCTCTTTATTTTGTAGCCATTAGATAAACAATTACAGTAAAATCAACTGTCAAGATTAACAATGGTGTGCAGAAAGTAAAAAAGGTGTTGAAATCACTGTCCCTGTAATTCCTAAAAATACACGTCACCAACACCTCCTCTACCAGAAGCGCAAACGCTTTAAAAGTACAAGATGAGAATGAATCAGCAATCACATACTGTTACTGTTGGAGCTTTTCCGGTTTTCCAGCATAAACAGGAGGGATCTCAGTCTCACAATCCAAAAGTGAGCCAACCGCATGGGACTCCAGCTCAAATATTGTGTTGACGACTATACCCTTGGTTTCCTTGAACCTCCTAGCATGGTTTGCAAAGCAACTGTACCCGGTGTCCATGTAAGCAAACGAAGGAAGCACATTTGCAGGAACTGGGTTGACATAACTCGGAACAACAGACTCAGGGTCTGATGGTTTGAAAACTGTGCCAAGTCGGTCATACCGGCCCGGAAGGTGGAGGAGAAGCCCTAGAAAACCAGCCCCGGAAGTGAAAAACAGATAAGATGGAACCTTGAACTCATTGGCTACGTCAATCATGGTGGTGCAGAACATATCAATAACCAAACCAGAAACGAAGGAGTTGGGCAGAACATGGTCAGCTATGGCGTCTCTGACGTGGCACTTGTAGTTCTCTATGTAAACTGTGGCGTATTTCTCCCCAGATTGTTGAAGAATCTCGAATGGGCGGTTCACGCTGGGAAGGTCTATGATTTTTATGTGGGCGTGGGAGGCTGCAAGTGATCGAGCAGTGCTAGGGTTTGAGTCCAAAGTAGTGGAGGATTCATATGGTGGTTTCATGACAAGGATTGTGACAGAGAATTTGTCACAACAGTCGAGTAATCGTTTCGAAAACTCTACGGTTGATACAAGATGACCAACCGCCGGTGTCGGAACAAACACCAGCTCTGATCTGTTCATTGTGCGTATGATCAGTTGAGATGGTACAAATAATTTTAATCGCGTCTTGATATAAATTTAGGTAGGAGTGGTGTGTGGATGAAGGACGAGGAAACGTCATACATTTTTATGTCGAGTCTTGATATAAGTTTTGATAGAGTTGTGTGTGAATGAAGGATGAGGGAACGTCTTATATTTTATGTGGTATACACAATTTATGAAGAGAAACAAAAAAAGTTAATATATATATATATATTTTTTTTTTTGAGTACATTGATATTTTACACTAAGGGGAGGAAAAATTCGGCAAAACCACACAATAGGCAATCTAATTTGGTATCGAATTCGCCATCCACGAGTTTCGAACCAAAGACCTCTCACTTTTAAGTGAAGAAGAATACCACCAGACTGTAGTGTTTTGAAACTGAAATTGAAGAAAGTCAATTTCATTCACATAAGGACCAAGACCCAGAAGTTACATCGGAAAAGCGAGGAAACTTCTACATCAGATGCTAATTGGCTCGATTAATAAGACTTCCAATATGGTGGCCAGTTCACTTCAGGTTAGCCAGCATGTACACTTACAATATGATGGCCAGTCCACTTCAGGTTAGCCAGCATGTTGTTTATGGCTCAACTAGAACATTGTAAATGGGCATAAATTCAAGGTAAATCTTTCTTGCCCATATCGATGGTGGAGGTAGACTCAGCACAGCTTATACAAGCCATGAAACTAGATCCAATGGCTGTACACAGGCTACGACATAGAAGCAAATTAAGGGACCAAGAACAAAAATGTAATTAATTTGACAGACATACTCTTGAAGTTTAATATTTTTCATTAAATAAAGTTATTAGAAGACTTTTAGTTAAAATTCAAAGTTTTGAAGCTTTTGTTAATTAGTAGCTTTTCTATAGAAAGGAGATATGTATAAATTTTTAATTTAATGACACGGAACATCACATGACTATACTGATGCCATGTAAATTGTTCTAATATAGATGGCATATCATTTCTCCATTTGCTGCCTCACTTCATACATCAAGCACTACAAGTCTACAACTACAAGTCGTTTCACTTTATTTTCGATTGGACCTTATGACCATGAGATTACAATTGGACTAGGAGGATTGGCCAATAACTAAATCAGGTCTAATTACCCAAAAGAAGGGCACCTTGCTGTTTGCAAGTCCCCAGCCAAACTCGACAAGACGTTCAGGTGTCATAACTGTTATACTGCCAAATTTTACATACACAACTGAATTTGGCACCTTAGTGTTTAGCCAGTCGAGGCATTCTGTTTCTTCTTTCCATAGACTGTATCCAATATTGAAGGGGTGATCTGGTATTTGATTCAGATGTAATTGAAGAGGGCCAATTGGATAAACAAGTGGAAGCATAGATGAGAGTAGGGGTGGTTCGGTATGGGATCCCATACCGAAACCCTTGTCCCGATTTCCAAACCGAAATTTTTGGGAATCCCAATTTCAATACTGATCCAAAACCAAATTTTAGGCAGGCCCAATCTACCAATTTGTTTCTATTAATCTGTGCACAAATCTGCCAATTCAAAAGCATCTGTGCACAATCTGCCTATTCAAAAGCAATCTGCCAATCTGTGCACAATAGCATCTGCCTATTCAATTTCTACTACACATGAATGCAATAACAATGCACATTAATATATTACAACCACAGTTCAATATATATATCCAAATTCCAATAAATAAATAAAATAAATAGTTCAAAAATCTGAGCATTCAACATAGAAATATATGGTTATGAGAAAAAGAACTCAAAATATATCACAACCACAGTTCACCATGGTGTTGCTGCCACTTCAGAGCCTAACCAATTAGAGCTGTTAATATTGATGGTGGCACCACACTAAGTTCCGCAGCAAGTGCTGAGAAATTCAAAAGAAAATAAAACTCGTCAAAGACCACAAACTTCAAAGAATAAACTTCAATAACTACAAAGATTTTTTCATTTGTTATCTACAATTTTTGTCAGATTTCAATGTCAGACACCTTTGACTGTATATCACATTTAAACTCTCCATATCCAAGGCCTGGTCTAAATCCATAAATAGGAACAAGTAAAAACAAATTAAAGGAAATGCTAAACGGAAAATTGGCATACATTGATACAACAGATATTACAAATAGCATACATACAGAGGCGGATACAATCATACAATTAGCACACATACATACAAAACAAATAGCATACAGAATCAGAGAATTCCCAATTTGGCAATTTCAGATGGAATCATGGAACTATATAAAAACCCCAATTTCAGAATCGGAGAATCAACTATTTCAGAATCCAAACCCCTAATTTCAAAACCCCATTTCCGAATCCGAATCCCTAATCCCCAATTTCGGAATCCCAATCCCTAATTTCGAAACCCAGGTCCCCAATTTCAGAATCCAATTCCAATTCAAATTTTCAATAAAAAATTCCTAAGTTTGAGATCACCAAATCCCTAAGTTTAATACAAATCAGAAACCCTAAACTCCAATTTCAGAAGCCCTAATCCCAATTCGAATTCAAACCAAAGTTGGCAAATGAAAAGTATGAAATGATTCAGGAAGGAAGGTCGCAATTTCTTGCCTTCAGCCTTGTGCAGTGCAATACAGACCAAATCGAACAAGAGAGAGACACCGATAGAAGTCTCTAGCGAGGGAGAGAGAGAGAGAGAGAGAGAGAGAAAGAGAACAGAGACTGACAGAGGAGTCTCTAAAGATCGAAGACGGTGTG
Source organism: Heteromeles arbutifolia (assembly GCA_024362995.1). Taxonomy (NCBI): domain Eukaryota; kingdom Viridiplantae; phylum Streptophyta; class Magnoliopsida; order Rosales; family Rosaceae; genus Heteromeles; species Heteromeles arbutifolia. Next base: position 10,161,171 of record JANCRC010000012.1, on the reverse strand, counting down.
GTGTAGGTGTGGTCACTGGTGCAGCCGGATTCAAAGACGGAGAGAGAATAGGTAGGAGAGGTCGAGACTCAAAGCAGAGTGGGTGAGGTGAATAACGGAAGTGAAATGGGAGATCAGATCATCAGACCTAAAAACAAATGAACGGAACAGATTAAATCCAAAACAATGAACGGTTGAAATAATTTTCTTATAATTAGAAAATAATATATATATATATAATATTTATTTTCGGTTTGGTATGGGAATACCGAAAAAATGGAGATTCAAAACCGAATCCCATACAGAAAATTTCGGTTTGGTTCGATATGACATACCGAAAATTTCGGGAATTTTGATTTGGGATCGGAATTTTTTCTGTTTGGTTTGGGATTTTTTTCCAGCCCTAGATGAGAGAGCTTCCAAAACATCTGGCTCTAAGGCATCAAAAGTATGAAGAACAACTGCAGAAGCTTCATGAACTCTATCAGTTACCTCCATCATGAAGTTAAACAAGATATCGTCGGGATCTGAAGTCCGAATAAAGGTTGGGAGCTCCCTTAAACGGATATCTTTCATTCCTGGAATCCAATCTATAACCTTTTCCAGATATCCATTTGTGAAACAGCTCTCCTCTACCAAAAAAAGAAAAAAAAGAAAAAGAAAAGAAAAGAGAATTTCATTTGCATGTTTAGAAACAAGGAATTAAGAGCGAGCCATAAATTAATTAAAGCTTCTGTAGTTGTATATATAATATATTTTACCTTTGAGTGGTGCCAGGCCTTTTTCGATCAAAACACGAAATTGTATAACTCCCATGAAGCTGCATGCCGCAATAGTGTAGAACAGCACTATAGGGACTTCAATCTCTTCAGCGGCTGTGATTGTGAACAGCGACATGAAACCATCTGAAACTATGCAAGTTACTGGAGGATTAATGGATGTTGATATGGCATCACTGTTGAGATTCATTAGTAGTTCACGAAAGGGAGCCAATAATTTTTGTTTTCTGATTGAATCACAAAGCAATTGGACATCTTGGGTGGCATCTTCATGTGAATCTGGAAGGCCGTCTGGGATGGCTGCAAACCGGAAATCAGATGAGCCATCAAGGGAATTGGGGCCCAGAGATTTTAGAAAGCGCTTGTGGTTGTACTCAGTGTTGACAAAGGTAATATGAAAACCTCTATGGTGGAGGAGCTTTGCAAATTTAAGCATTGCCTTGATATGGCCTTGAGCTGGAGCCGGAATGCAAACAGCATGAGGCTTAGTAGCTACTGCTGTGGAATCCATTTGAGGTTTTGTGTTTGCCTTGCATTGCTTGCACAAATGCAGATTGTTTATAGTGCTATAGAGCTACTTTTCTCCTCAGCTACTTTTCTACATGTCTTTTGATTTACTGAAGTATACGAGCTCAAAAAAAGAAGCGTAGCTGTTAGGCACATTGAACCTAGGAGATGAGGAAGCAAAAGTTGAAATACGGCCCCTTCCCTCCCTGTATGTTATTTCTTGCTCGTCAAGTTGAATCTGATTGATCATTATAATTAATATAAATTAAGGAAAGTTTTCCAGGATTTGTAGGTTACTCATGAAAATAGTTGTCTCTTTTAATCCTTTTTTTTGGGGGGATTTGTAGGCATACCTTTCTTGCATGAGTAGCCTTCAACTTTGACAAAATAAGGAATTTGTCATCCATTTCTTTGTTTTAAATGCCTTCAATATAGTGAATAATCATACCCAAGCCAATCCTCTCTATAATGTTGTTATTTTAGTCCCTAATGCAATGGCCGTAGCTAGTTTTATTGAGACAATGTCCTGTCTTACTTCTCTCTCTTTTCTGTTTTATTTTTTTCAGTCTGCTTGTATATCTCATGTATGTGTATTTGGTAGTTGTTAAGACCAGCAATAAGAACACCCGCAAAAGTTTTTATTATCAATAATAATATCCTTATATATATGCATAACATTTACTGGATCGATCCCATTTTGCACCTTCAGGGTAACATGTCATAATTTGATTCCTCTTTCTTGAATTATCAAAATACATATGGTACCGTACCCATAAATTAGGTTTTTTATTTGATAAGATAAGGTCATAACCTATTTCTTAGCTTTTATGTCAAATGATGATACATTTCGAGTCATGTTCGGCGGGCTTGTAGTTCATACAGATGTGAGATATAGATAAGCTAATTTGTTAGTGCAGTTTCATACTCTCACTTACACTCAAATTATACATTCCAATTTATACTACCCATATTTAGGTTTTTTATATTTTGATAAAAATTCCTAGAGACTTTTGAAATTACATTAGCACCTCTTGGGTTTAAAATTGATTTCACAAAACTCCATCTGTTAAAATTTCATCCGAAAATTTATCATATAAAAAAACATTAAAATTAAAATTTTACCCTTAGAGGTAATAACAAACCCCTTGAAATAACCCCATCAAATTACTATTTTTCACATACTCGTCATGAGGTTTTAACCATTACAATATATAAATAGATTATGACCTTACAAAATTGAAGGAGCCAAACCTCTGAGTTGCCATGAGCACCATGTTCTTCAAGAGTGAGAAAAGAAAACGAATCAAGAAATAGGAGATGTGAAAGAGTAATAGGTCTCTCAAATATGTCAAAAGAGCATATTTTAGATGTTCGATTGTTGCACACTTTTGAGTATTATTTCTCTCGTTATTTCTATTGTTAAGTATATCATGGGCTCATCAAACTTCCAACACATCCAATATCGCATGTATCGGATGAAAAGGGATTAACACGTTTCTTTGGATCCAGGGCGCTTGCTGATCGAGGAGAAGAAGCTTAGCAGAATTTCAGATACGCATCAAGTGCAGCCAAAATAGGAGATTAAAGAAAGTTTCAAGAAAAGATGCTTACCAGCCAAACAAATTAACGTAAGGGGAGACGAGGAATATTCAAAGTAGAACGTAAGGGGAGACGAGGAATATTCAAAGTAGGAATTTATTTTCTATAATTTGCTTTAACCCTGTTTGTGTTTTCCTTCTTTTCAATGTTGTGCATTTATATATTAATGAATACTTCATGTTGCTTTTTCTTCGAGTTGATACATCATATAATACATGTTTAATGTCTAACAATACGTGTATAATTTAATTAGTGATGAGGAGCTAGACGAATTATGCCGAAAAATTATTGTATGATACTGCAATTTCGCATGTTTTATACCTCAAGTAATCATGAGGATTTGTTTAATCAAAGTAGGATTTGATTTTCTCTAATTTCTGTAACAGTGTTCGTGTTTATCTTCTTTCCTATATTATGCATTTAAATATTAATGAAAATTGTGCTTTAGCTTCATGTCAACATCTCTCCAATATGATTATTGCAGTAGGAATTGTTACTGTTTTTTTAGAAAAAGGGAGAGAGAGGGGCTATCTTTTCTATTGATTTTACATATAACTAGCTTTTATGCACGCGCTCACGCTCGTGCAGAAGACATTTTTTGAATTACGGCGTGCTACACGCGACTTACATGTTTTAAATGTATTTATATGCGTAAATTGACAAAAGGAAAGTCAAATATTTGAACTGAATCATTTTAGATCATCCTAGAAGTAACCTCTCATTAACCAATTAAAGCAGCTGAATTCACATAATAAAATCGGTCTCTATAGAATTTACATTAAGAATAGAAAAAATAATATTTAATAAACAATTGATTGAATCACATTATTGCTAGTCATTGTGAGGCCAAGCTCACCTCATCCCTTTAGTGTAGATAATATAATTTGTTACATAAAAAAAAGAAGCAATCATTTGAGAACTTATTTAATCACATTATTATCTGCGTATGAAAGACTTTTTTTATATCACGTGGGCACCATCAACTTTGTCATTTGTTTATTATTTTCTTTCATCCCTTTCATTTTTTCATTCTTTACACATGAGACAAAAATTTGGGTGTCACCCAATTTGACAAAAAGAAAAGGACCAAACTGCCCCTCAGCAAAAAAAATTCAAAACTTGCCCAAAATCATATTCCAAATTATGCAAGGGTAAATTGGTAAGAAAATATGATCTCCATTGTGCTGCACTCGCGTGCAGAAGACATTTTTTTGAATCTCGGTGTGTTACACGCAATTTACATGTTTTAAATGTATTTATATGTGTAAATCGACAAAAGGAAAGTCAAATATTTGAAGTAAATGAATCATTTTAGATCATGTTAGAAGTAACCTCTCATAAACCAATTAAAGCAGCTGAATTCACATAATAAAGTCGGTCTCTATATAATTTACATTAAGAATAGAGAAAATAATATTTAATGAATAATTGATTGAATCACATTATTGCTAGTCATTGTGAGGCCAAGCTCACCTCATTCCCTTTAGTGTAGATAATATCGTTTGTTTAAAAAAAAAAAAACCAATCATTTGACAATTAATTTAATCACATTAGTATTCGCGTGCGAAAAACCTTTTTTTATAACCGGCATTACACGCTTCTTAGGATGTTTTGAACGTGTTTAAAAATAGAGAAAATAATATTTAACAAATAACTGATCGGATCACATTATTGTTAACCCATTGTGAGGTTAAGTGACACATCCCGACCTAGATCGAGGCATGCTGGCCGTCACGTGAGCGTGACGTAAGCCATGTGCACGAAGCGGAAGCGTTAAGATATGGAAATTTCGAATAAATAAAAACCAAACATCCAGAATGGCTAGAAAGGAAATAAGTGTTAATACACCTTCAGAGCATAATTAAATCTAAGTGCAGTCAAGCATAGAAATTACTAAATTAAACAGTATCAATAATCCTACATGGATGATGTACAGTCAGAACTTTCACTAGAATCCTCGTGAGCCACCAACAAAAGCTACCTAATACCTGGAAGGGCTCAAAACAAAGCTGAGTAGGTCAATAATACAACACTTACATAAAATTTTATTTTCCTTTGAATATACTAACCCCTCGCCGTAAAACAAGTATAACTTTCCCAGAAAATAGAATACGTAAATATAAGTCAAATCATGCTCAGTATATCAAGATTCATTTGCATGCTCAGTATATCAAGATTCATTTGTATGTATGCCATGCCCAATATCACAATATAATAAATAATAAGCCAGGTGATGCAATTCAATATAAATCATCTGATAGCCGAAGTCACCTGACGTGATCTATACGGCAGAAACTAGAGCTCAATTCAATCATATCTTAATCTCATATCTCAACATATTTATACATATCTGCACACAAGTCGGTACCACCTCACGTGGTCTGACCGACAGGCTAGGTGTATAATGAATACGCTCAAGTGCTACAATCACATAAAGGCTATGCGCTAATCGCGGGTCACCTACAAGTCGAACCCACTAAAAGTGGTCTATACGACAGGCTATGCACCTATCTTGGATCCAAGGTGAGCGTGTGGTGCGGGAGGTGAACGATCATGTGAAGCTATGCCCCTAACTCTGGGCGGGAGCACTAACACCGGGGTGCAGATTAATCAGCTCAATATGCATCACAACATCACCAACTATTTCATACTCATTACCAGCATAATATACTCATCTGTGGCTTACCTGGGCCTCCGCAGCACCATGCAACAATATGCATAATTATGATAATGTATATGCTAAAAAAAATGCAGGCATAATATGACATTTAAATCACATTCCATCAAATACGTTTTCTGGGAAAAACATCAAGCATATACATATATATACTGAAAATAACTGCCCACTCACTGGTATATAGTCGGGTCGTAACCCCCACGTCTAGCCTGGCTACGCTCGTCCTTCGGATAGGTCTCGTCTATATGAGAAATAACTATAACAACGTTATTTTAAGCACATACACAATTCTAGCTAATAACTTCTCATACTTTGCTTAATTTGGGTATATACATATACCACAGTGATCTACACAATCTCAGGATCATCCCCAAATTTTTAAAATAATTTTCCGACCACCCACACTCTGCCACACGCTGGCAAGTGCATGGCCACACGTGCGGCCACGCGCAGGGGACCCTGACGGAAACCCTAACCGCCGTTAGGAATATTCCGTTATATACTAACAGAAGTTAACGGCGTTACCTGACGCCGTTAGGAATATTCCGTCAACTTCGACGGAATATTCTAGTTCCTTCTCCGATGGACCACGCCGGTCGCCGTCGTCCGCCGCCGTCTGCAACTCGCTGGAAATTGGAAAATTTTCAAATCTTGATATCTCATTCATTTTTCAACCATTTTTCATGAAACTTGAACCAAATGAAAGCTCTTGAAGAGTAGAACAAAACCTTACCACTTTGAAGTCCCAAAATCCACGGATTTCGCAGGAGAAACCTCGATAATCTAGCCGAACTTAAAGCTCACCGATCTCCACTTCCCGAAGTCTAAATCGCCTCATTTTTCTTCTCCGAGCTTCGTGAGGATGATCTAAAACTCTTATAAGCTTAAAATGCTTTGAAACCTCCTTAATCACGAGTGCATGAACAGTGCACCAAAACTGGGGTTACGGGTTCTATGGTTTTCGAGGGGGTTCCAAGTCTCATAAAAGGGTATAGATGTTCTCAAGAGCTTGCAAGCATCACAAATACACTAATCTTGGCCTCGATCCGTAGCTGGAAGTGGCTAGTTCGAAGTTGTCCGTACATTTGTACGGATGAAGACAGAAAATTGAGAGGGAGGAGAGAGAGAGAGAGCACGGGTGTGAGTGTGTAGGTGTTTGTATGGTCTTAGTTTGGTCTCCAACCAAACAAAACTAAGTCCTTTAGCTCACTTAGGTCCAACACTTAGGAAAATGATAATTAAATCCAACTTAAATATAATTCACACACAACACGTCTCAAAGTCCAAGGGTACTTTAGTCATTTCACACCAACGATAAAATTATTCCGGAACGGGCTGTTACATTAAGCCCACCCCTCCCCTTAGTGTAGATAATATCGTTTGTTACAAAAAAATTATAATTATTTGACAACTTATTTAATCACATTATTATCCGCGTGTGAAAGACCTTTTTTCATAACCGGCATTACACGCCTCTTAAGATGTTTTGAACGTGTTTAAAAATAAAGAAATTGAATCACATTATTGCTAGCCTATTGTGAGGTAAAAAAAATAAAAAAAAATAAAAAAACAGCACAAAAAATTAATTATTAAAAAAATACTATTAAAATGACGAAAATGCCTCTGCCTTATAGTGTAGATAATATCGTTTAAAAAAAATCATTTGACAATTAATTTAATCACATTATTATCCGCGTTCGAAAGACCTTTTTTATAACCGGCATTACACGCTTCTTACGATGTTTTGAATGTGTTTAAAAATAGAGAAAATAATATTTAACAAACAACTGATCGGATCACATTATTGTTAACCCATTGTGAGGTTAAGCCAACCCCCTCCCGTTAGTGTAGATAATATCGTTTGTTACAAAAAAAAAAAATCATTTGACAACTTATTTAATCACATTATTATCTGTGTGTGAAAGACCTTTTTTATAACGTGCATTACACGCCTCTTAAGATGTTTTGATCGTGTTTAAAAATAGAGAAATTGAATCACATTATTGCTAGCCTATTGTGAGGTACTAATTATAAAAATAAATAAAAAAATAAAAAACAGCACAAAAAATTAATTATTAAAAAAATACTGTTAAAATGACAAAAATGCCTCTGCCTTATAGTGTAGATAATATCGTTTTTTTTAAAAAAAAAAAAATTCATTTGACAATTAATTTAATCACATTATTATCCGCGTTCGAAAGATCTTTTTTATAACCGGCATTACACGCTTCTTACGATATTTTGAACGTGTTTAAAAATAGAGAAAATAATATTTAATAAACAACTGATCGAATCACATTATTGTTATCCTATTGTAAGGCTAAGGCCACCCCCACCCCTTAGTATAGATAATATAGTTTGTTACATAAAAAAAAAAAAAACAATCATTTGACGACTTATTTAATCACATTATTATCCGCGTGCGAAAAACTTTTTTTATATCACGTGGGCACCATCAACTTGGTCATTTGTTTATTATTTTCTCTCTTCTCTTTCACTTTTTTATTCTTTTCACATGAGACAAAATTTTGGTGTCATGAGCTTCAACAAAAATAAGTGGACCAAAATGCTCCTCAGCCAAAAAAATTCAAAACCTACCCAAAATCATATTTCAAATTACACAAAGATAAATTGGTAATTTGGCCAACAAAAATGTGAGGTGCACTATTCATCCAGCCTGCTAGCTTTCTATATAGATATATAACAAGGTCACAACGCGTCCACATGCAACTTTGATTCGGAAAATAGATACGTGTCAAACTATCAATTCTTAGTAATCTCTTTTGATTTTTCAACTCTACCCCCTTCAACATGTTTTTTTTTTAAAGGGAAATGGCTAAAACATACATCATTTTTCCATTTTTATGCGCATCTCTTTAATTTTCTTCATTGTTTTTATTTGTTGATTCACATTAATGGCCAAGAATAAATCGTAGTCTGTGAGGTTATAAATAATGCGTAGAAATTGATTTATTTTAAAAAATTGGTAACAAGAGCATGAAAATCATCTAAATTCAACTGTGGTGATTTTAGCTTAGATAAAAGTGTAACAGTCCGTCCCGAAATAAAGTATCGATATTGTGAATGGACGTTTTTACCCCTGTACTGGTGGTGACGTGTGTATGTATTTCGGGATTGTTTTGGAAATTGGGCTTAGTGGGTGGCCTTAATATTGTATACGTACATGCACACACCATATTTTCTTCTCTCCCTCTCTTCCTTTCTCTCTCTTCCTTCTCGACCCTTCTTCCTTTTTCCTGCAAATTGTACGGACGATACCATAACCCTTGATCTGGTCATGGATCGAGGTCCTAATTGTCATATTCAGAACCCTTGTGGCCTTGTGAACCCAACCATACCCTTGGTTTAAACTGAAACCCTCGAAAACCCTTGGAACCCGAGAGCACCATTAGACGTATTGTTCATGTGCTCGTAAACCAGGATGTTTTAGATCATTCCAGGAGCATAGGGAGCTTTAGAACGATCTTGTGAAGCTCGGAGGACAAAATTGGAGGTTTTTGGACTTCGGGATCACAAGTTCTGAGGTTGGCCAGATTTCATGGTTTTGCTCCGGCGAGATTCAGTTACGTTTTGAGTTTTTAAGAGGTATAGAACTCTTCTCCTTGTTCTAAGCTTCATTTTGGTGTTAATTTCGTGAAATTTGGTTGAGAATCGAGTTAGAAATTTGAATTAGAAGTTTTACCCAGTTTCCGGCGACGCAGCGGCGCCGGCGCCGGTCGCTGGTGAACTGGTGAAGAAGGTGACAAAATATTCCGTCAAAGTTGACAGAATATTCCTAACGGAAGGTAACGGCGTCAGTTAACCTTAATAGAATATTCTAGGGATTTAACGGAATATTCCCTAACGGCGTTAAGGTTTCCATCAGCATGCACGGCGCGTGGCCGCACGTGGGCGGCGCATGTTGCCGTCCCTTGGCCGCGCGTGAGGGCGCGTGGGACTTCAAAAAGTTAATTTAAAAATATGGGGGTGTTCGTGGGATTGAGTAGAGCATGTTGGTATATCAAACACCCCAATTGAGCAATGTATGAGAAGTTATTATCTAAATTGGGTTATGTGCGTAATTAACGGTTGTATAGTTGTTTCGCATATAGGTGAGACTTATCCTGAGGACGAGCGCAGCCACGCGAGGCTCGGGGGCTACGATCCGTCTACTTATCAGTGAGTGGGCTTTTGTTTTCAGTATATATATATATATATATATATATATATTCAATATAAAGACGGAGATATAAACGAGGATGTGGACGGAATACAAATCCGATGGGTTGAGAGATAATGATAAATATGCATAAAACTGTATGAAACATAATTGATTTATACATGTTGAATATAATGAATTAAAATTAATGATGCAGATATATTTCAAAGTAGATTTATTGAAAATCAGATAGACTTACAAGTATTCTTGTCTATAGACAATCACAGGAAATCAAAGCAAGAATGGAGCTCGCAGGCATCCTTGATTATAAGTGTTTTATATGTATTACAATTTTTGAACTGAGAAATTCTTGATTAAAATCGCTCCAAAAAATCCTCATTCTCTTCTGAGGCAGAGGCCTCGTTTTATAGTCGAGGGGCTGTTGCTGTAATGATGGTAGACTGGAGCGGGAATCCCGCAATGCATGTGCTTGAGCTGGAAAGGCTGGAAATGGGCCGAAAGGCCAATGATGCTGTCAGTGATTGTAGAATCACGCGGTGTCTGCTGAAATGATGGATGAATAGTAAAAGGTGATTTTACTATTCATGAATAGTAACTTGTTGGAATGATTGCTGCTACTGCAGGTTTCACATGGGTAAAAACCCTTTAATGATTACATTTTGGAAATTAAACTTCGTACGGGTCCTGGGAATCTGGCGGGAGATCCGCATAGAAGTTTGTCTGAGGAAAGAGGCTTTCCTGAGCCTTGGAGGGATGGTGAGACGAAGCGTCTGATGATGCAGAGTCTGGGCTGTCTGAGTCTGAGCCTTCTTCTGCTTCTTGCAATTCTGCCATAAGGATCTTGGCAAGAGCCTTGAACTTTGAAGATTTCTTCTTTGAACTTGATGATTTGTTTCTGCTCTTAAGAGAGGATGACGGACTAATGTCTGATAATGACTGTGTGTTTTCTGGAACTTCTGGCAATGCCTTCTTTGGTTGTTCAGCTACTGCTGGGGTTTGAACAATGGGAAATTCGGCGATGACACGATCAATGATTTGTTGAGTGTTGAATTTATCCCACCATTTGACTGTTCTTTGTCGATAGACTTGTCCTGATTCAACTGCAAAATTCCACTTCATAATCCAGGGGACTCTGTATTTGGCCACGAACAAAGGTAGAAGTGTAATCCTGTAATTGAAACGGCTGCGATCAAAATGTTTCTGGAAACCAGATGAAAGGACCTGCATTAGGTCTTCGGGGATGATACTGGTTGTTGGACCATGAATAGCCCACCAAGATGGAAATCATGCTGGAAAATTAAGTCTGAAATTTTTGCTGAAGGTTAAAAACCATGAATGACTAAAATCATCTGTTTGGTGAAAAAAGATGTTAGTCCAAGATTGGATATAATCATGATAACTATAGTTGTTAAGGGGAATTTGGAGATAAGTGGAACAAAGTGGTTTTGAATGATAGAGGGGTAATTCCCATTCTTTTTCTGTAATGAATTTCTCTATATGGAGAGAATGATAAAGGATTTTGTCTGTGTGGGTTGTGCTGTAAATTGGTTTGATGGAGATAAATTTTGTTTCCATTAGAATGGCTTGGTAATATTTGAGTGTTTTGTGTGGTTCAGTTGGTTGGTAATGGAGGTTTGGTGGAAATACCATTTTTGCTATTTTTTGGGGAGGTTGTTCTTGGTTAATATGGAAAGGGATATCAAATAGTTTCTCTATTGGAGTTTTTTCAATATATGGAGATGTTTTGGTGTAGCTAGGAGCTGGTCGGGATGATGAAAGGCGCGGCATAGCCGAATAGGGATCATATTGGGTGACTAAAGCCGTTTGGTAATTTGGACGGGATTGTCCTATGGTTGATCCTAGAGGAGTGAATCTGTTTGTGATGGCTAAGGCTGATGAGGAATCGGGAATAGATTCCTTTTTTGGTGGTGGTAAAGTTGCAGGAAGCCTGCGTTGAGGGTTTCTTGGGTCAGAACCTGACATTGGGTTTCTTGGATTAAGACCTGACATTCTTCCCCTGCAAAAATTCTCGAGTGAGAAAATCAGGAATGCAATTCTGGCTGCCCTTAATATATTCAATGTCAAAATCAAAGATTGATAATATGGCTTGCCAGCGTGCAAAAATCTGTTTTGATGCAATGTTTTGAACATCTTTCTGTAAAACATGTTTTGCAGACTTGCAATCGACTCTTACAAGAAATTTTTGATTTAGTAAATCATCTTGAAATTTGCTAATGCATAGTACAATAGATAAAATCTCTTTCTTAATAGTACTATAATTTCTTTGTGCAGAGTTCCAAATTCCTGAATGGAAACGAACAATTTGTTCAGGATAAGTGGAAGAGATTTTTTGTTTGAGGATACCTCCATAACCGATATCAGATGCATCAGTTTCAACTATTTTAAATGAGTTGGGAGTTGGAATGCCAAGACAAGGCAAAGTCTTAACATGAGATTTAATCTGTTTAACAATAGTTGTATGGACTGGAGACCAGGCTGGGGGACTGTCTTTAAGACGATCAAATAATGGTTTGCATTGTTGACGAAGATGAGGGTAAAATTCAGAAACATAATTTAAGGATCCAAGGAATCTTTGAAGTTGGGTTTTATCAGTAATCTGATCTGGAAATTTATCAGCAAATTGAACGACTCGATATATTGGTTGGATGGTAGATTGATGGATATTGTATCCTAAAAATCTAATGTTGGTTTGAAACAATTTAATTTTCTTGGCTGACACAACCAATCCATTTGATCTAATGATCCTGGCAAACATATGCAAATGTTTCCAATGTTCATCTATTGACCGTGAATAAATGAGAACGTCATCAATATAAACAATTGAAAAATGGCTATACTGATTAAAAATCTCATTCATGATGTTTTGAAATTCACTTGGTGCATTCTTTAAGCCGAAAGGCATTACATTCCATTCATAATGTCCAAAAGGAGTTACAAAAGCTGTTTTGTATTTATCAGATTCATCAATTTGGATTTGCCAAAAACCTGATTTCATATCAAATTTTGAAAAAATGACAGCTTGAGAAAGTCTCTTTATTAAATCTCTTTTGTTAGGAATTGGATATCTAATCCATTGCAAAACTTCATTCAAAGGTTTGTAATTAATAACTAATCTGGGGATACCCCGTTCTAATTCTGCATTTTTCTGAACATAAAAAGCTGGGCAAGACCATGGTGATTTACTTTTACGGATAAATCCTTTATTAAGAAGTTCTTGGATTTCTGTTTTGCAGAATTCCATGACTTCTTGACTCATTTGAATTGGTCGGGCCTTAGTAGGGACTTTTGACTCGTCGAATTCCTTAATATAAGGAAGTTTGACAATGTGTTGTTTTCGATGCCAAAAGGCATTGGGAAGATCAGAACAGATTTCACTAACAAGTTTCTCTTGGAAATTATTAATGGTTTCTAACAAATTCTTATCTGTTAGCTGTTCTTGAACTCGTTTGTGATTAATTTCTTCTTTGAGAAAACTAATCTGTTTTGATTTATGCGTAATTAAATTGAGTGATCGCGAAATGCTATTCTTTTAGAGATGTCTCAATTTTTTGAGATCTGTTTCAGTGCAGAACTCAAATGTGACTTTCTGTCCTAGGACTTTGGTGGTGATCTTGTTGTGATGAACTTTAAAAGGATATAAGAGAGCAATGAAAGGGAGACCTAAGATGACAGGGTCAGATATGTTTTTGATCAAAACAAATGGGGTTTTGAAACAAACTTCATTTTGACAGACATGTGCTTTGGGTATTTCATATTTTAATTGCATTGGTGATTGGTTAGCAGCTCTAAGTATTTCTGTTGATTTATGGAAATACTTGGTAGGAATTAATCCTTCTTGAATACAATTCAAGTCTGCGCCGGAGTCAATCAAAGCAATAGATTCATAATGAAAGTCTTCGATTACTATCTTTATTTTGGAATACCATTTACGGATTCTTATTTTGTCTAGAAGACCTAAGACAAGATTTTGGGTTGGATTTTCTTCATCTTGGGGTTCTGGAATACTTCTTGAAGAAGAACTAGCGTTTGAACTAATGTCTTCGTCATTGACTTGGACTCTACTGAGTTGTGTACGAATTTCTTGGTTTTCAGATTTTAAAAACCTAATTTCTTCTTTGATTTTATTGACTTCTCTATTGAGATCTTTAAGGGTAATTTCCTTCTTAGTCTTATTGAACCTTTCTAAGGTCGTGCTAAGGGAAATTTTTTGGGTTTTTGGTTGGCTAGTGCCAGGTTCGTCTGAAGAAACTAATTTCTTTAGTTTCTTAAGATAAAAAGTTTTTAATTCTGGGTCATCGACTTTACTGATTAATTCGATAAGAAGATTTTCTTGTTCTTCTTGTTTGTTCAGAACTGAGATTTTCTTACAACAGGAGTCAGGACATCCCATAGTAATCTCAGGAGATGATGATTCATTTGAAGAGTTTGGGGGAGGATGGTTGGGATTCATTTTCTGATTGACTATTGTCAATGTCTTGGATTTCAAGAATTTGGATTAACTGATTCTTCTCTTCCTCAGAGATTTTGAGTTGGTTAATCGTTTTCTTGACTCGACAATCTTTGGCGTAATGGCCTTGTTTGCCACATTTGTAGCAATTTCCTTTGAGGTCTTTGTTTTTGGAGTGAAATTTTCCGGAGGATTTCCTCTTTCCAGTCCACTTGTTGGATTTTGGTTTTTCATAGAATTTGTTAGTTTGAAAGTTTTTCCTATTGGATTTGTATTTGGGTCGACCTGAGTATTGAGTGGGATACTTGTGGTAGGTTTGTGATTTTTTCTTTTTGTTGGATGGGGCAACAGGAGGTAAACCATATTGTTCACAGAACGTTCCTAATTCGTATTTGGCTATGGTTCTATCCTTGTTGGCTTGTTTTGATATTTTCATATCTATACACATTTTCAATCCTTCCTTCTGGATAATATTTATTATATTTCCATAAGTAAGGGTATATGGTATGATACCTTCATCGTTTACTAACACTGATCTGATTTTGTGGGCAAAAAGGTTTGGTAGTCCATTTATAAATTTTTCTTTCCAAAATGGCTGATTACTGTCTTCTCTGAGCATGACTGTAGACATGAACACATCTTTGTACAATCTGAAGTCGCTTAAAGTAGGACATCTCAAATTGCTGAGTTGATCATGGATTCTGGAGGTGATATTACTGGGAGTCCCTATGAAAGGGTCTATATTTCTGAAAAGTAAAGTGTTTACTGCGTCAGGGACACCATGTCCAATGGTTTCATCAAAGATGGGTAAACCATCTTCATCTTTTTTAACTGCATGTTTTATTTCATTTCTAGATTCTTCAGTGAGATGTTTTTCCCACCAGGAATGAAGCATTCCTGTAAATCGAGTGACCAAAAGGTCGACAACCTGGGTTTAGCTGAGATCATGATTGGTAATGTAGCTATTAGCAACCATGGAGATATGTTGGAGTTTGTTGAGGAGTTCTTGTTCTGACAAACCATCTATATTCCATTCATAGAGTTTATCAGAAGAGACTGAGAATTGGTTTTGAACGTTTCGTTCTTCAAATTGAATATCTGGGGGTGTGGGTCTAAGATACCAGTTCTTTGTTAGTGTCATGGGGTTAGTTACCCTTTTGTTGATTCTTTTTAGTTCAAGATTTTGAAAAGCTTGTTCAACTTTTCGAATGGAGTCTTCGAAATGGGAAGATGTGGAAGATGATTCTGTTTGGGAAGTTCCCGGATGGTTAAGAGTTTGGACAGATTTCTCCTTCTTCAACTCTTCGAACATTTCATCAATTTTTTGGTGTGTGGATTTTATCTTCAAAGAAGTTGGTTTTGTGGAAGATTCTGGGAAGTGAACCAAAGGTTTTTCTTTTATCGTTTTGGGTGAAAACTTATCAACCTTGGTTTCAATTTTGTCTAATTGCTTACCAATAGTATGAAGGCTTAGGTTGGTGAAGTTGTTTTGTTCAATGATTGGTTTAGCAATTCCTAATTCTTCTTTAGGAAGTTTAAAAGGAGTTGCTGGAATTTAGGTAGAACCCTTTGAGATGAGAATCGTTTCTTGTGGAGGATAGCTAGAAGAGACAACAATCTTGTCTTGTTTGAGCCAGTTTTCTTTGGTGATTACCTTAAGTTTGTTTTCATTTTCATAGTACTTCTCAACACAATCGAAGAAAAATACTTCAAATTTGTGTTTGTTCATGAAGTCTCTCCACTGGTGGTAAATTACCATTTTTTGTTCTTGTGTATACTTGTTTCGGAAGATGTTCCTTCTTGGAATATTTTTTGGTGCTTCAATATCAGCATTGAGCTCGGTCCATTGGATGGTGAATGGTTTGTTTAAAACTAAAAGTTGATGATTGACTTGACTTGCGTCAAAGTCTGAAGCTGTAGGAGATGTTTGTTCTCCTGTATTTTGGGTGTTGGGTTGGTAGACCGGGTGGGTTACCTGGGAATTGGTTTCTACTGATTTTAGTTTTAAGTTAATCAAATCATTAATTAACTCCTGTTGTCTGACTTGTGCAGTAGTATCTATTGATTTTAATTTTCTTCTTACTAGAGAATCAATCAATTCTTGATCTTGACCCATCCTATCGGTTGGCATGGATCCAGAGAAAGAATTTCTGCTAGAAACAAATGATTTTTGGGAATATGTGGATTCACATGATTTTCTGGTTGGACGGTCAAAGTTAATCTTAACTGTTCCATCAAAGTATTGTTCAATGTTGTCTAGGTTAACTAGACTGTTTTGCACTGCGACTGGTTTACTTTCATTAATCAAACACCAATCTGAAGGTAGACTGATATCTGACCATTTAATGGTTATGGGTATTTTGATGTTGGCATTTTCTTGGTTGGTTTGGATGAGGAGTGTGTGGTCTCGTGGACTCTTGGTTAAGGCTTGAAAATTCATGTTTGTGCCAGTGACTTTGTAGTAGACTCTGTAAATTAGAGCCAAAGGCTGTGTACCTTCAAGGACTTGGTATCCGGAGGTTTTGATATTCAGGGTGAGCACTTTCAGCATGTGGGGGTCTGAAAGACTTATGGTGAGGTCTGGAAAACAATCAAAATGGATAGGTCCATTGTAGAGGCTGGATTTAACCATTCCAAGTATGCTATCACTGAAGTCAGTGAACCTTGCATCTCGGAGACATAAAAGAATATAGGTGTTTAGACCTCTTCGTGTTAATGGTTTGAGAGCTATTTGTACTAAGCCAATGTGGATGTAGTTATGACCATCTTTCCTATGGGATCTAATTTGTTCAGGAGTAAATAACTGGCAAGTTTCATGTTCTTTGCTAAGAGCATATGCATGTTCGACAGTTTTAACATGATGTTCTGTTTTGAAAGAGGTCACTGACCATTTTTTCTTGTAAATATTTTTTGAAGAAACTTTAGGAATGTTCCAATCATTAAAATCAAGACTACTGTCTGTTTGAATTTGCTTTCCAAATATATGAAGTCTACTTCCGCCCCCATTTGGTATCAGAGCCAAGTGAGTGGTAATTGAGTTATCATCTACATTCTCTGCAAATTCAATTCTGTCTTCAGTATTACATCTTACATTGTATCTTACTGGTTAACCTTCTAAGTTTCCCTTGTTAGCCGTAAGGTACCAAACAGTAAGTCGTGATCCAAACAGTAAGTCCATAGGGTTGGCCTGAACGGAGCGCCTGAGCGGATAATTTGGTTAGCGAGAAAGCATTCAAGGTGACACATTTAAGATTTCTGTATTTTGTTTGTCTGAGTTCATAATTCTATGAGTAGATTGTTTAGATCTAATTCAATGGCCAGCACTAGCTCTAGATTCAGTCTAGGAACCATCCCAGATGTCATTAATGAAGAACAAAAACTTGATTTTCAAACAGACAGTAGTCTTGATTTTAATGATTGGAACATTCCTAAAGTTTCTTCAAAAAATATTTACAAGAAAAAATGGTCAATGACCTCTTTCAAAACAGAACATCATGTTAAAACTGTCGAACATGCATATGCTCTTAGCAAAGAACATGAAACTTGCCAGTTATTTACTCCTGAACAAATTAGATCCCATAGGAAAGATGGTCATAACTACATCCACATTGGCTTAGTTCAAATAGCCGTCAAACCATTAACACGAAGAGGTCTAAACACCTCCATTCTTTTATGTCTCCGAGATGCAAGGTTCACTGACTTCAGTGATAGCATACTTGGAATGGTTGAATCCAACCTCTATAATGGACCTATCCATTTTGATTGTTTTCCAGACCTCACCATAAGTCTTTCAGACCCCCACATGCTGAAAGCGCTCACCTTGAATATCGAAACCTCCGGATACCAAGTCCTTGAAGGTACACAGCCTTTGGCTCTAATTTACAAAGTCTACTACAAAGTCACTGGCACAAACATGAATTTTCAAGCCTTAACCAAGGGTCCACGAGACCACACACTCCTCATCCAAACCAACCAAGAAAATGCCAACATCAAAATACCCAGAACCATTAAATGGTCAGATATCAGTCTACCTTCAGATTGGTGTTTGATTAATGAAAGTAAACCAGTCGCAGTGCAAAACAGTCTAGTTAACCTAGACAACATTGAACAATACTTTGATGGAACAGTTAAGATTAACTTTGACCGTCAAACCCGAAAATCATGTGAATCCACATATTCCCAAAAATCATTTGTGTCTAGCAGAAATTCTTTCTCTGGATCCATGCCAACCGATAGGATGGGTCAAGATCAAGAATTGATTGATTCTCTAGTAAGAAGAAAATTAAAATCAATAGATACTACTTCACAAGTCAGACAACAAGAGTTAATTAATGATTTGATTAACTTAAAACTAAAATCAGTAGAAACCAATTCCCAGGTAACCCACCCGGTCTACCAACCCAACACCCAAAATACAGGAGAACAAACATCTCCTACAGCTTCAGACTTTGACGCAAGTCAAGTCAATCATCAACTTTTAGTTTTAAACAAACCATTCACCATCCAATGGACCGAGCTCAATGCTGATATTGAAGCACCAAAAAACATTCCAAGAAGGAACATCTTCCGAAACAAGTATACACAAGAACAAAAAATGGTAATTTACCACCAGTGGAGAGACTTCATGAACAAACACAAATTTGAAGTATTTTTCTTCGATTGTGTTGAGAAGTACTATGAAAATGAAAACAAACTTAAGGTAATCACCAAAGAAAACTGGCTCAAACAAGACAAGATTGTTGTCTCTTCTAGCCATCCTCCACAAGAAACGATTCTCATCTCAAAGGGTTCTGCCTAAATTCCAGCAACTCCTTTTAAACTTCCCAAAGAAGAATTAGGAATTGCTAAACCAATCATTGAACAAAACAACTTCACCAACCTAAGCCTTCATACTGTTGGTAAGCAATTAGACAAAATTGAAACCAAGGTTGATAAGCTTTCACGCAAAACGATAAAAGAAAAACCTTTGGTTCACTTCCCAGAATCTTCCACAAAACCAACTTCTTTGAAGATAAAATCCACACACCAAAAAATTGATGAAATGTTCGAAGAGTTGAAGAAGGAGAAATCTGTCCAAATTCTTAACCATCCGGGAACTTCCCAAACAGAATCATCTTCCCATTCCGAAGACTCCATTCGAAAAGTTGAACAAGCTTTTCAAAATCTTGAACTAAAAAGAATCAACAAAAGGGTAACTAACCCCATGACACTAACAAAGAACTGGTATCCCAGACCCACACCCCCAGATATTCAATTTGAAGAACGAAACGTTCAAAACCAATTCTCAGTCTCTTCTGATAAACTCTATGAATGGAATATAGATGGTTTGTCAGAACAAGAACTCCTCAACAAACTCCAACATATCTCCATGGTTGCTAATAACTACATTACCAATCATGATCTCAGCCAAACCCAGGTTGTCGACCTTTTGGTCACTCGATTTACAGGA
The DNA here is from genome assembly GCA_024362995.1 of Heteromeles arbutifolia. Lineage (NCBI taxonomy): Eukaryota > Viridiplantae > Streptophyta > Magnoliopsida > Rosales > Rosaceae > Heteromeles > Heteromeles arbutifolia. The sequence continues at coordinate 10,141,533 of JANCRC010000012.1, read as the reverse complement.
ATGCTTCATTCCTGGTGGGAAAAACATCTCACTGAAGAATCTAGAAATGAAATAAAACATGCAGTTAAAAAAGATCAAGATGGTTTACCCATCTTTGATGAAACCATTGAACATGGTGTCCCTGACGCAGTAAACACTTTACTTTTCACAATCATAGACCATTTCATAGGGACTCCTAGTAATATCACCTCCAGAATCCATGATCAACTCAGCAATCTGAGATGTCCTACTTTGAGTGACTTCAGATGGTACAAAGATGTGTTCATGTCTACAATCATGCTCAGAGAAGACAGTAATCAGCCATTTTGGAAAGAAAAATTTATAAATGGACTACCAAACTTTTTTGCCCACAAAATCAGATCAGTGTTAGTAAACGATGAAGGTATCATACCATATCATACCCTTACTTATGGAAATATAATAAATATTATCCAGAAGGAAGGATTGAAAATGTGTATAGATATGAAAATATCAAAACAAGCCAACAAAGATAGAACCATAGCCAAATACGAATTAGGAACGTTCTGTGAACAATATGGTTTACCTCCTGTTGCCTCATCCAACAAAAAGAAAAAATCACAAACCTACCACAAGTATCCCACTCAATACTCAGGTCGACCCAAATACAAATCCAATAGGAAAAACTTTCAAACTAACAAATTCTATGAAAAACCAAAATCCAACAAGTGGACTGGAAAGAGGAAATCCTCCGGAAAATTTCACTCCAAAAACAAAGACCTCAAAGGAAATTGCTACAAATGTGGCAAACAAGGCCATTACGCCAAAGATTGTCGAGTCAAGAAAACGATTAACCAACTCAAAATCTCTGAGGAAGAGAAGAATCAGTTAATCCAAATTCTTGAAATCCAAGACACTGACAATAGTCAATCAGAAAATGAATCCCAACCATCTTCCCCCAAACTCTTCAAATGAATCATCATCTCCTGAGATTACTATGGGATGTCCTGACTCCTGTTGTAAGAAAATCTCAGTTCTGAACAAACAAGAAGAACAAGAAAATCTTCTTATCGAATTAATCAGTAAAGTCGATGACCCAGAATTAAAAACTTTTTATCTTAAGAAACTAAAGAAATTAGTTTCTTCAGACGAACCTGGCACTAGCCAACCAAAAACCCAAAAAATTTCCCTTAGCACGACCTTAGAAAGGTTCAATAAGACTAAGAAGGAAATTACCCTTAAAGATCTCAATAGAGAAGTCAATAAAATCAAAGAAGAAATTAGGTTTTTAAAATCTGAAAACCAAGAAATTCGTACACAACTCAGTAGAGTCCAAGTCAATGACGAAGACATTAGTTCAAACGCTAGTTCTTCTTCAAGAAGTATTCCAGAACCCCAAGATGAAGAAAATCCAACCCAAAATCTTGTCTTAGGTCTTCTAGACAAAATAAGAATCCGTAAATGGTATTCCAAAATAAAGATAGTAATCGAAGACTTTCATTATGAATCTATTGCTTTGATTGACTCCGGCGCAGACTTGAATTGTATTCAAGAAGGATTAATTCCTACCAAGTATTTCCATAAATCAACAGAAATACTTAGTGCTGCTAACCAATCACCAATGCAATTAAAATATGAAATACCCAAAGCACATGTCTGTCAAAATGAAGTTTGTTTCAAAACCCCATTTGTTTTGATCAAAAACATATCTGACCCTGTCATATTAGGTCTCCCTTTCATTGCTCTCTTATATCCTTTTAAATTTCATCACAACAAGATCACCACCAAAGTCCTAGGACAGAAAGTCACATTTGAGTTCTGCACTGAAACAGATCTCAAAAAATTGAGACATCTCCAAAAGAATAGCATTTCGCGATCACTCAATTTAATTACGCATAAATCAAAACAGATTAGTTTTCTCAAAGAAGAAATTAATCACAAACGAGTTCAAGAACAGCTAACAGATAAGAATTTGTTAGAAACCATTAATAATTTCCAAGAGAAACTTGTTAGTGAAATCTGTTCTGATCTTCCCAATGCCTTTTGGCATCGAAAACAACACATTGTCAAACTTCCTTATATTAAGGAATTCGACGAGTCAAAAGTCCCTACTAAGGCCCGACCTATTCAAATGAGTCAAGAAGTCATGGAATTCTGCAAAACAGAAATCCAAGAACTTCTTAATAAATGAATTATCCGTAAAAGTAAATCACCATGGTCTTGCCCAGCTTTTTATGTTCAGAAAAATGCAGAATTAGAACGGGGTATCCCCAGATTAGTTATTAATTACAAACCTTTGAATGAAGTTTTGCAATGGATTAGATATCCAATTCCCAACAAAAGAGATTTAATAAAGAGACTTTCTCAAGCTGTCATTTTTTCAAAATTTGATATGAAATCAGGTTTTTGGCAAATCCAAATTGATGAATCTAATAAATACAAAACAGCTTTTGTAACTCCTTTTGGACATTATGAATGGAATGTAATGCCTTTCGACTTAAAGAATGCACCAAGTGAATTTCAAAACATCATGAATGAGATTTTTAATCAGTATAGCCATTTTTCAATTGTTTATATTGATGACGTTCTCATTTATTCACGGTCAATAGATGAACATTGGAAACATTTGCATATGTTTGCCAGGATCATTAGATCAAATGGATTGGTTGTGTCAGCCAAGAAAATTAAATTGTTTCAAACCAACATTAGATTTTTAGGATACAATATCCATCAATCTACCATCCAACCAATATATCGAGTCGTTCAATTTGCTGATAAATTTCCAGATCAGATTACTGATAAAACCCAACTTCAAAGATTCCTTGGATCCTTAAATTATGTTTCTGAATTTTACCCTCATCTTCGTCAACAATGCAAACCATTATTTGATCGTCCTAAAGACAGTCCCCCAGCCTGGTCTCCAGTCCATACAACTATTGTTAAACAGATTAAATCTCATGTTAAGACTTTGCCTTGTCTTGGCATTCCAACTCCCAACTCATTTAAAATAGTTGAAACTGATGCATCTGATATCGGTTATGGAGGTATCCTCAAACAAAAAATCTCTTCCACTTATCCTGAACAAATTGTTCGTTTCCATTCAGGAATTTGGAACTCTGCACAAAGAAATTATAGTACTATTAAGAAAGAGATTTTATCTATTGTACTATGCATTAGCAAATTTCAAGATGATTTACTAAATCAAAAATTTCTTGTAAGAGTCAATTGCAAGTCTGCAAAACATGTTTTACAGAAAGATGTTCAAAGCATTGCATCAAAACAGATTTTTGCACGCTGGCAAGCCATATTATCAATCTTTGATTTTGACATTGAATATATTAAGGGCAGCCAGAATTGCATTCCTGATTTTCTCACTCGAGAATTTTTGCAGGGGAAGAATGTCAGGTCTTAATCCAAGAAACCCAATGTTAGGTTCTGACCCAAGAAACCCTCAACGCAGGCTTCCTGCAACTTTACCACCACCAAAAAAAGAATCTATTCCCGATTCCTCATCAGCCTTAGCCATCACAAACAGATTCACTCCTCTAGGATCAACCATAGGACAATCCCGTCCAAATTACCAAACGGCTTTAGTCACCCAATATGATCCCTATTCGGCTATGCCGCGCCCTTCATCATCCCGACCAGCTCCTAGCTACACCAAAACATCTCCATATATTGAAAAAACTCCAATGGAGAAACTATTTGATATCCCTTTCCATATTAACCAAGAACAACCTCCCCAAAAAATAGCAAAAATGGTATTTCCACCAAACCTCCATTACCAACCAACTGAACCACACAAAACACTCAAATATTACCAAGCCATTCTAATGGAAACAAAATCTATCTCCATCAAACCAATTTACAGCACAACCCACACAGACAAAATCCTTTATCATTCTCTCCATATAGAGAAATTCATTACAGAAAAAGAATGGGAATTACCCCTCTATCATACAAAACCACTTTGTTCCACTTATCTCCAAATTCCCCTTAACAACTATAGTTATCATGATTATATCCAATCTTGGACTAACATCTTTTTTCACCAAACAGATGATTTTAGTCATTCATGGTTTTTAACCTTCAGCAAAAATTTCAGACTTAATTTTCCAGCATGATTTCCATCTTGGTGGGCTATTCATGGTCCAACAACCAGTATCATCCCCGAAGACCTAATGCAGGTCCTTTCATCTGGTTTCCAGAAACATTTTGATCGCAGCCGTTTCAATTACAGGATTACACTTCTACCTTTGTTCGTGGCCAAATACAGAGTCCCCTGGATTATGAAGTGGAATTTTGCAGCCGAATCAGGACATGCAGTTGAATCAGGACAAGTCTATCGACAAAGAACAGTCAAATGGTGGGATAAATTCAACACTCAACAAATCATTGATCGTGTCATCGCCGAATTTCCCATTGTTCAAACCCCAGCAATAGCTGAACAACCAAAGAAGGCATTGCCAGAAGTTCCAGAAAACACACAGTCATTATCAGACATTAGTCCGTCATCCTCTCTTAAGAGCAGAAACAAATCATCAAGTTCAAAGAAGAAATCTTCAAAGTTCAAGGCTCTAGCCAAGATCCTTATGGCAGAATTGCAAGAAGCAGAAGAAGGCTCAGACTCAGACAGCCCAGACTCTGCATCATCAGACGCTTCGTCTCACCATCCCTCCAAGGCTCAGGAAAGCCTCTTTCCTCAGACAAACTTCTATGCGGATCTCCCGCCAGATTCCCAGGACCCGTACGAAGTTTAATTTCCAAAATGTAATCATTAAAGGGTTTTTACCCATGTGAAACCTGCAGTAGCAGCAATCATTCCGACAAGTCACTATTCATGAATAGTAAAATCACTTTTTACTATTCATCCATCATTTCAGCAGACACCGCGTGATCCTACAGTCACTGACAGCATCATTGGCTTTTCGGCCCCTTTCCAGCCTTTCCAGCTCAAGAACATGCATTGCGGGATTCCCGCTCCAGTCTACCATCATTACAGCAACAGCCCCTTGGCTATAAAACAAAAGGAGGATTTTTCGGAGCGATTTTAATCAAGAATTTCTCAGTTCAAAAATTGTAATACATATAAAACACTTATAATCAAGGATGCCTGCGAGCTCCATTCTTGCTTTGATTTCCTATGATTGTCTATAGACAAGAATACTTGTAAGTCTATCTGATTTTCAATAAATCTACTTTGAAATATATCTGCATCATTAATTTTAATTCATTATATTCAACATGTATAAATCAATTATGTTTCATACAGTTTTATGCATATTTATCATTATCTCTCAACCCATCGGATTTGTATTCCGTCCACATCCTCGTTTATATCTCCGTCTTTATATTGAATTTGCTTTCCAAATATATGAAGTCTGCTTCCGCCCCCATTTGGTATCAGAGCCAAGTGAGTGGTAATTGAGTTATCATCTACATTCTCTGCAAATTCAATTTTGTCTTCAGTATATATATATATATATATATATATATATATATATATATATATACACACACACACTTAGCTGATTCCCAGAAATAGGTTTTAAAATGATTTTGTGAAATTGAATGCCATGTCGAATGCCATATATATTTATTGCTATGTTTATGTGATTATATGTTGAGGCACTGCGGACGCCAGGTAAGTCAGGTAAGTATGTATTTCTGTTATGAGGATTTTGATGAGATTAGAATATGCCTCATTTACCTGCACATCGAGGTTTGTGCTCTGCCAGAGTAGGGCTTAGCTTTCACGTGATCGTTTACCTCCCGTACCGTACGCTCACCTTGGATCCAAGGCAGGTGCCAACCTGTCGTACATACCACTATAGGTGATTCCGACTTGTAGGTGACCCGCAATTCGTCGCCAGCCTTCACGTGACCGTAGCACAGAGCGTTTATATATACCCAGCTTGTCGTACAGACCACTACAGGTGGTTCCGACATGGGTGCAGGTTATTGATTGAGAGTCGAATTGAGGAATTGGTTGAGGAGCCATAGATTCAGCCGTACAAGTCACTATAGGTGACTCCGGCTGATTTATATGCATTGCCAGCATGTTATGCATTGAGATATCACCTGATTGACTTTGATGATATTTGTTGCATGCTTGATATTGAGTATGGTTCATTCGGACATGGCAATATTTGAATGTTGGTTTTTAGTATGAGTACGTATATATTTTTCTGGGAAGTATATATATTTTTACGGAGAGGGGTTATAACTTTTATATCGAAGTGATTTTGGTAAAGCTTTGTTTTTGCCCACTCACGCTTTTGTTTTGCGCCCCTCCAGGTATTAGATAGTGTTGGTGGCAAGCGAGGTTTCAAGGCAAATCTGACAGTGCACTATCCATGTAAATATTCTGGCTATCCTGTTATATCTTTCTAGACTGGGATGCTCGAACTTTGTAAATTATGTTTCAGTCCTTCACACCCTTCTGTGATCTTTTATCACTAGTTGTGTTATTCTAGTACTTATTATTTATTTATATAATTTCGCTCTACGCACATGGCTACGTCACGCTCACGTGACGGCCAGCACGTCCCGACGTTCGTGTTTGGCCGAGAAGAGAATGGTATCTTTCTTGATGGCTCGATGAGATGAAGAGAATGGTATCTTTCTTGATGGCTAACTCGCCGTAGTTTGGCCGGGAAACGGCTCGAAATTGGATAACCATTTTCGAGTTAGCCAATTTCGAGCCAATTTCTAGCCAAAATACTGCGAGTTAGCCATCAAGAAAGATACCATTCTCTTCATCTCATCGAGAAGTATGATTTTCATTTTTGAATCACTCGATTTCGTTGATTATTGAAGAAGTTATGAATGTTTAAAGTTTACCCAGTTTCTGGCGAGTTTTCCAGTTTTTCCGCGGACCAATCACATTTGAGGCTATTTTCCGGCCATCCCCGGCAACCATTGGGCTTCCAAATGGTATAATCTTGCTCTACACTTTCCTATCTTCATTTTGATATATTATGAGTCGAATTTGGTTAAAAAACGATTGAGTTACGAAGCTTTGAAAATTGTCCAAAGAGTTTTTAACTGAATGACCATTTGTGATGTGTTTGATCAATCTCATGGACCATTTCTATTGATTTTCAATGTCAGGGACCAAAATGATATATTTGATCAATGTCAGAGGCCATTTGTGATAAAAACCCTTTAGAAAACAAATTGAATAGGAAGAATACGGTGGCTTAGAAAGTAAGAAAAAAGGTAGGAAAATGCTAAAAAGCTATGAGTCACAACTAAATGTGGCAACTGAGAATATTTATAAGGGTACTTTAACAAAAAGCTTCCGGTACTGTTTACTTTAACGAAAAACCACATTTTTATAATCATGGTACTATTCACTTTACCCTTTATTTTATCTTCTCAAAATTTTCAAGTCATTTTCATTAGTTTTCTTATTTACTAGCCTTCATGCACGCGCGTGCAGAAGATATTTTTTGAATCACGGCATGCTACACGTGACTTACACGTTTTAAATGTATTTATATGCGTAAATTGACAAAAGGAAAGTCAAATATTTGAAGTAAATGAATCATTTTAGATCATGCTAGAAGTAACCTTTTATAAACCAATTAAAGTAGCTGAATTCACATAATAAAATCGGTCTCTATAGAATTTACATTAAGAATAGAGAAAATAATATTTAATAAACAATTGATTGAATCACATTATTGCTAGCCATTGTGAGGCCAAGCCCCCTTAGTCCTTAGTGTAGATAATATCGTTTGTTTAAAAAAAAAAATCATTTGACAATTAATTTAATCACATTATTATTCGCGTGCGAAAGACCATTTTTTATAACCGGCATTATACGCTTCTTACGATGTTTTGAACATGTTTAAAAATAGAGAAAATAATATTTAATAAACAACTGATCGAATCACATTATTGCTAGCCCATTGTGAGGCTAAGCCCACCCCCTCCTCTTAGTGTAGATAATATCGTTTGTTACGTAAAAAAAAAACAATCATTTGACAACTTATTTAATCACATTATTATTGGCATGTGAAAGACCTTTTTTATATCACGTGGGCACCATGAACTTTGTCATTTGTTTATTATTTTCTCTCTTCCCTTTTATTTTTTTATTCTATACACATAAGACAAAAGTTTTGGTGTCACCAGCTTCGACAAAAATAAGTGGACCAAAATGCCCCTCAGCCAAAAAAATTCAAAACTTGCCCAAAACCATATTTCAAATTATGCAAGGGTAAATTAGTCATGTGGGCATCAAAAAACTGTGCTGCACTGCTTTACTTTACCTCCGGCTTTCTATATAAGATACATATGGTTAATTAGTGCTATTTTTTCTATTGCGTGTAAATATAATACAATGGTTGATGATGAGAGTTGGAGTCAGAAATGTCGTGAAAGTGAAACTATAGGACAAATTATTTTGTGGTACTGAAATATCGCTATGTTAAATATTTTGGCTAGTAATCAAGAGGATTGTTTGATCAACAACCATTTGGTGTCTCAGTAATACTATTTTTTTTGTCAAAATTATATAATACTATTTAGGGTTGTGTTATTTACACATCATTCTTACTTTCCATACACTCGTCTCAATCTTTAGTCATTGAATCGAATGAATTAAAAAATCAAAAGATAAAAATTAACAAACAACGTGTGAGAAGTAAAAAGGACTGCGTGGATTATTATTTGAGGCAATGAATAACAACAACAAAACATCGCCAGAGCTAAAGGCAGAAATACATAACCAGAAATATTCTTACGGATGACATCTAGATTTTTCTCAGTATCACTTTATTCACTAACATGTTTAAGTTTATGGATGAAGAACCATGTGGTTCAGTATCTTCTTCTGCAAGCTTCTTCCACATCATGACCTTATTTTTCATCTTCTCACCCTTCTCTCGCTCGATTAACTCTTTGACAAGCTTCTCTACCTCATCCCTCTTCACATCATTACTAATCTCCATGCCAATGCCCCATTCATTGCAACTATAGCGGCAGTCCATCTGTTGGTCGCCAAAGAATGGCCAACAGAGCATAGGCACTCCTGCAATGAGGCTCTCCAAGGTTGAATTCCAACCGCAGTGTGTTAAAAATCTTCCCACTAATGGGTGGTTCAGGACTTGCTCTTGTGGGCACCAACCCGCACTGAGACTTCTTTCTTTTGTTTCGGCCAAAAACTCGGGCGGCAAAAGCGCTGATTGGCCAATAACCAAATCAGGTCTAATTACCCAAAAGAAGGGAACCTTGCTGTTTGCAAGTCCCCAGCCAAACTCGACAAGATGTTTAGGTGTCATAACTGTTATATAGCCAAAATTCACATACACAACTGAATTTGGCGCCCCAGCGTTTAGCCACTCGAAGCATTCTGTTTCTTCTTTCCATAGACTGTATCCAATATTCAAGGGGTGTTCTGGTATTTGGTTGAGATGTAATTGAAGATGGGCAATTGTATAAACAAGTGGTAGCATAGATGAGAGAGCCTCCAAAACATCTGGCTCTAAGGCATCAAAAGTATGAAGAACAACTGCAGAAGCTTTATGAGCTCTATCGGTTGATTCCATTACGAAGTTAAAGATGATGTCGTTTGGATCTGAAGTCCGAATAGAGGTTGGGAGCTCCTTTAAACGGATATCTTTCATTCCTGTAATCCAATCTATAACCTTTTCCAAATAGCCATTTGTCAAACAGATATCATCTACAACATGAAAATTTTCATTTACATGCTTAGTAATAAGCAAATAAGAGTTAAAGACAAATTAAGCAATTGTTTGAAAAGTTGTATTTATGTCACCTTTGAGTGGTGCAAGTCCCCTTTCAACCAAAGCACGAAATTGTATAAAGCCCATAAAACTGCATGCAGCAATAGTGTAGAACAGCACCATAGGGACTTCAAACTCTTCAGCGGCTGTGATTGTGAATGGCGACATGAAACCATATGAAACTATGCAAGTTACTGGAGGATTAGTGGATGTTGATATGGCATCACCGTTGAGTTTTATGAGTAGTTCACGGAAGAGGGCCAAGAAATTTTGTTTTCTGATTGAATCACAAAGCAATAGGATATGTTGGGTGGTATCTGCATCTGAATCTGGAAGGCCGTCTGGGATGGCTTTGAATTGGAAATCAGGCAAGCCATCAAGGGAGTTGGGGCCCCAAGATTTTAGAAAGCGTTTGTGGTTGAACTCCGTGTTGACAAACGTAATATGAAAGCCTCTATGGTGGAGTAGCTTTGCAAATTTAAGCATTGCCTTTATATGGCTTTAAGCTGGCACTGGAATACAAACAGCATGAGGTTTGTTATTAGCTGCTGCCTTGGAATCCATCTTAGATTGTGCTTATGCGTTTGTGCTTGCACTGAGCTAGGCACTAACTCAGGGCAGGGTGGGTAGGAAGGAGGATATAGCTAAGCGGTGGTAAGGAAATCTCAAGGTCGTTGTATATTCTTTAAGAATGAGATAAAACCATGTTGATGAGATGAGGTACTAGTGTAGTGTGTCGTTGGAAGGGAGTGACTGAAATAAAACCGAGAGGACTAGAGGAGAGGAGAGGATAAGATTATGGATATAGAGCCTATCGTTCAACGAATGGCTCTCGTTTAAAGCTGTGTTTTGTGTCCCCCTCTCTCTAGTATATTTCTCTCTCCTCCTCTCTCTCTCTCTCCGTTGCAATCTTGGTTCGATTCCGATGCAAATCCGTTCAATTTCACAGCAAGGTCTGTTCGACTCTTGCCTTTGTTGCTATTGTCATGACTCGCCATTCGGTGGTGGCTTAAAAACACTTAAAAATACTTGCAAGAGTATAAGGTTGTCGTAGTATAGGCAATGTCGTTTTCCACAGGGCTTGAATGAATAATTTGTGTTTAAAACCAACTCTTAATTAATTATTTAAAATAAAGTTTGGAAAATATTGATTTTAGAATTTAATATAATAAAACCGAATTTTAAAATAAAACAATTAAAGAAATTAACTAGAGAACAAAAGGTTTTCTAAAAACTAGTGGCTAAAAAGCCTTATTTATACTACTCCAAATTAAAACCCTCATAGAAAAGGTTTTCTAAAAACTAGGAAATAAAATAACAAAATGATAACTAGAAATTACATTCTCATTCTGACTAGGAAATCTGCCAAGCAGAGAAATAGCCATGTTTGTAGATCTTCAGGGCTTCAAAACAGGCCCAAAAAAACTCGAATTAAAGATCAGGAACTCCTCTTCAAGTTCCAAGAAGAGCCCAATTCACAAATCCATCATCTTTCGGCCCAAAAGTCGCAAATAAGCTCTGCAACCCAATCTGTCAGCCCTGCACGCTGGGTATAAATTAATTCGCCACGATCAGATGCTTTGGGATACAATTATGAAATTTTGACACAACCTTCTTGACAGATTCACGAACCCGCTCCAATTGGAATCACTCAAAAATTCCACCGTTTGATTACTTTACACTCATAACAACTTCATATGTCCTACAGTAAAAACTCATAGCAAAACATCAAAATCTCACCAAAATAATATTCAAAATATACTAAGAATGGGAAATAATATATAGTATAAAATCGACTCATTATCATGCTTGCATAACTCACTAAATCATACTGTTCGGTCAAATCGGCTAAACGGCAGAGGTACATGCGACAGAATTTTAAGCTAAGAAGCAGACTGGGATGGTCAGGTATGTGACAATCTCCTCTCGTATGAAAATCGCAAGGAGAAACAGAAACAAAATGCATAGCAATATCAACATGGGCAAATCAAATGATAGTACAGTTAATAAAGATTGAGTCTAGCTAATAAACGGAAAGAAATCAGATACAATTTAATTATCTTAACTTCATTGGCAGAAATCTAGGACTATCATCGACAAAGATGCATTTTCGTAAGAAATATCCAAGGCAAGGAGCATATCAGCTTATGTTGACATCAATTGTCAATTGCATTTGGCCACAAACTGGAGTCTGGAGGAGTTGGTGAAATGCCTGGTTAGTGGCATCCCAAAATTGGTTTATTAAGTTAATTCAGCTACTTTAATTGGTTTATGAAGGGTTTCTTCTAGCATGATCTAAAATTATTCATTTACTTCAAATATTTGACTTTTCTTTTATCAAACAAAAATAATTGGACAAAAATGCCCCAGGACAAAAAACTTCAAAGGCATTCCAAAATAATGCATCAAATAATGCAGGGGCATTTTTGTCATTTTAACAGTATTTTTTAAATAATTAATTTTTTTGTACTTTTTTTAATTAGTTCCTCACAATAGGCTAGCAATAATGTGATTAAATCAACTGTTCATTTAATATTATTTTCTCTATTTTTAAACACGTTTAAAACATCTTAAGAGACGTGTAATGCTGGTTATAAAAAAAATATTTCGCACACGGATAATAATGTTATTAAATTAGTTGTCAAATGATTGTTTTTTTAACCTAATGATGTTATCTCCACTAAGGGGGAGAAGGATGGGCTTAGCCTCACAATAGGCTAGTAATAATGTGATTCAATCAGTTGTTTATTAAATATTATTTTTTCTATTCTTAATGTAAATTTTAAAGAGACTGATTTTATTATGTGGATTCAGCTGCTTTAATTGGTTTATGAGAGGTTTCTTCTAGCATGATCTAATAATATTCATTTACTTTCTAAACTTATGCATATAAATATATTTAAAACGTATAAATCGCACGTGTATGAAGACTAATATAACATAAAAAGATGTGCTAAAACGTTTTCCGAAAATAAATTGTCTCACTTGGCATTACAAACTGGCCCGCTGGGTGGGTTTGCCGTACGGACCACAATAATTTCTTTCCACTCTTTTCTAATCCAACTGCAATCTCTCTCGGTTGGGCCTCATCAAAACTTCCAAAGCTCCCGAAGCAGAGAGGAACACCACTGATTTCGGAGGCTGATCATCAAGCCACGTCATGATCTTTCCAAATTTGGCTCGATCAGACGACTGCACATGATGCTCATCAATCAAGGGTCCCACGGTGTAAACAGGAGGGATCTCAGTCTCACAATCCAAAAGTGAGCCAACCGCATGGGACACCAGCTCAAAAATGTGTTGACGACTATACCCTTGGTTTCCTTGAACCTCCTGGCATGGTTCACGGAACATCACATAACTATACCAATGCCATGTAAATTGTTCTAATATAGATGGCATATCATTTCTCCATTTGCTGCCTCACTTCATACATCAAGCACTACAAGTCTACAACTACAAGTCGTTTCACTTTATTTTCGATTGGACCATATGATCATGAGATTACAATTGGACTAGGAGGCGTTGGCAAGGCAATGGCCCATGCGCCGGCCACCACAAAGGATGTGATTTGATACCATAACACCCATATATTGAGGTTTTTTGTAATTTCGTAAAGAAAATCCTTGAGATTTTCAAAATTACAATTGCACTCCTTGACTATAAAATTGATGTCACAAAACTCCATTTACTAAAATTTCATCCGAAAACTTGTCATATCATAAAAAAAAAGTTATGAGATTACACGGACACTTTTTGGAGGTAATTACACGAACACCCCTTGAAATAATCTCATCAACTTTATTACTTTTTCACATAATCGCCTTGAGGTTTTAACCGTTACAATATATAAATACATGATGACCTTACAAAATTGAACGAGCCAAACCTCTTAGTTGCCATGAGCACTATGTTCACCAAGAGTGAGAAGAAAAAAAAAGAATCAAGAAATAGGAGGTGTAAAAGAGTAATAGGTCTTTCAATTTCAAGTATGGCAAGTTGCTATATCAATTGAGAGCATATTCTGGATGTTCCATTGTTACACACTTTTGAGTATTATTTATATTGTTAAATATATCATGGGCTCATCAAAATTCCAACACATCCAATATCGCATGTATCGGATGAAAAGTAAAGGGATTAAAAATAGACTTGTCCACGTTAAATAGCCAGGTCATCCACTTAATTTTCCCATTACACATGTCAAAGGCTGCAGTTCTAATCTCTCCAAATAACACGTTTCTTTGGATCCAGCCATCCAAGGCGCTTGCTGATCGAGGTGAAGAAGCTTAATTAGCAGAACTGCAGATACGCATCGAGGGCAGCCAAAATAGGAGATTAAAGAAATTTTCAAGGAAAGAAGATTACATCATCGTCAAAGGAAATGTCAAATTACAATTGATGGTTGATATGACAATCTGAAGTCTTATGTCAAATTTTGTACTTCTCTAACAGAATTGTCAAATATTATTTTATTATTTAAATAGAATTTTGAATGCTTCTAATTATTAAAAAATTTCAAAATTTTTATTGGTTCAAATGTTAGTGGAATAAGAGATCGACGATTAAAATGAATTAAAAATAAATTTGACATTGATGTCAAATTTGATTCCAAATCACAAAGCCTTCAACTCCAGTCAGCAAATAACACTTTGGTTAAAGAGACTTTTGATGTCAAATATGCACAGTGACATTCCACCTAGGATTTTGACATCTCCACTGAAAATGTTCTTAGCATTCAAACAAATTAAGGTAAGGGAGACGAGGAATCAAAATAGGATTTGACTAGTAATAGAGCCCGCGCGTTGCTGCGGGTTTTAAAAGTTTATAAAACATGTATAAAGTTGTATTTCAATAGTTGAAAATGATAGTAGGGAAGAGAAGCAAAGAGCTAGGTACATAACAAAGTTTCAGTAAGCATAAATGATTTCATCAAATGCAAAGGAAAGGATTGGTAACTACTAAGACATGTCAATACAAACAGAGTCAAACATAGCCACAGAAGCCAAACACCAACAATCTCTCACATCTTCCACCCAAAAACACATAGAAAGAAAAAGAAGAATGTATTTGTTTTCTCTTCTTCTGTTTTCCTCCCAAAGATACTCACAATACTCACAATGGATATCATTGATAGTGATAATATATTATTGTTTTTTTGGTTAAATGTAATCTAATATTGTCAATCGGTAGTTAGTTCTTTAACATTGTTTTTGCAAAAACATAAAAAGAATGTTGTAGAAAGATGGATCAGATATATTTGGTTTGGTGTCTCTATGTAATATAGAGATATAATTTGCTGAGTTGTTTCAACTTGTATGATTTGGACAAATAATCATCACTTCCATCTTTTCTCTTCAGAGGAATTGACTGTTACCAATTTGTAGATAAAGATTTTCTTATTTCGTTTACTGTAAATACATGGCCAATGAGTTGGTTGTTCACTGAGGAGTTTATGGACATCTAAAAGTATAAATAGAGATGTTCCGACCAAAGATATAATCTCTATACATGTTTTAACGAAGCCAAAAAAACATTTTAGAGGTAGGGCAATTGTTAAATCTAATCAATAAGTAATGAAAGTGATTTATGTATAGATTTAACAATTTTTTTATTGCGAAGGTGCTTTGGCTTGATTAAGGCATGTGGAGAGGGTATATCTCTAGTGGGGACATCAAAATTGATACTCTTGGATGTCCAACTGAACCGATCAGTGATCAGCCAAGTAATTGGTCATGTATTTAGACCAAACAAAAGGAAGACGGTTCTTATCTACATTGGTAACAGGTAATTCCCTTGAAGAAAAACGTTAGTAAACATTGAATTTAAATGTAAAAAACTACACACCCATAACAATTTGCTTAAATAACTAACGGATTAAAACAATGAGATTGCCAAAAGGTGACATACCAGATGGGTAATGCCGGTTCAGAAGTTGTGATTCGACAAACGACTCAACTCTTCATGGTTGTAAATCTCTCTATTCACCTAATGATTTTTCAAAACAAACATCAGTAATCGAAAATCGAAACATTTATCCATTATTTCAAATATTCAATAAATTGAACCCCACTATATTAAAATTATATGACGTGATTCTACCGAAAAAAAAAAAAGATGGAAAATCAAAACCTCGTGCAGCAATAAACATGTAGAACTTACTTGGAAAATCTGGAAAAAAAAATTCATTCTAAATGTTGGAAAAAGGGAATGATTATGTTATATTTGACTGGAATCATAATGGTCTTGTAATGGGAGTTGGTATCATGAGACATCATTTGATAATTTAAATTTTTTAAGAAAATGGACCTATGCAATCATCGATTCACAGTTTTAAAAGTGAAATAGTTTACGACATTGAAAGCTTGAAAATAAAAAGGAATTAATCTAAGTTGAATAAATAGGAATCAACATTCACATATAGGAAAAGGCTGAGTTTTTACCTTTTAGTCTAGCCATAGTAACCAAGACTACAACTCCTATTCAAAGGTTAATTCTTTTTCTAATAGAAAACTGTATGTTAAGACAAATTTATTGAATTAGAATGAAACTAATGAGATTAAAGCCAAGATTTAAAACCAAGGCGGAAAATGGATTTGACAGCCAAAAATATTGATGATAGGACAGGTTGCAAACCTTGGTAAAGCAGAAGGGTTTTGAAAGCTGCAGACGAAAGCCATATAAAATGGAGACCAACGTCTATTGAAACAGAAAAGAGAATTAAATTACATATTCAAATGATAAATCTAATGATATAAACAGAAGATCTAAAATTGTGTAAAATGTTATGCATCCATTAATAAAATTAAGATTTTTGTTCTAAATTTTGTAGCACATCTTTGAAAACTATGTCTAGAGTATAGTTGTTCACATCATTTTCTGCATTTGTTATCAAAAATTTTAAACCTTCTCTTGATGTGACTCTAGATAATGCAACATATAATTGACCATAAGTGAAAACAGGTTCGGGAAGATATAGTCCAACTTGTTTTAAAGATTGTCCTTGACTTTTATTAATGGTCATTGCATAACATGGCCTAACTGGAAATTGACGTCTTTTAAAAATGAAAGGCCACTTGTTTTCAGTTGCTGCAAGAGTGATTCTCGGTATGAATACTTTGTGACCAACATTATTTCCAGCAAGTATCTTAGCTTCAATAATTCTAGGAAATAACTGTGTGACAATTAATCTAGTTCCATTACATAAACCATAAGATTGATTTAAATTTCGCAACAACATAATTGGCATTCCTATTTTTAAAATTAAATTATGTGCAGGTAAACCATTAAAAGCAAGCTTATTTAAAAATTCTGTAGGATACATTATTTCAAGATTCTCGACATTTCCACTTGAAGAACACAAAGAATCATAACTTAAAAATGTATGTTGTTCTCCAGGTAACAAATTGATTATATAATTGTTTATTTCTATTATTGTTGTATTCCGAGGTGTAACAATAGCTCGTTCTCTTAAGTAAACAAAATTGTTAAACAAATTTTCAAAATTAGGATAAGTAGCTTCAAAAATTGAAGAAATTGGGTCTGTCAAAGGATGAACTATTAAATCTTCAGGTATTTGAACAAATGATGTATCACCGTCATTTGAATGATTTGCATCATTAATTTTTCCATCACCTATTTGTAAAATCCAGTTTGCAAAATCACTGATTTTCTTTTTTTCTTCAATGTTTAAATCATTTCTTGACAATCTCATGTTTTCTTTTAAACGAAAAATTTTAAAATGGGACCACAGATAAGAACTATTTAGGGAAGCATTTATTATATATTCTTTGGTTCCTCCAGGTAAAGCAGGTAGTATTTGTCGAAAATCACCGCCTAGTAAAAGAGGTTTACCACCAAATGGTAGTTTCTTATCTGACTTTTGCACATGTGATAAAATGTCGGAAAGTGATTTATCTAATGCTTCAAAACAATATTTATGATTCATAGGTGCCTCATCCCATATGATTAAATCAGTTTTTTCAATTAGTGTAGCAAGATGTGTTTTTTTCTTTATTGGACAAATTGAAGAATCAGTAATAACTAATGGAATTTTAAATCTTGAATAAGCTGTTCTACCACCTGGTAATAACAATGATGCTATTCCTGACGAAGCAATAGCTAAAACAATTTTTCTCTCAGATCTAAGTTTGCTTATGATTGTATCCCACAAAAAAGTTTTTCCAGTTCCTCCATGACCATATACAAAAAAAAAACCGTGTTTTTTTCTATGCACAGTGTCTATGACAGTATCATATACATATTTTTGATCTTCGTTAAGCTGTGATTTTAAAATTGTATGTTTTTTGGACAATTCTTCACAATCATAATTTAACTCTTCTGTTAAAAGTTTGTTTTTAATTTCTATCATTTTATTTTCATCAGGCATTGGTAAATTATATTTGTCCAAAGATGTGGAAGCATTGTTAAAAAGTAATTCTAATTCAAATAAGACAGAATTTTTTAGTTCTTCTTCTGGTATAGCCATATTAGGAATTCCAAAAGTTTTTTGCAGTTTGTATAAAATATCATCATACATATTTTTCCAATGAGCATCAAAAAGGGTTTGAGGATTTGTAACATCACAAAATAAAACAATTGTAACAAATAATTGTCTTAATTGAGGAGATGATGCAACATTTACAGCAGTTGATAAAGCTTCTAACCATTCTTTATCATCGCCTAATAATCCTAAAGATTTACATGCATCATGGTACGAAGAATGTACAACACCATTAACAGTTTTAATATCATTAAAATCTAATGCGCCTTTTTTCAAGTTTAAAAGCATTCTTAAATAATATAATTCACCAGACGCAGGATGTACATATGTTATTCTACCAATTGATCCTTTACGCTTTCTTGGTTTCCAAATTTTATTTCGTGTGTCATACAAAAATTTTGATGGAATTTGAGCATAAGTTAGTAAACGCGCTTCATTATAAATTTTATTGGCTTCAAACCAGCTTGTTAACATCGTATGTTCAGAAGCTTTTTGTCTAACAATTGATTGAAGTGATTGATCACCACTAAAAACAATATTCTGTTCCAATGGTAAATGAACGGGTAATCGTTCAACAGAGGGTTTTCTATGATGTATTGAGTATTGAAACAATCTCCAAATAGCTTCATAAGGTGATATATATCTACAATTCAAATATGCTAATATTTCATCATTTTGATCCTCTTGAAAAATTAATCGTGCTCTATTCGGACCTTTATTAACATATTTGAATAAATATTTTATAAGCATTGATTGACAACAGGATTCAACATTTATATGAGCATTGTATCTTAGCAATAGTTTAGCATTATAAGGAACAACAAATCTATTATCAATTTTAACACCATTTTTAATCACAAATTTTGTATCATCATCACGGCGCCTATAAATCGGAAAACCATTAGATTCAAAAGCTGTTTCATTTTTATATGATTTAGGAAAAATTTTGGAACATTTGTTTTCCCTCATGCATGGAGATTTTTTATTAATATGACCACATGGACCGTGAATCATAAACTGATTAACAATTTCATAAAGTTTAGGATTGAGAATTTTGTCTGGTAATTCAGCTGAAATAATGGAATCTATATCAGATGGTAAAAAACATTTGAAATTTGATTTTAACTATATTAGCATATGAGAATGAGGCAAACCTCTTTTTTGAAACTCAATCGTGCAAACATCTGCAAGCAAAGAAAAGAAAAGAAAAAAGAAATAGATAAAGTTAGTTTCATAAAAAAAAATGATGAATGAATAAATAGGAAACAAAAGAATAAGTTTTAAAAATTTACTTGCTTCAATTTCTCCAAAAGGCTTTCCAGATTTTATAAATTCAAGCATATCATCGAGTTTCATTTTAAATACTCTAGAAATTATATCAGGTCTGTCCTCAGGTTTGAATCCTGGTTTTTTTTTCAAATTCTCTTATGATTTCTGGCCATTTGACATTGCAAGTAAATGTTATAAACAAATCAAGGTGTCCATATTCTCTACAAATTGCCATTGCATTTTGATAATTATTGATCATGTATCTAGGACTTCCTGTATACGAAGCAGGTAATATAATTTTTCGACCCACATTATTTGCATCATTATCACCTCTTGTGATAGCATCGTGAATTCCTTTATAAACTTCAGTTCTTAAATTTTTTTGGTTTTGTCTAATATAATCCAATCTATCTTCTTCAAGTGTTGCATAAGAATCTACTATATATTGTTGAAAAAGTCTTCCTCCTTTTAATAATGTAGTTAACCATGGTTCTCACTCTTGAATTTGATAAGCTATAAAAGCTCTCATAGGCACTCTTTGTCTTTTAGTTTTTGGGCCTTTATAATTTTTATTCCATTTTAAATCCGGTCTATAACCATCTTCATCGTATGCAAAAAGAATAGGATATTGCAATGCCATAAATTTTGGATTTAATTTTGTAACACGCTTTAATCCATCACTTTTAGACTCTAGAATAATATCTCTATTAGAATCAAAGAGTCCTATATCACCAACTATTAAACCACCAATTTCATCACTTGTCGGTTGATCATATTGTTTGCTATCGGTTGGTTGTCTTGATAACAATGTCATTTTTAAAGAAGTAAGGCCATCAGTTTCAAATTTATCCCTTGCAGTGCGAAAAAGTTTAACTAATTCATTTGATTCATCAAACATTTTAATCAAACTTTCAACAATTTGTGGATCTAATCTTCCATTGTTTCCATCAGAATCAACAGCTCTCAAACGATTTTGTACTTCATTATATGTATCATAAACATATAGCTGAGCAAATTTTGGAGGTTGATTATCAGGAGGTAGAAGAGAGCCCATTAAATGACAAACTTGACCACTAATTTTAAAAATGTAAGGACTTGATCCATCATTGATTGAATGATCAATTTTGGCACCCATAGAAGTTAAGGAAAACATGGAATTGTAGGCTCTAATATTTTCTCGAAACGATGAACTTTTTTTACCTCCATTTGGATCAAGCAATAAATCTAATAAATATGGAGTTGGTTTTGCAATTGGAAGGCTTATTTTTCCTTGTTGACAGCAAAGAGTAAAAACGGGTTCATTTTTTGTGGATGTTTGTTTAAGAGATTCTTTAAACCAAAAATAAGCACCGCAATAAGTACATTTATAATTTTTATCCCCCAAGTCTGCATACTCTTTCACAATACCTATACAAAAAGATATATTAAAAAAATCAATATTAAATACAATTATTCAGAAGTAGAAAATAATGTAAAAATTTGAGATAAGAAATTATTATATAAGACAAAAAAATACATACCGGTCCTTTTTTTTTGGAAAAAGGCTTGACCTTTATTTATAAGATTGGAATTCTCAACGTGTAAAGTTTTTTGAACTGTGTTTTCAACATCCTTTGTGATATCAACAATGTTTTTTCCTTTTTTATCATATGGGTCAAAAATTTGTCGATTGCATATCACATGTGTCTCACCATGAATAATATTTTAACCTAAACATTGCACACCAGCAGATTGACTACTGCTAGATTGATGGTCTAAGAACAAATTTGTTTCTGATTGACTACTGCTAGACTGATGGTCTAAGAACAAATTTGCAGAAACAAATTCATCAATTTGAGGTAAAAGAGCGGTCGCACAATTTTCCATATATATATTTCTGCACACTTTTTTTGGTTGATGATTATGTTTGAAAACCTCAGTATATTCATCATCGACAGTATTTTGTTCGCGCTGGACATGTTTAATTGTTAAATTTTTTGCAGCTCTTTTAGACATAGTGTAAAAAATTTGTTCTAAGCAATTTACTCTATAAATTAGGCTGGAAAAAAAAAGTAACAAAATTAATAAACACATGAGACAAACACTGAAATATTGGAATTTTTATGCAATGAAGGATAAATAAAATAAGAAACATAACAATGCTTGTAAAAATAAAAAAAAATTATATATTTATGCTTTAAAAGAAATAGTTCCAGAATTTAAAGCTCTTACCTTAAACACCAAAAGTCTTGCACCACAAAACCAAATGCTTTAAAATTTTACGTTGCACAATTTTGTGAGAACCTGTAAAAATAAAAAATGAGTTAGCATTAGTACATTAGAATCAAACCATTCAGATTTCCATACGAAACAAAACCATGTGGACCCCATTTTTGTACAATAACTTGCAAACGCTGTAAAATACGTCCAATACAGGGCAAATAAATATTGATAAAAAAATTGTCAAATGATAAATACATGCTTCTCTAAGTAAGCCCATGCAACTACACACATAGAAATAGACCGATAATAAGAATATAAATATGTCTACCATGCCTTGAAAACAATGAATAAATTAAATCATCATCTTGATAATTATAAAGAAAACCAACTATATGATTAACAAAAGTTAAGCCTAAAAAGAAACACAGGACATAGTGATCTATTATAAATTGTCACTTACATAAGAAACAAATGTTAATTTATTCAAAATCAATCATGGAAAAAAAATATATACGGGAAGAAGAAAATAGATAATAAGCACGAATAATTTTTTTTCAGATTATTAATTCATTTTGCAAATCACAGGTCACAAATTGAAACCAAACGATATCATCAAAGAATACCTTTTGTATTCCGTCTTTATATTGATTGCCAACAAAATTGTCTCTTGTTTTTTTTTTTTTCCTTTCTCAACCCAAAGTAGAACCACCAAACCCTGTAATGAAACAAAATATTGTTCATAGAAAATTCCAAAAATTTAATTAGATTTAACCAATATAGTCCTAAACCCATTTAATCTGAAAAATATAAAAAAAAATTTGTATATTGCAAAATCAAATCAAATCATATAATCTCAAACATTTTATTCATACCTTTTTTATTTTGTCTTTATACCGATCATCAACAGTCTTTATATATTTTTACTCAGTCTCTGAAGGTGAATTTTTTCAAAAACCTGCAATCATGACAAAAGAAAAAAAGAAAAAAAAATTAATATCACAAAGATGGAAAAAAAAACTCTATCCTTGCATATTTATAACATGAAGAGAATGACCACATAGAGATAAGATTGATCAACAAAGACACATTTGTCTACCGAAGTCCAATAAAATACATCCGGAAAAGCTGTTCAGTTTTTACACTAGTTGATCAAACAGACTTTAAAAACAAATTCAAATGAACTAAATGGAAAAGAATAACAAAAATGAATGTAAAAAAAAAAAAAAAAGAATTTAAACGTATTAGACCATGCACTGACTAACTCATAGACTAAATCATCAACACTCTTAATACAAATAAATGAATGTGGAAGTAGAGGTGTAAAGTAGAGGATCCCATAATTGTCCCAATGTTAATTTCATGAGCAGTTTATGAAGACATAGGAGGACAATAATTACTCTGTCAACGATGGAAAAAATTATAGTAAAAAAGAAAAATAAAATCATGTTTTTGCTTTTTTACAAAATTCATCTACTTTTTGCATATGGGCACTTTCATATCCAAGCATTCCCATGCTGTTTTTCACCGAGAAAGAAACTAACAAAAGCATCATGCTTCCTTCCCTTGTTTTTGTTCTTCTGATATTTCTGGTCTAGTAAAGTGATAGCTTCTTTTTCCTCTTTCCCATATCCATCCAAACAATTTTTTAGCAGGATTATCAATAAATTAACTAAAACAATGTATGATTAGAGAACAAAGTCTTAAAACATCAACCAATCAGTTGAATCCATATGATTTGCATTATTGTTGTATGGAACATTTCAAACCGTATATGTTCACCAAACAGAGTTTAGAGTATCAGTCCAATTTATGGGAAATAGTCATGTTCAGACAGAATAATTAAAAGGATTCCTAAGACATATCAACCGGGATTTGGATTTAATTAACACCTAAACGGATTTCTGAGACAAATCAGTTAGGAATTAGTTTTAATCCACTCATTTATGTCTAGACAATCTTCCCAGCACACAGGAAGGATAGCTCTACATTGGTTGAGTGCATCAGTTTGCACATGATGACCTTCTAAATTCAAAGAATTCCTTCTGCATATATATGGTTGGTGAGATTAATTTTAATAATCTTTTCATCAAATTTGGCAGAACAGAAGTCTCAATCTTTAACAAACCGGAAAAACCCAGTAATCACACATTTAAGTACGCAAATATGCAGCAAATCCCTAACACCATTGCAAGCAATCAAGAAAAAAGTGCCTCTTCTTAAATGAACAACCAAATTCAAATTAACAATTGTCTCCATAAAAATTTAAAAAAAAAAAGAGATACCTGATTTGGTTCAAAACAGTTCAAATTCTACAACCCCGGAGTAATTGGGATTGTAATTTGACGTAATGGGATGGCTGCATCCAAACGAAGAGCTTCAATCAATTCAACTCAACGAAATATCTATAATTTATCAAAAAAACAAAGTAAAATATTCAAATAATGAAAGATAAGTGGAAGATTTGTGGAAGATTTGTGAGGCATTTAATGGAAGATTTGTGGAAAAAGATCCACATAGAACGTGGTTACGATCTACTGTATGCTCCACATATTGCAAAGGCGAACCTTTGGCAGATAAGTGGTCATCTGGATTACTACAAGGAGAATATGTATGATTAAATGAATGTTGATGATGAACTTTATCAGCTTTCGACCGATGAACTGCCCCTATCATATCTTGGTTTACAAAAGGAAGCCTCACTCATATCACGAATTTCCTATTCGAGTTGCTGAGTTGGGAACCGTATATAGATACAAATTATCTGGAAGCTTGCATGGTCTTTTTCGTGTAAGAGGTTTTGCTCAGGTAAGGTGTTAGTATTTGCAAACTGTTAGTCAATAATCTTAGGTGTATGAAGTGTGTGTGTGTTTTTTTTTTTTTTTTTTTTTTTTTTACCTCCGGACCTGTTGCAGGATGATGCCCACATATTTTGTCTAGAAGATCAGATCAAAGATGAAATTAGGGGTGTCCTAGATCTTACCGATGAACTTTTGTTGCAATTCGGCTTCAGCAAATATGAGGTCAATCTCTCTACGAGGCCAGAGAAAGCTGTTGGAGATGATATATGGGTGAAAGCAACATCTGCCCTTAGAGATGCTTTGGATGATAAAGGTTGGAGCTACCAAATTGATGAAGGTGGTGGTGCCTTTTATGGTCCAAAGATTGATCTTAAGATTGAGGATGCCCTTGGAAGGAAGTGACAGTGCTCAACTATACAGGTTAATCCTGAACTCATGACGGGATAATTCTAATGTGTGCTTTGTTTTTTAATTGGTAGTCTCTCCGTCTATCTCTGTATCACTTTGTAAAATGTTCATTGGAGATTTGAGCATCTTTTTTGAATTGAGCGAATTACGTGGATTTGTTTGATAAACTAAAGCCACTTATTATTGTTATATTAAATTGTTTGATCTTTTGTATTTCCCAAATTGTACAGGTTGATTTTAACCTACCACAGCGTTTTGACTTAACATATGCTGACTCAAACTCTGAAAAGAAGCGGCCTATCATGATTCATAGAGCTGTTCTTGGGTCATTGGAGCGATTTTTTGGGGTCCTCGGAGAGCACTATACCGGGGATTTTCCATTACGGCTTTCGCCAGTACAAGCTCATGTTTTACCAGTTACTGACTCTCAGGTTTGTAAAGCAGTTGCACGTTTAATGTTTCAATTAACTCAAGAACCCTCAATACACCTGCACGACGGTTACGTGGGCTACGACCCCCGACTCTCCTCCCAGCGATTCGACTTCTTCGTCGACTCCGAGTTGCTCAAGGACTCCACCATCGATTCCCCAATCTTCCACGGCTCCGCCGTAGACGACGCTTTCGCCGCCCAGCTGGCGTCGGAGGCCTTCTCCCCACCGTCAATCTACGCTGAATCGAACGGCCAGGGCTTTGATGGAGGGTTTGGCGGGTCCGACGATCCGATTTTGCCGGCTCCATCGGAGATGCTGCCTGAGGAGGGCTTCGCTCTCAAAGAATGGAGGAGGTAGGGTATCGAATTCCAATTGTTTTCGATTGAACCGATAGTTCTGTATAGCAACTAAATTTTGACTCTTTTCTGCAATTTAGTTGAGAGTTGGTTTTGTTTGGCTTGATCTTTCTGTTGCTGAGAAATTGAGTGGAAGTTGTTTTGATTTTGGTAGTTTTCAAGAATTGCATGCTTAGTGATCAGTAATCGTCTGGCTTTATTGGGTAAGGAGATAAAGCAATTAAATTTCAAAATTTGGATTTACAGTTCATATTTTGAGCCTGAATTCATGAAAACAAACATATCCCATTATTTATTAGCGATTAATGATCTGATTAATTTAGTTTTTAATCATAATCAATAGCATGTAGCTTTAGCAGAAGTGGGGTTTGGGAATTGGCCAGCACCCAGTTGCTTTTTGGTTGTCTGCTTTCCATTTCTCCTTTCTCTTGCCATCTTCTCTGTATTTTGGCTGCTTCTCTCTCCCGCACTCCTTTTTTACCCTTGGTTCTGTGGTTCTCCGGCCGCCGTTAGGTTTTTTTGGTCGGACAACGATGGAATCTGAGGACGATGACTACTACAACATCGACGATGACTACTAGAAATTTTTTATTTTGAATTCGGAATTGATTTGATTGAAGCCTCCTAATTGATTGTATTAGGTTTGATTTTTATGCATCATGAATTTCAATTGAAGCCTCCTAATTGGATTGTGCTTTTCCCATGTTAGGCTTCTCTGACTGAGGTGATGCAGATACCAAATTGGAGCGGTTCTGTTAGTGGAGGAATCTGGTAGAAGCGATGAGTTTGTAGATTGAATTTGTATATGATGATAATCAAACATAATATGTTGTTTTTGTAGTTCTTTTTGCTTTCAAAGTTTATTGCTCGGTTGTGTTCGTAACCTCTGGGTTCTTACGGTTCTTCGTCTCTTTTACTTCATATTCTTTGCTTTTTTTATCATTTGTTTGTGAAGAAATGGGTCATACGAAGTGGTAAGGCTCTGAGGAAAGCATTTCGTTTGGGTTTCTAATGTCTAGAAAATTAAAATTGATAATTACAAGCGATTTTTTTCCGAGAAACAATCAGATTATTGAATCTAAGTTGCTAATTGTTTTAATTTTGTATATGCTGCAATTAAATCAGCACCCGCAACTGGAGGAGTCAAGAAGCCTGACTGCTACCGCCCTGGAATCGTCACTCTTGGGTAAGTTTTCAACACAATATAGTTCAAATCCTCTAAATCATGTTCTTGAATTTTACTATATGTATCGTGTTCTTTGCATTTTGTTATCTGAAATCTGTTCTTTGAATTTGGTTACCGGAATCGTGCCTAATGTTTGATGTGGCCAGTGGCTTTGTATGGCTGGCAGGTATGATTTGGGAATGTTTTTAGTTAATGGCAGGTATGATTTAGGATAGTAGAGTTTTTGCTAACTTATGGGATTAGAAGTCCTCCTTTATTTTTTGTCTTCGTGCGATAAAAACAAAGTGGGTGAGTAATTTTAACTCCAGATTAAGGTAATAACATGTGAATTTTTCATATTACTGTTTTTTCCCTTTCTATTAAAAACAACCTTTGATTTCTTTGATAGTGCATTTTTCTATCTGTGCTATTATAATTGTTCTCAGGTATATTGGAACTAAATTTTTCATGATGCTCTTTCCTTCTCTAATCATTGAAAACACATACTAAAGCAACAACGCTATGGTATGAGTGCTGATTAGTGTATATGTGTGTAAATATGGTGTATGGGTGTTAAGTACTTAAGATATTATCGACGATCTCCGAAGGGAATGGGTATCCCCTTCTCTATCAGTGGTATAAATTCACATCCCTAATCTTCTTCTTCTCTGATATCAGAGGTATAAATTCACATCCTTAATCTTTTTTTTATTAATTTCAACCGGATCTGAGAAATTCTAAGTCATGGATCTATTAATACCGTCTGTTGAGTCTCTGAGCGTCTCTATTTTTTTTTCCATCAAATGGTCTTTGTAGTGTCTCTCTGTATTTGTGCATCTATATGGGAATATGATATCTAAAAGCTCATTATTGTCCTGGGAAACCTCCTAAATTATCAATTCCTTGCTTTCTACGTACAATGTTTCATATTCTATTTTCTAATTTTCTGATTTTGGGGTGGAGGGAGTGCTAATATAGCAATTTTCAGGGATTTTGGGTCTTTGCGGGATTTTTTTGGGTAAATTTGTGATTTGCAGTTGATTTTAGGAATTGATTTATGGGTTTGGTTTGAATGCACTGACAAAAGTTATTGTTTCTGTTAATGCAAATGATGAAAGGTAAGTTTGAAAGGAGAAAGGGTTGAAGTGGTGTCTGGTTAGAAGGAGAGAGATCCATGGCAGTTGGCACAACCACGGCCACGGCCACGAAGAGGAGACATTGTTGGCGATATCAAAACTTCTCAAGGAATTGACCGAGGAGGAGGACATGAAAGTACAGATTTGGATTTCATCAGCACGACCAAGATCATGAGCATTTTGATTGTCTGCAGCTCTCAGTTCTTGGTATTTCTTCTTACATTTAATCTGGTTGAATTTTTTTATTTTGTGGGTTTGGAAATTCAAGTTTTTTTTCTGCAATTTATATTTCCATTGAAGTTTTTTAACTGCTCTGTTTGGTTGCCGGTATGATTACTTATAGACTATTTCGCCATATGCATTTGCTATAAAATGTAAACTTATTTTAAATGAAACATGTTGAAGTCTCTTTGCATTTGCATATGCTATTGTGTGTTGTTAAAAGAGAGGGGGCATCTAGCATACAACACACATGCTATGGGTGTACAACTAAGTTTGCCATGCAAGGATTTCTGGATTTCTTCTATGCCTCTCCTTCAGCCAAACCTCTGCACTTACATGATTTTTTAGATTGCAGAGTCTGACAGCATGAAGCATATAGACCGTTAGCAGCTATAGATTTATTTTTCAAAACATTTTGGATAGGAAAATTAATGGATGGTGGAGGTAAAACTGAAATTGAAAAACACCGAGGTTAAACGTGTACAGTTGAAATCGTACCATTTGTATCATTTTTTCCAGAAAAAAAAAGAAAAAAAAAAGAAATTTGGTTCACATGGCTTCACCAAGCTCACAGCACAGACGTCATGAGAAGAAATTTGATGACTATTGTCTGTCAATGTTTTTGTTTCATATGGAAACAGAACTTTTTGGGCAACCATGTCTTTGTGATCAAGAACGTTCAGTTTCTTCCTACTAATTGTGCAATGTCTTTACATGTTAGTTCAGTTGAATGCATATAAAAGCCAAGCTGCTTATCTTATCGACCTCATTCACTCATGCGTCATTCTGTTCATTCATGATTGTGTTGAATTTATTTAGGTTAAATGTGTCTTATTCATGCAGTTATGCCTGAAACAGTGGTTCCCGCCGCAACGCGCGGGCTTATTTTCTAGTGTCAACTAAATCATTAAATTATCTACTAAATTTGACAAATTTGCTTTAATCCTGTTTGTGTTTTCTTCTTTTCTATGTTATGCATTTAAATACTAATGAATACTTATGGCTTCTTATGTCATGTTGCTTTTTCTTTCTTCGATTTGATACATAATATAATACATGTTTAATGCCTAACAATGCGTGTATAATTTAATGACTGATGAGAAGCTAGAAGAATTACGTTGAAAAATTATTGTATGGTACCGCAATATTACATGTTTAATACAGCTATAGTCGATTATTAATTAAGGCAATGAAGAACAATAACAAAGCATTGACAGGGCCAAAAGAATACATGACAAGAAATATTCTTACGGATGACGTCTAGTTTTTCTTAGTAGCACTTGATTCACTAGCATGTCTAAGTTTTTGGATGAAGAACCATGTGGACCAGTAGCTTCTTCTGCTAGCTTCTTCCACACCATGACCTTATTTTTCATCTTCTTACCCTTCTCCCCATTTATTAACTCTCTGACAAGCCTCTCTACTTCATCCCTCTTCACATCATTACTAATTTCCATGCCAATGCCCCATTCATTGCAACTATAGCGGCAGTCCATCTGCTGGTCGCCGAAGAATGGCCAACAGAGCATAGGCACTCCTGCAGTGAGGCTCTCAACGGTTGAGTTCCAACCGCTGTGTGTTAAAAATCCTGCCACTGATGGGTGGTTAAGGACTTGCTCTTGTGGGCACCAACTCGCAATGAGACTTCTTTCTTTTGTTTCATCCACAAACTCCGGCGGCAAAAGTGCTGATTGGCCAATAACTAAATCAGGTCTAATTACCCAAAAGAAGGGCACCTTGCTGTTTGCAAGTCCTCAGCCAAACTCGACAAGATGTTCAGGTGTCATAACTGTTATACTGCCAAAATTCACATACACAGCTGAATTTGGCGCCTTAGTGTTTAGCCAGTTGAGGCATTCTGTTTCTTCTTTCCATAGACTGTATCCAATATTCACGGGGTGATCTGGTATTTGATTCAGATGTAATTGAAGAGGGCCAATTGGATAAACAAGTGGAAGCATAGATGAGAGAGCTTCCAAAACATCTGGCTCTAAGGCATCAAAAGTATGAAGAACAGCTGCAGAAGCTTCATGAACTCTATCAGTTACCTCCATCATGAAGTTAAACATGATATCGTCAGGATCTGAAGTCCGAGTAAAGGTTGGGGGCTCCTTAAACGGATATCTTTCATTCCTGGAATCCAATCTATAACCTTTTCCAGATATCCATTTGTCAAACAGCTCTCCTCTACCAAAAAAAAGAAAAGAAAAGAGAATTTCATTTGCATGTTTAGAAACAAGGAATTAAGAGCGAGCCATAAATTAATTAAAGCTTCTGTAGTTGTATATATAATATATTTTAACTTTGAGTGGTGCCAGGCCTTTTTCGATCAAAACACGAAATTGTATAACTCCCATGAAGCTGCATGCCGCAATAGTGTAGAACAGCACTATAGGGACTTCAATCTCTTCAGCGGCTGTGATTGTGAACGGCGACATGAAACCATCTGAAACTATGCAAGTTACTGGAGGATTAATGGATGTTGATATGGCATCACTGTTGAGATTCATTAGTAGTTCACGAAAGGGAGCCAATAATTTTTGTTTTCTGATTGAATCACAAAGCAATTGGACATCTTGGGTGGCATCTTCATGTGAATCTGGAAGGCCGTCTGGGATGGCTGCAAACCGGAAATCAGATGAGCCATCAAGGGAATTGGGGCCCAGAGATTTTAGAAAGCGCTTGTGGTTGTACTCAGTGTTGACAAAGGTAATATGAAAACCTCTATGGTGGAGGAGCTTTGCAAATTTAAGCATTGCCTTGATATGGCCTTGAGCTGGAGCCGGAATGCAAACAGCATGAGGCTTAGTAGCTACTGCTGTGGAATCCATTTGAGGTTTTGTGTTTGCCTTGCATTGCTTGCACAAATGCAGATTGTTTATAGTGCTATAGAGCTACTTTTCTCCTCAGCTACTTTTCTACATGTCTTTTGATTTACTGAAGTATACGAGCTCAAAAAAAGAAGCGTAGCTGTTAGGCACATTGAACCTAGGAGATGAGGAAGCAAAAGTTGAAATACGGCCCCTTCCCTCCCTGTATGTTATTTCTTGCTCGTCAAGTTGAATCTGATTGATCATTATAATTAATATAAATTAAGGAAAGTTTTCCAGGATTTGTAGGTTACTCATGAAAATAGTTGTCTCTTTTAATCCTTTTTTTTGGGGGGATTTGTAGGCATACCTTTCTTGCATGAGTAGCCTTCAACTTTGACAAAATAAGGAATTTGTCATCCATTTCTTTGTTTTAAATGCCTTCAATATAGTGAATAATCATACCCAAGCCAATCCTCTCTATAATGTTGTTATTTTAGTCCCTAAAGCAATGGCCGTAGCTAGTTTTATTGAGACAATGTCCTGTCTTACTTCTCTCTCTTTTCTGTTTTATTTTTTTTCAGTCTGCTTGTATATCTCATGTATGTGTATTTGGTAGTTGTTAAGACCAGCAATAAGAACACCCGCAAAAGTTTTTATTATCAATAATAATATCCTTATATATATGCATAACATTTACTGGATCGATCCCATTTTGCACCTTCAGGGTAACATGTCATAATTTGATTCCTCTTTCTTGAATTATCAAAATACATATGGTACCGTACCCATAAATTAGGTTTTTTATTTGATAAGATAAGGTCATAACCTATTTCTTAGCTTTTATGTCAAATGATGATACATTTCGAGTCATGTTCGGCGGGCTTGTAGTTCATACAGATGTGAGATATAGATAAGCTAATTTGTTAGTGCAGTTTCATACTCTCACTTAAACTCAAATTATACATTCCAATTTATACTACCCATATTTAGGTTTTTTATATTTTGATAAAAATTCCTAGAGACTTTTGAAATTACATTAGCACCTCTTGGGTTTAAAATTGATTTCACAAAACTCCATCTGTTAAAATTTCATCCGAAAATTTATCATATAAAAAAACATTAAAATTAAAATTTTACCCTTAGAGGTAGGTAATAACAAACCCCTTGAAATAACCCCATCAAATTACTATTTTTCACATACTCGTCATGAGGTTTTAACCATTACAATATATAAATAGATTATGACCTTACAAAATTGAAGGAGCCAAACCTCTGAGTTGCCATGAGCACCATGTTCTTCAAGAGTGAGAAAAGAAAAAGAATCAAGAAATAGGAGATGTGAAAGAGTAATAGGTCTCTCAAATATGTCAAAAGAGCATATTTTAGATGTTCGATTGTTGCACACTTTTGAGTATTATTTCTCTCGTTATTTCTATTGTTAAGTGTATCATGGGCTCATCAAACTTCCAGCACATCCAATATCGCATGTATTGGATGAAAAGGGATTGACACGTTTCTTTGGATCCAGGGCGCTTGCTGATCGAGGTGAAGAAGCTTAGCAGAATTTCAGATACGCATCAAGGGCAGCCAAAATAGGAGATGAAAGAAAGTTTCAAGAAAAGAAGCTTAGCAGTCAAACAACTTAGCGTAAGGGGAGACGAGGAATATTCAAAATAGGAATTTATTTTCTATAATTTGCTTTAAAGCTGTTTGTGTTTTCCTTCTTTTCAATGTTGTGCATTTAAATATTAATGAATACTTCATGTTGCTTTTTCTTCGAGTTTATGCATTATATAATACATGTTTAATGCCTAACAATGTGTGTATTATTTAATTAGTGATGAGGAGCTAGACGAATTATGCTGAGAAATTATTGTATGGTACCGCAATGTCGCATGTTTTATACCTCAAGTAATCATGAGGATTTGTTTAATCAAAGTAGGGTTTACTTTTTTCTAATTTCTGTAACTGTGTTCGTGTTTATCTTCTTTCTTATATTATGCATTTAAATATTAATGAAAATTGTGCTTTAGCTTCATGTCAACATCTCTCCAACATGATTAATGTAGTAGGAATCCCTACTTTTTTTTTAGAAAAAGGGAGAGGGGCTATCTTTTCTAGTGATTTTACATATAATATAATACATATGGTTAATTAGTGCTAATTTTTCTATTGCATGTAAATATAATACGATGGCTGATGATGAGAGTTGGAGTCAGAAATGACGTGAAAGTGAAACTATAGGACAAATTATTTTGTGGTACTGAAATATCGCTACGTTAAATATTTTGGCCAGTAATCAAGAGGATTATTTGATCAACAACCATTTGGTGTCTCAATAATACTTTTTTTTTGTTGTCAAAAGTATATAATACTATTTAGGGTTGTGTTATTTACACATCATTTTTACTTTCCACGCACTCGTCTCAATCTTTAGTCATTGAATCGAATAAATTAAAAAAAAACAAAAGACAAGAATTAACAAACAACGTGTGAGAAGTAAAAAGGACTGCGTGGATAGCACCATCCTACCGTTTATATAACTATAGCCGATTATTATTTGAGGCGATGAATAACAATAACAAAACATCGCCAGAGCTAAAGGAAGAAATACATGACCATAAATATTCTTACGGATGACATCTAAATTTTTCTCAGTAGCACTTGATTCACTAACATGTTTAAGTTTTTGGATGAAGAACCATGTGGTTCAGTAGCTTCTTCTGCAAGCTTCTTCCACATCATGACCTTATTTTTCATCTTCTCACCCTTCTCTCCCTCGATTAACTCTTTGACAAGCTTCTCTACCTCATCCCTCTTCACATCATTACTAATCTCCATGCCAATGCCCCATTCATTGCAACTATAGCGGCAGTCCATCTGTTGGTCGCCAAAGAATGGCCAACAGAGCATAGGCACTCCTGCAGTGAGGCTCTCCAAGGTTGAATTCCAACCGCAGTGTGTTAAAAATCCTCCCACTGATGGGTGGTTCAGGACTTGCTCTTGTGGGCACCAACCCGCAATGAGACTTCTTTCTTTTGTTTGAGCCAAAAACTCGGGCGGCAAAAGCACTGATTGGCCAATAACCAAATCAGGTCTAATTACCCAAATGAAGGGAACCTTGCTGTTTGCAAGTCCCCAGCCAAACTCGACAAGATGTTCAGGTGTCATAACTGTTATACTGCCAAAATTCACATACACAACTGAATTTGGCGCCTTAGTGTTTAGCCACTCGAGGCATTCTCTTTCTTCTTTCCATAGACTATATCCAATATTCAAGCGGTGTTCTGGTATTTGATTGAGATGTAATTGAAGAGGGCCAATTGGATAAACAAGTGGAAGCATAGATGAGAGAGCCTCCAAAACATCTGGCTCTAAGGCATCAAAAGTATGAAGAACAACTGCAGAAGCTTTATGAGCTCTATCGGTTGATTCCATCATGAAGTTAAACATGATGTCGTCGGGATCTGAAGTCCGAATAAAGGTTGGGAGCTCCTTTAAACGGATATCTTTCATTCCTGGAATCCAATCTATAACCTTTTCCAAATAGCCATTTGTCAAACAGATATCATCTACAACACGAAAAATTTCATTTACATGCTTAGGAATAATCAAATAAGAGTTAAAGACAAATTAAGCAATTGTTTGAAAAGTTGTAATTATGTCACCTTTGAGTGGTGCGAGTCCCTTTTCAACCAAAGCACGAAATTGTATAACGCCCATAAAGCTGCATGCAGCAATAGTGTAGAACAGCACCATAGGGACTTCAATCTCTTCAGCGGCTGTGATTGTGAACGGCGACATGAAACCATCTGAAACTATGCAAGTTACTGGAGGATTAGTGGATGTTGATATGGCATCACCGTTGAGTTTCATGAGTAGTTCACGGAAGGGAGCCAAGAAATTTTGTTTTCTGATTGAATCACAAAGCAATGGGACATCTTGGGTGGCATCTGCATCTGAATCTGGAAGGCCGTCTGGGATGGCTTTGAATTGGAAATCAGGCAAGCCATCAAGGGAGTTGGGGCCCGAGGATTCTAGAAAGCGCCCGTGGTTGTACTCCGAGTTGACAAATGTAATATGAAAGCCTCTATGATGGAGGAGCTTTGCAAATTTAAGCATTGCCTTTATATGGCTTTGAGCCGGAAGTGGAATGCAAACAGCATGAGGCTTAGTAGCTACCGCTGTGGCACCCATTTAGATTATATGTTTGCATTGTAGTGCTTGCTCAAGCGCAGACTATTTATAGTGCTACTGAGCTACTTTTCAACATCTACTGTTCTGGCTTCCTGTGGAGAAATTTTAAGTTTTTAACTTTCTGACACACAAATCCCACAAGTGTGCCGGTCACATTGAAAAACCTCTCATTCCTATGCTTACAGGTTAAGTATATTTAGAGAGAATTGAAAGAAGATAGGCAAGGTTTTGAAGAAATCATTTTACGGATTGACTTAATAGTAGATTTGGCCGCCAACAAACACCCGTTCAACGAAAAAATCAATTGAGCAAGACAGAAAGACGGCTATTTGATCACGCACTAGGGAAAGAGAAATGCTTTACGGTAATGTAAGGATTAAGAAATCTATAGGGAAGATGCTATACAATAATCTTGTTTGTCATTTACCATTAAAATCAAAGGCGACCCGTCACTTTGTTTTATATTGCTGAAATATCACTTTACCATCTCAATTTTCTTTGGTTATATGCGCTAGTTCTTCCATTCTTGTTGATAGTGCTGGAGTTGTTACCTAAATTTCTATAAAAATTGGATGCTATCTTGTATCTTTGAGTAATTAATTATAGATCGTAAAATCATGGCAGGAGAAATCATATATCCATACCAAAATTTCTTAGCGCACACAGCATTTGAGTAGTGGTTTTAAATAGTCTAGACATGGAACAACCTTCAACCTTCCATGAATAGGTTCCTAAGAGCAAGTCCACCCCTAAAAAAATATGCGCTAGCATTCAGCCCATTTAATCCACTCCGTGAACAGTGATAGACCCAAATGAACAGTAATAAGCCAAATGCATCTCAACCCCTTAAAAAATAGCATAGTCAATTTTATTAAAATATTATTATTTTTTATTTCTAACTTTATAAAAAAAATTTATTAATTTTTTATATTTTATTTATTTTTAAAAAAAAATTTGGTTGAAAAATCTGGACCGTTAATATGAAAATCGAACGATCCTCGTTGTGCCACGTCAATAGCCATTAATTTTAAATTTCAAATTTTTTTTATCGTTGGAACCGCTTGGCTCAGCACATTCTGGGCTGGCCTATGGGACGGCTTGGGCTGTCAACTGGCCGATTGGACTGGGCTGGAGGGAATTGGCTGGGTGTCGGGCTATCCACTCCCGGTGGACTTGCTCTAAGCAGTGGTAAGGAGGGAAGGAAGGCAGTCACAAAAATCACAAGGTCGTTATATATTCATTATGAATGATTGATATAAAACCAAGTTGATGAGATGAGGTACTAGTGTAGTGTGTCGTTGGAAGGGAGTGACTGAAATAAAACCAAGAGGACCAGAGGAAGGATGAGATTATGTATACAGCCTATCATTCAACGAACGGCTTTCGTTAAAGCTATTGTCTTCTCTTTATTTTGTAGCCATTAGATAAACAATTACAGTAAAATCAAGAGTCAAGATTGACAAGGGTGTGTAGAAAGTAAAAAAGAGTGTTAAAATCGCTACCCTTGTAATTCCTAAAAATACACAACTCGCCAACACATAATATACTGTTGTAAATTTGATAGTGTATAATTGAAGGAAACACGTAATTGTTTCATGTATCAATGAAACAAGTAGTATGAGAATGCATCAGCAATCACAAACTGTTACTGTTGGAGCTTTTCCAGCTTTTCAGCATAAAATGCTTGTACATTGTTCCATTAGCAAATACAAGATGAGACTCAAATACCTTGACCACAGGCAATGCCAATCTAATGTTTGTTAGCTTGACTAGATAGTAAAACATTAACAAGCCTGCAAGTTCTCGATGCAAAGAAGCAGATTACTCAGACTCAAATCTCATTCTACATTCCTCACAAGTGTACTTTACTTCATTGGCAGAAATCTAAGACTATCATCGACAAAGATGCATTTTCGTAAGAAATATACAAGGCAAGGAGCATATCAGCTAATGTTGACATCAATTGTCAATAAGGTAACAGAGTGAGTAGTATTATCTTAATTACGACTAGGAACTGCGAACTAGCAAGGAGGGCTGACTAAAGAGCAGCTGAGAGATGGGATTTGGCCACAAACTGGAGTCTGGAGAAGCTGGTGAAATGCCTGGTCAGTGGCCATACTTATTCATACCCTGAGTATCTGAAGCTTGGTAGAGAAGGCAATTGCAACCCAATCAGACTGGGAAGAGGACCACTGCAGCTGCTCGATTTCGGCCCCAGCCGTGTAGGCCAGAATGGGATCAAGGCCGCCCTCCACTGGCTGGCCCATGGAGGAGAGGTCCCAGATGAGGGCCTGGGAGTCATCACCGGCGGTGCAGACGTGGCAAGAGCTGTGTGGGGCCCAGGCAATGGCGTTGACACTGGACTGGTGCCTCTGCAACTCGACCACGGGGAGGGTCGGGAAGCGCATGTCGAGGACGACCACCTTGGCGATGTCCATGATGATGGCAGCCATGTACCTGGGGTCCTGCTTGTTCCATCCCAGGCGGACCAAGGGGGTGTCCGGCTCCGAGCTCTCGTAAATGATGGTGGAGTGCTCCTTGTCGCGCAGGTCAAACACTCTCACGGAGTGTTTGTAAATTGTTCTAATATAGATGGCATATCA
Organism: Heteromeles arbutifolia; assembly: GCA_024362995.1. NCBI lineage: Eukaryota > Viridiplantae > Streptophyta > Magnoliopsida > Rosales > Rosaceae > Heteromeles > Heteromeles arbutifolia. Next base: position 10,103,717 of record JANCRC010000012.1, on the reverse strand, counting down.
TTTCTCCATTTGCTACCTCACTTCATACATCAAGCACTACAAGTCTACAACTACAAGTCGTTTCACTTTATTTTCGATTGGACAATATGATCATGAGATTACAATTGGACTAGGAGGAGTTGGCAAGGCAATGGTCCATACGCAGGCCACCACAAAGTATGTGATTTGCTTTGCCCCTTGTTCTTGTAAGGAAGAAAGAAGATTCTCGTTCAATTTTTCCTTCTCATTTTCTCCTTTTGTAGACAAAATTTGTAGACGAAATTTTGTAGACAAAAAGGTAATGCTAGGGTGACTAAATTTGTAAACTAAATGATATGAAAGTTGATGATTGGATTATTACTTAACTTTCGATAAACATGCTCATTTTTATTGGTAACACATCATTTAGTCTGCAAATTTAGTCTCTCTAGCATTACTCAACATAAAAAGATGTGCGAAAATCATTATTCAAGAATAAATTGTCTCGCCTGGCATTACAAATTGGCCCCGGCTCCAATTCCCAAGTTTAAATTTCATGTAAATATGTGTCATTTCCAAATTTCTATGAGTGAAAGTTTAAAAATAAAATTCCGTACTTAAATTCCATTGTTTTTTTAGATTAACCAAACAACAAAATTCACAAATTCGAAAAATTAAAATTCCGTCGTTTCTAATTCTGTTATTTTGAAATTTCTTAATAATCTTAAATTTTCTCATCCAAACACAGGAATAGATTCTCATATGCTAATTTATGACACAGTAGGCATGCAGTTCATCTTTCTAGTAATTAAGACCAGTAGATAACCAACAAAGGTTACTATTTAACTCACTTACGCTATCACTCTACTCAAAAGAGTTTCTTAATAGCACATTATTGACTAAATTGTCTAGGTTTGTGGATGAGGAACCATTTGGACTGGTGGATTCTTCTGCAAGTTTCTTCCACTGCATGACCTTAATTTTCATTTTCTTACCCTTTTCTCCCTCCATTAACTCTCTAACAAGCTTCTCTACTTCTACTCTTTTGACATCGTTACTAATCTCCATTCCAATATCCCATTCATTGCAAGCACACCAAGCGTTAGTTTGTTGGTCAGCAAAGAAAGGCCAACAAAGCATAGGAACTCCTGCACACAAACTTTCAACAACCGAATTCCAACCGCTGTGTGTTAAAAAGCCTCCAACTGAAGGGTGGCTAAGGACTTGCTCTTGTGGGCACCAACTTGCTATCAAACCCCTCTCCTTAGTTTCAGCTACAAATTCAGGTGACAAAATGGCCGATTCACCGACAACCAAATCAGGCCTGATTACCCAAAAGAATGGAAGCTTGCTATTTGCAAGTCCCCATGCAAACTCTACAAGATGTTCTGGTGTCATGACTGCTATGCTGCCAAAATTCACATAAACAACTGAATTTGGTGGCTTTGAGTTTAGCCATTCAAGGCACTCAGTTTCTTCTCTCCACAGGCTATATCCCATAGCGTTCAAAGGATCTTTTGGTATGTGATTGAGAAGCAATTGGAGAGGGCCAATGGCATAAACAAGTGGAAGCATTGAAGAGAGAGCATTCAAAACATCTGGCTCCAATGTTTCAAAAGTATGAACAACAACTGCTGAAGCTTTATCAACTCTTTCCACTGATTCCAAACTGAGGTTGAACACGCTGTCGTTTGGATTTGTAGTTCGAAAATTTGTCGGTAGATCCCTTAAACGAATATCCTTCATTCCTGGAATCCAATCTATTACCTTGTCCAAGAAGCCATTTGTCAAACAGCTCTCATCTACATATATAATTAACACTCAAGTAAGAGTAATAAATGAAATTAAATATCATACGTTTAGAAATAAGAAATTAAACAATAGGACGCGTGATGGGCATGGACTCTCCCCGAGTGTGTAGGACCGTACGTTTTGCGTTCTACACCTACTCCGGGGAGCTAATATGGTGCAATACACTATTTTAATTTTTTGTTGAAAAAAAAATTAATCAATAAAACTATGCAATTAGCTTATTCAAATGATTTGTTTCATTACCTTTGAGTGGTGCAATACCCTTTTCCACCAAAGTAGGGTATTGTTTATAGCCCATGAAGCTGCCTGCAGAAATAGGAAAGAAGAGTACCAAGGGGAGTCCAATTTCGTCAGCAGCTGTGATTGTAAATGGCATGAAACCATCTGAGAAAATGCAAGTCACTGGAGGACTAACATTATTGATCGAAATCGCCGCGTCATTGAGTTTTATGAGGAGGTCTCGAAACGGAGGCAAAAGGTTTTTGCTGATGGCATCGGATGCTAAAGAGACGTCTTGGGTGGCATCTTGGTTGGAGTCTGGTGGAAGGCCGTCTGGAATGGTTTCGAATCGAAAATCAGGCAAGCCATCGAGGGAGTTGGGTCCAAGAGATTTAAGAAAGCGGTTGTGGTTGAACTCTGTGTTGACAAAGGTTATATGAAAGCCTCTATGGTGGAGTAGCTTTGAAAATTTAAGCATTGCCTTTATATGGCTTTGAGCTGGCGCTGGAACACAAACAGCATGAGGTTTGTTGTTAGCTGCTGCCTTGGAATCCATCTTAGATTGTGCTTATGCGTTTGTGCTTGCACTAAGCACATATATATATATACATACACACACACACACACATATATATACACACACACACACACACACATACATACATACATACATACATATATATATAAAATATATGTTCTTAAAAGTAGACACGACTGTAAGTCAAATTGAATACGTGCTCCTTTGACTTGCAGGTTACGCAAAAATTAATCTTGGGCGACAAGGTAATTGACTAATTGTCTTTTGTTTCGTGACAGAGGCATTCAGCGCAGTCAAAATAGAAACTTAAGGGTGTGCTTGTTCCACCGGATTATTTCGGAATAAACTAGCTTCAGTGATTAAGACTGTCTTCCCTCTATCCTCCCTCTCTCTTTCTGATCTTTTCTCTTCGTGCCCTCACACTATTTCTCTCTCTCTCTCTCTCTCTCTCTCTCTCTCTCTCTCTCTCTTGCTCTCGTTTATAAACCCAAACAAATTTGAGAAACCCGAAAATAGAACACGGTCTCCGTTGCAATCTTCGTTCGATTCCGATGCAAATCCGTTCAATTTCACCGCAAGGTCTGTTCGACTCTTGCTTTTGTTGCTATAGTCATGACTCGCCATCTGGTGGTGGCTTAAAGTTGCCTCACGAATTGTTTGGCAGATTTCCTTCTCCTCATTCCTCTTTTCTGTCTCTACTCACGCCAGATCCTCTCTATTTCGATCCATTGCCTTTGTTGCTATTGTCTTCTCTTTATTTTGTAGCCATGAGATAAACAATTACAGTAAAATCAACCGTCACGATTAACAAGGGTGTGCAGAAAGTAAAAAAGAGTGTTGAAATCACTACACAACTTGCCAACACCTCCTCCAACAGAACCGCAAACGCTTTAAAAGTACAAGATGAGAATGCATCAGCAATCACAAACTGTTACAGTTGGAGCTTTTCCAGCTTTCTAGCATAAAATGCTTGTACACTGTTCCATTAGCAAATACAAGATGAGACTCAAATACCTTGACCACAGGCAATGCCGATCTAATGTTTGTTAGCTTGACTAGATGGTAAAACATTAACAAGCCTGCAAGTTCTCGATGCAAATTACTGACTCAGAAAAACCTTGGAAGAATTGTGAATCCTTGATGCAAATTATTTAATTCAACTAAGCTAAGCCTAAGACTAATCCAACTCAAACTCAAACTAGTAATCCAACCCTCAGAAATCGTGAATCCTTGACCACAGGCAATGTTAATCGAAACTTTGTAGATTCTCAACATATTCTGTTGAAAAATTTCAACTACTCAGTTTTTGCTATAAAGGAAGGTAGGAATGCAATTCTATACTACAATGTGAAAAAACTGAGGAATTCCTTCCACAAATGAGGAAACAAACTCACTCACAAATTGTCATGTCATGCTTGCATAACTCACTAAATCATACTGTTTGGTCAAATCAGCTAAACGGCGGAGGTGCATGCGACAGAATTCTAAGCTAAGGAGCAGACTGGGATGGTCAGGTAGGTGACAATCTCCTCTCGCATGAAAATCGCAAGGAGAAACAGAAACAAAATGCATAGCAATATCAACATGGGCAAATCAAATGATAGTATAGTTAATAAAGATTGAGTCTAGCTAATAAACGGAAAGAAATCAGACACAATATAATTATATTAACTTCTTTGGCAGAAATCTAGGAGTATCATCGACAAAGATGCATTTTCGTAAGAAATATACAAGGCAAGGAGCATATCAGCTAATGTTGACATTAATTGTCAATAAAGTAACAGAGTGAGGTAGTATTATCTTAATTACGACTAGGAACTGCGAACTAGCACGGAGGACTGACTAAAGAGCAGCTGAGCGATGGCATTTGGCCACAAACCTGATCATACCCTGAGTATCTGAAGCTTTGTAGAGAAGGCAATTGCAACCCAATCAGGCTGGGAAGAGGACCACTGCAGCTGCTCGATTTCGGCCCCAGCCGTGTAGGCCAGAATGGGATCAAGGCCGCCCTCCACTGGCTGGCCCATGGAGGAGAGGTCCCAGATGAGGGCCTGGGAGTCATCACCGGCGGTGCAGATGTGGCAAGAGCTGTGTGGGGCCCAGGCAATGGCGTTGACGCTGGACTGGTGCCTCTGCAACTCGACCACGGGGAGGGTCGGGAAGCGGATGTCGAGGACCACCACCTTGGCGCTGTCCATGATGATGGTGGCCATGTACCTGGGGTCCTGCTTGTTCCATCCCAGGCGGACCAAGGGGGTGTCCGGCTCCGAGCTCTCGTAAATGATGGTGGAGTGCTCCTTGTCGCGCAGGTCAAACACTCTCACGGAGCCGTCCGCCGAGACGGAGGCGAATACACCGACGCCGCCCCAAGCGATGTCGTACACCTCCTTGTCGTGGGCGATGAGCTGGGTGTCCACGGCCTCGCGCTCGATGTCCCAGATGGTGCACGTTGTGTCGATGGAGGAGGTGCCAATGCGCTTGGGTTCCGCCTCGTTCCAGTCGAAGGAGGTGATGGGCCCGCAGAACTCGGAGTTCTTGTTGCCGTTGAGGAGGGACTTGAGCTCCACAGACGAGGAGGAGTCCGAGTCGTCCTCATCCCCCGAGATGCGCCACACGCGGAGGAAATCGCTGGAGGTGGCCAGCAGGTCTGGCTTCTGGCACTCCTTGTCCGGGATGAAGATGGTCTTGGTTGGTGGGTACGGGTGCTCGAAGGACAGGTTGGGGTCCGACCGGATCTCCCCGTTTGAGTCGTCCAGCTGCACGATCTCCACTCGGTTTGGGTACTGCTCGAGGAGGCTGGCGATGGCCAGCCGGTACTTCTTGTCCCGACGGACGCTCCAGTTCATGGCGTAGATGTGCCACGGCGCATCGTAGGTGTAGATCTCCGATCGTTTCTGCTGCTCATCTGACCCGTCCTGATTCGGGTCGCTATTTCTACTCGCTCCCATCCTTGTTTCTCTCTCCCACAATCCACCGCCCCCACTGCCTCCAAACACCAAAATTAAATTATGCAACCCAATTCAATCCAATCCAATCCAATGAAATGAAGCAACTACAAATAAGTAAGTGAACACCTCCTGCAGGTAGCAAGTTGCAGCTTAACCTTAAGCTTCCCAGATTCAGAGAGAACCAAAGTTTCATTTGTCGGTGAACTCGTCTGATTGTGCTCTGAGAGGCATCCCGAATTTTGGCCCGGCTCCTGCAGTCCTGCTCCTTCTTCTCATCCCTCCATAGTCATTAGGCTTTTTTTTTCAAACCAATATGGTCATAAGATTTTTTAACTTTTCACTTTGTCCTGAGATTTGAAATCAACAGAAGTAATCCCTAATTTTATCAACGATCAACTATTTTGGTCATTTCGTAATTATATTAAATAAGGACTAAAGTAACAAAAATACCTTCAATCTAATAAACAATGGGCCAAAATGATTCGACTACAATTAAAGGTATTTTTGTCATTTTATTCTTATTTATTTTTCACGAAATGACCAAAATAATTGATGGCGGACAAACTCAGGGACAACTTCTATTGATTTCAAATCTCAATGACCAAAGTGAAAAGTTATGTCAATCTCAGAGACCATTTTGGCTAAAAAATCTAATTAAATTTGCCTTCTCGTGTCGTCTTTTTTGTGTCATATCCACTATTCTAACAAATTGTGTCACGTCAAATTCATTATCTGAATTTAACAGTGACATGATACGACCCGACTTGTTAACGGGTTTACCTGGAATCTATTATTTTTTTGTCATTTCATGTCAGGTTAACAGGTTATGCAAAAATTATCATGCCTAACGTCTAGACCTGACAACTGGGTTGCCGTATCATACTCGTTTATTTTAATGAGTGACCTGATAACGGCATGAATAGTTAACTGCTTCTTAACAGGTGACCAGTAACGACGCAACTCATTAACGAAATAACATGAAATTGTTGATTTTATGTTGTTTTGTGTTGTGTTAATGCGTCATACGAGAAATTGTCAGGCCTAACCATGTTTTGTACCTTTCATTTGAGCACTTCCAACATGATACTAGGGCCAGAATTGCCTAGTCTAGCCCCTAGGTTATGTGATGTCACGGTGACATTACAGTTACGTTAGTCACTATTAAAAAAATTTAAAAAATGAATAAAATTTAAAAATTTAAAAATTTAAAACAATTTAAAATACAAAAAAGTATTAAAAAAATTATATTTTTTTGTATAAATACTTAACCATTTATGTGACAGCCCGTCCCGGAAAATATTGATTTTATAATTTATTAAGTGATTTTACGAAAATGCCCTTTGAGGCACGCGCATTGTTCGAGATTAATCGTTGTGTCGTGCCATCTAAGATTTGTTTCCTTAGCATATCCTCGTAGTACTTGTCACTACAGACGCGTGGGCGCAAGTGGTTCGTGATTTGGAGTTATATCGAAAAAGATATTGATGTTTGAAGTTTAGGCATTTTAGGAATTATTATGTTAGAAAAATCTGGAAATTCTTTTATGGAAATGGACGGCCCAGATTTAATGAGGAATAAATGGATGGCTGGGATTAATAGGAAAAATGATATGAGTTTATGTATGTGTGTGTGTGTGTGTTTGTGGCTGACTGGAAGAGGAAAGAAGAAGAGAGGATTGGGCAAAATCTGCCCAACCAGAGGAAGAAGAAGAGAGCTTCAGGAGAGAAGGGAGAGAGACTGACGAATGGGGAGAGGAGAGAGGAAGAAGCCCAGCCAATCGGAACAGGGGAAAGGAGGAAATGAGGGAGAGTGCGGCGCGGGGGATCGGCCGGATCCCCTTGACCCGTTTTCGGACCCGGTCGGCACCCATGTCCATGTTCGATGATTTTCATCCGTTTTTCCGGCGAATTGATTCAACAAACCTCATGGGAAACACTCTAAGACCCTTCCTCTACCCATTCCACCTCAAATTTGGAGAGATTTGGTTGTAAAAATGGAAGAAACCGTGCAGAAGGGGGCGCACGGGTTGGGTTTATTTCCGCCACGATGTGAAGCAATTTCTTCCAATCACCACCACCCATGGCATCCTCTTGAGGCCTAGAACAAAGCCCAAGCAGTGGTTGAGGCGTTGGAACAAGTTTGGAGGTCGAATTGGAGCACACCAAACCTAGGGTTCCGACGGGTTTTGTTGGAATTGGAGGCTTTGCCGACCGAATTGGCCTTGGCCACAGGTATGAAAGTTGTTCTACTCATTGAGATCTTCATTTCTGTAAATTTTGGTAATTTTTGGAGATAGTTGGATTTTCCGGCGAGCCGGGGCGGCCGACCGCCACCCACGGCGGCGCGTGGCCAGTGGGCCGCCAATGTCATTTTTAAACTATATTGGATGTCCTGAGTTCAGTTTTGATAGTGGCTTAACGTTGGTTGATCATTTGGACTTAAATTCGTTAAGATGCATGGTTAGGCCAAAATATGAATTGATGATCCGACCGTTGGATTGTCACCAAACTTTGATACGTAGTAGTACGTAATATTTGAAGAATGTAGGAACTTACGGATCGGGAATTCAACGGACGGATCTTCCCGAATTGGATTTGTAAGTTCATAAAATAAAAAGTTAACCGCCATTCGGTTTTGGAAATGGGCGGAGATCCAACCGTCGGATCATAACGAAATTTTAGGATGTTGTTCTAGAGATTTATTGTGGACCTCTGGAAGTTACGGATTGGAAATCTGAGTTGCAGATCTTCCGGATCGAACTTCATAATGACGTGTTCTATATAAGTTATATATTCTATCGATATGATTTCTGAGGCATGATTTGATTATTGTTCTAGGCGCTGATCGTCATGACGCCTTGATGTGTTGTGCTAGGGAGTTGTAGGGCGAACTCCAGGTGAGTGGGCAGTTTATTTCAGTATATATATATACACACACTTAACGTTTTCCCAGAAATCGAATTTTGAATGAAAGTATGTTTAAAAATGCCATGCATAGATTTATATGAATATGTGATTGAAATGCCATGCATAGAAATTACATGAATTATGTGAATTGATATATGATGCATATATGTGAATTGGTGCTGTGGACGCACAGGTGAGTATCAGGTGAGTTATATTTGGTTCATTGAATTGTTTGATGAGATTTATATGTTGATAGCTCATAACCTGCACCCCTGGTGTTAGTGCTTATGTTATTCACCCGCATCACACGCTCACCTTGGATCCAAGTAGATGCTAGTCGTACAGACCACTGGAGGTGGTTCCGACATGCTAGTCGTACAGACCATTAGAGACGGTTCCGACTAGTAGGTGACCTTAGATTATGTGCACAAATGATTGATAAGAGAAGCACTAGAGCGTATTATTACACCATCCGAGTCGTACAGACTACTACAGGTAGTTCCGACTCATGTGCAGCGTAGTGCCGTACAGGTCGCAGTTGGCGACTCCGGCAGTGCCGTACAGGTCACAGTTGGTGACTCCGGCTGGATTGGATATTGAGCTCTAGAATCAGCCGTACAGGACCACTGCAGGGTCTCCGGTTGATTTATTATTTCACCTGATTTATGTTGATGCATCCATATTATGTTTTTGGCGCATGGCATGGCATATTTTCTGAAAAGTGATAAAGAATGGTGTTTTGAGATTTTTGAAGCTATATATATTTATATATGCTATTTTCTGGGAAAGTATACAGGTTTTACAGCGAGGGGTTAGAACTTTGATAAAGGAAAGTTTTGAAAAGACTTGTTTTACTGACCCACTCAATTTTGTTTTGCGCCCCTCCAGGTTCGAGTTAGAGCAGAGCTTTGGTGGCCACGAGGAATCCAACGGTATTCTGACAGAATTCACAATGGTATTTTTAAGCTTCCGAACTGTGTAAATGGTTACGTCACTTTCACGTGACGGCCAGCACGCCCTCCTTCGGGACGGGGTGTGTCAGTTGGTATCAGAGCCTAGGTTGCAGTCCTGTACATCTTGAGAATTCTCTAGTGTCTTCTGTCAGAACAATACCGCCTCGTAGAGAGTCACGTCGTTTAGTTGAGTCTAGTTTTCCCTATTTAGCTCAGTTATGGGAAGCTAGTAATAATGTGACTGAATCACTTTATGGAAAATGAAAGACCTGAGGGAGCAGGTCGATGGCTTAATCATTTGGAAAAGGTGTTTCAGATTATGCAAGTTAAGGAAATCTTTCTTTTGACGGTAGGTCAAGACGACTACCTGGTTTCTGAGTATTGAAATTGCATCCTGGTGGAGACAGGAGTCTTGTATGACGTCGCTAGAGGAAACAACTGATCGAGAGTTATTTAAAGAATTGTTTAAGGAAAAGTTTAGTCCTCCGGCATATATTGATGGTGAGAAGCGATAGTTTACAATTTGAGACAAGGAAAGATGACGGCAAATGAGTATTATAGAAAGTTTACGGAGTTGTCTCGTTACCATACAGATATTGTTGAGAATCGAAGACTCAGAGCTTCAAAAGGAAATAAGGCTAGTTCTAGTTCTTCCAGCTGAAGTTTTAGTGCCACTGGTCAGAGGTATGGTGATAGATTCACTGGTGATTCCAGATTTCAGAGACAAGGTGATTCAGATAGAGGGAATGTACCTTTGTGCCGTAGGTACAAAAATGGACACTTTGGAGAGTGTAGACAAGAAAGCAATGGATGCTTTACATGTGGATAAATGGAACATAGAGCTGCAAATTGTCCCCAGAATCAGTAATTGCCTCTGTAGTCTTCTTTGCCACCACTAGCGCTGATCCATCAGGTACCTGGATCTAGTAATTATGGTTAGATGAGCCGTGGTGTACAGGATTAGAGTCGTACAGGTCACAAGAGGTGACTCTGACTTATATACTAGCAGTGATCGATGAGTTATGAGTACAGCTGCACATGCCACATTAGATGATTCCAGCTGGGTGGACGAGCTATAGATTCAGCCGTACAGGTCATATTAGCTGACTCCGGCTGATATATTTCTTGGTATTGATGATGTTGCCAGAGAGAGTAATGATGGAGCACGATCGAGGCGTGTATATGTATTTCTAATGAGAGACAAGATGGTAATATTGCACCCTTGGGGATTATTGCTTACTTATCGAGACAACAGTGAGTTATCGTTATTGCGGGCTGCAGACCGTAATATCCATAACTTATTGTTGGATTCGTTAAGCGAGTAAACAAGTAGGTCATCCTACGTTAGTGTTGTGTTATTCAGAGTGTCTAGTGATGGTGAAAGATGTTGTTATGCTTATGAATCTTATCCAGTTGGATATTGTGGATTTGATGTGATTTTTGGCACAGATTGGTTGCATTATGATCGTGGCAAGATAGATTGCTACGGGAAATCAGTTACTTTCCATCGACTTGGATGACCAGAGATTACTTTTGGGGGATGCAAAGTGGAGTGAGGTATGCCGTTATTTCTGCTGTGAGAGCAAAGAGATTGTTATCGAATGGCTACCTAAGATATTTAGCTCATGCGGTACTATGAGATGTTGCTCTGAGTAGTGTGGAAGAGGTCTAGGTGGTTAAACATTTTCCTGACGTTTTCCCTGAGAATTTACCTAGACTGCCACCAGACGGAAATGTGGAATTCACTATTGATTTGTCTCCAGGTGTAGAGCTTATATTATAAATTGATTCATGATGAACAAAAAGAATTGAAAATTCGGTTACAGGAATTGGTTGATAAAGGTATCATTTAACCTTGTATGTCATCATGGAGAGCCCCAGTTTATTTATGAGGAAGAATGTGGACATTAAGGCTATGCTTTGATTATAAGCAATTAAATCGGGTAACGATTGAGAATCGTTATCCATTACCGCGTATTAATGATTGTTTGATCAGCTTAAAGGTGCCTGTGTATTTTCAAAGATTGAATTAAGGTCTGGTTATTAACCAATTGAAGATTTCAGTGATGATGTCCCTAAGACAGTTTTCAGAACTCGTTATAGTCCTTGCGAGTTTTTTGTAATGCCATTCGGATTGACAAATCTTATAAGTTTGACGAATGAAGTATTCAAGTGAATCCTTAAAAGGTAACAGTGGTGGATAATTTGGAACAACCCCAAAACGGGACTGAGGTACGGAGTTTTCTTAGCTTAGCAGGCTATTATGGACGGATTGTGAAGGATTTTTTCCAGTCATTGCCTTGCCTTTGACGAGACAGACGAGAAAAGAGGTCAAGTTGAGTGGGATGAAAATGGTAAGCAAAGTTTTCAATAATTGAAGTATTTCCTCACTCATGCACTTGTGTTAGCACTCTCAGATGATAACGGAAATTATGAGGTCTATAAGGATGCTTCTTTGAGTGGTTTGAGATGTGTATTGATACAAAGATAGGGAAATTGCTTATTCTTCACGACAATGGAAACCTCATAAGATGAATTACCCTGCTCATGATTTGGAATTTACGGCTATCATCCTTGCTTTGAAGTATGGAGACATTATATTATTGGTGAGAAAGGCAAGATTTTTACGAATCAAATGAGTCCCCAATATCTGTTTACTCTGAGGGATCTTAGTCTTAGGCAACAAAAGTGGATTGAGTTGCTTAGTGATTATGATTGCGCGACCAGGGTGATCGTGCAAATGTTTGGGCTGATGTACTTAATACGAAGACGCTCGTGAGAATAAATGTCTTGTATGCTTGTTATGTTCCTCTTCTTGCAGATTTGAGATCTACTGGAGTAAAGTTGGAAATAGAAGAACGAGATGAAACCTCGCTTACTAGTTTTCAAGTTAGGCCTATTCTGATTGATCATATACTCGATGCCCAGAGGATAAATTAAGAAACCAGGAATTAATTGATGCAAAGAATATCGAGAAAAGAAAGACTTTAGAGTTCGAAAATCAGATGGCGTACTTATTCTTGAGACCTGGATGTAGGTGCCTAATGAGATGGAATTAAAGGAAATAATTTTGGACAAGGCGCACTGTTCAGCTTATGCAATGCATCCCAGAAGTACTAAGATGTATCATACTATTCGATCATTTTACCATTGGCTGGGGATAAAAGGAGAAATAGCTGAGTATGTTAGTAGGAGGATCACCTGTCAGCAGGTTAAAGTGGAAAGAAATAAGTCTTTTGGATTGATACAGTCACTTTCCGTTCTTCAGTGGAAATGGGAAAAACATTACTATGGATTATGTGTACAACTTCCTCGTACATGAAATGGTTATGATGGAATTTGAAGTGGTAGATGATCGGCTTACTAAGTCAGAACATTTTACTCTAGTGAAGAACAACAACCTTTCCAGACAAGTGCAACAACTAATTATTTGTTTTATGGAAATGGGATTTTGGCTTACGGATACGTTGAGTTTTTTTTTTTTTTTTTGGGTATGTTGGTTAATTCTAAGTTTTGGTTAGCATTGCACGAAGCTTTGGATACAAGATTACTCAATAGTACATCCTATCATTCTCAAACAGATAGTCAATTAGAGATGACCATTCAGATTTTGGAGGATATGATGAGATCCTCAGTATTGCAGTTTGGTGACGCTTGAATTAAGCGGGTGGATGTGATGGAGATTGCCTATAACTATAGCTTTCAGTCGAGCATTAGTATGTCGCTATTTGAGGCATTTATTGGAAAAGCTTGTCGTACACCTTGATATTAGTCTAAAGTAGACGAAAGAATTTCTGTGGGTCTTAAGATTTTGGATGAGTCTACTCGGATTGTTCAGGTGATTAAGTCTAACCTGAAAGTAGCCCAGGAGCGGTAAAAGAGATTAGCAGATGGATGTGCCATTAATCGAGTGTATGATGTGGATGATTTCGTATTTTTGACGTTCTCTCCTTAGAAAAGTGTGATTCGATTTGGGAAGGAAGGTAAATTAAGTCCTAAGTGCATCAGACTTTATGTGATCACCGAGGGAGTCGGTGAAGTGGCTTACAGGCTTGAGTTGCCTCTAGAGTTGTTGTAAGCGCACGATGTATTTCGATGATTCGACATTATGTTTTAAATCTTTCACGTGTGAGATATCCTCAACCATTGGAACTTTATCCGGATTTGACTTAGGATGAGGAACCAGTGACTATTTTGGATTGGAAAGAAAAAGTTCTGAGAAATGAGATTGTGCGTTTGGTTAAAGTTTTATGGAGGAATCATTCAGAAGCTACTTGGAAGTTAGGAGATTGGATGAGAGAGATGTAACCAAGTTGTTCTATGATTTTTTTAATGGATTGTTTGGTTGTTTGAATTTCGAGGACGAAATTCTATAAGGTGGGTAGATTGTGACAGCCCGTCCCGGAAAATATTGATTTTATAATTTATTAAGTGATTTTACGAAAATGCCCTTTGAGGCATGCGCATTGTTCGAGATTAATCGTTGTGTCGTGCCATCTAAGATTTGTTTCCTTAGCATATCCTCGTAGTACTCGTCACTACAGACGCGTGGGCGCAAGTGGTTCGTGATTTGGAGTTATATCGAAAAAGATATTGATGTTTGAAGTTTGGGCATTTTAGGAATTATTATTTTAGAAAAATCTGGAAATTCTTTTATGGAAATGGACGGCCCAGATTTAATGAGGAATAAATGGATGGCTAGGATTAATAGGAAAAATGATATGAGTTTATGTATGTGTGTGTGTGTGTGTGCGTGTGTGTGTTTGTGGCTGACTGGAAGAGGAAAGAAGAAGAGAGGATTGGGCAAAATCTGCCCAACCAGAGGAAGAAGAAGAGAGCTTCAGGAGAGAAGGGAGAGAGACTGACGAATGGGGAGAGGAGAGAGGAAGAAGCCCAGCCAATCGGAACAGGGGAAAGGAGGAAATGAGGGAGAGTGCGGCGCGGGGGATCGGCCTGATCCCCTTGACCCGTTTTCGGACCCGGTCGGCACCCGTGTCCATGTTCGATGATTTTCATCCGTTTTTCCGGCGAATTGATTCAACAAACCTCATGGGAAACACTCTAAGACCCTTCCTCTACCCATTCCACCTCAAATTTGGAGAGATTTGGTTGTAAAAATGGAAGAAACCGTGCAGAAGGGGGCGCACGGGTTGGGTTTATTTTCGCCACGATGTGAAGCAATTTCTTCCAATCACCACCACCCATGGCATCCTCTTGAGGCCTAGAACAAAGCCCAAGCAGTGGTTGAGGCATTGGAACAAGTTTGGAGGTCGAATTGGAGCACACCAAACCTAGGGTTCCGACGGGTTTTGTTGGAATTGGAGGTTTTGCCGACCGAATTGGCCTTGGCCACAGGTATGAAAGTTGTTCTACTCATTGAGATCTTCATTTCTGTAAATTTTGGTAATTTTTGGAGATAGTTGGATTTTCCGGCGAGCCGGGGCGGCCGACCGCCACCCACGGCGGCGCGTGGCCAGTGGGCCGCCAATGTCATTTTTAAACTATATTGGATGTCCTGAGTTCAGTTTTGATAGTGGCTTAACGTTGGTTGATCATTTGGACTTAAATTCGTTAAGATGCATGGTTAGGCCAAAATATGAATTGATGATCCGACCGTTGGATTGTCACCAAACTTTGATACGTAGTAGTACGTAATATTTGAAGAATGTAGGAACTTACGGATCGGGAATTCAACGGACGGATCTTCCCGAATTGGATTTGTAAGTTCATAAAATAAAAAGTTAACCGCCATTCGGTTTTGGAAATGGGCGGAGATCCAACCGTCGGATCATAACGAAATTTTAGGATGTTGTTCTAGAGATTTATTGTGGACCTCTGGAAGTTACGGATTGGAAATCTGAGTTGCAGATCTTCCGGATCGAACTTCATAATGACGTGTTCTATATAAGTTATATATTCTATCGATATGATTTCTGAGGCATGATTTGATTATTGTTCTAGGCGCTGATCGTCATGACGCCTTGATGTGTTGTGCTAGGGAGTTGTAGGGCGAACTCCAGGTGAGTGGGCAGTTTATTTCAGTATATATATATACACACTTAACGTTTTCCCAGAAATCGAATTTTGAATGAAAGTATGTTTAAAAATGCCATGCATAGATTTATATGAATATGTGATTGAAATGCCATGCATAGAAATTACATGAATTATGTGAATTGATATATGATGCATATATGTGAATTGGTGCTGTGGACGCACAGGTGAGTATCAGGTGAGTTATATTTGGTTCATTGAATTGTTTAATGAGATTTATATGTTGATAGCTCATAACCTGCACCCCCGGTGTTAGTGCTTATGTTATTCACCCGCATCACACGCTCACCTTGGATCCAAGTAGATGCTAGTCGTACAGACCACTGAAGGTGGTTCCGACATGCTAGTCGTACAGACCATTAGAGACGGTTCCGACTAGTAGGTGACCTTAGATTATGTGCACAGATGATTGATGAGAGAAGCACTAGAGCGTATTATTACACCATCCGAGTCGTATAGACTACTACAGGTAGTTCCGACTCATGTGCAGCGTAGTGCCGTACAGGTCGCAGTTGGCGACTCCGGCAGTGCCGTACAGGTCACAGTTGGTGACTCCGGCTGGATTGGATATTGAGCTCTAGAATCAGCCGTACAGGACCACTGCAGGGTCTCCGGTTGATTTATTATTTCACCTGATTTATGTTGATGCATCCATATTATGTTTTTGGCGCATGGCATGGCATATTTTCTGAAAAGTGATAAAGAATGGTGTTTTGAGATTTTTGAAGCTATATATATTTATATATGCTATTTTCTGGGAAAGTATACAGGTTTTACAGCGAGGGGTTAGAACTTTGATAAAGGAAAGTTTTGAAAAGACTTGTTTTACTGACCCACTCAATTTTGTTTTGCGCCCCTCCAGGTTCGAGTTAGAGCAGAGCTTTGGTGGCCACGAGGAATCCAACGGTATTCTGACAGAATTCACAATGGTATTTTTAAGCTTCCGAACTGTGTAAATGGTTACGTCACTCTCACGTGACGGCCAGCACGCCCTCCTTCGGGACGGGGTGTGTCAATTTATTTCACCTTGCACCACATTTTAATTTTATCAAATACTTTGTACCTATCTTTTATTATTATAAAAAATTAATACATGTTTTTTATTAGTGAAAATTGTAGAAATAGCCCCTCAATTTAACTCAATTGGAGCGTCAATCCCTCAACTGAAAATTCATGACCATTGGTTCCTTAACTTATCAAAAGGTGCAGCTATAAAATTCTATCAAAATGAGTCATGTTGGAAGGATTATTGCTACAATTGGATTAAAGTTGAGGGACCATTGTTCCAATTGGGTTAAAATTGAGGCACTATTTCTCCATTGGGTTAAAGTTGAGAGACCATTGTTACAATTTTTCTCATTTGGTTTTTCATATTTGTCCCTTGATTCAACCTCACATGCGTGGGCAAGTGACTCATTTTTGCTGGAAGTTCTAACGGAGTTGACGAAAATGACCATAGCTGCACATTTTGATAAGTTAATGGACCAATGTTATGAATTTTTAGTTTAGGGACCATTACTCTAATTGAGTTAAAGTTGAGAGACCATTCCTACAAATTTCTCTTTTTATTAATTAGCCTATAAAATAATTTATTAACCAAAGAAGAGGAAAATAATTTATTTAGAATAACCACTTTTCTTATTTTCCCACCCCAGTTAAATGTGAAAATTCCATTGACAACTATGTCCTTTTGGACAATGATCGGAAGGACCTAAACAATAACCAATTGTATTTTGTCATGTAAGCATTAGATTTTTTCATTAAAAACTAAAATAGCAGAAAAAGAAAAAACGAAAAAAAATAAGAAAACCCCCACCCCGTTCTCACTATTATAACCACGGCAAGTGCACAACCACACGCCTCCCTCACGGCGGCGTTGATGACGGCTACCTTCTCTTCAACTCCTCCCTTTTCCCTTTCTCTCATGACAATGTACAATCTCGATCCAATTCCCGCAGTGAAAGAGATTGTGTACAGCGAAGGAAGATGGGTAAACCCACGGAGGTGGGCAGTTTTGAGGCTATGGTGGTGCCGCGAAGGTTGGATAGGGTGTTGGTGCGGCTGCCGTATTGGGGATCGTGGTGCAGATGGGGTTTGGAGGCCTGTTGCTTCGATGGTTTGAGATTTGGGATGGTTAACGGATTTTTATCATTTTTTTGTTAAAGAGATATATAAATAAATAAATATAGGAAACCTCAAAAAATATATATATATATATATATAGAGGAAACCTTTCACAAGATGGATTCACATTTTTCTAAAAAAATGGGAACACTCTCTTGACCGTTGGATTTGACTAATGAAATTGTGTGGTTGAGATTGTCTGACCTGTGTTTTAATCTCAACCATACAATTTCATTAAAGTCAATCCAACGGTCAAGAGGATGTCCCCATTTTTTTAGAAAAATGGAGATCCCTCTTAGTAAGAATCTTGATATATATATATATATATATATATATATATATATATGTGTGCGCGCGCGCGCGCAAGGTTATATTAGGAATAAGGGTGGGTGGGAAAAGAGAGTTTTTCTTTTTTAACTTTTTATAGTGGTGAAATTATAAGGTAGGTGAGGAAATAGGACAATGGAGTGAGACTAGTAACACTCTTAAATTATAAGGAATTAGTACCTTTCTACGCTGATTCTAAAAAAATTTAGTTAACAATTTCAACATAAATCTAATTCTAGCTCTACCCATTTTAACTCCTCAATTCAACTCCTTTTGTTCTTCTGTTTACGAAATAGTAAACGAACCACAACAGAGAGGAGGACGAGGTTAACTTTCTGCAGTGGCTATTAAACGAGCCACAACAGAGAGGAGGACGAGGTTAACTTTCTGCAGTGGCTATTGGACGAGTCATTGACCTGATGATGATGCAATAGAGGAAGCAGAGGTAACTATCAAACATTAATTATGTCCTTTCTTCTTTCTTCCTGTCTTTGTTTTTAGCTAACCTATAAATATTGCTAGAAAATGTGTCCGTACTTCGCTGCGGGCGTTGAATGTATTATCCACGACAGACATGAATAATTTCCACACAAAATAACTAAAAAGACGGTGTAGTACCTAAGAACCAATGAAGTGAAACTTTGCTTGCTATGTATGGATATGCATGCTATAAGAAACCATTCATTTGTAGATCATATTACGTCATCGGTATTATACTCATTGTTTCAAGTAATTCGCCTACTACATGAGGGGAAAACACATAAAAGGAAAAGTAGAAAGTAGAAGACATAATACTTGAGCATCTGGCAGAAATAGTTAGTTTTTGAAAAAATTTCTAAACTGTGTTAGCAATTCAATCATTAGAATTGTTAAAATTCACTTTCATATGTACTATTCAAACTTCCACACATTTATTCGTACACTTTACCAATTGTCTGCTAATTGCCACTATAGCAAGATAATGAATTCCGTGAACGAAAAAAATGATATGCAACTTCACATCAGCACCGTTTCTCTATTTATCCTCCAACAATGGCCATTTTCATATGGGCAAATTTTTTATATAACCCAGATGAGAATTTTGACAATTTGTTAGCTGATCATTGTCCTCAATTTTAATCTAGGTAGTGGTTTTAAGAGACTAAATTTGTATATAAAATTTGCAAACTAAATGACATGTTACCAATAGGAAATGAGCACGTTTATTAAAGCTTAAATAATAATCAAATCATCAACTTCTATGTCATTTAGTTTACAAGTTTTTATCTTCAAATATAATCTTCTTAGCATTACTCATACTTAAATTGTCGCAGTGTAACAGTATGGGCTAAAAAAGAGGCACTCGGAGCTCACGTAACCGTCCCATTATCCAGATTTTATCAGCACAAGTAAGGGCAATAACCAAACCAGAAATGGAGGAGTTGGGCAGAACATGGTCAGCTATGGCGTCTCTGACGTGGCACTTGTAGGTCTCTATGTAAACTGTGACGTATTTCTCCATAGATTGTTGAAGAATCTCGAGTGGGCGCTTCATACCGGGAAGGTCTATGGTTTTTATGTGGGCGTGGGAGGCTGCAAGTGATCGAGCAGTGCTAGGGTTTGAGTCCAAAGTAGTGGAGGATTCATATGGTGGTTTCATGGCAAAGGATTGTACAGAGAATTTGTCACAACAGTCGAGTGATCGTTTCAAAAACTCTATGGTTGATACAAGATGACCAACCGCCGGTGTCGGAACAAGCACCAGCTCTGATCGGTTCATTGTGCATATAATCAGTTGAGATGGTACAAATAACTTTAATTGCGTCTAGATATAAATTTTATGTGGTAAGACAATTTAGGAAGAGGTAAAAAATAAGTAAATATTTGGGAACTTTCATGAAAAGGGCTTGGATTAAGTTTATTTTAATAAAAAACAATGCTATAACTTTATTTAATGAAAAAGACTTAAATTTTAATGAAAAACCCTTAAATTTTAGGGTAAACAGCCAATTTAGTCCCTGAATTATCACTTTAGTGAAAATTAGGTCCCTAAATTATTTTTTCAGAAAAATTAGTCCCTGAATTATAAAAATCTGCCAATTACTTCCCTAATGTCATTGAATTATAAAAATCTGCCAATTACATCCCTAATGTCATATTCGAAGCTACTATATTCAATTTTTCGTCAATTTAAGTTGCGTTACTTGCATGTGATACATATTGAAGGGTAGATTGGTAGTTTTTCATAAAGAAATAGTGTATGGATTTCATAAAGAAATAGTGTATGAAGTTAACTTTGGAGGATAAATTGATAGTTTTTCATAAAGAAATAATGTAAGTTAACCTTTGAGGGTAAATTAGACATTAAATTCGCAACCTATATGAAATGTTAAGGGCTTATAGACGAGAAAATGATGGTATTACACTCTAAAGTGTGTCAAGTGACTTAAGTTGACGAAAAATTGGATAAAATAGCTTTGAATATAATAGTAAGATGAAATTAGCAATTTGTAATGAATATAGGGACTTATTTTACCAAAAAAATAATTCAGGGACCTAATTTTCACTGAGGTGATAGTTCAGGGACTAAATTGGCACTTCAACCTAAATTTTAATAAAAAGGATAAAAGAACTTAAATTTTAATGAAAATGACATAATTTTAATATTAAAAAAAATTCTGACGCACGGACCATGCATCCTCACACTGTTTATGAAACTTACAACACTATTTATCAAACTTACTGCACTGTTTATGAAAACTTACAACACTGTTTATGAAACTTAATACATTGTTTATGAAACTTAACGGTAGTACATTCCTCTCTCCTCTCTTGAACTCAATCTCTCTAGCACCGAGAGAAGAAAGCTCTCACCCTCCCACTTACCTTCACAAATCAACCCCAAACTTAGCATATTCGAAGTATGTGGGATGCAAAGATCACAATGGTGGTCTTACATGTGGGATCGGTGCAATGTGGACCTTGGCACCATTAATGCCTGAGAGCTTGAAGCTCTCAAACTCAAACCCAGGTGAGGTCTCTACTTACTTTTGAATTTCTGGGTATTCGATCTCTTTTTAGAGAGTTTCGAGATCAGAAGTAACACAAAATGGTTGCTTAAGCATTTGGTAGTCATATGCTTGGATGGAAAAGCATACGCCTGTTGCTTGGCATCATTCCCTCATTGCTATCAACTCTACACTCAAGGTGCCAACTTCACCAGCGAGGCTGCTTTTATGTCTTCTGAATACCTGGACATGATGTGGAGACAAATCCAATTTTTGTCTTCTATTCTCGAGGGTTTCAACCTTTGCAACTTCTGCGCATACGAACCCCAACCCCGATGACAAATTCCAACAAAATGTCGTCGAATTTGAAGTCGGCTGGTGTTGGTAATGCATCCATTCTCTCTCTCTCTCTTGTTTCTGGGATGTTTGGATGAAGGATTTGTTGTATCAGTTTATATTGGGGGATGCGCCCATCGCAAGTTGGGTTTTTTATGTTTTTTTTTTTGTTCTTTTGTCCTTATCATTAAATAAAGTTAGTGGATGATTTTTTTATATTAAAAAGTAAAGATTTGGAGCCATTTTCATGAGTTTTCCTTAAATATTTTGAAACAGAATGACAAATTGAAAAAATTTGAGGTTTCACTACAAAATCAATTGGCAATATGGGAGAGTAGCTCAATTATTTATAAGCATACACAAGGTTCCTTCTTTCCCTAATGTGAGATTAACGCTCAACATGCCTCCTTACGTGTGGTGCGTTTTTAAGCTTATCACGTGAAAAATACAAGTCAGGAGATGTTGAGCATGTGTGACCATTGGGCTTTACACGTGAGACAACGGCATTTGTCTTGTTTCTACGTCTTGATTTATTCCAAATGCTAGAAAAAGGAAATAAAGGAGTGCATAAAGAAAACAAAGTGCGAAAATCACTTATCGATAAGATTGTAAGCCAACCATACATTAATACACACTTGCACTAGATTTGTTATTGAGCACACAAAATCCATTGCTTTTACGTTAGGGAAATGCTTGGATCATTCCTCCTTATTGTCAAGGCATGCCAACATAACCTCAATCAAATGTTGAAACGAAGTAGAGGAAGATCCACCATCTCCAACAGCCTTCCTACACACTTCACTCATCTCCTCAACCCTCTTCCTCACCGCACCATCACCATCCATCACACACTTCACAGCCTTCTCAATCTCATCTGCCACCACAAAATGATCACCACCGTCTATTCTGTAGTCCAACCTCAGCTCCACGGCCATCCCCAAATCCTTCACCATCTGAAAGGCATTAATCTGCTGCTCTGCATACAGAGGCCAAGTCACAATAGGCACACCATGCCACAAGCTCTCTGATATGGAGTTCCATCCACAGTGCGAGACAAACCCTCCGGTCGCTCTGTGGGCCAGGACCTCCACTTGTGGGGCCCAGCCACACAAAATACCAACATCTTTGGTCCTCTCCAAGAATCCTTGAGGCAAAAACTTCTCATGATTTGAGTGCTCACCTGCCATTACATTTTTTAAGCTTAGAAATGTTCATAAAAATTTAAACATGGAGGGGGAGAGACCCAATTGACTAAGTGAAAAATAATGACTAAATTAGTTGCGTGAGTAAGAGAAGTAATGTTCGACAAATTCTTGTTACTTTTTGTACATTCCTACGTATATTTTTTGATTTTATTTTGATTCAAGTATTAATTATAAAACAAAAAATAAATAAAGATATATAAAATGTAAAAAGATGTGGGAAAATTATTTGTCGATAATAAATTGTAAACTAACCTGGCATTACAAACTGGCCCTTAGGTGGGGTTTTCCGTACGGACCACAAGAATTTCTTACCACTCTTTTCTAATCCAACCGCAATCTCTCTCAGTTGGGCCTCATCAAAACTTCCACAGCTCCCAAAACAGAGGAACACTACCGATTTCGGAGGCTGATCATCAAGCCACGTCATGATCTTTCCAAATTTGGCCCGATCCGACGGTTTCACATGATGCTCACCAATCAGGGATCCCACCGTGTAAACAGGAGGGACCTCACAATCCAAAAGTGAGCTAACCGCATGGGACTCCAGCTCAAAAAATGTGTTGACGATTATACCCTTGGTTTCCTTGAACCTCCTAGCATGGTCTGCAAGGCAACTGTACCCAGTGTCCTTGTAAGCAAACGAAGGAAGCACATTTGCAGGAACTGGGTTGGCATAACTCGGCACGACCGACTCAGGGTCCGATGGTTTGAACACCATGCCGAGTCGGTCATACCGTCCGGGAAGGTGGAGAAGAAGCCCTAGAAAACCAGCCCCGGAAGTGAAAAACAGATAAGATGGAACTTTGAGCTCATTGGCTACGTCAATCATGGAGGTGCAGAACATATCAACAACCAAACCAGAAACGGAGGAGTTGGGCAGAACATGGTTGGCTATTGCGTCTCTGACGTGACACTTGTAGTTCTCTATGAAAACGGTGAAGTATTTCTCCACAGATTGTTGAAGAATCTCGAGTGGGCGGTTCACACTGGGAAGGTCTACGATTTTTATGTGGGCATGGGAGGCTGCAAGTGATTGAGTAGTGCTAGGGTTTGAGATCAAAGTATTGGAGGATTCAAATGCTGATTCCATGACGAGGATTGTGACAGAGAATTTGTCACAACAGTCGAGTAATCGTTTCGAAAACTCTATGGTTGATACAAGATGACCAACCGCCGGTGTCGGAACAAACACCAGCTCTGATCTGTTCATTGTGCATATCATCAACTGAGATGATACAAATAATTTTACTCGCGTCTAAATATAAATTTTGGTAGGGGTGGTGTGTGGACGAAGGATGAGGGAATGTCTTACATTTTATGTGGTATAGACGATTTACATATGAAGAGAAAAAAAATGTAAATATTTAGAAAGAGAGTGATAAATTGAAGAAATTTGAGATTTTACCATCAAATCAATTAACAATATGAGGAGTAGATTAATTTTTTATAAACATATGCAAGGTCCATTTTTTTCGTAATATGGGATTGAGAGGGATTAACTCTTAACACATTCCTTCACGTGTGAGAAATTTTCAAGCTTAACTCATAGAGAACACAAATCGAGAGATATGGATGTGTGCTCATTGGGTTTTAACATAGGACAACTTGCTCTGATACTATGAAAAAAAGTTGAGATTCCATCGTAAAACCAATTGGCAATAATGGGGAGTTGACACGCCCCGATCCCGATGTCCTAAGGATAACGGGATGGCCACGTCCTGGCCGACACCCGAAGATGACGCAAGCCATTTAATAAATGCACATGCCGAGAGTGAGAAAGGGAGAGTGTAGAGAGAGTTTTTGAGAGAGAGAAAGTGTTTTAGAAAATAATAGAGGGAAGAGAGAAGAGGGGGAAAATTGAAGAAAACATGTGGGCCCTAGTGGCTCAAAAAACAAGGTCACTAAAGGCGAAACACGAAAATATCCAAAAATCGTTTGACGTTTCGTAACGTAAAATCTTCATTATAACTCTAAATTCGAATTTGTTTGTGCCTACGTTTTCGTGGCGATGGGTACGATAAAAATGAACTTAAAAAAATAGTAATACGTGTCACGACGAGATGGTTAACGAAAGTCAACGTTCATGCCTCAATGGTAATTTGGTAATTTCATACGTTCGATAATATAAAATACGACAAATTAAGGACGGGGTTTCACATGAGTAGCTCAATTACTTATAAGCACATACAAGATCCTCTTTTTTTTCCTTTTCTCAAAGCGAGATTCTACACAAATATACCCAAGGATAGATATGAGGCATGTAGTGAAGACCGGGATCAACTTTTTTTATTTTTTATTTGAGCTACTACAGACTTCGAAGACTTGGATGTATAGATAGGGAATGACTTTTTTTATTTGAGCTACTACAGACTTCGAAGACTTGGATGTATAGATAGGGAATGACTTACATAGCACGAGTACATTGTTACAGTGACATCTCATGCCAATAAAAATATATATGTTTAAGTTTTTGTCTACATATTTTTATTTTAGGGGTGTCATATCCACACACCCTTTTTTACTTCTCTTACACATTTTTAGTTTTCGACCGTCGGATCCGATGAATTGAAGAAGATCAACGGACATAAATTAACAAGGGGTGTGTGAGAAGTAAAAAGGGGTGTGTGGATAGCACACCCCTTTATTTTATTAACACAAGATATCACATGTCAGTGTACTAATAACATGTAGGTTAAATTACATAAAACTACCTTAACTATGGGTTGAACGACACTATCATACCTCATCTTTTAAAAATGACAATGTCATACCTCATCTTACGAATTTGTGCCAATGTCAGACTTCCGTCAGTTTTTCTGTTAATTTCTTTGTTAAGTGCTGACGTGGTTAGAGACGGGGCTCACTCACTAATTCAACTGGATTAAAAAATAATTAAATATATTTTTAATAATTAAATATTAAAAAATTAAAAATAAAATTATTTTTTATGTAAAATTGTGGGATCCACCCTCTATCTCTCTTCTTTCTATCTGGGCACCTGCATCCCCAAAATCCCAAAACCCAGAAACCCCTTCCCACCCACCCCCAACCTTCCTCCACCACCCTCTCTCTCTCTCGCCTCTCTCTTCTCTCTCTCTGGGCAGCATGCATCCCCAAAATCCCAAAACCCAGAATCCCATTACAAATCTCAAAACCCAAAATCCCGTCAAACCTCCCAAAGCCAACGCAACACTTTCTTGCCGAAGAATCTCGCAAATCCAATCCAACACAACACTTTCTCATTTCCTTGTCCTAACCACCATATTTTCCACCAATTATCCCTTGAAAATTCCCAACTTTTTTCCCAGAAAATTCACAACTTTCCCAAGAAAACCAGCCCCAAGTTCCTAAATCCGAAAATCACTACAATCAAAGACCCAAGTCTCGCAATTGACGAATCGGCTTGCGCCATTGACTTCTCCTACTTCCCCGAGGATGAACAGCTCTGCATCCTCTCCTTCCTCCCGCCTTCCGAGGTCGCCAGCTTCGCCTACACATTGAAACTGTTCTTTTCCCTCTGCAAATCCCACGGCAGGCTCTGGTTGAACATGTGCGATCGCAGGTGGGGATCCAAGACCCAGATCAAGAAATGGGGAAATAGGAAAATCACGTACAGGAATCTCTACCAGACCCTCAGTGATTGGGAGAATCTAATTGGGTTCTGGCGCCAGGGCGGCGTCGCGACATCGCCGCTGTTATTTTTTTTCGAGTGGGGCCCGTCGTTCGTGATTGGATTACGAGTATCTCCGGCCAAGGACGGCATGTACGACGTCGTAAAGGTGTCGTTTTTGTGGATGAGCCTTTCGCCGGAGGGGCAAGTCATGAACTTTCTGGACCCAGAAAGCCGGGGATGGGTGGCAAGGGTTTCTGGGTTTTGGGATTTTGGGGATGCAGGTGCCCAGAGAGAGATAAGAGAGAGAGAGGTGATAAAGAGAGAGAGGAAAAAGAGAGGGTGGTGAAGGAAGGTTGCGGGGGGGGACGAGTGGGAAGGGTTTCTGGCTTTTGGGATTTTGGGGATGCAGGTGCCCAGAGAGAGAGGCGAAAGAGAGAGGAAAAAGAGAGGGTGGTGAAGGAAGGTTGCGGGGGGATTTTGGGGATGCAGGTGCCCAGAGAGAGAGGCGAAAGAGAGAGGAAAAAGAGAGGGTGGTGAAGGAAGGTTGCGGGGGGACGAGTGGGAAGGGTTTCTGGCTTTTGGGATTTTGGGGATGCAGGTGCCCAGAGAGAGAGGCGAAAGAGAGAGGAGAGAGAGAGGGTGGATCCCATAATTTTATATAAAAAAATATTTTTTTCAAATATTTTGGGTAAAGTGTCGATTTAATCTCTGAACTATCACCTTAGTGAAAATTAGGTCCCTGAATTATTTTTTCAGTACAATAAGTCTCTAAATTCATTAGAAATTGCTAATTTCATTCCTACTATTATATTCAAAGCTATTTTATCCAATTTTTCTTCAACTTAAGTCACTTAACACACCTTAGAGTGTAATACCATCATTTTCTCGTCTATAAGTGCTTAACATTTCATATAGGTTGCGAATTTAATGTCTAATTTACCCTCAAAAGTTAACTTACACTATTTCTTTATGAAAACTACCAATTTCTCCTCCAAAGTTAACTCCATACACTATTTCTTTATGAAAAACTACCAATCTACCCTCTAATGTGTATCACATGCAAGTAACGTGACTTAAATTGACGGAAAATGGAATATAGTAGCTTCAAATACAACATTAGGGATGTAATTGACAGATTTTTATAATTCAGTGACTAATTTTTCTGAAAAAATAGTTTAGGGACCTAATTTTTACTAAGGTGATAATTCAGGGACTAAATTGGCAGTTTACCCAAATATTTTTAATATTTAATTATTAAAAATATATTTAATTATTTTTTAATCCAATTGGATTAGTGAGTGGGCTCCGTCTCTAACCACGTTAGCACTTAATAGAGAAATTAACAGAAAAACTGACGGAGGTCTAACATTGGCACAAATTCATAAGATGAGGTATGACATTGTTATTTTTAAAAGATAAGGTATGATAGTGTCGTTCGACCCATAGTTGAGTTAATTTTGTGTAATTTACCCTAACATGTAAATTATTCTTGTGTAGATGGCAAATCATAAATGAGGGTCTCCATTTGCTTACCTCACTTCATGCATCATGTACTACAAGTTGTTTCACTTTATTTTCGGTTGGACCATATGATCATGAAATAGCAATTGGACTAGGAGGATTGGCCACGCTGTGGTCCATACGCAGGCCACCACAAAAGGACGTGATTTGCTTTTCCCCTTGTTCTTGTATGGAAGAAGATTCTCATTGAAATTCGCCTTCTTCTCATGTTCTCTCTCTCCTTTTTTTTTTTTTTTTTTGCCTCAAGAAAACCTCAAGGTACAAGAGATTTTTTTTGATACGAAAAAAGAAGTTCCACCTAATTAAGGGGACATAATTTTACGCTTTGAAGGAAAAAATACAAAGAGGGGGGACATAAGACCTAAATCCTTTTAAATAAAAACTACAAGGTAAGAGCTTGCAAACAAAAAAACCAAAAGGATTAGAAAAAAAGAAAAGAAAATCATCCACTAAGAAGGGGTGACAAATTTGTAGGCCGACAACTCTAGAGGTGGAGTCACATGCTAAACAAGTATAGGTGAGAGGAGGCCTAAATTGCTAACTTGTCAGCAACCGCATTCTCTTCTTGAAATATATGAGACATGTGCTGCAATTGTGAAATATATTTTTTTCCAACAAGTCCAAAGTGATCAAAGAGGACAAGAAAGAACTAGAAGCAAAAACAAATATAAAAAAAAAAAATCCAAGTGCTTCATATAATTAGTGGGTCACATGAGGGAGATCGACACATCGACAACTACGTGGAGTCAAGAGGACTCACCCTACACGAGAGGCCCAGGTACCATTGGCGGATGCACTAAGGGGCAAGGGGGGTCAGCTGACCCCCCGAACTTCAGTGAACGTCTATGGACATCTTAGGTGCTGACCCTCCGAACTTCAGTGAATGTCATGGATGACTTGGGTGCTGCCCCTTTAAAGGTTAGAGTTGCCCTTCATATATGCCCTTCAATTGCATGATAAAATGCATTAGAGAGGTGTTGCCCTTTACAGTCTAGTCCTAATATTATTTACCTCTGGCTTGTTTGTTGGTTGTGATTACAATTGTTGGCAAAAAAAAAAAAACCAAGTAAAAAACTATCCAAAAATGCAAAGTAAATGAAATGGTTATCTCAAAGAATAACAAAGCATCATCATTCTTGGACAAACATATTAATGGGATGCAATGATATCAAACATTGTTAGTGTGTTCAAGATAAGTGTATTTATTTGTTAAGCATTCATATGGGAGCAGCCTTAACATGTTAGTTACCCACGCAAATGAGACATTAACAGGTGTGCAATATGCTTTTCCAAATGACTTAAGGCCTATCAAGACTCGATGAAATGACGATATGCATGCTATTTCTGCTAAAAAAAATTTGCGCACACTATTCTTACTGACCCCCCGAATATTATTTCCTGGATCCGCCACTGCCAGGTACCCACCATCATTGCGCAGGGCCAAGGGGACCCACATATCACTTGGCAGTACATTACGGGCCTACTCCCTGGCTCTGATACCATGTAGAATTATCAGAGAGACAGACCAAATGTCCACTTCCAACAACACCGATATTGTTCCTAACTTGGTAATTACCACCTGCACAATCCTTCATATGTGAAGTTTTATCACAAAAGGTCTCAGTGTTAGTTGGAGTGAGGTTGAGATATTTAAACTCTTCTTTTACAGTGATACGGTCGATGTGAGATATTTCAACAAAATTTCCATAAAAAAACAAAAACAAATACTATTATGAAGCATACACTTTTAGGTTTTTTCTTGCCAAGTACTGCCATAAGCTTGTTTAGCTTTCAAAATCAGTCTAGAATTCTAGATTAAAGAGCTTGAGGTAACCTTGGTGTTTACTAAACGTTTGTTCACTAATCGTTTTCGCGACTTGGTTTGATATGCTTTTCTAGTCAGCGATCGATCTCTACTTCCTTAATACTATTTTGTCTTTGCAAGGCGTTTCTCCACTTTTGGCTATGACACCTTCTTTTGTTTCAGTTTACTAGCAGCTTCGGACAGGCTGCGTTGAAGTAAATATTGATGGTTCTTGTGAGTGGTGGAGCCAGAAATTTACAACGATGGGGTCAGAAATTTATCCTCGGCTGATGACGTCATCATTGGAGTACTGGACACCAGCGTTTGACCCGAGAGCAAGAGCTTCGATGACACTGGATTTGGACCCATGCCCATGTATTTGCTTCCCCCAGTAAATAGATCCCCACCCACCCAAATTAGCACAGGAAGAAAGCACACTAACATAAGCAGCTTCATTTGGCTTCAAAAACAACCCATCACATTCTCATGATTCGTCATCATCCGAAAAAACTGAATTCCCTCGCTAAAACACCCATTTCTCCCAAACCCGTTTATAACGCTTGTCCATGAAACCACGTCCCTTTCCGACATGCTTTCAAATAGCAAAACAGCAAAACCCATATCCCCATTCTTCCCAAACCCATCAATCATCGCATTCCACGCAACCACACATGGTTCAGACATTTCCTCAAACACCTTACGCGCATCGCACAACGTACCAAGCTTGTCATAGAAGCTCACAAACGAGGTTTGTATAAAAGGGTCGCGCAAAGTGTATGGGACCCATCGAGGAGTCCAAAGAATCCAAATCCACGCGCGACGGCGACGGAGTGCCTGTCGATTTGACACCCAAGACAAGGCAAGCTGAAAACGCAGGTCTGACGATCTGGAGGCTGCCAGGCGGTAGATTCACGGTGGTGGGAAGATTTAGCAATGGGAGAAGAGGCACTGATGGAGTGATGGCTAACAAATGGAGCAGCAGCTCCTTCTTCTTCTTCTTGTTTGGGGTTGTCGGCGCAAGGTTATTGGGGTCAAGGAATCCCATTGCCCCCACCTTGGCTCCGCTACTGGTTCTTGTAACAATGGACGAGCTGGTTTTGGAGGGTCTTCCATACAAGTGAAGGTTAGGTTCTTGGTGCTTTTACTACAAGTTTTGTGAGTCCAATTGTTGCAGAAATTTTAGCTTATTGAGGTGGTTCGAGTAGTTTTTAGGGTTCGTGAATGGAAGAACCCTTGGATAGAAACAGATCCCACTATAGTTCTTCACTTCTTATCGAGGGCTCTAACTATTGTTGGTTTTTGTTGGTTGATTGGAATAATTGCTTATGGCCTCTTCGTCAAGTAGGTTTTATTCTACACATATATTTCGTCTGATAAGTTGCATGCTTATTACTGGTGGTCGTCATTCCCAGAGTTTGCAGCTTTTGAACATGGTTGAGATCTTTCTTTTGCCATACATATCGATTTCGGTTTATTTTTTTCTTTTGTGGGTATTTGCCTAATTCCTTGTTTGTTTTCTTTTTCTTTATTTTTATTAATAAAAACTAGTAGAGTGGGACAGGGGGAGGGATTCAGGTGCAACTGTCATTTCTTTGCTGTTGACGATCAAAGAGTTAATCTCATCTAATCATTCTCTATTTAGTTAAAAAAAAAAAGTTCGAACATGCACTAAACCGGATTAGGGATATTTTGTTTGAAGTTACAACATATTTTTAATATTATGATTAAGTAAATCAATACTTTTTGCCTTTGGTAACCTTTGGCAAGTGATTTGATTTTAGTTGAAGAGGAAAACTATATTTGATTGACTTTAGTTGAAGAAAATAAATTGTTCATATTTAATCGACTCATGTTAGAATAATTCTGATGTGATACTTATGTTTTAGTAAAAGCATGTAAGTTAAGAGTAGGAATAATTTTAATACTCATTTATACCATATAGATATTTAATTTTTAAACGCACGGTAAATGTCGTGCACTTTTTTTTACTTTGGTGAAGAGGGCAAAGAGGCTAGAAAATGAGGAAAGAGATCCTCTCACGATTCCTTTTTCTTAATCTACTAAGTTCGGAGGTTCAGATTAATGAAATTTGATTCAACGATTAAAGTTATTATAACTTTTAAAGTAAGTCCATGTTTGTAGCTGTTAGATCAAATTTCAACGATCCGAATCCTCGAACTTGATGGACTAGGAAGAAGGAATCCGGTGATGATCCCTGTCCAGAAAATGAAAGTTAGAAGTTCATGGAAACGGAAGCCTGGCAGACTACCAACCAACCAAAAAAAGGATAATACCAATCCACAATTTAGGAGGGAAAATAGCAGAGCAACTCACACACACCATAGCCATGGCCTCCTCTGCTCTTCCTCTTCCTCTCTCCACACCCTCCCCCACCGCTCAAACCACCACACCCACCGCCCATGACCACTTCTTCTCCCCAATCCTCCCCCTCCCAAAGCTCAAAACCCCCACCATCCGCTCCCGCCTCAGCAAACTCTGCCAGGAAGGCCAACCCCACCTTGCCCGCCAACTGTTCGACACTGTGCCTCGCCCCTCCACCGTGCTCTGGAACACCATCATCATTGGATTCATCTGCAACAACATGCCCAATGAAGCCCTCTTGTTCTACTCCCAGATGAAATCCGCCTCTCCCGGCACCAAGGCCGACCCTTACACTTACTCTTCTACCCTCAAAGCCTGCGCCGACACGCGCAATTCCAAGATGGGTAAAGCCCTGCATTGCCATGTTCTTCGGTGTCTTCCGAACCCCAGTAGGATTGTGTGCAATTCGCTTTTGAATATGTACTCTGCTTGTTATAATGACTTTGATTATTCACAGTATGATTTAGTGCGTAGGGTGTTTGATACGATGCGCAAGAGGAATGTGGTTGCTTGGAATACGCTGGTTTCGTGGTATGTTAAGACGGAAAGATATGCAGAAGCAGTGAAGCAGTTTAGGATGATGATGGGAATGAGAATAACACCGAGTGCTGTCAGTTTTGTCAATGTTTTCCCTGCGCTTTCCGCTATGGGAGACTATAAGAATGCGAATGTTCTACACAGTATGCTTCTTAGGTTGGGTGGGGAATATGTGACTGACTTATTTGTTGTGAGCTCGGCAATATTTATGTATGCCGAGCTTGGTTGCCTTGAATATGCTAGGAAGATTTTTGACCATTGTTCGGAGAGAAATACAGAGATTTGGAACACTATGATCGGTGCATATGTTCAAAATAACCGTCCTATTGAAGCAATTGACCTCTTCTTTCAAGCTGTAAACTCAGAACTGGCTATTCTTGATGAGGTGACTTTCCTATCAGTTTTAACTGCATGTTCACAGATGCAACAGTTGGAATTAGCTGGACAGCTGCATGCTTTTATCATCAAGCATTTGAGATTGATGCCCGTTATTTTACTCAATGCGACTATCGTAATGTATTCAAGGTGCAATTCTGTTGACATTTCATTCAAAATTTTTCATAAGATGCCTGAGAGGGATGTTGTTTCATGGAATACTATGATTTCTGCATTCGTGCAAAATGGTTTAGATGATGAAGCTTTGATGCTTGTTTATGAGATGAAAAAGCAAAGGTTCATGATTGATTCGGTAACTGTAACTGCTCTGCTTTCGGCTTCATCAAATCTTAGAAATCCAGATATTGGAAAGCAGACTCATGCTTATCTTATTAGGCATGACATACAATTTGAGGGGATGGACAGTTATCTCATTGACATGTATGCTAAATCTGGTTCAGTAAGGATCGC
Organism: Heteromeles arbutifolia; assembly: GCA_024362995.1. Lineage (NCBI taxonomy): Eukaryota > Viridiplantae > Streptophyta > Magnoliopsida > Rosales > Rosaceae > Heteromeles > Heteromeles arbutifolia. The sequence goes on along the minus strand of JANCRC010000012.1, from coordinate 10,070,647 downwards.
AGAACGGGTTTTTAAAAAAGACTACAGCCGTGATAGAGATCAGGCTACTTGGAATTCTATGATTGCTGGTTACACACAGAATGGGCTATCTGAAGAAGCTTTCTTTGTCTTTAGGCAGATGCTTGAGCAAAATCTAATACCAAATGCTGTGACCTTAGCATCGGTTCTCCCAGCTTGTAATCCAGTGGGAAACATAGATATGGGTAAGCAACTCCATGGGTTCTCTATCCGCCACTACCTTGACCAAAATGTCTTCGTGGGATCTGCTCTAATTGACATGTATTCCAAATGTGGTGCAGTCACTTATGCTGAAAATGTTTTCGCTGGATCCCATGAGAAGAACTCTGTCACATATACCACAATGATACTGGGCTACGGTCAGCATGGAATGGGTGAGAGAGCTCTCTCTTTGTTTCACTCAATGCAGAAATCTGGCATTGCACCTGATGCCATAACCTTTGTTGCAGTCTTGTCTGCCTGCAGTTATGCTGGTTTGGTTGATGAAGGTCTTTTGATATATGATTCAATGAAAAGGGAATACAATATTAAACCACTAACGGCACACTATTGCTGTGTAGCAGACATGTTAGGGAGGGTTGGGAGAGTGGTTGAAGCCTACGAGTTTGTCAAAGGGTTGGGTGAAGAGGGTGATGCGATGGAAATTTGGGGCTCGCTTCTTGGGGCGTGCAGAATTCATAAACATTTTGAATTGGGAAAGATTGTTGCTGGGAAATTGCTTGAACTAGAGGCAGCAAATGGCAAAACGGGCTACCATGTTTTACTCTCAAATATGTATGCCGAGGAAGGCAAGTGGGAAAACGTGGATAATGTGAGGAAACAAATGAGGGAAAAAGGTTTGAGGAAGGAGACTGGATGTAGTTGGATTGATATTAGCGGTTTTTTGAACTGTTTCTCATCTAGGGATCAAAACCATCCTCAGGGTGATGAGATATATGATATATTGGAGGAATTGACTATGAAGATGAAAGATACTGGTTATAGGCCTTCTCTCAATTCTTCCTTAGATGCAATCTTGGAACCTTATGACTGATGAAGAATTCTTGAAAAAGATCTTTTCCCAGCTTGTGCTGTCATTCAATGTGGTAAACTATTTCGACAAGTCTGCATGCAAATTATCCACCATTCGATGCTCGCATTGCAGCGTCTGCAACTCCCTTGCAGGATCATAACAAGAACTATCTATCCATGGAAAACTGTCCTTCATGTAAGTTTATCGTTTGTGATTGTCGATCCAACTTTAATCGTCTATGATATGCATTTTCTCAAGATTCCTAAAAATACATAGTTAAGGACTGGATTAAAAGGGTGAATTTTCCTAAAACTAGACCGGCTGGTTTCTGGCAAGTCAGTGCGCATGTCTTTTTATTGAGTTTAGCTTCATCTTATGTGATGTATCGTGATGTTTGTATCTGCAGCTGGAATCTACTTTCTTGCTAATTTAGATTTTGGTGCAGGTCAGCAGATGTCTAAGTTATTTTCTTTTTAGATGGCGCTTAAGTCTGTCCACATGGTCTTTGGTAGTGACCTTTGGACACTAGCGGTTGAGCCATAGCAAGTTAATAAGCTGCCATCTCAAAGACGCCTCGTACATATATTCAGGTCAGTTAAAAAAGCATGATTTCTGTATATTATAGTGTTGCGCATGGCCATGCTTAGTTAAATGATACTTTGATCTTCATGGAATACCCTGCACGAGTAGTTTAGGGCCTGTTTGGTATCCTATTTGAAATTTTTTATCATTTCTCAAAACATTTCTTAAGAACATTTCTTGAAAACAATTTTCTTTAAGACTCAAAAACTTGATTGGTTTGCGATTTAAATTTTTTAAATCTTACGACTTAAACTAGACAAAGAGATCTAAAAAGAGGGGGTCGCAGGAGAGGGAGAAAGATGAGAGAGGAGGAAAGAAAGTAAGAGATGATTGAAGAAAAGAGAAAGAACAGAGAGGATCGGACGAGATAGAGAGGAAGAGGAGTGAGAAAGAACCGAGAGAATGAAGAGAGCGAATTGGAGAAGAGACGAAAAAGGTAAAAAGAAGAGGAGAGAAAAAGAAGAAAAGAGAGAGATAGATTTGGAGTAGGAGGGGAGGAGGGAGATAAAAGAAATGAGTGAGTTTAAGTTTAAAAACTCTAAAAACTCACTTTTTATGTTTTTAGATATTAGACTATATTTTTGAGTTAGTCTTGAGTTCAGTTTTTAAAAATAGTCATACCAAACAAGTTTTTAAGGCCTAAAACTTGAAAATTGTTTTTGAGTTTAAAAAGTTGGATTCAAGTAGAGTACCAAACAGACTCTTATTTTCTTCCATTTGGCTTACTCGTGGGTGACTCGTATTGTCGTATTATATTGGTTGATCTACTTAGAACTCTTGAAAATCTTAGGGATTGTTTGGTATCGCATTTGAAAATTTTTATAATTTTTCAAAATGTTTCTTAAGAATTTTTTTTGAAAATAATTTTCTTTGAGACTCAAAAACTTGTTTGGTATGCGATTTAAAAGTTTTGAATCTTACAACTTAAACTGGACAAAGAGATCCAAAAAGAGGGGGTCGAGAGAGAGGAGAGAGGAGGAAAGAAAATAAGAAATGATTGGAGGAAAGAGAAAGAAGTGAGAGGATCGGAGGAGATAGAGAGGAAGATGAGTGAGAGAAAGAATCGAGAGAATGAAGAGAGCGGATTGGAGGAGAGATGAAAAAGGTAAAATAGAAGGGGGAGAGAGAAAGAAGAAAAGAGAGAGATAGATTTGGAGTGAGAGGGGAGGAGGGAGAGAAAAGAAATGAGTGAGTTTAATTTTAAAAAATTTAAAAACTCACTTTTTGTGTTTTTAGAGAATATACTATATTTTTTAGTTAGTCTTGAGTTCAGTTTTTGAAAATAATCATACCAAACAAGTTTTTAAGGCCTAAAACTTGAAAATTGTTTTTGAATTTAAAAGGTTGGATTCAAGTGGAGTACCAAACAGACGTTAATGTTTTGTGCTGTGTCTCCCCGTGAAGGCTATTATAACTGCCTAAGTTATGAGACCCATGTTGGCAATATTTATGTGGCTTTGCTGACAAATTGGCTATAGTTGAAATTTGTTACTTAGCTTTAAATCACTCACGTCACCTCTGTTTGTAAGGCTGGTATCTACTATCTGCCCATTCAATATGACTTCCTAAGGTACACTGATTTTCTTTTATTTGACTTCTCTACCACACTTGTTTATATGCATTTAATTTTGCACCGAGAGCAGTTAAGAAGTGGTTGAATAAGAGTCTATTTATTGGTACTACACCCAAAGTTCCTTGTGTTGTTCATCAGTGTATTGAAGCTTTGTATTGGCAGAGGCAAAACACTGATGAATATGTAAATGATGTAGGACATAGTTCCTTTACTTTTCGTTCCACATTATGTAAGCTTGGGTGCATGTGGGATTTGGGTTTGTGAGATGTAAAACACTTTTGCAATCCCCTTTCTTATTACTGGAATTTCCTTGCCGTCTCCAAACTAAGCGTAGGCTTATTCTCAACTATAGTATAAATCCTTGGGTTATTTGAATTTCAGTATTTATCAAACTTTGCCTTGCTTATGTATTGATCTCATATCTGTCGCTTTCGTACAACCCAAATATGGAATATGCCATCTGGATTCTATATGGAAGTTGTGAAACAGGCAATAATAATTTTTAGAATTGGTTGGGCAATAATAATTTAGGAAGGATGCTTGCTAAACTGGCAGTAAGTATATAAATGTGAATTTGCAGCATGGGATATATTTCCCATCAAGGCCATCATAAATGTTTGCTATGGAGTTCAGTAATGTGTTCTCTGCAGTGGATAAGATAGAGAGTCATAAGGCCAGTATATCATATGTTACCTTGCAGTCTTATACTTTCCTGATACGTATATTGTTAAAATGAAGTACGTATACACGCTCTCACGTTACTGAGTCCCATACAGTCATGAATGAGGAAAATATTGAACTTTTCGTTCCTTTGAAGGTTAAATTGGTTATAATCCTGTGAAAGAAAATCTGTAATTTGGTCATGTTACAGGGCACATGAGGAAACCACATCTGGCCGCGGAAATCTCCATCAAAAACTAAAACAGACAACTCCGTTGTGCCCTGCCCATTGAAGGGAAGTTCTAGTGCTGTAGCTGCAGACGGACATTTTCCTCTGTGCAGAAATGGGAGGAAGTCCTTTCGCTAGGTATTCTTCTCTGTTTATTCTGTTCCACTTTCTTTTCCGAATCTCATTGGGTTCTCTGATACAACACGTAAAAGCTCTAATTTTCATGATTATTTTATGATCCTATCATTTTTTTTTTTTTTTACTCTTTTATCTTTTTATTACGATCCATTTTCTTGTCCGACAAAAGGTTCATTTATATACAATAATCGGATTGCAGTATCTTCAACTAAGTTTTCGTTGCTGCCAAGACTTAAAAAAATGCTTTTGCTTATTTTAACTTTGTTGAGCCGTATGGAGATTTTCTTCTCCAACTTTCTACTCAAATTGACTTCGGTGCTTCTCCTTTTTCCCTTACCGATTTCCTTACGTACACTTTATACATATAAACATCGTTATGTGTGTGGCAATGCAGGATTTATCATCTCAAAGGTCACCAGCACTGTCTGTTTCTGCTGGTATTGCTGCCGAAACGGTGGTCGGAGGGCCCCACATTTGTTCTTTAGTGAAAGACTAACATGGAAGCGTTAACCAAAAAAAAAAAAGATAACATGGAAGCTTTGTACGTCCTTTCGTGGTTGGGCCAAAGGAAAGCTCCAAGAATTGTGAGTGGTTTATATTTGTAATATAAAACACCACAATCCATGTGCATGCTTTGAAATGTATACACATACATACTTACGTGTGTGTGTGTGTATATATATATATATATGCAGAGTTTTGATCCTATCTCACCAATCACAAGTGAACGCTTTAACTTAGCACCGATAATCTGTAGTTATCTCCATCTCACTTTTTTTTCGTCTCCAAAATGAAGCAATCTGCAGAGCTAGTGTTCATTCCTGCCACAGGTATTGGTCATCTTGCGTCCTCGTTCGAGATCGCAAAGCTCTTAGTTGCTCGAGACGACCGGCTTTTCATCACAGTGCTCACCATGAAGCTGCCCTTGGAGTCCAACTTCAAGCTCAAGGGTGCTGACGACGCCGAACGTATCAGATTCATCAACCTCCCGGAGGAAGCCGTAGAGACGAAAGGTGTTAAGTCCAGCCTCTTCCTGAAGCTATTCGTTGAAAATCACAAACAACACGTCAGAGATGCTGTCGCGAAGCTCACCAGTGAGTCCCTTGAGTCTGATTGCAAGCCTCGGCTAGTCGGGTTTGTCATCGACATGTTCTGCACCACCATGATAGACGTGGCCAATGAGTTTGGGGTTCCTACCTACGTCTTCTTCACGTCCGGCGCAGGCTTTCTCGGACTTGTGCTCCACCTCCAAACCCTTCATGACGAGCAGAACAAGGACTGCACTGAGCTGAAGGAATCGGATCCTGATTTGGTTTTGCCGTCTCTTGTCAACCCAGTGCCTGCTAGAGTCTTGCCTGGCGTGTATCTGGACAAGGATGGCGCCACAGAGTTCATCAACCATGCCAGAAGGTTCAGAGAAACCAAGGGTATTTTGGTAAACACCTTCATGGAGCTAGAATCCCACTGCCTTCGCGCTCTTTCCGACGGCAAAACCCCGCCGCTGTACCCTGTAGGGCCCATACTGAACTTGAAGAGTGACCCTGATGGCTCGGAGCTGGCCAAAAAGAAGGAAATTTTGGAGTGGCTTGATGATCAACCTCCTTTGTCGGTGGTGTTCCTGTGCTTTGGGAGCATGGGATGCTTTGGTGGGGACCAGGTGAAGGAGATAGCCGTCGCGCTTGAGCACAGCGGCCTCCGATTCTTGTGGTCCCTACGCCAGCCCCCGCCAAAGGGGGAGCTTCCATTCGCCAGTGATTATGCTGATCCCAGCGGAGTCCTGCCCCAAGGGTTCCTCGACCGCACGGCCGGGACAGGGAAGGTCATAGGATGGGCCCCGCAAGTCGCGGTGTTGGGCCATCCATCGGTGGGAGGGTTCGTGTCCCATTGCGGGTGGAATTCGACCCTAGAGAGTCTCTGGTACGGGGTGCCGGTTGCGGCTTGGCCAATGTACGCGGAGCAGCAGTTGAATGCGTTTGAGCTGGTGAGGGAGTTGGGACTGGCGGTGGAGATTAAGATGGATTACAGGAGGGAAGGGGAGGTGGTGGTGAGGGCGGAGGAGATAGAGAGAGGGATAAGGGAGGTGATGGAGGTTGAGAGTGAGCAGAGGAAGAAGGTGAAGGAGATGAGTGAGAAGAGCAGGAGAGCGTTGATGAATGGTGGTTCCTCACGCTCATCATTGGGCCGTTTCATTGATCAGATCTTCGTGTGACTAATTAGTGCAGCTTAATTATCTTGTTAGCATAAACAAAGGATTAGGGGAATGCAAATCAAAAGTCCAATGATTTCTTAGTATGCAAAGTACGTCTGAGTCTCTTTGGATCTTTGTTGCTTGAAGGTGTAATAAAAGATTCACCAATCACACTTCCAAAAAATTCCCCCTTTTTACTAATTTGATTGCGATTGGCTTTTGCTAATCTCCAACTCATCATCTTTCATCTCTATACTTTCATGTTACACGTATGACCAAGAGAAATGCCAAGGGAACTCTCTGAAAAAAAAGGATCTTCTGCGGACTTGTTACGTACCTCACACTTTAAGTCAATTTCCGTAACATTATGAAGTATTATGTAAAAAAGATGAGGTGTCAAAGAAGTTACAGTCTTACGTTTATGAGAATTCTCTTAACATTTTTCATGTGGCTAATACAAAGAGCTAAAACGAAGCTAATCAAACATCAGAACTCTCAACTTATATATACTTCTATTGTTTTAGTCACGCATACATGATGAGCAGTTTATAATTTTCATTTTAATCGACGTGTACATTATCGGGAGCAATTTCCACACCCCTTTTAGACCTCCTCCTGTAGGAAATAAAAGAAACTGAAAATATGACTTTAGCTCCTAAAGATTAATTTTCTCCACATAAAACCCGACATAGGTTTTTTACTCTAATAATGGTGTATGCTAATAACTATTGTGTATGCTCACCATACACCTAATCAATTGACACGTGTCCTTTCACCTAACTCTAGTTAACTTTCACATTAAATGTTAGTTTTTCAATTTTGAAAAAAATTAACCAAGATTAAGTGAAATGACACGTGTCAATTGATTAGGTGTATGGTAAGCATACACCATAGTTTATGGTGGTGAGCAAAAATGCTCCCAATTATATTAGACTTTCCACATTTAAAAATTTTTGATGCCTAAAATACTCCTATTTGAATGTTTGATGTACACAATTAATTCTATACGGATTGTAAGGAAGATTTAATGATTTTACAAAAATAAAAAAATAATAAATTTATTGCCTAATATATAATAACAATAAAACATGCCTAATATATGTAATAATACAAGCTTAGCTTAGTCAATCAAATTATATTTTACAAATAAATGTAGGTAAATTATTTCACACACACACACATATATATATAACAAGAAAAACATGCTTGATATCGTAAAAATTCATGCGAAATAATTACCTACAAAAAAAATATTTTTTGATTCAGTGCACCTACTATTCAAATTTTAAAATGTTTAGATGCTTTAAAAAAGCAAAATAATTTACCCAATAAATGTAAAGTACATGCAAAATAATTTACCTATATAATAAAGCAAACCCAATAAATGCAAAATAATGTACCTACATAAAAAATAATATTTTTTATTCAGTACTAGTTTACCTATTATTTGTACATATAATAATAAAATGTGCCCAATATATGGTACATACAAAATAAAATATCTACATAATGAAGAATGTTATTTGATTCAAAATTAATTTACTTACAAAATAAAGAAATTTTATTTGATTCAAAATTAATTTACCTATTGTGACAGCCCACATCGCCCAGGGGAGTGATCCTTAAATGTATATTCTCATCCCTACCTAGCACGAGGCCTTTTGGGAGCTCACTGGCTTCGGGTTTCGTTGGAACTCCGAAGTTAAGCGAGAAGGAGGCCAGAGCACTCCCAGGATGGGTGACCCACTGGGAAGTTGCTCGTGAGTTCCCAGAAACAAAACCGTGAGGGCGTGGTCGGGGCCCAAAGTGGACAATATCGTGCTACGGTGGTGGAGCGGGCCCGGGAAGTGGTCTGCCCCGGGTCGGGATGTGACAATTGGTATCAGAGCCAATCCCTGGCCGGAAGTGTGCCGATGAGGACGTCGGGCCCCTAAGGGGGGTGGATTGTGACATCCCACATCGCCCAGGGGAGTAATTCTTAAATGTGTATTCTCATCCCCACCTAGCACGAGGCCTTTTGGGAGCTTACTGGCTTCGGGTTTCGTAGGAACTCCGAAGTTAAGCGAGAAGGAGGCCAGAGCACTCCCAGGATGGATGACCCACTGGGAAGTTGCTCGTGAGTTCCCAGAAACAAAACCGTGAGGGCGTGGTCGGGGCCCAAAGCGGACAATATCGTGCTACGGTGGTAGAGCGGGCCCGGGAAGTGGTCCGCCCCGAGTCGGGATGTGACACCTATTATTTGTACATATATCTTATAATAATAAAATGTGCCAAAAAAGAATGTTATTTGATTCAACATTAATTTACCTACAAAATATATGTTAGTTGCTCTTCATAAATTTACATATAGGTAGATTAATTAGTATAATATGTTTGAACATATATATATATATATATATATATATATATATATATATATTAGGGGTAATAATATGTGTAATAACTATTTATTCATTGTAAGTAAGGTGAGTAATTAAATTTATTTTATTTTGAATATTGTGGTACAAATTGTAATTATCTTGTAATAATAGGTCAATTATTTTTCTACTTAGCAGTCATTTTCAAATTTGAGTTTTATTTGGAAGTTTATAACTAGATGAGTTTTTGTCTAGAAAATAAATGTTGCAAGGGTCTATATCTAAAGAACCCTAATAAAAAAAACACATTTGACAACACATAAAGTATTTTAATGCGCGTAATAGACTAATAGTGACATGTAAACAATACAAATAAAAGTTAACAAATTTTCCTAGAAAATTTCTTAAACTTTTTGAATTTTCAAAGTTCTCCTTAAGAATGATCAATAATCTTTGATAAATCAAAGGGGAAGTTTGATCAACAAAACGTCCGAATGAATTGTAAGAGGAACAATCAACCATCAAGGCTTTCTTGCTCCTCACCATGTCCTTCAACCTCTTCCTCACATCACTATCCTTCTCCATCATCTCCTTTATCCCACGCTCTTGTTCATGTGCCATAACATTCGGACTCCCACCCTAAAAGTCCTTCCTGTACTCGATATTAATTTCCACGGCCAATCCCAATTCCCTCACCAACTCAAATGCATTGTTAGCCGCGTACAATGGCCACATGGACCGGCACGCCAAACCATAGGCTTACCAACGTGGAATGTGAATTCTCATTCTTCGATGTCACTAATTAGAGTTTTAGTTACTTAGCTATAAAGTTTGAATTTTCGTAAATAGTTATTTAAAATCTATAGACCTTTCGGGGTCACCCTTAGTGTTTTCGAATAAAGCTCGATTCTACGAGCCCTTAGGCAAAAATCGTTCGTGAAGTGGAGCTATAACTAAGAAATTACAAGCGACATAAGTCGGGTCCAAATGGTAATTTTAGACTTACTATAAATAGCGAAGTCCAAAATGTGGGAAAGGAAGTGGACAGCTGACCCGGACGTGACCGTTTACCCTCGCGCTAACCGACTTCAAACCCGTTTCCGGCAGCTTTTTCCGACGCCTACTCAAGCATTTTTTTCGGCGATTCGAAGCCACCCACCACTAGAAAACAGCTCAACGTCGCCCCAACTTTCATTTTCACCCAAATTCGACTAGGTTCGGTCGCGTTTTCACGACGAACGAATGTCGTCGTCTTCCCCTAGCTCAAGGCGGCAATCTCGCCATTCCTGCACTTTCTGACACCATTCACCACCACCACCTGACTCACCTCGACCCCAGAAACAAAACCCTAACTTCCATTTGGGCATTGGTGCAGCGAGCTTCCGGCCAAACGAGGCTTTTCACGGCAATTTCACTGTTCTCAGTCCAGTTTCAGGCCCCGACACAGGTATAATATTAGGGAAATACTTGGAAATCAAGGCATATAATTAAGAGTGAAATTTGGCACACCCAGTCAAGATTTCAATTACTTAGCACACCAATGTTGTTCTCGTTTAATCAACACAGAATCTGACATGTATTGTTCATTTGAGGATATGCGATGATGTTTGAACGATAGGATGGGGAGGGGAGGAGAAATTTGGCATGTGTTGATCTTATCATAGGAGGCCTCTGTGTATTAAGAGTGAAATTACTTAATATAAGTTGTAAATTATGATCTATCAAGTTTTCACTCTGAGATTACATTCTTCAAAACCGTCTTTAATGAACCGTAAGTGCTACCAATTCGACATTGATAACCTTTTCTTTTTCTAAAGCAACGAAAGATTCATCATCGAATCAGAATTTTGTTCACAATAGAATGCTGGGATCGTGGTTTGTTCACAATTGAAACAGTAATAAGGTCGTGTCGGGTCAAGGGAAACCCGATGTGATACCAAGACGCCAAAGTCAGGCAAGCAGCCAACTACTAATCATAAACGAAACTTTCTCAACTTAATTGCATGCACAGTCCAACAAATGTTGAATTCTATCCCAAAAAAAAATTCTGATGCAAAAGTGAAGTCATTCAATACACGTAATTTAATAGATAGAGTTTCCAATGAAATTTTGCATTCTTCAACAAGATTTCATTCACAGGAAGCCAATAAAAGCAAAAGACAAGAAAATTTTCTTTTAACTCTTTGAATTTCCAAAATTCTCCTCAAGAATGATCATAATCTATGACAAATCATAGGGAAATTTGATCAAGAAAACGTCCCAATGAATTGTAAGAGGAACCACCAACCATCAAGGCTTTCTTGCTCTTCTCACTCATGTCCTTCACCCTCTTCCTCACATCACTATCCTTCTCCATCAACTCCTTTATCCCTCGCTCTAGTTCATGTGCCTTCACAACATTTGGATTCTCACCATAAAAGTCGCTCCTATACTCCATATTAATTTCCACGGCCAATCCTAATTCCCTCACCAACTCAAATGCATTTAGTTGTTGCTCCGCGTACACCGGCCACGCGGCCACCGGCACGCCAAACCATAGGCTCTCCAACGTGGAATTCCACCCGCAATGGGACACGAACCCTCCGACGGCCGGGTGTGCTAGGATCGCCACTTGCGGAGCCCAACCTATGACCTTCCCAATCCCAGCTGTCCGATCGAGGAATCCTTCAGGTAGGACTGCCTTCGGATCCGAATAGTCGCTAGGTGAAGCGATAATCCCCTTCGGTGGGGGCTGGCGCAGCGACCACAAGAAGGGATGCCCGCTCTGCTCCAGCCCCCAAGCTATCTCCCTCACCTGGTCCTCACCAAAGCTTCCCATGCTCCCAAAGCACAGGAACACCACAGATGAATCGGGCTGGTCATCTAGCCACTCCAATATATCCGACTTCTGCTGAGCCTGCTTCGAACCCACTTCGGTTTCACTGCTCTTTAGGTTCAGAATAGGTCCCACAGGGTACACAGGTGGGGTCTTACCATCAGAAAGTGAATCAAGGGCGTGTGATTCCAACTCAACGAACGTATTTATCAGAATACCCTTCAGTTCTCTAAACCTGTTGGCATAGCCAAGGAAAGCTTTCGCACCATCCTTGTCCAAAAGGACGCTTGGCAAAACTCTAGCCGGAACCGAGTTGACAAAAGTTGGCAGTGTCAACTTAGCATCCGAGTCCTTGAACTCACTTACGTCCTTGCCATACACGTCGCGAATCGTTTGGATATGAAGTATCAGCCCGAGAAACCCGGCCGGCGAAGTGAAGAACATGTACGTAGGAGCTCCGAACTCATTGGCCACGTCGATCATTGTCGTGCAAAACATGTCGATGACAAACCCGGCAACCCGAGCCGACTCGGACTCTGACTCGGCGAGTTTGGAGACAGCATCTTTGACGTAGGGTTTGTGGCTCTCGACGAATTGGTTGCGGAAGGCGTTGGGACTTTTGCGCTTGTCGATGTCGGAGGCGGCCTGTGGGAGGGTGATGAAGTTGACACGTGACAACACGGGAGAGGATTCGAGGGAGGATATGTAGGCCTCTGTACCCTTGGATTCGAAGGGGAGCTTGTTGGAAGAGTGGGAGTATTGGATGGCTAGTCAAGTTAAGTTATGTTAAAATAACTTGAAATAAACATGTTGATGCATGAAATAAACATGTTGGAACAATGGTAGGCTAGTCAATTTTCTTGTGCAAGTTAGGCAAGTCAACTTTCTTGTGCAAAGTTAGGCAAGTTAGGCTTATGTCCTCTTTCTTTACCTATATATATGTTTCATCTTGTAATTGTTTCTTCATGAAATACACATCAAAAATTCATCATGGTATCAGAGCAGGAACTCTAAATTCCTGGCTCTATTGATCGTTTCCGCTAAGTTTCTTTTACTCTAAGCCAAGATGGCTGGAGAACATTCTGAAGCTGAAAGCTCGATGGATGCTTTAGCTCTGCCTGACGTTGAAATCAACCCTAATCAACGTCTCAGTTCTACTTTGTTGAACGAATTCAACTATCTTCCCTGGAGCCGTGCTGTTTCTCTCGCACTTGGAGGGAGATCAAAGCTTGGCTACGTAAATGGTGCCATAGAAGCTCTAGCAGTCACTTCTCCTACCTACGAGTCGTGGCTATGTAAAGACCATTTGGTCATGTCTTGGTTGCTCAACTCAATGGAGCGTAGGATTGCTGAAATCTTCAGCTATTCTGAATCATCTATGCATCTCTGGAAGCAAATCAAAGAGATGTATGGAAATCAAAATAATTCTGCCCGTGTCTTTCAACTTAAGAAGGATATTTCGAGCTTGCAACAAGGAGGTAAAGCCTTTGTTCAACACCTTGGCAGTCTTACAAGCATGTGGAATGAGCTTGATGTCTATCGTCCTCATACCACTGATGCCACCATGTTAATCAAGAGAGCAGAAGAAGACAAGATTTTTCAACTCTTGGCAAGCTTAGGCTCAGAGTTTGAAGATCTCAGAAGTCACATTTTAATGAATGCTGAACTTCCTTCATTCACTGGTGTTTGTGCCATCATCCAAAGGGAAGAAGTAAGGAGGAAAGTAATGAGCCAAGATACTAAAGACCCTATTCCTGAAACTAGGGCATATGTCTCCAACAACAAGCGTCCTGAGGGCAAAGTTTATAAGGGAAAAAGACCAGATTTGAAGTGCAGCTACTGTGATTCACTTGGACATACAAGAGATAGGTGCTGGATTCTTCATCCAGAATTGAAGCCAAAATCCTTGACGGAGACAAAGGGTCCCCAAAGACATTTGAGCAACAATGGCTACAAGGCAAATTATGCAGCTACCTCTTCGAGCAAAGGAATGTTAAACTTCACTACCAATCCTACAACCCTAATCAATGATTTTGCAGCATATCTCCATAACAAACAGCTGCACAACAATGGAGATGAAGCCCATGAAGCTATAGTAGCTGAAGAAAGGAATCACACTGCCTTACTTGGAAAATTTGCTGGTTTCTTGGCTGAGCACAACCATGTTTCGCATAAGGATATTCCAGGTATTTTAAGTGCCTTCTCTACTGCCTTAAATGCTAGTAATGAACATGATTATTGGATCATTGACTCAAGTGCTACGGATCATATGACAAATCGAATTAATAACTTGCATGATTTCAAAATATTCTCAAAACCGTCTCAAGTATCAGTAGCCAATGGAAAGGGTGCATTAGTTGTAGGAAAAGGAAAGGTCAACTTACTCTCAAAACACATAGAGTCAGCAGCTCTTTACATTCCCTCATTTCCTTTTCAACTTTTATCAATAGGAGCCATCACCAATTCTCTAAACTGTCTAGCTATTTTTTTCCCCCATAATGTTGTTTTTCAGGACATCATCACCAAAAGAACGATTGGTGAAGGTTTCTTTTTGAATGGTCTTTACTACTTAGCTAAAGATACTAAGGATCCCAAGGTGTTTCAAGTCAGTTCGAGTGTGTCTCAAGATCAACAACTTTGGCATCAACGTTTAGCTCATCCTTCTGAAAAAGTGATGTCTTTTTTATTTCCAAAATTGTGCAAAAACAAGTTGCACTGTGATGTTTGTCATTTGTCTAAGTTTTCCAGGTTGCCTTTTGAGTCATCCACCAATAAAGCCAGTCATCCGTTCGAAATCATTCATTCAGATATTTGGGGTCCCATACTAGAGTCCTTTGATGGATATAGATATTTTGTAACCTTTGTTGATGATTTCACAAAAATGACTTGGTTGTATCTTTTGAAATTTAAGAGTGAACTTCCAATTGTTTTTCAAGATTTTCATAAACTGGTTGGAACTCAATTTGCATCAAAAATTCACATATTAAGATCCGACAATGGCACTGAGTATATGTCCCATAACATGTCTCAATACTTGAGTATTCATGGCATCTTGCATCAAACAACATGCGTTGGCACACCTCAACAAAATGGAGTGGCCGAAAGAAAAAATAGAGATCTTCTTGAGAAGACAAGATCAATCATGTTTCATATGAATGTGCCAAAGAAATTTTGGTCACAAGGAGTACTTACAGCTGCCTATCTTCTTAATAGATTGCCTAGCAAAGTACTGAGTTTCAAGTCTCCATATGAGATGCTAAAAGGCAGAAAAATTGATATTTCACACCTAAGAGTTTTTGGCTCCACCTGCTTCGTTCACAACAAATCCCCTCATCATGATAAATTAGATCCTAGAGCTACCAAATGTATTTTCTTGGGTTACTCATCCACTCAAAAAGGCTACAAGTGTTACAATCCAATCACAAATAAGCTTCTAGTTTCAAGGGATGTAAGGTTTAATGAAAATATGTCTTACTTCTCAAAGAAACTAAGTGATGTAGATCAGGGGGAGTTTTTGAGTGATATGTTTCCATTGCCTAGTGTTCCATACTACCAAGAAAATCCTCCATCATGTGACACTACAAATCTGTCGCCTGAACTTGCTCCATCCCAAGTCACAAATGTTGAGCCTCCAGATCAGATTCGTCGAAATCCTTCTAGGGTTCGACAGCCACCACTTCGACTACATGATTATGTCACCTACACTTCTAGATATCCTCTCACAGATTCTGTTTCCTATAAGCAGTTTTCACCCTCTCATATCTCCTTTCTTAGTGCCTTAGATCATACTCATGAACCACAAACATTTCAAGAAGCAAATGAACATAAAGTTTGGCAAACTGCAATGAGGGACGAACTGCAAGCTCTTCATGAAAACAAAACCTGGAGTGTAGTTAAACTTCCCCAAGGGAAGAAAGCAGTGGGCAGTCGTTGGGTATACAAGACAAAGTTCAACTCAGATGGAACTATTGAACGACACAAAGCTCGCTTAGTGGCTCGTGGCTTTATTCAGACGTATGGCTTGGATTACAAGGAAACCTTTGCTCCCGTAGCCAAAATGAACACCGTAAGGGTTCTCTTGTCAGTTGCTGTGAATCAATCTTGGCCTATCTATCAAATGGATGTAAAAAACGCCTTTTTGCATGGGGAATTAGAGGATGAGGTATACATGAAACTACCACCAGGGCATCCTCAATCGTGTGATCCTGACATGGTTTGTAAACTGCACAAATCCATTTATGGTCTGAAACAGTCTCTACGTGCATGGTATGCAAAACTGAGCTCAGTCCTTGAAGAGTTTGGCTTCCAAAGAAGCAGTGCAGATTCCTCACTATTTGTTTGTAATGGCTCAGTTGGAAAAGTCATTGTTTTAATCTATGTAGATGATCTCATAGTGACAGGTGATAGTGATGCAGAACTCCAATCTCTCAAGCTTGCTCTTCGACACAAATTTGCAATCAAAGATTTGGGGCGCCTCAAATATTTCCTTGGTATTGAAATTGCCACTTCACAGCAAGGTCTCTTTCTCAATCAAAGGAAATATATCCTTGATCTCTTGAAAGAATCTAACTTAATGGATTGCAAACCTGCACGCACTCCTCTGGATAGTAAGCTGCAACTCACTACTCACAGTGAAGTTCTTTCCAATGTTACTGAGTATCAAAGATTGGTAGGAAAACTCATTTATCTCACAATCACACGGCCAGATATCTCTTATGCTGTAAGTATTGTGAGTCAGTTTATGCATGCTCCTACATCAGTTCATGTGCAGATTGTGAAGAGAATTCTTCGTTATCTAAAAGGTTCTGTTGGTCGAGGGATCCTTATGACAAAGAATGATAGCACTGCCATCATGGGTTACACAGATGCTGATTGGGCCGGGAACTCTCTTGATCGCAAGTCAAACACAGGTTTTTGTACCTTTGTAGGTGGGAATTTGGTAACATGGCGCAGCAAGAAGCAAAGTGTTGTAGCTCGATCCAGTGTAGAGGCCGAGTATCGAGCTATGGCATCCACTGCTTGTGAACTTATTTGGCTGAAAAGTCTTATGTTTGATTTAGGGTTTCCCAGTAAGGAACCCATGTCTATGTTCTGTGACAATCAAGCTGCCATGCATATTGCTTCCAATCCTGTATTTCACGAGAGAACGAAGCATATTGAAGTGGATTGTCATTATGTTCGAGCACAGGTTCAAGCCAACCTCATAAACACTCACTACACTCGCAGTCATGATCAACTGGCTGACATTTTTACTAAACCTCTTCCTACGGTTCAGTTCATGAGCATTCTGTCCAAGCTTGGCTCAAAGAATCCCCTCGATCCAGCTTGAGGGGGAGTGTTGGAAGAGTGGGAGTATTGGATGGCTAGTCAAGTTAAGTTATGTTAAAATAACTTGAAATAAACATGTTGATGCATGAAATAAACATGTTGGAACAATGGTAGGCTAGTCAATTTTCTTGTGCAAGTTAGGCAAGTTAGGCAAGTTAGGCAAGTCAACTTTCTTGTGCAAAGTTAGGCAAGTTAGGCTTATGTCCTCTTTCTTTACCTATATATATGTTTCATCTTATAATTGTTTCTTCATGAAATACACATCAAAAATTCATCAGAGCTTCATGATGAGGACTGTGATGAAGAGTTTCTCGTCTCGAGAGACAAGGAGCTTTGCCATCTCCACGGCGGAGATGAGGTGGCCGGTGCCGGCAGAGGGGATGAAGACGAGTTTCGTTGGTTGCTTCATTTGGAAATTTATTAGGAGTTTGATAGCTTGGAGGAAATGAAAATTTGATTAGCTGATCGATGTACAAGTTTCTTTTCTTTAGATGTGTGTCTGTGTATATGTATATACTATATATACACACAGATACACACACATTATAGATGTAAATGATGGAGGTGATGATCTCATGCCCTTGCTGGCATTGGTTATATACTCGAATGGTGTCCTTTTCATTAGTGCAAATTGTTTAGTTAATTTGCAGGATATTTATAACAAAGACTTGAAAACCAAGAAAAGGACCTTTGAGGGTCAGAGAAAGTTCCATGCATGCCTCTTGGCCACAAATTTAGGCAGTCATAATACGTTGAGAAATTGGAGTAGTGGTCACGGGAATAGATAAGTTGTGTGAATATTCGAGAAAATTTATTAATAAAAGAATACGACAAATTCTTTAAATGTTGGATAGAACGGGAGAGTTCTTTCGTTTTGAAATCCAACTACATAATATATATTTTATTTATATTTTAAGACTATCCAAATTACAAATAAAAACTCCAAAATAGAACGATGACTTGTAGTAGAACTTATATAATAGAGGGGTTCCCTAATAATTACTTTTTTTTTTTAAATTTTATGAACCAACGTTATTATCTACACTAAAGGGGAGAGAGTGGGTTTAACCTCACAATAGGCTATCAATAATGTAGTTCAAATTTATCTTTAACGAAAATCGAATTTAAGAGCTATCACTTATAAATAAAGAGGAATACCATAAAACCATAATACGAAATGGCTAATAATCACTTTTTAATAGTTACATAAAACATAATATTCCTAACATTACTCATCAATCAAACGGACTTAAGTTGATTTCATTTTTAGGCAATTTTTTTCTTTTTAATTTGCTTTCTTCATCCTCACTTCCACGAGCTTATTCTTCTTCGTTCCATATTTTTCTTATATACAATTCCAATATTTTAAATGAAATTAATAAGGGTGACACAATAACACGAGGGATTGGGGATGAAAATGTAATTTGACCTGAGCTGTGAGAGAACAAATTGTCTTTTTGGACCTGGGAGAGTCGTAGCCGGCAAGAATACTGCTGTCTGGAGCTGAAGAAAAAGACAGATTCCGTAAGCTTCAGGGTTGGATCATGGATGACCTCACACGCGAGAGATTTTTCAATATGATCGTCACACATAATGGTATATCACATGTCGCTATATAAATAGTGGGATATGTGTGTTAAAAAGTTAATAACATAAAAAATAAAATTTCTCACTACTTACATAAAAACACGTGGTGTACCATTCATATTTCCGTCACAACTAAAAATTTCTCCACGCATGCACGTTCCACTTATTTGTAGTTATATGCACATCAGCAGGGTTGAGGAAACAACAGAGCATGCACGTTTCTGACTCCCCCGCCACATGGTATATTACTATTT
This sequence comes from Heteromeles arbutifolia, assembly GCA_024362995.1. Taxonomy (NCBI): domain Eukaryota; kingdom Viridiplantae; phylum Streptophyta; class Magnoliopsida; order Rosales; family Rosaceae; genus Heteromeles; species Heteromeles arbutifolia. The sequence continues at coordinate 10,051,906 of JANCRC010000012.1, read as the reverse complement.
ACGGTTAGTGATTTCGGCACTTTGTTTTTCACATTTTACACTCTTTTGTTTAGATTTTTTTAGGGTTCTTTAGATATAGAACCTTGCAACATTTATTTTCTAGACAAAAGCCTACCTAGTTATAAACTTCCAAATAAAATCCAAATTTGAAAATGACAGTTAAGTAGAAAAATAATTGACCTATTATTACAAGATAATTACAATTTGTACCACAATATTCAAAATATATCAATAAATTTAATTACTCACCTTACTTAGAATGAATAAATAGTTATTACACATATTATTACCCCTAATATATATATATATATGTGTGTGTGTGTGTGTGTTCATACCAAGGTATTAAATATCGATGATATCGGAAATATCGGTAATCTAAAAATACGGAAATTTTGATGGAAATATCGGGATATTATCGATATCGATAAAAATTGAATAAAAACTACGGAAATTGTAAGAAAAATTTGGAATTTTTTATTGAAACTTTGCAGGATGTTTATTTAGTCAATTATCTATTAGTTCATCACAAAAAATTGGAAGGAAATGCATTGCATGATGGATTTAACTGATTTAAGTTGATTATATAGCGAGCTGGCAAACATTGTGAGTGTAGAAAATATGTAGTAATTAATGAAAGAAGTTTAAACACACCATAATCATTTATATATAATGAATTAGTACAATATTTTACACTTTATACATTGCGTGGTAAGATACATGAGTGACTTAGTACCACATAGAGTTTCTATGAGGTTCAAAATTTTCACTATCTTCATCATCTTCATGTGTAGAGTAAGTGTATTGTGAAGAGTAGTCATCAAATGATAAATCCCCAAAATAGTTTTGCATGTAATTGTTAACATGCCACCCATATGAATCCGAGATTGGTTGACGTTGTCCATAAGCAAAATCATTTGAAGATTGAGTCTCGGATTCTTTCTATGAGTCGCTCGATTCCATCCCAACAGGAATGAGATATGAAGGGTTCAGGATTACCAAACAAATGGGATTTGGAAACCAATTCCATATCGAAAATTTCGGTATTTTTCGGGATGAGATTCCCAAACTTCGGGATGGTTTTTGTTTGGCATTTTTCGGTTTGGGTTTGGGACATTTTCGGTTTGGTTTGGGATTTTCGGGAATTTTTTCCAGCCCTACATGTAAGTGACCAAATAAAAAATAGAAAAATTAAAAACCACATGTCATTGACTAAGTAATTAATTGACACAATTTAAAATATAATACCACAAAAAATTTGGAATATGTGCAAATTTGTTTCTTGCAAAAAGAATTCAAAACAAAACCATATATATAAATATTTTAGCATATTTTCACAAAAACATAAGTGATATGGTGGTTAAGGTCTTGAAGAAGTGAAATGGGAGGGGTTCGAATCCCCCTATGCCCAACCTATGCCCAAAATTGAGACTTTTCAGAAATTTTCAAGTATTTTTGGGTTTCATATCGCGATATTATCGATAATATCGCGATATATTAACTATAATAAGATGATAAGTCACCAAAATATCGTCGGACCAAAAAAACGATAATATCGGTGATATTTCGCCGATATTTTGGCCCATGGTTCATACACACACATATGCATAGTACTGCATATATGTTCAAACATATTATACTAATTAATCTACCTATATGTAAAATTTATGATGATCAACTAACATATATTTTGTAGGTAAATTAATGTTGAATCAAATAACATTCCTTTTTGGCACATTTTATTATTATAAGATATATGTACAAATAATAGGTAAATTAATTTTGAATCAAATAAAATTTCTATATTTTGTAAGTAAATTAATTTGAATCAAATAACATTCTTCATTATGTAGATATTTTATTTTGTATGTATCATATATTGGGCATATTTTTTAATTATTATATGTACAAATAATAGGTAAACTAGTATTGAATAAAAAATATTATTTTTATGTAGGTACATTATTTTGTATTTATTGGGTTTGCTTTATTATATAGGTAAATTATTTTGCGTGTAATTTACATTTATTGGGTAAATTATTTTGCTTTTTTTAAGCATCCAACGTTTTAAAATTTGAATAGTAGGTGCACTGAATCAAATTTTTTTTTTTTGTAGGTAATTATTTCGCATGAATTTTTACGATATCAGGCATGTTTTTCTTGTTATATATATATAAGATCCCACATCGACCAACGAAGAGGGGGTGATGTGCCTTATATGTATATGCTCCCCTCCCTATAGCACGAGACCTTTTAGGAACTCACTAGCTACGGATCCCATAAGAACTCCGTAGTTAAGCGAGTTTGGGCGAGAGCATTCCTAGGATGGGTGACCCACTGAGAAGTTCTCGTGTGAGTTCCCAGAAACAAAACCGTGAGGGAATGGTAAGCCCAAAGTGGACAATATCGTGCTACGACGGAACCGAGTCCGGGATGTGACAATTTCATTCTAGAATGTCCTTGGGGGATTTGTTTTATGTAAGTTACGTGTTCTATTGATAAGAATTCTGAGACGTAATTTGATAATTTTTCTAGGCAACGATCATTCATGATGCCTTGATTTTCGTGTTAGGGAGTTGTAGGGCAGACTTCAGATAAGTGGGCATTTTGTTTTCGTATATTACGTATATACCTTATAGTTTCCATAAATGTTTTAAATGGGTTATGCATTTTTATGCCATGCTTTATATATTTTCGAATACCATGAAATGATTGAGTTTTATGTTGTATCATGGCATATCAATATGCCTATTACCTGCATATAATTGTTGTTCTGAGACGTGATTTGATAATTGTTCTAGGCAACGATCGTTCATGATGCCTTGATTTTCGTGTTAGGGAGTTGTAGCGCAGACTTCAGGTGAGTGGGCATTTTGTTTTCGTATATTATGTATATACCTTATAGTTTCCATAAATGTTTTAAATGGGTTATGCATTTTTATGCCATGCTTTATATATTTTCGAATACCATGAAATGATTGAGTTTTATGTTGTATCATGGCATATCAATATGCCTATTACCTGCATATAATTGTTGTGAATGTTATAAATGCTAAGCTGAACACGGGACGCGCAGGTAAGTCCAGGTAAGAAATTGTTGTGGAATGAAATGGTTGAATCTTATGGCATGCTTACATATAAAATGCTCATCGTTGCTACACCCCAGGTAAGTGCTCAGCCCGAGGCCAGGCTAGTCCTTCATGTGTATGGTCACCTCCCAGCACCGCACGCTTGCCTTGGATCCAAGTAGGTGCTAGCCCTGTCGTACAGGTTACATTAGGTGACTCCGACTTGTAGGTGACTGCGCTTAGCGCAAGCCTTCATTTGATTGTAGCACTAGAGCGATTATTATACACCTAGCCCTGTCGTACAGGTCACATTAGGTGACTCCGACTCGTGTGTTAGCATATGACTGATGAGTGATAGGTGCAGTCGTACATGTCACATTAGGTGACTCCGACTGACATGCTAGTATAGATTACTAAGCACATGATCATATCTATATTACTGTTGAGCTATTATGCTGTGGCATATTTCTAGACTTATAGTTAGCTTGCATTTGATTTTCATACTTATACTTAGTATGATATTTTGGAAACTATACATGTTTTACGGCGAGGGGTTATAATGTTTTCAAAAAGGTTTTTATAAAACTTTATTTTCAGGCTCACTCACCTTTGTTTTTCGCCCCTCCAGGTTCTAGTAGCAGAGTTTTCATACCGACGAGGATTATTGGCAAATCTTGGTGTAGACAATTACCATCAATGGTATAATTCTCACCCTATTTTACTGTATTGTACTTATGTTCTGTCATCACGTGTGAAATGGGTTCATTCCCGCTCACCGTGCACTCTTGTATTTATACACTTTTAGGTTTAAATTTATTCACATTTTCCACATCACTACACTTTATGACTTCGTGAAAGGTGTCAGCCAGCGCAGCTCGATTTGAAGTCCTAGTGGACATCTCGGGTCAAGGTGTGTCATATATGTGTGTGTGTGTGTGAAATAATTTACTTACATTTATTTGTAAAATATAATTTGATTGACTAAACTAAGCATGTATTATTACATATATTAGGCATATTTTATTGTTATTATATATTAGGCAATAAATTTATTATATTTTTATTTTTATAAAATCATTAAATCTTCCTTACAATCCGTATAGAATTAATTGTGTACATCAAACATTCAAATAGGGGTATTTTTGGCATCAAAATTTTTTTAATGTGTAAAGTCTAATATAATTAATGAATTTATTGATGTGAAATCTAGTCAATGAGTTTTATTAGAGTAAAAAACTTATGTCAAGTTTTATGTGGAGAAAATTAATCTTTCGGAGCTAAAGTCATATTTTCAGTTTTTATTATTCCAATATCTCTGATGACCTTGAAGATGTTGCCATATACATTTGGTCGGTTCATTTGATTCCGAAACAATTGTGCCACGCTGCATCTTACACCAGTAGTTTGACAAATTGTAACCACTTTTCTAATTGAGATGGTACAAGCCTGAAAGATGGATTGCAAAATGACTTCTTGTTTAGTTAATGACTTCTCCAATCTTCCAAGTAATTAGCATGCTTTGCAGATTTAGTTAACAAATTCTTTTACGTGAACCGTTACTTAACAACTAATGAAAATGATTTGCCGATTTCACAGTTTTCTTCTTTCGTGAATGAACTATATTTGCTTTTTGGGTTGCAATTGTGAGTTTCAACACTAGACATAGTTTACTCTTACCTATTATTTTACACTCACAAATGGGCTGATTTTATTGGCTTGCCGTGAATGAAATCTTGTTGAAGAATGCAATTCCACATCAAAAACTTTACATATTAAATTACGCGTAATGAATGATTTTAATTCTTGCAACAAAATCTTTTGTGATAAAATTCAACATACATGTCGAACTGTGCTGTAATTAAGTTGAGAAAGTTTCGTTTCTGATTAGTACAGGCTCGGACGTCTCGATATCAGTGCGGGTTTCCCTTGATCCGACACGACCATACTACTGTTCCAATTGTGAACAAACCCCGACCCAGCATTCCAATTGTGAACAAGATGATGTTCGATGATGAATCTTACGTTGCTTTTGAGAAAGAAAAAGAAAATATTACCACTGTCTAGAACATGGGTGTGCTTGGTAACTGAAATCATGACCGAGCGTGAATCATGTCGATTTTCAATTCTTCAACTTTCTACTCAAGGCAATGTGAAGTGAGTACCAAAATTAAAAAAAACAAAAAAAAGTGAAGCTTAATTGGTGGCGCTAATCCATAGACATACGTTTTAGATTCTTACTCTTTTGACCTTCTTGTACATAATGGCAAAACAATTGCATAGTGGACTACGACTAGTGGAACCAAAATCAAATTTGATAACCTTTTGTTTTATCCTCAAGCAGTCAAGCTCGATGCCCAAGTCTTTCCAGTACTAAAAGTAATTAAGATCTGGACTGGTATAAAATTCAGAAACTATGAGCGAAGGCATGACATCACACCATTCTACTATAAAATGAACGAGTTTTTCTAAATAAAACAGCTAAGCTTTTCATTGCCATTTCTCAAAAGATGAAGAGACCAGCACGACTAGTGTTCGTTCCCGCCCCAGGCATCGGCCACATCGTATCAACGGTCGAGATGGCAAAGCAACTCGTTGCTCGGGACGACCGACTGTTGATCACAGTCCTCGTCATGAAGCTTCCCTACGACCAACCATTCACCAACACTGATTCTTCAATCTCTCACCGCATCAACTTCGTCAACCTCCCCGAAGCCCAACCGGACAAACAAGACAATGTCCCCAATCCCGGGTCCTTCTTCAGAATGTTAGTCGAAAATCACAAAACTCACGTCAGAGACGCCGTTATCAACTTACTCCCCGAGTCAGATCAGTCTGAGTCGTCGTCGAAGCCTCCGCTTGCCGGGTTCGTGCTCGACATGTTTTCCGCAAGCCTAATTGACGTGGCCAACGAATTTAAGATTCCCTCCTACGTGTTCTTCACCTCCAACGCTTCGACTCTCGCACTTTTGTCCCATTTTCAATCGCTTCGTGACGAGGGGGGCATAGATATAACTGAGTTGACGAGCTCAACCGCTGAGTTGGCCGTCCCGAGTTTCATCAACCCTTACCCTGCCGCAGTCTTGCCCGGTTCGCTTCTGGACAAGGAGAGCAACAAATCAATCCTCAACACCGTCAGCAGGTTTAAACAGTCCAAGGGTATTTTGGTAAATACATTCTTGGAGCTAGAATCGCATGCTCTTCATTATCTTGATTCTGATGATAAAATCCCACCCGTGTATCCAGAGGGACCCTTATTGAACCTCAAAAGTAGTGATGAAGATAAGGGCTCAGATATCTTGAGGTGGCTTGATGATCAGCCTCCTTACTCGGTGGTGTTCCTGTGTTTTGGGAGCATGGGAAGTTTCGGTGAGGCCCAGGTGAAAGAGATAGCGTGCGCGCTAGAGCACAGCGGACATCGGTTTTTGTGGTCCCTTCGCCGGCCCCCACCTAAAGGTAAGAGAGCTATGCCAAGCGACTACGCGGATCTAAAGACAGTCTTGCCCGAAGGGTTTCTTGATCGGACGGCTACAGTTGGGAAGGTGATTGGTTGGGCCCCGCAAGCGGCCATCCTAGGCCATCCGGCAATTGGAGGGTTTGTATCACATTGCGGGTGGAATTCTACGTTGGAAAGTTTATGGAATGGCGTGCCGATTGCCACATGGCCAATGTACGCGGAGCAAAACCTGAATGCCTTTCAATTGGTTGTGGAGTTGGGATTGGCAGTGGAGATTAAGATGGATTATAGGAAGGACAGCGACGTGGTGGTGAGCGCAGAAGACATAGAAAGAGGGATAAGGCAAGTGATGGAGCTTGACAGTGATGTAAGGAAAAGAGTGAAGGAAATAAGTGAAAAGAGCAAGAAAGCCTTGGTGGATGGTGGTTCTTCTTACTCTTCATTAGAGCTTTTTATTGATAAAATTTAATTTGGGTTTTTTTTGGGAGCGCGGGGGGTGGGCGTTAATATTCTCCTTGTTTATTTTACATTGTGTAAGTTGCAACGTTTGTATTGTAAATTTTCCGTTAATACATAGTTCAACGTATCAAATCTTGAAATCTTGTGGTGACATTTTCATTGAAAATCTGACTTGCTTATGTATGTGTGAACAAGTAACCCTGATGTCCAGATTTTCAGAAAATCCGTGTACATGCCTAAAAATAGATTTTGACATCATTTTCAACATAGAGTTTTTTTACTAATAATGGAAGCTCCAGATGACCAACACTTCATTACAAACTGTAAGCATTGCCAACTACTAACTTAATAGATATGTACTAACACTCAATCAATTTATTTTGGACAGATAAATTTACATTCTTCTGCTCTATATGGTGTTTGTTGTAAACTTGTAATCCATCGATCCTATGCGCGAGAATATATATACACTTCCCCATTTCTGATGCAGATAAGTCTTGTGTTCGTAGTTGTGTGGTATTCAGGGAATCACGAGGGCTTAAGTTCACTGATATGAGCTGTCTATTTCATCAGCTGGTATACACTATACCAAAACAAATAGTCACAGCTAGCTTCACTCTTTCTCTACGCATGTGATTAAATCCCCTGCGTTCATTTTATGGGTGGTTTTTTTGGGTCTCTACTACAGTCTTCTACTTACGACTAGTAATAAATTCTGGTGACTTTTCTTCTTCATCTCTATTGGTTATTAACTCCGAAATCTTAACTGCAGACAACAGCATGTACTAGCTAGGGTTTTAAAAATTAGCAAATGACAGCAAAGGCATGATATCATCACCTCCACATGAATAAAAATCCAAGAATTAAAACACCACCCCCATACTACCGGCCATGCACTAGATATATATGCTGAGAATAATACTTGATTACTGAAACGATGAGAATGATATCTTCCTAAAAATGTGTTGTTATGGATTCACAAAATTTTATGTTTATGGTTAGAATTATTCATATTATATGAGGATATGTAAAGATCACCACATCAAATCGTTATGTCATCAAAATGTATAAAAATATATAGTTAGAATTGTTTAAAGTATTATGAACTGTTTTATCTGTTTGTTGTAGTTATTTGACTTAACAACTTTCGCTTTAATTTTTTTTTATTTTATAAAGATGATCTTTTCATAATGATTTATATCATTAATGGTTTCGATCATTAGCGCAAAATTTTTGTGAATCGTCCACAAAACATTTTGAGGAGGAATCCCTGTTAGAATATGAGTATGAAACTGAATATTATAGCTAGTTGTAGTGTTTCAATTGACATAGAAAAGTCTTGCTAGAAAGCTTGAAACTATCCTAATTCTTGTAGGATTGTAATTCAGATATGATTTGGATTCATAGTTGGTATCCTATGATGTTTCTAATAGGAGAATTATTAGGATTGATCTATTATAAATAGTGGCCACTACTCTCACAAAACATACGCTCAATATTGAACTAAGACCTATTATTAGTTTGAGTACTTTTGGTTTTGCAAGAGAGGAGAAGGTGCACTGTTTAGAAGTCTGCTTTGGCTTCTTCTACTGCTTTTATGGATTAGTTTGTCATTGTGTTTATCGAATTGTGATTTTAATACTTGTATAAATTTGTGGTTCATGAGCTTAATCTCTTAACTTATATTTTTGATAAGTTTATTCTTACAATCCCTCCTTATCTTCGAGTAGCCAAAAATTATTATATTATATTATATACACAATGTACTGATATTAGAAAACTCACTGATACAAGTAGGTCCCATTGTTATTTAAAATATAGTGCACTAAAATGCAATTTACATAATATATATATGATTTTCTGCTGAACTTTGCATTTCTGTAAAAAACTTCTTCCATTCTAAATCCAAATGAAGAAATCAGCAAAGCCACTGTTCGTTCCAGCCCTAAGCATTGGCCACATCGTATCAACCGTTAAGATTGCAAAGCAACTCATCGTCGAGGTGGTCAACTCTTCATCACAATCCTCATCAGGGAGAGATTTAGCAATGTGCTCGGAACATGACGCAGTACGTCATATGTTATTAGACTAGTGGAGGGAAGTTTCTTTCTCAAGTGTCCCTCCACTTGTATAACGATATATGGGGTATGTACCCATATTACAGGCACAATGAAAAGTCTATCCTCATCATATAAAGCTCCCATTCAACCTCATCAACCTCTATGAAACCCTAGTTGACACACAAAACCTCACTAGTAGGAAAAACACTTTGCGCGACGTAGGTACCTTCGTCGTGCAAAGTCAAAAATCGTTACCTAAAGGTTTGCGCAACGCAACCTTCGTCGCGCAAAAACCGTCGCGCCAAGGCAGTGACGGTAGAGTTTGCGTGACGAATATATAACCTACGTCGCGCAAAGACACTTTGCGCGACGCAGGACCTACATCGTGCAACGTGGCCTTGCGAGACGCAGATTCTGCGTCGTGCAAAGTGGCCTTGCGCGACAAAGGTCCTACGTTGTGCAAAGTGGCCTTGCGCGACGAAGGCCCTACGTCGTGCAAAGTGGCCTTGCGCGACGCAGGACCTTCGTCGCGCAAGGCCACTTTGCACGACGCCGGACCTTCGTCGTGCACAGTTGCCTTGCGTGACGCGACTTACGTCGCGCAAACCCTTTTTTTTTATTTTTTTTATTTTTTTTTATTTTTTTATTTTTATGTTTTGGTCAAAACTATTTTTTTTTTAACTTTTGATATATATTGTAATTAAATTGTAAAGAATAATTAATTAACCAAGCAAAAATATTTAATTATAAAATATATAAAAATGTACATACAAGATGTCCAAACAAAAAAGAAAAAACTCAAGTGAACTAGGTTTAAAACATCAAGCTACTGAGTATCAGGAGGGTGAGGTGGCTCTGAGGTCGAAGGTGGATCAAGATGAGGTGCTGGTAGCGAGACTTGTAGGCCAGATGTCTGTATGGCTCGTACAAGTTCTCTCACCGTCTCAGCATAGATCCTCACCTCCTCGCTCTGCGCCCTCATCTGCTCGCCATGGGCCCTCATCTGCTCTTCCTGGATCGCAACCTTACCCCTTAAGGTTGTCACTTCATCCATCAATGCAGCGACCTCTGCTGTCTTCGATATGGAAGAAGAGGCACCCGTCTCACGAACCCGCGATTTCCCCATACCCTGAACAACTTGGCCATGACGACGACCAAGGTTTTGATCCAGAACTTCAGTTATGATCTGAAAACCTACATCCTCTGGTACCATGACGTCCTCGATCGGAGTCTCTAGGGGAAGTTGTGATGCTGCTTCTTGGAGAACAGCAGTGCTCTTTTCCACCATAGCATCCTGTAATAATAAAGAAAAAACATATAATGTTTAATAACAAAATATAAATAATATTTGAACGATTCATACATATAAGAATAATAATAATTACATATACTTACATAACACTGCTCAGCGGTTTCATTACCAAGTTGAACGTAAACGTGCTTGAAATTGTCGATCTCTGGGAACTTAGAACCCTCCTGAAGAAAAAAAAAAACATTAAGAAAATTGTATTAATCAATAATAATAAATAAATTGTATAAAATTTCAAAGTTAATATAGTTTTACCTGACGTCGTTCCTCAACCCTATACGAAAAGGGCTTCGAACCAGAATGGTGGAGAAGTGTCTTTGACTCCCGAGCTTTCTGGCCAGCAACAGATTTCTTCTGTTAAACACACAATATACATGTTAGTGCGACCATTTGAAATAAATTAATACAAAAAGCTTTAAAAAATAACTAAAACAATAATAAATTATTCATGAGGCTTATTATGATATCACTACGTTATTAGCCATATTTCCTTATAAATGTTATTGACTTTATATAACTGACCAAAACTTAATAAATTAGGTCACCATGTGCATCTAGGTGGATACTCCATTTATATAGGAAAAGCCAGGGTATTACATGGCTAGACTTAGTTGGATTTTAGAACATTGTTGGAAACTTTTCAACCCTGAACCAAAAGTTTATACATTTTAGTTCTGAAAATTTTCCAAATAAATCATTAAAGGAATCAAAATTCTGTATGAGGTGACTGCCTCTATTTTTTCCAAATAATTAGTCTTTTTTCTGAAATTATGAAGATAAAAAGCAAGAAAGTAAGCAAAACCCAGATCGAAAACAGCGAGAGTTCTATACCACAGACACATAACACTTAATAAGGTAAAAACCATGAAGGAAAAATACTAGTGAAATTGTTGCCGCTTGTGCAGTCAAGGTATGGTCTGAAAAAGAAAAAGAAAACGGATGGCAAGCAATTCCAAAACCAAAGGGACATTCTTCTCTGGACTATGCACGGTGGGACAGAGTGGAAGATGACTCTAGTAAAGAGGATGATGATGAAGACTCTCAACCTCAGTATAGATTCCGTGTGAGAATTGTTGGTGTCCGACCAGTGAAGTGAAGGGGGCTTAGGAGCAAATATACACAGTACTCAAGTTCGATAGCATCATATTTTTTTGGGACAACCAACGACAAAGTCAAAAAATCATGGTGAAGTAAGCAGCATGCGAAAGTTGTGGTAGTTAAGTGCAGAAACTTTGAAAGCTATGAGAATATGGCCCAAGTTGGATGTATTACCTCTGTAGTTCCTACTATGCTGCAATTTACAAACAATTCATGATGTGGCACAAAAATAATCCGAAGCAGCAAATTAACAAGATCAAGCAAAACAGATCAGATAGGGCAGACAGATAGAGATAAGGACAGTGAATTACATAATGTTCTAATAAGTCCTGCTTCTGACATTGCAAATATTGTTTGTCATAACATGATAACTAGCACTATTTCTAGACAGCCAGCGTTACCCCGTTAATCAATATAGTGTAATATATCCTGCATACCTCTGTTATCAAATGGTAAACATGAGCAGTTAATGCAAAACCTTCAGCAAGAATGTCAAAACACTAGCCACTGAATCTCGGAACTCAATCTCCTTATTGAGTACTGAATTTACAGACATGAAAATGATACACCTAAGTAATTATCCCTGGCAATGAGCAACAAAAGGACAAATTATTCATGCTTAAATACAAGTCATCTAACAGCACTCGGCATCAACCACCGTAACATTATAAAGTCATTATTGAATCCTAGAAACGTCTTCAAAAATATTTCTTGGAGCCACAGAAAAAAATAAACAAAAGGGGCGAGGGGACAAGAATTCCATCACTGCTAAATGAAATTTGAGTGATGTCAACACCACTAGATCATTCAAGAAAACTGACATCTAGTGCAATCAGAATTTTATCTTTCAAAAGGTCCACCAAGGTGCCATTGAATAGACAAACTAATAGGTCCAACCTTTGTTTCGTGCAAGCACAAACTATTAAGTTCCTCCTCGTCATAACCTTTCCCCTTTGAAAAATTCCATACAGATAAAAGAAGCATTTGCAAAAGAAACTTATCGCATTCGCATACAGTTTCGTCCTCTATTTCTCCTGAAAGTTAACTATCGAGCCTAAAAGCTACTTCTCTGTTTCGGGCCACTATTTCCTTTCTTCTAAGTAGACCCTATTTCCAATTCCATCGTTTTCAAATACCACAACAAACTTGTAGAAATGGTGACAATTGCCATCCAAGACGGCCAATTTTCAAGCTTGTGTAAACAACTTGTCGACATTGCTGGCAACAGGCTTAGCAAAGAAATCTAAGATGTTGTATCAAACCTCATATACATTGACATTTTTAAGACTGACGCTCGCAACCGAAACTTGTACAACTCTAAAAACTTAGCTTCTTGATAATTACCAAGGTTTTCAATTCCCAACTAAACATTTTCGCCATTTCCTCAGCATCAAATCTCTTCCACAACACTAAAGTTTTGATTTCCGTAAGAAACCGATTTCAGTAACGATCAGATGACACATAAATATTGAAAAACATAAAAATTAACAGACCTGAATTACGGAACACACATAATTTCAATTTCATCACAAAACCCATTTCGGAAAGCGAAGAAATTGCAAACAAAAAAGAGAGAAAACAATGGAAACGAAGAGCTTGAGAACTTACCGTTTTGGGAGGCTACCAAGACGCTTTCTTAATGCCATTTAGCATGCCCTTGGAGGCAAGAGCACGGAAAATGATACGGGACATACGGAAGGTCTCGTAGACGGCGCGTGCGCGGCCGGAGAAGATGCAGCGGTTCCTGACGCGAGTGAAGGAGCTGTTCCGGGTCTGCAACAGTTGAATTCCAGCTCTACGCCGCCGGACTGTTAAAAAGGTCCTTAATTAACAAGGCATATGCATCCTCAATTAAAATCAAATTAATAAAAACCAAACTAAACCAAATTCATGTTCATACACAAAACACACAAACATCAACAAACTACTTATAAATCAACATGCAATTTGAGCCTAAACCCTAAATAACAAAAACCCATCGAAAATAAAAAACCCTTACCTTGATTTTGGGACTTGATTCGTGTCGGCTTCGAGATTTGCGTGAAGGTCTGTCGTTTGGGTTCAAGATTTTTTAATAGGAAAGACAGGTCTGGGTTCGAGATTGTGAAGAGGAAAGATTTGGGGTTCAAGATTTGTGAAGATGAGAGAATGAGATCTGGGGTCTACGGGAAAAGAAAGGGGACGAGATTCTGGGTTCTGTGTTCAAGATTTGTGAAGAGGAGAGAGGGAAATAAAGAGGGACGGTTTAGCTGGGTTCAAGATTTCTGGGTTAGGTTCGAATAGAAGGAGGAGGGTTCTGTTGTTTGGGTTCGAATAGAAGGTATAAAGAGGGCAAAGTGGAAAAATTTGGAAAAATTGAAAAAAAAGGCCTATTTTTCACTATTATACCGCCAAAATTATCACACCTTGCGCGACATAGGTGTATAATTCGACGTCGCGCAAAGTGGTTTTGCACGACGATCATACTAAGGCGTCACGCAAAGTATTTATTTGGAAAAAATTACCGAAAATGTGACTTTCCTCCTTTCAAATTCAAATTTTTTTAACATAAACCCCACAATAATATATTTTTCTAACAAAAACCCAGAATAATTTTTTTTTCATATATATCAATCAATTTCTTAAGTATTATAAGTACAAAATAAATAAATAAAAATCTACTTAGTAAATATATATACCGTTGAACTTCATGGGAAAAGCATCGTATGAAACTAGTTTCAAAGATCCAACCGTAAAACTTGTTTGTATATGCTTCGAGATCGCATAAGCCAAAAATCGCAAAAAACAAACATTCAGATATCAAGTAACGGAACATACCTTTTTGATGGCAATAATCGAAAAAATCACGATTTAACGATTATTGTAACTCCGATTTTGATGTTTTTTTTAGAGCTACACACTTTAACCCTATATGAATACAATGAATTAATTCGATCGTCAATTTAAAACATTTACACAAGTGGATACCAAAGACGTCTGTGCTATACTTGTAGTGATATTGTGTGTTTGGGATGTTAATTAGACCATCTCCGATCAAAGGGAATTTGGTCAATATTAACCTTGAAATTGAACAAAATAATCTCCAACCAAAGAGCATTTACAAATGGGCGTATTCGGGGATCGAATCAGCCCCTAGAAGGCCTAAAAAGTGCCACCCCCAAGCAGTTAGGCATTTCTTTTTGAGCTTGTTAGTTACTGACATGGTGAAAAGGTACTTGGGCATACTATAAAGTACGTAATAAAAATATAGAGAGAGCAAGATTTAGCCAATAAGATTGAAGACGGAAAATTTAAAGATTTTGTGTTTGAAGATTTTGTGTTATATACTTTATGTTGAATATATTTTGTGTTTGAAAATTTTAAAAATTAGTTTGTTATTATTCCTTAACAAATATATTTTTAAGGCCTATGTAGCCCTCCATAGTTGGAGATTGCCTTAATTAGTAGTGTATCCGATTCAAGTTTTCGTCATTAGTAATACTGTTTGGTGCTTGGAGTGGAATGTCAGGAGGTTTGTGAAGGCCGGTCAAACAAAGGCATGGAATAAGAACCTCTTGAAGGAGGAAATAGCGGAGAGGCTAAGAGATTTGAGATGATGCTACTTGAAAGAGTAACATTTCGATGACGTGAAAAAGTTCCAATTGGTCATTTACAAGAGTCGAGCCTAAGGCCATCTCCAACCGAGGGCTGGCCAGAGGGCTCGTTTTAGCCCTCTGGCCCTCCAAGATTCTCCAAGATATTAATATTTTAATGAACAGTACATGGCCATATTTGCCTCCGTCTCCAACCGAGGGCCAGAAGGCTAGAGGGCTCGTTTTAGCCCTGTCACAAAAAACCGTCTCCAACCGAGGGTCACAGGGCCAAACATAATTTATTATTTAAAAACTACAACTTAAATTCAAATTCAAATTTTGTAAAATAGAAGTTATAGGAAAAAATAGAATTTAAAAAAATACGAAACAAATTTTATGAAATAGAAGTTATAGGAAAAAAATAGAATTAAAAAAAAATACAAAACAAATTTTGTGAAATAGAAGTTATAGGAAAAAATGGAATTTAAAAAAAAATGAAACGAATTTTGTAAAATAAAAGTTATAGGAAAAAAAATTGAATTTAAAAAAAAATATGAAAAATAGAAGTTATAGGAAAAAAATGGAATTTAAAAAAAATATAGGAAACAAATTTTGTAAAATAGAAGTTACAGAAAAAAAAAATTTAAAAAAAATTTGAAACAAATTTTGTAAAATAGAAATTATAGGAAGTTATAGGAAAAAAATAGAAAAAAAAGGTTTAAATTCATAAAAAATTTGAAAACTAGCCGTTATATATAAATCACTATTAGTGTCGGTTAAAAAAAAAATGGTCAGCCCCGGGCTGCAGCCAGCCCTCCAGCCCTCTCTGATTCCATGGGGCCCTCCCAGATTCCAGAGCCCTCTGGCCTAGCTATCGGTTGGAGACGGTTTTCGGGTTATTTTTGGCCCTCTGGACCCTTCGGTTGGAGATGGCCTAACACATCTTACTTAAAACACTAATATTTGCAAGTAGATTTCATATACCAGAATATATTCAACATAAAGTATATAACACAAAATCTTCAAAAACAAAATAAAGTATTATTTTGTAATCATAAAAATTAAAAAAAATTAAAAAAAACTTGCGCGACGTAGGTACAGGCGTCTCGCAAAGTAGCTTTGCGTGACGACTGTACCTACGTCGCGCAAGTTTTTTTTGTTTTTGTTTTTTTTAATGAGTACAAAATAATACTTTATGTACTTTATATACCTTATGTTGAATATATTTTGTGTTTGAAAATTTAAAAAGTTAGTTTGTTATTATTCCTTAAAAAATTATATTTTTGAGGCCTATGTAGCCCTCGATAGTTGGAGATTGCCTTAATTAGCAGTGTATCCGATTCAAGTTTTCGTTATTACAGTAACACTGTTTGGTGCTTGGAGTTGAATGTCAGGAGGTTTGTGAAGGCCGGTCAAACAAAGGTATGGAATAAGAACCTCTTGAGGGAGGAAATAGAGGAGAGGCTAAGATTTGAGATGATGTCAATTCAAACCTGATTTGGTAGATGTTTTTGAAGAGAGAGATGGGGGATGGAGGTAGTTGCTGCAATTGGGTTTACAGTTTCTGCCTCTCAAACTGATTAAATGAAATAAAAAAAGTCGTTGACTTTGCGCGACGCATGAGGACCTACGTCGCGCAAAGTTGGGAAAAAAAAGGTAAAATTTTTTGGTTTGGCGCCGAAACTTTGAGCGAAGAAGGAAGGCGTCGCGCAAAGCCGTTTTGCGCGACGTTTTGTGTTCTACGTCGCGCAATTTGCGCAACGAAACTTGCTTCGTCGCGCAAGTTTTCGTCGCGCAAACATGTTTTTCTACTAGTGCCTCTTCACCTTTTTCGTTAACGCATTCGTTGAGAAGCACAAAAATCCATGGCAAAGAAGATGTCACAAACTACTCACTGAGTCAACAGTCTGAGTCAAAACCTTAGGGTTTTTGCTGGGTTCGTCATTGACATGTTATGTACCTATATGATTGACGTGGAGGACGAGTTTGGAGTTCTTTCTTTCTTCTTCTGCACATCCACCGTTGCATGCTAGAGTTTTTGTTCCACCTCACGTCGCTTCGCGATGAACACAAGAAGGAAGTATTTGAATTGATTGACTCAAGTACTGCGTTGGTCATCCCAACTTTTGTTAACTCTGTGCCCACTAAAGTGTTCCGTGGTCTGATTTTGAACAGGGAAGGCATCAATGTCTTCCTCGACTTTGGAATTAAGTTTAGAGAAACCAAGGGTTGTTGGACTCGAGATCTACACACCTCTCCACTGCGTGAGTGATGAACTCTAATTAGTTTGAAGGTGTCATAGTCAAGCTTCTTACAAGATAGTTATTTTTAGGTGTGCCATTGCTGGCCAAGATCAACATATTGTTTGACTTTAAATGTTATATAGGTCATTTGCTTGCGCCACAAGTAACCGACATTCTTATCAAAACATTGTTCTTATGGAGGGGTTAAATCCATACTTAAGGTCTTTTTTATGCCTTGAAGACAAGGACTTTATATTTCTCGTGTTAAATGCCAAAACAATGACCACACACTGATCAAGGATGATTCGAACCAGTTGCAGTCCTAACAAGAAAAGGAAAGACAAAAAGCAAACTAAAGTGAAATAAAGCGAAAATTGGAAGAAAAGTGCTTGCAAATACTTAAGAAACGCTAGTAACAAATGTAGGAAATAGCATTAAATGACAATAACTTGAAAGCAAATATTAAATACAAGCAATCGGCCAAAGTTTAAACCTACTCAGGACAATTACAATGCTTATCAGACGAGTTTTTACAATAGCGAGCAATGTTCTAGTAAGAGGCTTTACTACAGGAAACCAACACTACAAAGGTAAGTAGTAGAATTATAAATACAAGGGAATATTTGAACTACAAAAGGAATAATCAGAAAGTAGGTTGCAGAGCTTTTTTAGAAGTCTTTTGTGTTGAGTTGAGTTTCACTTTCTCTAATTCTTCTGTTGCCTATTATAGAACCCTTCTTCATTCAAAACTAAGCCTAACTCGGTTCATTCCCTTCCATCCAAGTGGTTGATGTGATGTTTGTTAGAAGATAAGCTCCCACTTGAATACTTGAGCTTTGATCCTATTGGATTTACATATTTTTCCAGTGAAAAACACTTTTCCTTTCAAAACTCGGCTGACTAATTTGATGTGAAAGAGAGCAGTCTTATCGCCCGTTTCTGCCAGGTCAAAAGTGCTTTCCAAGAAAGCCATTCATCGTCATATCTTGTTAAAAATAAATACCTAACATCAAATTCATGAGTTAAGTGAGATGTTGGGCTGTAGATGGGTCCTCAACTATTCAATTTGGGTCCAAACAAGTGTATTATGGTAAACACGATCTCTAAGCTAGAAGCCCATACGATTCACCCATGTCCGACGGTAAGACCCCCGTTGAATGTGAAGAGCGATTATACTCGTGTGGGTCTGAAGATGGCCAGAGAAAAGCCTGATGTCTTTGATTGGCTTGCCAGGTTCGTCCTCGACATGTTTTACACAAGCCTAATTGACGTGGCCGACGAATTTAAGGCTCTCTCATACGTGTTCATCAACTTCAATGCTTTGATTCTCGCATTTTTGTTCCATTTTCAATCGCTTCGTGACGAGAACAACAAAGATATAACTGAGTTGACATGCTCGAGCATTGAGTTGGATGTCCCGAGTTTCATCAACCCTTACCTTGCCACAGTCTTGCCTGGTACATTTGTGGTCAAGGAGAGCACCGAATCAATCCTCAACTCTGCCACCAAGTATAGAAAAACCAAGGGTATTTTAGTAAATAAATTCTTAAAGCTGGAATTGCATGTTCTTCATTATCTTGATTTTGATGATAAAATCCCACCCATGTATCTAGTAGGACCCTAATTGAACCTCAAAAGTACTGATGAAGACAAGGGATCAGATATCTTAAGGTGGCTTGAAGATTAACCTCTTTTCTAAATAGTGTTCATATGTTTTGGGAGCATGGGAAGTTTTGGTGAGGCCCAACGCGCTAGAGCACAGCGGACAACGACTTTTGTGTTCCATACACCGGCCTCCACCTAAAGGCAAAAGAACTATGCCAAGAGACTATGAGTATCTAAAGGTAGTCTTGCCCGAAGTGTTTCTTGATCGGACGACTTTAGTTGGGAAGGTGATAGGTTGGGCCTCGCAGACAGCCATTCTGACCCATCTGGCGATCAGAGGGTTTAATAGCATTACGGGTGGAATTCCTCATTGGAAAGTTTATGGAATGGTGTGTCGATTGCCATGTGGCCAATGTACGCAGAGCAAAACCTGAATGCCTTTCAATTGGTGAAGGAATTGGATTGGCAGTGGAGATTAAGATAGATTATAAGAAAGACATCGATGTGGTGGTAAGTGCAAAAGATATAGAAAGAGGGATACGGCAAATGATGGAGCTATGGTGATGTAAGGATTATAGTGAAAGAGATGAGTGAAAAGAGCAAGAAAGCCTTGGTGGATGGTGGTTTTTCTTACCCTTCATTAGGGCGTTTTATTGATCAATTTTAATTTAGGGGGTCGTTTTTTATTCTACTCGTTTATTTTTACATTCAATAATTTTCCAACGTCTGTATTATAAGTTTACCGTTAATACATAGTTCAATGTATCAATGCCTAAGATCATGTGGTGACATATTCTCTTGGTTGAAAATCATATTTGTTATAGGGTACGTATTTGTGAACAAGTAACACATTAACCAAGGAGTTGGGGGAATTTTGGGCCCGCTCATGGACATGGGCACAAGGAAATGCTAGGAAACCCGAGGCCCAAGGAATCCTGAGAGAACCAGCCTGCATGCTCAGTCTGACCGAGATGAGAGAGAGCCTGCTGACCGAGAAGAACATGTGGGTATGCTGACATCTTATGGCACAAGTCTCCAAGAATTAGGTTACTTAATTAAGTGCTACTTGGACTTTTCAACAACATGCAGAAAACATCAAAAGCCTATGATGGGACACAAAGGCAAGCCAGAGCAAACAAGGTCCGAGCAAAAAGCATGGGCCATTTGGGCTTTAAAAGGTGTGACATCCGATTGCCAATACGTCACTTCGTCGACAAAAGTCAGGCCGAGTATGTGAAAAAACTGTTAGTATGCTAGTATAAGTGGTTGGTACATTAAATGTCGGTTTGAGAGGCCTCAAGGGGCAAGGCCTATAAAAAGGGGTGGAGACCTCTATAATTGAGGTCAGACGAATCAGAGAGATAGAATGAATGTATTAGTCAAGCGCTATATAGCCTTGAAATCATTATATTGAGAGAACATTTTCCTTATGTTTTCGACTACCAATCAATTCCATTTAAAGAATGGTTGGTTGAAAAGACCAAGGGGCAATTTTTAGCTCCGACCACAATTAAAATTTGGCCTAAGAAGATTGTCGAGACGGCCGAAGAAGAACCTAGGCCACCCGTTTTTTCAATCGAGACTGAAAATGTGGTAGGCCTAGAAGAAAAAGTTCAAGTTCCTGAGCCAAAAATCGACTCAGAAAATGATTCGTCAAATGAGTGTTCTAATGACGAGCAAGACCGACACACAGCTTCAGATGAAAAAACCACATCAATTGATATTGTTATTGGCAATAAAGTCGATATGAAGAAATCCCGTTCGGCTAAGTTGCTCGAGTTAAAAGTTGAAATTGGTGAAATAATTATGCCTGGGGGCATAATAATTGTATAACATATTCGGCGGCTGATAAAAAAATCTTTCGTCAAGCCAAACATATATGGAGATGTTATTCTATTCAGCTTTGAAAAAACTCAAAGTGAAAATGTTTATGTACAAAGATCCCGGCTCGGGATAAAGCATCGTTGGCCTCATCTTGATTATGGTTCGACCAATTTTACTTTCGTCTGCTAAAAAAAAAAAAAAAAAAGATGAATAAATTATTTTCTTAACCATTCGACATTTCAGGCCGATACTTAAGAAAATAAAGGAGGCCACAAGATGGTGCGGATTTTTAAAAAAAAATGTGCTTGGCTGAAAAATTGTTATCTAGCCGGGCCGAGAAAAGATGTTCGTAGAAGGCCACCCGTGGTAGTGGTAGGCCTTCGTGTAGCCTAATCCTCACTCGTCGAGGATGAGCATATATAAAGGAGCTGTTTGGTGGAATATGATACTTGGTGCAGAAGAAAAAATGCAGAGCCTGCAAGCCAAGGTCGCCGAGTGGAGTGGCGTCAACTCGGCCGACGCCTTCACCATCGACGAGACAAACCATTTTTCTCAGCTCCCAAATGCTTTAGTCCGAGCTCAGGTGCCCTCGGCTATATGGCTTTTCTTTCCATTCGGCCATTAAACTATGACATCTTCGTCTTATCAATTCGGGGCCAATTTTCTCGATTAAGCTCAAAAGATGCTGCGTGATCGTATGGTCTCGGCTGTTGTTCATCTCGGTTTTTATCTCACCAAACATATATGACTAAACATGTTCCCCGGCCGATGAAGTTCCTCGGCCACTTTGGCATGAGGCCCTCTGATGTTTTCGGTTGTATATGTATATGTGTGTGTGTGAGAGCATCCTTCATTTTCAATGAATAATTCCAAGACAAAAATGGCCACAATTTTTGGGAAGTCAATTCGAAAAGACATGTTCCAGTGACCGCAAGTGTTGGGTGGTAGGCCCCTGGTTTAATATGATTTAGTCAAAAGTCTTTGAATGGGGTCATTCGACAGTAAAGTGGAGGCATTATTAATGGCAGTTCTTCGACTGGTGCATTCGGCTGATACGTGTATTTGGCCAGTTATTGATGTGACTTCGATTGGCTGTGGAGATAATTGAAGCAGTTTGATCTGTTAGTTCTCGGCGGTTATAGAAGGCACTCGGCTGGACCCCACAGTGAGGTAAGAGGCAGAGAAATGACACACTTTTAGTGGCTATTCGGTGCACTGTGACCAGCAATTACGTATGGACATGAAGCATGCCACGCTACACTTTCTCAATTTGACCGATGCCATCCACATTGACAGTAATTGGGACTGGTAGTCGCAGAGTTTTTCAATAAAAGTGGTTGCATCACTTTCTTTTGGTAAATGTGATTTGACCAAAAGAAAAGCAAAGTGGGGAATTTGTTTGGCTGTTAGTTTTGCCGAATAAATTTTATTCGGCAGTGGTTTCTCAGTAGTTTTCGGCCTAGTTTTCTCAGCTATCCAGTTTTTCTTGACCCCATTTGCCAAAGTTGCCGAGCCTTGTATAATTATAGCAGCCGAGGGAGGCATAAAGTTTTCAGCGATACGACGGGTTATATTGGCTACGAATAATTAATTTTTTTAACCATTCGGCTTACGAGCCGAAGTTCAAGGAAATTGGGAAGTAATATTTGGACCCAAATGTATACCATTGGCCTATGCAATCAAGGCCGTTGAATGGGAATAGCTCACAACCGTCGGATGAAAAATAAAGATAATTTTGTTATTATTAAAGGATAATATTATGGTTTTAATCATGATTATTATCTCTTAATAGTATATTAAATTATTTTAAATTAATATTATCTAAGATCCTATTTCAATGAAATATGGGGATATGCGGGCACGGCATCAGATAACAACATGCAAAGATATTGGGGATATGTTTTGCATATGTGGTATTGCTTTGGCCACGTGACACATGCGTAATCAGGATTCCTATGCAGCGTGGTATTTGATGGAAGGTGGCATCTCAAGTGATTAGCTGATATTGCAATTAAATTGCATGCATAGTTGCACCTGGACAGGTGTCGTGGGAAAGAAAGCTTTATAGTTTGCATTGGGAGTCTTGGCTATGAATGACAACTTAATGGGATAAAGCAAGGCTACTGATGATAAGATAAGAAGCCTATATGGGTTAGGCCTCTGATGTGATAAGCCTGGACAGGTTTTTATCTTGTTTGAAAAGTCACGAACAACAATCTGAAGGATATGCTTTGGCCTCTGACACAGATCAATTTCAAGGCTGCGAATTAGAGTTGCAATTGTACTCTACAAAGTTATCTGGCCGTGCCAAGTAAAAGATATGAATGCTATAAATACGCTATAAATACAGAGTAGCAAGCAACAAATAAGCCCCCTTTTAACTCAACACACAAATCTGCCATGTGCAAACCCTTGCTCTACGCGAAACCTCTCAACAACCTTGAGAATTTTATTTTCCTTTTCCCCAACACATCTTCAGTTTGGATAAACAACACTGTAAAGGCAACCGGTGAACATCTTCAGTTTGGATAAACAACACTATAGCCGTAGAATCATTCCACCCTGGAGCACCTTCAGTTTGGATAAACAGCACTGCGTCAAGGCCAATTGGTTATCTATCCAAGTCTCGGTTGAGAAGGATTTCCGAATCCTTGTTGGTCAAGGTCATCTCATTAGCCTTCTCGACGAAGTGAGCTGTTACCAGGTTAATACATTCGGCACATTGATAGCTGAATTTGATATTGAACTTCGCAGAACTAGCAGCCTTGTCTTCAGGCACTAAAACCCGAAGGCTGAGAATTGTTCCTTCCTTGGCCGCAATCGCAAGACGTAGAAGTCAACCGCGCGCTCAACGCAACATCAACAAATTTTACTCACCGGCCGAGTTCGGCCGTCTAGTTGGCACGCCCCGCACACAATCGAAGGAAGTAGTTAGCTTATAGATTACTCGGCATGCGCGCCACGTAAGCTTGGTAGTTTTTAGGGTCAACAATTATATATGCAACTAATCTTGCAGGAAATTCAATAAGGGTTAATAAGTATATTCTGCTCAAAAGTGTTTTGCTTATTAATTCTTGTTTGTTGTTCAAGAAATTGGACTTGTGATTTATATGTTATTGATGGATAATTAATCTGCTCAAAAGTGTTTTCTTATTCAGTACAACTATAAATCAATGGATAGTGAAGCATGGAATTGACAAGATTGTATATACTTCATCTGCTCAAAAGTGTTGAAGTTATATACGTTTGCCCTTGTATTTTATGTTTTAGCCATGCAAACCTAATATAATTAGTTTCTATCCAAAGATGATTCTAGAATTATATGCTTTTGATGCATTAGAAAACGTTTAGTCAAAGTTTTCTATTTCTGTCAAATGTTAGATGAACAAAACTGACCAAATGATTTTGTATAGTTTTTCAGTCACAAGAGTCACTTCCCTACAGATATCTAGAATAAAGATGTTGAGCTCATAAATTTTGTGTTTTAGATCCCATGACTAATGTTTTGCTAATGAGAGTATTTGAAAGGTATCTGTTTCATTTTGTAGACATTTACAAAGTTTTTTTTTACTCTCTTAATCAATGGGAGTAATAATAATTTATATAATTTTGTCTCTTTTAATCAGTGAGAGGAAAAAATTACCTTTTGTGTTAAAAATTTAAAGTGTTAGTGGCTGATATTTTAAGAGTTTTTGTTTAAGTTTTGTTCATAAGTTTTAATAAGAGATCTTGATTTTGTAAATAGTATGTTGTATTTTACTTGTTCTCTTATCATATTCTAAATTGACAGAAAAGTTGGATGTTGTTACCAACGTTGTTGAGTTCTTTTGTGAACTACTTTTGTACTGAAATATATTTTCATATTTTCAATTCGGCTATTGTGAGCTAATGTTTTGACTATTAGCTCTTGACACCATGACTTTGTTAGCAACAAAGTGCTTTAAGTTGAATGTGTATGTGATCTTAGAGTGCAAGGAGTAGATCAAGTTGTTCTTTGTTTTCTTTGGTTCTGCATTCAATTCAAAGTGACAGGTTGCTAGGAAAGGTTGTTGCATACTTATGAAGACTCAGTGATCACCATGAGTTCTTATTTGTTAGGATAAATCATTGACATTCAAGTGGGAGAATGTAAAGTTGTGAATGACAATGAATGATGTATTGGATTACTTATGTTGTAAGCCACTTGTTTATCGAGTTGTTAACGGCATAAGTAATCTGATAGTCCTAGTGAAATAAGTATTATGGAGTCTTAACCTTTGCAATTGACCTAAAGAAATCTGATGGATTTCGCTACAAAGATATAGTATCATGGTGGGACTTAAACACTTAAGTGATAGGGTTTGAATTTCACAACCAATAATAGGCCGGTTGTGATTAAACCCTAATGATATAAATACTATGGTTAAGTCCCTACTTCCATACGCTCAATCTCTCAAAATACGCTAAACCCTATTCACAGCATAGAGATATTTTGAAGTACTGGAAGTATAAGACAACCTATGAACTCAAGCCACCATGTCTCCAATCGGTGCATGTTAGTGTCATTCATCTTCTTCTTGTAATTATCATGATGCATTTTAAATTGTGATCCTAGAACCATGTTGTATTAGTCCTGCTTACAGTCCGCTGGCAAGGTAAGGTCGGGGTGGGTGGGAATTAGGGGGATCTTGTGATTCTTTTTATTTACTATTTAGTTTTTATTTTTTAAATGGTGTTGGATGAAGTTAATGTAAGAACTAGATTACAGATCATTGATATGCCAATTGAATTACCAACATTTTTAAATCAATCTAAATAATAAAGCTACGAACAAGGATTAAGATTACTAAGAACATACCTGCAGAATTTGTACTCGAAGAAGCCATAGCAGCTTTACAATAAAAAAATCTTCTCCTCTCTGCAAAACAAGAGTGCTCATTGAACAATAGGTATTCAGTACAATATGAGCCGTGTGTTTGCAAGAGCAATGATTGAGGTTATATATAGCATTGATCCAACTCATTCTCCTAATAGAATTAGTGTGGATCAAACCTTATCATACTACAAGTGCATAAGACCAATCCGTGTAGAATCCAAATTCTCTACACAATGGAACACTAAATACACTCATAATCCTACAAGAAATAGGACTTATTCCAACATATTAACAAAACAATTTCAGCCAAGAATTCACTCAATATTATAGCTAATCCTCAATTATGATACATACTCATACTCTAACCGTTAAGTCAAAAAACACTTGTCACTCAAATAAATAGAGCACAGAGAAGCTACATACAGTTTTGGGCGTAGAAGTTTGGACTCGTGAAATTCTCCTCCGCTCCCCCTCTTTTCGTTCAAATATTATTGGATATCTTCAAATGAACAATACATGTCGGATTCTGTATGGATTAAACCAGAACAACATTGGCGTGCTTAGTAACTGAAATCTTGACTGAGTGTGCATCATGTCGATTTTCAATTCTTCAACTTTCTACTGAAGACAATATGAAACATCGTAGTAAGTACCAAATAAAAAAGGGGAACTTAATTGGTTGTGCTAATCCATAAATATATGTTTTCAATTCCTACTCTTTGACCGACTTGTAAAATGGCAAAACAGTTGCACTGGACTACGACTAATAGTGGGACCAGTTTGATAACCTTTTGTTTTATTATCCTCTGGCTTGATTTCCGTCTTTCCAATATAATATGAAACTGTGAGCGAAGGCATGACATCACACCACTCTCCTATAATATGAAGCATTTTTTCTAAAAAAAACAGCCGAGCTTTTCATTGCCATTTCCGAACAGATGAAGAGACCAGCACAACTAGTTTTCGTTCCCGCCCCGGTCATCGGCCACATCGTATCAACGATCAAGATTGCAAAGCAACTCGTTGCTCGGGACGACCAACTGTTTATCACAGTCCTCGTCATGAAGCTTCCCTACGACCAACCATTCACCAACACTGACTCTTCAATCTCTCACCGCATCAACTTCGTCAACCTCCCCGAAGCCCAACTGGACAAACAAGACACCATCCCCAAACCCGGGTCCTTGATGAGAATCCTCGTTGAAAATCACAAAACTCACATCAGAGACGCCGTTGTCAACTTACTCTCTGAGTCAGATCAGTCTGAGTCGATGTCGAAGCCTCGGCTTGCCGGGTTCGTGCTCGATTTTTTTTGCGCAACCCTAGTTGACGTGGCTGACGAATTTAAGGTTCCCTTCTACGTGTTCTTCACCTCCAATGCTTCGCTGCTCGCACTTTTGTTCCATTTTCAATTGCTTCGCGACGAGGGTGGCATAGATATAACTGAGTTTACGCGCTCGAGCGCTGAGTTGGCCGTCCCGAGTTTCATCAACCCTTACCCTGCCGCAGTCTTGCCCGGTACGTTTGCGGACAAAGAGATCACCGAATCAATCCTCAACTCTACCAGCAGGTATAGACAAATAAAGGGTATTTTGGTAAATACATTCTTGGAGCTGGATTTGCATGCTCCACTATCTTGATTTTGATGATAAAATCCCACCCGTGTATCCAGTGGGGCCCTTATTGAACCTCAAAAGTAGTGATGAAAATAAGGGCTCGGATATCTTGAGGTGGCTTGATTATCAGCCCCATTTCTCGGTGCTGTGCCTATGTTTTGGGAGCATGGGAAGTTTCGGTGAGGCCCAGGCGAAAGAGATAGCTTGTGCGCTGGAGCACAGCGGGCAGCGGTTTTTGTGGTCCCTACGCCGGCCCCCACCTAAAGGCAAGTTAGCTATGCCAAGCGACTATGCGGGTTTAAACGCAGTCTTGCCCGAAGGGTTTCTTAATCGGACAGCTCCGATTGGGAAGGTGATAGGTTGGGCCCCGCAAGCGGCCATCCTGGCCCATCCGGCGACCGGAGGGTTTGTATCACATTGCGGGTGGAATTCCACGTTGGAAAGTTTATGGAATGGGGTGCCGATTGCCGCATGGCCAATGTACGCCGAGCAAAACTTGAATGCCTTTCAACTGGTGAAGGAATTGGGATTGGCTGTGGAGATTAAGATGGATTATAGGAAGGACAGCGATGTGGTGGTGAGTGCAGAAGATATAGAAAGAGGGATAAGGCAAGTGATGGAGCTCGATGGTACGGAGAAGAGTGAAGGAGATGAGTGAAAAGAGCAAGAAAGCCTTGATGGATGGTGGTTCTTCTTACTCTTCATTAGGGCGTTTTATTAATCAAATTTAATTTAGTGGGCGGGTTTTATATTCTACTCGTTTATTTTACATGGTGTAATTTGCAACGTTTGGATTGTAAATTTTCCATTAACATAGTTCAACGTATCAATACTACTAGAATTTGGCTCATAGGCCACCATATTTTACACACCCTTTGCAATTGGTGGTCATAGATGTAAAGCTGATACTCTACTATTTATTGGTGGCTTTACCATGGGATGCCACCAGTGGCGGATCCAGGAAATAATATTCGGGGGGTCAGTAAGAATGGTGTGCGTAGCGCGCAAATTTTTTTTAGCAGAAATAGTATGCATATCGTCATTTCATCGAGTTTTGATAGGCCTTAAGTCATTTGGAAAAGCATATTGCACACCTGTTAATGCCTCATTTGCGTGGATAACTAACATGTTAAGGCTGCTCCCATATGAATGCTTAACAAATAAATACACTTATCTTGAACACTTTGATATCACTGCATCTCATTAATATGTTTGTCTAAGAATGATGATGCTTTGTTATTCTTTGAGATAACCATTTCATTTACTTTGCATTTTTGGATAGTTTTTTACTTGGTTCTTTTTTTTTGCCAACAATTGTAATCACAACCAACAAACAAGCCAAAGGTAAATAATATTAGGACTAGACTGTAAAAGGGCAACACCTCTCTAATGCATTTTATCATGCACTTGAAGGGCATATATGAATGGCAACTCTAACCTTTAAAGGGGCAGCACCCAAGTCATCCATGGACATTCACTGAAGTTCAGAGGGTCAGCACCTAAGATGTCCATAGACGTTCATTGAAGTTCGGGGGGTCAGCTGACCCCCCTTGCCCCTTAGTGCATCCGCCAGTGGATGCCACTGATGTTGGTGGCCTTCAACATTGAGCAACCAATGATTGGTGGCTGTTAAATATCTTTATTTCTTAAAATTTCTTTTCTTCTACTTTTTAATTTCATTATTTATCTTGTTGGGAACACCTTTTCTATTTTTCATTCCCCTATTCTCTCTCTCGTTCACTGAGACTGACTTCTCTTCAGTCTAAAACCCTAAACAGATCGATCGATCTATTCCCTTCCCTTTCCATTATCCCTCTCCTCTGTACTCTCACTCTGGACCATCTCCTTCCTAGCTCCGCCGCTCTTCCGCTTCGTCTTCTTCCTTCCCAGCGACCTGTCTCACATCTCGCTGATGCCGTCTCACTCTCAGTCTCTCACCCCCGTGACCCACGCGCGACCCACGACAATGCCCTTGATTTCTTCTCTGCTAGCCGTGCTGTTTTCACTTTTCTACAGTCAAAAGTCGGTTTTGCCTATTTGATCCACGCATTGATCATCGTTGGGTTCTCTCTTTCGACTAGGTTGCTTGCTTTACCCTTCATTTTCGCTTTTCGTGTTCAGCATCTTTCATTTTCCCTTTCCTCTTCTTCTCTCCTCTCGCTCTCCATCTGTGTTTGCCTTTTTCGATCTCTCTATCTTTTTCGTTTCAATTCCGATCCGATCGTTTGCGAGTGATCTGTATTGGCAGTCGCAAGGACGCAGTGGATCTGCAGGTAAGAGTTCCACTATGTACAATAGTTATGAACTACAGTTTGTGTTTGGATGGCCGTGATTCATATTAAACGATCTTGGTGATTGGATCTTTTAGATTGGATTTTTATGGTTTTGAATTTGTGGGTTTTTTAAGGATTTCTGGGTTTTTTTTAGCTTTTGAGTGTTGGGGATTAGGGTCCCTTTCGAACTAGCCCTCCCTCACTCTCAATTTCCTCCCCTTCACTGATCATCTGAAACCAATGATACTCAGAGTTCCCCATCACCGAACTTCATTCGAAAACCTTCTGGAGCGACTTCTCCTCACCAAGCAGCCATTGTGCTCCAGATCTTTCCAGTTGAAATTCCTTTTCTGCACTCTTCCATGTTGAATTTCACATCAACATTGGATTCGAGTTTTCCGACGATTCCGGCGACGCCCACCATCGAGGTTAGTCTAAAAGGATTCTTATCTTATAGCTGTATTGCATGTTAAAATCAGTTTCCAATTTGTGATTTAATAAAATTCGGCTTTAGAAAAATTTTCATGATTTTGTCTAATTGAATTTAAGGATTAAAATTTTTTTCATTAATGTTCTGGGTTTGTTGGGGGGAGGGGGTTTTTAATGTGATGTACAAAACTTGGTTGCATGGACTACACCCAGGAGATTAACTGGTTGAATTGGCCAAACACATAAAGGAATTAGAGAAGACAAAGTCTGTTCATGATACTTTGAGCATCCGGTAGTTTTCTACTTCGTTTAATTGGTCAAATTTTATTTAGGTCCTAGAAAGATTGGGAGGTTTATGAGATATGTATTCGTGCAGGATAAAGCTTTGGATGCTTTAGCAATTGAGGACAAGAAAAGGCAATATGCTGCTGCGGAGAACTATCTAGAAGATGTATTGCATTCAGCTCTAGCCACTTCAGAGTAATGTACCACTAGACTTTTGTTATATGATTGTCTGTAAAACTATGTAGTTTTGTTTGCAATATTAAAGAACTGGTAGATCAAACTCCAAAAGGGTATTGACAAGGCTTACTTGATTCAATGAGTGAAAGTTTTGAGTTTTGAAGAAGCAGAGGAGGAGAGTTGTTTACCAAACAACATTATCCATGTATTAGGATTTTCATTCCTTTGTACCGAAAAAGAAATTACGAAAGTTGCTACTTCTCTCTTAGTGATTAAGTTTGAGTTGGATGCTTAATTTAATGCTATTAGTGTGTTGGTTCTTCTATAATTGTATTTCCCGTGGTTGACTGTCATTCATGTTTTATGGTTCTCCATCAGATGTTTTTGTGTCTAGAATCTAGACTCTAAACACGATGGCACCTCAATACAGTAAGCTTGGGTATTAAATATAATTGTCAGAAGACGTATTGGAAGAGTTCTTTGTCATTATAATTTCTTTCGTTTAATATAAAGTTATAAATCTATAGCCTTCAAATTCTGAGATAAGCGGAAAAAGAATTTAAAGGTAGTAGTAGACTATTCAGTGCATTTGATACATATATTATATGCATTGTTTATGTTGTAGGATCCAAGATAACTGCAGAAGTACGTAGAACCATACTATGGTCGCATCTTTCTAACTTATGTCATTTTCTGTAGCTTTCTTCCTTGCTTTCGGATTTAGGACTTAACATCCGTGAAGCACATGTCTTCTCGACAACCGATGGCTACTCTTTAGATGTATTTGTGGTGGATGGATTGATGGTCTTTTGAGGTAGTTTTCTTTTACTATGTAACGTGTTTATCATCAATCACTGTGTATTGGGTTTTGTTTTCCAATTACAAGAGTTCTTTTATCTTTGTTGTATCTTTTGTCAATAATTTTAGTTGTTTCCATACATTCCATGCTTTAATCATTAGTCAGTGGATTTTACCTCTTTAATTTCTCTGATAATGGGGATGGTTTCGATGACATCTTTCGAGGATACCAATAAACAAAGCCATTTAATTAATCAAATTGGGTGTGAAAAATCAAATTTTGGATGTGGTTGAGGTAAACATGAACAAAGAGTAACATAACACACACGCATTCTCGTCTATGGACGTTTCCTGACTCCAAATGCTTTTATGCGTATTTTAGTCCTTGCTAATTAAGATTTGTGGTTTATCTTCCCTGCACTTTATATGTTTGTACTTTTTTTTTTTCAAAATCTAATGAAGCAACCAGAAAACCCAACTTTTCAGACTTTCAGAATTCAATAATAGTATTGAAAATAAGAAACAAATGACCTTTTCTATATGAAACCTCAATAGCACGTTCATTGCATGTGAACCTCAATTTTGCTTGCAACTATTAGAAGGCTAAGAGTTAAAGGAATTCAAGTTTCATATAAAACCATTAAGTCTCTCTATCTCTCTCTCTGCGTTGGTCTGTTACGTCTGTCTACTTTACTTATTATTTACCCTTCTCTTTTCCCTTATCAATAAACTTTTACTGATTGCAATTGTTAAATGTTACCAGGGTGAGAAAGGGATCACCGATTTGAAATCAACACTTCAAGTAAACATAAGAAAGAGATTTTTTTTTGTACAAAGTTGAAAAGGATTTAGCAGCTGTAATGGACTAATTTTTGGAAACGTAGACGAGCATATTCACCTAGGGTGAGTGGACTCTCCTGCTTTTGCTTCTCTTTTCATACCCGTGTGATTTCGAATCTCCCTATGCCTATAGTTGGGATATTATGTCCAATGAGCTTATAATTCGAAAGTTCCCAATATTTGGTCTCTGGATAATTGAATCTGGAAGCATTATACATGTTTGTATTTAAATAAAATTGTAGCAATTGTGAGTGATATAATTCATGTCCTTGGAAGAGATCTTATTATAGTTTTTACAAAGCTTTGGGACATATTCACTTTTTCATATCATGTGGGGTATTTGGAAAACCTGTAATTGGAAGTGACCATTTTATGGTTTTTCACAAAGATTTGGGACATTAATATCATTTTCTCATATGGTTCTTTACTACTAAGAATATGTAGTATAGGGTATTTGATAAGCATCTAATCTCTCATCTTTTGTTCCTTATTGAACATAAATATGTATATGGATGTTGTTTGTACCATATATTGGGCCTCCGTATTTGGGCCTCATTTAAATACGGGGGGGGACTTAAAGGGCAAATATGTAATAAAGGAGAGAGCCCTTATTCTATAAAAGGACCCCTCCCCCTTCATAAGAGAGAGGTCTGGGAGAGGCATCTAAGAGAGAGCCAACTTGAGCCAACAAGAGGTCAAGCTTAGGCTAAGAGAGGGCAAATACTGTGAAAGGACATCGGAAGCCTAAGAGAGAAAATAGGCCAAAGGCCTTCAGAAATACATCTACATCAGTGTGGACGTAGCCCATACATTGGGGTGAACCACAATACATCTTGTGTTATTTACCTTCTTGCAGATTCACGGTCGGATTTACGTTGTACCAAGACCTCCGGTTTTGTGCATCAACATTTGGCGCCTCTGTGGGAAACGACACGAAAATCTATGTCGGTTCTCTCTCAAATTTTCATCTCACCACCGTGAAACCACCACTGTCCACCGTGAATCTGCAAAAAATCCACAAACCAAGAGCACAACCCAAACTCCCTTCCACAGTCCATAACAACCATATCTTCTCTGAGCTAAAATGGCTCAAAGCCCCTTGCTCTTCCCAACCTCTCATTCCGCTCTTTCACCACAAATGATGGAGGGATAAATCAATCATGTTTTTCTCTCCAATTTCATATAGCACAGGCCCATGAAAAATGCAGCCGTGACCTTCAAATCGCGCAGCTAGCGACTATCGGCTTCCTTCCAGCCGCACCGCCGTGGTTCAGTCTACGAAACCCAGACAGAACCGCCATCATCTAACCCAGATCGAGGTTGCTGCCATGCGTGATTGACGGGGTTCCCTTCGTCTACTCGAAACGCCGCTACCACGAGTGGAATCGGGGGACTTGAACTGTCATCACCACTCAACCTAGAGACGCCAGTGCTGAAAATTGGCCGGAGGCATTCCTCTGAAACTGCCGCATATCACCACTTTCAGGCCAACCCGTGGAAAACCATAGAAGAAGATAAGTCTTCCTCTAAGTCATAATCATTTTATTATTATTTTATTGTATTATTGTTGTCTCTTTCCGCCATATATGAAAACAGAAGGACCAATATATATATTATAATAACATGAAGGGTTCATAATATATTTTATGATGCTTGTTACAAGGTCATTTGTCGGCCACCTCAGGGTAGTATAATATAACTTTAATCTTTCATTCCACAAACATAATCATGATGCATCATGATGTTTCTGCTTTCTGCTTTGCCTTTTTGACCAAACCCAAAGCCACTCACGTGGCATTCCAATTGGAAACCGAAAAAGGCCAAGAAGGAAAGAATCCCAAGCAAACATGTCTTCCACAGTTTAGCCGAAAGTGCACCACATTATTTTGTCACTATATACAAATCATTTACCGCACAATAAAATATTTATGTGTAATACGCACATGGTACAATATTTTGCCTTGCCAAACTCTATCAATTTGATTGATTCATTATTATACATACTTATACTATCATCTATTGTCAGGAATTATAAAAAAGGTCTACCAACTCAGAGACCCAGTATGCATAAGCCAACTGAGCTTCAAAAGGGTTCACAGTACTCCAAAAAATTATTTGGCAGCCTGCCACTATTACCACCAACCAGGTGATCAAAAGTACATCCAGGTTTCCAAAAATTATTCGGCAGCCTGCCACTATTACCACCAACCAGGTGATCAAAAGTACATCCAGTACTCCAAAAATTATTCGGCAGAGATCGAAAGTACATCTAGTACTCCAAAATTATTCGGCAGCCTGCCGCTATTACCACCAACCAGGTGATCAAAAGTACATCCAGTACTCCACAATTATTCGGCAGCCTGCCGCTATTACCACCAACCAGGTGATCAAAAGTACATCCAGTACTCCAAAAATTATTCGGCAGAGATCGAAAGTACATCTAGTACTCCAAAATTATTCGGCAGCCTGCCGCTATTACCACCAACCAGGTGATCAAAAGTACATCCAGTACTCCACAATTATTCGGCAGTCTGCCGCTATTACCACCAACCAGGTGATCAAAAGTACATTCAGTACTCCACAATTATTCGGCAGCCTGCCGCTA
Organism: Heteromeles arbutifolia; assembly: GCA_024362995.1. NCBI lineage: Eukaryota > Viridiplantae > Streptophyta > Magnoliopsida > Rosales > Rosaceae > Heteromeles > Heteromeles arbutifolia. The sequence continues at coordinate 10,017,339 of JANCRC010000012.1, read as the reverse complement.
TTACCACCAACCAGGTGATCAAAAGTACATCCAGCACTCCAAAAATTATTCGGCAACCTGCCACTATTATCACCAATCAGGTGATCAAAAAGTACATCCAGTACTCTAAAAATTATTTGGCAACTTGCCGTTGTTATCACCAACCAGGTGATTAAAGGTACAACCTGTACTCCAAAAAAATTATTCATGAGCATCACTCATGTCAATCACCATCATACATGAGCATAACTCATGACAATCATACATGAGCATCACTCATGACAATCATACATAAACATTCATGAGCATCACTCATGTCAATCATCCATGAGCATCACTCATGTCAGCATTCATGAGCATCACTCATGTCAACATCCATGAGCATTACTCATGTCAATCAACATACACATTCATGAGCATCACTCATGTCAATCAGCTTCGAAAGCTTCATTTACAGAGCTCTAAGCTTCGACAGCTTCATTTACAGAACTCTAGCTTCGAAAGCTTCATTTACAGAGCTCTAGCTTCGACAGCTTCATTTACAGAGCTCTAGCTTCAAAAGCTTCATTTACAAAGCTCAAGCTTCAAAGCTACAATTACAAAGCTTCAGAGCTACAATTACAAAGCCTCAGGGCTACAATTACAAAGCCTCAGGGCTACAATTACAAAGGTTCAGGGCTACAATTACAAAGCTTTCATTACAAAGCTACAATTACAAAGCCTCAGGGCTACAATTACAAAGCCTCAGGGCTACAATTACAAAGGTTCAGGGCTACAATTACAAAGCTTTCATTACAAAGCTACAATTACAAAGCTTCAAAGCTACAACGCTTCAAAAACAAAGCGTCAAAGCTTCCATGCATGGCATACAAAAACCACCTCCAGCCGAACAACCGCCACTTCGGCCCATACATGGATTAAATTTCAAGTCTCCAGCCAAAAAACTCTCTTGACTAAAGACTTGGGGGACTACACTAGTACCATATATCGGGCCTCTACATTTGGGCCTCATGAAAAATACTTGGGGGATCTAGCCCATAATTATGTAATGAGGAGCGAGCCCTTATTTTATAAAAGGGACTCCCTCACCATCATTAAAGAGCATCGCCGTCTGCCGAGCAACCGCCTCGCCACGAGCATCACCTCTAGCCCATAATTATGTAATGAGGAGCGAACCCTTATTCTATAAAAGGGACTCCCTCACCTTCGAACGCCTCTAGCCAAGCAACCTCACCTCCATCACTTCATGTTGAGCACCGCTGCATGTCAAGTACCAACCTCTAGTTACTTCGGCCCACACATGGACTAAATTTCAAGTCTCCAGCCAAAAGACTCTCTTGACTGAAGACTTGGGGGACTACTGTTTGTACCATATATTGGGCCTCCGTATTTGGGCCTCGTATAAATACTGGGGGGACTTAAAGGGCAAATATGTAATAAAGGAGGGAGCCCTTATTCTATAAAAGGACCCCCTCCCCCTTCATTTGAAAGAGGTCTGGGAGAGCCATCTAAGAGGCATCTAAGAGAGAGGTCTGGGAGAGCCAACAAGAGGCCAAGCTTAGGCTAAGATAGGGCAAATACTGTGAAAGGCCATCGGAAGCCTAAGAGAGAAAATAGGCCAAAGGCCTTCAGAAATATATCTACATCAGTGTGGACGTAGCCCATACATTGGGGTGAACCACAATACATCTTGTGTTATTTACTTTCTTGCAGATTCACGGTCGGATTTACGTTGTACCAAGACCTCCGGTTTTGTGCATCAACATATGTAAATAGATTTTAATATATTTCACACGTTTAACACAATTTTAAAACCCGCGGCATCGCGCGGGCTTAATTGCTAGTAATAATCTGGATGTCCCCTGAGGCATCCTTTTTTTTTTAATATTATTTTGCAACTTTGCCACCAATGTGAATTAGGGTGGCTTTGATTGCATACCCACCAATGCAATATTGGTAGCCATTGTTACAATAGAGTCCTCTACATAGGCCACATAATTAGTTTATTGGGTGCTTGGTGGCCATAGAGGTTTGCCACCAATGTGAGTGGCAACATTTAACAATAGCCACTGATCAAAAGAGTGGCTTTTAGGCATAATTCTAGTAGTGCAAATCTGAAGATCTTGCGGTGACATTTTTTGTTCTTTGAAAATCTGACTTGCTTACGTATTTGTGAACAAGTAACTGTGATAAGCTGGTATGTGCGCCTAATACTAGCCAAAACAAAGTCATACAGCATGCATGCCTAAAAATTCACCTTGAAATCATTTTCACGTAGACTTTTTTACTAATAAGGGAAGCTCGAGATGACCAACTCTTCATTACAAACTGTGAGCATTGCCAACTACTTAATAGACATGTATTAACACTCTGAAATTATCACTGTGACGCTTAAAAAGTGTCTCAATCAATTTACTTGAGCAGATAAATTTACATTCTTCACTTGTACATGGTGTTTGTTGTAAACTTGTAATCCATCGATATACCACTCAATCACCATATACAACTGAATCAAACCTATGATGCACAGATACTTCATATATATAGTTAGGGTGAATTGCCAATTTAGTCCCTGAATTATCACCTCAGTGAAAATTAGGTCCCTAAACTATTTTTTCAAAAAAATTAGTCATTGAATTATAAAAATCTGCCAATTACATCCCTAATATTATATTCAAAGTTACTATAATCAATTTTCCGTCAATTTAAGTCACGTTACTTGCATGTGATACACATTAGAGGTTAGATTCCATAAAGAAATAGTGTATAGAGTTAACTTTGGAAGGTAAATTGGTAGTTTTTCATAAGAAATAATGTAAGTTAACTTTGGAGGGTAAATTAGATGTTAGATTCGCAACCTATATGAAATGTGAAGGCTTATAGGTGAGAAAATGGCGGTATTACACTCTAAAGTGTGTCAAGTGACTTAAGTTGAAGAAAAATTGGATAAAATAGCTTTGAATATTATAGTAGGGATGAAATTAGCAATTTTTAATGAATTTAGGGACTTAATTCAGCGACCTAATTTTCACTGAGGTAATAATTCGAGGACTAAATTGACACTTCACCCATATAGTTATATACATATAAGTCTTGTGTAGTTGTGTGGTATTCAAGGAAACAAATGGTCACGGCTAATTCTACCCTCTTCATGCATGATATACAATTCTTCTGCGCTTATTTTATGTGTGATCTTTCTCTAGCCTATATCAGTCTTTTACTTACAATTAATAAATTGTGACGACTTTTCTTCTTCTCTTCTTAATTTCTATTGGTTTCCAACTCCCAAATCTCAAATGCAGACAACCGCAAGTACTAGCCGACCAAAAAAAATTAGCAAATGACAGCAAAGGCATGACATCATCACCTCTATCCGAAAAATTCCAAGAATTAAAACCCCACCGCCAACCACCGGTCATGCACATGATATATATGACTTAGAATAATACTGGACTACTGAAACGATGAAAGGATATCTTCTTAAAAATGTGTTATTAAACATTTACAGAATTTTGTGTTTATGATCAGAATTAATCATATTATATTCTTAACGAGACCCCCCAATACCCATGGGATTGCTAAGACCTTCTCTTCATCTCCTTCGCATTGCGTCCTTTATCTGCACTCTGTTCTCACGAACACCGAGAGTTACCACCGGTTATACTCACCAACTTTGGCGAGATCGCCACCAGACCACCACCACTCTCTCATCGCCCCGAACCTCAACCGGAAAACCCAATTTATCGTCCTCATCTCATTCAAACGAGACCCCAGAATCATCACCACTGTCTCGCCGTCGTTTGATTCACCTCTGATCCACCTGGGCCCTCGCCTGTAGACAAAGGTGGAGAGCTTGACAGGCGATGGCCATGGCGAATAGAGTTTTCTGAGAGTGAAGGATTTGATTTTTTTGCGGGATTTTGGGTTATGAGTTGAGGTTTCTGGGATTTTGGGTTCAGATTCAAGGGTTTGATTTATTAGAAATTTCGAATATAGTTCTGTGGGGTATTTGGGAGGTTTAGATAGAGGAAGTGGGCGGAGTAAAAGATGATAGGTTTGGATAGAGGAAGTCTAGAAGATGATTATAGAAAACGAAAAATGATAAACTAATAATAAATATTAGCAGTATAGATTAAATTAATAATAAAATATTATAGATATAGATTAAATAATATAATATTAGAGTCATATTTTTTTAGTCCGACACTTTACCAAACGCTTCACTAAATCAGTCCAGTTTAGTCCCTGAAGCTAGTCCAGTTCGAAATAGTCTGGTGCAACAAACGCACCCTATATGTACACGACATGTACATGACATGCATATTTTATGCTCAGAGATCTGAGCTCAACCCAAAAATTTGTGAAATTTGTGAAAATTGCATAAATTTGTGAAATTTTTTGTAATGTGCATGTGGTGTGCATATTGTGTGCATGGCTACATCTTAATATGAGAAGCGGGAATGTTCACTAGTTATGATGCACATATGTTGTGCCTCGAAATTTAGTGAGTACGACCACAACCTAGTTGGCCTCGGAGGAAAAAAAAAAAAAAAAAAAAAGCTTAGAGGACGTTAAGGATCATGTGTGTCCATGAAATTACGACAACGAGTATCATGTTTTCCACGTGCAAGGTTAAGCGGTGATTGATGTACGTAACAAGATTTTTCAAACTGCCATTATTGTAACCTTATATACGTAACAATAATGTTTTAATTGTATCCACTATACCAATAGGTTACCGTTAAAGTTTCTTATTAATGTGAAAAGTAGCTCGTTGCTCGATCTCCAGTTATGTGCATATCATGTGCATGTACTGTACATATTATGTGCATGTGGTGTGCATATAGTGTATATGGGCATATAATGTATATGGTGGTGACGTCACATGTGATGATGTCATTTTTCTAATTTCAAAAAGAGAGCTGTGAGCTCTAGATTTTTGAGTTGGCTCAAATCTGTGAGCATATCATGTACATGTCGTGTACATACATTGAGTAAATCCCGAAAAAATCATCCAACAAAACACCATCATTTAATGACTGGGCTTTGTTCCCCCCTCGATGCAAGTCCAGTGGTGGTGGTCTCAAGCCTCAGTTGTTTTCCGTGTTGCCGAAAAATGGCCGGAAAACTAGTGGCCTGCTTGAGTTTCGATCCCAATGATTGAGGATGGGATTCGTGACAAGGCTAAGTGTTTTGGACTCGTGAAGATGAGATGAAATTGGTGATGACTTTGATTTGGACAGTGTTGGTCGGGATGACAGTGCACCATGTGTGCACATTGAGAAGGGGAGAGAGAGTGAGTGAGGGAGAAAGTGAGAGAAGAGAGAGAGGAAGGGAGAGAGTAGAGAGAGAAATCAGAAAATGAGAGGAAATAACTCATTTATATGTGCGTACTTTAGTAATTTTAGTTTTGTGCACGGTGTGCATGGCCGGTTTGTCCTATTTTTGTCCCAAGATTAAGAAATTGTTCCATTTTGAGATATTTCCCTACTTTCTTTGGACTCATGACAATCATCAAACAATTTAATAAGAATTCACGACTCTAATTCTTGCTTATCTCGATTTCTACCGTTATTTCACTCACGCTTACCCAAATATTTATGAATAGTAAACATATCCTCTCAATTCCAATTGGGTCATGACTACACATTCTCCACTTCACCTTTTCTACGTTGCTCACTTAGTCGAGCCAACCAGTACAGTAATGCCTTTGAGCTTGGCAATAGATGTTAGTATTGAGTTATACGGCGAGAAATCTAAGGCTGTGAAGTCACTACAGCAAATGTGATATCACGATCATATCAGTGAATCATTGATGATTTTGCAACTCTTGTTTTTTGGTTTTTTTCATTGCATCTATTTAAAATAATTGTCCGTTGTAACAGAGCTTACGCCATTGGGTGACATCCCTTTGAGTATGCGTTAACTAGAGTATCTCCAAATGCAGTGGGTGACACTGTGAGTCCTGTTGGATGGTAGTTACTCTTACACTTCATTATCGGGGCGTTTTATTGATCAGATCTAACTTTGATATATCAAAGCAACAAGATCATTTGATGGCTGGATGTAATAAGTTCCTAGTTTGTTTTTTAATATTTTTTTAGCAAGTTTAATATTCTTAGTATAGTACAAGAGGGGAAAACTAGAGGGAGATTTCAAAGTACGGGCTTTAATATAATTAGAGGAATTCTACCGTACACTCAATACTTGTTTTTGAACACCTATTTATTTTTTCGATAAAATAAATCCCTAAATTTATTAGAAATTGCTAATTTCATCCATACTATTATATTCAAAGCTATTTTATTCAATTTTTCTTCAACTTAAGTCACTTGACACACTTTAAAGTGTAATACCTTCATTTTCTCGTCTATAAGTGCTTAACATTTCATATAGGTTGCAAATTTAATATCTAATTTACCCTCAAAAGTTAATTTACACTATTTCTTTATGAAAAACTACCAATTTTTCCTCCAAAGTTAACTCCATACACTATTTCTTTATGAAAAACTACCAATCTACCCTCCAATGTGTATCACATGCAAGTAACGTGACTTAAATTGACGGAAAATTGAATATAATAACTTCGAATATAACATTAGGGATGTAATTGACAGATTTTTATAATTCAGGGACTAATTTTTCTGAAAAAATAGTTTAGGGATCTAATTTTCACTAAGGTGATAATTCAGAGACTAAATTGGCAGTTTACCCATCTAAATATTGAGAGTATTGCAAATGTTTCGTACATTGAAAATGCAATGAGGCAGTAGAACATAAAAAAAGAGTGGTGACTTTACTATTCATTGTTGGTTTTGAGTTTGATATTGGCATTCTAACATGAGTAAGATACCCCACATTTGAATTGGAGCAAGTTTGTTTTTCATCAATTGGCTTTGAGTTTGTTTTTCCTATTGTAGGAAGTTTAATATTCTTAGTATAGTAACAAGAGGTTTAAAACTAGAGAGAGAAATTTCAAAGTGTGGGCTTTAGTATAATTAGAGGAATTCCACTTGCGCCCACACGCGTGACTTGTTTTTTGAATACTTATCTAAATATTGAAAGCATTATAAACAATACATGAGTAAGATACCGCACATTTGAATTGGATCAAGTTTGTTTTTCGTCAATTGGCTTTGAGTTTGTTTTTTGTCATTGTCAATTGGGGCTGAGTTTTTTTTTTTTGTCTATTTTTTTCCAATTGTAGAAAGTTTAATATTCTTAGTATAGTAACAAGAGGTTAAAACTGGCTTTAATATAATTAGAGGAATTCCACTTGTATACACACGCATGACTTGTTTTTTTTAATACTTATCTAAATATTGAAAGCATTATAAACAGTACATTAAAAATGAAATGTTGCACTAGAAAATAAAAACATATTTGTGATTTCACTTTTCATTGTCAATTAGTTTTGAATTTGATGTCCTAACATGAGTATGATACCCCACATTTGAGCTGGAGCAAGTTTATTTTTTAATTGGCTTTGAGTTTGTTTTTTATTATTATTTTTTATTGTAGCAAGTTTAATATATTTTTTTTAGTATAGCGGTAGTGTCAATTGGTTATATAGTTAGTTGTTAGGGTGATGGGAATTGGTTATATAGTTAGTTGTTAGGGTGATGGGAAATTAGTGCATCTCCATTATTGATATCGGTTCTCTACTTTTTGTCTTTTGTTTGTAGATATATCTAAGGCTGGAAAAAATTATCGAAAATCCCAAACCAAACCGAAGAAATCTCAAACCCAAATCGAAAAATCTCAAACATAAACTATCCCGAACTTTGGTAATCCCATACTGAAAAATACCGAAATATTCGGTATGGGATTGGTTTTCAGATTTCATTTTATTCGGGAATCCCGAAATCTTCTTATCCTACCGTCCATTCATTGTAAGTTTAAGTTGGGTCTTTTCTTTTGTATTCTTCTCAATTCCTCATACTCTGTCTGTCACATCCCATCCCGGGCCCCCACCACATCCCGAGTACGCCTCGGCCGTAGCACGATATTGTCCACTTTGGGCCCCGACCACGCCCTCACGGTTTTGTTTCTGGGAACTCACACAAGAACTTCCCAGTGGGTCACCCATCATGGGAATGCTCTCGCGCGCTACTCGCTTAACTTCGGAGTTCCAATGGAACCCGAAACCAGTGAGCTCTCAAAAGGCCTCGCGCTAGGTAGAGATGAGAATATATATATATATATATATATATATATATATATATATATATATATATATATATATAAGGCTCACATGATCCACTCCACTGTGCGATGTGGGATCTCACAATCCACCCCCTTAGGGGCCTGACGTCCTCGTCAGCACATGCACGGCCAGGGTTAGGCTCTGATACCAAATTGTCACATCCCGGTCCGAGCCCCCACCATATTTCGAGCACGCCTCCACCGTAGCACGATATTGCCCGCTTTGGGCCCCGACCACGCCCTCACGGTTTTGTTTCTGGGAACTCACACGAGAACTTCCCAGTGGGTCACCCATCATAGGAATGCTCTCGCGCGCTACTCGCTTAACTTCGGAGTTCCAATGGAACCCGAAGCCAGTGAGCTCTCAAAAGGCCTCGCGCTAGGTAGAGATGGGAATATACATATAAGGCTTACATGATCCACTCCTCTGGGCGATGTGGAATCTCACACTGTCTCTCTCAATCACTCACTCTCACTTTCTCGAAAAACAAGTTCGAATGCCGCTACAATGCTCCTCCGTCGAGCCCATCCAGTTTGAACGCCGCTCCTCCATCCACTTCAACGGCACTCATCTGACTACACACACAGACACAGGAAGATGTAAATCCGACACGAATCGAGTCCCAAAATCCAGGTAAAGGTTTCTGATTTTCACAGGGTAAGATTCCCAAAATAGGCCATAAGAGTCCTAAAATAGGCCATTCTTGAATCGGTTGAAGATTCAAGAAATAATGGAAAGCTATGGAAGGTCTGGTTGAGATGGGTCTGGTTGCATCTGGAAGGGAGAAGTTGGCATCTGTTCCATCTGGTGGTGGTGCAGTTGCTTATTCTGCACCCGCAACCGGCTGTGGTGGTGGGGTTGCTGCTCCTGCCGCTGCTGAGCAGAAGAATGAGGAGAAGGTGGAAGAAAAGGAAGAATCAGATGATGATATGGGTTTCAGCCTTTTTGACTAAGGGATTTTTGTTCAGAGCTTTGCCTGTATCAAGACTTCATCTTTATAATTTTGGGACTAATGCTGTGTTTTTAAGTTTATGTTTGTAGTTGGATATGGTTCTGGATCTCTAAAATTTTGTTTAGATATGCAAGTGATCGAAGACGTTTGCTTTGGATCTTAATTCCATCTATTTGAGTCAAAAAAAAAAAGATGGGTCTGGTGTGGGCGATTGGGGTCAGCAATTTCAGTGTTTCGCAAATCAAACAATTGCTTAAATTTGCAAAGATTGTACCCGCTGTCAATCGGGTTGGATTTCGTAGATCATTCTTGCTATTTTTAACAGCTCAGCATCAGAATTTGTCCTTTATAAGTAGTTCATATTGTTTGAATGATGCAATGGATTTCCATCTGTTTTTTTTTTTTTTTTTTTTTTTGCTGCTTCTTTGATTACAATGTCGATCCATGGGCCTAATATGTTAGAGTAGACAAGTGATTTAATCTAGTACCATTTTGATGAGGAAATTCATTGGATAAGTTGGCTTTTCAGCAACTATTTTGCTACAATCTACTAGCATGAACGAATCATCCCAACTTCTACCGTTTTTTGTTAGGTATTTCCTCAAGTACTTCAAGAACATTGTTCTACATATATTATTTGAAACTATTTCGGGATTCCCGATTTGTCCCGAAATCCCAAAACTATTTCGGGATTCCCGAAATTTTGGTTTGGGATCGGTCTTCAAATTGGGATTCCCGAAAACTTCGGTTTGGGAATCGGGACATGATTTTCGGTTCGGTATCCCATACCGAACCAGCCCTAGATATATCTAATGTCGGGTCGATTAGTTTTAAACCACAGCTTGATGATACGTCAATATTGTATTGTTAACAGAGATTGAGATTCATATAAAAGTGGCAGCTGGTAGTTGCTTGAGTCAGTGGGACACCATGAACATAGTATATTATTTTATTGAATCATAACAAAAAACTCGGGTTTAATCGAACAGAGTAAAAAATAAAACATGAAAGAGTTGCAATCGTGAGTCAGAAAGATTGCGATATGTGAAGAGAGGGAAGAAGGGTTCTACAAAAGATATGACGAGGTAAAGGAGAAACTGAGATGACCATGAATCTCAAACTAAATACAATACAAGGGGGTCACCAATTGTTATATATTTTGCTATCTTTGATCTCTCAAGAAAATTTGATACTGTTATATCCGTTAAAATTCATGTTCTTTCAACGATTAGTGACAGACCTAGGCACAATTAAAATTGGCTAAGCACATGTGTTCTCCTCTATACCCTAATTCGGAACACATAATTTAGATTAGATTAAAACGAAATGGTGTAAACCTTTTTACAGTGAATAGTAATATAATACAAGGATAAAGCTAACTAATCATTTGCTGAGTTGATGAAGATTCTTACCGGCCGGTATAATATTGCATGTATGGTCTGCATGAAGAAAGCCAAGGGAAAGGCACAATGCTTGCTTCTTGTCCAATTTAAAATATTCAAATACCAGACTGCAAAATACAGCAAACTTATTTTTGATGATTATGTTGGCATCATATCTGGCTGTGTACTCCACGAAGCAATTGTATAGTCAAATCCAAAGAATTCACTTCTTCTGGTTTAGTGTTAAGTTACTTCCCAGGTAAGTACCATGATTCGCTGCATAAATCCTGACGTTCTCTCACTTTCTACGTTGATTAATAGGACAAAGGGGATTCGAGATTGTCTGCATTCTAAGGCATAACTTGTATCCATGCCCTTCATATACGACTGGAGTAAAAAATACAAACATCCTTCCCCTCACATCAAATTCACGAGCCTCCTATCCATTTTCATCCATCATGACGAGAAAGCAAGCAAAGATAGAAAAACTCACATTGGATTCATCTATGATCCGTGTATATTGCACTACAAAATTATGCGCCCCTGCTATTTCGTCCTATGTTTTGCTGCTTGGAGACCCTAAGCAGGCTAGAAGCCTAAGATCTGACAACCCAAAAGCACTTCTCAGAACCCTTCAACAAAACAAACATACACTCCAATAAAAGCACTTCTCAGAACCCTTCAACAAAACAAACACATGATCAATAAAAGCACTTCTCAGACCCCTTAAAAAAACTGAGATTCTCAAAAGCAAAGGTGTTTTATGAGTCGGCACTTATTATCGTACGTTTGGAGTTTTGAAAGTGGAAATGAGTTTAGCCAAAAATGACCATTTCAATCCTCCATGTCATTTCCTCTTAAGAGTATTTAAAATATTTTATTTATTTTTCTGTTTTTTACTAGTTGGATTTTCCTTGTAGATTTTCAATCGACTTTTCCTTCACTTTGGAAAATAAGGGGACCAATTTTTCCCATAGTAAAAGGAACTTGCTTTGCATTTTCCACCTATCAGAATTTCAAAGTAGAAATTGGAAAGAACTGGTGGATGTTGACATTGATGCATAAATGCATAGTAGAGGGATCCACTAGATTAACGGTTCAGATTAAAAGTTGATTGTATAGCAAATAACCACTCTTGCATTGAGTTGCAAAGAAATTCTCCTACACGAAATAACCACTGTTTGAATTAATAATTCGATGCAAATTTGGAGATTGAGAACACAAAACTTCAGGAAAAGAAGAAGCAAGGAAACTTATGGAAAAGCAAACAAAAAATTATGGACAATATCCTTGATTGACCAACTAGTTTAAGCCCATTTGGCCAGCAAAGACATGCAACCAGCTCCGAGAAGAAGAGATATGTTAGCTCCAGCTTGAAGCCTTCCATTGCTCTGCATTTTTGGGTTCATGAAATCAGCTGCTAGCAGATCAACAAGGGACATGTAGATTAAGATACCGGCCGATGCCGCGTTAAAAACGCCTTCCATGATGAGTGCAGTCGGGCTGCTTTCGTCATAAACATTTGATATTCCAATTCCGATGCCAATCCCAACAGGAGTTGTAAGAGAGAAGAACAATGACATGATTGCAACAGCGCGATTCTTGAATTTCGCCTACAAAGAACATTAAAAAAATAATATCCGATCAACATCCAGAGTTTTTTTGCTCTAACCAACTTGGGTATGAACATATTGACATCAATAGTTATAGGCAAAAAATTACCTGAGTTATGCATCCTCCAAGTCCCATGCCTTCAAAAAATTGATGGAAAGACAATGCAGCTACAAGAGGTTTGATTGTTTTAGGACTTTCAGAAGCACCTAACGAAATTCCTATAATCACAGAATGCACAACAATCCCCAACTCCAAAACCTGCCACAAAAATCAAAATTAAATAACTAATTAAAAAAATTCACCACTAATCACAAAAAAAAAAAAATATTCAAAAAGAAAATTACCTGTGAAATCACTCTGTGCCTAAGAAGTTCTGTTGGGGGTGAAGTGTCAACTGCGCCATGAGCATGGCCATGAGTTGCATGAGTATGAACATGCACGTGACCCTCATGCTCTTGGGCCTTCTCTTCGTCTGCATTAATATTGTTCTTGAAGTGAGACCTGCTGTAATAAGAAGTGGCATAAGAATCCACCATCAAAGTCCCAATGGCAGCCATCATGGCCACAAACCCAGTGAAGGGAAATTTCCCCCATGGGTTCTCCTTAAGAGCCGGGTCCGTCAAGCTCTCAAAAGCATCCGGGAGCACGTGGATGAACCCAGTAGCCAATATGACCCCCGCTGCAAAGGCCTTGATGAGGAAGAATATGTTCCTATCGGGATGTAAAGCCGGAATGGTCTTCCCAAGAATTGGGATACCAACACCGAGTGCACCGGCGACTAGGATGGATGCAATCGCCCCAATTTTGTACTTTAGAGCTTCGGTTTTGTTCCGGTTCCCATCCCCTTCTCCTTTTTCACAGGTGCACTCTCCGAAAACTAAGGTGGGGAGTATGAAGAAGAGGCAAAAGAATGCAAAACGACTATGCTGTCGAAGTTTGCTCATCGCAGAAAAAATTACCTACTACGAAACGCTAAGAAAAAGTAGACTAGAAATTCAGGGTTCGAAACGCTACTTTATAACAAAAAAAGATGGTCGAAAATTTAAAAGCACAAAGCAGATGAGTGGAGAATCTTACTTCAACGAAAAGGAGTGATCGTAAGAGAATGAAGAGAAATCAAGAGAGGTATGAGAGTGAGAGAAACGTTGGAAGTTGGTAGCACTTTATAGAGGAGATTCTAAAGGTCTTTGGTGTGACAGATATGGCCCCATGATCGAGATGGACTGGGAGGATTTGGGATTGGTGACTTCAAGGGAAAGAAGTAGGATTAACAAAAAAAGAATTAACGAAATAATGAGATCATGAACATATCAATCTATAACCTTATATCCGATCAACCATGTAGTATTGATGCGTACGAAGATTTTACGGTTAATGGTGAAGAAAAAATGAGGACATTCTATGGAGGTTTTGTTTAGGAAGGCAACTTGGTTTTCTCAGACCGAGTCAAACTGTCATTAAAAAACAAGTGTATTGAGCTGTTAGGAAAATCCGATGTTTTTTAATTTCAAGTGTCGAAACAATGTCGACATAATATGTAGAAGAAAAGGGTAGCAAGAGGTTTCACACAGAGTCAACTTTTGAATTGATAAATTTGTCAATAAAATGACGAAATAGTGTGTTTCTTCTATTTAATTACCAATCTAAGTTCAAATAATTGAGACCCTGCCATATAATTATCAGCGGCAATAATTAATTGAATTAATTAAGAGTTTGTTCAGGCATCTGTGCCACAGCCCGTCCCGAAGTATTGTGTCGCTGATGTGGAAAAACGATTTTTACCTTGAACGGTTGTGGTGTTGTGTGGTCTAAGTTTAAATTTATTTGACCTAATTCTAATTTTCCTAAGTTTTGGAACACTTAGGATACAAGGTGTTTTGTTGGTTTTGGTTGGTGACCACGTGGACCACACTCACACACACACTCTCTCTCCCGTGGATTCTCTCTTTCCTCTCTCTTTCGGATTTTTTCTGAAAATCCGTACAAGTTGTACGGACAGCCTTCGATCTCTCCATTTCAGGCACGGATCGAGGTTTTAAAGGTAATATTCTTGCTCATTGTAACCTCCCGAGTTCATTGGTACCCTTGTTTGGACTTAAAACCTTCGAAAACCCTAGTTTCTCACGAGCTCCAGTTTGAGTATTGTTCATGTGGTTGTAATTATGGATGTTTCAGGGAATTTTAAGCTTGTAGGAAGCTTTAGGATGTTCCTACGAAGCTCGGAGAAGAAAAACCAAGTAATTTGGACATCAAATCATCGAGATTGACGAGTTTCATTTTGGCTGGAATTATCAAGGCTTTTTCCGGCGAATTCCCAGCGAGTTGGGGGTCGAGTCAGGTATGGTTGTGTCCATCTTTGTGAGATCTTCATTTTGGTATAAAGTACGTTGAAAATGGTGCAAAAATGGAGAAGAAACCATAGTTGGAAGTTTTCCCAGAAACCGACGAACAGTCGCCGGAGAAGACAAGGAATATTTCGTCAATTTTGACGGAATATGCTAACGGCATTAACTGACGCCGTTAGTTAATTAACGGAATATACTTGGAAATAACGGAATATTCCTGACGCCGTCAGTGTGCCAGGCACGTGCCCGCTTGTGGGCAGCGCGTCTGGCCGTGCCTTGGCCGGCGCATGGCGGTGCGTGGGTGGTCGGAAAATTATTTTAAAAATATGGGGATGTTTCTGAGGATGAGTAGGTCACTGTGGTATATTCATATACCCAAATTGAGTATTGTATGAGAAGTTATTACCTATTGTGGTTATGTGCGTTAAATAACGTCTTTTCGGTTATTACGCATATAGGTGAGGCCTATCTAGAGAACGAGCCCCATCAATCGAGGCTCGAGGGTGGTGACCCTTCGACTTATCTGTGAGTGGGCCTTTGTTTTCCATATATACCTATATAAATGAGATTTTTCCCAGAAAATCAATTTAAGTGAAATGTGATATGAAATGTGATATGATATGCCATGCAAAGTATATATCTATTTTATTCATGCATTAGTAGCTGTATATAATGGTAATTGGTGTTGTGGACGCACAGGTATGTATCAGGTAAGTATATATCGATGATAGAGAATGATTAATATGAATATGATGATTATGTGAGATGTACTGAAAGCTCATAAACCTGCACCTCGGTGTTAGAGCTCCCGCCCAGGGCCAGGGCTCAGTCCTTCACGTGATGTTCACCTCCCGCACCATACGCTCGCCTTGGATCCAAGTTAGGTGCTCAATCCTGTCGAATAGACCACTATAGGTGGGTTCGACTCGTAGGTGACCCGCGATTAGCGCTCAGTCTTCACGTGATCGTAGCATTAGAGCGTAATTATTTACACCCAGTCTTGTCGGTGAGACCACTTGAGGTGGTTTCGACTCGTGTGCAGGATATATATATATATATATATATATGTGTGTGTGTGTGTGTGATGATGAGATATGATGAGATTGATTATGAGCTATAGTTTAGCCGAGTTGATCACTCGGTGGACATGTTATCTATGATGAGTTTATTCCACCTGATATAGTTATGAGATTTGATAAGATATATTTGGCATGGCATATACCTTGCATATCACTACTTCTGAGTATCGTTTTGAGATAAGTATATACGTATTATATATTTCTGGGAAATTATACAAGTTTTACGGCGAGGGGTTAAAACTTTTGAAAAGAGAAAAGGTTTTGAAAAGATTTGTTTTTGCCCACTCACGCGTTTTGTTTTTCGCCCCTCCAGGTTCTAGGTAGCAGTGCTTTGGTGGCCACGAGGAATCCAACGGTGTTCTGACAGAATTCACAAAAGTAGGATTCACCTTCGGGTGTTATATCTTAGTAATTGTCCTTGACTGCAACTAGACGTTCTTATTGCTCTGAATGTGTATTTACATTTATCTTATTAGTTTCCGCACTGTGCACATGGTTATGTCATTCTCACGTGACGGCCAGCATGCCCTCCTTGGGACGGGGTGTGTCAATTGGTATCAGAGCCTAGGTTGCAGTCCTGTATATCTTGAGAATTTCTTAGTACCTTCTGTCAGAACTATACCGCCTCGTAGAGGGCCACGTCGTTCAGATGAGCCTAGTTTCCCGATATAGCTTAGTTAAAGAAAGCTATTGCTACTGTGATTTAGTCTATTATCCAAAGGACTTTTCTTGAGACTGTTTATAAGTTGAAGCTAAATCATTTTATGGGAATGAAGGACCTGAGGGAGCAGAACGATGGCCTAATCATTTGGAAAAGACGTCTCGGGTTATGCAAAGTCAAGGGAATCTTCCTTTTGAAAGGTAGGTCGAGACGACTACCTGGTTTTGAGTACTGAATCTGCATCTTGGTGGAGACAGGAGGCTTATTAGTTGTCACCGGAGGAAATAGCTAATTGAGAGTTGTTTAAAGAATTGTTTAAGAAAAGGTTTATTCCGCCGGCATATATGATGGTAAGAAGCAAGAGTTTACAAATTTGAGACAAGCAAAGAGGACAACGAATGAGTATTATAGAAAGTTTACATACTTGTCTTGTTATCATCCGGATGTTGCTGCTAATCCGGCGGAAATATTATGTTGTTTTAAGCTGGGTACTAAAAAGAAGTGACGTTTTATGGCGACCACTACTCACTGTACTACTTACCAAGAATTTTATGAGATTTTGTTGAGAATTGAGAACTCAGAGAATATGCCAGTGAGAGTGAGGAAAAAGAAAAGAATGTGAATCAGAGGAAAGATGACCAAGGTAAAGGTCAGTCATCTCAATGACCTCGAATTTAGTATCAAATTCGGCTAAGCCACACAATGGGCAGTCTAATTTAGTATCAAATTCACCATCCACGAGATTCGAACCTAAAACCTGTCATTTATAAGCAAAGAAGAATACCACCAAACCGTAATACTGAGTGACCAAATTTTCCATTGTTAGAGCTATATTTATTATCGCACAGTTTTTAATTTCTTTTTATGTCTATTTTACTCTCTCATAAAGGAGACCAGCTGCAGTCCTCCTATAGGTTGAAAATTTTTCTCATTACCTAATAATGTTTTTGTTGTTGCCATTTTTGAGTTGTGGTATCCAATTTTTTTTGGCTTCTGCCAAATAGGTAGTATTTTCTTCCAATCCAATCACAAACCTACAACAATCAAAATTAATTAATCACATAATTAAATAAAAATATATTTAACAAAAAAAACTTTAAATCAATTGGGAGAGGGAGAGATGGAGGAGAGGGTGTCAGTATGTGTGAGAAAGAGAGAGAGAGTGAGAGAGTGAGATTTGCAGGTTCATGAGCAACGACGTAGGGGTGGGGGGAGAAGAGAAGAAAGAAGAGGGGAGAAAGAAGAAAGGCAGAGACTTTTTTTAATGAATAAGAGTTTGCTCGACGGACCATTCGTCGGGCAACCATAAGGAAGACGTCGAGCAATGTTTTTGTTGATGGATTTTTTTTACAGGTCATTGTGGGCCTTTGACGAACAACATGAAACTTGGCCGGACGAAATGGGTGTCGGGCAAAAAATATCAAGCCAACAAACCTATATTTCATCGAGCAAACCTTAACAAATTACGCTCCATTTTTTCCATTTTTGCGCTAAGGGTTTGCCCAACAATATTGTTCTTGCCTTACAAAATCCTTCTGTTGCATATAGACTTTGGAAAAACTCTAAATATTGACCAACTGTAGAATTCATCAGGTAAAAAAAATAGCTTGACCTGACAAAATGTGGTTCGTAGGTCAAATTTCATATTGCAAGGATCATTTTCTGGTAGTGCGTAGGAGTGCCATTGCACCAACAAAGGTCCACAGTTAAAGTTAGAAACGTGAAAAATGTTATGCTTTAAAATCATGTAAGTGAATATGTTGGCATGCATCCATTATACCAAGAGAAATTCATCCCATCCTTCAATTAGTTCTCTAGCTGGAGTCATATGCTGAGTTAAGTTTGACATACTTGCTAATGGTCATAATTTTTTTCTTTTTGACGAGCTATAGAATAGTTAATATTAAATTATGGGGCAAAAAATGGAAATCTCGAATGCAAAAACAAATATTTTTAATATACTGAGTTACAAGTTATTGCGCTAATGATCATAATTGAGATATAAAGTTCTCGTTCAATTCTTAACTAAGCATCTATTCACATAGACGAATTGTAATAATGCAGATATTTAAAACTCACACTGCATCAAGAGTCAGAAGTCAAGCAGTATGGAGTTTGGCATCATCCATTTTTATATTGGTTAGACACATAGTTCAACAAAGCGGAATGCAGGATCTAATAGTGTAATTCCACTAGCGTATCTGCCAAGTTATAATTAAGATTGAAATGTCCTGGCAACTGTGCTGAGCATAACTGGAGAAAGAACACTCTTAAGATATGGTTTAATATTTAATTAATCTAATTGACCAAAAATAATCCAATTAATCCAGTTCCATGTTATGAACCAAACCAAACCCCTCACATCACGTCACCTGAACTTGGTCAAATTTAATGCAAGGATATTTCTACAGGGTTTAATACTTGTTTAGATGGGATTGGAGGACCTATTAATTATAAAAAAAAAATTAATGAAAATGATTTGAAAATTTTGAATTTTAACGATAAAGACAAAATAAAGGGTAAAGTGAATAGTAACATGATTAACTTTTTAGTGTAAAAATGTGATTTTTCGTTAAAGTGAACAATACCGGGAGCTTTTCGTTAAAGTTCCCTTAATTAGATGGGGATTATTAATCATTTGAGAACAATAATATGACCATCGATCAAGAAAGAGATCGATGAAGCGTAAGAACACCCTTATGATATACGTAAGGCATGAAATAGGGCAATCAAAGAGCATGAAAACGTTGAATATTGAGAAATGTGTGAGATGAGATCACATATGTATAGTGGGGGGAATGGAACGATATATTCGTCGTCGGACTGTCCCTTCTTTTTTATTCCATGCATGTACAATCCTCCTTTATGCATTGACTTGGCTACAATACATGCCACTTGGTATTAACCAAACGCCACTTTCTTCCCTTTCAAATAGAATATAAGATTTGATCTTTTATTCATATGGATTTCGTGCTCCTAAACTTCATGGTTTAAGAAAATTATGGTTGTTCACTGTTTGATTTTAATTTTAACGGTAAAGGAAAATTAACGTACAACAAAAAAGTTAAATAAGCATACTGTATAATTAAAATTAAACTGTGAGTGACTAATTTTTTTGAACTATATTGATCTACGGGAACAAAATCTGTTCATGTATATCCATTTGATCAAGACCGAAGGAAAGGACCAAAGCTAGCAGCCATGCATGTGACTTTCTATTGGAAGTATTATCCTGCCAATGAAGTCAACCTGATTGGCACCAGTGGCATCAAACAAGCTCCTTATAAATTTGTTACTGATTACGTTTTGGGACCTGTTAGCATTCAGTCAACGTTAGTGTAGGGCAAAAATTTTGTATTGATTATATTGTTTTTTAAATGGAGAAAGATTAGGCAAGGTACCTACCCTTTTTTGAAGGGGTGAGGACTATTACACTTAGAAATTCCACGCCCGTTCCTCTTTCACTAAATTTACTGATAATAAATGAAAGTGAATGAAAATGATACAATTGGGAGGACAATGCCAGGACTCGCAAAGACAAAAACCATCAACGAAAACGATAATAAGGATAAAATGAAATGTCACGAGCATGACCAGCGGATATAAAATCTGGAACCGTAGACCGCTAGTAATAAGCATAACTATCTGCCCCAAATAAAGCTAAAACATCTGCAACCTGATTTCCTTCCCTATAAAGCATTTGTCGAAGCCGCCAGAGACAATTCTTTCAATCCACTATAAAAAACCACGAGACCGCATTAGGAGCTTTAAAAGGATAGTGAATAACCAACATGGAGTCTGTTTCAATCAATAAATGTTTCCAATCTCTTACCCAAGTTATACGCACGGCCTCAATGAAAGTAAGAATTTCTACAGCAACTAAAGTTACAAATTTTGTGTTAGATGTAAAATCACCAAGTGCCCCACCTTTCGATGAGCGAAAAACTCTCACAATTTTAGCACATTCATTGGCACAAGACCCATCGATATTAACCTTGAGTCACCCGGCCATTAGCAACCTCCAGATGACTGAAATAACACTACTAGAAATTTGGTTATAAGCCACCCTTTTCATTAGTGGCTATTGTCAAGTGTTGCCACTCACATTGGTGGCAAACCTCTATGGCCACCAAGCACCCACTAAACTAGAAGTGTGGCCTATGTAGAGGACTCTATTGTAACAATGGCTACCAATATTGCATTGGTGGGTATGTGAATAGTACAACACTTTTATATTTTTTAATTATTTGTAAAATTCAATATATGTCATTGTCTCTCTTATTAGTGGCTAGATTTGAGACTAACATTGGTGGCTTTCATACTCATACACCCACCAATCCTATGTGTCTCTATTAGGATTAGTGGCTTTACATCTATAGGCACCAAAGTTGGTTTGAGGCTACAACATTCCAAATGGTCTTTAGGTTCGAATTGTATTACATGGCTGTTAAATCATAGCTCTGTATTATATTAAAAATCAGCTTCTTAATATAAACTTCACATGAAATTTAAATTTGCAAAAGAATTCACATTGACAACCAACCACACTTTATATCCCATATGGAATCAATAACAAGGTTTGTCCCTTTTAAAGAAAGCATATTACATTCTGATTTGATGTCCAACACATCCAACTACCCAAGGGTGATGAGGTTACATTTTATAACACCAACAGTACATATGCATATTCACCAACAGCAAACTGAACTAACAAAATCCACCCAATTGGATCTATGTCTTCCTAATGGCATTTGTACTAATACATCAAGCAAAATTCACAAAAAGGATCACAGTTAGCTTATCACTTACTGAAGCCAGTGACATTCACCATGCATGGACGATAGACGATCATCCGTGCCATTATTCTGCAGCACAACAATGTCGACATCCTTAACTTCTCCACTTGCCTGGATCTCCAAACCAGTCCCTTGTTCAATTCTATCCACACAAACCAGTCCCTTGTTCAATTCTATTCACAGAAAAGCACAGTTAACAAATGATTATTCACAGAAAAGCACTTTTACCAAATAATCAAGCAAGCATTTGAATTGTATTCATTCTAACAACAACTAAAACAAAAGTTAAAATTCATCAACAGATAGATAAGCTTACGCACTACATCGCATAATTTCCCTGAAGCTTATAAAATTATGTGCCCAAGAATTTGGGGAGAGAAAGAGATGCAGGAACCTTTAAGTGGAGTTGATGAAGCATTAAATTGGATTCGGAACTTCGAAACCCAGGCATGGTAGAACAACACTATGTAGATACAGAGAGAAAAATGTACAACAACCAAACCCAATTCACCAAAAGGAAAAAAACATTCTGGGTTATGTCTACATAAATTTTTAAAAAAAAAGGTTTAAATCCATTTTTCAGATTCTGAAGAAAAAAAAAATGGAGAACTACACAGCTAGGAAAATTCGAAAACAAAACCATTGGATCTGAAACTATTGCCCGGTTGTTCCGTGAATGTTCGAACTAAAACAATAAAGCCCAAATTAAATATTCAAAAATTGATTGAAAAGTCCTTGCCTTGAGGAGGAAGACGAATGCCAACAACCAGAGAAGCAAATTGGGGAAGGAAGGATATAGAAAGAGAAAATGACTGCCCCCACCCTCTCTCTCTCTCTCCCTGTAATAGTGCACCCAAACCCTATGGAAAATACAACAGTGAGAAAAGGAATTGAATGGAAAATCCAACAGTGAGATAAGGAGTTGTAACCTATATTCATATTAGACATAAGCAACAATATAGGAAAAGATTTAGAAGATTTTATAAAAGTGTAGAGAAATGAGAACCTATGCATGTATAGCACATTTTCTTGAAATGGTTGAAGAACCATTTCAATCAAAATAGAAAGGTATATGCAATTTTTAACACCCCAACCACCATTATCACTTTTATACCCTGTTGTGGTTTCAGAAGCTTCTCATTTTCTTAGTATGAAGCTCATTTTGTGGGATAAAAATTATAATAATAATAACAATAGTAATTCAAAAGGTAAAGGAGATTACCAAGGAAATGAGTTTTAGGTTCTGAATGGTTTACTCATTACCATCCAGTTGGTGCGAAGACTTTCTTTGTTTCATGTTAGGTGATGCACAAACTCTCACAAATGGTGTTCCTGACAACCGACCTTGCTCCTAACAAACTACGAGAACAGAAATTACATCACATGAAAGTAGTTTAAAAAATTTATTTAATCGTAAGTCATAAAACTCGAAACTCTCTATCAAAATAATTCAGAACCTCAAATGGAGAACAAAACTTCTACATTGACAATAACAACCCTGAACAATGAACGAAACATTGAAATGAAATCAAATCATGTGATACCTTTTCAGGTGATATGTCACACCCCAAAACTCGAGGTGTGAGACTAAGAGAAATAACTAGAACAAAGTAGTTGTTCAAGGGTGTAAAACAAATCTCATCTTAAGATTATGTCAACGAAAATTTAAATTTCACAATTCCATTAAATCAAACTACAAAAGCGACCTGAACCGTAAAATTCATTAAAAATAGCTCGTTCAACCAAAACGAGTGAAAATTTCCAGATCCAAAGTAGACACATGAAACTAAGTTGTGTCAAAATTTCATTGATTTTCGAGTTCGGGAAGAATAGGAAAATTTAAAACTAAACCAGGCATGCTGCTGTTTTCCTGTAAAAACAATTTCAGCAGCACCAAATTACTTTGTAAATAAAACTGTGTATATTCCAAAGAACAAAAATCTGAAATTTTGCAAAATGCCACTAAGGTAGTAGATACACACCCACAGTTTTAAACATAACCAAGTTCATCACACACCACTACAAAATACCCAACAGCAAACCCTAATTCAAAGTTAATTGAGGACTTTAATCAGACACTTGGTGCTCAACTCTAAAACTAAAACATGAGCTATGATACTTTCATGTTTCCTACTCCCACCCAAACTAATTCATGGGTTATCACAAGATAGGGAACTAAGCTCATCTTCCTTAGATTTTCTTTTTGACGAATTAAAAGCTAAAAGGGATAAACTCTTTCACCTCCTTCGGTTGGAAGGGAAAGCAGCAAGATGAAAGGGTTTTCTAGAAACCCCATCTTCCTTAAGTCTCACTCACCAACGTCAGTAATCCCTTTTTTTTTCAGATGGTTAAAGTTGCTTCCTTTTTCTCTCAAATGATGGTGGTTTTTTTAGCTGCCTCCCAATCAATGAATTCAAGACAGAGGAGGGCCTAAAAATGGTAGTTTCCTTCATCCACCAAAACCAAACGGAGCTTTACACGTGTGTGGGGACCTTGACCTATCATACATCCTCAGAAACAAAAATAACAATCACTCAAATGGAAAGTACGGAGAAGCACTACATCAAAAGGTCAAGTGGCGTACCATAATTTTGATTCCGATGTAATGGTTGAGAACTTCTGCATCAAAGGCAGCAGCAGCAATAGCAGATGATGATGCCGTGATGGGAGTTCAAATTAAACAGCAAAAAATTAGAGAGAATTGAAGCAAAGAAATACCCAAAAAATTACATTCACATATCCCAAAACAATATAAAACAAAAAAAAATGGAACAGAAATCTGGAAGAAGATGAACAAATCGAAACAAAATTATATGTACTTGGCAATTGAGAAAAACACCCTGTTCACCTTAATTTTTTTAGCAAGAACCCTATTTACCTTAGTTTCACCCACAACCTTAGTTTCACCCACAACCTTCCAAGGCTTCCATTCTTCTCGGCCCAGGTTGGAAACAACCTTGATTCACCTTCCTCGTCTCCAATCTTCGACATGCATACAGAAAATGGAATTAAAATTTGAAATCTAGAATCGATCCAAAAACTGAAAGTTTTTATTTTGAGAAATCACTTACACTAGGGAACAACCATGAGGAGATGATCATTTTTACCTCTTGGTTGAGGTCCAATTTCGGCAGACTTCGCCAGAAATTGGCCGGAATACCCACGGTCACTGTTTATTAGATCTGAAATTGAGAAAATTCAGCTAAGAAACTAACTTGAGGGTTGGAAAGAGGAAGGGAAGAGGATTCTGGAGGTATAGTTTGACGCTTATTGGTGACCGGAGGACGGAGCCCCTGCTGCATGAAAGAGAAGAGGGAGAGAGAGGATACGGGAGGGAGGGGAGAGAGACTGAAAGGAGAAAAGAGCGATAAGAATGAAGGGGATGAGGAATTGGAATTAAAAAGTAGATAACAAAATAAATAACAAAATAAACAATGAAATTAAAAAGTAGAAGAAAAGAAATTTTAAGAAATAAAGATATTTAACAGCCATTAATCATTGGTGGCTCAATGTTGAAGGCCACCAACATCAGCAGCATCCCATGGTAAAGGCACCAATAAATAGCAAGAGTAGCAGCTTTACATCTATGGCCACCAATTGCAAAGGGTGTGTAAAAAATGGTGGCCTATGAGCCAAATTCTAGTAGTGTAAAGGATGGAGCCACAATAAAAAGGGACAAGATACTCAATACTGAGAAAAAAGGCAACGGTGAAAAGGAGAAGCTATCACTCGAAAAACACACAAGAGTCGAGTCACGAAACCTAACTGCTAGCCAGCACTTTGCATAATCCAAGGAAGCAAACTTGCCCTCAAACCGAATTTGATTGCGAATAAACCAAATGCTGTCACATCCCGGCTCGGGGTGGATCACTTCCCGGGCCCGCTCCACCACCATAGCATGATATTGTCCGCTTTAGGCCCCGACCACGCCCTCATGGTTTTGTTTTTGGGAACTCACGAGCAACTTCCCAGTGGGTCACCGATCATGGGAGTGCTCTGACCCCCTTCTCGCTTAACTTCGGAGTTCCTATGGAACCCGAAGCCAGTGAGCTCCCAAAAGGCCTCGTGCTAGGTAGGGATGAGAATATACATTTAAGGATCACTCCCCTGGGCGATGTGGGATGTTACAATCCACCCCCCTTAGGGGCCCGACGTCCTCGTCGGCACACTTCCGGCCAGGGATTGGCTCTGATACCAATTGTCACATCCCGGCCCGGGGTGGATCACTTCCCGTGCCCGCTCCACCACCATAGCACGATATTGTCCGCTTTGGGCCCCGACCACGCCCTCATGGTTTTGTTTCTGGAAACTCACGAGCAACTTCCCAGTGGGTCACCCATCATGGGAGTGCTCTGGCCCCCTTCTCGCTTAACTTCGGAGTTCCTACGGAACCCGAAGCCAGTGAGCTCCCAAAAGGCCTCGTGCTAGGTAGGGATGAGAATATACATTTAAGGATCACTCTCCTAGGCGATGTGGGATGTTACAAATGCCCCATATAAAAGTACAAGCCACTATAATTCAAAGTTTTCAAGTAAAACAAGAAACCTGTAACACTGATTAAACTATTAGAGAGGGACGACAAAAACCCTTTAACAACCAAGACCAAAGACCCACAGTCCAAGAATTACCTTCTTACTTTGTAATATAGCATGTTGTAAGAGTAAATTGTAGACTTTGTTATCATATATATTGGATCTTTTAGAGTTTATCATTAATATTAAGACCACTTTCAAATGACTTCTAACATTTTTTTTTTTTTTTTTTGCGTAAGTAAAATAATTTGCCGAAATTCAACAATCTCATCTTTTACAAAACTATTAATCACGTTTTTTCATTTGTTATGCGAAAGAGCTAATTGGAGCAGTGATCCATGAATTTTGGTCCAATTAGAGTTTTGGTCTCTGAACTAAAAATCTGAGTATTGGATTCTAAACTTGTTATAATGTGGAAATGAGCTAACCAAAAAGACCATTACTCTACATTATAATAAGTTCGGGAACCAATACCCACTGATTTTGAATTCATAAACCAAAGCTCAAATGGGCAAAATAAAAGACCAGTACTCCAATTTTCTCTTATGCGAAATTCTGAAAAAAAATGTTATAAAACCTTCTCTCGTTGAATGAATTTAACTGTTAAAAGCTTCATCCCTAACTCTTTACTGATGTTTAAATATTTCAGCTTAAAATTTTACAAAACTCTCATGTGAGGAGCACAGAGCACTTTCAAAGAGATGATTTTAAACACTTTCGTAACTGCGCACACAAAAAATTATGTGAAAATTCTACATTTATATTTTTCACATAAGTTGTGAGTTATAACTCGCGTTTTTTTTGTCGATTTTATGAATTTTTTTGAAAAACAAACATAAAGTTAACGTATCATTTTCTCCAGCACCGTAAGCAAAAAATTGTGTTTTTAAAAAACCGGGAGCATATGTTGCTGGATATGTAACACTGTTACTTTTCAAATTAAAAAGAAAAATTAAATAAAATTAAGTGAAATGACACGTGTCAATTGATTAGGTGTGATGAGCATACACCATAATTTATGGTGATGAGCAAAAATGCACCATCAATCCCTTTTGTACCGTTTTATAAGATTGACTAGGACAACAAGCTCTTTCACGACTAATTAATCTCCTATCTTGGACGTGGACAAGTGTAGAAGAGAAGCCAAACACTAACTTGGACAAGTGTAGAGGTTGATATCCATTT
Source organism: Heteromeles arbutifolia (assembly GCA_024362995.1). Classification (NCBI taxonomy): domain Eukaryota; kingdom Viridiplantae; phylum Streptophyta; class Magnoliopsida; order Rosales; family Rosaceae; genus Heteromeles; species Heteromeles arbutifolia. Next base: position 9,990,608 of record JANCRC010000012.1, on the reverse strand, counting down.
TTTCAATCAACATGCACTAAAATCTAGTTATCCAATCCAATCCTAAACACCAAACAACCTTAGGACTATGCACAGGCATAAACCTTTTGAACACAAAGTTCAAGTTGGCCAAGATGGAAGCAGAAACGCAAAGGCAAACAGCACTATCATGTATAACTATGTCGCATGTAATGGAGTTCTAAGCACACAGGCAACGAACAAAAAAACCCGAAATTACACTAAACATACTAAACATACGTTTCGACCGAGTTCCCCTTCTCAACCGCAGGGAATTCATACATCATCATCAAACACAACCTTATACCATTGTACAGAACTCCATACCAACCTAATCCTTTACTTTCTCAGCCTTCTTTTTCTCCTTTACGTTCTCCTTTTCGTTCTCATTGTTCCCATCTTTCCCGTATACCTCTTGATAATATTCTTCATCGTCATAGTATTCTTCATCGTCGTAGTATTCTTCGTCATCATCCTCATCGTAATATTCTTGTCCATCATCACTGTCCACCTTACCATTTTCCAGCAGATATTTTTCTCCTGACTGCTGCCCTCGTAAGCTCTCTTGAATTCGATCTCTGATGGCTGTCCCCTGAAACAATCCCACACCAAAACGATTAAGACAGTTTTTACTTGTAGAAATATCAGTCTATATGAAATTGGTAATGCATATATTGTCTTTACCATTTTATGGCAACCTTCTTCAAACATCTCAAGAAATCCAGCAACCCAGCGATCAGCATTTTCTACCCATTCATTACGATGCATAGCAACAGTTTGAAACTAGAATACCGAGTCAGAAATCCACCAGTAAGAACATAAACAATTATTGGAAGGTGAGAAAGTAAATTTACGACATAGTAATTAGCATAGAGATGGTGATGGCTTAATACAAGAACAAAAGTAATTTCTCTCAGATCGGGAGAAACGAATTGATTACTTCAAGATAAAACCTTTCGTTCATGTAAATGTATGTGCGTATGTGGGTTCATACATGAAAACTGAATGTCATAAGACTTATTAAGTCTACTTCAAATCAGGCACCCAAAAATGGCAACGAAGTCCCAAGATTTCCTCTGTATAATGCCAGTTTGAACCCTCAAGACCTCCGGGGTCATTGGCCGTAATCCAAAGTCAACATGATACAAGGAAACCAGCAATGAAATTCATTATTATGGCTGTGATTATGGCAACTCAAATATACTATACAAATGTATTCATGCTAAATCATCCCTTTTCTTTCTTAACCTTGGCAATCAGTAAATTATGATAAGAAGCCCAATTAAGTCCATTCTAATTCTCTCATTACATCCTGCAATTACAGCACAACAATATATTGTAAAATGAGAAAGACATACCTTCTCTCCAACTTTTTCTTGATGTTCCTTCACTTTCTCTTGTAACTTCTTCAATCTCAAGTTCACCCTTAATCGCTTTTCCTGTTTATATCAATCAAAATTAGAAAGATTAGTTTTTTTCATGGAAAACTAGTCGTCTCAAAAGATAGGTCAATTTGGAACAAGAATCAAGAACCCACAAAACCATATTACATAGTAGGAAAATAGAAACTAAAAAAACAAGAAGAATCTTGCCTTCACGAAACTAACGCCAAGCTCTTTTCTTGTATATCCACGATCCAAGTTACGCAACACATACTGGTTATAATCTTTTACAATCCTCATTATAATGTCCGATGTTGAAATTCCATCAGTTCTCTTTGTTTCCTTAAACCTTCCCACGGCTTTGACCTATAAGAAAAGAACCACTCAACAGATTATAGGTTAAAGAAAGAAGAAAAATAGAAACAAAAGAAAAGTACTTTGTCTCGAGCTTACAAATTCGTACACATCTTTCCCAGCTCCACTTGCATCAGCATAACTGTACAAGAAATGCAAAGTACAAAAGAATTCATAATAATTGTCACTTGTAACAAATCTGCGCTTACTTTTAAATCTACTAAGATCTAAGATATACCATGTATTTTAAAAGAATGGAATGCTAAGAGAAATATACTAGAGAAATAGAAAAGAAAAAACATACAAACAAATCTGAAGAATTATTATTATCGATACAAATAATATTATCGTTCCAAAAGTAAAAGTCACCAAAACAGCATAACACTGGAGCTCAAATGTGAGAACTTGGATCAAGAGTCCTTACGGCAGAGAGTCATGGGCTACAAAGTCAATCTCATGCTTGTCAAGAAATTCTTGATTGATCACCCAAGGTGCATCAGGAATGACTTCATCCACCCACCTGCAAACAAAACACATATTTCATGTTCTTGAACACATAACTCATAAATTCTGTCATTAATACACATTACACACACGCATATGGAGTGTACAAATCATGGCTTTACGTACAACTCTACATATCTGGAAAACCCAGATTATAAGGAAAAATTACAATGTGGAGAGGGAGAAGAAGTGAGAGAGGGCATCCATACTTGCAATGGCGAAGAGATTCATAACGTTCAGACTCTGTCATGACAGTTTTGCCTTTGAACTTGTGAGTGGTTTCATCATTACAACAACCGACGAGCAGATAGGTGTTAGGGAACCTGAAATTGCAATTCGAACTCAGAAAATGTGTATGAGCATGGCACAAATCAATTTCACAAGGTAACAGCAACAAAGACATAAAATTGGAGAAAGAGTACCAGAAAAACAACCAGATAAAAAGCTACTCCCGACACCGTATGTCTCGGTTTCTAGTCCTGATAAAGTGTCTAGAAAGATAGCTTACAAGTTTTAACCAAGGAATCATCTTTGTAATTATCCAAATACTTGAAGATTTATATTCCATACGAGCTTATGTCTTATATGAAACAAATAAAATTAACCAAAATGAAGAAGCATGTCTGCATACAAAACACGATTAATCGTCAGATATTTGATCAATATATATAGCAGAAATCAATGAAGAACAAAGCAAATTTCACAGTATAAACAAAAGATCACAGCAAAATAAAAGATACCCAGATAACAAATAACACAAAAGCTACGAAATTCATGAAAAAAAACGAAGTAATGGTCGGAAATAAGAGCAACCCAGATTTCAAAAGCCAAGAAAAACACAGAATCAAAGCAACAAACGGCAATTGTAAATGATGAGTTCGAATTCGAGAGAGAGAGAGAGAGAAAGACTGACGATTTCTTGGCCTGCTCGAGCGAGCGAGCGTGGCCGAAGTGGAAGAGATCGTAGATCCCATCGGCGTAGACACGAACAAGGCGGTCCGGCTGATCGACGGGGTTGGAATTCGAATTGGTACTGCCGTTGCTGGTGCCGTTAGTGTGATTGGGCTCGACCTCTGCCATCCGAATCCAATAAGAAAATGGAGTTTGGGCTTTTAATTTACCAATTTACCACCTCCGCCACTACCACCACGACCTCTGCTGCTTCTCCCTCTCTCTCTCTCTCTATTTGTTGTGCGTCCCCTGGTAAACAGAACGACCTCAGAAAATACGCGGTAATTCCGCGTGCCCTTCCAATTTGTTGTTACCTTCTTTTTCTTCTGTTTTTTTCGTAGCGGCAAAGGACATAAAGGTAAATTTGATATGTATTCCACATGAAGTGAGGCATAGGATCCATGATCTTGGTGTAAAGTTAAATTCTGTAGCATCTTTCAAAAATGGATGCTTATTTATTTATTACGCGATCGAGGCATTAGGTACGGTCGGGGAATTTAAGTGGGATATGCTAATTTTAGAATTTTCAAGAAAAAGGTTAATGGCGTTGTGAAGGTAATCTAGAGGCGGAGTTGGAAATTCTTGAGACGGAGTTGGAAACTGAAGGAAGAAGGGGTACTTGTTAAAGTTTAAGATTTTTGTGTCACAAATTAGGCTAATCTTTAAAAAAGCGCTAAATTTGTCTATTCATATTGTTTTGATGAATAATGGAAACACTTATTTGAATGGGTCCCCGTTTGTAGCCGTTGGATCAAATTTCAATATCATGGATTTTCTGATTTGATGGATTAGCAGGAAGGGAGATGATTCCTTTCCCCGTTATTATAACAACATAGAAGCAAATGATATAAAAAGAACATGATACCCTTATAATGAATTTATAACTTAAATAATTAAGAATATTTATTTCGTACCAGAGGTTTATATTCGATTTCATCCTACCCTTCTACCTGAGGCCTTGAATCGTGCCAAACTTATCCTATTTGAATGGTGACATTGAAGTAATCTATATGTAAAGTAATTTTAATTGAGCTGGGAACGCGACCATGTACACTAAGTATTATTATACAAAATGGTTGGAAATTGTTTTTTCAAATTCGACCACTTGTATTATACAAATTGGTGTACTAGACGGTGTTTCCGTCTCTTTTAGCTTGTCAAATTCAATTGATGCATTTTGAGACCTAATGATGGCGTGTCTTTATTTGTTGAGTATTGCAAATCAATGAATCATGTTCCTATTTGATAGAATGTTGTCATGTACATTGATTAGAGGGTGAACAATTAATCACAATATTACATTTGGAAGAGATAAGAAAAAGACTCAAAAAAGAGTCTAATTAATCAATTAATAATTAATATTGGATTGCAACCAATCTCCCCCATCAATGAAAGACACATTAAGGAAAAGAGAAGCTTGTGTGTCATTGAGCTTCTGTACATAAGGCGCACGCAAGCTCATATTTGCTCCTGCACCTGAGCAATTGTATTCTCCATAGAAAATAGTCCTGCATGCATTTATACAAATGATTAATACTTCAATTAGATTAATTTTTGTGATTAATCAAATTATCAGTTTTTTTAAATGAATATTGATTAATTGAGGGGTCCTTGAAAACCATTAGGCGTTTTACCGCAGTGGTAAAAAGTAATCATGCTTATTCACTTTGGTGCGAGTTCGATCTCCACCCATCTCCTTCCCCCTCACAACTAATAATTTAACCCATTAACACTCTCGTTTGTCAAAAAAACAAAAAACAAAACAAAACAAACAAACTTAAAAACTGTTACTAAACAAATTTTCAATTTTGAGTTTTTGATCTAAAAGGGCTATCAAAACTCTTGTAAACTCTTGTAGTAATGTTTACGTACTGGTCTCTTGTTGGATCATTAAAGTCATTCCACCCTTCAGGAGCTATAATGTCAGTCATGGTAGTGCTGGCAAAAACCACTCGAGAGAAAGGCCTCCATGCTCGACCCAGCCATACTCTTCCAGTCCCTCCAATAAAGCAGTTGACAAATGCATAGCCGGTGTTGTCATCCTTGGAGGCTCTGCCGTGCGCTGTAACCGCGCCGTTTATGCTCTGTGTTCCTAGGGGTACTGGGTTTGACATCGAAATCAATTGGCAATTCTGTGTCAAGCAGTTCAGGAAGCACACTGGTTAATTTAGTAGTTTTATATATCAGTTCGTCATAAAAAAATTTACTTATATGTTATGTATGAAAAAAAGTACATGGTACATTGTCGGTATTATTAGTTCATATATTATTAGGTTAAGGAAAATACATGGCTCTTTGCCATGAAGGAGCATCATAGTCTGGTCGTGCAAAGAACTTTTTGTTTTGTGATTTTAATGAATTATTTCTATTTGTGTCAAACTGTGGTTTGTAGGTAAAGAGGAATCCCGCAAAGCATTTTCTCTCGCAATCACAGGATTAAAAAAAAATTGCATATCAGAAATGAGAAGGATTACCTCATACAATGACCTTCCATTGCCAAAGATGAAATCAATGGAGCCCTGGATATAGCAATCCTTGAAGTAATGGCGGCCCCTGTCATCGTGAAGGGTGTCTTGAGCTCCAAAGAACCCACAACCCAAGAATGCTGCTTGGTCTCCTGATATTCTAATCGCTACAGCTTGAGCTCCCACATCTCCAGGCTTCGGAATTGGAGCCACATTCTTGTTTCATAATTTCCATTTGGATATGTTAATATCTGTATTAAACAAATAATAAATCATAAAATTAATGGATTGATGCAATTTGTACACTGTGTTGCTCACCATGAAGCTTATGTTCTTGGCAACAAAGTTGACAGCAAAAACTTGAACTGAGCCACTGTAAAATGTGCCATGCGCTGAATTGGCTGTGTCGTTCCATGATATTGCAGTCGTTTCATACCCTTGTCCTTGAAATGTTATATTTGGTTTGGTTTTTGGAACCGTGACTTTCTCACTAATTACATTGTGGACAAAATAAATGATCAAACTTTAAATAAGAAAAAGAGTTCTTCATATATAGGTCCGTAAAACACTTAAAAAATATGAGGTGGCAACGTATGTTTGGCCCCTTGCTCAAACGCTAAGTTTGTGCGAAGGGATTTTTTCTATAGTCTGATTCTTTTGCGTGGTTCTCATTAATATCAATTATGAGAAGACAAAACTAACTAAGTATTAAAAATTTGAAAAAGAGTTGGAAATCAAGGAATTGAAAAGCTAATTAACTTACTAGTAAATGCCCTTATTAATCCAAATTATTGTTCTCTTCGGGCTAGGAGTTGGAACTGCATCAACAGCTGCTTGAACAAATGTGAAACTGCAACACCCATTTCGATCAACACAAAGGTAGGAGGTTGTGTTGGTGTCTGGAGGAGGAAAACCACGTGGAAAATCATCACAAATGGATCCTATTTTTCCCCCATCCTCATGTTTTTTGTGATGCCTAGCAAATATGTTTTGTGGGATGAGAAGAGAAATAATATTGGGCACTGAGGATGAGGTGGTGAGATCACTAAGGTTGACAAAGTATTTGAGGGATGGCGATTTTGGAATACTGATGAGATTTCGAGATGCCAATAAAATTGCAAAAATGGCAAAAAAATATGTTAGGAATATGGTTTTGAGACTCATTTTTTCTGATTGAATTATGGAGGGGGAAGATGGAGAGGATTTGAATTCAATGGATGGATAAATAACTAGACATGTATGCACTTGAAGTGAAAGTATTGATGGAATGTCTTGCAAATCACCCTGTCCCTGTGTATCTTAGGGGAATACATTTCCAACCCTTAGCTACCAAACTTCTTTTTCCCCAAACAAAAACAATTAGTCTGGATACAATTTAGAATGTGGCAAGGCATATATTATTATTTGGTCACAAATACACTTAGTAATTAATTAAAACAACATTATTGTGGAGCAAAAGGAAAAATGTTTTCAAAACTCCAGTTAAACTTCGAGAGATTTTTCAGTGTGTCAAGAATACGGACCGATGTACTAAGTGTAATAAGTACAGGGGTTTTTATATATGCTCTAGTATAAACATATATATATATATATATATATATATATATATATATATATATATAACTGCGCTCACCTAATCTTAAACCCATCAACCAAAAAAACACTAATCTTAAACCCATCTACCAAAAAAACCCTAATCTTAAACCTTGCCATGCAGTGTCTGCTAGATGCGCAATTTGCATTACGGGAATGCAAATTCTACTCTTATATAAAGCTTCATTATGGCATGCAGTAATTCGAGTTAGCCCCAATACGATCATAGATCACGGGTCGCCAAGTAAACTTTTTAAATTTGTTACAAAACAACTTGGATAGTTGGATTTCGACCTGTAAGTCTCTAGTCGGAGTACTGGTTTGATACTAAGTTGCTTTTATAAAAAAAAATGAGCTTATTCTCACAGCACAACAGAATCAGTTTTTTTTTCAAAGCACAGCAATACCAAACCAGCCCTAGTCAACCCTTAACTGCATCAGACTCCAACTGATCAAATTGTACTAGGATTAATTAAAATGGTATATATATTAGTCTTTTAAGAAGAAGAAAAAATAAGAGCCACTTAGTATTACGGTCTCGTGGTATTCCTCTTCACTTGTAAGTGAGAAGACTTAGGTTCGATTATCGCTAAAGATGAATTTGACTCACATTATTGCTAGCCAATTCTAAGGCTAATCCCACCCCCTCCCCCTAATGTAGATAATGCTTATTGAAGATGTGATCACTGGAGGAGCCACGTTAAGGGCTACCCTGGCTAGATAAAAATTTACATGTAATTTTTATTGATTTTCGAATGTAGCTCATTATATATTTAGTCACTGATCCGAATTCTCTCGATTAATTATATAAACTTATATAATACAATTTACAAACCATCTATTTTCTTACATCCTTTATTTCATCGCTTCTTGTACATGTACAATTTTGAATTTGTTTGAATTTTAACACGTGCATTTGTTTAATAACGAAAATTCTTGGCTCACCTTGTGAAAAATTTCTTAAGCTTACTGATACTGTGAAAAATGCAGTATTAAGTTTCTTTGTTTATAAAGATTTAATCTTTAAACTAGCTCACCCGATAAAAAATTCTTAACCCTGCCGTGATCTCAATATATATAATCAAACTTTAATGTTTCTCATAACATACCACGAAGTCAGAGTGGATAATCAATATTATACAAATCCACGTGTTTGACATGGCCCCAAGAACAAGTTTGAAAGTTGAGGTTGTGCTAATGATGCTCCCGGGACGAATGAAACTAAGATAAACCAATCAAAGATTGATGTAATCTTTGGTGAATCAGAAGGCACCCACTTAAATTCAAATAAGCAAAGATTAGGGCATATATTTGACTTCGTAAAAGTGTACAATTTCTTGCCTTTTACGCCAATTGGGTCCCGTGATGAGCTCGCATTCACCCCCTCTTCCCTCTCCATTTCTCTCTCAAAAACAACAATCGCTCTCAACTCAAGAAGCGCCGGACGCGCCGCCACTCCCGTTCCCGCTTTTTGAAAGAAGAAAAGATTTTGCAGATTACAGTGCTCATTTCTTTCTTTTAAGGATTTTTAGCTAAAATGGTTCATAAGATTTACATAACTCATCACTTTGATTCCTAAGATTTGAAATCAATAGAAGTGGTCTCTAAGTTTGTCATTCATCCATCATTTTGATCATTCCTTGAAAAATTATGTTAAACAAGGGTCAAATGACAAAAATACTCTCAATTTAATAAGCAATTGACCAAAATGATTTGACAAAAATTGTGGGTGTTCTTATCATTTTATCCTTATTTAATGATGATTTTGCAAGGAATGACCAAAATGATTGATGATGGACAAACTCAGGGACCACTTCTATTGATTTTAAATCTCAGGAACCAAAATGAAGAGTTATGCAAATCTCAGAGATTGTTTTGGCTAAAAAGCCTTCTTTTAATTAACACATACTTTTATTAGAAGAGATAGTTCTAATCTAAACAAAAAAACCCTAGCCGCTCCTGTTTTTCTCTCTCGCAGGAACCCCCCCCCAAAATTCCTAGCCTTCATCGCCGACTCCTTCCTCTGGTTGGAGTCGGCAGGCTATCCCTTGCTGCTACCCCGTTTTCTTCTCCTTTCTAGTCTGTTACCCTCGCCCTCAGGTCATCCTTCTTCCCCCTCCGCCCTTTTTTCTCCTGCTGCAACCCATCCCGCTACCCACAACCTCAAGTCATCCCTCTTCCCCTGTCACGTTTTCCCTCCTCTATTTTTTTTCTGCGGTGCTTTATTTCTATTTTCCTTTTGGCCTTCTTTGAGCTTTGTCTCAGTTTGTTTGAGCTTTGTCTCAATTCTCTGAGCTTGTCTCATATCAGAACCTGTAGACACCTCTCCTGCTCCGATGTTTCCTTCCGTCGTGTGTCTACAACTACCAACCACTGCTACTCAGCCCCAGGTGCTTCTCCTCGGTGACATGCTTGGGTTTTGGGTGGCTGTGAAAGTGCTTTTTGCACTATTTGGTAGGATTATGGGAGCGCTCACAGCGCTGGTGGCTCGCTCACCCCCATTTTCCGTTGATCCGATTTCTGTTTTTGGTTCGATTTTTGGTGGTGGTGGCCTACCGTTGGAGGTGCATCAGATTTGGTGGTGGCTGATGGCTTCCTCTTTATTTTTAGGGTTTCTGTTGTTTTTTAGCTATGTCTTTTAGGCTTTGTGTTGTATTTACTTTTTCCTGAAGGGCTTGTATTTCGGTTGTGAGATGTCTTTTGGGCTCTCTTTTCCTTGTATTAGTCTCTTTGTTTAATGGAAAAGTAACTTAGTTTGTCCCATAAAAAAAAGGTTCTATTCTAAACTATTAAAGGGACGGAGAGAGGTCGAACTTAAATGCAACGAAATTAATAATATGAAAGCCTAGCTAATGAGACAATTGACCACATGCTTTTTACATAGTTAGTAAATTCGCATTTAATACAGTATTATACACATATGTACGTATGTGTTAAAAAATGCTTCTGTTTTCGTACACTTTTTTTTTGCTAAAAAAAAATATAAAGTACTATACACGTATTTCCAAGTTTATTACGCGTTATTTTGACACATTTTTTTTATAAGGGTTTTATTCACAAATGGTAACACATCATTTTGGTCCCTGACATTGAAAATCAATAGAAATGGTCCCTGAGATTATCCACCATCCATCATTTTGGTCATTCCGTTAAAAACTCCGTTAAGTGTCCCGAAGCTCTTGGCCGGAAGTTTGGGCAATTTTCAAAGCTTCGTAACTCAATCATTTCTTAACCAAATTCTACCCATAATATATCAAAATGAAGATAGGAAAGTGTAGAATAAGATTATACCATTTGGAAGTCCAATGGTTGCCAGAGATGGCCGAAAGATAGCCTTAAAGTTGACTGGTCCGAGTGAAAACTTGAAAACTCGCCGGAAACTGGGTAAACTTTAAACTTTCATAACTTCTTCAATACTCAACGAAATCAAGTGATTCAAAAACAAAAATCATACTTTTCGACGAGATGAAAAGAATGGCAACCTTTTTCGACAGCTAGGTCGCCCTGGTTTGGCCAGAAAATGGCTCGAAAGTGGCCATATTGGTCTTGAGTTAGCCACTTTCAAGCTGTTTTCCAGCCAAACCAGAGCGAGTTAGCTGTCGAAAAAGGTACCATTCTCTTCGTCTCGTCGAGAAGTATTTTAATTTTTGTTTTTGAATCACTTGATTTCATTGAGTATTGAAGAAGTTATGAATGTTTAAAGTTTACCCAATTTCCGGCGAGTTTTCAAGTTTTCACTCGGACCAGTCAACTTTGAGGCTATTTTCTGGTCATCTCCGGCAACCATTGGACTTCCAAATATATATAATCTTATTCTACACTTTCCTATCTTCATTTTGATATATTATGGGTCGAATTTGGTTAAGAAACGATTGAGTTATGAAGCTTTGAAAATTGCCCAAACTTCCGGCCAAGAGCTCGGGGATACTTAACGGAGTTTTTAACGGAAGGACCAAAATGATGGATGGTGGACAATCTCAAGGACCATTTCTATTGATTTTCAATGTCAGGGACCAAAATGATGTGTTTGATCAATGTCAGGAACCATTTGTGATAAAAACCCTTTTTATAAAGCATATAAATTTATGGTTTTTTTTTTATATTTTTAACATATTTTCGAAATAAATAAATAAGTATTTTAAACAATGTCGAGCTGAATATTTCAATTTTGAGAAAATTGTAGCAATGGTTAACTTCAACCCAATTGAAGCAATGGTCCATCAACTAAAAATCCATAACCATTGGTCCCTTAACTCATCAAAACGTGCAGCTATGGTCCTTTTCGTCAACTCCATCAAAATTTTGTCAAAATGAGTCATATTGGAAGGACCATTGCTACAATTAGGTTAAAGTTGAGAGACCATTGCTCTAATTGAGTTAAAGTTAAGGGGCTACTTATCCAATTGGGTTAAAATTGAGGGACTACTTCTCCAATTTTTCTCATTTGGTTTTCCATATTTGTCCCTTAATTCAACCTCACGTGTGTGACAGGTGACTCATTTTGACAGAAGTTCTGACGGAGTTGACGAAAATGACCATAGATTCACGTTTATTGAGTTAAAGTTAAAAGACTACTTATCCAATTGGGTTAAAATTGAGGGACTACTTCTCCAATTTTTCTCATTTGGTTTTCCATATTTGCTCCTTAATTCAACCTCACGTGTGTGACACGTAACTCATTTTGACAGAAGTTCTGACGGAGTTGACGAAAATGACCATAGATTCACATTTTGATGAGTTAAGGACCAATAGTCATGAATTTTTAGTTGAATGACCATTACTTCAATCGAGTTAAAGTTGAGGAACCATTGCTACAATTTCCTCTTTAATTTTTTTAGCAAAGTTATACCACGTATTTTTCATGTACTATACACTTTTCGTTATTTTAGTAATTATGGTTTCTTAAACACATTCTTCAATTCTCGATCACCCATGCATTTAGTGACATTTTAAAATTCTTAAACACATTCTTTGTTTCTTGATCACCATGTGCAAATTCTTTTTCCGAGTACTAATTTTATTTCTGGAAACGTGAAAACAAAAAAATTAAGAATAATTATTTTGGTCATAACTTTTGGGCTATGTGGATGTTATTATATATCTATGCATGGAAGTCATGGGACTCTTGCATAATTGCATTTCATCCTCCGACGGCTGCCCCATCGCCGCCTTTGTTTTTTGAACAAATTAAAAATGCTAGCGGTTTAGATTAGTTACCAGCTAGCTAGTGTGTTAGGCGAGCTTTGAAGGACTATATATATATATATATATATATTAAAGCTGTTGAATATTCTTTTTTTGGCAAATGTTGAATATTCTTTGTCACTAAAGATCTCTTAAGATTACCGTTTTTAGTGTTAGGTTAAATTGCAAAACCCTCATCTTACTTAATTGAATTTACTTGGCAACGTAACTAATGACGCATACATACCGCGTCAATTAAGAAGTTTAGTGTGATAAAATCAATAATTGACATGGTGTGGTACACATCACTTGCCATATTATATGATATATTAATGCGGTACAAAAAATGTGGTCTTCCACTACTATTCATATAAAGCAGTATGTCCAACAAGAATGATTGATATATACAGTGTATTTATATGTAATGTTGAACAAGAATATATCATGTCAAAAAATTAATCGACAAAATAAAATACTATATATAACGAATGATTCTACTCCTAACTGCACATAGATCTTTCGTTTTAAATCCTAACACATTATGCGCTAGTATATAGGTGATAAGATGCAAATTGGGACATTATCAGTGTCATTTATTAGTTGTGGGCTGCTTGACCGTCTCTTTAAATTATTGACATATAGTATTCAATCTAATGAAATTAATAAATAAAATGACAGTGAAAATTCAAACTCATAACCTATTATAGAAAAGTATCACTGAATTAATAGCTAATTGTATTAGTTTTGTACTTTTTGTTTTTTTTTTTTTTGAACAAACGGTATCTTCTACACTAAAAGGGAGGAGGTTAGGCTAAGCTTCACAATGAGCTAGCAATAATGTGGTTTAAATTCTCCTTTGGCGAAAATCAAACCTAAGACATCTCACTTACAAGTGAAGAAGAATACCATTATATCGTAGTACTAAGTGGCTATTAGTTTTGTACTTAAATTATCTAGAAACGTTTCGACCCTAAATATTGAATCTCACAACTGAAACAACCAATCACTCGCAGGCGCTTTGCATTTTATGTCAGAAACTTGACGCAAGAAAAAGAAACAAGCTAAAACTAGTTAGAGCATCCTTAATCAAATTACAAAATTAAAAAAGATATTAAGAATTGAACAATTAACACCATTGCATATGAAAAGAAGACATTTGGTATCAAGTCCGCTGAAAAAGATAAAAGATAAATATATATGTTTTTCATATATACACACACACATTGGTCAAGAATTTTGTCCCTAAGATAAGTCAGTCTACCTAACTTTTATGCTTTAAGTCCCCTCAATTTTCTCAAAACATGTAATTCCTGTTCTCATTGGCAGAAGTATTAGAAGTGGGCGGCCTAGCAGAAGAAGGCACTTGGGATGCAGCACCCTCCCTCAGAAACTCATGATGATCATGATCGGACGACAGTCCCATCACCATGTTTGTGGGTCCCTCTCTTGATGACAATCTCTCAAGAAACCCATGATCTCCACCGTTAACGTTGTCGTTGTTGTTGTTCAGCGAAAATAAGTATTGCTGGCTCTGACGTTGTTGGTATCGTTGCTGTTGTTGTAAGAGTTGTTGCTGCTGAGGCTGTAGAGGATAGTACCCCGCCGGACCGGGAGGCACCACAAAGCTTTGTGGCCTGGTGGGGCCGAGGCCAAAGCTAAGATTCGACGCACCAGTGGGAAACGACGCCGTAGTAGGACCCCCGGTGAATTGCTGCACCATGGCACGAAAGTTGGTAGTGTCCGTGTTGAGTAGCGTGGTGGGAGTTCTTCTTGAGGCTCTAGACCTTTTCCGAGCCGGCTTCGAAACTCGGCCTTGATCCGGGCTCAAGCTGTTGTTGTTGCTGGAGCTTGGGTGACCTGAACCGGCATGACCCGGTAAAGATGAAGTTGTAGTGGTCGTGGTGACGTCGGTGGCATCAGAGACTTGATCATGGCAAAACATTGAAGCAGGAGTAGAAGAATTGAGGTTTTGGGTGTAGAATTGGAGCCACTGATCATTAGGGTTATTGGACATGGTTCCGGTACTACTACTCATTGTCGAGAGAGAGAGAGAGAGAGAGATGAGGAAAAACAGTTTTTGAGTTTAGGGTTAGAGGGAAGGAATGAGAGGGTGGGTAAGCTATATTTATCAATGGTGGGAATGGTGTCAAAGGAAGACTTTTATGGGATGATCGTGACCGTTGATTTGGGATCGATGGGTGTATGTCACGTGATATGGCACGTGAGGGTGGTGGCTGTGGGCAGGAAAAATAAAAGATGTTTGGCAAATGAAAAATAGCTTAGCTTTTAGGTTTAACTGGAATTTAATTGTATAAAGCATATTAGTGAGAACGGTGGCGTCTACTGTGTGCATGGTTTCCTGGAAGCAACACATAGGCAGACGAACGCCAGCATGATAATGGTTGCGTCAGCACGGTGGTGGCCACGTCAGAAAGAGACCGGTGGTGGTGGTGGAGGAGGAGGTAGGTGACCTCACTTGTGACACCTGGAAGATTTCTTTACGGCCGCAATGAAACAACTAGCTAAGCACCTTCCAGCTTCCAAATCCCTCGTATTTATTTATTGGATAAATTAGGTTCACATTGTTCTTTTTGTTACTCCATTGAATAAAATCCTATTCATTTTCAATTTTTGATCAAGGTCCTTGAGTATTAATAACATCATTAATTATTTGAATAATAAAATATTTTTATTTTTAAATATAT
The DNA here is from genome assembly GCA_024362995.1 of Heteromeles arbutifolia. Classification (NCBI taxonomy): domain Eukaryota; kingdom Viridiplantae; phylum Streptophyta; class Magnoliopsida; order Rosales; family Rosaceae; genus Heteromeles; species Heteromeles arbutifolia. The sequence continues at coordinate 9,975,473 of JANCRC010000012.1, read as the reverse complement.
TCCTTTGGTGTTAAAAATGTTACAATTATTATATTAATATTTATGGCTAAATTTTTTATCATATATTTTTATTTTTAGTTTGTAACTATTTTTAATTTGCAAATATTTTTTAATTTGTACCAATTTTCTTTTCATTTTTAATTTGTACCCATATATTAGTTTCTTTTTGTGCCCATATTTTTTAAAGTTTTATTTTGTGTTTGTACCCATGCGTGACATTGTATATTTAATCAATGATAGACAAATTATGTCACATCACGGCCCTGGGCGGATCACTTCCCGGGCCCGCTCCACCTCCGTAGCACGATATTGTCCACTTTGGGCTTACCATTCCCTCACGGTTTTGTTTCTGGGAACTCACGAGCAACTTCCTAGTGGGTCACCCATCATGGAATTGCTCTGGCCCCCTTCTCGCTTAACTTCGGAGTTCCTATGGAACCCGAAGCCAGTGAGCTCCCAAAAGACCTCGTGCTAGGTAGGGATGAGAATATACATTTAAGGTATATTTATGTTTTGTGCCTAAACTTTGTATCATATATATATATATATATATATATATATATATATAGTTTGTACCCACTTTTAATTTGCAACATTTTTTTTTTTTAAATTTGTAGTATTTTCTTTTTAGTTTTATATTGTACCCATGTATTAATTTCTTTTAGCGCCTATATTTTTTTTTTTAAATTCATATGTACTCATAATTTTTTAATCTTTTATATGTACCCTAATTTATATATAATGTACACATTCTTCTTTATTAATGTACCACTTTGTTATATGTGAAATGTACCAATTTTTTTTGTAAAATGTACCAATTTTTTTAACACTATGGATACATTCTTTTGCCATTTATTATTTCTTATTTTTACATAGTTTTTATCCATTTATTCAATCAAAATGTTTGAATTTTTTTATTGTAACCGTTTCTAATGTATTATTATAATGAGAGATTTTAAATTTATAGGATTATAAATCTCATAAAATATCAAACAATTAATGTCAAAACTATAAAAATATAAATATTAATAGTAATATAATGAGGTGTACAAAGTCAAAGGACTTTGATCAAACTTTGCATACCATTAAGGTTTTAATCAAAGAATGTTAAGGATTAGGGACTGCATCCAAAGTATCCCATATTTATTTTAATAGCATTTTTCTTTGGTCAATTATTTCCTTTTAAAGCATATGCATGAGGTATTCCGGTGCTTTCTAGTTTCTAGTTGATATAACTTGGTTCTAATAATAGTGTACCTTTTTATATATTGTGCTAAAAAAATGCATATACATGTTCCTGGATAGTTCAAGCATTAAGAAACGATTTGCCCTATTACTTGACTCGTTTTTTGTTGGCTGAATAAAAGTCGAGCTGTTGAGCAGAAACCAACAAAACTCTAGGTCACATTTTGGCCAAATCCTTTTTTATTGTTGTTGAGATAAATCCAGATCATAAACCTAACAAGCATAAGTGGTGGAGACGTACAAGTTCAGGCATGTTTATTTAGGAGGAATGAATTCGTAAAGAATGAGTATCATTTTCATTTTTCTCTTACTAACAATCACAGATTTGACAGGAATCAGTGTAATTCTTGTGAGGATGTAAAGGTAAAAGAGTATCACATCGGTGAAAGGAGAAACGCCGTGCAAGGACTTATAAGGTTGAACTACTCTCGATATTGCCACTTAATTTTATGTTGGAGCCACAACTTTCTTCACAGTAATATAATAGGTTGGCCCAAGTGTGAAACCTAACGATCACACATACTCCACATCACCTAATTTGTGTTTTGGGTAAAGTACAAAAAACTACCTCAACTATTGATGTCACGACACTTTCATACCTTATCTTTTTAAAATGACAATGTCATACCTCATCTTACAAATTTGTGCCAATGTCATACCTCCGTCAATTTTTCTGTTAATTTCTCGGTTAAATGCTGACGTGGCTTGATTCGGGACCCACCTTCTATTAAAAAAATTATTAAAAACTAAAAAAAATCATTTAATATTTTTTAAATATTAAAATAATAATAAAAAATTAAAAAAATAAAAAAACCAAACAAAACTTCCCCCTGCGCGCCCTCTCTCTTCTCCCCCATCTTCATCTCCCTTCCTCTTCTTCCTATGCCTACTGCAACCCAGAAAAAAGAAACCCCCCCCCCCGCGCCCTCTCTCTTCTCCCCCATCTTCATCTTCTTTCCTCTTCTTCCCCCTATCTGCTGCAACCCAGAAAAAAAAAGAAAAAAAAACAAACAAACAAACAAACAAAACTCCCCCCCCCCCCGCGCGCCCTCTCTCTTCTCCCCCATCTTCATCTCCTTTCCTATTCTTCCTACCTTCTGCAACCCAAGAAAAAGAAAGGAAAAAAAAAATATACACAAAACTTTGTGCCCCCCCACCTCTCTTCTCCACCATCTTCACCTTTTTTCCTCTTCTTCCCCCTATTTGCTACAACCCAGAAAAAAAAAAAAAAAAAAAAAAAAACCAATTGTCTTCCCCCACACCCACCCTCTTCCCTCCTCTACACACCCCACTCCTTAAATCCACACCCATTCCTCTTCTTCCCCCTATATGCTACAACCCAGAAGAAAAAAAAAAAAAAAAACAAACAAACAAACAAAACTCCCCCCCCCCACGCGCCCTCTCTCTTCTCCCCCATCTTCATCTCCTTTCCTCTTCTTCCTTCCCAGGAAAAAGAAAGAAAAACCTCTCTCTTCTCCCCCATCTTCACCTTCTTTCCTCTTCTTCCCCCTTTCTGTTGCAACCCAGAAAAAAGAAAAGAAAAAAAAAAAAAAAAAAAAAAAAAAAAACCAATTGTCTTCCCCCGCACCCACTCTCCACACCCAACCTCGCACCCACCCTCTTCCCTCCTCTACACACCCCACTCCTTACATCCACACCCATTCCCCCCCTTTTCTCCACCCCCAGGTTCTCAACCCGCGGAATCGGCCTGGCGAACGGGATCTGAGGTTTTTTTTTTTTTTTTTATGGGTTGCAGGTAATGGTTGTGAGGGTGGGTACAGAGGGTTTAGGGAAGACACGAGGGGGGAAGAAAGGGATGAGTTGCAAGGAAGGGTGGGTCGGGGAAGATGAAGATAGGTTTTGTGGTTTTTTTTTTTCTTTTTTTTTTCTGGGTTGCAGCCATGGTCTAAAATATCCATAATATCCCGATATTTCCATCGAAATTTCCGTGTTTTTGGACTACCGATATTTCCGATGTCATCGATATTTCCATCGAAATTTCCGTATTTTTTAAATTTCTATATTTAAAAAAACACCAAGGGGATTTGAACCCCTCCCATTTTACTCCTTCAACACCTTGACCACCATATCACTTATATTTTTGTGAAAATATGCTAAAATATTTATATATTTTCTACACTCACAATGTTTGCCAGCTCGCTATATAACTTAAATCAGTTAAATCCATCATACAATGCATTTCCTTCCAATTTTTTATGATAAACTAATAGATAATTGACTAAATAAACATCCTGCAAAGTTTCAATAAAAATTTCCAAGTTTTTCTTACAATTTCCATGGTTTTTATTCAATTTTTATCGATATCGATAATACCCCGATATTTCTATCGAAATTTCCGTGTTTTTGGACTACCGATATTTCCGATATCATCGATATTTTAGACCATGGTTGCAGCAGATAGGGGGAAGAAGAGGAAAGAAGATGAAGATGGGGGAGAATAGAAAGGGCACAGGGGGGAAGGGACAAAGTTTTTTTTTTTTCTTTCTTTCTTTTTTCTGGGTTGTAGTAGGTATAGGAAGAAGAGGAAAGGAGATGAAGATAGGGGAGAAGAGAGAGGGCGTGCAGGGGGAAGTTTTGTTTGGTTTTTTTTTTTTAACTTTTTTTTATTATTTTAATATTTAAAAAATATTAAATGATTTTTTTTAGTTTTTAATAATTTTTTAATAGAAAGTGGGTTCTGAATCAAGCCACGTCGGCATTTAATTGAGAAATTAACAGAAAGACTAACGGAGGTATGACATTGGCACAAATTCGTAAGATGAGGTAGGCATTGTCATTTTAAAAAGATGAGGTATGAAAGTGTCGTGACACCAATAGTTGAGATATTTTTTTGTACTTTACCCTTGTGTTTTTCACACAGGTGAGGGGAATGTGAAGATGTGAGATTGAAAGGAGAAACCTTGCATTAAATCTCTATATCTAATAAATTAGTATTAATCGTTTAACCAAAAAAATAATTATATATATATATATATAAGTATATAAGTAGGCCTTATTATTTTTAATGAAAAAGGTAATTCAGTTTATCTACCAAAGATAGAAAATTATTCAGAATGGCATTAACTCCAAAGAATAGGAGAAACAGTATTTCATCTTTCTCTTGTCATTTGATAATTTTCTTACTTTTTTGTGCTGATTGGAGCCATCTGATTCAGCCATGGCTGGCTGTAGACTTTCCACTTTAAAAGGCGATATAAAATTCTGAATTTTCCAGAAGTTCAAGACCAAACTATATAGTTCTATGCATTGGCTTTGTGTCTCATGTCCTGAAACAATCATTTTTTGAACTAAGAATATGAACCACGCAGAAAGATAAACAAACCAAAGTCGTCTTTGATTATTGGTTCTCCAATTTCCTCCTATGTTTATGGATGTAGACTTTTCTACTTTGAATGTTCTTTAGTTTATGTCGATTTTTCTTCTTCTCATCATTCCAATGACTATTATTCTGTTCAAATCAAGCAGACAAGTGTTGGATGAACAATGTTTTGGCTCCTATATAGAGAGTCCGGATCCTCGTCGGATACTCTTTGTGAGGATCCCGATGATCCATGAATTATGTTCGTTCATCGTACATCGTGCAGTCAGAAATCATTTTAAATATTTTTATTTAAAAATAAACATAAACAGTACTTAACAAAAACTGACCGCATGATATACGATGACAGAACACGATTCACGAATCCTCATGATCCTCTCTAAAACGATCCGAAGAGGATCCTGTTGGCTATATAGATATTAAAGTAACTTAACAAAACCTCTATTCTCCAGAACAAGTGACACGTCCAAAATATAAAGTGGTAATTATCATCTCTTTTCTTCCTATTCCTTTTAAGTAAAAGTCCAAGTCTTTCTTCATCAATCTGCCTCACAAGCAGATAAAAATGTAGCCTCTCAAGCCTCAATCACCAGAGAGAGAGAGAGAGAGAGAGAGAGAGAGAGAGTCAAAGAAGGACATGTTAGGCGGAATAGAGATACAATTAATTAAGATTTAAGAATATAAATCCATGATAGTGAATAGTGATATGAAATTTCAAAAAGATGATTTCCGTTTTCCCCACGTTCCTTATGACTAGTATTCACTTCTTCAAATGTCTAAATAGTCCTATATATTTACACATATATGTATAAATCATAATTATATGGCTATTTGAAGTTCTTAATAGCTCAATGTGTATGTGAACGTAGGTTATGATCCCTGAGATAATTCAGTAATTTACTAACCTGATCTCTCTACCTTTTCTCCACACTTGGCTCATATATCTTGTTCATAATATTGTCTGCACTCTGTAGCAGGTATAAATAGACGACGTTGGGCAATTCTTTAAGAGTTAAACCCAACAAGTATTAAGTATTACCCTCCTTTCAAAAAATTCAACTTTATCGGTTGGATCAAATAAACATGCAAAAGCAAAAACATTCTCATCCAACTATTGTTGAATGAGAAGTCCTTGCGTTGGTCGCGCAGACAAGAGAGTGCACTTACAATAGTCCTTGCGTCAGTCGCACGCACACATAACTAACTCATGATTATTTATGCATATGAGTTCTATTGTACATGCACCACAGTCCAGAAAGCCATCCCCGTTGAATAAGTTGATGGTTGCAATTAGAAGCCTCCTAGGCCAAGGCTCCAAAACCCTTTGGGTTTCTGACTTATTTTAGGTTCATACATAATATCAGCCTGGGCCATTAGCCACATACAACGGAAAAAGGTCCAAGTAAACTGTTTAGTATTTTGCAAATGGAAGTGGGTTAGTAGAAGGTGGATGGTTTAATTTCTCCCTCACAGAAGATTTAAAAATTTGGGTAGAGTATCCGATCGCGTCATTTGTAAAATAACTCTCAGCTTGAACTACGACCTCTTTTATTTTGGTTCCATCTGATTTCATGTAAAACATTGTCACGTCAGTTGTAGAGTAAATCTAAGCATGAGATATGACATCTTTTATTTTAATCTCATCTGATCTCATGTAAAAATTGCCATAATGAGATAGTTTTACCAAAATGTCTCTCTACCTAAGCATACAGAAAGTGGACAAGAAGCACACAACCATTTATTTATAGGAAAACTAATGAAAATGGCTTGAAAACTTTGAGTTTTAACGATAAGGACAAAATAAAGGGTAAAGTGAATAGTACCAGGATTGACTTTTTAGTGTAAAAATGTAGTTTTTCGTTAAAATAAACAGTACTGGGAGCTTTTCGTTAAAGTTCCCTTTATTTATTGACTCATTGTTTGGTTAGGCTCTGGATAACAGTGCTTCACTGATTTTAGTGGGCAGCAAAGGAGTGTGACACAAAAGCAACCACCCAAAGAACCCACAATTTCCATTTTTTACTAAATCTTAACACCTCCACTTGTAAATTATGTCGTGCTTCCAACATTCCAGTGTTGTGCACGTATAAAAATAGGCTTAATTGGATTAATAGTCTCAGTGATGATAAGGTAGTTGGAAGATAGTCTATGTGGTAAAAAAAAACTAGGATTTAAGCCCCTGTGATAAAGTTTGTTAGAATTTATGCCCAAAATTGAAAATTCCGTCAACTTTCTGTTAATTATTAGCACGTGAGCTAGCTCCACTTGTTAACGATTAACGGAGAGGTCCGTTTTAGCCTAATATGTGTATGAAGAGTTCCGTTTTAGCCTAATATGTACGGCTCACGTGCTGATAAATGTGCGACCCAATAGATTACAGATGCTTCATTTTCACCTTCTTTCTTCAAATGACAAGAAGCTAGTCCCAAAACCTTCGTCCTCAAATTGTTTAAATACATCATCGGTATAGATAGTTGACATTTGTTTCTCAAAAGGTGAGAAAGATCTTAATCCAGGTTGTTTATCCTGTGTTTTAAGAGAAGCGTCGGCTTCCATGTCATAACTATATTTACAAAATGCTTTGTACTGCTCAACAAAATCCTTAAATGTAGCTTCTTGAGAAATGTACCTATCAAAGAATGAAGTTATGCTGGAGGAGGATTTTCTCCCCTTCTATTTGAACGGTTACGGTTTAACCATGTCAACCTCTTATATTGATTTTTTTATAAAAACAATAAGACAAAAAATAATATGTGAGGAGGGGTGGGAAGAGGATGGAAATAGGAGGGGAGAGAATCCTACGCCAGTTATGCTTCCAGATCGCTCCTTTGTTGACAGTGTTAAAACCCTAACTCTGCGTCTTCAATATTGTAGGTAAACTCTCTGTATTTCTTATCACAATCAATTACACAACAACCCTTCACCTTCTAGATCTCTCCTATATATTCCCTTGTGACTTACTCACTGAGCACTCATCTAACAGTCTAACAGAATACACTCAACAACAATTCCTAACAATACAACCGACTACTAACTAATCCAGCCATCTTGGTCGTACATTTGGACAACCCTGATGATGCCACCTGGCATCATAACAGACAGTCCAGCTAAAAACGAACGAACCCACTCATTTTCCCTTAGTTCAAATCTATCAACCATTTTCGACCATTTCTTTTCAAATTGCTCAACCGTCCAAGACCGGTAAATGCATTTGCTGAATTTTTCGATAAATGTTTCTTTCCCATTTATGGAACCTACATTTTCAAGAATCCTGGTCAATACATGCCATAAGCAAAAACAATGGCGTGCATCAGTAAACACATCTTCTACTGCTTCTTTCAAGTATTTTTCTTGATCAGTGATAACCACTCCTGGAGCCTGGCCACCCACTGCTCTAAGCCATGCCCGCATTAACCAAATGAAAGCCGATGTAGTCTCTTCTCATATCAATGCACATCCAAGCAAAATGTACTGACAGTGATGATTAACTCCAACAATAGGAACAAAAGGAATTTTATAATTGTTACTAACATAGTAAGTGTCAAAGAAGACTACGTCACAGAAGCTGCTACAATCACGCTTACATTTTGAATCAGCCCAAAATACACTCCTCAATCGTTTCTCGTGGTCAAAATCTATTGCATAGAAGAAGTTGGGATCCTCATCCTGCATAGACATCAAATGTTCAAACATTACTCTAACATCTTCCTCGTCTAAAGCCAACTGCAGACCCGTCTTTTGAGGATCTACGGTAGCAGGTTTCTTGTTCCTCCCGCTGGTAGCATAAATGAAATCATCTGGGCATATCTCATGGTTGTGCTCCTTTACAAAACTATGTACTACCCAATTTTCACCTTCTCTCCTCTTTATATGCAACCTAGCTTTGCAATCTGTCGTTGTGCTACATGTTCTTGGATTAACAGTTGTTCCTGACTCACGCTTGCTTCCAAATCTAGAGCATGCAATTTTTATCTCAATGAACTTTCCAGATTTTTTCGAGCGCCGACTGGCTTTAATTATGATGCCAAATCCCACAGACCGGGCATACTCCCTGTAGTAAGAGTATGCTTCTTACTTAGACTCAAACTCCAAACCATTTTCGGGCTCCTCAACTACCCCCTTCCCCTTATCAAGGGAATCCACCCCGACATTGTTCAGATCACTTTGATCATTCAAACTAGAAACACTTTGTTCTGCATTCAAACCCATCAGCTTCCATAACACGATCACTCGTTATCAGAGAACTAACATTCTCCTCCTCAACATTTACCTCACCTGTGATATCTACAATGTCAACATCTTTATCTGACTCAACACTTTTGTCTGCATTCAATCCATCAACTTCCTTAACATGATCACTCGTCGGAGAACTAACATGCTCCTTGTCAACATTTATCTCATCCTATACATCTACAATGTCAACATCTCTATCTGACACAACACTTTGTTCTGCATTCAAGCCATCAACTTCCTTAAAATGACCACCCCTTGTCTGAGAACTAACATTCACCTCAACATTGATCTCATATGGGACATCTACAACGTTGACATCTTTATCTGACATAACACTTCTGCACTCAATCCATCAACCTCCTTTACAAGCTCACCCGTTGACGGAGATGTAACACACTCCTCCTCAACATTTACCTCATCCGCAACATCTACACTGTCAACATCTTTATCCGATCCTACATTTTGTTCTGCATTCAAATCAACTTCCTTAACATGATCACTCATTGTCAGAGAACTAACACGCTCCTTCTCAACATTTACCTCACCAGTGATATCTACAATGTCAACATCTTTATCTGACCCAACACTTTGTTCTGCATTCAATCCATCAACTTCCTTAACACGATCACTCGCTATCGGCGAACTTGGTTCTGCCTCGACATTTATCTCATCAGTGACATCTACAATGTTAACATCTTTATCTGACCTAATGTCTAACTGGTCCTGCTCACATGAGGGCAGTTCAAGATCTCTCTCCATACAATCAACAAAGCTTACACAACACAAAAGCTCATTTCATTGAATTACCTGATACAAAAAATCAATAATAACAGCTCCAAATTTAAGAAATAAATATGAAAATTTGTTTTAAAAAAAAAAAAAAAAAAAACCCACAAAATTCAAAACTGTAAAGTACTGCAAAATTCAAAGTTTCAAAGTGAAGTGTGCTCTTTGCTAACTAATTTTGTAGGATGCACGAAGGAAAATAAGCAGAAAGTAAAAAGGTGAAAAAAAGAAAGGGAATTGGTGATTACCCATTTGTTTTTGGGAGCTCAGCAGCAGCAACTAAAACATCTCCACTCAGTTATGAGAAATTGCAAGACTTGAGCTTTTCTTTCTGTTTTTACTCAATTTTCCCAGGAACCAAACAGGTCGTGAGTCCAAGCAGAAAGGCGAGAAATCACTGTCACGTAAATGAAAAGGGAAGTGCTTGCACCTGCGCAAGTCAGTTTTCACGCTACCACCACGCGCGGACTGAAACACAGAGAGAGAGAGAGAGAGGAGAGAGAGAGAAGGAGGTTCAAGTCCGGTTATAGGTCGGGTTCAAGTTCACGGGTAATCGGGCATAAATTTAAGACGCCAAAATTTTCGAGGGATATTACTAGAATCATTGGAGAAATTCACATAACGATGCAATAAATTATAACCGTTCAATTTCTTTATTTTCATTTAAAGATTACTTTTATAAAAAATTATTCAAATACAAGATCATTTAGCCATTCAAATATACACAATTTATTATAAGTATGTTACTTGATACTCACAACGTTGATTCATCAAGAATACCCTCATGAATGCATGTAAAACATACATTTGAAACCAAATAAAAGAAGAAACATAACTTCAAACTGCACTTTGCCATCCATTTACCTCACAGAAATTTACATGAACCTGTCTGCCTCTACACGGTGGCGGACGGGCGACTCAGGAGGAAGAAGTTAGGACCTGCTTTGCGTTGCACAATATACTTTTACAGACTTCAAGCACATTAACCTCAATATCTTCACTAACTAGGCATTGATTAGTACATTCGAGATACCGATCCGCTGAACGAATCTAAAATACACCTGACATTACATTGTATTTCTATTTTGGTACAGTGCGATGCTAAGTTACGATGAATGAAGTGGCAAATGTCATCTCAGAACTTAGTACAGCCCCTTCATATTATGTCCTCTATGGAAGTAAACTTTCGGCTTAAACACTTCACCTCAGAGGCAGAAAGAGAGCCGAGGCCAAAGAGTGATCTGGAACCACTTCAGGGTTTAGTTTCTGATCAACTCGGAGGGCTATACAGCTATATGGCACGTGTTTCTTCCTTAGGAGTGTCTTGAAGTATCGTCATGCAACTGCGAAGATCTCAGATGCGGATCATCCTGCATTGGAGTTACAAAACCCAATCAAGTAAAACCATAGATAATACCAGTGCAGTTTCTTCAGGATATAAACAAACATCCCGTAAATTGAAAACAAACCTGCAAGCTGTAACTGAAACTACTTGATGGTCTGAAGTCCAACTGTCCCTACATGATTAGAGCAGATTTTGAGAAAGTTGTTGCATGAACATGCAAACACACTGCAAAATTTCTCTAAGAAGTGATTCAAACGAATATGAAAATACTGTACCATCCCATGAATGCTTTGCTGAGCCCCGAAGAAACCATCATGGTTGGGTGCTATTGAATTCAGTTGTCCCTACAAGTTATATAAACGCAATTAAATCAAATTCATACAACTATTATGTAGAAATATAATATCGTGTCTGTAAGTCTCCAAAGGAAATCTTAACATATTAAGGTCCTGACATTATTTCGACCTACCAGCCCTTGCATACTCTGCTGGTTAACATAGTAACTGTCATGAGGTGGCTCCATCAAGTTTAACTGTACCTGCAGGCACCAGTTACGAAATTTCACAAATGATATAAGAAAGATGCATGTGAGAAATTAAAATAAACGATACGAGAAAAGAGTATGCAATACCAGTCCGTGCACATTCTGTTGGGCACCATAATATCCATTAAGGGCTATACCTTCTGAGCTTAAGTTATCCTACAAGCATAAAAGTCCAGATTAACATATGCAAAATCAATCATTTTTAAAATAAAAAATAACATAAAGAATGGACAAACCATTTGCTGCAAGCTGTCTTGTGATACAACAAGTACACCGTCTTGCTTTGCCGGCACCTGCAAAATAGTAACATACTTCAATAAACGTTCTTATTACATTTGACTCAAGCTAACTGGTTAAAGTAAAGCCATCAACCATCAACTTCAGAACATACCTTTCTTTTCCTATTTGTATTTCTCTTCCTGATTGCTTTTGCTGCAGGGCTTCCTTGATTCTCTTCTTCCGCTTCATGAATACCATGAACAGTACCACTGAACTCTGTGACAGTACCATTAGAGTTATTCACATTCACACAATTCTTCAAAGCTTCAACAAGTGTGCGGAGAGAAATATTATAAGTTTCTTCAGATGATGATCCTTCTTCGCTTAACTCGATGGCTCGCTTGCATAAATCATTGTAGCGTTGCACCCTAGTCTGTACTCGCTCTGTTTCTTCAACCATTGATTGCCTAATCTTTGCATCTTTTGTCCACCTCTTCAAAATATAATGAGATGGGATGCTTGAGAGGCCACACATTTGGAGAACAATCAGTGTGTGTCTACAAAGGAAACCTTTGTACTCAAACAAATGACAGGAACAAAAAACCTCTGACTTCGTTTCGTTCCAGGCTACCATGAAATATTCATCCTTTTCACAGTCTTGAACTCTGAATGTAGTAGTTGGTCCATCTTCATGTTCTTTCTTTGGCTGGCAGCCAACCACGCCCAAAACCTCAACTTGGAACTTTTTGAATACTGCATGCGTGTAAACCGTTGACATTTGTTTTTCCCAAGGCGAAGGAGATTTTAATGCAGGCTGTTTGTGCCATGTATCAAAATCTGCAATTGATTCCTCTTCATACCTATTTTGCAGAATTGTTCCATATTGTTTCACAAATTCTCTCAGACTAATTTTCTTGTGTATGTATTTATCGAAGAAAGAGTTCATACTTTCAGAACGCTGAGGAGTGCACATTCCAGCTAAAAAAGTATCTCCTATATAAGTAGGCACCCATCTATTACGATCATCATACAGCAATCGGATCCATTCGTCATCTTGAAGTTCAAAACTATTAACCATCTCCCACCATCTAAGGACAAACTGTTCATCTGTCGAGGACTTGAAAATGCATTCGTTAAACTTGGACAAGAAATTGTCGTGCCGTTTGATTACATGAGCAAGAGTTTCTGGGATCTTTTCCAGTATACTCCAAAGTGAAAAGCAGTGACGTGCATCTGGAAAGACTTCGCCAATCGCTGCCTTCAGGGTTTGGTCTTGATCGGTGATAATCACTTTAGGACCTTGCCCACCCATTGCTCTAAGCCATGTCTTCAACAACCATACAAATGTTGATTTTGTATCATCAGCAACCAATGCACAACCAAGCAACATTGACTGAAAGTGGTTGTTCACCCCAACAAAAGGAGCAAATGGCAACTTATCGTTTATTTTGATGTACGAAGTATCAAAAGAGACAACATCGTTAAAACTCTTGTAATCACTCCGACTTTTTGCATCAACCCAAAACAAATTTCTCAGACATTGCTCTTCATTCAAATCTATAGCATAGAAGAAGTTAGGATTCTCCTTCTGGATACGCTTAAAGTATTCAAGCATTACCTGAGCATCTCCCAAATCCAGACTCAAGTCCCGGCACTTATCAAACTGATAGTTTGTGTCAGCCCGAGGAAACCCAGTACTTTGGTACCCACCAGAGTGTCTAGACATTTCAACATACATCTTTCTTGTCCGTTCACTAACTGCATGCAAAATGTCAATATTATTCTTTTCAGCTAACTTTACATTCCTATGAATCCGAAAATGATATGCCAGAGCAGGTAAAAGCTCATGATTATGCTCCTTTATGAATTCATGAATAATCCACTTTCCATCTGCCCTTCTCTTCACATGCATGCTGGCTTTGCAATCTGTCTTTTTCACAGTTGGTCGACGACTAGTCCCACTATCTGATTCTGGAGTGACTCCATATCTTGAACATGCAAATTTGGCATCAATAAATTCCTTTGATTTCTTTGAGCGCCGGCTGTTTTTGATTGAAGTGGTGAATCCCATAGACTTGGCATATTCTTGATAAAATGAGTATGCTGCCTCATGCGATTCGAATTCAATGCCATTACAAGGTTCAAAATCTGCTTCACCCTCAAACACTTGAACGTCCTTCTCGGGAGAAGTAATGACTCCGCCACCTCTATTCTGCACTTCTTCCGCAACAGCAACCATATTCATATTTTCATTTACTGCACCTCCACTCATTTTTTCTGGACCATCCACCACTGTTTCACCCGAGTTTTGATTTCTATCCATGATGTCTAGCTGCAAGTAGTTTGCTATCTATTTCTGTGAAGAAACTCCGATTGTTCCAACAGACCATCATAATAACCCCTAAAGAAAAAAGGTACAATAAGAAACAACAATAAGTGACAAGAAATGCAAGTCCTGTTCAGGGTGTTAAAAGATACTCAGAGATCATCTCTGTCATTAGCAAAATTCTAACCAACTTGGCCAGCAAACCTAACAAAAAAAAGTTCCTGGACCGTGTGAACACTCTTGAGAACTCTCTGTCATTCTACTTTGCACTCTTCGTTAGTGATGTAAAACACGCATGATTGTGCGAAAAAAAAAACCTCACCAAGTGCAAAATACACCACTTTGGCACCCAAAATGCCCCTCTCTTAGACTCTTACCGAGTACATATAAATCGTGGTTAAGCCAGTTCAAACTCAATCAGCAATTGTCAAAATATTTCACTTTGGTACCCAAAACTAGTACTTATTAATCAAAATGAAACATAACAAGCAAATAAAATATCGCTCGAAAAAAACTAGTACTTAATAACTAGAGCAGCGAGCACCCGAGTTTGAATCTCCTCCCCCTCCCCATAGTTTAACTAGACTAGAATATCGCTCGAATAAAAAAATAAACACTGAGCATGCTTATTATCTGTGACAGTAACAACAATCCCGCTGCAGTTTAATTTACCATTCTTCACTACAGTAAGTACAATACATTCTATCACTTAAACAGTAATAACTATTCCATGATTCCATCCACATTGTGGATCTGTGATTAATTAATGCCAAACAAGAAAGTTATGATCTTTTCTTTCTACCCTCTGTTTGGCAGCTGAGAAAGCTGCTGAAATGGAAAGAAAATTCTAAAGTCTAGACCTTTATTATGCTTTAACATATTTTTCTAGCCTCTGAAAAACAAGCTTAGAAAGGAAGAAAAAAACATCATAAATCAAAATTAGTAACTCCAGTTTCCTTTTTCCCCGTGACTTTCTCAGCAGCCAAACACAAAACAACACGAATTCCACCCAGGAAAATCAACAAGTTTCAGTAAGTGATTCAGAGAGAGAAAGAGAGATTGAGAGAGAGACCTCAAGTGAAGAATCAGAGAAGAAGAACGGAACGGCGAGTGGGGAATTCCGCGAGTGGGCGAGAAGCGGGTCGAATTTCGGAAAGCTTCGGGGTTTGGATCTTCACACGCTCACTCGCCGAAGCAAATGGGGATCTGGCAGGAAACTGGCGAATTCCACTCGCTTTGTTCACACGCTCTAATCTTCGTTTCTATCGCTCTTCCTTATCGGCGCGTCAAGATGTTTCTTCTCTGGAAAAATTTCATATGATTTATACGGGTGAATAATATCTGGTTCCGAGACACACGCGTGGCGCGTGATTAGTTTAAATTAAATTATCAACAACGAACTAAAAACTTGATCTAATCATGGAGATTCATGAATTGTATCCGTTCATCATACATCATGCGGTTAATTTTTTGTTAAATACTGTTTGTGTTTAATTTTAAATAAAAATATTTAAAATAATTTATGATCGCACGATATACGATAAACGGAAACAATTCACGGATCTCTGAGATCCTCACAAAGAAGATTCGGCAAGGATCCAAATTCCTAATTCAATACAATTATGATAGTTTCTTTCCAAATAGTTAAATGTTTTTTTTTTTAAATTAGCGTATCTATGTTTTTGACCCGACTAATTACTATGCTCTCCGTTTGACCCCACAATATTTGGAGAACGAGAAATACCAGCATTTGTTAGATGAATATTGTGGGAGAGAGTCGAACATTAAATCACTTGAGAGCAAACCAAATATCTGACTGCTAAACGAACAACTTATTAGATTTCAAAATTGTGAACAAATATGGTATTTGGTGGGAAAAAAAAGTGTAATTATTATTACTTGAATTTTGTATGCAATTGTAAATGTGTCGTGTCAGTAACTTTGAATATGTGAGTTTCCAAAAAAAAAAAAAAAAAAAAAAAAAAAAGGACCTTTGAATACGTGATGGTAACTTTGAACGATTAATTGACATTTGTAACAGTGACATTTACATCAATTAGGGTAGTGATTCTGCTCCAATTTTGCAAATTTGCACTTTTTCTTTTGGTATTTGCCTACTTGCTCCTTTGGATTATGTAATTTAGTGAAAAGACCATGACAATTATGAATTTTGCAAAATAACATTTTTAAAATCCAATAAAAGAATCGCCATCCCTGACGGTTAACAATCACCCATATATACTTCAATCATCGTGAACGACACTAGTAATGAAAGTCCTGAATTCAAATCTCACGAACGACACTAGTAAACCTGTCATTTCTCGACTGTCTTATGGAATGGGCTCACAAGTAAACCTGATTTCAACTAACCCTATTGAGGATAAGCAATCAGAGGTACAATAATACAACATCCTTTACAGAAGATATGACCCTGCTCAAATTTCTTTCCTACTTCCGAAAACATCGCAGACGAAATAATTAACAACAGCCTATCATATACTGTCTTATTTTACAGGTACCAAATGAGGAAGTTGTCCATCGTGATCCTTCCGTCTGCAAGGTATGATACATTTCACTTTTCTTTACAACAAGATTTATCTTCAAAGGATCTCTCTTTACCTAAGGAACAATTTTCGAATCAGTTCCACTATGTTTCAAGTTAAACTTCAGCTAACAGCAAAAAAATATTTACCATTTTAAATGCAAGATGCCAACACTGAGCAGTTTGTTCCTTAAGCATGTCTGGATGCATCTTCATGCAATGGAGCGGTTCTTACGTTGGGGTCATCCTGGCACAAGGAGAAAACAACTGTAAGCTAAATTAAACAAAATGCATGATGTAGGAAAGTCAATTAGTACCATGTCTAGCAAACTAACCCGAATTCCATAAGCGTAACCAGTTGGTGTTCTGAAAAAATCCATCTGTCCCTGCAAGCACAATGCCGCAAAATATAAAATGCAACCAATTGAACATGGTCAGAGGCTAAATATTTTCGTTATCATGATAGGGTACTGTACCAGCCCATGCATGCTTTGCTGCGCACTGTAATAACCATCATGGCTTGGAGCTATAGAGTTCAGTTGTCCCTGCAAGTATGAAAACCAGGTCTCAGTTATATTCATGTAGTTTGCAATATCGCTGGTCCTTTTCTACTCATTCTAATAATTATGACTTACAAGCCCCTGAATGGTCTGTTGATTCCCATAGTAGTTATCCCGTGTAGGTGCCATTAGATTCAATTGTACCTGACAAAAAGAAGGCACCGTATCTGAATAAGTTGCATCAGACAATTTGTTATTGGTACAAGATATGGTCATACCATTCCTTGCACATTCGGTTGGGCACCATAATAGCCATCAAGTGTTACTGCTCTTGAGTTCAATTTCTCCTACAAAATAAGATTCTAATTACAAAATATTACAATAGTCGAATAAGTTTGTCCAACAATTTAGAACACTATTCTCCCACATGCGATACCATATAGACGTAAGCACACCAATCTTGTGTGACCAGATTCATAATATTGTTTCAAAACACAATGTGTATCCCAGATTAGGACACCAATTTGATGCAAATCATCTCAAACAAATATTTTCTTTTCAAAAAAGCTAAAAAAAATTAGGGAATTGTTATTAGCAATCCAAAAATCTCATTCTACACTCCTCACAAGTGTATTTTTCTTTCTAATAATAGAAAGTTTGGAGTGCCAAATGAGATTTTTGGAGTGCTAATAACAATTCCCAAAAATTAAATAAAAGAAGACAAACCATTGGTTGCAAGCTGTCTTGTGCCCCAATAGCCATAACCTCCGGCTCAGAGTTCACCTGCAATTTGATTATAATGTTACCTTTAAATAAAACTGTAACAAAGAGCATTATAATTTAGTCACTATCAAGAACAAACCTTTCTTTTCTTCGTTGGATTCTTTTTCTTGTTTGTTTTGCTGCTCATACTTCTATTTTGGTTATCGTCTTCAATGCAAAGCAGGCCATGAGTGACTGATGTGCCAGCTTCTAACAGACTCTTACTAGAATTATTTACACTCACACAATTTCCAAAAGCTTCTTCTAGTGCACGGCATGCAACACTGTAGCTCTCCTGAGATAGAGTTCCTTCCTCGATCACTTTCATTGCCCGTTGACATAAATCATTAAACTTTTGCACCCTGGATAGTACAATGTCCGAATCTTCTCCCACCAAATGCCGGTTCTTTGCATCTTTTGTCCAACGTTTTAATACATATTGAGATGGGATTGCAGATAGGCCACATATTTGAAGAACAATCAATGCATGTCTACAAAGATAACCTTTATATTCAAATAAGCAGCATACACAAGAAACCTGTGTCTTCATTTCATTCCATGTTACGGTGAAATCTTCATTCTTTTCAAAATCTTGCACTTTGAAAATGGTGCCCCTCTCATCTTGTCTTTCCTGTTTAGGGTGACAAGCTACTGCACCTAAAACCTCACCTTGAATTTTCTTGAATACTGCATGTGTGTACAGCCCTGAGACGCTCTTCTCCAAAGGTGAAGGAGATCTCAAAGTTGGCGGTTTGTTCCATGTATCATAATCTGCTTTGGCTTCTTCATCATACCTATCCTGTAGGATTGCTTCATACTGTTTCAGGAACTCTTGAACGGTGGTCTTCTTATGCACATACTTGTCAAAAAAGGAGTTCACACTATCAGATCGCTGACCTGCAGACATCCCAGCCAAACAAACATCCCTCATGTACGTTGGTACCCACTGTTTTCGATCTTCATACAACAACTGAGTCCATTCGTCCTCTTTCAGTTCAAAATTCTCAAGAATTTCCCACCATCTTTTTTCAAACTCTTCATTTGTAGATGACCTGTGGATGCACTTTTCAAATTCCGCCATAAAATTTTCATGCTGTTTAATCACATGGCCAAGATTTTCAGAAACCTTCCCCAAAATATGCCACAAACAAAAACAATGATAAGCATTTGGAAAGACCTCCACAACAACTGATTTTATCGACTTGTCATGGTCAGTGATTATTACTTTTGGAGCTTGTCCACCCATAGCTTTCAACCACGTCTGCATTAGCCAAGAAAAAGTTGATGTACTTTCATCTGACACCAAAGCACATCCTAGCAGCACGAACTGATAGTGTTGATTCACTCCAACAAATAAAGCAAGAGGCATCTTATGTTTGTTCCTAACGTAGGTAGTATCAAAAGACACTATATCACTGAAATGGATGTAGTCATGCCTACTTTTGGCATCAACCCAAAACAAACTTTTCAGCCGTTGGTCTTCTCCCAGATCAACAGCATAGAAGAAGTTGGAATTCATACTCTGCATCTGCGTGAAAAACTCAAGCAAAATCTTCAAATCTCCTGCCTCTAATGCCAAATTCCTACCTTTATCAAAAGGATTTTTGGGATCACTTTTTAGACCAACCACATTTTTGTATTCAGCAAATTGTCTAGCCATTGCAGCGTACATTTTTCTTGTCTGTTCACTGACTGCTTGGGCTGGTAAAAGCTCGTGGTTATGCTCCTTCACAAAATTATGTATAACCCATTTACCATCTGGTCTTCTCTTCACATGCATCGAAGCTTTGCAGTCTGTCTTTGAACATGATCGCCGACCAGTCGGATTTTCTGGATCTTGCTTGTTCTGTCTGGCACGTGGTCTATTAAACGACTTGTCATACTCGCGCTTGGTTCCATATCTAGAACAAGCAAATTTTGCATCAATAAATTCTCTCGATGTCTTTGAACGGCGGCTATTTTGGATTGCAGTGTTGAACCCCATAGACCGAGCATACTCCTGATAAAAGGAGTATGCTTCACCATGTGATTCAAATTCCATACCAAAAAGCGGCTCAAGATTCGTATCCTCTTTAAACACTACCATATCTGGTGTAGGAGAATTCAAATCCCCACCATCTTCAGCACGTAATTCATCTCTAACATCCTCAATGTTTTCACTCACTAAATCTCCATTATGCGCTTTTTCTTCATGTTCCAATAAGTTATCAATTTCATGCGGCTCTTCATCTTCTTTGCCATGCTCACCAGAAGGTAGCCGTAGATCTATGTCCATGGTGAGGTTATTTAGTTTTAACTGGTTGCTATCGGAGAACATCTGAAACAAAGAAAAGACAACAGTTGCCAGAAAATCAAATAATGATTAAATTTACAAACTCTGAACATAATAGTAAACAAAAATTCAGATTCCTAATTAAAGTAAGAACAAGAGTTACAAACCATTTTGGAAGTTCAAAGCACAAAATTAACAAACAGCTCCAAGTAGATTGTCTAGCCTTGTCAATGTGAACAAGATGATGCCATCCTCTTCTTCCAACATAAGGGACCAGTATCACCTCCCATGGTATCTTATAAGCTATATAAATAAACCTTTGGCTGGAAAGAATAAGAAATTAATTTATTAAAAAGAAATAAAACCACGCGCATTAATACTCATGACTGGAAATTTCAAAGAAATAGCTAATTGAGCCACTATCACATGTTAAAATCATGATGCTTTAAGAGGTTTAGGTGATTATCAAAGATAGAGCAATTGTGCCCGGAAAATGTTTTTAATCACCACCAAACGAACTATTAGTTCCAAAAAAAAATATTCCGAACTGTTTATTTTCTGTTCAACACAGGTATTTACATATTTCGAGGGTCTAGCATCGGTATCCTTATTAATACCATATCCTAGTCACTGAGGTATTCAAGACCACAAAAGTGAAGTATTTAACCTAATACACCAGAACAGGGTGGTAAGGCACCTTCTTGCAGGCATAAGGTGTTGTTCTAAACTCACCAGAATGCCTCTCAGACAACAAACCTTGAAAATGAGAAGCAGTGGGGCTCTCATTTATCTCTCACATAAAAATTCATCTAGGATCACAAACATGTATATCAACCTCAAAAACTGGCAAACATGTATATATCAACATCACAATCTAATACCAATTCCGATTTAAATATCTACACGAAACTAACTCAAACAAAAACAAAAAATCCATCGCCTAAACGTCAAGAAACATTCTACAATGCTCTAAATAAGAGCAATAGAGTGTTCAATTCTACCACATATGTGGTAGTGTTTTGACACAAATAACAGAGTTTCAGCTACACTTGGCGACAGATGCGAACTACTGCCAAACTTGAAGTGCAACAAACACACACAATCCAAACGAAACCTGATTAAACTCACAAGTCATGGGTTTTAAAACCGAAAAAAACTCGGAATAAAAAAATCATACTTTACATGCTAATAATACTACTCAAGCTCCAAAATGTGCAACAGTGCAAGTCCACCTGAAAACCCAACTAAACTAGGCTGTTCAACAAACAAAGAATTCCCAAGTAATGAAATTTATAAGCTCAGCTGAATTTAACAAGCTGCTAACTCAAACAAATTACCTAATCGATAGCAACTCCTCATTTTTCAAACCCATCAATCACCCACATATAAAAAATAAAAAAATCAAACTTTGCAATCAATACAAAAATCCCAGATTGCAAAACACTAAATTCAACAGAAAAGCAATCAAAAGGAGAGACTTTAATAACATTTAACTGATTCTAGAGAGGGGGCTAGATAGAAAAAGAGAGGAGTGAGAGAGAGAGAGAGAGAGAGAGAGACAGAGAGATTTTACAATACCTCTGCCCTTCTCTCTCTGCGTATTACATATGGAGGAAGGAGGAGGAGGAGGAGGAGGAGGAGGAGGAGGGAGCTTCGATCTGCGACTGCGAAGGAAGATGATCGCACACGCGAGGGGGAAGAGCGAGTGGCCAATTACGAAGGTCCTTTAATTTTGCCCCCAATTTGTTCCCGTTTTAGGGTTTCAAAATCGATCCCAATTCAACCTGACTCTCACCTTTTCCCACTCGCTGCCATTTTTTCCCTTTTATTTATGACCCGAAGCCTCGCGGCCACACGAGTCGCGCGTGCCGGCCCCTCG
This sequence comes from Heteromeles arbutifolia, assembly GCA_024362995.1. Taxonomy (NCBI): domain Eukaryota; kingdom Viridiplantae; phylum Streptophyta; class Magnoliopsida; order Rosales; family Rosaceae; genus Heteromeles; species Heteromeles arbutifolia. The sequence goes on along the minus strand of JANCRC010000012.1, from coordinate 9,953,480 downwards.
TGCTGTTGATGTAATTGTGCGACCCCCGAGCGAGCTAATCTGGGGGTGTGGGTCCCCTTTTCACGCATACGTTATTGGCTGACTGTGCGCGTGTCACGCGTGGCCGCCCGCCCAATAAAGTCACTCGTCAGCTGTCTCTCTCTCTCTCCCCATTTTCTTTACGTGTTCTTTTGACTATTTATCACAAATTTATTTCATTTTGTTTCAAACTTCAAACCTTCATACTTAAAAGTAATTTTTCTTTTCAAAAAGTGGGATAATTGGTGATAAATCATGGTTATCCATCTCTTTCGGATCCGAAGAGGTTATAGGGAATTTCATTTTGCTCGTGACCACAGTCGAGCAAACTCACTAGCTCAGAGCATCAAACTCAGAATCTCTCACATTTTTGTTTATTAGAGAATTTCAAAGTAATTTTTCAATTTACTCGAACTATATTTACGTAACGTTATAATTTTATTTAAATTATAATTTTTATTTTATTTTTTATTAATACAAATTATAAAAAATAAATGTAACAATTATATGGTCCGCTTTCACTATTATAATGCATAAAATTATACATCATATCATATCCATAATAAATCCTCCCAATTCAAGACTTTGGAACTTTTTGTTTGGTTGACATTCGTCATGTTGACTTACTTAATATTTTAAGTACAACCTATACTATTATTGATGCAATGATATTAAGGGAGGCACATTGTCTGCCCTCCTGTTATGGTGTCATTTCTATTCTTTTATATTTGTGCGATCATAGTTAAGTCACGTCAATATTTTATATTTCTATTATTTTTTGTCTTATTATCTCTATAAAAAAATCAATATAAATTATTGACGTGGCTTAACCGTGACTGCACAAAATAGGAGGGGAACGGTTAAGCCACGTCAACATTTTATATTCCTATTGTTTTTTGTCTTATTATCTCTACAAAAAAATCAATATAAAATGTTGACGTAGCTTAACCGTGACTGCACAAAATAGGAGGGGATGGAGAGGGCACTATAACAGGAACGCAAGCAATCTGCTGAGTCACACAATAAGTCAACACTAATTTATAATCAACTCATCATTCATGAGCAGGTATGTTGACAACAATAGTTGTTTTCTATTGTTACATTAGAGGGAAATGGGTCGTAAAAATACCCAAGTCATGCTCCAACTCTAACACTCTTAACTCATACATTTGCATATGAGTTAGGGTTCTCCATGATTTTTCCCAAAGACCTAGTCTTCATGAAAGAATTTTTAGGGTTCCCAAAACTAAACTCTGCCTTAGAATTCATTGGGAGTCAAGTTATTGCTTTTCAACATACTTCTAGTTCTTGCCATACATGTTCATGAATGCTGCATTTCATTTTCAGCCACACTTTTTTGTTGAGGAGTATGAGGTTGCCAATGAATGCCAAAGTCCATTTTCTTGATTTGTGTATATTTTTCAAATTCCAATGTGAGTGCATTAAATTTGAAAGTCTACAATTTTGAACATTCCTCTCTAAATTTCCCACTTATGTAAGGATTTTGCCTTATGTAGTTCAGCCTACTTAGTAGTTCAACTTTTTAACAATCTTCATCATTCGATTTCTTATGGTCAATTTTAAAGTCAATCTTCACCGTTCATTTCTCAAACAACTTAACAGTCTCTTATTCAAAACCTAGAAATTTGACAAAATTATCCCAATAAATGTAGACGTAGAAATGATGAGGAAAAAGGGCACACAAAGGTAGACACAATTCCCAACAGAATAGAAAACTTGCACAGCCTTCATCAAAGCAGAAAGGCTCCACCATCTTATTATATAGAAAAATTAACGTTAAACTATGAGGTATAAAAAAGTCTCACTTTAAGAGTCACCGTAGTATTTATCTATATAAACATTAGGAAAGCTTGACAGTTCCTTCTTTGATCCCCAAGTAAGTCTTTAAATAAGGTACACCAGAAGCACTAATAAAAAACCCTTTGTTAACAATGACACAAAAATACACCGTTCTGTAAAGAGAGTGCCAAATATACTTCCCAATAGTACTGCACAGACAAAACTGTATCTGCAGAAAAATAATTAAGAACAACTTGCATAAATTTGAATCCGACGAGCTGTTGCGTTCAAGTTTTTCTGCAAAACTATAGTTGCAAGTTTACCAACCTGCAAATGCAGCACAACTTGCATAAACTCTTTTAAATGATCAGGAAGCAAATGCAGCAGAAGCAAGTTTACCAAGCTATAAGTCGTTGTAAATTTTTTGTTCTGGTATAAAAGTTTATCGCGACCAACACCTTAAACTCATACTTGGCATATGCTTTGATGTATTCGCGGAAGTAACAATGATCGTAAATTTCTATCAGGTTTTGTATTACAACGGAAAGTACGTGCATGCTATGTAACCTATTCAGAAGGTACGTAGCGTAGAAGATGTTAAAAGCTTCAAAGAATTGAGTTCTAAAGCTTTGGATGAAGAAGGAAATATGTTTAGAAAGAAAGGAAATTTTCCTTGAAACTTGTACAAGAGTTTGTCTACGGTGGAGATCGACGAGAGGGAGACAAGTTGGTTTATATTTCTTGGGTTTAGGATGCTTGTATGGGGGTTTAGGGTTTTGCTTTATGGATCTTGGAAAAATTAAGAAGACTGTAATCCAAGGCCTCTCAATACTTTGTCTCAAACGACTCAAATATATTGTAGGGAAAACAATCATTTATAGAAATGGCTTACAAGAGAAATGCTAAAGAGACTTTCAAAAGTGGGACTCTTCGTGAACTTTCAACTTATGTTTTTGGCACAATTTTTATAATGTTCTTGTGCAAAAAACATGAGGTGATAAAGAATCTATAGGACTCAGAGTGTCTCCTTAGCATTTCTCTTGCTTACAATATAGGACTATAGGGCACCATATTCGAGACAGCAACCAAAGCGAAAGCTAAACAAAGAAATAATTAGCCTAATAAATTACAAACAGTGCGATGCCTAACAATTTCCGGTAATTGAACAATCGAGAGAGGTGATAAAAAATAGAGGAATGTTAAGAAAACTCTCTTAAGGTATGACTCTTTATAAACTTACTATGACTTTTATATTTAACGATAATTTCCGTACTAACATTTTTAAAATCCACACCTTCTAATTTTTTACCTTTGTGAAATTTACTCGCATGCAAGGTGTCACCATAAGCCAAGCCTAATCAAAGAAGTTCCTTATAATATTGGAAGAAATATTTAATTGATGCTTTGTTAAAGTGATTAAAAGACAATTAAAGAAATAAAATCACTAGTAAAATATGCCAAGAAAACTAACAAAAACATGAAATAAGAGTAAAGTTGAGGACAGAGACAAAAGAGAAGAAGAGATGAGAGAGGAAAGTATGTGTGGTGGGGTCCACCCACATATAACGCACCAAAACACCATATTTTGCTACAAAAGCAAACCTAATACAGATATTACACATACATCTTCACAAAATGGTTGAGGATTCAATCTGTCAACGCCCCTCCTTTTTCTGTATTTTTGTTTTTGGCTTTTTTCTCTGCTAATTCCTCAGCAGCAAATTCCAAGTTCTACTCCTTTTCTCACTCTTTCTCTTTGACCCATTTTTCAACAGAATCTCATCCTCCTCCTCCGCCTTGCATTTCCACAACTGGGTTTTCTTTTTTCCTTTTTCTCAAAACGATTTGAACTTTTTTTTCTTTTTGTTTTCTGGTTAACATTTGCAGTATCTGTGGGCTATGGCAATTTAGAGGAGACCAAGTTTTCTTTATTTCCTTTTGGGGTTCCCCAAAATTGTATTTTATTTTTGGGTTAGAGAGGGAAACACACACACACTCTCTCTCTCTCTCTCTCTCACACATTTTTATTGTATTTCTAGTCCTCCTCCACTCTCTGGTTTGTGCCTGGTAGCTAGGGTTTTGGTGGGTTTGCTCTGAATTGGGCAGTTATGGTGAGAAAACATGGATGGCAACTGCCTGCTCACACCTTCCAGGTATTTACATTTCTTCTTAAACCACTTGCTGATGTGGGTTTTGCCCAGAAAGGCTGAACTTTATCTGATCCCGGTTCTCCATACGCGGTTTAGGGCGGTTGGCCAGGGGAGTGTGCGCCCTCCCCTTGAATTAGAGTAGTTTAGGATATCGCATTGTCAAGAAAATAAAAATCTGATCTTTTTTTTGTGAATGTGGGTTTTGATTTGTCAATTTGTGTAAAAGGTCAAATCTTTTTGGCTAACATTATTGCTCTAACTGTTAGTTAGGTCCCTGAGGTACGGTTTTACTTTGTGGTTAGGAATATTGGGATGAAATTTTACCATTTGGTTCCCAACTAAGCGAAAACAGAAGGAAAAGCTCGAATGCTCGAGTTTATGTTTGTTAGACTTGAACCTAGCTTGGTGGAATTTGTTAATTTTCCTTTTTGTCCATGTATCTACCCGTTTTCTGGACGCTGAATTACATTTTCTTGTTTCATTTGTTGTGCTTTCTTATTGACTAGTTTATCGAATTATCAAATAAACTGTGTTGTTTAATTTTGGCAGGTTGGCGCTATTACTGTATTCTGCTTGTTAGTGGTCGCCTTCTATGCTTTCTTTGCTCCCTTCCTTGGAGGCCGTATCTGGGAATATGTTTTGATTGGTGCTTACTCTCCTGTGGTAAGTGAAATGATTTGATGTGATGTACAATAAGCATTTTCGTTGTCTGTAAAGTTTTGTTAGAAAAATTGGGTCTAATTGCTATATTAAGTCACATAGAAAATTAAGAAATAATTCATACAATTATATATCAAGTAATGCATGCACATGAGTACCCAATATTGATTGAACATGACATAATGGATTAGAGAAACCTGAAAATATGGTCGAGGCAAGTGTTGGACACTTTGTCCTTAAGACAAGTTTACGCCCCACTACGGTGCTCATGGTTGATCAGCTCTTGTCTCCCAAGATACAACGACCACGTCCTTGTAATAGTAGCACTCCAAATCACAAGGCTCCATGAACCATGATTGTGTTGAATACTCTCTCATATGGACTCAGACTCTCTAATATTAGTGCACTATTTGTATGAATATATGTATGATGAAAAAAAGGGTTTCCCTATTTATAGAATTTGAGATATCTCTTTGGAAAACATGTGATCATTCATGAAGAGTCAAAAGCTAACTCTTCATTACGATAGACACATATTTCTACAGAAAGGCTTAACTTCTAATTTCCATTCAATTAATTAATTTAATATAATAAAAATAATATTAAATTTTCCAACAGTTTCATTATCTTATACGCATGCATATTCTTTATAGATATGTATGTCGGGAAAACAATGGAGGAAAAAATGCTGTTAGTCTTCGCTTTTGAATGTATTCTGTGATCTGATCCACTTTATGTACTAATCAAAAGCTGGCCTTCAGTCCCCAATCTGAGTATTATGGGATTGAATCCTGTCAGCTTCCGAGAAGCTTCATCATTCTTGTTCTAGATGTTGGAAATGGAGATAAGAGCTCGTTCTTTATAAGGTTTTTGAATATGTGGTGCAAATTTGATTACTTTTTTTTCAAAGATAAGTAATTTGATGGGGCCAAACTAGATAGAGTTTGTAGACTTCAGAGTTTCTTTCAAAATTGATTCTCTATGCCAGTCACATTATGTAATGCGCTAACCTTTAGCCCAATTCTTGAGCCATTCGTTCAGAATGACAACTCATTTCATTTCTTTTATTATAGAATTCGCTTTTATGCCTGATGTTATTCCCATAATCTTTCCATGGCCTTGCAGGCACTGCTCGTCTTCATTCTTTATGTTCGATGTACTGCAATAAACCCTGCAGATCCTGGAATTATGTCCAAGTTTGGAAACGGAGTTCCAAATGGTATCAATCCAAATCACAGGTTATCAGCAAAAGACTTGCCGAGAAAGTTCGATGAAGCCACCAATGGCCATTCTTCTCCATCATCAGTTTCCAGAAGTTCTTTGGCTGGAGCTAACTCTAGTAGGAAAGGGTCAGTAGGAGAACTTGGGGTTGTAAATATTCCGGAAGAACCAACAACTGGGAATTGCATTGGAGGAATTTGCTGTGCGTTGTTTGTACACGAAGATTGCCGCAAACCACAGGAAGGGGCAACTGAGAATCAGGGTGGTGAAGATGCTTTGTTCTGCACATTGTGCAATGCTGAGGTATGGCATTTTTACAAACGTAGTATCATAGTTTCTCAATTTAAAGATTCATCAGTTCTAGTCTTTGTAGTTTCTCATGTGTTTCTTTATCAAGCTACATACTCCTAAATTATTGTATAGGAAGTTGTGAATTTGCTTCGTTTCCAAAGAAAAAGCTATAGAAGGGTTTAAAGTTATGATCTCATACTCCCTCTCGGTAGATTATTGCCAGTTGACTTGTTTAAATATTCTTTTTTATTACCCATGAATACTTTTCATGTTGCAGGTCCGCAAGTTCAGCAAACACTGTAGAAGTTGTGATAAATGCGTGGATGGATTTGATCACCACTGTCGGGTATTTTTCTTGTTGCTTCAAGTGCTCCATATGGGCAGATCTTCTGCAACTTGTTTTTGGTTGACATTTTTTAAAAATCCTCTCTTAAGTAACCTCAATATATACATGGCTGCAGTGGCTTAACAATTGCGTCGGACACAAAAATTACATGACTTTTATATGTTTGATGGCCACCAGTCTTCTTTGGGTAGGTATTGCAGTCCGATAATTATTATATAAATTTTTAATCTTTGATACTAAGATGCTCTCTGTCTCCCCCCATTTCGGTTCAGCTTGTTATTGAAGCTGGAGTTGGTATTGCTGTCCTGGTGCGCTGCTTTGTTAATAAGACAAACATGGAGGCAGAAATTATTGATAGACTTGGAAATGGTTTCACACGTCCCCCATTTGCAACAGTTGTGGTACGTATTATATTTTAAATGCTTTAAACTAAAGTTAGCTTCCTAATATTTTTCTGGTATCAATTGTAAGGAAATCCTCTGTTGACGTTGGTTCTCATTTCTGTAGGCTGTATGCACTGCAGTTTCTATGCTGGCATGTGTTCCACTTTGCGAACTGTTCTTCTTCCACATGATACTTATTAGGAAGGTCAGTGCCTTTTCGTTGAATTCATTTTTTATGATGCAAAAGTTAGCCATAGTGGGGCTTAAGTGAAATAATGTTGTTTTTGAATTTGAATTTAGGGTATCACAACCTATGAATATGTCGTGGCGATGAGAGCGATGAGTGAGGCACCTGGAGGAGCGTCTGTCGATGAGGCTTTCCAAAATTACATGCACTCCCCAACAGGATCGGCTACAACTGGCTTGAGCGGAGGAAGTTCTTTAGGTCTGCAATACAAGGGTGCATGGTGTACCCCTCCCAGAGTATTTGTGGATTATCAGGTACTTTAGTTTTCACTTTATTATCTTGGTTTACATTTATTGGAACAGTTTTATATTGGTGTGCTCACTTAAAAACTTCTGATATCCTTGCTCATTGGATTAATTTTCTAAAACATAGTTACTCATCTCCCCGGTCTTAAGTAGAATTGGGCTGGAGCTTTGTCGATTGGTTAAAATTCTCTTTCTCATTTTGAAGTTCTTTTATTTCAGCAACCCCTTTATTCTCACCTTTGCCAAGAAAATTTGGGATGTAAATTAAATCTGCGATGTCTTTCATAACTTGCCTAGGTCATTACAGTTTGAGGTTTGAGCATGCTGTGTTCTTGTCAACATTTTTTATAAGGTTCTTCACATAGATTTTTGTAATTCCGAAACTTTGGTCTTTTCTCCTTTGTTTCCTACCATTTCTCTATATTAATATAGTGGCAATCTAACAAGGGCCCTTTTTGAACTTGTGTGTGTGCATATAAAACAAGTTAATTTTCATGTCCAATTTCAAGTATGAGGATTTATTATCTGGATCCAGATGATGACTTAAATAGTGCAATTAACGATTTTCATTAATCTTGTAAGGAACAACTCATTTTCTAAAATGTCTTACCATTGTGATGTTGTCTAGCCTTTCAAATCTTCTTCCTTTCTCCATAATTTGTCAGTCCTCCTTTAGTGGCTTATAAGAATGGGTTCACAGCAGTGACCCACAACTACGTTTCCAGTCTTCAGTTTGATACTTTTATTTTTTATTTTTCAATTTTACTATGCAAGAAGAAAAACTTTATATATATATTTTATACTTGACACAAGCTTTGCTACATTAGGAGGAAGTTTTACCGCATTTGGAGCCTGGAATGGTCCCATCAACTATTGATCCAGACGCAGCTGGAACTACAGAAAGAGAGCAAAAAGGTCCTAAAAGGCCTGTCCGCATTAGTGCTTGGAAGCTTGCAAAATTGGATTCCACCGAGGCCATGAGAGCAGCAGCCAAGGCCAGGGCATCATCCTCTGTTCTACGACCACTGGATAAACCTGATCTTGAACTCAGTTCAAGCGGCAATATGAGTGTGCGGAGTAGTTTAAGCACTGACACGGGGGCAAATAAAGAGATGAAGAATGATCTGAGGTTGTCAAGAAATTCCTATGCTCCAAGTCAAGGTAGCCGAGATGAGTATGAAACTGGGACTCAAAGCGTAAGTAGCTTCAGTAGTCCGAGCCATGTTCATGAAGCGGTCACACTTAGCCCTCTGCCACAGGCTCCGGGTGTGGGACGTTTTAGCTCTGCCACTTCAGTCCCCAGCTTAGTTCCTGACCGTCCATTAACTGCCAAGGCAACATTGCCTAATGTCAGCGTGGGATTTGATGAAAGGATCATGCAGAGGGGAAGTACAACTGATCCTTTACAACTTTCAGCTCCAATTATGCAGAGGGGAAGTACTACTGATTCGATGCTGCTTTCAGCTCCACCTACTTCTCTTTTCAGGGATATCCGAAGGACATCTGTTGTTTGGGACCAAGAAGCAGGGCGATACGTCTCAGTTCCTGTGTCGGCTTCTGAAGCTCGAAACCGGTCATCCCTACAAACAGGATTTTCAAATCCTAATGCAGAAGCAAGCTATAGTAGAAGGCCAGTTGTTCCGCCACAGGAGCCTTCATCTTCGGCAGCAAAGCCTCCAGCAGCACAAGTGGAGAAACTGATGTACACAGGGGATTCTATATTCTTTGGTGGCCCGCTTTTGAGTGTACCAGTTAGGGATAATTTGAGAAATGAAAGGGATTTGGGTTCAAGAGAGGGCCAAGAGAGGGCAGGGCTGAACTTGCCTAGGGAATCCAGATTCAGACGTGATTCTACCTCAAACCAGCTTCCTGTGTTTATCCCGGGCGGTTTTGAGAACTCTGTTTATCCCGGGGGGTTTTGAGAGCTCTTCTTTTGGGCCCAGTTCAAAATAGTGTTAAGCGACTGAAACAAGCGTGCCTGTAAATCTCTTCCTCCTAAGTCGAGCCAACTTTATTCCTTGCAACCTGGCTGCTTGAGATTGTCGCTAACAGAGTTCTTGCATGGGGTTCAAGCAGTTTCTTCGATGAAATTCTGATTCAACACACCGGCTCTAGCTGAGGTTTGTAAATGAGGCGATTGTAGAAGTGTCTCTTGCACTTTCTTGACATTGTAGCCAAAGATTTTATGTTACAGAGCTCCATTTATGCTCTGTATTTTTATTTAATATCGTATCTTTCCCACTATTTGAGATGGAGCATGTAGATGTATATTTTCTGGATTTTTTCTGGATTTATCCCGACCCCCAACCTCCCTATATTCTGCATGTCTAACTGATTTGCTCAACACAATTCCTGACATTCTCCATCGCTCGGGTTGTGACTTCAATTTACCGATGCTATGTGGTCTAGAGCTCCTCTGATGCAACGGGCCATGCCCTTGAGAACTTCTGCAAGCGGCCGCTGCATCAGCCTCTCATTCATAAGCGCGCTTGCATGGGGACTTGCATGCGCATGCAGAGAAAGGCCGATGCAGTGCAGCGACTGCAGTCAAGATGTTCTCCATGTTCTCGGATATTTTGAGGGAATTTTATCCAAATAACATGATCGGAAGATTTTCTCGTGTTCTGCGATATTTTGAGGGAATTTTATACACATAACATGAAGGGATCAGTACGCGGTTTACCCACAAATTCTATTGCGTAAACAGTTTATAAGGCATCGGTCCAGCAGATCAAACCGGTTCAATGCTGGATTATAAACACAATGGATAAACAGAGTAAAAGCGAATCCTATTCGCAAGACACAAGTATGATCATTGCGTATATTATGGTTTCCGGCTGGCATGATAGATCGATTTCAATGGCTCATAACTCAGGTGGAAAGCCTTTACAAAGACCAGGGCCCCGCCAAAATGGGGTCCTGGATAGATATAAAAAGACCAATATGAATGCTTCTAATCTTACACAAATGATGCGGAAACGAAGATAACTTAAGCAGCTTGTTTATCATTCATTGGCATTGAGAAGCATATCCTGATGTGCAAGAGCTTCAAATATACTTGCTACCGATCCAGTACGAGCTGGTATAATATAAAGCCGACTGACTACCAGTAAAGGAAGAGGCTAATGTCAGCAAAAAACACTGATCTTCCTTGTATATTGCCTCCAAATCCTGTCAAACGAAGCACCAGGCTTTCTAGCATACGTTTGCAGAACTGTAACCTGCATAAAAACCCATCATGTGATGAAGTCATTAAAAACTAACCAGGTATTCACGAATTAAAAATCAATTATTAGCTTCCTCAAAATCTTGTTACAGAATTCGAACGTGAAAGTAAAGTCATGATTTTACATTGACATCAGCTACGCTTTTATCATCACTCAGGGCAGTTTCTAGTTTAGACAGTAAGTCAGAACAACTACCACTAATTTTCTGGGCAATAAAACATTACGATACATTATGCCAACTTTTCTATCGAGATGATTATATAAGAAGGTTCAATGCCAAAAAGGGATCAACAACATCAATGTTCAAGGGCCAGGGCTACCGCCACTACTAGAGCTATAATTTTCACTTGGATTATTAAAATACTAAACATGCATATTGACCAAAGCTTTGTTTTCTTTTAACTGTCGACGCCTGATAGGAGAATGTAAGAACTGAAAAACATTCGTCAATGAACCTTATCTGTCTTGAACTAAAATTCATTTTCAATCTCCAAGCACACGAAGAAAAAGCCACAACCAACCCCATGCCAGCGGACCATGCACCAAACGATGACAATCAATACTGCAACCTTTTGCACAGAGATCACAACTTCACTTAAATCATCCTCTCTTTTATCAAGTTAGCTAAAGAAATTCTCCACTCCATAACATCTTTTCCCACCCCTGAACCTTCACCGATTGATCTGATCTTAAAACAGTTCCGTATCCAGCATAAAATAGTTAGGCAAGGCATGAGAAGTATTGGTGTTTATCCCCATCAGGGATTGTGTTGATGTAGAAGGAATGGAAAGTTAGAGCTGTGCCATGTTTCAATCTACTCTTTTTACTTATTTATAAATCAAAGTACAATAAGGTCATAGTGTCATAGAGAGATACAGATGCAAGGGAACCATGGAAAATCATTTATGAAAAAATAATTCCCAATACAGCCACCATGATAATCAAGTAAAATTTGAATACTAAGATCTCAGAAGTACGTTAAGCTATATACTCTATTCATCAGATTACACGGAGTGAGACTGCATCAAAACATGACACCTAGTTGCATCAAATAACTTACGAAGACAACATGCGTACTGGAAGCACAATCAGATGACTCACCAAGCATCATTCATTTTCATTTGGAGCAGATTCTGGTATATCTGGAATCCTCCGTTTTGCAATCTGTTCAATAAGAAGTTTCACTTCCAACTCTACATCTTGCAACCTGTTACTCAGTAATTCAACACTCTTAGGGTGAGCTTCAAATTTGCTAATCCACCCAGCTTCAAAGTCCTTAATCTGTTTTTCAAGTAGCAGACGAGTCATCCTTTCCTCTTCTTCTTTCTTTAGGCGTTGCTTCGCCAGTTCCATGGTGCTCAAAACAAGACCACCTGACCCAGGAACATCCCTGTAGAGTGGCTCATCAGATTGTGGACAACGTGCTCTATATTCAGCAAATGCTTTTTGTGTTTCCTTTAAAGCCTTCCTATAGCCATCCAAGAGATTCCCCATTACATAGAGTTCACGCTCAAGCCGATACATCTCCATTTTTCTCTTATGCTGCTCTTCAGCCTTGGCCTTCTGCAAGTGACCAATCACCTCCTCCCTTTGCTGTAACTCATCCAGTAACATCTGCTGGTCAACCATCGATTGCTCGCAAACTTGTTCTTTCTGTGCATACACCATCTTAGCCTTTTCCATCCAGTGCTGCACTTGCTCCACGCACGAATCAAAGTCACCACCTGACACCTTACCATCCCAAGGGCCACCCATCCTCAACCGCTTATTACCATTGAGAGGATGATGAGAAGAGTTATCATTTTCATGGACAAGCTCTCTCTCAAGACCACCACTTCCAAAAAATGACGAACTACCAGGATGCATTCGACTATCGTCCCTTGAAGAAAGAAACTCCCCAGCAAACTGATCACCCATTGACATATCTAAACTAAGAGGGTTATGTGCTACTTCCATTGGATGAATAAGACTACCCGCCGCCAAACCCTCTAAAGGCCTATCCTTAAGTGAAAGGTGAAAACCTCCCTCCTCCTGCTCCTCCTCCTCCTCCTCCTCCTCTTCTTCTTCTACTTCCTCTTCGTTTCCTTCTTCATCTATTCCTTCAAAAAACTCCATATCTTTTTTCCCCTTCTCCCCACAACCCAAATTAACTCCACCAAGATTACACCGCTGCAAAACAGGTTCACTTGCACTGCCCTGCCCACCCAAAAACCATTGGCCAGGCTCTTCCACCTTACATTCTTCAAAATCCATTACAACCTCAACCCCAACTTGCTCCTTCTCGACACCAGATTTCTCGAGGTTTTCTGGCCCAACATCAGTTCTATCCACATTGTCCTGCCTAATATCAGCTCTATCCACAATGACTTGCTCTTGCCTAACATCCATACTATCCACATTGTCTTGCTCTTGCCTAAAGTCATCTGTAACCACATTGTCTTGGCCAAGGCATAATTCAATGTTGTGCTCTTCCAATCCGCCGCGTCCATGTAAATCATCCTCCCCACCCATTTTTACATCCCCACTACCATCCTCTTCCTCCTCCTCTTCTTCCATTTTTGCATCGACATCAACCGCATCAACATCAACAGCATTAATATCAAACTGAGGAGTCTCTTGTTCCTTCACCATAAGGAACCTCGCGTGCTGTGATTTTATCAAACACTGCAAATGCGACGCATAGTAACAATCCCCCAATTTAGGGGCCTGAGCCAACTCCTTCTCCACCATGAACCAAATCAAACCAGCCCAATCCACCTTCACAAACTGCCCCTCTTTGATTGCCTTAGTCCAATTCAACACCTCGCTCGGCATCATCCACGTATCCTCGTGCAAAAGAACCCAATTCGATACCAATTCTTCGATAAAAGCTATGGACTCCTCCGAAGCAACCTCTGCAGGAGGCTCCTCAGCACCATCGGCTACTGCCACAGCACCACCCTTCTTCACCGGTTTTGAAGGAAGCTTCAAGGCCCGGGCTAAGTCGGCCCGGTTGACCTTAACCTTTGACCCATTGACGTAGCTGCCCCGCTGGGTAGGGTTGAAACTGGAAATTAACTCAGCGAGAAGATCAACCCGAAGATTCCGATCAAACTCAACGTGGACGAAGTCCCACAGGTTGAGCCGCTTCAAGAGCTTCTCGTGCTTCTCAAAGTCGAGATTTTTGGCGGGCACGAAGGGAATTGGATTTAGGATTTCTCTCTGGGTCTGAAGCTTCTGCTGGGCCTTGCTGTTCCCCGAAGCGGCGGCTTTCCGCTTCGAACCCAGCTTCTTTCGCTTCGTTCCGCGGCGGTAAAAGGTAATGGTGGTGGTGGTGCCACGAGGAGATCGGGCGGGAAATTCATCGGATTTTCCTTTAGGGCTTGGCTGCGATTGGAGAGGTGGGTTTTGTTGGATATCTTGGTCTTGAGGGGGATCTAGGGTTAGGGTTGTGGATTGGGACTGTGGTGGTTCGGAATAAGGGCTTTCTTGTTGAGGGGCTTCTTCTTCTTCGATTTGGGTCATGGTTATATCGGGATTTTCAGCGGGAGCAGTGGCCATGGTGATGATCTGGTTCAGTGGAGGGTGGAAGAAGAAGAAGAAGAAGAAGAAGAAGACGACGACGACTGAGAGATGGTGAAGTGGGGTGTGGTGACTCTTTTACCCTTCCATTTTTCGGACGACTGTTGTCCTTCCGAAACGAAACGAGTAAACATTTTTTCGTGTTTGGAAGTTATTTAAAAATAACTGAATTTAAAAAAAATATATATATTTTGGCTAAATCGCCAAAATGGTCCATAAGATTTGCATAACTCATCACTTTGGTCCATCACTTTGGTCCATGAGATTCCAAATCGATAAAACTAGTCCCTGAGATTGTCCACCATCCATCATTTTGGTCATTCCGTTAAAAACTCCGTTAAGTGTCCCGGTGCTCTTGACGAGAAGTTTGGGCAATTTTCAAAGCTTCGTAACTCAATCGTTTCTTAACCAAATTCGACCCATAATATATCAAAATGAAGATAGGAAAGTATAGAATAAGATTATACCATTTCGAAGCCCAATGGTTACCAGGGATGGCCGTAAAATAGCCTCAAAGTTGACTGGTCCGAGTGAAAACTTGAAAACTCACCGGAAACTGGGTAAACTTTAAACGTTCATAACTTCTTCAATACTCAACAAAATCAGTGATTCAAAAATGAAAATCATACTTCTCGACGAGGCGAAGAGAATGGTACCTTTTTTTATGGTTAAATCGCCATGGTTTGGCCGGAAAATGGCTCGAAAGTGGTTGTCTTGGTCTCGAGTTAGCTACTTTCGAGCCGTTTTCCAGCAAAAAAGGGCGAGTTAGCCATAAAAAAAGGTGCCATTCTCTTTGTCTCGTCGAGAAGTATGATTTTTGTTTTTGAATCACTTGATTTCATTGAGTATTGAAGAAGTTATGAACGTTTAAAGTTTACACAGTTTCTGCGCGAGTTTTCAAGTTTTCACTCGGACCAGTCAACTTTGAGGCTATTTTTCGGCCATCTTTGGCAACCATTGGGCTTCAAAATGGTATAATCTTATTTTACACTTTCCTATCTTCATTTTGATATATTATGGGTCGAATTTGGTTAAGAAACGATTGAGTTACGAAGCTTTGAAAATTGCCCAAACTTCCGGCCAAGAGCTCCGGGACACTTAAAAGAGTTTTTAATGGGAATGACCAAAATGATGGATGATGGACAATCTCAGGGACCACTTTTATCGATTTGGAATCTCAGGGACCAAAGTGATGAGTTATGCAAATCTCAGAGACTATTTTGACGGTTTACCCATATATTTTTGAAACTAGTTCATATTAAAAATGTAATTAAATTTTAAAAATACACTTGAAATGTTGTTTACCTGAAGCACATAATTGTCGCTTCTTTCAAAATACACTGCAATTATTTTTTTATAATAAAAAATATTTTTATCAAGAGCTTTCAATCATTTTATAATACTTTCAAATGAGCCATTTTCGAAGATATATGGGTAAGCAAAATCTTTGATAATTTTTGTCGGTTTGATCTGGGATACATTTAGTTTTCATTGAAAAAAGCGATATTCTACGCACTAAGTTACACCGAAAAAGAGAGGATTTGAAATTATGATGCAGGATGTGTTGAAGAAAAAGATTCTAATAGTTAATTCAAATACTTAAAAGAATTTTTTATTTTCAAACCAACACTGCAATTTGATCATTTTTTGGTAAACCAAGACTGCAATTCGATCATTGTGTTAGGAACCAGTGCTCCAATTTATTCTCAACATAATTAGAACATTTGCATCTTAGTCAATTTTACAATATTTTGTTGCATTCATTTCAACAATTACAATTCAATTCCAAGGCAAAGGCAGAGTCCTTCCATTCTTTTGCCATCTTCTTTGCTTAACCCAAAACATAATGATTTATAGAAATACAACGTGTGATAAATAATTTTCAGCAAGTTCCATTGGCTTTGACAAGCTTAGGATGATTTACAAGTGTTTTTATGTTTTGAAAAGGATTTACGAGAGTTTATGATACGACATTGTTCGATTATTAAAAAATATCACCACTTAATATTGGATGAGATTTCACATTCGAATCTTCCACCTCAACAAATTATGAAAATATCGATGTTGATATCGATATGGATTTGCTTCAATGGAAATTATGAAAACTTGCAACGGTTGGTATATCAATTCATTCAGACTTAGTTGAAGTTAAAGAAAAATTTCTCAATAAAAAAAAAAAAAAAATTAAAAAGTTCGAAATTTGTAATTAGTTTTGAAAAATTTTCTGTAGTGAATCGGTAAATATCATCGATCTTCATTGATTTTCCTATATTTTGCTGATGTAGGGTGAAGTTTGTATTTCACCCCATTTTCCATATCCATCCTTACTTTTTTTGATATTTCAACGAAAATATCAACAGGTTCGTGAATATTTTAAACTCTAGTTATAGTTTAGATTATCCACATGATTCAATTTGTTTAATGCTCTCATATATAAAATTTTTGTTTAAGTATATTGTTTATATTATCCCCAACAAACAACTCCATTATAGGCTTGGACGTTTGCTACAAATATAGAAAAATGGACCAGAAGGCTTTTCTAAAACGCCTCATTGCCAGATCCCATGAACCAAATGGAAAAATATATTGTTACTTTTCTCCTTTGGTTGTCTTGGTGCTTGGTTATAAACAGGAGCCACTGGAGTGAGAAAAGACTTCGATGAATGAAAATGTCGCGTTACAAAAGTTAAACAAAATGTTGCACTGCTGTATATTAAAGTTTAACGCCTAACACATCACAATGCGTAAAAATTTAACGCATAACACATTACGATGCATAAAAGTCTAACGCATAAAATATTGCGATGCATAAAAATTTAATGCATAATAGTATGTAATTGATTGAGACAGAGACATGTCTTAAGTTGATATGTCACGAGGGAGTGGGTGAGTTTGCATTTAGCAAGCGATGTCATGTCCCTATCGTATATGTTGTTCGAGCACGGGCAGTTGGGGCCATTTGGATCAAACACCACAAACCTTAAAACAAAGAAACGCGACATTGACCCCAAAAAGCAAATGTGAAACAGGATGAAACACAAAAATGCAAATGCTCCTCAGATATTTTGAGGGAAACCAAATGAAAAAATGCACATATTTGTTAGACAGTGCTATTCGCAAACCATTTTTACTATTCACATATTGATCGTTGATTTTTTTCAATTCATTCGATCCTGATGGACGAAAATTAAGAAAAATGAGTCAGAAGTAAAAATAAGTGTGTTGATACCACTATCCTATTGTTTTGATATTGAAGAAGATAATGAAGGGGAAAGATGACAAATGTTTGAGTCATTGTGACATAAAATGCAGTATCTAATGAATAAGTGATTTATATTCTAATGCCATACGTCTTTTGCGTTTTTTTTCATGCGTTCATAACTTACATTATCTTTATTAGTACTATTTAAAACATTAATAAAATGGGAAAAAATAATTTTTATGAGGTATCCCCCCACATATTATGGCAGATTTTCACCTCCTCAAAATAGTACGCAAAACACAGTCGGTTAGTCCAAAAAATGTATTTGTAATAGTTTGAACTCAAATTTGGAGTTCCAAATCTTTGTTTAAATCTTGTTTTTAAAATGCAATTTTAGTTTTTGATTTTGATTTTTAGGTGTGAACAATTCAATAAATTATCCAAATCATACACAGAGAAATTGTGGGAACTTCTCCAATAATACTTCAAATCTTTGTACCTCCTTTCCCAACTTTTATTTCAATTCAACTAAATTTTTTTAAACGTAGGCAAATTAGCTAAACAGTGTCAATATTCAAGTTCAAATCTTGATATTATATTAGAATATCGTTCGAATAGAAAAAACTGTTACAAGCAAATCCCACATTTGAGGAGGGGTTGAAGAGAAAAGATGACTCCGCTTAAGGAGATCAAATCTTTTGCACTCAAAATAAGTGTGACATTTCTGTGACCCATGACGGCCGCTTGAGCAAGCAGAGTGAAGTCCATGATGATGCTATTTGTAATCACCATCATTATTAAGCATTGGTGATTTGGATAATAAAGGCAAATGTAACGGGCAATGTGGTAATTGAAACGTATTTGGACACATTTGGCGGCGTCGTTCATTCCGCTTCAGTATTGAAAAGACCGACCCGTCACCAAAGGCACTCACGGACTCTCAGTCACTGAAGAACTCTGCTTCCCCTTTGCATGTTTTGCTGCAGAAGATAAAAGTAATTTCAAAAGATGGGGATCAGCCGTTTTCTTCGATCCAATCTCAGAACCCAGGCATCAAATCTTTAATCCCGAATACCCGTTTGGTTTTTTTTTGGATTACATCTTCCTGTATGTGTTTTCTGATTGATATGTTCTGGAAACCGCAGATTGAAGAACAAGTTGTGAGAGTCTGATTGCTGGTTTGATCATTTCATTTGTAGATTTTTGATAAAGTTTTGATCTTTCTGGTTTGATCAGTTTGTTTGTTGATGCCGTTTCCTGCTTAAAGTCTGCGTTTCTTTGCTGAAATGTTGGAAAAGCTAAAATTCAGTTACCCTTTTGATTTTTCTTCGATTTTTTATGCCTTATCCGAATGCTTGAAGCTTTGTGTTTCTTCCTGGCTTTGTGGATCAACTTAAAATTAATAAAAAAAGGGGTGAGGGAGTGGTCCCTCCTGTGACTTTCCACTTCACTACTTGCATGTGAACTTTTTGACTGTTTGGTTGCTGAGAAAATGCTGGGAAATAATAGGACTTTAACTGAGTATCTCAAACTCGTTTTTAATTGCCGTTTTGTACAGTTGAAGTTGGGATCAAAGTAACGTTGTAATTGAGGTTTGTTTCTTAAATTTATCACTGGCCGTGCCTTTTATGTGCGTGTTATGTTTATATGACTATATTTTTGCTTTTTCCTATTCAGTTCTAAAAGCCATTTTGTTGCTGAGTAAATGTTGTAAAAGGAAGAGAAATCAAATTTTTAGTTTTAAGTATTTGGAGCCAGGAAACATGTGAAACATATAACTGACTGCACTAGCTGATATAACCTGTCTCATAAAGTGTTACTTGTTAATGCCAAGACGGCCTTCCCATTTTCTTAGTTACTTCTAAAATCCTCATAAAGATTGAAAGTTTATTTTTCTCACAAGTTAAAGCCCCATTCGTGATGGCGAGTTTTATACATATGATTACACACACACTCACTACACATTTGGAGAAGTTTCAATAATTTCCATCCTTCTTGTTTACAGCTTATTTCATCTACAAAATATGCTGCTGTATCTAGAAGTCCACAGGAGCATCTCGTTATGGTTCCCTTTCTGGCCCGGTCCTGTAGTACAGGGTCATCTGTGCAAAAGGAAGAACCAACAACTGATGAAAAAGGCCTCGGGTAGGTGGTGTTCTATTGTCAACAATCTACACAGTAATCCCCCTTTCGGGATACTTTTATTTTGTATATGATCATGTGTATTTCATGCATTTGCTGTTCTGCATCTTCACTGTATTAATTAGTGTACATGCATAATAGCCTATACATTTACGTGCGTGCACAATATAATCCAATCTGTCACAGCTTTGTTGTTGACAAATATTGATTTTCTCAGGTTCAAGGGGCATGATATGCTTGCACCCTTCACAGCTGGGTGGCAGAGTACTGATGTGCATCCTTTGATTATAGAAAAGTCTGAGGTATCTCTGTGAAAATAGGATTAACTCTGGTTTATATTATTGTATGTACTTCTTATTTTCAAAGTTTATTTTTTCGAAGTCATTGAACGTTTTTCATTCTTGGTATCAGGGTAGCTATGCTTATGACAGCAATGGGAAGAAGTATCTTGATGCTCTTGCGGGTCTATGGTGCACAGCATTAGGTGTGAAAGATTTGTTTCCCATAATTTTTTTGCTTCAGCTTGAAGCTTGCATCTTCCTCTTTACTTCTTAAGACTGCTTCTGTAATATATCTTCAGTTTCATTTCTCATCATTATGTTTGAATATTATTATATCACATCCAGAGTAGAGAGGAAGAGTGTCATGGCTCACAACCAAACTTAACTTCTCATATTCCTCAGCTTTTATTATTACTATTAAAAAAAAATGAAATAGAAAAAGGTAAGAAGACTCGAGTATGCTTATATTTTGCAGTGAAAATGTGGATTAAGTATCTAAGAATACCGTCCCCCTCTCTTAGCCTTGTATTTACAGCTTTCTTTTGCACCCTGCTCTTGAATCAGACTATTTGCACTAGTCTCTTTGACCTCCTTTATTAGTCTTTATCCTAATTTACCCCTGTTATCTTATTGTAGCTTTTCCTGACCTCACTATTGTAAGTTTGTTATGTGTATACTATTTGTCAAAAAGTAGATATGTTGAATAAATTACTTGAATTCAAATATTTTTATTGTTTAAACTTGCAGGTGGAAATGAACCTCGACTGGTTGCGGCTGCAACTAAACAGTTGAATACCTTGCCATTTTACCACTCATTTTGGAATCGTACTACTAGACCATCTTTGGTATTCATTTTGTTTCTTTACTTCCTAGTTTCTTTTATATTAATATGCAATTCTAGATTCATTATTTTCTGTTCCACATAGTTTAATGGATACATTCTTAAGATGCCTGCATGTGATATTCAGCAACATATTTTCTTTTGCAGGACTTGGCAAAAGAACTTCTAGAAACTTTTACAGCTACAAAAATGGCAAAAGCCTTCTTTACTAATAGTGGATCCGAAGCCAATGATACTCAGGTTTGATTCAATTGTAGAAGAAATTTATTTGATTACAGTTTCCAATTTATCTAAGATGGAAGAGTGAATTTTGATTGATGTTACATTTTACATACTACCTTTACATGACGCTAAACTTCAACTAATTGTTGAGAGAATAACGTTAATCCATTAATACAATGCATTTGGACTAAGTAGCCAAATTGGAGGACTTCGATACCTTTCTTATTGGCATGAAGCGGAACTATGAAACAATTATTTATACTTGTTCAATTTGATTTCCATGTAATTATCAAAGGAAAATTCAAAATCTGAAAAGCTTATGAACTCCGCAAAGTTGAAGATATCTGAGTTGCCTGAATACCCAATTCATGTGAATGTAACCAGTTGACCTGCTTTGTTTATTCAGGAGTTCAAAAATGATATTATAGAAATTAATATCCAGTTTGGTTATTTCAGATCTTTTTAACTATTTGAAATATTTGCTTTGTAGGTGAAACTGGTTTGGTATTATAATAATGCACTTGGACGCCCAGATAAAAAGAAATTCATAGCTCGACATAAATCGTATTTTCAACTTTCTCAACTCCTTTTGTTTTCTCTTTATTTGCTTCAGTTATTGTAACCAGTCCTTTGATGTTGCCCTTTCATCCTAACAGGTACCATGGTTCAACTTTAATAGCTGCAAGTCTTTCTGGGTAGGATAAATATTCTTGAGAATTTTATACGAAAAATCATCCTTCAGTCCATTGACTCTAAATTCTTTTTTCGCAGCCTCCCTGCTTTGCATCAAAAGTTTGATCTTCCAGCTCCATTTGTATTGCACACTGACTGCCCACATTATTGGCGCCATCACCTTCCAGGTCTATTTTTACACTGATCTAATCTTTGAGATTTAACTGTGACTGATTTTATTAAAGTTTTAGCTTGATATATGCCAGGTGAGACAGAAGAAGAGTTCTCTACAAGACTAGCCAACAATTTGGAAAATCTTATCCTCAAAGAGGGACCAGAGACAGTAAGTTATTCAGGTGAAATGTTCAAAATCTAGAAATGCCAAGGGTACTTTGTGTTTTTGAGCCGGTGTGTTTGCTACTTTCAGATTGCTGCGTTCATTGCTGAACCTGTCATGGGAGCAGGCGGTGTGATAACTCCACCTGCAACTTATTTTGAAAAGGTGAGCTTTTGCACAATGTGTTACAAAATGAACAGTACTGCAAATGCTTCATTGGATGTACTTAGTTATCACAATAGGTGTCTGAGCTCAAGCTTCATTTTAAATTTAATGCCGTTTTGGTTTTGTCACCTGATGTGTATAGGCTATTCTAAAACTGTTGTACTATTACTTGGGCCTACTGTGTTAGTGTCTATAAAGCCGATTATATAAGTTGTTTTCACTGAAACATTCATGTTATCAAGTCCACTACAGTGAGATGAGCTGAAATATATCTTTTAAGTGATTATGAGCTGAAATATATCTTTTAAGTGATTCATACTTCGTCCCATACTTGTTTTGTACTTGTCCTGCTTTGTGTTGATTTAATTCATTATGGGAATTACTGCTACTGGATGATTACAAGCTTTAATCTGTTGTTTCATTCAGAACAGACACGACTCTGTCACTCTCAATCTTTGTAATGGACAAGCATTTCCTATTTGATGCAGGTTCAAGCTGTTGTGAAGAAATATGACATTCTATTTATTGCCGACGAGGTATATGGAATTCTTTTCCTTAATGTAAACTAATCTTTCAAGTCAGCTTTATATGCTGGTTGTTAAGCTTAGGCTTTATTTCTTTACTTCTTAAGGTAATCTGTGCATTTGGAAGGCTTGGCTACATGTATGGGTGTGACAAGTACAACATTAAACCAGACCTTGTGTCTGTGGCAAAGGTAAAAATGAAACTATGTACAAAACTACAAATACAGAGCTGCACTCTCACATCCCACAGAAATATTTGTTTCCTCATTGCTGTGTTGTTGGATGTTCCAGGCTCTTTCTTCTGCATATATGCCAATTGGCGCTGTTCTTGTGAGCCCTGAAGTTTCAGATGTCATACACTCTCAAAGCAGCAAGCTTGGTATGTTGGTACTATAAACTAATCAAATTCCATTCCAAGGTATTATTGTTGAACAAGACGATTTCGTTTGTGCCAGGTTCTTTTTCTCACGGGTTTACATATTCTGGACACCCCGTAGCCTGTGCAGTTGCAATTGAAACACTCAAGATCTACAAGTATGTTCTTATTTGCTTGGTTCAAACAATTTAAAAGCAAAGTTATCTGGGTTCCAACTTTTAAGGATTTAAACCAACCAGGTTTAGAATCTGGACGAAACAGCATTGATCTCATGCTGACCACCAATCTTGGTAATTGGCAATTAACATTTCACTTGTTTGTAGGGAAAGAAATATTGTTGAACAAGTACGGAGCATTGCCCCAAGATTTCAAGATGGTGTAAAAGCCTTCTCTGATAGTCCAATCATTGGGGAGGTACATGTTTTTACTTGATATTTTTGCACTACAGAAATCAGAAAGAGAAACTACAATCAGTACAATATTAACATGGCACTCCTTATGTCGGTTATGCAGATACGGGGAACTGGATTGATCCTTGGTACAGAATTCACAGACAATAAGTCACCCAATGATCCATTTCCTGCTGAATGGGGTAAGTCTCATCTTTACACTAAAAAGAAAAATGACGTCCAGTACATCTAGTATGGATAGTTTTTATGGGAATTTTTTTGGGTATAATTGAGCTACATTTGCATATAAGATTGCAGTCCAAACCTATCCAAGAGATCCGGTTCAATAGTCCTACCTGTTTTACAGTATGTTCAGTAGAAATTATTATTTATATGGAGTATGGACAGAGAAACTACATGCACAAACCACTATGGGGCTGGTGTGCTGAGATGTGTATACTGTTCTCTTTTTTTTTTTTTTTTTTTGCGCCATTTGCTGTTTAATTTTGTGATATCTGCCGGGTTTTTCTGATTGACTGGCGTGGTGACCAGAAGCAATTGTTTCTGTAATATCGGGGCTGACTGAGCTTCCTTATTAACATTATGCCTTGATGATATGCATCACAGGGGTAGGTGCATATTTTGGAGCCCAATGCGAGAAGCATGGGATGCTAATACGTGTCGCTGGGGATAACATAATGATGTCTCCACCATTTATTATGACTCCTAGTGAGGTTGACGAGGTAGGCTATTCCCGATTTGTTCCAATCTTATTTAAAATTGAGTAATACTTGCATCGTGGAAAAGGTTTTCGGAGTATGTTTCTTACGAACATGCTAACCAGAACCTGCGTTTTCATTTCCAGTTAATAAGCCTTTATGGGAAAGCATTGAAGGACACTGAAGAATATGTGAAGGAACTCAAGTCTAAGCAGAAGTAGTTGCGACTTGTAAATGTATTGATATCTGACGATGGTGAAAAGAAGATGTAGACTTTCATGTAAAAGCAAAATCCTTTCCCCTTTGTGTTTTTATTAAATGAATGGTATTCTGAATAAAGCCCTACTTCACCAACAGTTGTCAGTTTAGCTGTACTCTTCTTTTGAATGTTAGAAGAGGTTTCAAGTTCGAATCTCATCATGTTGATAACAAAATTTATTAGCCTACTTCTGAAAGATGTATATATAAAATAAGATTTCAGGTTCTCGTGATAATTGGTTCCTTCCTCGTTTGGCCTCCCTTGGTATCAGCACTTCATTTTTCTCTATGTACTTTATTTTCTTCTAGCTATTAGATTGAATAAAGAGAATCGAGGGGTATAAACAAAGGGAGTACGGTAGAATGAGAAAAATGAGAGCAGAAATCATTTCCCTTATGCAAAATGCTGGAGGAAATTGGTACCTTTAGAGGAATAAATCAAGTTCAAATCTAAATATAAGAGATCTCTCAAAGATCAAAGTAGTCCAGGCTTACTAGAAACTAATGGCCACACTGTCTACATTCTATAATATCGTTACATACTAAAATACTTCATTAAAATCACAAAAAGAAAAGTTTATGCGCGTAACCCTTTTCCATATCGAACCAGGGAGGGTAGGAGGACTCGTTATCTCTATTTATGACCTTGCTATCCCTAATACTGAGCAAAGGAACTCCGATATAATTTGTTTGCAAAAGGAACGACTCCAACTCGGATATTTGATTTGTCTGAAAAAAAAGGAATCCAACGACATGCAATAAGGAGGGAAAAAATTTCCATTTTATAATACCGAGATAATCATATTTAGAAGGAATAATTTGTTGTGAGAAGGGAAGAACATCTTATAGAATTAATATTGTACAACTTCAGAACCACAGTATTACTGAGAAGGTATAGAGAAATTAAAACTCTGTATGCATTGTTTTGCTTTCAACGTTTGGCTTGCTTTTCAGCTTTTCTTCTGGCGCGCTTTACCCTAGAGCTCGGAGATGGCTTGTATCCGCCACTTTCACCATATTCTTTCTCGTCCAAGTCCCTAAACGATTTCTGCAGATTCAACCAAAGAAAACATAACATTTATTTTTATATTTTGGTACAAATACTCAGATTTATTTCACCAAATAATTAGAGAAAAAGAAAAACAACATAGATTAAATTTTGGGAGAGAGAGAGAGAGAGAGAGAGAGAGAGAGAGAGAGAGAGGGAAAAAGGGTTACCTCACTAAGCTCAAGAAAGCTGACAGCATAGAAGGTAACAGCTGCAGCAGCTACAATTCCTAGAACTGGAAGACCTAGTTGTTGTATCCCGTCCATGTTTTTCTTTGATTTCCTTTCGCCTCCTAATTCTGTAGAATATCTAGTGGTCTTCGTTGAGAGTGGATAAGGTGCATCACATCCATTCCAACTATACATATATATAGAGGATCGAAAACCAGCAACTAGCAAGTTGGTTGTATTTGTATGGTTTACAGTTTACTGGACCAAGTTTACACACTAGTCATTCACTTGTTGAGCTGGTGCCACTGGCCCATATGCATGTTTCTTCCATTAATTAAACTTCTCTTGGACGGTAATAATTTATACTAATTTACACTAAAAGAAGGGGAGATGAGGAGAACCTAAACTCAGGATGCAGTGAGTTGAAGAGGAAGACTTTAACAATCAGGGCAATCAACTACTTGCGTTTGGATGGTTATCTAAAATATTATATGAACTTACACTCATTTTTTTGTTGTCATCTGAACTATAATTTTAAGCACATTGTCGTTTTAATTTTTTAAACTTTCTAATTTGTCATCTCACACATGTTCATCAAACTTTCAAAAAAAATAAAAAACCGACATGTGCATTGTCTTCAGAGCTATTTCGGACTTTTCAACTCCCCGATCCCTTGGTGGAGAAATTTTTAGTTGTGATGAGAACATGAGTGATACACAATGTGTTTTTATGTAAGTAGTGGAAAATTTTATTTTTTAAGTTATTAACTTTTTAACACACATATCCCACCATTTATATAGCGACACGTAATGTACCATCCCGTGTGACGGTCGCACTGAAAAATCACTCCCCTTGGTGGTACTGCCAATTGGTAAAATTGCTACCATTTTTGTGTGTCATTGAAATGTTATCAACTGATTTAGATCGTTTGTATAACTGATTTTGAACTAGATATGATCTTTCTTACTTTCAATTTGTCTGAAATGTACTACTTAGTTCCTTAGAGGTCTCGTTTGGTACCTTGGACAGATAAACTATTTCGGCTCAATTAATAAAAACAATTTTATTCACCAACAAGATCAATACAATTTGCCTATATTTCCCTCCTGTTTTGACAAATGATATAATAATCTACACTCAATACATCTAAACTAAGGATTAAGAAGAGGGTTCAAATCCTGAATGAAGAGGAATCCTCTATCCACCATTTGTGCTTAAATTTCTCTTCATTGGCCTCTCCTTAAAATAAGGTACCAATGATTGACCGAATTCTCATATTTAAAATATTTTGTGAGTTAAACTATAATGAGCTTAAAAACTGTGTGTGATTACAATTTTATAGGAATTAATCTCATGAGTTGATTCTCATACAAATAAAAAAAGGGAACTTTCATAAAAAAGGCTTGGACTTAGTTTATTTTACTAAAAAACTATGCTATAACTTTATTTAATTGAAAAGACTTAAATTTTAATGAAAAATCCTTAAATTTTAGTAAAAAGGACAAAAGAACTTAAATTTTAATGAAAAATACATAATTTTAATGTTAAAAAAAAATTTTAAAAATTTGGCGTAGATCCATACGTCATCACAGAAACTGTTTATGAAACTTTATACACTATATATGAAACTTAACGATATTACACTGTTTATGAAACTTGTTATACTGTTTATAAAACTTACTACACTGTTTATGAAAAATACGACACTGTTTATGAAAATTACTACACTGTTTATGAAATTTACTACACTGTTTATGAAACTTAACGTGTGTCATTCCCTTCTTTCTCCTTTCCGCAATGTCGCTTCTTCAAAAGCCACAAATCTTTGTCCACGCACACAAAGGCCCTAGTAGTGTCGAAGACCACATGGGAATAGCAGCCAAGTCCCACCACTTGGAGTGGTCTATTGGTATCCCAAACTGCTTGGGAAGATCTGGTAACAAGCAGAAGAAACCCGAGGTCATTGGATGCTCAAATGTTATAATACCCATTGGGAAATTGGGAACCAGAGAAGCTACAACCATCATGAGGCTCTCTATCATCCGGTCTAAATTTCCCCAGATAATAAGAGTAATTGCAACCAAGAATGAGAATGACGAGAGTAAAGGCTGGTTTGGTATTACTGTGCTTTAAAAAAAAGCTGCTTCTGCTGTGCTGTGAGAATAAGCAGCTGTGAAATAAAGCAGTAGAGTGTTTGGTAAACTTTTTTGTAAAAGTGCTTTTGGAAAAAAAAGCAGTATGATAGTGTTTGGTAAACTTTTATGTAAAACAGCTGTGACTGTGTAAAATGACAAAAAATGGTATAATATTAGATGTGCTATTAATTTAATTTTCTTAACAAATAAAGGTGAATTACTAAATATACTTTATTTTTAAAAGAAAAATATTTATAAACTTTATCTTAAATATTAATTAGTATGACAAACTACTTCAATTGAAATATTTTAGATTGAATAGTTAGGATTCATTAGTACAATATTGTTAATGTACTTGAAAGTAGTCTAATTAGATACAAAAATCTTGAGCACCACACACACATACACACGTACCCACACATGCAACAGTCTTGAGACTATCAAAAGTCCCATTTTTGTGCTCCGTGCTTCTCCCTTCCCCAAGCACCTTTCTCTTGTTCTCGTGCTCTCTCCCTCACCTCACTTCTCTGCAAGTCTCTCTCTCTGTCTTTCTCTCCTTCTCCTCATTACACACCGCACCACCATCCTCTCTCTCTCTCTCTCTCTCTCAATTTTCCCAATTCCACTTCCTGTCTCTGTCTCTCATTCAATTTTCTTGAGAAAATTCAACACCAACAACCAAATCATGGAAGAAAATCACGCTGCAGCTTTCGAATCAATCGCAAACGGCGACCACCACGATGCCGCATCCATCGCCGCAAACAACTACAACAGGGTAGGATGATGAAGCTACAGCGCAGAACGTGAGGGCCGAGGAGGCGAATTCAGGATTATGAAAGAGCTGTGTTGGGGATTTGCTAATTTTGCTTTGTGTGTGTGATTTGGTCGGGGTTGCAGAGTGACTTGGGGTTCTTTGACTGATTGCTTTGATTTGGAAATGATTTCCTCTGTGTGTGTGTGTGTGATTTTCTTGACTGATTGCTTTGTATGTGTGATTTCGGTGGATTAGACCATCGATTTGGGTTTCTTGACTGATTGCTTTGATTTGGTGGAGGCAACACTGGTTGGAAATGATTTGCTCTGTGTGTGTGTTAGGCCATCTCTTCTAATAGGCATTGCTAGTCTGAAGAAGGGTAGGATTGCCAGAAATTTTCATTAAGGGGTCACTGTTCACCCGTGTTTTAGAGGTTTGCGCAGAAGTTGAAAAGCCAGCTTTTCAAAGCTGCATTTTGCTGCTTCTGTTTTTTGGCTTTTTTTCACCCAAAACTGTGAAAAAAAGCTAAAGTTGGAAGTTGACCAAACACAAAAATGACCCTTAGCTTTTTTTCACAGTAGCTTTTTTTAAAATCACCTCAACCCCAAACGCCCCCTAAGTTGGAAACGATGAACACCGAAACACCATAATATCCATCATTGTAGACCACCTGGGAATATTTACCATCCTTGTAGTCCTAATAGCTCACCAGCCCTTTTGTTCATGTCGACATCGGCCTTCTTGTAGATGATGTCGGCGAAACGTCTATCGATACCCTTGATGGAGGTAATGGCGAAACATGATCTTTTGCTTTCCAACCACGTTGATATTCAACACACGCATAATATGCTGCAACTCCTCATCTGCGAATTGCGATGAGAGACATGGCTGCGACCTTAGGGTTTGACGGCTCTTCGCTCTCTCTAACTCTGCGTGCGTGTGTGAGTTGCTGTCAGAAAAACTGGAAATTGATTGTTTGGGTCATTTTAATTGGATTGATTTAATATTTGGCTTTGTCCTAACCATCAAATAAAGTTAGCATATGACTTTTGATTAACATGGTTTTGCTCCACCTTTTAAGTCAAAAACTGAAACAGCATTTTGTCCAACATAAATCATCACTACTGAACATATTCGATTCATATAATGGCTCCTGCATCATAACAAAAGATAAACCAAAATTAATGAGTAAACAAACCAGCGGCATTTGAATACAAACTAAGAGCAACCATTCGATCCTCGATTGATCTTCATTTTTCAGCTTGCGCTTGTGTTGGGGAGTTTTTGAGTCTTTTCACCTTCCTATTCCCATGATAATCATCACTAATAAGCTCAAATAGACTCTCCATGTATGTAACCTTGCTATCAGAGTGACAGGACCAGTTCAGATTATATAGGTCAGTGATATCCGCGAATTTGTAAAGCCTGCCATTCACACGCTTCACTTGCTTTTTTTCACACTTGATCAACTCCAACGTCTCACGGCGCCATACAAATCTTATCCCGATAACTGCACCATTTTCTGGGATCCTTATGATGTCGGAGAAAATCGATACTGGGTCGGGGAGTTTGTTAGTCTTAAACCTATACAGCCTAGTCAAAGAGTCACTCACACCATATTCTCTCATGACCCACATATGTACATGTTGATCATCCCAAATTCCTAAATTTCCCTCATTTCTCATTGTTATGGTACGCCACACACACAGACATCCTCCAGCAACTGTCAAACGATAAGGTCTAACAGCGCCGCCAGTGGACCTTTGAAACTTGGTAGGCAATGGCACTACCCGGAACTTCTCGTTGGTCAAATAAAAAACAACAATAGTCTGCTGCGGCTCCAGATATGCTGTTCCCTAAAATGTGTCTCATTTGTATCTCCTTGTTAATAAGTTGACATGTGTTATTTAACTTAACTTAAAACTTAACTCTGTTAATTTTATTTATTTAACATTTAAATTTAAAAAAAAATCCAAAATAATAAAAACTGTTGGGTTAACGAGGTAAGCAAACTCAAATAGGATTCTTCACCTTCTTTTTCGGTTTGCTGCAACAATCGCGAGGATCAGAAAGAACAAGGAGAGTTTGCTGTGCATTTTTCTCCTTTGAAACAATTGTAGTTCCAAATCTAGCATCCACACTAACAAACTCACTTGCCTCAACTCCATCAATCCAAGTTCGAACTTTTACCAAAACGAAATTGTTCTTGCACCCGGCTGCTTCGGAGCAGAATCGTCATCGTGCACTATATCTCCGACAATTTTTGCAAGAATCCGATTGTAGGGTTCCAGATATAATAACTTGAGACAATCAAATCATCAGGATTGTCGACAGTAAAAAACACCAAACCATTGCATGACACCAATAGCCTGACATGACCTCTCCATGGTTTCTTGCGCGATTCCAGGAGCCTGGCACGATCGCTTTGCAGGCGTTCTACTGGAAAGGTTAGCTTTCTGACAGAAGAAACATC
The DNA here is from genome assembly GCA_024362995.1 of Heteromeles arbutifolia. NCBI lineage: Eukaryota > Viridiplantae > Streptophyta > Magnoliopsida > Rosales > Rosaceae > Heteromeles > Heteromeles arbutifolia. The sequence continues at coordinate 9,922,623 of JANCRC010000012.1, read as the reverse complement.
CCCAAAGGACGAAACCGGGTCCAAGTCAAAGGAGAGGCCTTCCGATGAGGAGGAGTGCCGCTGGAAGAGGAGCCTTTGGTGCTGAGATGATGCAAATTTGAACTGAGACTTGGCAAATTGTTGATCGGATAATATAGAACACCACCGTTTCGAGACGCACTTGAATCGGACTACAGATTTTGCGGGCAACCTAGCGAGGATGTACACTAAACGGAAAGAGTCCCTCCACCGCTGCTTGCTTGCGTTTGCTCATTCTTACATGTGCATTTTATTTGTATTAGAAAGATAATATAAATGATGTCATAAATAAATGGTAAGAATATCATTTTTTTAAGGGAATTGTTATTTATTTTTATTTTTTTGAGCAAACAATACTATCTACACTAAGGATTGTAGGAGTGACTAAGCCTCATAATGGGCTAGTAATAATATGGTTTAAATTCGCCTTTAGTAAGAATCAAACTTAAGACCTCTCACTTACAAGAGAAGAAAAATATCACTAGAGCGTAATACTAAATACGGGGAAATATTCACTGTTGAGCATGGTTTAAAATGAAAGATTAGTTAAAGGGAGCAAACGTATCTGTTGGAATTTTTCGGCTACAACTTTGGATTGGAAGGCTATTTAATTTAAGGAGCTAATGGTTGATGAGGATACACGTGGAATTTAAGGCTGGGTCTGTGGCAATTTGGTAAGTAGACCAACTTTTTATTGTGACGGAATTGGGTTAACGGAAAGGCTTCCGTCAGGGGCATGAGTTGAAATTTGTTGGAGTGTTTGTGTTAGGCTTTGTTCCAGCACGTGGGCCAACAAGGATGCTAGTTTTGTAAAGTTCAATATCAAATTCGTCTTTTAGTGTACCGAATATCTTAATCTGGTAACATCTCACTTTGTCAAGAAGACTAATGAGATGTCCTCTTCCAACAAGGATTCGGAAAACCCTTTTTGACCACTTGGATAGATAACCAGTCGGTCTCAAAGCAGTGCTATTGTTGTTTATCCAAACTGAAGATATGTTGCCGGGAAAAAGGGAAAATAAAAATCTCAAGATATTTGAGAGGTTTTGCGAGAGTTTGCGCAGAGCGGTTTTGTGTGTTCATTTGAAAAGGCTTGAATGATGCACCCCCCTTGTATTTATATAGTAGCAATCCCTCATGGCCGAAGTAGAGTTTCATTCAGATTCCAATTCCTTGATCAGATCCAAACAGGTTTTCGCCCAATCCTAATCCATGTAAGATTATGAACCTAGCTTTATTATCACCTAAATTCAACCCTTGATTCTCGGCATCTTTCATTATTTGAAGCATAACCGATCTCTGATGATTCCTTATTATACTAGGACTCGATCGCCCTCCCTTATCCAGATGAAACTATCTCCTGATAGGACTTGGCCGAATCCTATTAGGCTGGACCCTTCTTGAGAATATTCTAAAATTCCTGATGCCCTTTTCATTGGGCCGAGATTAATTATAGGTTGACCCAAAATGTCATTTTGGGTCCAAACAGATCTTGAACCGCTTATTGAGCTTACATATCTCTAATGGTATAGGAAAATAGTTCAGTAAACCCTTATTTCATAAGATATGCTCCAATAATGTAGGCAATTAAGTTGACCTGATTTGCCCACCCATGTTGAACTAAGCAATTTCTTGGTCATCAGTATGACCTGTCCTTAGTTAAATTGATTTGATTCTCTGAACAATCCAATTTCGGTCTTCTGTCGAATCCCTATCTACTGATCGAGTTTGTGTAGATAGATGTTGCCTGGTAGGGCCATCAGTAGTACATGCACATGGGAAACATCTGCCTACTATCGATTCAATTATCACATGAAATTGTATGTTTTTTTTCTCCAGAAAAAAAATACGCGCTCTCTGCTCCAAGAAAGGAGGTTCTTTGGAGGACAGGCAAATTTTTTCTGAGATCTCCATTCCTTCCTTAATATAATGCCGTTTTACTTACTTGGTTTACCTAGTTCATTAGTAAAGGTTTTTTTTTTTCACGAGACAAACGAGTAGTTAACATGCCATAAGCCACTTTAATATAATTTTTGCTTACTTTTTTTGCCTACATTGTTAGAGATACACATTTGATGATCGAGGTGCAAACTCGAAGAACCATTTTAAGGTTGGACAACATTGAATAATCCAACCAATGTTTCTCCCTACAACTAATTAAGAAAAAGAGCATATCGAAAAATAAAGGGAAGTATTTGAAGCTGAAACATTGCAGAAGTATTTTATGATCTAGCAGCATTAAGCATTGTATTACCAACAACAGAACTTTTTTTTTTGGGTAAATTACACTTTCATACCTTAGGTTTGGGCTCTATTTCAATTCCTTACAACATCTTTAAAACATTTCACTTTCATACCTTAAGTACTATTTTATTTCAAAATAATACATCCGTTACATTTTCCATCCATTGATCCGTTAAATGCTGACGTGGCTGCCACATATATGCCACGTGGCTGCCAAATGTTTGCCATGTGGCAAAAAAAAATTTTTAAATTTTTTTTAAAAAACCTGAAATTTTACAAAAAAGAAAAAGAAAAAGAAAGGGTAAATTACACTTTCATACCTCAGGTTTGGGGTCTATTTCAGTTCCTTACAACATCTTTAAAACATTTCACTTTCATACCTTAAGTACTATTTTATTTCAAAATAATACCTCCGTTACATTTTTCATCCATTGATCAGTTATATGCTGACATGGCTGCCACATATATGCCACGTGGCTGCCAAATGTCTGCAACGTGGCAAATAAAATAATTTTTTAATTTTTTTAAAAAAACCTGAATTTTCTCAACAAATAAAAAATAAAAAATTGGAAACCCACATCTGCAAGAAGAAGAAAAGGGTGGAAGAAAGAAAAAAAAATTGTCCCTCCCCCACCCCCCCCCCCCCCAACGACCCACATCTGCAACAAGAAAAAGAAAAAGAAGAAGAAGAGGAGGGAGGAAGAAAGAAAGAAAGAAAAACCCCAAAATCCCACCCGAGATTACGTGGATCTGCCACAAAACTAGTCCAAAAATCATCTCAAACTCAAACTATTTTCAAAACTCACCCACACTTAAAATCACCAGAACGCGGAGGGAGGATGGTCGTGGAGGGGTGGGGAGCTGGGTTGAGGTGGGGGGACGGGAGGAGGGTCGCCCGGCGCGCGGGGGGGGGGGGGGAGGTGGGGGCGAAGGGCTTTTCTTCTTCTTCCTGCATATGTGAGTCGCAGGGGGTTTCTTCTTCTTCTTCTTCTTCTTCTTCTTCTTCTTCTTCTTCTTCTTCTTCTTCTTCTTCTTCTTCTTCTTCTTCTTCTTCCTGCGTATGTGGGTCACTGGGGCAGAGGGATTCTTCTTCTTCTTCTTCTTCTTCTTCTTCTTCTTCTTCTTCTTCTTCTTCTTCTTCTTCTTCTTCTTCTTCTTCTTCTTCTTCTTCTTCTTCTTCTTCTTCTTCTTCTTCTTCTTCTTCTTCTTCTTCTTCTTCTTCTTCTTCTTCTTCTTCTTCTTCTTCTTCTTCTTCTTCTTCTTCTTCTTCTTCTTCTTCTTCTTCTTCTTCTTCTTCTTCTTCTTCTTCTTCTTCTTCTTCTTCTTCTTCTTCTTCTTCCTCCTGCGTATGTGGGTCACTGGGGCAGAGGGATTCTTCTTCTTCTTCTTCTTCTTCTTCTTCTTCTTCTTCTTCTTCTTCTTCCTGCGTATGTGGGTCGCTGGGGCAGAGGGACAATTTTTTTATTTTATTTTTCTTCCTCCCTCTTCTTCCTCTTGCAGATGTGGGTTTCAATTTTTTATTTTTTATTTTTTTTTGTTGAGAAAGTTCAGGTTTTTTAAAAAAAATTAAAAAATTATTTTATTTGCCACGTGGTAGTCATTTTGGCAGCCACGTCAGCATTTAATGGATCAATGGATGAAAAATGTAACGGATGTATTATTTTGAAATAAAATAGTACTTAAGGTATGACAGTGAAATGTTTTAAAGATGTTGTAAGAAATTGAAATAGATTCCAAACCTGAGGTATGAAAGTGTAATTTACCCTTTTTGTTGTAAAAATTCAGGTTTTTTTTTAAAAAAAATTTGCCACGTGGCAGACATTTGGCAGCCACGTGGCATATATGTGGCAGCCTCGTCAGCATTTAACGGATCAATGGATGAAAAATGTAACGAAGGTATTATTTTGAAATAAAATAGTACTTAAGGTATTAAAGTGAAATGTTTTAAAGATGTTGTAAGGAATTAAAATAGAGCCTAAACCTGAGGTATGCAAATGTAATTTACCCTTTTTTTTTGGGTGAAAAATAAGAACTTTGATATGTAATTAACTGATTTCTGTTGGAAAATATTAGTATTCTTATTTATTTTAGTATTTGGGTTTTCCTTGTTAATTTAGGAATTGGGTCTAGTTCATCTGAATTAGGGTTTTTTAGGTTTAGTTCTTTATAAATATTGCTTGTAATTTAGTTTGATAAACATGTTAGTCACATGTAGCCTCTTGAGGTTTTGTAGCCGTTCCAACATTCTTGTCTTTTAATATTATTCTTATTATTTAATAGTCTTGTTTGTTCCGCACTCTAATATTCAACTTGGTATCAGAGTAGGTTTGATCATTCGGGATTTAATTTGCTCTTGATTGATGTCAATTTGTTTGATTGTTCTAGTTTAGATAAATTGGTTGAAGTCAAAAAAACAAAAAGCAAAAAAATTGTCGTTGTTCATTGTTCGTCGTTCGTTCTTGTCCTGTACTCCGGCTTATGAACCTGCACCTGACCCGCATCCCATAGCGTTTCTGCATATGGACCGTTGAACCACCATCCGCATCTATACGCACCCGCTGCTGCAATTTATTCATCCTCGCCACCACACCGCACCCACAATCTGCTGCACCCGCGTGACTCCGTGATCTATTTCCTATATCGTACTCGCAACCTGCGAACCTATCGCCTGCAACCCATTAGCATTCACTCCTGGATCCATCTCCGCCTCACTGACCCTCTGCACCCCGCACGTTTTGCACTAGAGTTCCTACACTTGTTGATATGGAAAGGAAAAGGGCGACGAAGGAGAAAAGACAAAAAAAAAAAGAAAAGGAACCACATAAAGGAAAAAGAGGAAGAAGGGGAAAAGAAGGAAAAAAAGGAGAAGCCCCACACGGGCAAGGGAAAAAAAATCTGGTTAGAAGTCTTTGGGGTCCACTTGTTGTTTGAAGTTGTAGGCCCACAATGAGTTTATTGATGTTGTTTGGCTTGTCTGTTGTTGCTCACCGCAACGATTGCTCGAGTGCTCACAATTGGTATTGGGAAAGTTTGCACTAGCATTGGTATTTGTCTTGCATTGGCATTGGAATCTGACACTGGCACTGGCATTGGAACCTTGCACTAGCACCGGTGGAATTTTGTATTTGAAATTGGCATCGGAAATTAGCATAACAAGGTTGCATCCACATCGTTTGTTGGCAAACTCATGTTGTGTACTGTCATGAGTTTGACGGGGGGTGTTGGAAAATATTAGTATTCTTATATTTATTTTAATATTTGGGTTTTCCTTGTTAGTTTAGGAATTGGGCCTAACCCATCCGAGTTAGGATTTCTTAGGTTTAGTTCTCTATAAATATTGCTTGTAATTTAGTTTGATAAATATGTTAGTCACATGTAGTATTTTAGGGTTTTGTAGCCGTTCCGGCATTCTTGTATTTTAATAATATTCTTATTATTTTGTAATCTTATTTGTTCCGCACTTTGATATTCAACTATTTCAGCTTCTGGAATGTTTGGAATCTTCTGCTTCACATACTCAGAGTACTCATCAGGGTCCATTAGGCTATCGAGCTCATCCCTACTGCTCATCTCCACCCTCATGATCCACCATTTTTCATAAGGGCTTCCATTTACCTGTATCATCACAACAATTAACCGATAGAAAATAATTTAAACTGCATACTAATAGAATTCTCTTTGTCAGCTAAAAGATGATGAAAAGACAATTTAGTCTTCTATCACAATAAAAAAAAAAAAAGAAGACAATAACGTAATTTCTCAAAACAATTATTGTTTTTTGTTTAAACATCACCTATAGGTGATTTTAACATTTCTAATTTTAAAAAATTAAACCTCTCCCCACTCTGATGTTCTCTCGCTCTTTTCCTGTCTTCAATTTTAAAAATAAAAGTAAAACATTTCACGCCCACTTTGTGTGGAGTACAAAAAACAGTTTGCGCGAAGCAGGTACCTTTGTCACGCAAAGTGAAAATTAGCCCAACGACATCTACGTCGAGCGCAAACCATCGCACAAAGGCTGTGAAAGCAGGGTTTGCGTGACGAAAAAGTAACCTGCATCGCGCAAAATCTTTTTTTTCTTTTTCTTTTTTGGCAAAAATATTTTTTATTTAATTTTTTATAAATATTGTAATTAAATTATAAACAATAATTAATAAACCAAGAAAAAGTATTTAGTTATAAAATATATGAAAATGTACATCCAAGATGTTTGAACATAAAAAAAAAACCTACAACAAGTAGTCTTCTAGGCTTGATGCATTAGGCTACTGGGCTGGTGGTGTAGCCTTGCCACGCTGAAGGAAACCATTGCCTCTCGGTCTATTGTAATCTGCATCCTGGTAACTACCTCTGCCTGAACTCCGGCCACCAAAACGCCCCCTTGTGGCGTCAGTTTGGTAACCTCCTCTGCCTCTGCCCCTTCCTCCTGGTTGAAAAATTCAAAATCCACGTAAGGAGACCAAAAGTTGAGCAAATTAAATGTTATCTCTAATGAAAACAGATGCATAGATGCTTAATAGTTTGGTAGATCACATTCTAAATGCTGGCTATGCCAATAGACTCAGTAAGCTCATGAACAGGAAAAATGATTTGGTTCCATGAAAAACCTTGACACTTGTAGTAATGCACATCGTACTGACAGATTAGAGTAATGCAAATCTAAACATCTTAGAAGAAGGAAGATTGCAATGCAAATTTGATTCCGAGACTGATTGGGAAAAAGAATTTTCTCTATCTCTACCACAAAAAAATTCTAAGATTTACGAAGGCAACACCACTTCCTTGCAGCAGCTGCCAACATTAGGATAAACACAACCGTAAGGGCCACTCGAGGATTCCACACAACATCCCCGACACATCCCCTTACACTCATGTTTTTCCAACAGATATAGTATTTAAGAATTGCATCATGCATGCATAAGTCTGACAATTTTGCCACATCAAAGATGTTAAGAAAAGAATAATGAAATTAAGCACATACTTCCTCGAGCTGCTACTCCAAGGCTGTTTGGTCTCCGCTCCTCAATGTAAACTTGCCTTCCAGCTAAATGAATTGGAGATGCCTACAGGGAAAAACACACTTTAGGCCATGCGCAATATATACATATCACTTTACAAAAATAATGCTTTTTGTAGAAGATTGATAAATTTTACTAAAATGTGCTAAACAGCAAAATACAAGAAGCAATGGACCAGCAATACAAGAGATATACCCCAAAATAAAAACCATACAATCACAACTACATTGTAGAATAACACCAAGCCCCAAAGACATCATAACCTCCTGAAAAAGGGAACTGACTGAAGATATAACAGCATATCAATCCACATTAACAGAAAAGAACGGAGTAATCTTTAATTCTAGATACCGAATCCCATAGAGATTGCCCAATCATTGACCATATCCCACAAAATCTAGTTAACACTTTGCGCTGAAAAATTCAACCATTTGTCTGCAATTAAATGACCTTAAAACATCAAAACGCCAAACCCCACACATTTAAGTATAGAAGTAAAAATTACAGACACGGCCCAAAACATATATAACAAAGCAAATATACAGGCAGATAGATCATCAATGGTGACAAGAGTGCAAGAGTAAGTACGGTAACTCTAAATAATTGAATGCCCAAAGACAAATGCAATATGCCCTAAGAATTCGCAATAGATGCATAACCACATACGAGAACTGAGAGGACTAAATCAAATAACAGTAAATTTTCCTTAATCCATGAGCATTTTCAAGCGAAAGCCAAAAACTCAACAACTTAAATCACAAGTTTTAAACGTAAACTGAATCCTTCCAATTCAAAGCAGGCAGACGTAAACTGAATCCTTCCAATTCAAAGTAAGTCAACTTATTCCCTATTTTAAACGTAAACTGAATCCTTCCAATTCAAAGCAGGCAGACAAGTTTTGAATTTTAAAGCAGGTGATGATCTACAATTCATGGTCAAATGGAATTTGACACTAAAAGCTACTGGACCTCAAGATTGAAGCAAAGATGGGCATGCCAAGCTTTACATGTATAATATGATAAAGTGCTATTAACCCGCTAGGAAACATTATAACAGAATTGAAAATCTAGCAAAGGCAAAAAGAAAAAGATGTAAACCTGAAACAAACCTGACAACAAGGAAACATTATAACATAAATTGACACTAAAATTTGAAACATTATGATAAAGTGCTATTAACCCACTAGGAAACATTATAACAGAATTTGACACTAAAATTTGAAATAAGTGATACTAAGCTTGGCTAAATTTATGATACATTTCTACACCTGAACTTCAGACAAATACATTACACTGATTATAGGAAGCAAAACAAGCACAACTTGTACCTTCCAGCAGACACATATCGATCCGCGTAATCAGTTGGGAACGGCAGATCCTCGGCATCCCCTTCAATTTTCTTGCATTCTTTCAAGGGCTCATTCTCGTTAGCCTTGGCAAGTTGGTGCGGTGATTGGTCAAGAATGGTCACATTCTTGGCATCCACATGCTTAACAATGCCAAGAGTCGTAAACCTAGTTCCACCTCCAATATCCACCACCACCATATTCCTATCGTAAAGTTCAGCGGGCTCAAGCGCATCGTCCTGCATATCCTCAGTCCAACGCCCAGGGTTTATAACATGATCATACACTATAGACAAAAACCTATAGAACCAGAAAGCCTCCTGCTTGTGCTGTATGAACCTAGGCTGGGAAGCAGGCCTTGTGTCACATCCCAGTCCGCATAGTAAGATATTGTCCGCTTTGGGCCACACCCTCACGGATTTGTTCTTGGGCTTCCACCCAAAACGCGTCTCACTATAGGGAGGTGGGCATGTACATATAAGGCACATCACTCCCTCTCCCGCGGGCGATGTGGGATCTAACAATCCACCCCCTTAGGGGCTCGATGTCCTCGTCGGCATACTTCCGGCCGGGGAGTGGCTCTGATACCAAATTGTCACATCCTAGTCTGCATAGTAAGATATTGTCCGCTTTGGGCCACACCTCACGGATTTGTTCTTGGGCTTCCACCCAAAATGCGTCTCACTATAGGGAGGTGGGCATGTACACATAAGGCACATCGCCCCCTCTCCCCCGGGTGATGTGGGATCTTACACCTTGAGGATGACACAATGCATATCGGTCTCACTAAAGTTCTGGTCTTTCGACTCCTACTGCTATGGCTCACTAAACCCTTCTGGGAAAAACCCCCATAAGGGTAATTTTTCCCACCAGAACCTAACCCACTTGGTGTTACTGCTATTATTCCATTGACAAGTTTGAGATTCTGAGCTCCGTAAAGCATAGAAATCGCCATTATACGGTAAAAGAACAAAAACCCACAAATTTAAACAGGTAAATTTACACTTTTTCTCACTGATTACTGGAAACTAAGGTGAAAAATGGCAGTGAGGATTGAAATTTACAGTGAAATGGGAACGCAAGCAGCAAACTCTATGGATTCCTGGTAATTGGAATAGTGAGAATTCATATATGCGAAAATTGAGAAAGGAAATGATTGGGAAATTGGAAGGGCTTACCGACCCACGTATGTGTGTTGTGCGGAGACGAAGATTACATGCAGAGAGTGTACTTGTGTCAGTGTGTGACTCTCGGTTGAATGCGCACCACACGTCGCGGCACTACTGGTGGTGCACATCCCTATCAGTTAAAACGGCCAAAACGTCGACGGAGGGTGGAGCGGAGGAGAAGCAGATTGGTGGGTAGTCGCTGCTGTCTTCCTTCTTCTTTGTCTTCATCTAACGAAGTGGGAGAGAAGAGCAAGACGGAGTGAGAGAGATGACGAGATGAGCGAGAGGGAAGAGAGAGACCAAGTGAGAGAGATGGCGTAGTGTCTGGACTCTTCTAAATGCACCTCCATTATGAGTAATTTGGGAAAAAATTAAAAAAGCGACTGAAATTGACCAAACTCATTATTTTGGTCACTTATTTTCAAAATCAATCAATGTCGTCCCTGACATTCACCACCGCACATCAATTTAGTCATTTCGTTTAGATTCTATCAACTATTTCTGTTAGTTTGCATGTGGGACTCACAAATCCAATAAAACGGTGACACGTGGATTACACAAAAGAAGGGTTGTTATCACAAATGATCCCTGACATTGATCAAACTTCTCATTTTGGTCCCTGAGTTTCATAAATCAATAAATTTGGTCATTGAGTTTCAAAAATCAATAAATTTGGTCCCTGACATTCACTATCGCACATCAATTAAGGGTGGACAAACAGGTACAGGAACCGCGGGTTGGGGTAGGTAATCAAGGTTCGGGGCGGGTACGGCCGGTTCCTGTTTTTTAATAGGGGAAACGGGGCGGGGCAATGAAATTTTAGAGTCGAGCCAATTCCAGATGTATAGAAAAACGAGGCCCTAGACCGGCCCATTTGTAATTGAAATGGACGGCCTAGATTGAAAATAAACATACCTTCCAATCATGATCGTTGGTTTTTACCCTAATATCTCTGAATCTGATCGTGTCTCTCGACCCTCGACCTCTCCGTCTCTCGTGACCTCGTCCCCTCCCTTGAGCCCCTCCCTTCCACGGTTCCACCACCCACACTCCTTCCCTCCCCGTCAGTCATATCCTCGCCCACCCCCGACATCACCACCGTCGTGAGTCTGGGCCCTGACGACCACCACATCTAATCTTCTTCTCCATTGTTCTCCTCGACGACATCCCACCCCAAACCTAGAGAACCCAGGCACCCGCACCACCCATCTTCTCGATTCTCCTTCTCTCCTTCCCGACAACATCACAACCGTTGCGATCACCAACACTCCATCGCCGTCGCCAGTTCAGGTGAATTCTTTAACCTCTTTTTTTTTTTTTATATATAGGTTCTTTAACCTCTGATGTTTGTAACTTTGTAGTTTGAACTTTGATCTATTGGGATGTATGTAATCTGTGCTCAATCTATTGGGATGTTCACGTTTGTTCTTGCTGATTTGGTGGATTTTCTGATTTTTTTTTTTTTAGCTTGTTTATTAGGTGTTTTCAGAATTAATACTTAATTGAGCTGAATTTTTGTACCTGCAGAAGAAGCAGAATTTGTACTAAATTTTTACTCTAAAGGTTCATATTAGGGTTAACAGTGTTTTCATAAATTTTTATTGTCACAATTACGTTCATACAAACTCATGTATTGCTGATTAATTGGCAAGAATTGTGTTCTACTTTAATGGTAATATGGTACCAATTATATATATATGCAGATGGTTCTCACTTGGGATCAGTTGTTGTGTAATGGTTGAATTAATTATCATCAAATTTTGTTAGTGTCCTATTATAGATGGACCAATCTTCTCAATTTGCCATATTCTTTAGTTTCAACATCACTGCTATATGTTATTTTGATTGATTTTTTTTGTTAAGTAAGATGGAGATATATAATTGTTAAGTAAGCTGTAAGCCAGCTATTACCTTCATATGTGACTATCCATGTCCCAATTAGGATTATTGCACTTTTGACAATATGTGTAGTGTTGTACCAAAATACCAAAATAGTGTTGTAATTACTACTACAAGATAGGGAAATGAGCTAGATCACTATGGTTACTACCTTGTGAATATGTATATTTTCATCATTTCACCGAATTTGATTACCTATGATGAATTTCTTTTAAGTCTGTATTTCCATTTTCATTTAGTCATTCAGTTAACTTACCTAAAGTACCTTTTCTATCATGGTGCTAGCATCTATCCTTCCTTACGTATCACGAGTTAATTCCTCTGCATTTGGGCATGCTAATCCTGAGTTTTGAGCTTTAATGCATAAACTGTGCAGACCAAATCTGTCATGCTTATCCTGTTTTCTGTTTTCCTGAATCTGTGCATTTTTGGTTGAATCTATGCTGCTGTCACTGTTCTAAAAATCCCCGCCTAGGCCCTAGGCTGCTGGCCACCGCCTCGATTAATGCCTAGGCTTGCTGAGGCACTGCCTAGACTGCTGAGGCACCGCCTAGACTGCTTAGGCACCCACCTAGCCCGCCTAGGCACCCACTTAGCCCTCCTAGACCCGCCTAAACACCCGCCTAGGTCGCAACTCACTTAGACAGAAAATAGATAACTTTCATTGTGCATTTTTTTTCCAATAAATTGTAAAAGACTTGTTGCATACTTAAATGAACACACAGTATATCCTTATTTCACATGTTTTCATTATGTTCCAATACTTCATAATATATATGCATTCTATTTTGTAGTTTATAATGAAATTATGTATATTTCAAGTATAATCAAACACTTATTTACACGAAATATGAAAGATTTACTTAAATCCGCCTAGTCCGCCTAGGCGCCCGCCTAGGCCCCGCCTAGCCGCCTAGGCCCATCCCGCCGCCCGACTAGCGCCTAGCGACTTTTAGAACCTTGGCTGCTGTAAAAATGCAAATTTTTTTTTTGTGGAAAAAAAAAAACAGAGGATCCGTGGACCCGGCCTGTTTCAAACAGGCCGGGTAAGGTCCGGTTCTTATAGTAAAATTGGTTGTACCCGGCTTGGCCCGACCCTTTTCTTTTAAACCCGAGTTCGGTCTGGTCCCTTCAAAATTGGGCCCAGCCCGTGCCCACCCCTAACATCAATAGAGTCATTCTGTTAAAATTTCGTCAATATTTTTTTGTTAGTGTGCTGATGTGGTCCCACTGGTCCAATTATATGGTGCCAAGTGGATTAACTATAAGAAACTTTTTTTTTTTTCTAGTGAACCAACTGGCGAGTATTCCGCACTAACATTTCTCTCGCATCCTACAATTCCGATTGGAAAATAAGATTCAATCTAAATTTGATAAAATCGAATCCAAATTCAATTCAAATTTGATAGGATTATAACCAACTAGAGAGAATGAGAAGTGAGTTCACGGAGGACAAGAGCTTTAGTGGTGTCATGGTGCGTTCCTTTTCTTTTTGGGCATACCTAGATGAAGACGATGATGTTTTTTTTTTTAATTTCTTATAGTACTTTTAGTTTTAAATCTTAAATTTTTTTTTATTTATAATTAATCCATGTGGCACCATATGATTGGACCAGTGGGATCATATTATCACATTAACAAATAATATTGACAAAATTTTAACGGAATGACTAAATTGATGTGCAGTAGTGAAAGTCAAGGACCAAATTTATTGATTTTTGAAACTTAGAGACCAAAATGAGGAGTTTGATCAATGTCAATGATCATTTGTGATAAAAACCCTTCTTTTGTGTAATCCACGTGTCACCATTTTATTGGATTTGTGGGTCCCACATGAAAACTAACATAAATAGTTGACGGAATCTAAACGGAATGACCAAATTGATGTGCGGTAGTGAATGTCATAGACGATATTGATTGATTTTGAAAGTGAAGGACCAAAATGATGAGTTTGGTCAATCTCTGGGACCATTGGTGATAAAAACCCTTTTTCCAATTAGACCGCCAAAATTTAAACAACTTGCACGATACACCAACCAATGCGTCGCGCAAAATGTTTATGCGCGACGCACCAACCGATGAGTCGCACAAAAAAGAATTATTATAAAATTTAATGAAAATTTGACTTTATTCCCTTCAAAAAATTTATTATAAAATTTATTGAAAATTTGACTTTAATCCCTAGGATCCTTTTCCTAGAGATCCTAGGGATTCCGTGATTTCATCCGTTCATCGTATATCGTATGGTCAGTTTTCATTAGTTACTATTCATATTTAATTTTAAATTCTAAATTTTAAAATAATTTCTAACCACACGATATACGATTAACGGATGAGATCACGAGATCCTTGGAAAAGGATCCTCAGATCCTTTTGCATGTGGGAACTAGACAGGTAGCCACTCATGTCAGTTTGGGTTTATGCTTCTTAGGAGAAATTTTTCATTGTAACGGGAACACGGGTGATACACCACATGTTTTTATGTAAGTGGTGAGAAATTTTATTTTTTAAGTTATTAACTTTTTAACACATATCCGACTATTTGTATAGTGACACGTGGTGTACCACCTCGTATGCCAGTCACACTGAAAAATCTCTCGCTTCTTAGGTTATCGGTGATGTACACATGTTTAGGAAACATGACGTGTCGACCATTTTTGCTCTGATGACACGCCAACACATTTGAGAATATAAGTTCGACTTATAAGTAAGTTTGATTATTTTTTGAGAGTTTTAACGAAACATTTCCAGTACTGTTCACTTTTAATGAAAAACAATATTTTTACTTTTCCCTAGTACTATTCACTACACCTTTACATGTCAATTTTTTATTAAAACTAAAGTTTTTTTTTTACTTTTCGTTAGTTTTCCTTTATTTTTTCTATGGACTATTTTATTTATTGTTAATTGGTATTATAAGTAATTAAGCTTAGATACTAATTGAAAGAAGTGGATGTCACATCATACAACTATTTGGCAGCATCGAAAATATTTCAACTTATTTATAAGCCTATGCAAGGTCTCTATTATATCAATGTGGAATTCATTCTTAATGCATGGGCAACACAAACAGAGTAACGTGGACATGTGGCAGTTAGACTTCACACTTATGATAACTTTGCTCTGATATTATGGAGAAAATTGAGACTTAAAAAATTGAAGTCTCACCATAAAACCAATGACGATAGAAAAAATAGTCCAACTTACTTATAAATGCAAAATTCACCGTTAATATCATCTCCCCTTCATGACAGGTATTAGTAACACCACATACCATAAAATTTCTTACTACTATACTAATTATGGGAAAAAAATTTACTCACCTTTTTTTTAGCTTTTAACAATTTTCCTTTAATTCTAATTTTCAAATTAAATAAATAAAACAAACATAACGAACATAATTAAATAAAAATGAGTGTGGCTAAAAAGATGTGCGTATGTATTTTTTATTACAAGAGATACATTACTCTCTAAAGTCTAAACTACCATAAAAGAGTAAAGAGGACTTGAAATCGGAACAAAGTGAGTTTTTTCCACCCTCCCCCATTTTCATCTTTTTGTTTTCATTGTTAACCTTTATTTAGATTTTTAAAGAAAATACTTTGTCATAGAAAAATGAAATCATAAAGCGTAAAATATGGAGTGTGGAGTAAAAAATAATTAAGAAAATTATGTAGGCGACACGTGTACTTTTGGGGTGAAAAAGACAATTTTACCCTCGGAGCACACTGGAACTTCTACGCACAGGCAACGGACAATCATGGCACAATCAAAGTCAAAAGTGATCAAAATAGATATTTATTCAAAACCTATTTCATCCATCCTCATCAAATCCTCCCCACAAGATAACCTTCAATTATTCATTCAAAATATGATTAATTAACTAACTTAATTCATTAATTTCCTAATTAATTAATTAATTTTCTAATTGATTGCAAGATATTATTTTGACATAATGTCTTGCAATTACACCCAAAAACCACCATATGTGGCCGATTCCCATCTCTCCAAAGGGGGTCGGCCACACCCCTATAAAAACCACCTCATTTCTCCAAAAACCTAAGTTCAACTCTCTTGCAAAATTCTCCAAATTTCTCTAAACACTTTTCCCTCAAATTCTAACTTTGGCATCGGAGGTTCTTCGGCCAAAGCCCCCCCAATTCATCGTGGGCTCGTGAGGCTCTTGGCCTTGACCAAGGTGTTAATTGTTTTGCAGGTGCAATTTCGTCCAAGAAGAAGAAGGCGGAAATTTGCATCCACAAATTGGTGCTTTTATTAAGATTTTGATTCACGCGCTCGAAGAAGACTCTCGCATTCACCATTTTTAATTTCTCGTTCATTTGTAGATTTTTCGTAAGTTCTTATTCCTAGAATTTTTTTTTTATTTTATAAAATTCTTTGAATAAACGTAAAAGAAAAGTACAATGACTAGAGATTCGGAAACCACGACGAACGAAACTTCCAACGTTCAAGAATTTGGACCACAACGATCTATGAGGCTCAACAAGATGACGAGTGGAGTGGCACCACCCCCACAGGGCATCACCGTGACAACCACCATCATAGCAGCCAATAAATCAACCCTCGTCGAGCCCATTGCTCATGGTGAGTAGGCCACCTCGCACCAACATGCCCAAGCCCGTGCCATAAGGCAACCACCCCAAATTGAGCAAGCCACGGCCCAAAAGGCACAAGCCTTGAAGGCAACCCAGCTTGCTGCCACTTCAGCAACCCAATCCCAGGAGCAAGTCTAGGCCCAGACGCCAACAGTCGAAGCCTCGCATGCCCAGGCCCACGCCACGAAGAGTGCCAAGCCCAAGCCCGCACCATTTTGCAAAGCCTAGCCCAGGCTAGCGCAGCATGACAGCTTTCCCAAGCCACGCCAAGGAGGAAGTATGCGCACCACATATGGCCCAGCCCATGCCAACGGCTCGACCTACTCCAGCGATCTGACCCATTTTCGCAACCCAATTCGAGATCCAGTCCACTCTCGTGGCCTTCCGAGCAATCCAAACTGGTCTAAGACTGGTTCAACCGTCCTAGATTCAGATTTCTGGACCGGCAATTAAACTGGGGGCATTTTCACCCCATTTATCTACAGATTTGGCATTTCATAACCCAAATCTCACGCTCGAAATCCATTACACTTCCACTACTCAAGGAGACGCATACCGTCTAAGCTTTTTTAACCCGAATGGCGAACCACACTTGTCTCGACAAGTTATAGAGTTGACAAGCACCATCACTCAGCAGACTAACTTGGTGAATCAGCTCTTGCAGCGTACCGAGATGCAGCGTGCCCCAGACGAGGTGTCCCGAAGTAAGACACGGGCAGACGGCGAACATCTCTAGTAGGGTCTCATCAAGTAGCCACTCGACCAGTCATGAACCAAGCGTTCTGGCAGTGTACACTCCCGACTGGGCCCCTAAGATAGCGTATACTCTCATCTTAGATTACGGAGGAGCGTGCACTCTCGATTAGGCCCACAGACGAGCATAAAATCACGGTTAGGGCCACATTCCGATATTCAACACAAGCAACCTTCTAGGCGGTGTTCATTCGCAGCTAGGCTCGCAAGGAGCATCATCCACCTTAAATCGGAGTAGGCAATACGACGGATGGAGATGAGCAGTCACTCAATTGGGCTCAAGTTCAACCGGCAGCCTGCAAGTAATTCGCTTGCCTGCTAGGAATATACCATATGCACCGCAACTGCGACATAGACGAGCCGAGCACATGGAAGAGAACCCTAGACCAACAGGTCATGACGAGACTATCCCACATAATTGTTGAATATAAACATTACTTCTGTTCCGATAAAGGTAACGCTCAGCCTAATGGCTCGTCGGGGGTAGACAAATACCAGAAGGACACACCAGCCCAACTACCAAGAACCGAGGGCAGGCTTTGTTCTCAACACTCCAGACAATTTAATACTGAAGCATCATATCACCAGTAGCCGAGCATCACGGACCTAGTGGTCTAATTGTTGCGCACAACTTAGCCCAAGCCAGCCTCAGCTCTGCGCTCACAGCCGTGCCTATCTGCTCCACGGCTCCCTACAGCCCTTGATTTGTCACCATGGCTCCTAGCCATACCGATCTTGCACCACGGCTCCCAGTCATGCCATCTTGCGGCTCCTATCTGCGTCGATTAAGCCCATGACACTTCAAACTTCAAATCATCCAACGATAAAGCAAAATGCAAGGCTTTATTAGCAGCCCCTGCTAGCGAAAGACTTAGCGGTGAAGAAGTTTGCAATCCATTCAAATTCTCAGTTGATCACCAACCAAGCCCCAAAAGGGCACACGACGAAACATCTAACGATGGCACAATACTTAAAGAAAGTCTAGGAGCAGCTCGATGCGTTTCCCACTTACACCCTTACGCAGGTTCCACAAGTAGTTCAAAGTCTCAAGCAGATTGCCAAACAAGACCTCGCAGGCTGAACTAATTGCTCTCTAGTGCGATTGGGTAAACCAATTCCCCGATACCCATATGGGTAAGCTCTCCAGTGCAACAGGATAAACTAATTGCTCTTTAGTACGAGAAGGTAAATCAATTCTCTGACACCCATATGGGTCTGCTCTTCAGTGCGAGAAGTTAAACAAATTGCTCTCTAGTGCGAGAGGGTAAACCAATTCACCGACACCCATATGGGTAAGCTCTTCAGTGCGAAATGGTAAACTAATTGCTCTTTAGTGCGATAGGGTAAACTAATTACTCTCCAGTGCGAGAGGGTAAAATAATTGCTCTCCAATGCACGAGGGTAAACTAATTGCTTTATAGTGCGAGAGGATAAACCAATTGCTCTCTAGTGCGAGAGGGTAAACTAATTGCTCTCGAGTGCAAGAAGGTAAACTAATTCCCCGACACCCATCTGGGTAAGCTCTCCAGTGCGAGAAGGCCACATAGCTTAAAAGATCGAATGCTTGAAGACCAATTAGGTAGCGAATGGTCAAGGGGCAGCAGCCACTTTGCACTTAACAGTTCACTCATCCGACACTTCATCTTCAGCAGCTCCGATCTTGGCAGCTTCATCCTTAACTGCTCTATTTACGGCAGCTGAGAAATCAAACTCAAGCAGTTTCCTCATTTTTGGCAAGCAACCCAGACGAGGCAGCCCAAACTATGGCCCTTGCCACGCCACTTCTTCGGCCCATGCCGAGCCAGTCCTTGGCTTTAGTCAAGCCGAGCAGCACAAGCAATGGTCCCTGCCATACCACCTTATTGGCCAATGCCAAGCCGACTCCTGGCCCCTACCAGCCACGTACCGCACCACCCCGACGGCTGCCCCGCGGCAGCACTACCCAAGAAGAAGACAAGGAGAATTAATTTTTTTCTTACATCGATGCGGCGCGGAGAAGACAAAGAAATCAACGGAAGACGGTTCTTTGCACGGGCAAGCAAAGAAGAGTGCTAGGGGAGGTGGAACAACTATCCTCTAGTTTTCTCTCTTTCTTGTAGTGACAAATAATTGCCCTCCAAAGTTGATTTAATCCCCTACTTAAGGTAGGCTTAAATAGGCTTTGGAGGCGATTTATTTCCCTTTCCTAGAAGAATCTAATTCCAAGTCCAAGTGAGAATCTGCATCAAAGCTGGAGATCTCTGCACCTACTGCCTTTTCCTACGAGCAGCCCAGCAAGTGTGGGGACATTTGTGGAGTAAAAAATAATCAAGAAAATTATGGAGGCGACACGTGTACTTTTGGGTGAAAATGGACAATATTACCCTCGAGGCACACCAGAACTTTTACGCGCAAGCGGCGGACAATTATGGCACAATCAAGGTCAAAAGTGATCAAAATAGGTATTTATTCAAAACCTATTTCATCCATCCTCATCAAATCCTCCCCACAAGGTAACCTTCAATTATTCATTCAAAATATGATTAATTACCTAAATTAATTGATTAATTTCCTAATTTTCTAATTAATTTCCTAATTGATTGCAAGATATTATTTTGACGTAATATCTTGCAATTACACCCAAAAACCACCATATGTGGCCGGTTCCCATCTCTCCAAAGGGGGCCGGCCACACCCCTATAAATACCATCTCATTTCTCCAAAAACCTAAGTTCAACTCTCTTGTAAAATTCTCCAAAATTCTCTAAACACTTTTTCCTCAAATTCTAACTTTGGCATTGGAGGTTCTTCGGCCAAATCCCCCCCCCCCCCCATTCACCGTGGGTGCGTGAGGCTCTTGGCCTTGACCTAAAGTGTCAATTATTTTGCAGGTGCAATTTCATCCAAGAAGAAGAAAGCGGAAATTTGTATCCACATAGAGTCTAGGCTTTTTTTTTCTTAAAAATATGTTTTATGTGTTTTGAACCTGGAAGTAGAATTTGAGGGATATTTTTTGTTTATAATTTGAGAAATATATGAAGTTGTTCCTTTCCATCGTCTTATTTTCATTTGAACGTGAATGTCGAGATATGAAAAGGACGAAGAAACTTGAGAGAGTATAGGAACAATAAAAAAGTTCTGGACATTAATTAATATGGTACTTCTCATTTAGATTTTCAAATCTAAGGTATTGCACTAAATGGGTGGTAACAATACTACACAGTTGGCCAATCCATGCATATATAAGCATAGTGTTTTTCTTATTCCATGACTAATTGTTTTGAGAGTTTTCGAGTTCGTTTGTAAATGCTTTTAAAATGATTGACAATGTTGAAAAAATATTTTTGAATTTCAAAAGCACTCGCAATTGTTATTTGTATTATTAGAGATTGTTTATTCAAGTAGTCAAGCATTCATTTCATTTTCTTTCTATTTGTGATCAATGACCAAATAATACGACTGCCGTCTTTTTTTCTTTTTTCTTTTTCGAGAAGAGTTTCTTCTCCCAAGTCGGCCAAATTTTAGTAGTTGGTCGACCCAGTTCGAACTTAGAAGTCCACAACAACTAGTCAAAGGCTCAAAGGTGGTGTTTGGCGGGCTATGATTTAAATATTCTACTCCAAGAAATCTCTGTTTTCTGCCATGAGAGATTTCCCACATGTTTCCCGTTCGAAATATTCTCCGAATATATGTAAATATATGTATGTACTAGAAATAGTGCACCTGCGTTGCCGCGGGTGTTTAAAATATTTTGGAAATATATTCATAAACATAATAAAGGTGTCATATGTTGCCTTCTTAACAGTCAGTGACGGGCCTTTATTTGCAGCTGAACAGGGTTTTTGGGTAGTAATCTTTGTAGTTGTTTCCTGCGAATACAAAAGTTGAGGATCACTATTGACCAAATGGTACCTTTTCCAATCTAACAAAGAATAAATACAGAACACAATGTATTCCAAATATACATATATGAGTGACTCAAGGCATGCTCTGCTTTAATTAAAATCAAACTAAGGTTGAAGATAGAGAATATAGTGAAAGTGATTGCCAACGGAATTCGCACAGGATTGACCTTATGATCCACCTAGTGCTAATAGAACCGCAACTGTGGACATCGTTAAAAGCAACCTTCACGTGAGACTCATGAATTGTAGACCAAGCAATTAGATTTAAGATGTATTCAGATAACTCAATAAATTTAGTTCAACCAAAAATATATTCAAACAAAAATAATATTTAAGACACAAATTTGAAAACCCAATTGGGATAACAAATAATGCAATTATTACCTTGCAAGAGGAGAACAGGGTGAGTCTTGAAACCGGAGTGGCCTTCTCGATAACCTCAACTGCTAACTTGTTCATCCTTTCATCAGGATCACACATTATCTAGTACCGACCAAACCAAACAATTAACTAAAAAGTTGAACAACAACAACAACCAAGCTTTATCCACTTGGGGTTGGTTTAATTGAAAAATCCAAAAGTTGACAAATTTAAAGCCTAACTATTGGGAGTTTAGGTTGCAGGCAACCAACCTCTACTTGTTTTTTGCCCGTTTGGTTTCAAGTTGGAGGCTTTTGGTGGACTGGGCGATCCTGATGGAAAGACTCATTTGGGTTGTTTCCTTTAGTTTAGTATAGAACTATCCATGGTAATTATAAAATGTTAGTTAGATAATAAAGTTAGTGTTGCAGGACTAAACGTAAGGAAAAATCAGAAAGATGCAAATGCAAAAAACTAAATTACTGCCTATAACACATGGCACCTCACTTTCTCAGAGTGGCTTAATCTGTGTTGCACCATTTAGTAATCTGTTTAATTCCAATTAATATTTCTCTGAAAATGGCAAGACCATATTATAACTCATTTATGCAGAAATTAAGGTCTTGTTTGATAACCATTATCTTTTGATCAACTTAAGTTTACTTCTCAAATGTAACAGAATGTAAGGTTCTCAACTTAAAACACACTTAAGTGAACATTTGAAGGAGTAAAAGCAACACTATAATGCAACAAAAGGTTTAATACTACTCAAAAGAATGTAGTTGGAGAATCTATGTTCTAATTAGTACTAATACTAACACGAATACACTAAAGTTGAAGGTTAAGTGAAAAACAATGGAAAACAGATGCATGATGACAGGAAGACATGAATGTAAAAAACAATCAATACCTTTAACTCTTTCTTGATAAGCAATTCAGTAACACATTCTTAAAGTTGCAACCTGTCTGTTTAAAGAGGGAGAGGGATTGGGATACAGTAGAAGTTGTGGTGAGAACACTTCGAATACACTTGGAAGATCTGGAAACACAGTGTGATGTAATTAGAATTTTATAGTATTCCTGGTTTGGTTCTATTAATAGCGTCACACAATTTAGAATAATAGGAATTGCAAGCATTACAAATTTAAACTCTCAACCATTACAAAGAGTTGCAAGCATCACAATGCATAATTGAAATATTAAAAGAATAATAAATCTCTCCCCACCTAAAACAGTTAGATTCTCATTCTCATCCAAGGCCCTGATGATGTTTAAATACTCTATGGCATTTTGCACCTGTAAAAGATATCAACAGACAAAAGGTGAATTGCAGATGAGTAGCAAAATTTACAAATAAGCACAACATCATTTCAGGAGGAACAATTTGGGGTCATCCTTAAGCTGCACGTGTACAGGGTGCAACTAAACCACCATATGCCACTAAGATAACAAACAGACATTAATAAGCATTTGCACTGAATGATAAGGAATTAACAATCTCTAGCTCTAATCAGTTTAAGAAAGTAACGCTATAATGAAAAGAAAATTACAACAATTCTCAATAAGCTTTCAGATCATTTTAGTTATGACAACTTAAATATTTCCATGTGATCTCAAATAATTGGAGAACCTCACATGATCCATCATCCATGTGATCTGTCTTCTTTTTCAAATAGGTAGCCTCCAATCGATCTAATATCTACTGAGTAACACTCAAAGATCAATACATTAAGCAAAAAACATAAGGGGTTCCATTTATTTCCTAAATAAAATCAATGGTTTACATAGAAATTAGAAAAGCTGACCAGCGAGCGAAGAAACACACATAGTTAACCCACCAATTTATCCCAAACTTGTCAAAAATATGAGCTGAAAACAATTACAACACACATTTCATACCCCACACAATTATCTTTACTTAACAGGAATAATTCTTTTAGGACCAACTACCTGTGATATAGCAGAATACCCAAACTTTCTCTATTTCTCTCTAAGTTTCCGAAAACCTGCAACAAGCATTCATGGATGATGTTGCTAATTGTGGGTAAACTACATTGTCATTAAGAAGCACAACCTAAAACTCATGAAAGCCTCTTTGATTTCTGAATTTTTGAGGCAACAACTCATCTCAGAGTTTGAAACACTAAAATCCATAAGAACCCATCACCCAATCTCTCAAAACACAACAGAAGAAAACCCATTTCACAAACTAACACAAAAATCTACAAAGGAAGATAAAAATGGAAAGAAAATCACATACCACAGAGTTGTCCAGAGAAGGAAGCAGCTGTGAAGCGAAAAAAGCAGGGCTGAGAAGACCAAAACATAAAAACACGCAAAAGGGAAGCAGATAGTGGAGAACAAAAGGAAAAACAAACCGAGAGTGACAGAAAAGAGGGAACGGGAATAAGTAAGGAAAGAAAACGGAAACGAAGCAAAATAAACCCCAAAAAGAACACAAAACGATGACCAACACGTGGCATAGTCAATTCCCACCTTTTACACTGCAGGAACCACCAAAACCAATCATAAACCATAAAAAAAAAGGCAATGCTCAATTCCCACCTTCTCCCTATAGGAACCACCAAAACCAATCATGAACCATAAAAAAAGGCAAGGGGCAAATCCGTCAACCAGAAAAATGGCCAAGGGGTGAGACAAACGGTAAGAAAAGAGAAAAGCCAGGGGCATTTCCATCAGCAGAAGAGTCACTCGACTATACAAAGAAGGCAACAGCAGGCAAAACAAAGGAAAAATCAAGGGACAAAAACGTCCAAGCACTGGTCATCCACGGTACCATCCAGATTGGGTTTTAGTATATAAAGATGTGGGGATATTATATTTATGTTTTTAAGTTCGAGAAATTTGACCAATAGCTAGTCAGTCAGTTATTTTTGGAAAATAGTATTGAAAAAGCAATGTAAATAATTGTTTTTTTAATCATATGGCTCGTGTCAAATGTTAAGGTCATTTACAGTATGCTGAGAAAAATGAGTGTGATACCAATATGTTGAACTCATATTGAAATTATACTCATGGGCCGAAAAATTTGAGTGTGAAACCAATATATTTAACTAACACGGGCATCAAACTCAAGTTGCCTAATTTCTATATATAGGTATCACACTCATTCAAACTGTGAAATGATTAAGATGTGCTTAATGCTTCATTAAAATGGTACTTGGAGTTTTGTATATAAGTTTCAGTATTACCGTCCAATTTTGTTTGAAACAAACATTTACTTCAAAGTAGGTAGAGTTTAAATCAAAAAAGTTTTACCTTAATAAAATCCTAGCACATGTTAAGTCCATTTCTTAATTACATTTAAAAACTTAGGGGGGTCGTGAATAATCTTTGTAATCGAGGGTTGAGTATTCAACTTCCCTAAAAAACACGCTTTGCATGGCGGGAATCCAATGTAGGGAGGTAAATGATGCCCATGTGATGATTTGAGGATATGGCGCATCATGTGACGTCTGGGATGTCCCATATGGTCATGCCAAAGTAGCAAAGTGCTCTGGAACTCAAGCACAGGGCTGGCTACATGGTGGGCTTCTATGTCGTGAATGGTTGTGATGTACAACCTACACGGGAGACGTTCCAACTTCTCGTGAATATGCTTCTGGCCATATTCGTACGAAGTGATACAAAGAAATTCTGAACCATTATCTTTAGTGGTTTCAATATGATATTGATTATCTCGAATATCTCTAAAACTCAACAACGTTCTTCCGAAATGTGGAGAATAGAGGGTCTCTTTAATGGTTAAGACAGTACCATTGGACAACATGATGTGGGATTTTCCGTATCCTTCAATTAGGTTGGATGAGCCTGAAAGAGTTGTCAGATGTGCATTGTTAGGTACAAAGTTAGTAAAATAGTGTCGCTCATGTAATATGGTGTGCGTGGTGGCACTATCAGCCAGACAACTAACTTCCCCACTAGACATACCTAGGAATAAATTGATTGAATTGGTCACATGCATAAATATAATTCCATTCATTCAATTAATCAATTTGAGAAATAATATCCATAAAATAACAATCCATAATTCAAAACAAACCAAAACCAAACAAATTATTCCAAATACTTATAAAAATTGTCCAAAATTAAACCATAAACCTAGAAAATAGAGGGGGTCCAGCCACTCCTAGTGGGTTCGGCTCCTAGTGGGTTTGGCTCCTAGTGGGTTTGGCCACTAGGGGTAAAACACCCTAAAACATGTCTAAAATTTATTCGTCCATAGGAGATGATGCCTCCTGAAAATCTGATATCTCCATGGATGTAGTAGCATCTTTCGGATGTTCCACATGGGCAAAGTTAGACTCACGACGAGAATGATACTTGGCAATAGCGTCGGGGGTAGCTCGGCATACGAGTATGACCAATGATCCTTTGATCCACAGCGGTAGCACATGTCCATTTTAGTGGAAGCTGATTGAATGGTAGTTTTTCCCTTGTTCTTGAAGTTTGGGGCCTTAGGGGCAAGGGGTTGGCGCTTCTGGGTCAAATTTCCTCCCTTGGGTGGGCCTTGATTCTATTGACCTTGGACCCGTGGTGGGGCTTGCTGCCCATTGCCACGGCCACGACGATTTTTGCGTCGTTTGTGGCTGCTAGAATTGGTCGCATGTGTTTCAGGTGCGACATTTGAGCAAATGGGTCGAGCTTGATGATTCTTCATTAAAAGCTGGTTCTGCTTTTCAGCGAGAAGTAAAATAGAGATCAAATCCGAAAATTTGGTGAACTTATGTGCCCTATATTGTTACTGCAAGACAATATTGGTGGCATAGAGGGTCGAATAAATCTTCTCCAGGATATCTGATTCGGTTAGTTCCACTTTACAGAACTTCAGTAGTGATCGGATTCTACAAACTTTAGAGTTGTATTCATTCACGGACTTAAAGTCTTGGAAGCGAAGATGCTGCCAGTCGTGTCTAAGATGGAGCTTCACGTCTTGAACCCACTTCAGGTAGTTTCTTCCAGATACTTCTAGAGCGAAGAAATCGAGCTTGTTCAAGTTCGACATGTCCCTAAAATGAAGGGTACAACAAAATTGTGGTTAGTCATATGGTAATCCATAGACATACATCGTAAAACATTCAGGTTCTATAGACATGTATTGGTTTAATTTATGCATGAAAGCTACAGGTTTCATGTGGTAAGTTTTGAATGAAAACTTTGAGTTTCAAAGGCACTAAATATGAAACTACATGTTCAATTTAGTTTTATGAACGATTAGTTCATAAAGGAGAGGTTCCTGTAAGAACACAGAATGTAATATGCTGATTTAAGTGTGGTGGATTTGAGTTGCTTTAGGAACTCAAGTGTGAGAGCTTCGGGGACTACAAAAGGATGTCAACGGTTCAAAGTATAAAAATAAATTATTGAATCGTTAATGTCCAAAAGTGATCTTCAGGTCAATAATTTTGGATTAATTATCAGATTAATGGACTGCATATCACTTTTAATTAATTCAATAGATTAGGACCAAACAAGGTCGATCATGGAAGCAAAATAATGAAAAACGAGTCATATTAGCTTCGATTGGTAATAAACCAAGTGATAATTAAATTAGAATTAATTAGTGTAAACCAAAACGCCCCAAAAAAAATATTTTGGGCATGATTTATAGCACGGGGATGTCAAGAATTGGCATCGGGTTGGAAAAAAAACACGGGAGTAGGCCCTACAGGTACTGCTACAGGCTTATTAGACCTCAGTGAGGGCTGCAGGCCTCGGGCCGAGCGGTCTGGGTGAGCCCAACAGCAATAGCTGTTGGCATTGGGCCAAAAGTTGGACATGGATGTAAGTCCTGCGAAAGCTGGCCATGGGTTAGTCTAGGGAGCCCAGCCGAAGCTGGGTTCGGGTCGGGGTAAGCTAAGCCCAGCAGCAAAAGTTGTGGGTAAGCGGGCCGAGGAGAGGTCAAAGCCCAGCAAGTGGTATAGGCTTACTACAGGCGAGCCTAAGGAACAAGACAAAGCCTAGCAGCATAAGACTGCTGGCAGGTTAGGCTGAGAATACATGGACAGGTCCAAGAAAGGCTGCAGGCTTTCTGAGGAGATAGGCTGTGCTGGGCTTTGGGCCCCAGTAAGCCGGCTAGGCCGAAGGCCTGGTGTGACTGTGTAGGCCCAGCAAAGCCCAAAGGGCTGCTGCCATGGTCCTAACGTTGGAACGACGTCGTCCTGGTGGCGTGCTCGATGCGGCTGGGTTGTAGGCCAGCTCAGAGGACAACGGCGGTGCCACAGTGGTGGTATGGCGGCCATGCAGCACAGTTTCCCAGAATTTTTCTTTTTTCGACATAACTAGAGTTTGAAAACCCTAAATTGCTTCTAATTTATTTATATGCTTTGACTCACAAATTCCACATAGCAATATAATTACGTAATGCATGAAACATATATATATATATATATTGACAAATATATGAAACATATACAATATATATATATGTATATCAGAAGGAAAATATAAATATAGAGGGGTTCATTCATCATGGGGATTGTTTTCATACTTCGTGGACGTTTCAAATATCTTCCTTCATTTTAAGCATACCTGATTGGTAGAAAACAAATAAAAGCCTTTGAATTTTTGTAGAAGATAGCCTCCTCCTACGATCCTTCAGTTCCTTAGCTTTTGGAAAGAGCGTGCTGATAACGTGTTGTATGCCTATTTAACTGAACTATTCTAGGGGAATAGAGAGGGGGAGCCTGGCAGCAATAAGAGAGAAAAGATAGAGATTTAATTGTGAGGTGTGTTGTATCACCCCATTGTGCCTTTATTTATAGTAGTATGATAGGTTAAATCCTTACCCTTTTAGGATTACAACTCTAAAAGGAATTAGACTACTAAAGGGAATATAAAAGATATCCCTAGATACACTAGGATTTACAGAATCACATTCCTATTCTAAATATGACTGCAACATGTATGTATATATGTGGGGATATTATATTTATGTTTTTAAGTTCGAGAAATTAGACCAATAGCTAGTCAGTCAGTTATTTTTGGAAAATAGTATTGAAAGAGCAATGTAAATAATTGTCTTTTTAATCATATGGCTCGTGTTCAATGTTAAGGTCTTTTTATGTCGAGAAAAGTGACTCATATTGAAATTATACTCTTATGGTGGGCCGAAAAATTTGAGTGTGAAACCAATATATTTAACTTACACTAGTGTAACAGTAGTGTTATAGACATCAAACTCAAGTTGCCTAATTTCTATATATATGTATCACACTCATTCAAGTTGTGGAATGATATTAAGATGCGCTTAATGCTTCATTAAAATGGTACTTGGAGTTTTGTATGTAAGTTTCAGTATTACCGTCCAACTTTGTTTGAAATAAACATTTACTTCAAAGTAGGTAGAGTTTAAATCAGAAAAGTTTTACCTTAATAGAATCCTAGCACATGTTAAGTCCATTTCTTAATTACATTTAAACCTGACTCAATGTTTTCGAAACCACTTTCACATGATTCTTCCATAATTAACCTGCTTACGGTATGAGAAAGTTGAAGCCAGAATGTTTAATTTTAATTAGTCTGAATCTGTAAACATATTTGTTTGTTCCAATGGACTATGTTCGACAAGGATCTAAACCAAACATTTCCTTGTGCAAATAATTGTCGTACCAAACAGCTAAACATATATACTTCCAAAACACACGATTCCACCGGCTATCATAATTTTGCATGTTACAGTTTTTTTTATTTTTTTTTATTTTTTTTTATTTTTTTATTGTCAATCAAAATAAATTTCATTAAAAAAAAGTTTATATATGTTCAAAATTGCCAAGCAATGTCCAACTCCACATAAAGCAATTACAATGAAAGATGCCCAAATGAGGCAGTGCATAGAACTGAAAAAAAGCAAAAAACTCAAGAACTGAAAGAAAGATAAAAAAAAAAAAAAGCAAACAACCGCCTCCACCATATCAGCCGCACCATTGCAAAGCCGCTGCTACAGGCCAACAAACCGAATGGATGAACGGAAAACGGGAGTAGACAAGCCACTTGCATTATGAACGCCATAATCCAATCAAATCGTGCAAAATGCAATTTAAAAGCTACTAACTACCAAGCCATTGGCGCTATGAGCACTCACGTAACTTAGATTACATCTTTGTATTATAATTTAAATTGATTAAAGGGTGCTAGAAAGAGAAACATTGATCATAGACCAAACTCCTCAAATTGTATAGGACCACTTGAAGAAAGTGGAAAGGAAGGTTGGACTGTTCAACCTTCCTTTTAAAAAAAAAACCTATAAAGCCAAATTGGAAATTTTGTTTAAATTAGTTTGTAAACATGGATGCCAATTTGCCAAAGGTGAGAGGCAAATGTCTTAATCGACAATAGAATGAAAGAGTTGTCATGTTGGCACGCCTAGATGGGCGGTTTAGTCGGTCGCCTATGGCCGCCGATCTGAGGGGACCCAAAAGCCACCATTTCATTTTTCTTCTGTGGCAATGACTTTTTTTAACACAAAAGCAACCCACGACAGTGGCAGTTTACACCAACAAGAAACAGACTTTGAATCCTTCAGCATGAAGGATTATAAAAAAAAAGACATAAAAGATTAAGTAAATTTCCTGCTACAGACTTTCTTTTTTCCCTAACTGTTATAGACTCAAATCCTATACATTTTGGATTTTTTATTGAAGTCCCTCTCCTGCTACATAAATGACATAATAATAAAAGAGATGCAATAATACCAATAAAGACTCAAACGTTTTTTTTTTTTTTTTTTTTTTTTGCTTTCATTTACACTACCAATTTAATTATTCAAAATTGCTTATGGGTTTTGATAAAAATAATAATAATTGCTTATGGGTGCATTCTAGATTATAAAAAAAATGATGACTTTGGGTGTGGTCCCTATTTATCTATGTTCTTTGATTGAAACCTTATTGGTTTTCGGTTTTTTATTGAAGTCTCTGAAATTAATGCAATAATGCATTTCTATGTTGATTATTATAATTTTTAAATTGAAATTTGATATTTGTAGTTATGTATATTAATGAGATTTTAAATAAAATCCATAATTTGTTGAAAATATTAAAAATAAATTATACTTAAATAAAACCCATGATTTGTCAGTACTTATATTAATGGCATTTTACATACAAAAAATTGGTAATTTTTATACAATACATTTTACATACAAAAAGTTGGTACATTTTATACAAAAAAAGGTGATACATTTTATATAATGGGTACATTTTACACAAAAGAGATGGTACTTACCAAAAAAAAATGGGTACATTTTACATATAGAGAAGTGGTACATTTTTAAAGACAAATGGTTACATTATTAATAAATTATGGGTACAAATAAAAGGTCAAAAAATATGAGTACAAATAAAAGTTTGAAAAATATGGACACAAAAAGAAATTAATATATGGGTACAAACTAAAACTAAATAGAAAATTGGCACAATTTAAAAAAAAAAGGTTGCAAATTAAAATGAGTACAAACTAAAAATAAAAATATATGATACAAAATTTAGTCATAAATATAAATATATCAAATGTAATGTTTTTAACACTAAATGAATAATTTAGAAATTAAATTTAATTATCTTGATATGTAAAATATTTTATTATTGAAATAATTAATGATGTTTATTAAAACAAAAGGACCTTGATTAAAAATTGAAAAGGAATAATGTTTCAATCAATGGAGTTGAAAAAAGAGGAATGAGAACCTAATTTGGGATTTTATTTTATTTTATCTTATTTTTATAAAATGAGTACATTTATATAATAAAATTTGGCTACATTTTATACATAAAAAATTGGTACATTTACATAAAAACGTGGGTATATTTTATATAGAAAACAATGGGTACATTTTACATTAAAAAAACAATGGTACATTTTAGATTAAAAAATAAATAGATTTTACATTAAAAAATGGGTACATTTTACATAAAAAAGGGTACTTACAAAAAAAAAATAGGGATACATATTACATATAACAAAGTGGTACATTTGTTAAAAATAAAAAAATAAAAATAGGTACATTATAAATAAATTATGGGTACAAATAAAAGGTTAAAAAAATTATGAGTACAAATAAAAGTTTAAAAAATAAGGGACAAAAAATAATATATCGGTACAAATCAAAATTTAAAAGAAAATTGGTACAATTTAAAAAATGGTTGCAAATTAAAAATGCGTACAAACTAGAACTAGAAATAGAAATATATGATAAAAAGTTTAGCCATAAATATAATATATCAAATGTAACGTTTCTAACACTAAATGAATAT
Source organism: Heteromeles arbutifolia (assembly GCA_024362995.1). NCBI lineage: Eukaryota > Viridiplantae > Streptophyta > Magnoliopsida > Rosales > Rosaceae > Heteromeles > Heteromeles arbutifolia. The sequence goes on along the minus strand of JANCRC010000012.1, from coordinate 9,891,043 downwards.
ATTTAAAAATAAAACTCTATTACCTTGATGTACATATTTTGTTTTTTAATAATTAATGACGTTTATTAAAACCGAATGACCTTGATCAAAATTAAAAAATGAATCAAGTTTTAATCAATGGAGTAGAAAAACTAAGGATAAGAACTTAATTTCTCCTACAATCTATTATAAAGGAAATAAATCTTCTAATATTCTAAATACTAGCCTTCACGAACGCTCTCACGCGCGTGCATAAGGTATTTTTTGAATCACGACGTGCTATGCGCGACTTACACGTTTTAAATGTATTTATATATGTAAATTGACAAAAGAAAAATTAAATATTTGAAGTAAATGAATAATTTTAGATCATGCAAGAAGAAACCCCTCATAAACCAAGTAAAGTAGCTGAATTCACATAATAAAATCGGTTTCTATAGAATTTACATTAGGAATAGAGAAAAAAATATTTAATAAACAATTGATTGAATCACATTATTGTCAGCTCATTGTGAGGCTAAGCCCATCCCCTCCCCTTAGTGTAGATAATATTATTTGGTCAAAAAAAAAAATCATTTGACAATTAATTTAATCACATTATTATCCGCGTGGGAAAGTGACACACCCCGACCCGGAATGTCCAGTAGGACTCCGAATCGAGCTGTGCTGGCCGACACCTGGAAGGTGACGAAGCCATAAAGTGATGATATGGAAGAATGTGAATAAATTTAAACCTAAAGGTACCTAACTATCAGAGTGCGCTGTCAGTGGGTATGGACCCATTTCACACGCGTTGTCAGAGCATAAGTAAAGTACAATAGTGTGGGTAAGGATCATACCCTCAGAAGTAGCCACCTGAACTGAGATATGCCACGAGTCCTTGTCGATAAAGAAACTATGCTACTAGAACCTGGAGGGGCGCAAAACAAAAAGCGTGAGTGGGCAAAAACAAAGTTTTACAAAATCACTTCGATATAAAAGTTGTAACCCCTCTCTGTAAAAAAAGTATACTTCCCGGAAAATATATATACGTACTAATACAGAAAAACCATTTATCAACCAATCTCATCAAATAAGCAATGCCGTGCCCGAATGAACCATAACCAATGATCAACATATACCAAATACCATCAAGTAATCAGGTGATATCTCAACTCAAATCATGCCGGCAATATATATATATATATGAATCAGCCGGAGTCACCTCTAGTGACTTGTACGGCTGAATCTATGGCTCCTCAATCAAATCCTCAATCCATCTCTCAATCAACCAATCAAATCCTCAATCCACCTCTAGTGACATACTAGGTTGAATGGAACCTTTATCAACCAATTCTTGCAACTGACTTTTCAATTCCCTTAACTCATCATGAACCAATCTCTAATATAAGGTCCGTACCTGGAAACAAATCAATAGAGAACTCCACATCTTTGCCTGGTGGCAATCCAGATAAATTCTCAGGGAAAACGTTAGGAAAATGTCTAACCACCTTGACCTTTTCCACACTACTCAGAGTAATATCTCTTAGTACCGCATGAACTAAATATCTTTGGCAGCCTTTCGATAACGATCTCTTTGCTCTCACAGCAGAAATAACGGCATACCTCACTCCACTTTGCATACCCCCAAAAGTAACCTCTGGTCATCCAAGTACCTGATTACAATGCCCTTCTGTAAATCACATACTATCTAGCATTCATAATTTTTTAGAGAGACTTCCCAAAGCTTAGAAATGAAACGTGTAACACAGTGAAATATAATTATATACAGCTAGTAATCTGTTCTGATTTCTGCTTGCTTGAACTAGTATAAGAGTCCAAAAATAGCTTCCTCATAATGCCATCATCCTCTGGAACAACCAATAAGAAACTGTGGTTGCCCAGGAAGTTAAACTGTATATCCTCAAACATTCTTCTGCCCTAACCAAAGGCAGACTCACCTAAACTGAGAATTTCCTTCAATCATATCAAGTTGAGCCTCGACTTTAATTCCTTTTATATCTCCACCCTTGATTAGATCATGAATACAAACTTTTATATCACAATGTGAGAGAAATTAATGACAACTCACCTTTCTATCTTAGCTAATCCACCAATGCTTTGTCGTCAAAATTTTAGCGCCCACTTAAGGAAAGAAAAACATCGCCAATACTTTAAACTTTAGGGCTGGAAGAATACAACTTCCCACTTAAGCAAAGTTACCACCAATTGAAATACCACATGAGCATAGCATAGGTTCAGCACCATAATTACTGATTCTCCCATTCTCAACATATACAAAATATTTCGCACTAAGAGTGTACAATATTACTTCCCAAATCCAATCGTACACCAAAAGTGATCTTCCCAAAGTGCTTTTCCGTTAAATACTACCACTTTAGCACCATCTTCCCACGAGACTATCCTAGAGTCTTAACAAGGTAGACTTCGCAAGAATTCTAATAGATGATATCCTAACCAATACTGACAAGGAATCAAACCACTCTGAGATTCCAATCTCAACGTTTAATACTGATGGCTAGATGATAAGTATCGAATCGATTAGTAAAGCATCTAATAACATCCAATAATATATTAACCCAAATTTATGCCATCCACTTGCCTCTGCATCAATCCTTAAAAAGAAATTCTTCACTTTCATTCCAAAGACATTCGCCAAATGCTCTTCTAAAACGTCAACAAGTAGACCAAATTACCACAACTTAGAGAAGCTAACATATTTTCTCGAAATCGACAAGGTGGCAAAATCCAAATATTAGACACGAAAACCAAGAATGCTCACATCATCCGTGTGATGAATGCAATACTGTCCAACTTATGCTCTGATACCAAACTGACACACCCCGACCCGGAATGTCCACTAGGACTCTGAATCAAGCTGTGCTAGCCGACACCTGGAAGGTGATGAAGCCATAAAGTGATGATATGGAAGAATGTGAATAAATTTAAACCTAAAGGTACCTAACTATCAGAGTGCGCTGTCAGTGGGTATGGACCCATTTCACACGCGTTGTCAGAGCATAAGTAAAGTACAGTAGTGTGGGTAAGGATCATACCCTCAGAAGTAGCCACCTGAACTAAGATATGCCACGAGTCCTTGTCGATAAAGAAACTATGCTACTAGAACCTGGAGGGGCGCAAAACAAAAAGCGTGAGTGGGCAAAAACAAAGTTTTACAAAATCACTTCGATATAAAAGTTGTAACCCCTCTCTGTAAAACAAGTATACTTCCCGAAAAATATATATACGTACTAATACAGAAAAATCGTTTATCAACCAATCTCATCAAATAAGCAATGCCATGCCCGAATGAACCATAACCAATGATCAACATATACCAAATACCATCAAGTAATCAGGTGATATCTCAACTCAAATCATGCCGGCAATATATATATATATGAATCAGCCGGAGTCACCTCTAGTGACCTGTACGGCTGAATCTATGGCTCCTCAATCAAATCTTCAATCCATCTCTCAATCAATAATCAATAATCAATAACCTGCACCCATGACGGAACCACCTAATGTGGTCTGTACGTCAAGCTAGGTATAACGCTCTATGCTACGATCACGTAAAGGCTGGCGACGTCTCGCAAGTCACCTACGAGTCGTAACCACCTAGTGTGGTCAGTACGACAGGCTGGCACCTGCCTTGGATCCAAGGTGAGCGTACGGTGCGAGAGGTGAACGATCACGTGAAAGCTAAGCCCTACTCTGGCGGCACAACCCCGATGTGCAGGTAATGAGCCATATACCAATCTCATCGATATCACCATAATCATCACTTCTTAAACACACACTTACCTGTCTTACCTGGCGCCCGCGGTGCAACAATATATAATCACACAAATATATAAAAATATAAAAATATATATGGCATTCGACATGGCATTCATTTCATAAAAGCATTTTAAAACGCATTTCTGGGAAATCAATCAATTATATATATATATATATATATATATATATATATATATATATACTGAAAACCAAAAGCCCACTCACCTGGAGTTCACCCTACAACTCCCTAGCACAACCCATCAAGGCGTCATGACGATCAGCGCCTAGAACAATCATCAAATCATGCCTCAGAAATCATATCGATAGAATATATAACTTATATAAAACACGTCACTATGTAGTTCGATCCGGAAGATTTGCTACTCAGATTTCCCATCCGTAACTTCTCATGATTCACATTATGCTTCTAGAACAACATACTAAAGTTTCGTTATGATCCAACGGTTGGATCTCCGCCAATTTCCAAAACCGAGTGGCGATTAACCATTTATTTTATAACTTACAAATCCAATTCGGGAAGATCCATACGTCGGATTCCAGATCCGTAAGTTTCCACATTCTTCAAATATTAAGTACTACAACATAACAAAGTTTGGTGACGATCCAACGGTCGGATCGTCGATTCATATTTTTACCTAACCCCAAATCGTAATGAAATTAGGTTCGAATGATCATCAAACATCATTCATTCACCAAAACTGAATTCAGAACATGAATTATGGCCTAAAAATAGCATTGGTGGCTCACTGACCACGCGCCGCCGCGGGTGGAGGTCGGCCGCCCCGGCTCGCCGGAAAATCCAACTTTCTTCAAAAATTCTCAAAATTTGCAGAATTGAAGATCTCAAATAGTAGAACAACTTTCATACCTGTGACCAAGGCCAATTCGGTCACAAAAGACTCCAATTTCATCAAAATCGTACGAAACCTTTGAATTTGGTGTGATTCGATTCAACCTCCAAACTTGTTCCGACGCCTCCAAACTTGTTTGGGCTTTGTTCCAGACCTCAAGAGGATGCCATGGGTGGTAGTAATTGGAAGAAATAGCTTCAAATCGTGACGGAAAGGAACCCAACCCGTGCGCCCCCTTTGCACGGTTTTGTCCAAAATCAAGACTAAATCTCTCCAAATTTGATGTGGAATGGATAGAGGGAAGGGCTAGATGATGTTTGGGAATGGTGGCTTAGTCCAATTCGTGGTAAATCCGGTGGAAAACCACCGGAAATTATGGTGAAAACAGGTCACATGGTGCGGGTCGAAAGGAACCCGTTTCTCTTTTTTTTTTTCCCCGTTCCTCACTCTCCCTCACTTCCCTCCTTGCTTCTGTTTCTGATTTGGCAGTGCCCATCCATCTCTCTCCTTTTCTCTTCGTATCTTCCCATCACAGCCATCCATCTAATTTTATCTTTAAATCTGGGCCATCCACTTTCATAAAAGAAATTCCAGATTTTACTATTATAATTCCTAAAATGCCCAAACTTCAAACATCAATAGCTTCTTCGATATAACTCCAAATCACAAACCGCTTGCTCTCACACATCCGTAGCGACGAGTACTACGAGAATATGCCAAGAAAACAAATCTTAGATGGCACGACACAACGATTAACCTCGAACAATGCACGTGCCTCAAAGGGCATTTTTGTAAAATCTTTTATTAGAACTTTAAAAACTCTTAAAATCAGGTACGGGCTGTCACAGAAAGACCTTTTGTATAAAGAAAAAATTGATCATTTGACATAATAGAGAAAATAATATTTAATAAACAATTGATTGAATCACATTATTGCTAGTCATTGTGAGGCCAAGCTCATCTCCTCCCTTTTAGTGTAGACAATATCGTTTGTTTATAAAAAAAAATAATCATTTGACAATTAATTTAATCACATTATTATTCGCATGTGAAAGACCTTTTTTATAATCTGCATTACACGATTCTTAAGATGTTTTGAACGTTTTTAAAAATAAAGAATGGAAAAGTGAACAATGCACATGCAGACAAAACTTTGATGTCACTGGTTTCGACAAAATGAATTGGACGAAAATGCCCCTTAGCCAAAAAACTTCAAAACTTGATCAAAATCATATTTCAAATTATGCAAAGATAAAAAGATCATCTAACCCTAAAAAAACTGTTCTACACTGTTACCTTTTCTTCTGGCTTTATTATATAGAAGATAATCAACCAATATTTATACAATCACACATTCACAACACAAAACAATGGAATTTCGAATCAGGTTTCAAATCCACAGAATTGAACAGATGAAAATAGACTTACTGTTTTACCCCCAAAAAAAATATAGACTTACTGTTTTGGAATCCGTACAGTTTAAAAAATAAAGAGGAACGTATAGAACATGGGCCAGAAAACTACATGCTATTATAAACACTTAAAAAAAAATCATTTAATTGTATAATAACATGTATCTCGTGTTCCGATTACATTAAAAATTCTCCTGTCTGATTGCCTGGCACTGTACGTAGGCCCCCTCACTCATATTTATATAGTTGGAATCTCTCTTTCTTAACTCATCTAGCTTTTCATTTTGTTTGACAAAAAAAAAAAAAAAAATCTGCCTTTTCATTTTGTAGTTTCACCTTCATCATCCTCATCACCTTCACCAAAATCCTAATCACTCCATTTGTTTTTCGTCTCTCGAGAAGAAACAACAAAAAAAGCTTCCCAGAAATCTAAGGAGAATCCAATCAAAACTTTATCAGGCAAGTCATCAACCTCTCTCTCTGCTTATTCCTTTTTTGTTATGTATTTATTTTATGCATATTTGCTCTGTTTTTACTGAATGATGCAAAATGTTTTCTTCTTTCTTTTGCTTATGGTGTTTCGATTAACTGGTTAAGCATCGAATTTGATCCTTGTGCGATGATGGAATCTGGGTTTGGTTTAGATTTGGGTAAAGTTTTAGAATTTGGTTCGTATGTGAATTGGATTGCGCATTTCAAATTTCATTTGTTTCTGATGTCAAAGTTCGTGTCTTTGAAGTCTTTGAAAGAAGTTGCAGACGGGTCATGTCAGTTGGTCAAGACGGACTTTGAATCCCGTATCTAATAAATCAGAGTAATTTAAAATATCGACGAATCGAAAAAATACTTTAAAAGAATCAAAGAAACCGATCAGGACGATCATAATTCTTCACGTTCTATTTGCTGATTGCTGATCCTTGATGATCATTTTTCTGGTCCATTTTCTTCATATTTTCACTTTGATGATAAAATCAATTAAATTTTATTTAATTAGGGGTGTTTGGTGGAGATTTTAGTCGTTAAAGCTGTTTAAATCGCTATTAAAGGGTTAATGAAGTATGAATTTAGAAAACTTTAATGGAAAGCTTTCGGTACTGTTTATTTTAACGAAAAATTATATTTTTACACAAAAAAATCAATCCTGATACTATTCACTTTATCTTTTATTTTATTATTTCCGTTAAAACTCAAAGTTTTTAAGCTATTTTCATTAGTTTTTCATAAATTTAATGGTAAATTTAACACATTTGAGGTTGGTTTACTTGCACGTCCTGTTGCAGTGGATTCCAGCTCTTAATTGAATTTTCTTTATTTTTATTTTAGAGTCAATTTTTTATTAACGACATGGAATAATTGAATTTGAGCAACAAAAATAGTTGTAAGAGTTAGAAGGAGAAAATGATGCTATGTATGTTTGACAAGTTTACTTACATAAAATGAGTCACATCGCATTTCACATCACATTCGACATCTTATTATCTTATTTGGAGATAGTCTAATGTGTTTGTTGACGTTTGTGTATTTAGTATGTTTTGATTTGCGAGTTCTATTCTTTAGCCCTTAAAAGTACATGAAAAATCAAGAATTAGATTGATTAGGAATACCTAATTGATCTAGTACCCATTCTTTCTCGCCCATATTCATGTTATAGAGCTCGTTTAGAAGTGCTGTTAAAACAACTAAAAGCATCTTTTGTGAAAATATTTTTAAAACCAATCTTTAGTAAAAATGCAAGTGAATATTAGAAAAGCAATGAAGTATTTTTTACAAGAATCACATAACTATTGCTTATTGCAAAAAATCCTACTTTTGGAACTTAAAAACATTTTAGTTAGCACGTCTAAACGAGTGTGTTTATGTCATGTGAAAATTGATCTTGATTATCCACCTCAATTAGTGGCCGCCTAATTTTTCTCCATTTGTCGAAGATAATTGATATGCCTTTTTTATGTAATTACGGAGGCAAAGATGGTGATTAAAATTCTAAAGTAGGAAAAACAAACTTAAGAAAGAAAATGATGGCCAAGCTACCTGTCCAAAGGCCGCCCCCTCCTCTTTCTTTGAACTTTGAAAAATCTTTTTTCATTTTCTAATTTTTCTTTTTGGTCATAACTTTGGAAGGGAAATTTAGAAAAGATGGGGTTTGTGATCTGTCGATTCAAATAAAAAGATACATCCAAAAATATGAGTGAGGATCTTTGCTGGATCCTCTTTGTGAAAATCCTGAAGATCCTCCAATCACATATGTTCATCGTATATCGTGTGGTTAATTTTTATCAGGTACTATTTATATTCAATTTTAAGTAAAAAAGTTTACAATAATTATTAATCGTACGATGTACGATGAACAAATATAATTGAAGGATCTCTATAATCCTCACAAAGAGGATCCGGCAAGAATCCTCACAAATATAAAGGATGGACTACCAACTTTGCTAGTGGCCACCTCCCACTGCTTGCTTCACTTTTTTGTGTATTAGCAACGGACGGTCCAGATGTCTCTAGGGATTCAAAGATGTACACCCTTTATTTATTTTTTATTTTTTTCTAATTTATTTTTCCATTTTTAACCCATGAAAATGGAGTAATTTTTTGTCATGCCGGCAACACTATCCAATACATCAGTTGTCATAATATAATTACATAATTGGTTGAATTTTTTTGCTTCAAATGCCTAACTGTATAGTACATTTAGAGCTCGTTTAGATGTGCTTTTAAAATGATCGAAAACGTTTTTGGTGAAAATGTTTTTGGAACCAATCCTTAGTAAAAATGCAAGTAAATTCTGGAAAATCACTTAAAGTGCTGCCTGGAAGAAGCACATAACTGGTGCTTCTTACAGAAAGCATTTTAAGTGCTTTTGGAACCAAAAAACATTTTCTCTAAAAACGCTTTCAGTCATTTTAAAAGCATATCCAAACGAAACGAACCCTTAGTGTACCAGGATGTGTTCTTCTGGCACACTTAAAAAATTATATCCTTAGGATGAAGAGTTTTGGGTCCCACATACTAAATCGTTCCACATGAGATCATCAATAGTTTAAGTGACAAAAAAAATGGCAGGCAGCATGTGATTTTGATCTCACCTTGAAAATAATTGAGTGTTTTCCTATTGGTTTCTCCTCTTTGGGTTATCACGATTACACAGTTATGTAGTGTTATTAGCACGAGTTATGAGCAACTTGAACATTATCGTTATCGAGGTCATTATGTCCTTGAATGTGGCCAAAAGCCAGGAACCCATGCTTTGTTAGTGGTCCATGTATTGATGATGGACATTGCATCATTGCCTAAACTCAATTATTCATTTTTAATGGAAACAAATTTTTAATCTTCTAAGTCAAGCAAAAGTTAGGGTTACTAATGTTTTTATTATTTGATACTAATTAGTAATTAATCATAATCCAGGCCTTCAATTTCAAAGAGAGAGTGAAAGAAATAGCGTCTAAATTCTAGAAATATTTTTTTAATCAAACGAATCTACACTAGCCTGACAATGAGCTACCAATAATATGGTTCAAATTCACTTTTGCCGAGAATCGAACATAAAATCTTTCATTTATAAGTGTAGAAGAATATCATTAGATTGTAGTAATTTATAAAATAAAATAAAAAACTTTTATAATTTTTTATATTATATTAAATTGAAATAACTTTTTCTATTATATTAATTATTTTAATATTAAATTATAAAATTTCTTTTTGTACTTTTTACTTATGAAATAATAAATAAAGAGCATCACGAAAGAATAAATTCTGGGCCATGATGCTGATGGGCCACTAGTATGAGTTGGGGGTGGGTCCCCGTTTTGGGTTCCAGGTCAGATTTTTTTTTGTCTATTTCCAGCACACAATTCACAGGGGACAATACTGCCATTTTTCACTGACTACAATGTGGCTCAGTAAAGTTAAAACACTTGTCCCACTTTCCTTACTAAAACTAGCAACCGAACACCGAAGAAACGCATCCAAACAACCCATTTATTCCTTTCGTCCCCAGCATCTCCGCACGCCATGGTTGCCATTGCTCTCATCATCACCATTCCCTTTCAAACATAAGCACAAACACAAACAATAATCCAGCAATAATTTACCCATTTGAAAACCCAAATTTTTTTTTTCAAATCTGGACAAACAACCAAATTTCACTGCGACCCGCCACCAATCCTACTCTACTCCGGCGACCCACCTCCACTCACTCTCTTCTACAGGAAGACTGACTCGTCGTCCTTCTCTTGAACGACGGCGATTGCTGAAGACGGTCTCCCGCGATGGACGCCGTCGTTCTAGAGAGTCTTGTCCACGATTTCTGAAGCTTATGGAGTCGACGAGTTCGGACCTGCTATGGTTGTGGTCTTGTGGACGACGGCAGATGGCAGATGGAGTGGAGGGAGAAGATCTTTGTTTGATAACATGTTTAAAGCAAGAATTTCTGTATGGTTACAAAGATTGCAAGTTTTGGAGTTTACAGGTGTCTTAAAATGATTGGTCCACATAATTTGGTGTGTAAAATAAGTACTGAATATTCAGTACCCAAGTACTGTCCATTCACAGGGCCCTGTGACCTGTGGTGACCCAAATTACATAATTGCCCCTCTATGCTTTCCTTGCTGCTACGAAATGTCTTTCTCATGCGTTTATTTTTCATGCAAGATTGCAAAGCCTTCACGTAAAAGAATTTTTCCAGAAAAAATGAAGTGTCGTAATTAAGATGATCATTTTGTTTTTGGAAAAATCTGCATTATTTTCATAAGTTGATATCATTAAAGTATATCTGATGAAGTTGTTCTTGTTCTGAAATCGCAGAGAAGCTGAGTGGAGTAGGTGAAAGCTGGGTAAAATATGGAAGAAGCACAAGTGATCTCCGAAACCCCGGTGAAGGTTGCTGAGAATGCCGAGACTACAAATGCCGAAGCGATCAAGGTAACCGCGATCTGCATTCTGTAATTCAAACCTTTCTCTTTGCTAGTTTTGTTCAAAGTGATCGGAATTAAGTTACAGTAGTCATTCATGGATTAGTTTGCAACTGAACGATTAAGTCCTTTCGTGGGATCATTTGATTTTGCATGATTTGAATGGATGCTGAATGTTGTTTTTGATGTAGGTATCGAATGGGGAATTGTTGCCGGTAGGAAAAGAAGGAAAGAAAGAAGAGGAGGAAGCAACATTTGATGGAGAGTTCATAAAAGTTGAGAGAGAATCGATAGATGTGAAGGATGGTTCTCATACTGCTGAAACAGCATTGGCGGAGGACGACAAGGTATCTGTTATTGAGAGAAGCTCGAGCAATTTGAGCAGAGAATTGCTAGAAGCGCGGGAGAAGGTCAGTGACCTTGAGGTTGAAATCGAAAGGTTGGCTGGTGCGCTGAAGCATTCGGAATCAGAGAGTTCTGAGCTGAAGCATGAGGTCTTGCTTACGAAGGAGAAGCTAGGAGAAAGTGGAAAGAAGTATGAAGAGCTTGAACTCAGTCATAAGAAATTGCAAGAGCAAATCACCGAAGCCGAGGAGAAATACAGTTCGCAGCTCAATGTTTTGCAAGAGGCATTGCAAGCTCAAGAAGAAAAGCACAAGGATCTGATCGCGGTGAAGGAATCATTTGACGGTCTCAACCTGCAGCTTGAAAGCTCAAGAAAGAGGATGCAGGAATTGGAGCAAGAGCTGCAGAGTTCTGCCTGCGAGGTACAAAAGTTTGAGGAGCTGCACAAGCAAAGTGGTTCACATGCTGATTCTGAGACAAAGAGGGCCTTGGAGTTCGAGAAACTGCTTGAAGCAACAAGGTTGAGTGCGAAAGAGATGGAAGATCAGATGGCTTCCATACAAGGAGAACTCAAGGGCCTGTATGAAAAGATTGCCGAAGATGAAAAAGTCAAAGAAGCACTCAGTTCTACTGCTGCCGAGCTTTCTGCTGTCCAAGAAGAGCTGGCTCTATCAAAGTCTCAAGGCGTGGACCTGGAGGAGAAGCTCTCGGCTAAGGAAGCTGTGATAAATGAACTGAGTGAGGAATTGAGCCTGAAAAAGGCCTCGGAATCTCAAGTGAAGGAAGATATTTCCGCTCTTGAACATCTGTTTGCGTCAACTAAAGAAGATCTTCAAGCAAAGGTTTCCGAATTGGAAGAAATCAAGCTGAAGCTACAGGAGGAATTGAGCGCCAAGGAATTAGTTGAAGCCGCACGAAAAACTCATGAAGAACAGTCCGTAGCTGCACAGGAGAATTTGGCAATAGTAACCAAAGAAAAAGGAGCTCTGGAAGCAGCTGTGGCAGATCTCACTGGTAATGTGCAGCTGATGAAGGAGCTGTGCGGTGATCTCAAAGAAAAATTGAAGCTTTCGGAAGAGAATTTTCGTCAAAAAGATGCTCTTTTGTCTCAATCTTTGTCGAACAATGCCGAGCTTGAACAGAAGTTGAAGTCGCTGGACGAGCTCCATAATGAATCAGGAACTGCTTTTGCAACTGCTACTGAAAAGAATCTTGAACTTGAAGCAATTATTCAAGCTTCAAATGCAGCAGCGGAGGAGGCAAAATCGCAACTGAGAGAGCTCGAGATGGGCTTTATAGCAGTAGAACAAAAGAATGTAGAGCTTGAGCAACAGGTAAGTGCGGTAGAGCTGAACCGAGGAATTGCTGAGAGTGGTCTGGAAGAACTCTCTCAAAAATTATCTGCACTCAATACTGCATTGAGCGAGGTCGAGGAAGAAAAGAAGCAGCTGACTGGTCAGGTGCAAGAATACCAAGAGAAGATAGGCCAGCTGGAATCTGCGTTAAACCAGTCAACTTTGCAATGTTCAGATCTTCAGGAGGAACTGAAGACTGCCTCCGAGAAATGTGCCGAACATGAGGGCCGGGCCAGTGAACACCATCAGCGAAGCCTCGAACTTGAAGATTTGGTCCAAATTTCTCATACCAAAGTGGAGGATACTGGTAAAAAGGTGAGCGAGCTGGAGTTGATGCTTGAAACAGAGAGGTACAGAATTCAAGAACTCGAGGAACTAGTAACTGCGTTGGAAAAGAAATGCCAGGAGGCAGAAGCAGATTCTGGGAATTACTCTAACAAGGTATCTGAACTTGCTTCTGAACTCGAGGCATTCCAAGCGAGAACATCTAGCCTTGAAGTTGAACTGGAAGCAGCCAACGAAAGGGGAATGGAGTTGTTCGAAGCCTTGAATGTTGCCACAGAAGAGAAGAAAAGGTTGGAGGATGCATCGAGTATTTTTACTGAGAAGTTTTCCGAATCAGAAAAATTGGTGGAGGGCTTGAGAGAAGAATTGAAGATGACTCAAGAGAAATTGGAAAGCATTGAAAATGATCTGACTACTGCTGGAATCAGAGAAGGCGAGGTCATAGAGAAACTCAAATCTGCAGAGGAGCAACTGGAGCAACAAGGCAAAGTAATAGAGGAAACAATGTCTAAGAAATCAGAGCTTGAAGCGCTACATGAAACCCTAGTGAGGGATTCAGAGATCAAACTTCAAGAAACAATAGGGCGCTTCACTAACAGGGATGCCGAGGCAAATTCTCTGCTTGAGAAACTAAAGATTCTTGAAGATCAGGTGAAGGTTTATGAAGAGCATGTTGCTGAAGCAGCGGGGAAGTTTGCATCGTTGAAAGAAGAGCTAGACAACAGCTTGGCTAAATTGGCATCTTCCGAAAGTACCAATGAAGAACTCAGAAAACAGATCTTGGAAGCAGAAAACAAAGCTTCTAAGTCCTTATCAGAAAACGAAATGCTAGTTGAGATGAATGTTCAGCTGAAATGCAAGATTGATGAATTGCAGGAATCGTTGAATGCTGCTCTAGCTGAAACTGAAGCCACCACAAGAGAAATTGTTTTGCACAAGAGCACTGTTGAAGAATTAACAGATAAGCACTCGAGAGCCGTAGAACATCATTCTGCTTCCAAAGCCCGCATTATGGAAGCTGAGACGAAGTTGCAAGAAGCCATTGAAAGATTCAGTCAGAGAGATTTGGAAGCTAATGACTTGCTGGAGAAGCTAAATGCCCTAGAAGGCCAAATAAAATTGTATGAAGAGCAAGTTCGAGAAACATCTGCAGTTTCTGAAACCAGAAATGCAGAGCTGGAAGAGAGTCTATCGAAGCTGAAGAATCTGGAGAGTATTGTTGAGGAACTGCAAACCAAGTCAGCTCACTTTGAAGAAGAGAGCAGAAAACTAGCTGAGGCAAATATAAAGCTTACAGAGGATGTGTCTGCATACGAGTCCAAACTAAGTGACGTTGAAGCAAAATATTCCACTGCCATAGTTGAGAAGGACGAAATAGTTGAACAACTTCAGGCTGCAAAAAGGACTATTGAAGATTTAACGCAGCAGCATTCTTCTGAAGGGCAGAAACTACAATCTCAGGTTCGCACCAAACTTTTTTGTAATTATTTCGTGGCTAAATATTGTTGCTTTATGCTTATAAGCTACATTCGTTTGCCACAGATATCTTCGGTTATGGATGAAAACAGCCTGCTTAATGAAGTGCATCAAAATACTAAGAAGGAACTCCAACAAGTGATATCCAACCTTGAAGAACAGCTCAAGGAACAAAAAGCAGAAGAAGCTGCTTTAAAATCTGAGGTTGAAAATCTCAAGGCTGAGGTTGCTGAGAAACCTTTGTTGCAGAATTCTCTCAAGGAACTCGAAGAGAAATTGGTGAAAACTGAAGCTCAACTGCAAAAAGAGGTAGAAATCAATTTCCATGAAAGAAAAAAAAACCCACAGATAAGCTCTTGGGCGGCCAAAGAACGGGGCACATTCATCTTTTAAATATTCTTTCTTACTCAGACGAATTGTAGGTTGAAAGCATTAAGGCGGCTGCGGCGGAAAGAGAGGCAGAGTTGACTTCAAAATTGGATGATCATGCGCATAAGGTCCATGACAGAGATTTATTAAATGAACAAGTCACAAAACTCCAGAGCGAGTTACAACTTGCTCATGCCACTGTTTCCGAAAAGGTTAGGAACCGATCAGTTTTCAAGAT
Source organism: Heteromeles arbutifolia (assembly GCA_024362995.1). Taxonomy (NCBI): domain Eukaryota; kingdom Viridiplantae; phylum Streptophyta; class Magnoliopsida; order Rosales; family Rosaceae; genus Heteromeles; species Heteromeles arbutifolia. The sequence goes on along the minus strand of JANCRC010000012.1, from coordinate 9,876,016 downwards.
TTCTTTTACTTAAACTGTACGCTGACAATTCTCCACAAAAGGAATTTAATGCCGGCTAAAACGTTCATGTTTGAATTCCCTATTCAACAGAAAGAAGCAGATTCTCAAAAGGACCTGGAACGAGAAGCATCGTTGAAGCATTCTCTTGAAGAACTTGAAGCTAAGAATAAAGAAATCGCTCTTCTAGATAAGCAAGTCAAAGAGCTTGAGCAGAAAGTGCAGCTGGCAGATACCAAAGTAACAGAAAGGGTATGTTTACTTCTGTTTCCAACTCACCTTATAGTTACCGCCACAGTAGAAATTCCGAAAACAGCATACACTAGTTACGTAATCTTAAGCTCTCAGTAGATGTCAAGTTTTCGGACTTAATTGTCGAAAACAACTTAGGGGGAAATGAAAACATTAAACCATACCAAAAGGGTTTCAGCTTGCACAAGGCTTTTAACTTACAAGAATTCGAGCGGGAAATTAAATTTACTTATGTTTAAATGATCGTGTTGCAGGGTGATGGAGGCAGTGTAGCCGGACTGGAAGTGAAATCCAGGGACATTGGATCAACCATTTCAACTCCATCGAAAAGGAAGAGCAAGAAGAAGTCAGAAGCAACACCTGCTCAAACCTCATCATCTTCAGATATCCATACACATACTGCTGAGGCTTCCCCAATGACGAGCGTTAAGTTCATCGTAGGAGTGGCTGTGGTGTCTGCGATCATCGGCCTCATTCTTGGGAAACGATACTAGATCAAGTTTGTTTTTTTTGTTTTTGGGTTTGGCCGTCAGGTTTTGGTTGATTACTTCGTTAACTGTTTCGCTTGGTGGACATTATCCACAGAAAGATTGAAGGCTTTGTTTTTATGCTTTCAAGCTTGGTTTTTGAGAGGTTGGTCAGGGAATTTATTTTGGTTGCTATCCCCTTGGCTGTTTGCAAAGCAAAACACAGATGATTATGTATTATTCAAGTTTGTATTTAGTTTGTATATTGATTGCAGATGCTTTCTGAAATATAAGAATTTATGCGTTTGTTGATATGAAAAGAAGAGGACGGTCTCAGTTGTTTGAGTCATATGGTCTGATCCCTAAATGAAATTAGTTTAGGCCGTTTGATAAGCATTTCCTTTTCAGTTTTTATCTTCTTATTTTTTTGAAAATTGAAACCTGAAAACTCGTTTGGCAGCTACTTTTAATTGTCAACTACAAAGCCCCATTTTTCTACCATGTAAACTACCTACTTGCAATTGTTTGTTGCAGGAACTTGCCGAACCAATTCACATCACTGGAGGCTGACCGCGATCACATATTTTTCCCGCTACTTTCCGTCTCTTTGCAGTAATGCCAGGGAAAGAATATAATCGGCCCGAGCAGTATCTCCGATTGGGGCTGTTTAGGATTCCTGTGAATATTTTTCCAAAGCTGCTGACTCAAAGTTCATCTTGTTGCAAGTTATATATTAGTTAAAGTGTAAATAGTAGTCTATTGTCCCACATTGACGAAGTGCATATGTAATACTAATTGTAACTCCTATATATACTCCACTTTGGAGAATAATGAATATATATGAAATTTCCAAATATTGTCATATATATTTTTGGTATTTATCATGTTTAGTTTGACATGGCATCAGAGCAGTTCACTCTTAGAGACCTGTGTGCTTTAATTTTGTGTCCACCTTTGTCGTGATTTCCTTCGTTTAAAGAAAAAAAAAAGAGTGAATAGTGTCGTGATACAGTACAGCGGACAGCGCCTTGCTACAGTGCCTGCTACAGTATGTGAACAATGATCTGCTTAGGTTCTGGTAATTTGTTTTCATTCCGCTGCATATCTTTTTTACCTTTATTGTTCGTGATTTAGTTCAATGGCTCAAAATAATCATAGTGTTGTTATGCATCTTGGTGGAACAAAATATGGATAATTGACACTAGGACCACTGATCATGTGACTAGCGACCCTAGAGTGTTTGATGAGTTATGTAACTATGTTCGTGATCCGTATATTACTAGTGCAAATGGAGCACCTTCCCCTGTGAAGAGTGAAGGCACTATCTCTCTTACTCTGACCTTATCACTGGTCCGTGCTTTACTTGTTCTTGATGTTAAGTGCAATTTTTTGTCGGTAGGAAAACTACTTGATACCTTATATTGTTTTGCTCACTTCTACCCTATGTATTGTTATTTTTAAGACATTCAAACTCAGAAGATAATTGGTTGTGGTAAAAGAATAGGGGGTTTGTACATCTTGACTATGGAGGATACTGTTGTTTCCGGTTCAAATAATCATCAAGTTTTAAGTGCTAAAGTTGATGACAGACATCAAATTTGGTTGTGGCATCGACGATTAGGACATCCATCATTCAGTTATATGAAGCATCTATTTCCTTCTTTGTTTCACACTTGTAGTGATTCATATTTCAAGTGTGAAACATGTGTCATGGCTAGGAGCCATCGTGCTTCCTTTCCCATAAGTGATTCGAAAGTTACTTTGCCATTTGATTTAATACATTCTAATGTGTGGGGTCCGGCGAAGGTTACTTCTAATGGATTCCGTTGGTTTGTTACTTTTATTGATGATTGTACTCGATTAACTTGAGTGTTCTTGATGAAGAATAAGAGTGATGTTCTTTTGCTTCTTCAAGAATTTTGTGCAATGATATCTACTCAGTTTCAGACCAAAGTTAAGGTCTTCAGGTCTGATAACGGAAGAGAATATGTGAATCACACTTTGGCATGCTTTTTCCGTGATCAGGGTATTATTCACCAAACGACTACTTCATTTACACCCCAACAAAATGGTGTGTCCGAACGGAAGAATCGTCAAATAATGGAGCTTGCTCGCTCCTTGATGTTGGATAAATGTGTTCCTAATCATTTATGGGGTCATGCTATTTTGGCTGCTGTGTATTTGATAAATCGTGTTCCAAGTAGGGTTCTTGATTTTCAGACACTGCTTGATGTTCTACAAAAACATGTTTATCTTGTTTCTATATCAAAACTTCCTCCGAAGGGTATTGCATATGTGGATGTGTACTCTTATCAGTGGAGTAAACTTGATGCATATGCTCTCTGATGTGTATTTATTGGGTATGCTAACAATCAAAAAGGCTATAAGTGTTATCATCATCCGACTCAGAAAACTTATATTACCATGGATGTCACATTCCACGAGGAAGTTTCGTATTTTGTGAAGCCCTTTTCCGACTCTCCACTTCAGGGGGAGTGAAGCGCAGATTCGAATAGATGGTATAGATGATGTGTTACAGACAAAGTTGGGGACATAACCTATTATGTTGCGTGATACTAATCAGTCGGCTATAGATAGTGATCGGTCAACAGTCATTGCTGAAATTATTTCTACTGACGACAGATCAAATGTACCCAACGAGTTGCTTGTTAGTGTGTCTAACGAATTACCTTCTGATGACTGGTTGCATGTTGCTGATATGTCTAACAAGTTGCCTGATGATGGTTCATCCAGTGATGATTCTTCTAACAGTTTGGTACAAGATGGTGACATACATGAGGTAAATTCTGATGATTCTTCTACTTATCAGTTGCCTCCACGAGCTAATCGTGGAAAACTTAAATAACAATATGAGTCTGATATGCATGCCAAAGCCAAATATCCTATCAACAATTATGTGTCTATTCATCGTTTGTCCAAACCATATGCATCTTACATATGTCAGCTATCTAGTGTATCAATTCCAACAAAATTGCACGATGCTTTGTCTGACCCTAAATGGGTTAATGCCATGAGAGTTGAGATGGAAGCTTTGGAAAAGAATTCCACTTGGGATTTGGTTCCTTTACCAAACGGGAAGAAAGTTGTTAGATGTAGATGAGTGTTCATTATTAAGCACAAAGCAGATGGTTCAATTGACCGGTATAAAGCCAGATTAATTGTTAAGGGTTATACTTAAACCTATGGGGTGGACTATCATGAGACTTTTGCTCCTGTTGCCAAACTTAATATTGTGCGTGTTCTTCTGTCCTTAGCAGCAAACCAGGATTAGCCTCTGTTGCATTTTGATGTTAAGAATGTTTTCCTTCATGGTGATCTCAAGGAGGAAGTTTATATGGATTTCCCACCTGGTATCGGAACATTTCTTGGAAAAGGTGTTGTATGCAAGTTGTGAAAGGCTTTGTATGGTTTAAAACAATCTCCTAGAGCGTGGTTTGGGAGGTTTACAAGTTCAATGAAGAAGTTTGGGTATGTCCAGAGTCATTCATATCATATTTTGTTTCTAAAGCGACAAAATGGTAAGCTAACTGCATTGATTATTTATGTTGATGACATGATAATGACTGGTGATGATCAGAAGGAGAAACAACACCTTCAAAAGTACTTAGCTACTGAATTTGAGATGAAAAAATTGGGTGAATTGAAGTATTTTCTTAGAATCAAGGTTGCACGATCCAAGCATGGTATTTTTTTGTCTCAACGGAAGTATGTTCTTGATTTATTAGCTGAAACATGTATGTTAGAATTGCTAACCGGTTGATACTTCGATTGAGCAGAATCATCGTTTGGGCTTATTTTCGGATCAAGTTCCTACTCATAAGGAACGGTATCAGAGGCTTGTGGGGAGATTAATTTATTTGTCTCACACTCGCCCTGACATTGCTTATGCAGTTAGTGTGGTAAGTCAGTTTATGCACTCACTTAGTGAAGCTCATATGGATACAGTAATCCGTATTTTAAGGTACTTGAAGATGGCTCATGGCAGAGGCTTGGTTTTCTCCAAGAATGGTCATTTGAATGTTGAAGGGTATACAGATGCAGATTGGGCAGGTTCTATCACTGATCGGCAATCTACATCTGGATACTTTACGTTTGTGGGTAGTAATCTAGTTACTTGGAGAAGCAAGAAACAAAAAGTGGTGGTTAGGTCAAGTGTTGAAGCTGAGTTTCGTGGTATGTCTCATGGTGTATGTGAGTTGTTGTGGTGGAAAAAATTGTTGAGAGATCTTGGATTTAAACCCAAGGGTGCTATGAAACTCCATTGTGATAACAAGGCTGCTATTGAGATTGCTCATAATCTAGTGCAACATGATCGAACAAAACATGTGGAGATTGATCGACATTTCATCAAGGAAAAATTGGATGCGGGAATTATTATGTTTCCGTTTGTGGGATTTGAAGATCAACTGGCTGATGTACTTACTAAGGCTGTGTCTAATAGTGTGTTTTCCAACTCGCTTGACAAGTTGGGCATGCGTGACATCTTTGCTCCAACTTAAGGGGGAGTGTTGCGAGTTATATATTAGTTAAAGTGTAAATAGTAGTTTGTTGTCCCACATTGACGAAGTGCATATGTAATACCAATTGTAACTCATGTATATACTCTACTTTGGATATTAATGAATATATAAGAAATTCTCAAATATTGTCATATATATTTTTGGTATTTACCATGTTTAGTTTGACACATCTTGTTCCTCTGTATTCTTAGGCAAAGTTGTTACATCTTCAGTGTGGCATCACCGATTGGGGCATCCATCAAATGAAGTTTTGGAGAAAATGTTTAGGAGTTCTGATATTTCTTTTAGTCCTAATGAACATGTTCATGTTTGTTCTCATTGTTTTAGTGGAAAAATGAGCAAATTGCCTTTTCAAGAGAAGCTAGATAGAATAGAAATTCTGTTTCATAAGATCCACAATGATGTTTGGGGTCCTTCACTAGTTGTGTCTATTAAAGGCTTTAGATATTATGTGTCGTTTGTAGATGAAACTACTCGATTTGTATTGCTTTTTCCTTAAATGAAAAAATCGGAAGTTTTTGGTACCTTTGTCAAGTTTTCTGCTTATGTTGAGAATCAATTTCATACTAAGATAAAAGTTCTACAATCTGATAGTGGTGGAGAATTTCTAAGTACTGCATTTAAAGATTATCTAACTAGTAAGAGTATCTTGCATTTCATATCCTGCCCCTACACTCCACAACAAAATGGTATTGTGGACAGGAAACATCGCCATATTGCGGAGACCAGTATTACCTTATTAGCTGCTGCAAGTATGCCACATAGATTTTGGTATCGTGCCATTGCACATGCAGTATTTCTGATCAATCGTACGCCAAGTAGAAATCTTAGTATGGTTTCTCCATTTCAAAATCTTTTTCATAAATCACTAGATATAGCTTCCTTGAAAATTTTTGGTTCTGTTATATACCCTTACCTCAGGCCATATAACACTCACAAGATTCAACCCAGGTCCACTCAGTGTGTGTTCTTAGGGTACTCTTTTGGTTATAAAGGTGTTGTTTGTTACAACATGTTAACAAGGAAACTGTTAATCTCCAGACATGTTATTCATGATGAGCATTGTTTTCCATTTGTCAATATTAATTCTAAAGTAAGCTCTTCATCTCAAGGATTTGGTCAACCCTATAGTATTCCCGACCTGTTATAGTTCATTTGGATGATTTTTCTCTCAGCCAACATGCAGTACAGTCATCTTATCAATCTCAAGGTGAATCCATGAGTCCTCAGTTTGATTCTGATGGCTTGCAGTCTCCTTGCACCGTTGGTATTGGTTCTAGTTCACAAACTGCGCAGGTGTTTGCACAGGATCCTCATCTTGGTTCTTCAAGCTCAGTTGCTACTCCTTCCAACACTCTCCACATGTTGCATGTCCGTTCTGATCCACAGTTAGTAGTGATGTTGCCTTCTAGTGATAGAGATTTACATGTTACTCATGGCATTCAAACTAGGCTTCGAACTGGTGCCATTACTTGAAAAGATTATTCAGCATTGATAGATGTATTTCCTGAAGTCAAGTCTCTTATTTTAGATAAAGATTGTTCTTTTTCTGGCAGATTCACTTTTATTGCAGATATCACTGATTCTGCAGAGCCTTCAACTTTTAAAACAGCTCCTCAAATTCCTCAGTGGCAGGTGGTTATGCAAGAAGAGTATGATGGCCTTCAAACACAAGGTACATGGACTCTAGTGCCTTTTCCACATGATAAAAACATTATTGGTTGTAAGTGGGTATATAAACTGAAGTGAAATCCTGATAGGTCCATTTCTAGATATAAAGCTAGATTAGTTGCCCAAGGTTTCAGTCAAGAAAAAGGCTTAGACTATATCGAGACTTTTAGTCCAGTAGTTAGGCACACTACTGTAAGAATGATCTTGGCTTTAGCTACAACACATAAGTGATCACTTCGACAACTTGATGTAAAAAATGTTTTTTTGCATAGGGAGTTACATGAGGAGGTTTATATGAAACAACCTCCTGGAATAGTTGATTCCAAATGTCCTACATATGTTTGTAAGCTAGTGAAATCCCCTTATGGCCTTAAACATGCTCCAAGGACATGGAATGCCAAGTTTACAAGTTATCTGGCAATGATTGGTTTTCAGGTTTCTCTTTTAGATTCTAGTTTATTTGTGAAACAAGTTGGGTCTGATGTCATTATATTACTACTCTATGTAGATGATATAATTCTTACCGACTCCAATTCTATTTTGATTCAATCTGTTGTTGATGATTTGGGAGGTGTGTTTGATCTTAAAGATATGGGCAAGCTTACCTATTTTCTAGGTTTGCAAATACAGTACAAATCAAATGGGGATATCTTTGTGCATCAAGAGAAATATGTTAAGGATTTGCTTCACAAAGCTGGAATGGATAATTGCAAACCTTGTGCCACACCTTGTAAACCTCATACCTCTGTGTTTCTTGCTAAGGGTGAAGTCTTGTTAGAACCCACACAATATAGGAGTCTTGTTGGAGCATTAAAGTACCTTACTTTCACAAAGCCTGACATAGCTTTTGTAGTTAATAACGTTTGTCAGTTTATGAATGCTCCTACTGATATACATTTTGGTTTAGTTAAAAGAATTCTTCGATACTTGCATGGTACAATAAAATGTAGTTTAACATTTACTGTTGGTAGTGGGATTGATATTAAAGGATATAGTGATTCAGATTGGTCTGCAGATGTGAACACCAAGAGATCCATTACAGGATATGTTGTTTATCTTGGTGATAATCCCATTTCCTGGCAATCCAAGAAACAAAGTTTCATGTCTCGAAGTTCCACCGAGGCTGAATATAAAGCCCTTGCACATGCTGCTACGGATATAGCTTGGATTTGACTTCTGCTTAATGATATGTGTACTATTCTTCCTAATCTTCCTTTGTTATTGTGTGATAATCAGTTTGCCATAGCCTTAAGTATGAATCCTATTCATCATTCAAGGATCAAGCATTTGGAAACTGACTTTCATTTTGTTCGAGAACGAGTGCAAAAGGGTGATCTTGATGTTCAATATGTGCCTACACAAGATCAAGTAGCTGACATCCTTACAAAAGGACTTCATGGTCCTGATTTTCTTAAACATTGTCACAATCTTAATCTAGACTATCCCAGTTAAGATTGAGGGGGGATATTGGATATACATGCCACGTAGGCAATTGCCATGTCAGCGATATCCTTAGAATTAAGTATTCTTCGAAATACCTTGTATAAAGATCTTTTCCCTCTCTCATTTGTAGTCGGTTGGTTATATTGTAATAAACACTTTCTCTCTAAAAGATTCTAAGCTCTATCTTCTCACACAAGATTGCTTTTCATGTTCTTCCTTTCTGTCAAGATTTATATTTCTGCAATTCGTACAAGATAGTTAAGAATATATATAACCAATCACTAAACATCCCAAGCTTAACAGCTAAGTAAGAATCCAATCCGGTGGTGGTTTTGATGCATTGCTTTTCGGTTTGGCAATCTCTCGAATTCGAGCTTTTAATCTCTCCCATTTCTTCCATGGAAGCTGCTCCATTGGTTAAGCTGGTTTGCACTTGGATTTGAAATGTTTTTTAGGTTTGATCTAATGCTTAATCACTAATTGTAATTATTTGAGGTGTTTTATGGATAATATGGTTGCGAAAACCGGTTTAAGTTTGGATTTGCATTGTTTGGTGATTCTAATGTCATTGGCATTGGGCGTTTCTTTATTGAATTGTGTTTAGAACTTCATTTTGAAATAGAAATTTCAATTTGGAGTCATCATAAACCGAAAAACGGCGATTAAATAGTAGTTTTGAATATATTGTATATAGTGGGGAATCCGCATTTCATGAATTCTAGTTATTCATATTAGCATGTGCCCTTGATCAGTCATGTGCCCTTGATCAGTCGTTTACTATATAGATCATCCCTGTAGAAGCTCCACGTCAGAGTTCCTTGTATTACCGCGACATTTCTTGTGCCCTTGACGTTTAAAGTTTGTAACTTTTTCCTTTGGCCTCAAATTTGTTTGAAGTTGTTGATCCAAGGGCAAACCTGGTTGTTAGTGAGTTGGATGATCGGTCGCCTTCCCAGTCACCAGGTATTATCTTCGAATTGTCCTGCATCTTTTTATTTTTGTTTTGGTTTGGAGTCGGGACGCTGCCAAAAGACTTCACCTACTAATGAGTTGGTGCCTCATCTTCCTTGTTTTTACATATGCTGTTAGGATGCAGTTCAAAGCCTTTGCACAAGAGCGATGTTGAAGAATTAACAGATACAGCACTCGAGAGCCGTAGATTTTCATTCTGCTTCCGAAGCCCGCATTGTGGAAGCTGAGACGAAGTTGCAAGAAGCCATTGAAAGATCCAGTCAGAGAGATTTGGAAGCTAATGACTTTTGGGGAGGATCTAAATACCCCATAAGGAAATTCAAATGGTATAACGAGCAATTTCAGCGACTACTTGCGATTTGTGAAACCATAATTGCAAAGCTGGAAGAGTGTCAACCGAAGCTGAAGAATATAGAGAGTATTAAGGAACTGAAAACCAAGTCAGATCACTTTAAAGAACAGAGCAGAATACTAGTTGAGGCAAATATAAAGTTGAGGTAAATATAAAGCTTAAAGAATATGTGTCTACATGCAAGTCCAAACTAAGTGACCTTGAAGCGAAATATTCCTCTGCCATTGCTGAGAAGGACGAATCAGTTAAACAACTTCAGGCTGCAAAAATGACTATTAAACAATATGTGTCTACATGCAAGTCCAAACTAAGTGACCTTGAAGCAAAATATTCCACTATCGTTGCTGAGAAGGACGAATCAGTTAAACAACTTCAGGCTGCAAAAACGACTATTAAAGATTTAACGCTGCAGCATTCTTTTATATGGCAGAAACTACAATCTCAGGTTTGCACCAAACTTTTTTGTAATTATTTTGCAGCTAAATATTGTTGCTTTATGGTTATTAGCTACATCTCTTTGCCACAGATATATTCTCTTATGGATGAGAACCGCCTGCTTAAGGAAGTGCATCAAAATACTAAGAAGGAACTCCAGCAAGTGATATCCAAACTTGAAGAACAGCCCAAGGAACAAAAAGCAGGATAAGCTGCTTTAAAATCTGAGGTTGAAAATCTCAAGGCTAAGGCTGCTGAGAAACCTTTATTGCAGAATTCTCTCAAGGAACTGCAAAACCAAGTCAGCTCACTTTGAAGAAGAGAGCAAAAAACTAGCTGAGGCAAATATAAAGCTTAAAGAAGATTTGTCTACATATGAGTCCAAACTAAGTGCCCTTGAAGCAAAATATTCCACTGCCGTTGCTGAGAAGGACGAATCAGTTGAACAACTTCAGGCTGCAAAAAGTACTATTGAAGGTTTAATGCAGCAGCATTCTTCTAAAGGGCAGAAACTACAATCTCAGGTTTGCATCAAACTTTTTTGTAATTATTTTGTGGCTAAATATTGTTGCTTTATGGTTATTAGCTACATCTGTTTGCCACAGATATCTTCGCTTATGGATGAGAACAGCCTGCTTAATGAAGTGCATCAAAATACTAAGAAGGAACTCCAGCAAGTGATATCCAAGCTTGAAGAACAGCTCAAGGAACAAAAAGCAGGAGAAGCTGCTTTAAAATCCGAGGTTGAAAATCTCAAGGCTGAGGCTGCTGAGAAACCTTTGTTGCAGAATTCTCCCAAGGAACTGCAAACCAAGTCAGCTCACTTTGGAGAAGAGAGCAGAAAACTAGCTGGGGCAAATATAAAGCTTAAAGAAGATGTGTCTACATACGAGTCCAAACTAAGTGACCTTGAAGCAAAATATTCCACTGCCGTTGCTGAGAAGGACGAATCAGTTGAACAACTTCAGGCTGCAAAAAGTACTATTGAAGATTTAACGCAGCAACATTCTTCTGAAGGGCAGAAACTACAATCTCAGGTTTGCACCAAACTTTTTTGTAATTATTTTGCGGCTAAATATTGTTGCTTTATGGTTATTAGCTACATCCGTTTGCCACAGATATCTTCGCTTATGGATGAGAACCGCTTGTGTAATGAAGTGCATCAAAATACTAAGAAGGAACTCCAGCAAGTGATATCCAACCTTGAAGAACAGCTCAAGGAACAAAAAGCAGGAGAAACTGCTTTAAAATCTGAGGTTGAAAATCTAAAGGCTGAGGCTGCTGAGAAACCTTTATTGCAGAATTCTCTCAAGGAACTGCAAACCAAGTCAGCTCACTTTGAAGAAGATAGCAGAAAACTAGCTCAGGCAAATATAAAGCTTAAAGAAGATGTGTCTACATACGAGTCCAAACTAAGTGACCTTGAAGCAAAATATTCCACTGCCATTGCTGAGATGGACGAATCAGTTGAACAACTTCAGGCAACAAAAAGTACTATTGAAGATTTAACGCAGCAGCATTCTTCTGAAGGGCAAAAACTACAATCTCAGGTTTGCACCAAACTTTTTTGTAATTATTTTGCGGCTAAATATTGTTGCTTTATTGTTATTAGCTACATCTGTTTGCCACAGATATCTTCGCTTATGGATGAGAACCGCCTGCTTAATGAGGTGCATCAAAATACTAAGAAGGAACTCCAGCAAGTGATATCTAACCTTGAAGAACAGCTCAAGGAACAAAAAGTAGGAGAAGCTGCTTTAAAATCTGAGACTGAAAATCTCAAGGCTGAGGTTGCTGAGAAACCTTTGTTGCAGAATTCTCTCAAGGAACTTGAAGAGAAATTGGTGAAAACTGAAGCTCAATTGCAAAAAGAGGTAGAAATCAATTTCCATGAAAGAAAAAAAAATCCACAGATAAGCTCTTGTGCGGCCAAAGAACGGGGCACATTCATCTTTTAAATATTCTTTCTGACTCAGACGAATTGTAGGTTGAAAGCATTAAGGCGGCTGCAGCGGAAAGAGAGGCAGAGGCTTCCCCAATGCCGAGCGTTAAGTTCATCGGGGGAGTGGCTGTGGTGTGTGTGATCATCGGCCTCATTCTAAGGAAACGATACTAGATCAAGTTTTTGTGTTTTTGCTATCCCCTTGGCTGTTTGTGTTTTTGCTATCCCATTTTTCTCAAATTTGAATTGGGAAAAGCATTGCCTACTGAAATAGGAAAAGGAGCTGAAACACTACTCAATTTCGTAACACCATTAACTGAACCAGAACTAAACCCTAAACACCAATCTACAACCTTAATATGCAACTAAACTGAAGGTCTACCCGTCCGCCGTACTCTTCTATCAACACTTGTCCCATCACTTTCCTCTTCATCTACTGAAAAATCCAATTTGGGCACTCCAATTAATCTCTGCTGAGCATTACTCCTGTAAGAATTATCTACTTCAAGAGGCACATTCGTCAAATTATCACTTAACCTAATTCCACCATTCCCACTCATCTCACCAGCCTGCTCATCATTCACCACCGCAATCGAATCCTGTCCTACAACCAATTTATTCTCTCCATTTTCGCCTAATGAACCGTCAATTTCGTTAATACTACAATGCGGGTTAGCAACAATTCGACTTCTGCTTAAAGATATGTGTGCTATTCTTCCTAATCCTCCCTTGTTATTGTGTGATAATCAGTCTGTCATAGCCTTAAGTATTAATCCTATTCATCATTCAAGGACCAAGCATTTGGAAACTGACTTTCATTTTGTTCGAGAACGGGTGCAAAATGGGGATCTTGATGTTCAATATATGCCTACACAGGATCAAGTGGCTGACATCCTTACAAAAGGACTTATTGGTCTTGATTGTCTCAAACATTGTCACAATCTTAATCTGGACTGCCATGTCAACGATAGCTTCAGAATTAAGTAGTCTTCGAAATGCCATGTATAAAGATCTTTTCCCTCCCTCATTTGTAGTCGGTTGGTTATATTGTAATAAACACTTTCTCTCTAAAAGATTCTAAGCTTTATCTTCTCACACACGATTGCTTTTCATGTTCTTCCTTTCTGTAAAGATTTATATTTATGCAATTCGTACAAGATAGTTAAGAATATATATATATATATATAACTAATCGCTAAACATCCCAAGCTGAACAGCTAAGTAAGAATCTAATATGGTGGTAGTTTTGATGCATTGTTTTTCGGTTTGGCAATCTCTCGAATTTGAGCTTTTAAAATCTCTCATTTCTTCCATGGAAGCTGCTCCATTGGTTAATTTGGTTTGCATTTGGATTTGAAATGTTTTTTAGATTTGATCTTATGCTTAATCACTAATTGTAATTGTTTGAGGTGTTTTATGGATAAAATGGTTGTGAAAACCTTTGGATTTGCATGTTTGATGATTCTGATGTCGTTGGCATTGGGCATTTCTTTATTGAATTGTGTTTAGAACTTCATTTTGAAATAGAAATTTCAATTTGGAGTCATCAAAAACTGAAAAACGGCGATTAAATAGTAGTTAATAGTCATAATCCCAATTCTAGCACCTGCACCACCCATCTTATACTATCTACGCCAGAGTTCCTTGTATTACCGCGACATTTCTTTGGCCTCAGATTTGCTTGGAGTTGTTGATCCAAGGGCAAAGCTGGTTGTCAGTGAGTTGGACGATCAGTCGCCTTCCTAGTCACCAGGTATTATCTTCGAATTGTCCTACATCTTTTTATTTTTGTTTTGGTTTGGAGTCTGGACACTGCCAAAAGACTTTACCCACTACTGAGTTGGTGCCTCATCTTCCTTGTTTTGGTTTGGATGCAGTTCAGAGCCTTTGCACGAGAGCACTGTTGAGGCTGTTGAGAAACCTTTATTGCAGAATTCTCTCAAGGAACTGCAAACCAAGTCAGCTCACTTTGAAGAAGAGAGCAGAAAACTAGCTGAGCCAAATATAAAGCTTAAAGAAGATGTGTCTACATACGAGTCCAAACTAAGTGACCTTGAAGCAAAATACTCCAACGCCGTTGCTGAGAAAGACGAATCAGTTGAACAACTTCAGGCTGCCAAAAGGACTATTGAAGATTTAACGCAGCAGCATTCTTCTGAAGGGCAGAAACTACAATCTCAGGTTTGCACCAAACTTTTTTGTAATTATTTTACGGCTAAATACTGTTGCTTTATGGTTATTAGCTACATCCGTTCGCCACAGATATCTTCGCTTACAGATGAGAACAGCCTGCTTAATGAAGTGCATAAAAATACAAAGAAGGAACTCCAGCAAGTGATATCCAACCTTGAAGTACAACTCAAGGAACAAAAAGTATGAGAAGCTGCTTTAAAATCTGAGGTTGAAAATCTAAAGGCTGAGGCTGCTGAGAAACCTTTATTGCAGAATTCTCTCAAGGAACTGCAAACCAAGTTGGCTCACTTTGAAGAAGAGAGCAGAAAACTAGCTGAGGCAAATATAAAGCTTAAAGAAGATGTGTCTACATACAAGTCCAAACTAAGTGACCTTGAAGCAAAATATTCCACTGCCGTTGCTGAGAAGGACGAATCAGTTGAACAACTTCAGGCTGCAAAAAGGACTATTGAAGATTTAACGCAGCAGCATTCTTCTGAAGGGCAGAAACTACAATCTCAGGTTTGCACCAAACTTTTTTGTAATTATTTGCGGCTAAATATTGTTGCTTTATGGTTATTAGCTACATCTGTTTGCCACAGATATCTTCGCTTATGGATGAGAACCGCCTGCTTAATGAAGTGCATCAAAATACTAAGAAGGAACTTCGGCAAGTTATCTTTAACCTTGAAGAACAGCTCAAGGAGCAAAAAGCAGGAGAAGCTGCCTTAAAATCTGAGATTGAAAATCTCAAGGCTGAGGTTGCTGAGAAACCTCTGTTGCAGAATTCTTTCAAGGAACTCGAAGAGAAATTGGTGAAAACTGAAGCTCAACTACAAAAAGAGGTAGAAATCAATTTCCATGAAGAAAAAAATCCATAGATAAGCTCTTGGGCGGCCAAAGAACGGGGAACATTCATTTTTTAAATATTCTTTCTGACTCAGACGAATTGTAGGTTGAAAGCATTAAGGCGGCTGCAGCGGAAAGAGTGGCAGAGACTTCCCCAATGCTAAGCGTTAAGTTCATCGTGGGAGTGGCTGTGGTGTCTGCGATCATCGGCCTCATTCTTGGGAAACGATACTAGATCAAGTTTTTGTGTTTTTGCTATGCCCTTGGCTGTTTGCAAAGCAAAACACAGATGGTTATGTATTATTCAAGTTTGTATTTAGTTTGTATATTGGGTTGCAGATGCTTTTGGAAATATAAGAATTTGTGTGTTTGTTGATACGAAAAGAAGAGGACAGTCTCAGTTGTTTGCGAATCATATGGTCGGATCCCTAAATGAAATTACTTCATGGCTGTTTGATAAGCATTTAATTTTTAGTTTTTATATTTCTTTTTCAAAATTGAAAACTGAAAACTCGTTCGGCAACTATTTTTGATTGTCAGCTACAAGGCCCCATTTTTCTACCATGTAAACTACCTACTTGTAATTGTTTGTTGTAGGAATTTGCCCAACCATTTTTCTACCATGTAAACTACCTACTCCTCATCATTCACCACCGCAGTCGAATCGTGTCCTACAACCAATTTATTCTCTCCATTTTCGCCTAATGAACCGTCAATTTCGTTAATACTACAATGCGGGTTAGCAACAATTCGACTTCTGCTTAAAGATATGTGTGCTATTCTTCCTAATCCTCCCTTGTTATTGTGTGATAATCAGTCTGCCATAGCCTTAAGTGTGAATCCTATTCATCATTCAAGGACCAAGCATTTGGAAACTGACTTTCATTTTGTTCGAGAACGGGTGCAAAAGGGGGATCTTGATGTTCAATATATGCCTACGCGGGATCAAGTGGCTGACATCCTTACAAAAGGACTTCATGGTCTTGATTGTCTCAAACATTGTCACAATCTTAATCTGGACTGCCATGTCAGCGATAGCTTCAGAATTAAGTAGTCTTCGAAATGCCATGTATAAAGATCTTTTCCCTCCCTCATTTGTAGTCGGTTGGTTATACTGTAATAAACACTTTCTCTCTGAAAGATTCTAAGCTTTATCTTCTCACACACGATTGCTTTTCATGTTCTTCCTTTCTGTCAAGATTTATATTTTTGCAATTCATACAAGATAGTTAAGAGTATATATATAACTAATCGCTAAACATCCCAAGCTGAACAAGTAAGTAAGAATTTAATCTGGTGGTGGTTTTGATGCATTGCTTTTCGGTTTGGCAATCTCTCGAATTCGAGCTTTTAATCTATCCCATTTCTTCCATGGAAGCTGCTCCATTGGTTATTGTGGTTTGCATTTGGATTTGAAATGTTTTTTAGGTTTGATCTTATGCTTAATCACTAATTGTAATTGTTTGAGGTGTTTTATGGATAAAATGGTTGTGAAAACCTTTGGATTTGCATGTTTGATGATTCTGATGTCGTTGGCATTGGGCATTTCTTTATTGAATTGTGTTTAGAACTTCATTTTGAAATAGAAATTTCAATTTGGAGTCATCAGAAACCGAAAAACGGTGATTAAATAGTATTTAATAGTCATAATCCCTATTCTAGCACCTGCACCACCCATCTTATACCATCTACGCCAGAGTTCCTTGTATTACTGCGACATTTCTTTGGCCTCAGATTTGCTTGGAGTTGTTGATCCAAGGGCAAAGCTGGTTGTCAGTGAGTTGGAGGATCAGTCGCCTTCCCAGTCACCAGGTATTATCTTCCAATTGTCCTGCATCTTTTTATTTTGGGTAAATTACAAAAAACTACCTCAATTATTGGTGTCACGACACTTTCATACCTCATTTTTTTAAATTGACAATGTCATACCTCATCTTACGAATTTGGTCCAATGTTATACATTCCGTTAGCTTACCGTGAATTTCTCAGTTAAATGCTGACGTGGCTTGATCCGGGGCCCACTTTTTATTAAAAAATTATTAAAAAAAACTAAAAAAAAATCATTTAATATTTTTTAAATATTAAAATAATAAAGAAAAGTTCAACAAAAAAAAAAAAAAAACCAACACAAACCCGTGCCCTACTCTCTCCTCCCCCTTTCTCTCTCCTCCCCCATCTTCTTCTTCCCCCCCCTTCTGCAACCCAGAAAAAAAAAGTGGAAAAAAAAAAAAACCAATTTGTCTTCTCCCACCCTCAGTTTGTCTTCCCCACACCCTCTTCTCCCCGCACCCACCCTCCGCACCCAACCTCGGCACCCACCTTCGCACCACCCTCCGCACCCAACCTCGCACCCACCCTCTTCCTTCCACACCCATTCCCCCCATTTTTTGCTCGCCCAGGTTCTCCACCCTCGAAATCGGCCTGGCGAAGGTTTCCCGATTCCACCTCAACGGGATCTGGGTTTTTCTTCGGTTTTTTTTTTTTTTTAGGGTTGCAGGTAGTGGGTGTGAGGTTGCAGAGGGTTTAGGGAAGAGGGGATGGGGGAAGAAAGAAAGCAGGGTCAGGAAAAATGGTGAACCTTCTTTTTTTGTTTTTTTTCTCCTTCCTTCTGTGTTTTCTGGGTTACAGGAAGGGGGAAGAAGAAGATGGGGGAGAAGAGAGAGAAAGGGGGGGGAGAAGGGCACGGGATTGTGCTAGTTTTTTTTTTTTTTAACTTTTTTTTATTATTTTAATATTTAAAAAATATTAAATGATTTTTTTTTAGTTTTTAATAATATTTTATTAATTTTTTAATAAAAAGTAGGCCCCGGATCAAGCCACATCAGCATTTAACTAAGAAATTCACGGCAAGCTAACGGAAGGTATAACATTGGACCAAATTCGCAAGATGAGGTATGACATTGTCAATTTAAAAAAATGAGGTATGAAAGTGTCGTGACACCAATAGTTGAGGTAGTTTTTTGTCATTTACCCTTTTATTTTTGTTTTGGTTTGGAGTCGGGACACTGCCCAAAGACTTTACCCACTACTGAGTTGGTGCCTCCTCTTCCTTATTTTGGTTTGGATGCAGTTCAGAGCCTTTGCACGAGAGCACTGTTGAAGAATTAACAGATAAGCACTCGAGAGCCTTAGAACTTCATTCTGCTTCCGCAGCCTGCATTGTGGAAGCTGAGACGAAGTTGCAAGAAGCCATTGACAGATTCAGTCAGAGAGATTTGGAAGCTAATGACTCTTGAAGAGGATCTAAATAAATTGTATAAAGAGCTCGTTGAGCTTTTAAAAACCGAAAATGTACATCTGGAAGTGTTTCTGGAGAAGATTGTTGAGGAACTGCAAACCAAGTCAGCTCGCTTGGAAGAAAAGAGCAAAAAACTAGCTGAGGCAAATATAAAGCTTAAAGAAGATGTGTCTACATATGAGTCCAAACTAAGTGACCTTGAAGCAAAATATTCCACTGCCATTGCTGAGAAGGATGAATCAGTTGAACAACTTCAGGCTGCAAAAAGGACTATTGAAGATTTAACGCAGCAGCATTCTTCTCAAGGGCAGAAACTACAATCTCAGGTTTGCACCAAACTTTTTTGTAATTATTTTGCGGCTAAATGTTGTTGCTTTACGGTTATTGGCTACATCTGTTTGCCACAGATATCTTCACTTACAGATGAGAACAGTCTGCTTAATGAAGTGCATCAAAATACTAAGAAGGAACTCCAGCAAGTGATATCCAAGCTTGAAGAACAGCTCAAGGAACAAAAAGCAGGAGAAGCTGCATTAAAATTTGAGGTTGAAAATCTCAAGGCTGAGGCTGTTGAGAAACCTTTATTGCAGAATTCTCTCAAGGAACTGCAAACCAAGTCAGCTCACTTTGAAGAAGAGAGCAGAAAACTAGCTGAGGCAAATATAAAGCTTAAGGAAGATGTGTCTACATACAAGTCCAAACTAAGCGACCTTGAAGCAAAATATTCCACTGCCGTTGCTGAGAAGGACGAATCAGTTGAACAACTTCAGGCTGCAAAAAGGACTATTGAAGATTTAACACAGCAGCATTCTTCTGAAGGGCAGAAACTACAATCTCAGGTTTGCAACAACTTTTTTGTAATTATTTTGCGGCTAAATACTGTTGCTTTATGGTTATTAGCTACATCTAGCTACATCTGTTCGCCACAGATATCTTCGCTTACAGATGAGAACAGCCTGCTTAATGAAGTGCATCAAAATACTAAGAATGAACTCCAGCAAGTGATATCCAACCTTGAAGAACAGCTCAAGGAACAAAAAGCAGGAGAAGCTGCTTTAAAATCTGAGGTTGAAAATCTAAAGGCTGAGGCTGCTGAGAAACCTTTATTGCAGAATTCTCTCAAGGAACTACAAACCAAGTTGGCTCACTTTGAAGAATAGAGCAGAAAACTAGCTGAGGCAAATATAAAGCTTAAAGAAGATGTGTCTACATACAAGTCCAAACTAAGTGACCTTGAAGCAAAATATTCCACTGCCATTGCTGAGAAGGACGAATCAGTTGAACAACTTCAGGCTGCAAAAAGGACTATTGAAGATTTAACACAGCAGCATTCTTCTGAAAGGCAGAAACTACAATCTCAGGTTTGCACCAAACTTTTTTGTAATTATTTTGCGGCTAAATATTGTTGCTTTATGGTTATTAGCTACATCTGTTTGCCATAGATATCTTCGCTTATGGATGAGAACCGCCAGCTTAATGAAGTGCATCAAAATACTAAGAAGGAACTCCATCAAGTGATATCTAACCTTGAAGAACAGCTCAAGGAACAAAAAGCAGGAGAAGCTGCCTTAAAATCTGAGATTGAAAATCTCAAGGCTGAGGTTGCTGAGAAACCTCTGTTGCAGAATTCTTTCAAGGAACTCGAAGAGAAATTGGTGAAAACTGAAGCTCAACTGCAAAAAGAGGTAGAAATCAATTTCCATGAAAAAAAAATCCACAGATAAGCTCTTGGGCGGCCAAAGAATGGGGCACATTCATTTTTAAATATTCTTTCTGACTCAGACGAATTGCAGGTTGAAAGCATTAAGGCGGCTGCAGTGGAAAGAGTGGCAGAGACGTCCCCAATGCTGAGCGTTAAGTTCATCGTGGGAGTGGCTGTGGTGTCAGCGATCACCGGCCTCATTCTTGGGAAACGATACTAGATCAAGTTTTGGTGTTTTTGCTAACCCTTTGGCTGTTTGCAAAGCAAAACACAGATGGTTATGTATTATTCAAGTTTGTTTTCAGTTTGTATATTGGGTTGCAGATGCTTTCGGAAATATAAGAATTTGTGCATTTGTTGATACGAAAAGAAGAGGACGATCTCAGTTGTTTGTGAGTCATATGGTCGGATCCCTAAATGAAATTACTTCATGACCGTTTGATAAGCATTTTATTTTCAATTTTTATATTTCTTTTTGAAAATTGAAAACTGAAAACTCGTTCGGCAACTATTTTTGATTGTCAGCTACAAGGCCCCATTTTTCTACCATGTAAACTACCTACTTGTAATTGTTTGTTGCAGGAACTTGCCCAACCAATTCACATCCCTGAAGGCTGGCCGCGGTCACATATTTTTCCTCCTACTTTCCGTCACTCTGCAGTAATTCCAGGGAAAGAATATAATCGGTGGTGTGGTGAACTCATAAAGATGCTTGTCTTTGCATTCTGTCCTGCCGGCTCACAGCGTTGTGTTTAACATTCTTCTTTAACCACTTTTAATCCGCTCAAAATTTCATTGTCATCAAACCCTGTACATTGACCAACTGTCTAGTTTAACTCAAGATGTAGAAAAGATTATATCTTCGATGATCAATTACAAACCATACAAACTTAGTTACCGGAACCCAATTCTTCAACTTCATCAACCGAAAGTTCTAAAAGCCTCGAGTTCTCAGAGGGGGGATCAAGTGACATCCAATCAGGATTTTCAGTGTCTTCTTGGTGCATCTCCATCTCTGCTACCCACTCTTCGGCAATGCTATCGCGGTCAAATGATATAGGATCCGCGTACTCCAGTTCTTTGTGCTTATGAACCCTATAAGACAGTTGATTAGCAAAAGATCTGTTTTCTTTGACCAGAGAGCATTGGAAATACAAATCAACATAACCTATTGTTTCCACTTACTTCTGTTTTAGTTTGAGGTTGTATTGAACGAAAACAAGATCATTAAGCCGCTGATGTTCTACGCTGTTCCTTGTCCTGTGCAACTGTTCGAAAGGAATCTGATTCTCCTGACTCGGAACTAAGCTGCAAGTTTGACTGAGAATACGAATTGCCAAGCGTGCAAGGTTTTGGGCAACCACCACCATATGTCGACCACCATTCAGCTAAGACAAACAGAGAGTTTAAAGAAATGAGCCAAAAGATGCAAGAACATCCAATGTCTGTGCAGCATATCCTCAAATAGAAGCCCTCGACCGAATTAAAAAAAAAAGATGGTCAGGGTATATTTTATGCAATTTATCATATCTATCATTCTATTACATGTATAGCCAAGTAACTAAAGAAACCATGCGACACAAAATAACAATGCGTTCTAATGAACTATTCTCACCAGGAAGCAGATTGTCCCTTGCTCGGACTGCCAAATTCCTCCCCAAATCTCCCACTGCATTTTTGTACCAGTTTATCTCTTTGATTACTTCATCTTGGACTTTTATATCAGGAACCAATCTCTCTATGCAGTCAAACATCCTCGACACAATTTCATTGTGCATGTCCCCTTTGAAGCTATAAAAGAACTTGGGATTAAGGTAAAATCCCACAATATTTTCCATCTGTGATCTATAATGTTCCAGTACACCCTATATTCTTCTTTCTTGACAAGTTCTATTTTGATTGTTTCTTTTGCTCGATACATCCCTGCAAAAACAAATCCCAGCGCTGGCCTCTTCTGGCTACCAACAATTCTCAAAACTCGCAAGAGTGGATTTGTTAGACGAGTGATCAAAATGCACGAAGCCCAAAATGAGTGATTACTGAATATATCTAACACTGCCGATCCTTCTGGTGTTTTAGAAAAGGGGCAGCCCATCCACTCGTTTGAAGTAACCATCGACTGCAAATTATATTTAAGGTCAGCCATTTGTTTCGACGTCATAAAGTTTGTTGCAAACCTAGACACTCCCAGCCTAACAATGTCATTCCCAAACGTATTCCTTCTCATCACGTTCAAAATGACAACGTGTTTGTAGATAAATCTTGTAACAGATCTAGCCTGTTCAATTACAGAATTTATCCACTCGACTTTTCCGAAATCCTCGAGAATCGAATCTATGCAAGCAGTGGAACAGGGAGACCAGCACAGGGTAGGGAACCTATCCATCAACTTCTTCCCAACAACAGAAAATTGCTCTTCAGTATTTGTAATGACTTGCAAAACACGTCCCACTCCAATTTCTTCCACCACTTCCTTGAAAAATGCAAACAAAGCAGCTGGGGAAAAAATAAAGTAAGAAGCATCCACAGATTTCAAATAGATTGTTCCTTCAGGAGAGTGCACTGCAAAATTTAGCAAAGTTCTACCCTTTTCAGAATTCCATTGGTTGACTAGAAGAGAACAACCTGTCCTCGCCCAAGTTTCCTTGTGTTGTTGAATTTCACTCTTCATCTCTTCAACTGCATTCTTCAACATCCAACCCCGAATGTCATCATATGAGGGTGCCACAGTCTCCTTTCCCCCAGAGGCAATTGCGTCAATCATTGGCTGGAAATATACAGAGTTCTTCACGGCATCCAGGGGAGCCTGAATTTCATACAAAAACCGACCAATTCCATTTGTATTTGTTCAATGCTCAACCTTTTTACCTCGTAATCATTGCCGATGGTTCCATCATTCGCAGCCCCCAAAGCATTTTCATCCCTTACCTTCTT
Source organism: Heteromeles arbutifolia (assembly GCA_024362995.1). Lineage (NCBI taxonomy): Eukaryota > Viridiplantae > Streptophyta > Magnoliopsida > Rosales > Rosaceae > Heteromeles > Heteromeles arbutifolia. Next base: position 9,853,049 of record JANCRC010000012.1, on the reverse strand, counting down.
CTTCACACTCACATTTGTATTACTTATGCCAACTTCTTCATTTTCCAACAAATTTGAATTGGGAAAAGCATTACCTAATGCCAAAGGAACAGGAGGTGAAGCATTACTCAATTTCGTAACAGCATTAACTGAACAAGTTGCTGCTTTGGAAGGTCTACCCCTCCGCCTTACTCTTCTATCAATACTCAATCCAACATCTTCCTGATCTACCGAAAAATTCAGTTTGATGCCAACTTCTTCTTCGTTTTGCGACAAATTTGAATTGGGAAAAGCATTGCCAACTGAAATAGGAAAAGGAGCTGAAACACTACTCAATTTCGTAACACCATTAACTGAACCAGAACTAAACCCTAAACACCAATCTACAACCTTAATATGCAACTAAACTGAAGGTCTACCCGTCCGCCGTACTCTTCTATCAACACTTGTCCCATCACTTTCCTCTTCATCTACTGAAAAATCCAATTTGGGCACTCCAATTAATCTCTGCTGAGCATTACTCCTGTAAGAATTATCTACTTCAAGAGGCACATTCGTCAAATTATCACTTAACCTAATTCCTCCATTCCCACTCATCCCACCAGCCTCCTCATCATTCACCACCGCAATCGAATCGTGTCCTACAACCAATTTATTCTCTCCATTTTCGCCTAATGAACCGTCAATTTCGTTAATACTACAATGCGGGTTAGCAACAATTCGACTTCTGCTTAAAGATATGTGTGCTATTCTTCCTAATCCTCCCTTGTTATTGTGTGATAATCAGTCTGCCATAGCCTTAAGTATTAATCCTATTCATCATTCAAGGACCAAGCATTTGGAAACTGACTTTCATTTTGTTCGAGAACGGGTGCAAAAGGGGGATCTTGATGTTCAATATATGCCTACACAGGATCAAGTGGCTGACATCCTTACAAAAGGACTTATTGGTCTTGATTGTCTCAAACATTGTCACAATCTTAATCTGGACTGCCATGTCAACGATAGCTTCAGAATTAAGTAGTCTTCGAAATGCCATGTATAAAGATCTTTTCCCTCCCTCATTTGTAGTCGGTTGGTTATATTGTAATAAACACTTTCTCTCTAAAAGATTCTAAGCTTTATCTTCTCACACACGATTGCTTTTCATGTTCTTCCTTTCTGTAAAGATTTATATTTATGCAATTCGTACAAGATAGTTAAGAATATATATATATATATAACTAATCGCTAAACATCCCAAGCTGAACAGCTAAGTAAGAATCTAATCTAGTGGTAGTTTTGATGCATTGCTTTTCGGTTTGGCAATCTCTCGAATTCGAGCTTTTAAAATATCCCATTTCTTCCATGGAAGCTGCTCCATTGGTTAATTTGGTTTGCATTTGGATTTGAAATGTTTTTTAGGTTTGATCTTATGCTTAATCACTAATTGTAATTGTTTGAGGTGTTTTATGGATAAAATGGTTGCGAAAACCTTTGGATTTGCACGTTTGATGATTCTGATGTCGTTGGCATTGGGCATTTCTTTATTGAATTGTGTTTAGAACTTCATTTTGAAATAGAAATTTCAATTTGGAGTCATCAAAAACTGAAAAACGGCGATTAAATAGTAGTTAATTGTCATAATCCCTATTCTAGCACCTGCACCACCCATCTTATACTATCTACGCCAGAGTTCCTTGTATTACCGCGACATTTCTTTGGCCTCAGATTTGCTTGGAGTTGTTGATCCAAGGGCAAAGCTGGTTGTCAGTGAGTTGGACGATCAGTCGCCTTCCCAATCACCAGGTATTATCTTCGAATTGTCCTGCATCTTTTTATTTTTGTTTTGGTTTGGAGTCTGGACACTGCCAAAAGACTTTACCCACTACTGAGTTGGTGCCTCCTCCTCCTCCTTGTTTTGGTTTGGATGTAGTTCAGAGCCTTTGCACGAGAGCACTGTTGAAGAATTAACAGATAAGCACTCGAGAGCCTTAGAACTTCATTCTGCTTCCGAAGCCCGCATTGTGGAAGCTGAGACGAAGTTGCAAGAAGCCATTGAAAGATTCAGTCAGAGAGATTTGGAAGCTAATGACTCTTGAAGAGGATCTAAATAAATTGTATGAAGAGCTCGTTGAGCTTTTAGAAACCAAAAATGCACGTCTGGAAGTGCTTCTGGAGAAGACTGTTGAGGAACTTCAAACCAAGTCAACTCACTTTGAAGAAAAGAGCAGAAAACTTGCTGAGGCAAATATAAAGCTTAAAGAAGATGTGTCTACATACGAGTCCAAACTAAGTGACCTTGAAGCAAAATATTCCACTGCCGTTGCTGAGAAGGATGAATCAGTTGAACAACTTCAGGCTGCAAAAATGACTATTGAAGACTTAACGCAGCAGCATTCTTCTCAAGGGCAGAAACTACAATCTCAGGTTTGCAACCAACTTTTTTGTAATTATTTTGCGGCTAAATGTTGTTGCTTTATGGTTATTGGCTACATCTGTTTGCCACAGATATCTTCGCTTACGGATGAGAACAGCCTGCTTAATGAAGTGCATCAAAATACTAAGAAGGAACTCCAGCAAGTGACATCCAACCTTGAAGAACAGCTAAAGGAACAAAAAGCAGGAGAAGCTGCTTTAAAATCTGAGGTTGAAAATCTCAAGGCTGAGGCTGTTGAGAAACCTTTATTGCAGAATTCTCTCAAGGAACTGCAAACCAAGTCAGCTCACTTTGAAGAAGAGAGCAGAAAACTAGCTGAGGCAAATGTAAAGCTTAAAGAAGATGTGTCTACATACGAGTCCAAACTAAGTGACCTTGAAGCAAAATACTCCAACGCCGTTGCTGAGAAGGACGAATCAGTTGAACAACTTCAGGCTGCAAAAATGACTATTGAAGATTTAACGCAGCAGCATTCTTCTGAAGGGCAGAAACTACAATCTCAGGTTTGCACCAAACTTTTTTGTAATTATTTTGCGGCTAAATACTGTTGCTTTATGGTTATTAGCTACATCCATTTGCCACAGATATCTTCGCTTACAGATGAGAACAGCCTGCTCAATGAAGTGCATCAAAATACTAAGAAGGAACTCCAGCAAGTGATATCCAACCTTGAAGAACAACTCAAGGAACAAAAAGTAGGAGAAGCTGCTTTAAAATCTGAGGTTGAAAATCTAAAGGCTGAGGCTGCTGAGAAACCTTTATTGCAGAATTCTCTCAAGGAACTGCAAACCAAGTTGGCTCACTTTGAAGAAGAGAGCAGAAAATTAGCTGAGGCAAATATAAAGCTTAAAGAAGATGTGTCTACATACAAGTCCAAACTAAGTGACCTTGAAGCAAAATATTCCACTGCCGTTGCTGAGAATGATGAATCAGTTGAACAACTTCAGGCTGCAAAAAGGACTATTGAAGATTTAACGCAGCAGCATTCTTCTGAAGGGCAGAAACTACAATCTCAGGTTTGCACCAAACTTTTTTGTAATTATTTTGCGGCTAAATATTGTTGCTTTATGGTTATTAGCTACATCTGTTTGCCACAGATATCTTCGCTTATGGATGAGAACCGCCTGCTTAATGAAGTGCATCAAAATACTAAGAAGGAACTCCGGCAAGTGATATCTAACCTTGAAGAACAGCTCAAGGAGCAAAAAGCAGGAGAAGCTGCCTTAAAATCTGAGATTGAAAATCTCAAGGCTGAGGTTGCTAAGAAACCTCTGTTGCAGAATTCTTTCAAGGAACTCGAAGAGAAATTGGTGAAAACTGAAGCTCAACTGCAAAAAGAGGTAGAAATCAATTTCCATGAAGAAAAAAATCCACAGATAAGCTCTTGGGCGGCCAAAGAACGGGGCACATTCATTTTTTAAATATTCTTTCTGACTCAGACGAATTGTAGGTTGAAAGCATTAAGGCGGCTGCAGCGGAAAGAGTGGCAGAGACTTCCCCAATGCTGAGCGTTAAGTTCATCGTGGGAGTGGCTGTGGTGTCTGCGATCATCGGCCTCATTCTTGGGAAACGATACTAGATCAAGTTTTTGTGTTTTTGCTATCCCCTTGGCTGTTTGCAAAGCAAAACACAGATGGTTATGTATTATTCAAGTTTGTATTTAGTTTGTATATTGGGTTGCAGATGCTTTCGGTAATATAAGAATTTGTGTGTTTGTTGATACGAAAAGAAGAGGACGGTCTCAGTTGTTTGCGAATCATATGGTCGGATCCCTAAATGAAATTACTTCATGGCCGTTTGATAAGCATTTAATTTTCAGTTTTTATATTTCTTTTTGAAAATTGAAAACTGAAAACTCGTTCGGCAACTATTTTTGATTGTCAGCTACAAGGCCCCATTTTTCTACCATGTAAACTACCTACTTGTAATTGTTTGTTGCAGGAACTTGCCCAACCAATTCACAGCCCTGAAGGCTGGCCGTGGTCACATATTTTTCCTCCTACTTTCCGTCACTCTGCGGTAATGCCAGGGAAAGAATATAATCGGCCCGAGCAGTATCTCTAGACATGCGAGTTTGCTAAAGTGCCTTGCTTCCTGTAGGTACTTGAAGAAAGTGACGGTGGTGTGGTGAACTCATAAAGATGTTTGTCTTTGCATTCTGTCCTGCCCGCTCACAGCTTTGTGTTCAACATTCTTCTTTAACCACTTTCAATCCGTTCAAAATTTCAATGTCATCAAACCCTGTACATTGTCTTGTGCAACTGTTCGAAAGGAATCTGATTCTCCTGACACGGAACTAAGCTGCAAGTTTGACTGAGAATACGAATTGCCAAGCGTGCAAGGTTTGGGCAACCACCACAATATGTGTACCACCATTCAGCTAAGACAAACAGAGAGTTTAAAGAAATGAGCCAAAAGATGCAAGAACATCCAAACTCTGTGCAGCATATCCTCAAAATAGGAGCCCTCGTGACGAATTTAAAAAAATAATAATAATAATAGATGGTCGGGGTATAGTTTATGCAATTTATCATATCTATCATTCTATTACATAAAAGTTAAAACCGAGTTAAAATATGGCTTAGTTACGTTTCGTCCACATGTATAGCCAAGTAACTAAAGAAACCATGCGATACAAAATAACAATGCATTCTAATGAACTGTATAATAATAATAGATGGTCAGGGTATAGTTTATGCATTCTATTACATAAAAGTAGTCTTCGAAATGTGCCTTGTATAAAGATCTTTTCCCTCCCTCATTTGTAGTCGGTTGGTTATACTGTAATAAACGATGAAATTGAGGTTCCACCATAAAACCAATTGGTAATATAGGGAGTAGCCCAAAACCATATAAGCACATAGCAAACCTTGTCTCTCACCAATGTGGGACAACTCTCAACACGTCCCCGCACGTATGGCGGATTTTCAAGCCTACACGTGGACAACAACTGGATAACGTGGAGCGCGTGTGGCCGTTGGGCTTTACACGTGGACAACCTTGCTCTGATACCATGATGAAATTGAAGTTCTACCGTAAAACCAATTGGCAATATAAGAAGTAGCCCAAGATCATATAAGCACATAACAAACATTGTCCCTCACCAATGTAGGGCAACTCTCAACCTCAATTTCATCAATAAACACTTTTCTCTCTAAAAGATTCTAAGCTCCATCTTCTCACACACGATTGCTTTTCATGTTCTTCCTTGCTGTCAAGATTTATATTTATGCAATTCGTACAAGATAGTTAAGAATATATATATATATAACTAATCGCTAAACATCCCAAGCTGAACAGCTAAGTAAGAATCTAATCTGGTGGTGGTTTTGATGCATTGCTTTTCGGTTTGGCAATCTCTCGAATTCGAGCTTTTAATCTCTCCCATTTCTTCCATGGAAGCTGCTCCATTGGTTAATTTGGTTTGCATTTGGATTTGAAATGTTTTTTAGGTTTGATCTTATGCTTAATCACTAATTGTAATTGTTTGAGGTGTTTTATGGATAAAATGGTTGCGAAAACCTTTGGATTTGCATGTTTGATGATTCTGATGTCGTTGGCATTGGGCATTTCTTTATTGAATTGTGTTTAGAACTTCATTTTGAAATAGAAATTTCAATTTGGAGTCATCAGAAACCGAAAAACGGGGATTAAATAGTAGTTAATAGTCATAATCCCTATTCTAGCACCTGCACCACCCATCTTATACCATCTACGCCAGAGTTCCTTGTATTACTGCGACATTTCTTGTGCCCTTGATGTGTAAAGTTTGTAACTTTTTCCTTTGGCCTCAGATTTGTTTGAAGTTGTTGATCCAAGGGCAAAGCTGGTTGTCAGTGAGTTGGAATCGGTCGCCTTCCCAGTCACCAGGTATTATCTTCGAATTGTCCTGCATTGGTTTGGAGTCGGGACGCTGCCAAAAGACTTTTCCCACTACTGAGTTGGTGCCTCCTCGTCGTTGTTTTTACATATGCTGTTAGGATGCAGTTCAGAGCCTTTGCACGAGAGCACTGTTGAATGAACAAGTCACAAAACTCCAGAGCGAGTTACAACTTGCTCGTGCCACTTTTTCCGAAAAGGTTAGGAACCAATCAGTTTTCAAGATTTCTTTTACATAAACTGCACGCTGACAATTCTCTACGAAAGGAATTTAATGCGGGCTAAAATGTTCATGTTTGAATTCCCTATTCAACAGAAAGAAGCAGATTCTCAAAAGGACCTGGAACGAGAAGCATCGTTGAAGCATTCTCTTGAAGAACTTGAAGCTAAGAATAAAGAGATCGCTCTTCTAGATAAGCAAGTCAAAGAGCTCGAGCAGAAAGTGCAGCTGGCAGATACCAAAGTAACAGAAAGGGTATGTTTATTTCTGTTTCCAACTAACTCACTTTATAGTTACCACCACAGTAGAAATTCCGAAAACAGCATACGCTAGTTACATAATCTTAAGCTCTCAGTAGATGTCAAGTTTTCGGACTTAATTGTCGAAAACAACTCAGGGGAAATGAAGACATTAAACCATACCAAAAGGGTTTCAGCTTGCACAAGGCTTTTAACTTACAAGAATTCGAGCGGGAAATTAAATTTACTTATGTTTAAATGATCGTGTTGCAGGGTGATGGAGGCAGTGTAGCCGGACTGGAAGTGAAATCCAGGGACATTGGATCAACTATTTCAACTCCATCGAAAAGGAAGAGCAAGAAGAAGTCAGAAGCAACACCTGCTCAAACCTTAACATCTTCAGATATCCATACACATGCAGCTGGGGCTTCCCCAATGACGAGCATTAAGTTCATCGTGGGAGTGGCTGTGGTGTCTGCGATCATCGGCCTCATTCTTGGCAAACGATACTAGATCAAGCTTTTGTGTTTTTGGGTTTGTCCGTCAGGTTTTGGTTGATTACTTCGTTAATTCTTTCGCTTGGTGGACATTATCCACAGAAAGATTTAATGCTATTTTTTTACGCTTTCAAGCTTGGTCAGGGAATTTATTGTTTGCAAAACAAAACACAGATGATTATGTGTTATTGGAGTTTGTATTTAGTTTGTATATTGGGTTGCAGATGCTTTCAAAAATATAAGAATTTATGCGTTTGTTGATATGAAAAGAGGACGGTCTCAGTTGTTTGTGAATCATATGGTTGGATCCCTAAATAAAATTAGTTGAGGGTCGTTTGATAAGCATTTCATTTTGAGTTTTTGTACTTCTTTTTTGAAAATTGAAAACTGAAAACTCGTTCGGCAACTATTTTTAATTGTTAACTACAAAGCCCCATTTTTCTACCTTGTAAACTACCTACTTGTAATTGTTTGTTGCAGGAACTTGCCGAACCAATTCACATCACTGGAGGCTGGCCGCGATCGCATATTTTTCCTCCTACTTTCCGTCACTCTGCAGTAATGCCAGGGAAAGAATATAATCAGCCCAAGCAGTATCTCCAGACATGCGAGTTTGCTAAAGTGCCTTGCTTCCTGTAGGTACTTGAAGAAAGTGACGGTGGTGTGGTGAACTCATAAAGATGTTTGTCTTTGCATTCTGTCCTGCCCGCTCACAGCGTTGTGTTTAACATTCTTCTTTAACCACTTTCAATCCATTCAAAATTTCGTTGTCATCAAACCCTGTACATTGACCAACTGTCTAGTTTAACTCAAGATGTAGAAAAGATTATATCTTCAATGATAAATGACAAACCATACAAACCTAGTTACCTGAACCCAATTCTTCAACTTCATCAACTGAAAGTTCTAAAAGCCTCGAGTTCTCACAGGGGGGATCAAGTGACATCCAATCAGGATTTTCAGCGTCTTCTTGGTGCATCTCCATCTCTGCTACCCACTCTTCGGCAATGCTATTGCGGTCAAATGATATAGGATCCGCATACTCCTGTTCCTTGTGCTTATGAACCCTATAAGACAGTTGATTAGCAAAAGATCTGTTTTCTTTCACCAAAGAACATTGGAAATACAAATCAACAGAACCTATGGTTTCCACTTACTTCTGTTTTAGTTTGAGGTTGTATTGAACGAAAACAAGATCATTAAGCCGCTGATGTTCTACGCTGTTCCTTGTCTTGTGCAACTGTTCGAAAGGAATCTGATTCTCCTGACATGGAACTAAGCTGCAAGTTTGACTGAGAATACGAATTGCCAAGCGTGCAAGGTTTGGGCAACCACCACCATATGTCGACCACCATTCAGCTAAAGACAAACAGAGAGTTTAAAGAAATGAGCCAAAAGATGCAAGAACATCCAAACTCTGTGCAGCATATCCTCAAAATAGGAGCCCTCGTAGCGAATTAAAATAAAATAAAATAAAAGATGGTCAGGGTATATTTTATGCAATTTATCATATCTATCATTCTATTACATAAAAGTTAAAACTGAGTTAAAATATGGCTTATTTCGTCTACATGTATAGCCAAGTAACTAAAGAAACCATGCGACACAAAATAACAATGCGTTCTAATGAACTATTCTCACCAGGAAGCAGATTGTCCCTTGCTCGGACTGCCAAATTCCTCCCCAAATCTCCAACAGCATTTTTGTACAAGTTTATCTCTTTGATTACTTCATCTTGGACTTTTATATCAGGAACCAATCTCTCTATGCAGTCAAACATCCTCGACACAATATCATTATGCATGTCTCCTTTGAAGCTATAAAAGAACTTGGGATTAAGGTAAAATCCTGCAGCGTGAAGGGGAAAATCCCACAATTTTTTCCATCTGTGATCTATAATGTTCCAGTACACCATATATTCTTCTTTCTTGACAAGTTCTATTTTGATTGTTTCCTTTGCTCGATACATCCCTGCAAAAACATATCCCATCGCTGGCCTCTTCTGACTACCAACAATTCTCAAAACTTGCAAGAGTGGATTTGTTAAATGGGTGACCAAAATGCATGAAGACCAAAATGAGTGATTACTGAATATATCTAACACTGCCGATCCTTCTGGTGTTTTAGAAAGGGGGCAGCCCATCCACTCGTTTGAAGTAACCATTGACTGCAAATTATATTTAAGGTCAGCCATTTGTTTCAACGTCATAAAGCTTGTTGCAAACCTAGATACTCCCAGCCTAACAATGTCATTCCCAAACGTATACCTTCTCATCATGTTCAAAATGACAACATGTTTGTAGATAAATCTTGTAACAGATCTAGCCTGTTCAATTACAGAATTTATCCACTCAACTTTTCCAAAATCCTCGAGAATCGAATCTATGCAAGCAGTGGAACAGGGAGACCAGTATAGGGTAGGGAACGTATCCATCAACTTCTTCCCAACAACAGAAAATTGCTCTTCAGTATTTGAAATGACTTGCAAAACATGTCCCACTCCAATTTCTTCCACTACTTCCTTGAAAAATGCAAACAAAGCATCTGGGGAAAAAATAAAGTAAGAAGCATCCACAGATTTCAAATAGATTGTTCCTTCACGAGAGTACACTGAAAAATTTAGCAAAGTTCTACCCTTTTCAGAATTCCATTGGTTGACTAGAAGAGAACAACCTGTCCTCGCCCAAGTTTCCTTGTGTTGTTGAATTTCACTCTTCATCTCTTCAACTGCATTCCTCAACATCCAACCCCGAATGTCATCATATGAGGGTGCTACAGTCTCCATTCCCCCAGAGGCAATTGCGTCAATCATTGGCTGGAAATAAACAGAGTTCTTCACTGCATCCAGGGGAGCCTGAATTTCGTACAAAAACCGACCAATTGCCATATGTATTTGTTCAATGCTCAACCTTTTTACCTCGTAATCATTGCCGATGGTTCCATCATTCGCAGCCCCTAAAGCATTTTCATCCCTTACCCTCTTCTTCACACTCACATTTGTATTACTTATGCCAACTTCATTTTCCAACAAATTTGAATTGGGAAAAGCATTACCTAATGCAAAAGGAACAGGAGGTGAAGCATTACTCAAATTTGTAGCAGCATTAACTGAACCAGTTGCTGCTTTAGAAGGTCTACCCCTCCGCCTTACTCTTCTATCAATACTCAATCCAACATCTTCCTGATCTACCGAAAAATTCAGTTTGATGCCAACTTCGTTTTGCGATAAATTTGAATTGGGAAAAGCATTGCCTACTGAAATAGGAAAAGGAGCTGAAACACTACTCAATTTCGTAACACCATTAACTGAACCGGAACAGGTAGCACCACCTGAAGGTCTACCCGTCCGCCGTACTCTTCTATCAACACTTGTCCCACCATCTTCCTCTTCATCTACCGAAAAATCCAATTTGGGCACTCCAATTGATCCCTGCTGAGCATTACTCCTGTAAGAATTATCTACTTCAAGAGGCACATTCGTCAAATTATCACTTAACCTAATTCCTCCATTCCCACTCATCCCACCAGCCTCCTCATCACTCACCACCACATTCGAATCGTGTCCTACAACCAATTTATACTCTCCATTTTCGCCTAATGAACCGTCAATTTCGCTAATACTACAATGCGGGTTAACAACAATTCGACTCTTCCTCTGCCTAAACGCTGCAATCCCATCATCCAAACTCTGCAACATTGCGATTCTAACATCCGGCGGGGCCTGATCACAGGTGGGGCCATTGCCCTTCCGACCGGCAAGGTGGGATTTAAGCCGAGTAATCCCACCACCCTGAAACAACTTGCCGCAATATATACACTTTTTCAACTCAACTCTAACCCCATTGGGTTGGTCTTTCATGAAAAGTTGGCAGTGTTTCCATGCCGGGTCTTGTTTCTGGGGAGAAACAGCTACGGGCTCGAAACCCTCCAAAGATATCATCCTAATTAACTTAAATAATCAATCAAATTACTAGCCTGTGAATATTTTGGAAAATTTTCCGAGAATTTAATATGTAGTGGTGAAGATTTTGCATTTTCCAGAAAGAATTCGAAGGAGAAGAGGGGGAAGAAGATGACTTACTTGTCGATGGTGATTTCTGTGTCTTTGGAGGATTTTGGGAACACAGAGAGAGAGAGAGAGAGGGGGGGGTGTTTTATTAGGAAATTTGGAAAAATAATCAAATTTTACACCCCATATAGAATTATAACCAATATTCTAATTTTATGATCATTATAATCAAAACTTGATGTAAAAGTATTAATCTACCCTTAATACTAGGGTTTCTCACAACAACCACAACACAACCTTTAAACTACCTTAAAATGTTGAGGATTACTGCAGATTGAGGCCACTGAATTATAGAGTGCAGACATATTGGTGTTAACTTTCTCTTTAATTAGCAGGACAAGCTATGAGAATGTTCTTAAGAAGGTACTAATTCCATGGCTAATTATTATATTTTTTTTAATTAGATACTTGGATTGAGTGTTTAATTGACTAAATTGCATACATTCTAGGGATGGCAATTCTAACCGTTAAACCCGATAACCGTGGATAACCGCCCAAATGGATTGGATTTGGATATGAAAATTTGGGTATGGTTTGGATATGGGGAAAAACCGTTTATATTATTCGGTTATGGTTTTGGATATGGTTATAGAGGTTCCCAAACCGTATCCATAACCGAATCCGATCCGATTAGTAAATAATATAATTTATATATAATATAATAGTATAATACATATACATATATATATATATACATATATATATACACATATATATTTGTATATCTATTATTCACCAAACAATTAGCTTGAGAATACAAAAATTGCATTTTGTAGGAAAGTAAAGTTTTGAATCAAAATCAATGCGAACTCAATGATCCTTTTAGGACATAACGAAGATAAGCCAACATCATCAGTGTTTTAATTTTTATACTCAACAAGATCCATTCATTGGATCATTTTATACATCAAATGTTTAATGACGAAATTGATATCTACTAACTTATAATTTCTCAATTGAACGAATATATTTTTTATATTGACGAAGATGGATATACCCGTTAACCGATGGGGAATCCGTTACCCGGTGGGTATGGTTATGGATAATACCCGATGGTTAATTTACGGTTATGGATATGGTTAATTTTCGTGGTTATGGGGATGGATATAGCATTTCCGTCCCCAAACCGAACCGTTGCCATCCCTAATACATTCCGATATATTTTTGCAGTGGATGAAGAAAGAATACGAAATTGCATATGCAAAGTGAATAGTGAAAACAAAAAAGTGATGAAGATTAATTTTTCATTTTAAGATAGTTTAAAGGTTTGTTTTGGTTGTTGTGAGAAACTCTAATATTAAGGGTATATTAGTACTTTTACATCAAGTTTTGGTTATAATTATTATAAAATTAAAATAATGGCTATAATTCTATATGGGATCTAAAATTTGGTTATTTTTCCAAATTTCCCGGTTTTATTTGGGAGAGAGAAACGAGCGTCCGTGCGGGCTTTTGATGGATTTTTGTGTTGAGAAAAAATAGAAAGGTCAACCAGTTTGTCACTCGTGAATTTTTTTTGTTCTTTTAGCCAAAATGGGATTTGACTGTTATTTTTCATTTTGACTCTTAAGATTTAAGATTAATAGAAATATGCTTGAGATTGTTCATCATAATCATTTTGATCATTTCGTAAAAAATCTTCTTTAGAATAAACCTACCTTACACTATATTATTAGTAAGGATACGTAGTAGCGTTCAAATATCACTCTTTGGCCTTTAGACTCACTTCAGCGACTTCGCCCTTTAAGTGACAAGGGGTGAGGTAAGGACTAGTATAAGAGTGGCTCGGTCATTAACAGGCCTCTCCTTATTCATTATATGATTCAAAAGGTAACCGACTTTTTCTCCGGTTTCCGCAATCGTAACCATTTGTCACTCTAATTACTTTTCCAACCAAGGATACTGGTGAGTCTAACTGAGGAAAAGGACATCTATCTTGGCTGTCTAGCTATGACTAAAAAACCTACTTGTGACAACTCAACATTGGAAGCTCATCCAGAGCTTGACCAATGAATGGTTGTGTGCGCAAGAAAGAAACTAAAGCAAGAACCCACGGCTCCCTTTTTCCTCTTTACTTTCTATATTCCCATATGCAATGATGGAGATGGAGAACTTGGGATCAGCAAAATTCTAAAACTACGGAACTAACTAGTTTCACACCTAGGGAACAACATTCAGAGCAATGACCCCAATAATGTGTGTGTGTGTGTGTGTGTGTGAATGAGAGAGATAGAGAGAGGTACGTGATGGAGAAGTCAGGAGGGGTTTCACGATATAAGAAGGAAAAAGGTGGCAGCCAAATCTAAAGGGGATAAAATGACAAAAATACCTTTAATTTTTATCAAATCATTTTGGCCCATGTTTATTAATTGAGAGTATTTTTGTAATTTTAGTCCAAATTCAATAGAAATTTTTTTACGGAATGACCAAAATGATTGACGGTAGAGAAACTCAGTACCACTTCTATTAATTTCAAATCTCAAAGACGAAAAAAAAGAATTATGCTAATCTCAAATATCACAACTGCCCTCGGAACAACTACCTATTGCTTTACTGGTACTAGGCCTGTTAAAAAGAGCCAAGGCCCTAATAGGCTGTCCGAGTTTAGTCCTATTTTAAGGTCTTAGGCCGGCCCAATCCAATATAGAGCGGGTTTTATTTGACTCGTTTTTAAATCGGTTGGTCATGGGGCTTACATTTTAAGCCTAGATTGGCCCATAACGAGCCTTAAGGATCGGGTCCTATTCGGCCCAATGTCAATAAAACTAAATACTCCAGTGAATTACTATTTCACCTTTTAAAGAAAACATGTAAATATTTTACCTTATAAAGTAAATATGGTTTTTTTCATGGAGAAGTACAAAGAAGGGAGATGATTTTCACACGTTATCTATATTTAATTTTCAGATCAATAAAAGAAAAAAAGAAGAAATAAAAGAAATAAATAAATGTGAGCGTGCATTATGAGAAAAAAGTGTACAAAAATCATTTCCGTGCGAAAGCTTTCACCCTCCATTTGCTATTGGCACAATGGCTCTCACATTCCACATATGAGATAATTAGAGCAATGGTCTTTGTACATTAATTCAATTGGAGGTTTGGTCCTGAAATAAAAATCTAAGTATTGATTCTTGAACTTATCATAATATGGAGTGAAAGTCCTTTTGGCTAATTTCGTTTAGAACTTTCACCCCTTAAATCCTTTATTATGGATGGAAGTTCTAACGGAGTTAGCCAAAATGACAATTAATTCACATTATAACGAGTTCAAGAATCAATACTCACAGATTTTTAATTCATGAACTAAAGCTTCAATTAATCCAATGTTCTCTTTGACATATTGACATAGAGGTATGCTGGTATGGTAAGATGAGGACGTTAGCAAGTGTTTAAAACTTGATTAAAAATAGTGGAAAAATGATTTATGTTAGTAAAATTGGGATTGAAATAATTTAACGGTCACTATCATATGAGTTAAGTGTGTGGAATTCCCTTCCAATCAACCTGTCAAGAACTGATATGCAACTATGAGAGGAAGAGAAGCACACCGAGCTTATCTGATATTCTGACAAAGTGAGACAAGGTTTCATTTTCTAGGGTACAATTCCATGTGCACTCATTTCATTTGTGGGGACTAGGCCATCTCCAAATTCCAATTACTCACTTACCCCACACGTTAGATATAGGATGATGGGACCTAATAAGATCAGTCGTGTACGTGAATTAGTTCTAAGCGTTATATCATATCATTGATATATCACATTTAAAATCTCAACGACCACAATCTTATAATTCGTGTAGACGACTTACCGTAGCATATAACACTAATATTTCTATTGATCCCTAAAATTATTTAGCACACAAAGGAGGATGAGTCTTGTCTCCCATGTTTGATTGCAACTTCCCACCAAGCCAAATATCATAATCCTCGTCCTCTCATGACATTGCATCATCAAAACTCACATTCAACTCTTCAATGAGTTAAACAACTGCAACTAATTCAACAACTCAAATGATTCTCACTTAAATAATAATAAAAACCAATGAGCTATGGATTTTTTATTTATTTTTTTCTTTTTCGGGTGATGCTATCAACACACCTATCTCAGTTTCAACCGTCGAATTTAATAAATCAAAGAAATCCAAAGAACAGAAATTAACAAGAAATATGTGAGAGGTAAAAATAGGTGCGTAGACAACACCTCCCTCTTCTTTTCTTTAAACATATAACAAAGAACCAAAAAAAAAAAAAACTAACTACAATGTTTTTTTTTTTTTTGAAAGACACTAACTACAATGTTTTTCTCCTTGAAAGAATTACAGCAAAGTGAAAAACAAGTCCTCCTCCCCACTGTCTCATGATAGTCAAAGTATTTCAATCCAACGGCTGCCAGGCAGAGGCTGTGAGCAAGGAGAGGTCCTTCCAACCCAACTTCAAGCACCCATTCTCCTCCACCAAAGTGTACCCCTTCCACGGAAACATCCCAAGCAACAAGCTAGCCTGCGCCGCCGGGTTCCCGCCAAGCGAAACGGGCCCAAACCCAACCCGCATCAACTCATCCCCCCACCTCTCCACCTTCACCTCCCCGGTTCTCTTCGGCCCGCCAACCGCCAGGATATTCCTAATCTCGCAGCCGAACAGCTGCTGCTCCACCATATGCCTCTCCAGGCTGTCTGCGCCCAACCCGTCCCCGAGCGCGTCAAACAGCGCGCTGTAGTAATGCAAGGCCTCCACAAACCTACTCAGGAAGCTGCCGCTGTGGCTCAAATCCTGCTCGGCGATCGTGATCAGCTTCGGTCTCAGCGAGCCCAGCAATCTCAGCGTCGCCAAATCGCTGCCGGTGACGTCGTACAAGCAATGGTGCATCCAGTGGACCACGGTGGCCTCGCTCGGCCTGATTCCGAGTTGACTTAGGTCGGTTATGCTCCCGATTTTGCCCTCCAGCGGCTGGAACTCGAAGGGCAGGCCGAGCGAGCTCGCGAAATCGGCGAGTCTCCGCCCGGTCGACTCGAGGAGCTCTGAGGAGGACCCGAACCCGGTTATCCGCATTGATCGGATCTTCTTGGACCGCGATGCGAGGATGTGGAACAATCCTGGCCACTGAAGGCCTTGCATTATATCCAAATCGATGACGTGGACGTGATCCTCGCCGTCCAGGGCCTGGAAAATGGCCTGATTGGACGTGAAGTGTGAGAATTTAACTAGCGGACTGATGGAGTTGTAGGATTGGAGCGCGTTGAAGATCCGCTGCGACTGAGCAAGCGTTAGGGTTCTGTTGGTGAGCGGAGAGTAGGTACCTAAGCAGGAGCTGATCACGCGAGTCTGAAGCGCGTGCGAGAAATAAGCGCCGACTCGCTCCGGCGAGGACCCGAACGGCGATGATAGCTCCGCGATCTCAGGTAACAGGTCGCTGGCGTCGTCGAGGCTGTCCATGGCGACGAACTCGGCGCATTGTAGCAGAAGCCCCAACAGTCTCAACCCGTCCGACTCGCCCCGCGCCACCGGTTCTGTGTCACGATCGTCGGCAGTTCTTTCGCGGAAATTTCTGCCCGAATTGGGGCGTTTGGTGAAGGAGGGGTCTTCGGCGTCAGAATCGCCGCTTCCACTGCCGGCGATGTCTCGGTCGACGCGCTTGGTCTTCATGGAGGAGGAGGAGGAGGTAGGGTTGTTATTGATAGGGGTGGCGGCGGCGATTGGGGATTGAGGAACTAAGCTCTGAAGCATGACTGGTAGAGGAGGAGGAGGAGGAGGAAGGAGGAAGGAGGAAGTGTGTGATTGTCGATAGAGAGAATATAAAAAGCTTGGAAGCCTTCGAGCGGAAAGCGACAAAGAAAAGCGAGAAAGACAACCAAACGCCTGTACGGTGAGAGTTTTGCAGAAAGCTTTGTCAGAGAGAGAGAGGAGAGAGAGTAGAGATAGAAAACTGTTTGGTTAGCGAGAAAGTGAGAGAAAATTAGAGAAAATGAGACGGAAAGTTTGATAAATTTAGAGGGGGGAAGGGGATACGTGCGAGCGTGTGGAGGGGGGGTGAGGAGTTGACACGTGTGGGGAAATCCTCCTCGTTAGGTACTCCGTTTGGGGTTGTCGTTAAGTCCGTTTGTTGTGTTGGGGGGTTCGACCAAAGAAAAAGGGGGTCGGTCGATTGACGGATTAGTAGAATTAATTAAGGGTTGATTAGTTGATTAATGGTGTAATTAGCGTCATCTTTGGATTCTCGGATCAAGGTTTTGGGAAGATTATAGGGTGGGAGGGTTTGTCTTTGTGTTGACATTGATGTGTGTTATTTGTTAATTTTCTTTTGAGAGAGAAGAGATTGAATAATGTTTGTATGGTTGTATGCAAACATCTAGACTATTCAATATTCACGAGTTTTTGGAACTTTAGACGGCGGCTTTACAGCTGTACCAACTTAGATCCTAAGTTCGACTTTTAACATTTATTCGGATTCGAGGTTCCAAACTGATAAGTTTGTTTGACTGTAGCTAAAGAAGACTGAAATGCCTTTGTACAATTGTTCCCATTTTTTTTTTGGTAAAAAAAATGCGTGATTTATGTTGTTAAAATATAACGGTCCACTAGAAAAGTATTTCAGAGAATTTAACATGTAAATTTGAGCCGCTTAAACGTATTGTACATTGTCAATTGATACGTAATAGGATGATTCCCATATCATGCCTATATTCAAGAAGCTTAAATACAGTTAGGACTCTCGTTGTTCTGAAATTTAAAGGTCGATCAACATCAATTGAGACAGTAAGAGCTCGTCCGATGCCTAGTATAAGAGAAATTTTAAGGTTCAAGCTCATTTGATGCCTTGTTTGATAGAGCAACTGAAAGCCTCTCTACCCCAAACCCGTCGTATTTCAAGTCCAGCGACCCCAGTCTTTAGTCCCATCATTCCTCTCTTGCTCGTAGTTTGAGTGGAGTATAAAAGAATCTTTTATGTACTCCAGTCAAACTTCAAAAGATATGTGAATTCGCTGGCTATACCTATTGCCTACCAAAATGATGAAAGATTCCAGGGTAGGTAGGTATGCTACTAAAGTTGCAAGACTAAAACTTGAAAAGAGTAGACTGAGTTAGTCAAGGCCATCATAGATACTAAACTGAGTAATATCTGACTGGGGCTGTTGGTCCTTCAACTGGTACAAAAGGCTTCTCTGGTTCTGGTGGTGGAGGTGGAGTGGCAAAGCACCAAGGCCGAGGTGGCATAGAGCACCGGAGACTTCGGTCAGTCAACTCGAAAAGCTCATAAGCGGAAGTGTTTTGGTGAATAACTTGAGAGAGATGGATTTTTATCCCTTTGAAGCTTGTTTTGCATATAGGAGGGGAATTTGCAGACAAGGGTTGTGCCCTTGTTGTTTCTCTTAAGCAATGTCTGATGATATATCATGTATTTAATGAATAAAAGCAGATGAGACTAACTAAGATTCCTATTGAAATTTGCAGAGTTCCGTTTACAACAAAAGTGATTTCCGCACACGACTTTCTTCTCTGCACTCCTGTTTTTACGGCCCTTGAACTGACTGAATCAAGGGAGAATCAAAGGATAATCAAGGGTTAAAAACAAGGAGACGGGTGCAGAAGGGGAAACAAGGCGTGAAATCAAAGACTGCATAATTTTCGATGTACAAATTGAAAACGCCAAACATAGAGAAATTTTTTATACACCCGCCCAATGAAACAAGTCTCTCACATATACGATCATTTGCCAATTGCCGCATACATGCATCAAAGAATAAATTGTAACAATGATCCCTTAACTTTATTTCAATTAGAGAAATGGTCCCTCAACTAAAAATTCATTACCATTCGTCACCCAACTTTAATCCAACTAGAGAAATAGTTCCTCAACTTTAATCCAATTAGAGCAATGATCTGTCAACTTTAATCTAATTGTAGCAATGGTTCTTCCAACTCATTTTAACAAAATTCTGATAAAGTTGA
This sequence comes from Heteromeles arbutifolia, assembly GCA_024362995.1. Classification (NCBI taxonomy): domain Eukaryota; kingdom Viridiplantae; phylum Streptophyta; class Magnoliopsida; order Rosales; family Rosaceae; genus Heteromeles; species Heteromeles arbutifolia. The sequence continues at coordinate 9,833,799 of JANCRC010000012.1, read as the reverse complement.
TGAAAAAAATCCATAACCACACACGTTTTGATGAGTTGAGGGGCTTCAATTATAGCAATGATTCTTCTAACATAACTTATTTTGACAAAATTATGACAAAGTTGACGAAAAAAACTATAACTACACATTTTGATAAGTTGAGGAACCAATAGTAATGAATTTTTAGTTGAGAAACCATTGCTCTAATTTGATTAAAGTTGAAGATCCATTGCTACAATTTACTTTGCAGCAAATGTCAAAAACCCGTTACGTGAAACAAGGGTAGCTGTTTCATGGAACTGGGATAGGCAAGTTTTCGACAGAAGTCAAGGACCTCGTCAGAGAGGAAATAGATTAAACCCAACAGAATAAGTCTATGAACAAAACCTATTGTTCTTAAATTTGACTACACATTAAAATCATCCGGAAAAGAATTGGCATGGAAATGTTTTCAACCAAAATTTCACGACAGCAAACCAATCCATCAAATGCTAGCACCAGTTTAGCATCAGATGTTTTCATGACCAACACAACACAAGAACCACGTAATTATAAGTAACATCCAAAAACGAGCAACAACTTCTATTCACGACTGTTAAATCACAAATCTAAACATTTCGACATGAGGTGATTAGGGCATCTACCGCTAACCAAGAAACTTGACAGTCAACATAGAGACCACAGACAACAAAAATCCCTAAACAAAGAGCGATAACGCATTTTACAAAAGCAGCAATCTGCAAAACTTCCGATCACCAGCCATCAGTTGAAGACTCAATTCAACACATCATACTGAAAGATAAAACATTCTTGAAGACACATTCTTGAAACTTTTCAAATTTCTAGCAATTAGTAAAGAACATTTCATATTGCAAAACCTCAACATAAACCAATCCATATATACACACTCCAACGACATCTTAAGGTAAAACTGTTTTCTACAAGCAGAATCATCAAAAATAAACACCATAACTAAACTATTTCTGTTAACTAGCACCAAAGTTGACAAACAAGATACCTCACAACAGACAATTTGTTCACGATCGAACCTAAACACTGGAAAATCCAAAAGCACAACACTTGGGCAGTTCCATAAAACAAAAATGTATCAGTGAACAATAAGCAGAACATTAATCCACTGAATGGAACTTAAACCGAAACCTTACACACATCACAGCTGCTCAATAGCCTACAACTCTAGAAACCCGACTCCTAATTATTTGAAACAGAATCAATACACAAATGATAAGCGTAAAGTAACTGCAGGGAAAGAATCATATCAAACAACACAGAAGAACAATGCTGATATAAAATCGCAGGAAAATAAAGCAAAATCCAGAAATACCCAAATTAAACATTTCAGTAATACAAAATCTAATCATTTAAGCTAAACATTAATCCATAAAAACGTCTCATTTCATTTCAAAATTAAACTTAAACTCGAAAAACCATAAACCCAAAATCAGACAGACCCCATTTGCGATGCGGCGCCGTATGGAGAGGTCCTCAGAACCTGAGCTTGGTGAAGAACCACCTGTTCTTCCCGGTCTTGAAACGCTCCTCGAACCGCTTCTTGACCTCCTTCAAAGCAGTGACCTTCTTGTCCTTTGTCTGCAAGCACTCGACGTTGACGACGTCTTTGAGATCCACGTCCAGGGTGTAGCGCGTGGGCATCAGGTGCTGGTAGTTCACGAGCTTGATGAAGGCCTTCACTCTGGACTTCTTCGCCGTCTTCTTGGCGGAGTCCTTGCGGATGACCTTGCCTGGGTACTTCTTAATCCCCGCAACCAAACAGTGGCCGTAGGGACGGTCGCGGGTGCCCTCGTCGAAGGCGCGCACGATAACGGCCTTGCGCCCGGCGTAGCGGCCCTGGAGGTTGATCACCGCCTTGTTTGGCTTCAGAAACTTCACCATGGCTGGTTTCTCTCTTCTCTCTCTCTGTCGCTCGGTTTCGGCAAAGAGTGGGGAGGAAAAACCCTAGGAGAGAGATTTATAGTAATGGCGGCTCACTGAAACCCTAGGTTTTTTAGACCTGGGCTGAACTATTGAGATTTTGTATTGAGCTTGGACTGGGCCGAGTCACTATTATTTTCCAATCTCGTGCTTAATCTGGCAACATCCAAAAAATGAAAACTTGGGAACAGATTTCTCACAAATGTAGGGTTACTTCGGTAGGCCTTGCACTAAAGAAGGAAAGTGGGGTGAAATCTTGTCACGCCGACATGGTGTGAGTCTAAAACTCTCTGATGTCTTGGTAAGACTTAATTAATTTTAAGAGTCACTCAGTAATACGATCTGGTAATATTCCTCTTCGCTTAGAAGTGAGAGGTCTTAAATTTGAATATCATGGATGGCGAATTCGATACCAAATTAGGCTGCCCATTATGTGGCTTAGCTGAACTCCTCATCCCCTAATGTAAAACTATCGATGTACTCAAAATAATTAATTTTAGGAAAAATAAATTTCAAGGTATAAGTTTCTTGTCTCATGAACAATTATTTTTTCATGTAAATGGTCATGCTTTAGAGCACTTCTAGTGTAGTAAGCCCCCCTAGCCAATAGGCAACTTAATCCCCCCTAGCCAATAGGCAACTTAATCCCCTTAAACCATTCAATATTACGGTATAATGATATTTCTCTTTACTTGAAAGTGAGAGGTCGTAGGTTCGAATCTCGTGGATGGCAAATTTGATACTAAATTAGGTTGTCCATTGTGTGGCTTAGCCGAACTCCTCCTCCCTTCGTGTAAAAATATCGATGTATTAAAAAAAATCCCCTTAAATCTCCATTCCCAAAACTGAATAGCCCAGACAATTCATTTTAAAATATTAGTATTTTTTATTTTATAAAATACTAACTTTACTTTTAATTTTGGGTAATAATAAATGATTGGTTGAAAGTATTTGAAAATATTGAAATGTAGTGTAAAGTGGAAGAATATGGTTAGGTATTTATAGAAAAAAAATATAATTTTTTATATTTTGATAATTTTTTAATGAATTTAAATTGTGGCTGATGTCTTGCATCACATAGACAGGGCGCTGGGACATGCGACTATTGCCTGATTTCTCTATCGGACTTGTCATGAGCTTAATTACTTGAGTGGGCTGGAGTGTTTTGGGGAGAAGGGACTAGATTGAGTTGCTTATCCCCAAAGCAATAACCAACAGTAGAGTTGCTCTTATATAAGGCTAGGTATGGCCATGGGCGAAGCTACAGAGGCTCAAGGAAGGCGATCGTCCCTCCTCTTGCCAAAAAAGAAGCCCAGGAGTGAGTAGCCGCCCCTCTAGTCGGTCGGAAAGCAAACGCTCCTGGTTGCTCTGTTGCTGTGCAGCCTCCACTGCGTGCATTGCCTTCTAAAAACTCTAGGTATTATCAGCGAATAGCGAAGACTCAGTCAAAATATGAGGCTTTCCTGTAACAACTCGTTTCAAAATTTTAATTTTTATTAGTTAAAATTACAAAAATACCCCTAATGATAGAAATGTTGACCTTCGTTGACTTTCGTCACGTATTAGAGTTTTTCATTTATTTTATTCACGTAGCTCTCGTCGATACGAACGCGTAGGCGCGATCGGAATCAAATTTGGAGCTAAAACGAAGCTTCTACAATTTTTGAACTACAAGGGCAATTTGGTAATTTGCATGTGGAAATTTTTCCCCACTCTGGGCCTCTACATGGCCGACGCGTGGCACCCTATTCTGGTGCCCTTCTTCTTCTCTCCTATGAACCCTTTCTATCTCTCTCGTTTCTACTTCATTCTCCACTCTCCGGCGAACACACACAAACACCTATACAGACTTACATACAAACAGCCATCACTATGATCACACCATCACCACCACACATACCCTCCCTTCTCTCCCTCACCTCTCCGATCTCACTTTCTCTCATTCTCGGCACTGTGCACGTGATTTTCGATGAGGTAAGTTCAAAACCACCTCTAAATCTTCCTAGATCATGTTTAGTACTGTGTTTAGGTAGTTTTTAAGGTGTCTTAGTAATGTTTGAAAGCATAGACAGCTCGGAGAAACATTTTTCAGTTTTCCGACGAATGACCTTGGATTTTAGGCCATTTTCCAACCGATCTCGACTTTGACTCAACCCCATCTTGGTACGACTCGAATCCTTACTTTCTTATCTTCATTTTGGTTTTTGAATGGTGAGTTTTAGTTTTGTTTTGACCCCAAAACGGAGCCGGGGAAGTTTCCCGGCCAAAACCCCAGTTTCCGGCCTTCCCTTCCACCTGCGAGCCAACCAAGTCGACCTGACCCGTGACCCTACGATCCGACCAAAAACCCAGCCCAACATTCGACCCAAACCTTTGGGCCAGATCATAGCCTATAACCCGACCCATCAACCTATTAGCCCAAGCCCAAACCAGAGCTTAGGCCTAAACCTAACCTGATAGCCAGGCCCAGGCCTATACTCGGCCCAATCCAATTACCCATAACCCAGGCCCAAACCCGGATCCGACTTAGACCCCAAACCCAGCCTTTTGGGCCGGCAGGTGGCTTGCGTGTAGTCTGCACGTGGAGCACACGCGCCTCCGCTGGAAGTACTGTGCTCCACCGTCGTCGACATTTCTGGCAACTCAAATCGGAGCCTGGTCTTCTAGGTCGCCGCCCCGTGGCGGCGCGTGGGGGAACCCAAGGTTCTTATTTAGTTTTTTCGACGTGCCGAATCTAAATCCGTTGTCCGTTTTCCGAAATGCCATTGTTTTAGTAGAGTTTTATTAAATGTACTCTCTTTGTGTTTAGGTGCATCAGTTGGAAGTGATCCAGTCCTCCCTAGTTCGAGCGGCTCTCCGGTAGTGGAATACTTATTAGTGGACCCCTTCTAAACTTGCATGATTTTATAAAATATTAGGCTTGCATGTATTGCATATTTCACGAAATGAGCATGTTTTCTATTATGTTTTATGGTTTTCTATATTCTTGCTTTTTGAAGAATCTATGATTTATTTAAACTTTACGAGATATTTAGATTTATCGAAATTACGTTTTACTAAAGACAATGAATCTTTGGATTTGCATATTAGAAATTCTTTGGATTTACGGATGAGAATTACCATGGATTTATGAGATGAGACTCTGAGCTTTTGAACTCCGGATTTGATATGGAATTTTGAGATATGTTTTCGGTATGTATCTAATGGGTTATCATACATCACATCTACATAATAAGGGTATGTAGACATTTATGGCCATAGGACATAGTTGAGGATGTTTATGTATATACCTCTTTTCCGGATAACCCGAAGTCATACAGCTTCACCTTCGGGTGATGGACCATGGTTTGCTTCACTGGCGTAACCTAGTGTCGTATAGCTTCACCTTCGGATGATGGACATGCACTACCTTCGGGTGAATGAGGAGTTGATTATATTGATGATATACCCCCAGCTTCACTAGCCTGGGGCTAGTGTCGGTGTGTGATGTTATATATCATCTTTTCCGATGTAACCCGAAATTGTACAGCTTCACCTTCGGGTGATGAACAGGTGCTGCTTTCGGGCGACTATGATACCCCTAGAGAGTACAGTATGATGTAGTTTTACGAATTTGCCTTCGGGCGACGATATTCATTTCTGAGCATGGTTTTATACGTACTAATTTTATGAACGTTTGCATGACATGTAGAGTTTTCGGAAAAACCTATATGTAGTGTGTGTGTATATATATGAGTTTTCAAAGCAGGAGGTTAGTATGTTCCGAAATAAAATGGTTTTCCTATTATTAGTATTAATATAAATTATGGTCCACTCACATTTTCTGTTTTTGCACCCCCACAAGACGTAGCAACAAAGAGTACGACCCAAGCTTTGAGGCATTTCCCTACCGGTGACCTTGCATCCCTCCACTTGAGTGTGGCTTCCTTTCATGATCATTTGTTACTTGATGCCTTACCTCTCTTTAGCATTTTTGTTTAGTGGTATGCTCTGGACATATCCGTACATCTTTATTCAGATTTGTGAATTTTGAATACTATGTTTCTTTTATGTTTGAATTGGTTTACAGTTACTCCTGCTTTGTAATGTTGTATCTTCTTGTGAACATTGTTTCTTGCTTAGTTTTTGAATTACTTGTTCCTTCATATCCTCACAGATTCACACACTCATGGCTTTCATCATCCCTGGGTGTCGGCCAACACGTACTATCCATGTGTCATTTGGATATCTAGGTTGGGACGTGTCATTTCAGGTGCGAGCCGGAGCCGTGACTGTTGCAGAAGCGACGGTTCAAATGAGTCGCGAGGAAGAAGAAGGTGGCTTCCTATTTAACTTGAAACACACAGTTTTGATTTGTTGTGGCTACCAAAGGAACTACAGCTGGAAGCCACTTTTGATTTTTTTTTCTTCATTTTTTTAATTTTTGTCAATATTATCAAAAGATTTCACAGTATTATTTTTTATTAATTAATCTATGGTTCGAATTTTATAAAAATTAGAAAGTATCACACATATGTTAGAAATGTATAATTCATTCTAGTAATATCTTTCATCTCTTATTATCATATTCATTAAAATATTAAAGCGAAATTTATAATATTCTTGGGTTAATTACATTTTCATACCTCAAGTTTGGGCCATATTTCAATTTCTTACAACATCTTCAAAACATTTCACTTTCGTACCTTAAGTACTATTTTATTTCAAAATAATACCTCCGTTACATTTTCCATCCATTGATTTGTTAAGTGCTGACGTGACTGCCACATATATGCCACGTGGCTGCCAAATGTTTGCCACGTGGCAAAAAAAATAATTTTTTAATTTTTTTTTTAAAACATGAATTTTCTAAGAAGAAGGAGGAGGAGGAGGAGGAGGAGGAGGGGGGAAAAACCCAAACCCACCTCCCCACCAAAAAAAACCTGCAGCCTGCAACCTAGAAGAAGAAGAAGAAGAAGAAGAAGAAGAAGAAGAAGAAGAGGAAGAGGAAGAGGAAGAGGAAGAGGAAGAGGAAGGGATAGGTCGCAGCCCCGGGGGGGGGGGGGGGGACGGAGGTCGGTCGCAGGAACGGAGATGGGTCGCACCGGGGGGGGGGGGGGGGACGCAGGTGGGTGGCGCGGAGGGGGGGACGCAGGTGGTGGCATGCGGGGCGCTGGTGGGTCTTGCTGGGTTGGGGGTTCTGGGCCCTTTTTTTTTTTTTTTTCCTTCTTCTTCCTCCTCCTCCTCCTCCTCCTCCTCCTCCTCCTTCTTCTTGCAGGTTTAGGGATCCGATGGGTTTTTTTTTTTTTTGAGAAAATTCATGTTTTAAAAAAAAAAATTAAAATTTTTTTTTTTGCCACGTGGCAAACATTTGGCAGCCACGTCAGCACTTAACGGATCAATGGATGGAAAATGTAACGGAGGTATTATTTTGAAATAAAATAGTACTTAAGGTATGAAAGTGAAATGTTTTGAAGATGTTGTAAGAAATTGAAATAGAGCCCAAACCTGAGGTATGAAAATGTAATTAACCCAATATTCTTGTATTTTATATTTTAAATAATAAACAGGAGAAAATAAATTTGAATCTCCAATACAAGTATAGTCCTTTTAAGGTGTAAGACACTTGTTTATATGCTATATAATGAATTTACTCAAATTCATTTAGACATCCGCCTAGGCTCTAGGCCCTAGTTTGCCTCTTGATTAGCGTCTAGCGTTTGTTAGAACCTTGATTATTAAGTACATTAATATTATCTACTATCTACAATGATTTGGTCGTCTACATTTTTCTGTTTTAAATTCCGCCCCTCCCCTCAACCACTTCTGGTTTCGCCACTAGGTATGGCCTTGGATGTGATTCATTAGAACACGTGTAATGCTCCTTATTAAGGTTAGATAAAGCATAGATGGTATTGCCCACAACTACAGCCCTCCGTCGGAAAGGATAATAACTAGGATCATCTTTAGAAATATCTTTTCAAGTACACGGTGAGGCTAAATCTAACCCATCTTTCTTAACGTAGATAATATCGTTTGTTCAAAAAAAAAAAAAAAGTACACGGTGCCATCTTTTTCAAGGATAATAACAGGGGTTTATGAATTGCTTCTCTCCTCCTCCCATAACTTGTCCTTGTTGGATTTTCATTCCTCATAGATTTTCCTCATATTTTAAGCATAAAAAGTAAAAGTAAAAGAAAAAATACGAAATAGTTATCAAACCGTTCTTAAAAAGTAAACTGAAATCACTACCATCTTCGACAAACATGAACCAATTAAATCTTGCAATAGATACAAAACTTGATATATGAAACTATACAATCAAAACATATACATGGCAGAGAAACTATACATCAACCATCCAAAATCAATTTTCATTTCCTTTCCAAAATTTATAAGTAAGGCATGAAAAGGGCATATATAATTAACTATAAAATGTGGTCACTTAGTAATACGGTCAAGTGATATTCATCTTCACTTGTAAGTAATAGGTCTTAAGTTCGATTTTCACCAAAATCGAATTTGAACCACATTATTGCTAGTCAATTGTAACGCTTAGCCCACTTTCTCACCCCATTAGTGTAGATAATATCATTTGTTAAAAAAAAATTATTAATTGTGAAACTTGAACCCAATGTAGAATTAAACCACTCTTTTAAGTTTATGAAAATTATAATAAAAAAGTTGATACAAAAGTACAATTATACCCGTAATTGTATGTTTATGCGATAGTTTTGACATTTTCTTCAAAGATAGCTCTTATATTTCTATAGTTGAAGCGGAGAATGAATATTGTAGAGTGTCGATAACGTCATCCTTTGACATGTTTAAGAGTCATTTGACAATTACTCATTCTGAACCAACCCAAGTGTATTTGTCCTCTTATATTTCTATATGTATAGGTGAGGAGGGCATTTTTCTGGAAAGATAAAGTTGGCAATGGGACCATCCCTCATGTTCCTTTGCGTTCAAGAATCGATGACACAAACACAATGCAGGTTTTGTCAAACACGCGTGCCTTTGAAAGTAATCATCCACTCTCACGTAATGTTTGAAAATTGATAAAATATAGCAGAAATAATTGAACGAGAAACAAATCAACCACTAAATAAAGTATAAACAAATAAATAAAAAGGGTAGCCAGGTAGCTAAAATTATTATACAAGGATGAGAAACTGGACAATCAGACACCGTCCAAATCTACATCAACAAGATCACACACCGTGACTGTACTGTAATAACACAAAAAAAACTAGGTAGAAATAAACACAAATGATCAAAGATATTGATCGGTATGAATGGCTGGATATATCTTCAAAAACATGCATCCAGCATGCAACAGCAACAGACGGCAGCACAGCAGCCCTTCCAGAAGCCATCACCCTTTGACTTGGTTTCTACCGGAACCGCGTTTTGGGGTTCATCTCTTGTTGGGTAGCCGGCTGGTGGCGGAGCTTGCACGTAATAGGGACCCTGAGCGGTGCCGGAAGCTGGAGCGGGGTATCCTGCTGCACATCAATTAAACAAGGTCACTCCGTGTAATTAACAATCAATTTTACGTACAATTCAGATAAAAACTAATTAAAGAGAAAGAAAAATGATCAGCTAGTATTTTTGACCTAACAACTGTCGTTCATGAGATTGTTTTAACTCGAGAAAAATCTTAAAAGAAAAGCTGAACATGCAACTTAAAAAATTTGAGGAATCAAGAAACTGAAATCTTTGATCGACGGAAACTAAATATTCTCCAACAGTATATTCAAATTAAATTCAAGAACATATATATGCATGAAGATCTGGATTTTTATAGGAAGAAATTAAGATAATACGAGTGAGGGTGGAGTTGAAAAAGTACCTGCTGAATTAGTAGAACTCATGTTTGAACAAAGGCGAAGATCTGGGGAAGATTACAAGGTATGTTGGGGTTTAGAACTTCAGATAACCAAAATACTTGGAAGGCTTTGAGTTGTTGGTTTAGAAGACGATCGATGATGAATATATATACATATAGAAAAAAGGGTAGATGGATGGAGTGGTTGTTTCGTAGAAGGCAGTCGCGCGCTTGCACGCGGGCGGCTAAGAACGCGTGAGGAAGAAAGAATATCAAGCCGATAATCTAAAAAAGTACCCCAATTAAAATGTCACCAAGGCTCCCAAATGGCAGGCAATGCTTTTAAAATTCAAATGAAAGTAATTTGTGATTACGTGGCTATGTTTATGTGACCGCCGTATTCTAAAAATCTTTTTCCTTGTTTCAAGCATTTTACGAATTATGAGATACGTTGAGAGTTGACACGTGCATTTACTACATCATATATTCGACAAAACATGATATGCAAAAACCACTAATTCACAAGCTAAGTCTTACAATAATTAATTTAATTTATAAATTTAGTCTTTCTAATATTATTATTTTTTTAACAAACAAAACCTGATAAACTGCAAAAGCAAACTCCTACACGGTGAACTAATAGTAATCTTCCTACACATTGACACGTGGCCCCTGCTTACATAATTTCAACTGTATGACTCATTGAAAAGGCCTTTATTTAATTTAATTATTGTATTCCATTTATATATTCCTCAGTTGACTTCTCATCCAATATTCGTTACAACTGGGGAAGGGTATATGGAATCAGTATCGACACGACTTTCTAGACTTCTAGTATCTTTTATGTTGAAGAAATTTGGAAGGGACTTTTTTATCTCCTTCCGTGAGAGAACTTCTCTCCTCTGTGAGAGTTCTCCCCCACCTCTCCTCCTCCTGTGGTGAGGGTTTCATTCTTGACCACCATTTTTAGCGCCGACTCTAGCTTCGGCTGGAGTCGGTTGCCACTTTTTCCCTTCCTTTGTTTTCTCCTCTTTTTCCCTTCTCTGCTGCTTTTTCCCTATCCTCCTCATCTTGATTTGCCCTCTTCTTCTTCCCTTGCTGGCATCCCTCTTCCTCCTTCATCTGCGTTTCGATCTTCAGCCACAGTGTTCGAGTTGGTGTTGCAAGTTTCAATGTTTCGACCGACCTAGGTGTTCCCAACACCACCACCTTCTCTTTGTTGTCTACCAGATCTGGCAGTGTTGGTCATGGTGTTCCATGGGCTTCCTTTGATGGCTAACCAACTGATTTTCTTCAGTTTTTGATTGTCCATACTTTATGGATGTGCTCGGGGAGTAGATCGGTGTTGGATGATACGATCGGAGAGGCGATGTTTGGCGGTGGACATGGATTTTTGCAGGTTGAGATGCACTGTTCTGGTGGAGGCGGTAGAAGCGGTCTTCTCGGCGTTTGTTTGTTTTTTTTCTGTTTTTGGGTCTCAGCTGTTTGATTGCGCTTTTGTTAGTTTGGGGTTTGGCCTGTGTTTTTCTGTCTTCCCGTTATGATCATTTTTGGTTTGTGTATTTTGTATGTGGGCTAGTAGTTTGTAAATTTGTGTTGTGTGTTTAATAAAGTTTCCTAATGATCCATTTGGATCCCACTTGTCCAAAAAAAAAAAAATTTGGAAAGATATCATTTTGTATCTCTTCCTCCAAAGTTTAGGGATCAAGTGATCCGGACCTTTAAAAATTTGATCAAATTTTAAATGTTTGAATCTCTTCATCCTTGAGTTTTAGAGAGAAAAATCTTGAGATGATCTATTTCCAAGAAATTTAAGGGTGTGAATGCAAAAACGCCTATCAAGAAATCAATTGAATTAAAATAATTGAAATATCTTTTACTAGACGTAGTGGTTTGGGGTTGATGACGTGGTTTTGCCTTTTGGTTGATGACGTGGTTTTGCTTTTTGGTTGATGAAGTGGTTGAGTTGTTTTGCTTGATTTGATTGTCGGTTGGCCTAATTCTTCTTATCCAGTTTTGTATGTCACTTTTTACGACAATTATATTAATTATTTAGTATTACGGTTTAATAATTTTTTATTTATTTTACGGTTTAATAATTTTTTTATTTTATTTGTAAGTGAAATGTCTTAAGTTCAATTCTCGTTAAAAGAAAATTTGAACCACATTATTCTAGTTCATTATGAGGCTAAATCCACCATTTTCCCGTAGTATAAATAATATCGTGTATTCAAAAAAAAAAAAAAAAATTATGTGTGTCACTCGAAACGATTGTTTATACCGAGAATTTTTTGTTAAAGTTCCTAATAGATAAATAATTACACAGAATAGATGAGCCGCTGTTGAAAATATCTAAAAACTGGGCGTCACTTGCAAATTTTTAGCTGTGCCAAATACCAATTGTGGGTTGTTTTCCAAAAAAAATAAAATAAAATAAAATACCAATTGTGGGTTTTTCTCTCGTATGTCTTTAGACTGCCTGGTGCTTTGGACTTCAATCCGTAGTACAAGGATATTTTTCTCGGTCAGGGATATGCACCGGAGCGAAAACGTTTTTTTTCACGAGTGAACGGATTTAACTAGTTAATCTCAATCATTTTTCTTTTGTCTTCTGGTGCGTAGAAGAGCAAAATTCCGCACAGGAGACCTTGGTCTTAAACAATATTAATTAATAATAAGTTTCCCCTACTGTGTTATCCTTTTTTAATATGTCATTTTCACCAAATTCGTGAATTTTTTTATTCGATGTTTCTATTTGAAATACCACTTTTTGTTTTTTTAGTACATTGATATGTTTACACTAAAGGAAAATATGAGTTCGGCAAAATGACCCAATGAGCACCCTAATTTGGTATCGAATTCGCCGTCTACGAGATTCGAACTTAATACCTCTTACTTCCAAATGAAGATGAATACCACTCTTGTTTTAGTTCAATAGCATTTCCAAGTTTGAAATACCAACATTCACAACTAGATTTCAACTCTTGCCTATTTGCTTTTACTTTCTACTTGTTTTTCCTATTCCAATTAGTTAGACTTAGAGCATCTTTAAAGAACATGTCGAATTTTAAGTGGAGATGTCATTGTGCATAATTGGCATAAAAAATTCTTCCAACCGAAGTGTTATTTGGTGATTGGATTTGAAGCCTTTGTGATTAGAGTCAAATTTAACATCAACTTCAAATTTATTTTTAATTAATTTTAATGATGGGTCTTTTATTCTCCTAATATGTCAACCTATAAAAATTTTGTTTCATCAATTTTTTTAAATAAATACAACCATTTAAAGTTCTATATTAATAAGAAAATAACATTTGACAATTCTGTTGGAAAAGTATAAAATTTGTCATAAGACTTCGGATTGTCATATCAGCCATCGATATAATTTAACATTTTATTTGAAGATAGTCTTAGTGTTCGAAAGTCCTCCTAAGAGCATCTGATAAAAGTTTGTCACTCAACCTACATATGAGGCAAAAGTTAGCAAACGTCTTAAAAATACCACTTTACTTAATTCTTTGCTTGTGCTATGTACGTACTTTTAATGATAAGATATATAGGTGATGGGTGGCAATTTGCCCTAATTGATCAGCAAGGCAACTTTATCTGGCCAAAACCCTTGAGGCAACTTCTTTTGTTCGAAAAGTTCTTTGAGGCAACTTTGTCAAAACCCTTGTTTTATCATCTTTGAATAATGAACAAATTTACATATCCTTTGTTTTCATATTCTTTTTTTAGTATCTCTCGTGACATGTATCACATAACTACCAAGATTCTAAAAGACGCTAGGCACTAGTCGGGCGGCAGGCTGGGGCCTAACGCCTAGATGGATTTAAGTAAATCATTTCATGTAAATAAGTGTCTGTTTGTACTTAAAATATATATAATTTCATTATAAACTAGAAAATAGAGTGACATGTATATTATGAAGTATTGGAACATAATGAAAACATGGAGAGCAAACATATAATGTGTGTTTATTTAAGTGTTCAAAAAGTTTCTTACAATTTATTGAAAATAATAAAATGCAAAAGGAAAATTATCTATTTTCTATCTAAATGAGTCGCAACCTAGGCAGGTGTCTAGGCGGGTGCCTATGCGGTCTAGATGGGGGCCTCAGCAGGTTTAGGCGTCATTTCTTAATTTTCAAACGCTTAGGCATTAATTGGAGCGGTGGCCAGCCGTCTAGCGCCTAGGCGGCGCTAGGCGAGAATTTTTAGAACAATGATAACTACTGCGTGGTGAACAAAATAAAAAGAATAATGTGAAACAAGGAATACGTAAGTTTTACTCGTTGAAAGGATAAAAGGTGACATGACAAAAAAATATTACCTTCTTCTCTAAAGATGCTCCTATATGTATCAAATTTTCACTTTTTGCTTGAAAGCGTGAGCTGCTAAATGAGCTCGAAACCCTTCAAATTGAATTTTTTGAGTATATACAGTCTTCACTTAAAACAATAAATAACACGCACTCGGTCCATAGACTCTTAGTTATTAGATGAGAGAAATATTAAAAATTATGATTGGTTCTGAATAAAGGTTGAATCAATCACATAATCAACTTAGGTTTAGAATTCTAGTCGAAGACAACGAGACTCGGCGGTTAAAGAGTTTCGGCCAAGAATAATTTCGAGTTTATTAAGAGAGTATGCTGAAGAATCAGAATATTATCAGAATTGTACCATTTGGTAGACATAGCCATCACTGAATTCATCCCTACAAATACAAGAGGTTTTGCAACGTAGAGAGCCCCCTTCAACTCAACAAATAACTCAAAACGCTCTACGTGGAAATGCTCATTGTACGCGAAAACCCTCGCTCTATGCGAAACCCTTTTCACACCGTTGAGAAAAACTCTTAACTATCTTAACTTTTCCGCCAACATATCTTCAGTTCGGATAAGTGGACAGTATTGTGTTAGCAACTGACGACGTCATCATTAGCTTAGATAAGTGAACAACATTGAAGTCGTAGAACGATGCGATTTAGGAGCATCTTCAATTTGAAAAGGTGAACAGTACTGTTGCTAGTTGGTTATCTATTAAAGTCTCGACTGGTGAAAAGTTTCCAACTTTTTCACGAAAACATGTCATTTCATCAGCTTCCTAACGAAGTGAAGTGTTCTATAATTGGTTACTCTCGGGCGTATTACGTAGTTCGGCATTCAGACGGTTGAACCACGTTCACCATAAAAATGGCCATCTCCTTTGAGTACATGTGGCTTTACAGCCTGATATCGATTCGGTGCACCTATATTTTCTTAAATATAATTGAGGCGGCCGAACCTGGTGTAGGGGATCCTGAGCTTTGCAGTGATATAAGCAACCTTATTTTCAGGTTCTAGAACCCAAGGTCGAGATGTGTTCCTTCCTCGGCCATAAACGCTCGAGTACAGAAGTCAGCAGCACATTCGCCACCACCACCACCATATCTATTATACTCACCCGACCAAGCTCGGTTGCGATTTGGCACGCCAGTATTTATAAGAATGACGTAGTTAGTTCATAATTACTCGGCAAGCAGCCCATATAGGCTTTATAATTTCTTAGATCAACAATTATTCTCAATAATAAATTTGTAACTCAATTAGTTAAGAGCAGTTACCCTACGTAGTATCTTCAGAAAAATAGTCTTACATTTTGAAAACGACGTAAAAAGATATTGTGATCATTTTAAGGTAAATGATATGCAAGTTTTTCCCTCAAGGACGAAGATAGTGGTTCTAATACAAGGCAAAGCCGAGAAACTGGCACTTTTGCAAGTGGCAACAACAAAAGATGCACTTTTGCCTTTTCCTCTCGCTTTCGTGGCCACAAATAAAATTTTGTTAGCATTATAACCTGAACTTATCTGTGTTTGAGCTTTACAAGTCACCTCCCAATTATACTTATGCAAAAATAAAGACTTCTATTCTTCCTGGTGGGTGGTTGTTGAGGTTCGGCCAACTTCCAGCTGAAATTTATATGCGAGAACTACGTACCCATGTACGTTATACATAATATGCTTTAATTCCATGAAAAACCCGTTTGCTTTTCCTCCTTTTCTTCTTTGTAGTGGAGTGGAGACAAAAAAGACATCTCAAATGTAATAGTATGGGTGCATTATTGCTCAGTATAATTTGAGCTTGAACCCAAGTTCACAGTTTCACTGAGGGTGACACCGCTTTTTCTTTGTTTTTTCAGAAATAATAAGTAAAAAAAGAAAAAACAAAGAGAAAAAGAAGGAGGGGTAGGGATTAGTTACAGATATTTGATTGTAACTGAGAGAAGCAAGGGGGTTAACCTCTTTCAAATATACAACATGGATTTTGGCAATGTAGTTAGACTCTCACATCGATCCGAATGAATTATCCTTTCCACAAAGGTAAATCTTTGCCTGCTAGGTAAGAGAATAGCAAGTTACAAATTCTGTCTTTGTAGGACATGTATTGCTGTTACTATGAAATTCATAAATGAAGTAGTTAATGGTGGGATTACCATTATCCTTTTTGTAGTGACGAATCTTGTATGTGTTCCTAAGAAAAGGAAGTTGTTCATTTTTCGGGGTCTCGAAGGGGCGTGGAAACACATAATAATTCTTGAATGGAAATGGGAAAGAGATGTAACTCCATTTTCTTTGGAAATGGCAAGATCTTTGGTGCAAGAAGGAGGAGTTGAAATTTGTGTCTCACTACACAGATCTAGAATTTAAACTCATCAAACAATGATAAATAGGATGGTGAGCATCACCATACTTATGGTGATGAGAAAACGTATTTGGTATGCCGTGTGGTGTTATTGACATTTTGACCACGTTTATTTTTTATTTTTGGCTTCCCACTTTATGTCTCTATCCCTCTACAAATGAACAAGGCATTTTATTTATTTATTTTTTAACAAGCGATATTATGTAAACTTAAGGGGGTGCATTTTTTTTTAACAAGCGATATTATCTACACTAAAAGGGTGGGGGAGGGGGCTAAGCCTCACAATGGGCGAGCCATAATAATGTGGTTTAAATTCGCCTTTTATGAGAATTGAACCTAAGACCTCTCACTTACAAGTGAAAAGGAATACTACTAAACCGTAGTGCTAAGTGGCACAAAACGTTTTTTTTAATCTTTTACGAAAGAGGACTTGAACTTATTGTAGAATTATCAGAGAGACGGGCCATACGGCCCACTTCCAACAACACCGATATTGTCCCCAACTTGGTAATTACCACCTGCACAATCCGTTAGGTGTGGGGTTTTATCACAAAAGGCCTCGGTGTTAGTTAGAGTGAGGTTAGGATATTTAAACTATTTCTTATCTTTTACTACGACTGATGTGGGATTCAACACGCCCCCTCACGTGGGACCCAATTAGTGGGTCACACGTGGGAGATCCACACATTGGCAACCACGTGGAGCCAAGGGGACTCACCCTACATGCAGGGCCAAGGGACCCACCATCATCGTGCGGGGCCAAGGGAACCCACCCATCACGTGGTAGTACAGTACAGGCCCGCTCCCTGGCTTTGATACCATGTAGAATTATCAGAGAGACGGGCCGTACGGCCCACTTCCAACAACACCGATATTGTCCCCAACTTGGTAATTACCACTTGCACAATCCGTCAGGTGTGAGGTTTTATTACAAAAGGCCTCGGTGTTAGTTATAATGAGGTTAGGATATTTAAACTATTACTTATCTTTTACTACGACCGATGTGGGATTCAACACTTATGACGTCTAATTATGGTGAGCATCACCATAATTATGGTGATGAGAAAACATATTTGGTATGCCGTGTGGTGTTATTGACATTTTGATCACGTTTATTTTTTATTTTTGACTTCCCACTTTATGTCTCTATCCCTCTACAAATGAACAAGGCATTTTATTTATTTATTTTTAACAAGCGATATTATCTACACTAAAAGGATGGGGGAGATGGCTAAACCTCACAATGGGCGAGCCATAATAATGTGGTTTAAATTCGTCTTTTACGAGAATCGAATATAAGACCTCTCACTTAGAAGTGAAAAGAAATACCACTAAACTGTAGTACTAAGTGGCACAAAACGTTTTTTTTTAATCTTTTACGAAAGAGGACTTGAACTTATGACATCTAATATATACCGATAAATTAGAATATAATTACATTCTAGTCCTACCGGTTTATGATTCCCATCCATTTAGGTTTTATCTTTTGCTTTCTAATATCCATTTTCCCAAAAACAAGAAAAAGATCTATGATACATCATTCCCTTACTACATATAAGATTTACGCTACACCTACGAATATTTTCAGACTAGTGTTTTTCATCCATTTTTACCTTCACACACCCTTATTAATTTTTGTCTATTGATCTTTTTCAATTCATTCGATCTGACTACCTGAAATTGAAAGCGCGTGTGAAAGGTAAAAATGAGTGTAAAAATAGCACCACCCTATTTTTAAGCCATACGCATTGTGGTGATGCTGATAGGTTGGAATAGGCTAGAGATCCAGAATTTAAGCCTTCCGTTGCCACAAAGGAAAACTACACGTATTAATTAAACCGGTCCAATTGTGATCATGAAAATCATATGCAAGACGTTTGAATTTACAACTCTTATCATGCTTCGTTTTTTAGCATTATATAATTAAGTATATTATTACGTTGCATAGTTGGCGGGTGAGGGCTCGTGAGCCTGCAAACTTCAACTTCAACTTCATTGGTTTCTTTCAATTGCATGGTGCACTAGGATTGGCGTTTTGCTTGAGTTTCTCATGCGTTTTACACTTCTCTTTCCACCATCCAAAGTCGGCAAAGGTGGTTCTGCAGCAACCTACACTTTTTATAGTACAAGGAAGTGGACACAAGATTCTCCATCTGAGTGGAGAAATATGAAAGAAATGATGCAAGTTTGATGACCGTTGGAATAGTTAATAAGGCATTAGCAACAACTTTATTTTTATTTAAGGTACTTTTGATGTTTTATATCTTATAATTTTCTAGTAGAATAACGATTATGATTCATTTCCTATCTTGTAATTCAACATGAATTAAGTCTCGATAAGTTGTGTTCTTTCGTTATGCAGTCGTCTTGACAAATTATGGTATTTTCTTTATTTTAGTCAATGGAATATGTAAATTTCTAATCAATTTTTATTTTTTCTTGCCCTTTGCATTATTATTTAGGCTAAATTTGCCACAAAAATCTCAAAACATAAGATCGAATGTGTTTGAAATAACTATATGCAAGAAATTATTGGAAAGCAATTGTTTTCTTCTTTTCCATTTTACCAAAAGTTTAACATACTGTAATATTCTAAAACAAACAATCCAACTTTATAATATCATCTAAATGAAATGAAATGTAAAAAGTAGACATAAACATCAAAGCCACTTCAATTATTGATCGATGAAGTAGTTGAAAAGGATGTGTATGGCATTTAAACGTGGATTAAAATTCATCACGTGTAGAAAAAACACAGCCCATGCATGCCTCAATCAAATTATAGTTATCGGCAGTGGCGAAGCTACAGAGGGACTGGGAGGGGCGGCCGCCCCTCCCCTCGCCGGAAATTAAGCCCATGAACGTGGTTCCGCCCCTCTGGTCTCGTCGGAATCAATGGCTGCACTGCAGTCTGCAAATCGGTTTCTGCTGCTGCACAGCAGCAGCTTAGCTGCTATTGTAATTATATTTTTTTTAAATCCCTCAAATGAAACGGCATCGTTTCATTTAGTATTGAAGAAACAAAAATCCTCCTTAAACAAACGACGTCGTTTCGTTAATTGATTAAAAAAATAGAAAATTTTAAAAGGGACCACTGTCCCGTGCCTTCCATTTTTCAAAGCACACTTTCACTTTTTGAAAGCCAAACCCTTTTTAGCCAATCATAATACCCGTGCCCCCCCAAATCCCAGCAGCTTTCAGCGCCCTCCCTCTCCGTCCCGTTCCGTTGTCTCTTGTTCCTCCTTCAAGCCGAGCCAGCAGCCAGGCTCCAGCAGAGCAGCCAACCTGTTGGGTTGGTTTTCCACTTCTCTCTCAATTTTAGGTAAATTTTTTAACTTTCTAATTTATATTATCCCTAACCCTAATTGATTAATTAATACAAAATTTTAGTTAATTAATATAGAATCTTAGAGTAATACACAAATATAGTTATTGATTTTTGATTTTTGCATATAAATATGAATCATATGAATGATTATTGATGAATGAAATTATTGTCTAGAGTAAAAATTGAATTCTTGATTATTGATATTAATTTATTTATTGAATTTTTGTGTATTAAATTATTTATATGAATATTGGTATTGATTAATTGAATTGTTGGTTTAATTAGTTAGTACTCATATTGACTATAGTATAGCTTACTCTAGAATTAAGAGTCTAAGACTTTTTTTTTTCTTTTCCATATACAGTTAAACAATGGAACGGTATTATAAGAAACAGTGCTTAAATCCTCCTTCAAATATTTCGGGTAGTCTTTCTTCGAATATTCCGAGTACTCCTTCGAATATTCCAAATATTCCTTCTTCGAGTATTCCGCGTAGTTCCCAACAAAGTGAGGTCACTGAGTTGGATGAAATACTGGCTAATCTTCCTGTGGACCCTGGACATAGACGTCGAATGCTTGATTATCCACCTAATTATCGTGAAGCAATTCGTCGACACTATCTCCAAAATAATCCTTGTCAACCTAAAGATTACATCATGCCCAGAAAAGTTAGCAACAATCGATGTTTTGTCACCCGTTGGTTTGATAATTTTAAGTGGTTGGAGTATAGTATAATAAAAGATGCCGCATTTTGCCGTTATTGCTATCTATTCAAGTGTGATTTTGATAAAGAGGGAAATGCCGGAAGTGATGTCTTCACTGAGATTGGGTTTACAAATTGGAGGAAAGGACTCGAAAATTTTCGAGATCATGAGGGAGGTATTGGAAGTCTTCATAATAAAGCTTTACAACAAGCTAGAGATTTGATGACGCAAAAGCAACATATTGAAACCTTTGTGATTAAGCAAACCGATGAAGCTCGCATTAATTATCGCACTTTATTGCGTGGCGCACTTGATTGCACAAGATGGTTGTTGCAACAAGGTTTGCCTTTTCGTGGCCATGATGAATCGTTCAACTCAAGCAATAGGGGTAATTATTTGGAGCTTATGCAATTTCTTGCCGATCATAATGAGAAAGTTAGGAAGGTTGTGTTTGAGAATGCTCCCAAGAATCTCAAGTATACTTCTTCCGATATTCAAAAGGATCTTGTTCATGCTTGTGCTATTGAAACTATTAATGCAATCACTAAAGATATGGAAGGTACATTTTTTTCTCTCTTGGTTGATGGATCACGTGATGCTTCGACTAAAGAGCAAATGGCGGTGGTATTGCGTTATGTGAACAAAAAAGGAGAAGCAATTGAAAAGTTTTTGGGTGTTCAACATGTCTCCTCTACAACTAGTAGCTCACTTGAAGAGGCCATTGAGAGATTGTTTGCTACAACAAATTTGAGTATGTCCATGTTACGGGGACAAGGCTATGATGGAGCCAGTAATATGAGAGGTGAGTTAAATGGTCTTAAAACAAAGATTTTGAACAAATACCCTCAAGCATTTTACATTCATTGTTTTGCACACCAACTTCAACTAGCTCTTGTATTCGTGGCAAAGGAAAATGAGGATGTTGCCAATTTCTTCATCAATGCTAGTAGTTTGGTGAATCTTATTGGATCATCGTGTAAGCGTCGTGATGCATTTAGAGAGAAACAACAAGAACAAATTCAGAAAGCTCTTGATCTTGGTAATCTTGAAACGGGGAAAGGGTTAAATCAAGAAAGTAGTCTCATGCGTCCATGTGATACACGGTGGAACTCACATTATGGTACTATAGTTAGTATTATTGTTATGTTTGAAGCTGTGGTGGAGGTGGTTGAATGGATTAAAAGTGATCGCAACCAAGATAATCTCGGTGAAGCAACTAGGTTATTCAAAGACATACAAACTTTTGATTTTGTGTTTCACCTTTTCTTGATGAGACTTATATTGGGAATTACAAATGAGTTATCACAAGCATTGCAAAAGAAAGATCAAGATATTGTGAATGCGATGGCGTTAGTGGAAGTATGCAAGCAAAGACTACAATCCTTGAGAGATGATGACTTTGGGGACTTGTTTCATGATGTAGAAAAGTTTTGTGAGGAGCATGATATTATCGTTCCTAACATAGAGGATTTGCATTTCGTACCTGGAAAATCAAGGCGCAAAGCTCCAAAAATCACAAACTTCCATTACTATCGTGTGGACCTCTATTTTCAAGTCCTTGATATGCAACTAAAGGAATTGAATGATCGCTTCAATGAGGTAAACACCGAGTTGCTTCTTTGTATGGCATGTTTGAGTCCGGTGAATAATTTTGCATCTTTTGACAAAGCAAAAATTGTTCGTTTGGCCCAACTTTATCCTCAAGATTTTGATCGTATGGACCTCATGAATCTTCCAATTCAACTTGACAATTACATTCATGATATGAAGATGCATAGTGAGTTTTCATCATTGAGAGGAATTAGTGATCTTGCAAAAGAGTTAGTGAAGACCAGGAGGTGTGAAAGCTATATATTAGTGTATAAGCTTCTTACATTGGCTTTGGTGTTACCGGTTGCAACCGCTTCGGTGGAGAGAGCTTTTTCTGCTATGAAGATTGTGAAAACACCATTGCGTAACAAAATGGGAGATCAATGGTTGAGTGATAGCATGGTTGTTTACATTGAGAAAGATGTATTTGCTTTTATTGATAATGAGCTTATTATGCGACGTTTTCATGACATGAAACCTCGCCGGCAACAATTGTAATTTGTTTGTATTGATTAATTATGGAAGACATTACTATATAAAAAGATTTAGTTGTTGCCATTTTTCTTTAACCTTGTACTCTTTTAAGTTCGCCCCTCCCCCCGAGAAATCCTAGCTTCGCCACTGGTTATCGGTGCCCCTAAGCCTAACTTGAGTTCCACCGGACAATGAGATGCATGCTTTTAGAGGAGTTCGCATCCACTTAACGAAAAGATGAAAAGAGTTGGCCTAATTTGGCGTGAGTTTTTTCCCACATCGATAAACGAGGGATGTATAGAGGTATAGCCAACTGGAAAAGAAAAAGTACATTGTGCGTATATAGCCAACTTGTTCCACTTAATTTTTGTTTTGGAAGTGATTAGTGCTAATTAAATTGCAACTGGTTGTGAATCATGCAGAGTATTGGATTTGTCTCCTACTGTTTAATTTATTATAATTAGATACTTTAATTTTAATTTGGGGGTGTTTTGTACATAACATAAAGGCTGCGCTTATATTAGAAAAAGGAATATACTTGGCTGCTGAAGGTTCAGCAGGAACTCTTGCTTACACCCAATCCCGGGTGGACACGTGCAGCCAAGCAGCATTCTTAGAAAAATATACCACAAGTTGGATTTTACAATTAAAATTGTACTTTTTATTTGAGCAATATTTTAATTTAATATAAATTGTTTTGAGAGAGGTTTGGCTTTCAGTGTAACTAAGAGAGCACATTGCTCTAGCTAATTAGTTATGCTTAAGTCTGCAATTTTTTAGATATACATAAAGTTTACACACATAAAAATTCAGAGCAGCTTATATCGACTAAATGAATTCATTGCGGCAAGGCTTTGTTGCTCAAATAATTAGGAGAGCGTTCACCATGCAACCGAGGTTTTGAAATTCCGAGTTGATATGTGATCATAGATTATATTTTAGTTTCTACTGTATATAAATAATTTGATTATTGGGTGTTTCTCACTAACATTACAGTTCTCAGGGAACTGCAATAATTAAGTATATTTTGAAATTAACTTTGTTGCCAAAGGAGTGAAAATGAATGTGGTAGCAAAGATCCGCCATCTTCGATCTTGACAATTTGTACCTACAAAACAATAAGCACCTTTGATCAAGGCTAAAGCCACATGCGTGCCCACGAGGTTGGTTAGGAGGGTTGGCCAAGGGATCTTCGATGTCTAAGTTAGTGTCTCTGAAAAGAGTGAGTATTTAGGGCTTGTATGCGTAGCAAAAGCTCATCGGAAAATGGTGTAAGTGGAGTATTTATAAGGAGGTGACTGACCATGGTAGGATTTTGCACTACACATGGCAGCTTCCAATTGGCCAAGGTGTGTCGTCCGTAAGATGAATGAGGAAAAAATAATCCCGAAGATATTAATAAGGAAATAGTATCTTGGGTTGATGTGGTAAGTATCCTTGATTAATTGTGATGAGAATTCTTTACTTGTTTGAGTTGATCTTCAATCAGGAATGTATAAGAGATAGTATTTGGTGATTAATTATATCTTTAAAGCCTTGAATTTTCCATGCCACGAGTAGGAGATCCGGAGCTTGCTAATATTGTAGTTAGCTGCTCAAGCCTTGAACTATGCGTGGGAATTATTGTGAACCATGCCCATTTAATGAGGACAATTTTGTCTTCTTTGGAAAAAAGTTCATGTGTTGTCTTAAAAAATTTTGAGATTATTTTTGGCTCCACAATGAAGTAGAGGCTTATAGTTTATAACAGTACACATCATGTTGCACATGCATAGTTGACTCACCCCTCACTCTCTATAAACGTAGGCTTGTTTCAGACTCCAGAAATCAATCAGCAAAATACACGCCATATACACATGCTAAAAGAGTAATAGATAGAGAGAGATGGGAAACATGAAGTGCATAAAGAGATCCAACTCCAACCCCATCATCATCCTGGTTCCATATCCAGCACAAGGACATGTCACTCCCATGCTTAAATTAGCCTCAGCCTTCCTCAGCCAAGGCTTCAAGCCAGTGATGGTCACTCCGGACTATATTCACCACCAGATAGTCCGGAAAGTCGAACCGAAAGACAAGATTTTGCGCATGCCAATCCCAGATGGATTGGACAAGGACACCGCGAGGGACTTCTTTGCCATTGAGAAGGCCATGGAGAACAACATGGCAAACCCGCTAGAGAGGCTTATTCATCAGCTTGATGATAAGGATGGTGATGAAGTTGTGTGCGTAGTTGTTGATTTGTTGGCATCATGGGCTATAGATGTAGCCAGTAGATGCGGGGTAGCCTGTGCTGGGTTTTGGCCTGCTATGCATGCCACATATCGCTTGATCACTGCAATTCCAGACATGCTAAGGACAGGTCTCATTTCTGCTGATACAGGTTAGTTGTTGATAATATTTTCTAGTATATGCATGAGATCATCATCTACGTCTTCATTTGCCTTTTTTAGTCTCCCTCTTTTGGTTTCTTTAATGGCATATCAACTTACATAACATAACTACACCACCGTCGTAACATTCCGTGTCAATGATACATTGATATGTGAACAAAATTGAGATATAACATAGAATGTCACGATGACAGTATACTCATACCATAAAAAAACTCCTTTGTTCAGTAGTATCTTCTAAGTTCTCATTTCATATCTATAAAACTGTATTGTTGTTGGTACCAACTTAGTCATTATCTAAAAGATTATTTGGAATTAATGTGTTCTAGGTGTTGTAAGAGATGGGATAACTAAACAATATTGTTTGACTCCTTACATAGTGTGCATTTATTTTTATTTACAAATTAATCGTAGTATAACGCATGTATAAAATTATCAATATATATATATATATATATATATGTGTGTGTGTCAAATTTTCATTTGTCTGTCAAAAGTCGAGTATTTCTTATGGACATAATTTTTTTTAAACATTTATTATTATTATTATTAATGAGAGAAGAGAGTTAGAAACTCTTACAATAACTTAGGGTGTGGCGGAGTTTGAAATCTAATACCTATTCATTAAGATATTAGATCACATACATTATTTATTTATTAATAAAAAAATTTGTATGATGGTATTTATGACTAGACATTTCATAGTGTACTTTGAAGCAGGCAAGTGGATCACATCTTAATCTCTACTAGCCTTCATGCACGCGCTCACTCGAGTGCGGAAGACATTTTTTAAATCACGAAGTGCTACGCGCGACTTATGTCTTTAAAATGTATTTATATGTGTAAATTGACAAAAGGAAAGTCAAATATTTAAAGTAAATGAATAATCTTAGACCATGCTAGAAGAAACCCCTCATAAACAAATTAAAGTAGCTGAATTCACATAATAAAATCGATCTCTATAGAATTTACATTAAAAATACAGAAAATAATATTTAATAAACAATTGATTGAATCACATTATTGCTAGCCCATTGTAAGGCTAAGCCCACCCCCTCTCCCTTAGTATAGATAATATCGTTTGTTAAAAAAAAATCATTTGACAACTATTTTAATCACATTATTATCCGCGTGCGAAAGATCTTTTTTTATAACCGGCATTACATGCCTCTTAAGATGTTTTGAAAGTGTTTAAAAATAGAGAAAATAGTATTTAATAAACAACTGATTGAATCACATTATCGCTTGCCCATTGTGAGGCTAAGCCCACCCCGCCCCCTAGATAATATCGTTTGTTAAAAAAAAAAAAATCATTTAACAACTAATTTAATCACATTATTATCCGCGTGTGAAAGAAATTTTTTATAACCAGCATTACACGCCTCTTAAGATGTTTTGAACGTGTTTTTTAAATAAATAACTGTTTGAATCACATTATTGCAAGCTTATTATGAGGTACTAATTAAAAAAAAAAAACACAAAAAATTAATTATTAACAAACCACTATTAAAATGATGAAAATACCCCTGCATTATTTGATGCATTATTTTGGGATGCCTTTGAAGTTTTTTGTCTTGGGGGCATTTTTGTCCAAATATTTTTGTTGAAGCTTGGTGACACCAAAAACACTATTCACGCATGCAGAAGACATTTTTTGAATCATGGCATGCTACGCGTGACTTACACGTTTTAAATGTATTTATATGCGTAAATTGACAAAAGGAAAGTAAAATATTTGAAGTAAATGAATAATCTTAGATCATACTAGAAGAAACCCCTCATAAATCAATTAAAGCAGCTGAATTCATATAATAAAATTGGTCTCTATAGAATTTACATTAAGAATAGATAAAATAATATTTAATAAACAATTGATTGAATCACATTATTGCTAGCCCATTGTGAGGCTAAGCCCATCCCCTCCCCCTTAGTGTAGATAATATTGCTTGTTAAAAAAAACAATCATTTGACAACTAATTTAATCACATTATTATCTGTGTGCTAAAGACGTTTTTTGTAACCGGCATTACATGCCTCTTAAGATGTTTTGAACGTATTTAAAAATAGAGAAAATAATATTTAATAAACAACTGATTGAATCACATTATTGCTTAGCCCATTCTGAGGCTAAGCCCACCCCTCCCCTTAGTGTAGATAATATCGTTTGTTAAAAAAAAAAAACAAGCATTTGACAACTAATTTAGTCACATTATTATCCGCGTGCGAAATGCCTTTTTTATAACCGGCATTACACGCCTCTTAAGATGTTTTGAACGTGTTTAAAAATAGAGTAATTGAATCACATTATTGCTAGCCTATTGTGAGGTACTAATTAATAAAAAAAAAGCACAAAAAATTAATTATTAAAAAAAATATTAAAATGATAAAAATACCCCTGCATTATTTTGGGATGCCTTTGAAGTTTTTTTTTGTCTTGGGGGTATTTTTGTTGGAGCTTGGTGACACCAAAAACACTATTCACATTTTGTGTTGGCTTTATATATAAGATTACGATCAATAATTTTATAGTACATGTAGGCATTATTCTAATTAGGAGCAACAAGGGGTACATGTTTTTCAGTTACACACTAAAGAAAATTGAGGTTCCACTATAAAATCAATTGGCAATATGATGAGTAACTCAACCTTTTATAAGCTCTTCCAAGGTCCATTCTCTTATCAATGTGGGATTCATTATCAACACGTCCCCTCATGTGTGGCGAATTTTCAAACCTAACACGTGGACAACACAAACAGGATGATGTGGAGCGCGTGTGGCCGTTGAGCTTCACACGTGGGACAACCTTGCTCTGATACCTTGAAGAAAATTGAGGTTCCACCATAAAACCAATTGGCAATATAGGGAGTAATCCAACCTCTTATAAGCTTTTGCAAGGTCCCTCCTCTCATCAATGTGAGATTCATTTTCAAAAAACATTCGTGTAGATATATTGAAGTAAGCAAGTTGAAAACCACCACGGGTGGCCCAGTTGTGTGGATGAATTTTAGGTCTGTATTCCACACGGCACGCTCTGGGTTCGATTCCTGGTGTTAGTGAATCGCACAATAGTGGTTAGGAGAAGACTGAAATGTCTTTGTGAGTCTTTTCGGCATTTAGAAAAGTAAACTGCCATTATGAAGCCATCAGATCTCATTTTCAAGAAAAAAAAAAATTAAATAAGCAAGTCGGACAAAGTACGGTTGAGTATTATTGTTGTTAGGGTTCCATCCATATATGTCTTCCCAAAATGTTGTAGCCGTAAATTATTGATAAAAGTTTGAAATTAATGTTTTATTTTAAGCTTGAATACACTAAAGGCATATGAACTTCACTACCATCCAACGTGTATGAATTAGTTGAACATGACATTTTTGTAATTTAAAGATGGAGCAGTACTTTGATCCAAGACTAAAAATCTAAGCTGTTATTGGATTTAGTCTGATGGTCTTATTTTTCAATTTTAATTAAAGTTTTTATTTATTTATGCATCTTTACTCAAATATTTAATTTGAATAGTTAAATATGAAAATCTAATCACTTTCAACGAAAAATAGTTAAAAGAAAATTTACATATCATATTTTATATATATATATATAATACTAAATCATAGGTTTATAAAATATATTTCATCTGTGATAGAGGTATATAAGAAAATAAATAAAATTTAATCTACCTATCATCCATTAAAATAATTCAAATAAATTTCATCGTCCACACATTTATAAATTCATATACATGATGATATATATTGTACCTAAAGCAAATGTAACAGTCCGTTCCGAACTAAGGAATATATTAGTTATGAAATGACGTTTTTACCCTTGCAGGGGTGTGAGAATGGTTAAGTTGGATTAATGTTTTTATGTAGGGGTACCTATATATTTATTTTATTTTATTTTATTTTATGTGGATGGGATTGGATGAGAAGTATATACACACACATACACACAGCACGTGTGCAGCCCTTCCCCTTTTCCCCATCACCTTCTCCTTCCTCTTCTCGAACTCTCTATCATTTTCCCCTACAAACTTACGGACACCCTTATTCCTTTTGATTTGGTCACGGATCAAAGCCCTAAATACCATATTTGGAACCCTGGTGACCTGGTGAGTACAACCATACTCTTAGTTTGAGTTTAGACCCGCGGAAACCCCAGAAACCGTGAAGTACCGCGAAAGGTACTGTTCTTGCACTAAAAAACCGTGGTGTTTCAGCTTATTTTGAGATCATAGGAAGGTTTAGAATCGTCTTGTGATGCTCGGAGGACAAAATTGAGGAACTTTGGACGTCGGGATCACTGGTTTGGGAGTTGGCCGAAAATTGTGATTTTGCTCCAGCGAGATTCAAGCGGATTTTGGGCTTAAAACAGGTATAAATCTCTTCCCCTTGTCCTAAGGAACATTTTGGTGTAAATTTCGTGAAATTTGGTTGAAAAATGAGCTAGAAATCAAAGTTTGAAAAATTACCCAGTTTCCGGCGACGCAGCGGTGCCGATGCCGGTCGCCGGCGAACTGAGGTTGAAGGTGACGGAATATTCTGTCAAAGTTGACAGAATATTCCTAACAGAGGGTAACGGCATCAGTTAACCTTAACGGAATATTCTAGGGATTTAACGGAATATTCCTTAACGGCGTTAGGGTTTCCGTCAGTGTGCACGGGGCGTGGCCGCGTGTGGGCGGTGCATGTTGCCGTGCCTTGGTCGGCGCGTGAGGGCGCGTGGGACTTCCAAAAATTATTTTAAAAATATGAGGGTGTTCGTGGGATTGAGTAGAGCATGTTGGTATATTCAAACACCCCAATTGAGCAATGTATGTGAAGTTATTATCTGATTTGGGTTATGTGCGTAATTAACGGTTATATAGTTGTTTCGCATTTAGGTGAGACGTATCCTGAGGACGAGCGCAGCCACGCGAGGCTCGAGGACTGCGACCCGTCTACTTATCAGTGAGTGGGCTTTGGTTTTCAGTATATATATTTGATTGATTCTCAGAAATACGTTTTAAAATGATTTTATGAAATTGAATGCCATGTCGAATGCCATATATATTTATTGCTATGTTTATATGATTATATGTTGAGGCACTGCAGGCGCCAGGTAAGTCAGGTAAGTATGTACCTTTGATATGATGATTGTGGTGATATCGATGAGATTAGAATATGGCTCATTTACCTGCACATCGGGGTTTGTGCCGCCAGGGTAGGGCTTAGCTTTCACGTGATCGTTCACCTTCCACATCGTACGCTCACCTTGGATCCAAAGCAGGTGTCAGCCTGTCGTACAGACCACACTAGGTGGTTCTGACTTGTAGGTGACTTGCGATTCGTCGCCAGCCTTCACGTGATTGTAGCACAGAGCGTTATATATATACCCAGCTTGACGTACAGACCATATTAGGTGGTTCCGTCATGGGTGCAGGTTCTTGATTGAGAGATGAATTGAGGATTTGGTTGATGAGCCATAGATTCAGCCGTACACGTCACTAAAGGTGACTCCGGCTGACTGATTTATATTGCCGGCATGATTTGAGTTGGGATGTCACCTGATTGTTTTGA
The DNA here is from genome assembly GCA_024362995.1 of Heteromeles arbutifolia. NCBI lineage: Eukaryota > Viridiplantae > Streptophyta > Magnoliopsida > Rosales > Rosaceae > Heteromeles > Heteromeles arbutifolia. The sequence continues at coordinate 9,803,325 of JANCRC010000012.1, read as the reverse complement.
TGTTACTTGATGCATGCTTATTGCTGATTATGGTTCATTCAATAATGGCATTAGTTGAATGATGATTTTCCAGTATTAGTACATATATATATTTTCTGGGAAGTATACATGTTTTACAGAGAGGGGTTACAACTTTTATATCGAAGTGTTTTGGTAAAGTTTTGTTTTTGCCCATTCACACTTTTGTTTTGCGCCCCTCCAGGTATTAGATAGCGTTGGTGGCAAGCGAGGTTTCAAGGCATATCTGACAGTACACTATCTATGTAAATATTCTGGCTTTCCTGTTTATGTCTTTCTGGACTGCACCCAGGATGCTCGAACTTTGTAAATTATGTTGTTAACTTTCACACTCTTTTATGCTCTTGTATCTCTAGTTGTGTTATTCTAGTACTTCTTATCTATATTTATTCTTCCGCACTGCGCACATGGCTTCGTCATGCTCACGTGACGGCCAGCACGTCCCGATGTTTGAGTCGGGGTGTATCAGTTTGGTATCAGAGCCTAGGTTTGGCAGTCCTGTGTACTTAGTGAATATTCTAACTATTTTGGTGTCTTCTGTCAGAATTATGCCGCCTCGACGTGTGCCACGTCCGATTTCTAAGCCTAGTTTCCCTGATATAGCTCAATTAGGGGAAGTTATCGCTAATGCTATTCAGTTGACGTTTCGACCTCTCCAGAGGACTCATCTGGAAACTATTTATAATTTGAAGTTGAATACTTTTGTGGGTAATGAAGGGCACGAGGGTGCTGAGAAGTGGTTGAATCATGTTGGTAGGACCTTTAGATTGATGCAGAGTCAGGGGAGTTTACTTGCAGACAGGTGGGTTGAGATGGTCTCGTGGTTTTTGGGTAAAGAACCAGCGTCTTGGTAGGAACAGTTGGCTGAGGAGTTGTCTTGAGAGGAAGCTGCAGACTGGGAGATATTTAAGCAGTTGTTCCATAAGAGATTCATTACTCCCGCGTACATCGATAGTAAGAAACAGGAGTTTACAAGTTTGAAGCAAAATAAGATGTCTGCTAACGAGTACTACAGGAAGTTTACAAACTTGTCTAGATATCACCCTGAGGTGGCAATGAATCCAGCGGAGATGCTTCGTCGATTCAAGTTGGGTACTCATAAGAAGTGGTGTACTTTGGCTACCAGGATTCCCTGTTCGACCTATCATGAGTTTTATGAGATTCTGCTGCAGATTAAAGATTATGAGAACTTGCCGAGTGACAGTGATGAAGAAGAAAAAGACGATTCCAAGAAGAATGATAAAGGTAAAGGTATGGTATCACAGGGGCCTAGAAAGACGCAAAGTTTTAAAAAGAGTGTGACTAGTTCGAGTTCATCCAGTGGAGGATTTAGTTCCACCGGCCAGCGCAGATGTGGTAGATTTGCTGGTGGGTCTCGTTTTCAGAGGCAGCTGGATGTTAGTGGTTCTGGTGGTTCAGGAGTTCCTTTTTGTCGGAGCTGTAATAGCCGACATGCAGGCGAGTGTAGGCAGGGTATTTGAGGATGTTTTACCTGTGGACAGTCTGGTCATCGAACAACTAATTGTCCACAGAGTCAGCAGAGGCCACCGATGCCTTCCTTCCCAGCACCAGTGCCGAGTCAGCAGGCTCCAGCATCGAGTGGTTATGGTCAGCCGAGTCGGGGGAGCACTTATCATTATCAGGGTGATGTTGTGCCTTATCCAGCAGCACCGTATCCCTATTCTCAGGATCCCTATTATTCCAGTGGCTATCAGAGTGGATATCCTCAGTATTCTGAAGGACATGCTCCGTATCCCCCTATTCAGTATGTAGATCACAGTGGTATTCAGGTGTGCAGCCGCAGCAATGTGAAGTTACCTCGAGCAGCGCGGGTACTTCAAGACAGTCTAGTCATTTGGGACAGAGTCGTGGTACACCTGGGCGTAGTGGCCAGTCTAGCAGAAGTCGTGGGGGACGTCAGCAGACCTAGGGACGTGTTCATAATCTTTCAGTGCAGGACGCTCAGAACAACCCTGATTTGATAATGGGTACGTTAAATGTTCTTGGACATTTTGCTAAAGTATTGATTGACTGTGGTGCTACCCATTCGATTATTTCTCATACATTTGCTCAATTGACGCAACCTAATCTCACACCTCTTGGTTATGAGATAGAGTTTTCTATGCCTAGAGGTGAGACGTGCCAGGTAGGGTGGATGTATCCAGGATGCCCTGTGTTAGTGGAGGATGTAGTTATGCCCGCTAACCTTATTTCGTTAGATCTTGCTGAATTTAATGTTATTTTGGGCACTGATTGGTACATTATAATCGAGCTAACATTGATTGTTATGGGAAGAAAGTTACATTTCTACGACCGGGCTTACCGGTGGTTACATTTGTTGGTGAGCCTAGTGGCGTCAGGCATGGTATTATTTGAGCGGTGAGAGCCAAGAAGTTGTTACAGAAGGGTTGTCAGGGGTATCTGGCACATGTGGTACTGAATGATGAAGTTGCTAGCAGAGTGGAGGATGTTAGAGTGGTTAGACATTTTCCAGACGTTTTTCCTGATGATTTGCCGAGGTTGCCGCCAGATCGAGACGTTAAGTTCACCATTGATTTATTGCCAGGTACTGACCCTATATCTTTGACTCCCTATCGAATGGCTCCTGCAGAATTAAAGGAATTGAAAATTTAGCTGCAAGAATTGTTAGATAAAGGTTTTATTCAGCCTAGTACTTCACCCTGGGGAGCTCCAGTTTTATTTGTAAGGAAGAATGATGGTACTTTGAGGCTGTGCATAGACTATCGGCAGCTGAATCGGGTAACGATTAAAAATCGTTATCTATTACCGCGTATTGATGATCTGTTTGATCAGCTGCAAGGAGCTTGTGTGTTTTCGAAGATTGACTTGAGGTCTGGGTATTATCAGCTGAAGATTAGGAATGATGATGTTCCTAAGACGGTGTTTCGAACCCGTTATGGTCATTATGAGTTTTTGGTAATGCCATTTGGGTTGACTAACGCACAAGCTGCTTTCATGGATATGATGAACAGAGTGTTTAAGCAGTATTTAGACTGATTTGTCATTATTTTTATCTAAAGCAGAGCATGTGCGACATCTTAGTTTGGTGCTGAAAAGGTTGAGGGAGTGTAAACTTTATGCTAAGTTCAGTAAATGCCAATTCTGGTTGAATCAGGTGGCATTTTTGGGACATGTCGTTTCAGCTCAGGGTATACAAGTGGATCCCCAGAAAGTGGCAACAATAGAGAATTGGGAGCAACCACAAACTGTCTCGGAGGTACGTAGTTTCTTGGGTTTAGCGGGGTATTACAGACGTTTTGTTCAGGATTTTTCAGAGATTGCTTTGCCACTTACTAAGTTAACAAGGAAAAATGTTAAACTTGAGTGGGATGATAGTTGTAAGCGGAGTTTCCAGTAGCTGAAATATTGTTTTACTCAGGCACCAGTGTTGGCACTTCCTGACGACAGTGGTAATTTCGAGATTTATAGTGATGCTTCATTAAATGGTTTGGGTTGTGTGTTGATGCAGCATGGCAGAGTGATTGCATATGCCTCGAGACAATTAAAACAACATGAAAGGAATTATCCTACTCATGATTTGGAGTTAGCGGCAATTGTTTTTGCATTGAAAATCTGAAGGCATTACCTCTATGGTGAGAAATGTAAGATTTTCACAGACCATAAAAGTCTCCAGTATTTGTTTACCCAGAGGGATTTGAATCTTCGTCAGCGGAGGTGGATTGAACTACTGAGTGATTATGATTGCACGATTGAATACCATCCAGGTCGCGCAAATGTCGTAGCTGATGCACTTAGCCGGAAATCTCAAGGCAGGATTAATGCTATTCACGCGAGCCAGGTTCCTCTTCTGGCAGAGTTAAGATCGACTGGAGTGAAGCTAGTTATAGAAGAATCAGAGGATAATGATTGGGAAACCGCTATACTTGCTCATTTTCAAGTTAGGCCAATCTTGATTAATCGGATACTTGAGGCACAGATGGAAGATGACGAGGTTCAAGAATTAATTCAATTAAGGAATGATGGGAAAAAGAAAGATCTTCGGATTCGGGAGACTGATGGCATGCTTATGCAAGAAGGTAGGATGTACGTGCTGAATAATGCAGTGTTAAAGAAAGCTATTCTCAATGAGGTGCACATTTCAGCTTATGCTATGCATCCGGGAAGCACAAAGATGTATCATACCATTCGACCATTTTATTATTGGCCAGGTATGAAAAGAGAAATTGCTGAATACGTGAGTAGATGTATTATTTGTCAGCAAGTTAAAGCCGAGAGAAAGAAACCATTTGGACGGATGCAGCCCATTCCTATTCCACAGTGGAAGTGGGAAGACATTACCATGGATTTTGTGTATAAGCTTCCTCGTACAAGGAATGGTTATGATGGAGTTTGGGTGATTGTTGATCGACTTACTAAATCAGCACATTTCATCCCAATTCGAGAGAAGTTTTCTTTAAATCGGCTAGCTGAACTTTTTATCTCGAAGATTGTTAAGTATCATGGCGTGCCTGTTAGCATTGTGCCAGATCGAGATCCGAGGTTCACTTCTAAATTCTGGACGACATTTCAAGAGGCTCTGGGTTCGAGATTATTGTAAAGTACTGCATATCATCCTCAAACTGACGGACAGTCTGAGAGGACAATTTAGACATTAGAGGATATGTTGAGGTCTTTTGTTTTGCAGTTTGGTGATGCATGGCATACGCGCTTGGATCTGATGGAATTTACTTATAATAATAGTTATCACTCGAGTATTGGTATGTCCCCATTCGAGGCTTTGTATGGTAAAGCTTGCCGGACACCCTTGTGTTGGTCTGAGGTCGGAGAAAGAATTCTAGAAGGCCCAGAGATAGTGGATGAGACTACAGAGAATATTTAGGTGATTAAATCTAACCTGAAAGCAGCCCAAGATCGTCAAAAGAGTTTAACTGATCGACATGTTACTGATCGGCCTTATAATATGGGCGATTGGGTTTTCTTGAAGTTATCACCTTGGAATGGTGTTGTGAGGTTTGGTAAGAAAGGGAAATTAAGTCCCAGGTATATCAAACCATATCAGATTTCTGAGCGGATTGGTGAAGTGGCTTATAGACTTGAGTTGCCTCAGGAGCTGTCTAGAGTGCATAATGTATTTCATATGTCGATGCTTTGCCATTACATTTCAGATCCATCACATGTTTTGCCTCCGCAGCAATTAGAAATCAATCCTGATTTGTCTTATGAGGAGGAGCCGGTCACTGTACTAGATTGGAAGGATAAGGTCTTAAGGAACAAGACAATGCGTCTCGTGAATGTTTTGTGGAAAAATCACTCAGTGGATGAGGCAACCTGGGAGACGGAAGAAATGATGAAAGAGTTGTACCCACGACTATTTTATGAGTTTTAATGGTTTGTACTTGTTGAGTAAATTTCGAGGACGAAATTTTATTAAGGTGGGTAGATTGTAACAGTCCGTTCCGAACTAAGGAATATATTAGTTATGAAATGACATTTTTAGCCTTACGAGGGTGTGAGAATGGTTAAGTTGGATTAATGTTTTTATGTAGGGGTACCTATATATTTATTTTATTTTATGTGGATGGGATTGGATGAGAAGTATATACACACACATACACACAGTACGTGTGCAACCCTTCCCATTTTCTCCGTCACCTTCTTCTTCATCTTCTCGAACTCTCTATCATTTTCCCCTGCAAACGTACGGACACCCTTATTCTTTTTGATCTAGTCACGGATCAAAGCCCTAAATACCATATTTGGAACCCTGGTGACCTGGTGAGTACAACCATACTCTTAGATTGAGTTTAGACCCACGGAAAGCCCAGAAACCGTGAAGTACCGTGAAGGGTACTGTTTATGCACTAAAAAACCGTGGTGTTTCAGCTTATTTTGAGATCATAGGAAGGTTTAGAATCGTCTTGTGATCCTCGAAGGACAAAATTAAGGAACTTTGGACGTCGAGATCACTGGTTTGGGAGTTGGCCGGAAATTGTGATTTTGCTCCGACGAGATTCAAGCGGATTTTGGGTTTAAAACAGATATAAATCTCTTCCCCTTGTCCTAAGGATCATTTTGGTGTAAATTTCGTGAAATTTGGTTGAAAAATGAGCTAGAAATCAAAGTTTGAAAAATTACCCAGTTTCCGGCGACGCAGCAGTGCCGATGCCGGTCGCCGGCGAACTGAGGTTGAAGGTGACGGAATATTCTGTCAAAGTTGACGGAATATTCCTAACGGAGGGTAACAGCATCAATTAACCTTAACGGAATATTCTAGGGATTTAACGGAATATTCCTTAACGGTGTTAAGGTTTCCGTCAATGTGCACGGCGCGTGGCCGCGCATGGGTGGCGCGTGTTGCCATGCCTTGGTCGGCCCGTGAGGGCGCGTGGGACTTCCAAAAATTATTTTAAAAATATGGGGGTGTTCGTGGGATTGAGTAGAGCATGTTGGTATATTCAAACACCCCAATTGAGCAATGTATGAGAAGTTATTATCTGATTTGGGTTATGTGCGTAATTAACGGTTATATAGTTGTTTCGCATTTAGGTGAGATGTATCCTGAGGACGAGCGCAGCCACGCGAGGCTCGAGGGCTACGACCCGTCTACTTATCAGTGAGTGGGCTTTTGTTTTCAGTATATATATATATATATATATATATATATATATATACACTTGATTGATTCCTAGAAATACGTTTTAAAATGATTTTATGAAATTGAATGCCATGTCGACTGCCATATATATATATATATATTTATTGCTATGTTTATATGATAATATGTTGAGGCACTGCAGGCGCCAGGTAAGTCAGGTAAGTATGTACCTTTGATATGATGATTGTGGTGATATCGATGAGATTAGAATATGGCTCATTTACCTGCACATCGGGGTTTGTGCCGCCAGAGTAGGGCATAGCTTTCACGTGATCATTCACCTCCCACATCGTACGCTCACCTTGGATCCAAGGCAGGTGCCAGCCTGTCGTACAGACCACACTAGATGGTTCCGACTCGTAGGTGACTTGCGATTTGTCGCCAGCCTTCACGTGATCGTAGCACAGAGCGTTATATATATACCCAGCTTGACGCACAGACCACATTAGGTGGTTCCGTCATGGGTGCAGGTTATTAATTGAGAGATGAATTGAGGATTTGGTTGAGGAGCCATAGATTCAGCCGTACAGGTCACTAGAGGTGACTCCGGCTGACTGATTTATATTGCCGGCATGATTTGATTTGGGATATCACCTGATTGTTTTGATGTTACTTGATGCATGCTTATTGCTGATTATGGTACATTCGATCATGGCATTAGTTGAATGATGATTTTCCAGTATTAGTACGTATATATATATTTTCTGGGAAGTATACATGTTTTATAGAGAGGGGTTACAACTTTTATATCGAAGTGTTTTGGTAAAGTTTTGTTTTTGGCCACTCACACTTTTGTTTTGCGCCCCTCCAGGTATTAGATAGCGTTGGTGGTAAGCGAGGTTTCAAGGCATATCTGACAGTACATTATCCATGTAAATATTCTGGCTTTCCTGTTTATGTCTTTCTGGACTGCACCTAGGATGCTCGAACTTTGTAAATTATGTTGTTAACTGTCACACTCTTTTATGCTCTTGTATCTCTAGTTGTGCTATTCTAGTACTTCTTATCTATATTTATTCTTCCGCACTACACAGATGGCTTCGTCACGCTCACGTGACGGCCAACACGTCCCGATGTTCGAGTCGGGGTGTGTCAGCAAATATTAGTTAACATAGTTAACCTAACCTATGAGGTAGAAGGAAAAAATCTTGATGCAGATTAGGAGTAGTAATAAGGAGAGACAATATTTAATTGTTCTATTTAATCTTAAAATTAAGTAATAAACAATCCTATAAATAAAGAGATATTTGTTACAAATAATAAAATAAATTGATGTGGATAATCAGTGAGTGGACCTAATCTATGGACTAAACTCAATATAATTCACAAAATTAGATTTATATAAGTTTATCCTTTAAGAGAAAAAGAAAAAAACTCAAGAATCATCTTCTTTTTTTCTATAGCATAACTTAACTGAAGTTTCTTCAAAACACTTACTCGAGCCAAAGCAAATGTATATGAAACAATTCTATACTAAATGATAATCAGACACATTCCAACATTGACGAAGCAAATTAATTTGGTTTTTGAACTTTTGGAATTAAGACATTAATGTGATACAAATTGTAACATTCCACATCGCCCAAGGGAGTGATCCTTAAATGTATATTCTCATCCATACTTAGCACGAGTCCTTTTGGGAGCTCACTGGCTTCGGGTTCCATAGGAACTCTGAAGTTAAGCGAGAAGGGGGCCAGAGCACTCTTAGGATGGGTGACCCACTGGAAAGTTGCTCGTGAGTTCCCAGAAACAAAACCTTAAGGGCGTGGTCGGGGCCCAAAGCGGATAATATCGTGCTACGGTGTTGGAGCGGGCCCGGGAAGTGATCCACCCCGGGCCGGGATGTGACACAAATAGTATTATAGACTTAAGGGTTCATTTAGAAGTACTTTTAAAATGATTGAAACCATTTTTGGTGAAAATGTTTTTAAAACCAATCCTTAGTAAAAACAAAGTAGGTCTTAGAAAAGCACTTGAAGTGTTTCATACAAGAAGCACATATTTGGTGTTTCACACAAGAAGCACATATTTGATGTTTCTTCCAAAAAGCGCGTAAAGTCCTTATGAAACCCAAAATCAATTTCACCAAAAGCCCCTTTAGTCATTTTAAAAGCACTTCCAAACGAGCCCTAAGACACTAATGTGTATATAATATAATATAATCTTGGCAGGATTTCCAAAACAACTAGGTGGTATATGCTTACCTAATCAGCCTGTGCTATCTACTGAAGAGCTGCCATGGTTGATTGGCACTCCAGCTGCAAGAAAAGCAAGATTCAGATTTTGGACTAGAACCTTAGAACGATTGAAAACGCTTCAATGGATACTTGTAAATCCTTTCCCAAATGAATACATCATCAGCGATGAACAACATCAACAACTCGGTGATCAATTGTTCAAGATCACCATAACCCAACATCTTCTTATTTTCCCAATTGTTCCTTTGAGTAAGCACACAACCTCTAAGAATCTTAGCTTTTGGGAAGAAGACACAAGCTGCTTAAACTGGCTAGACAAGCAAAACCCTAACACAGTTGTTTACATCTCTTACAGAAGTTGGGTTAATCTAATTGGAGAGGATAAGGTTAGAAGCTTGGCATTGGCACTAGAAGCTTTGGGAAAGCCATTCCTCTGGGTGCTTGGATCTTCATGGCTTGAAGGGTTGCTAATTGGGTACTTGGAAAGAGTGGCAAAACAAGGCAAAGTTGTGTCATGGGCCCCACAAATGGATGTCTTGCAACACAAGGCAGTGGGATGCTATCTCACACACTGTGGGTGGAATTCAACAATGGAGGCCATTCAGTGCCAGAAGCATCTCCTGTGCAATCTAGTGGCTGGGGACCAGTTTGTAAATTATGCATACATTGTGAAAGTGTGGAGGATTGGGGTGAGATTAAGTGGGTTTGGACAGAGAGATGTTGAGGAAGGATTGAGAATGGTGGTGGAGGAGGATGAGATGAGCAAAAGGATGAGGAAGCTAAATGAAAGGACTATGAGAGATGAGGATAATTTGAGAGTTGTGTCAAATCTCACTGCCTTCACTGATTAGCTTAAGATGTTTACACTTGGGTATTCTAATAATGGTGTTTATGACTATGGTTTCTAGAGTTTTTTTTAGCCAAAATGGTCCCTGAGATTTGCATAACACATCACTTTGGTCACTGAGATTGAAAATCAATAGAAATGATCCTTGAGATTGTCCACCATCCATTATTTTGGTCATTCCATTAAAAACTCCATTAAGTATTCTGGAGCTCTTGGCCAGAAGTTTGGGCAATTTTCAAAGTTTTGTAACTCAATCGTTTCTTAACCAAATTCAACTCATAATATATCAAAATGAAGATAGGAAAGTGTAGAACACGATTATACCATTTGGAAGCCCAATGGTTGCTGGAGATGGCCGAAAAATAGCCTGAAAGGTAACTGGTCCGCGAAAAAACTGGTAAACTCGCAGGAAACTGGGTAAAATTTAAACGTTCCTAACTTCTTCAATACTCAACGAAATTGAATGATTCAAAAACAAAAATCATACTTCGCGACGAGAAAAAGAGAATGGTATATTTCTTGATGGCTAACTCGCCGTGGGTTGGCCGGAAAATGGCTCGAAAGTGGCTGTCTTGGTCTCAAGTTAGCCACTTTCGAGACATTTTCCTGCCAAACCACGGAAAATTAGCCATCAAGAAAGGTACCATTATCTTCAACTCGTCGAGGAGTATGATTTTCGTATTTGAATCGCTGGATTTCGTTGAGTATTGAAGAAGTTATGAACGTTTAAAGTTTACCCAGTTTCCGGCCAGTTTTCCAGTTTTCCCGCGGACCAGTCACCTTTCAGGCTATTTTCCGGCCATCTCCGGCAACCATTGGGCTTCCAAATAGGTATAATCTTGTTCTACACTTTCCTATCTTCATTTTAATATATTATGGGTCGAATTTGGTTAAGAAACGATTGAGTTACGAAGGTTTGAAAATTGCCCAAACTTCCGGCCAAGAGCTTCGGGACACTTAACGGAGTTTTTAATGGAAGGACCAAAATAATGGATGATGGACAATCTCAGGGACCATTTTTATTGATTTTCAATCTCAGGAACCAAAGGGATGTGTTATGCAAATCTCATGGACCATTTTGGCTAAAAAGCCTTTTCTAGATTAATTATTCTATTTAGTTTTTATGTAATTTTGTTGAGAGATTTTGTTCAACACTAGTGGAATTTCATCCTAACAATGATAAAGAATTTGTATTATTTACAATTAAAATTTTCATTGTTAAGTTTTTTATATATAGTTGGTACCGTACTTTAAATAAGTTATAGTTTTTGGGGGGGGGGGGGGGAGATTCAAATTTGAGTGCATAGAAGAGCACTATCTGCTCTAGCAAAAGCAGCTACCCCTCGTCTACAATAATTAGGTTATAAGTCGTAATTAGTGGACTCCTTGGACGTCCTTAATCAAATTGATGAGAACTATTTTATCATAATCAACAACCAAAGTAAACAAAGCAAAACACCAAAGTAAATGAGAGACATTCACAAGCAAACAAGCAATACAAGAAGCTTCCCATTTTTTTTTCTTTTTGTAGTTTCACGTGTGACAAATCACATAAAATGCCACATAGATTGGCATGCAAATAAGTAAGAACACTATGGTAATTTATTTAGTAGAGATTAATTCATAAAAAGATACTAGCTAGGCGTAATGATACATGCATTTGGTGCGAGGGAGTCACTTGTAGAAGGAGAAATAAGGATGTGGATTAGAAAATTCTCCTCTTTAGTTGATAAAGAAAATTATTTTAATACATAGATGAATGTGAATGTAAACGTGAACATAACTACATTGACTATAGAAGATGTGTACCCACTTAGCATAAGAATTCGAATTCACTCCTAGTGATATTCTCCTCTCGAGGGGTATTCTTATTTTAGCCTTATTCATTTCTATCAATGTGATTTGATCATCGAATGGTTTTACTTTTTGGATCACTTTTCAAAAATCACCTAGTGAAAAATCAGTGTTGCAAGGATTTAGTTGGTTGGAATAATAACATTTTGCATGATAAGAAAAAAAAAACAAAAAGATAAAAGGAAAATGTAGCTAGCATCGTCGTACGAAAAATAGCCAATAAAAACATACATTAAAATCTCAAAAAAAAAAAAAAAAAAATCAATTTGATATCCGAGGTCTTGACTCATGATTCACACGGTTTATAGAAGTTTGGTGTTGAACTTGTTTCATTTTTGTTGTGTTGGTTTCTTGTCGGAAGTAGAGGATGACGTTTTGTCAAAGGCTCCGCAGCGCTGCCCATTCAATTCCAACTCCCAACCCTTTCCTGCCCAGCTTTTATTTATTTATTTTTTACTCTGACCCTTCTTTTGGTTACCAAGTCAAATTTCAAGACAAAAAAGCTTGATATTCCCCCAAAAAGGTATTAAATTTAATTAATTTCACATTATGGTCCTCTTTTATTTATTTATTTCATTGCACAGATATTTATTATACAGTTCAACTGCCTAGGTAAGATACATTTACAATTATATGATATTTGTATCTGTATTATCTTATTATTTTCAGTTGCATATCTTGTAGTTCATCCAATTCCTTGTTTGGTTGCTGAGAAAATAAGACAAAGAGAAAACTTGGATTTGGGATCTTCCCTGTTTGTGGATTTGCTTCTGTGGACTGCAATATTCTGCTCAACAAGTTCATTTGATTTAATTAAAGCTCAGCTGAGAGGTACAAAGATTTTCTCTGCAGAATTTTTTTCTCTCAGGAACTGAATTTAGCTGCAGGTTCTTTTTCTTTCTGTTTGTTTATACAATTTATAATTTATGCTTTTCGATTACTTTTAGTTTTTTTAAAGAAAATTTAATTTAACTGCTGCTGCTATTGAATTGCTTTCCTTTCACACTATATCTTCTGTTTGGCCGGTGAGAAAGTGAAATGAAATAGAAAATCAGATTATGTCAAGATTAATCACGGTGTTCCATTCAATTCAAGTAAAGCCTTGAACTTTCTAGAATTTGATGATAATCGAAATTCAAGATAGAAAATTTTCGTTTAGTTTATTTTCTGAATTTTCTCAGCAACCAAACGGATGATAAGTGAAGGGGGAAAATCGATATGTTCTAATCCATACATTATTCTCAAATTTTTAGGGGTCCTAGCTCGTAGCTACCGTTATGACGGTTACTGTTTTGGATTACTTTGACGAGTTATTACACTTAACATGTTTTGCAGGGGTGTGTTTGTGATCTGTCTTGTTCAGGCGGTATGAATGGAAGCTACAGCAATGCGAGTGCGAGTTCAAGCTCGAGTTTAGATAGCAGCAATCATGATACAGAGGATGATCAAACCATTGCAACCATCTTGGCAGAAGAGGAAAAAGTCAAAGTTGATCGCAGGCTTGGGAAGAGACTGTCCCACTTAGATTCGATTCCGGTATGTTCCTTGCTAGTCATTATGTCTACAATGTTTCTAATTCCCGGATTAGAGGTGTGCCACCCTAATGCATCTTGTATATATGCATATATGTATGTATATTTACTATATAGGTGAAGATATGAACATATGTATCCATTTGTTGTATCAATTTTATCAAAAAATTAAGCCCATGACTGATTTTTCTCTGTTGGTTGTTACGAATGGGAAATAGCTAATGTATGCTTTTGGCAACGCAAGCAGAAATTGGTGATATGTTAACTAAGTCACACCCTTTCACACTTTATGATACTTGGGTTGATCTTGAAGTTTCAAATTCTTTTTCGAGGTGTTATACATTCCTTTAGACATAAATTTGTGCTGGTGTAGTAGTGTTACTAGTGTATGTAGTATGGGATATGAAATATCATTGCAAAATAGATGTGGGCTTTTGATACTTTCGACACACTAATTTTCTTGTTTAGTTTAATATGAGCACCATTTTCCTGCCTCATACACGATTGCTTGCTATGTCTGTTGGAATTGAGGAGGCATTTTTCAAACGTCGTTAGGTCTATATCACTCAATTAATTCTTGCTCCACTGTATGAGATAGGTTGCTTGCTCCGTTATCTTAAGATAAATAATATACTCTCTGCCTACTGTCTGAGCAGTGCATAGATGCATGAGATAACCTTGTTGTCCATTTGACTGAAAATTGGGTAGCTTATTGGTATTTAATTGGATATAAATATGTACCAACTGATTTATTGTGTTTGCAGCACACTCCCCGCATAAATGGGGAGATACCTGACGTGAATGATGCGACCCAAGACCATGAGCGCCTGTCGGCAAGGTTGTAATTTCTGCAATGAGCTCTCTACATAATTTCTTCTTGATTTTTTTTCGCTACCTTGGCACTTTTTACGTTTACTGAGCTTTCCTTTATTCAGTGCTTATAGTACACCACGGGTTAGACAGTATAATTTGATCATAACTTTACAACTTTTATTTTGTCAAAACTAACTTTAGAAAAATCCTTCTCTCTTTTTTCCGAGAAGGCGGGGGTGGGGTTTATTGTGAATTGCTCATGTCAAATAGCCTGGTATCCTTTGCTACTCTCCTTTGGGTATTATATGTTGTGAACTAATGAGAGATGTAGCTATGACCAAGCAGCTTTGTTGTGCACTTGGGTTTGTAGAGGGATGATTTGGTAGCAGGAAGAATCATCTTGATTGTAATAATATCTTTTTGATTGATTCAGGTTGGCAACATATGATTTATCTGAACTGCAGATCGAGGGCGATGGAAATTGTCAGGTTTGTCTACAATATTTAGTTTATCACCTTATTGTTTTCAAAGTATTTGCATCTGTTGAAATTCTATTTATCTTTATACATTGAAATGCAAGGGCATACCAAACGTATATTTTATCATATTAGGTTTTTGTTATTTTGTTTACTTGGGTTACGTTGGCGTAACGCAATTGATTTATCAGCCTACATTTATTCGTTTGCATCCCTCTTCTTCTCCTTTTGGGAGGAGAGAAGGGGTTTCCGAGTAATTCTAAGATATTTGGTTAACATGCTGCAGTTTCGAGCAATAGCAGATCAATTGTTTCGGAATCCAGAATACCACAAGCATGTAAGAAAACAGGTGATAAAGCAGGTATGGCTGATGAAATTCCTCCAGTCCGTTCATTTCATTATATTAGTTTAGTTACCGTAGGCTTTGATCGATAAGAAGATTGTATCTTTAGATAATATTTTCATCTATTACTGGTAGTGGATATGAAATCTTACCACCTTGCTGTACGGAATGGATGCAACATCTTAGGAGTAACACTAAGATAACCTTTTATGTTTGAATTTTTTCTTGCTTTTCAAATTTTCTTTATATTGGGTGGTTCTTAATTTTTTTTTTCTTATGTTTTATGTTTCAGCTAAAGCATCACAAAAAACTCTATGAAGCTTACGTCCCGATGAAATACAGACGCTACCTGAGGAAGATGAAAAAGTTAGATTTCTGCTTTCATGCCTACTAATTATTTACTGCAAACTTTGAGACATTTTACAACGTATATATCTAACTGTTACTAAAAGTTAACTTGATTTTGTACATAACACTATGGCACTAGAACCGGGGAGTGGGGAGATCATCTTACGCTACAGGCAGCTGCAGATCGAGTAAGTTCGACTCTACTTTTTCTCCCTTTATTCAGGTGCTTTTAAGGTCACTTAGTGCAAATGTTTACTTTCTTCTTCACCTCACCGTTATCTTTTCGAGGTATCTTTGGTTTATGCTCGTGACTTGAAATTGTTACAATGTCAGACCAAAAAAAAAAAAGAAAAAAGAAGTAGTCGTTACTATGTAGTTTTGGTGAGATCGAAGTAAGGACTTGTAAATCATTGTTTATTTGCATACATTGATTCTTCTGTTTGCTCTCTGGTAACTCCATAATGGTTTTGTTCTTTCCCGCTTTATATAATGCTGAGTTTCACAGTGATTGGTTTCTAACAGTTACGGATTCTTCTGTAGTTCGGAGCCAAGATTTGTTTAATCACCTCTTTTCGAGACACATGCTACATCGAGATTCTTCCTAAAGATGGGAATCCTACCCTAGGTAAATCTCATTTGCTAACTTTATCTTTATTTGAATCGTGAAAGTCGAAAGAAACTGCACGATGTACATATTAACCAAGTGGTACTGATATGCTGTGGAAAATCAAGCCAAACTAGCCAAGTTGGGCTTTTGGATGGAGTTAAACGCATAACTTAATACGTACGTGTGGGTTGAAACTACGTAATAAAAATATAACGAGGTTGTGATTGTTTTTGTTTCAACTTTTGTGGTGTTTCAGAGCTTTGGCTGAGCTTTTGGAGTGAAGTGCATTATAACTCCTTGTATGCAAGTGCAGGTGATGAACTAAACCATTACTTCTCATTTGCAGTTTGTTTCTCCCGACACTTTGGTATCGGTACCATTCAAGATTTAATCAATCATCTGATTCCTTTTTACGAATCTGTTTACAGATGTTCCGACAAGAACTCCCCGAAAGAAGCATTGGCTGTTATTCTAGAGTTATTTCAAACCATCTTCGGTTTCAAATACTCCGTATACAAATTACATTAGTAGCAAGTATATTATGGCGACGGGCATTGTAACTTGGTGTAAACTAACAAGAATTCAGATCTTTCTTTCGAGTTAACGTCGGTATGCCGGAAATTAGACTTCAGATATCTGTAAATAGAAGTTACATGCTAAAGGATCACATAGCTTTTCTGTGTGTGTTTCTGCGGATTCTTGTATAAAGTCATCAAATCATTTTTCCAACAAGTAAAATGCAGTTTAAGTCATCTCGCACATCAGTTGGCAACTAATCATCGTCTGCACAATTTGAACTCTGAACCTTTTATAATAAAATTGAGCGTTAAAATGTCACTAGACCAAATGGTCATTATTACGACTCTAAATATCACTTTCCACA
This sequence comes from Heteromeles arbutifolia, assembly GCA_024362995.1. Taxonomy (NCBI): domain Eukaryota; kingdom Viridiplantae; phylum Streptophyta; class Magnoliopsida; order Rosales; family Rosaceae; genus Heteromeles; species Heteromeles arbutifolia. The sequence continues at coordinate 9,786,769 of JANCRC010000012.1, read as the reverse complement.
CTCCTCTTCGTTTTACACTTAAAAGTTGGAGAAGTTATATTGCCAACAAATTAAGAGAGCAATACAAACTACTAAAGAGGAGTTGAGCAGCTGCAACATCTAGATCTTCAACCCAATTTAATTCAAGGTTTTATTCAAAAGTGGTCTTTGGTATTGACATAATTTTTAACTTCGGTTCCTAATAATAAAAATCGATAAAAGTGATCCCTGAATTTGTTTATTGTAAATCATTTTGATCATTCTGCGAAAAATCTGTCAATATCCTCGTTAAATTGTCCCGTGAGTATGTGACCACCTTTTTCACAGTATTTTTGTTAAACCAACCCCTTCACTTAATGAATATTGACATATTTTTCACAGAAAAATTAAAATAATTTACGACAGATAAATTTAGGAACAAATACTATGAATTTTTATTATTAAAAACTAAAATAAAGAGTTATCCCAATACGGTTTGCCAAAAAGCCTTAAATTTATAAATCTCTATTTCCACGGTTAATCGAAAGTCATGCAGCATCGCGCGCCAACACCGAATGATGCACGAAGCACCTATGATATCTGTTGGCACAACACCGCGGAGCGTATCACCGACCTCCACGTGTACACTACGCCACGTGGATCTTTCCAACTGGTAGTTCACTCTCCTAATTTAACACGTAGGCATTTCTTATGTTTAAATTCCCTGCATCTTCCAGCATTCACTGAGAAAGTTCTCGCCTCCACTTTCTTTCTACGTTTTCTCGCCAACCAAACAGAAAATTGTGCCGCCAGTCTTCCGGAGAATGCGATCTGCAGATTACTGGTATCTCTCTCTCTCTCTCTCTCTCTCTCTATCCAATTATCTCCGTGCATTCTTTTTTCTCCTTTTCTATATCCGAGTTATTTTTCGATTTTCTATCGACGTGAAATATTCAAATTTTTAGTCCTCTGTTTGGTTGCTGAGAAAATGGAAAACGTAGTGTAGAAAAAATTAGGGTTTAAGCTAATTTAATTATTATTATTTTCATCGAATTTGATTTCGAATATCGAATTGAAATCTGTACTCAGAGCAATCAATTGAGCTTAGTCTACTCCCGTTTTCCATTTTCTTCGTGCCCAAACAGCATAAAAACTGTAAATTTTCGAATGAATTTAACCGTTTTGTATTTGTTTTCTCAGTCGCAAGTCCGGAAAATTGAATTTTTATGCTAATTATTTATCAATTTTTATTATTGTGTTTGTTCAGACGAAGCTTTGAAGTCCTAGGGTTTACCGAATCCAATCTAGGATGGCGTTGATCTTATACAAGCTAGGGTTGTTCTTATCCGTCCTTTGCATTGTGTTTTCGCCTTCTCAATGTGCGGTTATGAGTATAGATCTAGGCTCTGAATGGGTGAAAGTTGCGGTAGTAAACCTTAAGCGCGGGCAGAGCCCGATCACAGTCGCTATCAACGAGATGTCAAAGCGAAAATCCCCCAATTTGGTTGCATTTCACTCCGGTGATCGTCTTCTTGGGGAGGAAGCAGCTGGATTGGTTGCTCGGTACCCAGAAAAAGTCTATTCTCAAACAAGGGACTTGATTGGAAAACCCTTTAGTTCCAGTAAAAGCCTATTGGATTCATTGTACTTGCCATTCCACGTTACAGAGGATACTACGGGAACTGTTAGTTTCAAAATTGATGATAAAGTGAATACTTATTCAGTCGAGGAACTAACGGCGATGGTTTTAGGTTATGCTGCAAATTTGGCAGAGTTTCATTCGAAAGTGCCTGTAAAGGATGCTGTAATTTCAGTTCCTCCGTACTTTGGGCAAGCAGAGAGAAAGGGGTTACTCCGAGCGGCACAGTTGGCGGGGATTAATGTTCTTGCTTTGATAAATGAGCATTCCGGTGCAGCATTGCAGTATGGGATTGATAAGGATTTCTCAAATGAGTCAAGGCATATAATTTTCTATGATATGGGCACCAGCAGTACCTATGCGGCACTTGTTTATTTCTCGGCATATAATACCAAGGAGTTTGGTAAGACCATATCAGTCAACCAGTTTCAGGTAATTTCATTCCAATTCGAATTGTTTTCCAGCATTTAATAGTTTGAACCAATGCTTAACACTTCCATAGTTTACATTTTACACATGTTATATTGGTTTCACAATAACACGTCTACCATGTGTAAATAATCCACCACGTGAAGTTCCTCCCTCCATGTATCTGTTATTTACGGAAGCATAGGTTACTTTTGATTCTCGTGTGATATGCAATTATTTCGGCCAGTTCTCTTAAAGTTTTTTCTCATTTCTCATGTACAGGTCAAGGATGTCAGATGGGACCCCCAACTTGGGGGCCAGAACTTGGAATTACGGTTGGTGGAGCATTTTGCAGATGAGTTCAATAAACAAGTAGGGAATGGTGTTGATGTGAGGAAGTCCCCAAAAGCAATGGCTAAATTGAAGAAACAGGTCAAGCGTACAAAAGAAATTCTAAGTGCAAACAAAATGGCTCCAATATCTGTTGAATCCCTTTATGATGATCGGGACTTCAGGTTGGTGGAATTTAAAGTGGATTACTCTTTTATCCTTGTTGAAAAGTTCCTTTATCATTGTTTATCTTTATTAATTTAACTAGTGGCTCTGTCAATTATTGTTCATGCGGCAGTGGCTCTGTCAATTATTGTTCATGCGGCAGTGCCCTTGGGATGCCCTGTTGAAAGTTTTTAATTATTATTTTTACCGTTGCCATACTTCTGGTTGATATAGGCTTTTATATGTTTTGTGATTTCCCTTCTAGAGTAGTGGAAAATAGGCTATTTTAAGCATCTCGATTTAAATACTTTTCACAGCGAGCTGGAATTTGTGTCATTAGTTGTCCAACGTAGTATATTAAACATTATCGATATGTAGTTTTGCAAGTTATATAGATAGGTTTCTTTGGGATGCCTCTGTTTCCATTGTTGGAAGTTCTATTATTAATTACTATTTATTCCACTGCTATGCTGGTTGATGTAGGTTTTCTTATAAAAAGCTTGGTTTACCCTTCTAGATTTGGTGGAAAATAAGCCATGTTAAATTTCTAAAGATACATGTGTTTTCACCTTGTGTACTCTGGCAATTTGTGTTAGTTGTCCAAGGTGACAAACTGAACACTATTTATTTCCCTTTCAGGAGCACGATAACTCGTGAAAAGTTTGAAGAGCTCTGCGAAGATCTATGGGAGAAGTCACTTATACCTCTTAAAGAAGTGCTCAAGTATTCTGGTTTAAAGGTGGATGAGATATATGCAGTGGAACTGATAGGAGGAGCTACCAGGGTGCCAAAGCTGCAGGTTTGACCTATACTCTCTCTCCCTTTTGCTCTGGTGATTTCCTACATCACCTTGATATTAATGTTGCGCTATTGAATCTCGTCATCTCTGAGTTGTTATGAAGAGTGATTACGAGAAGGAATTCTCTATTTTTTTTATGACAGGCTAAGCTTCAGGAATATCTTGGAAGGAAAGAGTTGGATAGACATCTGGATGCTGATGAAGCTATAGTTCTAGGTGCAGCATTATATGCTGCTAATTTAAGTGATGGAATCAAGCTGAACCGTAAGTTAGGGATGATTGATGGTTCTACCTATGGGTTTGTGCTTGAGTTAGATGGCCCCGATCTTCAGAAAGAAGATAGTACTAGGCAGACACTTGTGCAACGGATGAAGAAACTCCCCAGCAAGGTAAATGACGTGGAAAGAAATAGCAAATGTTAGTAAAGAGTTTTATTTTATAGTTTTTCCCGTCTAAGTTCACTCACTATGTTTTGGTTTGCTATAAAATAGATGTTCAGGTCCTTTATCCAGAGCAAAGATTTTGAAGTGTCGCTAGCGTACGAGAGTGAAGATCTTTTACCCCCTGGTGCCACCTCTCCTGTATTTGCTCAGTACTCTGTGTCCAGTTTGACAGAGACAAGTGAGAAGTAAGGATTGGCATTTCAATATTCTTTCTGTACGATTTATTCTGCAGTGAAGTTCTACCTATATGTCCATGCAAAAGCATGAGATGAACACTGACAACATTTTATATTTGTCTTTTCCATCTTATTTAGGTATGCATCACGGAATTTGTCTTCACCCATTAAAGCAAGTCTGCATTTCTCTTTGAGTAGAAGTGGTGTTTTGTCGTTGGATCGTGCAGACGCTGTTATTGAAGTGTCAGAATGGGTAGAAGTTCCTAAGAAGAATCTGAGTGTGGAGAATTCAACTAATGTTGCACCGAACATTTCGACTGAAACTGGTGCTCAGAACTCTTCAGAAGACAGCAATGGCAATACTAATGATGGTGGAAATAGTAACACTTCCAACTCTCCTGTAGAAGCGGATGTTGTTATTGAAAAAAAGCTGAAAAAGCGGACCTTTAGGATTCCACTGAAGGTATATATTAGTTAATTTTGTTAAAGTTCTTTCATGCTTCTCAATAGCTCATTAGAAGCTCGTATTTTCTCAAAATTCCTTTATATATTGTAGATTGTTGAGAAAACAGTCGGACCTGCAATGTCTCCTTCAAAAGAATCTCTTGCTGAAGCAAAGCGTAAATTAGAAGAATTAGACAAGAAGGATGCAGAGCGGAGGAGAACGGCAGAGTTGAAAAATAACTTGGAAGGATACATATATGGTACTAAAGAAAAGGTGTGTAGGTGCAATCAAATATTTTTTTCTTCTCGGAATAAGAAAACCATCTTCATTGTATAATATATTTTTTTATGAATATTTATGATGTTTCCAAATATTTCTGGATTTTTCCGTGATATTATGCCTTGCAATTGTTGTTTGGTAAAGTTATTAATGTTGTTTGTTTTGTATATTTTTTCTCACATCATTCATTTGAGGATATTGCATTGACTTGCTTTGTATTGAATCTGATGTTATTTCTCCTTTTTGTGTCTTATGCTTTGATAGGCTAAATTATTTTGTTCTAGTGCTAGTTTCCCTATTTAAAAAAGTTTTTGGTCATAACAATTTGTTCTTGTTTCAACCTTTTAATGAATTCTTTCTTATACCAGTTTGAAACATCCAAGGAATTTGAAAAAATTTCAACTAGCGAGGAACGCCAATCCTTTATTGGAAAGCTAGATGAGGTAGGCATTTCTTTATTCAACCCAAAATTCAGCTTCATCATATCTCTGTCTTAAGTTTTCTATTTAACCTGTTGTCTTTTTCTTAGGTGCAAGAGTGGCTTTACACCGATGGTGAAGATGCTACTGCTTCAGAGTTTCAGGAACGCCTAGAGATGCTAAAAGCTATTGGTGATCCAATATTCTTCAGGTATATTCCAGTTTAGTTTGTTTGGTTTAAGTTTAATTGAGGGTAATACTGCATTCACCAAGAAAAAAGAATTGGGCAGTGATGTATAATTTTCAGATGTATGAATTTCTACAAGTTAAGTCCTGTGTCAAGTCAATGCAATGTATCTGATCTGATGAATTCTTGGGTGCAGATTCAAAGAGCTTACCGCACGGCCAGAAGCAGTGGAACATGCTCGAAAGTACCTTGTTGAGGTGCAACAGGTAATTCAGCCACTGTCATTTTTGTAAACTTGGATTATATATCACATGTTAGAAATTGAGCTCGGGGATATTGTTACTAAACAAATATATAGGCTTAAGTTTTACATGTGAAATGGTTGCCATAGAAGGTCAATCACCATTAAATATTTAAAGAGCTATTAATAAAGTCCACACCATTAACTATATGACCTTAGTAAACTGTGAGATGAGACATATTCATTTATCTTTTCTTCAATGTGTTGCAGATTCTAAGTGGATGGGAATCGAACAAACCCTGGATTCCGAAAGATCGAACAGATGAGGTGCTTCAATCATACATGATCTGACTTAAAACTCTTTGTCAATTGTAAATAGTAGTTGTAGTAATGATCTAATTTAGCTGCCCTTTGATGGCCTCTGACGCTTAAGGTGTGGGAAATTTATGTGTGTTTACCAGGTTGCGAGTGATGCTGACAAGTTGAAGAAGTGGTTGGACGAGAGGGAGGATGAGCAGAAAAAGTAAGTAATTGTTGTTGCTGTATTGATTTCTTTTGACATTATTTAGGTAACTTGTTGATGTCAACTATGCACGCACATATAATCTTAATTAAGGAAACATGCGGTGATAGCCCATTTCCCTTTGCTTGATATCTTGCTTTATGTTGACGATTGTTGAATGTACCGTGTTGCACGTTGGTGCTGAATTTTTTATTTGGTTTGAAAGTGTTGCTTTTTTCGTTAAAAATCCTGGAGTTAGAAGTAACTTAAGTGCATAATTTCACCCGGTTCTTGATTTGCATCTAATTGATTTTGGCTACTGACTGAGATCCAGTCTGCTCTCCTTGAATAACTATCAAGTATAGTAGCAATTTTATGACAGTGCTTCCATTTGTTTAACCTAGTTTTGTTCTTCCTTGAAGGACTCCTACGCATAGCAAACCAGCATTCACATCGGATGAAGTGTTTGGGAAGGTGTTTGATCTGGAAGACAAGGTATCATTTCGATTCTGTTTCTCGGTTGAGAAAATGAAAATACGATCCACAAGCTATTTCTATACAATTGTAAGGCTCTTATCGATGACTTTTTCTTTGTCTAGGTTGCCAGCGTCAACAGAATCCCCAAGCCAAAGCCTAAAATTGAGAAACCCACAAGCAATGAAACCGAGAGCAGCGGAGAAAAAGCTAAAGATTCTGACTCGAGTTCTGATAATTCTTCACAAGATGACCAGAAAGCCGGAGACTCAGATGACTCAGCAAATGAAAAAGTTGAGTCAGCGGGTCACGATGAGCTATGATCAAATCTAACTGACATGTCAATTAGCCTTAGTTACTGCTTTCCCAATCACTGTGGATTTGCATCGATACAGAGGAAGGGAGAGTGCACCTGCAATTTTCAGACGTTAGAAAAGAGTAGAGTTTGACCCCGTTGTTCAGTTGGTGCGGTAAGCCTTGTGTTTGGCGGTCTGAAGAACATTTGCTGAGGGACTTCTTCTCTCGTGTTACTTATACAGCTATCATCTCATACCCACATTACGTAGAGGCACCGATCGATTTACTGCGTCGCCTCACTAGAAGTCTTGATCGTTATGTTCTTCAGACGATATGATATTTATAGGGAATTTTGCTGTTGAGGAAGACTTTGTATCATCTTATTTAAGAGAAAATACTAGTTCTTTTCAGTTGACACTTTTCGCTATATTTGTGGCCTTTTCTTTCTCCTCCTTTTCTCGACTCTTCTTTTCTCCTCCATTTTAGCGTCTCACAAACGCTTGTTTAATCATGTTCGTTGTTTTCGTTTGATTTATTCGATTTGACGGTTATAAATAAAGAGGGGCTTGTGAGAAGTTAAAAAGAATGCGAAAATCACATCCTAAAATGATAATTAGAATATTTAAAAGAAAAAAAGGAAGCTATTGTCGACATTTCAAAGAAGTCATTCACTTAACCTCTTTCTCGTCTTGTGTTGAAAAGATAAGTGCATGATTGCTGACATAAGCGTAGCTAAATTCGAATTTTGTTTTGCAATTTAGATAGATTAGAATAACGCATCTATAAAATGAGAAGTATGTCAATTTTTGTTGACTCGACAAATTAACAGTTCCCTTTCCTCAAAAAAAAAAAAAAAAAAAACAAATAACAGTTCCCTCCAAAATACAAGTATAACACAACAAATATTGAATTGCTCAAACCACAAAGCAGCACTCTTTTCTTCTGCCTCACCAATAGCAACTACCAACGCCAAATGAGGCTGAGATCAATAGGTGAAAAGGGAACCCAAGTCTTCAACCAAAACCTGAAAATTACCCGGTTGGGGAAGTCGGGTCGGATTGATGAAGCGATTAAGGTTTTCTCACAAATGCCTCAAAGGAACACTGTAACATACAATTCCATGATCTCTGTCTATGCTAAGAATGGTAGAATTCCTAGTGCACGCCAACTGTTCGATCAAATGCCGCATAGAAATTTGGTTTCTTGGAACACTATGATTTCCGGGTACCTGAACAATGACAGGGTTGAGGAAGCGTGTAGGATTTTTGTTGACATGCCGGAGAGAGACCTTTACTCTTGGACTTTGATGATAACTTGCTTTACTCGTAGCGGTGAGCTCGGGAGAGCCAGAGAGCTATTCGATTTGCTTCCGGATAAGGGGGATTCAGCTTGTTGGAATGCAATGATTGCAGGGTATGTGAAGAAGGGGCAGTTTGACGATGCTAAGAGATTGCTTGATGAAATGCCCGAAAAAAATTTAGTTTCGTGGAATTCAATGCTTGCAGGGTATACGAAGAATGGGGAGATGCAGTTGGGAGTAAAACTTTTTTAGGAGATGCCTGAGAGGAATGTGGTTTCGTGGAATTTGATGTTGGATGGATTTTTTGAGGTTGGTGACTTTGGATTCTGCTTGGAAGTTCTTTAAGAAGATTCTGGACCCGAATGTGGTTTCTTGGGTCACGATGTTATGTGGGTTTGCGCAAAATGGGGAGATCGCAAAGGCAGAGGATCTCTTTGAGCAGATGCCAAGTAGAAATGTGGTTTCTTGGAATGCAATGCTTGGAGCCTATGTTCGAAACCACCAAATTGACAAGTCTGTCAAATTATTCAGGGATATGCCTGAGAGGGATTCTGTGTCGTGGACAACAATGATCAATGGGTATGTTCGTGTCGGTAAGCTTGACGAAGCAAGGCAATTGCTCAACCAGATGCCATACAAGAACATTGCTGCACAAACAGCAATGATGTCTGGATACTTGCAAAATGGAAGGATGGATGAAGCAAGTGAGATCTTCAATCCCATTTCCATCCGTGACGTTGTTTGTTGGAACACAATGATTGCAGGCTATGCTCAGTGTGGGAAAATGGTTGAAGCTCTATCTCTTTTCAGAAAAATGATTAACAAGGACATTGTTTCTTGGAATACTATGATTACTGGTTATGCTCAAATAGGGCAGATGGATAAAGCACTTGAAATCTTTGAGTCGATGGGTGAGAGGAGCATAGTTTCGTGGAATTCTCTGGTTACAGGTTACGTGCAAAACGGGTTATATCTGGATGCACTAAGGAGTATTGTGAAGATGGGACAGGAAGGAAAGAGGCCTGATGAGTCGACTTTTGCGTGTGGTCTAAGCGCGTGCGCCAATCTTGCGGCTTTACAAGTTGGAAGGCAACTTCACCATTTGGTTCTGAAGTGTGGTTATGTAAATGACTTGTTCGTCAGCAATTCCCTGATTACCATGTATGCTAAATGCGGGAGAGTTGTTGATGCTAATGTTGTGTTTGAAGATATCAAGCGCGGTGATATTGTTTCTTGGAATTCTTTGATATCTGGGTATGCTTTAAACGGAGATGGTGAAGAGGCAGTAAAGCTCTTCAAAAAGATGTTAATAGAAGGGGTGAATCCTGATCAGGTGACCTTTGTTGGGATGTTATCGGCATGCAGTCACAGTGGATTGGTTGAGTGCGGTTTAGAAATTTTTAAGAGCATGACTGAAGTTTACCTTATTGAACCTCTCGCCGAACACTATGCTTGCATGGTTGACCTGCTCGGTCGTGCAGGGAGGCTAGAGGAAGCCTTTGAAATGGTGAGGAATATGAAGATCATGACAACTGCTAAAATATGGGGTGCATTAGTTGGAGCTTGTAGGATACACCGGAATCTACAACTTGGAAAGTACGCTTCTGAGAAGCTTTTAGAACTTGAACCTGATAAAGCTTCAAATTATGTGCTCTTGTCCAACATGCATGCTGAGGCCAGCAGATGGGACGAGGTTGAAAGAGTCAGGGTGTTAATGAAAGAAAGTAGCACGGAGAAGCAGCCAGGCTGCTGTTGGATTGAAGTCAGAAATCACGTACATGCTTTTCTCTTTGATGATCCGGCGCAGCCTAAAACAGCAGAGCTTTCAAGCGTATTGAAGAGCCTAGCCACAGAGATGAGAAACACAAGTTACATATCGACACCCTATGATTGACAAAGATTTACAACCTACGGTAACGGGTACTGCTTTTCACTCTTGCTAAGCTATTAGCATTATAGCATTTTATAGATCAGTAAATATACACGAGCATTCATTTATGATTTATCAATTGTTCTTCAAATAGAGAACTCATACATTGCCAAGGAAAATAGGAAAGAAACTAATTTGTTTTAAGTGATTTAGAGCAATTTCCATGAAATTTAGCAACTATACTTATCTGCAGATAACACTCTACTGGCTATCTATACAGTACTGTAAATGTTTCATCTGTTTAGATCAGCTATCTGATATCCTCTTTCTTTTTCTGGGCTTGAACAAAGTACAGGAGTACAAATACGCGCAGGGTTACTCTTGTCCTATACAAATCAAGAGGGAGGGCACTCTCTTCTCTCAACGAACCCAGAGATTTTCTTCCTTGCCGACAGGAAATTTACGTTGTGTTCCAATTAAAAGGAAATCCATGTTCAACTCAAGGAGCAACATCCGGCTTCCACAACGATATCTCTGGTACTTTTCAACCTAAGTATTGTAAGGACCATAGCCATTCAAATGCGACTTTTGCCATCTCCATGCAATCTGTAGGCTCTCTTGAAGTGTGTAGTGGGCTGTCCAATTCAGCTCCTGCCTTACCTTGGAAGGATCACTATAAACTTTAGCATAGTCCCCTGGCCTTCGGTTGAGGTAATCAACCTTTATGTCCACCCCTGTCGCCTTCTTGCATGCCTCAACAAACTCCTTCACTGAACTACCTGTGATCAAAATGATCCAAAATAACTTCAGCAAAATGCAGGGCCGGCGAGGCAAGGGTAAGGAAAGGATGAAAATAATTTCAAGGGAAATGACAGATTTCTTAACCTTTTCCAGTGCCGACATTGTAGATCCCAACCTTCCCAGGTTGTGCGTTGGCGAGAGCTTTTACATGAGCATCAACCAGGTCAGTGACATCAATATAGTCCCTCACACAAGTGCCATCAGCTGTTTCATAGTCTGTTCCTCTGACCTAGAATCAATGACATAAACAAAAGAATTCAATTTCTCACGTTGATTTTGGCCTAAACAAGTGTACTGGAAGAGGAGGGGGACGGAGGGAGAAAAGTACCTTCAGTCCAGGAATAATCCCTCGAGCGGCATCAAAACAGGCACCAGAGATTCGTCCCTGCTCACGTAGCTCAGGTCGAGGAGCCTCTCCTAGTCTTCCCTCTGGGTCTGATCCTATCACATTAAAATATCTGGATACATAACCGTATATATGTTAGGTTCAGTTACACCCAATATATACATTTTGACAAAATTGCTCATGCCTCCGCTGTGTAGAAGTAAGAATTCAGAAACAAAGTAGCGCGAACAATGTGCTCGCTCACACACACCCACACTTTTGAAAAGAATTAAGCAGAATTCACGGCCTACCGTAAGATCATGACTGCCATGTTTGAGTTTTTGGAGAAATCTAGTATGATATCTTCTGCCATCTTCTTTGCTTTTCCATATGGATTGATTGGGACCTGAATTTGTATGATTATTCGAAAATTAGCAAATCTTGGTACGATTGTTTATCTGTGTTTTATTTGGCTTGATGTACTAACACAATATTTAAACTTTGCATTTAACACATGATTAACTGACAAACTAAAACTGTGTTGTGAATCTCACTTGCTCGGTTTCTTCGGTGATCGGCATCTTCTCAGGTTCACCATAAGTGGCACAAGTACTGGAATATATCAATGTTTTTACATTGTGTGCTGCCATTGCCTCCAAAACCAAGAGGGTATTTGATGTGATATTGTGATAGTATCTGCAGCAGAACACTAATTGTATGTCATTAAAGGTAAACAGAGAAGAAACGAAACTTAATTAACACGAAATTGACGATCGAATACCGAAGAGGCTCGAGTGTACTTTCACCAACATAAGCAACAGCTGCAAAATGCATGACAGCATCAAATGCATTCTCTGAGAAGATCGTATTGACCTAAGACAAGAATCAAGGAATATCCAACACGTTGTTCACCCGAGTTCAGTTCACCCTTTCCGCAGTTTAGATTAGTTTAAAGTAGAATATACAAAGGAAACATATTAGGATACGGCTTTTGCATCTCCGAGGTCAGCGTATATGAATTGCAGCCTCCCGGATTCTGGAAACAACTGTTGAAGAACCCTAACAGCACCGATATTTCCTCGAGAAAGATTGTCCTGTGAAAAGACACAAATCAAAGGGTTTTCAATCGATGATCATGTAAGAACAACGAAGAAAAGGCTTTCAAGAATGATTGATATATACCACTATCGTTACACGGTATGAGTCCTTCAAAAGCCTAAGTGCAGCATGAGAGCCTATGTAGCCAGCACCTCCTGTGACCAAGACATGCGTGATCCCTGCTTCATGATAAGAGAAGAACTGCAGATATACAAAAACATGAGTTGAATGTAAAGAAATCTTGTAAAAAAAAAAGGACAAAACCGAAAACTACAAATCGGAAACAGACCTTGTTGGGACTGCCAGAATCATGTGACTGCTTGAACAAGATAATGCAGAGGGCGATTAGGCCGGCAGCTGCGAAAATCTTGCCGGAGAATTTGCTCCTTCGTTTCGAGTCTGCAATATCCATGCCTGCAACTGCAACCACAGAGAGAATTGGTTGAAAAATAAAATTTGGTAGTGAAGCACTTTATTAAAAAGTGCTTATACAGGACTAAAAATTGTCTATTGTGATGAGTCCAAAGTCTATGCTCGATGTGGCCTATGCTTATTTACCTAATACAATGCCCAACTCTGCCGACTTTTCGTAGTTAGACTTATTGACTTATTTGAAAACGTCATAAAAACAAATGACAGAATATTCAAATTTTGGGCGAGTGTGTACAGTAAAATTTATGACTCCGTCCCTTGCTCATAAAAAGCAAAAAAAAAAAAAGTATAGTAAAATTCAGCATCGATATATGACTCCCAATTCCGACCCAACAAAGAACGTTACCAAAGTTTAAAAAAAATAAATTAATATACTAGAAGGAAAAGGAGTTATAGCTATAGGCAAAGAAAGAAACGTTACAGAAACATGGTAAACGAAGTGATTTAGACGTAACGAAAACATGGGAAACACAACTTTCAATGAATTTAAGGAACCCTAAAGACAGAAACTAATGATTAAGCAAGGGCTGAGATACATGACGAGAACCTGAGGAGTCTCGGCTGCCACACAGAAACGTTAAACTGGTGACCTCAGAAACGCAGAAACCGGCCAGTCGAAACGAGGACTTGAGAATATAAAACGTCTCTAGTCGTTTCTGTATAAGGAGGAGGAGGAGGATTAGGTGGAATGTATCTATTGAGCAAGTGTGAGACAAAGAAGTGTCACCAAAGTTATATGAGTGAAAAGGAAATAGTAACTGCCATGAATATTCGTATAGAGAGAGAGAGAGATCGGACCAGGTCCTCCTGCAGGTCTTTGTGTTTTGCTAAACTGATGGAAAATGTATACAAACATTCCACGTGCATGGGCGGGCGGGGTTAAGGTCAGCGGCTTCAGCCTCACTCCCGGCCCTCTGCATGTGAATTGACCGGCCTGAGCCCGCAGCTTTAGGGTCTCAGCCCTCAGGCCAGCTAAATCTTGAGATTATTACGTATAAGGAGAGAGAGAATCAAATACATGACCTCAGGTGCGGGGATGGATGCTCGACTGCTCGAGTTACAAACCTTTTCTTAACAAAGAGGTAAATTTTGGGATTATTATTTGGTAATTTAGCTGTGCCTTAAGTCCACCATTCTACTTTGGTTCAAGACATGCACACATACTAATGAAGAGGAGGAATGGAATAGAATACCTTGGTTGCGGAGATGAAATGCTCTTATCTAACTCGTGTTTCAAATATATGCTTGACAAAGAGGTAAGTTTTGGTTGTGTACATATATGTATGTGGTATATGTTTATGGATATATGGGAGCATCGAATACATGTACCTGCTTTTTACATTTAATCGCTTCAGCTACAAGTCGTTGCTTAAAGAGGTGAACTTGGATTGCTTCGATATGTATGTGTTATATGTTTATTTCAAGAATGATGATTGCACTTTAAGCATGGTAATGGATTGATTTTGTTCTTTTTGGAGTTCTACTAATTAATTGTAGTTCTTAACAACTATATATTGTCCTAACTAGTCATAATTAATCTGGGATGGAGAGAAATTATATATGAACCAAATGTATGATTTATATGAATTATATTGCTCGAGAGAAAGCGACTAAATACCTAATCCCTAACCCTCTCTCATCTTAATTAGCTATATAAAACCTGGTCTAATTAGGTTCTCTCCTCACTCCTCAACTCTCAAACACAACTTAATTGAAAGCAATTCCAAGTTTTCATTCATTGGCCTAAATTTTATAGGTTAAAAATTGTTATTGACACTTCAAAAAAAAATATTATTCACTGCTCTTTTGTTGTCAATAACAATTTCATAAACAAACTAACAACAATGTCATTTCATCACAAAAGAGGGTCAACAATGAAAGAGTATTGTTACATGGACTACTTATGACGTCGATGCATCAGTCGGTTGTATACTTATCATATCAATTATTGTGACCTATGGTTAATTGTGTGACCACAAAATATAATTATCCAACATTATTGTGATTAAAACTGTTTCAAATTGAATGGTTTATTTTATTTTATTTTATTGTTGAAATCCTTGGATTAAATGATTGTCTTTCACTTATAGACTTATAGAGTTATGTTTGGTACCAGATTTCCAACACCCTACTTTTCTTTGCGAACCAATTTCTTGCTTACAAGGGAGAATTAGGCAACTCTTAAATCATCTCTGATTTCTCATCTTGCACGTTTCATAAATGAGAAATTATTATCACACTTCCCTTTGGAAAATCTCTTAGCAAAATAATAGCAAAAAGAGATGGCAAATCAATCTATTGTGTTGTTAACACGTATCCGTTAAGATCCGTTTAATTTGATTTCATCTTACACCATTATTACCATTATTAATGTTTCGTTTATATTATGATGATATCCAATTAAACGGATCTTAACAGGTACCCTTTAAAAACCCAATGTGGTTGATTCGCCACCCTAATGGCAATACAACCAAAACGCACCGTTGCACTATATTCTTCTCTAAATCCTAGCCACATAGAATATCCTCTTCTAAAATGATGACGTGTCAACCAATCTCACCGTGGAGTCCCAAATGCATTCCCTTCTCTCATCAAGTCAAGGTCCAATAATTAAAAAAAAGGCATAAGTCCAAGTTGGCATTGTCACGCGACAACACGCGTAACTCCATCATTGGCTACAAAGCGGACATTTTTGTATGTGACAGTCACATTATTTATACATTTATTTTTACTTTCAACATACTTTTACAAATTTTTAGTCATCATTTTTTCAATCTATCCAGTTTGATAACCAGAAATTGAAAAATAAAAGTGAGTGTTTTAATAACACTATCCTCTAACTAATGTATTTGTTGTTGTTAGAAATGTTTTTTTTTTGGGTCAATGTTGTTAGAAATGTTTATTTGGTCCCGATGACTAAGAAACACGTGATCACACACTCTCAAATATCAAGAGTGAAGAACAAATGAATTTAATTTTGATATTATAATTTAATTTGGCTGCAAAAATCAACTCTACGGGACAGGAAAGCTTACCAAATGATCAACATTAATGTAATTACATATTTGGTGGTATATCCATACACCTATTTTGTACTTCTGATATACTCTTTGTTAATTTTTAGTTTTTGATTTTTTAATTTATTCGATCTAACACTAAAATTAAGAAAAGTATGTGATAAGTAAAAGAAATGTGAATAAGACAACATAATAATACTTTACAATTTTACGATTAATAACATCACGTGACGAGTCGGACAAATCGACAGTGACACGGAAAAACATCTGAACAGTCGACCCGGACATAATGGTCCATTTACGCATCCGAGTCCGAATATCCGAGTTTTAATGGTGAAAAAAGCAGTTGGAAGGCAACCAATAAGAGCGCGCCACCTGAACGCACCTTCTCTATCTGTATTTGCCCACCGCTTCTCCGGAGGAAGGCACGTGCGCCAATGCGAAAGTCGTCGTCTTCTTTCGCGCTGCAAAGAAAAATGACCTAACCCACATAACCCTCTCCCTCCTCCCCCTCCCTCCTCCCCCACTCTCTCTAATATCCCTCTCAGAAGAGAGAGGGGTTAACCCTTTTTGCCGAATTTGACCCTCGGATTCCCTTCGATTTACACTCCCTTGCCATCCCCCCATTTTCTTCCCTCCACCGCGTAATCTCCTACTGAAGCCTCCGAGTCTCGGCGCGTTTTGCTGTTTGTGCTGATCCGGACAATTACGGCGTAGTTTTTGCTTCTGCGGCGGAACTTCGGGTTTTTAGGGCCGCGGACGGTGGTTTTGGTCGGTCTGTTAATATGGAGAGATCTAATGGCACAGATTTCAGGGACTTGCTTGAGAGTTCCTCGTCAGGTCTGCTTTCGTCTTTGCCTTCAAGATCTATTTTTTTCTTCTCTTTCGCTTGTTTGGGTGCTGAGAAAGTTGAAGGAAAAGAAAAGAAAATCATATATGTTTGAATGACTTTGTAGTTCGAAGAATCTGAGGCGAAAATTGGCTTGCGAATCTTTTTTCCTTTTTCCTATCATTCTCATCAGAAAATAAAAAGTTAGGGTTTTAATTTTTCGACCTGCTTCTGTATCTTGTTTGGGAGATTGTATTGAAGTCGAAATTCGGAGTTTATGATTACTGTTTATGGACGTAAGCTTTTGATGCTCAATAATTTCTGCAGAGAGTTTACTCTGAATTATCAATGAAGTTTAGCTGAATTTGACTTTAAGGCTGTTTCGAGCTTATATGATTCAGGTCAAGTTCTCTGTCTTGACTGAATTGAGAAGCCTAGTTATGAGAAAGACTGAAAATTTGGTTGTCATTGTGTTTTGAATTGTATGGAAATAATTAGTTGGGGTATATAATTCGCTCTTCGGTTTTTGAACAATGGCTTGATTTTCTGTTTTTAGTATGCACTGCGCTATTAGCACTTAGTACCATGACCTTGATAATTCGTTTTTGCAGCTTTACTTGTTTATGAACTGTTGAAATTAGCTCTCTTTTTCGGACAACTAATGCTTTTTTCCTATTGTCATACAGAGAATAAACTCTTTGATGCATCACAATATGAATTTTTCGGTCAAAATGTGGTGGACGAAATTGAGTTGGGGGGTTTGGACTACGAGGAAGGCAGAAAACCTTTGTTCGGGCCTGCTGATAATGAGTACCATTTATTTGAGAAGGATGAGGTTAGATTATCTTTTCCCAGCTTACCTTACAATGGTTCGTGAGGCCAACAGTGCAATAGTTTATTGTGTTCAATTTGCATCATTTGTTGTTCTTTCTGAAGCATTGGTTCACATGCTAAATTGTTCGCTTACATGTAAGCAGCGTGCATATATTTTTCTTTATTCATTCTGAGTACTCAAACACCTGGCCTGATGCTATGTGCAACCATTTCCCTATTCTTTTTATTCCTTGTTATAAGCTTCACCATTGTCTATTTAGTTTAATGAAATATGTCCTTCAGCAATATAAAACATGTCTACTGACCTCAATCTTTCCTTTTGCATAGGCTCTTGGTTTGGGATCTTTATCTGACATAGATGACCTGGCAAGCACTTTTGCAAAGGTCAGCTTTCTTAACTTTGATGACTTTGCAAACAGTTGAGTTTGTCTGCAATCAATATCTGTCGGGCCACATCTTTTGTTTGACATGGTTTTGGAATGAAAGTTGTACGGCTGTACTTATCGTATAAATTCCTCAACATGACATTTTTTTGTTGTTATTTCTCAAATGTGGTATTGATGCTAGATCCTTGAGTTGTGTTGGATGTTTGTATTTTCGTCATGCATGCAAAGATCTTAGTGACGGTTGCCCACTTTCTTCTTTTAGAAGTACTATTAATTTATATCTCAGTATTGCATGCCCTTTGGTCCTGAATTTTTTTAATTCTTATCACTATGTTGACAGTACTTATCATAGTAAACATGACATTCAGTTGTGAGATACTTCAATCCTTTGTTTTTGCATAGTCATACACAAATTTGTGTAAATATATGAACTTTTTTTTTCTCTTTTTTTGGTTCCATATGAACTTTTTTAGTATCTGAATATATGTATCCTTTTATTTGTTCTTGAGGTACTATTTTTTATACTGAATTGCTGATGTCATTTTGATTTTAACGAAGTAAGACTGGAACGATAGAGCTATGTTTTTCTTCCAGAATCTTATCTGCCACTTGCCAGTACTTACGACTTACTAGTGATGGTTCTACCCTGTAAATGTGCTGGTTTGAATGAAGCAGATTATGTTATTTTCTTCATTTTTATTTCCTTGTTTGATTGTTATATTTGTGATCAATCAATATGTTTGTCTTTCAAGCTCAAAAGTTTTTAGATGTGACAATTTTCATTCTTTTGGAGAATGCTTCCATGGAGTGCATTTTCCTGACGTTTTCATCGTAATAGCCCATTCTGCCCTCACTAATTCTTAGTAGTGATGTAGTTTTTATTTTGCACAGTTAAACAAAGTTGTAACAGGACCAAGACATCCAGGTGTTATTGGAGACAGAGGTTCAGGATCCTTTTCACGAGAAAGTGAGTAACTGTCAACCATTGTCATCATGTTATGGTGGTTCTTATTTTTGTTGCACGCATGCTTGCTCTGGAATTGTTTCTTTGAGCTTGTATCTGCTGGAAATTAGCCTCCATTGAAGTTTAATAAATAAGAAAATAAAATAGTTGAATATGCATTACAAAGCTTTTGTTACCTCTGTTTAACAGCATATATGCATTACAAAGCATATATGATGTGTTTTAGCATTCCATAAACAATTTGTCAAATTGAAACACGAGTGCACTCATTGTAACAGTATTAAAACTAGAACAGTCGTATTGTGCTTAACAATTGTTTGCACATTATGCTTTATCAGTGATTGATTTTTTAGGATCTAGATACTCAAGATGTAATGTGCAAAAGATTGGATGGTTTTGTTGCTTTGCATTGCAAAATAGAAGTAAGCTTGCTGAAAAACAGCAGCAGTTAGCTATAAGATAATTAAGGTTCTAAGGCTTCAACTTTTGTTTATGGTCATTATACCACCCTCCCCTTTTATCGCTAGCTAATTTTTATCTCCTCTTTGGTATATTTTTATGTGCTTGATTTCTTCCATTTGTGAAGTATGTAATGTAGCTTTAGCCTCCGTACAATTTTCAGTTTTCTGAAATTTTATTTTGGCTTTATCTAACGTGGTGTTTTCTTCAGGTTCATCAGCTACTGATTGGGCCCAAGATGGAGATTTCAATAACTGGTTAGATCAGCATATGTTTGATACAGAATTTTCCCAGGAAGGAAAGAGGTGGTCGTCACAGCCGCAGCCTTCTTCTGCTCGATTTTCAGAATCAAAACAACCAAAACCTTTGTACAGAACATCGTCATACCCAGACCAGCAGCCAGTCCAGCATCACTTCTCCAGTGAACCAATTGTACCCCCCAAGTCAGCATTCACATCATTCCCTCCTCCTGGAAACAAGTCCCCGCAGGGCTCACCACATCAGCTGAATCTTTCTGCTCTTGCGGGTAGTTCCCAGTTGCCTTTTTCTGCACCAAACCTTTCTCCTTTATCTAACTCTAATCTTCACATGGCCGGTTTACCTCATGGGTTGCATTATGGAGGGAACACACCTCAGTTTGCCAACCCTAGCCTTCCTTTCAATAGCAGGTCACAGAATCATTGGGTTACCCATGCTGGAGTATTGCACGGCTGTCATTCCAGCCTCAGAAACAATATGTTGCAGCAACAGCTCCCTCATCAAAATGGACTTCTTTCCCCACAATTACTGTCAGCTCAGCAGCAGCTACAACAGCAGAGATTGCACCATTCGGTTCAGCCATCTTTGGCCCATTTTGCTGCAATGCAGTCTCAATTTTATGGTACTCACCCTTCTTCATCACATAAGTCAATGCATGGGTTGTCTGACATAAGTAATCATAGACCGAAAAGAGGAAAACATCGTTTTTCTCAAGGCTCTGATACTGGTAGTCAGAAAAGTGAGAGTGGGTGGATCCAGTTCAGGTCTAAGCACATGACATCAGAAGAGATAGAGAGTATTCTTAAAATGCAGCATGCTGCAACACACAGCAATGACCCCTATATTGATGATTATTACCACCAGGCAAGTCTTTCCAAAAAAGCAGCTGGCTCGCGGTCGAAACATCCTTTTTGCCCATCTCATCTTAGAGAGTTCCCTTCCCGCGGCCGTAATAGTACTGATCAGCATACTCATAGTTCTGTCGACGCTCTTGGGAGAATTCCCCTTGCTTCCATACGTAGGCCTCGCCCCCTCCTTGAAGTTGACCCTCCCCCTGGTTCTGGCGACGGCGAACAGGTCTCTGAGAAGCCTCTGGAGCAGGAACCCATGCTTGCTGCTAGAATTGCCGTTGAGGATGGCCTTTGTCTCCTTCTTGATGTTGATGATATTGATCGACTGCTACAGCATGGTCAGCCCCAAGATGGTGGGGTTCAACTCAGGCGAAGGCGGCAAATACTGCTGGAGGGGTTGGCTGCATCACTTCAGCTTGTCGACCCACTTGGTAAAGGCAGCCACTCAGCGGGGCTGGCTCCAAAGGATGACATTGTGTTCCTACGTTTAGTTTCTCTTCCTAAGGGGCGAAAGCTCCTTTCTAAGTTTATTCAGCTTCTCTTCCCTGGTAGCGAGCTTGCCCGTATTGTGTGTATGACAGTATTCCGTCATTTAAGGTTTTTGTACGGTGGCCTACCCTCTGATCCTGGAGCTGCTGAGACAACTAGTAATCTTGCAAAGAGAGTTTCTACATGTGTAAATGGTATGGATCTTCGTGCGTTAAGTGCTTGTCTTGTTGCAGTAGTTTGTTCATCAGAGCAGCCGCCGCTCCGACCCCTTGGAAGCCCTGCTGGAGATGGGGCCACTATTATCCTAAAATCTGTTCTTGAAAGGGCAACTGTACTCTTAAGCGACCCTCACGCTGCTGGGAGCTGTAGCATTTCTAACCGTGCCCTTTGGCAGGCATCCTTTGATGAGTTTTTCGGTCTTCTCACTAAGTATTGCCTGAGTAAGTATGAAACTATAGTACAATCAATATTTACGCAGAGTCAGCAAAGCACAGAAGCTATTGGTTCAGAGGCCACCAAGGCGATACATCGTGAAATGCCTGTGGAGCTTCTGCGTGCTAGTCTTCCTCACACAGATGAGCGTCAACGGAAGCTTTTGTCAGATTTTGCTCATCGATCAATGCCCATTTCTGGTCTTAATGGCCATGGCGGGAACGGAGGTCAAATGAACTCTGAATCAGTGAGGGGATAGTGGAGGACTACGAGTTGTCTGGGAAGGTTTCTGAAAAATATAATCTTTCGCCGGCAATTCTATGGCGGAGGTCAGATGCATTTAAAAAGTGAATCTGCTGGGAATGTGGCAGGCTGGTGTGCCGGGGGTGGCACGTTCGTGCGTGCATCCCCATCGAAGTAATTTTAAAGGCTTCGCTTTAAGTTGTTGCTTAACTTTTTACTGTTCCGAAGTTGAAGAAAACATGTGATGCTCGGTTTGATGATGAATGTCATGCAATGCATAAAATGTGTAATATGATTCTGGATGTGACGGGAATGGGGACGGGGACGGGGAGTTTCTGAGTCTGCAAGTTGGTTCTTCTGGGGAGCTTTATTTTGGTGCTCTGTTGAACTGGAAGCAGTGGCGAAGCTACAGAGGGACTGGGAGGGGCGGCCGCCCCTCCCCTCGCCGGAAATTAAGCCCATGAACGTGGTTCCGCCCCTCTGGTCTCGTCGGAATCAATGGCTGCACTGCAGTCTGCAAATCGGTTTCTGCTGCTGCACAGCAGCAGCTTAGCTGCTATTGTAATTATATTTTTTTTAAATCCCTCAAATGAAACGGCATCGTTTCATTTAGTATTGAAGAAACAAAAATCCTCCTTAAACAAACGACGTCGTTTCGTTAATTGATTAAAAAAATAGAAAATTTTAAAAGGGACCACTGTCCCGTGCCTTCCATTTTTCAAAGCACACTTTCACTTTTTGAAAGCCAAACCCTTTTTAGCCAATCATAATACCCGTGCCCCCCCCAAATCCCAGCAGCTTTCAGCGCCCTCCCTCTCCGTCCCGTTCCGTTGTCTCTTGTTCCTCCTTCAAGCCGAGCCAGCAGCCAGGCTCCAACAGAGCAGCCAACCTGTTGGATTGGTTTTCCACTTCTCTCTCAATTTTAGGTAAATTTTTTAACTTTCTAATTTATATTATCCCTAACCCTAATTGATTAATTAATACAAAATTTTAGTTAATTAATATAGAATCTTAGAGTAATACACAAATATAGTTATTGATTTTTGATTTTTGCATATAAATATGAATCATATGAATGATTATTGATGAATGAAATTATTGTCTAGAGTAAAAATTGAATTCTTGATTATTGATATTAATTTATTTATTGAATTTTTGTGTATTAAATTATTTATATGAATATTGGTATTGATTAATTGAATTGTTGGTTTAATTAGTTAGTACTCATATTGACTATAGTATAGCTTACTCTAGAATTAAGAGTCTAAGACTTTTTTTTTTCTTTTCCATATATAGTTAAACAATGGAACGGTATTATAAGAAACAGTGCTTAAATCCTCCTTCAAATATTTCGGGTAGTCCTTCTTCGAATATTCCGAGTACTCCTTCGAATATTCCAAATATTCCTTCTTCGAGTATTCCGCGTAGTTCCCAACAAAGTGAGGTCACTGAGTTGGATGAAATACTGGCTAATCTTCCTGTGGACCCTGGACATAGACGTCGAATGCTTGATTATCCACCTAATTATCGTGAAGCAATTCGTCGACACTATCTCCAAAATAATCCTTGTCAACCTAAAGATTACATCATGCCCAGAAAAGTTAGCAACAATCGATGTTTTGTCACCCGTTGGTTTGATAATTTTAAGTGGTTGGAGTATAGTATAATAAAAGATGCCGCATTTTGCCGTTATTGCTATCTATTCAAGTGTGATTTTGATAAAGAGGGAAATGCCGGAAGTGATGTCTTCACTGAGATTGGGTTTACAAATTGGAGGAAAGGACTCGAAAATTTTCGAGATCATGAGGGAGGTGTTGGAAGTCTTCATAATAAAGCTTTACAACAAGCTAGAGATTTGATGACGCAAAAGCAACATATTGAAACCTTTGTGATTAAGCAAACCGATGAAGCTCGCATTAATTATCGCACTTTATTGCGTGGCGCACTTTATTGCACAAGATGGTTGTTGCAACAAGGTTTGCCTTTTCGTGGCCATGATGAATCGTTCAACTCAAGCAATAGGGGTAATTATTTGGAGCTTATGCAATTTCTTGCCGATCATAATGAGAAAGTTAGGAAGGTTGTGTTTGAGAATGCTCCCAAGAATCTCAAGTATACTTCTTCCGATATTCAAAAGGATCTTGTTCATGCTTGTGCTATTGAAACTATTAATGCAATCACTAAAGATATGGAAGGTACATTTTTTTCTCTCTTGGTTGATGGATCACGTGATGCTTCGACTAAAGAGCAAATGGCGGTGGTATTGCGTTATGTGAACAAAAAAGGAGAAGCAATTGAAAAGTTTTTGGGTGTTCAACATGTCTCCTCTACAACTAGTAGCTCACTTGAAGAGGCTATTGAGAGATTGTTTGCTACAACAAATTTGAGTATGTCCATGTTACGGGGACAAGGCTATGATGGAGCCAGTAATATGAGAGGTGAGTTAAATGGTCTTAAAACAAAGATTTTGAACAAATACCCTCAAGCATTTTACATTCATTGTTTTGCACACCAACTTCAACTAGCTCTTGTATTCGTGGCAAAGGAAAATGAGGATGTTGCCAATTTCTTCATCAATGCTAGTAGTTTGGTGAATCTTATTGGATCATCGTGTAAGCGTCGTGATGCATTTAGAGAGAAACAACAAGAACAAATTCAGAAAGCTCTTGATCTTGGTAATCTTGAAACGGGGAAAGGGTTAAATCAAGAAAGTAGTCTCATGCGTCCATGTGATACACGGTGGAACTCGCATTATGGTACTATAGTTAGTATTATTGTTATGTTTGAAGCTGTGGTGGAGGTGGTTGAATGGATTAAAAGTGATCGCAACCAAGATAATCTCGGTGAAGCAACTAGGTTATTCAAAGACATACAAACTTTTGATTTTGTGTTTCACCTTTTCTTGATGAGACTTATATTGGGAATTACAAATGAGTTATCACAAGTATTGCAAAAGAAAGATCAAGATATTGTGAATGCGATGGCGTTAGTGGAAGTATGCAAGCAAAGACTACAATCCTTGAGAGATGATGACTTTGGGGACTTGTTTCATGATGTAGAAAAGTTTTGTGAGGAGCATGATATTATCGTTCCTAACATGGAGGATTTGCATTTCGTACCTGGAAAATCAAGGCGCAAAGCTCCAAAAATCACAAACTTCCATTACTATCGTGTGGACCTCTATTTTCAAGTCCTTGATATGCAACTAAAGGAATTGAATGATCGCTTCAATGAGGTAAACACCGAGTTGCTTCTTTGTATGGCATGTTTGAGTCCGGTGAATAATTTTGCATCTTTTGACAAAGCAAAAATTGTTCGTTTGGCCCAACTTTATCCTCAAGATTTTGATCGTATGGACCTCATGAATCTTCCAATTCAACTTGACAATTACATTCATGATATGAAGATGCATAGTGAGTTTTCATCATTGAGAGGAATTAGTGATCTTGCAAAAGAGTTAGTGAAGACCAGGAGGTGTGAAAGCTATATATTAGTGTATAAGCTTCTTACATTGGCTTTGGTGTTACCGGTTGCAACCGCTTCGGTGGACAGAGCTTTTTTTGCTATGAAGATTGTGAAAACACCATTGCGTAACAAAATGGGAGATCAATGGTTGAGTGATAGCATGGTTGTTTACATTGAGAAAGATGTATTTGCTTTTATTGATAATGAGCTTATTATGCGACGTTTTCATGACATGAAACCTCGCCGGCAACAATTGTAATTTGTTTGTATTGATTAATTATGGAAGACATTACTATATAAAAAGATTTAGTTGTTGCCATTTTTCTTTAACCTTGTACTCTTTTAAGTTCGCCCCTCCCCCCGAGAAATCCTAGCTTCGCCACTGACTGGAAGCATAGGGATAGAGATGATGTACAGAGTGTAGTCTCACATAAACCCTCAAAAACTCCTTTTGTTCCGGTTCTCTCATTTTCTCCCCAATTTCTAATTCAGCAATGCATCGCTCTGTCAGTGTTAGCCACCTTATGAGGATCCGCATTACATTCTCTCTTCCCTTTATTTCTGTGTGTTTCTATCTTCTTTTCGTAAAGGAGCGATCGAACGTTAACCCTTAACCAGGTTGGTAAGGATCGAAAGGTGAAGGTATTGAAGCTCATAGTTACACTATGTATGACTTATGTGGGCGTATTAAATATAATTTTGTAATTTAAAAAGTCGATGTGAGGTGTTTTTAACTATATAGGGCGTAGTCCACGAAATAGGCTATTACTAATTACACATGCAATAGGCGGGTTTTAGATGCGGTCCCTAACTATGAATATTCTTTGACTAAAACCTTGTTGATATTCAATTTTTGATCAAAGTTCCTGAAATAAATGTGATAATGTATTTCTATAAATGTTACTATGTTTTTTTGAATTAAAAATTGAAATTTATAGTTGTTTATATTAATGAGATTTTAAATAAAAAATCATAATTTGTGGGATTAAAAATATTAAAATATAAATATACTATTGTGTGTGTGTGTGTGTATAAACATGGGTACATTCATCAAAATTAACCCAAAAATTATTGTATCAAAACATGGGTACATTCTTCAAAATCACAAAAAAAAAAAAAAAAAAAAAAAAAAAAAACAAGATATTAGGCTTAATAAATTTAGTAAATTTCTTCGATTAAACTTAACATGGATACATTCTCAGATCAAAGAAAAAAGAATGTACCCATATAAGTTTAAAAATGGATTAGAAAAAAATTGAATAGATTTTATATAAAAAAAGGGTACATTTTACATATAACAAATTGGTATATTTAAGAATAAGTACATTTTAAGATTAAAAATTTGAAAAAAATTACATGAATGGTGCATATAATTAGCATGGGTACATTTAGCAAAATTAAAAATGGGTACAAATAAATAAAAAAATATGGGTACAAATACAAATAAAACTTTATAAAATATGGGCACGAAAAGAAATTAATATATAGGTACAAATTAAAAAAGGGTTGCAAATTAAAAATGACTACAAATTAAAAATAAAAATATATGATAA
Organism: Heteromeles arbutifolia; assembly: GCA_024362995.1. Taxonomy (NCBI): domain Eukaryota; kingdom Viridiplantae; phylum Streptophyta; class Magnoliopsida; order Rosales; family Rosaceae; genus Heteromeles; species Heteromeles arbutifolia. The sequence goes on along the minus strand of JANCRC010000012.1, from coordinate 9,760,401 downwards.
AAAATTTAGCCATAAATATAAATATAATAATTGTAACATTTTTAACATTAAATGAATATATTTAGAAAAAAAATATATTTTATTATTGAAATAATTAATGATGTTATTAATACCAAGGACCTTGATCAAAAAATGAAAATGAATAAGGTTTTAATCAAATGAGTAGCAAAATGAAGGATGAGAACTTAATTTCTCTATTTGATTATATATAAACAGTAATTAGGGCATTAGTTTCTCGACGTATTTGACCCAAAAAACTGAATGGGACCAAAATCGTATAAAAACCAAGCCGAAAATTAAGTTGATTTTTTTTTTTTTTTTTATAAATTTGACAGAACCGAATCAGACTGATTTATTTCGTTCGTTTTTTTATTGAGATTTTAAGAAACGGACGGTTCAACCGAACCGAACCGATTTCTAAAATCCATATCTGATTTCCACGGTCAGTGCTTGCACAGCAAACCAACATAGCAGCACAAGTTGTTGTAATTTAAATGAACAGGTACATTTATAACATTTTACAAAATATACTTTTTCTTATCTCAAAAAAAAAAAAAAAAAAAAAAAAGAAGCACTTTTTCTAATAACAAAACCCTAGCCACCTGATTTCATTCGCCCTTTTAGGAAATTTTATTCAGACCCATTTATCCTCTTTTTACATCTGTTTTTTGTCTTGAAATTCCAAAAGTGCCCAACAATTTTTCTTTTTACACCCATAATGAAAAAGAAAATAAAATTACAACACTAAGAAATTCCAGCCACCCCATCTTTCCAAACCCCAACCACCCCCAATTTCTACCCGTCCCTAACACCACCACACACCCCCCCCCCCCAACCGACAATGAAAACTCCAAAGATCTCAGCCATCACTCACTCTAACTTATCGTTCAAGGACTAGACAGTTAGATTACTCGGGAACTTTATCACTCACTCTAATTTGTCTCAAATGAAGAACTTTGAGGGACTTGAAACTATGAGTGTGTCTACAAGAGTGTAGACTTGGATTGTCAAAACTCATCAAGTTCTCCCATGCATAATGCAAGAACTGCTCCAACGTAGACCCTTTATTTGCACTGATACTAATACATAATAGCTTGCGGGCAAATGCAAATCGTTGGAAGCAAAACCGTCAGCGAAAAACTCCAACTCAAGTGTTTAAACTCTCTTTTTTAATGCAAACTGAATCCAGCTATCAATGGAACTTGCATTTTAAAAACCTAGAAAGAAGCAAGCCTTGAGTCGTTCCACGTTCGGGTCTTTATGTTGCGCCAACACATGATTCACCCATTTGGCGTATCTAAAGCTTAGCTGGGATCGAAGTTGAGAGTTATGGTAAACGCCTAGACATACCACCATCACCTAGAAATAATACTTGTAGCTGTTGCATGCTTGAGCGGCAAGAAAGCCAATATACTAACAAGAAAGATTGGAAGGGGTTAGTAATGGTTAGATATTTTGGGTTTTCATTATGGACGGTAGGGAATGTGGTAGTGGGGGTTGGGTAAGGGTAGAAATTGAGAGTGGTTGGGATTTGGAGAGATAGGGTGACTTGAGTTTTCTAGTGCTTGAATTTTATTTTTATTTTTTGTTTTTTTGCATTTTGGGTGTAAATAAAGAATTATTGGACACATTTGGAATTTCAAAATAAAAAATAATAAGTTGGGTGTAAAAAGAAGATAAATGGGTCTAAATAAAATTTCTCTGCCCTTTTTCTTCACCATTCTTCACCATTGCTTTGGGACTTTTGGTGTTTGAACTAAGTAAAGAGCCGTGGAAAGGAAAAGTGATTAATTACGGTGATTTGCCTCAGCTACATTTGATACAAGGCGGTGATGATCCTAGGTGCAAGTGCAAGTTTGCGAAGATGAAAGACCATATCAACTGCTATCCAGAATTTGGGAAGATATTTGACTTGATTCTGGAAGTGGCTGTGCACAGGAATTTGAAGCCCGAACAGATGATTCGAAAGGTGTTTGTGTTCAGTCACCAAGACATCGATCTTGAGGTTAACGATCTCAATCGTTGTAGCTGCTTATGGGATGACCAAGCCAGCGATGCCTTGCACTACACAACCAGGGATGACGATATTGCGTGGCTTCTGGGACGGAGCTAGAAATTTCTTTTAGCGAAAAATGACAATTTCTTTGAAATAATATGGATTATTTCAAATGATGATGTATCACAATTCCAATGTTACAAAAATTTCAGTATAGTAGTGAAAAATGACAAAATGATATGAAATATACTAATACATGACAGGCGGAAGAAGATTTTTTCCGTCTGAATGACAGAATAAGAGCACTTTTGCTCATATAATATTTGATATGAAGTATAAGTAGTATGAATATATGTTGAATATTAGATACATATAATTTTCTCCAAAGCTAAGGCATATATATTATATAGCTGTAATCTGCAACTGAACAAACGAATTACTTGAATGAGGACATCTGCCCCCAGTGAGCCTTCATTAGCTATGTCCATAGCTTCTCCGACAACTTGCTCAAGGTTTTCTTGGATAATGACGGAGATATTAGCCCGAAGCATCTCATGGAAGCAGCGATTAATGACAAGTATGAGGGTCTGGTTGTTGTGGACTGATTGATGGATAACTATAGCTGTCTATTACTCATTTGGTTTCTTACCTGGAACTTGGAATAAAAAATAATAAAGAATACTCTGTTTATTTTTCTCATTTGCATTATCAGTTTTATAAGACCATCTTCAACCCTCGGTTAAAACCTAACATTTTTGGCCCAAAAAATTGAGGTTTTAACCTAGAAACAACTTTTATACTCCAACCCTTAAAACCTAAATTTTTAACCCCAGATTATTAAAGAATAAATATAAAACAAAAACATTAACTAAATTAAATGTGGACTGTTGGATAACCAACGACCATTTGAATGTGAGCCGTTGATCACAAAAGGAGCCGTTGGGCTCAACTTTATTGCCGACAAGTGGCCGACACAACCCACGTGGGTGGGGTCGCCACCTTGCAGGCGCTAGAGAGTTGGGAAAGTATGGCGCGTCAATTGGGGAAGTCATCTCCAATTGCTGGTTTCCCACTCGTACAAGTGGGGCCAGCCCACTAACTTTGGCCTAAATCTTGGCCGGAATTTGGCTTTTTTTTGAGTTCTAACTGTAATGCCCCACCAATTTATTTCGAAATTTACATTTAGTGGTAGGCCAAAAATGTTATAGTTACCCTTTATGTTAATAACCATTCTAACATTTCTTTCTTTGACGATTTTCCACTAAAATTTAATCTCATTATTTTTATGGCTGCATCTAACTTCTTGTTAGACTGCCTACGTACCATTCGAAGGGATCAAGTCAATCGTAGTTCACAATTCAATTCAATTCAATTCAATTCAATTCATTTCCGAAAATATTCAAGTGGAGGAAATATTCAATACTATATTTAGCAATTGAAACACATCAAATGGATACCAAAAAAGAATTCAGAATATTGAAATCTCCGTAAAAAGGCAGCATCGGCCCACTGGCCATGTGCCGCCACAGGTGGCGGTTTCCGGTGAACGGAAACTCCATTTTCTGACCACCTCTAAAAATTACCAAATTTTATAGGCATGTAGATCTTAATGAGTGGAGCAAGTTTCATACCTATGGCCAAGTCCAATTTGGCCAGGAAACACCTGAAAACTGCCTCGATCCGCCGTAAACCCTTGAATTTGGGTGTTCTTGATTCGACACCAAAACGGCTACGACGCCTCAACCCACCCATGATCTTTGTTCCTGGACTCAAGAGACACCTGTGAATGGTGATGATTGATGGAAAACCTTTCGGAAATGGGCGGATCGCCCTGCGTGTACCCTTTGGACGCTCGGTTCGAATTCCACGAATTAGAGCCAAATTGGCTGGGTTTTTGTATGAGAAGGGTAGAGGGAACGATCCTAGGATTATTCCAAGTGATGAGGGGTCTTAATTTGCCGGAGAACCACCGGAAAATGCATCGGAATCAATGGCGCCGTCGGGTCGGGTTGAAATGAAAAACCGGGTAAAGGGATCCGGTGTATCTCCTCTCCCTCATTTCCCCTCCTTTCTCCCTCTTCTTCTCCCCGATTGGGCAACCCCTTCCCCTTCTTCCTCATTTTCTTTTTCTTTTCTTTTCTGTTTCTCCTCCTCTCCGATTGGTCTCATCCCCCCCTCAAACCACAGCCACCACGCGGCTTTTCTACACCAAGACAAAGCTCCAACAAATCTGGAGCATTCCAGATTCACGGCAAAATGACCATTTTACCCCTACCTTCGTTTGTTCTATTTCATTCGTTATAACTCTGTTTGGCGAACGGTTTTTCGCCTACATGCTCGTGGGACCGAGCTCTATCCAAATATGGCAAGAAATAGTTTAAAATATATGAGGATAAAATACGTCCTCGTATAATTACGTTATGCCAACTAGGGCATTTTCGTCTTTTTCACTTATTGATAAATTTTACGAAATAAATTATAATAATTTTCGATAACAAAATTTTAAAATTTCTCAATTAAATTTTCATAACCATAAATCGATTTATTTTCAATTTTCTCCACATATTCATAATTATGAATAGCTAATTCATATATTTAAATTTTCAGGGTATTACATTCGACCCCAATTAAAATGAATCTCGTCCTCGAGATTTCAATCATTGAGTAAGGATGAGGTATTTGAAACCAATCCGCAATACCGTCAACATTGAGCGAAATCAAAATCTTATTCTATGATTTCATTCATATCCTCACGTGAACCAAACTAACCACAGTAAACTTAAAAACCTTAATCTTTTTTCCAATCTTTCTTTCAATTGTTTCTCTTTTAACTTACTTCAAGGCGCAGTCACTGATCAAATAAATTGGCGACTCACACTCTCAAGCACAACTCACATTCCATTAATCAAAGAAGAATATATATATATATATATATATATATATATATATATATATATATATATATATATATATAACACGACTCTATCGGCCAACGAAATTAAACCTTATTAAATCACACAGCCCTGAGAATATGTGCGCGTCATCAGTTATGTTCACAATATCGAATCCAACAATGACAAATCTTGATTTTTTGGCAACCAAACCAACCAAAAGCGTTACATGTATCACACAACTGGGCAAATTTAATTAGAGTGACACAATAGCTAGGTTAAAGTTATTTCCTTCATTCTTCACCACTATATATTAAATCAATCGTAACCTTGGTTTATGATTTTATTCCCGTTTGAAAACGAATAATTAAGTAAAAATTCACCATGATTTTCATAAATATTAAAATTTCCAACCATAATTATCATTGGCCATAAGATTTTTAAAATTTCTAGCCATAATCATCATTGACAAAACAATGATTTCATCACCTTTCTCTTTTATCCCAATCACTGACTAATAGACTAGAAAAGATTGTAATATACCTAGCCAGTACACATCACACATTTTTATCACTTCAATAATTCATTCTCGCAGCCCACACATGGAGCTTCTCCCCGGAAACATTGGGTCTTTGTGCCCACTCATCCATTTTTTCACATTCCACAGGTCATTTTACCCATTCCAACATTCCTCCACATTCCACGGGCCCTTTCGCCCTAATCAACATCCACGGGCCTTTTTTGCCCAATTCAATATCCACGAGTCTTTTTCGCCCAATTCAACATCCACCGGCCTTTTTCGCCCAATTTAACATCAACGGGCCTTTTTCACCCAATTCAACATCCACGGGCCTTTTTCATCCAATTTAACATTTTTCAATTGCACAGGTATAATACGACTTTTCCATCTACTTGTCACAATTTCACAATCATCTTAACGTTCAACATTTTCATAATGCATATCATAATATCAACCCAATTCAAGATTAATCCGAAACTTTAAATCAAACGCTCATTCTTAAATCTATACATAAAATATGACATTTTAAAATTTTCTACTCCTACTCAATTCAATTCACTTCATTGTGATTCACAATATAGGCATTTCACATAAATTCATCATTAGTCAAAGAACTTATGAAATCGTGCAATATCAAGGCAATTCACAATTCTCATCCACAACCATCAATAATATCTCACATTATAAGGTAGGATCATTCACTCTGATACCATTTGTAACACCCTACCAATTTATTCCGGAATTTACATTTAGTGGTAGACCAAAAATGCCATAGTTACCTTTTATGTTAATAATCATTCTAACTTTTCTTTCTTTGATGATTTTTTCCACTAAAATTTAATCTCATTATTTTTATGGCTGCATCTAACTTCTCACTAGTCTGCCTACGTACCATTAGGAGGGATCAAGCCAATCGTATCGTAGTTCACAATTCAATTCATTTATGAAAATATTTAAGTGGAGGAAATATTCAATACTATATTTAGCAATTGAAACACATCAAATGGATACAAAAAAAGAATTCAGAATATTGAAATCTGCGTAAAAAGGCAGCATCGGCCCACTGGCACGCGCCGCCGCAGGTGGCGGTTTCCGGTGAACGGAACTCCATTTTCCGACAAACTCTAAAAATTACCAAATTTTACAGGCATGTAGATCTTAATGAGTGGAGCAAGTTTCATACCTGTGGCCAAGTTCAATTTGGCCGGGACACACCTGAAAACTGCCTCGATCCGCCGTAAACCCTTGAATTTGGGTGTTCTTGATTCGACACCAAAACGGCTCCGACGCCTCAACGCACCCATGGGATTTGTTCCTGGACTCAAGAGACACCTGTGAATGGTGATGGTTGACGGAAAACCTTTCGGAAATGGGCGGATCGCCCCGCGTGCACCCTTCCGACTCTCGGTTCGAATTCCACGAATTAGAGCCAAATTGGCTCGGGTTTTTGTATGAGAAGAGTAGAGGGAAAGGTCCTAGGATGATTCCAAGTGATGAGGGGTCTTAATTTTCGGGAGAAAAACCGGAAAATGCATCGGAATCAATGGCGCCGCCGGGTCGGGTCGAAATGGAAAACCGGGTAAAGGGATCCGGTGTATCTCCTCTCCGTCATTTCCCCTCCTTTCTCCCTCTTCTGATTGGTCACTCTCTCTTTCTCCTTCCCTCCGATTGGTCTCCTTCCCCTCCCCCTGCAAACCACAGCCACCACGTGGCTTTTCTACACCATGACAAAGCTCCAGCAAATATGGAGCATTCCAGATTCACGGTAAAAGGACCATTTTGCCCTTATCTTCGTTCGTTTCTATTTTATTTGTATGATTAAACGTATGTTTTTTTTGTGATCCAAGTTTTTGGCTCGGTGTTCAAGGCATATTAACCGGAATTGTCTGAGGAGCATGCCAGGTTCTATACATACGGATCCGTTCCCTTCTGCTCCTTTTGCAATGGAGAAGGAATACATAGCAGAGAACGGGTTCACAACCAAGTTGCACTCGTGATGGATTACCATGTGTAAATTTTTCTTTACATAGTAATGCATCATTTGACGGAAATATGCTACGGTGGCGATGAAGTCGTTATATATCAATTGCTCTATTTGTAATGCTGTGAAAATCTCATAAGCATGCATTGCATGTGTTTATTGAGGGCTCGATCACTCGATTGCTTTCAGCTGGATCCCTTAGTTAGCTCAATCCCCTCGGTTGCATCACTCATTTTGCTGGTATTGGTGGCTGTTTATATGGTGTTCTCGGGCTAAACTGGAGTCTTATGTTTGCAGTTAAATTTTGGGTTGTTTGTGGTTAAATATTGGTTTGTCTGACATATTGTGATTAAATGACCACATTGATTTGCAACACCTATTTTCAGTTACTACATTGATTGATCTTCTATTTTCCGAATCATCTTGATGCGGTGAGTCAATTTCAAAGACCATTTGTGATAGAAACCCTTCTCGGTGACCAAGAGAGGTGCTAGCTCTATAAATAGCAGATGTAATTGTTAAGGATAGTAATCCAATGGTTGTATAAGGTGCCACTTGTCATTAGATTAGTAAGATTGATATAAGGTTGTTAGAGTTAGTTACAAGATGACTTAGACAAGGAGATCCATAAAAGATAGTATGTAGAGGTTAATGATCTCAATCGTTGTAGCTGCTTATGGGATGATCATTATAAGGCCATACAAAGAGAGTTTAATGATAAAGGCTATGGGGATGGGGTGCCCCACGTTGTGTCTTGGACGTTGTCAGAATACAAGCCGACCAAGCCGGCGATCCCTTGCACTACACAACCAGGGATGACGATTTTGCGTGGCTTCTCTGACAACTTGCTCAAGTTGTTCTTGGACAATGACGGGGATATTAGCCCGGAGCAAGTCATGGAAGCAGCGGTTGCTGGCAAGAAGTATGAGAGCCTGCATGTGGTGGACTGATTGACGTTTATTACGGTGATATAGTGTTTTGTCTCTCTTGCATCGTTAGTTTTATGAAGAATGAGTTTGATTGCTGGGTTTTCTATCTGATTAAATTATTGTTATTATCGTTATGTTCTTTTTCTTGTGAAATCAAAGGAGATTATTATCCAAGGATATAGATCTAATCTTACAAAAAGCAATCTCTTTCACACCTAGACTTGCATGTAACGAGGCGCCAAGGTGGTAGTGTCGCAAATCAATGATACATATGGGCGCGTTGAGCTTAGTTCGAGCCCTAATTTTGCGGTTTACTTCTTAGCTTGTTGGGAAGTGGAGATTTGCATGGGAATCATCGTGATCCTAAATGCCGTGAAGGGATGGCGGAGCTTGGGTGCGTAGACGACGGGGGAAGAGGTGCCCGGGAAGTATTTTCTATTTTTCAATTTAGAAATATTATTCTCATGTTTAAATTAAGTATTTAATACAATTAAGAATTTTAATTCCTCGAGTAATAATAAAAAATCTACTGGATTGAAAAAAAAAAAAAAAAAAAAAAAAACGTAAAGAATGTCTCTCATTTAGTTAAAGGAGGTTGGTGCTCCACTGTTGCTGATATCTTTCTCATTGTCCAAAATGCGGCGTAATATCGGTTCTGCAAGGAAAAAGGGACCTTCAGATTATCAAAGCAGCAAAGGTTTTAAAAGAACAACTCAGTTTTAAACAGGTTTCAAATCTCAAACTTCTGGCATTCGAGGAGTAACATACGCAGAGATCCAATTTAAAGATTACAACACGAAAGCGTAATAAAGAGGGGAAAATGAAGAAAAAGAAAAGCCACTTCAGGTGGTATTACTTACCTGCATCATTGACCTAGGATTTGCACTGTAGGTTGTCTCAACGGTGCTTTCTTTCTGCAGTTCGAGGACAAGGCAATTTATACGGTTATGATCATCCAACGATGCTTAAGAAACATAACGGAATTGGAACGAGCTTACCTCAAAATGAAATCCGTAGTGCAAGGCAACCCTCCTCACATCCTCCAAACTCAGTTCAACAGACATTTCCTGAAACAAAACAATGAAAACAATTTTTTTCTTTCAAAAGTAAGTGTATAACGCTCCCTCAGAGCATGTGAGCAAACGAAATGCTTAGTTGAAAGGAAGCTTACATCTTGCCCATAGGCATCAGCAAAGTGGTATAGTAGGGGACCCAAATTTATCCAAACCTGTCATCCAATCAATCAAGGATTAATAAACTGATAAGACGGGGGAACAAAAACTAAAGTCATCAGACTCATCACGACTTACTCCACCATCCTTCAAGATTCTTGATATGATTTCTATGTATTCAATAATGTTGTGTGCCGTATCAATAAAGAAGCAGGTCACAACCGCATCCCATACACCTGCACATTCCACAAATATCTCCATGAGAAATACTACGGAGGTTATTTATGCGCGTTCCTGAAGTGCATGCAAGTCTAAATCTTTCGAAGGTAATTTCTGAACAATAAACAAAAATAAATTATCCAACCATGTTATTTTGTAAAAGTAATTTATGTTACCATCTGTACGAGAACAGGCATGAACCATCTAAATTTGTTTCGTCAATCTGCTTGAACAGGTTTTTTTTCTTATTATTCAGAACACCTTGCCCTTAAGTCTAAACCCTAAAGTTGGTTCCGGCCGTTTTGGAATTTATTTGTCACAAACACTTTATAAATTGACTGGCAAGAAATTCATTTAGGTCTCCTCCCAAAGATCGTATTCAATATTTAAACACTATGAACGGGAAAAGCAAGAGATTTATTTTATATCTCGCCCAGATATGTTCACACCAGACCAGACAAATATCTGCTGTCTCAGCTTAGCAACACAAGACCTTAACAATTTAAGACCACCCGTGACTATGCTGAAGCTACTTGCCACATCATACACCAACATAACGAATGGATTACCGCAGGATAAATGCAATTGAAAATGTCTTACGATATTTCCTACTACTAGGTGCTCAAAATATCTACTGTTCATTAACCTCAATTACAATGTTTGAATACGAGAAACCCACATTTTCTTACCTACTTGGTTTGGATCGTTGTAAACCTCAACAAAGTCGCCACTGCACATAGAAAAGCCTTCAGTAATCCCTGCACTGTTTGAAAGAAAACCTACAATTATTGGAAAACAAATCCTAATAGAAACTTTTACGAAAAGAAGATAGTACTCCTATTAGAAATAGGCTTATTTTTGGCTATGACACCTGTACTTTTCAACAAATCTTACTTTACCCCCTGCACTCTCTATTGTCTTACTTTACCACCTGCGCTATTCCTTTGTGTCTCACTTTACTCCTACACTATATTGTCTCATTTTAACACCTGCACTCTTTATCAATGTCCCACTTGACCCTAATCTGTCAAATAAGTTAAGTGAGCCGTTAATTGTGTTGACGTGGCATGGACAATTTAGTCTCGTTAGCACAATTAACAGCTCTCTTAACTTATTTGACGAAATAGGGTTAAGTGAGACATTGAGGAAGAGTGTAGGTGTTAAAGTGAGACAATATAATGTGTAGGGGTGAAGTGGGACACGGAGGAAGAGTGCATGTGGTAATGTAGGGGCTAAGGTGAGATTTGATGAAGACTACAGGTGTCATAGCTAAAAATAAGCCTTAAAAAAAAGAGAAGATAAAAAGCATATCATCTCTTTCTAGGTCATTGCTATATTGAAGAGTATCCATTCAACTACTATCTATTTCGATGATAAACACCTTAAAAGCACTAAGAGAACTGATAGTATGTCAGAAACGCTTTTGTAGCATTACTAAAGACTTCAGACAAATGAATTAGCAGCATCAGTACCTAGCCGGATGAATATCTGGTACTGAAACGGGGCAAAGTTGATCACTATCTGAAAGTGAATTGCAATTGCTGTGGATCCAAGGATATATTGTCCACTCCCCAGCAGTTTGACAACTGAGTAACCAAACAAAACCATCTAAGAAAAGAAAACATAGAATACAAAATGAAGAGAATATATCGGAAAATAATCTATTGCGAACCATTGAAACCTCTCTTCCATGGTCAGAAAAAGGATTCCTTTTTCGTGATAGCAAGATGGTTGAAGACTAATTAAGGCGAGGTGTAATGACATGCTTACTGATTAAGAATAAAATTTGAACATATCATCATGTAGTATGAAAATTCATTTCCCTGGCTTATGAAACCTGCATAGAATATGAGAAATAATACACGAGTATGAATATATATTGAAAATGGAATTCTTAGCAAACAAACAATGTATGCACACCTAAACACGAGATTTCCAAAGCCAGCCGCCCAAGTCCAGCACCAGGAACCAAACAGGCAGGAGGACTGTTCAAATAAATATCATTATCATACACAATAAATTACTGGAGAAAAAACCCGTGCTCAATAAGAAAAAGTAATTTGATAATTGCAATGGTTAAGAAACGATGCTACGATAGGAAGACAGTGACACATATGAAAACATAAAACTAAGACCAGAAAATAATATTACCTTTTCTTAGAGCGATCAGCAAATAGTGCATCAAGTTCTTCTAATATAGGCTTGTAGCACTGATCACGTTCTTTCTGTCCCTGTATTTAATAAAATTACAAACTTAAGTAAAACTGGGATATCCTCGAGCATAGAAATCAATGATAAATCATCAGATACCTCTGCCGCCCAGTCTCTACCTATGTTCCGTACTATACAACAGACCTGTAGGGAGGGTAAAAGAAATTTTTATAAATTAAGCTAAATTGTTTACTGCTTGTATTTCTTATTACTTAAAGGGAAAACAAAAACAAGTAGTCTCATAGCACCAGATATCCAACACGAGAAGCAATATACCTTATAAACATCAACTAACGGAACATGTAACTGTAATGATGGATCCAACCATGTCCGAGATGGTGAGGATACCTAAACGCGTATCACCAAGAAAGTCACAATTTTCAATTGAAAAGTTTGGCCACTTTCTGAATAATTAAACCATAAAAAGAGAAAGACACATACTCAAATAAGTTGTAAATTAATGCTATAAAGAAACAAAAACTCATACATCTCCATTGGAATCATTCTCACAACAGTTATGTGTCTCTCTAATATATTCCACACCTGAAGTGTGTCCATCGGTAATGGACTCACGAATCACGATGACCGTTATTGTCTACCTCCTGTGGTTATCTACGGAGGTCAAATTTCTAATGAAGAAGGACATTATGAAGAAAAATATACATTTAATTCTCATAATGAAAAGCTAACATGGTCGTGTAAGTGTTGCAGAAACCTTATTAGTAGTCAGTATTGGTGAACTGTGGACTGTGTTGCTCCCTTCCTCATAACAGGCCTGATCTGAATTGGAAGTATGCAATCTTTCGCTAGCGGAGGTAGACTGAGAAGAGCAGACATTATTTACTCCAGAAACATTGTGATTATTTGGGACGTTTTCAAGATGGGGGCCATCACAGACATCTATGTCCTGGCTCAAATCAAGTGGGGGTTCAAATGCCTGCAATGTATATAAAAGTGGGGAGACAAAAGAAGTCAAGAACCTTAATACCAATCACCCCAGTTTGAGGAATCGCTCACATAATGTCAGTCCTTTGAGAAGTCATGAAGTGTCGCGATGTCAAAAGGTCATCAGAATATTATCAAACGAATAATTTTTACTTTGTTAGAAGGAAAAAGTGATAAAAAGTAAGTTGGAACTAACCTGAAGCATGTTAAAAATGAAATATGAACTTACAGAGATGCACCTGCACAACAAGTCTGACCCATTACAAATCTCGAAACTCTTCTACCAATCATGTAAACAGAAAGAAAGTCCCTAGGATGTTTTACTGAAAGTTTAAAAAATAAATAAAGACACCCCACCAGTTATTTTGAAACACACTTGGACGTCATAATACTAAATAGTATTAAGCAAATTCCCACCACATTAACCTTGAGTTAGTTTTTGAGTTAATATGTCAAGTTTTACAATTTAAAACCGTAGATATGCCAGCCGTTGGTGTATTATCCAAATTCGAAAAACTTGAAATTAATGTAATGAAACAAGTCAAGGAAAATTTACCGTCTTAGTCTTTGAAACTTTAACGGGAAGTGGGATAACAGAGCCTGCAAATAGAGGAAGATTGTTAGAAACGAAAAAGATAGTGAAATACCAATTTGGTTAATGTATCCCACGTTGCTAGCGTATGAAAGCTCTTATAGTATTTCTATACCTTATGGGCAGGTGGAAGCATTCTGAAAGATCTTTCATATCGTCTCACGTCCTCTTCTGATGCCTCCGGGTAGCTGCATTCAGAATGAGGGACATTATTCAAACTATAGGCACATATTTGATATCTCTGAAAATAAATAAAAATAGGCTATCACACCAACAGAATAATCAAAAGGTTCATAATTTACAAAATTCGACCCGCAAAGTTTAAGAATTTCGAGTGTGATCAGACAACCAGAAATCAGAAAATGACAGAGTGGCCTGTGATAGATCGATTGAAAGCGAAGAACGTTCGACCGTAAGTCACAGGGTGAATTGTAAGCCCCAACCTTAACGAGCATTTTCGGGGACTTGCCCGCTTTATACACAACCTAGTCGAGCATAATGTAAAAAAAACAGATATTCGAACTGAATATGTGACAATCACTGCAGCCCTTTTTTGTTTTCAGAAATTCAAATATTTCTATTATTTACAAGAAAAATTAAATCTTCTGGTATTAAATTAACAAATTAACGAAAGTATCAAGCTTTCCACTCATTGATGCAAATTATATAAATCCCAAATCATTGAATTCAAACTTGAGTATTAGAGAGAGAAAGAGAGAGAGAGGGTACTTGAGGTAGGCGCTGATTATGCGCCTGAGGGACTTGATTTCGAGAGCTTCTTCGAGCTTACTCTGGCGACGTCGTTCGTCCTCAACTCCTCCTGCTGCTACTGGATGCATATCTCTGCCGTCGTCGGCTCTGACTGACAGAATACTGACAGGAACACACTAATGAGAGGATCCTCCTCCTCCTTTTTCTATTTGTGTTAATATAAAAGATTGAGTTGACGTAATCACACAAATATAAAATGTAAAGATAAACATAAAGATGATGAAAGTGAAGTATGAAAGTACTTCGACTCCTCGCGTAGTCAAACAACAGGATGAGTCACACACATGATTGAAGGCCGAGCCCAATATAAAACACAAACTTATAGATTGACCAACCCACTAGTTCCTGAGACGTTGGGGGTCTGATTAAAGAGTTGGAAATTAACATGTTTGGGCTTTTCATATCTTGATTGAGGGAGGACAAGATATGGTGCGTAAATATTCTTAACCACCTTACGTAGTTAATTGTAAGGTCAATGATTCAGAGTCCACTCGACTCAAGAATATTTAAGTAAGAAACATTTTTCCTTATAAGCGATTTAGTAAGCGTATTTTTGTTAGAAGCACATTAAGGATCTGTTTGAAAGTGTTTTAAAATGATAAAAAATATTTTTAGTGAAAATATTTTTAGAACCAATTTTTAGTAAAAAATACTTGAATTGCTTCCTAAAGAAGCATCGATTATGTGCTTCCTACTTCTTTAGGAAACACTTCAAGTGCTTTTGGAATTCAAAAACATTTTCTCTAAAAACAAGGAGAGTTTTACCAAAACGAAATTGTTCTCGCATCAAGTGTTTTTTGGTTTGCTGCAACAATCGCGAGGATCAGAAAGAACAAGGAGAGTTTGCTGTGCATTTTTCTCCTTTGAAACAATTGTAGTTCCAAATCTAGCATCCACACCAACAAACTCACTTGCCTCAACTCCATCAATCCAAGTTCGAACTTTTACCAAAACGAAATTGTTCTCGCACCCGGCTTCTTCGGAGCAGAATCGTCATCGTGCACTATATCCCCGGCAATGACAGAGCACGGATTACCGACCAGTAGAATAGTCAAAGCTGAAACAAAAACCAACCCACAAAGCCCCTTTCTTTCTCTCTCTTCCTTCCATGGCTACAATCTCCGCAAATCTATGATGCAGAGGAGGAAGAACAAAAAGGGTTTTTCTTTCTGATCCTCATGATTGTTGCAGCAAACCAAAAAAGAAGGTGAAGAATCCTATTTGGGTTTTGCTCACCTCGTTAACCCAACAGTTTTCGATTATTTTGGATTTTTTTTAAATTTAAATATTAAATAAATAAAGTTAACAGAGTTAAGTTTTAAGTTAAGTTAAATGACATATGTCAATTTATTAACAAAGAGACACAAACGAGACACACTTTAGGGGACAACAGATCTGGAGCCAACAATGAGGTATGCTATGAACTTATCCGTTCACTTGTTAATAACTAATTTAGCATTGATTACTAGGAATAAACCTCCCAAGTATGATATCTCCTGGCTATGAACTTGGGTTGTGCTAAAACTTGAACAACTTTCATCAAAAGCTAATTTTCCATTTTCTTGTCACAGAAAACCTCCTAATTTTTTTTCCCATTAATAAGCCAAAATTACTTGTGGCAGAAAAACTTGTACATTAGCAATCTAGCATAATAACTGATTGTTGGTGGAGTTTTTGTTATATGGAGAAGCTGCTTGACTTCTTTGCTTTCTCTTTTGGAGGAAGCTTCGAAGAGACCTCTTCATGGACACACCTGGAGGCCCGTAAATTTGAGACCGCAATGCAAGCAATACTGCGCTGGACCACCTCGATGATGTCCCTCCTCCTCGCATTTCCTTAGTTGCCAACAAAATAATAGCCCTAGCCTACACCAGATCAAAACTAATCAGTAGCTACTAGCTAGCAACTAAACAGACTTTGATGGGGTTTTGCTTTCAATTAAAATTGAGAACTTCATTTGCTCTTGTTTTACAAAAATTCTTAACACGATTCGTCGATGGTTCTAAGCTTAACATATCAGGAACTACCTGAAGTTCCGTCACGTCCCAAACAAAAACTTGTCCGTTATAGAAAATGGTAATCTGTGGTTCGCCCCGAGGCGACTCACCCCTAAGAGAAGGCACAGAGATATCAAGCGTTCGGTTCCCAAAATTTATCAATGTAAAATGTAAAGATCATGAGAACAAGCAAACTCACAAAACCATTTGTTTGGTCGTTTCAATCTCTTGGCATGATATATAAAAAAAGGGAAACGAAAGGGCTTTGTTTTCGAAATCGTCCACACACACGCCACGAAATTATCCCCACTTTTAAGCTATTAATGTACGTGAATTTCATACATCAACGTACGGTTAACAATCACATATGTGGTTTTGAATGCGGAAAAATATCATATCATTTGGTGCATGAAAACATTGATGAACTTACGTTGGAGTTTTCTGAGAATCTGGTGGCGGGGCAGAAGTGGCCATCGTAGGAAGGTGAACGTACGAGCCGCGCTTCGTTGCCGATAGCCAACAGAGAAGGTAAGTTGAGAGGCAACTATTTCATCCAAGATTAAATCAAATCATATACCAATGTAATATAAAGCTACAAAATAGAGGGAGATACAGAACTGTAGTCGACGAAGGGAGAGTTTTTATGGTTTGTTAGGAGAGTGTTTTTGAAGAGACAGCATAAAAAACGTGCCCCAAATATTGGCCAGGTATGTGGCCACATGAGAAATTCCTTCACTCTCTTTTCTCTCTTTATTCTTCACTCTCTTTTCTCCCTCTAATATTCTTTCTCACTCTCTCTCATACTTTCACTTTTGCTAAATAGTAATGTTAGAGAGCCTAAATTTGTGGATAAAATTTACAAACTAAATGATGTATCACCAATAAGAAATGAGCACGTTTATCAACACTTAAATAATAATCCAATCATCAATTTTCATATCATTTAGTTTATAGAATTTTGTCTACAAATTTCGTCTTCCTAGCATTACTCTTTTCTAAATATCTATTTCTTGACATCTGGTGTAGGTAGTGGCCTTTTCTCCTTTCAAACTGGATTCCAAAAGTGGAAATGCAATTTATGAGAGCTGGACTTTGTAGGGTTTGTTTTGCTTTGTTGCAATTGACTCGTAACCCTATTTACTTGCAAGTTAGATGGAGACAAATGCTCAAAATTGAGATATTTTTTTACTTGAATTATCACCCATCATCATCTCTTTTATTTGAATGTGGTCGTGAATTGGATGTCACAATTTTAAATGAAAATTCTCTTTATACTTTTGACGCAGTTTAATCATATTTAACACATATCTTTTTAGAAACAAATTTATCGCAACCAACAAAAATATCTTTTGATATGTGTTTCTCTCAAATCCGAAAACACCAAGGGTCTGTTTGGATGGAGAATTTAGTACTAATAACTTCCTTGTTTGGGAGTAGGAAGTGAAGGGATTAGTGATGAGGGGAGTTTAGATTTCCTAATAACTTCCTTGTTTGGGAGTAGGAATTGAAGGGATTAGTGATGAGGGGAGTTTAGAGTTCCTAAAAACTTCCTTGTTTGGATGTATGTAAGGGGTAATGTAAATTGAAATGATGGGCTTGAAGATCCTGCGTTTTCAAAATAGTTAGCCATTCAAAAATCTATTTGTTTGCAAATTAGTGTCACTTAGTATTACGGTCTAGTGGTATTCCTCTTGACTTGTACGTGAGAGATCTTCAAAACAATTTTTTGTATATGAGAGCTCCATTAGGTTTACGAAGTTCGTTACGTTTCATGGAAATATTTTTTTTGTTATTAAAATAACAAAATAATAATAATCTAATTTCATGATTGTATGAGTTAAAAAAAAAAAAAAAAACACAATAAAACACACCATATGGTATTGTATAAACATTTACTACTAAAATAATACTCTTAAATATGAAATATAAACAAACATAAAAGAGAGGCACATCACAATTCACGAAATGCAAGGTCAAGCTTAGCCAATGCACTCTAGTCTAGCATAATGTACCCACCCCTTCCCATCATAAATTTAGCCTATCCCAAACCCACTTTTTCCCACATCTAAAGCTCACTTTTTTCCTCTCAAGTTTTCATAGCCCTCGATGCAAAGCCATCCATAGATTAATTATACGTATGATTTGCGAGTGGTTGCTAATATCTGAACTTAATTAAAATTTTAAATTTTGCTACATTTCTTATATGTTCTCAATACTATTACTATTTTGACAATCAAATTTGTTGTAATGAAATTTACAGAACATATCTGACCGTCAAATAACAATAATAATAATACTAAAAGCTTGGAAGTATTGTAAAGCAGTCCTCAAAATTTCTTATATCGTAAGAAATGAGCCTTGGTAAAGTGAGAGGAGAAATGAGGAACATAATGAGACTTGTTCCACAAACGTCCTTGTTAATTGTTATGCAACATAACGCATGTACTGCGGCCCACATGCATGCAATTACCATGTATTTTCACTTGAACTCATCTAGCTAGTCACAAGTCACTCCTCCCTTCTCAAACGAAACGTTGTTTTCATTCAATTAAGGCACGAGGAAATTGTCCCTCAAATGGCACGTGCTTAAATTCGTTTCCCTTTCAATTCAAATGCATGAGAGCCAATGGCAATCATGTGCAAATGGGAGTTGCAAGTCCACTGAGATGTTGCGGCTTTGCTTGGTTTTTTACTGGTTTTGTACAGCAGATGAGATATGAGGCTCATATAACAAGCCCCAAAGGACCTTGTAGGGGACGACGGATATCTGTGTGTTTAGTTAGTGTGGAAAATGTGATATTTCCTCTACATGTAAAACTTCGGAGTATTTTCAAAGCAGGTGGTGCACTTTTGTTACATATGTCATATATAAATGTGTCACACCATTTATGCACATGCCATGCTTTATTGCTATTGCTGGATCTCAACGTTCCTAGCTATAATTTGTTGCTTGCTAAATTTGGATTGTATCTAACTCCAATATTTGGGTGCTATCATGTTGCCAGAAAATACTTAGGATTGTATGATTAGACCATAATTAATTAGGTTTGAGTGTGACAAGATTAGGTCAAAGTTGAATGTACATGACTATGCCAAACTAGTTAATCAATAAAAAATCTCACATGTTGAAGCAATACTTGAAAGTATGTACTATAGCTATCTTAATTGGGGGTTTAAGGATCTAATTAGAGGTTGTCATATTTTGATATTTGATCAAGATATGTGATCTTAGGTAGATCACTCGGGTTTGTGACAACAATGAAATGATGGAAAATGCTTAATTTGCATCATATGTCGAAGTCGAATGTGATTAATTAGCCAAACGTTCACGTCTCACTCAACTTCACCATTTGGGATAAACACAAACGACAACTTAATTATGATTCAATACTTACCCTCACTCTTTTGGCTTGTGCAATTATAATCTATTGAGTTATCTACAAATGCTGTTCTAAAATGCATAGAAAATAGGGGAGACATGGGCAAAAGCTTCCAAGCCTGTAAAATTATGACCAACAGAAAAATTGTGTTGTCCCATGATCATGTATTTAGTCCAATATCCTAGTATATAGGGGTGGGTTTGGTTCCATTTTTGGCCAAAACCGAATACCGAACCGACATTACTGTTTGGTTCGGTTCAGATCGATTTTCTATCGGTTTGTGTTCGATTTGGTTCGGTTTTTGTCGGTTCAGTTTTGGCCCGGTTCGGTTTTTCTCCTTTTTTTTTTTTTTTTTTTTGGAATTTTGATTTTTCTTTCAATTGAGCCTTACTGCAGAGAGCAATGCAACAATGGTCCAAACAATCACAGAGAGCAAACATTCAAACAACCACAGAGAGCAAACATTCAAACCAAACCTCTAAAACTGTATAAGTAGAACAGAAAATTATATGTGAGAGTATGGGTTCGCTGCTGGGCATAAACACCTTGTTCCTCACCTGCTATTTGCACCAATTTTCAGTTCAATTTTAACCCCAAATTTCAATCTAATTAACTAAATTACAAAGGATTCTATGGTAACTTGGAATGACTCAGGCCCACTCGCCTTTGAACCAAAAGCCAGACTACTTGAGCGTCTTCCGGCACGACTCGAGAAGCTTCTTAGAGACGTTGGAGCCGAAGGCGTCGAGCTCAGAGTTAGAAAAGAAGAGGATCTGGAGGGGGCAGTGCCGTCGAGGAAGTGGAACACGCGGATGTGGATGAAGGAGGGGCGGGCGGAGATGACGATGCTGAAGAGGGTGGAGTGGGAGTGGGCGATTTTGGGGGAGAGGTGGAGTTTGTGGGCTGCTGCGCGAACTAGGAAGTGGGAAAACAAGCAGGGTTAAGGACCTAGGTTTAGGTTACACTTCGGGGTAAAAACAGTGCCGTTTTAGAATTAGGATTATTAATTAATAAATTAACTTTGGTTCGGTTCGGTTTCTGAACCCTAGAAACCGAAACCGAACCAACCTGATTCGGTTCGGTTTGGTTTTACAGATTTGGTTCGGTTTTTTGGGCCTCGGTTCGGTTTTCGGTTTTTCCAACTCACCCCTACTAGTCGATAAAATGTTAGGTTTTTACACATACATTTCGGATTCGAAACTCTCTTCTCCTTTAAATTATTGAAATAGTTTGGAACAATTTTTTCTTTCCCTCTAAATTGTTGAAATAGTTTGGAACCATTTTTTCTTCCCTTAGTGATAATAACTTTTCTTTAAAAAACTGTTCATGGTCCTCATTCTTTTGAAAACAAGAAACCACACTAAGAATTGAGACATAACTAGTGAGGGTGACGGTCCTCTACAAATGAAGGGAAACGCAAAACTTCCTAGGGTAGAATTATGGGGACTTGGTCCAAAGGTTTGTTTATGCTCTAGCAGCCTGCTAGACCGAAACGGATTTGACTTGGGCAGTTCTGTGTTTGACACTCTTTCACTTGTGTTGAAAGCTTGTTGGTTGAAGATATTGTTGGGTTTGATTGGCAGGCCAAGGGCCTGTTTTTTTATATACATTTTGAATGGTTGTAATGAAAAATAAACAGTTGGAGAAATAAAAGTCCATTTCGAAATCTTTATTTTAAAGTACTTACATTCAGATGTGAGAAATTTGAGTAGGACGGTTTGATTAACTGGATGGTCAGTTATAGTTTTAAAAAGAATGAGTCTTATAGTATTTGAGTATCATTTGACTCTACGTAGGTATAACTTCCGACACACACTTTCCACCTTCGTTGAAAGTGATATAAATATTGAATTGATCAAACTACCATACTCAGGTTTCTCTCCTCAAACGTCTACGGCTTTCACCTTGTTAGTTGTTAAGTTGTTTTTATTTATTGCAATCCGTAATTATTAATTTATTATAAATAGTAATGCCAAAATTCTTGTGCAAGGGACTCTTTGTAGAACTCATTGTCTTAATATATAAAATGTACACATTATAAACATTCATCGGGAGCAGCAATAATACTAAAGTATCATAATACGGCTGCTAGTTGTGCAGATGAGAGTTGGTTCACAAATGGATTTCCAGACAGGGTAATAGATTGGGTTCCGGGAATGAAAAATATTCGTTTAAAGGATCTTCCTAACAGTTTTTGTCACGCCCCCTAATGAGTCAATATTATACTATATATTTTACCCTAATCTTAGTTTTAATTTATTAGTTATTTTGGTAGAACTTTGATACTTTGTTATATATTTTTAATGTAGGACATTCGACTTCATCTGGAGCAAAAAGTGATCAAACGGATGAATTTTGGAGTGACTCCAATTTGAGGATGTTCGTGAGTCTTTCAAGATGATTGTATCAAAATTCTAGAATTTTCTACCAAGGCGTTTAACCGTGGCGATGAAATTAAGGCCCAGCGCGCAGCTTTCCCAGATTAACGTTTCTGGACATTTTGGGTATTTTGAAGGTCAATATGACATATTTTGATGAAGATTCCTTCTGAGAATTTGTAAGGGACGACTTAGCTTTCAAAAGAGACCTTTTGGGACCAAATCGGAGTTGATTTGGTCGGTCAAAAGTCTGATTTTCTGAGAAGTCCGAACTTTAGTTTAAATAGGAAACATTTTATTTCCTAGTTATATTATTTTATTATGTTTCCTAGTTTTTTGAAAACTTTTTCTAGGTAGGATTTTATTTTATAGTAGTACAAATAAGGCTTTTTAGCCATTAGGGTTAAAAAAAAGGAGAACGCATGTACTACTTAGAGAGCTTTTAACGATTCAAGCTTATTTTCAACATGTTTTCTATCCATGTTCTTAATAATATTTTGTTTTATGATTGTTCGTAACTAATGTCCGTTTGCTAGGGCGAGGACACGAGCCTTAGCAATAATATGCAGTTTCTTTTCAATTTGCTTACGATATTATGCATGCAAGTTTTGAATTATTAATCACCTGTTTAAACTATCTAATTGTCTTGATGATTGGCCACCATTAGGATATTTAGAAAAGTATTTTAATACAATTTTGGCGGAGGGCTGTCCCAGAAATTGACTAAGGCTTTTTGTGGTTAATATGTGTAACTTCTTAGGATGGACGACACGTCTTAAAGGTTATATGGTTTTTCAAGGGTTTTCACAAAACTTAATGAGTCTTGCATGTTCACATTTGATCTGGACACCACAGACGGGTTGCATGTTAGATATACGTTCTATGTTGGAGGTTCCAAGTAGGGCATATTTTAGGAAAACATAACCTTCAAAATATGCATGTGTAATTCATAAGTAATTGGAAGAACTACGTAGAATTGTTAAGGTGACGGCGGAACCCTAGTGCTCAAATTTATTTTCAAAATTATTTTCTTTTGTTTTCTTTACTTTACCAATTTATTTAATTGTTTTTAATTAAATTCGTTTTAAATATTTTAGGTCATAAAATCACCTTTTTCCAAACTTTGTTTTCAAATAATTAATTAAGATTTGGGTTTAACATAAATTATTCATTCAATCCCTATGGAAAATGGCATTGCTTGAGCTGCTATACTACGATAACCTTATACTCTTGCAAGTATTTTTAATTATTTTTATCCCTACTTTGGCAGGTGGTAAAATCTCTATCACCCCCCATTCCGAGATACGTTCAAGATCGACATATGGCGTCACCATGTACCTCTACGTCTATCATGCCTCGCCTTCGAGGCATGAACAAAACACAACTCAAGATCCACTAGCGTAGTAACTTTTTGTTTACATTATGACTGCCTCTAACCTTTGTATTAGACTGCCTACGTACCCTCAGATAGGATCAAGCCATTCGTAGTTCACCCTTAGACGAGAAAAGCATGATTTCATAAGTTTACGTTTTATGAAACGTTGATGATTTATTCAATTTACGTTTTATGAGATGTTTATGGTTTAATGATTTTACGTTTTTATGATTTATTATGATTTATGGTGATGCTTTGAGCTAGAACATTCCCATGGTTTTATGATATGATGTTTGAGCTATTGAGCTCTTATGCTACAATATGAAAGAATATGTTCATGCTTAATTTACGTGCTTACTTATATGGTAATTATACAACACACTCACAAGATGAGTATGTACCTGTCTATGGCCATATGACTCATTTTTACGCTTATCAAGGTACTTTATGATATACTCCCAGCTTCATTGATGAAACCAGTGTCAGACAGCTTTGCTAGTCAAGGCTAGTGTCAGTGTGATATATGTTTTCTTCAATGGCGCAACCCAATGTCGTACAGTTTCACCTCCAGGTGATGAGGCCTACCATATTTCTTCACTTGCGTATCCCAATGTCGTATGGATTTGCCTTTGGACGACTATGATACCACTATTTAAGTACATTGTTATATGAGCCACAAATGTTTTTATGGCATGCTAGGGTTTTGAAACGACTTACCACATACTACTATGAGTTTTCTAAAATAGGGGATTAGTATGTTCAAAGAAAAGTGGTTTTGACTTTCTATTATTATAAACTCCAGTCCACAAATCTTTGTTTTGCGCCCCCTATAGGACATTTGAACGAGGCGTACGATCCCGACGTTGAGGCATTCCCATATTAGTAACTTAGAGTCCTCCTTTCTATGTAGGACCTTTAGCATTACCCTTTTTGTTGTAATCATACTATTTAATAATAGTCCTTCAGCTTGTAATCTTGTTTAATTGTATGCTTTGAAAATGTTCATACATTCTCATATTTTAATATTTAAGGTTGCATATTTTATTTATGTTTATTTTATTCGGTGTAAAGTTTGCATGCATGTTTACATAGTTTTAGAATAAGCATGATAGGATGGTTTTTGTCACCCTTGGTTGTCGGTTAGCACGCACTGAGATCGGGATGTGTCAATAATATACGCAAACTAGAAATACAATAAATTCATAAAAATTTTTTTAAACCTAAATGAAATATATAAGTTGACGTGAACACAAATCCAAAGACTATTTTTTTTCATCTTACATACGGTATTATTGAAAACATAATATTTTTTAGAGAATAAAATGAAGATTTCAGTACACTTAAATGGTAGGCCAACCTCAACCTGTCTGCTTATTTGGTAGCGTAGTTGTGCATCATGACCAATATATGGGATACATATTATTATAATACTAGCCTCCCTGCATGCGGGTGAGCGCGTGCAGAAGTCCCTTTTATAATTACAGCGTTCTACACGCGACTTATACAATTTAAATGTATTTATCCACGTGGATTTGAAAAATGAATTAAACATTAAAAGAATGAATGTAACCTTATCATACATTTGATGGAAGCAAAATATCTTTGTACACAACATTTCTTGTGAAGACTCCCATAAATTAACAAACACATAAAACACACAGGAAAACAACATAACACACTAATTATGAACAAACCAATGAAATCAGGACTTCAATTTAAACACGATTAAAAAGCCACATGTTGTTTAGCTCACCAACCCCATTGAATGAAAACAAATTCAATCAGAAAACAAAATATATTAATACCACACATGTACAAAATGATTGTGGGGATGAGCAATACCTTATCATGGCCATGTATAACTTAATCAAAGCAACGTGAGAAATCCTGCAAAATTAAAAGAAGAGCATGTAAAGAAAAAAGAAATCAAAATTTTTTAGTACTTCATCTCAAAAGCCAGAAATTCATCTACTGCCACAATGGCAGCACCAATTTCCATTGATATAATTAAACAGTATACATAAACAAAGAAATCATTTTTACATCTTGCTGATCAACTTTCATAAAATACATCAATTGATCATCTAACAAATAAAAAATAAAGTTGAAACCTTTTCCAAGCAGACGCTACACATACAAAAAGATATTAATCTTAAAGACCTTAATTGTCACATCCTGGCCCGGGCTCGACCACTTCCCGGGCTTGACTCCGTCGTAGCACAGTATTGTCCTCTTTGGGCCCCAACCACGCCCTTACGGTTTTGTTTCTGGGAACTCACACGAGAACTTCCCAGTGGGTCAACCATCATAGGATTGCTCTCGCGCGCTACTCGCTTAACTTCGGAGTTCCAATGGAACCCGAAGCCAGTGAGCTCCCAAAAGGCCTTGAGCTAGGTAGAGATGGGAATATACATATAAGGCTCACAGGATCCACTCCCCTAGGCGATGTGGGATCTTACATTAATATCTAGCCTTGGATAATTGGAAAGTATATGCTAACCTTCCCTTATATGCTACAAATTCTGACCTTAGCTTAGGAGCAATGAAATTTGATTAGAATTATCCAGGGTACAAAAATATGCGTAAACACATACGAAATTCTTTGAGCCGCACGATATTGCTCAATATATCATGGAGTATTAATCAGTCAGATAACCACAATCAAGGCAACAACAATAAAAACAAAAGCAAAAATTCCATGTTTAAAGTAGAAAAAGTTCACTTCTGTTGTAACAAATCAACATTAGAATCAAGCAACCAAGTTATGAAATACGAATTTAAAATGTAACTATTTAATGTGTCTGTAATAAATCTGTGAAATCAAATAGTTAAACCCTAAAAAGCTACTAATATTAGTAAAAAAACCAAAAAAAAAAAATGTTTCCAATGTATGAAGAAAAAGTATGATGCTTCAGTGCAGCAGCAGAGTTGGAAGTCAGAGTCCTATGATTGGTATGATGTTTCTACTAATCTATAATTCCGATTTCAATTCGAATTCACAGGAAACAAATACATAAATCCATGAAAAAAAATTAGCCATATGTAAAAAGAAATAAAGTGTGAAGTAGATGATTTCATCAGAGAGCTTACCTCTGCAATCGTTGCCGACTTGAAGAAATTAAGCATCAGTAGCAGTGTTCAGAAAGAGATTTGACGAAAGTGTTAGATTGAACTGATAAGGAAAACACCATTGAATAAATTAAAAATGGGAAGTAAAAAAAAAACCCAGAAAATGCTACAACCAAACTGTAAATTTCCATTTGAAAAATGCTAAAATGTAAAGTGAATTGAAAGTAAAAGAAAAAGGAGGATTAAAAGGCAAAAGTTAAAGAATAATACCTCCCTGTACCTAGCCAAGTAAATCCTAAGGGGCTCGATATAGTCCTCAAACCCTAATGTGGCCATCGCCCACAACAAATCGTCGCCGTTGATGGTCTTTTGCTTCTCCTTCTGGCACTTATCGCTGGCCCTAGACACCCCAAAAACCCCCAATTCAAAATCAACACAAAAAATTCCGATTGAAAAGCAAAGTAAATAACAGTACAGAGAGAGGTGAAAATTACTCGCGCTGGTGACAACGCTAATGAATTCGGAGACGCATTCCTGTACGGTGTTTGACTGATCAGCGCGAGTAGAGGGATGCGATCAGAAAGAGAGAAAAATTAGGGTTTGAGAGATAAAGAAACCTATAATCCCAAAATGGGTCGACGACCTATGAATGAAACTGAGTGTGGAACACTGTAGAAGAGGCAGGGTATTATTTTATTAAAAAATAAATTTACAAAATTTACCCTTGGATTATCTTATGCATTCATTTTTGTTGTTTTGATTTTTTTTTGGCGTAGGAGCATTTTGATCCAATTAATTTTGTCGAAGCAGGTGACACCAAACTGAGCCTCCGGCTTTATATATAAAAGATGTAGATTCATTGTAGCTGCATGATTGAAGAATGCCCTTTTGTTTTATATACCAGGGTCTAATGATTGTAGCTATTTTATGCCTTTTACGAAAGGGAAAATGTAAACAAAACATTTATATATAGCACGTTTATGCGCTGCCTTCATGCTTGTCTCTAACATTGAATCTCCAGCAATATCAACAAGAAAAAAAAAAAAAAAAACCAAGAATAGAAGACCCAGTGAATATAACCCGTACAAATTAAGATGAGTAATATCAACAGAAAGTCCTAATGGGTTACCCAGGTCTAGATCTGAATCAATCCGTTATCTTAAAAGGATTGGTCGATAACAATCCGATATGTTAAGCCTTGACCTAAACTGTATGTTTTCATGTAATTCCTTGTTGGGTTAACATGTTGCGCACAAAATTATTAGGTGCTCTAGTTAGAAACACTTAATAATAATACTAAGTACTTGTAAGTGTTGTAAACTACTCCTTAAAATCTCATATATCATAAGAAAATGGCCATCTTCAAAAGAAATGTCAAATTATAAGAGTCAAATTACAATTGATGGCTGATGTGGCAATCTGAAGTCTAATGTCAAATTTTGTACTTCTCCACCCGAATTGTATGTTGTTTTCTTATTTAAATAGAGCTTTACATTGTTGTAATTATAAAAAAAAAATGTCGAAACACATCAAAATGAATTAAAAATAAATTTGACATTGATGTCAAATTTAACTCCTAATCACAAAGCCTTAAAATCCAGTCAGCAAATAACACTTTGGTTGGATAGACTTTTGATGTCAAATATTCACAGTGACATTTTGCTTAAGATTTTAACATTTCATTTGGAGATGCTCTAAACAACACATGCATGAATGAGACTTGTTGTCACGCCCCGATCCCGATATACGTCCATGATCGACACGTGACGTCATCAAGTATCCGTATATCTAACATACCTTGCCTCCGGAATATGTACAAAGCACAGCTCAAGATTCAAATTGCGTAGAAATTTTCGTATACTTTATGGCTGCATCTAACTTCTTCGTTAGACTGCATACGTACCCTAAACAAGGATCAAGCCATTCGTAGTTCACCATTCGTCAAACTCTAACCTTTTCTTAAAATACTTCTAGCAGAAATCATAGAGTATCACACTACACATCAACCTTAAGCCAAACAACAATTATCACCTTATATACACGCAGGTATGCCATTCTCACATATCCCATATCTTAAGTCACTCTTTATCCAATATAGGTCCACTTGACTTCACTGAGTCTCTAGTAGTACTAATTTTAATATTTCAAATGTTTCGAGGCATGTTGACCAAAAGTCAACTCTTAGTCAACGGTAAGGTCCACAACCCTACGTAATTCGATCCAGAAGATCCGCACATCGAATTTTGGATCCGTAACTTCCTAAAGTCCTCATTATGCTCTGTGAAGACCTATATTTAAATATTTTTATTTATTTTTATTTAGTAATTAAAGAAATTTTGATTAAATATACAAATATATATGTTTCAAATTTATGTAGTTGTTGGTGTCCACGTGTTGGCCAAATGAAAGAATTGGCATGCTTGCAATTTGAAAGGATGAATGAGTAATTATAGGACAACTTGGAGAGAACTCCAGTTTAGCTGGAGGTGGCATGATAAGGACTCGAATACATAGTTTATTAGAAATCCAACCGACTGAAGAGCATTCCGGCTTTAGCCAATTAGAACTACTTCAGTTTGTTCAACCTGCAGCTTGTACATAGGGTAATTATTCCAAATTTCTTTATTCTTCTGATGATTAATTATAGGTTGGTTATTACAGGGATTGGTTTTTAGGGTTCAGAAAAGTAGAAGGCAGAAATTGGAGAGAAAGAATAATATTCCCAAATAAAGTATATTTTGAAGGGATCAGTACCCCGGTCGTCTCTATACCTGCAATAAGCATCTAAAAATCCAACTAACTGAGGTAGCTATGTTTTGCAATACGGCTGTATACATATATATCAAGTTCCTTGCTTAAAGGTTAAAATGCTTGTCTTATATGGAAGTATCTATATATGCATGTATACACCTGGAACCAAAACCAAGTTTATGATTCATGCTATTTGCACATACAATAACTATATTTTGTTTTGGTTTTATTAAATAAAGAAGCATGCTGGTAATTAGTATATGCGATATGTGTAAATAGGATTTTATCAAGATGGTGGACTCTTGTAGTAAAGAGTCGGAGCAATGCTTTGGGATCCAGGTAGGGGAAATACGACAGAGCTTTACGGAGATTGGCTTTATTAAATTTCGTGAAGTGTGATATTATCATTATCAATCTTATTGGTTGGTTAATGTGATCTGATGCTCATTGAATAAATGTTTATCTTGGGTGTTTACTTGTTATTGGCTATGAAATTATTGTTGAAATGTTATTTGTTGAGAATATACTGTATACATGTGAAAGATAAAATGACATTATTTATGCATCACCCATGCGTCATGTGGTTGGAGCTTTCGATGTGGAGAAATGAATGGAAATGAGGGTAATGGACATGATCTTTTGTGTAGTTGAGCCAAACTCTTAGCAGGTACCAGGTCTCAGGCGAGCCCACAGTGCACAGTTTCTTTTGGGTAATTCAGGACTGGCGACGAAGGGTTTTGGCAAGATGACTAACAAAAGGGAAAATTGGGATGATTGAGTTACATGGGGTTAATTTGTATATTAAAACATTTGAACCACCATTGCAGAGGTAAAATGCACGGTATGAGACGTGCAGGTCCGCATGTTTTATTATATAAATTAACGGGTAGAGATGAAGAGTATTGCATTGCATTCATGCATTGTTATCAAGAATGATTTGGTACTTGATTACATGATTTTATAACACGTAATTTAATATTGTCAATCTACTGTGGTAAGGTTATGTCTCTACTGAGCTGTTGAAGCTCACCCCTCTATTGTTATGCAGGTTTACCAACTAAACTGTCAAAAGGGTAGATGGGATGAGACGAAATAGATGTGAGGCTAGAATTTGTATTTATTTATTTAGCCTTGTAAAAAATTATTGAGTTATTTTTAATAAGAAGAATTTTATTTTTCACTCTGTTATTTCAATTTTACTTTATTTATTTAGTTTTTAGCTCACGTTTCAGATTCGGAGTTATTTTTCCATCGACCCCAGGTCCGGGGCGTGACATGCTCATATAATGACATACTAAAATCTCATCACGATCTGACGGTCGGATCTCCGCCAATTGCTAGAATTAGGTGGTGGTTAACAATTAGTTTTACAAACTTAGAAATCCAATTCGGGAAGATCTGTACGTCAGATTCCCAATCCGTAAGTTCTTAATGTCCTCAAATATTATGTACCATCACGTATTAAAGTTTGGTAACAATCCAACGGTCAGATCGTCAATTTATATAATGACCAAGTGGCGGTCTCTATCAAAACTATAGTCATATGACGAGATTTTGTCAATCGGGCGTCACATATAGAACCAGGGTATCCAAATTATCCTAGGAAGGGCAAGTGGGGTCTTGGCCCGCACGCTGCCCCCATGTGGCGGCCGGCCGCCTCGGCTCGCCGGAAAATCCAACTAATTCCAAAAATTACCAAATTTTGCAGGAATGTAGAGCACAACAAGGGGAAGAACTTTTGTACTTGAGCTGAAGTCCAATTCGACGGGGAAGTGCCTGAATTTTCCCACGAACTGCCGGAACCCTAGTTTTGGGTGTGCTTCGATTCGACCTCCATACGCACTTCAACGCCTCCACCATGGCTTGGGCTTTGTTCCTATCCTCCAGATGAGTGTTTTTGTGGTGGTGATTGAAGGTAGGGTTTGCAAGGACGGCACTGAGATATTTGGTGGTGGTGGTTTGTTGATATTCGCTGGAGAAATCGACGAAAATCTTATCGAAAACCATGCAACCTGTCGGGTTACAAGGAGAAACGGGCAAGGGTGGAGAATCTAGTGCTTCTCACCCTCTCCCTTCCCCTCCTTTCCTTCTCTTCCCATTAGGCAGCCTTCTTCCTTTCTCCTCTTCCTTCCTTTCCTTCTCTTCCCCCTATTCGTCACTCCCCCTTTTTTTTCTTTCCTTTTTCCTCCCCCTCTTCTCTAGTTGGTCTCTCCCCTCTTTCTTTTTTTTAATTCCTCTTCTTCCCAGCCACTCACGTGGCTTCCTTTCACCAAGACAAAGCTCCCATAAATCTGGAGCCTCTTCGATTCATTGCAAAATGACTATTTTGCCCCTACCTTCGTTCGTTTATAACGCCAAATTCCATTCCATTTGTGCTCACAAGCTTGTATCGACGAGTACTGTCCAAATATGTAAAGAAATCTAACAAAATAATGAAAGGATCAAATACATCCACGAAGAATCCTGTTTAATACAATAGGGGCAATTTCATCCTTTTACTTATCGAATAAAAATTTTATACGCCGTAAATATAAACGCGTCGAAACTACCAATAAGAATACTACATGTGAGATACGAAATTTTAAATAGTGAAATTCGGGGATGGGATTTCACACTTGTTCCACAAACGTCCTTGTCATGCACGTGCCATGCTTTATTTCTATCACTGTATCTCAACGGTCCCTAGCTAAATTTGGGAAAGGGATCCTCTCCGGATCCCTTCCACCAAATCCACCCAATCACCTAATCCGGGCCCTTGAAATTTGATCCAACGGCTAAAGTTATTATAACTATTAAAGGGAACCCTTGTTTGTAGCCGTTGGATCAAATTTCAAGGGTCCAGATTGATTGATTTGGTGGATTTGGTGGAAGGGATCCAGAGAGGATCCCTTTCCCTAAATTTGGACCATGGTACTAGAAAATACTTAAGGATTGTATGATTAGACAATAATTAGGTTTGAGTATGTGACAAGATTAGGTCAAAGTTGAATATATATGACTATGCCAATCTAGTTAATCAGTCGAAAATCTCACGTATTCAAGCAATATTTGAATGGTAGTGCTATCTACCAGTGTTCTAAAAATTGGCCTAGGCGACGCCCATGCGTTAGGTAATGAAGTGCCGGCCAGATTTAGTCCAAATCACCAAAGAAAGTCGGACAACTTATTAGGCGGCTTTTGGGCGAATCCAGGCGGAATTAGGCGAGGCCAGGTGAAGCTGGGCGTGGCTAGGCGGAGATAATCGGCTTATGTGGAGAATAGATTCTGGAAAAAAAAGTTGCAGAGCGCTGGAGACTCGCGAAGAAGATGAAGTTTGTTTGAAACTTACCCGACGTTGTTTAGGTTTTAATAGAACTTTCTGACTTCTCAATTGTTCAGCTTCTTTCTCTCTCTAAGCGGATCCCGCCATCTTCTTGTTTTGCTCCCATTTCGTCTCTATTCGTTTTTATTTTATTTTATTTTTTCTCTTACCCAACATCTTCCTTTTTGCAGATTTTAAGTATTATTCTTTAATTTTTTTAACTATTTATTTGTGCCCGACCCACCCTATTTTATAATTCTTTTTTTTTTCCTTTCGGTTTAAGGCTCCACCATATTTTGCATCCTACTAAAATATTTACTTTATCCTCACACATAAGAAACCTAAAACTCTCACCTTACATATATGATCTTCTTTTGAAAAAATAACCTATTATTTAATTTTTATTTGTATATCATATAGTAAATTTAATCAATTTATAGTAGATATAAAAAATTTACTCAAATCCGCCTACAAATGTTGAGCTAAAATGCATAGAAAATAGGGGTGGCATGAGCAAAAGGTTCCAAGCCCTTGAAATTATGTTTTCATATGCTGAGAGCACGGTTCGGTACACCAAATATCATAATATAAGTGATTGAAAATTGTTTTTTCAAGTATTCAACCACTTGTATTATGATATTTGGTGTACCATGTCGTGTTTTCGGCACACTGAAATCTATCCATGTGATCCAACATTCTAGTAGATAGGGTGTTGGGTTTCTAACTTTCTACCATGCATTCCGGGTTCAAAACCTCTCTCTTTTAAATTATTGTAATAGTTATGAACTTTTCTCCCCTACTTTGTAATAGTAATTTAAAAAAAAAAAAAAATGTTCCCATGTTCATCATTATTTTGAAAACAAGAAATCGCATTAAGAATTGAGACACAGCTAGTGAGGGTCCTCCACAAATGAAGGGAAATGCAAAACTTATTAGGGTAGAGTTACGGGAACTAGGCCATAGTACTCAATACGTGATGCTCTTTGCCACTTAAATGTCTTGAAAGAGGAGGAGGAGGAGGAGGAGGAGGAGGAGGAGGAGGAGGAGGAGGAGGAGGAGGAGGAGTGGGGGGGACCTAGCTTTCTATTTCGGGAACTAGGCCATAGTACTCAATACGTGATGCTCTCTGCCACTTAAATGTTGTCTTGACCTAGCTTTCTATTTCATGACATTTTTAGTTTGTTCTTTTAATTAGCTTTGTCTTCACCCTGTGAATTTCATCGGCATTGCCAAAATTATTGACATCCGACCCTCTTTTTGTAAGTCTGCACCACTCATTGTCTCAAGACAGACCACAAATTCGGGGGGTGGGGGGGGACCTAGCTTTCTTTTCGGGAACTAGGCCATAGTACTCAATACGTGATGCTCTTTGCCACTTAAATGTTGTCTTGACCTAGCTTTCTATTTCATGACATTTTTAGTTTGTTCTTTTAATTTAGCTTTGTCTTAACCCTCTGAATTTCATCGGCATTGCCAAAATTATTGACATCCGGCCCTTACTTTTTGTAAGTTTGCACCACTCATTGTCTCAAGACAGACCACAAATTCATAGATCCAAACACTTTTGCTGTTAAAATACCCTCATACAGTAAGCATACACTCTGAGATCCACAAATCTGAGATGTGTTCTAACAAGCCTCATGCTGTTTGTATTCCAGTTCCGGCTCAAGGTCACATAAAGGCAATGCTTCAATTAGCAAAACTTCTCCACCATAAAGGTTTTCGTATAACCTATGTCAACACCGAGTTCAATCACAGGCGGTTAGTTAAATCTCTAGGACCCGAGTCCCTCTATGGCTTGCCTGATGATTTTCGGTTTGAAACGATCCCAGATGGCCTACCGGGTTTGGATGATGATGCTACCCAAGACCTCAATTTGCTTGCTGATTCCGTCGCAAACAACTTCTTGGCACCTTTTGTTGATCTGATAAAGAAACTCAACAATAGTAGTAGTACTCCTCCAGTGACATGCATTTTTTCAGATGGTTTCATGCCATTCACAACCCCTGCAGCTCAACAACTTGGCATCCCCGTCATTCTCTTGTTTACTTTTTCAGCAAGCAGCACCATGGGCTATATGCAGTATCCTGCTTTGGTGGAAAGAGGACTAGCGCCCCTCAAAGGTAAAGAATTAAAGCAATTGTTTGATTTTAGGAAACTATTTATTTTTTGGGTCAAATTTAGGAAACTATTATTGAATATACAAAAATTCATCTTACACTCCTCCCTAGTGAAAAAATAAGGGAAATAATTTTATCATGCTTATTTTTGTTACTTGATTATGCTTTGATTTATTCAACCAACTCAATAGTAAATAAATAAGGATGTACGGTGTGAGAAAAAGTGGTAATTCGCATAAGTAATTACCCAAAAAAATAAAGAGAGAGAAGAAGGCATGGTTACTTTTTGAAGTGCTAATAACAATTTCACAATTTGGTTATTAGTTTTATTTTTTTTATTAATCAACAACGGTCGTTGCTAATGGCCAATTAATCTAGCAGCACCCAATTTCGAATTTGTTGGAGACGTCCTAATTTCAAAGTTCATGAACGACAATTGTTGCTTTGGCAAAAAAGACATTGTCCATGAGAGAGTTTGTATTTGTTAATCAAGCAAATGAAGATACTTTTTATTAATAAAACATTACTTGGCTGTTTGTAGATGAGAGGTGCTTCACGAATGGCTTTTTAGACCAAGAGGTAGATTGGATACCAGGAATGGAAAGTATTCGTTTAAGGGATCTTCCTAACAACTTTGTAACAACAAATCCCAATGATGCAATCTGGAATCTCATACTTGAAGGAATGGGCAGACTACATGAAGCTTCAGCAATTGTTATACACACCTTTGATGCATTGGAGCAAGATGTTTTGGATGCTCTCTCATCTATGTCTCCACCTGTTTACGCCGTTGGCCCTTTCCAGTTACTTCTCAATCAGATGCCACAACACCCTTTGAAGTCCCTGGGATATAGCCTATGGAGAGAAGAAACTGAGTGCCTTGAATGGCTGAACGATAAGGCACCAAACTCAGTTGTTTATGTGAATTTCGGCAGCATAACGGTCATGACCCCGGAACAACTTGTGGAATTTGGTTGTGGACTGGCAAATAGCAAGGTTTCTTTCTTCTGGGTAATTAGGCCTGACTTGGTAGTTGGTAAATCAGCAATTTTGCCACCCGAGTTTGTGGATGAAACTAAGGGGAGAAGTCTAATAGCGAGTTGGTGCCCTCAAGAGCTAGTCCTTAACCATCCATCAGTTGGAGGATTTTTGACACACAGTGGTTGGAATTCTACGCTGGAAAGTGTGTCTGCAGGAGTGCCTATGCTGTGTTGGCCGTTCTTTGCTGATCAGCCAACGAACTGTCACTATACTTGCAAAGAATGGGGCATTGGTATGGAGATCAATAATGGTGTCAAGAGAGATGATGTTGAGAAGCTTGTTAGAGAGTTAATGGAGCGAGAGAAGGGTACACGAATGAAGAATAAGACCATGGAGTGGAAAAAATTGGCAGAGGAAGCCACTGGTCCACAGGGTTCTTCATCTGCAAACTTCGAAAAATTAGTGAATCAAATTCAGTTTAAAAAGATCTAGATGCTGTCAAGGTTCTAAAAGACGCTAGATGCTAGTAGGGCAGGGGGCTAGGGCCTAGCGCCTAGGCGGCGGGTTGGGGCCTAGCGCCTAGGCAGCTAGGCGGGCGCCTAGGCGGATTAGACGGATTTAAGTAAATATATTATATTTCATGTAAATAAGTGTCTGTTTATACTTAAAATATATATAATTTCATCATAAACTACAAAATAGAATGATATATATATATATATATTATTAAGTATTGGAACATAATGAAACCATGGGGAACAAGCCTATAATGTTTGTTCATTTAAGTCTTCAACAAGTCTCTTACAATTTATTGAAAAAAAATAAAATTCAAAATGAAAGTTATTTATTTTCTGCATAAGTGAGTTGTAACCTAGGCGGGTCTAGGCGGGTGCCTAGGCGGTCTAGGCGGAGGCTTCAGCAGGTTTAGGCGCCATTTCTTAATTTCCAAACGCCTAGACATTAATCTGGGCGGTGACCAGCCACCTAACGCCTAGGCGGAGATTTTTAGAACAGTGGATGCTGTGCATTGGAACTCATTAGAGACATGTATTGCATGCCCCACAGTTATCGGTTCAAAAGAACTAGCAACATGTTTAGCCTGCTACTACATCTTCAGTTTTATTTAGGTACTGTTTTTAATTAAATTGATCTTATTTGTCATAGAAAATTTTGATTAAAAGTCCAAGAATATCAACACGAATAGAAGAACTAGCGCATTGTTGCTCATATATATATAACCTATGAAAACATTTCAAATAGTTTAATATAACTAACACAACTTCTAGCAAAAGAACTTGAATGAAGTTCTTGAATATGAAAATGAAGAAGCAACGGTATTATGCCACTTCGCGGTTTTGGAGCTCGGAGAAAGTATAAGAAGAAGAAGAACAAGAAATTAGAAGATGAGGCAAACTAGTAGTAGGAGCAACTAAAAACAATAAAATTTAGAAGAATGAAAAATAATAAAAAGCCAAAAAACCATGAAAACAGGCCAACTACTTGCGGAAATTGACCGAACCAGCCTAGTCACTAGTGCTTAGATAAGGGTTAAGAAGAAATAGGTTTACTGCTGGCAATGGGATACAATGTTAGCTGGCTCTCTACATAGCAACAACCGTTCTCTTACTTGAAGAACTAATTCGCATATAACCAATGAAAATTAAGATGATTACAATAAGTTTTAGCAATGACAGCTGATTTGCACACACCATTTTTAGTCTTTTACTAACCAAATTATCTTAAAGCATCTTCCCTACGGATCTTAACTCATACATTCCCTCTAAATTCAACTACAAGAAAATCTACCATTCAACTTAAACCACATATATGTTGAAAAGTAGCTCTCTACTAGCACAGTAGTACTATGAATAATCTGCACTGCAATGCAAACACATAGTCTAAAATGGATGCCACAGAAGTAGTTACTAAGCCTCACGCTGTTTGCATTCCAGTTCCGACTCAAAGCCATATCAAGGCCATGCTTAAATTCGCAAAACTCCTGCACAGTAGAGGTTTTCATATTACCTTTGTCAACACGGAGTTCAATCACAAGCGGTTTCTTAAATCTCTGGGACCTGACTCCCTAGATGGCTTGCCTGATTTCCGGTTCGAAGCCGTCCCAGATGGCCTTCCCGATTCAGATGAAGATGCCACACAAGATCTCACTTTGCTTGCTGACTCTGTCAGAAAACAGAATTTCTTGGCTCCCTTTCGTGGCCTCCTCAATAAACTCAACAATGATGCCATATCAACATCCAACAATCCACCAGTGACTTGCATAGTTTCAGATGGTTTCATGTCCCCATTCACAATCACAGCTGCACAAGAGATTGGAGTCCCTTCAGTGCTGCTCTACACTTTTGCTGCGTGCGGCTTCATGGGCTTTATGCAATTTCGCACTTTGGTTCAAAAAGGACTTGCACCACTCAAAGGTGAAATATATATAAATGTTGAAGCAATTGCTTAATTTGTGGTTAACTCTTGCTTATTTTCTAAACATGCAAATGAAATTTTCTTGTTGTAGATGAGAGCTGTTTGACAAATGGATATCTGGAAAAAGTTATAGACTGGATTCCAGGAATGAAAGATATCCGTCTAAAGGATCTCCCGACCTTCTTTCTAACCACAAATCCCGATGACATCGTATTTAACTTCAAGATGGAAGCAACGGATAGAGCTCATGAAGCTTCAGCAATTGTTATTCATACTTTTGATGCCTTGGAGACAGATGTGTTGGATGCGCTCTCATCTATGCTTCCACTTGTTTATCCCATTGGCCCTCTTCAATTGCATCTCAACCAGATACCAGAACACCCATTGAATATTGGATACAGTCTATGGAAGGAAGAAACTGAATGCCTTGAGTGGCTAAATGCTAAGGCGCCAGATTCTGTCATGTATGTGAATTTTGGCAGTGTAGCAGTCATGAAGCCTGAAAATCTTGTCGAGTTTGGTTGGGGACTTGCAAATAGTAAATTGCCCTTCTTTTGGGTAATTAGGCCTGATCTTGTAGTTGGTGAATCCGCAATTTTGCAGCCTGAGTTTGTTGCCGAAACAAAAGAAAGAAGTCTAATAGCGAGTTGGTGCCCACAAGAGCAAGTCCTGAACCATCCATCAGTAGGAGGATTTTTAACTCACAGCGGTTGGAATTCAACAATTGAGAGCCTGACTGCAGGAGTGCCTATGCTCTGTTGGCCATCCTTTGGCGACCAGCAAATGAACTGCCACTATACTTGCAATGAATGGGGCATTGGGATGGAGATTAGTAATGATGTGAAGAGGGATGAAGTAGAGAAGCTTGTCAAGGAGTTAATGGAGGGAGAGAAGGGTAAGAAGTTGAAAAATAAGGTCATGGAGTGGAAGAAACTTGCAAAAGAAGCTACTGGGCTAAATGGTTCTTCATACAAAAAATTAGACAATTTAGTGAATCAAGTTCTACTAAGAAAAAACTAGATGCTAGAGTATGTAATTTAGAACTCTTTCTTCCATTAGTGTAGAATATCGTTCGTAATTAAAAAAAATAAATGTCGGTATGTGGTTTAGTACTATCTCAAAATTACCCATATTATTATTGTTCTAAGGACTAGTTTGGTATTGCTGTAACTTTTCTAAAAAAATGTTTCTACTGTACTGTGTGAATAAGCAACTGTAAAACAAAGTTGTTAAGTATTTGGTAATTTTTTTTTTGTAAAAATGCTTTTAACCAAAAAAAAAAAAGAAAAACAATGTCAAACTGTTTTGATAAACTTTTATATAAAATTGTTTTGAATATGAATGACTTAAAAAATATGCTACTAAATATGATATAATAATTGCCAAATAAAATAATGCAAGAACAATTATTGTAATTTTGTAAAATATGTAGAAGTATATTTGTTGTTTGAAAATTTCATTAAATAGGCATTGTTCATTATGCTTTGAAAAAAAAAAAAAACTTTTTTATAAGCATGGTACCATGCTTCTATTTTTCTATGTCTTTTTTACTGTTATTGACAATAGTTTTTTAAAAACAATTCTTTTTTTATTTTACCAAACACATTTAACGTTTCAATTTTTTAATAAACTGATTTTTTTTTAAAGTACCACAATTCCAAACCAACTCTAAGTTTTGAAACTATATGAGTATAGGGTATTCTCAGCATCATATAAAAGAATAAAAGGAAAACTAACGAAAAAATCCTCAAAAACTTTAGTTTTTAATGAAAATGACAAAGTAAATGTGTAAGTGAATAGTACCAGAAGTAACTTTTCAAAGTAAAAATATCATTTTCGTTAAAAATGAACAATACCAGAAATATTTTGTTAAGATACCCTATAATAAATGATAGGCCCGCCAACCTCAAACGTTTGTCTTCTTGTTTGGTAGCGTGGTTGTGCATCATGACCAATATCTGGGACACCCGACACATATCATTAATATGTTACCCCATATATTCATTGTAGCTGCATGATTGAAGAACGTGACGTGGGATTTGGACACCCGACACATATCATTAATATGTTACCCCATATATTCATTGTAGCTGCATGATTGAAGAACGTGACGTGGGAAAAGGATCCGGCGACCCCATATATTCATTGTAGCTGCATGATTGAAGAACCTGTTATAGGAAAAGGATCCTCGCCAGATCATTTTTTTGTGGATCTTAGAGATCCCATGATCGGGATCGTTTATCGTACATCGTTCGGTTAATTTTTTTTAAGTATTATTTATATTTAATTTTAAATTTTAAATTTTAAAATGATTTATGACCTTACGATGTACGATAGACAATCCCTATCACGGGATCTCTAGGATCCCAAGGAAAAGGATCCGACGATGATCCTTTTCCCCTTTTATATACCAGGGTCTAATAATTGTAGTTATTTTATGTTTTTTTTTTTAACAAATAATATTATCTACACTAGAGAGAAATGGTGGACTTAGCATCGCAATGAGCTTACAATAATATGGTTCAAACTCACCTTTGGAGGCAAGAATCGAATTTAAGACATTTCACTTACAAGTGAAGATGAATACTACTAGATCGTAATACTAAGTGAAAGTTATTTTATGCTTTTTACGAAAGCGAAGATGTAAAGAAAACTTTTATATATAGCACGTTTATGCGCTGCCTTCATGCTTGGCTGTAACATCGAATTTTACATACAAACTTGGATTAAATCTCCAGCAATGACAACAAGAATAGAAGACCCAGTGAATATAACCAAATACAAGTTAAGATGGTAACGGAATATTTGAGTAATTTCGACGGAAACGTCCTTTTACACACTCATAATGAGAGGTTAAGGCGAATTTGATCAAAAAAAGGAATTTGAATCACATTATTGCTAATCCATTAGTATAGATAATATCGTTTATTAAAAAAAAAATAATCACATAAAGACACACTGATTATAATCACTTAAAGGCACACTTAATCTATAAGATTGACTTGATTTGGACTAGAGATTGGTTGATTTGGATTAGTGGCTTGCGTTGGATTGATTCTATTTAGGGCTGGTTTGGTATTGCTGTGCTTTGAAAAAAAAACTATTTTTGCTGTGCTGTGAGAATAAGCCAATTTTTGCTGCTTCACATTTTCAAGTTTTTTTCACCCAAAACTGTGAAAATAAGCTGTTTTTAAGTGTTTACCAAACACCTTTTTGAGCTCAGCTTTTTTTTATACCCATTTTTTATAAAGCACCTTAGTACCAAACCAGTACTTAGACTCCTCATTTTAAATGTTTAAAATAAGCCCCCATAAAAAAGGGGAAATTTGAATAAAAATAATCGAAATTTGGACCCTATATAAAATTATAGTCACTATTTTAATTATGAGTTCAAAGTGGATAGATTGAAATTTAATACGAAGTCGTCACTTGCCATTATCATCTATATATCTAACTTCCAAACGATCCTTATTTGATCTATCCACTTTGAACTCATAATTCTTCCTCATTGCGATCATAGCTAATAATTGCAAGTGACAACTTCGTGTAATAGTACTTTTAAGGGTATATTAGTACTTCCATAATAACTTTTGGTTATAATTACATAAAATTAAAATAATTACTATAATTTTATACGAGGTCCAAATTCTAATTATTTTTCCAAATTTCTTAGTTGTAATTCGAATTAATTCCGTTGTTAATTAACCTCATGTTTAGTTCAAGTTGGAATTGGTGTTAAATAAGCCAAATACAATCCTACTTTGGGCAATCAAAAGCCCCAAAGGACTTTCTTCAAAACAGTTTTCTCTAGCATTCCTTATATTACATAGTTTATGTGTCTTTCACATCAAGCATATGATCACACCCAAAGGACTTTCTGATTATTTTGTTATTACGATACAATTGACTCGTTATTCAACTTGAATCACTCATTTAAGATTCCTCAAACAAGATTATATATTTCACTGCCTGAACTGGCGTGAAGATAAGAATAGGAATGTAAGGATGTGAAGAAATGTCTCAACATGAATTTTAAGAAATCTTGTATGTGATTCATGGAATCAGAATAGGTTGGCTCACATGTGAAGCCAAACGTCCACATGTATTCCACACCACTAAGTTTGGTTATCCATGTGTCTTGCTTGAAAATTCGCTACACATGAGAAAACGTATGAGAAAACGAAAAATGTCGTACATGGGAACTATACCAAACTTTGCATGTCCGCAAAGAGAGTTGGATTACTCCCTAATTTGCCAATTGATTTTATTGCGAAATCTCAACTTCCGTCGCACAAACATATTGAAAAGTTCTCACTAGGACTATACATGTTCTGCATTATGCAACCACTGCAAGTCTGCAATACAAAGTTTACGAACAATAGGCATACAGAAAATATACGATGGATACTGAAGAAGTACCTAATAAGCCTCATGATGTTTGTATTCCAGTTGCAGCTCAAAGCCATATCAAGGCCATGCTGAAATTTGCAAAGCTCCTCCACCACAGAGGTTTTCATATCACCTTTGTCAACACGGAGTTCAACCACAAGCGCTTTCTTAAATCTCTCGGCCCCAACTCCCTTGATGGTTTGCCTGATTTTCGTTGCGAAGCCATCCTAGCCGGCCTTCCAGATAAGATGAAGATACCACCCAAGATCTCACTTTGCTTGCCGACTATGTCAGAAAACAGAATTTGTTGGC
The DNA here is from genome assembly GCA_024362995.1 of Heteromeles arbutifolia. Classification (NCBI taxonomy): domain Eukaryota; kingdom Viridiplantae; phylum Streptophyta; class Magnoliopsida; order Rosales; family Rosaceae; genus Heteromeles; species Heteromeles arbutifolia. Next base: position 9,717,688 of record JANCRC010000012.1, on the reverse strand, counting down.
TCGCCTTTCGTGCCCTCCTCAATGAACTCAACAATGATGCCACATCAACATCCAACAATCCTCCAGTGATGCGCATAATTTAAGATGGTTTCATTGTCCACATTCACAATCATAGCTGCTGAAGAAATTGGAGTCCCTATAGTACTGTTCTACACTATTGCTGCATGCAGCTTCATGAGCTTATTCAACTTCGTGCTTTTTTCAAAAAAGGATTGCACCACTCAACACTAAATATATACAACTATTGAACACACTGATTTTTATGGTTAACTCTTTGAATTGCTTATTTATAACACGTGTATAAAAATTTTCGTGTTGTGGATGAGAGATGTTTGACAAATGGCTATTTGGACAAGGTTCTAGATCGGATTCCAAGAATGAAAAATATCCGTTTGAGGGATCTCCCCAACGACTTTGTAACAACAAATCCCAACGACAAAATTTTAACATCTTTGAAGTAATGAATAGAGTTCATGAAGCTTCAGCAATTATTATACACACCTTTGATGCATTGGAGCAAGATGTTTTGGATGCCCTCTCAAGTATGTCTCCACCTGTTTACGCCATTGGCCCTCTCCAGTTACTTCTCAATCAGATGCCACATGGTTCATCATCTGCAAACTTAGAAAAATTAGTGAATCAAATTCAAATTTAAGAAAAATCCAGATGTTCTGCTTAAGAACAACCAAGAAACATGCACTGCATTCATAGAAGTTGTTGGTTTAATGAATTAGCAGCATGTTTAGCCAGCCACCATCTTCAAATTTGTCTAGATATTAGTTTCAGGTTGAACTTAATGTTACATTATTTGCTATGTGTGCTGAGAGATTCTACCCGGTCACCAGTATCACATGCCAACAGATGCAGACACACGGGTGTACTCGCGTGGTGCCACACATGATTTCCTCCTGCCATGGTTTTAGGATCTACAATAAATTACTCAAAGATACAATACAGCATCCAATTTTTTTAGAAATTTAGAATAACAACTCCAGCACTATCAACAAGAATAGAAGAACCAATGCATTGTGAATGTATGATATAACCAAAGAAAATTGAGATGGTAAAGTATTATTTCAGCAATATAAAACAAAATGACAGAAGAATAGAAGAAGCCACTAAGTCCGATTCCACTAATTATTGTTTCCCTGTAGATTTCTTAATCCTTACATTATTGTAAAACATTTCTCTTTCTCTATCAAATAAGGGGAAAACCCGTGAAGTTGCGATCAAATAGTTGCCGTTGTGTCTTTCTCAATTGAATTATTTCATTGCACGGATATTTGTTGGGGGCCAAATCTACTATTAAGTCAATCCGCAAAAAGATTTCTTCAGTACCTTGCCTATTTTCTTTCATATCTCTTTAAATTTACCTGTCTGCACAAGAAGACAAAGGAGTAGATGTTGAAAAGTAGCTTAGTAGCACTATAAATAGTCTGCATTACTGCAACCGCTGCAATGCAAACGCAAAACCTAAAATGGATTCCACAGCAGTAGCTACTAAGCCTCATGCTGTTTGCATTCCACTTCCGGCTCAAAGCCATATCAAGGCAATGCTTAAATTTGCAAAGCTCCTCCACCATAGAGGTTTTCATATTACCTTTGTCAACTCCAAGTACAACCACAGACGCTTTCTAAAATCTTTAGGCTTCCATTCCCTTGATGGCTTACCTGATTTTCGGTTTGCAGCCATCCCAGATGGCCTTCCAGATTCCGATGGAGATACCACCCAAGATTCCACTTTGCTTGTTGATGCGATAAGAAAACAAAATTTCTTGGCTCCGTTTCATGACCTCCTCAATGCGCTCAACAATGATGCCATAACAACATCCAACAATCCTCCAGTGACTTGCATAGTTTCGGATGGTTTCATTTCCACATCCACGATCACAGCTGCTGAAGAAATTGGAGTCCCTATAGTACTGTTCTACACTATTGCTGCCAGCAGCTTCATGGGACTTGCACAAGTTCGTGCTTTGATGGAAAAAGGCCTGGCACCACTCAAAGGTGAAATATATTATATACAGAACTACTGAAGCTTTAATTAATTTATGGTCCGCTCTTATAAATTCCTTGTTTCTAAGCATGCAAATGAAAATTCTCTTTTTTTGTAGAGGAGAGCTATTTGACAAATGGCTATTTGGACAATGTCATAGATTGGATTCCAGGAATGAAGGATATTCGTTTAAAGGATCTCCCAACCTTCATTCGAACAACAAATCCTGATGACATAATGTTTAACTTCATGATGGAATCAACTGATAGAGTCCGTGAAGCTTCAGCAGTGGTTCTTCATACTTTTGACGCCTTGGAGCGAGATGTTTTGGATGCTCTCTCATCTATGCTTCCACTTGTGTATCCCATTGGCCCTCTTCAATTACATCTTGATCAGATACCAGAACACCCCTTGAATATTGGATACAGTCTATGGAAAGAAGAAACTGAGTGCCTCCAATGGCTAAACACTAGGGAGCCAAATTCAGTTGTGTATGTGAATTTCGGCAGCGTAATACTCACGACGTCTGAACAACTTGTGGAGTTTTGTTGGGGACTTGCAAACAGCAAGTTGCCCTTCTTCTGGGTAATTAGGCCTGATCTTGTTAATGGTGAATCCGCGATTTTGCCACCTGAGTTTGTGGCTGAAACAAAGGAAAGAAGTCTAATAGCAAGTTGGTGCCCACAGGAGCAAGTCCTCAAGCACCCATCAGTGGGAGGTTTTTTGACACACAGTGGTTGGAATTCAACTATTGAGAGCCTGACTGCAGGAGTGCCTATGCTCTGTTGGCCATTCTTCTTCGACCAGCAAATGGACTGCCGCTATAGTTGCAACGAATGGGGCATTGGCATGGAAATTAGTAATGATGTGAAGAGGGATGAAGTAGAGAAGCTTGTTAGAGAATTAATGGATGGGGAGAAGGGTAAGAAGATGAAAAATAGAGTGGTGGAGTGGAAAGTACTTGCAGAAGAAGCTACCAGTCCGCATGGATCTTCATCAAAAAACTTAGACAATTTAGTGAATCAAGTGTTACTAAGATAAAGTTAGATGCCATGCATCCGTACGAAATTTATTGTTAATAATTGTTTTCTTTTTTCTTTTTTTTTTTTGTAGTTATGGTTGCTGTTATTGTTTTGTTGTTGTTGGTCTTCAGAACTAGAAAGATGAAGTGCAAATATAAAGGATCATTATCTCAAATAATAAAATCAAAATTACAATTGACTGTTTAATTACAATCATTTGCAGAGAGAACTCAGATGCTAGAAAAATATTTTGGCAATACAAAAGAGGTAACCTTTGACAACACAGAGTTCAACCACAACCGCTTTCTTAAATGCCTCGGACCCAACTCCCTCGATGGCTTGCCTGATTTTCGATTCGAAACCATTCCAGACGGCCTTCCACCAGACTCCAACCAAGATGCCACCCAAGACGTCTCTTTAGCATCCGAGGCCATCAGCAAAAACCTTTTGCCTCCGTTTCGAGACCTCCTCATAAAACTCAATGACGCGGCAATTTCGATCAATAATGTTAGTCCTCCAGTGACTTGCATTTTCTCCGATGGTTTCATGCCATTTACAATCACAGCTGCTGAAGAAATTGAACTCCCTTTGGTACTCTTCTTTACCATTTCTGCAACCAGTTTCATGGGCTATAAACAATACCCTACTTTGGTGGAAATGGGTATTGCACCACTCAAAGGTAGTGAAAAAAATAATCTGAATAAGTTAATTGATTAAACCTTTTTTTTTAACAAAATATTAAAATAGTGTATTGCACCATATTAGCTCCTCGGATTAGGTGTAGAACGCAAAACGTACGGTCCTACACACTCTGGGAGAGCCCATGCCCATCACTCGTCCTATTAATCAATCTCTTGTTTCTAAACGTATGATGTTTCATTTCATTTAATTACTCTTACTTGAGTGTTAATTATACATGTAGATGAGAGCTGTTTGACAAATGGCTTCTTGGACAAGGTAATAGATTGGATTCCAGGAATGAAGGATATTCGTTTAAGGGATCTACCGACAAACTTTCGAACTACAAATCCAAATGACAGCGTGTTTAACCTCAGTTTGGAATCAGTGGAGAGAGTTGATAAAGCTTCAGCAGTTGTTGTTCATACTTTTGAAACATTGGAGCCAGATGTTTTGAATGCTCTCTCTTCAATGCTTCCACTTGTTTATGCCATTGGCCCTCTCCAATTGCTTCTCAATCACTTACCAAAAGATCCTTTGAACGCTGTCGGATATAGCCTGTGAAGAGAAGAAACTGAGTGCCTTGAATGGCTGAACTCAAAGCCACCAAATTCAGTTGTTTATGTGAATTTTGGCAGCATAGCAGTCATGACACCAGAACATCTTGTACAGTTTGCATGGGGACTTGCAAATAGCAAGCTTCCATTCTTTTGGGTAATCAGGCCTGATTTGATTGTCGATGAATCGGCGATTTTGTCACCTGAATTTGTAGCTGAAACTAAGGAGAGGGATTTGATAGCAAGTTGGTGTCCACAAGAGCAAGTCCTTAGCCACCCTTCAGTTGGAGGGTTTTTAACACATAGCGGTTGGAATTCGATTGTTGAAAGTTTGTGTGCAGGAGTTCCTATGCTTTGTTGGCCTTTCTTTGCTGACCAACAAACTAACACTTGGTGTGCTTGCAATGAATGGGGCATTGGGATGGAGATTAGTAATGATGTCAAAAGAGCAGAAGTAGAGAAGCTTGTTAGAGAGTTAATGAAGGGAGAAAAGGGTAAAAAAGTGAAAATGAAGGTCATGCAGTGGAAGAAACTTGCAGAAGAAGCCAGCACTCCACATGGTTCCTCATCCACAAACCTAGACAATTGAATCAATAAAGTGCTATTAAGAAAAAAAAAATTAGTAGAGCAATAGCGTCAGAAATAAATAATTATTAAATGTTATATGAAACTTTTGAAGTGTCAATAACAGTTCTTATGTATTATTGTTATCCTTCTAAAATTAAGATTTTGTGGTGTCAACAAATAATCAAGTTGGTAGAGTGTTGCCCTACACCGAAGTTTGAATTTTTCTCCCATAATTTAAGATTTTTTAACTTCATCATTTAAAAGACTAACAATTAATCTAAAATTAACAGCAGAATCATATATATCTACACAGCGATTACAGAATTTAATTAAACCCTGGATCTAATACATCACATGCAAAACTTACTCTGTCAATACAATTTTGTGTATATAAAAATGCATGGCACATGAGCATACTTACATTATTTTTAAGATGTAGGTAATTAATTAGTTTAGTAGAAGAGCCGGCCATTTGATACAAAGACAAAAAATATATCAATGCGATTACACATGCTCGTCTACTGAAAAACCACTTAAAAAATAAAAAGCAAAACTAATGAAAATGGTTTGAAAACTTTGAATTTTAACGATAAAGAAAAAATAAAAGGTAAAGTGAATAGTACTAGGATTGACTTTTTAATGTAAAAATGTGGTTTTTCGTTAAAATAAACAGTATTGGGAGCTTTTCGTTAAAATTCCCAAAATAAAAGACATGGCATCTCATGATGTATTATAATTCCTGGAAAATCACGAGGAAGATTTCACTTGGACACTTGTGACCGTTTATTTGGACAAAGTCACAAAGACTAATAACACATATATAAAGAAACATTTCCTTTAAGAGAAGATATTTTTATTTTTATTTTTATTTAAAATAGATAAATTATGAGACTCATTCTATATCGAACTTTAACGATTTGAAAAGTCTATTTTTTAAATCTCGATTCATATATCATGTTTGCAAAAATTCAATTTTATCCTAAACTATTTGCCTATTTAATTATCACGATAAAATTTCATTATTTTTTATAAAACAAAATATTCGTCAATTTCTTTACTCAAATATTTCTGATTTGACTAATATTTTGTAAAGAAATCCATGAGGTGTAACTTAAAAAATAAAAAGTTGAAATCGTTGAAATTCGACGTTGTGTAAGCCTCCAACTAATTCTCATTTTAAAAGAAAAATGAAAATCTCTTTCATTAAACGACCTGTTTCTTTGTATGTGTGTTATTAGTCTTTGTGACTTTGTCAAAATAGTGACTTTGTTGTTTCCAAAAAAAAAAAAAATAGTGACTTTGTCTAAATAAATGGTGACAAGTGTCCAAGTGAAATCTTCCTCGTGATTTTCTAAGAATTATAATACATCATGAGATGCCATGCCTTTTATATTTTAAGTGGTTTTTGAGTAGAGGATTCCGTGGAATTGCATTGATATCTATTTTGTATTTGTCAAATGGCCAGCTGTTCTACTGAACTAATTAATTAATTGTATCCTAAAAATAATATAAGTATGATCATGTGCCATGCATTTTTATATAGATTTTGTGTATTGATCACATAAAATTGTAATGATAGATTAAGTTTTGCACGTGTTGTATTAGATCCAGGGTTTATTTAAATTCTGTAATCCCTGTGTAGATATATATGTTGTTAATTTTAGATTAATTGTTAGAGTAAAGTCAGGTAGATTAAATTTGTAGACAAAATGATGTGTCACGCCAATAAAAAATAAACACGTTAATCAATAAGTAAGTAATAATTCAACCATCAACTTTTATGTCATTTAGTTTACAAAATTTAATATCTCTAGCATTAGCCTAATTGTTAATTTTTTAAATGATGAAATTATAAAATCTTAAATTATGGGAGGAAAATTCAAACTTCGGTGTAGAGGCAACACCCTACCAACTTGGAGGTTAGCAATAAATATATGAGAAATGTAATTGATACTCCAAAAATTTATATAACATCTAACAACTATTTAACTCATCACTTAGTACTACAGTCTTGTGGTGTTCCTCTTCATTTGTAAGTGAGAGGTCTTAGGTTCAATTTTCGTCAAAGACGAATTCAAGCCATAAGTTCAATTCTCGTAAAAAACGAATTCAAGCCATAAGTTCAATTCTTGTCAAAAATGAATTCAAGCCACACTATTACTAACCCGTTATGAGACTTAGCCTACTCCCTCACCAATTAATATAGATAATATTTTTTTGTTTTGAAAAAATAATAATATTAACTCTAAATTTCACGTAATCCTCCCTACTATGTATGAGTTAAAAGTTAAACAATCAAATTGACCCTACATGCGTTGGGGACATTTTAACTTTTACCACCCCAATTAGAGTCGAATATGATTTTATAACTTTTAATTTTACACTTTAGTACGAAACATTTTTTTCAATGTAAATCAAAATAAAATCACGAGAATTTCTTTTTTTTACACAAATGTCCTGACTTGTCATTGAGGAAGAATGATTCTTTACTTGTGTAATGTTTAAATATCAGAGTTGAGTATGAAAAGAAGGGAGCCATTCTAATCCTTATTTCCCCGTTCTTTTGTTGTATATAACTTATTGAATGGGTGGGTGGGGCCCACTTTTTTAAAATTTATTTTTTGGCATAAAAAACTAAATTTTTAAAATTTATTTATTTTTTAATTTATTTATTTATTTACATGACACAATTGAGTATTGACTACCACGTTAGCAAAAATATAGGCTCTACATTTGTCACGTTATTACTTGACGGTCAATTTCACAGATTGACTAATGGAGGTCTATCATTTCTACGAATTCGTAAATCGATATATGGTATTGCAATGATTAAATGATGAGGTATGAGTTTGTTGTGTAAGCCAAAATTAAGATGGTATAATGTAATTACCCGACAAAATAAATTAAAAGTCCTTGAAATGGAAGGAGCCAAAGTATTTTTGGCAATTAGCTACAATAAACATATTTGCACATTTTGGTTGCAGACATGATCAATCATTATTATATCATCGTTGTGTTGTCATCTACGATGCATGGACATGTCAATCAAGTACCGTATCCCGTATCCAATGTAGTATCAGATACGATACTTGATGGATATGGTCGGATGTGCTTTCGATACGTAACCTGGTCCAGAGATACGGTCAACTCCGATGCATACGCATATCAAAACTTTGGGATACAGGTATCCTGTATTTCGGATACGTCTGACGTTCAAATAAAAATTAAGACAAAAATTTAAGTGAAGAAGCCCGAAATTATCTGAAACTCAGATTTGTAGAAACGTCCTCCTACAATTCTTCTTTTGTCGGCATTGAAAGACGGATACGAATCCCTCAAATCCCATATCTTGAGAATTTTCAGTTCTACATAAGAGAATTATTGTTATTGGCACTTCAAAATTCTTATTCTACACTCCAAACTTTCTATATTTAGAAATAAAAATACACTTGTGAAGAGTGTAAAATGAAAATTTTGAAATGTCAATAACCCTTCCCCTGCAGAAAACTCATAAATACCCTATGACATTATGGTGCGGGTGAGAACTGCGCCGACGGTATCCATCAACCCATTGCTCTCTTATTACCGTTTTAGTGCTAAGCAGACGATCTCTCTCTATGAAAATCTGTAAACACTCTCCGTCTTTTTTCTTTTTTTTTTCAAAAAGCTTTGGACTCTCTCCATCTAAAAACCTTGAACTTTTTTTTTTTTTTTTTTTTTTTTTTTTTTAGGCTCTCCCTTTTTTGCCGAAGAGCCTTGGCCTCAGTTTGGGGTTGAGGTGATTTTTAAAAAAGCTGCTATGAAAAAAAACTGGAAGAGTTTTTGGTGTTTGGTAAACATTCAGCTTCAGCTTTTTTTTCACAGTTTTTTGTGAAAAAAAACCAAAAACAAGAGGCTGTAAAACCCAGCTTTGAAAAACCGGCTTTTTTTTCACATCTGTTTTACATAAAAGTTTACCAAACACTATAATACTACTTTTTTTTTCTTTCAAAAGCACTTTTACAAAGAAGTTTACCAAACACTTTGCTGCTTTATTTCACAGCTGATTCTCACAGCACAGCAGAAGTAGTTTTTTTTTTTAAAGCATAGCAATACCAAACCAACTCTTGAACTCTCTGTCAAACAAAATATATGCTTTAATCATCCACCGTCTAAAAGCCAGCAATAATATGTGCTTTTATCATTCATTATATATATTAAAATATTTGTATTGTTTAAATTTTTTGTTTGGAATTATTTCCACTTTTTCTATTACTTTATGAACTATACATGTTTAGGAAAATGAGTCATAGTTTGAACTTGAATGCTCATTTGATAGTATATTAGATATATTTATTTATAAATATTTTTAATTACTGTATTCATGTTGTATCGTGTTGTTGTTTTCAGTAACTTGACACATCATGTGTCAAGTTGTGTCGTATTCTCATGTCCGTGTTCGTATCCATGCATCATAGGTGGTCGTTATGTCCTCGTTGTGCCGTTGATATATGATCAATACGTCGTCGCTACTAAAAAAATATCATTCCTGCCAATTAAATGTCAAAATATGTTTATTGTTGTTGATTCCCCAAGTACTTTCCAGAAATAGATGCTAAGTAGTACGAGCAGAGACATCTCCAACCTGCCTATTACTTCGAGTGCAAAAAAGATTAAGGAATAGTAATGGGTTCAATGGAGGTAGCTGCAAATCATAAGCCTCATGCTGTATGCCTCCCATTCCCATATCAAGGCCACATAAAGCCTCTCCTCAAATTTGCAAAGCTCCTACACCACAGAGGTATTCGTATCACCTTCGTCAACACTGAATACAACCACAGACGCTTTCTCAAATCTTTAGGCCCCAACACCTTAGACGGCTTCAAGGACTTTCATTTCGAAACCATCCCCGATGGCCTGCCGCCTTCGGATTCAGCAGATTCAACCCAAGACATCTATGATATCTGTGATGCCATTCAAAACAATTTGTTGGCTCCATTTCAAAGTCTCCTCGCCAAACTCAATGCTGATGCAGCTTCCAACAATACCCCTCCTGTGACCAGCATTGTCTCAGATGGTTTTATGAGCTTCTCAATCACAGCTGCTGAAGAACAAGGACTTCCTATTGTGTTGTTCTTTCCTACTGCTGCTTGTGGTTTCATGGGATTCAAGCATTATCGTGCTCTCGCCGAAAAAGGATTTACACCACTAAAAGGTAGAGGGGAAGTGTAAGAAAATGAAGAACAAATTAGTATATCTTTTTTTTTTTTACTTAACTATACTAACACCGTTTTAATGTTGCAGATGAGAGGTATCTATCAAATGGCTACTTAGACACCGTCATAGATTGGATACCGGGAATGAAAGATATCCGTCTAAGGGATCTTCCAACCTTTCTACGAACCACAAATCCGAATGACAGTGCGTTTTCCTTAACAAGTGAAGCAACTGAGAGAGCACATAAAGCTTCAGCAGTTGTAATTCATACTTTCGAAGCGTTGGAGCAGGATATTTTGGATGCTATCTCATCCATGATTCCACATCTCTACCCCATTGGCCCTCTTCAGTTACTTATTAATCAAATAGAAGAAGACCCTTTGAAGTCTGTGGGATACAGCCTATGGAAAGAAGAAGCCGAGTGCATTCCATGGCTCGACACCAAGGCACTAAACTCGGTTGTTTATGTGAACTTTGGGAGTGTGGTGGTCATGACACCAGAGCATCTTGTGGAGTTTGGTTGGGGACTTGCAAATAGTAAGCATCACTTCTTGTGGGTAATTAGGCCGGATTTGGTCATCGGCGAATCAGCAATTTTGCCACCTGAGTTTGTCGCCGAAACCAAAGAAAGATGTCTAATAGCAGGTTGGTGTCCTCAAGAGGAAGTACTTAACCACCCATCAGTTGGAGGGTTTTTGACACACAGCGGTTGGAATTCAACCATTGAGAGCGTGACAGCTGGAGTGCCTATGCTCTCATGGCCGTTCTTTGCGGAGCAGCAAACAAATTGTTGGTATACTTGCAATGGATTGGGGACTGGGATGGAGATTGATAATGATGTGAAAAGAGATGAAGTGGAGAAGCTTGTTAGAGAGTTGATGGAGGGAGAGAAGGGTAAGAAAATGAAAAGGAAGGCTAATGAGTGGAAAAAGTTAGCAGAAGAGGCCACTGGTCCCCACGGTTCTTCAATCAAAAACTTGGATTTTGTGGTCAACAATGTGCTTCAAGGAAAATGCTAGATGCATGTGGTCTTAATAAACCAGTACGTTGCTCATTTTGGCTTCATATTGTGATCCTATGTATGTTGGCTTTGTTATGTGTTTGAAATTGATATGATTGTTGGTTTTGATTTCATAAAAGTATAAGATTGTTATTTTTATTTGTTTTTATAATTGACATGGTAAGAAGTAATTAGAAAAAGGGTAATTCTCACCTTACTACTATAAAGTATCGTGGTTTTCAAATTTTCATACATCAGGTTTTTTTCATCCCAGTCTCATAATTAAATGAGGATTGTAGGACATTGTCATACTTTTGTTAGGCTTTTCGTTAGAACCTATGTAAACGCCCAACGCGGCGCCCACATGGACAATAACTGGACACCACATGTCACTGTGGCCCCACGTAGACGTTATAAAATTAAAAAATTAAAAAACAAATCTAGCAGCTTTAGGAGGGCAAAATCTGTTGCACAGTTCTAAAAATCTCTGCCTAGCATCGCCTAGGCCCCACCTAGTCGCTAGGCGGTTAGTCACTACCCTGATTAATCCATAGGCATTTGAAAATTAAGAAAGTGCCCTAGACCTACTTAGGCATCTGCCTAGCCTACCTAGGTGCCCGCCTAGCTCGTCTAAACCCATCTGGGTCACGACTCTCACTTAGACAGAAAATCGATAACTTTCATATTGCATTTTATTTTGTCAATAAAATGTAAGAGACTTGTGGAGTACTTGGGTGAACACTCATTATATGCTTGTTCTCCTTGTTTTCAATATGTTATAATACTTTATATCTATATGTCATTTTATTTTGCAATTTATGCATCCTAATACAATTATGTATTTTTTTTAAGTATAAATAGGCACTATTTATACAATATATAATAAATTTACTTAAATCTGCTTAGTTTGCTTAGGCTCCTGCTTAGGCGCTAGGCCTCAACCCGCCGTCTGACTAACGCCTTGTGTCTTTTAGAACCTTGGATGTGCCCTCGATTCCACCCTCGTGAAGCCCATCTACACCTTCAAATCTTTTTTTTTTTTTTTTTTTATGAACTTCTTGTTTAGGAGTGTATTCAATTGAGAATTTGAGATATTTTAATTGATTTATAAATTCATGGATTTTTATGGAGTCTAATTGATTTGCAGAGATTCCATGTAAATTTTTGTTTCAAATCCCTCAAAATCTCTTGGGGAGAGGTGAGATTTGTGAATGCTTAAAATACACTACAAAATCTCTCCAATTCCCTCTAATTCCTCAACTTTTATCAAATTCGAATTAAATACAGCTGAAATGTTATAAACTTATCTAAAATCATAATTGAATACACCCAGATTTCTAAGGATTTTAATAAACTATTTTAAAATCATGATTGAATACATTTGAATTTTAGAGAATCACTTAAATTTCTAGTTGAATACTCTTATATTCATTAAAAGAATTAAAATCCCTCAAAATCCTAATTGAATATATGAATCCTTAAAACCCTGACATATCTCCTGATACAGCAAAATACTCCCAATTGGTGCGGGAGAATCCATCTGGAATTTCTTCCAACCCTCTCACCCCAGCCTCCACATTTTTCAAGGCCTCCAAGCCCGTCCCTCCATTTTCAGAAGCTCACATGCATAAGCTGCAATATAGCTCAATTGCAGAATCAAAAGGTTCAACTGAAACTCCTCCCCAATAGGTTTTTCAAATTTTCTCATCCATCGGAATTTTAGGGTGCCATCTCGGAATCCTGACATTGCAGATTGCAAAGGGCAAAACCCAGAAACAAAAAGCTTGAGAATTTACTTGCCGCGAATAAACAATGAGAAAATGATTCTCCGACTTCTTATACTTGAATCCACTGGGTGCTCTGCCATCAGAGATTTCAAGGGTGCCATTTCTTTCGCAATTCGAGTTGCACAGTGCTTCAGAGATTACAATGGTGCCATCTCTTTCAGGTCGACCCAGATTCGAGTATTCTCGGCGGAGGACCCAGACCCCCTTCTTCAAACGCTGCCTTGGGGGTCGCCACCTCCAACTTCCTCCCCTACCGCCGCCTTTCCTCCCCCTCCGCCACCTCCTCCTGGCGCTACTCACTTCGCTCCAAAGAGGCCGTCATCTTCCAGCGCAAATCTTTTTGGAGGAGCAGATTGTGAATTACGAAGGTGACGTTGAGCCCACCGTTTCAGTTCTCAATGGATTTGTGGCATTCATTGCTTCTCGATTTCAAAGAATACGAGGCTGAATTGGAGATTGGGAACAATAGGATAGGGGAGAGAGGGCAAAAGAAGAAATTAGGGCATGAAGGATAAAAAAGAAGGCGGTAAGCCATGTGGGTCTGAATCACGAAACAAACATGATTTCGTGTTTGTTATCATATGGCGTAAAGCTGTGTGTTCGCAGACGGCAGAACCTGGAGAGAAACCAATGGGTTTTTCTGTTTTGATTCTGTAGGAGATTAAACTTGTTGCAGAGATGAACATTGCTTGGATGTCAAGTTTTATGTAAAGCTTTTAGTGTTTTATTGTTAGTTTTTTTAAATTGTAGTAACGATTCCTTAACTTTATTAATTGGATAGAGCAATGGTCCATCAACTAAAAATTCATTATCATTGGTCCCTCAACTCATCAAAACGTGCAACTATGATCCCTCAATTAAAAATCTATTACCATTGATCTCTCAACTTTAATCCAACTGGAGAAATGATCCATCAACTTTAACCTAATTAGAGCAATGGTCCCTCAACTTTAATCCAATTGTAGCAATGGTCCCTCAACTTTAATCCAATTGTAGCAATGTCTGACGAAGTTAATGAAAATGACCATAGCTACACGTTTTGATGAGTTGAGGGACCCCAATTGTAGCAATGGTCCTTCCAACATAACTTATTTTAACAAAATTCTAACGAAGTTGACGAAAATGACCATAGCTACACATTTTAATGAGTTGAGGGACCAATGGTAATTGATTTTTAGTTGAGGGACCATTGCTCTAATTTGATTAAGTTAAGGGACCATTGCTACAACATACTCTCTTAGTTATAGCATGAACACTCAGCTGCAATGCACAGCTGAGATTAAAACATCTTAATGACTTGTATTGTGCCACATGTCTTTTCTGTTAGAAGGTTTAAGTGAAGCATGTGCTGCTCAATGGGGTATGTTAGCTCATAGGCTCGTGTGAAACGTTTGAAGCTTAACGGCTAGATTCCCTTCGTGTATTCCTTCACACTTCTTGTGTGAGTGAGTGATGATTCAATACAATCCAATGCACAGAGAGCAATGAACTCTCTCTACAAGTTTTCTGATAATTCTTCCTGCTTGCTTCATCAAATTTTCATACAACTATTTTCCAGTTTATACAATGCAAATTTACAAAATCAACAGATTCTTTAATTTATTTATTACATAATTTCTGCAAAGAAAAATTATGTTTCAAGTACCTATTTGTTGGAAGCTAAACAGCTCCTGGAGTTTACGGATCAAAGGCAGCAAGGAGCTCCTTTTGCAAGGGTGCCATCTGCATCGAAGAAGAAGAAGAAGAAATGAAGGGTTTTAGCCTCTAACGACTAGTTTAATTTAAATGTATGTGTGAGTGTGTGAGTGACAAGTGTACACTCCAGATTAGATCACTTAAAACCCAAATGAAGGGCTAGGATGTAATCTGGGGTAGTAAGGCTGAAATGGTTGTTAAGCCTCTTGTCAATCACTCTCTTAAACAAGTATAGGTCATGGCAATGCACCATACCCTTTAACTTTCCTCTACTTAAATGAAGCATGGCTGCTGCATTTTCTGCACAGCCTTGAAGTTGAAAACAACACTCCAAAATCCTCTCAATTCTCTGCCATACTATCCCTAAGAAACCGATCCAAAACAACCAACCAAAATATAAAACAAACAAAAGTTAACATGGTATCAGAGCCCAGTTACTGATCATATAACTTTCTGGGCGTATTCTGTGCAAAACTGAGATTTTTGGGAGCACCAACGTAGTGCCCTCAGCAACAACAATCCTGAAAATGAAGGGATCCAGCAGCAGTAGTGAGCTAAAAGCTCCAGTCTTTGATGGGGAGAATTATGATTTTTGGAGAATAAGAATGACAACCATTTTCAAATCCTATGATCTATGGGATATGGTTCAACACTGGTATGAACTACCTGAGATGGAGATCGATGCTCTAGAGGAGGATCTCACAGAAACACAACTCAAAACACTGAAGCAGAATCGGATGGAGGATGCTAGAGCACTTGGAATCATCCAAGGTGCTGTCTCAGACACCATTTTCCCGAGAATAGCAAATGAAGAGACTGCAAAGGGAGCTTGGGAAGTTTTACAGCAAGAGTACAGAGGAGACACCAAAGTCAGAAAGGTAAAACTTCAGTCCCTTAGAAGAGATTTCGAGTATACAAGAATGAAGGAAAATGAGATGTTAAAAGACTACTTCACTAGGCTATTTGATGTTGTAAACAAGATGAAAACATATGGTGAGGAACTGCCAAATGAAAAAATTGTCCAGAAACTGTTGATTAGTTTGACTAAACCTTATGATTCAATAGTGAGTGTTATTGAGGAAACCAAAGACACTGAAACTCTTAGTGTGCAAGAAGTGATGGCATCCTTGAGACGCATGCTGATTCTGCCACTGAGAAAGCTTTTCAAACACTCTCTGTTGGATCTAGTAGTCAAGCCAGTTTAAGCAAGCAAAAACCACAGTGGAAGGGCAAGAACAAGAAATAGGAAGGAAAGGGGTACCTAGACCTAACCAAGGAAACAACTCAAATGAAGGTCCAAGAACCAAGCAGCAATGCAAGCACTGTGACAAATTCCAACTTGGAGAGTGCTGGTTTAAGGACAAGCCTAGATGTCATAAATGCAACAGGTTTGGGCACATTATGAATGAGTGCAGATCAAAGAATGTGCAGCAAGTGAACTGTGCAAACCAAGTAGGAGAAGAAGCAAATGTGTTCTGTGCCTTCAGTGCAAAAGTGGAGAAAAACAATGAAGTGTGGTACATAGACAGTGGCTACAGCAACCACATGACTGCACATGAGTCATTACTCATTGACATTGACACAAACTTCACTGGAAAAGTGAAAATGGGCGATGGAAACATTGTCAAGGCCACTGGAAGAGGAACTTTGGTTATCAACACCAAGAAAGGAAGAAGATGCATAAGTAAGGTGATGCTAGTGCCAGGACTGGATGAAAACCTACTTAGTGTGGGTCAAATGATGAAGCATGGGTATTTTCTACTCTTTGGAGGAACTGTGGTTGAGATCTATGATGACAGATCCCTATCAAATTTGGTGACCAAAGTGGAAGTGAAAAACAGAAGCTTTCCACTTATGTTGAAGTACTTAGAAGAAGTGGCAAGGAAAACAAGTGTGACAGGTTCTATGAAACTATGGCACAAGAGGTTTGATCATTTAAACATGACAAGCTTAGAAAATCTACAGAAGTATGAAATGGTACAAGGGATACCTAAGATGGATCACTGCGATGAAACATGTGAAGGATGTGCATTTGGGAAGCATCACAGGGATCCATTTGAAGTTAGCAAGGCTTGGAGGGCAACAAAGCCACTCGAATTGATTCACACAGATGTGTGTGGACCAATGCAAACAACAACAATCAGTGGAAACAGGTATTTCCTAACCTTCATTGATGACTACTCACGGATGTGTTGGGTGTATTTCATGAGGTTCAAGTCTGAAGTGTTCACAATATTCAAGAAGTTCAAGGCAATGGTGGAATTGCAAAGTGAGCACCAAATCAAAAGACTGAGAAGTGATAGAGGAGGAGAGTACACCTCTCTTGAGTTCAATGCATTCTGTGAAGATGTGGGGTTGGAGAAACAACTCACTATGGCATATTCACCATAATAGAATGGTATTGCAGAAAGGAAGAATAGGACTATAGTCGAAATGGCTAAGTCTATGATGCATGAGAAGAACATGCTCTATACATTTTGGGGTGAAGCTGTGAACAAGAAAACTCCATTTGAAGTGTTCAGTGGAAGGAAGCCCTCTGTGAGGCATCTGAGAGTGTTCAGCTCAGTGTGCTATACTCACATTCCTCTACAACTAAGGCATAAGTTAGAGAAATCAAGCAACAAGGGTGTTTTTGTAGGCTATGGTACTAGTGAAAAAGGGTACAGAGCTTACAATCTGTCAACTCAGAAGATAATCCTATCAAGGGATGTTATCTTTGAAGACTCAACATGGAACTGGGAAACAAGGGTAGAAGAGAAGGACAGTGTCTCTCTACAACTTGATCTCAACAAAAGGCAAACAAGGGAGCCTATAGAGACCTTAGTTCAAGAAGAAGTCACAGATAATGGTGACATACAAGAGACTCCACAGCAAGCTATTATGAGTCCACAATCAAGTCAATCACAGATAACAACTCCAAGTTCAACTCCAGTGAGATTGAGAAACTTGGATGAGATATATGCTACATGTAATTACTATGTAGTAGAACCAGAAACATATGAAGAAGCTGAAAAATACAAAGCTTGGAAGAAAGCAATGAAGGAAGAGCTTGAAATGATTGAGAAGAATGACACTTGGGAAATTGTAAATCGACCAAGTGACAAGCCTGTGATTAGTGTGAAATGGGTGTACAAAGTGAAGCTCAACCTAGATGGTTCTATGCAGAAGAACAAGGCTAGATTGGTAGCTAAAGGCTACTTACAGAAGCCTGGTGTAGACTTCAATGAAACCTTTGCTCCAGTAGCAAGGTTAGACACCATAAGGACCTTGATAGCCCTTGCAGCCAAGAAAGGTTGGAAGCTACATCAACTGCATGTCAAATCTGCATTTCTAAATGGAGTGCTAGAGGAGGAGGTGTTTGTGGAACAACCTCAAGGGTTTACAAGTCAAGAGTTTCCAAAAAAGGTGTACAAGCTAAGGAAGGCTCTCTATGGCCTAAAGCAAGCTCCAAGAGCTTGGTACAGTGAGATTGATTCTTATTTCACTAAAAAAGGATTTCAGAAAAGTCCTAGTGAAGCTACACTCTACACCAAGACAAAAAGCAACAACAAGACACTCATTGTCTCAATCTATGTGGATGATGTAGTCTACATTGGAAATGATGCTGCAATGATTGAAGAGTTCAATGAAGAAATGATGAAGAGGTATGAGATGACTGACCTAGGCCTCTTGCATCACTTTCTTGGCATTGGGGTGATTCAAAAAGCAAGTAGCATGTTTATTCATCAAAGGAAGTATGTTGAAACCTTGCTTGAAAAGTTCGGATTGAAGGGATGCAAACCGGTCTCTACACCCCTAATTGCAAATGAGAAGCTCAAGAAGGATGATGGAAGTGAACCTGCAGACGCTAGTCTCTACAAAAGCATTGTTGGCAGTTTATTGTACCTAACTGCAACAAGGCCGGATCTAATGTTCTCAGCAAGCCTACTTTCTAGGTTTATGCAGAATCCTAGCAAGACACACATGGGGACAGCAAAAAGAGTTCTCAGATATGTGCAAGGAACAATTGATTATGGGATCAAGTATGAAATGGGGAAGTCAACTATCCTAGTTGGATTTTGTGACAGTGACTGGGGTGGCAGTGAAGATGATAGCAGAAGCACATCGGGCTACGCTTTCACCTTTGGTTCAGAGGTGTTTTCGTGGGCCTCTGTGAAGCAACAAAGTGTTGCACTGTCCACAGTCGAGGCGGAGTATGTGAGTGCATCAGAAGCAACGGCTCAAGCTATTTGGCTAAGTTTTATACTCAAAGATTTTGGCGAATTGCAGGTTGATGCCACACCATTCTTGTGTGACAACACCTCTGTAATTGCCATGACCAAAAACCCAGTCTTCCATCAAAGAACAAAGCACATCAAAAGAAGATATCATTTCATCAGAGAAGCATTGCAGGACAATACAATCAAACTAATCTACTGCAGCACAGAAGATCAGATCGCAGATATTTTCACAAAAGCATTACCAAATGAGAGATTCAATTACCTGAGGGGATTGCTTGGAATGACTCCCAGAAGCAGCTTAGAAGGGAGTGTTGGAAGCTAAACAGCTCCTGGAGTCGACGGATCAAAGGCAGCAAGGAGCTCCCTTTGCAAGGGTGCCATCTGCATCGAAGAAGAAGAAGAAATGAAGGGTTTTAGCCTCCAACAGCTAGTTTAATTTAAATGTGTGTGTGAGTGTGTGAGTGACAAGTGTACACTCCAGATTAGATCACTTAAAACCCAAATGAAGGGCTAGGATGTAATCTGGGGTAGTAAGGCTGAAATGGTTGTTAAGCCTCTTGTCAATCACTCTCTTAAACAAGTATAGGTCATGGCAATGCACCATACCCTTTAACTTTCCTCTACTTAAATGAAGCATGGCTGCTGCATTTTCTGCACAGCCTTGAAGTTGAAAACAACACTCCAAAATCCTCTCAATTCTCTGCCATACTATCCCTAAGAAACCGATCCAAAACAACCAACCAAAATATA
Source organism: Heteromeles arbutifolia (assembly GCA_024362995.1). NCBI lineage: Eukaryota > Viridiplantae > Streptophyta > Magnoliopsida > Rosales > Rosaceae > Heteromeles > Heteromeles arbutifolia. Next base: position 9,698,220 of record JANCRC010000012.1, on the reverse strand, counting down.
AAACAAACAAAAGTTAACACTATTTGACTCTTGATTTCCAGGTTCTTATGGCTTTGTTTTGAGCGAATATTATATGTTTCGAAACTAGATATGTCCAGGATCAAAACCCAATTTATATTAAGTTTGTTTCAAGTAGCCTACTTTTGCTCTTCATTCTTCTCTCAATTTTCATTCTATTTTACTCATCTTTGTGCTGAAACCACTTTAGATGGTTACCTATTGGGTTTCAAAAGAACTATTTTCTTATATAATTATATCTACCTTTGAATTTTCAAACAAACTAGTTTTCACGTGTTCGAACCATAAACATTTATGTCTACTGTATATAGTTTCAACTGTATGAAATAAAAGCATATGTCTGTAGGCACTATTTTTAGTATTGATAAAGCTTTTATCCATCAAAAAGCTAAATCCTATTTTCTCAAGCTACTTTACTCCGTCGTTTCTTCTATTATCGCAATGCTATTTTAGATGGTACATAAGCGTTGTTTGATTTGAGTTATGTTGAATTTGTAGCTCATGAAAATGTTTTCACCCTCTCCATGTAATTTCTAATCCCGGTATAGCCCTTCAAATACAAGTACAGAAGAAAAGGCATCCCCACCGTCTTCTATTTATTGAACTCCAAGTTTTTTATCATATATAAAGCTCAACTGCATGCATTTACGCGATTGCAAATCGAATATGAGTTCCATGGAAGTAAGTGATAAGCCTCACACCGTATTCATATTGCTTCCATTTCAAAGCCTTATCAAGGCGATGCTGAAATTAGCTAACTCCTCAACCATTGAGGCTTTCACATAACCTTTGTCAACAAAAAGTTCAATACAACTTCTTTCTTAAATCTCTCGCAGAGTGGCTTGTCTGACTTTCATTCTGAAACAATTCCTGATAGCCTTCCAGAGTCAGATGCAGACTCCGCCCAAGACTCCTTTTTGCATTGTGATTCTATGTAACAAATTTCTTGGCTCGTTAACCTTGTAATAAAACTCAATGACATGGCAACTTCCAACATTGTTAATCCTCCAGTGTCTTGCATTGTTTCAGATGGACTCATGACGTTTACTATCAAGGCTGCTGAAGAATATAGACTCCCTATCGTGCTGTTCTTTAATTTACCTGCATCTGCATGCAGCTTAATGGGATCTAAACACTATTCTGCTTTGGTAGAAAGATGACTTGCATCACTGAAAAGTAAAAATATTGAAGAATTTCTCTAATTTTAATGATTCATTGCTTGTTTATTACATATGACTTATGAATATGATTACTTGGGTGTTGTAGATGAGAGCTGTTTGACAGATGATAGATTGGATTCCGGGAATGAAAGGTATACACTTAAGGGCTCTCCCCTACTGGTATAGTGACATCATCCTTAACTTCACCTTTGAAGCAGTGGACAGAGCTCATAAAGCTTCAACAGTTGTTTTTCACACTTTTGATGCATTGGAACGAGATGTTTTGGGTGCTCTCTCATCTATGCTTCCGCTTGTTTATGTCATTGGCCCTCTCCAATTACTTCTCAATCAGATACCGGAACAACCTTTGAAGCCTATGGGATACAGTTTATGGAAAGAAGATACCGAGTGTCCCCAATGGTTAAACGCCAAACTCTGTTATTTATGTGAATTTCGGCAGTCTAGCAGTGGTGACACACTAACATGTTATCGAGTTTGGCTGGGGACTTGCAAACAACAAGCATCCCTTCCTGTGGATAATTAGGCCATTCTGGTAAGTGATTTTGCCACCTGAGTTTGTGGCTGAAACCAAGGAAAGAGGTCAGATAGTAAGTTGGTGCCCGGAAGAGAAAGTCCTTAACCACCCATCAGTTGGAGGATTTTTAACACACAGCAGCTGGAACTCAACCGTTGAGAGTTTGTCTACTGGAGTGCCTATACTCTGTTGGCCAATCTTCGGTGACCAGCAGACAAACCGTTACTTCACTTGCAACGAAAGAGGCAGTGGCATGGAAATCGATAGTAACGTGAAGAGAGATGAGGTGGAGAAGCTTGTTACAGAATTAATGGATGGGGAAAAGGGCAAGAAAGTGAAAATTAAGGCCATAGAGTGGAAGAAACTTGCAGAAGAAGCCACCGGTCCACATGGTTCTTCATCCAAAAACTTGGACAATTTGGTGAATCATGTGCTCTTAAATAACAGCTAGATTGCATTCTCCGTAGAAATTTTGGTCTTAATAACTAGTGATGTACTGCACAACTAGTTTCTGTTTGTCCCCTGTTCAATTTCCCGGTGCAAATTACACAGATTTCCTATGTTGGAGTTAATTGTTTAGAAGCTAGCGCAAGTTGATGTTGCAAAGATGTAAAAAAATCCTTGTGGTTTATAATCTGATTAGGTCATAGAAAAGACACATGAATGAGCCAAGAGGATAAACTGTTATCATATATGTGCCAAAGAGATTAAAAATCCTTTGGTAGTAAGACATTTTCAACTGCCGGCTGAAAGAGCAAAATTACAAAGAGCAAACCCCGACCCAACCGTCCATTATTTATCGGACTCATCGTCATCTGTACTAGTACAAAGTAGACCAAAATATATATGTAGTAGTACTGTCTTCCAGTAGTGATACACACAATCTAATATGAGTAGTTCCACTGCAGTAGTAGGTTATAAGCCTCATGCTGTATGTACTCCACTTCCACTTCAAAGCCATATAAAGGCAATGCTTAAATTAGCAAAGCTCCTCCACCATAGAGGTTTTCACATAACCTTTGTCAACACCGAGTACAACCATAAGCGCTTTCTTAAATCTCTCGGCCCCAACTCCCTCGATGGCTTGCCTGATTTTCAGTACAAAACAATGCCAGATGGTCTTCCAGTAAGTTCAGATACGGATGAGGATGCCCCTCAAGATATCACTTTGCTTCTTGATTGCATCAGAAATGATTTCTTGGCTCCGTTTCGTAACCTTCTCAACAAACTCAATGACAACACAGATGGTTTTGGTAGTCCTCCAGTGACTTGTTTGGTGTCAGATGGTTTTATGACATCCACCATCACAGCTGCTGAAGAGCTTGGAATCCCTGTCGCGCTCTTCTTTACTTTAGCTGCAGTTGGCTTCATGGGATCTAAACAGTATTCTGTTTTGGTGGAAAAGGGACTAGCACCCCTCAAAGGTGAAAGAAACGTTGAATCAATTATTGCTTGCCAATTTTTAAATACTGGAGCAAATGTGCTCCCTCACATGCACCAATGTTCGAATCCCTCTCCATGCAGTTTAATTAGAGTAGTTTAAAGTATATCATTGTATAAATAAAGTGATGAAATTTGTCTTACGTTGTTGTGTTGTAGATGAGAGCTGCTTGACAAATGGATATTTGGACATGGTAATAGATTGGGTTCCAGGAATGAAGGATATCCGTTTAAGGGATCTCCCGGGCTGCTTTCGAACTACAGATCCAAATGACATTGTGTTTAACTTTGCCATGGAAGCAGTGGATAGAGTTGATAAAGCTTCCGCAGTTGTTGTTCATACTTTTGATGCGTTGGAGCCAGATGTTTTGGATGCTCTCTCATCTATGCCTCCACCTGTTTACGCCATTGGCCCTCTCCAGTTGCTTCTCAATCGATTACCGAAAGATCCTTTGAAACATATGGGATACAGTCTATGGAAAGAAGAAACTGGGTGCCTGGAATGGCTAAACGACAAGGCCCTGAACTCGGTTGTTTATGTGAATTTTGGCAGTATAGCAGTCATGACACCACAACAGCTTGTTGAGTTTGGCTGGGGACTTGCAAATAGTAAGCTTCCATTCTTGTGGGTAATTAGGCCTGATCTGGTTGTTGGCGAATCAGCAATTTTGCCGCCTGAGTTTGAGTTCGAAACCAAAGAAAGAGGCGTAATATTGAGTTGGTGCCCGCAAGAGCAAGTCCTCAACCACCCATCAGTCGGAGGGTTTTTGACACACAGCGGTTGGAATTCAACGATTGAGAGCTTGTCTTCAGGAGTGCCTATGCTGTGTTGGCCAGTCCTTGCCGAGCAATACACAAACTGTTACTACACTTGCAATGAGTGGGGCAGTGGATTGGAGATTGATAGTGATGTGAAGAGAGATGAAGTGGAGAAGCTTATTAGAGAGTTGATGGAGGGAGAGAAGGGCAACAAAATGAAAATAATGGCCATGGAGTGGAAGAAACTTGCGGAAGAATCTACAGGTCCACATGGTTCTTCATCCAAAAACTTAGAGAACTTGGTGAATCAAGTTCTATTGAGAAAAAACTAGAATTATCCATTAGAATGTTATTAAACTTGTTGCTAATGCTGTTGTTGTGGGTAGCAGTATTTACTGTGCAGCGGTTATTGTCTCAATAAATAAGAAAAATGTCACAGTCTTGAACTTCAATTTACTAACTTTAATCTTTGGACGCTTATGTACCTTCCATCCGGTGATTGCTACTATTTTGTATTTCTTTGTGGTAACTTCTGCAACATAAATTAAGAAAAGAAGAAGATGGCAGCCAATTTACATAGTTATACATAGAAAAGATCAAACTATCATATGTGAGTTGGTTAGGACGGCATTTGCACCCAAGGTTCGAATATCTCCCCATGAGATTCGAATAGTACCATATGGTTGAAGAAAGAGAGACCATCATAATTCTGGTCATGTCTTTAATACTTTTTTGGTTTTAATTAGTATGAATGATAGGATTTTTAGTACTTACCCAAATAGGGTTAAAATCAGGTAAAATAATTGCAAGAGTACAAAGAAATTGTAGTATAATCGATAGGGATGGCAATTTAACCCGTCAAATCTAATCCCCACAAGTAACCGATCTGAATGGTTCGGTTTCGGCCATAAAATTTTGGGTATTTTACGGTTATGGGTAACCTTCGGGTGAATTTTTCGGTTTCGGGTTCGGTTATGGTTATTGGGGTATCCACCCCAAACCCATACCCAAAACCGAACCATTTCATCTATGAATAAAAAAAATATAAATATTTATTATATGAAAAGGGGTTGTTAATAATCATGCATTATTAAATATGAAATTAATTATTTACTTTTATATATCATTAACAATAGGAATTATATGCTTATAATTTTCCAGAGTGTAAATATTTTCTTGGTAATATAAATTTTTAATATTACTTATTAGATGCATTGTATCAATTGTATTAATAATAGCAATTTATGTAATATCATTTTTTTAATATTCTTCATTTAGTTAATAATATAAATAAACTTATAAATATCATAATGGGGAAAACCATTCCCCGATTACAAATCCGTCACCCAACGGGTTCGGTTATGGGGAAAACCCGTTCGGGGATTCTACGGGTTCGGGTTCGGGGAAAATAAACGGGTTCGGGTATGGGGATGGCACATCTGAACCCAATCCACCCCGTTGCCATCCCTAATAATCGATCATGCAAGGTCGTTATCTATCAGGATTGTTTGACTAATTTGTAATCAAACTAATTCTTAATTAATTATTTAAAACAGATTTTATCACAGATTTGAGATTTTTGAATTTTAAGACTAAATTAACAATAAAAGAAATTTCGAAATAACAGCAGCAAAGAAGGGAAACATTTTTTAAATTAAATCAATTATGGGAAAGACTAGGGTTTCGCTGTGACGACCCGTCCCTAATTTTATGATTTTACAAAATTTAAAAGCGTGATTTTACGAAAATGCCCTTAGTGGCGAGGGTGTTGACTTTCTTTGTTCAACGTATAGTGAGGTGTATGAATTATTCCTTTAGCGTTTTTCTGAAGTACTCGACAATACGAGCTCGTAGGTGCAAACTGAAGAGGATTTGGAGTTACGGTTAAAGTTTTACGGAACTGTAAACCCGAGAAGTACTTTCGTTTTAGTTACTATTAATATTTTTTTATATATATTTATTTTTGTAATCTTTATATTATTATCTTTTAGTTTTAAAGTGGAAGAAGAAGTGGGGAACAGGAGAAAGAAAAGAAACAAGGGCTACTGCCCAATTGTGGAAGAGGAAAGAGACAAGTGAGCAGCCAATGAGGAGGACAGTTGAAGAGGATGGCCAACCAGAGAAGGGGGAAAGGAGGGAAAAGAGGAAGAAGAAATGAAGGGGGAAAACCCACCCGTTCGACCCGACAAGCACCACGGCCAAATTCGGTCATTTTTCCGACAAATCAAAGCAAACCACCACCTAGAAACAACTTCCTAGCCTTCCCTCTTCCATTTTCCATTCAAAATTAGAAGGAATTTGGTGGTAATTTGTTCAAAAATCGGAGGTGGGTGTCGTGAGACCTTTGCTCGAAATCCACCAATTGTGAAACATTTTCCTTCAATTACCACCACCATTAGACTTCCCTAGAACCCAGGATCAAAGCCCAAGCAGTGGTGGAGGCGTCGGAGCAAGTTTGGAGGTCGAATCAAATCACACACAATTCTAGGGTTCCGACGGGTTTGAGAAAAATTGGAGCTTTTCCCGGCCAAATTAGACTTGGCCACAGGTATAAAGTTTACTCTACTCATTGAGATCTTCATTCTTGTAAATTTTGGTAATTTTTGGAAATAGTTGGATTTTCCGGCAAGTCGGGGCAGCCGACCGCCACCCACGGCGGCGCGTGGCCAAGGGGGGCCGTCGATGTTATTCTTAGGCTAAATTAGATGCCTTGAGTTCAGTTTTGGTGAGTGTGTAACGTAGGTTGATCATTTGGACCTAAATTCATTACGATACGTTACTTGGTAAAGATGTGAATCGACGATCCGACCGTTAGATTGTCACCAAACTTTAATGTGTTATAGTACATAGTATTTCAGGATCATGAGAACTTACGGATCAGGAATTCGACTCACAGATCTTCCCGAATTGGATTTGTAAGTTAGTAAAATAAAATGTTAACCGCCACTTGTGACACGCCCCGATCCCGATATTCCCCGAAGACCAAGATAGACACGTGCTGGCCGACACCCGAAGGGTGACGAAAGCCATTTATTGAATGCAAATGCTGAGAATAAGGAATAAATAAGACTTATAAATACAAAATAAAGAGTATGGGATTTAGGAACGTGTTCAGAGCACACATCTAATCTAGAATACTAAAATAATTAATATAAAATTGAATGAATAAATGAATGGGTCTTACATCGAGAGGACTCGAAGATGCCGATGCGGAAGTGCCTTGACGCCGGGATTGTATGCCTCGTTTCTAAATCCTGAAGGGGGCCCAAAACAAACATGAGTGGACCAATTTGATATACATATAATAAAACAGTTATCAACGTACTAACCCCCAGGTTTTATGAAAACACATATATATCATGATAAACATAGGTTTTCCGAAACCTAGCATGCTGTGCACTGTCTCAAATCATAACTTGTATATATAATAATCACTAGGGAATTTCCAATATAACCCCCAAGCCCCATGCCGGCTCCCCATCTCTGAGCAGACAGTCAGAGGAAAATCACCCATAGGCCCCTTGCCGGCTCCCCATCCCTGTGCTAAATAGCCTAAGGAAACACACTCCAGGCCCTATGCCAACACCAAACCTTTGCCCGAGACGGACCGGAAACTATCCCTACGTCCTATAACGGAATCAGGACCACTAGGTAAGTACAAAACCATTGAACATATATATTGAAAAACAACTTCATAGTATAAAGTCATCCATCATCTATACTATAAAGAGGTGTTCGAAACATGTTCTAAATATCATATCGTCATCCATCAGATATTCTATAAGAACACGGGTTATAGGAAAAATAGTAGTAATTCAAACTAGCCTCAGTAAGCATGTTATCTCAAAGCATTTCATAGAACATAATTGTGAAATCATGATTTTCATGTGTGCAATTCTACTATCAAAACATGCTTTTTTGAAGGGGTCCACTCACAGTTCTTAGCTGCCGAAGAGCCACACAACTAGCGAAGATGGGAACGCCACAATTAATTGTCCCTAAGCACATAAAGGGTACATTTGATCAATCTCTACTCAAACGACTTAATTTGGGAAAACGGACATAGAAAACGGATTCAGGAGGTCGAATTACCCTAAGAAGGGTCCCGGTTAATTTCGTAAAATGTCAATAGAATATTCCTAGAATATTCCCTAATGGAATATTCCCCCTAAAGGGTTTAGGCTGAAGGGCCCTAGGGTTTTTGGGGTTTAGAGGGAACGAGCCTAAAGCCCTAAAGATTAAATGGCCCAAAGGCCTTTTGGGTTTTGAAACAATGGGCCTAAAGCCCTAGGGTTTTCGGCACGGCCCAAAGGGCCTGGTTCAAAAGGATTTGGGCTTGAAAGCCCGACCTAAGTTCAAAGCATGGGTAGCCGAACCCAATTAAAGGAGATGGCTGGATTTCGGCCGAAAAGTTCCCTTACTTTAAACGCTCATAACTTTGTTACTACTCAACAAAATCAAGCAATTCAAGAAGCAAAGTTGTAGTTCTCAAAGAGACGAAGAGAATGGTACCTCGCACGATGTCTAAGTCGTCGTGGTTTGGCCGGAAAAAATCTCGAAACCCGTCGGACTCGCTGGAAACTGGGTAAGATTCAAATGGATATAACTTCTTCAATACTCCATGAAATTAGGTGAAACAAAAAGGAAAGTTGTAGTACTCAGCGAGACGAAGAGATTGATATATTGCATACCGGCCAACTCGTCGTGGTTTGGCCAGAAATTGCCTCGAGCGGGGCGGTGCTCGCCGGAAAATTTGGAAAAGCTTCCTCAAGCTATTTTTTGTGATTCAAACGTATACACAACTTAAAACAAGCTTTGATCCAACCCTAAAACACATCCCAAGGGTTTTTAGAAGCTTACCAAAGTTGGAAAATCACAAAACTTGATGGAGAAGATGATGAACAGTGTAGGCCGAGGGTGAGGGAAAGGTTTGGGGTGTTTTCTGGGTTCATGGATTCGCCTAAAGGAGATAGGATGATGGTGGAGGGTTGTTGTTGCTTGATGTTGAAGGCCCTTGGAAGGGCTATTTTCAGGAAGAGCCGAGAGGAAGAGAGAGTTGTGAGAGGGAGAGTGATGAGGGAGCTTACGAGGAAGGAAGAGGAGAAGAGAGTGAGAGAGAAAGAATAAGGGTCGGGGGACACATTTCAAGGGTGGGCCCCTTGGGCTCACCAAATAAGAACCAAAACCTTTTTTTTTTTTAAATAAAAAGGAGGGGTGGGGTGTTACAACTTGGTTTTGTCAATTGGCAGAGATCCAACCATTGGATCGTAATGGAACTTTAGGATGTTGTTCTAGAAGTATAATGTGGATCTTTAGAAGTAACGGATCGGAAATCCATGTTGCAAATCTTCCGGATCGAATCATAGGGGTGCTTTTTGTGTAAATTGTGTATTCTATCGATAAGAATTCTGAGATGCGTTTGATAATTATTCTAGGCGGCAATCGTTCGTGACGCCTCTATGTGTGTTCTAGGGAGTTGTAGTGTGAACTCCAGGTGAGTGGGCTTTTGGTTTTCAATATATATCTATATACTTGATATATTTCCCAGAAAATCATTTTAAATGAAAGTATGCTTTGAAATGCCATGCCTAGTGATTTATATTTAGATTATGAATGATTATAGCATGCATAAATGTGATTTGACGATGTGGACGCTCAAGTAAGTACCAGGTGAGTTGTAGATTGTTTATGTGAATTGATGATTATGATGTGATGCATTGAGAGCTCATAAACCTGCACCCCGGTGTTAGTGCTCCCGCCCAGAGTTAGGGCACAGTCCTTCATGTGATGTTCACCTCCCGCACCACGCGCTCACCTTAGATCCAAGTTAGGTGAACAGGCTTGTCGTACAGACCACTATAGGTGGCTCCGACTCGTAAGTGACCTGCAATTAGCGCACAGTCTTCACATGATCATAGCACTAGAGCGTATTTATTTACACCCAGTCCTATCGTACAGAACACTTTAGGTGGTTCCGACTCGTGTGCAGGGTTAGAGCCGTACAGGTCACATGAGGTGACTCCGGCTGGATAGATGAGCTATAGATTCAGCCGTACAGGTCATGCTAGCTGAATCTAACTGATATATTTCTTGTCATTGACATACTTTACCTAGTTTAGCTAAATTGTTATACTGAGATTTTTGGCATGGTATATTTGTGAATATATTATTCTAAGTATGGATTTTGAGATAAAGATATATTCTATTTTTTGGGAAATTATACAGGTTTTACAGCGAGGGGTTATAACCTTTGATATTGAAATGGTTTTGAAAAGCTTTGTTTTTGCTCACTCACATTTTTTGTTTTGCGCCCCTCCAGGTTTTAATTGCTAAAGGTTCGTATTGACGAGGATTCTGGGCAAATATCAAGATAGGTGGCTACTTCTGAGGGTACAATCCTTACTCGCTCTGCTATACTTAATTATGCTCTAACATCACGTGTGAAGTGGGTTCATTCCCGCTCACCAGCGCACTCTGATATTTAGGCACTTTTTGGTTTTAATTTATTCACAATTTTCCACGTCATCACACTTTATGGCTTCGTCACCTTCCAGGTGTCAGCCAGCACAGCTCGATTCGGATCCCTAGTGGACTTTCCGGGTCAGGGTGTGTCATTCGCCATCACCATTAACAATCTTATGCAATTTTACCAAATATTTATGAATTTCCACATACATGATTTGAATGTTAGCTTTTCCTAATGCATATTTTCCTTGTGATGTTCAAGCGAAAACGTATACTTAACATGCAACCCGTCTGTGATTTCAGATCAAATATAAACATCAAGACTCATTAAGTTTTGTGAAAACCCTTTGAAAAACCAAGTAACCCTTAAGAGCGTGGTGTTCGCCTTAAGTGAACTTACAATTACTAATCACAAGAAGCCTTCCTCAATTTCAGGGTGGTGTTCCAACCGAAATTGCATCAAATTACTTGTCTAAATATCATAATGGTGATCAATCATTAAAATATATAGATAGTTTAATCGTGGTGATTAATAATTCAAAGCAAGTATGCATGCATTCATAAGCAAATTAATAAAATCACATATTCATGCTAAGGCTCATGGCCTCACCCTAACAAAAGAAATTAGTTATGCATACTGATCATAAAAACAAAAGAAAATATTATTAACCAGAAAAATGTTGAAAACACCTTATAGGTAAAAAGTCTGAAATTCTCCAAAACTTTGCTAAGTTAGAGAAACTTACACTATGTTTGGATGAGGGAAATAAAATTGGAATTTGAATAAAATTCAGAATTTATAAATTGAAATGCACGAATTCCCTTGTTTGGATTCATAAACATAGAAATTTAGACTTTCAGCGTGGGGAAAAAACTTGGAATTTGGGACCTCCAATTCCCAAGTTTAAATTCTATGTAAATAGGTGTCATTTCTCAATTTCTATGATCGAGAGTTTAAAATTAACAATTCCATATTCAATTCCATTGTTCATTTCGATTAACCAAACAAAAAAAATCACAAATTCTATAAAATAAAATTACGTCATTTCAATTTCCATCATTTTAAAATTCCTTAGTAATTTAAAATTTCTTCATTCAAACCTAGTGTTAATGGCCAAAAAGCCTTATTTATAATACCACAAGTTAAAATCCCTAATAGAAAATGTTTTCTAAAAACTAGGAAATAAAAGAATAAAAGAATAACGTAAAAACACACTTTAAGTCTGACTAAGAAATCTGCCCAACAGAGAAATAGCCACGTTTTTTTACCTTCAAGGCCTCAAAACATGTCACATCACGACCCAGGGTGGATCACTTCCTGGGCCCGCTCCACCACTGTAGCAAGACATTGTCCGCTTTGGGCCCCGACCATGCCCTCACGGTTTTGTTTCTAGGAACTCACGAGCAACTTCCCAGTGGGTCACCCATCATGGGAGTGCTCTAGCCCCGTTCTCGCTTAACTTCGGAGTTCCTACGGAACCCGAAGCCAGTGAGCTCCCAAAAGGCCTCGTGCTAGGTAAGGATAGGAATATACATTTAAGGATCACTCCCCTAGGCGATGTGGGATGTCACAATCCACCTCCCTTAGGGGCCCGACGTCCTCGTCGGCACACACGCGGCCAGGGTTAGGCTCTAATACCAATTGTCACATCCCGGCCCGGGGCGGATCACTTCCCGGGCCCGCTCCACCACCGTAGCACGATATTGTCTGCTTTAGGCCCCAACCACGCCCTCACGATTTTTGTTTCTGGGAACTCACGAGCAACTTCCTAGTGGGTCACCCATCATGGGAGTGCTCTAGCCCCCTTCTAGCTTAACTTCGGAGTTCCTACGGAACCCGAAGCCAGTGAGCTCCCAAAAGGCCTTGTGCTAGGTAAGGATGTGGGATGTGGGATTGTGACATCCCACATCGCCCAAGGGAGTGATCCTTAAATGTATATTCTCATCATTACCTAGCACGAGGCCTTTTAGGAGCTCACTGGCTTCGAGTTCCGTAGGAACTCCGAAGTTAAGCGAGAAGGGGACTAGAGCACTCCCATAATGGATGACCCACTGGGAAGTTGCTCGTGAGTTCCCAGAAACAAAAACCGTGAGGGAATGGTAAGCCCAAAGAGGACAATATCTTGCTACAATGGTGGAGCGAGCCCAGGAAGTGATCCTTCCAGGGTTGGGATGTGACAATATCACTTCCCGGGCCCGCTCCACTACCATAGCACGATATTGTCCGCTTTGGGCCCCGACCACGCCCTCACGATTTTGTTTCTGGGAACTCACGAGCAACATCCTAGTGGGTCACCCATCATGGGAGTGCTCTAGCCCCCTTCTCGCTTAACTTCGGAGTTCCTACAATACCCGAAGCCAGTGAGCTCCCAAAAGGCCTCATGCTAGGTAGGGATGGGAATATACATTTAAGGATCACTCCCCTGGGCGATGTGGGATGTTACAATAATTGTCACTCCCCTCGACTCCACCGTAGCATGATATTGTCCGCTTTGTGCCTTCCCCACGCCCTCACGGTTTTGTTTCTGGGAACTCACACGAGAACTTCCCAATGGGTCACCCATCATGGAAGTGCTCTCGTGAGCTACTCGCTTAACTTCAAAGTTTCGATGGAACCCGAAGCCAGTGAGTTCCCAAAAGGCCTCATGCTAGGTAGGAATGGGAATATACATTTAAGGATCACTCCCCTAGGCAATGTGGGATGTCACAAAACATGCCAAAACGAATCAAATTAAAGGCTATAACCTCCTCTTCAAGTTCCAAGAAAAGCTCAAGTCCAAAATTCATCATCTTCCCAAAAGTCACAAACAATTTCTGGAGCCCAATCTGCCAGCATTGCGCACTGGGCATAATTAATTTGCCACGATTAGATGCTTGAGGATAAAATTATGAAATTTTGACACACCTTCTTGACAGACTCACGAACCCGCTCTAATTAGAATCACTCAAAAATTCCACCGTTTGATTACTTTACGCTCAGAACAAGTTTGCATGTCCTACATTGAAAACACATAACAAAACATCAAAATCTCACCAAAATAATAACCAAAATATACCAAGAATAAGGAAAAATATATAGTATAAAATTGACTCATCAATGAATAAGAGCTACATATGAATGAGCATAGAGGACAAAGAGAAACTGTCACATATATATAGTAATGTCTTAGACTAGAGATATAATCTGAGATGACTAGTTCCATAGAAGTGGTAAGCAATAAGCCTCATGTTGGAAGTAGTTAGCTTCCTCTCTTTTTTCTGTTGAGAGTGAATCTCACATTGATGAGAGGAGGGACCTTGCATGTACGTATAAGTAGTTGGGTTACTCCCCATATTACCAATTGGTTTTATGGTGGAACCTCAACTTTCTTCACTTCCAAACCATGTAACGGCAATGCTAAAACTTGCAAACCTTCTCCACCACAATGGCTTCCACATAACGTTTGTCAAACAGTAATCCTCCAATGACTTGTATGGTTTCAGACGGTTTTATGACATCCACTATCACAGCTGCTCAAGAGCTTTGAATAGTACCATATAGTTGAAATTGCTCCTGAGTCACTTTATGACTCCAGTGCTGTTAATTCAAACTGAAGATGTCGCTCGTTGTCAACACTGTGTTGTTCACTTGTCCGAACGAAGCGTTTTGAGTTGTTTGTTGAGTTAAAAGGAGCCTCTTTCATTGCAGAATCTTCTCTATTTAAAGATGAAACCTCAGCTACGCAGCTCTTCCTAATAATACCAATCGTTTCCACGCTGACAAATTTCAAATGAAAAATCATGTGGTCCTTGAATGACGCTCCCTATTCCAACCAAAATACTTCCTTTCTCGAGTTGTATGTGTACATGCATCCACGCAATCATAAAGAATTGCAATTCTTCCTTTGAACCATTTATCTGATTGTTTTTCCATCCTCATTTCCTTTTTATCCAATGCATCCATCACAGGAACTAAAGACGTCGCTAATCCCTCAAGTTGAACTCCACCTTATCTTCATATGCCACGGCTTCAATCAAACAACCAGCTTCTCACAAACCTCAAATGCAATACGTGTCCCGAGAGAATCCATTAACTGGGAGCTTTATTTCTCCTCCGAGTTCATTGGAAAATGAATTTGGGCTCCTGACCGTGGTAGGCTAAATGATAGGATGAGACAAAATCGTGATTGTGTTGTAGGAGTCTTATCAGCTTTGCTTTCGTTGCTTGTCAAAATATTTAATTTTTAATAAAAACCTCCAAGATGATTACCATGATAAAAACCATCAATAATATCTTGAAGAATTATTAAAAACCTCTTTATTCTCGGAACTACCCGAGGGCTCAAAATTTGTTTTATTCAACAGCCTTGATTGCACAGACCGGTGGCATAATATTGGGTCCAAACAATATCCATAAGCAATAAAAAATTTCTTCCAAATATAATCGGAAGCATTTTTAGTTGTTAGAAAGTGATCTTCTCCTCTCTACTGCACCTTAATCATGAGAACTATATGGGGAGTTTAGAGTTTGTGATGATTGCAAAATAAGCAGGGACATCAAGTATTTATAAGCTTCAATCTAGTAAAGTCCTACCCATAAACGGACTATACTAGAAACCCCTAATAGCCTATGACTGTACTATCAAAACCTGCGAGGCTTTCTTAGCGCACAAGAAATCCCTTAATTACACTGAGTTAAATCCGGGTATATAGCACTTAACTTGGTGCACAAGGAATGGTCATCATTAAACTCTAACCTTACCCGTTTCCTAAGTTAATGAAGCAGTACCAAAGAGGCCCGAAATACTAACTTGGCCAATTTTTCATTAAACAAACTATTGATGAGATTAATCTGCCTTCACTTGGATGTTGGTTGTATATGACAGCTGCTTGACAAATAAATTTTTGGAACATGGTAATAGATTGGGTTCCAGGAATTAAGGGTATCAGGTTGAGGGATCTCCTGTCTTGCTTTCAAATTACAGATCCGAATGACCTTGTGTGTTTACATTTCCCTTGGAAGAACTTGAAAGATTTCGTGAAGCTTTAGCAGTTGTTTTGATGTATTCTAGCCGGAAGTTTTTATGACTACTCTGTCATCTATGCCTCCGCCTGTTTATGCCATTGGCTGTCACATCCCGGCCCGGGGCGGACCACTTCCCGGGCCCGCTCCACCACCGTAGCACGATATTGTCCACTTGGGGCCCCAACTACGCCCTCACGGTTTTGTTTCTAGGAACTCACGAGCAACTTCCCAGTGGGTCACCCATCCTGGGAGTGCTCTAGCCCCCTTCTCGCTTAACTTCGGAGTTCCTACGGAATCCGAAGCCAATGAGCTCTCAAAAGGCCTCGTGCTAGGTAGGGATGGGAATATACATTGGATGTGGGATGTTACAATCGACCCCCCTTAGGGGCCCGACGTTCTCGTCGACACACTTCCGGCCAGGGATTGGCTCTGATACCATTTGTCACATCTCGGCTCGGGGCGGACCACTTCCCGGGCCCGCTCCACTACCGTAGCACGATATTGTCCGCTTTGGGCCCCGACTACGCCCTCACGGTTTTGATTCTGGGAACTCACGAGCAACTTCACAGTGGATCACCCATCCTGGAGTGCTCTAGCCCCTTCTCGCTTAACTTCGGAGTTCCTACGGAACCCGAAGTCAGTGAGCTCCCAAATGGCCTCGTGCTAGGTAGGGATGGGAATATGCATTTAAGGATCACTCCCCTGAGCGATGTGGGATGTTACATTGGCCCTCTCCAATTGCTTCTCAATCAATTTCCCAAAGACCCTTTGAAGCCTATGGGATATGGTTTGTGGATAGAAGAAATCAAGTGCCTTGATGGTTAAGCGCCAAGGCACGAAATTCAGTTGTTTATATGAATTTTGGCAGCTTACTATTCCTGATACCACAACAGGTTTTGGAGTTTGGTTGAATACTTGCAAATAGTAAGCTTCCCTTCTTGTGGGTAATTAGGCCTGATGTGGTTGTTGGTGAATCAGCAATTTTTCCACCAGAGTTTGAGTTTGAAACGAAAGAAAGAGGTCTAATAATGAGTTGGTGCCCGCAAGAGGAAGTCCCGAACCCTCCATCAGTTGTTGGGTTTTTGACGCACAGCAGTTGGAATTCAACTATTGAGAGCATGTATGCAGGAGTGGCTCTTTATCATCCTGAATGCTGATTACACATACTCAATATTTTGGCATCTGTTTTCAACTTTTGCAATTTTTTGCTCATTCTTGTTGAGTGCCTCTTTACTCACCCCCTAAAGCAGGGGTGATGCTCACTCCTCCATTGATTGCCGTTTGATTATTTGGTTTAATTGATTTAATACACAAATCTTGAAATTTAAACTAGTTTAACTACAATCAATGGGGGATGAGCATCTTCCTCAAAAATGTACTCATTGTTGTTAGGCCGTCTTGCCATTTCTCAATGAAAAATTAGTCGTTTGGATTTTGTTCAGATAATAGTATGCTTATATAAATAAATGCTAACACACGCGGATGTTCCACTTTGCTGAAAATCTTGGTGAACTGTTAGTTGATTCTGTTACAGTAACGACAGCCATTTTACCTTCGGAATTAATTCTGATCAGGTCTTTAATACTATTCTGGTTTTAAGTAGGATGATGAAGTCTGACAAAAAAAAAATTACGACGATAAAGAGCCACATGAATGAGCAGAAAGGTCAAGGAGAAATTGTCACCACATTTGCCAAAGAGAACAAAAAAAAAAAAAAAGATGATAAAGAGCCAAAATGAATGAGGAGAAAGGTCAAAGATAAATTGTCACCACATGTGCCAAAGAGATCAAAGTACAAAGAGCAAACACAACCGTCCATTGTTCATCTAAATCATTATGAAGTAAGTTGAGGTTCCATCATAAAATCAATTGACAATATAGGGAGTAGTCTAACTTACTTATAAGCCCATATAATATCTCTTCTCATCAATGTGGGACTCATTCTCAAGCCTAAAACGTGGACAACACAATAAGTGACGTAGAGCGTGTGTGGTTGTTTGTGACGTGGAGCGCATATGGCTGTTTGTGACGTGGAGCGCATGTGGCTATTTGCCTTCACAACATGCTCTAACACCATGAATAAAGTTGAGGTTCCACCATTAAACCAATTGGTAATATGGGGAGTATCACAACTTACTTATAAGCCCATAAAAGGTCTCTCCTCCCATCAATGTGGAACTCATTCTTAACAATATATACAAAGTTAAAGTACATGTAGAACACATATTTTGACACACTTTTGTAGGATTCATTTCCTAACTTTTGACAAGGGTCTGAATCTTATATTTTTTGCGTCCCCATCAAAGATATTTTATTAGAATCACTGAAATCTAAATCCATATAACCGTTGTATTAAATTATAGTTATTTTAGTATTTCTTTGTAAAACCGTATTCGTCTATTTTATATAATCATGTGTGTCTATATATAATCATGTCCTACACTAGAGATTCATACAATGTGAGATGACTAGTTCCATAGAAGTAGGAGGCAATAAGCCTCATGCTGTATGTACTCCGCTTCCACTTCCAAGCCATTTAAAGGCGATGCTTAAACTTGCAAAGCTCCTCCACCACAAAGGCTTTCACATAACCTTTATCAACACTGAGTACAACCATAACCGCTTTCTCAAGTCTCTCGGCCCCAACTCCCTTGATGGATTGCCTGACTTTCGGTACCAAACAATCCCAGATGGCCTTTCAGATATTGATACCCGCCAAGACCTCCCTTTGCTTCTGGAGTCCATCACAAAGAACTTCTTGGCTCCGTTCCGTAACCTCCTCAAGACACTGAAGGACAATAATCCTCCAGTGACTTGTATGGTTTCAGATGGTTTTTTGCCATCCACCATCACAGCTGCTCACGAGATTGGAGTTCCTATCGTAATCTTCTTTACTTTCGCTGCAGCCGGCTTCCTGGGCTCTAAACAATATCCTGTTTTGGTTGAAAAGGGACTTGCACCTTTAAAAGGTTAGAAATGTTGAAAACACATAATTTGTTTTAATTATTTGTAGAAAGTTAATAAAAAATCTAAGCACTTGGAGGTGCTTCTTGAAGAAGCACATAACATGATTTTATCTTCTACAACCCATAAACACTTTTAGCTCTTTCAGAAGCAGTCATAGATAGGCTCTAAATACTGCTTGCCAATAGTTTATTTAATAAATTATTGATAATGAGATTAGGCCGCCTTACCTTGGGTGTTGTTTTGTAGATGAGAGCAGCTTGACAAATGGATTTTTGGACATGGCAATAGATTGGGTTCCGGGAATGAAGGGTATCCGGTTGAGGGATCTCCCAACTTGCTTTCGAACTCCAGATCCCAATGACACTGTGTTTAGATTTTCCTTGGCAGCAGTGGAAGGTGTTCATGATGCTTCAGCTGTTGTTGTTCATACGTTTGATGCGTTGGAGCCAGATACTTTGAGTGCTTTGTCATCTATGCCTCCACCTGTTTATGCCATTGGCCCTCTCCAGTTGCTTCTGGATCAGCTACCAAAAGATCATTTGAAGTCTATGGGATATAGTCTATGGAAAGAAGAAACTGAGTGCCTCGAATGGTTAAACACCAAGGCGCAAAATTCAGTTGTTTACGTGAATTTTGGCAGCTTAATATTCCTCACGCCTCAACAGATTTTGGAGTTTGGTTGGGGACTTGCAAATAGTAAGCTTCCCTTCTTGTGGGCAATTAGGCCTGATTTGGTTCTTGGTGAATCGGCAATTTTGCCTCCTGAATTTGAGTTTGAAACGAAAGAAAGAAGTCTTATAACGAGTTGGTGCCCTCAAGAGCAAGTCTTAAACCATCCGGCAGTTGGTGGGTTTTTGACACACAGCGGTTGGAATTCAACCATTGAGAGCTTGTGTGCAGGAGTGCCTATGCTCTGTTGGCCCATCTTTGCCGAGCAAACGACCAACTGTTACTATACATGCAATGACTGGGGCTGCGGTTTGGAGATTGAAAATGATGTCAAGAGAGATGATGTGGAGAAGCTTGTTAGAGAGTTAATGGAGGGCGAGAAGGGCAAGGAAATGAAAAATAAAGCCATGGAGTGGAAGAAACTTGCGGAAGAAGCTGGCAGTCCACATGGTTCTTCGTCAAGAACTTTAGACAATTTGGTGAATCAAGTTTTATTAAGAAAAAACTAGATCATGCATCCATACATGATACATGGTTCTTCGTCAAGAATGTAACAAATTTGCAATGGAGGGACGAATGGGGGGCTCCCCGAGAGTGTAGCACCCTTCGCCTTCGGGATTGAGAGTATCTTTCAACTCGATCCATTACATGTTGAAATATCAAAGTTGGAAGGCTTTTAAACGAGGAAGCCACAATAGTCAAATGAAGTGGCTGCAAAACTTTAATTGGAGCCGTGTATAGGATGATTAGGGTTGGAAGGAATATCTTCAAGATACGTATTGTTTATGTAATTTAGTGTGAAGTGCTTGCGTGTAAAATATTTATTTTTTCTTGTTTCCTTGTCAAAATTCCAGCATAACAGTCTCATGTTTGCCATCTCATAAAACTAATTAATCATAATATTTCATTCATCTCGACTGACTCAGAGCTCTCTATGAGATGCACGCACTCCTCCTTTGTTTTCTACACTGTAGGTGATTCGAAGAAATCCGTCTTCATCCCTTTCTCCTCATCCACTGCAGAAAGTTTTTGCGTTTTCATTGCACCAAACCATCAGCCGAAGATAACCTTAAACAAAATTTTGGTATATGTCAACGTCAGAAATGTCACTGCTAGCATCATTATCCACACTCAACGGTATCAAATCTTGACAGTTCTCAGTTGTCAAGCAACTACGTTCTTCGGGAGCCACCATATACTCCCTTGTCCTGTTGCCCATGTCAGGACTGCCAAGAAATCAGTCCTTGTAGAATTTTCCGCAATTACATCCTTTCTCCATATTATACACCTTAATTGGCCGGTATATGCTCTACCATTCCCACTGTTGCTCTCCTGCTCATCAAAACACAAAAAGCAAAAGGTTGAGATGAGATTTAACCAAATCTCTTTTGTTATATCTCAACCACCATTCTGAAAATATCCATCTTTCATATGTTAATAATCTGGGGGGAAGAGGCATGGGTACCCAAACTTGCTCCACCATTCGTGCAATTCGTTCAATGAAGCAGAAATTACCAGAGGATTTTCATTCTTGAAAAGGCTTGCATGCCCTTACCCTCCATTTTGAACTAGAAAAATAATCTTGAAATTTGGATAAAAGTAAGAATTTGTAAAGTAGCATGCACTAATTTTCTAATTTGGATTCATAACCACATAATTTAGAATTTTCACGGAAAAAAAAAAATTGGAATTTAGGATCCTTTAATTCCCAAGTTTAAATTCTATGTTGTTTGTATTATACTTCATTAATCCCGAAACTACCAAGTACCGGTCAACTTCATACCTTCGGGAATCCATTGAAGAAGTCATGTTGAGGCACCCTTGCCAAAGCAAACAAGTTCCTCTCCAATTACAACACGACATGCGTCAACATCAGAATAAAGCTCCTAGAGTCTTAGATAGGAGATCATTCTCCTACAATGAATTCCTAATGTCATTATTGTACTTAAACTCGTCATTAGAACTCACTAATGATGATTATGCTTGAACCTATGTATTGAAAACTTTTCACTATTAATGAGAACTCATTTACCCTGTGGACGTAGCCCAACTTAGGATGAACCACATACATCTTGTGTTTCCTTCCCTATCATTGTGACATCCCACATCGCCCAGGGGAGTGATCCTTAAATGTATATTCCCATCCCTACCTAGCACAAGGCCTTTTGGGAGCTCACTGGCTTCGGGTTCCATCGGAACTCCGAAGTTAAGCGAGTAGCGCTCTCGCGCACTCCTATGATGGGTGACCCACTGGGAAGTTCTCGTGTGAGTTCCCAGAAACAAAACCGTGAGGGCGTGGTCGGGGCCCAAAGCGGACAATATCATGCTACGGTGGTGGAGCGGGGCCGGGAAGTGATCCGCCCCGGGCCGGGATGTGAAAATTGGTATCAGAGCCAATCCCTGACCGGAAGTGTGTCGACGAGGACGTCGGGCCCCTAAGGGGGGTGGATTGTGACATCCCACATCGCCCAGGGGAGTGATCCTTAAATGTATATTCCCATCCCGACCTAGCACAAGGCCTTTTGGGAGCTCACTGGCTTCGGGTTCTCCATCGGAACTTTGAAGTTAAGTGAGTAGCGCGCGAGAGCACTCCTATGATGGGTGACCCACTGGGAAGTTCTCGTGTGAGTTCCCAGAAACAAAACCGTGAGGGCGTGGTCGGGGCCCAAAGTGGACAATATTGTGCTACGGTGGTGGAGCGGGCCCAGGAAATGATCCGCCCTAGGCCGGGATGTGAAAATCGTTATCTGTTTACATATTATCCTCACTATGTGATCGGAGCAATCTTGCGAAGGCCAAAATCTGATACCTTATATTGTTCCAAAGTCCATCCGATTTTGAGCATCAACACATGTAAATAGTTATCATCTCTGAATTTTCATGAATGTGAATGTGAGTCTAAATAACAGAAAGAAAAAAAAAAGCAAAAAAAAACACAATAATATTTATTATTTTTGCCAGATCGGTTGGAGTGAAAAGTTGGACAATATGACAAAATCAAGCCCCCAAAAGCAAATTTGAAGATGCTTTTACAAATAGAAAAGCTGAACAAATTAACTTACGTAATTTTCAAGGGCGGAACTTGCAAGCGACTTTCAACTCGTCGGAGGGTTTGTCACCGGCAAGTCCACTGTCCACCCAAGAGGAGTAGCCTCCTTCCATGTTGGTCACATGCTGGAAACCCTGCAATTATTTTGCCATTGTAATACATTTCTCTTTAAATTTATAACTATGAAAAAACAAAAACCAGAATAATGGCAAGCAATTTAAAGGAACTGTAAGTTTGGAAACTTACTTCATTAAGAAGATCAACACAAGCTTTAAGTGCTCTTCCTCCACTGTTGCAACCCTTCAAATATATTTCAAAAAAATCTGCACTGATAAGATTAGAGTTCTCATGGCATTAAGAAAGAAGGAAAAATTAAGCAATGTCGAGATGATGTTTTAGTAAATACCACGACCAAGTGATCCTCTTTCTTGAGGGTTGAGGAAATTTGGGTGAGAAATTCAGGGTTTTTCACCCTACCTGCAGATTATTATCACAAGAAAGAAAAGAAAACAGAATTATATGCTAACTGAGTTGTTAGAGTCGGAATAATATATATATATTTTTCAGGCCCTTAGGGAAAAAATGGAGACTAGTTGTGGGATCCACTCCACATCGAACTTTAACAATTCGAAAAGTCTTATTTTATAAGTTTCGATTCATAGATCATTCTTGCAAAAATTCAATTCAATCCAAAATCATATGCCTTTTAAATTGTCACTATGAAATTTAGTGTTCCTTAAAACATATTGTTTGTTAATTTCTTTGAACTCAATTAAATGCCTCAAATATTTCCGATTTGACTAATAATTTGCAAGGGATCTATAAGCTGTAACTTGAAAATAGATGGTTCAGATCATTAAAGTTAAATATAGTGTGGACTCCACAACTAATCTCCAATTTTTTGAGAAAAATGAGGATCCCTCCTTTAAAGGCGCTGTATATGTGTATATATATAAATTCATATCTGAAAGAAACATTATATACCTTCTTCTGTGATGAGCATGTAAGGAATGTTCATGGCATTTTCAACGTGGCTCTTGTTGAACTCCTCAATCGTCCTATTGATATTAAAATTTTCTTAACTAGTTTTGGATCAGAAAAAGCAAGAGTTTCTTCTCTCATTTATTTTTTTAGCTAGTAATAAGATGAATTCGCACCTGACATCCAGATAACGGTGACCTATACTGAGGAGACCTTTTGCTGTATAGACGTCGACACTTGCAACGTCTTCAGGCCTACAAAATAAACACGAACATATTTTCAATCAGATCAGAACTCAAACTGTTGTCATGAAGGTTTTGAATATTCCTGAAGATTATAAAATGAGATGATCTTACCTTTTCATGGCAGCCATTGTAGTACTAGCAGGGTTTGACTTCAGTTTCTTGGAACCCAGGAGATTCGTTGGCACAACTTAATTATGAAGTGCCAGAAGAGCCTGTCATGTCTATATATACAAGTGTTCAAATCAAAACAAAGAGTTGACTTTAATTACTCTCCAGTTATGAGTTATGGATCATTAATCTCCTGACAGATGTATTTAGCCTTAGTCACTTGCTGTGAACATATAATTTTTGGATCAGGATCTCCTCCTGATCTTAAAAATCTGAGCCTGCTGAGCATGCGATCGTGACCGTTGAAATTTGATCCAACAGCTACAATTATTATAACTTTTAGAGGGTCTCCTATTTGTAACCATTGGATCAAATTTCAATGGTCACGATCGCCTGCTCAGCAGGCTCAGATTTTTAAGGTCAGGAGAAGATCCTGATCCATAATTTTTTAAGGCTAAACAGTTGACTTTACTCCAATTGAAATATTTATTGGATAAATTATTTTAATTAGTTTAGAAGTTGCTTCCTTGATTATGTAAAGTATACTGCCCATAAATCATTTAAAATAAAAGAACGAACCTATATATATAGGGTTGGAGAAGTATCAATTTTGGGCAAATGCTTTGGCAATCCTGTGAACATACGTCACCAGGGGCTCAGGAGGTGAAAAGGGAGGGAGTGAAGAGTATAGGACTGAGAGGGAGAAGAAAGAAAGAGTGGAACAAGAAACGTGAAAATCCTAAATGGGTGTGTAGCTCAAGTGGGTAGAGCCAATTAATATCTCTTAGGTTCAAGTCTTGTTGGGATATTTCCTTTTTGTCTAATTTTGCATATAGCATTTTAATGTAGTAGTGAAAAATAATCATATTTATGCATTCTAGTGTGGATTTGACCTCCTCCCCCCTAACAAATAATTTGACCCATTAACTTTATCGTTTGTCAAATGTTCGATCCCTCTCCCCCTAACAAACAATTTAACCCACTAATTAACTCTATCGTTTGTCAAAAAAATAAAAATAAATAAATAAAAGTCAAAATAACTAACAAATAAGTAGAGCCTCATAAGGTGGTTTAAATGTTGTAAGGGTAGCATTATGATTTCAGTAGTAATGTTAGGGATACCAAATTTTGTAAACCAAATGTGTGAATGTTGATGATTGATTACTTAAGTGTTAATTAACGTGCTTATTTCATGTTGGTGACACATCATTTGGTTTAAAATTTGGGGGGAGCATTTTTGCTCACCACCATAAACTATGATATATGCTCACCATACACCTAATCAATTGACACGTGTCCTTTTACTTAACATTGGTTAATTTTTTTTCAAAATTGGAAAAGTAACAATTAATGTGAAAGTTAACTAGGGTTAATTAAAAAGACACATGTTTGAGTTATCACAAACATTAATAGGAGGTGAAAGGTCAATGCTCACCTTATTCTGAGTACATCGATATTTTTACACTAAGAGGAGGGGGAGTTCGGCAAAGCCACACAATGGGCAGCCTAATTTGGTATCGAATTCGTCATCCACGAGATTCGAACGTAAGACTTCTTACTTCCAAGTGAAGAGGAATATCATCAAACCGTAGTACTGAGTGGCACCAATGCTAACCTGATTGTGTAGTCGTTAGCAATATATATATATATATATATATATATATATGTATATAACAAAACGATAGCAATTCTATTAAAAACCTATTACAAATATTAAAAAGGACATTCTAAATAATATCCAAGAGGTGCTCAATCCAAAGATACTTCAACAAAACGTAAAATGTTAACTTAACTAAATGAGTAATGCTAGGGAGACTAAATTTGGAGACTAAACTTGCAAACTAAATAATATGTCACCAATAAAAATGAGCATGTTTATCAACGCTTAAGTAATAAATCAATCATCAACTTCCATGTCCTTTAGTTTCCAAAATTTAGTCTACAAATTTAGTCTCCCTAGTATTACCCTAACTAAATTAGTTGCCGCATACTCACAAATTTGAGGATAAGACGTGTGAGAATAAGCAAAGGACAACTTGGCCAAACTAGTTGCCAATTGAAATAATTAGTGAAGAAGTTGTTAGCTATATAATAGTACCAAGTTGTAATATTGATTTGTAAACAATTAAATGGGAATGTGAGCCTTAAGAGGCGTTGTGTGTTTGACTTTCCATGTTGTGCATGCTAAGGCAAGCTCGGGCATATATGCACGCCACTAATTGCATTCTTTCCTCGATTGATTCAGCTTCTACATTTTTACAATCTGCATACAAACAAATTCCCAAATATACTGGTACAACTTCTCTTCCTTCATTCATCTTCCTTAATGACGGGAACCAAATGCTTGTCGAGCTTCCATGCTTCCCATGTCACTCTTCTCCGGAAGGTACCTCAAATTAACACAGCAACAAAATTACATTTTGTTTTTTAAATCAAATTAAGTGCATATAATTTTGGTTAACTAATTAGATATATATATATATATATATATATATTAGTACTAATAAATCACTAATTAATAGCTAGCAACTTTTATATGCATCATGCATGTCTATTTATAACTTATATACTACGTACAGATTGGAGCGGAGTTTGTGGGGAGCTTCATCCTGATATTTTCGGCAGCAGCAGCACCTATTGTGAACCAAAAGTACCCTGATTCCGAGACGCTTCTAGGTAATGCGGCATGTTCAGGCCTAGCAGTGACGATGGTTGTTTTGTCCGTAGGCCACATCTCCGGAGCAATGGCGAAGCCAGGAAATGACGAGGGGAGGGCTAAAATTTAAAAGCGTAAAAGGTTCCAAAAAAATGTAGTCAACCCTTTTAGATAGTAGACAATATTAATGTCATTCATAATTTATTAATACAAACAAGTTACATGAAAACGTTGCATAATAGGCTCATTATTAGTAAAAACAAAAAACATATCTCTTAATGTAAACAACCAAGCTATCACTCAACCATTAATCTACCATTTTGTTACGCAATAGTGTTTTAACAATATTCATAGCAAAAAATGCTCTCTCCACCCAAACTAATGTAAGAAGCTTATATACTAACTTGTAGCTTTCACACCTCCTAGTCTTCACCAATTCCTTTGAAAAATACTGATTTCTTTCGATAATGAAAACTCACTATGCATCTTCAAATCATGAATATAACTATCAAGTTGAGTTAGAATTATGAGGTCCACATGATTAAAATCTTGAGGATAAATAGTTGGGAGAAATGATCTATTTTTTGTTGGTCAAAAAATGCAAAATTATTCACTGGACTTAAACATGTCATACAAAGAAAGCAATTTGATATTTACCTCATTGAAGCATCATTCAATTCTTTAAGTTGCATATAAAGGAAAATAGAGGTCCACACGAAAGTAATTGAAGTTCGTGAGTCTTGGAGCTTTATGCTTTAATTTTTCGGGTATGAAATGCAAGTCCATCAAATTAGGAACATTAATAACATTTTTCTCACAAAACTTTTGTTCATCAAGAAACAAGTCCTCAAAATCATTATCTCTCAAGGATTAAAAGAAAACAAGATGAAATAATTTTAAATTTTGAAAATAATAACAAGAATGAAAAGGTAACAATAACAAACATCAACCTATTGTTGCTCTTTAGTCTAAGCAAACAGTGGCGGATCCACAGTGGGGTCAATGGGGTCGCACGACCCCTTGGAAGCCATGGAAACAACCTTAGAGACCCCTTGGAGCTGCTGGTGCGACCCCTTGGCTGCACACCAAGTGTTCGACGAAAGGTCTGAAAGAACTCCTCGGCTGGGCTGGTTGAAGACAAAAGTGTGGTTAACTGCAGGAAGAAGAAGTGTGGACACAGCAACCAGCTGAGGCCGAAGAAGAAGATCAAGTAGACTGGGAATTGAGACAGCAGAACGTCAAGTATTTTCCGGTCATTTAGGTCTTGGGCCGTTTCTTTTAAAACTTTGTTAGAACTTATTATGCGAAATGGCTTTCATTAAGTTTGAATCTCTCTATATCGAGTTGTTGACATGGCTAATGCATACTTTGATTTTTGTTTGTTGAATGAAAGATGGATTAGTGTAATAAAAAAATTAAAAAAAAAAAAAAAAGAAAGAGTTCGCTTCCGGCGTTACTCTAGATCAGCACAGCCCAGAAATCATGCATGTTGTTGGTTGCAATCACATCTCTCTCAGGCATCGAACAACAGCCGGGCTACTTTGATACAGTTGCATTTAGAGTACATGTCGAGAAACGACGTCATTAGACTATCATGTCGCTGTGAAACTGATTGTCTTCTTTGATTGCAGAAATTCTTGCGCGAGCTCGAACAATTGCTGAGAGAAGAAACTGTTGTTTTGAAGCCATTTTTCCAGACTAGTTGAAGATTAGAGTTGGCTTCATACATGCCCTCCAACCGACTTCAGGCCTACCAAAACCCGATGAATGTCCATGAATACCTTGGGTGCTGCCCCTTGCATACATTAACAGGTGTGTAGTATGCATTTCCAAATGACTTAAGACCTACCAAGACTCGATGAAATGACGATATGTATGCTATTTCTGGTATAAAAAAATTTGCGCGCTGCGCGCGCTATACTTACTGACCCCCTAATATTATTTCCTGGATCCGCTACTGTAAGAAAATGAGATAGAGGGAAGAGAATTGAAATGGTGGGCTGGTTTCTTTAGACAATAATGTTTAATCAACTAAACCAACGGTAGTGCGGTTGGAAAGGAAGCCCATATCAATAAATTAAAAAATTAAAAAGAAACTAAAAAGAACCCACCAATCCACACTGTTTCATTAAGGGAACCGAGCTTTATAAACAATAGCATATGACGACGTCGTTTGGTTTTTAAACAACATTAGGTCGTCTTCTTCCTTGAAAACATTAAAACCCAGCAGAGCATTGCAGCGCACCAGCCCAAATACCAGCAGGTTTAGAAGATCGGAGGGGCGGAATCCTCACTCTGAGTGGAGATTTCCAACGACCGGAAGGACGGCCGCCCCTCCTTGCGCCTCTGTAGCTTCGCTCTGTCACCATTGCTTTCACAGCGTTTCGACACTTTCCGTGGTCCCAAGTTCCCTTCTACATAGCAGCTCAGGTTTCAGCGTCCATTTCAGCAAGTTTTGCTCTCAAGGGTGTTTTTCATCATTTCATGTCTGGTGGAGTTACGGTTCCTTCAGTAAGCAATGGCCAAGCTTTTGCCCTCGAGTTCATTGTCACGTTCATTCTCATGTTTACTATCACTGCCGTTGCCACTGATACCCGTGCGGTATGTGTACATATATGTCGTCATGATCTTGCAATCCAAATTCTCTTTAATTTATGATGTAAACTAATTTCTAGTTAGTTCATGCAGGTGGGGGAGATGGCAGGCGTAGCAATTGGAGCTGCAGTTTTACTCAACATTCTTGTGGCAGGGTGAGAACCATTGTTATAAACTAACATCATTTAATCTCAGTTGATCTAAAACAAATTGTCCTTACTTTGGCAGACCAACAACTGGCGGTTCGATGAACCCTATCCGGACTTTGGGTCCGGGGGTTGCTACCGGAAATTATAACGGATTTTGGATCTACTTAGTTGCACCCCCTCTTGGTGCCTTAGCTGGTGCTGCTGCCTACACAGGTGTGAAGCTACCAGACAATAAACCACCAAACCAGGTTAGAACTTCCCCTACTACTGCCAACTATAGCCCACACAGGTTAATTAGTTAGGACAATAAAACCACCAAATCAGGTTAGGACTTCCACTTTTATTTGATCATTTGGTTCGTGTGTGATAGGTTCATGACTACACACTTCGTGACGCTAATTTGCCACAACTCCACATAGACGAATCTCCTTCCACTGGACAGGGTAATTCAAACTAGACCGATCGTGTTTCATATCATGTTCATAGCATAACCAGCTACTTGACTTATTTCGACGATCATTCTGATGACTAACATTATTGTGGATGCAAATTTCCATCTTCTTCTTGGATGAAATTGCACCTGCAAAACAATTAACACTTTAGGTCAAGGCCAAGAGCCTCACGCGCCCACAATGAATGGGGGGCTTGCCTCGAAGAACCTCTGATGTCAAAGTTAGAATTTGAGGGAAAAGTGTTTAGAGAACTTTGGAGAATTTTGCAAGAGAGTCGGAATTAGATTTTTGTAAAAATGAGGGTGTTTATATAGGGGTGTGGCCGGCCCTCTTTGGAGAGAAGGGGTCCGGCCACTTATGGTGGTTTTTTGCTCTAATTGCAAGATATTATGTCAAAATTCTTGCAATCAATTAGGAAATTAATCAATTAATTTATGTAATTAATCCTAATTTGAATGAATAATTGAGGGTTACCTTGTGGGGAGGATTTGATGAGGATAGATGAAATAGGTTTTGAATAAATACATATTTTGATCATTTTTTACCTTAATTGAGTCGTGATTGTCCGTTGCTTGCGCGTGGGAGTTCCGGTGTGCCTCGACAGTAATTTTGTCTTTTTAACCCAAAAATCCACATGTCATCATCATATTTTTCTTGATTATTTTTTGCTCTACGGTTATGGTAGGTTTGATTACAGGTATCATCAAAGGGTCTCATCGATCCTAAAAATGGAACAGTTGCTGAATCTATATATTTAGCTTGGGTATGAAATATAATTTATAATACGCTGAAGAAAAGAGAGCTGTGTTACGTTATCAAAATTCAAAAACGAGAAATTAATTAAAGAAACTGATTTTGGAACATTCTTTACATTTACAATATTATATGTCAATATCTACCACTGAAACGGATAGAAATGATCACAGAAAGTAGAAAATGAACGGGGGTGCTGTGAGAGTAGAGACTAATACTGCACCTACTTAAAAAAATATCAGATTCATGGAGGACCCTGATTAAACTGAACTGTTATCCATAGCGGCATAAGTATTGCCTACTCACCATAAGCAATTTGATCACATTAATTGTAAAGATTTTCGAGAGACATATACAGGCCAATAGTTCACCATTAACCGCACTGATATTGTCCCCTAACTTTTGTCTTATCATCTGTACGCCACGACAGGCGTGGAGTTTTCATGAAACGCGTCTGTGTAATTAAAAGTTGAACCAATCAATATAAGCTTATTACACGAACATAGTCCAATGGAGTTGGTGACCAAACTGAAAGTCTAAAAGTGATCGTTCAGTTCAGTTCGCAACCATAAACTTCAAGAAATCCTAGGCCTCTGTAGCTTTACAAAAAGAATAAACCCGCGTACATTATTATTGTTTGTGCCCGGATTCTTAATTTGTACGTACGAGTCATTATGAAAAGTGTTGTGTTAACCCTAAAATTTATTCGAGCAAATCTGACATGAGTTTCATGGTCGATCATGAGATTTTGGGAGCCTGTGCAACGACGACAGAGACAATTTCATAAAAACTGGCATGCCTTGACGAAGAGGGGAAAAAATTGCGAATTGTTTGAATTTATTCACATAAGTTCCCATAAATAGGGAGTCGTACAACACAAATAATCTATATGCGCCTATGAGTTCGCGTTCAGCTACATTGGATGAATATTTGTGAAAAACAAGATGAGATTGAT
Source organism: Heteromeles arbutifolia (assembly GCA_024362995.1). Classification (NCBI taxonomy): domain Eukaryota; kingdom Viridiplantae; phylum Streptophyta; class Magnoliopsida; order Rosales; family Rosaceae; genus Heteromeles; species Heteromeles arbutifolia. The sequence continues at coordinate 9,667,259 of JANCRC010000012.1, read as the reverse complement.
GATGCGGTGCAGCGAGAAATTAATGGCTTCTGGATGATCTGGAGACAAAATTGAGGTCCAAGGAGGGATGTCTGAATCCGAATACATATCGGCGTCGGCAGGGAGTGGACTAAGGAACATATCATCTGTTTAAGTTAATCCTTTGCTTCTGTTTGCTGTTTAATTTTGATGAACCTTTATGTAATTTGCAATGTTTTGGGTCCCTGGTCTTTTGCCTCATGTATAGCTTAGATTTGTGTAAAAGGGCTGATTGTTGCCTTTTTCAGTCGACCAATTTCCTTATCAGTCAACCTATGTGCTGAGCCATATAAATAAGAAAATATCTCCGAATGAAAAAAAGCTCTCTGTTTTACAAAAGCTCTCTACCTTCTTATCTCTCCCGTGCCCTGCTGCCTTCATATAAAGATTTCCATCTTTCTCAATCTTATTCAAGTTTTATTAACGATGAAGATGCTCTAAATTCCAACATGGTATCAGAGCTTTTGTAAAGCTTTTGTAAAATAGAGTGGGGTGTTTTTTTTTTATTCTCAAAAGGGGAAAATTCCAAGTGAAACCCTAGAATCAAAATTTTTCAAATTGGTTGGCTCAAGTAGCAGTGGTGAGATTCGAACTCCTATCTTCAGTGGAGTGAATTATGACTTCTGGAGGACAAAGTTGAGAACAATTTTTGTATCTCATGATTTGTGGAGCTTCATTGAAGATGGCTATGTGGTACCCCTAAGTACTGTGGCTTTGACAGAGGCTCAGACAAAGGAACTGAAGGAGAACATCAAGAGAGATGCAAAAGCTCTTAGGGTCATCCAAAATGCTATCTTAGATGAAATTTTTCCGAGAATTTCAAATGAGACAGATGCCAAATCAGCTTAGGATGTGCTGGAGAAAGTCTACAGAGGCTCTACTAAGGTAAAGGCAGTCAAACTCCAATCTTTGAGAAGAGATTTTGAGTACATAAGAATGAAAGATGATGAATTGCTAGATGATTACCTGAGTAGATTGTCTGAGATTATTAATCAAACGAAAAGCTATAGAGAAATCTTGTCTGATGAGAGAATAGTTCAGAAGTATCTAATTAGCTTGCCAAGAAAGTATGACAACATAGTTTCAATCATAGAGGAAACTAAGGATTTGTCAACTTTGAGTGTTGAAGAATTGATTGGTTCTCTCAAAGGTTTTGCTCAGAGACTATCTAGGCATGACAACAATGATGTAGAAAATGCTTTCCAAACACTTACAGTGAATCCAAAAACTCAAGCTAGTTCAAGTCAAAGCAAAGCCAAGTCCAACAAAAATTGGAAAGGCAAAAACAAAGTGTGGGAAGGAAAGGGTAATTTTGAAGAGAAGAAAAAGGTTGAGAAGAGTTCGTATGTTTCGAAGTGCAAAATTTGTGACAAAGCTCATTCCAGTGAATGTTGGTTCAAGGGAAAAGTGAAATGCCACAAGTGTAGCAGATTCGGGCATATGCAAGCTAGCTCACTACACCAAAACAGAAGATGAAGAGACCAATATGTTTTATGTTGGTAATGATACAACCGTCCAAGAAGAAGTTAAAGCTTGGTTTGTGGACAGCGGCTGTAGCAATCATATGACGGCGAACAAGAACATTCTCCATAATGTTGACACTACAAACCCAACCCGAGTGAAGATAGGAAATAGGCAACTAGTCGATACATTGGGAAGAGGTATTATTGCTGTGCATACGAAGAGTGGAAAGATGTTCATCAAGGATGTCATGTTAGTTCCTGATTTGAAGCAAAATTTGCCAAGTCTTGGACAACTCATTGAACATGGCTATAACTTATATTTTGGAAACAATACTTGCAAGATATATGATAGGAGGAATCGTGAACAACTCTTGGCTAAGATTGAGATGAGGAAGAGTAGAAGTTTTCTTCTTACAATTGAGTATGCAACTCAATCTGCACTCAAGATGGAAGTGCAAGAAGATTCAAAGCTATGGCATAAAAGGCTTGGCCACTTGAATTTTCAAAGTCTCAAGATGCTACAAGAAAAAGAAATGGTGCATGGGTTGCTGAGTATCCAAGAAAATGAAGAAATCTGTGAAGGGTGTGCACTTGGGAAGCATCATAGAGATTCATTTCCACATGGTAAAGCTTGGAGAGCAAAAGCTCCATTGGAAATGATTCATACAGATGTTTGCGGACCCATGAAGGCCTCTACTCAAGTGGGAAACAAGTATTTCCTAATCTTTGTGGATGATTATTCCAGGATGACTTGGGTATACTTTCTAAGATAGAAATCAGAAGTGTTCTCAATCTTCAAGAAGTTTCAAGCTATGGTTGAGCGACAATCTGGGTATCTAATCAAAGTTCTTAGAAGTGACAGAGGAGGAGAGTACACATCCATAGAATTTGATAAGTTTTGTCAAGATACTAGCTTGGAAAGGCAACTTACTGTCAGCTACACTCCACAACAAAATGGAGTAGCTGAGCGAAAAAACAGAACCATAGTCGAAATGGCTAAGGCAATGTTGCATAACAAGGGAATGCCTCAATATTTGTGGGGTGAGGCAGTTAATACAGCTGTCTACTTAATGAATAAGCATCCAATAGTGGCAGTTGAAGGTAAGACACCATTTGAGGCATGGAGTGGAAGAAAGCCTTCCGTGAATCACTTGAGAGTGTTTGGGTCAATCTGCTTTGCTTATGTTCCGAAAGAACTAAGACAAAAACTTGATGAGTCAAGTGAAAGATGCATTTTTGTAGGCTATGCTTCACACACAAAAGGGTACAGACTCTACAACTTAAAAAAGAAGAAAGTTGTGGTTTGTAGAGATGTTCTCTTTAGTGAGAAATCTTCGTGGGATTGGAATCAAGCAACTATCCGAGAGGAATCTGCACTAATCAGAATTGAAGAAGAAAATCAACCAAATGAAGAGGAAATTGAGCCGGAAATTCCACAATTGTCACCTAAAAATAGTCCTCAAGTTCACTCTCCCACACCTTCGAGTCCAAGTTCAACACCGGTTCGGTTAAGGAGCTTAAATGAAGTCTATGAAAGCTGCAATTTCTGTGTTGTAGAACCAGAAAGATGATGCAGTGAAAGAAGAGACATGGAAGGTTGCAATGCAAGAGGAGATCAATGTCATTGTGAAAAACAAGACATGGGAACTAGTGGACAGACCTTGTGACAACTCTGTCAATGGAGTGAAGTGGATTTATAAGACTAAGCTCAATCAAGATGGTTTCGTTCAAAGGAAAAAGCTAGATTGGTAGCAAATGGTTATTCTCAGAAACCGGGGATTCACTTCCAAGAAAACTTTGCACCAGTAGCTAGGCATGAAACAATCAGAGGCCTTATTTTTGTAGCTGCTTAGAAGGGGTGGTTTCTACACCAACTTGATGTCAAGTCGGCTTTCCTAAATGGAGTCCTAAAAGAAGAGGTGTTCGTTGATCAACCTCAAGGATTTGTTCTTAAAGAACAAGAGCACAAGATGTACAAGCTAAAGAAGGCATTTTATGGCCTGAAACAAGCTCCGAGAGCATTGTATGGAGAGATCGACTCATATTTCGATGAAATAGGATTTCAAAGAAGTGAGAATGAACCTGCCCTCTATGTCAAAACCGAAGGTATTTCAAATATCCTTATCGTTTCCTTATATGTTGATGATTTGGTTTATACTGGAAGTAGTGATAAAATGATCTTGAATTTCAAGAATGACATGATGAGGAAATATGAGATGAGTGATCTAGGCATATTGCATTATTTTTTGGGAATTAGTGTCATTCAGTCAAATGATGGTATCTTTATTACTCAAAAGAAATATGCAAAAACACTTCTAGAAAAATTCAAAATGGTTGGTTGCAAGCCTGTTGCAACACCTCTAGTTGTGAATGAAAAGTTTCAAAGAGAAGATGGTAGTGGTGATGCTGATGAATCTGTGTATAGAAGCCTAGTTGGGAGTTTGTTGTATTTGGCAGCAACTAGACCCGATATTATGTATACTGCAAACTTGTTGTCCAGATTTATGCACCAGCCTACTTGCATTCACTATGGAGCTGCAAAGAGGATCCTAAGATACATACAAGGTACACTTGACTTTGGTATTATGTATGAAAGGAATGTTGAGCCTAAATTGTATGGGTTCTGTGATAGTGATTGGGGAGCTAGTATGGATGACTTGAAGAGCACATCTAGTTATACTTTTACACTAGGGACTGGGGTATTCTCTTGGGCGTCTAAGAAGCAGAAATCAGTTGCACTATCAACGGCAGAGGCTAAGTATATGTCGGCTTCAATTGCAACTTCTCAAGCAGTGTGGTTAAGAAGAATTATGCAAGATTTTGGTGAGAAACAAGAATCAGCAACTCATATCCTTTGTGACAACAAGTCAACTATTGCCATGAGCAAGAATCCTATCTGTCATGGTAAATCAAAGCATATTGCTCCGAAGCATCACTACATAAGAGGTGCTGTGGAAGACAAGGAAGTGGAAGTGGTCTACTGCAAGACAGAAGATCAAGTTGCTGATATCTTCACTAAGGCATTACCAAAGGACAGATTCATCTACCTAAGAGAACTTTTGGGAGTGAAGCAGCAAAGCATTAAGAGGGAGTGTTAAAGTTAATCTTTGCTTCTGTTTGTTGTCTAATTTTGATGTCCTTTTATGTAATTTGTAATGTTTTTGGTCCCTGATCTTTTGCCTCATGTATGGCTTAGATTTGTGTAAAAGGGCTGACTGTTGCCTTTTTCAGTCGACCCATTTCCTGATCAGTCGACCTATGTGCTGAGCCATATAAATCAAAAAATATCTCTGAATGAAAAAAAAGCTCTTTGTTTTACAAAAGCTCTCTGCCTTCTTATCTCTCCCGTGCCTTGCTGCCTTCGTATAAAGATTTCCATCTTTCTCATTCTTATTCAACTTTTATTAATGATGAAGATGCTCTAAATTCCAACATCATCGAGTACGTGATATTTGTCACGAATTTGACGATCTCTAAGTTTGGTACGTGGAGTTCCACCATATTTAGGCCAGTGCATACGTCTCGACATGTGAAGCAAAAGGCAAAGTTTTCCGACTAGAATTAAGTCGAAAAGATAGTCGAATGAGGAACCAGGATTACCTAAAGAGCGAGTGAAAGTCTTAAGATAATTTACAGTCCTATAATGAAGAGTTTGAAATAAAAATTACATGTAAGCCGTGAGGTCACACCAGTGAAACGATCAAAATTATAACCTTGCAAGAGAACTGAGCAGATGAATTGAAGGAGAAGTGAAGGTAACATCAAAATGAGAGGTGCATTTATAGGAAGAGAAAGTTCATGCAAAGGGAGGCATTAACAAAAGATCGTGAAGGATTTTGCACTGTAGCAGTCATTTGTCCTCCGTAGATAGTGTTGAAATGTCCCCCATTGACCGTATCAATAAGAAAAGAAAGAGTTTAAATATCCTAATACCATTCCAACTAATACCCATGCCATTTGTGATAAAATCTCACACCTGACGAATTGTGCAGGTGGTAATTGTGGATCCTAAAATAATCCCAAAAATTCTAGAGGCAACACATGGACTTTTATTCAAGAAAGACAAGATTGCCCTCAATAAATGGGCAAGCTGAACACAATAAGGATTAATTACCCAAATCCTATCTTTAATACATTCCTAATTGAAGATTGACTCCAATCAAGTAAGTAATCCTAATTTAAATCAATTAAGGATTATTACCCTATTATCTCAAGATATTATCTCCTATTAAATATCTTGGGAATATTTAGAGAATATTTCTCCATTAAACCCTATATGGCCGGCCCTAGCCCTATAAATACCCCATATTCTACCAATTTTTCAGAGCTTTTTACAACCCTAAAAAGCCTAAACACTTTACTCCCATAGAGAAACTAACTTAGGCATCGGAGATCTTTTGACCTAACCCCCCCCCCCCCCAACCTCGTGGGCGCGTGAGGCTTAGGTCTCTAATCAAAGGTGTTGATTGTTTTGCAGTTGCATTTTCGTCAAGACTGAAGACGGCGAAAATTTGCATCAACAAATTGGTGTTTTCATTGAGAGCTGATTCAAAATACGCAAAAAAAGCCTCTCTCATTTGTTTCTTGAATTTTCTTTTACGTTGAATTTCTCACACGTCGTATCAATTAATTTTTCCTAGAAAAGTTTCTTGATCAATCCCTGGAGAAAGGATACAATGGTAGGAAATTCAGAAACTACGACGAAATGAACCTCATACGTGCAAGGATTTGGACCGGAGAGTGGAGACAAGGACATAGCCCCACGACGGAGATCCTCAATGCTCAACGTGACGACAGGAAGAGCCCTATCGCCAGGAAGCCGCACCACCACCACTACCATGGCCCAGTAGCCACGGCACCACTCCCACCAAACCCTAGCCTACCAAACCCTAGGCAGAAGGCCCAGGTCCATTTCCAAGCCCAAGAGCATGAGGCCCAGAACTTGGTAGCTGCCACGGTAAGCCCCGGGCAAGAGGCCTAGCCCAATGCAACAGCAGGCCTTGTTACACAGCGGGCCCAAACCCCATCCCAGAACGCAACAACTGCTGCCAGCCAGGCAGCTCAATAGGCCTTAGCCCTAGCCACTCAGCTGGCAGGCCAAGATATGGCAACCTAACAGCCAGGAAAGCCCACGGCTATGCAGATCCAAGGCGAGCAGGCGCCCGTCCAACACGTCCCACGACCTGCTCTGACAACCTGACCTGTGGCCCAACCTATTCCGAGGCCACCTCTAACGATCCAGATTCCGACCACTGGTCCCGTGATCGATTCAGGGTTACTTACACCCTACTTTTCTGCAAGAATGCCCGCTTTGGGCTCAAGCTTTGTACCTGCAGTCCACTATACTTCCACCACACATGGAGACGCCTATTTTCCAAGCTCTTCCAATCCAAATGGCGAGCACCACCTACCCTAGTAGGTCACCAATTTGACGAACACCCTCGTGCAGCAGACCATCTTGGTGAACCAACTCCTCGAGCGCATCAAGATCCCGTGCCCCCCAGACGAGGTGTCCCGAAGTGAGACAAAGGCGGAAGAACGTGACTCATTCCAGTGACGTCCCGGTAAAGAGCCGCTTAGCCCACCACGAACCGTGCGTTCGGGTAGTGTGCACTCTCGTTTAGGCCCTCTGGTAAACGTCTTCTCTTACCTAAATGCACAGAGAATCGTTCATTCCCGACTCGGCTCACGAGTCAATATACATTCGAGGTTGGGTCCATACTCCGACGAGCATTCAGGACATTCCAAAAGAAGCATCCACACGAGGCTAGGCCCGCAAAGAGATCCTCTTATGAGGAAACGGAGTAGGCAACCGCACGACGCACAGAGAATAGCACGTGAGCAGTCTAGCTTAAGTTCCACTGGCAGCCCCCGCCCAGAGCGACGGCAAGCAGCAAAAGGTGAACCACGTGCACCGCAACCACGACACAGACGAGTAGGACATGCCGAAGAGCAACAGGGACCAGCAAGTCAGCACCGGGGGCAGCTGGAGGTTCTGCTGCCCTACCAGGCGTAAATCCAGGAGGAAGTACAAAGCCTCGTAACAGAGCAGCTGCGCGGATTCCAGCGCATTGACACTACCGAAGATGCCCTCGGTAGAGACGTGGCCAACCTGAGCAGGTCACCCTTTACAGACGAGATCAAGCAGACGGAGCCACCGGGGAAGTTCAACCCATCATGCTTCACCTTATTCAAATGAGATGGAGATCCAAACAGGCACTTAATACACTACCAAAGCATCATGACCTTTTACACCAACAATGACTCGCTCATATGCAAAATCTTTGATGCGACGCTCCAAGGCGAGACGCAAGACTGGTTTCACACCCTGCCGCCATGCTCAATCCGAAACTTCAGCGAACTTTCCTTGGTTTTCACTAAGAAATATTCGTCCTACCGCTCGATCAAAAATAAGTCTGGCCACCTCTTCAACATGAAGAATAACCCGAATGAGTCACTCCGCACATACGTCAAAAGATTCAAGGCGGAGAAGGCGAAGCTTGTGGGATGCGATGACAGCATCGCATGCTCAACATTCTGAAAATGGCTCCCAGCAGATCACCCATTTTTCAAAAAATTGATCATGAACGAGAACTTGACCCTGGCAAACTCTTACGCTTTGGCAGAGAAGCACGCACTGTGGGATAAGGCCAAGCAGTCCTGCAAGAATGAGCAAAAAAATAAGCACATGGACCATTCTCTAAACAGAGATGACTCAGCGCCTAAGGCATTCACTAAGTTCACAGTTCCAATTGGCCAGATTCTCTTTCAGCTCAAGAATGAACCATGGTTCGAACTGCCGCCACCCATGAAGGGTGATCTTACGAAACTAGATCAGACAAAGTATTGTGCATTCCACCGAGGGCCAGGTCACACTACTAACGGCTGCTTGAAATGGAAACAGTACCTTGAGGAGCTGGCGAATGAAGGTCGGTGCGACGAGTATCTCGACAAGCCAGCTGCACGGCCTATGCAAGCAGTAGAAGTTGACATTTAAACCCCATCAAAGACGATGAGAATTAATGGAATTTTTTTCTAAATCAAAGCACTCTTGGTCCATCACCTCCTGAACTCTGTTTAGATCCATCCCCATAAGTTCGAAGTCTCAAGTAGTTCGACGAACAAGACCTCGTATGCCGAGAATTATCAGTTATTATGCCAGTACTGCCTACTAGCAAAGTTAATAAAAGCCTCTATTTTCAATGAAGATTGAAAGATTTATTCACAAGCCTGGGCTAAATACATGAACAAACTGACCAACCCTGTGACAAGCAGAAGATGTCCGCTGCCCAACAGACATGGCGTAAGCTCTCCAGGGCGAGAGAGTAAACTAATTCCCCAACACCCATCTGGTTAAGCTCTCCAGCGCGAGAGGGTAAACTAATTCCCCGACACCCTTCAAGGTAAACTCTCCAGCACGATAGGGTAAACTAATTCCCCGACACCCTTCAGGGTAAGCTTTCCAGCGCAAAAGGGTAAACTAATTCCCCGACACCCATCTGGGTAAGCTCTCCAGCACGAGAGGGTAAACTAATTCCCCGACACCCTTTAGGGTAAGCTCTCCAGCGCGAGAGGGTAAGCCACTCCAGAATATCCAAACGTGGATGGATTGTACGACTGCTCAAGTCCCCATAAATGCATCGACAACCTGCGCCGAACGACTCCCAGAATTGGCCAAGATAGTCATTCCACTGGAATAGACTTAGCTAACTGAAAGATTCAATTCCACGGGATCCTGGGTCTCTAACCGGAATAGACGCTAAGTGCAGGACCCCTGCCCATGAAAGAATTCGCGTAACAAGATGGTCCATCCTCGACTTGCAAATCTTCATGAATGGCTTGATTTCAAAGTGTTGCAATACTAGTTAAGTGACCTGCAGGATCAAAGTTGCGACTCGGAAGGATATGGTCTCTAAGGAGCGACTTCGCCTACACCTCACCCCCAAAAACGCCTCCAAGAGCCAGGGATGACGCCTGAAGTGGTATTACGGGTAGTCTACTTCTGTAAGTAAGACGCCTAGCCGACGACCCTACGGCTACAAGCCTAAAGTAGCCCGTAAGCTGAAACTTACATCTGCTATGACTATGCAGACTCGCCTACTTATTTACAAGCAGCACTTCCGGCCGACGATCTGTGGTTTAAGTTTTGCTGGGACAAAGTCTAGTGTCACGACTATAGCAGCTATGCAGACCTCATTTACTTCCTACAAGAAGCACAAGCCCGGCTGACGGCTCTATAAGTTAAAAATCTCACAATGTGCCCCTGGAAGGCCAAAGTTCAAGAAGCCACTAAGGTCGAGTGTCACGACTATAATAGCTATGCGAACCTCTTCTGCTTCCTACGAGAAGCACGAGTCTGGCCGATGGCTCTATAAGTCAAAAATCTCGCAACATGCCTTGGGAGGGCCAAAGCTCTAGAAGCCCCAAAGCCAAAACTGAAGCCTAAAGTGACCGCGTGAGTCAACTGCTCCATCGAAGTAGCCAACTCAACCACCCGTCCTACGGGGAAAAGCTTCGCAAATAGCATGGCGAAAAGGAATGATGAAGCAAAAAACAAGGAGAGCTGTTTATTAAATTTCTAGCAAATTGATAAACTGGCACGAAGGCCAACAAAGTTCAAGCAAAGCAGAACAAAAAGGAAAAGAAAAAACTCATAAGTCTAAGCAAAAAAACTACTCTTTAGAAGCTTGCGCAACCACTGGTTCCTCGACTGCCATGCCTTCAGCAGCAGCACCGCTCCCAGCAGCTGAAGCTTCCATCAGCTCATCCTCAGCCACATCTGCCTGGACTGCCTGACCCTCAACTGCTCCACTAAAGGCAGCCTCAAATGAGAAATCAAGCAGATCAACTGGAGAAATGAAGAAAGTCTCAAATTCCTTCTTGGAAAACTCATAATCTGACGGCCTGCCCTGAAGATAGTCTACATAGCCAAGCTTGTAGAAATCGGCCTAACAAGAAGCAAGCGCCACTTCGTGACCAACTTTCTCATTCTTCAGCTGCGCATTCTCCTCAACAGCCTAGTGTGAGCACTCTGCAGCTCATCCAGCACATTTTTCAGGTTCACGCTAGCGGACAGCGCACGTTGCAGATCCACTTCCTTGGACTCAAGCTTACTGGAAATCTCCTTGAGACGAGACACTTCAGCATGCATGAAGATAAGCTCCTCATCCTTGGCAAAACAAACAGATCGTAGCTCCGAATTGACACGCTCAAGGTCCTCAACCACCAAAAAAACACGACTGATTTCCTTTTCTGCAACTTCCAATATTGCCTGAGTCGCACTAAGCCTAGCATTCAAATGGGCGGTCTCCTCTCGAGCGATCTCCAACTGCAAAGAAGTGGGGGCAGAGACATCAGACCCATTCAAAACGGCGAGTTCAGATTCGAGTTTCTCAATCTTTTTATCAGCTAAGTGAAGTTGAGCCACCAACGCTACCTCAGCCTCCTTAACACACTTAACAGCATCCTGGTCAACGCGTATGGACTCAACTACCAAGATCAAAGTCTTATGCATTGTAGCAATCAGAGATGAACTCTTTGAGTAGGCAGGACGCTTCACAAAAGAATCTAAGCGGATGACAACTTTCCCAACACTGTCAACAAACTTGGCACATGCATCAACATCCTCAAGCAGGTCAGCCTTCAGCAGCGCACAAATCTCGGAAAACTCTCTAGCCTCAGACTCGGTGGATCTCTCACAACTGCCCGTACGAGCAGACTTCCCTTTCTCAGCAGACAAATCAGTCGCAGCAGAAGGAGGAGCAAGCCCAGAATCCACCTTAGCAGCAGAATCCACATTCCCGCTCTTCATAGCGGCAAGCCTCTTAGAAGCAGAACCAGACTTAGCTCCCGACAGACACTTTGATACAAATTTGGACACCGAAGGCGTCACCAAACCCTTCCTCTAGGCAAGTCTCTTAGCAATGGAAGCGGTCACCTTCGGAGCAACAGGTTTCACAAGCTCGAGCTCAACGGTTTTCTTCTCCCCCTTAGGAGAAGTTAGATCAATAACAAGCTTCTCGGCAGCAGACAAGCTCCCACGAGCAGCGGAAGAAGTCATTGGCTTCTTCTCAGCCAAAGACTCATAAGCAGGTGAAGAAAATCTCTTATTTCCACCCTCATTGGCAACAGGCTCTACAGCAGCGATCAGGCGAGCCAGCGCCTCATCCTTTATTCGCTTTATCTCTTCCTTCGGAGGCAGGCCACCTTTCTTACATCGAAGAGGGCTGAGCAGCCAGCGTCACTCACGGTACTCAGCAGGAATGCCCAAGGCAACGTGCACTTTCTTCATATATGCCGAAGTCCTTGGAGTTGAGCCAAACTCCGAATCTATGCAAAGTAAGAAAAACAATCAATAAATTGAAGTCATGGAGCAGCTCAACAAAAATTCAAGCAGGACAAAAATGAAGCAGTTCACTTACCACTGATAAAGGTATTCGGGACACGCAGCTCAGGAGAATAGTCAAACTCCCACTCTCCGCTCACCTCTAAGGTGTCTCTCGCCCAGTCATGATCACATTTGCTAGAAGCATCGAACAGCCTATGGCGAGACCTCAGCTGCCCCACACCTTCCTTGTGGCCGATCTTAAAGAACTAACATAACTCATTTATGGCCAAGCCAAGGTCAAAGAACCTGCTCAAGTTTGAAAACCCCACCATCGCACGGACCGCATTTGGGGAACACTGAACAGGCGCCCATTTCATGGAGCAAATCACCTCTTGGAAAAAACACGGCATGGGAAAAGTAATTCATAGGGGCTAGAGCCTCACGGCTCGCCCAGCGCCCCCACGTACCTGCCAACCGATGCCGCGCCACCTGCTGCACCATGGCTTCCTTACCACGCGCCTCTCACCACCTCGGCCCCCACCGAGCCAATTTCTCAAGTCCCAAGACTTCCAAAAAAATTCAAGTTTTTCTTACCTTGGTGCAGCACGAAGAAGAAGAACAACAACAAGAAACGACTCTTCGCAAAGGCAAGAAAAGAAGAACGCTAGGGGAGGGGGAAGAAAAAATATCCTCTGACTTCTCTTTCTTGTTGGAATAATGATTGTTCTCTAAATTTATTTAATCCCCTGCTTAAGGCAGAATTAAATAGGTATTAGGGGCAATTATCTTCCTTTTCCTAGAAGAAGTCTATCTCCAAATCAAGAAAAAAGATCAAGTTCAAATTGGTTAACAACTCTACAAACCCAAGCAGCTTGGGATTTCTACACCTACTACCCTTTCCATGCGTGTAGCACAGTAAGTGTTGTGGAGCCTAAAATAATCCCAAAAATTCTAGAGGCGACACATGGACTTTTATTCAAGAAAGACAAGATTGCCCTCAATAAATGGGCAGGCTTCTCAGATGCTCCCACGCGCAGCTCACATCCCTGGAAGACTCAGCAGCTGAACACAACTGCCCACAGCTCACCTGCCCTTGGCAAGGAATTAAAGATAAGGATTAATTACCCAAATCCTATCTTTAATACATTCCTAATTGAAGATTGACTCCAATCAAGTAAGTAATCCTAATTTAAATCAATTAAGGATTATTACCATATTATCTCAAGATATTATCTCCTATTAAATACCTTGGGAATATTTAGAGAATATTTCTCCATTAAACCCTATATGGCCGGCCCTAGCCCTATAAATACCCCATATTCTACCAATTTTTCAGAGCTTTTTATAACCCTACAAAGCCTAAACACTTTACTCTCACAGAGAAACTAACTTAGGCATCAGAGATCCGTTGACCTAACCCCCCCACCTCGTGGGCGCATGAGGCTTAGGTCTCTGATCAAATGTGTTGATTGTTTTGCAGGTGCATTTTCGTCAAGACTGAAGACGGCGGAAATTTGCATCGACAGTAATTACCAAGTTAGTGACAATATCAGTTTTGTTGGAAGTGAGTCGTATGGCCCGTCTCTCTGATAAGAAGTGGACCGTATGGTCCGTCTCTCTGATAATTCTACATTGTATCAGAGCCAAGGAGCGGGCTCGTACTATTCTGCCACGTGATAGGTGGGTCCCCTTGGCCCCACACGGTGATGGTGGGTCCCTTGGCCCCGCGTGTAAGGTAAGTCATCTTGGCTCCACGTGGTTGTGGTTGTCGATGTGTGGATCTCCCACGTGTGACCCACTAATTGGGTCCCACGTGAGGGGACGTGTTGAAATGTCAAACATCGACCGTATCAATGAGAAAAAAAGAGTTTAAATATCATAACCTCACTCCAACTAATACCGAGGTCTTTTGTGATAAAACCCCACACCTGACGGATTGTGCAGGTGGTAATTATCAAGTTGGAGACAATATCGGTGTTGTTGGAAGTGACGGATTGTGCAGGTGGTACTTATCAAGTTGGGGACAATATCGGTGTTGTTGGAAGTGGGGCGTATGGCCCATCTGCCTTTTGTGATAAATCATCACACCTGACAGATTGTGCAGGTGGTAATTATCAAGTTGAGGATAATATCGGTGTTGTTAGAAGTGGACCGTATGGCCTGTCTTTCTAATAATTTTACAGATGAATAGTATTTTCAATTGGAAGAACAAAATCCAAGGCCAATACTATAAATGGGACAAGACATGTAAGGAAGATGTCATTTTCTCATTGACAATGAGCAGTCACAATCCAGAGTCATTTCAACGGCATATGACAATACGAGTAAGAGTCAGAAGTGCCTTCCGCCATTTACTCCGGACCACATGCTCCACGGTCGTCCCTTCGTAATGTTACCAAAAATCACTCGAGTCTGAAACGATATGATTAAAGAAGTTAAGGTTTCATCATAAAACTAATTAGAAATAGTAAGAGGAACTCAATTATTTGTACGTTACATACAAAAATCCCTTCTTTCGCTGATGTGAGATTCAATCTCAACAAATGACTTAATAAAACTTGAGGTTAAGCAACATTAGTGGAATTAAAGGGATTGAATCAATGCTGTTAACCACTTGAACTGCTAGTCCTTTACATGATGATGTTCACAAACTTGTCTCAAAATGCTAAAGCAAAGCAACTTCTGCAACAACATTCAAAAAGTGAGACGCACACTTGTGCATCCACATAAAATCGTGATTAATAAGCATTGGCTCTCTGTGCTCAATCTTTCTTTTTCTTTTGCAAGTGTTGAGTTATTAATCACATAAATGAGGAATAATAAGAGGTGAAACGTCAATACTCACTCTCCTTGTAAGTCGTTTACAATTTAATAGGTATTAATTTGTAATAATAATATGATGATTATTAAAGATTTCGTGCTCCAAACAGGAAAAAAATATTCTTAAGGATTGGATCAGGATCGTGATCTTCGAGTCAAATTTCGTGCAGTTTTGAACAGGAAAGTGACTAAATGTTTCGATTGCTTTTTACTCAAGTTAGGGTTGACGATCATTATATAAGGATGACTACTTATTCGTCCGAAACTCAAGTCTCTCAACATATAACTTACCTCAACGACATCAACTGATCCAGATTCCTGATTTTCTTTTGAAGATTGCTCGGCAAAACTATTGTGTTTGGTATGGATTTTCGATCGTGATTTGTTACGAATTTGTTTTTAGTTTAGTGATTCGGCTCAAACTGTATTCAGTTCTTATTACTATTTTTCGTTTGTATTTGCTTTCAGTTACAAATGTCAATGACGTTCTGCGCTAATGAACATTTAATGTCCGTACTCGCTCGAGTCACAGAAAAGAACTAAATCACCCAGTTCACTCGATGCACAACAGCTTTGATTGGAGGTCAAGATTTCTAAAGGCGCAAGAACTGATTCAAAGTTCAAACTGTCTAGTAGCAGTACCTAGTAGCGGCATACTCACTATTTCTGGCCTACAAGCACTATGTAAAGTTGTAAACAAAGTCGCGGTTTCAGCCTATAAGCAATATATATGTAAACAAAGTCCCCACTACTAGTACTGTTTCTCTTCCTTCGTTCTTCTGCCATAATGCCAGAAACCAATTCCCCGTCGAGCTTCCATGCTCCTCATGTCACTTTGCTCCGGAAGGTACGTACCTCTTATTTAACACACCAACAAAATTATTAGATTTTCGAACTTTGGAATCAAATTAAGCTATATATTTTGTACGCATCATGCATGTGTATTTACAGCTTGGAGCGGAGTTTGTGGGGAGCTTCATCCTGATATTTTCAGCAGCAGCAGCGCCTATTGTGAACCAAAAGTATCAAGGTTCGGAGACGCTTCTAGGCAATGCAGCATGCGCAGGCCTAGCAGTGATGGCAGTGATTTTGTCCACAGGCCACATCTCCGGGGCACACCTGAACCCTTCTGTCACCATTGCTTTTGCAGCGTTTCGACACTTCCCATGGACCCAAGTTCCCCTCTACATAATAGCACAGGTTTCAGCGTCCATCTCTGCAAGCTTCACTCTAAAGGGAGTGTTTCATCCATTCATGTCTGGTGGAGTAACGGTCCCTTCTGTTAGCCATTGCCAAGCTTTTGCACTCGAGTTCATTGTCACTTTCATTCTCATGTTCACTGTCACTTCAGTTGCCACTGATACTCGTGCGGTATGTGTGTGCGTGCGTGCGCTGCGGTCCAAATTCTCGCTAATCTATGATGTAAACTAATTTCTAAGTTGATGCAGGTGGGGGAGTTGGCAGGTGTAGCAATTGGAGCGACAGTTTTGCTCAACATTCTTGTGGCAGGGTGAGTAACCTTTTTTGTTATAAAACTAACTGCATTTAAACTTTATTAGTTTATCTATATCAAATATTTACCTGCTCAGACAAACAACGGGGGGTTCAATGAACCCTATCCGGACTTTGGGTCCGGCTGTGGCTGCCGGAAATTATAAAGGATTGTGGATCTACTTGGTCGCACCCACACTCGGTGCCTTAGCTGGTGCTGCTACGTACACAGCTGTGAAGCTCCCACACAACCAGGTTTGACACTTTTCCCACTCCCTTATCCCAGGTTTGACACTATCAATCATGTTCAAGTTATACATGGTCTCGACTTTCATTTGATCAATTGTTTTGTCGGGTCTGACAGATTCGTGACGAGGCTGATGGTGGCACTCCTTTGCCGCAATTCTACTCAGACGGATCTCCTTCCATCGAACAGGGTAATTCAAACTAGATCGATCGGTTGTCTTTCATATTATGATTATAATATAAGCAGTGCACCTACTTGATGACTAACGTTATGGTAGTAATTTTGATTTCAGGTCGCGCAACAGAACCTCGTCGGGCCTAAAACGCAGAAGAGTTGCTGAAGAACAGAAAGCACTATGTGCTATCTTTTTTAGTCAACAGTACCTTGTCATACAAGGAAACTATCTTATCAGAAACAAATATTATTTATTATATTTGTCAAAATCTATCAAATGAATAAATCCTGGAGTGTAGTATTCCTTACAAAAGATTCACAAAGAATGCTATCAACAGAGCCGGATTTGAAGCGTGGGATAGAATTTCCAAAACTGGAGAAACTAGATTACCGCCTTTTCCTGGTACGATACTCCACTCCATCCAACCCATGTCTGAGGATCTTGGATGTCTATACGCTGCTGCTGTTAACTTAATAAATATGTGCTGCCCACTTATCATTTGTCATCCGCGATCATCAGAACTCAAGAATTCTTAGAGGTCCTGCAAAATTTAGATCATGGAGCATTAAAATTTTAAACTAATTGCTATTGAACTGCTGATACACTAAACGTAGAATTCTCTTTTATTTTTCATGTATTAAGTTACTCCCTTTTCAATATGAAAGTACAAATTTAATCATAATATTCAAACAAGGAGAGAAAAAAAGGTTCTATCTTATCTTCAGTTCTTGGACGATATAACGCAACTCAGAATTTTATATACTACGTGCGGACCGAGAATAGCAAACCACTCAGTTGCACGTAATTCCTTTGATGACTACTCGCAAAAATTTAGAACTCACAAAAGGTTGGGCTCCGGTCAATATGCTTAAAGTTTCGGAATGCATTTCTCATTCTGTTTCTCTGTCCTCTTCACTATCAAGATTCTCAGGTTGATAGTCATCAGTTGCTTCATCTGCTCCTTCATCAGCGGCTTCTGCTGTTTCTTCACCAGCATCGTCATCCTCGGTATCCATATACACTTGAGAACTCACCACCTGACCCTTCAAGTCTTTATGCTTCAGACTGCCTGTAAGAGCAGGCAACAAACGATAAATAAGAAATGTGAACCGGAAAATGAAAAAACAATAATCGATAGAATGTGATCAGACCCATTGCATAGAAAAAGTGCAACTTAATTAAAGGTGTGAAAGGTCTAAGAGAAAAATGACACTGGTGAAAGTAATAAAGATGAGTGCATCGCATGATCACTAAGCATCTAACGATGAAAGCTCAGTGGTAATAGCCAAGTATTCATGTAAATGACTGCAATCAGTTGGGAGGAAGGAGGTTTGATTTAGTTGTGTAAGAGATAATTTCAACTATGTGGTTAAAGTAAGACATCAACTTGAAAATAATCAAATTCAAGTTAGTTGGTAATTTATTCTATATCCTCTCTTACAGCAAGCACAATACAGAACTCGGGAACAATTGGGAAATAACTCAAGAGTCCAAGAAGATTAAAGAAAATGCATTTTAGCATGGGAAGAAACTGAATACTAGTTATGATGATGTGGTAGTCAACAAAGAGCAAGGATACATAGACATTATCTAGTACATTTCTAACCCTTACAAATAATAAACGTTGCAAGAGGCTACGAGAAGATTCGAGGTAGCATATTCAAGTACCCACACAGTGCACAAAAGAAAACAACAATTCATACATACCCATCCAGAAAGTACATCCATTTGATGATGTGTGGAGAAGAGCTTTCACAGAGAACAAAAGACGTTCCATAGATCTCTTTGTAGCAGGAATTTTTCTGGTAATGCTTGTTTGCCTCAAACCCTTCCACAATACAAAACAAAAAATAAAATGGTATTGTACACTACCAAACTCCAAGGGTGAAGATGATTTAGTCCAAAATCTAATAAAAATAAAAATAAATATACATTTAAGACTTACCTTTGCTTCTGAACATAGGGTCTGTATTGTTCTTGTGGCCTTTTGAAGCTCTAAAACCTAATTCATTACAAGGACAAGTTTTGTTTTCAGGATAAATTAAGGTTAAAACTTGACTCCAATCATTAAGATGTATTTATGTATTTGCTCAAGAGATCTTACCAAGTGGATTATATCCTCTCTGTGAACTTCAAAATGGGACTGTAAGAAGTCAAAAACTGGAAACAAAATGATGTTAGCGCCTCAGACACTTCTCATTTAATCATGATTCATATGTAAAGTGTCGTGAATATACCTTTCATGAAGGAATCAATGAACTTCCCACCATACCCAACAGCCAAGGCATGCAAAGTCACCTGAACCACGATATTGGCTTGTCAAGAGTATCTTACCCGGGCGGCATTTGAACATAATAAAGACGATTATTATTTATTACACAAAAAGAGTAAATCAAGAAGGGAACAGTTGCTAATTTAGAGAACTTTGGAGTCCTGTTTATTTACCTTATCGTGAGTTTTACAAAGGTTAACTAATGACACAACCACATTTACAGACTGTTGTAGCTTGCTTAGAAGTTTTTCAATAATGTTATGTTGAGCACCAGCTCTCACTTTCTTCAGAAGAACAGCTTCCTTGACCTAAGAGAGAATCAACATGAGTAGTTCTGACCAAATGCACTTCAAGTACAACACTCTTAGTCTTTTGAAACGTTTCAAAAATAAATCTACATCTCACCAATTTGTTAAGAACAGTTAGGTTCTCTTCATGCTGCACATAACACCAACTTGTGTTACTATCTCTGTCAAGAAAGAGTATCAGTAAACTTGATAAAAGGGGGAAATGTAAGCCTTACCAGTATCTTGTACCACACAACAAATGTTCCAGAACTTAGAGATGGGAAACCACGTTCATCATCTTCTCCCTTTGTCCACTAATAAAAAAAAGTAGAGAAACAGTCAGCAATTGCTGACTACCGTACAGTGGTTATGTTATAATCATACACCCAAAACTTTTAAAACCAGTTCTTCGATGCAGAATTAAAACAAATTGAGAAAAATAGTGTCTACCGAAACTCTTAAGAGACCAAGGTCCATAACAAAAATATGCACCTCAGGCAAAATAGTGCAGGCTAGCTGCTCAAGCCGATCAGAAGTGGAATCTCTATTTTCTAGGTAAATGCGCAATATTTTCTGTACCATTTCCCCCTGAAAAAATTAGAAAATAAAAAATGACAAGCATACACACATATCATAATATGGATCAACTAAATTTCCAAGCATGTGCAAGAAATAAGAGCTAGAAACACAGTTTGCTCACTTTGCACTTCCCACCATTCTCAAGATTCTCATCAAATCTATGCTTTAAAATCTTCTCGGCAGAAACACCAAGTTTCATGCGCAAAGTAGGAAGAGCCTCCTGGACAAATCCTGAGTG
The DNA here is from genome assembly GCA_024362995.1 of Heteromeles arbutifolia. NCBI lineage: Eukaryota > Viridiplantae > Streptophyta > Magnoliopsida > Rosales > Rosaceae > Heteromeles > Heteromeles arbutifolia. The sequence goes on along the minus strand of JANCRC010000012.1, from coordinate 9,647,342 downwards.
CATGTTTTTACCATTTCCCTCCATCTTACTGATGAATTTGTGGACCGATGATACAATTGATTCTAGAGTAAAAAGTGACTCTGACGCCAGCATAAAAGAGAGAGAGCATGCTGCAGGGACCATATGAAGTTATGTAATAAAGAGTGACAATCAATGAGCACCCTGAACACTATCAGGAAACAGAATGAAGTTATGTACCTATGTCCAAGACACCTTCAAAAAATGAAAAAGCACCAAAATATATATATTCTGAAGTCCCAGGGGAAAGGTTAAGCTGTATCCCTTCCAAAAAATTATCGGGGATCTTGGTAGGCTGGAATGCTTCTAGCAGATATGAGAGAGCTGGCTTGTCTGTCTGAATACCAGGAAGGTTTAATATCTGTAATTAAAAAATCGAAGCAAAAGATTTAGTAGTTTTCGTTTCAAACATAAAATTTGTGTGTAACAGTGTAAGTACTCCTTTATATCAGCAAGGATGGGAGGTCTCACACACACACACAATACAGAGACAGAGAGAGATGCCATTTCATTGAGGTGATAGATAAGGTAATGGAATTTCACCGCATTGAAACAATGAAGCACTTTTTTGAATATTGAAGTAGAAACTGCAGTTTTTGAATGTACAAGATTGGGAATGTCTGGATTTCCAGCAGAAGTAGATTGAATATTCCAATGTTCTTCACAAGTTTCATCACCTGCAGAGTGATGCTCATAGATTAAAAGAAGATAGTGGCATCCTTCTAGTGTGTATCCATCAAATTTGGACTTCACTTTCTTACCTTCCGTAAGTACTGAAAGTGCACTATCAAAATGCCTCTTAATACTTGGAAAGAGTGGTTTAACTTTGCTCAAGAATTCATCCACTGTCATCCTGGTGAACCCAACTGGAGGACTCAAGCCTCTGCCCCGCAATTGTTTTCCAGGATTTAAGTAATCCAGCTTGTAGTGAAGATCATGCAGAAGGTACAGATATAGAGGTAACTAGCACCCGCAAAAAAGGACATAAATGTTATAACTTTATAACTTTGTTTACGACATATAACAAAAATGGCTCAAGTTGGTGGGTACCTCAGCAGCAGCATCAACACAACAGGATGCTGCACTCTGCATAAAATACATGAAAAACTAAAATAAAAATTGCATAATGGTTCTAATCAAAATTTCAAATACACTGCATATCTTGTAAAACAAGATCAAGAAATGCTAGGGACTCTGTTAGTGCGTCATTTGACACCTAACCAATTGTCATTTGAATTAATATGTACTTAAGTAGCAAGATAAATCACGCCAAAATAGACCATTTGATACTAATACTCCACACTTTTCAAACTCTACGCTTTTCAACAGTACATTTATCCATTGCTTGCATTTTAAAGAAAAGAAATATAAATAACTTTAAGAGTATAATCACTCTAATGTACAAGTTCACAACCTCTTGCCAAAATCTAATTAAGAATAAGTTTTGAACTAAGAGGTGGCCACATTCAGAAAAAGAGTATCAGATTTATGATTTCTATTTGGACTTGTAGATCTGTGCATTGGGCTATGAGAATCACCTTCCTTCACTAATACTGAACAGTGACACTAATGAATGCAGTGGCCTAAAAGTGTGGTTAATCACATTCAATACCATAAGAACACCTTATTAGAGGCCAACCATCATGAAGTGTAATACCTTTGCAAACCCCAAAATGGAATAACAATGAACCAGCAGAGGTCTGAACTTAAATCTCTGAGCATCGATAGCCTTGGCAATGGCAGAAATTTCTATAACAGCAGCCTCGTTAGAGTCAGAAGAATTTTTCTCTGATGACTCATGTGACCTGCTCTTTGACGTTAAACAAGAAGAATCTTCATTTGGCACCTCTTGGCCTGTTAGAACTCCTGCCTTCTCCAAGACATCAAATAATGTGGGCTGCCAGAGTTTCCCATTGGTATCTGATGTTGTTGATGCTTTTGAGGTCTTTTTGTTTTTTTTCATGCCTCTTGGAGAGGTGGCCTCATGTGTTTTCTTATGCTCAATTTGCTTTTCAATGTTCACCATATGGTGAGGTTGGCTTAAGAGGGAAGACCGGTAAATATCAGCATAAGGATGAAGTTCAGGAAGAGATAGAGAGCTCCTCTCAATACAATTGTTTAATATGGTTTCCAAGAATCTGTATTGTTAAGATTGTCTCCATCAGTACTCAGGGATCAAAAGGTTGTAATAAACAAGCTAGTTCATGTACACAAGAAAGCTGATTTACAAATTTAAAAACATGTTTTCAAGGGATTAACACCACAATAACTTACACAAGGTTTCTCAAGCGCTTCATTAGCTTGGAAAGTATATCCTCCTTTGTGGCCTGGCTTGTAAATTCAAATCTCCCAGTAACTTGTGTACAGAAGGCATTGAGCTAGCATGGTACATAAAGAGTCAGAAACCACAATTTAAATGCAAGGTAATATCTTTTAAGCTTCTTCACTTACTAGTTCCCGTATCCAATTGGCAGCATAATATAGAGACGCACATATAATCTGTTTCTGCTTCCCTGTCAGAGACTTCCACTCAGATCCGAATAAATACTGGTAATGCACAAGTCAGCACATGTCAGAGTAGGACATTGCCACCAACACTGGCAGGCAACACAAATTTGAGAAACCAAACCAACTAACAATAATATCTTAGTTCATTTTATGGAAAAATAATAATTCTCAAATTCTGCAGTAATAAGTTAGCTGGAGCAATCTCTCTGTGCCTGTATCTGAACATGTGTGCAACTTATAGTGTAATCAGGGATATTTTTCTACAAACTTAAAATGTGGATTGCAGCTTCAACTTTAAGAAACTTCAGTATAAACCAAAGTCTAACTAGTGGACACTGTTGACAAAAGCATTTTACTTCGCCTGACCTTAGAAGAAGGCAGGTGCAAAGGGCAGCCAAGTAGAGCATCAATTCCACCAAGAGATCCTTGGTTTGTCAACCTTTCAATCTGAAAATTGACAGAAAAGTTAAGTTTTATCATAGAGGTCATAATCAGATCAGTCATAACCACCTTTCACTTACTGCAGCTAATAAAAGGAAGTTAGCAGGAAGAACTTGTAAAGAAGAAGAAGACCTGCACACAACAAGATTCCAACTTCAGCAATCATAGATATCAAGTGGAGAAAACCTTATGTACAATAATAGATATAATGTATGGCCAAAATATTACTGCAATGTAGAGGAAGCCAATGGCAAAATGTTTAGACAAATAGGTGATATATCACCATCCAAGTTCATCCACAGCTCCCCTACAATGAAAAAAAGAATGGCAACTTTAATTCACCCACAATTAATTGCTTATACAGCACAATCTCAAGTAGCATCAGAAAAACAGAAAACAAAAAACCAAAAAAACAAAAACAAAAAAACAGAGGACGAAATATTGCATCACAGAATCACCTTCTAAACCACAATATGAGTCCTTAACAGCCAAATTCCCACCATCAAGATCAGACAGAAACAGGGATTCAAACTCTCCTACATGTTTCCCAATCCTGAAATATGCAGATTAGTTTTCTTACAAATAAAGAACAATTACTTGTAAAAAAAATTAAATTGCTAACACGATAACAAAGAAAACACCAGCTTTTGAAACCAACTGACCATTCTATAACTGTTGGATGAAGTGATTTACAATCCAACGTCTCAGTCAGTTCGTCATAAAACATGATCAAGGGTAAGGGCAGCTGTCTGCAAGAGTCCAAAGAAGTCTTCAAGAGCTCCAGCGCCTCGTCACAATTAGATTTCTGTAGCCAATGTGTTTAATAATGGTGAATGTACATCCGTTAATAAAAAATTTGGAAACCAAAAAATATTTGATGTTAACTATATTGACAATATAAAATAGTTTAAGTGAACCCACCTGGACACATTAAAATGTATTTTGCAGGTTTCCATATTTTCTTTGTTTCCTCTAATTATTAAAATGAATTTGTAAATATTACTATCTTACAAACAGTATGTGCCCCTAACTATGGAAGAGTGAAACTGAAATGCTGCTGGATCTTACTTGAGATGGGGATGGACAGGTAACATCAGTTGCATCTCCTAGACAGGAAACAATCTTCAGAGTTCCAACCAGGCCCATCTTCTTGTAGTTCAGATCAGGATGAGTGACCTGCCAAACAGAGGGATGGAATAGATCAATTTGGATTAGTGTAAAAAAATGATCATACATAAATGTGTGGTTCAAAGACGTTTGATCATGTTCATGTTGAAGTGCTCCAAATGAAAAGAAAATAATTCTTGGTACCTGCTTGCGTACTATCATCAAAAGTTCATTCGCAAAGGAAGAACCATAAGAATCTGCACTAGACCGAGCCAAAAGTGCCAGATGGCCAAAAATCTCGTAGACCTGCACTGTAGTAAAGCCAGTGAAATGGTGATTCAACACTTTTGTGCCAAGAATGATAAAGAAATGTAGCATCCTACCTTGTGCAGATTTTCAACGCTAAATCCCTCTAAGTAATCCAAAATACCTGGATTGCGGAACAAAGAACTCATCATGCATTTCTTGGAAAACAATTACTCCAGAGTCCGACAAATCAACATGAACCACAGACTAATATCGTACCGCTAATATGAGAAGAAAGAGGAATTAACTGCTGTGCATATTTGGAGGCTAGCAAAGCCAAGGTCTCTAAAGCAGAACCAACTTCAAAACCCACACTAGAGCCCACGTGGGTAACTAGCGAGCCAAGAACCTGCAAAAGTCATGATAGTAGTCACAGAATAGACCTTTGTTTTAAGTATCATATAACCAACAAAGAATATATAGGCCACTTACTTCCTGTCTGGAATACGTATCGGCAAACTCCTCAAAAAGACAAACGTAGATATGCATGCCAAACTCCCTGGATTTTTGCTCCTTGCAAGCCAACAAGTACTCGGACAGAGAAATGAAAGATAGAAAATAATCCTAACAACAAATAAAAAAGGAGAATCAAATAAGGCTACAGAAACACCACTTAATTTTGTATTTCAGACTGAATCCATTCCTTGATACCGATCGTGACCACAGATACCTGTACAAGCTCTTTGTGTCCATGAATGCATTGATCAAACATAGCTTCCTGAATGCAATCTTCAATAATTTTTTTCTTGAATAGCTTTTCGACGCTCCTTTGCAAGGATTCACCATTCATGTATATCAGCATCAGTAACCATATATCGACAACTTTGTGATCCTGAGCTTTGTCGAGGCTGTTCAATTCTTTCAAAATCTCCTGACAGAGTATCTACACAATCCATATAGAAGCAAAATATATGATTTAAGGGAAATTTAAACTTCATAAGAAGTAAAAATGTTCTTTGAAGGACCCAGTGGCAGAAGACAAACATTCTTAAATCGAAGACTTGATCTCAAGGCATCAAGGATAGAAGCCTCGGTGTCGTCAGCACGTGACTTTCCTTTAAGTTTTTGTTGTGATGTGCGATAATTTGATACTCCAACAAATTTTAACTGCTGTCGAATCTGTGAGATTATTCTCCGGACATTTGACGGTGTCGCTGAAAGCAGGAGAAACCTAAGCACATGAGGCATGTGCTCTGCCTCGATTGTTCTGATGCATGACAATGCTATGGTGGTTACCTTCAAATTGAAGCAAATTTAAAGTCAGGTGCAGCTAGAATATTCAAAAGAGAAAACTTCAATCCTATGTACGTGCAATAGCAACCCGTTAACTGGTAATACTTAATCATGCACTTTCTAAGTCAAGTGAAGTTTCTTGTTTTCTCATTTTCCTAGAAAATAAGCACAAATTTGATATTCCAAATTTTCTGACCAACCAAACAGATAATGAAGGATAATGTGAAACCTGTTCTTGCAACATTGGATCCAAATTAAGGTTCGAAAAGGAATCGAGCACCGGCACAACTACAGCCAAGTCCTCCTGAAGCAATTTCTCGAGAGCTTCAACCACAGTCTTGTTATTCTGATCGCCGATGATCTCCGGCAACGATCCAATTATCTCTTTCTTCAAATGCAGAGGGCAAATCGAAAGAACCTGCATCAATTTCTCGGCCAATGCATTCGGATCAACAAGAAAATCCAGCCACCGGAAGTGATTGATGATCAGCCTAGCGACGTCGTCTTCGAGGGACGGAGACGGACCAGAATGTTGCGTATACACGTGGAAATATTCTGGAAGCTTCTCGAGAAGCATGTTCTGAATTTGCAACTGGATAGTGGGCACCAACAGCAAGTGGCGGAGTAAGCTCTCGCTTCTGGCGGAGGCGGTCAGAATCCTGAAAATGTAGGAGCAATTTTCCGTTAGATTTTCTCGGCAGCCAAACAGGAAATAGAAAATTTTGAAACTGAAGACTAGAAGTAGTTAGAGTGTCGAGGAAGTTACTCACCTGCGGAGGTTTTTAGGTGTATTGATGTAGGAAGAGAGGCCGGAGAGGAAATCGGAGAGAAGAACAGAGGCATTTTCGGAAGAGGAAAAGGTGCGGTGGAGGTGGCGGCGGAGCTTGTGTAGGTCCGAAGGGAGGCACGGCGGGCCGGAGTGGTTGAGGAGGGTGCAACCAGCGTCGGCTAAAATAGAGATCATTTTATCAATGGCTGGGGTTTCGACGGCGTCGTTTGGGGTTGGATTGGTTGAGTTCGCGGTGGCGGTGGGTTTAGAAGATTTGGGGGGAGGGCAAGAAGGGGCGGAAGAAGAGGGGGGCGGCCGTTTGCGGGAAGGGATTTGCTGGTGGAGGAATACCATCTTGGCTTCGTTACGGCGTCGTTTTGCAGGTGGTGTTGTGATCTCTGCGTCTGTGCGAGAGGGAGACGAAAAGAGACGAAAAGAGATAGATGATGGCAGAACAGGCGCCAAATTTTGCACAAAGTGGCGGTGGGGTTTCAAAAATTAAAATAAAATTTGAAATAAATTATAGCAATAGTCCTCAACTTTTTAACTCAATTAGAGTAATTATCTCCCAACTAAAAATTCATTACCATTGGTCCCTCAACTCTCCAAAACGTACAGTTATGGTACTTCAACTAAAAATCTATTATCAATGGTTCATAAACTTTAATCCAACTGAAGAAATGGTTCCTCAACTTTAACTCAATTAGAGAAATGGTTCCTCAACTTTAATTCAATTGTATCAATAGTCTTTCCAACATAACTCATTTTGACAAAATACTGACGAAGTTGATGAAAAGAACCATAGATACACGTTTTGATAAGTTGAAGGACTAATGGTAATTAATTTTTAGTTGAGGAATCATTACCCCAATTTAATTAGAGCTGAGAGATCATTGTTACAATTTACTTTAAAATTTTATATGTAGTTGTCAATTTTCATGCTGCCAATTTCCCTTTCCAATATCTTCCTTTAATTTTTAGAAAAACTAATGAAAATGGCTTGAAAACTTTGAGTTTTAACGATAATGACAAAATAAAGGGTAAAGTGAATAGTACCAGGATTGATTTTTTAGTGTAAAAATATGGTTTTTCGTTAAAGTGAACAATACCGGAAGCTTTTCGTAAAAATTCCCTTAATTTTTTAAGATTGGTTTTAAAAATATTTTTTTATCAAAAATAATTTTAATCATTTTAAAAGTACTTTCAAACAAGTCTTATATCTTTATATTTTATATACATGAGATATATTTATATGGAGATGGATTGTCTGCCCTCCCCTTCTCATACCCTTCTCATCCCCTCCTGTTTGTGCGGTCACGGTTAAGTCACGTCAACATTTTGTATTCTTATTCCTTTTTGTCTTATTATTTATATAAAAAAATCAGTATAAAATGTTGACATGGCTTAACCGTGACCGCAAAAAACAGGAGGGGATGGGAAGAGTATGGGAAGGGGATGGAAGACAATTCATCTCCTATTTATATGGAGTTTCATTTCCATTTATAGGCTTACTCTATATCGTATTTCAATGATCTAACTATCTATATTTTATAACATTATTTGCAAAACATTAAGCAAATCTAAATCCATACGATAATGAAGAAAATAGACAGTTTTTACCAGCTCCGACTCCTACAGAGACATAGTTTTTGTTGTCAACGGAGGGCAATAGCAATTAGCAACATCTCCTTAAACTTCTCCTCTGCTAAATCGAAAGACAAAATTCGCGAAGCAGTCGTACAAACTTGTACCTAATGTAGAGCTCCGTTTAAGAAGCAACCCTTGTTGTTCAAGTGAATATAGTTGCTGTGATCATCGTCAGCACTCCTCCTCCATGAATCGGATTTTAGTGCGAAAACCTCAATCACGACTTCTTTAGAACCAAGCGTAGTGTTCGACGATCCGCTGGTATGTCTACAAGCGTAGTGTAATCATCCGTGGTGGAATCATAACCGAATCCATAAAACAAGGAACCGGAGTAAAGAGGATTTTGTAATACCTTGGAATGCCGAGTACAAGGGTTCCATATGATAATGCTGTTGAAGTTCACTTGTAGACATACCAGGCCATTGCAGGAACCCACAATTCGTGTAACAAAAATATCCACCGGAAAATCAACCTATTTACATGTAACACGAACACGAACATCCCTCCCTTGGTCTGTCAATGCGACGTGGACGAGAGAAAGATGGTGAAGGATCTACTTAACATCTCTAGCAAGGATGTTCAGTAACAGATCTCGTTTAAATGTGGCAGGTCTTGGCAACGGAATCACATCGTTCGCAGACTTCCGACCCTAGCTGGTCCAGTTGATCTTCTTCAAAGCATGCACATCGATCGACTGTTCAAATTCCCAGTCGAAACCATTTCTAGATGCTCGTCACAACTTTCAATTCAGGTAATATTCAGGACCATCAATTTTTTGTTAATTCCGTCACTTCAGTGCACATGACGAACTTTTAGATGTATAAATTTTTAATAAGTACTTAGATCTGATGATTGAACGACAAGAGAAAAGCTTAAAAGGAATTGACACTGACGGAATTTTATTGAAACTTATGCGTTTCTAACAAATTTAAAGTCTTTTACAGCACAAATTGAACAAAAATATCCCTCAATTTGACGAAATAATCGACAAAACTAATAAGGAGGACATTGACACAAACTGAAAGTTGGGTACGACTCGTAACCAAATTGAAAGTTCATAGGGAACAAGACCTACAATTGAGGGGTATTTCTATATTTTTCCCTTTACGAGTGAAGTAATTTTACCCACTCGCCCTTTGCAAGACCTACAATAGGAGACTTCATCATGAAGCTACGCAATCAAATATGACCAATCAAGCGTTAAAAATGTTTGTTGATTGATTATCGAACAAGAATACATAAGTTCAGAGTATAAATTAAAAGAAAACAAACGAATATACATGTACAGTTATAAAATCCATGTACTGCTCGGAGGAAAACACGTTAACAATGCTTCTCTTTCCGCCCTTGTTCATCCTCCATTCCTCCTCCAACAACTTTGCCAGCCGGCATCAGATGTAGGATATATTAGATCTCTATCGTGTAAGCTCCAGAACGGATCGCGTTCAAACTTGGCAGGACCTGGCAAGATAATCGCATCCTTCGTAGTTTTCAACCCTGGTTAGTCCAGTTGGTCTTCTTGAAAGCATGCATACCACGTGCTCATTTTCCCCCATCAAAACCATTTCTGGCGGTCTCTGAACTAACCTTGGGGCGCCGTCATCATACCAAACCTAACTGAACAGTTTAAATCTAACCTGAAACCATTAAAATGAAGACAAGAACAAATCAAGTTCAGATAGATCAGACGGGATGACTTTCCTGTAACAAAATGGAAGAGGAACGGACAAGCTTCTTGTGCTTATCACATGGAAACAGATATTAAGTATAAACTTACAATTTAAGTGAACTAGAGACTAGGCAAACAGCAGTTTGGGAAGAAATAAAAAAAAATCGTTTAACCATAAGCCACATTAATATTACACCAAAATATTAATGATTTGGCACATCGAATTCCCAAAATTTATGCAGTTGAACCAGATAGCAGTTATAAGAGAGAATAAGTTTATAAGTGTGAAAACGACCAGAAAGTACAGAAAACAAAATTTTAATGGCAGAGATTGAACCAGAGAAATCAATCGGATATGTCACAAAATGGAGAAGGGAGATGGAATTTTACCTACGAAGACACACAGTAATAGAGGCTCTACAACAGAAGTTGGCAAGGGGACAGACATAGTCATATAGTAAAGTCATTCGGGTAGGCGCAGTTTAAAAATCTCCACTATTTTGTAATTCTTGTTATTGTTTTAATAAATGGTTATCGTTTCTTCTCCAAAAAAATAAAAAAAAAGACTCAAACATTAAAGTGTCAGGAATTACTTTCCATAACTTAGTAACATAGGGCTCGTTTGGCAAGTGCTTTTAGACGAGGGCTTCTTGCAGGAAGCACTTCAAGTGCTTGTGGAACTTAAAAACATTTGCTCTAAAAGCGCCTTCAGTCGTTTAAAAGCGCCTTCAGTCATTTTCTCTAGTAACATAGGGCTCGTTTGGCAAGTGCTTTTAGACGAGGGCTTCTTGCAGGAAGCACTTCAAGTGCTTTTGGAACTAAAAAACATTTTCTCTAAAAGCGCCTTCAGTTGTTTAAAAGTACTTGCCAAACAAGCCCATAATCTACTATGAAGTTCCCTTTAATATAAACAAGTAAAAAGCACAATTTGTCTCTAGCATGTCGTCCAAATTCGCGAAAGCAACTTGCAAACTACTAAAATATATCAACTAAAAAGAACTGAATAGTGCTTGAACAAATGCTATATTTCAAACACCGAGTAAAAACTTAAATATCGAATCTTATATGTTCAGGTTAAACACTTATAGAAGCCACTCAACATTATGTCGTTCTAGACAAAACTACATAGTATCAGTTAGATAGAGTGAAGAGACTTACATCGTTGGTTTCAGATGTTGGCGCCACCACCAATTACTGGTGAAACTAAGGTCTCCACAAACATGGTTGCTTCAGGCAACAAATTAGTAGGAGTATTAAGAACCTTCGTCAATGTATTTTCCTTTGGATTGTATAAAGCCAAGTAACTTGAATCACAACTCATCAAGACTTCATCATTCTCTAAAATGCAGATAATATTAACAAAATTCATGCTTAGTTGACGTAACGACTTCAAAGGAATTTGTATGATTTTAGTCCAAGATTCATGGACACCATAATCCTTCATCACCCATACTGTTATTGCAATATCACTCAAACTGACGTCATTGAACAAATATGCAAAGAGACGATTTGCAATAGTCCCAATACGAATGGAGATGTAACTTTGGATTTGAAGATAGGGCAGCGGCACAATATTCTCCTCCGCCAAAATAAAAGAGATGATTCTCGAACTAAGTACAGGGCGGAGCTCCTCCCCGCTCCATTTAATCTCTACCCAATGTAGAGCTCCATTAACCAAGCACCCTTGCCCATGCAATTTAAAAGAGTCAAGGTATTGTTTAGTCCTCCACAAACCTGATTTTAGTGTAAAGACCGCAATCATCATGCCATCAGCAGTTGTAGATTTGCCACCCAATATAACCTTGTAATCTTCAATGGTGGAATCATAACCAAATCCATAAAACTTTGGACAAAAATAAAAACAAGCAATTCCTGGTAACATTTTGGTAACTCTGGTACAAGGGTTCCATAAGAGAACTTCGCCTTTGTTTCCTTTTAGACATATCAAGCCATTGCAAGAACCCACAACACTCATACGTTCAAGCGTTACTGGCAATTGCAAACAAAGAAAAGAGCTTTGCACACATATACTGACATCCTTGAGTGCTTCGTAGTCTATGGATTGGAAGGGACTGTCTGAAATAAGAAGCCTATAGCTATTAGGGTTAACCCCTGTCACTGCCCGTCTCAGGTGCTTCCTAACAAGATGCAAATCGGAGATCAAAGCGCGCCATGACTTGCATACACACCGGAATTGGATCAAATATTTCACTGGTAGCCTTGACAGTATATCAATTATGATATCATCAGACTCAATCAGGGGTCGTTCAAGAACTCCGCCATCCGTGGGGACCGGTTGCTGCTGCCGCCGCTTCTGAAGGCCCAACATGTTAAAGCAATGGGAGCGGAGCCCAAACCACCAACTATCCGGGTTGGCTAAAACCTCAAAACCAATTTCGTCCTCCCTGGCAGCAAAAATAAAAAATAAAAAATCTACCAGAATTTAAAACCTAGACTAAGGATCTACACCTTAAATTAAACCCTAATTTATGATTGTACCAAAACATAAAACCCTAAACTAAGAATTTAGACCTTAAAATTAAACTCTAATTTAGGATTTAATTTAACTTTCACAGTAAGTTGTAGCTGGAGTTCATATAGCATGCACTGAATTCATGAAGAAAAAAAATGCACGTTGACATGAAAATCTTGATTTAACTTACCTGGTGCTGCTGTGCCGTCCGGGAAAGGTTTGATTGGAAGAAGAGGATTACGAAGGAGGAATGAAGTGGGAGGAAATGGAATTGCACGCCCTCCGATGGAATAACCTCACAACTTCAACACCCCGCCGGCAGACGCCCATATCGTCTTCTCCGATCCCACCAATTTCCATGGAGGACTTTGGCTCAGGCCACTCGACCCTGTTCTCCCGGTTGCTTGCAGAAGCTATTGACGAGAAGGCGAAATGATTGAGGATGAAAGGGGGAGGCGTGGGGGTGGGGACTGTGGGAGGGCTGTTGGGAAATAAAAGATTGAGCAACTGTCAATTTCTCATCACTTTAATTTTAGTCCATTACTTTTTTGAATTTTTTAGTTACTCAATTTTTTTTTAACTTAAATTTTAGCTGGTTATTTCTTAAATTTTTATAAATAGCCGATTTTTTGCTAATGCTAGATTTAAAAAAATTTCAACTTATTTTTCATCTACTTTGATCATGCGTACAACACATGACAATTGTATGGGACCAAAAAAAAAAAGGAAAATTGGATGGATGAAAGTTTTTTAACTCATTACTTGGGGGAAATTGGTTATTTATAACATTTTACGAGGAATAATCAGCTAAAGTTAAAGTTCATGTAGAAAATGGGCTAATTACAAAAGTTCAAGGGAGTAATTGGCTAAAACTACAATTCATAAGGGAAATTGGAAACTCTATACAAGTTCAGGGAAAAAACCGACAACTAGCTCTTTGTTAAATAACTTTTTATTAAAAGAAAACCTTACCTTATAAATTATTAATGATGTAAAGTTAAATTTCATTAATTTGCTTGAAAAAATGTTTTAAACAAGGGAAGTTTAGTAATTAAGCTATTTTTAATTATGATTTAAGTAAATTAGTAAACAATACGGAACCAATCTCATTCGTACTTCCATTCCTTTTTATTTCTCATCACTTTAATTCGTTCTTTATTTTTCTCATTCTGAGTACGAATTAGTAAATGGATATATTAAAAGAATAAAGAATAAAGAAGAAGAATCAGCAGCCTGAGAGTTGGGAAAATGACATGTATTGACACGAACAAACTTCTTAACCAACCAAAGAGATTTTCCACGAATTCGGAACACAAGACAATATATTAATAGTATTCCTCTTTACTTAGTACTAGCTCATGTTTCAAGTACCACTTAGTACTACGATCTAATTGTATTCCTCTTCACTAAGTGAAAAATCTTCTATTCGATTCTCACTAAAGGCGAATTTCAACTACATTATTGCTAGCCTATTGTGAGGCTTAGCTCACTTCCTCACCCCCTTAATGTAAATAATATCGTTTGTTAAGATAATATTGAACACTGAAAGTAGTTTTCAATAAGCTTGAAAACAAAAGCTAAAAACTAAATAGTTAACCCTCAAATGTTTGAAGTAAAAACCCTACTAAAATCGTATGACCAAAACTATTTCGAGTAAAAACCCGGTTGCCGCCCCTCCAGTATTTGGTAACCCTCCAATATTCTCATCAATTTACCAAACAGAGCTATGCAAACAAGCATGACCCATCAAGCCTTAGAAACGTTTGTTGATTGATTGATTATCTTGCAGCAAGAAAACATAATTCACAATATAATTTAAAAGAAAACATACAAATATACAGGTCTTTGTTCTTGTTGTAAAATCCATGTAATGCAAGGAGGAAAATTGTAGACCTAACACATTAACAATGCTTCTGTTACTCCGCCCTCGTTCATCCTCTTCAACAGCTATGTGAGGCGGCATGTAGAACGATATACTCTAATGTGGAAGTTCCAGAACGGATCTCATTTATACTCGGCAGGTCTTGGCAAGATAATCACATCCTTCGTAGATCTTTAACCCCGGTTGGTCCAGTTGATCTTTTTTAAAGCATGCGCATCGTGTGCTCATCTTCCCAGTCAAAGCCATTTGTAGCGGCCTCTGAACTAACCTTGGGACACCCTCGTCGCACCAAACCTAATAAAACAGGTAGAAATCTAAGATGTAGCGCAATATTGAAACACATAACGAAAGTTACATAATAAGAATTGAAAGAGAGCTCAAGTAGTGTTTGGTTCTCGATCTATGTTTCCAATTCAGGGCGATACGTACCTCTCCACCCTCATCCTGACTCCACCTTGAGTTGCAACCAGGTTGCTTCGCTTCTTCATTCTCCTGTTTCTCCAAAAGCTGAGCACCTCTCGCAGCCTTTGCTTCCACTCCCTTCAAATATTTTGTAGGATTTCCTTGAGAATCATAGTATCGACCTACTAGCTTCCCTACAAATCTGACAATTCAAAGCCATGAAAGATCAGTTACAAAATATCATTATCCTTCGATCTAATACCAATATAATGAAAAGTAAAAACAAATCTAGTTCAAATATATTTGACATGATAACTTTGCTGAAACAAAATGGTAAACGAAAGAACAAGAGTATCGAGATTGACACAGGACAAGGCACCTGGGTCTGTCTTGTGAACCATGAACGGCTATACATTAACAAGATAAATGACTCAAAAGGAAAAGGCAATATGAAATTCGGAAAGACACAAATATCTCTTATTACCAAAACAATCACGGGCATATAAAAGCGGACATGATGATGTCATTGCATCATAATAGGGTCGCCCACCTCAAAGAAAGTTTGAGGGATTTGTGGTAAACTTTTTTATTTTTATTTAATCAAAATTTTGGTAGTAGATGTAAACTATTAAAACTCCAAAGACGTTTCCAACTGTTTAAAAACTACTAAACAGACAGATGTTTCCAGTTTCTTCAAACTTCTGACATCATAGTCATACAAAGATAGCAGACAGACGTTTGTAACTCACGTGTAACTTTTAAAGTAGAAATCCCTCCATTCAACGACACTCTTCACCTGAAAAATACGAAAGAACAAAACAAAAACCAAAAAAATCAAACTTGCAGCAACTAATGAAACTTAGCATATCACATTCCCAGATATGCAGCTGAACCAAGTAGTAGGGGATTGAATATTACGTATTAGTCCATTAATATTGTTAGTCTGTTTAAAAGTGAAAAAATTAAAAAAAGGGCCGATGGTGCAAAACGTTATCAAGAAAAGTCACAAAACATGCCATGTTGAAGGTGGATATGTCAGAAAATGGAAAAGACATAAATACACTATAGCAAAGCATGACACGAGGTAGTCAAAACTCTACAAGATAGGTTTGATTCAATCCATACAGTAATGATTTCACGTCAGAAGTAATGACTCTACAGACTACAAGTCAGTTGGGCTGGAATTTGGCATTAGACAATCATCCAGTGTGGGTGAGCGTTACTAACTCCATAGATCATTGAATGAGAATTCATAGGGTGAATTGGGCATGCCATCACCACGTCGGTTTCCACCGTGTAACCGGTGATTTATCCCCTCCTCTCTATCGCCGCTTACATCATGTGGACTGGTCACGTGATGCGAGAGATAGAGAGAAGGGGACAATCCCAGTTAGACCTCAGTTTTTCTCCACCACATATGGGCTACCGGACACTGCAAAATCATTGCCTAAGAGGTTCTGGTGACATCCTTATTCAATATGTAGTGATGTTTGATAGACACTGTCCTAAAATTTTAGCAGTTTTTCTTCCTTTATAACCTAGCATGGTTCCGAAAACACCAGGATAGAAAGAGAAGAAAAAAGGACAAGTTACCTGTGTACTTGATAAGCCACGTAAAGAGTCTGTGAGCCCATCTCCTGCAATATAAAAAAATGCCAAATACAATATTACTATAACATTAACACTTAATAGCATCAAGAGTTACTTTCCATCAAATCCCCGAAAATGAGCTTATAATCAATGCAAAGGCAAGCCCATAAACTATCAAACCTGGAACTTGCAAAATCATCACCAATTAGAAGCGACAAAAAGAAGCCAAACTTTTGTTTACCTGTAAAGTTTCCTGAAACAAATGCTCTTGAAGCATCTCTTGATTGATTGCAGGGTTGCACGTGAAAGAAAACAGCTGTTAATATATAAGTCTATACAGAATCACAGATGCAAAGCATAAAAGGATATAAAACAATTGTTACGTTTCACAAGTTATGAACCATAACAACGAAATTGATGTAAAAGAATAACAATTTTGGACTAGCACAACTAATCCGAACCTTTGTTTTGGGGAAAAATCGAGAAAACGTCAATACTGAGGACAAAATTTAAGTATGCAAGTTCAAAAGGATTACTTAAGAGAACAAACCTTCCAGAAAAATGATTGTACCCCCCACCTTCACCATAATGAGATTTTCCTTTCGTCACATCGAAAACTGACCTGATCACAAAATATTGATCAGTTTACAGGAATCAGTACGTGCATACTCACAAGGCATTTAGGAACCATATAACGCGCTCTGCTTGATAGCCGGAATTCAATTCAGTGTGAGATTTCAATCTCTTAATTCTAAACAATCAACCAAGCTAGCATAATACACACATTTGGGTGCTTAAATTGCATTAGGGTGCTGCATTATGTGCAAATACATACATCTAAAAAGAGAGAAAACGAAAAGGGTACCCGAGAATTCCTAGGAAAATGGGTAAACTCTCATCAGTCCCATTGTACAAAGCCAGTTCTTCAACAGTGAACAATCTCTATAAGATCACAACAACAACATCAAGTCACATACTTTTGCACTATAATTTCAAACATTCAAAATCCAACACAACCAAACAAATCAAAAACCCATCTCGGAAACGAAATTCACAGACAAATTCTCCAAAGAAAACCCAAGAAAAATCGAATCTTGGCTTTTCTTCAGCTCCCCAAAACCATGAAAAATTTGAGCTGGGGTGTTTGGTTTTCTGTGAAGAAAAAAGAGAAACAAAAGATTGAGCTTTTGGGGATCTCTGACCTGTTGGGAGAAGGGCTTGTAATACAAGGCGAAGAGAGCTATGAGGAAGACGAGTACTGCAATTCCTACAAACGGGGAAGTTGCTAAGAGCTTTGGCGCCATTCGACCTACCGAGACTCAACTGAACGATCTTCAACTGAAACCCAACCACATCTGTACTTTCGCCGTGTTTTTAATGTTGTAACTATGGTCGTGGAGAACATTAGATGGAACTAGGGAAGTTTCTTGACCATGGACATTATATTATTTAGGATGTGACATCTACCCATCTTTTTTTATTTTTCATACAGTTTTTTGCTTTTTGGCCGTTGGGTTTGTTGAAATGAAGAAGATCAAAAGATAAAAATTAACAAATGATGTGTGAAAGGTGAAAATATGTATGTTATTTAAACTACCTATTAACAAAAGGCTTATTTTTAGCTATGCTCATTGAAACTCTATTTTAATTTTACTTTGCTCCCTATAACCTAAAAGTCATCATTTTACTTATTGATAAAATTTGTTCCACTTTTAATTGTGGACTCTCTCTTTTCCCTTAAACATATATATCAGACCCAACACCGATTGTGGACTCTCTCTTTTCTCTTAAACATATATATATATATATATATATATATATATATATATATATATATATTAGACCCAACACTCAATAAGACTATGTCACATGTGCAATAAATTTGATTATTCTGACCCACCCAAATAAAACCCACATAAGAAACTATCAGATCTAAGGCAATGCGGAGCGAATTGTGAGTTTTATAAAAACGATTTTCAAATTTTAAGAGGCAAACTAGGATCAAAATCGCTTTCCAAGAGCAAAGTGAAACGAATTTTGAGTTTCAGCCAATGAAGTAGAAATTTTTGGGTTACAATGAGCAACTGACTCCTTTAGTCTCATCTACGTTCTCGCACACACACTGATCTCTTAATTCGTTCTCCTTTAAATTATAACATTACAATTTATTAATCAGTTGTAAATCCATTTAAATACTTGTTACACAATCATAATTTCTGAAACACTCATAGAAAAAGTTCTAAATTAGTGGACCAAAATAAAAAAAATAAAAAAAAAAAAACTATCAATTTGGTCCATAATCAACAACCACAATCAAGAAAATTGATCACCTTGGAGTTTTCAATCATCCATGCCAAAATAAATGACCCCTTGAATGATTGAATCTTGAAGAAAGCAAAATAGCAAAAGAGGAGGCGCGGGCTCAGGACAAGACCAAGTTAGACGCGCGCGCACCATAACCCAGCTCAGAACTATAAAAGCGGCGGAGTCCAACAGCTTCAATTCTCCGACTTCGGTCTGCGGTCTTCCGGAACGCGAAATTCTCTGTTTTTGGGCGATTCGTTCAAAGAAAATCTACTGGTACGCCTCCCT
The DNA here is from genome assembly GCA_024362995.1 of Heteromeles arbutifolia. Taxonomy (NCBI): domain Eukaryota; kingdom Viridiplantae; phylum Streptophyta; class Magnoliopsida; order Rosales; family Rosaceae; genus Heteromeles; species Heteromeles arbutifolia. Next base: position 9,628,705 of record JANCRC010000012.1, on the reverse strand, counting down.
CTATCTTCAATTCCAATTCAATCTCTCTCTCTCTCTCTCTCTCTCTCTAAAAGCACCATGATTTTGATTTGATCGGAATGATTGAATCCGAGGAATTTTACTTTTTGATGCCTCAAAAGTTGAAATTTTTGAAAATGGTGCAGGATTTGGGTAAATTTATCGTTGTTATTGGTGAAAGTCGCGGTAAAAAATGAGGGTTAGACAAGCGTTAAAGAGCTTGGATGCGTTTCCTCGGGCGGAGGAGCACTTGCTGCAGAAAACGCAATCCGGGGCACTTGGTAATTTTTGAGATTTTTTTGTTTGGTTTTGTATTTTTTGAGTTGGGTTTTTTGTGGATTGCGGAAATTTATTGGCTTTTCTTGAATTTGTAGTTTCTTTTGTTGGGCTGCTTATAATGGCGACATTGTTTGTGCACGAGCTCAGATATTATCTCACCACATACACCGTCCACCAGGTTTGAATTTCGAATGCGTTGCGTTTTGTTTTCCGGAGATTTTGTTAAGTTGAATAAGTGGATAATTGATTGAAAGAAATGCATGGATGCTACGAGATTGTAAGTTGTCTAATTGAAAAGGGTTGTGTTTTTGGCAGATGTCCGTAGACTTAAAGCGCAGAGAGACTCTTCCGATTCATATAAATATGACATTTCCAGCTTTACCTTGTGATGGTGAGAATGTTCTTTTCTCTTGCTATTTAAGTGAAGGGCGGTTTCTTTGTAGGGTTTTCTGTTCATCATTTGGTAGCTTTGTGTGATGATAAGCTTCGGTTTTCTACGTTTGATTGCAGTCTTGAGTGTTGATGCAATCGATATGTCGGGCAAGCATGAAGTAGATCTTGACACAAACATATGGAAAGTAAGAGACTTTATTGATTCTTATGTATTTCCTTTTATTGGGCAGCAATGTAATATGGTGTTTCGTGTCAAACAGCAATGAACTGCATTTGTACAATGGTAGAAAAAGTGCTCTATCTGTTTAAATTTTGATGAATGTATTACAAAGGTTTTGGCGTCCAAGTGTTATCTTCACGTTACTCATACGCATGCGAACATAATTTGTTTAACCTGCACCACTTCATGTGGGATTCTTTAGATCATCCTTTACTTAGTGCTTTGTCAAGCCTTTTTTTGCTGGGCCATCATAAGTTTTAGGCTTTTCGAAAAGTTGGTGGTGATGACTATTTTTGTTCTTTCCCTTGATCCACTGGCTTAAATTTTAGTTATAATCTCATTACTATTGACTATGCATTTATATAGTAAGATTTGGTTTTTAAAATTGGCAACTTGTGATCTGTCTCTATTCTTCCCTTCTCTTATAGTTATTCTCCTAACCGGTTTAGAGTGGCTGCAGCTTCGCCTGAACAGTCATGGCCACATCATCGGCACTGAATATTTGTCTGACCTTGTTGAAAAGGAGCATTCTCACAAGCATGGTAATGTCTGTGTTGCATTATCGCATTTTGTTTTGGTTGTATGTCTTGCTTTTTAGATTTTCTTTTTCTGATAAAGAACCTTGACCAGATGATGGCAAAGATAATCATGATGATAAGGACCAGGAAATTCATTCACAAGGAGCTTTTGATCAAGCTGCAGAAGATCTCATTAAGAGGGTAAAGCATGCAATGGCAAATGGAGAAGGATGCCGGGTACATCATTACAGAGATCTCCACTTTTTATACTATTGGACTGCACTTGCTCCTTCTGAAATTTCATATATCTGATATAAAATTTTGCTGCAGGTTTTTGGTGTTTTAGATGTCCAAAGGGTTGCTGGAAACTTTCATATATCAGTTCATGGGTTAAACATTTTCGTTGCACAAATGGTTAGTTTGCCTTAAAATGCTTGTTGCCTCCTCCTTCCAATTTCTGTCTTTTTTGTGGTGAATGAGTTTCATGTGATCTAGAACATGCATAGTGCAGTGCCTGATCGAAAGTACTTATGGTGGATCTAAATTATGGGTCCCTGAATGAAAAATTTGATAAATTTGGGTTTTGGCAATTGGAACTGCTGAATCATATGATTGGTGCATTTTGACTTGATACTTAAATCTATTTTCAACCTTTTTGGGTGTGGAAATGATATGGGGATTGAAGGTGCTTGAGTAAAGTAATCCCTGTCTTGCTTGTCATATCAAAAGGGATCCTTTGTGGATCAGTCTTGTGTCAACTAGCTTTTTTCACCATAGCATATTTGTAAAGCTTGCTGGCTCTAGTTAATTACAGCTCCCAACTTATTTTTCCATGTCTTACTGTTTCTGTGCAGATTTTCGGAGGATCTAAAAATGTAAATGTAAGCCACATCATTCATGACATGTCGTTTGGCCCAAAATATCCAGGAATTCACAATCCACTTGATGGGACAGACCGTATTTTGCATGACACAAGTGGCACATTCAAATATTATATAAAGGTTTGAATATGTGAACTTCCTTTGTATACAGCTCTTTGGTAGATTTAAATCTCAGGTATCTGCAATATACACTGGATTGTTTCATGCATATGTCTCTGCACGAATGCTTGCTTGTGTTTAAGCCTTTAAATGAACTTTATATTTTCATTTTTTTTACCTTCTGTTACTTGTGCAAGGTCGAGTAGTTGCCCCACATTTTAACTCAGATAGGAGAAATTCAAAGCAAGAAAGTTTCCCTGCTAGCAAGAGACTTGCATCCAAAAAGCGTACTCCTAGCCAAGGAACTTGTCTCTCTAATAAAGAATTATACTGTTTCTTTCATCAAGTGGTCTGCAATACTTTGTCTTTGTTCATGAATGGAAACGTGAATTTATTTTATCAAAATAAATATACCTAAAGTCTATTAGAAAGTTATACACTTCCCTGGGCCGTATGCTGCCAGTTCTTCTGCCTCAACATCTTGAACTTAGAGGCATGGCATGCGTACCGTTTACCCTTAGAATAAAAAAAGTCAATCAACCACATGTGGTGACATCATTACCACCGAATATTAGTTACTTTGTTTGGATTTTTGTTCTTTCCTTGTCAAAGTATAATGGAGTTTTGCTTCATTGGTCAGTTGGCATTTTGATATCAGTTCAGCGCAATAAGTTTTGAACATGAAGAGGACCATTTTAGGAATATTAAGTATCTGTCTCGAAACTATTGTTTTCAAATACAAATGAACTGATGCAATTGCTAGGAACAGAAAAACTAAAGGATTTGTTTCAAGTTCTACGTTTATGTTCAGAACATGACCAATTAGATAATTTGCATGGGACATCAGCAGGCCTAAGTTTGTTGTTAGATATACTCTTTTACATACATTCTAATAGAGGGCTTTCATGGACAACTTAGAAAGTAGAAACTCGATCGATTCTGAAAATGTATCTTTTTGTTGCGGTGCAGATTGTTCCAACTGAATATAGGTATATCTCAAAAGAAGTTTTGCCAACCAATCAGTTCTCCGTCACAGAATATTTTTCTCCTATGAAACAGTTTGATAGGTCATGGCCAGGTTGGTTTATGAGAAATTTATTTGCCTGTCCCTTTTATTGGGTTCTTGGTGTTAATTATCGGCCCTGTTTGTTTGGTTGTTTGTATCCAGCTGTATACTTCTTGTATGATCTCTCACCAATTACTGTAACTATCAAAGAAGAACGCCGCAGTTTTCTCCATTTCATCACTCGGCTTTGTGCTGTATTGGGTGGTACCTTTGCTTTGACAGGTTTGTGTTTTTCTTCTCATTCTGTATGATTTCTTTTAAGTCAGCACAATCAAAATATATTGTGGATTTGGAACTTTCGTTTCCGCTTACTGAAGTTCCAACTAGGATGTGCTCTCTATTAGAGTTTAGGCCATCAAAGTTTCCAATCTAACCATATTTTTGTTACAGATGGGAGGGTCACTTTTTCATCAATTTTCCCTTTCATTGTAACTCTTATTATTCCTTTTCTTGCATCAGGAATGCTAGATCGATGGATGTACAGGTTTGTTGAAGCATTGACGGCCAAACCAAAAGCTAGAAGTGTACTCCGATAGACATTGGGTGTCTGCTAATACAGTTTACTCAAGCATATCTCCAGATGGACTCTTGACGCTAGCAAGGTCATAACGTTTCCCAGTTAGCAAACCGACCTTGGATGTAAAACGTGGAGGCGAGAGCTGAAATGTGCATTACTGCTAACTCACTTGTTTGCTCCCCCTTTTATACATGCTTTTGTTATCGTTTTCGATCTGCTGGGGGAAACTCAAAGGTTGTTGTAGCATAATCGGTGTACGCAGGATTCTTTACAGATTCCTTCATTCTACTTAGTTTTGATTTAGGCACTGTTCAAATTTTGGTGAGATGTTATGAGCAGTTTTAAGCTCTTGCTCTGAATTCTCTTAAATTTTTCTCTCTTACCACTTATCAAAATCTGGCACTCTATTGGACTTATCTCCAATTGAATTGTGCTAACTATTGAGGGCAGTGATGTGTGATGAGTTACCATCCTTACCAAAGACGGTATTGATGACCGTGAAACTCGGTTACTCGTTTTGAAGAACGTTCAAACTGAGAGGTCAATCTGATGTGCAATTCCGTCCAAAACCCGAGCCAACCTGCATCGCTCCCTGGCCAATTCACTTATGTCAACTTTTGTAACGAGCGTCGATGTCCTCAGCAGTACACACTAAAAACTTAAGAGGCCAACTTGGCACGAAAAATAGTTTGGAGGACTAAAGGGAAACAACCCGAAGGTGTAACACTAGAATGCGCGAGGCACGGCCTCTGCAAAATTCTTACAAGAAAGCTTCCTTCCTTGAAGGCTAAAGGGTTAGAGACAAGATGAGAAGAAGAACCTTGTAAATTACAAGAAATACACGAACACTAACAAATAATCAGAAAAAAAACTGAGAAACACTACAGCTCAGTATGAAAATTGAAATTCTGAAATTGCTCGTTGTAACTGTCAAGACTAAACGGCCCATCAAGACGGGGTAGTTCACTTGGCAGGGAGTACCTCGTCATGCCTGAGATGTTTTCGCTTACAATAATGTCCATAAATGAGTCGAGCACAAGGCTGGTGAATACAACATACCATCCGGTCAGCCTTGTCTAAGAATCTGAGGTAGAAAACGCCTCTTGTCAAGTTACTTGCCACTTGCGTATCTGATTCCTGATCGTGTAACCTTTAAAGCTGCACGGAGTTAAAATAAGGTGAGCAACTATATTAAATAAGAAGTAGGTACAGATTTTACATGGCTGGCAAGGACAACAGAAAGTCGCCTGCCCCGTATTTAGAAAATGATTACATGTTAATATGCATGGGAAAAGATGAAAGATCTTCAGTATACAGAGCTCGAATTTACCTATCAAAGAAACCAAAATTGCTCAATCTTTATGGACTACGTGCCCTGTCTGACTTCTAGCGGCCTAGAACCATCAGCATTTGGATCTCCATCCAACCGTTGGTGCTGGTGCTCCTGTTGGTGTCGATGATGCTCTTCTTCTTGCTGCTGAAGCTGTCGCTGTACTTGCTGGTACTGATTATGTGAATCTTCCATCAACTGTTGCCGTCGTTGTTGCTGGGATTGGCGTTGATATTGCTCTTCTTGCTGTAGCCACTGCTGGTGCTGTTGCCGGTGCTGCTGCAGTTGTAGTTCATGCAGATGCAGTGCACCATGTTGATAGGATGATTACAGTTGTCTGCTGATTTTCCATCTACGATACTCAACCAGAAGGGAATTCATGCTGATTGCAATCCCGAAGCCAGTGAATGAGGAAAGGAGGACTGAGAGAATTGGATTTACATTAAGCTGCACGGTCAGTGAACATGAGAAGCTGCAGCAGAGACCAATAGAATACGAAGAAAAAGGAAAAGAAAGGAACACAGGCAGGGTGTGTAAATTCATGAAAGAAATCGGTTCTGCCTACTACAGTATAAAATATGTGAGCAAACAGGATCACGATGGCAAACTGGAAGGAGGCATAAGCCCATATGTAGCTCCTGCTCACTGCCACCAACATGCATAATCAGGTAGCGTATTCAAACAAGTATAATTCATGAAAAATAGAATGCTCCACTTATTCGTAGCAAAAATAGAGATGGAGGGGGGCAGAAAGAGAGTAGAAAACATCATGAATTGCTCAGAAAAAGACCACTCTGGTTGTTTCATCGAAAGACGATAACTCTTTTTCAAAATTAATTTCCTTAGGACAATATCCCTCTCACATCTTAAAATTCCGTACTTACCTCTATTCGTTGAATTGTACAAAATTAACTCCTACGGTACTTTTTATCCAGCGTACTTTTATGTTTCTAAGATTTGATGTTCGTTTTTGTCCCCTCTAACTTTCTAGAATTGTACCTGATGAACTAAATCTCGCCCCGACTTAAGAGAGAAAAGAACAATGCAGATTATTAGAATCTCGCCTCTCGAGTTTGCAAAGAGATGGCCCCAACTGCATCCTTAAAAGGGTGCAAAAAAATATTTCCTAATTGAAGTTTGATATGACAAAAGCTTCCATTTCTTACCAAAGAGAAACAAGAAAAACCGGGTGAACAGATTAAAATTAATAACTTCATAGATGTATTGGGAAAAATAATTAAGCTGTATAGCATTGTATTTTAATAAGTGAGGATTTATATAAAGAAAGAAAGGACATAAAATAAAAACATGTTGATAGTAAAAGGAAGAATAAGCTCACCCATTGTGGAAGCAAACATAGATGAAAGGAGACCTAAGACACAAGAGAAGGGTAAGGAAACGGCAAGAGCACGAGGGCCCAAGTCAGATACCTGTTCAGAATGAAAAAGGAAACTTCACGCACATAATGATTTTAATGCAAAATAAGAACAAAATGTTCATACAAATGTTTAAATAACAAGCATAGATGTATAGATTGCAAGTCGTAAATTCTTCAGTATCACAGAAAATATGAAGTATGACTGAACAATTGCTGTGACGTATGAAATCTAGTCGAATTTTCTCTTTGCCAGCAAGTATGAGCTTACTACCAAAACCATGATTCCATATAATGAAGAGCTTAAGTTTATTGTAAATAAGCACAAAACAAACCAGAAGTTGCTCCAGAAAGCAGAAATACGCAAGCATGCTGACCAGGACAAGAACCGGTACGTCCTGCCAGACCCTGTCAAACATGCAACAAGGCAAAATCCAAAATCAAACTCACATGGTAATATCTCAAGTCTCGACTGAGGGCATGATACCAAACATTTCCAGAAAATGTGCTGAGTGACCAGTTGATGGAAACAAATTGTTTATCGTGTTTTTTTCTACGTGTTTAATGGAGCAGTAGAAGACGTGTAAGCATGCACCTCCCCCATCTCAAGAAATATCCAGGTTATTAGAAGTGTAAATATATAAAGTGAAAATTAAAAAATAAGCAAAATTAGCAACCAGACATGCACAGATAGATGTTAAATGGGGCATTAACGGAGCGTAGTTTAGTTTTCCATCAAGTATCCAGAATTACTAACATATCAATGTGATGATTTCTGTGAAGATTTCATAGATACAACAGCATAAAATTGTTTCTTCATTCTATATTGCTACTGTTTCTCATCATCTCATCTCATGTAATACTTGTCTTCTCTCTTCATTTTTACTTGGGAGGGAGGGGGTTGTGTGGTACTTTTTCTTTTGGTACGAAACATTATTCGGTGAATATACCAGTCATTTCATCTAAAATTGAAAACATGGAGCCTCGGGGCACTTTATAATGAGTCATAATTACGATGTCATGCTGGGATCATTATCATCATTGGAATAATTGGGACCTGCCTGTATTGAGGGACTTCCCTCTGCTCCATTATTGTTGGTGGTCGTCTAATAACAGTTTGAGGATTGTGTATTTTGAGTAGTGTTACAGGTAAGTTTCGGACATCCTGCTTGCAGATGTCACAGGTTTTGTTCCCCTTAATGCTAAACCACTTTACTGCACAATCTTTGTGAGCAAGTGCTAGCTCTCCTTTGCAGCTGCACTCCATTTTAAGAGAATCACCACCTTCTGCGAGCTCAACCAAACAAATCCTGCAAACTGCTTCTACTTCAGGAATATCTTCACCCGAATCTGCAGTGGCTGAAATTGGCAAGTTATCATTTTCATTAGTTACCAATATATATGTTAGATAATACAAAAAATTAAGGAGAACTCATATCGGGAAAAATAAATTAATAAATTTGTAAGCATTTGATAAAAATTAATGGCTCAATACTTCAACCGAGAAAGTTTGAAAACCTTTGCTTTCAATTTTTATTTTATTTTAAAGCTACGAATGACGTTCCCAGTTGCAAGTGAATGAACATAAATCAACAGATGAATAAAAAGATATGAAATCAAATCTATCTGCAACCAACGTAGCACTGCTAAAAGTCAATAGGAGTATTATATGCACTAATCATGCTGGAAGGAAGAATGAGCATATTCACAAACCTCTCCTACAGGCACGGTTACTGCATATAAGTTTTGGCTAGTAAGAGAACAAGAATATTCACAAACCTCTCCAACAAGTAACTGTCGAATTACCCGTTTCCAGTGCTGGGTCAGCATTTGGTGAGGCACCCTCAACTGCTGAAGGACGTGGAGTTGCTGAAATTACACGGATCATGCATCCAGAATCCATCCGCCTTAAACTTCTGGTCGCAATATTTACTGGAACTGAGAAAGAGCGGGACATATGATGCTTAACTTCAATTCTCTGAAACAAAATTCATTTTTAGTTTGACACGAGAATTTCTAAACTGGCACTGGTACATGAAAATGATAACTTAGAATTACTTACAGAATCAGAATGACTCTCCACTTGTCTTCCCTGCCCAATCTCGGAACCCAGATTTGCACTTGGTGTAACTGGTAAAGAATGCGTCCCTTTTGTTGATGTAGAGAAGAAAAGCTTATTGAGCAAGAAAGACCGTGAAGTAGAAGGCTTTTCCAACGGACTATCTGACGGTGATGTATCCGGCATAATGAGAATCGTCTTCTCGCCATCCAGGGGCACATTTTTCACCCGAAAGCTTTTTTGAGGAAACAGATTATTCACGGTTGATTTGATCTTAGAATGCGGCCTAGGAGGTAGTCCAACTCTACTAAAACTTGGACTTGGTGTGGAGGGAATATCAATTCTCGTACAAGCAGACACACTGGTTTCCAATGTCCTTGCCGGTATTTGCAATGAGAAGAGGTTTGGCCGTCTAGACTGCTGAACCAAGGAGGTTTCTTCATTCTTTTCCTTTTGTTCATGAATCTGCAAACCAACAAACCCTTTTATCGGTACACTATTCAACAATGAGATCGAAAATCGGAAAATGTAATATAGAGTCCAAGCATTTCAGCACAAGTAAATACAGGTCAAAGAATTACATGAACCTTATATCATCATCATGAACCGTAAAAAACCGACGTGCGATATGCAAAAAACTCGAAAGCAATGTAATTTCTGCATATAACTCGAACTGATTTTTGCTAATTGGAGTCAAAGAAACTAAATTTAAGCATTAAAGAACCCAAAAAAATTCCGGTTTTGAGATTAACCCTTTTAAAGTTTTCAGTTTCCAATTCAGAGTACCTCAACAAAAGCAAAATACTAACACTTTTTTATTGGTAACCGAGAAAATGCAGCAAACAAACAGAAAAACTAAATCTTTACTACTGAAATTACTGAAATCTGTGACCCGAAAATTGCAAAAACTCACCTGGTTCTGATCAGATGAGCTCTCCGGAGTTGATTCCTCTCCAAGCTGAAGCTCAGAAGCTGAATTATCCGCCATAACCAGAAACTTTCCCAAAATTGCACCAAAAGAACTCTAATTTTGAAAACTGAGACAGTCTGCTTGCAGCTGACATTCACCAAATTTGAGCATATATTGAAAACCACAGAAAACAGTGGCAATGATGGACACAACAAATTGTGGTCAGACAAAACATGAATGAATCAAAATTATCAAATATTAAATCGGATTTGGGGATTTTTAAATCGTTTTTGTTTATACAATCCCCGCCAACGTGATTTGTGTGCTCAAAGCTGGTGTTGGTGGATTGTGTTTTCTGACTTTACCTTTGCTTCTGCTTTACTTTACTACTTCATTTGTTTAGTTAATTAATTAAGCATGATTAGCTGCTTTAATTTAACTTGAGGAAAACTAATGAAAAATGTTTGAAAACTTTGAGTTTTAACGAAAATGAAAAACAAAAAACGTAAAATGAATAGTACCAGTATTGACTTTTTAGTGTAAAAATATGGTTTTTCGTTAAAGTGAACAGTACCAGAAGTTTTTCGTTAAAATTCCCTTAACTTATTAGGATTTATCGGGACACCATTTAGAAGGTTAAAATTAACTTTTCATATGTTTATGCATATTTGGGGTACCTTTAGGGTGCGTTTGTTGCACCAGATTATCTTGGATTGGACTAGCCTTAGTGACTAAACTGGACTGGTTTATAATAGACTAAGCTAGACTAAATTAATGAAGCGTGTCGAACTAAAAAGCTGAATAATTAGCACTAAATAATATTATATTATTTAATACATATTTAATAATATTTTATATCAACATTTTTCTTCTTTTTTTCTTAAAACCTGTACTCTCTGGAATTTGCTCTCCCTCGTTGACTCCGTCCAACCCTGTCATCTCCTTATCTCCCTCTTTTCCCTCTTCATCTCGCCATCACTCTTGCTCCTCGAAGCTACTTTCTCTCCCCTTCTCTATCCATTTATCTCCTTTCCCAAAGCAATGAGATGATATGGATTGAGATTCATGTGGCGGCTTCAAGCGAACAGCTCCCAGATTTCAAAGAAATCCAAACTCTCCCGCAACGCTTTGATTCTCCGTCTTAAATTCCAGAACAAAATAACCATCTCAGAATTTTGTAAGAAAAATGTGAAATTATCCGATTGGGGATTGTTGTTGTTAGGTTTTGCTTCTTTTTTTTTCTTTCGAATTTTGGTGGTTAGATTTTGAGATCTTCGCAGTGGTGTGCCCGCGTCGGCTGTGGGCTGTAGCTGACGATGCTACAGAAGAACGAAAGCGAAGCCCAGGGAAAACGAAAGCTCGGATCTGATCTTGTTTCCTAGTCCCGCTTAATACCGAGTGAAAGCTTGGGACTCGTTAATGAGGTTTAGTGAAGCAGGGAGCGCTTCGTAGTCGAGGTGAGTCTCACTAGTCCAGCGCCATTCCAAACGCAGGATTATAGTCCTACTTAAGTTAGTCCAAGCCAGTCCCACTTAAAAAGATGAAACAAGCGCCCCCTTATAACAGTAAGAAAGAAAAATGAGAGTAAATGAGAAGTTATTAGCACTTCCAAACACATGCTCGAGTTAAAATAAATGGCTAGATTAGTTTTGACAATAAGGGTGTGTTTGTTGCACCGGACTGTCTCGGACAGGATTAGTTTCAGGAACTAAGTTGGACTGGCTTAAACTATATTAAGCTAACCTAATTTAGTGAAGCGTTTGGTGCAGTATCTGACTAAGAAGCATGATAGTTAATAAACTCTAAAATTATATTATTTAATCCCTATTTTTTCAAATATGTTTTTATAAATTATCAAATTATAATATTATACTATTTAATTTATATCTTTTTTAATACTTTATTATTAATTTTATCTTTTTATTTTTTGTTTCTAGAATCCTCTTCGTCTCTCCCTCCCTTCAACCACTTCTCTCTACCTATCTTCGTCCAACTCTAGAAGCTGGAGAGCTACAGAACGCAGGGCAAACAAATCTCTCTAATCCTGTTTGAATTCTAATCCTAATCCATCTGGAAGAAAAAACGCAGAAGATGAAGACAAAAGCAAAACTGGATCCCGTTTGAAACCTATATCGATTCAATCGAATCCCTCAAAATTACACCCTCATCCTCCCCCCCACAACCCTTGTACCCTTCTCCCAGTTAACTACCACGACAGCCCAGGTCATAGATGATGAGAAAAACCAATCCTCATCGCCCTTTTCCGACTTCCTGGGTTCGAATTCAGAAGCCATTCATGCCCTGAAATCGCTTATGCGGCATAAGCTAAAAAAAATGATGAAGATGACGAGGCGCTCAAGATCCTGCAGCGCTTGGAGTGGATGTTCATAATAGAGAAGGTTCTCACTGAAATGGGCAAAAACGATTGGATGAAGAAATGGGACTACTAATCCCAACCTTTTGCACGGTATTAGTAGTGAAGCCTTTAGCGAACACGAGTCCCGTTTAGTCCCATTAAACCTAGTCCTTTACCCACACCAAACAAGGGACTAGGATAGTTTCTAAGCCAATCCTAACTAATCCTAGTTAAGGAGGCCAAACAAACACGGCCTAACAATATAAATTTTAAATTACTCTAATTTATAATAAGAGTTTTAAATTTTGCGTAAAAAGAGGCAACACACTAACATTGCGAATTAACTAACCAACATCTGACAAATTTTGCGCAAGAAGAGACGACGCACTGTCATTGCCACTTAACTTAATCCACAATTGTCAAAAAGTAAATGTTAATTAGTTATGGGTTTACCAAACAAATGCATCTAAGCTTGAATTTGGTCAAAGTATCTCATGCAAAATTGTTCGGCCCATAGAACGACACAAGTAGAGGCCCAGCCCATATAGGTTGGGATACAAACCCGCGCTTTCTGGCCCGCTCCAAAACATTCGGGTCAGAGTCCTTGCTCCTCCGAAACCCGGTTCACGCAATCTCGTCGATCTTAGATCGACCCATCTTCCAGCGCCATTGCTGAATCGAAAGCAAAGCTCCAACTCTCAGAGAGAGAGAGAGAGAGAGAGAGAATCCACCCTCCAAATTCTCAGATCTCCTTCTTCCAACTGTTTCTGCCATCCATTACTTCAACGCAACGAGCTCAGAGCTTAATTTGGCAGCCATGGACAAGTCAAGCGCTTTGGAATACATCAACCAGATGTTCCCCACAGGTCTCTCTCTATATGTATCTGTATGAATTTGTATAAGCAGAATGTGTAGGTGTTGGACTTACTGTTTGTATTCTTTGAATTGTGCAAACAGAGGCGTCTTTATCTGGTGTGGAACCGCTAATGCAAAAGATACACAGTGAGATTCGGCGTGTCGATGCCGAAATTTTAGCGGCGGTTCGCCAGCAGGTCGTCACCTCTGCCTTTTGAGCTCTGAGCTCACAGATGCAATTGCACGTTTTTTTTACTAGTTTTGTAGTTTTGATGTATTGGCTGGTGTGTTTTTTTTCCAGAGCAATTCGGGGACGAAAGCGAAAGAAGATCTCGCCGCTGCTACGCATGCTGTGGAGGTCTGTTCTTAAACTCTCTGGTTAATTTGCAAAATCAAGGCTTGTAAAATCAAAGCTTGTAATTTGTTGTAAATGGATTTTCTTTGGCTTTAATTTCTTTAGTTTGTTGTTTTTCTTTTGTTTTATTTATTTACTTTGTAATGCTCTAAGGCAGGAACTCATGTATAAAATCCGCGAAATTAAAACGAAAGCTGAGCAAAGTGAGACAATGGTTCAAGAAATATGTCGCGACATTAAGAAGTTAGACTTTGCAAAGAAGCATATAACAACAACGATTACTGCTCTTCATCGCCTTACCATGCTGGGTTAGTTGCTTGTTTATGATTTTTACAGTGATGATTGTTCAAGATTTATCGATCAACTGTTTGACCCTGATTAGAAACTGACGATGAATGCCTTCTTATTACATTCTCATGGGAGTACCCTTTTTCTGTAACATGGCAGTCTCTGCTGTTGAGCAGCTCCAAGTAATGGCTTCAAAACGACAATATAAAGAGGCAGCTGCACAGTTGGAGGTAACCTATCTGCTATTAATATTATACTATGTCATTTTACTGCAGGTAAAAAAGGAGCTTACTTTGTGACTCCTTTTGATTGAAGTTCTCATTTATGCTTTAGTCTTTTGTAGCATCGGATTGTTATGACACTCTATTTAAGCGATTGGAAGATTCTCGTAAGAAATGATGCGCATTGTTTGCATGCATTTTGTGTTATTTTGCTTATTTTATATCTTTGGAATATAATTGTTTTCTTCCTGATACGAACTTTCACATTATACAAAGATGATTGAGAAGTAATTGCTAGTTTTAGAAGATTAGATTTATATGAATTTTGAGCAAGTGCTTCATTTTAATTCTAGTTTATGATGCGTATCAGGCAGTGAACCAGTTATGTAGCCATTTTGAAGCTTACAGGGACATTCCAAAAATCACCGAGCTGAGGGAAAAATTTAAGAATATCAAACAAATTCTAAAGTCGCATGTGTTTTCTGATTTCTCAAGGTAAGTGTTTAAACTAATATGCAGTGCCATATGTACAAATCAATATTTAAGTAGGCCATTAAAAGGATACATCATTAAACGGCTGTTGATGCTTGGTTTTGGGTTTAATAATTATAGCATTTGGTTATATTCTTTATGCTTTGTTAGGATGTGTGTGCCTTATATTTTATTTAAGGCAGGAACTGTATGGAGAGTTGGTTGTCTAGGACTCTTAGTTAACCTTCTGCAACTATAATGTTTTTGCTATCTTTGACTCTTAGTTCCTAATTATCTTCTCTTTTGCGGTTTATTCTCAGCTTAGGTACTGGAAAGGAGTCGGAGGAAACTAATTTACTTCAGCAGTTATCTGATGCTTGCTTGGTTGTTGATGCTTTAGAGCCATCTGTGAGGGAAGAATTAGTAAATAACTTTTGCAGCAGGGAACTTACTTCCTATGAGCAGATCTTTGAAGGAGCTGGTGTGTGTTCATGTTTGATGTTATTATTCTTAGCAGAGATGCTTTCAGTATGTAATGAAGACTTCACTTTTAACTGTCCTTTATTTTGAATTTAATCTTGTTTTCTCTTTTGTAGAACTAGCTAAGTTGGATAAAACTGAACGAAGATATGCATGGATAAAGCGTCGTATGAGAACAAATGAAGAAATCTGGAAAATCTTTCCTACTTCATGGCATGTTCCTTATCGGCTCTGTATTCAGTTCTGTAAAAAAACAAGGTACAATCTACTTCCCTTGGATATCATATTTTGTTGATAACTTCAATTCCTTTTCATATAGGGTGGAATTTTCGTAGTTTTTCTTTTACATAAAATGTAGCCATCAACATTTTAAAATACTGAAAAAGAACCTTTAACATTTGAAAACTGTCGTTCCTATTG
The DNA here is from genome assembly GCA_024362995.1 of Heteromeles arbutifolia. Taxonomy (NCBI): domain Eukaryota; kingdom Viridiplantae; phylum Streptophyta; class Magnoliopsida; order Rosales; family Rosaceae; genus Heteromeles; species Heteromeles arbutifolia. The sequence continues at coordinate 9,613,615 of JANCRC010000012.1, read as the reverse complement.
CCATCTTTATGATATTCAAGGTTTCAACATAGTGCTCCAAGAAAAAACCTGAACATTGTAGTGTTCTATGTGCTGGTGGTCACACGTGTAACTAAGTAGAAAGGGAGGGCGAGTAATGCCATCACACATAGCAGATAAAATACATGTTTCTTCCTTTTCTCCATTTACTTTTTGAGATTTTAGTTTCCTTAATCTTTTTTTAATTGGAGGAGAAGAAAAATATTTGAAGCAAAATTCCATAAAAGACACTTAACCTAGTTTACTTTTGAGGTTGACTTTTTATTCGTTTCCTTTTTCCATTTACTTGACCCTCGGGACTTAGTGGGTTCTAGTTAACTTCTGATTTTACCTGAGAAATTCAAAGAAACTTAAAAATTTAAAACTTTTTTGTTTTGTTCTTTTTTCAGAAAGCAGCTGGAAGATATACATAATAATCAGAAAGAAAAGCCTGATGTTGGGACATTATTGTTGGTAAGCCATATTTCCAATTTATTATGTTGGATTGCTTTTACATGTAGTTGAGGAGTGATATTTGGTGCTTTTTTTATTTGTCTTAGATTAGTTTGATTCTTGTCTATTCTTGTAGAAGCTGCACAAACAACCTAAGTTCAGACTTCAGAATAAACCCAATTTCAACCTTTTTGAGGCATTTGAATCGAATATCATTATGTCATCATGTCTTCTTGTACTATTTTAATCCACTTCCATTTTGGCTTTGCTATAAATGCAACCATCCGTCTCTTGTTGCACTCGGTTCTCTACAATTTGTTATTCAACTCCTTGTTCATATGATGTGACATCATTTGTTTTGCTTCATGAAAATAACTGGAAATAGGTCATTAAACAAGTGAGAGATCCTTTTTTTTTTTTTTTATAGAAACCATGGGAAAGATGTTGAACCAGTCAGCAGAGTACAAAACCTTAGTTTTGTTTTTCCTTAATAATATTAGGTACATCTGTTGAAACCTTTAAACAACCCATGAGCGATGTAGTGCATGCATATTTGATTTTTTTGGAGCCATATGGATCATGCATTGCTTGTCTCCTTGAGATCTTCCAGTCGCTATTCTGTACGGGTGCTCTCTTTAATGAATCAGTGAAGTTTATGCTAGGAAACAAAAACAATTGAAAGAGAAAACTGAACCAAACCCAATTATGGTTGTGATTGGATTGTCTTTGCAAGTTTGGTTACATCTGCCTGATCAAACTTAATATGGGAAACTATACTCATTTAGCATTTTCCTTACCTCAAGTGGCACATCTATATTTAGGCTTCTTGTAAGTGATATGCTATTGATAAATATAACAAAAAAATCTTCATTGTAGTTGACATTTTATATCCATTCTCATGGCCTTCAAAACTTTCTCATTTGTTGGTGGTTTTAATGTTTTGACTGCTGTCTATAGGCACTACAGCGAACTCTTGAATTTGAGGATGAATTGGCAGAGAAATTTGGTGGTGGTACTCGAGGCAGGGAGGTTGGAAATGAGATTGAAGAAATTGGTAGAGGGGAAAACGCTAGTCAAAGCGCTTCAGATATTAGAAAGAAGTATGAAAAAAAGCTTGCTGCACATCACGAAAGTAGCACAGAGGTATGCATGCTATGTATTGCTTAATAGGGTTGAAATTTTCACAATGTAAATTCCTTATACCATCAAGTTAATGAGCTTTCCTTCTGATTTTCATTTTCCAGGAAAAGGATAAAGAGTTATCTGCACCTGCAGCTGGGGTAAACTTTTTTCTACTATTATCCTTTCCTAATAAGTAACCCCTCAATATATATGAAATGAAATGAGCTATGAGTGTCTATAATTAGATTTTGACTTTTCTAGTATGCCATTCCTGATATTCTCTACATTACCTTTAGCATACCATAACAGTGAATCTTATATAGTGAGATTGCTTGAGTGTATCTTGAAAATAATTGTAAGCAATCCGTGTGAGATTTGTCGTATCCTGCTTAAAAATTTGGGTTTATTACTATGGTAAGATGACTAAGATATCGTCCGGTTTGCGGTTATAGTCTACTATTATGGTCCTCTTGTATTTTAGTGCTAAGTCTACCTTCTCATAGTTATAATTTCTGAGAATTACTTGTACTGTTTGATTTGGCAGTTCAACTTCCGTGGAATCATTTCATCTTGCTTTGAGCCTCACTTGAATGTTTACACAGAACTAGAAGAGAAGACACTGATGGAGAATTTGGAGAAACTTGTTCAGGTAGAATAGGTTTATTACTTCTTATAATATATGTGTAATAGTTTGCTCATGTTTTTACCTCTTTGATTTAAGTTTTGTTTTCATCTTTCCAATAGGAGGAAACATGGGACATTGAGGAGGGAAGTCAGAATAATGTTTTATCAAGTAGCATGCAGGTAAGCACTTAGATTTTCATTATTTTTCTACCGTCGCTTTAGAAGTTTAGTGTTGCAGTTAATGAGAATGACTTGAATAAGACTAAAAGCCTTTGATTTGGGGACAGCGCGTATTTTCACTGGCCTCAGTCACTCTTAGTTTTATTGATGTCATTCTTTAACTTATTTATGTGATATGAATGTTGAAATGTTATTCAATACTCAAATTGGTATATTCTTGATTTCTTGTAGATCCTTTATTGTTTCAAGAAAACTTTTTTTCTTCTGGACACTGAATTCTTAGAACTATGCCTTAGAATCTTATATGACTAAACTTACTTTAGGTCATGGTTATTTCTTTAATGATGTTAGATAATGTGACTTGGTTGCACTTTTTGGTCTTGCAGTTGTTTCTTATAATCAAGAGGAGCTTAAAGCGATGCAGTGCTTTGACAAAGAACCAGACATTATTTAATTTGTTCAAGGTACTTTCTTGAAGTTCCTCGCTTAATATTCTAATTGGTGTCGACATGCATAGTGCATACAATATTACATTCCATAAGCAACACTATTGTGGATGCGTAGTGATTATAGGCCATCATTTTTTGTTGCAAGACTATTTTACTTCAGCTGCCTTCAAACATTAGAAAAATGCATGTTTCTTCCTTGCGACTTAAGCAGTTCGAGTAATTAGATATTTTTTATTATCCAGAATATGATATGTGCCTCTTTCCAAGTTTAGGTTTTTCAAAGGATTCTCAAAGCATATGCGACAAAGCTTTTTGTAAGACTGCCTAAAGGTGGTACAGGGATTGTTGCAGCCGCAACTGGTATGGACGGACAGATAAAGGTATAAAGGGACCAGTTTTAAGCTTCATGATATATTAAAAAATTCTTGTTATTCTGAATAGATGCTGTTTTTCCTTTATGCTTAGCAGACATCAGACAGAGATGAAAGGGTGATTTGTTACATTGTCAACTCAGCTGAATACTGCCATAAGACAGTAAGTAGTTTTTTTGAGACATCAGCTACTCTGACTTTTGAGTGTTAGCTTGATTCCTATATGCGAGTGAAGCTATAATGCCTCGTCTCAACGTAAACTTACAGTTATGAGAAAGGGGTACTATGTCTGATGGGAACCTCTGGATAAATACGAACTAGACGATTCTTTTTGTCTGATATATTTTCTTATTTTTCGCATTACAAAAGGTAGAAGCTAACAAAGGCACTGGTTAATGTAATGATTTACATTAGTCTATGATTGTAAGGTGTCTGACACACGTACCTCCATAATAACTTGAGTGGAAAATGAATCAACTACTTATTGTATTCATCACTGACTGCATTAGTATGTTGCCATTATGTGTCATGTGAATCTTGTTATAAATTTTAACATTAGGTATAACATGTGTGTGCTCGTAATTATCATCAATACACGTGATTACCATGTACACTGAGTTTCTGATGGAAATTGTTGTCAGTATTAGTTGGTTTCTCAGGTTTCTATATAGTTAGTTGGCATGGCATGTTTTATTGCTGAAACCATTATGAGGTTTCATTATTTTATGATTAGCACTGAATCTTGTGTTCACATATTTATTTATAGACATACACAATGGTACAAGAAGGAAAACTACTATAAATTCTTGCTAATTTATGTTTAACTCTTTGCAGTCTGGTGAACTGGCTGAAAGTGTATCCAAAATAATTGATACTCAGTTTGCTGATGGGGTGGATATGTCGGAAGTGCAGGTATTGCCTATTTTATAAGTTCACCTAAGGCATTTTTTTTCCTGTTCATTTTCTACAAGAGTTATGCAATCGTGCAGGATGAATTTTCAGCCGTTATAACAAAAGCATTAGTAACCTTGGTGCATGGCTTAGAAACTAAGTTTGATGCTGAAATGGCTGCAATGACACGGGTTCCATGGGCTACGCTTGAAAGTGTTGGTGACCAATCAGAGTAAGCTACCATTAATCTAAGTTTTGCTCTTTTACATCCAACACACACTTTCTACTAGTGACCACATCCATCTTCTTGCAGGTATGTTAATGGCATAAATATGATCCTCGTTACTAGTATTCCTATCCTTGGAACACTTCTTTCACCGATTTACTTCCAATTTTTCTTGGACAAGGTAATATAAGGGGCAGACATGTTTCATGTTAACAATTTTTTTCCACAGATCTTGGTCTTGTTTTCCTAGGTTCATGAGTCGTTATTTATTCCTATTTTTTTACTTTTCTTCGTTTTATTGATATGACATGCTTTCTTCAACCATTTTAAAGTTGTGTGCCACCATCCTTCACTCAATTGTCTACTGTATACTTAACACTAAAGTCCTTTCTGAACATTTTGCTAATGTAGTTCTAATCTCTTCATCTGTGCAGCTTGCGTCATCCCTTGGTCCACGTTTCTTTACTAACATTTTCAAATGCAAGCAAATATCAGAAACTGGAGCGCAACAAGTAGGGACTGCATTCCTTATAATCGTTTCTTTTTCCTTTTAAACCTAATCTTGTTTAAATCAAGAAATGAGGACAAGTATATATAGTCACTTCTCAAATGAGATTTTAGGGATACATATACCACTTCCCTCGAGTCTTGAATTCGAAGTAGTTTGAATCTTACCTTGTGATAGAAATCAATCAATAAACTTCATCCTGAATTATTTCATATATATGTTTCTACTTAAGGATATCGTTCTTATGCATTTATCGAATGTATTTCTTTTTTCTCCAAGCATTTTTGTAGTTTATATCAGAAGTGAACATTGTGATTGATTGATGTGATTCTGAGATTAAAAAAAAATGCTTTGGATGTTATTGCAGATGCTACTGGATACTCAAGCTGTAAAGACAATTCTTTTGGAGATACCATCCCTTGGTCACCAAGTGAGTGAATTGTTGATATATGTTTATAGTTACAAGTGTGATCAGAACTATTAAAGTACAAGTAGCTCCTTCCTCGTTTACGGTATTAGGATCCTATTAGTGTCACTCCACCTAAAGTATACATTCCAGGGTTGAAAGCGTGAAAATCATTTCTTGATTCCTACTCATAAGTGCCCATGATAGTTTTCTCGTCATAATTGACTGGTTATTTTTCTTAGCACACAAATCAAACCTATTAACAGATAAACATATTTCTTCAAACAGACATCACGTGCTGCTAGCTATTCGAAATTTGTAAGCCGGGAGATGAGCAAAGCTGAAGCACTTCTGAAGGTAGGTATCAGTTTGTTGGTACTCTTTCTGGCAGCCTCTGGTTTTCTTTTCTGAATTAGGTTTATCTTGTCTTTGCATACAGGTCATACTGTCGCCAATTGATTCTGTTGCGGATACATATCGTGCATTACTACCAGAGGGAACGCCAATGGAGTTTCAGCGAATTTTGGAGCTCAAGGTAATCATCAAGTTATCCTGCCTTTTCGCATCCATTCATTTTTCACATGAGACATTGTTGCTCATTCCATTAATCAAATCAAAGTTCTTAAGAAACTAGAGGAGACCGACTTGCAAGCGGACATTGCATTTTAGCGCATTTCTGTTCTTCAAACTATTTTGAACAACGAAAGAAATCTGCGGATTTAAACCACTTCATGAATTAATCCAAAAGAGTTACGAGTTGGATGACGCGATTAATTCGATGCATGTTTCACTGAATATGAGTATGAATGTGCAGGGTCTTAAGAAAGCAGATCAGCAAAGTATACTAGATGACTTTAACAAGCACGGCCCGGGAATCACACAACCTTCTCTCCCACCACCGGCTGCACCACCAATCCCACTCCCAACTGCTCCCGCAGCTGCTCTGATACCAAATCCTGCTTCAGCCGGACTTATCGCATCCAGAGACGATGTGCTAACCAGAGCAGCTGCACTCGGGCGAGGTGCAGCCACAACAGGGTTCAAGAGGTTCCTGGCTTTAACCGAAGCTGCAAAAGATCGAAAAGACGGGCCTTTCAGGAAGCTCTTCAACGCATGACAACATTTTACACCATACAAATGTAAATCATACCCTGGTTCTTGGTTTCTTTATTTATTTATTTTTGTTTTGCTGAATCTCATGCATCGCTTTCGGACGGATTTTTCATAGGACAAAATATTGTATTAAATCTGGCGTACAGTAGAAATTAGATTACTGCCATTTACTTTTCGCTATTTTTGGCTTTGGCGTACGTACACCGAATCCCAATCAATTTGAGAATAATTTGTAACTTGAATACATGGTGTTTATTTTATCATTATAAACCTCGAATTAGTGTCGCTTAATTCTCTTTTGATTTCTTTAAACCGAAGGCCAAAAATGAATAGGGCTGCATAGCGGAAAGTTAAAAAGGTGTTAAAATCACATGCCCTAAATGACTTTAACTAGATGTTCCCAAACAAAATGCGACAATGCGCATTAACATGCATAATAGAAAATTTTAAAGAAAACTAACGAAAAGTTTAAAAAAACTTTAATTTTAATGAAAAATGACAAATAAAAATGTAGTGTATAGTTTCAGAGAAAGGTAAAAATATGATTTTTCGTTAAAAATGAAAAGTACAGAGAATGTTTAGTTAAAACTCCCAAAATTTTATTGAAATGCAGTTTTTACTTTGTTGGAAGAGAATCTAAGTCAAATCATAATAGCCTGAAAAACGGACATTAATTTGCAATCGATCGGTAAGGACTGTTTAAAAAGCTAAACTAAGCTACCGACGACGACTCCGAGGGTTTAAAATTTAAAGAACGGGTGCTGTAAGAGAGAGATTTGAAATGCTCGTACCACAAAGGGCCTGGAATTAATAAAATCGCCCCTTGTCAAGTTGGAAATGGTCTGTTAGCTTCAAATCTAACCTCAAGGATTAACACGACCTCAAATAAACGACGTAAAATCGAAACATGGACACAATAACACTAAAAGGATGAATTAATTTAGGAGCCCTCCTCTCCTTATCCGAATAAGATGACTTTCGTTTCATAATCTAATTTATAAACTTAATATAAACAGAAGAAAAAAACACCTAAAGACGCTTCCTCAGAGTCAGAGGTGCATAAGCCGGCCTGCACCACTTCGCTACACGCCCCCTCTAACTTCGGTTCATGAAAGCAAATATTTGTTCTTGATAATTCTCTCCTCCTGGGTTCCGTATCTTCTTAACTGACATTGCAAGACAGACATGTCGGTGAATCATCAGCGCTGTTCACCCAAGAGCAGAGGAATATGTCAATTAAAAGAAACCAACCTGAGCCAGTAAATGTATGGGATGTCAAAGATCAACCATAAAGAGGAAATAAATAAACAGACTTGCCAATGAATAAAATCCGGAGGGTCTGCTATTGTTTTGATCATCATCAAAACCTGTCATTCCCAAAGCTCCCAAAACGGCTAGAGTTATTGTCAAGTCCACCCTGGCGATCCGAACCAAAGTTCCTAGAACCACCAGAGCGATCAGAGCTACCAAACACTCCGAAACCACTTGATCGGTCAGAACTACCAAAACCACTTGAGCGGTCAGAACTACCGAAACCACTTGAACGACCAAAACCTGAATTACCAAAGTTTCCTCCGCGGTTTGAACTAGATCCGGAAAACCCACTTCCAGATTGAGAATCACCAAAGGCACCATAACGACCAGGACGAGGCCCACTAGATCTACCCATCTGACCAGAAGAATCACCATAGCTATTGGAACGACCAAACCCACCAAGACGGCCAAAACCTGGTCCCAAAGGAGCACCAAATCGACTACCCTTCGTGCCAGATCGATCTCTACCCATGTCGGGCATCATGTCTATACTTTTGCTGTCAACAGCAATCCGGGGGAGCTGATGATCACAAAGTAATCAGATAATCAGTCTAGGGTGCAACATACTCAAAAGCAGACATTTTCTCCAAGAAATATATAAATTGCAATTTGTCAGGTATCCAAGCATGCAAAATGATGCGAAGCTCCCCATACAATACCATAGAGGACTATGTCAGACCTCTGGTAAGCTTCGACTCAAACTAAGAAGTAAATCAGATAGGCAGAGAGCATGCACATGAATCCAGACCCCACATAAACATTTTAGAGGAAACACAGATCCTTAATGGGAATGCCTATTTGTTTCTGTCAAATGAGTATCATTCATTTAGAGACTTTAACAGGAAAGTGCACTGCACTGCACACCATCCTGAGCGTATAAACTGTCAAGCTACTTTCGGCATATAACCTATTAATTAATTTACCCCAAAACACATGATAATCAACTTCAGAGTTGTGTTAATCTCAGTGCATTGAACTAAGAGCAGCGTCCACCCAAAGAAAACCCTGTAACCCGAAGATGCAAATGTAAAAGAACTATATCTTTACCTCGGTAAATTTGCATCCTACTTCTTGCTCAATAGTCCTAACAGCGCTGGATTCAGCCTGTGTGTAAACAAGAATAGCACTTCCTTTCTTCCCAGCACGACCTGTTCGGCCAGACCGGTGAACAAATATTTCTGGATTATTTGGCAGCTCATAATGTATCACCTAAGACCAAGAAAGCGAAGAAAGTCAATAGACCAAGAAAGCGAAGAAAGTCAATCCAACTCCTTTTCCTTAATTTGAATCCAAAACATTATCAGTGCCAAATGCAGTGAAAAACCATACATGGGCCTAACTTGAGAATTTAAAATCTTTAATTCAGTCATGAAAGCTAACGAAAGGGAAGGGAAAGAGAACATGTTGTAATAACTGCTTGATTAGAGAATAATGTAGTATTAAATTGTCTAGTGATTATCAACTAGGGCATAAACAAAGACATAGATAAATGAAACAAAATCAAAAGTAAATGGTGAAATAAATCTCACCAGATCAACATTGGGTACATCAAGCCCACGAGCAGCAACGTCAGTGGCAACTAAAATATTAAAATTCCCATTTCGAAAACCAGCAAGGGTCCTTTCCCTCTGGCTTTGTGAAATATCCCCATGCAAAGCCTCACATCTAAAGCTTCTTGACATGGCATATGCCAATCGATCAGCATCACGCTTTGTCTGAGTGAAAACAATAGCCTTTCCTCCTTTTGCATGTTCCTAACAAACACACATACTTGATGGTGAGGAAGGACCAGATGTTGGAAAAGGTAAGAGCTGAAAAGGTTAAGATTACTTACTGTTACAAGTGGTCCGATAATTGATGCTCTTCCATATGAGTCCGATACAATCGAGTATAGAGAAATTCCATCTGCCAATTTCTGATCAGAATCCCCAACCTAAAGCACATGCCAGCTCTCAATTAGCAAATATGATCAGATGAATATGTCGATCCCATAAGCCATCTTTAGACTAGTAGTTTTTATGTTACCAAAAAAAAATCACTAGAAAACTTATTGTCGCTACTGTAATTTGAATTTTTTTTTAGAAACCTAATTCTTCCGTCTTTGCAAACTTTCACTAAATATTCAGACACAAATGGACAAGACACGTTGCGCATTCAAGTTAACCAAAAGTATCCTTGTCAGTCATAGAAACCATCGGGTCATATTCATTAAGCACCACAACAATTTTGAAATGAAGAGAAAACCTTCTGTTTTAAGGTGGTTGTACTCGGTTTAGCATGCCACTCTTATGATCTGATCCTACAAATAGCTACACAAGGTCGACGAAGAACAGACTAAAAAAAACATACTTACTAGATCAATAACGGCTGGATCTTTTAGATAATTCTGAGTAAGCTTTCTAATCCAATTGGGCATTGTTGCAGAAAACAACAACGTCTGACGTTTCTTCGGTACCCTCTCTAAGATTGTCTCTACAGCCTCCTGGAATCCCACCTGGAGCATCTGATCAGCTTCATCAAGAACAACAAACTGAACTTCCCCTAAATTCAGGGCTCCCCTATTGATAAGATCAATTACACGACCAGGCGTGCCAACAGCCACATCAACTCCATAGTCAAGCGCTCTCATTTGACTTGAAATGGGGGTACCACCATAGACACAGATTGTCTCCAAACCAGGTGCTGCATCATGGAATTCCTTCTCAACTTGCTTTGCAAGTTCTCTTGTCGGGGCCAAAACCAAAGCCAAAGGATTCTTTCCACGCCTAATATAATCAAACATAAATCAAATCCATACTCCAAAAACCAAAAGGAAAATGCTGCAAAGAAGAAATCTGATAATCATACCGAAAACCCCTACCGAGCACATTAACAATCTAACTAATGATTTTGATATGAGAAACAAACCCCTTTATGGCATTGTGTTCAAAGATTTTATCCAAAATGGGTATCCCAAACGCAAGAGTTTTCCCTGTTCCTGTTCGAGCGCGACCAATCATATCCCGCCCTTGCATCGCAGGTTCCAACACAGCCCTCTGTAGACAAAATTCCCAAACAATGAATTAATACATAGTCCATACACAAATCAACCAACAAAAAAACTAAAAAAAATCATATTTTTCAATCATTTTCTCATCAACCAAACAGAGCACAACAAATTTGGGAAATGATTAATCACCTGTATGGGGAACAGCTTGCTGATACCCTTATTGGCCAAAGCTGACACGATCTCCTTAGCAATCCCTAGCTTCGCGATCTCGAGTCCTTCATCGTCGCCGCTCCTTCCACTCGACTCGTCGGAGGAGTACTCAACGGCGAGCTGCGCGCCCAGAGCCGTCGACGCTTGAAAGCTCAACGCCCCAGATTTCGCGTGCAAGTCCCTTACTTGATACCCGTACGAAGAACCCAACTTCGTCCTCGTTGCCGAGACGGTGTATAACCTAGCCTCGCCGGCGACGGCACCATTTGCGGGAAGTACGAGCTCGGGGGCCGATGCGCCGAGAAATGAATGGTGGTTGATCAGGAGGGTTTCGATGGCGGCAAAGGTCCGCGCTGTGGCTATAGTAGGCGTACGGCGCAGGATGGTGGTCATCATTTTTATGTAATTTGAAGGGGTTTAGGGTTTCGGAGGGGAGAGAGAGAGAGAAAGAGAGAGAGGGGAGAGAGAGAGAGAGAGAGAGAGAGAGAGAGAAACCCTAAGATTTGGGGTTTAGGGTTTAAGGGTTTAAGTGAGAGAGGCGAGGAAGTGTGTGAATGAGAAAAACCTGTGGAGCGAAGCGAAGGGGTTTATGGAAACGAAATGAAAGGCAGATTTACGGGTTGGGATCCTCTGCGGTCGACCTTCGGACCCACGTTTTACATTTTCCTAATTTGGGGCTTGAATCTGGGCTAGCTTTACCTCATTGGAGTCCAATTTAGGTTATAACTGAATTTCGAGGCCCATGTCAATTTGTTGCTTGTTGACCTCTATTTTGGGCCTTTGGGCCCATTGTGACCCAATTGATTAATTGAGTCTTAGGGGTTGAAGACGGCTGTACGACCTTATGTGGAGTCTGGTTCGTCTAATCATATAATTAACCACATGACCAAAATATGCATTACCTCCATCTCATTTTACATACACACATGGAATGGCTCAATGTTCCTTCGATGTTATGTTATCGCTGAGCATGGTTGTCATTTGAAGCAAGATGTTTGACAAAATGTCAAAAAGAGACTTAACCAGTGTAATCTGCAAAGTGCCAAATATTTGACCAAAAAAAAAATTGTGGGGAGCCAAATACAATTGTGTAAAGTGGAAGCAGTGTTTAGGCTTCATCTTACTTCTGAATAAATTTTTTTATGGATTCACAATTGTAACTTATATGTTTATCCTCATATGATTAGAAACATGATACAAAAAACATAACACAATTGTATATAATATATGATAACGAAGTTATTCTCTACATACATGTACTCTACTATTTACCTAACCGAGCACATTGCAACTTTTAGTGCTTGCAGCCTTGACAACTCTACAAATTAAGGATAGTATCAATTCAAATACAACTATTTTTAAACTGTTTTTAAAATGATTAAAAGTGATTTTTTGAAAATAGTTTTGAAACTAATTTTTTGTAAAAAAAATGCAAGTGAATTTTAAAAAAGCACGTGTTTTTTGTAAGAAGCACATAACTGATGCTTTTTGCATGAAGCACTTTAAGTGCTTTTGAAAAATCTAAAAATATTTTATCAAAAAGCGTTTTCAATCATTTTAAAAATACCTCCAAACGAGCCCATAATATAAATTAAAATGGGATGTGTTATCCATATACCTCTTGTTAATTTCCATCATTTGATCTTTGTCCATTTGTCTGATCCGACAGCTGAAAATTAAAAAGTGTGTGAGAAGTAAAAATCGATACGAGGATATCACACCCTATTCAAATAAGGGAACTTTAACAAAAAGCTCCCGGTACTATTCACTTTAACGAAAAATCATATCTTAACACTAAAAAGTCAATTCTGGTACTATTCACTTTACCCTTTATTTTGTCCTTATCGTTAAAACTTAAAGTTTTCAAACCATTTTCATTAGTTTTCTTTTAAATAAACCAATACCAAGTTTGTGAAATCAGATATCGGATGAGAAATTTGCAATATCTCTTATCTAAGTAATGGCGCCACGTGTACAAACTTTGTTGGGCAGTGAGATCCCAACGTAATCTGAAACCCGGGTCCAGCACCAATATCCACCGGCATCTCAACGCCACATTGCTCACAAATCTTGGTTCCCCCTTGGCCCACACCAATTCCGTATCTTCCTTATTACATGGACGAAGTTGTGGCGTTTGAGAGACTGGGTAAAAATATTGAGTGGCAGAAGAAAAGAAGAGAGAGAGAGAGAGGTAGAGAGAGAAAATGGCAGCTCAAGCTCTGGTTTCATCATCTTCTCTAACGGCCTCAAAGGAGGTTGCCAGATAGATATTTGGAGGAGCAAAGGCCGTCCAATCTCCATTTGGGTCTAGAAAATCTGCTTCCTTTGTCGTAAGGGCGGCCTCTACTCCTCCCGTTAAGGTACATGAATGTGATTTTTTGGTGCGGTTGTAATACCGTCACGTGGTGTTATGATTTGATTTCGGTTAGTGTAACGGAACTGACGTTCTTTGTTTATGATTTTTGTGGTTTGTTTGATTTGGTTTCAGCAAGGAGCGGACAGACAGTTGTGGTTTGCTTCCAAGCAGAGCCTTTCTTACTTGGATGGCAGGTAACGATTTGTGATTGTTCTTTTCAGTGTGATTGCAATACGGTTATCTAGCGTTACTTACATTGGCGGAACTAGGTTTTAAATTTGGCTCGGATGAGATGTACAAGATGGATTAGGAATGACAATCAAATTGTGTTTGTTTTTCGCACGTCACGTCTTGAGTTTGATTCTTAGTGACAGTGAATCACACAAAGGTTATAAAGGCTAAAATGTAGTTTTTTTGGTCCCAGAGTGGACTGCCGTGATGAAATTCCCTTTGTTTTAAAACAAGAAAAGAAAATTGTGTTTGTCTTTCATTGTTTGACCTTGTCACATAATAAAAGAGATTAATTTGGAAATGGTTAAATTTGACTTGCAGCCTTCCCGGCGACTATGGATTCGACCCATTGGGCCTCTCACACCCAGAAGGCACAGGTGGGTTCATCGAGCCCAGATGGCTAGCCTACGGTGAAGTCATCAATGGACGTTACGCCATGCTTGGTGCAGTGGGTGCAATTGCCCCAGAAATCTTGGGCAAGCTCGGCCTAATCCTGGCTGAGACTGCTCTGCCCTGGTTTCAAACAGGGGTCATCCCACCAGCCGGGACCTACAACTACTGGGCCGACCCTTACACGCTCTTTGTCTTTGAACTTGCCCTAATGGGGTTCGCCGAGCACCGAAGGTTCCAGGACTGGTACAACCCCGGGTCCATGGGCAAGCAATACTTCTTGGGGTTGGAGAAGTACTTGGGTGGGTCTGGGAACCCGGCTTACCCTGGTGGACCCTTGTTCAACCCACTAGGGTTTGGGAAAGATGAGAAGTCGATGAACGAGTTGAAGCTCAAGGAAGTGAAGAATGGGAGGCTTGCCATGCTGGCAATATTGGGTTATTTTATTTAGGGTCTTCTGACTGGTGTGGGGCCCTTCCAGAACCTTCTGGATCACTTGGCTGACCCGGTCAACAACAACATCTTGACCAGCCTCAAGTTCCATTAAGTAACGTTTGTATAATTAATATAATTTGGCCTTTGTTTGTTGTTTGTTATGGTTTTATGTGACTCTGTGTAAGAAATGACATGTTAAAAGAGCTATATTAGAACCTTAATTGATGTTACTAGACTTCATAGTTGACGTGTGGTGCATACATGCATTTGTCCTTAGTTAAATTCGTTGTTTCACCTGTTATGGTATAGATGATTGATGAATTTACATTTTGCAAAGAGAAATGTTAAGGAAATTCTTTCAAAATTGGGATTCTCGATGAACTCTCTGACATCTCATATTTTTACACAATATTTTACATTGTTAGCACGATAATTAATGTTAAACTATGACACAAAATCTAAAAAGAGTCACACTTTAAAGAGTTTTCTTAGAATTTTTCTTTTACAAAACATAATTAATAAATAAAGCACGTGCTACAAATATGAATCGCCTTGAGTTTCATAAAAAAATTCCTCATGTACAAAGATATTTAATGTATGTAACTAATAGATATTTTTTGTAGTAAGTTTGAGAACTTTGTTTCATTTAAAACGTTTATTCAAACTTTCGTTGCTTATTCATAATGGAATTTACTAACAAATAATTTTGTAATTATAAAGTAACCAAAACTGCTACCGGATAGCACAAACCCACTACTACAAGGTTAAGA
The DNA here is from genome assembly GCA_024362995.1 of Heteromeles arbutifolia. Taxonomy (NCBI): domain Eukaryota; kingdom Viridiplantae; phylum Streptophyta; class Magnoliopsida; order Rosales; family Rosaceae; genus Heteromeles; species Heteromeles arbutifolia. The sequence continues at coordinate 9,598,580 of JANCRC010000012.1, read as the reverse complement.
GCCTTGCTATCTACAATTGAGCTTGAAGAACAACTTAAGCGGAACGGATTCATCGCCACCGTGATGTCTTGTTCTAATAAAAATTAATTGTATGTGTTAATTTTTTAACATATGACATTTGTGGATGCAAATTTCTTCCTTCTTGTTCTTGGACAAAATTTGCACCTACAAAACAAATAACACCTTAGGTCAAGGCCAAGAGCCTCACGAGCCCATGATGAATTTGGGGGGGGGGGGGCTTAGCCGAAGAACCTCCGATGCCAAAGTTAGAATTTTGAGAGGAAAGCGTTTGGAGAATTTGGAGAATTTTGCAAGAGTGTTGAACTTCCGTTTTTAGAGAAAATGAGGTAGAATATATAGGGCATGGCCGGTCCCCTTTGGAAAGAGGGTGGCCGGCCCTTTGTGGTGTTTTTGAGTGTATTTTGTAGTTAATTGGTAGTTTAATTAGCCATTAATAGATTAATTAGGTAATAAATATATTAATTAGCTAATTAACATAATTTAAAAGGAATATTTTGGGGGTTACTTTGTGGAGATGATTTGATGAGGATGGATGAAATAGGTTTTGAATTATTACCTATTTTGGGCACTTTTGACTTGGTTGAAGATTGATTGTCCACTGCTCGCGTGTAGAAATCCCGATAAGCCTCGAGGGTAATTTTGTCTTTTTAACCCAAAAATCCACGTGTCGCCTTATGATTATTTTTGGCTCCACAACATTGTATTATTGGAAAAGATGTCGTGTAACGATAAATTCGTTTTATATAAGTCATTTTTATAAGCTAAACGCGAGCTTGTTTTTCATGAAACCGGTCGAGATAAAGACAAAAACACAGTTGGTATCGTGAGTTAGCTAAAGATAGTATTAGAAAGGACATAAGGGTCGTATGTGACACATCTTCGCTTGAAGCTTAAGTTTCTAACCTTTACTTCCACATATGTTTCGGATGTAGAAAAAAGTAGATCCATGTTTACACATTCCTACCAAATACAGTGATTGCAACGTATTGACAATTTTGCTATATAATCACACCATAATGATAAAGGTTGAAGTTTTACAACCACAAACCTTGATGAGGATTTTACTTACAAAATTGCTAACCAATAAAACAAATAATAATGATGATAACAATGCAGTTTCGTTACCATAAAGCATAATAATGATCAAACAGAAAAGTTACGCATCCATTTGCTATTTTAATCTCAATTGTTCCCATTTCTTGGTTGAAAAAATAATTCACATACGCATATAAGGTTTTAATCTTGAATAGAGAATGTCGTTACTTATAATCAGTGCTTAATATTTTTGGTAAAATGTCAATAACTAATTATAAGTAAGAGAGATTTTCAAAGAGATATATGTCAAAATCCAAACATCAAATTTCAATTTGAAATAACATATTGAGAAGTTTTGTTGTTTAAGTGATATGTCAAATCTAATTATGATCTAGGGCAATTAGCAAGAATGATCACTTTTTAACATTTGATTACAGAAATGATCAGTTTTTAATAATGACGACATATTAATCATCTAACGACCACACAATAATGATGTGGCGACAATTGATTTCTGCAACCAAATCCAAATATCAAAAAATGTTCTTTCATGCTAATGTCCTATGATCTATTTGTGATTTCACAAGATGATTTACTATTTGCCCGTCCACATATGCCCTCAACTAACCTAACCTGAGGGCTTACCACGAACTTAATTTGATGTCAACATGAAAATAAATTACTCACCAACTTTACTAATTCATCATGTAATTAATCACTTTAATGCACTACTCAGTTGCAAACACACGCGACCAGACTCGGCAAATACGATTTATTTGTGCATATTTCCAAAAATCAGTTTTATTTGTAACTTTGGAGGAAGTAAAAACAAATGAAAACCGCCCATCCAATCCAAGATCCAATCTAACTTTGCTTCAACAGTGGGCTGGGGCCCAATATAACCATATGAATGAGTGCGCAGAGAACATATTCCCCAGCTCCATTCGCAACATTTTTTAACAAAGCAGTTAGTTCCCTCATCCCCTCTGAGCTTGTTCGCGATAATGTCAGCAGCATAATATTAAGCAAAAGGGGACGCCGGGATTCTGCTTCGCTCTCGCGCACCACGGCCGCTCAGCATCCGTGTCGGTTCCAGATCTGTCACGGTTCGTTCTCAATTTCTCAAATTTTTCATGGATCTGTTGCATTTCCGTAACGCATGATTTGATTTTTATTGTAATTTTAAATTTTTGGATCTGGGTATGCGTTTTTTTATTATATTATTGGTTGTTAGATCTGATTGAGTGAGAATTTGAATGTTTATGCTCTGTTAATTAGCGGATCTGATGCGGTTTGAGTGTAGAAATCGAACAATTAACAAGTACTTGATCGAATTTGTTAACCCAAATGTTTAATTTTGTGTTTTTAGCTTAAATTTGTAGTCTTTGTGTTCTTTTGGCTGATATTAGTATTCTTTTTGTTTGATATTTGTGTAGATTAATCGGTGAATGTATCTGTAAGAGCTAGCTTAGATCCACTGCTCACTCCAATTTGTGGTGAGTGTTGTTTTTTTTTTCCGGTTCTGATGGCGATATTGAATCCGGGAATGGCCTCAATCAAATGGGCTCTGCTTGTTTTGGTTGTTTTTGTGCACACCTGTAATGGGTTTTATCTCCCCGGAAGCTACATGCATACATATGCTAAAGGGCAAGAAATCACTACAAAAGTTAACTCCTTGACTTCTATAGAGACTGAGCTACCCTTCAGCTACTACAGTCTCCCTTATTGCAAACCCCCTGAAGGCATCAAGAAAAGTGCTGAGAATCTCGGGGAACTTCTTATGGGAGATGAGATCAAGAACTCTGCGTACCGCTTTAATATGAACGTGAATGAGACTCGTTACCTGTGTACCACAGATCCTTTGACCAAGCACGACGTAAAGCTGCTGAAACAGAGAACCCGCGATCTGTATCAGGTCAATATGATCCTTGATAATTTGCCCGCGATGAGATATGCTCATCAAAATGGGGTTAAGATTCAGTGGACTGGGTTTCCTGTTGGGTACACATCACCCAACAGTAAAGAAGATTATATCATCAATCACCTCAAGTTCAGGGTTATGATTCACGAGTATGAAGGGAGTGGTGTGCAGATAATCGGGACTGGGGAAGAAGGCATGGGTGTCATTTCGGAAGCTGATAAGAAGAAGGCATCTGGGTTTGAGATTGTTGGCTTTGAGGTTTACCCTTGTAGCATTAAATACGACCCAGAGGCCATGAAGAAAAAAGCTATGTATGAAAATATCAAACCTGTAAGTTGCCCTGCAGAGCTCGAAAAGGCTCAAATAATAAGGCAGCAAGAGAAAGTATCATTTACTTATGAGGCTGAGTTTGTGAAAAGTGATACAAGATGGCCATCAAGGTGGGATGCTTATCTGAAGATGGAGGGTGCTCGTGTGCACTGGTTCTCTATCCTGAATTCATTAATGGTGATCTTTTTCCTAGCTGGTATAGTTTTTGTCATATTCCTAAGGACGGTGAGGAGGGATTTAACAAGATACGAAGAACTCGACAAAGAATCTCAAGCTCAGATGAATGAGGAGCTCTCTGGGTGGAAGCTTGTTGTGGGAGATGTGTTCAGAGAACCAGATTCTCCAAAGCTTCTTTGCATGATGGTTGGGGATGGAGTTCAGATTACTGGGATGGCAGTTGTCACTATCATCTTTGCAGCATTTGGTTTCATGTCACCAGCTTCACGAGGAATGCTACTGACAGGAATGATAATTCTATATCTCTTCCTTGGGATTATTGCTGGTTATGTTGCTGTCCGTATGTGGAGAACCATAAGGGGAACTATTGAAGGGTGGAGATCGGTTTCCTGGTTTGTGGCATGTTTCTTTCCTGGAATCGTCTTTGTTATTCTTACAATACTGAATTTCATTCTATGGGGCAGCAAGAGTACTGGTGCTCTTCCCATTTCTTTGTATTTTATACTCATCTCCCTCTGGTTCTGCATTTCCGTGCCTCTCACCCTTCTCGGAGGATTCTTAGGCACACGAGCTGAGCCAATTTCATATCCCGTGAGAACCAACCAGATTCCGAGGGAGATTCCTGCGCGCAAATATCCATCATGGCTTCTTGTTCTTGGTGCTGGGACACTTCCGTTTGGAACCCTTTTCATTGAACTCTTTTTCATCCTTTCTAGCATCTGGCTTGGAAGATTTTATTATGTCTTCGGTTTCCTTTTTATAGTGCTTATGTTGTTGGTTATCGTTTGTGCTGAAGTTTCAGTAGTTCTCACATACATGCATCTTTGTGTGGAGGATTGGAGGTGGTGGTGGAAGGCTTTCTTTGCCTCAGGTTCAGTTTCCTTTTACGTGTTCCTGTACTCCATCAATTACCTGGTATTTGACCTGCAGAGTTTGAGCGGGCCTGTGTCGGCTATCCTTTACCTCGGTTATTCATTGATCATGGCAACTGCAATCATGTTGTCAACTGGCACCATTGGCTTTCTCATGTCGTTCTACTTTGTTCATTACCTCTTCTCATCCGTAAAGATCGACTAGAAAAGTGTTGGCTGGCAGTGTATTCAAACAGTTGGGAAATGTGAGGCTGCTATATGTAGGAGGAAGAAGTACTTTTGTTAAATCATTTTAGCCTTTACACTTGGTTGCATCCGAAAGCTGATGGTGTTGCGGTATCTTAAGCGGCTCTCCGATGAAAGTGCATGAAGACCTTTGTTTTCTGCGTGCTGTCCTCGTTTGCGACGTCACCAGCGGCAGTTCTCCGTTTACCCCTCTATCCCATTTTGTTTTACTGCTTCACTAGTGTTCTGCTTTTCTAGTGTTCTGCTTTTACTTTATATCATATTGTGTTAGAAATTGTAATCCTCGTATTCTCTTCTATTTCGTATTTGAAAGGAAAGGTATATTGGATAATTCTTTTAATTCTCAACAGATTGATTTTTTGCTGGTAAGTTGATTTATGGGATTCAGTTCAGTTAAACTGTTAACTTTGTTTAAGTTGAGAGCTTAGGAGCGTTTGATAATCATTTATTTTTAGTTTTCTGAAAATTGAAGAAGGAAAACTAGAAAGCTGCTTTTTCGAGTTTTCAAAATTTGACTTGGTTTTGGTTTGAAAACGGAGAACGATTACCTGAACGTGTTTCAGTTTTTAGTTTTCTCAAAAACTGAATTGGTTATCACATGGACGCTTAATTACTCAAAATTCTTACTGTTGTACTGTTCATTGGTAAGTGAAACTTGCCAAATCAGCAAACATAAGCTGTCAAAATTTTACACCAAAAGGCAACAGGTAAATCGTAACTTATGAAACTCCACAAGGAAACAACACAAAGGTGATTTTGTTCCTTCATCCAGAGTGCCATATCACTCCATATCTGGATCCGGGTTGATCAGGTAAGCTTCTGCAGGGTCATTGTCCAAGCTCTCCTCCGTTTTCTCGTCATCTTCGGCACGAGTATGGAAATCTTCGACAGATGAATTCTCCGAATGCCTGTGAGAGGTCGGGTGGCCTTCAAGACTAGGCTGCATACCGGTTCCCTCAGTCATCTGATATGCAGGGTATAGTTCCAAATTTCCTACACCTGCAATGCCGTGAAGTATGGCTGCGGCTGTTGCAGCACCAATAAACTGATCACCAAGCTTCTTACATGCATTCTCCATCGCGAAATTCATGAATCTCCGCTCAGCATCCTGACGGATATGCAATCGCCTCCCAGCCTGCAAAGTTGTGGTGTATCATGATTAGAGAAGTAGGTTTACATTTATCAACTTAAGTTCCCAAATTAGTTTCCGAACTCGAAAACTTGCCTCAACTTGCATACTAACTCTTTCTTCATCTAGAGCCTCCTTTACTAGTTTATAAGAGTGCCTATACATGGAGCCACAACCCAAAACATAAAACATCACAGCATTTACAAGATAATGCACTTGAAAACGCGACCTTTGTAATGGTAATTTCCGAAGAGGGTAATGATTTTCCGCACTCTCATTTTCTATTTCCACACTCATCTTCTTGTTTCTACCTTTCGGATTGGATAATCAAAGGAGAATCAAGTGACAGAAATGCATAAGCTAAAACTGAGAGTGCGAAAACAACTACCTTTCGGAATAAGTTAAGTACATTCATATAGAAGATTGAGGAGCAGAGCAAATCATACTTTTTCCGGGATCGCTTGGGCGAGGGCGAGGAAGTACTACCAGTGCTTCGGCCTTCTTCCGAGTCCTGTGAAACTGAGGGTCTCTTTTATTTAGTGGCAGTGAAAATCTAAATGTAGCAACTCAAACATGAAACTTCTTTCACAACTCGCAAGTTAATTTCATCACTATATCAACTGTTTAGTAAAGGACATTGTTACTGGTATATTTTTACTGCAGCAAGTTTTTGCAAAAGAACATACAGGTTTGAGTCCCCTCCCTCCATTCCTTCACCGCGTGCCTTCCAAGTCTGTATTTCTGCAAAAATGATTACCACGTCAATAACTTTGAGCGAAATTTGAAAAGTTATATAGTACTATTAGCACTTAACAATAGAACTCCGGTAAATATACGCAAACAAAACTGGTTACAAACTTTTACATACGAGGGACACTAACAAAACTGTTTCAGTGCAAACTGAAGCGTAAGACGAACATGCAATGAGGCCAAGGGCGAAAGCGCAATGAGGCCTTCCTAATTCAGAACCTTAATGTATTTTTTTTTTTTAATAAACTAGTGAAAACTTTTCATGTTAATCTACCACTAAAACACTATAAATTTGAGCCCCATATTTAGGAGAAATTTGTGGGTTTTCTTTCTCAATTTACATGTAATATTGTGTTTTTTTTCTTTCTCACAAATAATAGCATTTGTGGGTCAAATTGTTAGTTGGTAGTTGAAGGGGATCCCCGGGGGTGGGGGGAATGACCTTGCACTAGGGTGCGTAGGCATGATTGCTATCCGCTAGTCCTGTAAAGCTCCATTTGCTTACATATGTCTTATGGCACGTTTACGTACCCGTAATCGGAATCAATTTACGGAATTGGATTCCGATTACGAGATACACCTTTGTTTACGTAATCTTGGGGAATCAAAATACATGTGGGGTCCACACGCATTAAGGAATCCAACTCCTAATTTTGGAGGAATTGGACTCCCTACATGAGGGAGGTATTTCAATTCCTTGAGACTTGAGGAATCCGGAATAGATTTTTTCTACCAATTATGCCCTCACTTGTTTCTTATTATCCCAATATTACCCTTCATTTGACATTCATTATGCCATTTTTTAATAAATAAATAAAACCTATTTATATATTTTATATAGATGAATTTAATTATATAAATTTAATTAAGAGTTTAATTTAATTAATTAGTATGAAAATAATTTATTTATGTAAGGGCAATTTAATAATCAACCTAGTTTTCATTCCGATTGAAGTGAATTAGTAAACAACTTATATGGACTCAATATCATTACTGCAATCTTTTAATAAATAAATAAAACCTATTTATATATTTTTATATAAATGAATTTTATTATATAAATTTAATTAAGAATTTAATTAAATTAATTAGTATGAAAATAATTTATTCATGTAAGGGCAATATAGTAATCAACCTAGTTTTCATTCCGATTGAAGTGAATTAGTAAACAACTTATATGGACTCAACATCATTTCTACTCCGATTCCAGACAGTTTTAGTAAACAACTTCAACAGGAATCTGATTCTGATTCCACCTCATTTCAATTCCTCCTCAATCCAATTCCTCCTCAATTCAATTCCTTTCAATTTGATTACGGATTAGTAAACGCGCCCTTAGTTTAGTTGTCATCTAATTCTATTTTTTATTAAGAATTTGTAACCGGTTATGTATGTGAATATTTTTCGAGAATTTTTCCTCAACCATAAATGAGTCATGCATGGATGAAACAGACCTGGAGGTGGCTCTTTAAGTGGAAAAGAGTTATCCCCTGGACACCCATTGCCTCCTGGATTTTCTTCGGAGTTGCCTCTGCAAAATGAAACGCGTGATATAATCAGATAACCGAAATCCGAAAACATGCGAATAATCTCAAAGCCAAGGAAGAAGGAGAAGGGTACTCACTGTGAAGGCCTCCAAGCTGATTGACAGCATCAACAAAGCAGGCATGAAGCTCAGGAGTCCATCGTAGGCGGGGTCTGAGCTTCGCAGCCAGAACTCGGTCTTGAGGCAGCTGAAGATCACACGTTTCGCGATCAACCTCCTCCTCCTCCGCCACTGCTGCCGCCTCACCCTCCACAACAACGCTGTCACTGCTATGCGTGACGGTAGGAGTCGGTGAAGATCCTTGAAAATCCTCTTCATCACCACCACCACAGCCAAAACCAACCATTTTCCCCTTCTTCTTTTCAGAAGAGAGAAAGCAAAGCAAAAGAAAATGCAGAAACGCAATAAAACCCAACGGGCATAAAAGGTAGCTCTTCTGTGGTGATGTATAGCTAGCTAGCACAGAATTGGAGGTTACATGAGGAAGGCAGAGAAGAGGCCAAAGCCAGCAGGTTTGTCTTTAATTTCTACTGCATGAAGGGAAACGTGGAAAGCAATGCCATTACTCCAGTCCTATTTTTCATTTTTTTTTATTTTTTTTATTTTTTTGCATTTTATTGCCAACGATAGTATTATTCTAATCTATACTATAAAGAGCGGGAAAATTTGAACTCGGAATACAGTGAGTTAAAGAGAAAAATCCTATCCACCAGTTGCTCCATTACACCAGTTAATTTCATGTGAATTAATTGTCTCTACCTTCTTCGTTGCTACTCCCAAGGATTTAATACCAGACTGCACTTGTAGTCGTACTAAATGAATATGATCTGACCTTTGGTTTGAAAGGCATGCCTTGCTTTTCCAGCTTCCTTTGTTTTGTTCATTTAGTGTGGGTTGGTACTTGGTACACATATAATTAAGACGAAAATACCTTACTCTTACATGTAACAAGATGTTTTTCTTTTATCGTTACAGGTAAATCACAATCTTGATATGTGTTAAAAAAAGTTTATTTTCATTTTTAAGTAAGTCACTTCATTTTTTTGTTCAGTCACTTCAAAAAAATTTCTTTGCACACTTATCTTCATCCTCAGCACAGCTCTATTTGTTTATGTCTATTAATTCTCTTTTGATAGATTCAATCCAAAAGTTAAAAATAAACACAGATGTGCACAATGAGAAAAAGAGTACGAAAATCACTTATGCTTTATTATACTTGTCAAAAGGAGCCAACCATTATTTTAGCTATGTTGCACTTAATTTTTTTTTTTACCTAATGCGGCTTGGACGATCCACATCTCAAGGTCAAGTGTTGATGACACGTTGAGCTATCTATGTGGCCGAGAGTCCTCATAGGTCAGTAACAACACGACAATTATCTGAGAGACACTTACCAATAAGATAATAGCCTTTCAGAGACGTCGGCTACGCCAAATGCGTGAACAATTCATTGTTCTCTTTCATTTTTTACGTAACGGCACAATTATCTGAAAGACGCTTGACCAATAAGCTAATAGTTTGTCGGAAGGGCCCGCTATGGAAAATGCAGAAGCAACTTATTGCTATCTTTCATTTTTAACGTAACGACGCAATTATCTGAAGCCCGTTATGAACGCTGGAGAAACTCCATTGTTGTCTTTCCTTTATGCCCGAGAGGAATCTCATTCACTCTAACAATAATTTACATCACCCACTGGCTATTAGTCTAGTAGTACCTCTCCTTCGAAGGTCCAACTCCCTTCGCACATTGATCCAAAAAATAAGAAGAATTTACACCACTTTCTAAGAGAGAAAGTAACTATGGTGGTACATTAAGAACAAGATAATGAAGGAAGAATACTTAGCCAAAAGGGTGAGCAATATGGTTGGAAGATCTCTTGTGGAAACATGCAAGGGGTTCAAAGCTCTTCCAGTTGCCATATCGTATGATTCGGAGTCCTTTCGTTGTTGTGTATAACGGTACATCTAAAATCATAAATGTAGTGACTTACAACAACACCTACCATTTGTACTTTACTCTTATTTCCTTCTCTTTGAAATTCAAGTATCACATTTCTACTCCCTTAAGGTCCTCAAGATAAAAATATGTGAAGACCAAATGCATATTAATCACAAAATTCTATAAGTTTGTTTAGGTTTAAAGGCTTAAAATATTCGACAACTTAATAAATAAAAACTAACTTAAAATCCATGAACTAATAGAAAACTCATGTTTTGCTTTATTAAGTTGTCAAATATTTTAAGCTTTTTGGATCTAAACTAATATAGTCTTGTAACTAATATGCATTTGATCCTCACACGTCCTCAAAATGAAGACCTTAGGAGACCAGAACCGAATAATTTAATTTAAACAAAACCTTACAATTTGTTTTATTTTATTCGAGTCATACTTATTCAAGGTTCGATTTCTGGCGCTGCTGATGAATCACACGATGGTGGCCAGAGGAAGGCTAAAATGCCTCTGTCAGTCTTTCCGGCTCAAAAAAGATGGACTGCCGTGACGAAACCATCAGCTGATCTTTAAAAAAAAAAAAAACTACTTTAAACAACTTGATTATGTTGAAGTACGAACCTTCATGAGATATAATTTATCAACACTATCAAAGAACTCAATTTCATGGTATATATTAGACCTAGCATTCGTGTCGTGTTTTTCGTGTTCGTGTCGTTTTCGTGTCATACCCGATATCTTAACGGGTCGTGTCGTGTAACACCCGTTCAAATAAACGGGTAAAACGACCCGACTTGATAATATTAACAGGTAATATGACCCGACCCGTTACCCGTTAAGGAAAATATATTTTAAACCAATAAATAATCAAATGAAAAACATAATACTAAATAAGTATATACATACCATATTGTCACATCCAAAACATAAAAACGCATTTTTCTTTTAAGTATATTTTTGCTTACCTAAATTGATCAAATGGTAAAATTGTAAAATATTGGAATAGAGAAGGGGTTTTTTCATCCAAAAAAGTTCTAATAATATAAGTAAAATAGAATCCAACGGTACAAATTTACTCTCATTTATCTTACGGTTGTTGTTTAAGTAAAGTCTTTAATAGTTTTTTAATTAATGTAGAAGTGTAAAAAATATAGAAAAAATATATAAATGCTCGTAATGACAAGCTTTACAACTTTCATGAAGAGCTTAACTTCGAAATTCGCCACTATAATCATATAAATCATAGATCAAAATTTAACCGTTGATTGTTGTTTACAATTACGCTTCATTGTTCTCATCAAATTTTTTTTTCTTCAGATTTTCTTTTTTTGAAAACATGATCTATTAAAGGACGCAGGAAGATGAACGGTTTGATATTATATTCATAGTTTTACAGTTAGTGAAAATATTGCTTGATGTTTATAAAGTTTATACAAACTATATGACATCGACTCATATTTCAGTTAATCGTAAATATCGAAACGTGATATCAAAGATCTGAACCGTTCATCTTCTTACATCTACCAGATGATCATGTTTTCAAAAAAGAAAATTTTAAAAATGAAATTCAGTAAGAAGAATAAAGTGTAAATGACAATCGACGGTTAAATATAAATTTAAGGTTTATGGATTATAGTGTTGGATTTCGAAGCTGACCCCTTCATGAAAGTTGTAAAGCTTGTCACTATGAGTGATTGTATATATTTTTTACATTTTTTACACTTCTACAATAATTATTATTAATTTTGCCCTCAAGTAAAAAACATTATTCATGAGGGTTTGGAGGATTTTAAAAATCTAAACAATAATATAAGTGTATCCATTATCTACTCGTGGAGGAATAATGATGAATCACGAGTGTTTATATATTCTTTCACATTTTTCATACTTGTATGTATGTTTTTTTAGTTCTTGCCTATGCAAATACTATACTAGTTTATTTTAATTTTGGACAACAACATGTTAAGTAAAATTTATCCTAGTAATGATAATAAGGAACTCTCATAATAAAAATAAATAATGACTAAAACTTTTTTTTTATTTTTATTTTTAACTTATATAGAATAATAATACAAAACTATATATTTAATATAGAATATATTGTATATATTAATATGGCTATTGTATTTTATAATAAATCTTTTAGTAATTAAACTTTAAAATTATCAAAATAATTTTTTTCTTAACGGGTCGAAACGGGTTACCCACGTGTTACCAGCGTGTATACCCGTTAAGAACCTGTTATTAACGGGTTCTTAACGGGTCACCCGATAATGACCCGATTAGTTATCGTGTTGACCCGAAACCCGTTATTTTCGTGTCGTGTCATCGTGTCGTGTCAGAAACTGCCAGGTCTAGTATATATGAGGTTTGGTAGTTATATTAGTTTATTTCTCCTTTCTAAATTTTGTTTACATAAGATTATTAGTTAGATCGAGACCAAAGGAGAGTTAGGCCATCTCCAACCGAAGGTTGGCTAGAGGGCTCGTTTTAGCCCTCTGGCCCTCCAAGAAATTAATATTTTAATGAACAATGCATGACCATATTTCTTACCATCTCCAATCAAGGGCCAAATGGCCATAGGGCCAAACATATTATTTAAATTTAAAAACTACAACAACTTAAATTAAATGCACATATACCATGTATAAATGCGCACATTTACCATCTCTAATAAGAAGCTTATATTTGGGGCACCCATTATATTTGTCCCACATTGGGAGAGAATTGAGCAAGCAAAAACTTGCATGTGTGGCGCCCATTATATTTGTCCCACATCGGCTGTGTGAGAGGTTTGAGCAATCAAACATGTTTATAAAAGCAACATCCCCACATAGAACCGATCACCTTTCTAGGCCTCAATTAAATATTCTTTTTAAATTTTTGGCAAAAAAAAAAACTATAAAAAAATGTAAAAAAAAATAAAAAAATAAAATAATAGCTAGTTGACGTCAGCTAGCCGTTGAGATTCAAATTTTTTAGCCCGGCTCGGGGCCGGCTGGCTGGCTCATTTGGGTCGGCCGATTGGCCTTTTGACCCTTTTTTGTCCAATGAGGCCTACGAGCCCTTTAACCTGGTCCTCAATTGAAGATGATTTTAGAGCTATTTTCGGCCATCTGAACTCTTCGGTTGGAGATGATTGTAGAAAATACGGCATGCAAAAGTCCCCCTTCTTAAATTTTTATTTTTTCGAAAAAAAGAAGAGAAAGGTGCCTTTTACCGTTTTGCTTTTGAAAAAAAACAAATAATAAAAAGTCTAACTAGCCGTTGAAAGCAGAAACCCACCGACCTATGCTCTCTCTATCTCCCTCTTCCCTTCTCTTCTCTTCGCTTTCTTCTTCCACCCTCTCTCTGCTCCCCTCAACTCTCTCTCTCTCTCTCTCTCTCTCTCTCTCTCTCTCTCTCTCTCTCTCTCTCTCTCTCTCTCTCTAACCCATAGCCCAGCACAATGTTCACCGAAGGCCTCGACGAGAGTGCAATCAAATGGATCAAGCAGGTACCAAAATCCCCAATGTTCATAAATTTTGAAAATTTTTGAGAATTCAATTTTCATTTTTCAGTTGAATACCTGCAGGGATCAGAAATGGAAGTGCAAGAACAACAGCAACAAACCCCACAAGCGATCCGGTCACCTCTCGCAGAGAAACTCACTTCCGACGAATACCCAATATCGCCTCTGCGCTTCGGCACCAACGGCGGTGGCGGTGGTCCCGCTCTGCCTCCGCTCAAGTTCCACTGCGGCCTGCTCGCTCCTCACAGCTTGGTGGCTCCGTGTCTAAGCAGCGACGACGAAAACGACTATGATGACGACAATGAGAGCGTGGATTCGGTTTCGGATATGGGTTCGTCTGCCAATTACTTCGAGGAAGAGCCGAAGCCGATGGAACAGTATTATCAGGAAGAAGAAGAGGAGTTGTTTGGTTATAGGGATAAGCCTAGCACCGGGTTGAATAGAGTGTTGTTGAAGGAGGGTCTGAGGGTTGAATTGCCCGGAAATTGCAGAAGATTTACGGACGGTGAAGTGGGTTTCAAGAAGAGATGCCCCCCGAAAACTTCAACACCGGGTGCCGGCAATCAGCTCCTGAAAAGGGCTCAACTTCGAAATTTCAATGTAGGCCTTGATGCAAAATAATGATCTTTTTTGTTTTTGTTTAGTGGGTATGTGCTTGTTTGTAATTTGAATCTTTTGTTGTTGGTATTTTCACTTTTGTGTTGCAGGGCACTGCCCCAAGTGGTGATGAATGTGGTGTGCTCAGAGATTCAGCAGATTTGGGAACTCCGAGTGCACCTCCGATTTTCAAAATTGGGAGAGACGAGGCGGGTATTGATGATGAGATTCAAGGAGGGCAGGAAGTTTCTGAGGGCGTGAGAGAGAGCAATGCAGCTGAAAATTTGACCTGCCCATCAAGGGGGTCCATGGGGTTTGATGGGAGTGTAGAGGGTTTAGCAGATTTGGATACTAGTTCTTTCAAAGCTTCTGAACTCGGTGAAAGGTATTGAATAAAGAGTTGTTTTGCTCTTCTTGTTTTAGCATTTTATTTGGACTTTGACTTTCATTTGATTTCTCTACTTTCTCTACTTTCTCGTTTCGGGTTTTTGATAGTTCTTGCATGATTTGACATTGTGTTCTGCAGAATCAACAAAAGCATAGCTGGAGAAACAGAAACGAAAGCCAGCCAATTAGACCATTCCTATTACAATACCAGGTGCTTCCACCATTGAATTTCATATGAAGACAGATACTTGTTTACTGTTATTTTCGATTTAGTGAAGTTTATTGCATGAAAAGATTCTGCACACATATTACTTTTGTCATTCTAACTCGAAGAGATTTTTTTTTAAAATTTTTTTGTATGGTATCTAATTGAATCATTGAAGTGGCCAATATACCTGGCAAACCTTGGTTGCACACGAGGCATGTATACGCTTCTGCCTACAAGCATGGGCAAGAGGCTGCACTGAGGCACCTGAGTTTCTGCGTGACGAGTGCGTGGTTCTTCGGAATGCTTTTGGGTTAGCTACCTTTTCCTAACCTTAAATATTCAGTTCTTTTGAAGTTTCATGGCTGATGGCTAGTTCTCAGGGTTTGATTGGTCATTTAAGATTTACACTCTGATTATACAGGCTAAACACATTTTTGTTGCAAGCCCGAGGAGCGCAGCCACTAGAAGCAAAGAGTAGTCGGAATGCAGAACAAACTTTTGCTCCGAAAGCAAAGAAGGTGGTTGGAAAGATAAGAGTTGAAGGTATGATCTTATAAATGGGTTAAGCTTATTAGTAATATATTGAAGAATGGCTCAGAGTTAATCTCAGTTTAAGAAACATATCCACTGGATTTGGACATTAAAACTCTTTTACCAAAGTCATTTAATTTCTTTATTTACAACTGCTTTGGGAGGCCACAAGTATGAAATATTTTTTAAATATATCTTGACATTATTAGAAGGTTGCTAGCTATGGTAGCATAATTTAATCTAAGGGTTTTGTGTTTATTTTAGACACTAAGCTGATAAAAGTAGACAAAATAGTGTATTTGTAATTTGATGTAGTTTTTGAATGATGGCAGTGAAGAAACTTCGAGTAATACCCAGAAGGAAACTCAAGAGCACATATTCACAGCGAAGTGCAATGTACATACAAGCAGGGGCAGAATACGTCCGACATGTTTCATCACTAGTAAAAACTGGCATAAATTCTTTAAAGTCATCGTCATTCTCAGTTACACCACAAGGTTTGAGCCATATGAAGAAACCTTTTTTTTTTCTTTCTCAAATTAAATTTTCTCCTAAGACTTAATATGAAACCACCATTTACTTTATATATTACAACCCCAGAAAACTATTGTTACTGATTAGGATAAGTAAGAGATATATCAATGTGTTTCTTGGTGGATTTTTCGTAACTTATGTCTTGTGTATTTTATACTGAAATTAATGGATGATTGACGCCTATCTTATTGTGTGTGCAGAGCCACCTTCATGCATACTCAAACTTAGTAGTGCCACTGAAGATACCGAAGTAGAGCCAAGTTCTGCAATTTGTTTGCACCCTGGAAGCGGTGATTACCATGTGTTGTAAGTTTCTGTTTTGCTTAAACCCTGGTGTCATGTTGGCATTTAACCCTCATTTTAATGGATATTCTGGTAACTTGTGTTGGTACTTGAAGTTCTGTGGCATAGTCTAATATATCAAAGTGTAGGTCCCTTTCAGGGGACTTTGGTTATGACTTGAGAGTTTCATGTGATGTTAAATGTGGAAAAGGTCTTACATGTCTATGCACTTTCAGTTTTCCAGAGAGTCAAGTGGATGCTCTTTTGGTAGAAGTTCAAGACACGAAAAAATCAGTCCAAGGTCGAACTACAATTCCTATTTCATCCTTGAATGACAGCACCGTATGAATCCTTCCCCTATCATCCACCGTTGATTTCTTAAGGCAGAACAATATCTTTCAACCACCTGCATGTTATATTATGTGACTTTCTTAATTATGCAGAGTGATAAACTTCATTGGTGGCCTTTATACCATGATGATCAAGAATGTATTGGAAAGATCCAGCTCAATATCGGTAGTATGATAACAAGTGATGAAGCTAATCATATCAAGGTTTCTTTTCTTCCAACTCAACTCGTCAAAGAAAATCTTGTCACAGACTCACAAATGTCATTTCTTCGGTGTTCAGTCCCATAATCTGGCATTGTTATTTTTATTTAGTCATCAAACTTGTAGGAAAAGTGTTCTCACCTGTACTTTTTCACATATTATAGAGTGGACCAGTTGCAGAGACTCTAGCATATGATTTATTGCTGGAGGCTGCTATGCGGGCACAAAACTTTCATTCCCGGAACCTATGGTTGCATGGAACTTGGAAGTGGTTGTTGACTGAGTTTGCAGAATATTATGAAGTTTCCCAGTCATACACAAAGCTGAGGTACGTAGCAAATGTACAATTTTTTAAATCTAATAAGTAGCGATTTCTTTGTACGAAAATAAAACAAAGAAAGCACTATTATGCTCTTCTCTTTGTGATGGCTTGCATCGTATTTACATCCCTTTGGTTTCTTTGTAGGTATCTGTTACATGTGATGAATGTGGCAACTCCGACAAAAGATTGTTTAGAGCTTGTGAATGAGTTACTTGTACCTATAATAAAGGCCAGGAGTCAGAAATGTTTGACAAGGCAGGAGGTAAAGTATTGTTCTGCAAAAGAGCAAGATTACTTGATACTAAATGTTTTGAACCAATTTGTTTTTCTTGGTATCTGTCCACTGAATACTAGGATTTTTTATTTTATTTTTTATTTTTTTTGACTTTCCCTCTGAAATTAATTTTAACTTCCTTTTGTTTCAATTGGATTTGTTCTTGCTTTCTTGCAGAAAAGTATACTGTTAGACTGTGAAAACCAAATCGAGAGTCTTTTGGCTAATGTTTTCGAAAACTACAAGTCATTAGATGAAGGGTCGCCCACAGGATTCACATCCTCATTTGGTCCAACCCCAGATTCTGCAGCACCAGCTCTAGCTCCTTCTCTACAAGTATACATGATCCTTCATGATATCCTCACTCTGGATGCCCAAACTATGCTGCGCAACTATTTGGAGGTGCATGAATAATGTTAATAATTATCTTCTTACGTTTCCAAGACCGAACTTACATATATGTGAATGTTTTTTATGAAGTTGGAGGTCTTTAGTTTCCTTATCCTCAAATATTTGATGACCTAACATGCAGATTCCAAGCGTTGGTTCATTACGGTCGATAAATTAGAGAGTTAATGGAATTAGAAAACACTTGGGAACATGCCCGTTATGCATATTAGAATACACTTGGGAACATGCACTTTTAGCTTTTTTTTTTTTTTCTTAAAGAGGCAGTGTCCGTCTGTAAATTTCCTGTATAACAACTCAACATATAACGTGGATCGACGACTTCTTGGGTTTGTTTTGTACTCAGGAAAATAGAGTTCTAAACCAAATGTATTTGTTAACAGACAGCAGCAAAAAAGAGGTACCGAAAGCACGCTCTCGACACTGATGAGTTTGTGTCAAGTAACTCCGAAGGTTTCCTTATGGACTCCATATCCATCTCAACGGCATATCTGAAAATGAAGAATTTATGTATAAATCTACAAAAGGAAATTCAGGCAGACATCAAAATCCACAACCAGCATGTACTCCCCAGGTACAGGCCTTTGTCTTTTGCACCTAATACTGTGACTCATAGTTCAACATTTTCAGATATAATAAAATTAGTGCGAAAATACATAAATTCTGACAAATCTTACATAAATTGGATAACTATGAAGAATTTATGTATAACTATGAAGAATTGGATCGACATAATAAAATTAGTGCAAAAATACTGACAAATCTTACTTATTTCTAGTTCAATTGATCTCTCGAATATAGCGGCTGCCATTTACAGCACTGAGCTGTACAACAGACTTCAAGCGTTTCTTGCTGCCTTGCCTCCATCAGGTCCACAGCCACATGTAAATGAGCTTTTAATTGCAGTTGCTGAATTTGAAAGAAACCTTGAGTCATGGAACATAAGGTCTGTGAAAGAGATTTGGACCAAAATCCCTCATAGCATACACTTGAATAAATTTTTGCGGTTTGATTTTCTTGAACGTAGTTTCTGTTGTTTTGTAGAGTATACTTTAAATAATTTCTCATTTCATGTTTTATTTGCTTCAGTCCAGTGCAGGGTGGTGTTGACTCGAAGCATCTGTTTCACGATTACATAATGGTCTGGGTACAGGATATGCAACTTAACTTACTTGAACGTTGCAGGGCAGAAAAGGTATAACTTCGCTTCAAGAACTTTTCTATGTAGCATGCGATGTGTAGTCTATTCCTTGATGTTCTCGCTCACATTAGCGCAAACTTCCACCGAAGGCAATTGTTCAACTGAGGAACTGTGCGTAACTAACGAGATCTGAATAATGATTCAGGTGCCATGGTCTGGTGTGTCAACAAATAGTTCCACCTCACCATTTGCTGAGGATATGTATGAGAATATCAGAGAGACCCTTATTCAATACGAGGTGGTACTCAATCGATGGCCTCAATACTCCTTGATTTTGGAACAAGTGAGTTCTCATCTCATCGTTTAGTATTATCAAAGTGCTTTCAGAAATGTCTCTCTCTTCCCCCCGCCCGGATTCAGCCCTATATACATTCATCTAAGCTGTTTTGTTGGCTCTGTGCAGGCCGTTGCTAATGTCGAAAGAGCAATCATAAAAGCATTGGAGAAACAATATAACGATATCTTGACTCCATTGAAAGATGGTATCCAAAAGAGGCTTAATATGCAGGTCCAGAAGCTGACAAGAAGACAATCAGTCACAATCTACACCGTTCCTAGTCAGGTGAGTTCTCCAATTGCAAATTTTTCCATGCAATGTAATGAATTAGATGTTGTAAATATTAGGATTTGGTTCGTTTTTTGGTTAGAGTCCTATTTTGTTTAGGAAAGCTAAGGTGCACATATTCTTGTTCTCCAATGATTAGGAAATAATTAAAGTTTTCTTGCACAGTTAGAGTAGGAATCCTAGAAGCAGAATTGGAATAAGAAAGGAAGTGTACTTTCCTATCCCAAATAGATTAGGAAACCTAATCAGATTATATGAGCGTAAACCACAACCTATACTTATAAAGAAAGGTGCGGGAAGGGCCGATAAGTAGTAGAAACCTAGAGAGGCAGCCCAAACAAAGAGAAGGATTAGTTCCAAGGAAAAACCAGGGAGATAGTTAAGAGAAGGAGTGGGGTTAGTTCTAGGGTTTGCAAAAGTGATGTATACTATCATTAATAAAAAAAAAAAGCCATGATTTTTCTACCTAGAGAAATCACAACTGGACGTAGGCAAAACTTCTGCCGAACCAGTATAAGTCTTGTGCGTCCCTAGTTATTCTCTATATTGCTAAGTTTAATCTATTTCCGGATACATCAAAGAGCGAGATCTAAAGGGGAGTCAAACTCTAACAATTGGTATCAAGAGCTTGGTTCAAAGTGTTTTGCAATGGCAAGAGGAAAAATGGCCACAGACCTAGGAACCTTAAGGCCTGCGTTAAAACCTTTTGATGGCAAGGATGACTTCACAGACTGTCAAATGATGATGAAGAACGTACTGATACAGCAGGAGTTGGATGATGCACTTCTTGGTGAAAAGCCTACGACCATGACAGAAGAGGCATGAACCAAGATTCTCAAGAAGGCCAAGAGCTCCATCGAGATCTATCTCACGAAATCGGTCAAGTCTCACATCACAGAAACGTGATTGAAGGAAGCATGGGATGAGTTAGAGAAGGTTTATATGGGCAAAACCATGTCCAATAAACTATTTTTTTAAGGTTCACATCACAGAAACGTGAATGAAGGAAGCATGGAATGAGTTAGAGAAGGTTTATATGGGCAAAACCATGTCCAATAAACTATTTTTTCAAGGATGAACTATTCGGGCTTCAACTGGAAGGAGGTGATATAGAAGATCATGTATGCAGGTTCCAGAATTGCATAGCCAATCTTCAGAAGGTCGAAGAAACTTTCAAACAACTTTAATGTTTGGAGGGGAGTCCCTGCAGCTTAAGAATGTAATTCAAGCCCTTCAATCATATGCTAAACTCGATGATATAATTGAAAGCTCTCGAGGCTTTTATGCCAAATCAAATGAGAGGGGGCGGGAACAGACGATAGAAGAGAAGAACAACAACATAGGTAAGTGAAGATCCAAGAAGAAAAAGAAAAGGAAGGCTGCTTCGAATGTGATTCATGAGATCACAACCACCTTACCAACGACTGCATGGATCTCAAGGATGACATGTACTTATCTGCGTAGGGCGACTGGTGGAATTTGTAGCCAACCGATCAACGACTCAACCGAACGCTCCTGGGGTAGGGTTCAACGTCAACTGTGATCCGACAATGAGAAAGGTAATTTACATTATGGAGGATCTTCGCTATCAGGGAATTACAACTGAGCCAGGAAAGCTTATGCCCAAGCTTCTTGCCAGGCAGTTTTGCATTCCTACTCGGATGGAGAGGTAGGCAACCCACAAAGTTGGGAAGAGTATCAAAAGAATCAATTGTGTTTAACGAAGAGGATGGTTTCGGAGACGACCCCTAGTCATCTCGGTAGAAATAGCTAAATGTGAGGTAAAGTCTTCATCGACAACGAGAGTTCTGTAAATGTTATCTTTCTTTTGGCATTTAATCAACTATGAGGACCTCATGTGCTGAAATGTGGCCCCTAATAGCTTTCGTGGACAGTCTGATACACCCGATTAGAGAGATGAATCTCACGCTATCAATCAGGGTTCATCTTACGATGGCCAGCTTAACGACCATATTCACCATTGTGGATTGCCCTTCGTCTTATAATGTGATATTGGGCAGACTATTTCTCATCGAGATGAATGTGTTAGGTACTCAAGCCCAAGGGAATAGCCCAACCCAAAAGACCAGTCCAATACGTAGGAGGACCCCTTGCACTTAAGTATTGTGTAGCTGATGTGGGATCATAACATTGCCCACCCCTTCCGAAGCCAACGTCCACGGCGGCCCTTACTCTGGTGGCTTTCACTCTTAACGGCGGCGCCCTCTGGTCGTCCTGTTAAGGTAGCCCTTTCCAGGTCGCCCCTTCCGTAGTGTCGGTTCGTCTGGGGCTGACGCTCACGACGGCCCTTACTCTGGTGGCTTTCACTCTTAACGGCGGCTCACCCTCTAGTCGTCCCGTTAAGGTAGCCCTTTCCAGGTCGCCCCCTCAGCAACGTCGGGAACCTGGCACTGATACCAATGTTAGGTACTCAAGCCCAAGGGAAGAGCCCAACCCAAAAGACTAGTCCAATAGGTGGGAGGACCCCTTGCACTTAAGTACCACTACACAATTTCTTATGTAGCTGATGTGGGATCATAACAGAATGTCACGGTTAACCAGAAGATGCTGCTAATAAAATTCCCGACCTCTCGGGGGCAGAAGTAGTCAAGGGAGATCAAACGTCGATGAGAGTGTGTTATGCATCAGCAATAAAGGTAAAAACTAAGGTGACTACCAAGCAGTTTGTGCGAACACTCGGGGATCACTTGCACTAGGCCCCTGTACTTGTTGAACGGCGTGACCGCTCATTCGAGCAGGAAGGTTGCCTTGGAAGTATTACTTGGAATAGTGGGAACAAGGTGCCGAAAGAATAAACCCAGTCAGAGGCATTTACCCCAAGCGGCAGGTATTGCGATCATTGAAACCCAACAAATAAGACTCTTTTGGCCCGTCTACGGCGGATGACACCCGAGTAGGAAGAGCAGGCCTTCGAGGAGTACAATAAAAGAGAGGGAGCTGGATTGGGATAATGGGCACATCGAAACTATCAGTTGTAAAATAGAAGGAAGTCTTTCTCGTCCTCCTTAAGGGGATAATGTACTCCCACACAGAGAAATGTTTTATTTGGAATAAAAGGGAAAGGAAATTTTGTTGAGAAACAAAATGTCTAAACTGGTTCCCCCTTACAAAAAAATTGCACATATGCATTCACCTAGCCACAAACTACTTGAAAATGTAACCGAGTATCACATATGGCTAAGAATTACCTATGACTTAACAAACACTACCAATCATGATAAAGGAAAACACATTTCATAAAATACTTAAAATGACCCTTGAAATGCGTCCAACATATAAAAAAAAGAAATTAATAAATTACAAACTTAAAGTTGTCTGTCCACAAAATACTTAAGAAACTAAAAACAGTAAAGTCAGGTTGAGGGGGTTGGTTTGTCTGGTAGGCGTTAGCGGCTAGATCGGCAGCCTAAGGGTCTACGGCTGGTTCGGTCTAGTTGGCTGCTGCTACTCGGTCGGCGTCTGTTGCTCGGTTGGTGGCTAAGGAGTCTACGGCTGCTGGGTGAAAGGCCGCTAGGTTGTCTTGTTTGGGAAGAACGACTGACGAGTCGGCCAGCAGCGCATAATTATCCTCGGTGGAAATGATCAGTGAAGGGCTCAACCACCCGCTTGGTGGTGTGCTCTAAGGCTTTGGGAGCAACAACCTTGATGGGTGTGCCTCGCCGACTACATCTTCCTCCTCGTCCCCGACATGTAGGTCGTACTCGGGGTGAGCCACATTCATCTTATTGTAAGACTCCACGTAGCCTTCGAAGCAAAGTTTATTGGTGAGCTCTTGGCTTACCGGCGTCTAGAGGTAGCTA
Source organism: Heteromeles arbutifolia (assembly GCA_024362995.1). Lineage (NCBI taxonomy): Eukaryota > Viridiplantae > Streptophyta > Magnoliopsida > Rosales > Rosaceae > Heteromeles > Heteromeles arbutifolia. Next base: position 9,575,410 of record JANCRC010000012.1, on the reverse strand, counting down.
TTTATATTCTGACCCCTGACCTGGGAGGATTCTTCCAAAGTCTTCTTCAGCCTTTCTTTCTCATTCCTTAAGGCCCGAGCCTCATCTTTGGTTTCCCTCAGAAGCCTGGAGTTTCTTACTGGAAGCTTCACTCACCTGCCTCCCCATCCGCTCGTTTCTTTGCTCCAGCCGAGCGCTCTTCTTCTTGACTGCCTCAACGGTCCTCTTGGTGGTCCCGAGTTTTGTTTCTTTGGCAATCAAGGTGTCCTAAAGCCTCTTCAAGTCCCGCTCGAGGTGGTTGTTTTGTTTCTTCTCGGAGGAGAGGCGTTGGAGCCCCCAATACTGAGTAAAGAAAGATTGTGGGAACCAGACAGTGAAAGTTAATCAAGGAAAAACACACTCATGGGGAAGTGAAATGAATATAACTTACCTCAGCCTGGAGATCAAAGACGAGAGCACAAAAGATCCTTGGTGTGGAAATTCAGAGAGATATGATTGGTTGTAGGATCTGGATATCACAAGCCAAGTATATTCAGCAGGGTTTTGAGAAATTCAACATGCTAGAAGTAAAGGCAGTTTCGACTTCTTTGGTAACTCACTTCAGATTAAGTAGGCAACTGTCACGCTTTGATCCCGAGCTATGTTCACGATCGACACATATGCTCAGGTGTAGGTACAACATACTATAATTTCGTGACAGTTAAACGGTCGAATCTTCGTCTACTATAAAGATCAAGTGGCAGACCTTTACGAAACTAAGCTCAAAGAGCGGAAATACATTAAACGGATATCAAAATTAAATTCAGGGCATCAAAATTAGCCTAGAAAGCCAAAGTCGGGTCACTGGCTACGCGCCACCACACGCAGTAGTCGGAGGCCATGACTCCCCGAAATTCTAACCAACGCCAAAATGACTCAAATTATACCAAAACAAAGATGACGAAGAGTAAAGCAAAAGTTATACCTTCGCTGGAGTCTGGTTTTGGTGGAGGACGACATAATTGGCCCTGAACTCTCACATTGTCGGAAAAATACCCTTTTGCCGGGCCATTGTGGCTCCCCGATGAGTGATCGGGGCCCATAGATCTCCTCATAGGGTTCTAGGTTGTCAATTAATGGTGGTGGGAAACGTCGAGGTGGACGGAACAACGAGTTAGCCGTTAGAGGTTCTCGAAAACAGTTGCCTTCGTTCGTTAGGAAAAATGGCCAAACAAGGAAAAGCTTGGTTGAGTTTGTTCAGGAAGATGAAAGGAGTGGAATAGTGGTGGTGCGAGCTGTTTCGTCGTCGGAAACAGCCTGAAAAATGTCCTTCAAAACTTCATTCTAGGTGGGTCGACAATATTTTGGGGAAGTCCCACGGCTTTCTTGTGCCATCTATATATAGAAGATCCAATTTACCAATTTGCCCCTAACTTTAATGGCTCGTAATTCTTTCATTACAATTCCGTTTCACGAACGGTTTTCACCTACGTGCTCATGGGATCGAGCTCTATCCAAAAATAATAAAAGTTACCCCTGAAAGGTTTACAGAATTTTAATCACTAATTACGAAACATCAAACTTTATAATTAACAAAACTCTTAAAAAAATACATTCGCGTAAATACGAAATTTAAAATAATGAAATTCGGGGACGAGATTTCATAGAGAACCAAGAGAAAGAGAGGGGTTAATTCTAGGGTTTGCAAAAGGAGTGTACTCTATTATGAACCAAAGAAGCCGTGATGTTTCTATCCATAGAAATCACTACTTGACGTAGGAAAAAGTTATGCCGGACCAGTATAAATCTTGTGTGTTTCTAGTTATTCTCTATATTGCCAAGTTTATTCTATTTCCGGATACATCAAAGAGCAACATTAAGAGGATAGTCAGAATTCTAACAATAACTTAGTCACTCACACTCACAGATATACATGCCATTTTTTTTTTCAAAAAATGGGGATTAGTTATAGGACCCACTCCACACTGAACTTCAACGATCCGAACTGTTTATTTTATAAGTCTCAATTCATAAATCATTCTTACAAAAATTCAATTGAATCCAAAACTATTTGCCTATTTAACTATCACGATAAAATTTCATTGTTTCTTATAGAACAAAGCGTTCGTTAATTTCTTTAGACTCAATAAATTTCTTAAATATTTCCGATTTAGCTAATATTTTGGATGATCTTTGAGGTGCAACTTGAAAAATAAACGGTTTGGATCATTGAAGTTCAATGTGGTGTGGACCCCACAACTAATCCCCATTTAATAAAACAAATGGGGATCTCTTCCCTTAAAGGCATCCCTAAACCCTAAACCCTAAAGGCATCCCTCCCACACTGATACTTTTATATGTCGCTGTTGCATATACTAATATGTTTATATATCTTATCGATATCTTGTATTCCCCAGCTCGGAACTTTTTTAAACACCGTGAAGAGAATTCTTGATGTCCTTCATTGTAAAGTAGAAGACATCTTAAAGTCTTGGGCATCTTTTCTTCCTGCCATGGGCGGTAACAAGAAGTCGCTGTTCGGGGAGCAGATGAATGGCATTACAGTTCTCTTGAGAACAAAATACAAAAATTACTTGCAGGCAACCGTAGGGAAACTTCTCAGCAATGTAAGTCTATTCCTCTTACGTCCAACGGGTAAAAATTAGCAACGGTTTCTCATATATGATTGCTTCAGGTGCAAGCTAACCGTAATACAACGCTGAAAAGGATTCTAGAGGAAACAAAGGAAGATGATGGAGAGGCTGAGGTCCGTGAAAGAATGCACCCGCTGAGTTCACAGCTTGTCGACTCCATCTCCAACTTGCATGAGGTCTTTACAAGCAAAATATTTATCGCAATTTGTCGTGGATTCTGGGATAGAATGGGACAGGTAAATAGAGAGACCTGTATTTCGCAAAACCGTTCTTTTAATTCTTCTTCACGCTGACACATTTCGATTCTTCTGTACTAGATCGTTTTGAAATTCCTTGAAGGCAGGAAGGAAAACCGAGTTTGGTACAAGGGATCTTATTATGCTCTCGGGGTAAGTAGCTTAAAGATTGAAATCGTACTTAGTTGGCGCAAGAGGCAACTCATTGCAGTACCTTCTAATCTACTATGCTTTGTCTGCAGATATTGGACGATATGTTTGCTTCCCAAATGCAGCGTCTACAAGGCAACGCGGTGCAAGAGAAAGATCTTGAGCCCCCTCGTTCAGTAATCGAAGCCCGATCAATTCTCTGCAGGGATACAGAAAATGCTACAGATGCATCGACCTACTTCTACGTTTAGCCGGATGTCTCCTGTTTTCGGGCTTGATGAGCTGCTGTCAGAATGTCTATATTTGTAGCACAAATGTATAGTGCACAAGTTCTATAGTATTAGTATTCATTCATTCTTATTCATTTTGTAATTTTTTTTTTGTCAAATATTCATTTTGTTATTTGACTTTGCATTAGAAGTCTTCATATTAATAAAGGCAATACAATTTTTATAGTTTCTCTTCAACTTCTGCCTTGCTCTTCATTCCTTTTCCTTTACTACTGGTCTTTTCTTCTAATCTCACTATGTAAGTCGGAGAAAGAAAAAGGGTTCCCGCGATTAACAAAAACATTACATAAAACAAGTTTACAAGTGTTCCTGCACAATTGAGTCTTGTTTGCAGGGCTGCCCTATTGGCGACTGTGAAAGAGATGCCCTATACGGCAGCCCTGTCGAAGAATATCTAACATATGAAGGAAAAAAGGACATAAACATAAAGTAGCTATCAAATGTAGCCGGTTTTCTTCAATTCTGTCAATATAGAATGTAGATGAGTAGCATGACCCCATTCGAGTCATTGGACAAAACAAACCAATAAGCATCAAACTGCATGAACCCAACAGTAAAAATAAGAAAGAAGAGGATTTACATCAAACTATAGGAAAATCAAAATTCATGTGCAACTGCACTGCGTTACGGGTGTTGAATTTCGAATTTTATCCGTCACTCGCTCTCAAAAAATAGATGAGACCAGCACGATCATATTCCAGTACTGGTCAACTTCCTTTCCCTTGGATTTGCTGAAGAAGAGCTGCTGCCAACTGTAATGTCGCTTGCAGGCGTTTCTGTGGATCTGTTTCTACTGCTTCATTTGTACTAGTGCTTTGCAGCTGTTGGTTTCCCTGAACCGCTGTTTGGACTGTGTGAGGCGTTGCAGGCACAGTTGGTACCTGCTGTTGCCGCTGCTGCAACTGTTGGACTTGACCAAACTGAGATGTTGACGGCTGCGAATTCACCTCATTATTCTGCATACCAAATGTCTGGGATGTCCTTGGAATGTTATCAGACTCATTCATTGTGTTTCTTTGTCTAAAATCTTCTCCGGTAGCTGGATTTGGAGTTCTCGCAGACTGCCTCTGCTGCTGCCCAAGATAAGATGATGCCAATTGTGCAAGTTGCTCAGGTTGCAGGGAAGCAGACGGGATAGATAAAGAGCCTGGAGATTGGATTTCCTGCTGTGACGAATGGCTGTTTCGAATACGAGAAATTCCACCTGGAATGCTCGACTGTTGTGCTTCCCTTTGCATGACCCTATGCTCCAGAAAAATAGAATCAACGGAACTATTGGGTATTTGGGTTGGTTTATTTCTAGTATCAGTAATTGAGTCTTGCGGCTTGTGTGAAGACCAGTTTCGCCCCAATGCAGGGCTTTCCATATGATGTGGATACTCGTGCCTGCTCTCATTGTAAGAATCAGATCCATTTCCAACACCATAAGCTGAACCTGAAAATGACACCAGTGGAGCTGATGTAAATGAATGAATAGATTCTGAAGGTGTTGATGGCTTTGTGTATGATGTATCCCCAGGCAATGACAATAATCTCGTATCTTTTCTTTTGGGTTGTTGGTGTACCGATCCAAAATTGGAACTAGGATTTTCTAACCTCAAAACAACACCGGAGATACTGAGTTTCCCTGGTACCTTCAGCACTTTCTCTGAGAAGTCTGACGGGGGCACAAGAAACAAGGTATTCTTGTCATCTAACTTAGCAACGGCTGCTCGCTGCTTCTCCCCAAGATAATGCATAAATTCATTGTAGTATCCAATATCAGCATCACTTTGTGGGGCAAAGAACACAACCCAAGCACTTGCTGCTTGATAGTAATGCTTTGAAAGCATGTCTAGACCAGTCCTTGCAGTACAATCCAAAAATTCAGGCCTGCAGCAGAACATTGGTGTTAATATCCAACACTATCATGTGTTACGAAACATTAGAAAAAATTTATTTTGTTTTCAGAGCAGATGAAGCTAGTCTATCTAGATTGCACCATGTAGTTTGAATCAGACATACATGAATATCAATAATTTTATAATCACAATGCGAACTGACAAAGGGAATTAGACCAAACCACTCGACAAAATTACAAAAGGGATTCGATTGTATAGTCTCTGCTAATCTATCAATGTTGCTGAAAATGAGATGATTCTGAAATTCAATAAAATTGGGTCACCTACAGATAATCCTCTTCTAACTGGGGAAAAAACAACGAAAAAGCAAATTAAAACTGTTGCAGCTAATGTTCTGATTATTTGATACATCAGCCGAAATACCAGGCAGCCACAGTTTTGTGAACTCTCAAATGCACGGAAAATTAACTGGAACTCTTCCATTTCTGACACATTTAAGTAATTTGTTACGATGTTGATAACAAAAATGCATACTGTGCATTAATAGAAATGGCGTGTTACTGACAGACACACACAAGCAAGAAGTTATAGTAATCAGCTTCTGTTAAAGTTAAACGACAACAGGCAATAGGTAAATATAGCCTTTTCACATTCTTGATTCTATTCATTCTACTCTCCTTTTATCCGGAGAATGATTCTGTTCAATTAATCATGCAAGTAACCAGAATTTGACTTACGCAAAAATATTTTACTACTTACAAGGTGAAGTCAAGGAGTTTGCCCACAGGAAAGCAGCGAGCATTACAGACAGGAGTTCCTCCCTTTGCTATAGTCCCTTCCCATTTCCACACATTGAAAGAAGGCCGATCTGGTTCAGGAGTGAACCTTCTCCTATCAACAGGATTTGCTAGCTGAGAACCCGAGCTCACCTGAAAACCATCATAAGATTCTTTCCAGCGGTCACCCCTTTCTTCTAGAGCTAGAGGCAAACTCATCGGTCGATCAGGGATCTGGTTGTAACCAAATGGCCCACCCTCAAAGTTTCTATTGGAACTGTCAGCTTGGGGAAAATCAGAGTATGACCTAGAAAATCCATGTCTTTCTGGGTTGTAGTCAGACTGGGGATACTCTGGAAACTCTTTGTTCAAAAGAAAAGACTCTGTCTTCAATTTCTTGGCCCCATGAAAGAAATGAATATCTTCTGGCAAGTCCCATGGCTCTTCATAAGGTTGACTTGTCTGAGGAAATCTCTGTGAATAATCATTTAAATGAGCATATTTCTCTCTTTTAGGACTACCCCGAGGATCATACATATCTTCTGATAGTCCTAGTTCAGACCTCATTTCCTTGTATCTCCTCTTTTCAAACATATTGTTTTCACCTCTCCATAAATTCCCCTTCCGCTTAAAACCATAGGGATCAGAATCACCAGCATCAAAATCTGGAAAATAATGAGGAGATCTGATGCTGGGATTACCTGTGAAGCTCCCAAATTTCGTGTCCTCTCGAAAATTCTCAGATGATCCTGAGCGACCATTCACCTGAAAATGAGGGGATGGAGGGACACTCATTGAATTCCTTCCACTGTTAGCTGAGCCTGTTTCACTCTTTGCAAAGCAAATATGCACCCGGGGATTTCCAAATAATTTTCCCTGAAGAGCTTCTTTTGCTCTGCACGCTGAAACTTCACTCCTAAATCGAACAAAAGCATAAGTACGACCAGGGAATGCAGTGATCTTCTCAATCTCACCAAATGGTGAGAAAGCTTTCCTTAATATCATTTCATCTACCTTCAATAAAGCAGGAAAACCTATCCATAAAACAGCACTAGGCTCTGCATTCTTATCACTCATATTGGATTTTTCCTGATAAAATTGCTCAGGACTATCCTGGCGTGCTCTAAACTCCCTTTGAAAAAAAGGTGATCCTCTTGGAGCTGTACGTTGTTCATCTCGACGTTGGGAGTAATCTTCTTCACGCGATGGTGCTGGTGATTTATCCTGTGATAAGAGATTTATCAAAGTAAGAACAGAACAAGCTTATATATGGACGAATATAGGTTGACTTTAACTTTGAATCATTAATACCGTCCTGTTTTGTTGATCTTGAAAGAAATATTCAAGTTTACTACCAACTCTCCAACAGGAACCAAACAGGTTCAATCACATAAAGATTACTCCAATGACCAATATATCCTGAACATCCTTCTTGACTAGATCATGCATTACGGTCCTTACAGTGAATCTAATTATATTCACCATCAATGATTCTGTTAGTCAGTTCCTATTTTTCTTTTTGGAGGAAGCTATTAAACTATTACTATTTTAAGCATCCTCACTAAATTTGCTCTCCACATATTCTACATTATTAAGTAATTAACAAGCCTCATTTTGCAAATTATTTGGAAAGTCTAGTGTAGTAGACACACGTGTACAACATAAAATTTCAAACAAAGGCTGATGGACAACTTACTACAAGATGCACTCAAACATTGGAAAACACAGAACAATGCTGCTTCACACACAAAATTAAACATGCTAAGGTAACTGCTAAATGTGTCTCATTATTCAAATCAGAATCACAGATAGATATCTCAGCACAAGAAGTCTACAAGAACATACTACATCTAAGTACTGTGAATAACATTCTATGACTCGAAACACTGTAAATCATGCTAGCAAGAGTACGCACATACTTGGTCAATAACTGTTACAGATTTTTCACTGAGGGCAATAATCAAGATTGTGAAACCATTAAAAACTGCAGGAATTTAACACTGTTGACCTGGATCAAATTAGTGAACAATAAGAGAAAGCCGAAAGTGCTTTAAATTACATTGGCCTCCCAAGGCCAAGATTGTAAACACAGGCAAATATCTCTCAGACATGCTTTTATCTGGGGAATTAAGTAATGTGCTCAGATGTTCCAACCTGAAATGAGATTTCAACGTGCTCGAGCTGTACTGATGTGCTAAATGGTACACGCTTTATTTCAACTCACATGAACCCATCTAAGATAAGTTCTCAAAACATAAAAGAATGACTGCTCTAAGGCTAGCCTGAGATATGTATTACAATCATAATTGATAGAGAAACAAAAGCTGAAGATAATGGAGGTACAGCAGTAATCTAAAACATGAAGTATCCAGTTGTTACATTAAAATAGTGGATTGGATTTTCACGACAGACTTACTTTTCTTTTTATTTGAGAAAGAAAGAAGTGAAATGTAGATTGCACGAACTGTATTATCAGTAATGATTGTGATGTATCATTCATAAGATCGAAAACATGAAGGAAGCTCTGTTTTCACTGCTGCATACTTTTAACAGATAATGAATGTTGGAAGTGTGAATTAGACAAAGATTTCTATTTGTTGGCATGCAATCTGCAGTCGTTGGTTGTTCTGCATTTGAATCTGATATATGGGAGCACGCTTGAAAAGAATCTAAACATAATATGCAATTCGGAGCGCCATAGCATCATCAAGTTTTTATAGCATATTAACATACATATGAATCATCAATTCAAACACTAATCGGTAGTTGAGGAGTTGCAGAATATGAATAGCCAACACATGCAAGACATTGGTCTTATCCCAAGAAGCTTTCTTCCTCTTGTGATCTGAGCTACAGCATCCAAATACGATGCTTCTAACTACTGCATATTAAATAAACAAAATTTGGGTGTGGGCTGGATCTTTCTTTAAACATGCCAAATGCATTGAGGACAAGAATCCATTTCCAAGTCTTTCATGTTTTCACTGAACCCGGCCCAGTCTTGCAGCATGCATCAGCGACTCAATTTGTTTTTATCTTATGAATTGAGTTACACTGTTATTGGAGATACTTGCAGAGGTTGCATAGAAAAATATTATTTTACCCTTGCAAGAGCAAGAGGATGTGACTATTTATGCTGAGTTGCTTGCTGTTCAATGGTTTTAATTTTTTGCTAGTTATACGATCATTTTGATATGATAAATTGGAATTTCAATGTTTCTTTTCAATCGTCAGAACTATTATCTAATTTATATGGTCACAACTATTTTAAAAAGGTCATTAAGAATTTCTTAAGTTGCAAGGTAGATCGCAAATGATTATGAACAAGAGAGGAAAATTAACAGACAACACAGAAAGTAACAAATGGTGAATTCAACCATGCGTATTTTAAAGTCCAAATGTTTCCATGATTAACACAACGTAGGGTGATCCTTGCTCTCTCAACGAAAAATGCATTGAACTGCAGATCTGATGCTATTTGCTAAAAGCTCTAACACTTGAGCAGTAAACAGATTGATTCCTGAAACTTTTGTCTTGTATGGGAACTAGTCCTACCAAACATAATCTTGACCAATTTCTCAATGGTGGGAACATTAACAAGAAGTTCTTTAGATTTCTCCCACCTGTCTCTTGATATAATAGATGAAATTTTAGTTTGGGTTTGATAATCGTCCTTTTCTTTTATTAAGTACATTGCATCCCGAACAAGTGTATACAGAAGATGACACTAGCAAAATCTTTCATATGTACAATAAAAAATCTCGCTGTGTGTTTAAAATGCCACCCCACAGTGAATTCAGTGCAAGAGCACCCTGTTAATTTCACATGAGGCAATGGGCTAACAATCACAACTACATTGAAAATTGGTGGTTCAGCACTCAAACCCACCCAACTACAAACACCAGCATAGTTTATGAAATGTGAATTATGACTCCAAATAGACAATAAGAATGACAGTAAGAATTGATAAAAGGGACAAAATGGTGTGCTTTGCCCTTCTTTATTAAGTAGTGATAAATTACTTATGGGAGGTTTAAGTGACGCTAGCCATGGCATAAATGTTGCTGCATTCAACATATTTTGCAGTTAAATTAAACCTCAACTAGTCCAACTTGTAGATGGCTTCCAGCTACTCTTATGGAAAGATACAAGGAAAAAGAATTTCCAGGGCTGTTCATCCTTCATAGATAGGTATGCAACCCATAATTATTATGTTACGTCACAAGTTTTGTCATTAAACATTTGGAAAGAAAAGAGCTTTTGGGTTGCATCCCCTTGCATGTGTTTCACCTTCAAAGAATTAATCTTGAAAGTTCAAATGTGGAATGCTAGGAATGGTCACGACGAAAACTGTGGAATGAGCAGAGGACATGCCCCTCGATTTAGTCTTACATGTGCTCCCTATTAAAATAAAGGGACTTATATTTTTGTTGTTGTACGCATTAGCATTGCATGTCAGCTTTATGACTATGCTGGAAAGGAGTATCTTATACTTACGGTTACGGATTTAATATTTTTTGTGGAATGTGGCATTGTTATAATCATTATGCATTTTTCATGGAGCATTTTGATTAGCTGATTAGACATCATAATTTGGTAAACTGCGGAATACATTCTTGCTCAAACTCAAATATAACGGAACAAGACAACTACCATGGCCTTCGATTCAGATAACCAACTTATATTATACACACACATACTCAGTGCACACTTACAACATCGCATATATTTACAACAAAGATATAAAAATAGCATCTTGAATAAAAAGTAACTAACCGCCTTGGTAAACTCGATCCTCAGCGGGTTGCCCGCAACAAGAAGACCCTGGAGGGAATCCATGGCAGCGATTGCATCATCTTCCCTCTTGAACTTAAGAAAGGCATAACTCCGGCCGGGATGGAAGGCTACGCTTTCTAGCTCTCCAAACTGCAGAAAGGGATTAATGAGGTCTTCCTCCACGATACTATGAGAAAGGTTACCAACCCATAGGTTCCTGGACGGCGGAGCTTTCCCACTTTTGGAGTCCAACCGCCGCAGCCCGTGCCCACCGCGACTCTCCGGAAACCGGTCCCTACCTCCACCTCGACCCGCCTAATCATCCAAAAACCGAAAATCCGAATCAAAGGCAAAGCACAATAAACCATGAACTAGTACGTCGATTTTATCGAAAATAAATAAATTTTCTACGGTTTGTGAGATTGAATTGATCGGAAACACTTACCATAGTAACTTTACAGTGATTCCGGCGACGCTTTTTGGAGTGTGAATCGATCGAAGTCCAATGCCTTCTGAAATTCTTCAATCTACTCGGAGCAGTGAAAGATTGGAGAAGATAGTAGAAAATCTCAGTGACTATGAACTCTGCCACTCTCTTGTTCTGCTTCTCAGCCTCTCCAAGTTTACAGTTTTATAATTAGGGTTTTGGTATTGGGATTTTTTGATAGGGTAGAATTCCCCGGGCCGCGGTAAAGTGGGCGATGGTGATTTTTTTTTTTTGGCGAAAAAGTGTGGTGATTACCAAGAAGTGATATAAATATTTTTATAACAAACATAAACAAATTTAATTACACATGTATAACGTGTAAAAGCACTCCCTAACCCCTTCCTCAAAGTTCCACGCCCAAATTTTTTTTTTTTAAGTTTTTTGTTTTTAAGAAGTGATATAAATATTTTTATAACAAACATAGACAAATTTGATTACACATGTATAACGTGTGTGGATAGACTAGTTAAATATGATAATCACAAGTAAAGAGGAATACGTAAGAGACTAAAAATGATGTCTGAAAATTAGTTTCCTTACCAAAATTATTGGCTTTTCCAATTGGTCGATTTTACAACTTCTTGAATTTTTAAAGTTTGAGTTGCAGTTGCACCATCTTGATTGTCTCGGTTTTGTCTCAAAATCTCAACTGTATCGATTGCAATGTAACAATTTCAGTTCGGTTTGATTTTAACAAATATCCCTAGGAAAATCAAACCTAGCTAATTTTGAAAGATTTGGTTCGGGCGGTTTGGACTTGAGTGAGTTGAGTCCACTCCTAGAGATGACAATTCTAACTGTTAAACCCGATAATCGTGGATAACCGCCCGAATGGATTGGATTTGGATATGAAAATTCAGGTATGGTTTGGATATGGGGAAAAACCGTTTATATTATTCGGTTATGGTTTTGGATATGGTTATAGAGGTCCCCAAACCGTATCTATAACCGAATCCGATCCGATTAGTAAATAATATAATTTATATATAATATAATAGTATAATACATATATATATATATATATATGTATTTGTATATCCATTATTCACCAAACTATTAGTTTGAGAATACAAAAGTTGCATTTTGTAGGAAAGTAAAGTTTTGAATCAAAATCAATGCGAACTCAATGGTGCTTTTAGGACATAACAAAGACAAGCCAACATCATCAGTGTTTTAATTTTTATACTCAACAAGATCCATTCATTGGATCATTTTATACATCAAATGTTTAATGACGAAATTGATATCTACTAACTTATAATTTCTCAATTGAACGAATATATTTTTTGTATTGACGAAGATGGATATACCCGTTAACCGATGGGGAATCCGTTACCCGATGGGTATGGTTATGGATATTACCCGATGGTTAATTTGCGGTTATGGATATGGTAAATTTTCGTGGTTATGGGGATGGATATAGCATTTCCGTCTCCAAACCGAACCGTTGCCATCCACTCCCCCAGCCCTTAGACCAACTCCAACCCTTGGAGTAAGTCTTAAATTTTCCCTTCTATTCCCTCCCGCCCCCCCTCCCGGCCCCCATATATTTCATTCCAACCTTTGTTCTAAAATTGGGTTAAGTGTTAGAACCTAAAAAAACCTCAAATACCAGCCAAGATTTAACCCAAAATTAGTGGTGGAGCCCACATGTGAGAGTGAAAAAACAATGTGAAGCCCAAACGCCCAAAACTCACTCTCGGACGTGCCAAACGCGCCAGGCGCAGCACCAGCGGGACCCCACCCACGTGGGGCATGCCCCCCGCGTATTAGATGCCATAATAGCCTAACGACTAGTTTTTGTGATCCAACAGCCGTATTTAAATGGGCCGTTGGTTGATCCAATGGTTCCACGTTCAATTTTTTTTTTATATTTAAATATTTATTGAATCAAAAGGCTGGAATAGAATATAACAAAATATAACGGTAAAAAAAAAAAAAAAAAAATCTAACAACCCAAATTTAAATCTAACAGCTAAAGTAATTTAAAAAATTATTTAACTCAAAATTCACCCAAAAACTCTATAAATACCTATGCTTATATAGAAGATGATTGAAGGTTTGCGTTTCATGTGTGTAGGTTTGTGTTTCATGTGTTTTGGTATGTGTTTCGTGTGTCTCATGTGTTTGGTGTGTTATACATCTCTATCATGTGTTTTGTATGTGCTTCATATGTGTTTTGTGTGTTTCACGTGTTTTGTGTTTATACATCTCTATCATATGTTTCATATTCTTTGATAGTGTTTCATGAGTTTCATGTGTTGATTTAGTGATTTTTCAATCTTTATCGGAATTTAAATATTTTTAGGTTAAAATGTTCATAAAATTAATTTAGGATAGCCTACATAATTTTTTTTTTAAAGTTAATCTAAAAAATTAGGCTAAATTTATTTTTTAATAATCTGGGGCTAAAATTTTAAGTCATAAAGATTGGAGCAGAAAAGCTGTTTCTGACTTAAAACTTAAATTTTCTCGGCTAAAAATTTTAGGTTTTACTCCAAGGGTTAGAGATGGTCGTAGTGTAGATATTATTGTCTGCCAGAAAAAAAAAAAAAAAAAAACCAAAAATTGTCCTAACATGTAATTATCCTATAACCGACATGCCATCAATTTCAAAGGGTAAATTACAATTTGTACCTTCAAATTTTGGTACAATTATAAACTCATACCAGTGGGTTAATGAATGCCCACAGTGATATTAAAAACATTGGTAGATTTTGCCATGCCCACACAAAGTGATATTGACTTGAGAGATGAAGGAGGATCATAATTTCAAAAGATGTGTGCTGTAAATTTCAATGTATAGTTAATACGTTTGTTTGAAGTTACTCTATAAATAGAGCGCTCTGTATGCTTTAAAGATACATAGAGAATAAGGAAAGATCAATAACATCATTATCTATCCCTCCCTCTTTTATTTGTCATTCCCTTGTGTTATAGTTACAGTGTGATATTTTACAGCTTCGCTCCTGTCACTGGTAAATGTTATCTCTCTAACTTTTACCTATTTATAAGAATACCTTATTTTTAAGGGAGTTTTAACGAAAAGCCCACGGTATTGTTCATTTTAATGAAAAACCACATTTTTACACTAAAAAGTCAAACCTGGTACTATTCATTTTACCCTTTATTTTGTCCTTATAGTTAAAACTCAAAGTTTTCAAGCTATTTTCATTAATTTTCCTTATTTTTAAAGCGTTACAATGTCATACATCCTTAATTTACTGAATCTTTTACATTAGACTATTACCATTCCTATTTTTTGAGCACCAAATTTAAACTTTTTACCCTATAATATCCATCTCTCTCTTCTCTGCTCCAATGTGGCATTGGGGCAGAAATACATACATCCACTGGCTTCCGAGGCAAAGTAAGGGAAATAGCAACACATTTCCCGGGCATCAGGTGTACTAATTTCGACATGGAATACTATCCGGCATTACCAAACAAGTTACTCTTAACCGTCATGATATGATTCCGGGAGGCCAGCCGGCAAAAATCCCGCTTCTTCAGTACATGACATTGGCTTTGAGCATTAGTTGATCGCTCGCTTCGATGATTCAGTTACTGCTTCGGGTTCTGGGGCTTATCCTCTGCAGAGAAAATGTGCGTCAAGTCACAAGTAAGAAACATACTAAGCACAGAGAGATAATGTGCTGCATTCTGTTGAATTGAATATGCAAGCAGAAAAAACAATCGTTCGAAACTGTAGAAAGTCGGATCAATTATCCACTGGCCACTTGAGAGAAAATTAAGGAGGGGAGAACTCACGAATCGCTTTAGGATCTCTATGTACAAAGAAGCTCGCAGCGACGATAATGTAGCAAAGAATGAGCATTAGTCCTTTGAAGTAATTAGATGTTCCCTCCTGCAAGTTCAATTTCAGTCCATTTAAACACATTACACAAAGGAAAAATGGTCGCTGTAGCGCCCGCTGACACAAGGAAACACGGCACAAACCCTGAAATTCATGTGTTTCTAGTGCGTTTGTGCACAAAGAACTTGAAGTATTTCCTATAAAAGCAATCAAGTAAGAAATCGAAAGATTTATGATTTGCTCAAATGACGAACCTGCAGCATGAAGGCTACCACCAGAACAGTTATGAAAAGCGTTGCTGTCTCAAACAGTTGGAAATCTAAGTCCATAGGGCACCCCATGCACCACCCAACCACCACACAAAACGGAATCTGCAGCAATCAAATAGGAAACCATCACGACATCACATTTATGTACTGTAAAGATGAAATCATCGTAAAATGAGAGCGTAAATGAATATATATATTTATGATAGTTGGTGCTCACTCCAAACATTGAGATCTGTGTTGATGAGCCTATTGCCACTCCCAAAGTAATATCCTGCATCAAACGTTAAGCCAAAGTTAACAAGGAAGCGATGATATGTCATGAGCGATTGTATTTTTACATGGAACCGACAGGTCAACCACTTACAAGCTTGTCTTTCATGGCAAACATAACAGCACCGGCGTGCTCTGCTGCATTTCCAACAATTGGGAGCAGAATAACACTAATAAATGCAACTGGGATGCCCATTGCAACAGATGCACCCTGAAAAAAAATTACAGAAACAACACAAGAGATTCCTCACTACAAACCCAACAAGAATAACTAACAAATTTCAAATCATCCAAAATCGGAGGAGGATAAGACAATGATTTAACAAGACATGTTACCTCTATAGCGTTAACTAAATATTCCGAGAGGACTGAAATCCACGCGGTCAGAATTGATAGCCATATTACGGATTCCCACTTAGTGATCTCAGGAGCCTCTTCCTCATCTGAATTTTCTTCGGTCTGATCCTCTGCCTGGTTTTGAACCAGATTCAGATACACCATTAGATCACATAGAGGAGAACTTGCATAAACTCAACTTAATCAAATTCATCACACTTGAACAGTGAAAGCATAAGAATTAGTAACATGGTTTGAGGTCCGTATTGGCGAAGACTTGGACCAACCTGATTAACTGGAATATACAAATTATGCTGGCTTCTCAATTGAAAAAGCAGAAATGAAGCATAGGCGACGAGCATAATGCAGCTAGTGAATCTCGAAAGGGATAACTCAGACTTCCCATAGTGCAACTCTGTCCGAGTAGAGTGCAGTACTGCTGGAAAGAGCAGACCCATGACTGCCATCAATAGCAATCCAGAGTTCACTCCAGCAGTTCCCTGAGAATATAGACATTATAAGCTTTATTTGCAAGCAAATGAGATGGACGGTAGAAGAGCGAAAATAAAACCAACTAAACAAGTGCTCCTTTTTCAGACGAAAATATATACCTTGTTGAACACTTGCTCCGTCTTTGAATGCACAAGTCCACCCGCAAAGAATGCACATCCAAGCACGAGCAACATGTTTGACAGGATTGAGCCTAGTAAGGACTGTTGAACAACACGAATCATGCCGCGTTTCAGAGCATAAATTGATATTATCAATTCCGTTGCGTTTCCAAAGGTGGCATTTAAAAGACCTCCAACTGCAAAATTAACAAATTGATAATTCTAATATCACAATAATCCATAAAATCCATTCTGAATATCCGATACTATTTTACTGTGCTCAAAACCAAACTTAAGATTTTTACGATACTCAAATCCTCAAGCTTTTCGTAAAACCTAAAGATGTAAATGTGACGGGGAACCTAAAAAACAAGTAGTTGCGTTAGCAACAGCGTACCTGTTGGTCCAGTATAGCAAGCCAGCTGCCTGCATCAAAAGAAGCCAATCTGTATTAGGTACTCTATAATGCGCATTAACTGCAAAGTTGGTATGGATGTCGAGCTCATGTGCGCGCGGATTAAACCCTAACACGCTACAATACGGTAACAAATGTTGGTTCTCTAGCACATCAAGTTACTGGAAATGTTCAGTCAAGGCTGTTGGATTCCACTTCTAAACATTTATGCTTGCAAGTAAAGAAAATACAAAGAGAATGCAAGAAATCTTACTCTGTTGCGTATCCTAATCGCTCAGCCAAAGGTATGATTCCCAACAAGCTTAAAAGAAAGACCCAACCCTGAAATGCATTAAAAAGAATCAAATAACTAAGCATACAATCGTGTGATGATCCGAAGGATTCACACACCGAAAAACATAATGAAACTCACATGATGCCCGGTTAAATTATCAACCACGATTGCTAAAGGGCCAAAAGGCATGAGCAGGTTAATTTTGGCAGAGAAAACTACAATCCTTATGCTATCAGCCACACTGTTCTTCAGGACATGGGGACAACAGTCATTCGCTCCACCAGAATATAAAGCTCTGAGGGGAGCCTCATCCAAAGAATGTTTTTCGGGACCAACTAGGCTCTGATCCTCGAACTCAAACACTGATTTGGATTGCGTTGATCCCATCTGCGGAATCAAAATCTTTGTTACAAAAAATTATCACTGGTATCGAAGGAAATGCATGCCTTTGATACCACATACAACTAAAGGATGAAAAAACTGACCTCAACATGGGAATTTATTTTTATTGTGGATGCATCGTTGTTCCTGCTCTTGTTGTCGTCGTTGTTGTAACGGTTATCAGAATCCATGAGGTGGAAGTACAATTCTATGCCAAGAAATCAACAAGAATTCCATCGTCGAACACGAGCATCACTGTTTCATCGCATTCTCCACAATCAACACATACATAGAAATCAAAATGTTCCATCTACAAATTCTATGCCTATACATACACACATAACATCTACGTATAAGCTCCACCTGTTACTGATAAAGCCCATATCGCAGACCTGGGCGTAAGCAAGTTGTTTACTGCAGTGTGCTCCCGTTCTGCACCCAAGTTCGATTTCGAATCCCCCTCCCTGTTATTTGGTCTACATTAAAATATCCCTTGAATCAGAATAAAGCCCATTTGTGAAGAACGTGAATCTAACAACCCTAATAAAAAGAAAATCACGCATCAATACATATAATATATATATATATATATATATATATGGATTTATTCTTTACCTGTTTCAAACAAAACCCTAATGAAATTCTGAATAAGAACATAAAAATTTCTCAGCCCCAAGAACCAAAACAAGAACAAGGATCATGGAAGTATAGAGCTAACCTTGTGGTCTAAAGCGTGTGTGTGTGTGTATATTTATATATTGATTCTCCAATGTGAACCCTGAAAAATCAGATCCAAAAAAACATGCATGCATATGTTAGCAACAGAAATGTAATTTAATTTCTTTTTTGTGTAAAAAAAATCTGGGAAGGCAGAAGATAAAAAGCAAAGATTCAAGGAAGGCAGTTATTAAGTGCAAATTTGCAAATTGATGGTTTTGATAAAAGAGGAAATTAAACAGCTTTGACAGATATTGATATGTGAAATATGGTCCACAGCCATCCGAGGGAACCCGCCATTTTCGCCCTAGCAAATATCATTGTTTCTCCTTTCCTATTTTCAGACATGCAAATGCAATGATTTCTTTTTCTGCCGTTCTTTTCTTTTTCTTTCGATCCAATCACTTTAATTCATTCCGTTTTCATAGGAGAAAAAACGTTTGCACCGACCAACACCGACCAATCCCGTCACTCTCAAATTTGCCATATTAAGCACTATATACATGTTTGGAATTGCTTTTAAGTGACTGAAAGCGATATTGGTGAAAGTGTTTTTTTCAGTTTCAAAGCATTTGAAGTGAATTGTGGAAGAAGCTCCAATTACGTGTTTTTTGTAAGAAACACTTCAAGTGCTTTTCCAAAATCCACTTGCAATATTATTAAAGATTAGTTCCAAAAGCACTTTTATCGAGAGTGTTTTCAATCATTTTAAAAGCAATTTCAAAATAAAAATTGGGTTGAGCTGCATAATTGAACAACCACAATAATTTGATATCAAATTCAACACGTACCTGTACTTATAAATGCAGGAAAATACTACTTAAATGTAAATTGCAATACTATATAAGTATATAGTAACGAATTTAATTTTTGATTTTTCAAGAAAAGTTATGTACTTAACTTGTGATCCAATTGCCACTTAGTATAATAATCTAATAGTATTCCTCTTCACTTGTAAGTGAGAGGTCTTAGGTTCGATTCTCGCCAAATGCAAATTTGAACCACATTATTGCCAACTAATTGTGAGGCAAGGTCCACCCCACTTTCCATTAGTGTAAGATAATATCGGTTCAAAAAAAAAAAAAAAAACTTGTAATCCAGCTTCCTCCAAGATTTTGGATCACCAAGGTAAATTCTAATGTTAGCTAATGTTAGCCTCCCTGCCATTTCAAAGTGACGGTTGTCGTCAAGTTTTTAATCATTTGTATTTTAATTTTTATAGGGCGATAATCTAGCCAACTTGAATTTGGATGCAAGAGGGCGGCACTATGTCGTAGCATTAGATGTAATCCATGTCTACACGTGTCTAATAAGTTTTAGTTATTGCTGAGCTATAATTTTGGATAAGGCTATGTTTAACCCTTCCATTTAGAAATTACCTTATACCAATTTATTTAAACTCATGGCCCTCCAACAACAATCAAGGTCTGCTTGTAAAAAAGAAACAAAATATCTTCTTATCAATTTACTCAAGCAAAAATCAAACTCATGTAAAAAGAATAAATAACAATCAATCTCTTATTATTTATTCAAAGATGTAAATCAGTAAATGCAGATACGATCATACGATATCATTTTACGTTTCACATCAAAACCAAAATGAGAGGTTGATCGGAGTACAACCACAATCAAACTAATTTTCAGTTCCACTTAAAACAATTGTCATATTTGTTGGTGTCAAAATTAAACCTGCATGGGCCGTTTGGTACTATACTATAGTAACACAAACGACAATCATCTCGGTCTCTCTTGTCTATGTATATATCGAACCACTTAAAATTATTTGGCCAAGCAAAACTGCAGTAGTATAGCGTACTGTCCCATACGTTAGGTCGAAAGCTAAATTCAAACCAATCATGAAGGGCAATCACTTTTTCACCCAGATCATCGTTTTTGGATTTGCAATGGACGGTTAGGGTTGAGTTTCCGCACAAATCATTTGTCACTTTGATGTGTCTTCTCGAACCTACTCCTGCACAAAACATGGTCATTGTGACAAACATAAGCAATACCAGCAACAAGGTGTTTCCAGTGAACGAAGTTTTCCTGAAGAAATTTTTTCTTGATGGAAATTAAAACTGATGCACAAGGATATTGTGGATGCAAATTTCCGCCTCATTCTTCTTGGACAAAATTGCACCTACAAAACAATTAACACCTTTGGTTAAGGCCAAGAGCCTCACGCGCCCACGATGAATGGGGGGTGCTTTGGCCGAAGAACCTCCGATGCCAAAGTTAGAATTTAGAGAGAAAGTGTTTAGAGAGTTTTTGAGAGTATTGCAAGAGTGTGGAACCTCTCTTTTGGTGAGAATGGGAGCCAATATATATAGGGCATGGCCGGTCGCTCTTGGAGAAAGAGTGGCCGGCCCTTTGTGTATATTTTGGGTGTTATTTGGTGATTTTATTAGCAATTAATATATTGATTAGGAATAAATATATTAATTGGCTAATTAACATAATAAAATGAATGTTTTTTGTAAGTTATGGAATGATTTTCTTGTAGAGGATATGGAATAAAGATGGATGAGATAAATTTGAACTTGTTACCTATTTTGGGCACTCTTGACTCGGTTGATAGATGATTCTCCACTACTCGCGTGTAGGAAACCCGGTGTGCCTCGAGGGTAATTTTGTCTTCTTCACCAAAAAATCCACGTGTCGCCTCTTGAATATTTTTGGCTCCACATATATGTGCACAGTGCACCTCGTTCTTTTGTAGTTGCTAGTTAGGGTTTCATATGGTTTCACATTTGGTATGGTGACCTTTTTGGAATGCTATGGTTATGGTAATATATGAGGTTCATAGAACCTAATAGATTAGGACCAAACTTCATGGATATATACAAAGAATCAGGGATAAAAGATAAGAATTATGGTGCTGGCTGAATATTTACAAAATCTGAAGTAAAATCCTTCTGCACAATTCTAGCTAGGTAATTTTTTGTTATTATTTTTTTTTATCGAACTAGGTAGTCTATTACCAAATGGATAAATAAAGAAATTATAATTCTTGCAATCAATGGAGTTTTAAAATTTTACACCACACGGTTCACACCATCTCTCTTATCCCTTGTCCTCCAACAACTTCCTTCTAAGCACATAAAGGCCTCCTTTGGTACAGAGGACTAGATAGGAATGGATAATCCTCCAAATTCAACGTATATTGAGGATAAACGAAAATAATTTTTTATCTTGAGACGATTTTAAGGGGATTAGATTTGAAGAAAACATCTTCATTCTAATCCTCCCGTTTTGGGAAAGATTGGAATTGATAAGTTTTCTCTCACCTTCAAGTTTGCCCTTATTTTTTTTTTTCTTTTTTCCTTCAACCTACCCTAAAAATAGTGGCTAATCCTCCATATCAAACAAGGCTAGTATATATGTATGGACGTTGGCACGTTAGCAGTGTTCTAAAAAACGCCCTAGGCAGCGCCTAGCAACCGAGGCATTTTTGGGCAAATCGGATTGGGGCTAGGCGGCCCTAGGAGGTTTTTTTTTTTATATTTTTTTTTATTAATTGTGTGTTTTTTTCTTTTTTTTGGTTTCATGGTGTTATACTTATGGAAATGGTGTATCTAATTTGAAGTTCATCCAATACTTATTGAAATAGTATACCTAATTTGCATTTTATCATTATTTTATTATTCATACAAGTATAGTTTTTTTTTTTAGGTGTCAATATGCACTTATTTACAAGATATACAAGAAATTTACCTAAATCTGCTTAGGCCGCCTAGACGCTAGCCCGCCGCCCGACTAGCGCCTAGCGTTTTTTAGAACCTTGCATGTTAGTGCAGGAAAGCTCGACCCTTCACATCTTCCACAAGATAATAGCTAGTGAATAAATAGTGTCATATGTTACAACAACGTACGTATGACATTACATAATCATATGCATGAAATGCATGTGAAATGTCACCATAAACTTTCAAAAATAAATGAATATAACAATGGAACCCTTATTATTTATTCCCGATATAAATTATTACATGTGAATACTAGTTCATCTTCCATTACATAACCTCCAATTTAAACCATAGAAAACTAGATTAATTGACTTGATTAACTCCACATAAAGCATTTGCTGTACTTTTGCTCGTCCCAGTCGTACCTGCACGGAGCAGCTGTGGTAACACTCCAGTAACACTTGCTACAATATACTTTCTCTCTCTCATGATTATATATTTCGAACCAGTGCAATGCACCTGGCCACTCAAAACTGCAATCAAACTTTGTTATGGTGATAAAGCTAGGTTTGAAGTGGAATTCAAAGGAGGCGTTCGTCGCGAGCGTTTGGAGACCAAGATCATCGTCCTCGGATTTACAGTGAAGTTTGAGGGTCTGGCCCCCCTCCAAATTATTTGTGACTCTAACATGTCTTGTCTTGAATGCATCACAAATGGTGACTGTGAACAAAACCAGCGTGACTAGCAGCAGTGCTGAACTTCCATTGAACCAAGCCATGCTATATTGTTTGTTAATTTGAAGAAAATTAAATTTTAATTCTCTGTGAAAAAAAAAACACCATAAGAAATATGCTTTTATAGTTGCTAGCTAGAGGGACCACTACCATCCACAAGGTCTCACATTTGCAATAGTGCTTTTTTTTTCGGCCAGGTACATTTGCTATCAAGTTCTTGATTATAAAATTTTGGTAACATACCAAGTAATGGTGATATTTATTACTCTATTTATCATCTTTCGATAAATTTAAATTTTGATATTTGTGTAATGGATAGATACAAATCATAAAATTTAAATTCATCCAATGGTAATAACTAGGCTAGTCAACATTACCACTCAAAGAGTGGTGAGCAAAAATCCACCATAAAATTATTAGTAACAATCTTGTTAGAATAATTTACAATTACAGAAAGAAATATAATTATTTCATAGCAATGATTTTAACTAAAAATGTTGAAGAGCTTTAATGTGTTGTCACATCCCGGCTCGGGGTGGATCACTTCTCGGGCCCGCTCCACCACCATAGCACGATATTGTCCGCTTTGGGCCCCGACCACGCCCTCACGGTTTTGTTTTTGGGAACTCACGAGCAAGCACGCCATGATTTCCAGGTCGGGGTGTGTCATGTATAGTTACCATGTAATTAAGAACTAAATTCTACAAACAAAATTATCCCACTTGGGAATTTTCTTTATACCAGCGATATTATTCTTCTTTAAACTTTAATTAAGCTAGAGAAGGAGAATTTGAATTTACATGTAAGATAAACACATATATATTCTCTATTTGATTTTGAAAATCATGTACAGTTGGTTAGGAATACTAGGAAATTATAGGAACAAGGACATGATAGCTACGTAGATGAAGTATTGCTACCTTCTTTTAGCGGTATTTTCTCTAGTTCTAAGTAAGAGAGATCATAAGTTTTTGACTCATGTGGATGATGTGTTCGATAAATTATCATGACTTGTTTATTGTGGAGAAGGACTTGCATGACATGAGTTCATCGCTATGTAGCGTCATGTGCTAATAACACAAAGACATGTGTTACCTTTTATACACATGTCATTGTGTTATGGATACGAGACACCACCGTAGCAATGAACTCGTGCCATACATATTGTAGGCTTATTGTGTGACTTTACTCAATTATTCGATGAATTATTAATTATAACTAGTTCATGGCTCATATTCTTCAACTTTAATAGTAGACTATTGTCCGATTATAATTAAGGGGTGTGTATCACACCCCTTTTTACTTCTCCCACACTTTTTTAGTTTTCGACCATCGGATCGAATGAATTGAAGAAGATCAACGGACATAAATTCACAAGAATGTGTGAAAAGTAAAAAGGGGTGTGTGGATAGCACACCCAATAATTAAAAATGAATGATAAGGGACTTGTAGTTTATTGGATCATAGAATTCTCTATCGCACCCAGACTCCACAAGTTTGAATCTCTCTCCTCCACAATTTTACTTAATAGAAAGAAAAAAAATGCAGTGGACGAAGGGGAACATGTAAGGCAAGATGAGATCATGCAAAAAATTGAACAAAAGAATTCGGGCCAACTACATTTCACACCGTTGAGGTTTGTAGAGTTTCAAAATGGACCATGAAATTCTAATTTTATCATTTTACACTATAAAGTATTAAAATCATATCAATTTATGTCTTTGGTTGGATCAATTGTTTAATATTTTATTAAATTGATGGCATAATAAGCGTGAGATCCTTATAAAAGCTAATGTGCAAATCCATTTACATTATATTGACAATTTTTTTTATCAATTTAATAAAAGATTAGATAATCAAAGAAGCAAGAGGCGTAAATTATAAAACTCAAAACTGCAAAGTTTAATATAAAAACTAGAACCTCGTGATTCGTTTTAAAAATATCAAATTTGAAGGTAGTAAAATGTAGTTAGCTCAATTGTTCCAAAAAAAAAAATGCAGTTAGCTCAAAATTTTCATACGAAATATTCTCTCACCCGGCAAAATACCTCATCACTAATACGACGTCGTATCACTATCTTGCTCAGTACGAGCGCACGGTCGCACTGAGAGAGCTTCAAAGGAAACGCAAAAGCCGGACGGTTAATCCTCGCCCCCTCCCCGCCAAAACCTCCACAATTTCCACTGCAGCGCCGCCTCGAATCTTCCCTCAGGTGGGTTTCTTCTAAATTCCTCAAATTTCAAATATGTTTCCCTTTTTCTGCAACAATTTTGACGGATTATGATGCTGGTGTGAGTTCTTAGTCGAACAATTTGAACAATGGGTGTTGAAGAATCTATGGAATTGGACGGATTGTTAGAAGTAGAGAATTGTGTTAGGTGTAACGATGGTGGTTCTGGAAGTAGGAAATTGTTGGTTTGTAGTGAGAAGGGATGCCCAATTGCTCTCCATGAGGAGTGCATGTGTGCAAGGCCTGTTTTTGATCAATTGGGAAAGTTTTACTGCCCGTATTGTGCGTATAAGCGGGAGTTTTTTCGGTGTCGGGAGTTGGGGAGGAAGGTAATGGGGTCCAAGAATGTGTTGTCTAAGTTTATTGATGCAGGAGAGGGGGATGATTGTGGGTGTGAGGAGGGCGGGCGGGGTGGTGTTGAGGTTCGGGGTCAGTCTGTGGGAGTAGAAGGAGGTGGAGCCGCGGAAGGGGGAACTGATCAGAGGAGGGAAATTGAAGATGTAAGGGGTGAGGAGAGAATAGTTGAGGACCCTCAGGAGGAGGAAATTGTTGAAGAGACACAAGAAGAGGATGCAGAGCCAAGAGAAACAATGAATAACGACAATGCACGGGATGGATTAGACCGAAGAGATGAGGAGGATTGTCGAAGGGTGTCGGAGGAGAGCAAGGGAGGAAGTGATGATGAAGAACAAGAAGAGGAGGCAAAGCCCCAGAGTCGTTGTTGTGTACAAGAAATGACGAATAATCACAATGCACATGGATTATTATACCAAAGAGATGAAGAGGATGGTAAATGGGTTCCTGAGGAGAACGAGGGCGAAAGTGAGGATGAAGAACAAATGCAGTCAGTAGAAAAGGAGGTGCCAGGAAATTCAACTGTCGTGCCTGAATCTGATGAGTTAGATACGGGGTCTCCACTAGTGAGGAAGAAGCGTTTCAAACAGAAGAGTAAAAGGTTAAAACAGCCTCAAAATGTAGCTTCCTTAAGGACAGTGCCCTCTCCATCAAGGGAATCATCATCTCGTCAAACAAGGTCTGCAGAGGAGCATGCTAAAAACCAAAATGGGGAAGCTAAAACCTTTTCCAAGAAGGAAAGAGAAAATCAGGAATCTGCAAGGTGACCATGAGTTATGTTGTCAATTTTATGTCTATTGTTTATGAGGCTATCTATGTTGTTTGATATGTTTTATATGATAAGAGTGGATGGAATGATTCGATATTCTCATACAATTATTAATTGGTAATCATTTATTTCTCCTATTATGCAGAAACTTGGTACTTCCTAATGTGAAGGGTAAGAGATTAAAATGGACAGATGAAGAGATACAAATGTTGAAGGTATTGTTCTTCCTGATTTTCCAGAATATGTTTCATCATTTGAAATTTTATCAGCTAACTATTGTCTAGATTGCTTCCCAACAACAGTATGACGATGCCTGATTTCATCCCTCAAGTTATTAAAATCACCTTTTTTTTTGCTACAACCAGAAACTGATACTGCCTTGTTCTAAGATAGATCTCTCCCTTTCTCTTTTATTTAGGAGGGCGGAAAATTTGGATTAGGAGTCAAAGTCATTTATCATACATATTGCTATTATACCCTTGATGAGAGGATATATTGACATGGCATGCACTTTAGGAAATGTGGAACAAAACAAGCTACAAAATACAACTCCAAACCAACCTTTGTTTTCTCCGTCTCGATAGCGAAACTATGACAGTCGGTTATATATGCATACATTAGGCCTTAAATGTCAATGAAGAAAAAGAAGCCTAAAGCACACCTCTATAAAAATTTCAACTTCTTTGTCTTTTACATAGCCTTTTAAGTGCCGACTCTCTCTCTCCCTAACCTCTATCTCTCTTTTGGATTTTGAAAGAATTTTTGAAAAAAATTGCAAAGGTAAATAAGAAAAAGGAAAAAAAGTTCGCTGGCTAGGGATAAAAAATGCTGTGCATGACTCATTTGAGTTCAGTACTTTCATATGATTTGTTTAAGTAGTTGGAATCTAACTTAAGTAATCTTCGGCTCCAGGAGGGAGTGAGAGTTTGTGGAACATCAAACGGAAAGATGCAGTGGAAGAAAATTTTGGAGTATGGTCATAAAGTGTTTCACAGAACCCGTGAACCAGTTGATCTTAAAGATAAATGGAGGAGGAGCTTGGGGAAAGAAAATAAAGACAACGCACATGATGGATTCGACCAAAGAGATGAGGAGGATGGTATAAGGCTGTCTGAGGAGAATGAGGGCGAAAGTGAGGATGAAGAACAGATGCGATCAGTCGAAAAGGAGGCGCCTGGAAAGTCCACTGTTGATTCAAAATCTGAAAAGTTAGATACTGGGTCTCCTCTGGTGCGAAGCAAGCAACTCAAACAAAAAGCTAAAAGGAAAGAACAGCCTCCAAATGCTAAAACCTTTTCCAAGAGGGAAAGAGAAATTCAGGAGTCTTCAAGGTGACCGTGAGTTGTATTATCAATTTTAAGTCTAGTGTTTATGAGGTTATGTATGGAGTGTGGTATGTAACTATGAAAATAGTCATTTGATATTCTCATAATTACTTACTGGTGGTCATTTATTTCTCCTATTCTGATGCAGAAACTTGGTACTTCCTAATGGGAAGCGGAAGAGATTAGATTGGACAGATGAAGAGTTAAAAATGTTAAAGGTATTTGTTTCTGGTTGGCTTCCTGCCTTTCTGGAATAGATTTATCATCTGATTTAGTGTCAGCCAATTATGTCAAAATTCCTGCCAAACAGTGTCGTGAACCTGATTTATCTCTATTTATCAAATTTGGCCACAATTAGAAACTGGTACTGCTGCGTTCTATGATACATCTCACCCTTTCTCTTTTATTTAGGAAGGAAAACGAATTGGGTTAGGAGTTAAGTCAACTATCATAGATTTTTCTATTACACCCTTGACGAGTGGAAATTTATATTGACATCATGTGCTAGATCACGACACGCGTGTTTGGAAATGTAGGACAATCTACAAAATACAACTCCAAACCAACTTTTTTCTTACTTGTCTCTACGGCGAAACTGTCAGTGGGGGTTTTTATGGGTAAATTAGGTCTTGGTATCAATAAAGAAAAACAAGCTTAAAGCATATGTATATAAATGATATAAATCACTGGCAGTGTAAAAGTTTTCAAATTCTTTGTCTTGTACGTAGCCTTATATATGCTGAGTTGTTTTTTTTCCCCGGACTGTGAAAAGTTGTTTAAAAAAATTTACTTAAGAAATTTGCAAAGGTAAATCAGAAAGAGGTTAAAAACTTTGCTGGCCAGGGTATAAAAAATGGTGTTGCATGAGTGAGTTGAGCTCAGCACTTTCTCCTGATTTCTCAAGTAGTTGGAATCTAACTCAAGTAGTCTTCGATTCCAGGAGGGAGTGAGACTTTATGGAACATCAAATGGAAAGATGCAGTGGAAGGAGATTTTGGAATATGGTCATAACGTGTTTCATGTAACCCGTCAACCAGTTGATCTCAAGGATAAATGGAGGAGGTACTTTTGCGAAAAAGCTAGAAAAAGGTGAACATCACTTTGGACTCGCATAAAACAGGTAACTACAGTATCCGTAGTTCATTTATTTTATACTATTGTAGAAGAAATCGGTGGATCAATATTTATGTAGATTTTTAGTTTTCTATATCATATTTGAGCACTTTGGAAGCAGAAGGGTTTTGGGTTGGCCATAATAGTAAAGATATTGTAGCTAGTCTTTCTTTGTTAACTACGTGCTCAAACTATATTTATATTCAAATTGGAAAACTGGCCACTAGATTATCCACAGATGTGCGTCCGAGTAGAATGATTTTGTTATGGCTAGTGCCAAAGGGCATTGAGTAATATGTTTCTAACTCTCTAATGGTTTGGGATGTCTCAAAACCTTGTAACAATGGTATTAACAATCTTATCTTACTTATTGCCTGCAAAAAATAAAATTATAATGCCTGCACCATTCACATATCGTCAATTTCTAGCCTTCGATAGAAACTAAGGAATTCAAGCAGTAATTATTAATATTATCCCAACTTTCTGTCAAGTACATGCAACCCTGTTATTTGAGCTGTGTGGTCTTATACACATGGTGTAACCAATTCACTCTCATATCCTAAATTCCTCAATTGAAAATTGATGCCTCGGAAGCCAATTTCTTATCTATAACATTTACTAATTATACGAAACTGATTTTGTTTCTACAGGTAATGGCAACGTTGGTCAAGAATGTGCTCTATGTGTGCATTCGAATGGTTGATGAGTGGGATGGAATCGACCAATTTGTACGTCAATGGTAATTTATGTGGTCGGCATTTCACTTCAACCTGGTGTTAACAAAAGCACGGCATTAAACCCAAAAGAAAATTCATCCCCAAGGTTCAAAACGCAAGCATTGTTATGAAGTTGCCGAAACTTGTCAGCCAAGGAGCTTCAGCCATCGAGGATTTCCCTTCGTAGATCACATTAGAACCTTTTTCACTTGTGTAGTTTTATATAAAGGATGTATCAATGTCATAATCTTGAAGTTTCAGATACCAAACTCTGTGAACATGGGTATGATGACGATGTTTCTTCAACAATAAAGTGTTCTAGTTTTCGAGCATCACTTTCCCGAGTGACTTCGTAAGGTATTGTAAGATGTGAGGTGAACAATTGGCAAAAAAAATTTATTTGAGATAGAAGTAGAGCATCTACAGAGCAAATTCCTGAGGTCTCTTCCTCTATAATTACATCGTAGTTCCGAGAAATGTACGTTACATGAACAGAAGACAGAACCGCTCAAAGTGCTCGTTAAGTTGCTGTAGCTGTGTACTCGTGGCTCCTCTCAGCCCAGTAACTAGAAAGAACCTCCGCTGTCAGCATTAAACGAGTGGAAAATAAGGTGGCTAGATTACTGTTCCACTAGGAATCAAGGCATCCTTGATCACTGTGACAATGGCGCTCTTTATGAAATATCCGTCTGTTTCTCTTGCTGCTTCTTGCACATTGTCGATATTGATAATCTGTAATTTATAATCGTCGATGGTCAGTTTCACTAAGATAAAAATATAAACTGTTTTGTGTGATCGTCTAAGAAGAATAAATTTATAATATGAATGTATGTCCAACACGACCTTGCATCGAATGTAAGCAGGAAATAGGAAGTACACATAGGAATCGGTTTTCTGTTTCCATTTAATAAGTTTCAAATCGGCTATAAAATTTAGACTTCAAATTAATAAACTGAAAAGATCATGTTATGCTGATAATATCCTTACCTTAACATTTTCTCCAATTCGAGCATTCTTATCAATTATAGCTCTCCTAATGTGAGAATTCTTGCCAATACCGATTGGAACGCTACCCTTTGCAGCTAGAAACCTCCTGTCAGCATCAGTCTGGGGCGGTCACAAGAATTGCATCAGTATAATCTATCCAACCCATAGAAATGTCAAACCGACTGTGACAATATTTGAAGGGAAGTACATTCATCTCTATAATGAAAACATGTTTACTGGGTCATGCCTTAAAATAAAAAGCAGCAGGTTTTACCTCATAGTAGTCAGCTCCCATCAGTAATGTGTCTTCAATGACAGCACCCTCTGCTATGCAAGACCGAAGCCCAACGACTGAATGGTGAATTTTACAGTTCTGCGTTTACGAAAAATAGGGTCGGGTTAAATGAGCAGGACTGCAATAGATTATATTGATATCTGTTTCTTGCAACAATAGCACATGGATGTAAGTTTTTCTGAAAGTGAAGAGAACAAGGACTAGGATATGACATTATGATGGAACAATTTAGCAAAAATGCCGAATTTTTCTACAAAGAACTTACCTTTATTACACATCCCTCGCCAATAACACTATCTGTGACATCAGCATCAAGCATTTTGGATGGAGGTAAATACCGAGGTTGGGTGTAGATTGGGGATGAACGATCATAAAAGCTACAATATAAAGTTCGAAATTAGGCAGGAATATTAAATCGAGATCAAACTGATAGCATAACATATCAATTGGCCCAACAAAACAGGAATACAAACAAGTTATAGAATAAAAGGTACCTGAAATCTGGAACTGGTTTTTTTGTTATCCCCAAGTTTGCATTGTAGAAAGCCTCAATGGTACCAATATCTTCCCAGTAGCCATCATACAGATAAGCCTGAACCTGTAGGCATTAATAATTAGTATTTCAGTTCAGGGGCTGAAGATCTGGATGAAGGGAAGCGGGGGAAAGAAAGTATGGAACTGGGAAATACTATCATATAAAATCAATTTAGGACATCATCTTTTTCAGTAGAAAGGGATTTGTTTAGTTTCCAATGAAAGATATTTGCAATTATGTAATACCAGACTATAATGAAGCTCCGATTGCTAACTCTGCATAACAAGATTTAACAGAACTTGGTGTTCAACTGAACAAGAGCTCGAGACCAGTTCATCCAATACCCTTGACAATTATTCCAATTTTTTTCCCCCAAAGTGGACGATGCAAAAAGAATGTCTTTTGATTGATCGTAACATAAGATTAAAATATGAAATGAAAACTTACCCTCAAACCAATGGAAGTTGCGCCTGGAATAACTTCACTCCCGAAATCATTTGCACCAGGAAACTTGTCTCGAAGTAGATCCAACATCACATTTTTACTCACAACATATATACCCATACTGGCAATATAAGGCATCTCTTTAGCTCTCTCATCATCAAGACCCAAGATAGTAGTATCAACCTACAACAAAACAGAAACAACATTTTGCATCGCTAGTCAATTACACACCATAACCCACAAGCGCTCCAATTCACAATGAAACAAATACGAAATGCACTGAATAATTTAAACAATTTGCAAGTGGATCTTTCACCTTCATAGCTTTGAGTTGCTCCCCTTTAGGTTTCTCAGCAAACTCAATAATCCTTCCCTCTTCATCAATCTTCATCAAACCAAAGGCGGTAGCACGCTTCTCATCCATGGGCAGAGCAGCCACAGTGATGTCCGCATCAGTTTCTCTATGTGCCTGAATAAACCTCTCATAGTCCATCCTATA
Source organism: Heteromeles arbutifolia (assembly GCA_024362995.1). NCBI lineage: Eukaryota > Viridiplantae > Streptophyta > Magnoliopsida > Rosales > Rosaceae > Heteromeles > Heteromeles arbutifolia. The sequence continues at coordinate 9,543,464 of JANCRC010000012.1, read as the reverse complement.
CAAGTGGTCCCCAGCAAGAACCAAAAACTCCAACACATTGTGCTCCTCAAACAACCACAAGTACTGCCTCACGGCATCCGCCGTACCCTGATAACCATCAAACCCAAATATCCAACTCAAAAACCAAACCAAAACCCAATATCCAAACTCAAAAACCAATCGAAACCCGATTCCCAACACAACCCCACAATTACTAAACAAGCGTTTTAATCACCTGAAACCAATTGGGATTCTCAGGGCTCTGCTGGGCAGCAAGAACCTCAACAAAGCCTTCATTTTTGTAGCCACCCATGTTACTAGCATAAGCACGAGAAAGATGGCGATTGAGCGAAGCGGAATTGAACTGGGTCAGCACGTAGATCTTGGATACGTTGCTGTTGAGGCAATTACTGACTGGGATATCGATCAACCTGTAGTTTGCTCCCAATGGAACAGCAGGCTTCGCACGCTTCTTTGTCAATGGGTAAAGCCTCGTCCCAGCTCCCCCACCCAGTATAATCCCCAACACACTCTACACATCAACACAATCAAAATTCCCAAAATTTCAATCAAAACAAGAACGCATTATGCTAATGCATATAACAAAAGCGCCAAATGCGAGAGAGAGAGAAATGAATTACTCACCCGGCTCGCATCGGGATCAAGACACGTCTGAGAGTTCTTGGAATCGGAAACAGCTTTGGGAGACACAACCAGCGGCGGGACTCTGTGAGTGAGCGATCTCCTCAAACAGGTGCTGGGCGCGGGGATTTTGGTCCCGGAGAGATGAGAGCCGCTGAACGAGAGGCGGCTGATGTTATGGTTCTGCTTCGAGTTCGGCAACACCGAAGATCGGGACGTGAGCACTCCGCTTGCTGACATTGAAGAGGACGCCATGGAAGAAGAAATTCCAGAGAGAATTTCAGAGAGTTGCAGAGGGGGAGAGAGTGGAGTGTTGGAACTTGGGAAGCGGCAGCTTTGATGATATTTCGGGACACATTTACCCTTAAATTTTGGTGTTAATTACGCAAACCCAACCTCAAATCCATAATTCCTCCAGTACGGGAGCGAGGGTATTATAGATTTTTCAACCATCTGTTAATATTAGTGGTTATTTGACGGAAGGGAAGGATCACCAAAAATCTGCGGAAATCGCGAGCATTTAAAGAAGTGGACGTCATTAAACGTCAGGTAACGGTGGATGGATCACATGTGGCATGCGGGGTTTGGGTCTAAGATTTACATCACATGTCACCACTTTTGCTTACCACCGTCTATTTTTTATTTATATGCTTATAAAATTGGGAGTTTAAATTATGAACTTAGCAACCTTTCCAAATCTTGCTTGACAAACTCACAAAGGACGATGGCAATTATTGGCACCTACTTTACCATGGTTGACAATTGGTGGGGAATATATATACCATTTACAGTGTCTGATACATTCGATTCAAGATATACAGTAGTTGATATGTTATAAATATTTGGTTAATGTCAACTAAATATCCATACGAGTTGAGATTACTTTTGATATATGCTATCCTTTTCGAGATTAATTTTCATTTGGTGTTATGCGAGGACAAATATTTCATATTCATAATTATTATGATATGTCAAAGTTAAGCACATGACAATGCGTTATTAGTAACTGAGGGAAGTGATGATCTCGTCTTGCTAGCTTGGAGAGAGAGGAAGTTTCGGGACTGCATCTTCTAGCCAAACAACGAGCGATCACTCAATAACGAACACTAGCATGTGCGAAACAATGTATTCTTTTATAACGATAGGGGAGTTTTTGGAATTCCAAAAATAATTAGCTTGCATTCTCCTTTAGTTGAAAAGAAAAGAAGAAAAAAAAACTATTTTAGAATGCTGATAACAATTTTCTATTTGTATATATCACAAAACTTTGGCATAGATAGTGAAGGAAAAAGAATATGGAGAGAATATTCTATCCCTAAAATAATGAGTTGAAGATCGACAAGTTTTGGGAAAAAAAATGACACACCATTGCCTAAATTCCAAATTGTTGTCACCCTCAATTCGTAAATCAAACAGCCTCCAGCAAAAGCTATGTTCTTTGTGCAGGGGCTGCTTATTTTATCACACATCAGTTCTTTTATGCAAACGGTTCTTTTTAAATTAGGTAATGGAAAATAAATTGTTTTTTTTTTTCAGACTGGTTGATGATTGAATTTTTTTAATTAGATTCAAAAAATAATTTTTATATGCAAACGGTTTCTTTTAAATTCATGATGGTAAATAGATTATCTTTTTAAATTATGGTTGATGATTGAATTTTTTTTATTAAATTTAAAAAAAAAAATTCTATAGTATTTTTCTTTTAAATTTCAAAACACATCAATCAATCAGATAATACATATCCTCCCAGGAAAATAAGGACAAGGGCCGGTGAATCATCGACAAGGCTAGAAAGTCGCATGCAGCTGCATGAATGTCTCTACTATCAAATCCTATATTTATGTCAAATCAGTCAGCTCTATCTTACAGATTTTTCAGTGTAGGTAATGTATATGAACTAGTCACTAAAATTCTCAATCGAAAGAAAACAATTGAGTGCCTGATCTACCAGTCACCAACCCATTATTGTAACCGAGGAAACAGACACAAACAAGATAGGGTGAGGCAGTCTAATTTGTACCAGGGCCTGGGGCTCTTTGCATCATACTCTGATTGCTCCATCAGCTTCCACCACACCTTTAATATATAAGCTATATAATTTAATTTCTAAACGTGTAGAGAGCCCAGCTATATTTTGATTGTCCGTTGGTTGTACAATATAGTGTAATATGATGTCCACGATGTAAAACCAAACTTTGTCACACTACGTAATAATAATGTCATTTTGTGTTATGAATGACAATTTTTATTAGAATAAATTGTAGTTATGATCTCTTAACTTTAATTCAATTGAAGCAATGGTCCCTCAATTCATTACCTTTGGTCCCTCAACTCATCAAAACGTGCAGCTATGGTCCCTTAACTAAAAATCAATTACCATTGGTTCCTCAACTTTAATTCAACTGGAGAAATGATCCCTTAACTTTAATCCAATTGTAGCAATGATCCTTCCAACATAACTCGTTTTGACAAAATTTTTGACGTAGTTGACGAAAATGACCATAATTACACACTTTGATGAGTTGAGGGATCCTAATTGTATAAATGGTCATTCCAATATAACTTATTTTGACAAAATTTTGACGAAATTGATGAAAAGGACTATAGCTACACATTTTGATAAGTTGAGGGACCAATGGTAATGAATTTTTAGTTGAGGGACCATTGCTCCAATTTGATTAAAGTTGAGGGATCATTGCTACAATTTACTCTTTTTATTATGCAACACTAGACTGTAAGCTTTGACGGTTGTAGTGTAATGTGTCATTTATTGGAAGGACGATACTTGCATCATCTTTCACCACATAAGCTATGTTCGATTTTTGTTTAACTGAGAGAATCCAGATGGAGTAGTTTTACGTCTAAGCACTATAATGTTGAACATATATCTATCAATCGCAGTAAGAACTAAAGGTGTTTTCAACCTGATGCACCCGACGATAGATCTTGTCCCAACCTCTAATGTCACAGAGACCATATAATTCACGCCATGGTGTTTTGATTTTCTTGTTGGATTCCAAGTGATTTTGTCTCTTGAAAAGGAAAGGTTCAAAGTGCTTGCCAAAAGTTCTCCAATCGCATAAAGTATCTGAATAAGAAACCATAGAGAGTTAGACGATGAATATACACTCAGGAAACAGAAATATTCACAGATAACTGAAAGGAAGAGAAAGAGAAAAGATTTATAGAAAAAAGTAGAAAGTAACTTTCTTAAATAACTAAATGATGCATGTACAAGGCGACGATGCCACAACCATATTTTCTTAACTCGTTCACTATCACAATTGTGAACTTGGTGTACTCGACCAGATGCCACATCGTCTATTACCCATTCCTCTTAGTGTCACACCCAATAATCACCCAAGTCAGGATATCTTGAAGTAAGCAAAAATGTGGGAAACATTAATATGGTACAATCTAATTGCTCGGTAGTTTGACTGACTGAACGAAGATTCTTTGATATAAACAACGTACCATGCAAAGATAAAGTGGGACTAAGAGCAATTGAGCCCGTTCATGTAACAGGAACCATGTCACCATTGGCTGTGACACCAATTTTTTTAAGGAGAAATTAGGTTCTCATCCCTCTTTTTTCAACTCCATTGATTAAAACCTTATTCATTTTCAATTTTTGATCAAGGTCCCTTAGTTTTAATAAACATCATCAATTACTTCCATAATAAAATATTTTACATGCAAAATAATTAAATTTTATTTCTAAATATATTCATTTAGTGTTAGAAACGTTACATTTGATATTATATATATATATATATACACACACACACACGCACACACTTATGACTAAATTTTGTATCATATATTTTTATGTTTAGTTTGTACCCATTTTAATTTGCAGCCATTTTTTTAAATTGTACCAATTTTGTTTTCAGTTTTAGTTTGTACCCATATATAAATTTCTTTTTGTGTCCATATTTTTCAAACTTTTATTTTTACACATTTTTTAACCTTTTTTTTGTACCAATAATTTATTGATAATGTACCCATTTGTCTTTAAAAATGTTCCACTTTGTTATATGTAAAATATACCAATTTTGTTTTTGTAAGTACCATTTTTTTTTTATGTAAAATGTACGCATTTTTGAATGTAAGATGTATTTTTTTTTTTACTCTAAAATGTACCCATTGTTTTATTATATAAAATGAACCCATTGTTTTGTATATAATATGTACCAATTTTTTCATCTAAAATGTACCAACTTTTTGTATGTAAATTGTATCGTATAAAAATTACCAATTTTTTGTATGTAAAATGTCATTAATATAAGTAATGACAAATAATGGGTTTTATAAAAATATAATTTATCTTAATGACAAATCATGTCATTAAGATGAATTATACTTTTTTATATAAGTATAATTTATTTTTTAATATTTTTAACCCAACAAATCATGGATTTTATTTAAAATCTCATTAATATAAGTAACTACAAATATCAAATTTAATTTAAAATTATAATAACCTACATAGAAATGCATTATTGTATTAATTTCAGGGACCCCAATCAAAAATTGAAAATTAACAAGGTTTCAATCAAAGAACGTTGATAAATAGGAACCGCATCCAAAGTCACCATTTTTTTAATAAGTGAAATCATATATTCAAACAACGATTTATTATGGGAAGTGTTATTGGCACTCCAAAAATTTCATTCTACACTCCTCACAAGTGTATTTTTCTTTCCTAATATAGAAAATTTGGAGTGTAGAATGAGATTTTTGAAGTGCTAATAACAATTCCCTTTATTATAAGACATGCGGTCAGTTCAACCCGAATAAATAATCCAACCGAAATCTTTACCTTCCGATGCAATCAAGGCTTTACCAAGGTTACTTGTATCATCCATAACATCAGAGGAAGAATTAAGTTAATTAAGAAGAGATAGAACCGCTTCAGGAGTGGTAGTGGCTGAACCACCCTCTTCTCGGCCAGCAGCTACCGCTGCTACCCTTGTGCCTCATTCAGCCGCCACCTTGGCTTGCCTTGCGCGGCGAGCTTCCTTCTCAGCCTTAAGTTTTTCACGTTGCTCCAGAAACCAATCCGGAAAGCCATGCTTTTTGAAACACGTCTCATCCGAGTGTCGAGTGCCATTCAAGAATCACAGTGGAGTTTATCCTTATCCACTGAACCAAGAGTGGTACGGAACACTCCAAATGAATAATTTTTAGCCACCATGGCCATTGAGGACTCACCAGCTGATCCCTTATTCCCAAGCATAGTAGAATGACGTTGGGCTTCGTAACGGATGCTATTGAAGCATTCGTTCAAACTAGGAAGTGGTTTTGTTCGCAGAAGATCACTCCGGACGCGGTCGAATGCCTCATCAAGTTCAACGAGAAAATCATAAACCTGGTCTTCATAACCTCTTCCTTGCGGCTCTTCAAATTAGCAACACACACCATTTTGCTTGGGCGACGCTTGTCGAGGTCTTACCAAATGCTTTTCAATACGGTAAAATACACGTTGATTGGACGACCCTCATGTTTGGTTTGGGTAGCCCTGCAACAGAGCTCATAAGACCCATCATAGAACATTTGAGTTATAATCTCCCAAATATCCTTAGCCCTAAGAAATTCGATGAACAGTCCAAGCAGATGGGGTTCTATGGTTTTGAACAACCAACCCCTAACAACTGCATCTTCAGTGATCCACTAGTATAACCAGAATCAGTTTCTTCAACATGGGGAGTTTTTTTATCATCTTCGACCAAACCTTGAAATTTGAGTCAATCAACTTGAACCCAAACGGCATACCGTTGATGTTGGTGGATTCATTGGAGATTGGTTCGCGGACCCTTCTTCTTTTCGGCCATCGGAAGTTAGGGGTTCAGATGTGTTTGTGGCTGTATGGACCGACACTATCAAAGAAATTTGGCAGAGGTAACAAGGTTTTAGGGTTTTGGTTTGGTGCTAACCGGAAAACAACAACCAACGCAGGTTTTGTGCTGACCAAATATGGGCCGCTAGGGTTTTTTTTGGGAAGAGACATGCCTAAATCTGCTCTGGTGTCAAAATAAAATTGAAGAGTCTTTGAGGAATAATTCAATTGTATTCTTCTCTTCTTCTTTTTTTCCCTTTAAAAATGGGGACAATTGGTGGCAAGCCACATTTATCCATCCCTTCCGGGGCCGGGAAGACTCACAAAGACATTTCAGCCTCCTCTTGACTACAAGTCTGGCTTCCACAATGATATATATACAAGGATATCCCTAATAAGGAGAGAATTACAATAATAAAATAAATACAATAAGTTGAATCACGCCAACAGTTCAGTACCAAATCCTTTACTGGTCCTAGTTTAAACCGAATTCTATGGGTCAACTTTCAACTAAGAATATATGCCATAAGTAAAAATACTAGAGTCTTTTTGGTTATTCACCCTTAGATTTGATATTAAGATTAGACCATCTCCAATCTTTGGGTTAAAGCTTGAAATTTTTAACCTAGAAAATTTAGTTAAAAATTTCAAGTTTTAACCAAGAAACAATTTTTTTTCTCCAACCCTTCTAGGTTAAATTTTTAGTCTTGTTGCAGTCCTATTAGATTAGGAATGTGATTGTGTAAATCCTAGTAGATTTGGGAATATCTCTTATATTCCTATTAGTAGTAGATTACCTATTAAATGTTGGAATCCTAAAGGGTAAGGAATTAACCTTCACTACTACTATAAATAAACGCACAATGGGGTGGAATTACACACACCTCACAATTACACATCTCTCTTTCTCTCTACTATTGCCGCACCTTCCCTCTCTCTCTGGCCTCCATTATTGTTCAGTAAATTATGCCTACAACACGTTATCAGCACGCTCTTGACGCTGCGCTAAAGAGAGTTTTATCTTCAATCAGTGGAGTATTACGTTTTCATCATTCTTTTTATGATTAATTTATTATTTTATTGAATTGATCTACATGCTATTGATTCAATTTAATTTTTTTGTGTTGAACGTGATACAACGCATTGGAGATGCAATTCCGGCTTTCCGAGATGGATCTTCTAAAAATTCAAAGGCTTTTATTGTTTTCTGCCAATTAGGTATACTTAAAATAAAGTAAGATATTTGAAATGACCATGAAGCATGAAAACATTCCCCATGATGCATGAACTCCCTACATTTATATTTACCTTCCGATATATATTCAGTGGTGAAGCCAGGAATTCTCAGGGGGAGGGGCGAACTTATATGAGTGCAAGGTTAAAGAAAAATGGCAACAACCGAATCTTTTTATATAGTAATGTCTTCCATAATTAATCAATACAAATAAATTACAGTTGTTACCAGCGATGTTTCATGTCATGAAAACGTCGCATAATAGGCTCATTATCAATAATACTAACAATAGTACCATAATGCGAGTTCCACTGTGTATCACATGGACGGATAAGACTACTTTTTTGATTTAACCCTTTACCCATTTCAAGATTACCAAGATGAAGAGCTTTCTGAATATTTTCTTGTTGTTTCTCTCTAAATGCATCATGACGCTAGAGTAGACTATAAGGTATATCTAATCAAACCACAAATTTAATTAATCAATACCAACAATCATATGGATAATCAAGAATTCAATTTTTATTCTAAACAACAATTAAAAATTGAGTAAGTTGATTAGGGTTTATAGTGGTTACTGCAATCAATTTTTATTGCTAGACCATGTGTGATTCAAGTTCTTATAATATATAGAATGTATGAATCCTCTTTTATGCACTTCAAAAACAAAAAATTAATAATCATAGTATTCATATGAATAATCTATAATCGATAACCATAAATTAAAAAAAAATTAAAAATTTACCTCAATTAGAGCGGCTGGCGTGGCGTCTGGAGCTTGGTGGCCAATGGAACGGGGTGGCTGCCGGGCTTTCTTGTGTTCAATCCTGGGATTTGGGACAATTTTGAAAATTGAAGTCTGGGGGGTTTTGTCGTGTGGGAAAAGAGGGTAAAGGTGGGGGGATGGGATTTTTAATCTGGGAAAGGGTGGGGTAATAATTGAAACGGGGTGGGTGGGATTGGGATAGGGACCACTGGTCCTTCCCTCATTTAATTTTTTTTATTTGATCAATGAAAAACGACGCCGTTTACCAAACAAAATTAAAAAAAAATTTTACCAGGCCCAAAACGACGTCGTTTTGGCCTGGATTTAAAAAATAAAAAATAAAAAACCCTTCCGTAGGGATCAGTTAGAACCACCGTGGTTCCCAGTTTCCGGCCGAACCAGAGGGGTTCAAGCCTCGCTCCTGCCTTTGTTTTCCGGCGAGCAGAGGGGCGGCCGCCCTTCTTCGCTTCTATATAGATTTGCCACTGTATATATTGTATATGGTCATATATTTGTCAATATATATATATATATATATATATATATATATTTGTTTCATGCATTACGCATATATGCTATGTGGAATTGTGAGTCAAAGAATTGAAATTAATTTAGAAGCAATTAGGGTTTTTCAACCCTGGATTCGAAAAAAATAAAAATAAAAATGGGTAATTTCTTGCGGCATCACCGTGTGACAGACCTTGAGACGCTAATTTGGACCTTACGCAGCCCTCTAGGCTTGCTGCCTTCCCTCAGAACTCGATTAGGCCTCGACCTGAGATGACAATCACACGGGCTTGAAGCCCCTAGTCCAAAACCAGACCTAATCTGCATGCCAGAAGCATGCTGGACCGATTCCCTACCACAACCCAACTTGCCAGCAGCTTAGGCTGCTGGGCTTACGCTGCCCCGGCCCAACCAAGAAACCAGCCCATGGCTGGGCTTCCCACGCCACACTCAGGCCAGCTTAGTGCTGGGCCTAAGTCCTCCGCACCATTTTTGAGGCGCAAAACCAGCAGCCATGTTGCTGGGTTTTTTGTTTTACACCCATGCTCTTTTGGGCCTTGTCCCGTGTGCCTATCCCGAGCCTAACACGCCAGCCTTCACAGTTGGGCTTCCCAAATTGGACCCGTGGCCTGCAGCCAAGATTCTAAAAATTGCTAGGCACTAGTCGGGCGGCTGGCTAGGGCCTAGCGCCTAGGTGGCTAGGCGGGGCCTAGGCGAACTAAGCGAATTTAAGTAAATCAATCATATTTCGTGTAAATAAGTGTCTGCTTATACTTGAAATATATATAATTTCATCATAAACTACAAAATAGAATGCATATATATTATGAGGTATTGGAACATAATGAAAACATGTGAAATAAGGATATAATGTGTGTTCATTTAAGTATGCAACAAGTCTCTTACAATTTATTGGAAAAAAACAAAATGCAAAATGAAAGTTATCTATTTTCTGTCTAAGTGAGCTGCGACCTAGGCGAGTGTTTAGGCGGGTCTAGGCGGTGCCTCAGCAAGTTTAGGCAGTCTAGGCAGTGCTTCAGCAGGTCTAGGCGGCCTTAGCATTAATCGGGGCGGTGGCCAGCTGCTTAGCGCCTAGGCGGGGATTTTTAGAACAGTGCCTGCAACCATAGATTGGGCTGCTTCTAGCAGCCACCCGAGCCCAATAAACCTTATAGGGACTTGCCGTAGTCATGGCACCTATGCGCAAACCTTTTTGGGCTATGTTTTTCGAATCAAATGCTAATTTTTAGCATTCTAAATCATTTTAACCTGTATGTTATAATTATTTTTGCTTCTACGATCGATCCCGAATGGTCCCGATCTATTGAATTAATTAAAGCGACCAGCAGTCCATTAATCTGACAATTAATCCAAAATTATTGGCCTCAAGCTCACTTTTGGACATTAACGATTCAATAATTTATTTCTATTCTTTGAACCGTTGACATACTTTTGTAGTAACAAAGCTCTCATACTTGAGTTCCCGAAGAAACTCAAATCCACTACACTTAGTTGTATATTGCATTCTGTGTTCTTGTAGGAACCTTTCTTTTATGAACTAAATGTTCATAAACTAAATTGAACCTGTAATGTCAAATTTAGTGCATTTGAAACCCAAAGTTTTCATAAAACAATACACCCATGAAAACCCGACGTTTTTCATGAAAATCATGTCTTGGAACTTGAATGTTCTAACTTTGATGCTTATTGATGATTCATTCCCATAACACCAATCACAATCTTGTTCCATCCAATTCAATGGATTGTCGAACCGTCACAAGTTCGATTTCCTTTATTTGGACGTTTCTAATAGAAACCACTTTATGTGGGGTACAAGAAGTGAATCTTCACTTGACTATTAAGAAGCTGAGAAACCATTGACGCCAACAAGGGCATAGAAGAGCTAAATAAGCCTCCGCCATGATCGTCATTTGAAGACTTATGCCCGAAGCATTACCAATGGAAGTACCTCATGAACGAGGATTTCATGGCTCTTTGGCTCGCCTCTATGGACCGTCTAATCATGAAAGACTTTGCCTGAAGCACACCATGATTACGTCCATGAATGAATATGATTCTGAAGTTTATAAATCCGATCGAATTTTGACTGGAGAATACTTTTTTTGTCCTTCCATGTTTCTAACTCGCCCATGAAGCAGTAGTGTAGAAAGCAGAAGTTTACCAAATTCTCGAATTTGATTACTACCACAACATATGGTAGAATCAGGGCCTACCAAGGTGTGGCATCATGCCCGAAGCATGATCATTCGCACCTAAGACCTAAAAACTTTAAGAATAAGGGATAATATTTCCAAACCTTAACCCTGCAGAATCTACTTCCATCTTGATGGAATTGACCATTGGTTTTCGTGCCCCTACCAATATTGTTAAGGAATACCATTCTAGTAGTCAATATGTGAGACTAATTATGCTCCACCGAACACCGTTGGAATATCAGAATTTTGACATGCATGGCCGTGTTGGCCAAATCCACCCTAGTAACTTTGGTTTACTTTGTGAACATTTTTCCATGTTCTTGGATTCAAGTTTGGTGTATGTTTTACTTATGGATAATCTTATTGATATTGTCCTCGAATATGAGTTAATTGAATCATGTTTCTTAATACATGTGACCCAATTCAATTAAACACGTGATTAGGTAAGAATGTGGGCAAGTTAGTTGTCTGGATGAATGCGATACTACGCACACTAACTTTGCACCTACATCACATCTTTAACAATAACTTCAGGTCTATCCAACCTGATTAAGAGCATTGGCACGCTCCTCGTTGTATGAATGGTACTGCATTACCATTTAAGGGACCTTAAATTCTCCATGTCGTTGAGTTTTTAAGGATATTCGAGAGAACAATGATAATAAATGAACCACTGAAGAAAATAGAGTGAAATATTTTTGCACCACCTCCAAAAATGAGCCTGAAGCTTTGATTTGGGGCCAATGGGTTGTCCCCCAACTGGGAACACACCACATGTGGCCGGCCTAGAGCCTGGTGATTGAGCAGTGTACTTGCTTTGACATGATCTTTTGGGACACTTAGGTCGAACAATGATGCTACGAAGCATCTCCTTACCCGAAGTAAGGATCTTGTGCCTACAAGCACACTTTGCCAAGCCTTCTCATTCGGGAAATTGATCTTCTAAATCATCCCTCGCAAAGATACGAAATCACCATTTTTCATAAGTGGATTCAAGGGAATATATATGGACTAATCCAACGAAAATGAGGACCATATAAATACTTATGGTTGACAAACTAGTCACATGTTTGTCCACACACATTCCTGCTAAACCCTTTAGCTGATTAAGGGCTCACCACCCTACTTATCCCTTAAGGTCCGGAAGACTGGATAATGCCGGAGAGTTTATATCGATGGTTTTCGATAAAGTATTGGATGTATTTTGGGTTTATAATTGAACATCGAATTCCCATGTTCACCCTAAATTGCCTCGCCTAGCGATCATAAAGCGCACTTTAAATGATCGCCCAGATTTTGGTAAATGTACCAAGTTTTCGGTTTTTGCCTAGGGCTATGCAATCTTATACGTAGCTATGTTGGTTTACCTTGAGGCCCATTGCCACCCAACCTATACGACGTTACAGTTGGTTACTGGGTACGAACCTGATAATTTTTAGTATTTACGCATTTAGTGTGCATTCCATGTGCCAAGTCGCGCCGTCGCAACGTACCAATATGGGTCCTCAAAGAAGGATGTAATTCTTTGTCGATTATGATTCTTCTTCACACTAGCTCTCTTAGAGCCCTTGCACGCGATCTCTTTACCACTCATTTGCGAGTTGTCACTTTAATGAGACAGTCTTCCCGCCGTTAGGGGGAGATAAGAATGTCAACGTTCCAGTAGAACAGCGCGAAGTTGCGTGGACGTTGCCCACTGTGTCTCATCTCTATCCTCATACCGCACAAGTGTGATAAGCAAGTGCAATGAATTTTAGCTTTTAGAATGTTGCTCCAGACACATTCCTCTGATCTAGCTAAAGTGACGAGATCATATACCAGCTGCAAACATACCTGCAAGGATAGACATACTTAACGGACGTCGAGTCAACATCCCTGGAGGGTGTGCCGCCCCTATTGGATGGTTTGGACGCCCATGTTGGACGTTCGGGTACACTGGCGGATAGCTAATCAATCGATCTTGGCCTGGAGCATGACAAATTACTCGGTTCGTAGGATTCACTTCCCTAGAAGAGGAAGACATGGCATAATAATGAATCCATACTTGCGCTATCTCAAATCATTTCTATCTCATGAGATTAATCCGGATTACTTTGGTTTAGTATACTAGTTTGGATGAGCTAAATGGAATTGAAATGAGATTACCATCGATGCTGTTTTCACTTATATGGTAGCTACCGACATAAATGAAAAACGACAATATCGAACTGTGTTCCGTTGATTAAGTGACAACGTAGAACTGATTGGACAACCGAATATACAATCCAAGTTAAATTTCGTACCAAAGTGTGTATTGGATCTGTCGTTCCTACACTGCCCAAGGTAACCCTGTTATGTTACAAGTGGGTAAGGAAGCATTATGAGATGAATGAAATAATGCGATATGATGCACACCTTACGGTGCAAGGTTTCTCTCAAAATGTCATGTGATTGATAGCAGCATTATGAAATGTGGTTATTGTTTCTCTATGGAGATATAGATACAGAGAGTTACATGTAAGTTCCCAAAGAATTACATGGACTGGTTCAAATAGTTCCAAACCACGGAATACCCTCTTAACTTGTTTGAGGCGTTCACTTACAATTCGACGCATGTGGTATACTCGTATAAGTGCTTATTTGATCAGTCATGGATATGAATTATGCCCTTGTGTGTTAAACTATGAAGTCTTATTCTTAATTGCTAAAGTTACAGTTTACGTCGTTAACACGAATCTCACTAAGACTCCGGAAGAGCTTAAGAAAACTATCTCGCACCTGAAGATGGAATTTGAATGAAGAATCTTGGGAAAACTCATTTATGCCTTGACCTGAAGTTCAAAGCGTTGTTCTAACGGTACCTTGGTTTACTAGTCGAACTACACCCCGAATGTGTCACCTTTGAGTATACCTTTGATCGTCCACACGTTATATGCAAATGAGACCCTTGAAGAGGTTATGGAATCCGAAATTCCATATCTAAGTTCAACTTTGCACTTCATTGTATTTAGCTCATTGTATTTAGATAGGACATCTCATTCGCTGTTGATCTTGATAAAGATGCAGCATCGCTCCTACACGCAACCACTGAATTGGTATTAAAGACTTACCCTGAAGATACTACGAATTTGGGAAAATTAAATCCCATCACATCTCGAGCGGATCCAACCCCCTGATCCTCTTAATGATGCTTGCCTTGTTTGTTATGCTGACGCATGTTACTTATCAAACCCGCATAAGGCAAAATCCCCAAATGGTTATGTCTTTACCGTTAGGGATATTGCAATATTTTGGAGGTCCACGATATGACCTTAGTTGCGAAATCTTCGAATCGTTCCAAGACTCACCTCATTTCACTACGCCACAAGTGAGACATGGTTAGGAGTTCTTGTTGAGCATTTCTAAGTACTTATTGTGTTTTCATCCATCGTTGAGTCCCAACGACGATCCATGAAGATTATGCCACATGTATCAACCCGACCAAGCCATGATACATCAACGAAGTCAACGCCAAGACATATTGCGTCTACATCACATCAACAAAGCATCAGGAGATTGAAGTCATGCAAGCCGATCCCAGACAACCTTGACGACCTCTACACGACGTCACTACCGAAGTCAACCTTCCAGAAGCTTGTCCGAGGAATTGGTATACCTAACTATCATATGCAATGCTTGTAGTTCTCATTTGGAAGTTATGTTAAACTCAGGGGGAGTATCCAGAAGTATACTCACTTGATCTTAATGTACTCTTTTTCCCTACGATTAAGAGCATTTTTCCAACTGGGTTTTTGCTACCTAACTAGGTTTTAACGAGGCACCCATCCTGGGCTGATCATACCCTTGTGAGCTATTCTACTTGCGTCCAAAAGACGTATAGTTTTGACTTAAATGCAACTTCTCACTTTTCTCCTTAGTCGGGTTTTTCTCCCACCTTGGGTTTTACCATAGCGAGATTTTATGAGTTTCTTCCGTTGATTTGAGACTCGCATTCACTCATTGTACTGACAATTTCATCAACTATACTTGCTTCATCACTGAAGACCTGATGCACCATTTAATTGAGTATTTACACACTTAATGGGGAGTGTTGCAGTCCTATTAGATTAGGAATGTGATTGTGTAAATCCTAGTAAATTTGGGAATATCTCTTATATTCCTATTAGGAGTAGATTACCTATTAAATGTTGTAATCCTAAAGGGTAAGGAATTAACCTTCCCTACTACTATAAATAAAGGCACAATGGGGTAGAATAACACACACCTCACAATTACACATATCTCTCTTTCTCTCTACTATTGATGCACCTTCCCTCTCTCTCTGGCCTTCATAATTGTTCAGTAAATTATGCTTACAACAAGTCCGAAATTATTAAAGAATGAATTTAGGATAATTTTTTTCTTAAAGTAACTTTAAAAAAACGTTTGTAGATTATCTTAATTTAATTTTATGAACATTTTAACGTAAAAATATTTAGATTCCAATAAATATTAAAAAATCACTAAACCGACACCATGAAACTCATTGAACACTGAAAGAATATGACACACATGAAATGATTTTTTTTAATTATTTTAACCGTTGGATTTAAATTTGAACTGTTAGATCTTTGTTTTTGACTGTTGGATTTGATCATATTAGGTCTTAGTCGTTGGATTCAATGTTTGTAAATATAAAACTAAAAAAAAAATACACATATATGGTGGGTAATATGACACACATGAAATGATTTTTTTTAATTATTTTAACCGTTGGATTTAAATTTGAACTGTTAGATCTTTGTTTTTGACTGTTGGATTTGATCATATTAGGTCTTAGTCGTTGGATTCAATGTTTGTAAATATAAAACTAAAAAAAAAATACACATATATGGTGGGTTAACCCACTAACCTAGAGGAATTCTTGACTAAATTTGCACCAAGGGTTGGAACAAGTTGGGATATGTTTAGAACCTAAAGTATGAGTTTTACTTCAGATATTAGAGTAGGTCTTAGAGATTGAAATATTAAAAGTACATCTATTTATTCTCCATCCTTAACATCAAATCTAAAAATAAATAATCTACATTCCTTCATCTAATTATTCTTCATCCTTGACATCAAATCTAAGAATAAATAATTATACATTCCTTGATCACTGGCTGGCTTAGACAATTTAAACAAATAGACAAATAGATTACCAGTTAACCTCAAGAATAATAAATGAATAATCGTGAGGACTCTGGACTCAAGTCACCTCCTTTTCTTTCTTTCCTGACTTGCTAAGCGTGACTATTGCCCTTTTTCTATTCTTTTGTATTGAGTACATTTGATTACTCTTTCCACTTTTACATCTCGTCGGCAACCTTTGCAACTTATTTATATTAATAAAATATGAACGATATTAATATTATATTTTATCTAAAAGAATTTTATTGTTTACATTTTTCTAGGACCTCATTGCCCATTTCGTCGACAATTCTTGACTTGCCACTGCCTTCGACCTTAGGTAGGTTTGCTTATCATATCCTATTCGGTTAATAACAATTCTTTGCCCAATATTCGCGTGGAGGTGGCGTGTCCAATTGATACGTCATATTCCAGGAAAAGCAGCCCACCTCTTTCTTTTTTAAGCACCTTCCCACTTTCCCCCATTTTCTTAATAGTACTCTGGCGATGCAAGCCTTTACTTAATTCCTTATTTGCATGCATACTAGAGTTTAATAAGTAGCCAGCTGCAGTTTGTTGCCTTTCCATTCATTTCACTCCGTAAGTAGTAATTAGACTACTTTAATTTCATTGCTATTTTTTTTTTTTGTTTAGATAATACAGTATATGATATGGCTCTAATTTTTTGTTTGTTTAGTTAATACATATACGATATGCTCCACCAGAATCACAGGTTGAACATGGCACAAGGTGTTTGGAAGTCCATGGCACGAGGTGTTTTCGAGACCATGGCAGGTGCGTTGAAGACGTCATTACATCCATCAAGCACAGGTGTGTCTCAACAGAGCAAATAAAATAATTCTTTCCCATTTCATTATCTAATTATATAATCTTCTATACTTTTTTTCGTAAAAAAAAGTTAAGGATGTCACATTTTTATACCACATGAGTGTACTATCTGACGGCAAGTGATGTGTACATGTCACATCAATTAATAAATTTATCTGATTGAATGTTGATTGTTTGCATAACTTGCCACATGAGATAATACAAAAATGTTGGTATAAATATGTGGCCTTCATATTACAATTACTAATTATTAACAAAAAAAAAAACAGTTACATTGGGAAATAAAATGGAGAGTAGAGAGAAACAAGTGAGAAAATAGGAAGAAATGAGAGTGTGTGTTATTTTCATTAGAAAAAGAATAATGGTGTATGTAGCACCACTTATAAAAAAAAACAGTTACAGTGGGAAATAAAATGGAGAGAAGAGAGGAACAAGTGAGAAAATAGGAAGAAATGAGAGTGTAGTCATTGTTGAGTTTGATATAGCTGGACATTCATTTTCAAGAAATTGAACTTAAGTATAATTTATTCTTTTGCTCCATGCACCCTTATTTGTCTTATAGATGAGTTTATGTGAGAGAGTTCAACACAACCGTGGTTCGTTAGAGTCTTATAGTTTGAAGTAATTGTTGTATTCTGGGAGACAAAAGCCATCAACCACGAGCATCGTTAGGCATAAATTGTGTGTTCAGGACAGCATGTCAAATTGTTTCAAGTTTTTAATTTTATTTTATATGAATGTGCGTTAGCATTATTATCTAATTAGATGAATGATTTCTCGATATTTTTTTATGTGATTGTATATAACAATTAATATCTATCCTAGTTTTCCAACAATTTTATTGTTAATAACTTAATAGCTAGCAATGATCCTATATAATCTTCCAATTGTCATATAATTTCATATGCACAATAATCAGAACCATTCCTGAAATTGAAGTTAAACTACAAAATTTTTGAATGTTTGAAAAGCATGCATGTATACTAGAGGACTATTCACAATAACAAAATAAGAAAGAAAAAAAATTGACAGGAATATCAGATGAATATAGCAAGTATGAACCTTTCTTTGATGCTGTGAAAGCTGGTGATTGGAAAACTGCAAAGGAGTTTTACAACCAGCATCCAGAGGCAGTAAGAGCAAGACATCCGTTTTCCGGTAAGACGGCTCTTCACATGGCAGTTGATGCCAGGCAGACGAAGATGGTGAAAAAACTGGTGAAGTTGATGGATGAGAAAGACTTGGAAATAAAATCGACAGTAGGTGGTGTAACAGCTCTTGGTGTTGCTTCAAATACGGGGATTACAGAAATGGCTGAATGCATGGTAAAAAAGAACAGAAAATTACTTACCATTCCCAATTCATTCAACATGATTCCACTTGTCAGAGCTTATTGCAACGGCTATTGGCATATGGCTCGGTACCTCTACTCCGAAACTCCAGTTGAATATTTATGGGCAGACAACGGACCTAGTGGCGCTACAATCATCTCCCAATCTTTTGCATCCAAAGAATTTGGTAAGAGTTTTAAATATATATGGCTAAATTATGGTCATGAATTTATGGCGTCTGATAACCATTTGTTTTCAGTTGTCACTTTTTCCAAACACTGAAATGGTACCACCAAAATGTCACAACAGAAATTGCATGGGATTTAATTCAGCTGTGCCCAAAATTGGCCTTTACTATGGACCACTTCGACTCAACTCCTTTACATGCTTTGGCTGGTCTGCCTTCTTCATTCCGGAGTGGAGCACATCTCAATTTCTGGCAACAAGGGATCTATGACCGTTAGTACCACATCTCCCTTCTCTTTCTATTAATATTATATATTTTCTCACTATTATATGACATATTTTCTTCCACAATTTTGCTGCAATTTAAGAGGAATTTTGATTATATTGAACTCATTTACAAAACATACGTATACAAATTTTGGTTGAATGATTGGTTTTCAGTTTTTGATCGAAATCTCTGAAAATTAATGTTTTAATATATTTTTATGTCGATTATTATATATTTTAACTTAAAAATTGAAATTTACAGTTTTTTTTTTTGGAACTGTTATTAGCACTCCAAAAATCTCATTTCACACTCCCCACAAGTGTTATTTTCTTTCTAATTATAGAAAGTTTGGAGTACAAAATGAGATTTTTGGAGTGCCAGTAACAATTCTTTTTTTTTGTACAAACGATATTATCTACACTAACAGGGAGAGGGTAGGCTTAGCCTCACAATTTATACTATTATTAATAAGACTTTAAGCAAAGCCATGAATTATGGAATTGAAAATATTAAAAAATAAAGTGACACATGTACTCTACATAAAATCTCACTTTACTCTCTACACTCTGATTTGTCTCGCTTTACCACTTGAACTCTTCTTCTATGTCCCATGTTACTCCATTATGTCAACCCCATTACTGAAACTATTAACTTGCTTATGTGACATGGGTATTTTAGTAAATTTAGCAATTAAAAAAATTCAATTTAGTTTCAATATGAAAAATCGATAACCCGATCGAGAGGAAGCTCGCAGGGGTGAGGTTGTGAGTGAGCAAGACAATGCGGGGTACGAGAGCAGCTGAGCACTGAGTAGGGTTAGGGTTAGGGACTTAGGTGTAGGGTTAAATCTTAAACATAAACGGTGTCGTTTTAAACTTAGTTGTAGTTTTGCAACCGAAGCAATAGAATTTGGTTAAGTTCCTAGTTTGATTCAATTTTTTTGTTGGTTTTTAGTTTTTCTGCTTCGATTCTGTGCCAGGTTCAGTTTTTTTGGGTCTTCGGTTTTTCAAATCCCACCCCTCTATACGTTCACCAAAATTAACCAAAAAATTATTGTACCATAAAATGTAGAATATTCAAACTCAAAACATGGGTACATTCTTCAAAACCACACACACACACACTCATAAAAATAATAGATATTAGGCTTAAGAACATTAGTAAATTTTTTCGAATAAACTTGACATGGATACATTCTCAAATCAACAAAAAAGAATGTACCCATATAAGTTTAAAAAATGGATTAGAAAAAAATGAAATTGATTTTATATAAAAAAAAGTAGAAGAGAAATTACCCATAATATACATTTCAAAGAACTCCACTAACTTTGAATGATTTCACAGAGAGACAAAACCTCGAATCCTAACAAACCTAGCCAAACACAAGCAAACCAGAATTTTAAAATTTCAACCATGCCCTCAATAGACTTGTTACTTGACCATGTCAAAACTACAACCACAGCAAGTGGCCCAGTGGTAAAGGCCCATACTGCGGCTCCCCAATAACAAAAAATATGGGAGGTCCCAGGTTCAATTGCTGAAATTTTGAATCTGATCTTGGCATCTTGCAGAAGTGATGTAATTTTGAAATGATCTTGCAGAAGTGCAAGAATTTTGAAACTGATCTTCCAGAAATGCTGGAATTTTGAAACTGACCTTGCAAAAATGCTGGAATTTTGCAATTGGTCTTAAAAAGGTGCAAGAATTTTGAAACTAATCTTGCAGAAGCACATATAAGATTTTGAAACTAATCTTGTAGTAGTGCATGAAATATGAAACTAATTTGTAGAAGTGCAAAAAATTTTGAAACTGATCTTGCAGAAGTGCATAGATTGCGAAACTAATCTTGAAGAAATTAGTTTTTAGGGATCTATTTTTATATTAGCACCCCACAAAATGTTGAATGCACCCCACATTAAAATTTGATATTAAATTACTTATTTACCCTACTATGCAATGACAATTTTGACCTTATTAGGTTTTAAAAAAAAAAATTCTATATACACCCCAAATCACTTTTAACGTATTATTTATCTTTTTCGACTATCAAAACCCCTCCGACCCTCCATTGTTGAACAAAACCCTAACCAATGAAACTACAAACATGTTGATTGAGAAAAATTATTTTTGACGAATGAAACACGAAATCAATGTTTCAGAAGCTTCACATGAGGTAAGACTTCGTATTTTTTATTGTTTTAGTGATTTTGACGACATCGATAATTATTTAATCTTGATTTTGACTCGTTATTCATGCTTCTATGTTCGTATTCATCTTTTAGGAATCATAGGGATTACATGAAGAATTAAACACATAAAATTACCACCAAATATTAAAAACAGACGACATGGGTTTTAGTTGTGGAATTGAAAACAACCCACATATGCTTTAAATCCCAGGCTGCATCTTTTGTCAAAATTCTAGTCGTCATTTTTTGTCCAAATTAAATGCTGTATAAGATTTGAGAAATGTGGGGTGTATAGAAAGTATGGGGTGCATGTAGAAAATGTAAGGTGTATATTAAAAATGTGGGGTGTGAGGGTATTATGGGAAAGTATGTGGGGTGTATTAAGATAATTTTTAATTGAAAAAGCAAATGTGGGGTGTTTTAAGTATGTGTGGTTTATTCAACAATTTGTGGGGTGTTAATATAATAAGATGTTTGAAGTTTTATAGATGGTGTAGTTTTTGACAAGTCTACTAGGAGCATGACTGGAATTTTAAAATTTTGGTTTACTTGTTTTTTAGCTAGGTTTGTTGGGGTTTGGGCTTTTGTATATCATTGAAATGATTCAAAACTAGTTGAGTTCTATGAAATGTATTTTGTGTTTTTGTATCAATAGGTAAAGCTTTCTAAAAAAAAAGGGTACATTTTACATATTAAAAAATTTGGTACATTTTACATATAACAAATTGGTATGTTTAAGAATGGGTACATTTAAAGTTATAAAAAATTAAAAAAAATTATATGAATAGGTAGTTTAGGATTAAAAAATTGAAAGTCTTTTTATATAGAATTGATGAGTACAAACTTATTTTAATTTTTTCTTTTGTATTTTGGGAAATGTTTTAAATTGAAAATTAATTAGGAGATTAATAAAGGTGTGAGTATTAGAACCCTAAATCAATTATCAATTTTTACTTAAAAGAATTATGTAACTGAGCTTGTATATGTACATATACATACATACATATGAAAGTTTTAACAATAAACCAAAACTTTTCTCTATGCATGCATGCATGCAGATATATATTACATCAAATATATAGGAGTTTAAAGTATTTGGATTGAGCTTGTACATGTTCTTATATTCTTCTCAGGCATAGACATACAACCTCCTCCTCTTACCGTCAATTTTACTGCTATAACTGTTCGGAATGAAGAAAATGGCCAAGCTAATAACAAAAGGACTCCTATGCGATCAGGTTTGCTATCCCCTCCCTCCCTTCTTTTCGCCATAAAGAAGTCAGAAGTGGTGTCTGGTAGGATCAAATTTGGGTGTTTAAAATGTATGTTTCCCCTTTATCATTAGTTTTAACCAAAGTAGTTTATGGTATTTTTCTTCATTGTAAGTGAGAAAATTCATAATCGACTTACTTAAATGACAAATTCGGTGCTTAATTATTTTGACTAATCCCTCCCTATCTTACTTTATGGAGGAAATATTATGAGGGATAAGTTTTTTTTTTTTTTTTTTTTTGTTCATGGCCAATCTATCTTCTATCTTCATTTAATTTGGACAAAATGCGTAAAGTAGGGCATCAATTCTTCATTCAACATTTATTGATCTAGCAAGTTATCATATCCATCCCTTTACCTGATGTAGTATCATAATTAGAACGGTAGTAAGGTACCTACCTTTTCCTTTTTCTTTTTCTCAATTGTTTTTCTTTATACCAATTATCATCTAGAAAGGTAATAAGTAAGCTGCATATTATATCCTATTTAAGTACGTGCGCCAACATTTTTTGGATTTCCATTGCAGTGGCAGGTTTATTGGAAGGGCTTGTTTCTCAATCAAAAAAGCAGAAGGAAGGTCTAGTTTCGTATATAGCTGAGAAACTTGGTATGCAAGTAACAATCTCATTTGTTGTAAATTTGAATTTAAATCAATTACTACAAGTTAGTTTAATGACATTAACATTAGGGTTTTCAATGTCAACCCAGGAATCAACCGCATCTACAAGATCAAAACTGTCCATGCCCGGTCCCTTGCAGTTTTAGATGTCATGTGCAAAGAGATAAAGAAGTTGGACATGGATCAACAGCTGCTGAGCACTGTGGCTTCGGCAATGCTCCGAGCTGTTGATAAAGGGAACGTCGAGTTTATTACTAAGATATGTAAAGCAAATCCAGAACTTCAGTTCGTCTGGAATAATGAAAAGTCAAAGATCTTATTTCACTATGCCGTCCAATGTCGTCAAGAAAGGATTTATAACCTTTTGCATGGGATCTCTGCAAAAGATTGGTTCATAGCTCTTACCGACAACGATAATAATAACATGCTACATATGGCAGGGTTGCTTGCCCCATTTACACAACTTAATTGTATTCCGGGTGCAGCTTTGCAGATGCAGCGTGAACTACAATGGTACAAGGTTAGAATTTCCCACTCAGCATATATAATTCTAAATTACTTGCCCTAATCATAACATAAACTGGAAGAATCAAATTAACTCTCCGGAAATTCTGAGTGAGAGGGAGGAATCGAACTCAGGACCTCAGGTTGTCCTTCTTAATTTGTTTAGGCAACTATACTAACCCCGATGTATAATTTTTTTTTAAAACCATCCCCAAGCCTTGGAGTACTGTAAATTGCAAAAATCAAAATATATTTTATGCTCACATGTCTCAATACTTTTTGTTTGATACAATGTAGGAGGTAGAGGCGGTTGTACCTCCCAAGTTTCTTGACTCTACGAACAAGGATAATTTGACACCAAGGGATCTATTTACAAAGAGTCACAGTGAATTGCTACAGAAAGGTGAAAAATGGATGAAAGAGACAGCAACTTCTTATACTGTTGTAGGTGCTCTTATTATTACCATGATGTTTGCTGCTGTGATTACAGTTCCTGGAGGAAATAAAGATACCGGCTTTCCCACATTCATCAATGAAAAATTGTTCATGGTGTTTATAGCTTCAGATGCTATATCACTCTTTTCTTCCACGACCGCAACGTTAACGTTTCTTGGAATTCTCACGTCACGTTATGCAGAAGACGATTTCCTAAAATCCTTACCCACAAAGATGATAATAGGGCTTGCCACTCTTTTTTTCGCTATTGCAACCATGATGATTGCGTTTTCTACTGCCCTTCTAATTATAAATTGTGGACATTCCTGGATTGTGATTCCGGTCATACTTCTTTCAAGTGTTCCAGTCACTTTATTTGCTTGGATGGAATTCCCCCTTCTAGTTAGAATTACCGTTTCTACTTACGGTAAAGGAAAATTTAATAGGAATGTGAAACGTTGGTTGTAAAGGTACTTCAGTATTTTACATTTATTACTGTATATATTTATGTGGGTGTTTTAAGTACTATTAATTATGTGGCCGTCCACTTCGGGGCAATGTGTAACATCTTGCGGGCCAGTCATTTTGTTTTCTCATCCCTATCTCTCAATTCTCTCGTCTCTATATATTTCATAGTTTATTTCCAACACCTTATTAGTACGCTTTTAATTTTCTTCATCTGAGCTAGAGTCATTGCGTGGTTTAAAATTTTTATACTCAATCATTGAACTTCATCATGCTCTTAATTTCCTTTTCTTCTCTTGAGTATTCACATATCTAAATGATATATATACATATATATATATATATATATATATATATATATTTTTGTCCAAAGTCATTGTATTGAAAAAAAAAACCAACAGGACCAACAAGAACAAAAAAGGCCAGATCAAACCCAAAAGAAAATATAAAGACATAGGGAAGTCGATACAGTCTAGGCAATTGAAAAGTCATCCTAGAAATCAGACAAACGGTGCCACTACTTTTAGAAACAATTGTCACCATTTTTAGATAGTGACACTTTTTTTAGAAATAGTAGTCAATATTTCTAGAAACAGTATTTCTAAACAGTAGTCATTATTTTTAGAAATAGAGACTATTTCTAGAAACAGTGTTAGTATTTCTGGAAATAGTGGTCACCATTTCTAGACAGTGAAACTATTTTTATAAAAAATAATTTACGAAATTGTACTTTTTCCAAAAAATTTAAAAAACAATTAAGTGTCTTTCATGAATAAAAATTCATAAAAAATAATTTAAGATATGTGTGTGTGTGTGTGTGTGTATCTTAAGTTAACTTTGTCTCATTTACTAACTTTGTCTCATTTGCTTTTGTTCTGAACCCTTTTCGCTAAGTTGGTAAGGAAAACAAAGAAAATGTCGAGTTTTTTGCTCTAGTTCCATAATAGGCAAGTCAATTAATAATTTTCATGACTAATTTGACGAAATGAAATCACTTGAGACACAGTTACAAATTCGGGGGGCAATGAGATTTTTGTTAAAGCATGGGAGGTATATAAACAAAGAGGCTAGAACCTATATATTTTAATTGAGTTTATCAGATAAGATGATGCAATTTTTTTATGAACAGGACCACAAGTTATGCTTTATTGAAAGTAGATTAGGGTTAATTAAAGAATGCAAAACCTTGATTGAAGACGAGGTTTCCGTGTCCAGTATAGAGGATGGCAGCCCCATGTACTTGAAGGTCCCTTGTACTTTTTTTTTATTTTTTTTATAACCAACGATAGGGAGAGGAGTTGAATATCAAAGTGCGCTACGAACAAAACTACAAAATAGAATATTATTACATAAACGAGAATGCTGAAACGACTACAAAACTTGAAGAGGCTACATTGTGAATGACTTTATATTCTACGAGCTACAAAGCATCATATAAATAGAGAACTAACCTAACCCTAATAAGTAAGAAAACGAAACCCTAATACTAACGGGCTAAGCCCAAATTCAAACAATAAAATAATCCTAAATTCCAACACCCCCCGTCAAACTCATGGCAGTACATGACAAGAGTTTACAACAAGAAGATGCGGATGCAAGCTCCGTTAGGCGGACATGACAAGGCAAGCTCTGTTAGGCGGACACAACAAGACAAGCTCCGTTAGGCGGACACGACAAGGCAAGTTCTGTTAGGCGGACACGACAAGGCAAGTTTCGTTAGGTGGACAAGACAAGATAAGCGGGCAATCAAGCGAGCAAACAAACAATCCAAGTGAACAAGCGAGCTAGCGGATTCCGGCAAACGATCCAATTACTAACCAGGTGCACAACGTCACTTGAGTGGTCATCAACCCAAGCACTCGAGCAATCGTCATGGTGGTCAGCAACAACAAACTCCATATGGCGCAACCTTTCTTAAAAACAACCGGTAAGAGCCCAACAGGCCCTACAACCCGTGGGCCTCAAACCAAGCCAATTATTATTATTTTCTTTTTCTTTTTCTTTTTTTTTCTTCTTTTATTTCCTTCTTCTTTCTTTTTCTGTGCGAACAAGTGCAAATAATGACGGCGAGATTTCAGGCAATGGCGGTGGCGTGACTGGATGGCTTGGCGGCTGCGAGACGACGGCAAAGGATTTGGTTGCAGGTGCAACAACAGGTACAGTTCTGGTGCGGGGTGGCGAAGTAGTGCGACGGTGGTCCAATTCATCGAACTTGGCTGCGATGAGTGCAGTTGTTGGAGCACAGGCAATTTCACTGGTGCGGGTAGATTGCAGGCAGATGGTGGTGGTGGGGTCGGGTCTGGTGCGAGAAGGGCATGTTGATCGTGGACCAGTGGATGTAGCAGCGGAGATGGTGGTGCGTGTTGGACTGTAGGTGATCCAAGGTGGAGATGAACTGGATCCGAGTTTGTGGTTCTCGAGTCTGGGCTTCGTCAAAACCAGTGGCGGTTGTCGAGTGTAGCAGAGGACGATGACATGCTGAAAACTAATATCAAACAAACAACATGGATACCTATCAAGAATAGATTAAATCCCGAAAGATCAAACCTGCTCTGATACCAAGTTGAATATCAAAGTGCGCTACGAACAAAACTACAAAATAGAATATTATTAAATAAACAAGAATGCCGAAATGACTACAAAACTCGAAGAGGCTACATTGTGAATGACTTTATATTCTACGAGCTACAAAGCATCATATAAATAGAGAACTAACCTAACCCTAATAAGCAAGAAAATGAAACCCTAATACTAACGGGCTAAGCCCAAATTCAAACAATAAAATAATCCTAAATTCCAACAAGAAGGTGAGTTAAGCCTCACAATGAGCTAGCAATAATGTGGTTCAAATTCGCCTTTCGCGAGATTTGAACCTAAGACCTCTCACTTAACATGTAGCATTTTTTACCTATTTCACTATGAAAAACATTTGTGTTGTTTATCAATCAGAAAGTAATTACTTGACTTCAAATAAAATCGAACAATTAGTATATAAACATGTTATAGAACACCCCTAAGCCGAGAGCGACATATACCTATACATAAGATATTGTCACAATGAGACTCTCAATTTTAATAAATTTCGCTCTTAAAGACGTTACTACTTCCGCATGCATGCGGTAGAACAAAATAATAAATTTTGATGACTAAACAAATTAAATTCATATTTGATGACTAAAAAATTAGTATATGACAAATCTAAGATAGACATATATATATATATATATATATATATAGAGAGAGAGAGAGAGAGAGAGAGAGAGAGAGAGAGAGAGAGAGAGTCTTTAAGGGATGGGATCTCCATTTTTTATAAAAAAAAATGGGAATTAGTTGTGGGGTCCACACCACATCGAACTTTAACAATCGGAACGTTGATTTTTCAAATTACACCTCATAGATCATCTTTGCAAAATATTAGCCAAATTGGAAATATTTAAGACATCTAATTAGGTTCAAAAAAATTAATGAATACTTTGTTATATAAGAAACAACGAAATTTTATCTTGATAATTAAATAGGCAAATGGTTTCGGATTGAATTGAATTTTTGCAAAGATGATCTATGAATCGAGACTTACAAAGTAGGTGGTTCGGATAGTTGAAGTTTGATGTGGAGTGGGCCCCACACCTAATCCCCATTTTTTTCAACAAATGGGGATCCCTTTGCATAAAGGAAAGAGAGAGGAAGCGGCAGAGGAGAGAAGAGAGAATATGAGGAGAAAAAAATATTTTTGGGTTTTTTAATTATTATATTAAGCTTTTGTTTTTTTCAGTAAAATTCAAATATTTTTTATTAAATAAAGTTATTAGGTTGTTTTTGGTTAAGAAAAAATTTAGAGAAGTCCTTTTTATTAAAGCTCCATGGCTGTTTAATGTTGAATTTTATCTAGACCATTAAATAAAGTTACTAGGATGCTTTTGGTTAAATATTCAAAGTTTGAAACCCCTTTCATTAGTTTTATTTTAAATCAATGACATTTGTTTTTTTTTTCTTCTTCTTGGGGTATGGTTTATGACTTGCCTTTGATTATTCATTTACCTCTAAAACAACACTCAATTCTCACGTCGTCATTCGAAACTAAAAATTTGTCATTTAATTCTTGGAAGTCACATAATCTAACTTACTGGGATGCAGATGGAGAAGACGAAAAGAAGACAAATTGAGATAGAATTTAATTTTCAATGGGTTAAATGTCCATTTTTCAATAATAGGAAGTAAAGTGAGAGTCAAATCTACTTTCAGACGGCAGATGAGTAGAATGAATAAATTTCTCTATCAAACCAAGTGTAGAATTAATGAATAAATTTCTCTACTCTTTTTACTTGATTTGGCCTATAATTAAGCTCCAACATGTGTTACTTTAGCGTCGTGATGCCTGATACTTAGAGCATTGACTTGAGACATTTTCTCTACCTTTTTTATTTTAAAAATAAAGGGCGCACCGCATCTTTGAACCGACAAATATGTTTCGGCTACCCTAACTTCCTCTGTCCATCGGAGCCAACAAAGGGTACTTCGCGGTCGTACAATGATGAAACAAGGTGGTAAATAAGAAGGCTAAGTGTTGGTGTGATTAGGGAGGGACATCATGACATGGTTAGTAAAATGGCGTGTAAACCCTATATAGTGGGACATCATTTTCTTTCTGCTCTTTTTCATCGATCTTGTTGAGATTTTTTCACGTCAACCAATTTAACACCAGTAAATAAGAAAATTAAGAGCAAGTGGATTAATCTATCAAAACAAGCGTAGAATGAATCAATTCCTCTACTCCTTTTTCATGGTCTGGGCTACAATTAAACTCTAGAACATGTTCCTCATCGTCGTGACGCTTGATATTGATACTGACTTGATTCATTTTGTTTACCTTTCTTAGCCTGAAAAATTAAGAGCAATATCGGTCCTTAAACCCTAGCAGTATCCACATTATACCAATACCCTCTCCAATTTTCTACATACAGAAAGTAAAAATGGCAAGAATAATAATCAATCCACTTGAAAAATGGCAAGAATAAGTAGGAGATCATGGAATAGCATTTCTAGACCTTAATTTTCTTTCCTGCATATATAATATGAATAAAGTTTAATTTACAAATTATCAAATGAGTATTAGAGTACCCATATATATGAATTGATCCTTCTACCATAATTTACAATTTTACAACCTTTTTTTTTTTTTTGTGTGTGTGTTTTCTGTAAGCTAGTCTCCCTTACTCAATCTTATAAGCATGAAGAAACATGCAGAAGTCAGAAGATGTTGAGTTATTACTTGTCTGAGTTGAATAATAAGCACTGCTATTATCACTGTTTATGCTGCCGTTGCCATCTCTGTCATGGTCACTCTCTGATTCCGGCGCCCCTGGCTTGAAAATAAACAGCCCGTGCCCCATCCCCGGGCTGCTGAAAAGCCAATCGTGCACGTCCCAGAAAACTTGCACCGGTTGCATGTTCACCTGCACGGTCTGATTCCCTCTGAATTTCCACTGCAAATTCTTGACATGAATCAACACAATCCCGTCTACGCTGATCCACATTTCCGGGTCTTTCAGGCCGGACGTTGAGCTCTCCACGACAATGTCATGCTCTTTTCTCTTCTCATCAAACTTCACTCTTGTGGCAAAACTTTTCTTGGCAAACACGTTTTCTTTTTTGTAGTATAAAAGTGCCTCCACAAGGGCTGGTCTGGATTTTGTTCTCTTGTATGCCTTTTTCTTCATGTCTCCCAATAACAACACAACCTCCTCATCGCAAACAAGGGCAACATAAAAGTCGGAACACGGTTCTGGGCCGCCGCCAAATTTCGCAGACCGAAGATCCCAATAAACCTCCACTTGATTCCCTTCGAACTCGAATGACTTGTACCCTTTTTTGCTCCAAAAATGCCATGGCTTTAGGTCGAATTTGCACGTATAATGAAACTCACCGTCTAAGCTATCAATCCGAATGCTGAGGGAATGGTTCATGAGGTTCTTACACCATATGATCGTCACCTTCCGCCAAAATGTCGCAATATTGGCAAGGAAGACGCAAGTCACCGTGCTTTGTGCGGTTTTCGTTGTCACAGGGTCGTCTGTGATCTTCTCTGCAAATGGTGGAGACTCATGAAACGATTTACCTCGCATCGATTGACTCAAGGACTGCATCTTTGCAAAATTTGTAAAACTGTTGGGTTAGCAATCATTGAATAGGTATAGGTAAAAAGTTTCACATTGATTTTTTTTTTTTCAATTGTTTGAAATCTAATGCTAATGAGAATGAAGGGTTGGAAATTTGGAATTTACAACTTAGCCTCTTGGGATATTTGGGAATCTTGGTGCCTTTGGAAATGGCCTATTGACATGGATGAAGATTGATGAGAAACTGGTTTGACAGAGAGGAGAGAGAGAGGTTGGTGAAGAGAGAGAGAGCGAGAGAGAGAATGCAAGAGGCTATGACAGTTTGTTCCGTGGAGAAGAACTCTCCATTTTAGAGGCTATAATCTAAGAGGTTGCCGAAACAGAAGGGTTAACAAAAACACATTTCAACAAGACCTTTTACTATTTACAGCTTCCTTCTTGTCAATTTGCTCACTTGGTGACAGTTAACATTGAATTGAAAAAATCAATGGAAGTCAGAACTGCCAACCATGAAATCTGAACTGCCTTTTGTATATTGCCATTTGATATTTGTATTTTTACAATTTTTTCTGTCGTACATCGTCTTTCTATCTCAAATTTGAGATCCTTGTTTGCTTTCTGTTTTTTCGGTTTTTCTACGGAAGAAACTAAGAAAAGTAAATTTTTTTTTGGCAGGAAAAGTAAATTAATTAAGAAATTATATTTTTATTGGACAAACGATCTACATAAATTTATTTAATCATAATTTCAATATATTTTTTAAATGATTTATTGACACCCTATAATTTGTCGAATACACTCCACTGAATTTTTAATATCAAATGACTTAACTCTACATATTAAGGGAGAGGGGAAAAGTGGCAAATCATTCATAATACCAAATTTTGTCCTTCCTTATTTGGAACTTCAAAACATTAAAATTGATTGGTTAAGGTTAAACTAGTAATTTCATAAACCCACTAGTGGGTAATTACTTTTATGTAACATCCCACATCGACCAACGGAGAGGGGGTGATGTGCCTTATATGTACATGCCCACCTCCATATAGCATGAGGCCTTTTGGGAGCTCACTGGCTTCAGAGTTCATCAGAACTCCGAAGTTAAGCGAGTTTGGGCAAGGGCATTCCTAGGATGGGTGACCCACTAGAAAGTTCTCGTGTGAGTTCTCAGAAACAAAACCGTGAGGGCGTGGCCCAAAGCGGACAATATCGTGCTATGGCGGAGCCGGTCTGGGATGTGACATTTTATTTGTTATTTTTAATTAAAAATAGATCCAACAAAAAATAAATAAAGGCCAATTGGAACGCGCGTAGGCTATATTTGATGCTTCTTGAAGTGTTTTCTGCAAGAAGCATATATTTTATGTTTCCTTTAAAAAACACTTTAAGTTCTTTTGAAACGCAAAATCAATTTCACCAAAAATGTTTTCAGTCATTTTAAACACCCTTCCAAACGAGTCATTACTACTTTTTTTTAGCAAATGATATTATCTACACTAAGGGGGTGGGGGAGTAGGCTAAGCCTCACAATGGGTTAGCAATAATGTGGTTCAAATTTGCCTCTGACGATAATCGAATCTAAAACCTCTTACTTACTAGTGAAGAGGAATACCACTGGACCATAATATTAAGTGGCAACAATCCAGTACTACTTATAGTCTACTTTTCATGTGGGCGTACTCTCTGTCCATTTTCATCTAAAATTTTGTGGAGAAGTATGCATTTGGTCAAAATTTTAAACCAAATTATGTGTCAACAATATGAATAAACACGTTAATCAACGGTTAAGTAATAATCCAGTCATCAATAATCATATCATTTGGTTTGCACATTTTGTTTAAAAAAATTGATCTCCCTAGCATTACCCTTAACCGTCACATTTGATCCAGTAAATTAGACAAAATGATTGAGACCGTTATATCAAATCCAAAATTTTGTGGAGAAATATTATACTCTCTATCGGGTAATGCTAGGGAGATCAAAATTTTAAACCAAATTTGCAAACTAAATTATGTGTCGATAATAGGAAATAAGTACATTAATCAATGCTTAAGTAATAATCCATTCATCAACAACCACATCATTTGGTTTGCACAGTTAGTTTAAAAAATTTGATCTCCTTAGCATTTCCCTTAACCGCCACATTTGATCCAATAAATTAGACAAAATTATTGAGACCATTATATCAAATCCAACTTTTCAATATGTTTTAGCACCGAGTGCCTACAAGCAGAGCCGTCTCTAAGCTTTCAGGAGCCCTGTGCAAAATTTATAAGGAGGCCCTTCTTATAACAGTATTCCAAAAGAAATTGAACAATGTATGATGCTAAAAAACAATAACTAAAATTGAAACACACTTAACAACTCATACTAATTATCAGTTTTCAAATATTATTATTAAATGTAAAGAAAGTTACAAAAATAACCATATTACTAAATAATCAATAATCAGTTCAACTTAAGAAATCAAATGAACAGCAAGTGGCCCTCTACCATAATGGTGGAGAGGAGTGTTGCCCTTGCACCACGGCGTGGGTTCAAACCATGTTAGCTCTCTAATCTAACATCTAATCAAACAACTAAACCTTCATAATCAATTTTGTCTAAAAAGCTACCTTTAATTGATATCAAAGCTAGCCTATTTAACCTTTCCTGCAACATGATTTATCGCAAATATGATTTTAATAACTTTAACTTTGAGAATAAATCAATTCATTAGAAGCATCCTCATGATTATGATTCTCAATAAGGTCGTCAACAATTTCATCATGGCCCAAATCACTAACTAATTCCTCATTGTCATTGTGTAGTTCATTAGCTAAATCCTCCATTGAACTTTGTGGTTCTTTAACAAGGAACCAATCAATAACTCCTTTTTAAGACTAAGTCAGTTGTTCAACTTTTATTTTCCTTTGGCCTTTCAATTAGCTAGATGTATACTTTCTAGTAGGTGCCATTTTTATACTTCAAACAAGATCGCAATGAAATTATAATAAGTATGAACAACGAAACCTGGTAGTCCGTAATGCGTCTAGTAGTTTTTGTAACTGCTCCTCCCTTGCTATGACGATTACTTAATTACTTTATATAAATTTTGCCCTGAAAAGTACAAAAGGAAAAAAAAACATTGTACATGAGAAATACCAAAATCTTCAAATTCCAACTTAATATACTTGAACTAGTAAATATCTTACTTTAATCGAAGTATAGATCACTCTAAATACTTGAATTGTCTCAGTGCTTTGGAAAATTATCTTCAATTGGCATGAAATTAATAATTAGGGTTTAATTGTGTTTGTGGAAAAAAAAGAGGAGTGGAGAGATACGAAGAAAGGGAAGAGTAAAATAAAAGCGGCGGCGTGAGTAACAATTTGTTGTGGAGGGGACCTTAAGTAATATACAATTTGTAATTGTTGTAGGGCCACTAAAGTATTATTAAAGAGTGCTACTAAAACCACCAAATTGTCTTATTTTTTCACCTACCTTTTAATGAAAATGTTAATCACATATTTATCCTTTTAGCAAAAGACTTTTACATCCATATTTAGAAATTCGTTATAATTTTAATTAAATAAACTAAAAGAGAATAAAGAAAAACCAAAACTAACAAAAAGAAAAATAAATCCACGATGGACCGATGACCCTCAATTCCCTAATCATCCATCACCCTCCCTAGCCACAAACACCACTCCATTCTCCCTTTGAATTTTGGTACTACCACCTCCACCCTCTCTTCCTATTCCTCATAGACGAACAACGACGACAACCCATATTTCCAAATCGAAAAATACCCAATTCCAACTGGAATAGAAATCCATTTGGAGCAATCTGCCTCTGTGTTAGAGAGCAATCTTTCTCGTGTTTCTCTTTATTCTTTCCCCGTGCTTCTCTCTTTCTCCCCCTTCTGTTTCTCATTCTTTCCTGAGGAGATGCCGCCAAGCAGGTGTCAAAGGTTTTGGTTTCTGAAGGTGGGTGGGAGGAGATTCTGCCATTCTGGTGCAGGCTAGGGTAGGCAATTAAGGAAACATACTGGTTTTCTTTTCTTTCTTTTTTTGTCAAATGGTACACTTTATTAAATACGAATATAAATGTTTACATCTTTCGCTAGAATATTAAATAAAAACTCCGGATCCAGAGCATCCCAACGGAAAGCACCTCCATGTGAGGTAACATATTAATATTATTCTTTGAAAAAAAAAATACATTAGAGGTTATTTTAGGAATAATGGTAAGTGAAGAAATAACATTTTAATTTTTTGTGGTGAGTGAAGTTATAATGTGGGTGTAAAAATAGGACAATAGGGTGAATTTATTAGGACTCTTATTAAATTGCTTAAAAAAAAAAAGTGGGCAAGTTTTTTTAGAAAAAAAGTGAGAAATTAGAAAAGAGGCAATTGTATTTGTAAGTCCCACTTGAACTTTTTTTCGGTCCCATATAGGTATAGTAATGCTATATAATAGATAGTAAAATAATTTTGGGGGCCCTTAAATTTTGAGACCTTTTGCGGTCGAACACTTTGCTCCCCAGAAGCCCCTGCCCACAAGTCCTCAACAAAAATCGACACACACACCGCTTTCATGGGCCTTTTGGCGTTACTTTCGGGAACAAACTGAAAGGACCAACATACCAAAAGGCTCAACACATCCGTAAGCCGAAATCTCTCTTCTACAAACCAAATAAAAAACTGTTGCACTTTTCTTAAAAGGTGTCTGCTCTCTCATGGGGTTTTGATCACTGGGGAGTCATTCTTCTTTCCACCAACATTGACCTTGTTTTACTTGAAATCTGCAACTAAGCAAAAATGGAGAGGTGGATTGAGCACTACAACAGCTCCCAAGAGATACTGCTTGCTGGGGAAGGTGACTTCTCGTTTTCTGCTTGCTTGGCTCGAGCTTTTGGGTCTGCTACTAACATGGTGGCCACTTCTCTTGAATCCCAAGGTAACATTTCTCAAACCCTAATCTTTTATGCATATGGGTACTCATTAGATGTAACTTCATGCAATTTATAATTTTGGGTTTCTTGAGTTTTCTGCTTTTCTGTGATTTATTTGATGAAAGTTTCTATCTTTAGGTTCATTTTTCAAATGGGTACGCATCGGATGTGTCTAAAATTGTTCCTCTGCTTTTTTTGGCAATAAATTAAATTTTGGGTTTGTTTGATTTTCTTGAGATGTTTTCCGTCGATGATTTGGTGCAAGATTGATCGATTCGACTCGATGTTTTAGGTTTTTTGTTGGCAAAACACTGGAGTAGTTGGTCACATTTGGAAGAGCTGAGGAGGATGGGGTGCTTGGTGCTGCATGGAGTTGATGTGCATAAGATGGACCTCCATCCTGTTCTCAAATGGAGGGAATTTGATGTCATCATCTTCAACTTTCCTCATGCAGGTCATTACTCTTGGTTACGTGAAAGGGACTATGAGCTTATTCAGTAAGTCAGTAATTCAATTAACATTTCATTTTTTTTGTCCATGCTTTTATTGTCACACTAGGTAATTTTATTTGCATTCATCATTTATGTAGTCTAATTCATCAAAGTATTCAATTCATGGGGAGTAAGGCCTTGGATTCGCTGACAAATACGAAAACATTCTTTGGTTACAATTCAGGAAGATGTCCCAAGTTCGAACCCTATCCTCCAATTGCATAATACACAAGTTCCCCTTTCTTGCGAAACAATGATGAATTGATTGTTATGTAGGAACCAACTTTTTGTTCTTTTAAGACTAACGATATTGGGGAAGGGGAATCGAGTTTGGGACTATAGATGTTGGGGCTCTTAACTAACCGAGTTACAAGCCTCTCGCGTGTAGAACTAACTATATATATGGTAGTATATTGCGCACATTGTTTTCGGCTAGTTGAATTTGGCATTTTATTAGAAAAGAAAAAAGAGAACTGTTGAGTGCTATCATCCAAGGCATGCTATGGTTCCAAATTTTTATGAAGTATTTCAGGCATGGTTAATCAATTTTGTGTAACAGGCTGCAGGGCGATAAGTATGGTAGCTCTATAAACCGCAGATTCTTTAAGCTTTCACCTATTCATACCATTAAATTTCATATACCATCATTAATGCACTAATTAGTTACCTAATTGCTCTGCCCTTGATGTTTATGGATTTTGGGTTTCAATGGATGTAGAATGCACAGGGAGTTGCTGAAAGGATTTTTCGAAAGTGCCCGTTGCATGCTTAGCTATGGTGGGGAAATTCATGTTACAACCCGGGATGACTACCCCTATAACAGATGGAATGTGGAAGGACTTGCAGAGGAAGCTGGCCTGATCTTGAGTGATAAAGTGATCTTCAATAAATCGGACTACCCTGGCTACCAGAATAAGAGAGGCGGCGACATCAAGGGCAACAAAACATTTCGTCTCCGAAATTGTTACACCTTCATATTTTCTGTGCCAGATGGGAGCACTTCTGATCAAATGTCTCTTTGCAGTGAAATAACCAGCAGTGGCAGTTATTATATGAACATGTGAAGTGTTGGTAAGCAGAATGTGGTGCCATTAGGCCTATGGAGAGGATCATCTTATATCTTTTTGGGAACTGTACTTTTGGAATTCTGAATAGTTTCAGCTGTGTGCATATGGCTTTGTAAAAGATTTGATCCTTAACCTTTAGAAGTATGCAAGCTCTGTGCCTGTAAAAAAAACCTTTTTTTGATCATTAGTGTGCCTTGCCAACAAGTCCGTCGCTACGATTTTCCTTTTTAATGTAGTAGTTAAGCTTGTAGAAATTCCCGGTGCAGGATGTTCGACAAGATTTTGTATTAATCACACCTTGATTAACAGAACTCCTTGAAGTAAATTTATACTTAATTGGGTCATCACTCCATAATCTCCGAACACAAAGGAAATGAAAACATTGAAAGTTATTAGTAGTGACGCGTTTACGTAAGGGTAATGGGAATAAAAAAATAGAATTGAATTCCGATTACGGATTACACCAGTTTTTACTAACGTGAAAGGAATAAAAAATCGTGTGGGACCCAGATGAATTCCGGAATCACACTTCAAAATTTCTCGGAGTCGGATTTTCTAGTAATAGGTGGTAATTGAATTCCTTGAATTGGTGTCCTTCAGGAATCAGACTTTTGTTCCTAAATTGCCCTCTCAATTCGTCATCTACAAATCCACGCAAATTGGGAGGTGGCAGGGGTGGTGGGAGGACATGTGAATATCGGAGGCAGTGGCACGATCTGTGAATATGTGAATCGAGACTTTTGCTCCTGCTCCTTCAGTATTATGAAGGGCCGCCCGTACTCGTCGAATGCCAGCGCCATTGCTGCACCAACACCCTCTTCGCAAATCGAACCGCGATGCTTCTTGTAACAACCCGTTCCGGAAATTACATAACGGAAAGGTATTTTTGGCAAATTCAGTTGGGTTGTGGTATTTTTGGCAAATTCAGTTTGGTTGTGGGATTTTTGGTGTTAAATGGTGTGCCCAAAAGGGCCCACACTTTGGTCTTTGTCCCCCCGGCCCACTTCTTTTTTTTTCCCACTTCTTTTCTTTCTTTTCTTTGTCCCTTTGTTGTTAAATAGTATCATGATTAACCTTTTAGTGTAAAAATGTGATTTTTCGTTAAAATAAACAATACCAGAAGATTTTCGTTAAAATTCCCTTTATTTTTGGACTGTGCATATGTAATAGCCAGGTTCTAGATAAAAGAATAAAGAACCTTTGTTGGATAACATGTGAGCGGTAAATCCTTATGTTAATTTTGGGACTAATATTGTGCAATTGCCAAAATGGCCTTACGTGTTGGATTACCCCTCCACTGCTCGTGTGAAAAAACCTAGATTCAGGTTTCATAGTGGGTGACATAATTATTTTCGTCTTGAAAAATGGGAAAGTTGGAAGTTGCAGAGAAGTCACAAGTCCATTCGATTTGGTGAGCAGAGAAAAGGTGAAGAAAGATAACACGTCCCAACGGGGAAGCTTCTTGGAAATTTTTCACAGTGATCAGTCTCCCACTTCTTTTTTTTGTTTGAAAACCATTGTCCCTTCACTTTGGAACGAGTATTGGAAATCAGAGTCCAGTCTTTCATTTTTTTTATGTGGAAAATACTTGTCTTTTCACTTTAGAAGTCCACTAGAATTTGTACCCGCGCGTTGCTGCAGGATTGAAAATTATATGAAAGATTATGCAACTACAATCTTCATAAACAATGTTCGAGTAAAAAATCGAGTTACAAATGCCAATGAAATTTATACACAATCTCATCATGAATAAAACAAATTTAAATATCTAAAGAGAATTCTATTTCTTCAAAGTAGAAAGAGGAATATAATTATTTACTTAAAAAGTTGGAGTTACAATAACTGCATCAATTACAAATGTAATATTAAGGGAATACCTACCAAATAAAGCTTAACTACATTCTTAGACTTCTCACGTGCTACATGCAACGAACGTAAAGCTTGGATACCAGACTTGCTCCTAGTTTGAGCTGTATCCAAAGAAGGGAAAACTGACATTATTTTGCAATAAATTGCAGAAATTTCCTTGTACAGCTCTCCATGCTGCAGAAGAAAACAAAGACAGTCAACCAATGATGTACGATGATAAAACCATAAGACAAATCAAAAGGTGACATTGATCCAAAAAAAAATATGCACGATAACTTCAAAATTGAGTTTTGGAGAGAGAGAAAGAGCAGAGAGAGAGGTTGTAACCAGAGACCAAATTCATTTTTTTTCTGATTACCTAGGTGGCAATTCAACTTGAGAAATCCAAAAATCAAACACCCTAAATAAAGTTCAATCAAATTTCAGCACAAAATATTAATTAGAAAAGCCCTAAATTGGAAGCAAAAAAGCTTGAAACTTGCCTAGAGTGATGTGTACAGTTTCAGCATCTGCTTGTGAAAAATATGTTGTTGTAACAAGTCGTATGCTGATCTCAGCTTCTCGGAAGTGACATTAGCCGTTGACTGCCAGGTAGGTAAAATTCATACGATATCTTACAAACCATGAGACAAATTATTGCGTTAGAGTTTGTATGCTAAAAGAAGACTCATATTTCTAGATGAACCCAAGGTATGATTTTTTGCATATACCTTGGTGGATTCATTCTCCGGATGAGTTTCTCGTACTCATCATCCATGTTATGTGAAAAGCTCATTCTAACTTCTGCAGTAAGTCACAAAAAAAAAAAAAAATTGGACAAAAAGGTTGGATAGAATAAAAAAGAACCAATTGGAGAGATGAATAACGATTCTAAGTGATCGGAAAAGATACTTTTAAATCCCAGAAAAAAAACTTGAGAGAAATTTGAAAAAAAAAAGAAAAGAAAGAGAACATAATTTCAATCATTTTTCAGTCTTTTAATTGGAATTACACAGAAAATTTACTAAAAATCCTAGATTTCATCACCCAACAATGAAAAATGAATCACAAAGTAACGTAGAAGCAGACATACAACAGAAATCAAGGAAAGGAACACGTGAGAACCAAAACGTTAAAAACAGCACATACCCATTTCAAAGCCCAAAAATCTTGCAGAGACCAAAATTCCACTCCATGGAAAACCCAAAATCAGAAAATTAGAAAAATCGAATTTGATAACATTGTACCTTGAGTAACCCCAAAATTTCCAGTTCAAACAAAATTAATACAACCTCTGCATAAAATAATCAGAAGATAAAAACTCAAATTCGTAAAGCATTTATGTAAAGTACTTATTAGAGAAACTTCTGAGAAAAAAGAGCAAAGAAAAATTAAGAGTGGAATCCACTAAAAAACCACATTTAAGATAATGGTGTTAACATACATTCGAATTTCATGCTGCAGCACTTTTGCACTCTTTATTGTTAACACCTAAAGTGGTGGCAATGTATTACTAAATACCATGCTCCCACATTTAAAGCGGTGAATTTTCATATGACGCCAATGAATAAATTAGATAATTCTAAGCAATCAGACGTTCATTTCTTTATCCGTGACCTGAAAATTTCTTTTAAAACATTTTCATATGCTTGACAGTATATCATGCTAATATCATAGATCACAAA
The DNA here is from genome assembly GCA_024362995.1 of Heteromeles arbutifolia. Taxonomy (NCBI): domain Eukaryota; kingdom Viridiplantae; phylum Streptophyta; class Magnoliopsida; order Rosales; family Rosaceae; genus Heteromeles; species Heteromeles arbutifolia. Next base: position 9,502,893 of record JANCRC010000012.1, on the reverse strand, counting down.
ACTTGAGATGGTTTCATGTTCAAATGGGAACGTGGATGTTATTGATCGTAGTTTTAAAGAAAAGTAACAGGACATGAGAGTCTTATACCGTCCTTTGTTTTGTCCTACTAAATAGAGAAATTTTACGGAAAAAAATCAAGACCTGTAAGATTCTCCTGAAGCCGTTTTGAATTCCTAGAAAGGTGACTATCCCACCAGCAAGCATATAACCGTCTGGACTCGGAATGTAACATGGTTGCCATCACTCCAGTGCAGCACAATAATAGAACTTGTTTTGAGTTGGGAAAGGCCAGATTATCAATTCAAGGAACTTCCACCTCAATATTCCAGAAAATGATTTGCAGTTCTCTCTCTCACCTTCCACATGTGCACCAAAATCATCAAAGAAAATATCAAAATCGTCGGATTGGCATAAAGTTCACACCAGCAAGAAGATATCAAGACAAAACAAACAATACGAAATTGCATGATACCTCCTCTATTAGACAAATACAATTGATCCAAGGAAATAAGTAACCACTAAGCATGAAAACATCATTAAAAACAAAAGCAATGTTGAAAATGAAGTTTTCTTCAATATATGAGAGAGAAAAAAAATCAGGCATCCATAAATTTACCCCAATAAAACTCAATACACAGCAGCTTTTTAATTTTATAAAATTCATAAAACAAAAAGCCAACCTAAAGCACATACCACCTCAATGATCAAATATAGAAAAGAGTTCATGAGAAAATGAACAAATGAACAAATCAAAGATGGGTGTTTATGCAAATTAGTTCCAAAACAACTGGAGAGACAGATACAAAAGCTGACTTTTTTTCCTCTCTTTTATTAACCATAAGATCAAGAACTAAGCAGTAGATTGACCGATAGAAGGTGCTGGGATTTCCAATCAGCAAGTGAACATACAAATCAAAGGAACATCATAAATGCATTAGTTTTGAGCAGATGGGTCTACATAAAAACTGCAAAAGCTTCAGCCTTTATGAACACCAGAAGATTAAAACCTTACTCAATGAATGATTTAAGAATATTATCGACTCATACAATTCAACAGCAATCACAATGGTGCCTTGAAACAATTTTATCTCATCTTCAAGTGAACCGAGTAAAGATCAAATTATTCAAGGGAAATGAGTGAAAAGTATGAGGTGTTTAACGTTTACCTTCATGAAGACCAGGTCTCCCATATGCATCTACCATGATACTATCCGAAGCTCTATCCGGTTCACAGCCCATTCCCATGTGCTGCATTAGGGAGAAAATTTCTGCAGCCCCATAAGGAAACCCTGCACAACTGTTGGGAGCAAAATCTTATAGAAGTTTGGGTATATAGCTCTGCTTATCATACAATGGAAGTTTTGTACAGTTGTACTTGATCAAACAGCTCAAATTAAACTACAAAATTCATCAGAGACTAAACTATAAGCTTCCATAAGGGCATAGTACGCGTACACATCATGCTCGTGCCCTGCTTCTTGCATCTGCTAAAAAATTTCCTCCGCTTTCTCACGAAGTCCTTCCCTTGCAAATGCATTTACCAAAGCCGAATACATGCATATGTTGGGTCTACATTTCTGACTTTCATGAAATAGTTTGAGCCATAAAAGATTTCCTTTCCTGCAGACCATGAGGAGATTTCTGTCGTACTGTTTAATAAGTAAATGACAACTGATGCTGTGAAACTTAATCAGCATAGGGTCATAGAAAAGCATAGGACTTAAACTCACAGAAACTACAACAAAATGCAGCCAGGTTCACCTTTCCATATAAATCGTATATGGTTCTGACAATTTGTAGTTTATAGTTCAATATTTGATCATACACAGATGTTCTAACTTGGGTTATGGAAGACTATACGTAGGCTCTGCTGGCGATATCGCAGACTTAACAATTATATTTGTATGCTTTATCAAATCACAGATATAAACATTGCCTAATGCTAGAAACTAAAAACCGAGGTCCTGTCTTCGATTTTTCCTTCTGCATAAGCGTCTTAACCAACAATTCCTGTCTTCGATTTTTCCTTCTGTCTAAGCGTGTTAGCTAACAATTTACCAAAGGACTCAAAATATAATATATAAAAAAGACACAGAAACTTACTCACTTGTTGCCCTTAATCTTGAACCAAAGTACCAGCACAGATCTTGTGGGAAGCAGCCAAATCATCCTTGCAAGAACAACCCAATTCAATCGGAGCCCTGGATTCGTGGCTGTTACTCTCCAAAGCCTGATATTCATAAAACCCGAGTCAGCTTTAAAAATCTAACTATTTTCTGAATCACCAGCTACCATTCTTTAAAATCAATTTCCTGGGAACAAAGATCATTCAAATGTCACTATTATTAAGCCTATTAGCAAGAACAAATATTCTTAAACTTCCTATTTCCATATATGAATTTAAGGAGGAGAGAAAAACAGAGTAATGCATTAATGTACTAAATGGAAACTAAACAGAGTATTGTATTCAACTTTCACAATTGGAAAAAAAATTAAAAATTTGGTTCCACAAAAGCCCCAAAAGAAGCTGAAATTGCTCACCTTGAGTTGCAAAACCCAAAAAAAGGAAAAACCAGGGTCCCCTGAAACCGAAAACAAAACCGAAGTAAAAACCCATATGCAGCCAAATTAAACACAATCATGCAGCTGAATTAAACACCCGCATGCAAGATCTGATGGTACTAACAAAACCCTCAAAATCGCAAAAAATAAATTTGAACAGAAAACCCATCTGCATATCCAAAATCACAGAAAAGAATTTGAAACACCTAAATTGAGAAAGCCATAAAAACTCACCAGGAAACGCTAGCTTTTCTAGGTAAAAAATTTCTTCGAATCCAACTGAAGAACCGAAGAAACTTCTACAGGTTGGGTGGTTTTTCAGCAAGAAAGTGCGGTTGGTAATTTGTGAGACAAAGATCGCAGGGTCGGAGAAGGAGAGAAGGCAGCTTTGGAGAGCGAAAGGAATCGACGTTCAAGATCGACATAAGCAAGGAATTGTGAGAGAGAAAAGTCGAGAAGAAAGGTCGAGAAGCAGTCGATGCAGAGCGATGAGCGACGCGTGGACAAACGCATAATGGAGAAGAAGCGGAGGGCATTTATGCCATTGAAAATGACAGAAGCTGAGAAGTGATTGACACGTGGAGATGAAGGGCAAAGTCGACTTTGAACTGTTAAAAAATGGAAAAAAAAGCAGATAACAAAGGAATTGGAGGGCATTTTCGCCCGTTTACTGTTAATGAACAGTAATTTTGTGCTAAGTTTTAGTATATGTATAATGTGTTAGCGTGTTTTCTTCATTTTTCCTCTTCAACGAGTATTGAAAAGTAGAGTAAATTGTAGCTATGGTCCCTTAACTTTAACTCAATTGGAGCAATGGTCCCTCAACTAAAAATCCATTACCATTGGTCCCTCAACTTATCAAAACGTGCAGCTATGGTCCCTCAACTAAAAATCCATTACCATTGGTCCCTCAACTTTAATTCAACTGGAGAAATGGTCCCTTAACTTTAATCCAATTGTAGCAATGGTCCTTCCAATATAACTCGTTTTGACAAAAATTTTGATATAGTTGACGAAAAGAACCATAATTATACACTTTGATGAGTTGAGGGATCCTAATTGTATAAATGGTCATTCCAACATAGCTTATTTTGACAAAATTGATGAGAATGACTATAGCTACACATTTTGATAAGTTGAGGGACCATTGCTCCAATTTGATTAAAGTTGAGGGACCATTCGTACAATTTACTCTGAAAAGTAAACAGCTCTTACATGGAGATTTCTTTGTTGCTTCTTTCAAGAAAATTTTAACTTTATGATATGATAATACGTAATAGGTTGATTAGACCGTTATTTTAACATTCTCGTTTCATGTAATTCATTCTTTTTTTCTCACGTATAACTTTTTCTGTTGAGAGATTAATTTGTGTGATGATGTTGGGTAGAAATGTTGCTTGTTAGGTCCTTCCAACTTGTCTTTGGCTCGATACTAGATGCCAATGTTTAATTGCTAATGTTCTCACTTAATTAGTATTTGATTAAATGGTTTAGCTCATTCTTTTAGTAGTAAGTATTGTTTGAAAGCGTCAAATATGAAACTAATAAATTAATTCAGAAAAATTGGACAAAACAAACAATTCAAAGTGACACAAAGATTTATACTGATCTGGTATAAGTCTACATACAGTACAGAGATGGTAAAGAAATTTTACTAATAACTAATGGAGATCACAAATAGAGTTTTAACTCTCAAACCCTAAATCCTACACACCCAATAATTCTCACTAAAAAAAAAAAAAAATGGAAGAGATGAAAGTACATAATTTCGTCTCTCCCAAAAGCCAAAAAATTAGCACCAATATCTTGAATGTGTAATTGCCCAAAACCTTTATTTTTCTCTTTGCTAATGGGAACCAAAAGAAAAAGCATCCAATGCCTTATAATGCTGCTCCATTTTTTTGCCCTTCTGTTTTAGGAACCGAAAGGCATAGGTTGCCTTTCTTTTCCTCCACGGTGATGGGAATGACAACAACTACAAAACTAATGGCGCGTTTACGTAAGGTAATGGGAATCAAAAAACGGAATTGAATTCAGATTACGGATTACACCGGTGTTTACTAACATGAAAGAAATAAAAAATCGTGTGGGACCCAGATGAATTCCGGAATCACACTCCGGAATTTGTCGGAGTCGGATTCTCTAGTAACAGGTGGTAATTGAATTCCTTGAATTGGTGTCCTCCAGGAATCAGACTTTTGTTCCTAAATTGCCCTCTCAATTCGTCTTCTGCAAATCCACCCAAATTGGGAGGTGGCAGGGGTGGTGGGAGGACATGTGAATATGGGAGGCAGTGGCAGGATCTGTGAATATATGAATCGAGACTTCTACTCATGCTCCCTCAGTATTATGAAGGGCCGCCCGTACTCGTCGAATGCCAGTGCCATTGCTGCACCAACACCCTTTTCGCAAATCGAACCGCGATGCTTCTCGATTCACTTGTTCCCCTCACTCTCACTTTTCTTCTTCCTTCTTCTGACTATGTCTAGGCCTTTCTCTGTTTAAAGCATCTGCTTTTATGGGAGTGCTCTGGAAGTCGGTGAAGAAAATATTGGGATAAGAGAATGGGAGGGAGAAAAGATAAAGATTGTAAAGATAAATTTAATTTTATATAGATAAACTTAATTTTCAATAATTATAGCATAAAAATAATTTAGGGTAAATTACATTTTACCCCCTCAAGTTTGGGGTCGATTTCAATTCCTTACAACATCTTTAAAACATTTCAATTTCATACATTTACTTATCATTTTATTTCAATTTCATACATTTACTGATCATTTTATTTCAATTTCATACATCCGTTAGAAAATCTGTTAAGTAAACCATTATGCGATGACGTGGCAAATATGGGATTCACATTTGTGCTGACATGACTACCAAATTTGTGTCACGTGACAAGAAAATAATTTTTTATGCATTTAAAATATAATAATATTTACCCTATTTAAATTTTTTTTTTTAAAACCCAACAGACCCAGAAAACCCATATTTTCCCTCCCCTCCAGACCCCCCTCACCTTCACCGAGCCCAAACCCCTCCACATTCGATGTTCTTCACCGCCACCATGTCCAACCCTCTCCTCCTCCACCTACTCGCCGCAATCAGGGCCCACTCCGACCACCAAAACGACACCCCCGTCGCCTTCCTCACTGCCATCGCCCAAACCTTAAACCTACAAATCCAGACCCTCCATTCCACCCCGTCCAAATCCAAGCCCCGCCTCCTCCTCCATTCCACCCCATTCCATACCGCCAACGTCGTGATGCGGTTGTAGAAGACGAGGAAAAACGAGTACTTGAAAAACGCCTTGTCGTCGCCGTACGACATTCTCATGATCTTCTCCTGCAAGAAATCAAAGCAAAAGATTCAACATTTTCGCCATGAAAACGGAGATCGATTCGATGAATTGGAGAAATGCGAGGGAATTAGGGACCTGGAGAACGCCGTAGGTGATGAGCGTGGTCATGATTCTGGCCACCGCAAAAACCCATTTCCACAGCTTGCTCGGCTGCGAGGGTGGTTGGGTGAGGAAGACGATTTTTGGGCTTTTTTCTTTTTTGGGGTTAATATTATAATATTTTTAATGCATAAATTATTTTTTTTTTGTCACGTGGCACAAATTTAGCAGCCATATGGCACAAACGTGGCAACCACGTCAGCTCTTAACGAATCAATGGATGGAAAATGTAACAGATGTATTATATTGAAATAAAATAGTACGTGAGGTATGAAAGTGAAATGTTTTGAAGATGTTGTATGAGGTTGCAATAGACCTCAAACCTGAGGTGGAAAAGTGTAATTTACCCAATAATTTATTTTCAACAAGGACAATTTAGTAATCAAGCTAGTTTTAATTCCGATTCCAGTGAACTAGTAAACAATATATATGGAACCAATATAATTTGTATTACGATTCCAGTTTAGTTTAGTAAACAACTTTAACAAGAATCTAATTTGTTTCCTCCTCAATTCAATTCATCCTCAGTCCAATTTCTTCTCAATTCAATTCATCCTCAGTCTAATTCCTCCTCAATTCAATTCCCCTCAATCTGATTACGGATTAGTAAACGAGCCCTAAAAGCAATAATAGTACGACACTACGGAAAGAGCAAACTAAAATGATAAAAAAATAAAGGAATCTCCAGCCAACAAAGCTTATTGCTTTACGAGAGCCAGTGAAAATGTATAGTCTATTGTACACAACTTTATACCATCTCCCAAGGAGATGTCAAATCCTAAGTGAAATATCATGTAACCAAATTTGAAGGTAGGAACAAGCTCTAACTGATATGTTAATCCTATGTGGATTGACATATGAGAAAATGTGATGTCAAATAATTTTTAATTATTTTATTGTGTGGATCTCATTAATGCACCAATTATAGATCTTGAAACTTAATTTTAATTGATTTTTTTTTAAAAATAGATCCTACAAATATCATTTAAAACAAAAATATATATCGGTTGGAAAAAGAGAAAATCTGATATTGTCATATCATCCATCAAATTAACATTTAACATTTATCTTTTGACATCTCATTTGAAGATGCTCTTACCCTTACTTAAAAAACTAGGATTCTCTCCCTCCTCTTCCCATCTCCTCCTCTCACATTCTCTCTTTTGTCTTTCTCTTTCTATAAAAAAAAATAATATAAGATGTTGACGTGACTTAACTGTGACTGTTCAAATAGATAGATTTTTTAGTGTGACTGTCACACGAGATGATACACCATGTGTCCCTATATAAATGGTGGGTTATGTGTGTTAAAAAGTTAATAACTTCAAAATTAAAATTTTCCACCACTTGCATAAAAACACGCGGTGTATCATCTGTATTCCCGTCACAACTAAAAATTTCTCGTTCAAATAAGAGGGGAAAGAAATGTGAGAAAAAAGAAGAAGAGAGAGAATCATACTTGAAAGAAAAAAACTAAAATGCTATTGACTTCAAATATTTGTTGGACTTCCGGTTATTGGTGAAACTAAAGTCTCTACGAACATATCTACTCTGTCACACTCAATGAGATAAGAATTAGAAATGTAAAGAACAGTCCTTGTAACACAAAATGTGTCGACCAACAAAAATAAAATCCTCCCAAAATGTGTTTATAGAAATTATGGCTTTAATTTGTGATATGTTTCATGAGTTCAATGTACAATGGTTCGGGTATTTATGAGGAAGGAGGTGGAAAGAAAGAGAGAAGAAAGAAAGCTGAAAAGGCTGCTGCAAGCAGCCGACAGAAAGAGAAGAAAGAGACTTGCTACAAGAAGTCGACAAAGACTAAGAAAAAGCAAAACAAAACTAGCCTAGTTTAAGCCTTACAACAACAACTTTCACCAATCAATCATCTCCCTTAAATCAAGGAAAAGAGACTAATTACTAATTACAAATAGTGCCTAGCTAACCCTAGAGAACAAGGTAGCTGACTCTAGAGGCCGAAATATACTCAACACTTTCAACACTCCCCCTCAAGCTGGATCGAGGAGGTTCACTGAGCCAAGCTTGCCCAATAACCGATGAAACTGAGCGGATGCCAGTGCCTTTGTAAAGAGGTCTGCCAGTTGATTATGGCTTCGTGTGAATATGGTCCGGATGATTTGAGTTTGAACTTGAGCTCTGATGAAATGACAATCCACTTCAATATGTTTGGTTCTTTCATGGAACACAGGATTGGCAGCAATGTGCATGGCTGCCTGATTATCACACATAAGCGATATAGGAGTAGAACTAGGAAACCCTAAGTCTAAAAGAAGCCCTTTAAGCCAAATGAGTTCACAAGCAGTGGCTGCCATGGCTCGATACTCAGCCTCTGCGCTGGAACGAGCAATTACCTGTTGCTTCTTACTCTTCCATGTAACAAGGTTTCCACCAACAAATGTACAATAGCCTGTGGTTGATTTCCTATCAATTGCATTACCTGCCCAGTCTGCATCTGTGTAGCCACTAATGACAGTGGACTGATTGTTATGCATTGTAATTCCATGCCCTATTGAACCCTTAAGATAACGAAGGATTCTCTTAACAATGTTAAGGTGATCAACAGTGGGAGAGTGCATGAACTGACTAGCCAAGCTCACTGCATATGTGATATCTGGACGAGTGATGGTGATGTATATGAGCTTGCCTACTAATCATTGATAGTAGCTTACATCATGCATGGCTTCTCCATCCATACTGAGCTTTAGTTTACAATCAACGGGAGTGAGAGCAGGCTTGCAGTCAAGCATTTTTGCTTCTTGAAGAAGGTCCAATACATATTTCCGTTGATTTAGAAACAATCCTTTGGAAGATGTTGCCATTTTGATCCCCAAAAAATACTTTAACCTCCCCAAATCTTTGATAGCGAAAACTTGATGTAGTGAGAGTTTTAGTGCCTCAATCTCCACGGTACTATCTCCAGTGATGATAAGATCATCAACGTAGATGAGGACCATCAACTTCCCACTAGTGCCAGTTCTTACAAATAACGAAGAATCAGCATTACTTCGCACGAATCCAACCTTTTCCAAGATAAAGCTGAGCTTGGCATACCAAGCTCTTGGTGATTGTTTCAATCCGTATATTGCCTTGTGCAATTTGCAAACCATGTTGTCTTTGATACCATCATAGCCTGGAGGAGGTTGCATATACACTTCTTCCTGCAACTCTCCGTGAAGGAAAGCATTCTTCACGTCCATTTGGTATAGTGACCACCCACAATTGATTGCAACTGAAAGTAAAACCCTGACTGAGTTCATCTTGGCCACCGGTGCAAATGTTTCCTCATAATCTACTCTAAAGGTCTGGGTGAAACCTCGAGCAACAAGTCTAGCCTTGTGTCTCTTAATAGATCCATCAGCTTTGAATTTAGTCTTGTAAATCCAACGACTTCCAACAGCCTTTTTTCCTGGTGGTAGTTGAACTAGGCTCCAGGTGCAATTCTCTTCCAGTGCACGAATCTCTTCTGTCATGGCTTGGTTCCATTGTGGGAGAAGAGAAGCTTCTTGAAAGCTTTTTGGTTCACAGTGCTTATCAATTTCACTGAGAAATGCAGCATGAGATGTTGAGAACTTACTAAAGCTGATACATTCAGTGATTGGATGCCGTGAGGCATACGTAACATAGTCATGCAACCTAGCTGAAGGTTTTCTGATTCGAGGAGGGTTTCTTTTAATCACCTGAGACTCTGTAGAGGGTTGAGAATGATCAGAGTATGGCTCATCTTCACTCTCACTGGCAGTAATTTGATCAGTTTGAACTTCTTCACAATCTGGACTCATGGTGTCTGATCTATCTTCCAACATCGGATGATTAAAGTTTTGAGGGAGTGGGAACATGTCAACTAAATCCTCCCTCTGACTTGTAAAATAGAGGCAATCTTCTTCGAACTTCACATCTCTTGAAACTGTGCACTTCTTAGTGACTGGATTGAAGCACTTGTATCCATTTTGGGTGGTTGAGTATCCCATAAACACACACTTGGTTGCCCTGGCATCTCGTTTGTCACAGTTCAAGGTTTGGATGTGAACAAAACAAACACAACCAAACACCTTGAGATGTGTCAAATCTATTTTCCTCCCCTTGAGAACTTCATAAGGAGATTTAAACCCTAGCACACGACTTGGAAGTCGATTGATGAGATAAGTGGCAGTAAGGATGGCAAACGACCAAAATTTCTTGGGAACATGCATGTGAATCATGAGAGCACGAGTCTTCTCCAAGAGATCTCTATTTTTCCTCTCGGCTACTCCATTTTGTTGGGGAGTCCCCACACAGCTGGTTTGATGTATGATACACTGAGAACTTATGTATTGAAGCATGTTGTTGGATAGAAATTCAGTGCCATTATCTGACCTTAAAACCTTAATGTTTGATTGAAATTGCGTTTTAACATGCATGTGAAAGTCTTTGAAAGTGGTAGGGACTTCACTCTTTGATTTCATAAGATATAGAAAACTTGTTCGAGAGAAATCATCAACAAATAGAACAAAGTACTTAAACCCTTCCATTGATTCAGTTGCAGGTCCCCATACATCGGTGTGTACCATTTCAAAAGGTTTACTTGTCCTAGACATTGAATTACCAAAAGGTAGCCTAGTAAACTTAGAAAATTGACAAGTATCACAAGTAGGATAGGGGTTACAAAAATTTGGAAACAGTTTAGACAAGACAACTTCAGAGGGGTGAGCTAATCTCCTATGCCAAAGTTGGTTTTCATCTATGGACTTCGATTGAGCTTGAAGAGCCTGAGTGAAACAAGCATTCTTGCACAGGTAGTAAAGTCCATTTATGAAGACCCATTCACCAATCATCTTCATGGTGAGAACATCCTGAAACATCACATTATTTGGTGAGAAAATAGCACGGCAGTTTAGGGTGTTGGTGATCTTTCCAATTGACAAAAGTTGGAAAGGAAAGGTTGGTACATAGAGGGCAGTGGAAGGTGTTTTTTGAGAGAGTAAGTGTATTTCTCCTTTTCCCAAAACTAAGACATTTTTTCCATTTGCAACAGACACATGTGAGGGGCTTGAAATTTTTTTAAAATGGTGTAAATTTGTAACTTTGTTTTTCATATGATCTGTGGTGCCTGAATCAATTATCCAACAATTAGTTTTAATACTAGTTAATAGGGCAGTAGTGAAGGCTTTGAGTATACCTGATGCTTCTCCCTTTGGAACTTTCTCATTTCCAGCAAGAAAGCCGGCAAACTGTCCCAACATAGTTGTGTGACTACCCTCTTCATTGCCTTGACCATGTGAGCCTTCTCTATGCCCCTTACTTTGTAGGTAAGCTGCAAATTCATTGATCAATGACAATGGATTAGCAGTGAACTCCATGGATCCTTGTGAAATAGTAGGAAGGTGAGCATTAGCAAGTTGTGCCTTGAAATGAGGTTGAAATTGCTGTGAGGACCTTGGTATCATCTTTCCATCTTTGTTGAACTTAGGCTTAAGTTCAGGATGAAGTTCCCAACACTTGTCTTCCACATGACCAACATCATTGCAATATTTGCATTTTAGATGTGTGTTTCTTCCCTTGTATACCTTGGCTTCTGAGTTCTTGTAATTTGATGCATATGCCCGAGTCTCAGTCAATCTAGGGTTATGATCAACATTCATAACCTTCTTCCTTGCTTCTTCTCGTTGGATAGTTGCACAAACATTGTTGAAGGTAGGCAGGTCTTGACTCATCAAGATGTGACTCCTTAGGTCCTCGTACTCAGAGCTCAAACTTCCTAACAGCTGATAAATTTTGTCTTCCTCAGCTCGTTTTAGGAGAATGGTAGGATCTGTGGTATGTGGGAGATATACATCTAACTCATTCCACATGGCTTTGAGGCTCCCAAGGTGTTGAACAAACGCTTTCCCTTCTTGTTGAGCACTGGCAATGTCCTTCTTTAATTGGAAGACCCGTGCATAGTTGTTTTGATTTCCATACATATCCTGCAAAGCTTTCCAAAGATCATGTGCGGAATTGGAGTAGCTAAAAATTTCAGCAACATGTTTCTCCATGGTGTTGAGCAGCAAGGACATGACAAGTTGATCTTTGCAGAGCCATGCATCGTATGTAGAGGAAGAACGGTCTGGAGCTTCCACGCTTCCATTTACAAACCCTAACTTCCCTTTGCCTCCGAGAGCTAGTGAAACAGCTCCGGACCAAGGAAGATAATTGAACTCGTTCAAGAGAACTAAACATAAATGTTGATTGGTGTTAACCTCAACGTCTGAGAAGTTTGGAGAAAGACTGTGCTGGGTTTCCTCATCATGGTTCACAGAACTTTCTTCAGCCATGACTTAGACTTTGAAAGAAAAAATCACAGCAGCAAGAATGGCAGAGACAGGTTACAAAAGAACCTGCTCTGATACCATATAGAAATTATGGCTTTAATTTGTGATATATTTCATGAGTTCAATGTACAATGGTTCGGGTATATATGAGGAAGGAGGTGGAAAGAAAGAGAGAAGAAAGAAAGCTGAAAAGGCTGCTGCAAGCAGCCGACAGAAAGAGAAGAAAGAGACTTGCTACAAGAAGTCGACAAAGACTAAGAAAAAGCAACACAAAACTAGCCTAGTCTAAGTCTTACAACAACAACTTTCACCAATCAATCATCTCTCTTAAATCAAGGAAAATAGACTAATTACTAATTACAAATAGTGTCTAGCTAACCCTAGAGAACAAGGTAGCTGACTCTAGAGGTCTAAATATACTCAACACTGTCAACAGTGTTTTTGCCTCAAAGTCATCAAAACTTCATCACCATTCTCTAAAATGCAACTTACCTTCAGCTCTGGATCAATCCTTTCGGCTACAATGTCCAGAGGAATTTCTGCAAGTTTTGTCCATGATTACATCATCTCCCATATTTCAAACTTGCGTCTCTTGATCGCATGGGTGTATAGGAAGAGAGAATTTCCGTTAGTCCAGATGCTATCATATCTATAACATTCTCCGCCGTCATCTACGACAGCACTGGGTAATGGAACCAGCTCCGGGTTAAATTTCTCCTCCTCTAAATCGAAAGAGACGATTCTTAGTTTTGAATAAAATCCCAAATTTCCATAATCATCGCGTGCAAGCTCAAGCCAATGAAGATCTCCATTTAATAAGCACCCCGCCGCCCAAACATTAGACAGAAATTGGTGTCTTCGACTGTCCTCCAAGAATCGCTTTTTAGTGCATGGACGGCCACAACGACTTCTGTTTGAGATTTCGCGCACGATACGACCTTGTAATCTCGAGTGGTGGAATCATAACCCACCGCTGCCAACTGAAATCGATAACGAGGTTGTTTTATAAAAAAGTGGATATAAAAAAAAAAATTGAGTTAAAAAAGATGCTTGGTAAACACTTAAAAATAGTTTATTTTCACAATTTTGGGTGAAAAAGCTGAAAACGTGAAGCAACAAAAATGATCTTTGAAAAAAAGCTGAAAACAGTAACAGCATAAATGTTGGATTATATGTTGAACGTTGGATTATGATTTCTTGTTAAACGTTAGATTATGATTTCTTGTTAAACGTTGGATTATATGTTTAAGATAAAGTTTATAAATATTTTTCTTTTAAAAATAAAGTATATTTAGTAATTCACCTTTATTTATTAAGAAAATTAAATTAATGACACATGTAGTATTATACCCTTTTTAGTCATTTCACACAGTCACAACTATTTTACATAAAAGTTTACCAAACATTAAAATACCTCATTTTTTTTAAAGTGCTTTTATAAAAAAAGTTTACCAAACACTCGCTGCTTTATTTCACAACTACTTATTTTCACAACACAGCAGAATCAGTTTTTTTTTCAAAACACTGCAATACAAAACCAGCCCTAGGTATGAACGGAAACTTGTTGATGCCATTTGTACAAGGGCTCCATAAGATGAAGTGTGGTCTGATGAAAGATGACATATAAGCCCATTGCACGAACCCACAAATTGCAACTGAGAGGAAATACGCCTAGGGTTTGATCTCGCAACGACACCGTTGCCAGCCTTGTGGTGTAATAGTGCGTTGTTGTCTAGGTATCGGAGAGGATTGACTGAATAAAGGATGTTTAAGGCAGTGTTGGTGTTGATGCCTTTCAGTGATGAGCGACTGCAACGCTTCGTAAATAGGAACTGGAGATTAAAGCACGCCATGACTTGCAGACACACAATAATAGCCAAAATTTAACACTCACTTTCATAAATGTCACTTTTTATAACATCTTTCAAATATAACAAAAATTCACATAAATGGACCTAAATGCCCTCAAAATTCAAAACCTATTTACACAAAAAAACCAAAACAATTGAAAAGATCTCCTCTGCATCTTTGTTTGAGGAACTATCATCCCCTATGATGCACGGATACTTTACTTTGGTTGCGTATCCCGTATCCGATAGTTTTCGGATATGATACTTGCCGGATACTCGTCGGTTACATATCATGGTTAATGGATACACTTTAACTTGATGGATACACGTATCCCACATTATGGATACAAGTATCATGCTTTTAGAATACTTGTACACTTTCAAATAAGAAATTAAAAAGAAAAAATTAATAAGAGACAGAGCTTTATTTGAAATCAGTGAACATGAATTATGAAGAGCCAACCTCTAATTGAAACTATGAATACAACTGTCACCCTTCTTTTATATATGCCAAGGGAATTAGATTTCCAACTTTTCTTCTCCAACAAATCAAATGAACTTGAATTTGGATGATCTCGTGTTATCAAAATATGTTCTAAATTATATATTTTTATTTTATCAAAAGATGTTCTAAATTATATATTTTTATCTTTGTTTATTATTATATAATTTTAATTGATGTATCTATTGCATATCGTATCCTACTTTTTAGAGATTTTTCGTATTGCCGTGTCGTGTCGTATCGTATCGTATTGCCGTATCCATGTCCGTGTTTCACAGATGATCCCCAAATTTCGACCTCTTTTTTATGTTAAGTTGGGCAATTTGGGGAGCTAGGAACTCAAGGTTTTCAAATGGAAAGATGGAAGCCCCGAACATCCTTGCATCCCGTACCATCTCCCTTTGGTCTGATTTTGTTCGCCGCAACTCAAACTCCTCTTAAGCCTAGACCCTCTACTCTTCTTTTCTGTCTCAGCTTTGGACTCTGAAATCTCATTGGCATCAAAATTTCCATCGGTAGTACTACTATAGGTCCTAACATTTTTGCTGGCGTTGTTTCTTGTACTCCTCTTATGTCTTTCTTTTCTTCTCTTCTTGGTGACATGGAATTTCTCAATTTCATCCGAGGACTTCTTTTTTTTTTTTTTCTTTTTTTTTTTTTGACATCCGAGGACTTCTTTTTGTTTCCAATTTACAGTTCGTTTGACATCAAGAAATGTGCCTCTCATTTTTCCTTAATTCTAATTTAATAGGGGTGTTGTCTCTTATGTTTATTTGGTTATAATTATAAGGGTATTTAGGTCTGTTTAAGTGGGTTTTCTGCTATATTTGAAAGAATTTATAAAAAATGACATTTATGAAATTAAGTGTTAAATTTTGGCTATTATTGATAAATTCTCCACCAGAATCGTAGTAAAGATTTGCCTGGTAGTTTTGATAGTATGTCGGCAAGGATGTCGTCTTCCATGTTAGGCTGTGGCTAGTTTTCCTCCTCGGTTATGAGCGTGGAGAGATTTTTCAATCTAACCGGAACACAGGATGGTACACCACGTGTCACTATACAAATGGTGGGATATGTGTGTTAAAAAGTTAACAAATTAAATATTAAAATTTTCCACCACTTACATAAAAATACGTGGTGTACTACTCGTGTTCCGGTCACAATGAAAAATTTCTCATGAGCATGAGGGCTAGGGTTTTTTTTTGACAGACGATAGAATAATCTAGGATTTAGACTATGAAACATACTAGGTTGGATAGGAAAACCTATCAATATCCACCACCCAGAGAAATTTTTTTAGGGTGACCGGAGCACGCTATACCAAGTGTCACAATATATTGGTTGAAATTTTTTTTTTCAAGTTTCCAACCAATTGTATTATTATATTTAGTATACCGGGCTGTGTTCTTGGCATATTAAAAAATCTCTCCACCACTTAAGTTGGATTTTCTAAGAGTTGTACAACTTCCTTACTATGAAGGGAAACGAATTAGTCGGTTGGGAATTTCATTTTAATTAAGGGCTGGTTTAGAAATGCATTTACAACGACTAAAGCGTTTTTAGTGAAAATGTTTTTTTATTTCAAAAGTAGTTGAAGTGTTTCCTGCAAGGAGCACCAGTTATGTGTTGAAGAAAGTACTGTAAGTGCTTTTCCAGGATTCACTACAATTTTTATTAAGAATTAGTCCTAAAAGCACTCACTTTAAAAGCGCTCTCATTCATTTTAAAATGACTTCTAAACAAATCAATTCCAGGATTCACTACTTTTAAAATGCTACGTAGATACGTCTCTGACCTAACATGTGATCCAACCCCAGCCTTTGGAGATCAACCAGTGTGACGACCCGTCCCAATTTTCATTATAATTTTCTCCTCGAGTATGTAAGATGACGATTATGCCCTCGTGGTTTAGTGACGTGGATGTACATATTTAGATTTAAATTGATTGTCTCGCTGACGTAATTAAATGGTACTCGACGTCATAAGCGCGTTGACGTGAGTTATGGTCGAATTGGTTCCTTAACGAAAATGTTACGACGACTTTAGAGCGAGACTTGGTAGAAATATAAATTTGGGATGGTTTTATTTCTATTTGGGTCACATAACATTTTATCTTCCTTTCTCTAACGGCAGCCCAATCAGGGCTTGTTGTTATTTCTTTTTGGCCAATCCGTGACCACACGCATACACACACACACGTACATCTATACCCTCACTCTTTCATTCTTTCTCGATTCTTCTCTGTCTGTACACCCAAAACCCTCACACACACACACCCACTTTCATCAAAACGCCTCAGATCGAACATAAACTTGTCACCATCGTACTCATCGTGACATCACGAGTCTAACTGTACTATTAGTTCGAAGATTAGATGTCGAGAACTCAAGAAACCCGAGCTCTGATGAGGGGTCTAATTTCCTCGGACGTGATCGCAAAGGATTTATTTGGTTTTGAGACTCAAGAAGGTACTCATCTAACTTCCTTAGCATTTTGGAACAATTTTGGAGTGGTTTGAACGTTGGAACACTCAGGCTCGCGAAGTTGCAGGTTTAGCCATATTTTCCAAGCTTTATTCTGACCATTTTCCGTTGATTTTAGGACCCTTAATAGGTAAGGTTATGTTCTTCTAGTTGAGGGCTTCAAATTCATATAAAAGTTATGAATTTTGGTGGAGAAATAACAAAGATATTGAAGTTTGAAATTTCTCCAGTTTTCGGCGAAGCCCATCGGAGAAAAAAGAGAATATTCCGTCAACTTTGACGGAATATACTGACGGCGTCAGGTAACTACATTAGTTTTTAAACGGAATATTCTATTATTTAACGAAATATTCCCTAACGCCGTTAAGGGTTTCGTCAGCGTGCCAGGCACGTGCCTGCGCATGGCCAACGCGTGAGGGCGTGTGTGACGTCCAAAAAGTATTCTAAAAATATAGCGGTGTTCGTGTTGTCGAGTATATCACTTTGGTATATTCAAACACCCCATTTGAGCAACGTATGAGAAGTTATTCCCAAGGTTTGTGTATGTGCTTTAAAATTAACGTTAAATTAGTTATTTCGCATATAGGTGAGACGTGCCCCGAGGACGATCATGGACAAGGGAGGCTAGGGGGGCTATGATCCTGCTACTTATCAGTGAGTGAGTCTTTTCCTTGTTATAGTGTGTGTGTGTGTGTGTGTGTGTGTGTGTGGTGTGTATATATATATATAAATGACAGTTTCCACAAATGCTCTTGAGTTGATTCATGCACTTAATGCCATGTCTAAAATGTGTGATACTTTAAATGTTGCATCAGTATGAATTATATTTATATTGAATGATGCTGCGGAGGCACAGGTAAGTCAGGTAAGTTATTATGTGATTGAATGGGTTGTATTGCATTGGTATACATATATTTGTGGAGAGCTCATTATGGCTGCACCCCGGTATTAGTGCTCCATCCCAGGGCTAGGGCCAGCCTTCACATGATCGTTCACCTCCCGTACCGCACGCTCACCTTGGATCCAAGTCTGGTGCTAGCCTGTTATATAGACCACAATAGGTGGTTCCGACTCGTAGGTGACCTGCGATTTATCACACATCCTTCACATGATCGTAGCACTTGAGCGTACATATTTATACCCAGCCTGTCGTATAGGTCACATTAGGTAACTCCGACTCGTGTGCTAGCCTAGGTTGATGAGCTATAGTTCCAGTTGTACAGGTCACCTTGGATGACTCCGACTGACATGTTATTTTATATTGATTCTACACCTGGCTTACATAACTTGAAGCTGAAACGTTATAACATGGCATATTTTGGATTTCACTACCCTTGTGCACTGTTTTACCTATATATGTAGTATTATTTTTTGGAAACTATACGGGTTTTACAGTGAGGGGTTATTATGTTCAGAAAGATAAATGTGTTTTCAAATGCTTTGTTTTTGCCCACTCACTTTTTTTGTTTTGCGCCCCTCCAGGTTCTAGGTAGATGTGCATACCTGCGGTTCATGAGGACTTCCAGGCAGTTCTGACATCTCCATAAATAAGTGTAGGGATCTTTTCCCTGTTTGTATAATTAGTACTTAGTTGGTTCGACTGCACTTTCGTTTACCTATGCTCTGATATGTGCGTAACTTAGACTTGGTCACCTTCACACACTTATATATTGTATCTAGTTAAATAAGTTTAGTTTTAGATTTTTATTTACTCGCATTTTCTTATTATTATCACTTCTGTTGCGCATATGGCTACGTCACCCTCAAGTGATGGCCAGCATGCCTTGACTCGAGTCGGTGTGTGTCAACCAGCATCTGACTTACGATGAGGTAATAATGACAGACTAGAAGTGAGTGAGCTCCCAATCTATGTTTGTACTTTTGATTGTATTCTTTTGTAATGTAGAAATTTTGGAGACGAAATTTTCTTAAGCGGGATAGGTTGTAACAACCCGTCCCTAAATTGTTGTAATTTCTTTTCCAAAAATTGTAAAATGACAAAAAACTCCCATATTGGGCTAATTTGAAATCCTACGTGGACATTTGAACTCAGTTTATAATTGTTTCAATTCTTACTATATTTGAATAGTGCTCGACAACACGTACGCGTGAGCGCAAACTGGACCCAAATCGAACTTGAACGAAGTTTTATGCTCGTTTAAAGTTCGATAACAAATTGGTAAACATTGGAACATATTTTTCGCAGGTTATACGAAATATGTATGCAGTTTGTAAAGTAAATAAGACATAAAATTTAACGAAGTTCGGCAAATTATGCTTACGTCCTTGAGCATTAGCAATTTCTCATGATATGAACTGTAATTAGAGGGAGGGAAAAGAGAAATACTTTGGAAATTGGGGAGGATTTTTTTTGTATAACCGTGGGTTTTCTCTAACTAAAAATGTGCTTAGTCTTCTCATTTTCTCTCTTGGTTTTTAGATGTCCCTTTCCCCTCATTCCGATGTTTCTTATATGGATAATGCTAGTGAGATTAACTGTGTAGACTAAATTTTATAAACTAAATGACATGAAGTTAATGGTTAGATTATTACTTGAATGTTGATTAACATGTTTATTTTTTATTTGTGACACATCATTTAGATTGTAAAATATAATCTACCAATTTATTTTAAGGAAAACTAATTAAAAGTCCTAAAAAACTTTAGTTTTAATGAAAATGACAAAATAAAAGTGTAAGTGAATAGTATCAAGAGTGACTTTTCAAGGTAAAAATGTTTTTAACGTTAAAAGTGAACAGTACCAAAAATGTTTTGTAAAGATTCCACTTATTCTACCTAGGTTTACTCTTCTTATATAGGCCAGTCTACTAACTACAATCCTTGGGAAAAGGATCCTAACTGGATCATATTCCTGAGAATCAGGGAGATATCGTAATTGTGTCCGTTCATCATATATCGTGTGATAAAAAATTATTTAAAATTTAAAATTAAATATAAATATTACTTAATGAAAACTAACGTCACCATGTATAATAAATGGACACGATTACGAGATATCCCAGATCCCAAGAAAAGGATCCGACGAGGATCCCTTTCCCAATCCTTGAAGCCATATACAAATACATCCGCTGTTAGGCATGAAGACTATGAACACAATGATCACAATGATGTCTGCTTTTTATCTCTTTCTTTTTCTTTTGCTTTTGCTTTTCTTTTTTCTTTTGCTTTTGGTGTGCTCTGATTTTCTTGAGATTATCTTCAACACTTAAATTAAAGGACACTTTCACGAAAAGCTTCCGGTACTGTTCACTTTAACGAAAAATCATATTTTTACACTAAAAAGTCAATCATGATATTATTCACTTTACTCTTTATTTTGTCTTTATCGTTAAAACTCAAAGTTTTCAAGCCATTTTAATTCGTTTTCGTTAAATTAAAATCTAATTTTTAAGTTTTAAATTAGTTTTAAACTAATGGTTGGGTCTAAAATAAATTTGAATTAAAACCTAAAATTTGAACAAATTTAACCCAAAATTTAGGTCAGGGTTAAAAGGTTGGCCCACCAAAAGTTAGATTTTAAACTAACTCAATCTTTCTCTAATAGTTGTGCCTAAAAATAAGTTCTGAGTTAAAACAGAAAATTTGGGCAATTTTAAAATTTTAAATACATTAAATCCAACGTGACACACCCCGACCCGGAATGTCCACTTGGATTCCGAATTAAGCTGTGTTGGCCGACACCTGGAAGGTGACGAAGCCATAAAATGTGGTGTGGCGGAATATGTGAATAAATTTAAACCTAACAGTGCCTAAATATAAAAGTGCGCTGTGAGCGGGAATGAACTCATTTCACACGTGATGTCAGAGCATAAGCAAAGTACAGTACAGTAGATTGAGAATTATACCATCGATGGTAATCATCAATGTCTAGATTGCCAGGAATCCTCGTCAATATGAAAGTTTAGCTACTAAAACCTGGAATGGCGAAAAACAAGGGTGAGTGGGCCTGAAAATAAAAAGTTTTATAAAAACCTTTGAAAACGTTATAACCCTTCGTCGTAAAACATGTATAGTTTCCAAAATATACATACTACGTATAGTATGAAAAATATTTACCGTAGCCTGCCAAACGTAAATAAGGCATGACATCCCAAAATCACAAAATCTCAATAGTAATACAAGTAAAATAAGGTGCTCAATAATATATGCTAGCACAGCAGTCGGAGTCACTTAATGCAACCTGTACGATTACACCTATTGCTCATCAATCTATGCTAGCACACGAGTCGAAGTCGCCTAATGCGACCTGTACGACAGGACTAGGTGTAATAATATATGCTCTAGTGCTACAATCATGTGAAGACTAGCGTTATTCGCTGTCACATACGAGTCGGAATTGCCTATTGCAGTCTGTACGACAGGACTAACACCTACTTGGATCCAAGACGAGCTTGCAGTGCTGATGTGAACAACACGTGAAAGACTAGCCTGGTCTTGGGCTGAGCACTAACACCTGAGTGTAGCAATGATGAGCAGACTATATGAATATAAGCATGCCATAATGATTCAACAATTCCAAACAACATAATAAACTTACATGAACTTATATACGCATCTCGTAGGATTATTGAGCATTTCACCATAGTACAACACTTCTAATAACGATATTTAATCATAACATCAATCAATTCAAAAGCATTTGTGGAAACTATCAATCATATATATACACACACACACACACACACACATTATAAAAAGGAAAAGACACACTCACTTGAAGTCCGCGCTACAACTCCTTAGCATGAATATCGAGGCGTCACGAACGATCGGCGCCTAGAACAATTATCAAATCACGTCTCAGAATTTTTATCAATAGAACACGTAACTTACATAAAACACATCCCCAAGGATGTTCTAAAATGGTTTGAAACCCACTGACCAAAAGTCAACCGTCGGTCAAAGGTTGACGGTAGGGTCCACAAAACTACGTAAGTCAATCCGGGAGATCCGTACCTTGGATTTCTGATCTGTACTTCCAAAGATCCACTAGAACATCATATTAAAATTTCATTACGATCCAACGGTTGGATTTCCGCCAATTGCAAATTCAAGCAACGTTTTATTTTACTAGCTTACATATCCAATTCAGGAAGATCCGTAAGTTGGATTCCCGATCTGTAAGTTTCTATGGTCCTCAAATATTACGTACTATAACATATTAAAGTTTAGTGACGATCCAACGGTCAGATCGTCGATTACTATACTATTCAAGTGACGGACCTTAATGGAACTAAGTTCAAACGACAGAATTTTGCCAATCGGACTTCACATATGGAATTGGAGTATCAAATTTAGCCTAGGAAGGTCAGGGGGTGCCTCGGCCCAAGCGACGGCCGGCCGCCCCTACTGGCAGGAAAATTCAACTAATTCAAAAAATTCTCAATTTTTTTTTAGAAATGAAGATCTCAACGAGTAGAGCAAGTTTTATACATGTGGCTAAGTTCAATTTGGCTGGGAAAAGCTACAATTTAGCTCGCACCTGTCAGAAACCCTAGAATGGGTGAGCATCGATTCTTCCTCCTTGGTGTTTCGACGGCCCTATAACTGATTATGCTTTGTTCTAGGGCTCAAGGGAAGTTGTTTGATGGTGGGGATCGACGGCAACGCCTTCAAGAATGGCGGATAGACGCCATGGAAGCCCCTGCGCCACCGATGTTATTCTACTAGAAATATGTGATAATCCTTGTCTATAATGGGTGGAAATGGAAGAGGAGAGGTCAAGAACAAGTTTCCAAGTGAAAGCTCGATGAATTTCGCTTGAAAATCACCGGAGGAGTGCCGGAATTGATCTGCAACTGTCGGGTCGTGGATCCAAAACGGGTCAAAGAGAAAGGGGTTACCAATCCCCTGTTCACTCATTCCCTCCGTGGTCATCTCTTTCTTCCTCCCGATTGGTCCTTGTCTTTCCTCTTTCTTCCCCATTCACTGAGCCCTCATCCTCTTTCTCCTTTCTTCCTTTTTTTTCCCGATTGGGCAGCATGCCCCTTCTTTTCGCCTTTTTTTTTCTTCTTTCATCTGTCCATCTCCCTTAACTAATATTAAATAATAGGGTTAATCTCAGCTTACTACCTTGAAGTTTCATGGTTTTCAACATTTGGTACATGAAATTTTTTTCATCCCAGAGTCATACCTCAAGTCTTAATTTTGGGACAGTTTTATACATCCGTTAAGTTTTCCATTAGAACTTCTGTTAACTGATGACGTGATGCCCACGTGAATAATAACTGAGCGCCACATGTCAATAAGGGCCCATTTCAATCTTAAAAAATTTAAAACAAAAACAAAAACACAAAAAAAAGCCCACATGTCCCTCTCTCTTTTCTTTCCCAATCCCCCACACTCCTCCCTCTTCATCTCTCTGACCCACCTCATCCCTCTCCTCCACCACATCTGAGAAAAAAAGAACCCGAGTCCCCAGAATCCCCAAGGCCTTCGTAGTGATGTTGATGGTCGCCAGCATACCCACTGCTGCTAGGGCTCGACGACCCATTAATCTCCAGCTCCGAATTGGTCCTTGCCCACACAACACCACCGTCGACTTCGCCACGTGGCGAACCTTCGCTCGCCTCCTCCACCTCAGCTAAACCAGGAGTAATCGAATTGGCCTGGACTTCCTCCACATCGTTCTCGATCTCCTGGTGATTGTTCTCTGCGGCCGATCCATGTGCGACGTCATTCCCGTGGCTATCGACCTCTGACAATGCGAGGGCGGCCAATTGGTCTTCTGGGGTTTGGGAGTATGGTCAGGGTTAGGGTTTGGCTCGAAAGCTTTGCTGCCGGAGGTCGAAGCTCCCGATTCGGAGGACATGGAAAACCCGAAAAGCAAGTACTTGGATGAGGCTCTATACCTAAGGCTGTTCAAGGACAGTGGCTCGGAGGTGAGCGTTTGACATCAACTCAATGAAGTTCTTAATAGGCGCAAACGAGTTTACAAATGGGAGGTCGGCGACACCCTCAAGAAGCTTCGCAAACGCGAGCTATAATACCCTACCCTCAAGGTCCGAAACCCGAAATCCCTAAATTTGTTATTGGTTTCCGATTTTCTACATATTTTTTACACAAAAAGTTGCTCAATTTATGATCTCGGGAGAGAGGTGAAGAGGGAGGAGTGGGAGGGATCGGGAAAGAGGGACAAGTGGGTTTTTTTTGTGTTTTTTTTTTTGTTTTTTAATTTTTTAGTATTGAAGTGGGCCCATATTGACCCGTGGCGCTCAGTTATTATTTACGTGGGTGCCACATCATCAGTTAATAGAAGTTCTAACGGAAAACGTAACGAATGTATGAGACTGTTCCAAAATTAAGACTTGAGGTATGACTCTGGGATGAAAAAAACTTCATGTACCAAACGTTGATAACCACGAAACTTCAGGCTAGTAAATTGAGATTAACCCTAAATAATAACATAATAACAAAATAATATTAAAATAATAATATAATAATTATGAGAAATATATAAAATAATAAATAGTAATCTTTATAAAAGTACTTTTTGGATTTGTAGTTCTGTAAAACCTCCGTCGTAGTTCCGATTTCAATTCTGCTTGCGTCTACGCATTCGCACCGCCGAGAACTTTTGGAATACGGTAAAGTAATAGTTCGTACGCGTCACGAACTAACGGTCAATGAAAGCCAATAATCTCACCTCTGGGGCATTTTCGTCAATTCGCGCTTTTAAAAATTAATGAAAGTAGGGACAGGTTGTCACACAACGGCTGAGATCGAATATAATCAAATTTAATGAAAAAAAAAATCTATCAACTCAAAATTAAATCTAACAACTAAAACAATTAAAAATATATTTAAATAAAAATTCATCCAAAAACTCTATAAATACATGTTTCATAGGGTTTGTTTAGTGAATTTTCAACCTTTCTCGGAATCTAGATATTTTTATGTTAAAATGTTCATAAAAATGAATTAGAATATTTACATATATTTTATTTTGAACAAGAAAAATATAGTCCAAATTCATTCTTTAGTGATCTCGGAATAAAATTTTAGGTCAAAACTATTAGAGCAAAAGCATAGTTTTGTTTTAAAATTTAAATATTTTAGATTAAAATTTTTAAATTTTAACAAAGAGTTAGTGATGGTATGATTAACAAAACTCTGGTTTTCCTCCTCTCCGTAAGGAATGGTCTTTCATAAGGACAAGGATTCTCTGTTTCTTTTTTCCCATACATTTCCATCCTCCTTTTGTTTGTGTGATCACGATTAAGTCACGTCTTTTTATCTTATTATCTCTATAAAAAAAATTAATATAAAATATTAACGTGACTGAACCGTGACCACATGAACAGAAAAAAAAATGAAAGTGAATGAAAATGAGCATAGAATCCTTGTCCCTTTCATAATTCAATGTGGGAAATGTTTGCAATCTCATGATCACGTCTGGGTGTGATGTCATTGCCTACATAGGCGTGATAGTTTTCACGCTGACTGTCGGTTGGTAGTGCTGACAAAGAAATATCTGATTTATCGGTTTTGTTGTCTGTGGAATTGTTTTTTATAAAACAAAGCTTTAGATTCTCTCCATTCTTATTACCATCTTCTTTTATTCTCTTTTTTTGTACTCTTCTTTTTATCTTAATTTTTATATAAAAAATTCAAAACAAGATATAAATATGGTATAATAGTAACTATTTAAATAGAAGAGGACAGAAAGTGTCGGTTGGTAGTGCTGACAAAGAAATATCTGATTTATGGGTTTTGTTGTTTGTAGGATTGTTTTCTATGAAACAAAGCTTTAGATTCTCTTCATTTCTATTACCATCTTCTTTTATTCTCTTCTTTCGTACTCCTTTTTTTATCTTATTTTCTATATAAAAAACCTCAAAACAAGATATAGATATGATACAATCCCAACTATTTAAATAGAAAATGAAAGAAGGGAAAAAAAATTAAGATGGAAGTCTTCCTTCACTTTTGGGGTAAGGTCACACTCATCCCATCAAAGGGCTTCATGCCTTCTCTCCCTCAATTAGAAGCTTCTCTCTCCTCCCTCTCGTCGTGTCTCTCTCTCCCCGTTATCTCCCTCTTCTCTCTGCAACGCAGAGAATAGCCGTCTCTCCGACGAACCAACATCCCTCAAGCACCACATCTCCACCCCTTCACCGCCTGAACTCAACCGAGTTTTGTTTCTCTGGAAAACCAGAGAATCCGAGAGCCGAGCTTGGTTCGAAATCCAAAGGTATCCGACGGTTTTCCCGACGATCTCGACGGCGACTTGCCTCGGGGTTGCCACGAATCGGCTTCTCGTCAACCCAAGTAAGTTCTAGACCCCTTGCAGGTGAGTATCCACTTCGTTTTAGTGTGTTTCGAACGAGTTTTTAACGGATCTGTTTTCCGGCTAGTATTGCATTGAACCAAACGATCTTTCCGTCCATGCTACGTCTTTTTGGACGATTTTGAGGTTGGAGTTCAACTCCCGAACCTCCCGAAGCCCAGTTAATAGCCGGTGCATGAAACCATGATGGAAAATCGGACTGAGTCTCCTCCGTTTGAGTACGAGGCTTTCCAGCCACCTTTTGGCCAAAACCAAGATGATTGTCGAACTCTATGCCCTCTCCTCAAATTAGACTAGGGTGTGAATTTTGGCAAAAATAGCCTACAGCTACATCCACTTCAAAAGAGAGATGGTTTTCTCATTCAACAACTTAGGTTTTACAGCTCCCTGGTACAAATACATATTGATCAAAAACTGAAAAAGAACGTGGTTTTACTTTTAATCAAAGATCTCTAGCAAGAAGGGACCGGATACAAAGTGTCCCCATATTACAATCGCCGATCAACCACCATAATTAAAATACTCTGCAACTTCCCAAAAGACCACATTTTCCCGAAGCCACCAGCTGTCCTGTCCATGTTAATTCAGTGTGAGAGTAAATTTGAATTTACTTCAAATTCTTATTCCAACAAGAGCTTTTACTTTTCTTTCTTCGTTCATCTTTGTCGCTGTTATCACCTTTAATATATATATATATATATATATATATATATATATATATATATGAAATAGTTCAAAGAGAATACATATAATTTTTAAAGGAACTTGAGCAGAAATCAAGAATGGGTAAAAAACAGAGACGGATAGGACACTATTCTAGCTCGCAGAAAATACTCTTGGTTGGTGAGGGAGACTTCTCATTTTCTGCCTGTTTGGCTAAAGCATTTCGCTCTGCCACAAACATGGTTGCTACGACTCTCAAATCCCAAGGTAAAATTTATTGACTCCATGGATGTTACAAACAGAAATTCATTATCTTGATCTTTTTGAATTTGTTTTACATGAATTAATAAATTTTCTTGAAAACTTTCAGATACTTTATTGACAGAGCATAGGAGCAGTGAGAAGCATTTGGAGGAGTTGAAAAAAAGAGGGTGCTTGGTGTTGTATGAAGTCAATGTATATGTCATGGACCGTCATCCCACACTTAAATCCATGAAATTTGATGTTATCATATTCAACTTTCCTCATGCAGGACATTACCATCGGCTGTGCGAAAAAGACGAGGAGCTCATAGAGTAAGTGACAAAATTTTCCTCGATCTTTTGCACCATTCTTTGTTCCAACATGCTCTCCACTGATGCCCGCGTATGAACTTCGCGCTGTACCGATTGGTGAAATATTAGGCTCCTATTGACATTAGTGGAAAGATAATTGTTATGGGCACTCCAAAATAGTTGTCATGTACTTCACTTTAGTGAAAGAAAAGTGGAGGAATGAGTGTAGGATGAGTATTTGGAGTGTTTATAACAAATATATAATGACGTAATTAGTAAATATTTTGATGGATGTTAAATTTAATTAACCTGACCGTTGTCACAAGTTCTCATCTGAGCAGTGACCAGTAACTTATCATTACTTTGTGAATGATAGACAATAATTATGTAATTCCTGATTTGTAGAGATCTTTCGTGATCTCTTATAGATGCCCAAATCATTTAGATTAGCCTTCCTTTTATGTAATTATTGTATAGCGAGTATACGTGTATACCAAGTCTCTGTAACAGTATGTATTGAATGAGAATTCAACCCTCAAACCTGTCGCAGGATTCAAGGATAAAACTTCTATGTTATTCTCTACTGCTTAATCTTTTAGTGAAGTCTTGCATGGTCAATCAGTTTTGTTTTTTTTTTTTTTTTGTTACACAATCAGTTTTGTTTATGCAATGGTAAGGATGCAGGACCAGTTATAATATATAGCAAAATGCAGATTCTTAAAGCTCTCTCTACCCATATTATCAATTCTCATATGGTATTATAACTATTGGTGATTAATATGGAGCTTCTATCTAGATTGCACAGGCATTTGTTAAAAGCCTTTTTCGAAAGCGCCCGCGGGATGCTCAGCAAAGGTGGTGAAATTCATGTTTCACACATGGTAGGCTACCCGTATAATCAATGGAAGCTGAAGGAGCTTGCTGAGAAAGCAGGCCTGTTTTTGAAAGAGGAAGTGTGGTTCAACCACTCAGACTACCCTGGTTACCACAGTAAGAGGGGTGGCGGCATCCAGAGCGACAAAAAGTTTCGTGTGGATAAAAAAACATGTTACACCTTCAAATTTTCTCTGAAACAAACAAGTTCTGAACTTTCAGTTTGTAATCCCACAACCAGCATTGTTAGTGATGGCCCTTCACCACCTGGTTATCAGGGTTACCTTTGTCCTCCAGCTCCCCCAAGCCCCACACCCTCTCCCCGCCTAGACGATTATGACCCTCCAGCTCCTTCAAGCCCGCCCTTACCCCCTTCCTGCCAAGAGGATGATGACCCTCTAGTTCCCCCGACCCCACCTTCACGCCAAGTTGATGAAGACATCGGCTGCTACTCAGTCCTCAGATGCTGGTATGTGCGTGCTGTCCTTCTCCTACTACCCTTACTAGCTTTCAATTGCAATTGATTTACAAAAGTACCTTACGTACCATACCCGTTCCATGTTCTATTAGCTATGATGGGTTATTAGCTCCTGATATGTTTTTAGTCCAACTCCTTTTGCACAACTGAAATTATTGACCATTGTCAATTACCCAAGTTTTCTTGTAATGCTCCTTGTGTTTTGATTTTCATATTCGACATGAATTGGGTATTGTGTGTTTTACTGTTTGTTGTTTTCTTTCTGTCTTTTTTAGGACAAATTTTTAACAATAATACTTGAGAGTTTTCCTATTTGGAATGCACTCTTTTTTCTCTTTTTTTGTAAACTCCATAATTGGAATCATCCAATTTTTCAATCATTATTCGAGCAGAAGGTCATTTAGTTATCTTAATGTATCAAATAAATGGACGGTTCATTATGAATATGTTACTTAGTGCTCACATCGTCGATTTGTTCCATGTTGTTGGATGCCGATTTGAATAATTTTTTGTAGAGATGATCTTTAAATGAAGACTAAAAGTTAAAACGGTTTTGATTATAAAATCTGTATGGTAAATATACGTTATTCGAAAGAAGTAGAGTATGTACATTTTCACGAGAGAACACAATAGTATTATCCAAAATTAATCTAATTTCTTGATGATTATCAGCTGTAACTGTAGAATTTTAGAATTAATAGCATTTAATAGCCAATATGAACCTAGAATCAATTCCGTAAGGCGTGACAATATCACTGTACTCTTCGATGTACTTAGATTAAGCATAAACACAGTGAACATGATGAAATGATTGTCCAATTGAAACTAAGATTTGTTGCAATTGAATTATTTTTAAATGCCTTATAATACTATAAGACAACTAAAATTGCTTTTTGTTTACCGTTTTTCTTCCACTGCTTCACTGACCCCAGCGATCTCGTTTAATTTTGCAGTTTGTCTGCAATTTTTCGCTGCTGGCCGGATATTGGACGCTCGCTGCTTTAGTCCATTAGGTACATTTGCTCTTTTTATGAACGGTGCTACGGTGTGGTGTTTGGTTATAATTTTTTAATGGTTGAGATGTCATGTTTCATGTTTCCTGCATTAGATTTTAAAAAATGCAGCATTGTATTTGGTGTAGACAAGATTTTGGGGCAGCTGGATAGGTGTAAGTAGTCCAAGAAAAAACGGTTATGAGAATATGAAATCGGGCCCTGGTCTCTAGTTTGAGCTTATACTACGGCAAAACAAACTAATCTCACACTTTGCGATCATTTAAATTTTAAATTTTAAATTTTAGCCCATTTTTAGAAATATTTCATAATTTTTTATTTTATTTTAGGGTTAACAACTATCCAACATTTAAAGGTTATATTAATTGACCTTAATCATTTAAAACATTTCAAATCACGTAACTTTTTGAAAAATTTACACTCGTTAGATAACTAGCATTAAGTAGAGGCCTAGACAAGTATTGAAGCGAGGCATTGCTTCTGTGTCATTTATAGATCTTTAAATCTTTAAATTGATCCCTTATAACTAGACAATGTTAGTGTTTAACTTGACTAATAGGGCTCCATTTGGTGATTCAAAACTCTATAAATGACGTGCTAGTGAAAATTAGCTTCATTATTTGTTCACACCATTACCAAACATTAATGACACCATCAATTAACGGTAGTGATTCAAAAACACTTGAAAGTGTTTCCTACAAGAATTGGTGTTTTTTGGAGAAAGTACTTGAAGTATTTTTTTAAAATTTATTTGCATTTTTATCAAGAGTTGATTCTAAAAGCACTCTTTTTAAAAACTAGTCTTAAGCTTGAGAGATTTGACCAAAATAAAGTATTAAGGAAGTACATTTCAATAGGTTCACACTTGAGCCAAAATTTCTACTAATTCAACCTGCCGGACTGGCCTAAACACATCATTGTCCATAGATGACCCCAAAAGGAAGTAGAAACAATTATTAATTTGCAGTTCTTATTTCCAACTTGTTTTTCCTTCTCCCCTTCCAAACCAATAGTCGATCACATGATTCATTTGGTTAAAAGAATTTTTTTTTTTTTT
Source organism: Heteromeles arbutifolia (assembly GCA_024362995.1). Lineage (NCBI taxonomy): Eukaryota > Viridiplantae > Streptophyta > Magnoliopsida > Rosales > Rosaceae > Heteromeles > Heteromeles arbutifolia. Next base: position 9,471,779 of record JANCRC010000012.1, on the reverse strand, counting down.
TTTTTTAAATTGAAAAGGATTATCTAGGTGCAGTAATTTTTGCATTGTTTGTCTCACTACAATTTTTATGAGATTCCCAGCACCAATCCCTAACAGGACTGCACCTTTTGCTATGTCATGTATTTTTGTGAGAAAAAAAAATGTAATTTCATGAGAAAATGATGAAGATTGTGTATTCTGATCACATTAGTAACAATGTAATGAAAAATGTGATGTTTGCTGATTAATTAATCTCTCACACGGCCGAAGTTCTCTTAACGTGGCCAAAGAGATTGACCTACCGTTCATTAAGTCATTGGCATATATAATTAACAGAATTTACGTATCGTTAGTTTAAATTTTAAATGGGTTTAGATTATTTTTTTGGAGGAAAAATGTGTGCGGAACTTCATAGATGCATCATCGGAAGATGACTTGATTACATCAAGTCCTACTTGAGCTTTCATAATAATAACATATAGTATTACAAAGAGTGTGACATTGTTAGGACTTGTCTGCTTTCATATTAGATATTCATATGCTTACTTTTCTTCATATTGAATGAATTAATCCTATTGGTTATAGGAATGAAGAGAAATTTTGGCTCTTCAATGATGGAGGAGGACTCCTCCTCAAAATATTTATTCACAGAATTTTGTATTTATAGTCAAACGCATATTAAAGCTAAGATTGTTTAGTCATTGAAATATATAAAAAATAAATGATAAAAGCATTACAACCCTTCTATCTATTTGTGTTTAACTAAAAACGACCTTAATTTTAATTAACTTTTTGCAAAAATAAAGGTAATTTATAAAATGAACCGTTCGAATTAACCACGAAGTTTTGTGAATAGACTATGGAGTATTTGCGGATGATCTTCTCCTCGTTGGTTGTGAATTTTAAAATAACTTGACACATTCATTCCTCTTTTCTATTTTTCCTTTCTTTAATTTTATAATTAACTAGGAGCTGGTTGGTCCATTTGTATATTGATTTTTGCCTTCCTCGGTTTTTGTTATTTTAGATAAATATTGAAATTTTGAAAGGAATTTTTTTTTTCGTGAGCAAACGATATTATCTACACTAGAAGAGAGCGGTGAGAAGAGAAATACCACTAGATCATAGTACTAAGTGACTGAATAAGTGAGGATTAGAAACTTCAATAATTCCAAATTCCTTTTTTTTTTTTTTTGACAAATGATGGATTTGTTTAATTAGATGTTAGATTAGAGAGCCGACAGGATTCAAACCCAAGTTGTGGTGCAAAGTCAACACTCATCTCCACCACTATAATAAAATTCCACTTACAATTTCAAATTCCAACTAAGTAGACGACTTCAATCAAGTTGGGAATTAAAGTAGTAGATTTTTTATCGTGCAATTTTATCTTTATATATAAAGGCAACAAATCCTTTTGAGGTCACAAGTTTCACCAAAAAAATTTAGACAAAAGTGCCCTCAAAACAAAAAAAATTTAAAAAGCAACCCAAAATAATGCACCAAATAAGGTAGGGGTATTTTCATCTTTTCAACATTGTTTTTTTAATAATTAATTCTTTTTGTACAGTTTTTTTTAAAAAAAAATTAGTACCTCACAATAGACTAGCATGTGATTCAATCAGTTGTTCATTAAATATTATTTTCTCTATTTTTAAACACGTTCAAAGCATCTTAAGAAGCGTGTAATACCGATTATAAAAAAGGTCTTTCGCACGCGCACAATAATGTGATTAAATTAGTTGTCAAATGATTGTTTTTTTTTTTTTGAACAAACGATATTATCTACACTAAGGAGGAGGGGGTGGGCTTAGCCTCACAATGAGTTAGCAATAATGTGATTCAATCCGTTATTTATTAAATTGTATTTTCTCTATTCTTAATGTTAATTTAATAGAATCTAGATGGAAATTGAAAGACCGATTTTATTATGTGAATTCAGCTGCTTTGATTGGTTTGTGAGGATTTTTTTAGCATGATCTAAGATTATTCATTTACTTCAAATATTTGACTTTCCTTTTGTAAACTCACACATAAATACATTTAAAACGTGTAAGTCGCATGTAGCACACCGTGATTCAAAAAATGTCTTCTGCACGAGCGTGAGCACGTGCATGAAGGCTAGTTAAACCCTTAAATGAGATATGATGTGTTGTCATTTGATATGATTTCACAAAACAATATTGTCCTTTTAACGAGTGAACTAGGTCAACAGTTCATCACAATGCACAACTTATTAAGCACCTTTTTTAGTAGGATTATGGGAGCACTCACTATGTGGGTGTCTCGCTCACCCTTATTTTTCATTGATCTTGTTGTTGCATTGGTTTGTTCTCTTGGTGCTAGTGGTGGCTTTGCGATGGAGGCGCATCTAGTGGTTGCTGGTTTCTGATGAGACGATATTATACTATATATTTTACCATAATCTTAGTTATAATTTGTTGGTTATTTTGGTAGAATTTTGATACTTTGTTATGTATTTTCAATGTAGGACATTCGACTTCCTTTGGAGTAAAAAGCAATCAAACGGATGAATTTTGGAGTGATTTCAATTGGAGGATGTTCGTGAGTTTTTCAAGATGATTGTATCAAAGTTTCAGATTTTTCTACCAAACCATTTGACCGTGGTGATGAAATAAAGACCCAGCGCGTAGCTTTCCCAGATTGACGTTTCTGGACGTTTTGGGCATTTTGGAGGTCAAGATGGTATATTTTGAGGAAAATTCCTTCTGAGGATTTGTTGGGGACGTCTCAAGCTTTAAAAAAGATATTTTGGGACCAAATCGGAGTTGATTTGGTCAGTCAAAAGACTAATTTTCTGAGAAGTCCGAATTCCAATTAGAATAGGAAACCTTTTATTTTCTGTTTTATTATTGTATTAGGTTTCCTAGTCTTATTTTAAGACCTTTTACTAGGAGGATTTTAATTAGAGTAGTATAAATAAGGCTATTTAGCCATTAGATTAAAGGGGAATGTATCAATTTGGAGAGAAGCACTACTTTGGAGCTTTTGACAATTCAATTTTATTTTCAAGGTGTTTTCTATCCATGTTTTTAATAATATTTTATTTTATGATTTTTCATAACTAGTTTCGTTTGCTAGGGCGAGGCCACGAGCCTTAGCAAGAATATGTAGTTTCTTTTCAATTTGCTTATGACATTATGCAGGCAAGTTTTGAGTTATTAATCACCGTGTGTGAAACTATCTATTTGTCTTAGTGATTGGCCACCATTAGGATATTTAGAAAAGTAATTTGATGCAATTTTGGCGGAGGGCTGTCCCTGGAGTTGGCGCTGGCTTCTTGTGGTTAATATGTGTAACCTCTTATGATGGACGACACGTCTTAAGGGTTATATGGTTTTTCAAAAGGTTTTCACAAAGCTTAATGAGTCTTGCATGTTCACATTCGATCTGGACGCCACGGACGAGTTGCATGTTAGATATACGTTCTATGTTGGAGGTTCCAAGTAGGGCATATATTAGGAAAACCTAACCTTCAAAATATGCATGTGTAAGTCATAAGTAATTGAAAGAACTACATAGGATTGTTAAGGTGACGGCGGAACCCTAGTGCTCAAATTTATTTTTAAAACTATTTTCTTTTGTTTTCTTTACTTTCCCGATTTATTTAATTGTTTTTAGTTAAATTCGTTTTTAATATTTTAGATCATTAAATCAACCTCTTCCAAACTTTGTTTTCAAATAATTAATTAAGATTTGGTTAACATAAAATTATTCATTCAATCCCTACGGAAAACGACCTTGCTTGAGTTGCTATACTACGACAACCTTGTACTCTTGCAAGTATTTTTAAGTGTTTTTATCCCTACTTTTGCAGGTGGTGAAAATATCTATCAGTTTCCATTCCAGTATTAGGTTTTTTTGTTGTTGTTCAGCTGGCCACTTTTGGGCATAGCTAATGTATTTTCTTATTTTCTATTGGGCTTATATTTAAATGGTGAGTTGCCTTTTCCTTGTACTTGCCTTTTTATATAATGGAAGTATTTTAGTTTGACCAAAAAAAAAACCAAAAGAAATGTTAATGAGAATAGGAAAAATGCTGCATTACTATCAACGACAAAAATGAAAATAAACAAAAGGTTGTAGTTGTTGTGACATATGTTCTAATACATATTGTGATTGTGCAAATCCTAAGTAGAGATAGACTAGGAATCCTTTGGGATCTAGAAGATCTTTCCTAATAGACTTTGTATTACTTGGAGAGCCAGTTTCTATCCTCCTTATTACAATAAATAAAGGCACACAGACTGGGGAATTAACACACAATTCCTCAAGCCTATTCTCCACTATCTTTCTCTCAATGCCGAACCCCTCAGTTAAATATATGCCACAACACGTTATCAGCACGCTCTTCACGTTGTGCTAAAGAGAATTTATTCGTCTTCAATCAGGGGAGTATTACTTTTCAATTATTTTTAATTGATTAAATTTTGATTTTATTGAATTCATATACTTTTATTGATTCAATTATTATTTTTTCTTATGTTGAACGTGATACAAGCTTGAAGATAAAAGCCGAAATTGAAGAAAGAATTTCTACAAACCCGTTCACAATATTCATCACGCAATCCAAGTTTTTCTAAAACAACGGTGTTTATCTCGATATTTTTTAACCTTGAATGCATGAACCTTCACCATAATGCATGACCCAATTTTACGATTTACAAATTTTAGATTCTACATAAATTGTTTATGCATTATAATCATGATATTGCTATTATGTGAATTAAATATGTGTGGATATAGGAAAAAAACAATATGGGCTTAGATGCCCTAGTCTACTTTAGACTGGGCCTGATCTACAACTCCCCAGCTTGAGCATGCAGCTCGCGCAGGAGCCGCTGAGCTGAAACTCGCGCTAAGACAAACATAAAGTCCTAAACGACTTGTCGTTCATGTCATCTTCTTTGTCCACCTTATAGCCTTCGTGTGATTTTCCGTCGAGATATATGATCTCCGACAACATAGACGACCTGCAGTCGTTTCCAGGTGAGGCCTATAATTTTTCGATGACCTGAAGTCGTCACAGTGGTGAAAGCCGACGACTAGATGACATCCGATCTCCTCCCTGAGATTAAGGCTTCCGAGTTTTCCTTCGAAATCTCCACGGAGTTCGAGATTTCTCACTCCTCAGATGTTTGGAACCCTACCCCATCGAAACCCTGTTCGATTTTGCTCTGAACTTGCCGCAGCCTGTAGTGGCGTGCCTGGTTTCCTCAACAGTAGCACACTCAGGTTTTGCTGGGGTCCATAACTCGACCAGAGGCCTTGGGCCTTCTCTCGGTGCTCAGCCCAATTTCCCAGCCCACTGTCTTGAGCTTAAACAGACCGTCCTTCAGTTTTTTGGGCCTCTATTTTGGGCCATTCTTTTCTGAAAGACAAATGTCCTCAGCCCCGTTTTTTGGCTTATAATTTCTTTGGGCTTTTTGTGGTTTTCCCCCAATTTTCCTTTATGGACCTGCAATCTACAAAGTGAATTTTTTTTTTCTTTCTTTCGGGCCTATTTACTTTAGCCCATGAAAAAATGCCCTAAAGTTTAGACTTCTGAACCCGAAGTTTCTAAAAAATGTCATAAAAACCTGAAGTTTCTTAACGCGCAACACTTATGCTGAGACCCGAAGTTCTCCATGCTTAAATTCATTTAAACTAAACCATGTCTTAGAACCTGAATGTTCTAACTTTGATGTTTATGGAAATTTTATTTCCCAAAGCACTGATCACATTCTTGTTTCCAACATTTAGCGTATTGTCGAACCGTAACAAGACGCGACACCCTGCTTGACTACAACTAGTTGCGAAGTCATTGTAGCCAGTTATGGTGTGGAATAGCTGAATAAGCCTCTGCCGAGATGTTCATTCGAAGACTCATGCCTGAAGCATATCAAATGAAAGTACCTCACTGCTGAGGACTCCATGGCTCTTTGACTCACTATAGACAGTTTCAAATCATGCAAAGATGAATTCTTGCCCGAAGCAAAACATGATTGAAACCTTTTTATGTCTATGAATAGGTACAATTCTAAAGTTTATATCCGATCAAATTTTGACTGGAAGAAAATCTTTCTCGTCATTCTATATCTATATTGCTCCTGAAGTAGCAATATAGAGAGCATAAGTTTACCAAATTCTCGAATTTGATTACTACCACACCTGTGAGAGAAAGGTACCTCAACAATTCGGCTGAGAGGTACTGAACGGTATGGACCCAATTTCGGCTGGAGTTTACCGAATGGTAGTACCCTACTTCGGCAAGGATGCACCGACTTGCATGCTCTGATTCGGTAGAGGTGCACCAAATGGTATTGCTCTACTTCGGCAGAAGCTACCGAATAGACCCATCCAGTTTTGGCTGGAGCTTACCAAACCCAAGTCTAAGTTTGTCTCTCTCATACAATCTAATTTCGAGTTTGTTTTACAACCTATGGCAGAATCTGGGCCTGCCAAGAAGTGGTATCATGCCCGAAGCATGATCCTTGGCACCTAAGACCTAAAAATTTCAAGAATACGAGATAGTATTCCTAAACCTCAATCATGCAGAATCTAACTCCGTTTTGACGGAATAGATCATTGGTTATGCACTTTTCTGTGCTTTTAACAATGTTGTTTAGGAGTACCATTTCCATAGTCAATCCGTGAGACTAATTTTGCTCCATCTAACACATTTGGCAAGCAAAAATTTGACATAGAAGGCCTATTGGCCAAACCCCTTTGTATAATTGTTTACTTTGTGAACAATTTATTTTGTTCTTGGATTTAAGATTGGTGTTTGGATGTCACTATTATTCTCAAATAAATTTTAATTAACAAAAATTACCACATGTGACTAATACAATTAACTCATGCTTAAGTATGTTTGTGAGGAAGTTAGCAGTCTGGTTCTATGCTAAATTCATACCTAATCATCCCCTGACAACCTTTTAGGCTTATCCAACCTGATTGTGGGGTATAACACTGTCTTATATTGTCCAATGGTACTAATTTTACCATAAAGGGAAGCCTTATACTCACTCGTTCCGGAAGAACGCCTTTTGAGATTTGAGGATATTCGATAACATTATTACATATTGAAACCAATGTAGAAAATAGAGTAAAATTCATTCGCATATTACCATATTGCACTTCCTATGAATATAGCTAGAATCGTATTCTAGAAAAGATGGAACGCTTAACGAGTAGATTACACCCATTCAGGCCCACAATGTGGCCGGCCAGAAGCTCGCGATTTCAAAGGAATTTTCATTATGGATGTACATTTGGGATATCTAGGATGATCCATGATGCGCCGTTTTGAGCATCATCTTACCAGAAGTAAAGACATTATACCTGGAAGTGTATTATGCCTTAGCACCCTCCATCTTTTTTACAAATGATTCAAATGGACATTTGTGGATTGATTCAATCACCATGCGGACCATTTATATACTTTATGGTATTGGTTGATGCTTTTACACTTTGGTCACACGTGTGGCTGTTGTCCACAAGCTGCATTCTCCACATTGGTGGCTCATATTAACAAGCTTAGAGCTCACCACCCTGATTATCTGATCAAACCTATTTGATTGGATAAGTTGGAGAATTTACATAAAAAACTTTCGATGGATATTGCATGTCGGTTGGGTTTTTGAAGTTGAACATCCAATACCCCATGTTCATACCCAGAACGACCCAACAGAAGTATTCTTTAAACGTCTTCAAATGATTGCGCGATCGATTGGTCATACGTACCAAGTTCTCGATCTTCGCTTAGGCCATGCAATATTGCAAGCAACCATGTTGGTCCGCATAAGGCCCGTTATGACCCAACCTTATAAACGTGTTTTAGTTGGTTACCAAATACGAACCTGTTATATCGCATATGCGCATCTTTGGTTGTGCGGTTTATGTGCCATTTGTGTCGCCCTTACGTACAAATAAAATGGGCCATCAGAGAATGATGGAAATCTATGGAGTTATGATTCTCCTTCTATTATTCGTTACTTAAAACCTTTGACAAATGATCTCTTTACCGCTCGTTTTGCGAATTGTCACTTTTATGAGACAGTCTTCCTGCCGTTAGGGGAAGATAAGAACGTCAAGCTTCCTAAAAGAACGACGCGAATGATCGTGGACATCCCCACTTTGTCTTATCTCAATCCCAATCTAGATTGCCAATATAACCAGACACTTCCTCTAATCTAACAAAAGTGACGATATCACATATACCAGCTGCAAATGTGCCTGCAAAGATGAATGTACCAAATGTACAAGGGACCTTTGTCCGAAAGCATGAACGCCACTACTGTGGCTAACCTTCGTACATTGGCGGCTAGCCAATCAATTTGTTCTGCGCCAAAAACGTGGCAGATCACTCGGTTCGAGGATTCACTTCCCCAAAACTGAAAGAACATGGCACGAATGAATATGCCCCTCAATTGTTGTCTCAATTTTTTCATCTCATGAGATTAAATCTCGATTACTCCCGAAACCTGAAGTTCTTGGTCCAGTATACTAGTTTGGATGAGATATGGAATTGGAATTAGATTATCATAAATGATGTTTCATTTATATGGTAACTACCGACATAATGAAAAATGACAATAATGAACCACATTCCATTGATTAATGTCGACATAATGAAATAGTACGATATGACACCTTGTGGCGCAAGGTTTCTCTCATAGGCCATATAATTGATTGCTGCAATACAAACGTGGTTGTAGTATCTTTGGGATCCTGATACAAAACCTACATGGAATTTCCAAATGACTTACATGTACAAATTCAAATAGTTATAGACCACAAGAGCACCATCTTGGTTCTCAAGAGACCTTCACTTTGCGGATGCAGAACTATCCGGGTGGATGTGGTATACCAGTTTAAATGAATATTTGATCAGTTAAGGACGTATGCCCCTGCATGTACAAAATCTGAAATTGCTAGAGTTGAGAAAACTAACTCGCACCTGAAGTCGAATTTTAAGATGAATGATTTTGGGAAAACTCGACATTATCTCGACCTGAAGTTTCGAGCTAGTTATAATGGTATTCTGATCCACCACTTGAATTAGACCCATAAGGTGTTACATCTAAGTATACCATAATCATCTATACGCTAGATGCAAATGAGACCTTTACGAAGAATATGGAGCATAAGGTTCCATATTGGAATGTGAGGCAACCATATCTAAGTACCTTTGGCGTTTGTTGTACTTAGCTTAATGCACTAGATCGGACATCTTATGTGTTGATAATCTTTTGGTATAAAGCAGCACTGCGCCTACACGCCATCACCAAATTGGTGTTAAATATGTTTTTTTTTTACTACGTATTTGGGGTTATCTATCCCTATGCATCTTAGAATAGATCACACCCTATTGATCTTCGGAATGATGTCTACCTTGTGAGGTTCGCTGAATCAGACCATCTGTTTGACCGCACAAGGTATGTTCCCGAATGGTTAAGTCTTTACCATTAAGAAACATTGCAATATCTTGGAGGTTTGTGATATAGACATTTAGTTGTGAAACCTTTGAATCGTTCCAAGACTCATTGTATCTCATCACGTGAGAGATATGGTTGAGAACTCTTGTTGAGCATATTTGAACTCTCTGCGATTTTCATTCATCGTTGAGCCCAACAACGATCCATGAAGACAACGATGTATGTATCGACCAGATCATAATACATCCAACAAGTCAACGCCAAGCATATTGTGTCTACATCAGCATGAGCATCAGAAGATTGAAGTCAAACAGTCTGATCCCAAACAACCTTGCCGACCTCTACACGAGTTCACTGCCAAAGTCTACCTTATAGAAGCTTGTCCAAGGAATTGGTATGCGTTACTTTCTCACTTGCGATGCTTGTAGTTTCATTTGGAAGTTTTGTCAAACTCAAGAGGAGTATCTATAAGTATTCCCACTTGACCTTAATGTACTTTTTTCCCTACGATTATGAGCATTTTTCCCACTGAGTTTTTGCTACCTGACTAGGTTTTGATGAGGCACCCATCCTAGGTTGGTCATACCTTTGTGTACATTTTACTTGCGTCCCGAAGATGTATAGTTTTAACTTAATGCAACTTCTCACCTTTCTCCTTTGACTATGGGATTTTGTCCCATATTGGGTTTTGCCGTAGCGAGTTTTTGTGAGTTTTACCACCCATGCATTCTTCCGTTTGTTTTGAGACTAGCATTCGTTACTTGTGCTGACTAGACAATACGACTTCATCAACTGCTTCTACATTTGTCTGAAGATCTGATGCGCCATCTACTTGAGTATTTGCACACTCAATGGGGAATGTTGTAGCATATGTTCTAATACATATTGTGATTGTGTAAATCCTGAGTAGAGATAGACTAGGAATCCTTTGGGATCTACAAGATCTTTCCTAATAAACTTTGTATTACTTGGAAAGCAAGTTTATCTCCTCCTTATTACTATAAATAAAGGCACAAGGACTGGGGAATTAACACACAATTCCTCAAGCCTATTATCCACTCTCTTTCTCTCCATGCCGCACCCCTCAATTAAATATATGCCACAACAGTAGTTTCCTTGTCTGTTGCTTTTTTAATGTCATTTTCACGGCATAAAACCTTAATAACTTTACACATCCAATTTCATCCAATCTTTTATCCAATAATATTAAAACCAGTTAGTTACAAGGCACCCAAAAAAATTTGAGATTGTGTGATTTTGAAAATTAGGATCCACTTCTTCTTGAACTCATGAACCTTTTTTTCATATGAAATTTTCCAACGACGGTGAAAAATTTGAAATAGGTCCCTTTCTCTTTTCATACACGAAAAGAAAAAAAAACCAAAAAAATTAGAAGATAAGAAGGGGAGTGAATGATTGATAGAGAGATGAAGAAAGGAAGAGGATGTGGAGGAAGACGGAATGTTTCACGTAAGAAATTATTTTTAATTTAATCATTTCGTAAAATTATTGTGTTTTGGTGTAATAGTGATTATTTAAATTAATAGCTTAATCTACCATAAGATTAATCTGAAGGCTCATTTGAAAATGACCTCACATGGCCTCAGAATGAGGACCTTAGAATAGCAGTTATGTAGTTTCCTTTAGGCACGGAGTCAGTGGAAAATGACAAATTGGGTGAGGTAAACCACGAGTCAGTAGACAACGTACAATGAGTTCAAATTTCAACTAATTAAGGTGGTTGCTTTATCTTTCACTAACCCCTTACCACGAGAAAAACTTGTGTGGGGCTTGGTTTGCCACTGGATTTCGTTGAGTGGCATTACAATCCACTCAAAGCTCGCCACGTGACAAGTCTCAAATGTAATCTTTTATCATTCTTTTATATTTAAAATTCTCCTAATTATTTTTTCCTACTAATTAATGTATACCATGAATCAATCTAAAGTTTCCTTTTTTTTGGTTGTTTTATTAACACTCAAGATATTGTTGAATACATGCCACATAAAAAATTATTATTAAATAACTTGTATACTCTTGTATGAATGACTATTTGAGCCCTCTAAAAAATTTAAAAAATAAATAAAAATATGAATACACCCCAAAATTATTTTTTACACGTATTCTAATATTATTATTCTTCAGCCTTTTGTATGGGATAAAAGTTTTAGCAGCTTCAGAAGAGAACCTTGTTTTTAGGTTTGTGGGTTGGTGGTGTGAAAGCATGCAAATTCTAAATAGACTCAACCATTCGATTATAAATTTCAGATGTAAGTCTACACAGGGTTTGCTAATTCAAATTTTTTTCTTTTTTTTTGCCAAATGGCTTTACTAATTTATCATGCTCAGTGTGTTAATTATGAGAATTTTAAATATAAAAAAATGATAAAAGATTATATTTAAGACTTGCCACATGGTGAGTTTTGAGTGGATTGTAGTGTCATTCAGCAAAATCCAGTGGCAAGCCAAGCCCTATACAAGTTTTTCTTCCTTACTGCATGCTAACGTGTGTGGCAATTAACTCTTTTATATTTTATTCTTGTTTATAATAATTTTTTTAACTTTTTGAAAAAGAAGTCAGTAACTACTGCTCCATGTGGAGTGGTTTATTATGAATTTTTTTCATTTCAAAATTTTTAACGTCCCTTCTTGATTAAGTTGTCTTATTCAAATGTTGCAAGTAAGGATGGGCATTAGAATTATGGAATTTTAACAAAAAATTCTTGGTATTGTTCATTTTAACAAAAAAATCATATTTTTACACTAAAAAATCAATCATTATACTATTCACTTTACCTTTTATTTTGTCATTTTCGTTAAAACTCAAAGTTTTCAAACCTTTGTTCATTAGTTTTCCTTAGAAAATATTCGTATGTTTTACTACTGTGGTGTGTTCTCTTTATTATATATACAGATGAACATCCAAAATAATTTCACTAGTTGACAATTGATGATGGATAATAGGTGGTGTTATTCATACATTTCATTTTATCTTTCACATACTCTTATTAATTTTTATCTTTTGGTCATTTTTAATTTATTCGAACTGACAGCGAAAATTTGAGAAATATATACGAAAAGTAAAATGAAATGTGTGAAAAATATTTGTCTGCCCTCCTTTTACCATACCCTTCTCATCCCCTCCTATTTGTGCGGTCACAGTTAAGTCACGTCAACATTTTATATTCCTATTGCTTTTTGTCTTATTATCTCTATAAAAAAAATCAATATAAAATGTTGACGTCACTTAACCGTGACCGTACAAAATATAAGGAGATGGGAAAGGCATGATATTAGGAGGGCAGACAATCTGCCTCCAATAATTAGTGCAGTCTGGAAAGTTCTTTTATTGTAGAGTCAATAATTCACACTTTACTTTTCAAGTTCTCTCTTTAGAAAATGGAGGCAGATTGTCTGCCCTCCTGTTATCATCTCTTATTCGTACGATCACGGTTAAGCCACGTCAACATTTTATATTAATTTTTTTTTATAAAGATAATAAGATAAAAAATAATAAGAATATAAAATGTTGACGTGGTTTAACTGTGACCGCACAAATAGAAGAAGATGGAAAGGACACGGTAACATGAGGGCAGACAATCTGCCTCCCTGGAAAATAGAAGGTGAGTGTGAATGTATAAGTCGTGTTAGTCAATGACCATGAATCATATTGACCTGCATCATTAACCATTACATCACTTTCCCATTCCAAATTTAGTTGAGCAGCCTCTCAACTTAACCTTATTATTCATTACTCATTAAGCACAATTAATCCCGAAACCGCGTTGAAACTAGTTTTGAGTCCTTTTATTAGATAGGTCTGAACATGATCCATATTTTCTCATTCTAATTTTAGGGACAGTTCAAAATTATTATATTAATTTAGAAAAAAAATAATTCAAATCCGAAACGTATGAGTAGAAATCCAACACTTTAATAAGATATTGAGCAGTGATCATTTCGTACGTTCACCATAAAAAGTTGTGTCATAACTTCTTCTTCTTCTAGATAATAAGGTTAAATGGAATCAAATCTCAGTTAGTTTCATTTCAGTTGTGTAAACAAATTGTATTTAGAAATGCGATTAAGAAATATAATACAAGGAATTGCACTTGTATAAATTTAAATTGTAAGAGAAATATAATAATTAAATTGAAACCAATGAGTATGCAGCGGTATTGAATTGACTCTGATATAATTTTCAATTTGTGGTTGCAGTTTCTTTTCTTAGTCCATCACAAACCATTGGTTGGTTTATTTTCTATATCTATTACATAAATCAGTGAGCGAGACTTTCGAACTTCTATCTATATAGATAATATCCTTGCGAATTAACAAGACCGAGTCTTCCCCCACTGTACCTGCCTAGTACCACAAATGTTACGTGTATATATATATATGTATCTTTTCATATACGTAACGTCATTGAGAAAAATTGATATGAAATTTTACGCAAACTCTGTCTCTATCTCAGTCATCACAAGTTTTTCTCACAACAATTAGGCGCCAACACCCATTTCAATGTCATATCTAGCTAACATTTGCGTCTATTGGGCGGGGGGTTTTGAGTGTAATGATCCTCACCCTTTCGAGGGAGGATAGGTTCATCGCACACGACCATTGTCGAAGAGCTAATCTCGTCTAATCTTTTTCCATTTGGAGAAAAAAAAAAAAAAAAAAAAAAAAAGACATTATATAGGACTAATCATGTGATGGATTCAAGTTTTACAAGCACTTTTGATGACAATTATATATGTAATACTTTCCTTGCAAAAGGTTTGGGCAAAGATGTGCCCATGAACTTTCCCAATTCATGGGCATGAGTAAACCATGTTGAGTTACTTAGGTGATATGTAACAGCTAGTTTTCTATACATGGGATGAGTTCTTAGAACGAAAGGCTTGATGCAGATTTTTCAACAGAAAATGAAGTGACAACTATGTTTAGAAATTCATAAATGGTATTGTATACATACATCACATGAATTAGTAATCATATATTGACAAGTCAAGTCCTTCATTTGGGTGACTGACTTCATCAAATATTACACCTTGATTACCATTTAAATTTAAAGGGACCACAACAATTATATAAAAGGGTTACACACACACACTAGACATTAAGAAAACCTTTATTTAAAATTTTCGGTCACTTTCTTTCTCCTACTTTTTGCTTCTATCTAACACAATAATTTCCTTCAAATCACATGGTATGCATGTGTGAAAGCTACAAATATAAATAACTTGAAAGTGAAATTGAAAATAAAATGGTTATGTAACTATGTATTGTGAAATATGATAGTGTGAGTTGCTACTAAATCTTATTCGGCATTGTTATTATCTTCAACATGATAATCTGAATTAATTTCAAAAATTTACAATAGATATGTCTGTGTGTGAGTTTTATCTCAAATGACAATAACATTGTTAGTAGTAAGCTACGAAACTTTAACTTGTAAATTATTTGTGTTTGTTTTCATTGTTAAGATTATGTTGGTCAAAACAATTACCTGATGTTCAAATTAAAAAAAAAAAAAAAAAAAGCTTGTGTATGAATGTAAATAATTGGCAATAACATCGTAAAGGCGCACTATCCAATATGCTGCACACCTTTTGCAGTCATACTAAAGGAAAACACAAACTATATAAAACTCTTCAAAATAAAGAAAAACAAATGCAAACAAATAATATCTCACATTTAGGATAGAGACGATTTCTAAGTCATGACGTGATCGATAAGTTTTTGACCAAAAAAAAAAAAACGCTACAGGCACTAGTTCTCATTTTTCATCAGAAAAGCACTTGGCTCACCGAAGACTCCCAAGAGGCCTATAAATATCAAAAACCCTTCTCACACTCTTCACCAAATTTTCAAACACAACATATTAATACACACCCCTCTCCTTCTCCACCATCAATCTCTCAAAGACGGTTGAAGACCTTTAAAGACCTTCGGTTCGTCTTTGTCGTCGTTAATCAAGAACCAGGGTCATGAAGGTATGCCTGAGATTTGAGGTCCATGCAAGAACATGCATTGGAAACAGAAAAGGCAAATTATTTGATTCAAAATTTATGTTTTATGCTAATTGAGCTGTTTTTGGTTTGCAGCAAAAGGTGGTGATCAAGTTGTCTGTGCATGATGAAGGGGCCAGGGCCAAAGCTATGAAGACTGCAGTTGGGGTTGATGGTAATTTACTTCTTAACTGTGTTCTACAATAAATTTAATCAAATTCCAGAAATTAATTCTAATCCCAATTAAGCAGCTCTAGGTCCAAGTTATAACTAATAAAAGATTAATAATGCAGGTGTAAACTCAGCAAATTATCAGCAAGACAAGAACCAAATAGAGGTAATGGGGGAAGGGATTGATGTGGTTCTGCTCACAACTTCGCTTAGAAAAAGATTGAAGTATGCTGAGGTGGTGAGTGTGAGCCCTGTGGAGGAAAAAAAGAAAGAGGAAAAGAAGGAGGAGAAGAAGAGCGAGCCTGTACAGCTACAGTATGCCATGGGTTGCCCTCAATATGTGGTGACTTATCCTTCGTATGAAGAACCCCCCAATATATGCACCATTCTGTGATTAATAACTAATTATAAGTTCCAGCCTCTCCACACACTCGGTTCCGCGTTATCCATAGTAGTATTATGAGAGAAAAACATAACCAGTAATAATTTCTTACACCTTTCCACACCATCATTTAGAGTACTGCATAATATATATGTTTAGTTTTCTGTCAAGGTCCATGGTGAAAATGAAAATTGCATAGTTTCTTTTCTGCTATGAGTATTTAATTATATAAGGAAATTGGTATTTTCTTTTGTCTTCAATTATTCTGTAGAACTAGCTATACTGTTCTTTAATTTGTGGTTTCCTCTTAATCTTTGCTTTTGTGCTGTGTGCCTGTTGTTTGAATGTTCTTTACTGTACATGCTCCATGGTTTAATGTTTCACGAATTGTGGGCGGGTACTCGCTGGTCCATCTCTAATGCACAGACTTAAATTTTAAGATTTCGCCAATGCACCACACATTCAAAAGTTAAAAACTCGTTTTAACATGATCTCAAACTCAAACCCATATATTCATTGGCTTCAACTTAAAACCCCAAATGATCAACCCGAAGAGTAAAAAGAAAAGGAAAGTTCCAGTCACAACCATCTAAATTAAACTCCAAACATTTGATTCATCTGCATTGGAGAGAAGTAATATGCATTGGAGATTGCCATAGGTTGCAAGTGGAGTTGAATAATAAAGGGGTAAGTTTAAAGCTACGAAATAAAGACACGAGTAAGGCATTGCCATTGTGTGTAGGACGTACATTTCAACATAACTGGTTATAGTACAAATTAAGATGGCAACAGCCCATCCACCATACCAAGACCCCTCCTGTAATTGCACTATTCTATAATTGTTACTTAATATATATGGAAAGTTGACATTTTCAGTCTGCAATTATATACTCCACACTACTAACCCAATTCTTTTTTTTTTTTGGTTTGGTTAATTTGTGTGATTTTGCTCTTTAACTCTGTGTTATGATGTGCCTTACGTTTAGGTGTTGTTACTGTACATGTTTCATAGTTTAATGTGATACGAGTTAGGGCGGAAATTTTGATACCACAAGGTAAAATCACTTAATAAGAGTCACACTCATGCATAAACTTAGTAACATGACATAACTCTTCATGAATTATTTAGGTCTACTGGCTCATGTACCTTGCATCATAATTAGTTAAATTACAAATCAAGATGACGATCAAGAGTAATGCTATTCTTATCATAATTTTATACCACATTTTAGTATAGATGGTGTATGAGTTGGACATGCCACATCACCTTAATTGAATTTTTAAATATTAAAAACCTAAATTGAAATAAAATTGATTGCATTTTTTATGTATGTTTCCTTCTCCCACTCTCTCTTCATATCTCCAGCAGCCCCAATCCCATCCCTCATTCCCCTTTAACTATCCCCTCTCCTATCTTCACTAGCACTCCATCCAAACTCCAATGGCAAGAAAACTGGAAGAAAAAAAATTATAGAGAGCCTGGAACCATGACTTTTAATCTCTTGTAATTTTTTGTCGGCTTGCCGACAATTTTGTTTGGTTTTCAATTTTTATGTGGTTTAAAATTAGAGAATCAAATGCCCCGCGTGTAAAAAGAAATCCTAGAGTTTGAATAATTTCAACAACAAAAGACGATGACAAGAGGGAGGGAGGAAGATACATCGCTGACACCTAAAATTTAGGGTTTGATTGATTTTTTTTGTTTTTGAACAAACGATATTATTTACACAACGATGAGGGGGTAGGTTTAGCCTCACAATGGGCTAGTAATAATGTAGTTCAAATTCGTCTTTGGTGAAAATCGAACCTAAGACCTCTCACTTACAAGTGAAGATAAATATCACTAGATCGTAGTACTAAGTAGTAAAATTATGATATATTTAAGTGGTAAGAATAGCATTAATAAGCAATAAATGACAACTTGAACAGCAATTACCCTTGGCTTACTCTTGATAAAAACAAGAAAAAAATAGAAAGACAAGAACAAGAGGGACAAAGCAACAAAAACAGAAAATGGAGAGAGGATTTTAGTGGATCAACAAAAAAAAGCACACTTCCATGTAGCTGTGTACTTACACTGTAGGAGATGATTGACTTTAAACTTCACGAATCAGGATCCTCGGATCTTTCCCTATGATCCTACAATCATGTCCGTTTATTTTATATCGTGCGGTCAGTTTTTATTAGGTACTATTTATATTTGAATTTTAAATTTTAAATTTTAAATAATTTTTGACCGAACGATATACGATGAACAGATAGGATTGTAGGATCCCTAGGGAATGGATCCAACGAGGATCCTGAACATCATAATGAGGGTTGATCGGACGGTAAGTCTAACAGCTAGACATGCACGGCTCCCTGAATACCAACTAAGAAAAATCAGCATTCTTTATTGACAATTTGCTTAGATGGCATCCAGGGAGCCAGGCACGTCATGCTTCTTGACTGGCGGATAGCAACCCTTAATCCTCATGCATCATGCATTTCATCATAATACAGGCCTGCAAAATAATAAGAAGCTCAATAAACTAAAATATCGAACCCATTTATCCAAGGACCAAATGTAAAAGCCTCATGCTTATAATTAGAAATTATGAAAATAATAATTTTGCAAGAAAAGAAGATCCAGCTGAGAAATTCATCAGAAATCATTTTTTACCTAGTTCTGATTGTATATGAGATAGCTAATAACCCTAAAAAAACGCAAAAATTACATGAAATGAGCTAACAATATATACGAATTTAATTACATTACTTTCCAACAAGTAAAGAAGATTTTGATACGATATATATAGACAACCTTAATTTCGAAAGTGTAAGCATAAGAAATGAGCCAATAATGTATAGGAATCAGACTATACTTTCGAAAGCGTAACAACAAGAAGAGATGAGTCGACAACGTATAAGAAGCTATAACTACATTACTTACCCAATAGTTAGAGTACTGAATCTGAATCTTAAAGCAAAACTATGACAAAGAAATTGGAAGAAGTTATTAGCAATTGTATTCAACTCTAGCTTTGATCTCTCTTGCTCGAACTTGCTTGACTGCATCAGAAGTGTGCAGAGAAGTGGTATTTATAAGGAAAGATGGAAGTGATAGAAGTAGGCAAAGACAACAGAAAATCCAACTGCAGATATGAGAGATTAGATAGCACTGCTCCTCAAACAGCAGACGGCAGAAACAGTTTTATTCTTCAACATTATTTCGCACTCACTATTCTTCTGCAGCAAAATTTACATTTGTCTTGTCAGATATCAGTAGAAGATATAATGTGTATCTTTACAATGTTATTAGCAGCTCAATAATGCCAAAAACGGCGGCCTTGAGCTTTGCTCTGCAGGAATGTGGAAAGTTTGGATGTTTCTGGCGTTGGATATGGTGACCTATTATTCCCATCACCCATAAAGTTTTTAAAAAATTTCGAGGTACGTGGGCAGCTTTTGATAGGAGAGAGCCAACTGCCTTGTTTGACCGGTATTAGACGGTGCCAGAGTCACCGCATGAGACAAATCACAGCCTTGCTTTAGGTGGTTTAACGTACTGTCTTACGGCCGTTTGTGGGACATTTGTTACCAGTACTTAGGAGGTAGGAGGTAGGAGATGCGGCATATGTTACAGTTAGGGTGTATATTAACTGGTAATAGAAAGAGAGATTCAAAAAGTGTATATCGGAAGACAAGATTTTATATGCTCTTTTTTTTTTCATTATGATTTAATCTAAGTACATGAATAACTTGTAACAAATACATTGATAATTCGATGTATGTCTATTGTATACCACGATAACTAGAAGCTTATATTGTGTATTGTATTTGCAAATGACATTACATGTTTTATATATATCTGATGTGCATAAATGAGCCTTTTATCTTTTTTTCTATTTTTTTTTTTTCTAAATTCAAGCAATAGTTGAGGGAAAAGGGAGCACGACATCGTGCGCAGGTGAGAAGACATTTTACTACTTAAGTTAAAAGTCATTTTATCTTATTTTTAATTTAACAATTATTCAGTAAACATGATTTATAAAAAGAAAGTTATCAAGCATTGATTTGTAGTAAAATGTAAAGGAGAAATTGAACTTGAAGAAGGCACGATGACTTTTTTGAAATGCTGATAACAGTTTCACAAATAAAAATGTTAATTTTACCATCTATTTGTACAATTTCTGTAATAAAAATAGGAACCACTGCATCGACCGGCTCTACCTCTATTATAAAAATTAAATGTTGCATTACTCTTTCGTAAAAATAAATGTCGGTACATATAGTATTGGGCCATGTATCATAGGCGCTGATCGGCTAGCAGTTGGATTTTGTGGTAGATGAGTATAGTTGGGTTAGCCCAGAAAGAGCCAGACCCAAATCTGACATAAGTTTAGGTTGAATCTGAAACAAGCTCAGCCCATTATAAACTTGGGTAGGGGAAGTAAAATATAGCCCCCTGATAGGAAACTAGGAAAGTTTGGTTATGCCAAGACACTCTAGTGGCACCACCACTCCATAGTGACACCTAATCCTAGTACTAACTTATTGCCCTTTTAAAGATCACGGGAGTTGTCATTAGTATTACAGTATAATAATATTCTTCTTCATATGTAGATGTTGTGGATGCAAATTTCTGCCAATAATAGATTGATGAAAATCATACCTGCAAAACAATAACACCATTAGGTTAATTGATGAAGACTCAAGAAAAAAGGGAGGGTGCGAAGCCTAAATTGGAAATAGTTTGAGAGAAATTGAACTTGAGAGAGTTCTGAGTAGTATGTGACGATTACTGATCTCCTTTTTTTACTTTGCTATTTAGAGGAGAGATTCCATGTAAGCAGCCAACTAGTGGTATTGCAGGCCATGCTAGGTTGACCTGTGTTTTGGGAATATGGTGTAGACTTCACTGCTGGCCTGCCGGGACAGTCTCTAGCAAACAACAACCAAAGGGAGACTCCGAAGAGTTGATCCCTGCCTCCTTGGGGCCGGAGTAGGGATATCAGTCTTGGAATGAACACCTTGATATGTACTGGAATCCAAAGGCCCAAGAATGAACACCATGCAAATGCTTAGCCCACTACGATTTCATGTGTAGTCTGCTCACGACGTAAGTGTAAATCTGTCATATTAAGCTCATAATTTATGTGTTGTTGATATGGTTAACTTATGTCTCTACATGTGTGAGGTCTCAGATTTAACTATCATAGATAACGAGTTTGATACCAAATTATAGTTGGCATACTGTGTCACCCATGCCGAACGACAAGGACAACATTCAATGCACCAAGTCCAAATGTCTTGCATCAATTTTGTCATAGCCCCCCACCCAACGTTCAATGAACCAGATCCGAACGTTTGTGTAATAAACCATGTTTTTCTCATAAAACTCTACAATCTTCAATTTTTTTCAACTCAAATGTTACCTATTCATTCAAGTCAATAATAAAAGGTCAAAATTAAATTAAAATATGGCAGACATTTTGGAAGAATAACTAGGTAAATAGAATAAGACGTTAAAATTCTCAAGTTTTGTTGGATGTCTAAAGATTACGGGGCAGGAGGGATAAAAATTGGGGTATAAATACAAAGTTCTTTTTTTTTCTACACCTAAGATTCTGTCTTGGTTACAACTTACTGGAGAGAAATTTTCTTGTTAGGAAACCTAGGATTTAATATTTCCTTTTAAAGACGTATGCATGTTAATGATGGATACATTAATCTAACCAAAAAAGATGATGTAACAAGGTCAAACTTATTAGCTTTGGTGAGGGCTCAAAGAAGGTGCCCTCCCTTCTGAGAACATTAGGCAATAAAGGGGCTAAAATTTGAGAATTTAGCCTTGTATTTTTAACTGTTCACCTAAGAGACCTATAATTCTCACCCGAAACTTTATAATTTGTTAAACTTTTGTATTTCGTTGAATTTTTTTTTACTAATATTTTTGGAATTAGTTTTTGTATTATCTATATTTTTTTATTTTCACGAATATTTTGATGTAAAAAAATTCAAATTCCGAAAAAAAAAATGTTGAGAAAATTGAATGAGTTTATGGATTAGTGAACGAATGGATGTGTATTTATAGATTTTTGGAGGAGTTTTGCTATTAGATTTTATTTGGATTAATTAATATTTTAAACGTTACATTTAAATTTGAGCCGTTAGATGTTTTTTATTACTTTTTTTTTTTTGTTGAACGATTTATTTTGTTAAATTAGATGTTAGATTAGTCACTGACGGGATTTGAACCCACGCCGTTATGCAAATACTCAATACTTTTTAACTACTGTGGTAAAGAGCCACTTATCTATCACTGATCGAATTTGAGCAATTGAATTTAAAAATGAATGTAGCTGGGCATTTCATCGGACTAGGATCATCTCCCCTCTTCTTTCCATCCCTTTCCATTCCCTCCTCTCACATTCTCTTATTTTGTCTTTCTCTTGCTATAAACAATTAATATAAGATGTTGACGTGGCTTAACCGTGACCGTTCAAATAGGAGAGGAGGGGAAAAAATAGGGGAGATAATCCTACTCCCATTTCAACAGCCGGCATTGGACTGGCCTATGGAATTTTTTTTTTTTTTTTGGAAAGTGGAAAAGTTTATTAAAAACCAAAGCCAAAAGTACAAACAGAATATAGGCCCAGCATACACCAATAAACAAACAAAAAAGGGCCTAACACAAAGGAAAACTGAAAATGAGCCCAACAACCTAAGAGCCCAGAAAACAACACAGCTGAGAAACTTCCACTGAGTTCTCCACCGACAGAAGTCCAAGCCATCCAATCGAGATTCCGTCCACCTCCGAGTATCACCTCCTCCGACGCCACCCGCAGGTGTAGAAGAATTGGATAGGCCGAAGGGAAAATTTGGGAGAAACATCAGTAGGAGCAAGGAGAAGAGGAATCGGAAGACACAGCTACCAACCCCAGCCGAAGCTAGGGCTGGTGCCACAGGGGAATTTGGATTTGAAGGTCTCACAGGAACAGTGAGAAAGACTCTCAGCTAGGAGAGAAAAACTCACTACTACAAAATTATCTATAACTGGCGGTTCAAAAATCGACAAAAAACGTATATTACTGTCGGATTTTAAGCAAAATCCTACAGAAAATGGATACAGTGACGGATATAATAAGCGACATAATTGTCTGCGTCAGGAAATGAATTTTCCGACATAAAATACTCTAAAACCGACAGAAATCCTGTCGGATATAACCAACAGGATATATATTTATAATAAATAAATAAAATCATTCTTTTCGGCTAAAACCGACAGAAAATATATTAATAATAATAAAAAAAATTTCTCCATTCACTGTCAATTGTCAGTCACCTTTATTTTTTTTCTTCTTTTCCTGTATCGTGGTTTTGAGATAACATTTTCCAGTCAAAGCCGAGTTGGATTAATCATGTTTTTGTTAAGAGTGGATTAATCGTGTTTGAGTAACAAAAACGTCCAAATCCACAAACTGTTTTGCAACAAAACAAAGAAGGCTTGCGGATCACCATTCGAAACCTCGCCGGAGCTCGATCTCGAAAACCTGTTGTGGGATTTTGAAGAGAGAGAGAAAATATCAGAAGAAATGAAGCAAGATGGGGGAACCAAAAAGGGGAAGAAGAAGAAGAAGCAACAGCAAAAACGAAGTAGAGGAAGAAGAAATAAGGGAAAAAATGACGATTGAAATTAATGCATTAAACGACAATTGAATCGAGAGTTATGGAAGAAATTTGTACTTCACTGACATGTAGAAAAGCTCAGATCTTTGAAGCGAAACGAAGACGATGAGTCGGTTCCTAAGAAGACAGTCACCACCTAGCTTTGAACTTAACGACATTCACCGGAATTCGTCGCTGTGATGACATGCATGCACAGATTCAAAACAGAGATTAAACCCCAGAGATTTTCGACATAATACTCATCACAGATGGTTTAGAACCCACACAACCAAGAGGGGAAAATAATTCATACCTGAGATGGAGTTCGAGAGAGCTGAAGCTCTCATCGTTAATGGCAGAGCACACGGTGATGCATCGATGATACATGCAACGCTGCAGGTTGATTCCCCATGTCCCAAGGGTTCAAGGTTCAGATTTTTTAGGGTTGATTTGGTCAAAATTGAGAGGAATGGTGGGGGTTCATTCTAGGAGCTTAGAGAGAGGGAGAGTGTCGAGAGTTAGAGTTAGGTTTCAGAAAAATGAAGGAGAGAAGTGGGGGCCAGATGTGGGTATAAGAAAATTTTCATTATTGTCGGTTAAAACCAACAGAAATTTTTTTTTAAAACATAAACCGACAGAAAATTTTCATTCCTGTCGGTTATAACCGACAGAACAAAAATGGTGGAAAAATTCACCGCAAAATTCCCTCCCAAAATTTTAAATTCCCCCCCAAAATTTTAAATTCCCCTCGAAAATTTTGTTACTATTTTAAAAAATAAAATAATTATTATTTGGTTTAATAAATAAATAAATGAAATGTATTTAAGTAGAATAAGTTTTTAAAAATTAAATAAATAATTGTTTTTTTTTTGTCGAAAATAAATAATTGTTTGGTTTAATAGATAATAACCCATGTAAAATATGCAATAAAGAAACAAAAAGAAAATTGTATAATGAAAATGTCATCACACAAACTAAATATTGTCTAATCAATACTTGAAAAACATAAATAAAAATTTAGCACAAATTACTTTTCACACTTCAAAATTTAGGCAAATTTAACGGAGATATACATTCTACGAAACTATAAGAATGCAATGAATGAATTAACGCTAAGAGATTAGGTAACGGAACAAAATTTTTCATTGGTTATAAACGAAAAATCACAATTTAACGATTATTTTAGCTCCGGTTTTGATGATTTTTTTACAGCTACACTACTCGACCCTATAAGAATGCAATGAACGAATTCAATCTTCAATTTAAAATATTTACACTAGTGGATACCACAAAATCTTATTTTATACTTAATGGAAGTATAACATTAACTCTTAAGTGTTTGTTAAATCTATCAATTTGATAGGATATGAATTCTACGAAACTAGTTTCAACGATCCAACCATCAAATATGTTTGTATATACTCCAAGATCGCATACCTAAAAAATCACAAAAACAAACATTCAGAGATTAGGTAACAGAACAAAAGTTTTCGACGGTTATAAAAGAAAAATCACAATTTAACGGTTATCTTAGCTCCGATTTTAATGATTTTTTATAGCTACACTCCTCAACCCTATAAGAATGCAATGAATAAATTTGATCTTCAATTTAAAATATTTACACTAGTGGATACCACAAAATCTTACTTTATACTTAATGGAAGTATAACATTAACTCTTAAAGTGTTTATTTAATCTACCGTTTTGATGTGATACACATTCTACGAAACTTTTTTCAATGATCTAACCGTCAAACTTGTTTGTACACACTCCGAGATCACATACGTAAAAAATCATAAAAAACAAATTTTGATGATTTTTTTGCAGCTACGCTCCTTGATCCTATAAGAATGCAATGAATGAATTCGCTCTTCAATTTAAAATATTTACACTAGTGGATAAATCTTATTTTATACTTAATGGAAGTATAACATTAACTCTTAAGTGTTTGTTAAATCTATCAATTTGATAGGATATGCATTCTACGTAACTAGTTTCAACGATCCAACCGTCAAATATGTTTGTATATACTCCGAGATCGCATATCTAAAAAATCACAAAAAACAAACATTCAGAGATTAGGTAACAGAACAAAAGTTTTCGACGGTTATAAATGAAAAATCAGAATTTAACCGTTATTTTAGCTTCGATTTTGATGATTTTTTACAGCTACACTCCTCGACCCTATAAGAATGCATTGAACAAATTCAATCTTCAATTTAAAATATTTAGTGGATAATTTTTATACTTAATGGAAGTATAATATTAACTCTTAAGTGTTTGTTAAATCTATCAATTTGATAGAATATGCATTCTACGAAACTAGTTTCAACGATACAACTGTCAAATATGTTTGTATATACTCCGAGATAGCATGTGTAAAAAACCGCAAAAAAAAAAAACATTTGAAGATTAGGTAACGGGACCGTGAGTGAAAAAAAAAATATTTAAACCATTGGTTTATTTATTTATTTATTTTTAATCAATATAACATTTTAAAATAATAAAATAGTCAATTTTTGTCGGTTATAACCGTCAGAATAATAAAATAATAACCGCCAAAAACTAAAATAATAAAATAGTCAATTTCTGTCAGTTATAACCGCCACCATTAACTTAAAAACCGTCAGAATATGTTTAAAATATTTAAAAAAAAAAGAATTCAAAAATACTGAGGGTTATACTAATTTTATGGCAATTAAATCTGCCAGGAATTTATATCGGATATATCCGACAGAAAGTAACTTTAATCCAACAGTAAATAAATTATGTGTCGGATATCTTTTATCTGTCAAAATGGCTTATTAACCGTCAAGATCGTCCGACACCTAAAATTAATATTGTAGTAGTGACTCCTACTTCGGGGAGAACGAAGATAGAGTTTTTTTGGTGGCCTATGAAATTTTGGAAGTGCATCCAGCCTGTTTTATACGTGTAAGCTTCTCATTTGTAAGTTTCACTGTGTTATCTCCTTAGTCACATAAGGTTCAAACCTCAGATTCCCCCATTCGATCCACCAACCCTTTTTTCTCTGTCTTCATCTCCAAACATTCAATTCTTATAGTTGGAGGGTCCACAGCCTACTATATAGTCCAAGTCAAATTAATATATTTTGGCAACTTGTTATTAGTCTTAAAGATATTACAGAAGCTTTTGATTTGACGATCAACACAGCACATGGTATTAGTAATTATGTCATAATATGTTTGTCTAATTTTTAATATTATACTACAAGTTTATGACATTCAGTTATGCGGTTCACTCATATTACAATGCTTAATAATAACATCGTGTAATAATGAGAGTTAAGATGTATCTTAAACTCATTGACCTTGTGCCTTCTATCAAATATGACAACTCCTCATTTTACTCAATATATCTATACATATTAAATTGACATTATCCAGTTAGGCTAATACCATACCACATCGGGCATTGCATATCTCAAGTTGGCCAGCTTCTTTCTCCAACATCTATTGGAAGTCTGAAAAAAAACAATAAAAACCAAAGTTTGTGTTCCACAAGAGGCAGGAAAACAAGGGTCAATGAGCCAAGCAACGAGGCCAGCAACCGCAGCCCTTTATCTCCTCTCCTTCCTTCTTTCCTCTCTAGTACTCCATACCCCCACCTTTGCCATAAAAAAGGTAAGCATTCATTCTCGTCTCCCTCCATTAAGAACTGCAACAACAAAAAAGCAAAGTAGCTTCCTTTGCACTTCACTAGTACTTGTGATGATTTTTTTTTTTTTTTTTTTTTTTGTTCTTTCTACTGTTTCTGCAGTCATATGTGGTATACCTGGGATCACACTCACATCCCCCAAACTTGTCAGAACTTGAACTAAACCAAGTCACAGACAATCACCATGAGTTTCTTGGTTCCTTCTTGGGCAGGTACTTAAACACATATTTCCAACTAAAATACATAAACACCGTCTTTCGCCGATTAAATGTTTGAACTTTTTCTGCAAAAATGCAGCCATGAAGTTGCAAAAGAATCCATGTTTTACTCATACACAAGGCACATCAATGGCTTTGCTGCTACACTAGAAGAAGAAGAGGCAGCTCAGATTGCTAGTGAGAATTTTATTTCTGCTATCTTCTTTTTTTCCTAAGTTTTCTCTTTGTTTTTCTTTTTCCTCAGTTTTCTCTTTTCTTATGCTGCCATTGAAACACTGTAGAGCATCCAAAGGTAGTCTCAGTATTCTTGAACCAGGGAAGAAAATTACACACAACTCGATCGTGGGATTTCTTGGGACTTGAGCAAGATGGTGTTGTTTCACCCAATTCAATCTGGAAGAAGGCAAGATACGGTGAAGATTCAATCATAGGAAACCTTGATTCTGGTAAGTTTTTCTTGTTCTTTGTGTTTTTTTTTTTTAAAAATTAAAAACAAATTTTTTCACTTCCAAGTCATATTCATGCACTAAAATATTTTAGAAAAAACATCAATCAGCTCATGCCATGTGCCCAATAGTTTTGATCTGGATCGTTGAATCGTTTATTGGTTATTGTCACTCATTTCAATAATAGTACTTTTCAACATATAATGTTCAAAAATTGATTTTCATGTTTTTGTAACCATTAGTTTCGTGCTGACATATTTGACCAATTTACTCTCCACTAATACACGTACATGTATATGACAAAACATTTAGGGAGGCAATTCCTTCTAAAATTAATTATTAGCTAGTATTGTTAATTTTGCATGTGGTGACTGTGGTATCCGGTTTATCCAGTGTTGGGATTTTACTCATACATTGTTGGTTTAAAACTTCTTTTTGGATGAGGTTAACCTCACAATGTATTAGTAATAATATGGTTCAAATTCGTCTTTAGCGAGAATCGAGCCTATAATCTCTCACTTACAAATAAAGAGGAATACCACTAAAGCGCAATATCGAATAGCAATATAATTCTTTTTTAAACAAAGCTAGTTTATATTGTGTAAGGCTTCCCTCAAGACGGTTTAACTCTAATTTATGGTCTTTTTGTAGTTTTGGACCACCATTAATATAATTTTAAGAGCTTGTGCAATTGTATTTATTTTTATTCGTAGACAAATTTCGATATCAATTTATTTTCACTTTAATATAATTATGGTCATTTTTTGTAAACATATTGTTGTATAAAAACTAGCTAAATTCTTAGCATTCGCCTAGCTCCCTCTTAATTTATTAACGTATCGTTTTTCACAATTAAGTACCCAAAAACCCCAATATATAGAAGAAGTTTTTCGATGTGTCCAAAATACGAGACAGTACAACACATGTCATTATACAATTGAAATGCAGTTTTTTTTAAGTGTCTCTTCGATTGTCTAATAATATGACGTACCGCTCCGTATTCCGGATTCACTGAAAAAATTTCCTATTTATAGTCAGAGACTTTCAAATTTCTCATTTGAAGAAAAAAAAAAACCTAGACTTGCACTCGACTGTCCTTATTGCAATATTGGTACCTTTTTTTAGCTGGATTTTAAAAATATTTCACACAAAAAAAAGAGTTTCGATAGTTTTGTAAGGAGCATTGGTAACCCTAGTGTTCTTGAATGGGGTTGTAGGCGCATGGCCAGAATCCAAGAGCTTTAGTGACGAAGGGAATGGACCGATTCCATCGAAGTGGAAAGGAATCTGCCAAAATGAGACAGATTCTGAATTTCACTGCAATAGGTACCCACTATTTTATGATTATTTTCTAAAGGAAATGTTATTGGCACTCCAAAAATCTCATTCTACACTCTTCACAAGTGTATTTTTCTTTCAAAATATAGAAAGTTTGGAGTGTAGAATGAGATTTTTGGAGTGCCAAGAACAATTCCCTTTTCTAATTCAGATTAGTTTACTTTCTGTTTCCTTTTCTACAAATGAGATCCTCTCTGGATCTTCTTTGTGAGGATTCTAATGATCTTTAAATCGTGTCCGTTCATCGTACATTGTGCGATCAGTTTTTGTCATGTATTATTTATATTTAATTTTAAATAAAAGTATTTAAAATAATTTCTAGCATTACGATGCACGATGAACATACATGATTTGAGGATTCCCAAGATCCTCACAAAGAGGATCCAGAGGATCCTCATTCCTTTTCTACAACATTAAGAATCAAATGTTAAAAAAGCATCTTGGTATAAGTTAAACAAGATACGCTCGTTGATACAGATGTAAGTTAGGCACTCTAGCGTGTCAATGTCTCTTGCATTCAAGCTTAAATTCCTATCTCTTAAATTAAAGTAATTTAGAATATCATTTTTAATTGTTCTGTGTAATCAGTCCCAGTTTTATCCAAACTTGGATGGTCCAATCCAACCAAGGTGATCCCCTTTAGTAGTGGAGTAAATGGCATCTATAAAGCAGGATTCGTACGAAACTTTCTCATAAAGTTGCGGCCATTCTTATTCTAGAAACCTAGAACCGCAAATAAATTGAGATGCATGTAATTAGATTAGAATTTGATTCATTTTTTGTTAATCATTTTCATATTTGAAAACTACATTTCAATTTCTAATCAATTATTTTATTTAAAAGTTTACCAAATCCCGCACTAGCATGTAGTCTAGTGATACTCGTTTAGAGGAGGTCTCTAATGGTTAGCTCAATTACTATGATGTAGTTTTATTTTGGCATAGTGCATTATAAAAATCTTTGTGAATATTATATTATTGGTAGTAGGAAAACGGGTAGTGTTATTCACACATCTTTTTTATCTCTAACACATCTTTGCTAATTTTGTCTATTAATCTTCTATAATTCACTTGATCCATCGAAAACTGAAAGAGGTGTGTGAAAGATAAAACTAGATGTGTGGGTAACACCACCTTTTTTATACCTTCCCAAATGAACTTACTTAATATTTGAAAAAGACATCTTCTCTAAGACAATAAATTAACCAAGCTATTGTAGTCAAACTCTTTGTCCAAAGCTATTATAGTCAAATACTTCATAAAAAATCCAACTTCTAGTCACTATTATATTGTAGTCAAACCCTTTCCACCTAATCCTCATCATCAAACAATCTGGACTCTTGAAATTTGATCTAACGGCTAAAAACACGGGCCTAAATTAAAAGTTATAATAACTTTAGCCGTTGGATCAAATTTCAAGGATCCGGATTGTTTAATGAGGAGGATTAGGTGGAAGAGATCCGGAGAGGATCCATTTCCCTCTTTCATTGCTTGAAGTCCAAAGAAAGACAGTAAAACAAAACATATATATTATAAGAGTTATGTTAGATAGACTAAATTTGCAAACTAAATGATGTGTCATCAATAAGAAATAAGTATGTTAATCAACACTTAAGTAATAATCTCATCATCAATTTTCACGTCATTTAATTTACAAAATTTAGCTCTTACATTTAGTCTCTCTAATATTATCCATATTATACAACGATTTCTTTAGATTAAGCAAACAAATTATGTTGTAATAATGAGAGAAGCACTCTTTTTCCCTATTTGTAAGTGGTGAGCAAGTTGGTGAAGCACTATTTTCCCCTCTTTTTTGGAGGTTTTTAATGAGGTTTCCCTTTGCTCCCCCAAAACTCTTGTACTCTGTTTGTTTAACGGTATGAAAATTTCAGTTATGATAAAAAAAAAAAATAATAATGGGAGAGAAGACAGGTCCTGAACATGACTGTTTTTCTTGGTGTAGTTTATGATCTGCATGTATGCAGTAGTCCTCAGTTCATCTAAAATGCCCTAATAAGTGTATTTTGCTGGCAGTTCACTATTAATCAATACTGGTATATTCTTTAGCAGTTCATTATTAATCAATACTGATATAATCTTTAATTTAATTACTTATACATACAAATGGGTGTGATATTTTATACAAAAATATCGATGCTATTAGTAGTGGAACCACTCATTGTAAGTTGCATTTTATCTATAAAACTTTACGACGGGGGATTTTATATTCTTCAACATATTTGTCATATTGTAAATTAAGGGTTTTGATTTGTTATATAGTGGTAACTTTGTAACTCATTTGGTAACTTTTGGCATGAAAGGAAGCTTATTGGAGCACGATACTTCAACAAGGGCTATGCTGCATCGATTCGCCGCGTGACAACGATGGCCATGGCTCCCACACCTTGTCAACCGCTGGTGGCAATTTTGTAACCGGTGCGAGCGTGTTCGGCTTTGGAAATGGAACAGCAAAGGGTGGATCACCAAAAGCCAGGGTTGCAGCCTATAAGGTGTGCTGGCCTCCAGTGAATGAAAGTGAGTGCTTTCATGCAGATATATTGGCTGCATTTGATGCGGCCATCGATGACGGTGTTGATGTGTTGTCCGTTTCACTGGGTGGAGGTCCTACTACATTCTTCAATGACAGTGTTTCAATTGGTGCTTTTCATGCTGTTAAGCATGGCATTGTTGTGGTTTGCTCAGCGGGGAATTCTGGTCCGGCTGAAGGTACTGTCTCGAATATATCGCCGTGGCAGATCACAGTCGGCGCCAGTACCATGGATAGGGAGTTTCCGAGTTATGTCACCCTTGGCAACTGGAAGCACCTCAAGGTTAGTTATAGTCCATTTTCCGACTAATGATTTTAACACTCCTCGTTTAGTCTTTGTACTTCACCTGTGAGTGCAAAAACAATAAATTATAAAATATTCAATTTAGAGTGCAGATAGAGAGAAGAGGAGTGCCAAAATCGTTAGCCGTCCCTTTTTATCGTATACATAATAAGACATGTTGGGGTGTTTTATGGGAACTTATGTTATATATCCTGCAAAGCTACTCAAATCCATAGTAAGTTTTATCTACTTTGTTCTGAAGGGACAAAGCTTATCGTCTGTTGCCTTGCGGAGCAAGAAATTTTACCAACTTATTAGTGCTGCGGATGCTAAAGCAGCTAATGCATCAACTAAAGAAGCGTAAGGATAGGCAACATCAATCTTCCGGTTTTCATTATACTAAAATTATATTCAAGTTCTTAGTAATCTGCTTATATGATGCTGCAGTCTGCTATGCAAGGCCGGCACGCTTGATCCTAAAAAAGTGAAGGGAAAGATCTTGGCCTGCCTGCGAGGGGACAACGCAAGAGTGGACAAGGGTGAGCAAGCCTTACTGGCTGGCGCCGTGGGAATGATTCTTGCTAACAATGCTCTTAACGGGAATGAAATTATTTCTGATCCACATGTCCTCCCTGCTTCACATATCAATTTCACCAACGGCATCCTTGTCTTTGCTTATATCAATTCAACTAAGTAAGATGGATGAAGTACCTCCAAATTGCCTGTTTTAGACTGCGTCTGTTTCATATGTTAGGCTGCTTCACCGCAGTGTCAGAAATATCAAGTTTTTGGTAAAATTACTAGTTGAGAAACTTGCATATTTTGACAGGTCTCCGCGGGCTTACATAAAGCGTGCAATAACAGAACTGGGAACAAAGCCATCTCCAGTCATGGCAGCATTTTCATCAAAGGGACCCAACACCATTACGCCAGCCATCCTTAAGGTTTTTTATTAGCAAACACAATTTCTGTTCATTAAACAGACTCCACATATTTTTGCTGATTTGGTTAAGTATTCAGTAAATGTTGTTGTACATTAATTCAGCCTGATATCACTGCACCTGGAGTGAGTGTCATAGCAGCCTACACGGAAGCACAAGGGCCAACAGATCAAATGTTTGACAAACGGCGAATTCCATTCAACTCAGTGTCAGGCACATCAATGTCATGTCCACATATTTCTGGCATTTGTGGCCTTCTTAAAACCCTCTATCCTCATTGGAGTCCTGCAGCCATTAAATCTGCAATCATGACCACCGGTAAGAAGTCCCTATGCAGAGTCGTTTATGTATTCGCTTCACATTAACGTCTGTCAAGAGACCATTACTAGTCTTTCTGATAGTTTCTTTCAAATCTTGTGTTACACAGCGATAATACGAGATAACAGCATGGAACCATTGCTCAATGCTTCTTTCTATGAGGCAACACCATTTAGTTACGGTGCAGGACATGTTAACCCAAACAGTGCTATGGATCCTGGATTGGTATACGATTTATCCCTTAACGATTACTTGAACTTCCTGTGCACAATGGGCTACAACGAAACACAAATTGAAATGTTTTCAGAGGATACGTATGAGTACCCCAAACCAGCTATTAGTCCCACTAACCTCAACTACCCCTCAATCACTGTCCCTAAACTCTCTGGATCCCTTGAAGTGACTAGAACAGTGAAAAATGTTGGCTCTCCAGGAACATATAAGGCGTATATCCAAAGCCCGGATGGGGTATCGGTTTCTGTTGAGCCAAAGAAGTTGAAGTTCGAGAAAATTGGTGAAGAGAAGAGCTTTAAGGTGCTCCTGCAGGTTAAAGAAGCAAAACGAGCTAAAAACTATGTGTTTGGGAAGTTGATATGGTCAGATGGTAAACACTATGTGAGGAGTCCAATTGTAGTCAAGGCTTCCTAAGCTAGAAGTAGGCAAATTGCTTCAACTTACTTTACTTCACCTCAATTTGTTCCACGTTCTTGTGCACTAAGCTAATGATTTACAATAAATTATTTTCAATGAAAATTAAGATCAACTGATCACTTATATATGACTACTAATGTTACTACTCATTTGAATTTCTGTTGAACGGAATCAGTGTTTTAAAAAACGCGGCTCGGGGCAAGCCGAGCCGGCTTTGAAGGCGGGGCGTTGATGGAAACGCCTCTGCCCAATGGGAGAAGGCTTAAACTCACCTAAACGTGGTCGAGGTGCGCCTAGGGGCTAAGGCATGCCGAATTTATAAACAGAAAAAATGAGTTTAGTCG
Source organism: Heteromeles arbutifolia (assembly GCA_024362995.1). Classification (NCBI taxonomy): domain Eukaryota; kingdom Viridiplantae; phylum Streptophyta; class Magnoliopsida; order Rosales; family Rosaceae; genus Heteromeles; species Heteromeles arbutifolia. The sequence goes on along the minus strand of JANCRC010000012.1, from coordinate 9,437,379 downwards.
TGTGATGCGAAGTTGGGTTTTGAAGGAATTTAACTCAAGTCACATAATCAGCCAGTAATAATAATTAGATACCGAACTCACTATCTATATGAGTCAAAGCTAAGATCGCTTACTTGCAAGTAAAAAATTATGCCATTAAATTATGTAAACTAATTATGAACATGAGATTCCTTCTGTCGTTGGAAATTTTTTTTTTTTTTTGGAAGAACCTTTCCGAAGAAAGGAGACAATATTATTCCAAACACTATATTACAAACAGAGGCCCATATACAAACCAGAAACATACACACAGATGGACCTCCTAACAAACCCACCAAAGCTCAAACAAGAGCCCAGCCCAACAAACAAAACAAAGGAAGCTTCAACACCCCAGCATCCACCGCCTGCAAAGTTTACCAGATTAACCCAGAAGAAATCCATCAGCCAACACCAAATCCAACCGCGCAGCGCCGCAGAACCCAGCCACGGAAGTTGTTCCGATCGCCCCGATCTCAGCCAAAAAGTGGAAGAAGTCCGTGGGAACACCCCGAACGACACTGCCAACGAAGGCAGACAAAGAGAAGGAGGAGGTGGTGTGTTAAACACCCGAACCGATGAGTCCACCGGAGCTCTACGCACCCTCTCAAAAGATCGCAACCATGTGCGTTGAAATCTGACTGCAGATCGAGTTGAAAGTATGTGGGGAAGACAGGCGATTGGTAGAGATAGATTGGATAAATCAGGAACAACTGGGTAGAAAATTAGCCACAAAAAGAACCAGAAAGCAAAACGGAAACCAATCCTCCGACCCCTGCCACAGCGAGGGCCGGCGGCAACGATGGAAATCGATGAAGGAATCACTCGCACACAGATGGAGGAAAAGACTCTCAAGAAGAGAGAAGAACTCTCACATGGAGAGAAAAAAAGAAAAAATGGGTATCTACCTAGTATGATTCTTTTAACTCGATTCTTATTTCTGTCGTTGGAAATTTGGAATAAAGAATTACTTTAGTCTAAAGAAGGAGGTGAAATCGCACTGTAGAAATAAACAGTGTTTTGGACGACATTTCGGTTTATTTACGAAGTTGCCACTGTCTCTCTGTGCCGCTGATCTTCCTCCCCGAGATCCCATTCTCTTCATCACTCTCTTTCTCTCTCCCTCAGTTTCAATCTGCTCACCTAAAATCCCCAAATTGAACATCCTCCATCTCAAATAAAAAAACCTTCCCCCTTCAGAACCCATAGAATCAGCACTCATGGAATAATCATGGATTTTTGTTGAGGTAATTTGATTGTTTCCTCTTCTGTAATTTGTTTCCGTTAGTTTATTGTTCTTGAATTTAAATTCTTAGGTTCTGTTTGGTTGTTTGAGAAAACTGAATCAAAGAGGGTTTTTTTTTTTTTTTTTTGTTAATTTTCTCGGAAACGTAGTTGATGATTGTTATGTTTCTAAAAATTTGAAAACAGAAGAAGAAGGTGTTTGTGAAGTCGGCTTCGACGAAGAAGCAGGCTAATATGGACCATATCACAGGGGATAAAATCCCAAGGAGCTTAGCGAAATGTATGTCTTCTGTTGATGGATTCTGTATCGAATTTGTTGTTGGTTTGTTTTCATAAAGGTTGATCAGGATGAAGTGAATGCCCTGACTTAACTCATGACCTGGAAGACTGCTGTGGCCGACATTCCATATGGTGGAGCCAAGGGTGGAATCGGATGCACCCCCAGGGACTTAAGTTTGAGCGAGTTGGAGTGTCTGACTCGCGTCTTCGCTCAGAAAATCCATGACCTCATTGGAACTCATACTGATGTTCCCGCACCCTATATGGGCACCAATGTTCAGACCATGGCATGGATGTTGGATGAGTACTCCAAATTTCATGGTCACTCACCAGCTGTTGTCACTGGAAAGCCCTTCGTAAGTATTCGACACTGAGAAAATTAAGCAAAAATCGGTTTCCTGGAGTTGAAAAGTAAGTAATTTGTAAATTCTATGTTTATGTCATTGTTGTCAATGTTATGATTTATAATGTAATTGATCTGGTATGCATACATAACTGGTATTCTATGTTTATGTTGTCATTTGTTGTGAATGTGGTATAAAAATTTATGTTTATGTCATTCGTTAACCAAACGGCTCAAGTTCGCTGCAAAGAGTGTAAGAAGAAACCATTATGTATTCCTTGCATACATAACTGCTATGCATTAATTTTGCTCTGTATCCTTTAATATTTTTTATTAATAACTTACTAAGATGTTGGGTTAATTGAGTTCGTTTTGTTAGAATGGCCACCATTTTTTGAAGTGATTTTCTCTGTGTATAATCTAGCAAATGATGTTTGATATATTCAAGATTTTGATCTCTGTGTGATTTGGCAATACTTTTCACCTAATATTTTTCTCTCTCTCTCTTTCTCATGAAGGCACTGATTGCATTAAAAAAAGGTTCCCAGTTAATCAAGTATAGCCGGAAAGGGAAGCCAAAACTTCGTCCATTCAGAATTTTTACTGTGAGTAATTTCCTTTACATTAGGATATTGGATTCATTTCATACTAATAAGTTTTTTATCTTACATCTTCTTCCTGCTGCGCGTCTCCACGATCATTACTAGACCGCTTGAATGGCTTCATTTTTCGTATCTTTAACAGGATGAAACCACACTAATCTGGTATTCACATGGAGAAGAACGAACTCTGAAAATTAACTTCTGTCTCTCGAATTATCCCCGGACAGAGAACAATGAGTTTAATACTCCACTACCAACAACTAATCAATATTGTTGTGTTTCAACTCAGTAATTGTGCGTTTCAGTTTATAATTATGAACCACTATTGTGTCCTGCTCGACGTATGTGGTTCAAAAATTTGGTTAAAACCGAGGATTGCTGTATTTTTTTTTTTACATTATTGTTATCGTTCAAGCTAAAAATGTCTATATACATAGTTTAGGGAAGAGGAGCTTACAATATAGAATGGCTATAAATGTTATTGTAATAGGTTGCTATTACATTTTGTGGTTAAATCAGATTGGTTGTCTAAACCGTGCTATGTGTTTCGTAACTCTCTGTATTTCTTATTTGTATCAGTGGAGTTTATATTTTTGTTTTTCAAATTTGATTTCCTCCTATTCTGTTTTGATGGATATTTCAGAATTTGAGAAGGTGGTTGTGGTTTCGTGCGATCGCCGTTATGCAGCTCAGACCATCACGATTCACCATTGTCACCCCATCACTGCCGTCGCGACCGCCGCCGCCACATCACCACTGTCGAAAACACTAGGTAATTTGTGAATTAGGGTTTTTTTTATTATGTGAATTTCTGATTTAGGGATTTAGGGTTTTTGAGTTAGTTTTTGTGAAGGTCATTGTTTGATTTTAGGCACACTATGATCAATTACAAGTTTTTGGATCCTAAACACTTTGAAAGGGTTTCCAAAAAAGACATCTTTCCAAAGGCGAGTAGTGACACTGTCAATTTCCTCAACCAATCTTCACTGGAATTTTCTCTGTCATCCTATATATTGCAGCATTAACACATTTGATAAGAAATTTTCAGTTTCTGGTCACTTAAGATGGCAGCAAAATGGACACAATAAATTATCCCTGGTCTTTATCATGCTAGCTGAGAATTGGAAAGTGCCTGAAATTATTAGTTATTAAACTCTTCCTTTTTGTTTGAAATGCGGGTGGTGTTGGACAAATGGGATAAAAGAAATGGTTGTTGCCTGAAAAGTTATCTGAAAATAATGGAAAGAAAATTTTCTGCATCGTTATTCTTTAATTGTATGATAATGCTGATTACATTATTTTAAAGTATATATAACTCTGATGACAGATCAATTCTCTGTCATCCTATATATACTTTAAAATTACAAGTTTTTAAAACACTGATTACATTGATATGTATTATTTTAAAGTATATATAAAGATTAGTTTATAGGTGTATGCACTTAATATTGGATATATGGTATTTTTCAGGTTATTTGACATACAATTGCATATAATCTCAATTTTCTCCTGCAATTTTTGTCTGAGCTTCGGAATCGTTGAAAAATTTGTTTAAATAATAAATTAATTGAAATGGCTATTAGTAATGAATGAGGTGTTTACTGTGTTTTTTTGGTGTGTACAGAGCCAACGGTATGTTGCCAACGAAGGCAAAAACAAGATGCAGTTTGCTGCATATAGAAAACAGAGGTTAGTTTGATTCCAACTCCTTTTTTTAGTTTATTTGAATAAAAAATTGGTAAGTTCGAGTCCAATTTGATTATTTCTTGCTTTTCTGCTTAATTTCTGCTGCTTTTTTCCTGCTTTTCTGCTGCCTGTCTGCTCTCCCCCTTTCCTGCTGCCTTCCATTGCCTTAAACAAAACAAAAAAAAAACCCATTTGCCAAACCCACCAAAGCCACAAGAAAAGACAAGTAGAATTTTATATTCTCTACCCACTTTTATTCATGATTGCTGTTGGCTTCCTTTTTTTAGAAAGGAAAAGTCCGGCTCTTCGTAGACAATACCATCTTTCTCAAAACATGGATTCGGAAAGACATCTGATAGAGTTTATTTTGAGTCTAAATTATTAAATTAGGAGAGCTAAGAAGATATTAATAACTCTGGTTTTCTCTTTTGGCTACCACCTTGCTCTCCATTTCTCTTTTTCCTCCTGCTCTGCTGCTTTTTCAGTGTTACAACCTCTCTGCAAAAAACACACTATATGTGTCTTGCATTTTTTTGTTCATGCTTCTATTCTTTGTTGTTGTGGTGGTGACTCTGTGAATGGAATTCTCAGTTATCTATTCCTGTACAATACATGATACATCTGATTTTTGTTCGTTGACAGATGATGCCACATGCTTGAGATTTTTATGCCATCACTCTGGTGGTTCTTTTGTGATTGTTATTGTTTGTTTTAAAACGTGTATGCTGTGTGTCATGCATAGATTAGAGAAGAGATCCATGATTTAAATTCAACATAATCCTCACGTCAAACTTAGTTAAGTTCAATGTTGTTTTTTGAAACTTAGTATGCTGTTACCAATAACGTTAAGTTTAAATCATTTTATCATAACATTATGTACTTAAATTTAACTAATAATGTTAAGTAATAAAATGACGTAACAAAACAATATTCATTGACACACGCCAAAAACAAGAATCTTCATTAACGTTATTAATAAACAAATCAATATTTCATAATTTTTTGTATGTAAGTGTACTAATATCGATCCAAAGCCGCATGGCCTACCTGTGTGGTCAAATATTTTGATATAACAATCTACTCGACATTTTCAATGTAAATAGCATTAATCTTTAGTACATTAATTCAAATAAAATTGTGGCTCAAGGGAAAAGTTAATGATCCACATGGCATCAAAGTATCTTACTCAATTGTATATTACACGTGTGTATTGCATTATGTGTGTGCGAATACCTTTTTTCACTGTCAAACTATATTAGTTTTGAATTCTGAGTTGATTTAACAAACAGGTTTCTTTTTATTTCAGATTAATTTGGTTCTCGCTAAATGAATCAAAGATCACAAGACTAGAACCAGTGGTTTCCAAAAAAGGTTGGTTCTTGAATATTTTCATTTATGCTTTTTCAGTTCTTTGAATGGACTTCCTATAATCCAAAATGATTGAACAACTCTTTTGCTACATTGTGTTTGCAAATCAATATTTAGGCTAATAATTGAAGGCTGATTCTTTTTTGTTGAAAAAATGTAATATGGATTCTTCAACTGTGGCGGTTAATGTGGGTTTTAGGTGAATTTTTTGAGTGGGGGAGAAGGGGTGAGTGGGGGCTTTAAATTGTTATTCTCAGTTGGTATATAAATACTTAAATGTGCAAAACATGGATATCATGGAAGAATTCAAATGTTTTTCCTGCATTAGGTTGGAGAGCATGATCATTTTCTGTTTGCACATCACAAAGTTTGTTTTGAGTACTTCTCACGCCATTGAGGCACAAAAGTTCTTCCTACATTAGTTAATTTTCTTTATATCAAAATTTAATAAATTCAATTTTCCTTTGTATCCAAAAATGTATTAAAGTAATTATGATTGAAGTTTGTTTATGTCTGCTTTCCGAGATTTATTTTTTGTTTACATGTCTTACTCCGTTTATGAATGCTTTTTGGTTAGCTGAAAGAATGCTTTTCATTCTCGGTTTTCAGGACTTTATCTACCGTTTACAAGTCAACCCCACAATACCAAAGTACAAGAGAAGCAAAGATTTGAGGTGATTTTTGCTCTAACTTATTTAGATTTTATATTCTGGGTTAATTATCAACCGAATTCTGTTACTAGATTTAGAATTGTAATTTGGTACCATTGCTGCCACCTGCCGCTTCAGTTTTCACATCCTAATGCCACAAAATGCTAATTTTAAATTCTAGGTTATGGGTAAGCATTAGTATTTGGAGGCACATTCTTTTCAGCCTCTAAACCAAGTTCTAAATTTTTTTTCGTGTAGTTAACATTAGGCTATTCAAGCCCTATTTTAAATGTATGATTGGTTTGCGTGAAATGAATGAAAAAGAGAGTTAGAATACCCTGTGAGATGACCGATTCCATAACCTATTTTAAATAAAACGTACCAAAGGTGTTGAATGGAGAGAGAAAAGATTCTTTGCATGGAAAACTGATTTCACTTTGTTTTCTTTACTCAAAGTGCTCTTATTTAATCTGGTTCTGTTTCAGTTGTGTAGTTCGTGGTTCGCAGCGACTAAGAATCGTTTCCTAAGAAATCTATTGAGCTAATTTCTTTTTGGTAGGAAATTAGGGTTCCTGATGTTAGCAATGGATTGAGTCTTTCTGTTGATTATATCTCTGAACAAGCATTAATAAATAGAACGATTTCGATCAATAATTTTATTCGGTGAAGATTCAAACTCCCATTGTAGAGCAAACTATAGCTCAAACTCCCATTGCAGATCAAACTATAAGTCAAACTCCCATTCCAGAGCAAACTATGAGTCAAACCCCAATTTCAGAGCAAACTGGAAACGAGGAGAAGCAATAGGGCATGGCTATTTGCGGGGCATTAGTCATTTTGAGATTCTGGTGTAATTAGGTTTCAACATTCTGCTCCTCTGCTTTTTGATTTGTATATATCTCGAATGTCTCTCAATTGCTAATGGATTTATTTTCTTTGGAAATTTCAGAAAGTCGGGTCGTGGGAGGAAGAAGCTGGTTTGTTGCCATTTTTAGGTATATAATCATGTGCCCTGATAGGATATTCAAAGCCTATTTAGTTATATGGATTTTTTATTTATCTTTCTAAAGCTTTTGTGCCTCGATTTTAAATATGTGATTGGTAATTACTTAGCACGATAATTGTCAAGCATATGATCGTTATTCATGAATACAAAACCTTCATTCACAAATCACAAGTATATGATGAGCTATTTAGAAATTCTGCATTTTCGTCATCCAATTCAATAGCATTTGGGATACTATGCTAGAATTCTATTACAGATCCAGTTAAGAGATGTGAAGCATGAAGAATATCTCTTTAGGAAGTGTTAGCTAATCCGGTTAATTGGTCAACGAAATTAGCCATTTTTGTCATTTAGATTGGATAACCTAGGAAGAATGTTAGAATGATTGATCATATTCGTTAGCCCTATATTTTTTTATTGCATAATGATGGAATTGACGCGTCATTTAGCCATAGTAATTGATGTAATTAGTACGTATCAACTGCCGCATTCACTCATCTATCCCTCCTTCATTCAGGTAAAATGTATCTTATTCATTCAGTTCAAGGTGATGCATTCAAGTTCCGCAGTAACGCGCGGACACATTTTCTAGTTACCACTAAATCAAGACAAATTAAAACAAAAAGCTTTCGAGGGACAAAATTGTAATTATACAAAAACTAGAAAAATGAAAATTCAAAACATAAACGAATCAAACGACCCGTCGTAAATAAATAATTTTTTTTAAACCATTAAAATAATTTTCCCTCCATTCTCTCTCTCTCTCTCTCTCTCTCTCTCTCGCTCCACAGTCCCATAGTGACTGACACACACAGCGCACTACTCCGTCCTAATTCAAACTGCAAACCCTAAATTCCCCAATCTCCCTCTCCGATTCCTCCATTGCCGATGGCCTCTAACGCCCCCGACGAGCCTTGCAACTCCGAGACCAAACCGGAAACAATAGCCCTAAGAATCAAGGAGAAGCGCTCCCGCCGCGTGAGCTTCGCCGACACCGAGATCCCCTCCTCCGTCCACATCTTCAACTGTGACGAGGACTACAACACACCTACCGACCCCAAGCCCCAAGCCAGCTCTCAAAAAGGCTTCGAACAGGCCGAGAACCCGGTGATAGGGTTTTTTAGGGACTTGGGCGGTGACAGCGACGATTTTAGGGATTCCGATGACGATGACGAAAACGACGACGGGAGAAAGTCGTTTTTCAGGCCAATTGGATCGCCCTCTCCTGGGAGTAGTGTTCCGGGCTCTGCTACCTCTAATGACGGTAAACTATAAATTTTATCTTATTTTTGATTAATTAGTAAATAATACACAATTAGGAAAGTAAAGGAAGATTCTTTAGAGGATGTTAGTACTTAATGGCTTATGTAATTGGTGCTTTAATTACCAGCTTACATTATACTGTACTTTAAATTACTCGAAAAGGATGCCGGTAATTGAATTTGTAACTGCATAGCTTATCTTGTTGTTTGTGTTAGGTAGTAATTTCGCTGAGTGTGTAAATTTCATATGTCTTAGTCGAAATTTATACCGCATTTTATGGTTTGTTTTGCAGAAGACAATTTCTTTGGCCCTGTATCGGCCAATTTCATTAGACCAGGACGGTTATCTGATTCCGCGGCCTCGGATGACATTCATGAATCTACATTGGATACTACAGCATTTTCAATGCATTACCATAGTCTTGCAAGGTCAGACTCCGGAGGAGATCTCAAGACCCCAAAGGCGGTTCGCCTTGCCTTTGAAGAGAAGACACCAACCCATAATACCAATGTTACTGATTCTGGAAGCCTCATGTCTTTAACAAATCCGAAGATGGTTACCCTTCAGTCTTCTGTCCCTGCTGACAAGGTCAGAAGTGGGGAAGATTCAAATGACATGAGTATCATAGAAGAACACGCAAGTATGATTATGGTAGATTATCTCCAATATTAGATGCACTTCTTGCAGCGGGAAGCAAGGATATGCATGCTGACTCAGTTGCCGTACCTGCCACTTCAATGGCACCGAATGGGGGTGAGGTATCTGCATCAGATGAAAATGGGATTGGCCACTTGAGAAATGGTAGAACTACTGAAATGGGCAATTTCGGCACCAATGACTTGTCTACTGAGGCAGAGTCTGTTTCTCGTATTAAGTTGAGTGCGTCAAATGGTGGTTATCTTCATCAGACTGCTTACGATGCCTCATCTAACGGAAATCATAATTCAGCTGCTGGTGATGACCAAATCCAGACCCAGAATCAATTAAACAATGTAAGAATGTCTCTTGCAATCAAGATTTTGATAGAACTGTTGCTGGTGTGGTTTGATCTCATACATTCGGTATTTTACATTAGTAGATTTGATGATGCACGTTTTAGTTGTTGTTCTGAGGGTGGTTGCATTGTTGTATGCTCTTGAACCAAAAAGGTTCTGCCAGTGCATATGATTTTATGTATTTCAAAAATTAATTCTCTTAATGGCTCAAGGAGTTGATAGTCAAATCAGAAGCTTCTCATACATCTTAAATTTGATAGTATTAGCCTAACTGGATAATGTAAATTTAAGTATTGTACGCATGACTACGGATATGCAACCACAATATAATGTGTTAAAATTAAAAATGTACATAATGTAAGAACTAGACTACTGGACGAATATTTGTGGCAATGAGACTATCATAATAGTCTCCAACAAAGCCGTGGCCATTTACTCCAGGTATTCGACCAAACTATCATGGTCGACCAGAAGACTGAAAACTAAAATTTCAGCTTCTGTTGTACAATCCAATATCCAAATATCCAAGTTCCTAATTTTCCATTGTCATTACCTTCATTCTCACATCCCATTTTATTAAAGAACCCAACCATAGAAATTTTCAGTGTCTGTTTACCACAACCACAAAATCCATTTCAGTAAACAACAAAAGCCATAAGATGTTTGAGAAGCTTCTGATTTGACGATCAACTCATTGACCTTGTGCCCTTCTTTCAAATATGACAACCCTCATTTTTCTCAAATATCTATACATATTAAATTTACATCGAGCATTGCATATCTCAAGGTGGCCAGCTTCTTTCTCCAACATCTACTGGAAGTCCCTGAAAAAAAACCATGAAAACCAAAGTTTGTGTTCCACAAGAGGCAGGAAAACAAGGGTTAATGAGCCAACCAATGAGGCCACCAACCATAGCCCTTTACCTCCTCTCCTTCCTTCTCTCCTCTCTAGTACTCCATACCCCCACCTTTGCCATAAAAAAGGTCAGCATTCATTCTATTCTCCCTCCATTAAAAACTGCAACAACAAAAAATCAAAGTAGCTTCCTTTGCATTTCACTAGTAATTGTGATGATTTTTCTTTCTTTTTTTTCTGTTCTTTCTACTGTTTCTGCAGTCATATGTGGTATACCTGGGAGCACACTCACATCCCCCAAACTTGTCAGAACTTGAACTAAACCAAGTCGCAGACAATCACCATGAGTTTCTTGGTTCCTTCTTGGGCAGGTACTTAAACACACATTTCCAACTAAAATACATAAACACCATCTTTCGCCGATCAAATGTTTGAACTTTTTCTGCAAAAATGCAGCCATGAAGTTGCAGTTCAAGAAAATTGGTGAAGAGAAGAGCTTTAAGGTGCTCCTGCAGGTTAAAGAAGCAAAACAAGCTAAAAACTATGTGTTTGGGAAGTTGATATGGTCAGATGGTAAACACTATGTGAGGAGTACAATTGTAGTCAAGGCTTCCTAAGCTAGAAGTAGGCAAATTACTTCAGCTTATTTTACTTCACCTCAATTTGTTCCACGTTCTTGTGCACTAAGCTAATGATTTACAAAAAATTATTGTGAATGAAAATTAAGATCAACTGATCAATTATATGAGTACTAATGTTATTACTCATTTGAATTTCTATTGAACGGAATCAGTGTTTTAAAAAACGCGGCTCGAGCCGCGCCTAGCTGGCTTTGGAGGCAGGGCATTGGTGGAAATGCCTCTGCCCAGTGGGAGAAGGCTTAAACTCTCCTAAATGTGGTCGAGGTGCGCCTAGGGGTTGAGGAATGCGGAAGTTATAAACAGAGAAAATGAGTTTCTCTCTCCAACTCCCACCGGACAAAGTCAAAGACCAACCTATTTTATTATTTTTTGGTTGTAGTTGTTACTCATTCAGACTGCGTCACCTAGCATTTTAATTAACAAAGAGCAATAAATATGGAACATTTCAACATGTTGATTAATTAGTAACACTATGGGTTGGTATGACTATCAAATTAAAGAACTTCTCGTGAGGGGACTATTGGAAGACAATATCGTTTAGGATACTTGATTGATTCTCCTTGATCATAGGAGCAGATTTGATCCATGTAAATCAATGTAAATTATATTATATTTCCTTCCTAGAATAGGCTACCTTGTATTATATAAGTCTTGTGTTCTATTGTAAAGATACAAATGAAAATATTCAAAAGTTTCTTCCCAGACCATATTCCTAGAACCCTAGCCGAGTTACTTTTCAACATGGTATTAGAGCACCATTTCTGGTGACTCTGAATACCCACACAGCTTCCGCAATCCTAACAAACACAACATCACCTAAACCACCATGGGCGATCCAGCAACAAAACCCCACTAGGACATCCGTCGACACCCAAAACCCAAAGTTTACAGAGGCATTCACAGATGTCTCAAATCCTTTTACTCTACATCCCTCAGATCAACCTGGGAATATCTTGGTCTCCAAAACACTTAAAGGAGACAACTACAATACCTGGAGTCGTGTTATACGAATCAGCTTGAGCGCGAAGAATAAACTTGGCATGGTTGATGGCACCATCGACCCTCCACCAGAGACTGACAAACAATTTGCATCATGGCAAAGATGCAATGATATGGTCCTTGCCTGGATTCTCAATTCGGTCCACCATGACATTACGAGCAACGTTTCTTATTACACGACAGCAGCCGATGTTTGGGCTGACTTGCGAGATAATTTCTCACAATGAAACGACTCACGCATTTATCAAATCAAGAGAGAGATCGTTGAACATAGACAGGAACAACAATCGATCTGAGTCTACTACACGAAACTAAAAGCATTGTGGTATGAATTGGCATCCTGCGATGAAACCCCGACTTGCACCTGTGGGGGGTTGAAGAAGGTGAATGATCGGGATGAGAAGGAAAGGGTGATGCAGTTCCTGATGAGTTTGAACGACTCTTATGCAGCAGTACGTGGACAGACCAAACACTCGGAAGGCATACTCCGTGGTTCTTCAACAAGAGAAGCAAGTAGAGATATCTCTGAATCGTAACAATATAAATCTACATGCCATGAATGTAACCCATAACAGGGAAGCTGTTGCACCGAAAGGAAACACCCTTCAATGTTCATATTGTGATAAAAAAAATACCACACCGTGGATCGATGCTTTTACCTGCATGGTTTCCCATCTGGCCATAAGTATCATGGCAAATCAGTCAAGCCACCAAACAAAAGAAAACCTGCGGCAAACAAAGTGAAAGTGGAGACCGAGACCACCAAGGGCGCTGACTCACGACACAAAGCGACGTCCAGTGACAGTCCAAAGTTCACCACTGAAGAATATAATCAACTTATGGCAATGCTCAAGAAGAGCAACATTGATGGTAATCCGCAACATTTTGCAAATGCAACAGGTACAATCACACCTTCCTCTAACTTGTCAGAAGTCTCCCCAAAGAAAACTTTATATTGGATCATTGATAGTGGGGCAACGGACCACATCTCTCATTCTCCTCACTTGCTAGACAAGAAATCATTATCCATGCTGTATTATGTTCAATTGCCGAATGGAGGACAGGCCTTAATAGACTCGACCGGTTCTATACAAGTTACCCCTCACATTAAACTTGATGGAGTGCTCCATGTGCCTAACTTTCAAGTGTACGTATTATCTGTTAGCAAACTTACTGAAGCATTACGATGCATAGTGATTTTCTTCCCTGATTTTTGTGTGATACAGGACATGGATACGAGGAGGACGATTGGCTTGGGCAAGCGATATAATGTGCTCTACTACTTGGCGCCAGAACAAAACCCTCGTCTTGCTCATCACATTAGCCGCAACTTCATCCTCTGGCACCAACGATTAGGGCACCCTTCTGCCTGTCCTCTCCAAGCTTTAACTGTTATGATCCTACATCGGCTACACCAGAAATGGTGTAGTGGTTCTTAAGTCCTGGGGGTCCTCCCACCTATTGGACTAGTCTTTTGGGTTGGGCTCTTCCCTTGGGCTTGAGTACCTAACATTGGTATCAGAGCCTAGGTTCCCGACCCTGCGGAATGGGCGGCTTGGAAAGGGCTACCTTAACGGGACGACCAGAGGGTACGCCGCCGTTAAGAGTAAAAGCCATCAGAGTAAGGGCCACCATGGGTGTTGGCCCCAGACGAACCGACTCTACGGAGGGGGCGACCTGGAAAGGGCTACCTTAACAGGACGACCAGAGGGCGCCGCCGTTAAGAGTGAAAGCCACCAGAGTAAGGGCCGCCGTGGATGTCGACTTCTGAAAGGGTGGGCAATGTTATAATCCCACATCGGCTACACCATAAATAATGTAGTGGTTCTTAAGTCCTGGGGGTCCTCCCACTTATTGGACTAGTCTTTTGGGTTGGGCTCTTCCCTTGGGCTTGAGTACCTAACATTAACCAAACAAGTTCCAACAATAATGTTTGATTCTAGTCATTCATGTGACGTTTGCCCTCTTGCTAAACAAACCCATTTATCTTTTCCGTCAAGTTCTATTTCTTCTAAAGCACATTTTGATTTGATACATTGTGATATTTGGGGACCTCATCGAGTCAATTCCCATTTGGGGGCTCGGTATTTTTTAACGATTGTTGATGATTATTCTGTCTATACTTGGATACATCTTATGCGTTTGAAGTCTGAAACACAAGGGTTGTTATGTTCCTTTATTGCTTAGGTCCAAACACAATTTAATTGCATGATCAAAGCACTTAGGGCTGATAATGGTGGTGAATTCACCTTTTTACGCTCTTTTTTTTTTTTATAGTAAGGGTATCCTGTTTCAGACTTCTTGTTCGTCCACACCCCAACAAAATGGGGTTGTTGAACGGAAACACCATCATCTCCTAAATGTTAGTCGAGCACTTCGGTTTCAAGCCAATTTACCACCAATTTTTTGGGGGGAAAGCATACAAACAGCGTGTTATTTAATTAATCGTTTACCTACGCCTCTCCTTGATTACAAAACTCTTTATGAGATTTTGCATCGCCAACTTCCCGATTTTTCCCACCTACGGGTTTTCGGTTGTTTATGTTATGCTACCAACCTCCATCCTCACCATAAATTTGACCAACGTGCTCAAAAATGTATTTTTGTTGGGTACCCATTAGGTCAAAAAGGCTATCGCGTTTACAACCTCACCACACACAAAATTTCTTCCACTCGTGATGTGGTATTCCATGAAACCACGTTCTGTTTCCTCACTCAACCTCCTGATCATCAACTTGATACACTTGTCTTACCGATCCCCACCAACTCTCTCTCTCTCATCCTAATCCTACACAACCTCATACCACATAACCTCATCCAGAACCCCATTTACCCACACCGACAGAACCTTCTCCTACACCAACCGCCACTGACTCTCTCATAACACCTCACTTAGAATCTCCACTACCCTCCCCATCACCTCCTAACCCACCTACTATTCGACACTCTGGCCGCGCTCCCAAGCCTTCCGTAAGGCTCCAGGGCTACCATTTATATCATGTGCAATCCCTTGCTCCCAGCGCCATTTCATCCTCCATGTTAGGTACTCGCTATCCTTTATCTCACTATGTATCATATGATCACCCTTCACCATCACATCGCTTTTGCTTGTGCTATTTCGACTCTTGTCGAACTAACTACATTTGCACAGGCTAATAATGACCCTCAATGGCATGCTGCCATGGACTCTGAACTTCTGGCCCTTGAACAAAACAACACATGGACTCTCACTACCCTCTCTCCTGGTTATCGCGCAATCGGTTGCAAATGGGTATACAAAATCAAATACAACTTTGATGACACCGTCGAGCGTTATAAAGCTCGCCTCGTTGCCAAAGGTTTTACACAACGCGAATGTATCGATTACAAGGAAACCTTTGCTCATGTTGCCAAACTCATCACGGTTCGCTGTCTGTTAGTCGTTGCATCTGTTCGTAATTGGTCTTTACATCAAATGGATGTCTATAATGCCTTCCTTCACGGTGATCTTTGTAAAGAAGTTTATATGCAGCTGCCTCCTGGGCTTCGTCGGCAGGGGGAGCATAATGTATGCCGACTTAATAAGTCCCTCTATGGCCTTATGCAAGCCTCCCACAGCTGGTTCCATATACCAAGTCGGCTACCAGTAGTCAATGACCGACTACTCCCTATTCACTAAGGTGCGTGGAAATTCGTTTACAACCATCTTGATTTATGTCGACGACATGATTATCACAGGCAATCCATGATCTCAAGCAATTTCTTTAATCCTATTTTCGAATTAAGGACCTTGGACACTTGAAGTATTTCCTTAGTGTGGAGATGGCTCGGTCTTCTCAAGGAATCTTCATTTCACAACGTAAATACACACTTGACATTCTTAATGAAGCCGGCTTACTCGATGCAAAGCCTGCAAAGTTCCCTATGAAAGAAAACTTGAGATTATCTCCAACGGAATGGCAACTTCTCCACAATGCCTCGAAATACAGGAGGTTTGTTGGGAAACTTATTTATCTCACAATCACTAGGCCGAAGATTTCATACTCGATTCACAACAACCAAGAAAGCCTCATCTTGACGCAGTTCATTGTCTCCTACGATACTTAAAGGGGTCACTTAGACAAGGGATTCTTTTTCCTTGAAAGGGGAGTTTGACGTTGAAAGGATATTGCGACGCCGACTGGGCTCGATGTCCACTTACGAGAAGATCTGTCATAGGCTATTGTATATTCCTTGGAGGTGCACTAATATCTTGGAAAACCAAGAAACAATCTATTGTTTCGCGATCCTCAGCTGAAGCGGAGTATCGTGCCATGGCCTCCGCAACATGTGAGCTTACGTGGATGAAGTTCTTTTTGGCTGACTTGCAAATTGATCACAAGGGTCCGGCAAAGTTACACTGTGACAACCAAGCTGCACTCCATATAACTGCCAATCCAGTTTTTCACGAACGCACCAAACATATAGAGATTGACTGCCATGTTGTTCGTGAACGAATACGTTCTGGGGTTATTTCGACAACCTATGTACCTGCTGGACAACAACTTGCCGATATATTCACCAAGCCACTTGGACAATCAGCATTCCGTTCTCTACTTGGCAAGATGGGTGTTCTTGACATTCACACTCCACCTTGAGGGCTGGAAGACAATATCATTTAGGATACTTGATTGATTCTCCTTGATCATATGAGCATATTTGATCTATGTAAATCAATGTAAATTATATTCTATTTCCTTCCTAGAATAGGCTACCTTGTATTATATAAGTCTTGTGTTCTATTGTAAAGATATAAATGAAAATATTCAAAAGTTTCTTCCCAGACTTCATATTCCTAGAACCCTAGCCGAGTTACTTTTCAACAGGGACATAACACATTTCATGGACAACAAAGTAAGTGGAAAATCCACCCTTTGTCATGGTACCATCGACGTCGAGATGGTTGTAAGTGTAAACAACTCACTCACATTAAACTTCAAGGACGTCATTACAATAATCACAACTTCTGCATGAATTCATATGAGTTCCAACTCCGACATGATCACCAACTTTGAATCCAGGAACATTATTCGGTCCGACCTCGGCAATCTCATGTATATAATTTGTACATTAATAGTAGTTAATTAAGCACTAAAGGGTAGGTGACATCTCCATCTTTGTTCCTTGTCCAAACCATTTCAGCACTCCCAAGAGGCCCAACAGCCCTAGATTCATTAACAAGTTGGACAATACTTGGGTACTCACATGGGAGTACCCAATTTACTGACTTCATGATGTGGCCTAATAAGAATAGGCCACTTGTCACATCTAAAACTGCCCTAAACATTGGTTATCTTTGTAACCAAACATCAGTCTTCTTCCTTACCCTCAAAACTTGTTTTCTCTGTGCACCCCAACATCAACCCCATCGAAAAGGACTGGAGTGGTATCCCCGGAGGACTAAGTGGGGTTTCCGTCAAAGAGACAGTTGATGTTGAATTCGTCGGCGAACAGAGGGGTTGGTACAATTGAGGTCGCCGGAGGAGAGATGAGTGGAGTTGGGGTTGTCGGGGAAGGAAGAGATTGGGGCGAGCTTACTGATAAAGAGAGGGTTTAGGGGTGGGCTCACCTGAGAAGAGGGGCTTGATGGAAAAATTTGGGTTGAATTTGATGTAACCAAAGGTTGGAAAAAGGAGATCGACGAAGCAAAGTCGATGGAAGTGAGAGGACGAGATGAGATCTAAGGTATAGGCTTAAAGGAGAAGCAGGTTGTTTGGTTATAAGTGCAAGGTTATAATTGGTTGTTTGGTTATAGGTTTAGAGAGCTTTTATAAATTACACGTGGCTATATTTAACTGGACCGCATGACAATGTCAGTATATTGGGTCATCCCCGGTGAAGACCCAAGTATTATAGCCACTTGTAATTTATTCTGCAATCATCCCCCTTATTTGCATTTTTTGAGCTCATTACTTGCATATATATACTTGCAATGGCTAGGAAGGAAGTAACGACGATGCAAGGTGGGCATGATATATGACTGATCTTACATACCATCCCATTTACATGCACGAAACTTATGTCGTTGACTCATTTTTAAAACACTGCCTTTGATGATAGTCATTTCTTTCTATTAAGACGGCTCTCACTCATTTATTAGTATCTAGTGACTCGATCGTATGCTGATGTAAAATACCAATCATTTAGTCCAACTTATAGGTCATCGTTTTTGTTGAGTCTGGTTTAGTTGTGTGATGCAAAGTTGGGTTTTGGATGAATTTAATTTAAGCCACACAATAAGCCATCAATAATTGGCAAAGTAGCTTTAGAATCACTTATGGGAATGGAAGCACGATGACTCTTAGCCATGACACATGTTTCACACATGAACTCTGAATCACTAGAAGTGCGAAACAAAGAAAAAAATAAATGCTTTATATATTGAATGATGGATGTCTCAAACGTCGATGCCACAACCAAATTTGTTGTTTGTCATCCAATTTAGCACTTAGAACTTGATTATTATTTGAACTTGAAGCAACAGTATCCTCCATAGTCAAGATGTACAAACCCCCAATTCTTTTACCACGACCAATTATCTTCTGAGTTTGAATGTCTTGAAAATAACAATATGTGGGGTAGAAGTGAGCGGAACAATATAAGGTATCAAGTAGTTTTCCTACCGACAAAAGATTGCACTTAACATCGGGAACAAATAAAACATGGACATTGATAAGGTCGGAGTGAGAGAGATAGTGCATTCACCTTTCACAGGGTAAGATGCTCCATTTGCACTAGTAATATACGGATCACGAACATAGTCATGTAACTCATCAAACACTTTAGGGTCACCAGTCACATGATCAATGGCCCCAGTATCAATTATCCATATATTTGTTCCACCAAGATGCATAACAACACTATGATTATATTGAGCCATTTAGCTAAAATACGAACGATAAAGGCACAAAAGATACACAGCGGAATTATGACAATTTACCAGAACACTGTTCTGGCACTGCAGCACGTCACTATTCTCAGTACTATAGCACGGTATTGTTCACTTTTTTTTTTTTTTTTTGGCACGATACTAAGAAAATTGGGCACAAAATTAAAGCACACAGCTGACCAAGAGCGAACTGATTTGATGCCAAGTTGAATTAAACATGGTAAAATACCAAAAATATATATGACAATATTTGGGAATTTCTTGTATACTCATTAATCTCCAAAGTTGAGTATATATAGGAGTTACAATTAATATTACATATGCACTTTGTCAATATGGGACAACAAACTACTATTTACACTTTAACTAATATATAAGTATATAAATATATAACTTGCAACAAAATCAAACCTACAAAACAATAACACCATTAGGCTAATCGATGAACACCCAAGAAAAAAGGACGGTGCGAAGCCTAAATCGGAAATACTTTGAGAGAAATTGAACTTGAGAGAGTTCTGAATATTAAGTGACGATTACTGATCTTTTTTTTTTTACTTGGCTATTTATAGAAGAGACTTCATGTAAGTAGCCAGCTAGCGGGATTGCAGGCCATGCTAGGCAGACTTGTGTTCTGCGAGTATGTTGTAGACATCACTGCAGGCCTGTCGAGACAGTCTCTAGTGGACAACAACCAAAGGGAGACTCCAAAAGTTGACCCCTGCCTCCTTGGGGCCGGAGTAGGTACATAGAATCAGACGTTAAAATTCTCAAGTTTTGTTGGATGTCAAAAGATTACGGGGCAGGAGGGATACTATTTGGTGTATAAATACAAAGTTCTTTTTTTCTACACTTAAGATTCTGTCTTGGTTACAACTTACTGGAGAGAAATTTTCTTGTTAGGAAACCTAGGATTTAATATTTCCTTTTAAAGGTGTATGCATGTTAATGATTGATACATTAATCTAACCAAAAAAGATGTTGTAACAAGGTCAAACTTATTAGCTTTGGTGAGGGCTCAGAGAAGGTCCCCTCCCTTCTAAGAACATTAGGCAATAAAGGGGCTAAAATTTGAGAATTTAGTCTCGTATTTTCAACTATTCACCTAAGAGACCTATAATTCTCACCCTTAACTTTATAATTTGTTAAACTTTTGTATTTCGTTGAATTTTTTTTAACTAATATTTTTGGAATTATCTATATTGTTTTATTTTCACGAATATTTTAATGTAAAAAAATTCAAATTCCAAAAA
This sequence comes from Heteromeles arbutifolia, assembly GCA_024362995.1. Lineage (NCBI taxonomy): Eukaryota > Viridiplantae > Streptophyta > Magnoliopsida > Rosales > Rosaceae > Heteromeles > Heteromeles arbutifolia. Next base: position 9,417,271 of record JANCRC010000012.1, on the reverse strand, counting down.
AAAAAATTGTTGAGAAAATTGAATGAGTCTATGGATTAGTGAACGAATGGATGTGTATTTATAAATTTTTGGAGGAGTTTTGCTATTAGATTTGATTTGGATTAATTAATAATAATATTTTGATCGTTACATTTAAATTTGAGCCGTCAGATGTTTTTTTATTACTTTTAATTTTATTTTTTTTTGGTCAAACGATAGATTTTGTTAGATTAGATGTTATGTTAGCCACTGATAAAATTTGAATCCACGATGTTATGTAAAGGCTCAACACTTTTTTACTATTATAACAAAAAGCCACTTGCTTATTAATGTTAAAATTAATTTAATCGAATTTGAGCAGTTGAATTTAAAAATGAATGTAGCTGGGCATTTCATCAGCCGGCAATGGACTGGCCTATGGAATTTTGGAAGAGCATCCAGCCTCTTGTATACGTGTAGGCTTCTCATTTGTAAATTTCACTGTGTTATCTCCTTCGCCACATAAGGTTCAAAACTCAGATTCCCCCATTCGATCCACCAACCACTTTTTCTTTGTATACTCGTAGCACATTCATCTCCAAATATTCAATTCTTGTAATTGGAGGGTCCACAGCCTACTATGTAGTCCATGTCACATTAATATATTTTGGCAACTTGTTATTAGTCTTAAAGATATTACAGAAGCTTCTGATTTGACGGTCAACGACCGTACTATATAGTCCAAGTCACATTAATGTATTTTGGCAACTCCTTATTAGTCTTAAAGATATTACACATCCTTCTGATTTGACGGTCAACACAGTCACATAGTATTATAAATTAGTAATTATGTCATAATACATGTGTCTAACTTTTAATATTATATTACAAATTTATGACATATTAGTCATGCGGTTCATTCATATTACAATACTTAATAATAACATCGTGTAATGATGTGGGCGTTAAGATGTATCTGAACTCATTGACGTTGCGCCCTTCTTTCAAATATGACGACTCCTCATTTTACTCAATACTAGCATTCATGCACGCGCACACGTGCGTGCAAAAGATATTTTTTGAACTATGGCGTGCTACGCGCGACTTACATGTTTTAAATGTATTTATATGCATAAATTGACAAAAGGAAAGTGAAATATTTGAAGTAAATGAATAATTTTAGATCATGCTAGAAGAAACCCATCATAAATCAATTAAAGCAGTTGAATTAACATAATAAAATTGGTCTCTAAAGAATTTACATTAAGAATAGAGAAAATAATATTTAATAAACAATTGATTAAATTACATTATTGCTAGCCCAGCGTGAGGCTAAGCCCGCCTCCTTCCTCTTAGGGTAGATAATATCGTTTGTTTAAAAAAAAAAAAAAAAACAATCATTTGACAATTAATTTAATCACATTATTATCCGTGTGCGAAAGACTTTTTTTTATAACCGGCATTACACGCCTTTTAAGATGTTTTGAACGTGTTTAAAAATAGAGAAAATAATATTTAATAAACAAATGATTGAATCACATTATTGCTAGTGTATGATGAGGCTAAGCCCACCCCCTGCACCTTAGTGTAGATAATATCGTTTGTTAAAAAAAAAAAAAACAATCATTTGACAACTTATTTAATCACATTATTATCCGCGTGCAAAAAACCTTTTTTATAACCGACATTACATGCCTCTTAAGATTTTTTGAACGTGTTTAAAAATAGAGAAATTAAATCACATTATTGCTAGCCTATTATGAGGTACTAACTAAAAACAAAAAACAAAACAAAACAAAACAGTACCAAAAAATTAATTATTAAAAAAAACATTGTTAAAATGATGAAAATGCCCCTGCCTTATTTGAGCGCATGCGGAAGGCAATTTTTGAATCACTGCGTGTTACGTGCGACTTACATGTTTTAAATGTATTTATATGCGTAAATTGACAAAAGGAAAGTCAAATATTTGAAGTAAATGAATAATTTTTTATCATGCTAGAAGAAACCCCTCGTAAACCAATTAAAGCAGCTGAATTCAAATAATAAAATCGATCTCTATAGAATTTACATTAAGAATAGAGAAAATAATATTTAATAAACAATTGATTGATTCACATTATTGCTAACCCATTGTGAGGCTAAGCCCACCCCCATTCCCCTTAGTATAGATAATATCGTTTGTTTAAAACAAAAACAATCATTTGACAATTAATTTAATCACATTATTAACCGCATGCGAAAGAGTTTTTTTATAACCTGCATTACATGTCTCTTAAGATGTTTTGAACGTGTTTAAAAATAGAGAAAATAATATTTAATAAACAATTAATTGAATCACATTATTGCTAGCTCATTGTGAGGCTAAGCCCACCCCCTCCCCCTTAGTGTAGATAATATCGTTTGTTAAAAAAAGAAAACCAATCATTTGACAACTTATTTAATCACATTATCATCCACATGCGAAAGACCTTTTTTATAACTGGCATTACACGCATCTTAAGATGTTTTGAACGTGTTTAAAAATAGAGAAAATAATATTTAATAAACAACTAATTGAATCACATTATTGCTAGCCCATTGTGAGGCTAAGTCCACCCCTTCCCCCTTAGTGTAGAAAACATCGTTTGTTAAAAATAAAATAAAAAAAAACATTTGACAACTAATTTAATCACATTATTATCGCCGTACGAAAGATTTTTTTTTACAACCAGCATTACACGCCTCTTAAGATGTTTTGAACGTGTTTAAAATGGAGAAAATAATATTTAATAAACAACTTATTGAACATTATTGCTAGCCCATTGTGATGCTAAGCCCACCCCCTCCCTCTAAGTGTAGTACACGCCTCTTAAGATGTTTTGAACGTGTTTAAAATAGAGAAAATAATATTTAATAAACAACTGATTGAATCACATTATTGCTAGCCCATTGTGAGGCTAAGCTCACCCCCTCCCCTTAGTGTAGATAATATCGTTTGTTAAAAAAAAAAAAACAATCATTTGACAACTTATTTAATCACATTATTATCCGCATGCGAAAGACATTTTTTTATAACCGACATTACACGCCTCTTAAGATGTTTTGCACGTGTATAAAAATAGAGAAATTGAATCACATTATTGCGAGCCTATTGTGAGGTACTAATTACAAAAATGTCTCTGCCTTATTTGGTGCATTATTTTGGGATGTCTTTGAAGTTTTTTGTCTTGGTGGCATTTTTGTCCAAATTTTTTGTTGAAGCTTGGTGACATCAAAAGCACTGTTCACATTTTGTGTCCTCTTTATATATAGATTAGCCTCCATGCACGCACTCACGCGCATGCAGAATGCATTTTTTGAATCACAGCGTGCTACGTGCGACTTACACATTTTAAATGCATTTATATGTGTAAATTGACAAAAGAAAAGTCAAATATTTGAAGTAAATGAATAATCTTAGATCATGCTAGAAGAAACCTCTCATAAACCAATTAAAGCAGCTGAATTCACATAATAAAATTGGTCTTTATATAATTTACATTAAGAATAGAGAAAATAATATTTAATAAATAATTTATTGAATCACATTATTGCTAGCCCATTATGAGGCTAAACCCACCCTCTCCCCCTTACATTATGTTTGGATGAGAGAAATAAACTTGGAATTTAGATTAAAGTCGGAATTTATAAATTGACATGAACCAATTCCCTTGTTTGGATTCATAAATATAAAAATTTAGAATTTCCGCATGGAAAAAAATATGGAATTTGGGACCTCCAATTCCCAAGTTTAAATTCTAAGTAAATAGGTGTCATTTTTCAATTTCTATGATTGAGAGTTTAAAAATAACAAATTCCGTATTCAATTTCATTGTTCTTTTAGGTTAACCAAACAAGAAAATTCACAAATTCTAGGAAATAAAATCCCAACATTTCAATTTTCGTCATTTTAAAATTCCTTAGTAATCTTAAATTTCTTCATCCAAACATAGTGTTAGTGTAGATAATATCGTTTGTTAAGAAAAAAAAATCATTTGACAACTAATTTAATGACATTATTATCCGTGTGCAAAATACTTTTTTTATAACCGGCATTACACGTCTCTTAAGATGTTTTGAACGTGTTTAAAAATAGGGAAAATAATATTTAATAAACAACTGATTGAATCACATTATTGTAAGCCCATTATGAGGCTAAGCCCACCATCATCCCCTTTAGTGTAGATAATATCGTTTGTTAAAAAAACGATCATTTGACAACTAATTTAATTACATTATTATCCACGTGCGAAAGACTTTTTTATAATTGGCATTACACACCTCTTAAAATGTTTTGAACGTGTTTAAAAATAGAGAAAATAATATTTAATAAACAACTGATTGAATCACATTATTGCTAGCCTATTGTGAGGCTAAGCCCATCTCCTCCCCCTTAGTGTAGATAATATTGTTTGTTAAAAACAAAAAATCATTTGATAACTAATTTAATGTCATTTAATCACAATATTATCCTCGTGCGAAAGACCTTTTTTATAAAGGAAAACTAATGAAAAAAGCTTGAAAACTTTGAGTTTTAACAATAAGGACAAAATAAAGGGTAATGTGAATAGTACCAAGATTGACTTTTTAGTGTAAAAATGTAGTTTTTCGTTAAAGTGAATAGTACTGGGAGTTTTTTGACACACCCTGACCGAGATCGAAGCATGTTGGCCGTCACATAAGGGTGACGTAGCCATGTGTGCATTGCGGAAGCGATAAGAATATGAAAATCTAATGAATTTAAAACTAAACCACTAGCAGTACTAACTAAGATAACGTGCTAGTGAGAGATTAAGTGAATCCCAATAATTCAGAGCATAAATAGCCTAGTTGCAGTCTAGTAGGACAAAATACTAGTTAAACAACACCCGAAGGTGATCCTACATTTAGGTGAACTGTCAGAATTGCCTTGAAGCCCTCGCAATGCCACCAACGAGAAATCCTACCTAGAACATGGAGGGGCAAAAAACAGAAAGCGTGAGTGGGCAAAAACAAAGTTTTTCAAATTCATTTCTTTCTCAAAATGTTCTAACCTATTGCCGTAAAACCTGTATAACTTTCCCAGAAAATAGAACATATACATATATATCTCAAAATCATGCTCAGAATGTCAAGATCCATATATATGTATGCCATGTCAAATATCTCAATAACATAAGTAAGCTAGGTGATGCAATTCAATATAAATCATCTGCCAGCCGGAGTCACCTAACGTGATCTGTACGGCGGAATCTAGAGCTCATCTCAATCACATATCTCATCATGTATATACATCTGCACACGAGTCGGAACCACCTCACGTGGTCTGTCCGACAGGACTGGGTGTAAATAATACACTTTAGTGCTACGATCACGTGAAGACTGTGTGAATACTTGCGGGTCACCTACGAGTCGAACCTACTGAAAGTGGTTTATACAACAGGACTGTGCACCTATCTTGGATCCAAGATGAGCGTGTGGTGCGGGAAGTGAACATCATGTGAAGGACTATGCCCCTAACTCTGGGCGGGAACACTAACACTGGGGTGCAGATTATGAGCTCAAATATACATCTCAACATCATCATCTATCTCATAACCACTACCAGCATAATATACTCACATGTAGCTTACATGGGCCTCCGCAACACCATGTAACATTATGCATAACTATGATAATGCATATACTAAAATATGATGCAAGTATGACATGGCATTTAAATCACATTTCCTTTAAATACGTTTTCTGGGAAAAACATCAAGTGTGTGTATATATATATATATATATATACACACTGAAAACCAAAAGCCCACTCACTGGTATGTCGAAGGGTCGTAGCCTATGTGCCTCGATTGATTACGTTCGTCCTCAGAATAGTTCTCATGTATAAGCGAAACAACTATATAAACGTCACTTTAAGAGCACATAAACAAAACTAGCTAATAACTTCTCACACAATGCTCAAATGGGGTGTTTGAATATACCAACGTGATCTACACAACCTCAGGAACATCCCCATATTTTTAGAAAGCTTTTCCGACCACCCACGCGCCTTCACGAGCCGGCCAAGGCGCGGCCAGACGCAGGGCCACGCCCAGGGAATCCTGACGGAATCCTAACTGCCGTTAGGAATATTCCGTTAAAAAGCAACAGAAACCGTTAAATAAACCTGACGGCGTCATAATATTCCGTCAACTTTGACGGAATATTCTTCCTTCTTCTCTGGTGGACCTCCCCGGCGACAGCCGCCGTCTGCAACTCGCCGGAAACTAGAAAATTTTCAAAGCTTAATATCTCACTCGTTTTTCATCCAAATTTCATGAAACCAATACCAAAATGAAGTTCTTAACTTGTAGAACATTTCCTTACCTGTTTAAAGCCCCAAAGATCACGGGATCTCGCTCGAGAAATTCGAGAAAAACCGGCCAAACTTGAAACTCACGATCCCGACGTCTAAAACCACCCAACGAGATACCCCGAGCTTCGTGAAGACCTCTAAAGCTCCTTGTAAGCTTAAACTCCTCTAAAAACTCTTCATTTGAAAGTGCATGAACAGTGCCAACTTCGGGGGTAGGGTTTTTTACGAGTTTTTCGAAGGTTTCACGTACAACCAACACTATAGATCAACTCCTGGGCTTGCTAGGAGTTCAAAAACACCAACTAAAACCTCGATCTGCAACTGGAAATGAGTGTTTGGATGATGTCCGTATGGTTTGTACGGAAATGGAAGAAATCCGAGAGAGGGAGGAGAGAGAGAGTACATGGAAAAGGGATTGGGTGTGTGTGTGTGGTCCAAACTTGTCCACCAACCAAAACAAAAGAAAATCTAAGTCCTAATTAGTTCCAAACAATTAGAACTTAAAATAATTGGTCCACAACCTTAAGTCTAAACCACACCACTCTACAATAAAACTCAACGTCCAAGGGTAAATAAGTAATTTCACATCGACGATACAAATACTTCGGGACGGGCTGTCACATTTTCGTTAAAGTTCCCTTTTTATAACCAGCATTACATGCCTCTTAAGATGTTTTGAACGTGTTTAAAAATAGAGAAAATAATATTTAATAAACAACTGATTGAATCACATTATTGCTAACTCATTGTGAGGCTAAGTCCACCCCCCTTAGTGTAGATAATATCGTTTGTTAAAAAAAAAAACAATCATTTGACAACTAATTTAATCACATTATTATCCGCTTGTGAAAGCCTTTTTTTTATAACCGGCATTACACGCCTCTTAAGATTTTTTGAACGTGTTTAAAATGGAGAAAATAATATTTAATAAACAACTAATTGAATTACATTATTGCTAGCCCATTGTGAGACTAAGCCTACCATCCTCCCCCTTAGTGTAGTACACGCTTTTTAAGATGTTTTGAACGTGTTTAAAATAGAGAAAATTATATTTAATAAGCAACTGATTGAATCACATTATTGCTAGCCCATTGTGAGGCTAAGCCCACCTCTCCCCCTTAGTGTAAATAATATTGTTTGTTAAAAATAAAAAAAAATCATTTGACAACTAATTTAATCACATTATTATCCACATGTGAAGGACATTTTTTTTATAACCGGCATTACATGCATTTTAAGATATTTTGAACGTGTTTAAAAATAGAGAAATTGAATCACATTATTGCTAGTCTATTGTGAGGTACTAATTAAAAAAACAAAAAACCACAAAAAAATTAATCAAATTAAAAAATACTGTTAAAATAATGAAAATGCCCCTGCTTTATTTGATGCATTATTTTGGGATGCCTTTGAAGTTTTTTGTCTTAGGGGCATTTTTGTCCAAATCTTTTTGTTGAAGCTTGGTGACACCAATATCACTATTCACATTTTCCATTGGCTTTATTTATAGACTAGCCTTCATGCACGCGCGTGCAAAAGACATTTTTTAATCACGGCGTGCTATGCCCGGCTTACACGTTTTAAATGTAGTTATATGCTTAAGTTGACAAAGTAAATGAATAATCTTAGATCATGCTAGAAGAAACCCCTCATAAACCAATTAAAGCAGATGAATCCACATACTAAAATCGGTTTCTATAAAATTTACATTAAGAATAGTGAAAATAATATTTAATAAACAACTTATTAAATCACATTATTGCTAGCACATTGTGAGGCTAAGCTCACCCCCTCCACCTTAGTGTAGATAATATCGTTTGTTAAAAAAAAAATCATTTGACAACTAATTTAATCACATTATTATCCGTGTGCGAATGACATTTTTTATAACCGGCATTACAAGTCTCTTAAGATGTTTTGAATGTGTTTAAGAATAGAGAAATTGAATCACATTATTGCTAGCTTATTATGAGGTACCAAAAAAAAAAATTAATTATTAAAAAAATACTGTTAAAATGACGATAATGCCTCTGCCTTATTTGATGCATTATTTTGGGATGCCTTTGAAGTTTTTTGTCTTGGGGGTATTTTTGTCCAAATTTTTTTGTTGAAGCTTGGTGACACCAAAATCACTAGTCACCTTTTCCATTGGCTTTATTAGGGGTGGGCACGGGCCGGGCCGGGCCCAAATTTGGAGGGACCGGACCGGACCCGCTTAAAAAGGAAACGGGACGGGCCGAGTGGAGTATCGCAAATCTGATCACTAGAACCGGACCTAAGCCGGCCCGTTTCAAATGGGCCGGTTCGAGACGAGTCCACGGGTCTTTTTTTTTTTTCCGGTTTTGAACCCCTCCCGAACTCGCCATCCTCCAAAATCCCAGATATTCGACTCTGACATCAAAACCAAAACCCAATTATTTTAAAACCTCAATTCTCAAACCAAACAAACAAACAAAAATCAGAAAAATCAGAAGGCTGAGGGAGAGAGAGATCGAGAGGGAGGAGGTTGAGAATCAACAGATCCAAGGTGTGAGAAATCGAAGACACATGCGTTGGGAGAAAGAGAGACTAAGGGAGAGAAAGATCGAGAGAGAGGAGGTTGAGAATCGACAGATCCAAGGTGTGAGAAATCAGAGACATAGGCGTCAGGAGAGAGAGACTTGGGGACAGAGAGAGAGGGAGGAAACTGAGGAGATTAGAGTGACGAGAGCCTTCTAAAAGGTGTGAGACACTGTGGTGTGTCTGCTCCGGGAAAGAGAGTTGTAGAGATAGAGGAATGGGAAGGAGAGTTGCAGAGATGGGAGAAGAATGGAGAGTTGCAGAGATGAGGATGGAGAGTTTGCCGAAAGAGAAAGAAAGAAAGAGGTTAGGTGCACGGGAAAGGGAAGAATGAGGGAAAGAGAGAAATAAGAGGGTCACGGGAGGAAGGGGGAGACACAAATAAAGGGGTGGGCCCCTTGGGCTCACCAAATAAGAACAAAAAAACCAGTTTTTAATTGGGATGTTACACAAACGGGTCCCCGAATACCCTTTTTTTTTTATACTTCTGGACCCAGCCCTCCCCTAAAATTCTAAAGCCCCACCCTATTTCTTTTTTTTTTTAAATTAGGAACCGACCTGTACCCGTCCCGAACCTTGATTACCCGCCCCGACCTGCGGTTCCTGTACCCGTTTCCTCATCCCTAGGCTTTATCTTAAGCGCGTGCAGAAGGCATTTTTTGAATCATGGAGTTCTACGTGCGATTTATACGTTTTAAATGTATTTATATGCGTAAATTGACAAAAGGAAAGTCAAATATTTGAAGTAAATGAATAATTTTAGATCATGCTAGAAGAAACCTCTCATAAACCAATTAAAGCAGCTGAATTCACATAATAAAATCGGTCTCTATAGAATTTACATTGAGAATATAGAAAATAATATTTAATAAACAATTGATTAAATCATATTATTGCTAGCCCATTGTGAGGCTAAGTGTAAGATCCCACATCGACCAACGGAGAGGGGATGATGTGCCTTATATGTACATGCCCACCTCCAGATAGTACGAGGCCTTTTGGGAACTCACTGGCTTCAGATTCCATCGGAGCTATGAAGTTAACCGAGTTCGGGCGAGAGCATTCTTAGGATGAGTGACCTACTAGGAAGTGCTCGTGAGTTCCCAGAAACAAAACCATGAGGGCGTGGCTCAAATCCCACATCGACCAATGGAGAAAGGGTGATGTGCCTTATATGTACATGCCTACCTCCATATAGTACGAGGCCTTTTGGGAGCTCACTGGCTTCGGATTCCATTGAAACTCCGAAGTTAAGCGAGTTCGGGCGAGAGCATTCCCAGGATGGGTGACCCACTGGGAAGTTCTCGTGTGAGCCCCCAGAAACAAAACCGTGCGGGCGTGGCTCAAAGCGGACAATATCGTGTTACAGCGGAGCCGGTCTGGGATGTGACAGAATGGTATGAGAGCCACTCTGCCGTTTGGTACAGATGTGCCGGCGAGGATGCCAGGTTCCCCTTAAATGGGGTGGATTGTAAGATTTCACATCAAAAAACGGAGACGGGGTGATGTGCCTTATATGTACATGCCCACCTCCATATAGTACAAGGCCTTTTGGGATCTCACTGCCTTCGGATTCCATTGGAACTCCAAAGTTAAGCGAGTTTAGGAAAGAGCATTCCCAAGATAGGTGACCTACTGGGAAGTTCTCATGTGAGCCCCCAGAAACAAAACCATGCGGGCGTGGCCGAAAGAGGACAATATCGTGCTACGGCGGAGCTGGTTTGGGATGTGACATTAAGCCTACCCCCTCCCCCTTAGTGTAGATAATATCGTTTGTTAAAAATAAAAATAAAAACAATCATTTGACAATTAATTTAATCACATTATTATCTGCGTGCGAAAGATCTTTTTTATAATCGGCATTACACGCTTCTTAAGATGTTTTGAACGTGTTTAAAAATAGAGAAAATAATATTTAATAAACAACTGATTGAATCACGTTATTTCTAACTTATTGTGAGGCTAAGCCAACCCCCCTCCCCCTTAGTGTAGATAATATCGTTTGTTAAAAAATTAAAAAATAAACAATCATTTGACAACTTATTTAATCACATTATTATCCGAGTGCAAAATACTTTTTTTATAACCGACATTACACCCCTCTTAAGATGTTTTGAACATGTTTAAAAATAGAGAAATTGAATCACATTATTACTAGCCTATTATGAGGTACTAATTAAAAAAAAAGTACCAAAAAATAAATTATTAAAAAAATTATTGTTAAAATGATGAAAATGCCCCTACCTTATTTGATGCATTATTTTGGAATGCCTTTGAAGTTTTTTGTCTTAGGGGCATTTTTGTCCAATTCTTTTTGTTGAAACTTGATGACACCAAAATCACTGTTCGGTTCAACTCGCACTTCGGTATACTCCACTACCTTATGCTCCCAAAGCCACTGTGACCCTAAGTTGAGCGCGTGGCAGAGTCAGTAAGCATCAATAATTCCCCACCTCCCTTTCTCTCAAAAAGTTGTCCTGCATAAATAATTTGTTGGCCCATTTTATAAAGTACTAGCTTGATTCAAAAAACATTTTTTGATTCATGGCGTGCTACGCTCGACTTACACGTGTTAAATGTATTTATATGCGTAAATTGACAAATTAAATGAATAATCTTAGATCATGCTAGAAAAAACCCCTCATAAACCAATTAAAGCAGATGAATCCACATAATAAAATCGGTCTCTATAAAATTTACATTAAGAATCGAGAAAATAATATTTAATAAACAATTGATTGAATCACATTATTGCTAGCTCATTGTAAGGTTAAGCCCACCTCATCCCCCTTAGTGTAGATAATATCGTTTGTTAAAAAAAAAAAAAACAATCATTTGACAACTAATTTAATCATATTATTATCCGCGTATGAATGATCTTTTTTTTATTACCGGCATTACGCGCCTCTTGAGATGTTATGAATGTGTTTAAAAATAGAGAAATTGAATCACATTATTGCTAGCTTATTATGAGGTACTAATTAAAAAAAATACCACAAAAAAATTAATTACTAAAAAAATACTGTTAAAATGACAAAAATGTCCCTGTCTTATTTGATGCATTATTTTGGGATGCTTTGACAACAAAATCACTATTCACCTTTTCCATTGACTTTATATATAAGATATCTATACATATTAAATTTACATTATCCAGTTAGGCTAATACTATACCACATCGGGGCATTGCATATCTCAAGTTGGCCAGCTTCTTTCTCCAACATCTATTGGAAGTCTGAAAAAAAACCATAAAAATCAAAGTTTGTGTTCCACAAGAGGCAGGAGAACAAGGGTCAACGAGCCAAGCAATGAGGCCACCAACCACAGCCCTTTACCTCCTCTCCTTCCTTCTCTCCGCTCTAGTACTCCATACCCCCACCTTTGCCATAAAAAAGGTAAGCATTCATTCTCGTCTCCCTCCGTTAAAAACTGCAACAACAAAAAAGCAAAGTAGCTTCCTTTGCATTTCACTAGTACTTGTGATGATTTTTTTTTTTTTGTTCTTTCTACTGTTTCTGCAGTCATATGTGGTATACCTGGGATCACACTCACATCCCCCAAACTTGTCAGAACTTGAACTAAGCCAAGTCACGGACAATCACCATGAGTTTCTTGGTTCCTTGTTGGGCAGGTACTTAAACACATATTTCCAACTAAAATACATAAACACGGTCTTTCGCCGATCAAATGTTTGAACTCTTTCTGCAAAAATGCAGCCATGAAGTTGCAAAAGAATCCATGTTTTACTCATACACAAGGCACATCAATGGCTTTGCTGCTACACTAGAAGAAGAAGAAGCAGCTCAGATTGCTAGTGAGAATTTTATTTCTGCTATCTTCTTTTTTCCTAAGTTTTCTCTTTGTTTTTCTTTCTCCTAGTTCTCTCTTTTCTTATGCTGCAATTGAAACACTGTAGAGCATCCAAAGGTAGTCTCAGTATTCTTGAACCAGGGAAGAAAATTACACACAACTCGATCGTGGGATTTCTTGGGACTTGAGCAAGATGGTGTTGTTTCACCAAATTCAATCTGGAAGAAGGCAAGATACGGTGAAGATTCAATCATAGGAAACCTTGATACTGGTAAGTTTTTCTTGTTCTTTGTGTTTTTTTTTTTTTTAAAAATTAAAAACAAATTTTTTCACTTGCAAGTCATATTCATGCACTAAAATATTTTAGAAAAAGCATCAATCGGCTCATGCCATGTGCCCAATAGTTTTGATCTGGATCGTTGAATCGTTTATTGGTTATTGTCACTCATTTCAATAATAGTACTTTTCAACATATAATGTTCAAAAATTGATTTTCATGTTTTTGTAACCATTAGTTTCGTGCTGACATATTTGACCAATTTACTCTCCACTAATACACGTACATGTATATGACAAAACATTTAGGGAGGCAATTCCTTCTAAAATTAATTATTAGCTAGTATTGTTAATTTTGCATGTGTTGACTGTGGTATCCGGTTTATCAGTGTTGGGGTTTTACTTATACATTGTTGGTTCAAAACTTCTCTCTGGATGAGCTTAACTTTACAATGTACTAGCAATAATGTGGTTCAAATTCGTATTTGACGAGAATTGAGCCTAAAATCTTTCACTTACAAATGAAAAAGAATACCACTAGAACGTAGTATCGAATATCAATATAATTCTTTTTTAAACAAAGCTTGTAAGGCTTCCCTCAAGACGGTATAACTCTAATTTATGGTCTTTTTGTAGTTTTGGTCTTTTGGACCACCATCAGTATATTTTTAACAGCTTGTGCAATTGTATTTATTTTCACTCGTAGACAATGATTTGGATATCAATTTATTTTCGCATTAATATAATTATGGTCATTTTTTGTAAACATATTGTTGTATAAAAACTAGCTAAATTCTTAGCATTTGCCTAGCTCCCTCTTAATTTATTAACATATCGTTTTTCACAATTAAGTACCCAAAAATCCCTATATATAGGAGAAGTTTTTCGGTGTGTCTAAAATACGAGACAGTACAACATATGTCACTATACAATTGGAATGTCATTTTTTTTTAATTTTAAGTGTCTCTTCGATTGTATAATAACAAGGCGTACCGTACCGTGTTCCGAGCTCTCTGAAAAATCTTCCTATTTATAGTCAGAGACTTTCAAATTTCTCATTTGAAGAGGAAAAAAACCCTAGACTTGCACTCGACTGTCCTTATTGCACCAATGGTACGTTTTTTAGCTGGATTTTAAAAATATTTCACACAAAAAAGAGTTTCGATTGTTTTGTAAGGAGCATCGGTAACCCTAGTGTTCTTGAATGGGGTTGTAGGCGCATGGCCAGAATCCAAGAGCTTTAGCGATGACGGGTATGGACCGATTCCATCCAAGTGGAAAGGAATCTGCCAAAATGGGACAGATTCTGAATTTCACTGCAATAGGTACCCACTATTTTATAATTATTTTCTAATTGAGATTAGTTTACTTTCTGTTTCCTTTTCTACATCATTAAGAATCAAATGTTAAAAAAGTATCTTGGTATAAGTTAAACAAAATATGCTCGTTGATACAAATGTGAGTTAGGCACTGTAGCGTGTCAATGTCTCCTGCATTCAAGCTTAAATTTCCATCTCTTTTTCTTTATTTTTAATACATCGATATTTTTACACTAAGGGGTGGGGAAGTTCGGCTAAGCCACACAATGGACAATCTAATTTGGTATCGAATTTGCCATTCATGAAATTCGAACCTAAGATCTCTCACTTCCAAATGAAAAAGAATATTACCAAATCGTAGAACTAAATAGTTAAATTTCCATCTCTTAAATTAAAGTAATTTAAAGTATCGCTTTATAAAAGAAAAAGATACATTTATTGCTAAAACACGCGTGTTAAAATTGGAAAAAAAAACCAAGAGATATTCTTCTTTTTTCTGTGTAATCAGTCCCAGTTTTATCCAAACTTGGATGGTCCAATCCAACAAAGGTGATCCCCTCTGGTAGTGGAGTAAATGGCATCTATAAAGCAAGATTCGTACGAAACTTTCTCATAAAGTTGCGGCCATTCTTATTCTAGAAACCTAGAACTGCGGATAAATTGAGATGCTTGTAATTAGATTATAATTTGATTCATTTTTTGTTAATTATTTGGGTAAAATACAAAAAACTACCTCAATTATTGGTGTTACGACACTTTCATACCTCATCTTTTAAAATTGACAATGTCATACCTCATCTTTAGAATTTGGTCAATTTTATACCTTCCGTTAGCTTGACCGTTAATTTGTCAGTGAAATACTGACGTGGCTTGATCCAAACGCCACTTTCTATTAAAAAATTAATAAAAAATTATTAAAAACTAAAAAAAAATTATTTAATATTTTTTAAATATTAAAATAATAAAAAAAGTAAAAAAAAATTATTAAAAAAAAAAAACCCCCTTCGTCCCTTCCCCCCACCTCTCTCTTCCCCCCTTCATCTTCTTCCCCTACCTGCACACCCCCAACCCCCCGGCGGCCGTCCAGATCCCATTACACCCCCCTCCGCCGCCGCCGCCCAAATCCCATCACACCCCCCCCCCGGCCCAGATCCCGTCAAACCCCCTCCCCTCTTCCCTCTCTCTTCTCCCGTCAAACCCACCCCCCCGGGGCCCAAATTTGAAAACCCATCTTCTCCCCCTACCTGTTTTTTTTTCCTTTCTTTTCTTTTCTCTCTCTCTCTCTCCTTCCTCCTCTTCTTCTGCAGGTTGGGTGGGTTTGGGGGGGACGAACGAATTGGGTTTTGGGTTTCCTTTTTTTTCTTTCTTTCTTTCTTTTCCTTCTCTCTCCTCCTCATCTTCTTCTTCTTCTTCTTCTTCTGCAAGTTGGGTGGGGTGGGGTGGGGGGGGGGGGGAGAGGAACGAACGAACTGGGTTTTAGGGTTTCCTCCTTATTCTTCTTCTTTTGCAAGTTAGGTGGGGTGGGGTGGGGGGGACGGAAGGACGAATGGAGGCAGAGAGGGCGGACGCGGGGGGGGGGGGGGGGGTGTGGGGGGGGTGGAGGAAGAGAGGGTAGGCACGCGGGGGGGTGGGGAGGAAAGGGTTGGAACATAGTGAATGCAGGAAGATAGGGTGGACGACACGAGGCTGGGGTGGGGGTACCTGGGTCTGGGTTTTTTGTGAGGATGGTGAAGGAAGGTTGGGGCGGGACAGGTGGGAGGGGTTGGGTGGGAAAGGGTCTCGGGGAGAAGAGAGAGGTAGAGATTTAATATCATTAAAAAAAAAAAAGTTTTAATTTTTAATTATTAAAAATATATTTAATCATTTTTTAATCCAGTTGGATTAGTGAGTGGGACCCGAATGTAGCCACATCAGCACTTAACAGAAAAATTAACAGAAAAACTGACGGAGGTATGACATTGGCATAAATTAGTAAGATGAGGTATGACATTGTCAACTTTAAAAAATGAGGTATGAAAGTGTCGTGACTCTAATAGTTGAGGTAGTTTTTTGTACTTTACCCTAATTATTTTCATATTTGAAAACTACATCTAAATTTCTAAACAATTATCTTATTTAAAATACCAAATCCCTCACTAGCATGTTGACACACCCCGACCCAAATATCGGGACGTGCTGGGCGTCACGTGAGCGTGACGTAGCCATGTGCGCAGTGCGGAAAATATATAAAGATAATAAGTACTAAAATAACATAACCAGCGATAAAAGATCATTGTAAAGTGTGAAGGACAAAAGCATAATTTACAAGGTTCGAGCATCCTAGGTGCAGTCCAGAATGACTTAACAGAACAACCAGAATATTTACATGGATAGTGCACTGTCAGATTTGCCTTGAAACCTCGTTTGCCATCAATGCTATCTAATACCTGGAGGGGCGCAAAACAAAAGCGTGAATGGGCAAAAACAAAGTTTTTCCAAAATCACTTCAATATAAAAGTTATAACCCCTCTCTGTAAAATATATATACTTCCCAGAAAAATATACGTACTCATACTGAAAACCAACATTCAAATATTGCCATGTCCGAGTAAACCATATTCAATATCAAAGCATACAACAAATATCAGCGAAATCAATCAGGTGATATCTCAATGCATAACATACCAACAATGCATATAAGTCAGCCGGAGTCACCTATCGTGACTTGTACGGCTGAATCTATGGCTCCTCAAATAAATCCTCAATCCAAACTCTCAATCAATAACCTGCACCCAGGTCGGAACCACCTGTAGTGGTCTGTACGACAAGATGGGTATATAAAAAGGCTCTGTGCTACGGTCACGTGAAGGCTGGCGACGAATCGCGGGTCACCTACAAGTCGGAACCACCTATAGTGGTCTGTACGATAGGCTGGCACCTGCCTTGGATCCAAGGTGAGCGTACGGTGCGGGAGGTGAACGATCACCTGAAAGCTATGCCCTACTCTGGCGGAGCACAAACCCCGATGTGCAGGTAAATGAGCCATATGCTAATCTCACCAATATCACCATAATCATCATAACAAAAATACATACTCACCTGACTTACCTGGTGTCCGCAGTGCCACAACATATAATCGCATAAACATAGCAATAAATAAATATATATATATATATATGGCATTCGACATGGCATTCAATTTCATAAAATCATTCAAAATGTATTTCTGGGAATCAGCCAAGTCTTGTGTGGCTACGCTCGTTCTCAGGATAAATCTCACCTATATGCAAAACAACTATACAACCGTTAATTACGCACATAACCAAACTTAGGTAATAACTTCTCATACATTGCTCAATTGAGGTGTTTGAATATACCAACATGATCTACTTAATCCCATGAACACCCCCATATTTTTAGAAAAATTTTCTAGTGTCCCACGCGCCCCCACGCGCCGACCAAGGAACGGCCACACGCGCCGCCCACGCACAGGCACGTGCCTGGCACACGGACGGAATCCCTAACGCCGTTAGGGAATATTCCGTCAAAAACCAAAATATTCCGTCAACTTTAACCTAACGCTGTTACATTCCGTTAAGAATATTTCCGTCAACTTTGACGGAAGATTCCCTTGTCCTCTACCTCCAGTCGCCGGAATCCGACGCCGGCAACCGCTGCGTCACTGGATTTTGGAAAAACCTTATAACCTTAATTTTTAGCTCGATTTTCAACCAAACTTCTTGAAATTTACACCAAATCAAAGCTTAGGACAAGTTGAAGAGTTTTATACCTCTTTAAAGCTCAAAACACAACGGAATCTTGTCGGAGAAAAACCATGGAACTCGGCCAAGCTTCGAACTCACGATCCCGACGTCCAAAAACCACCAAACTTGCTCTCCGAGCTTCGTGAGAAGGTTCTAAGACTCCGTACGATCTTAGAATTCCCTAAAACCCTCTGGTTTACGAGCACATGAACAGTGCCCTCAACGAAGCTTCACGGAGGGTTCCAGACCAACCCAAGGGTATGGTTAGGTTCACAAGGTTGCAAGGAACATGAAAATGGAGTTTGAAGTCTCGATCCGTGCCATGATCGAGAGGTATGATGATGTTCGTACGAGTATGGTGAAACGAAAGGAAGGCTCAAGAAGGAGGAGAGAGACGGACATAAATGGAAAGGGTGTACACGTGAGCATGCAAGTGTGTGTGTATGTGTGTGTGTTTAGTTCTTATCCAATCACACAAAAACCAAGCCCAAGTTCTCATTGGGTCCAATAATATGAGAAACCACTCAAATGGGCTCAACGTAGCTCACACACAACCACAACCACAACCACGTAAGGGTAAAAACGTCAATTCACAGTATCGATACTTTATTTCGGGACGTGCTGTTACACATGTGGTCTAGTGAGACTCGTTTAGAGGAGGTCTCTGATGGTTAGCTCAATTACGATGATGTAGTTTTATTGTGGCATAGTTAAGTAATAATCTCATTATCAACTTTCACGTCATTTAGTTTACAAAATTTAGCCCCTACATTTAGTCTCCCTAACATTGTCCATATTATACAACGATTTCTTTAGATTAAGCACACAAATTATGTTTTAATAATGGGAGAAGCACTCTTTTTCCTTAATTGTAAGTGGTGAGCAAGTTGGTGAAGCACTCTTTTTCCCTCTTCTTTGGAGGTTTTTAATGAGGCTTCCCTTTGCTCCCCCAAAACTCTTGTACTCTATTTGTTTAACAGTAATGGAAATTTCAGTTATGATAAAAAATAATAATAATAATAATGGGAGAGAAGACAGGTCCAGAACATGACTGTTGTCTTGATGTAGTTTATGATCTTGCATGTATGCGGTAGTCCTCAGTTCATCTAAAATGCCCTAGCAAATGTATTTTGCTAGCAGTTCACTATTAATCAATACTGGTATAATGTTTAGCAGTTCACTATTAATCAATACGGGTATAATTTTTAATTTAATTACATATACATACAAACGGGTGTGATATTTTATATGAAAAGTCTCGATGCTATTATTAGTGGAATCACTCACTGTAAGTTGCATTTTATCTATAAAACTTTGCGACGAGGGATTTTATATTCTTCAACATATTTGTCATATTGTAAATTAAGGGTTTTGATTTGTTATATAATGGTAACTTTGTAACTCATTTGGTAACAAACTTTTTGGCATGAAAGGAAGCTTATTGGAGCACGATACTTCAACAAGGGCTATGCTGCAGCTGCTGGTCCCCTCAACTCCTCATTCGATTCACCGCGTGACGACGATGGTCATGGCTCCCACACCTTGTCAACCGCTGGTGGCAATTTTGTAACAGGTGCGAGCGTGTTCGGCTTTGGAAATGGAACAGCAAAGGGTGGATCACCAAAAGCCAGGGTTGCAGCCTATAAGGTGTGCTGGCCTCTAGTGAATGGAAGTAAGTGCTTTCATGCAGATATATTGGCTGCATTTGATGTGGCCATCGATGACGGTGTTGATGTGTTGTCTGTTTCACTGGGTGGAGATCCTACTACATTCTTCAAAGACAGTGTTTCAATTGGTGCTTTTCATGCTGTTAAGCATGGCATTGTTGTGGTTTGCTCAGCGGGGAATTTTGGTCCGGCTGAAGGTAGTGTCTTGAATATATCACCATGGCAGATCACAGTCGGCGCCAGTACTATGGATAGGGAGTTTCCGAGTTATGTCACCCTTGGCAATTGGAAGCACCTCAAGGTTAGTTATAGTCCATTTTCTGACTAATGATTTTAACACTCCTCGTTTAGTCTTTGTACTTCACCTGTGAGTGCAGAAACAATAAATTATAAAATATTCAATTCGGAGTGCAGATAGACAGAAGAGGAGTGCCAAAATCGTTAGCCGTCCCCTCTTATCGTATACATAATAAGACATGTTAGGGTGTTTTATGGGAACCTATGTTATATATCCTGCAAAGCTACTCAAATCCATAGTAAGTTTTATCTACTTTGTTCTGAAGGGACAAAGCTTATCGTCTGTTGCCTTGCGGACCAAGAAATTTTACCAACTTATTAGTGCTGCGGATGCTAAAGCAGCTAATGCATCAACCAAAGAAGCGTAAGGATAGGCAACATCAATCTTCCGGTTTTCATTATACTAAAATTATATTCAAGTTCTTAGTAATCTGCTTATATGATGCTGCAGTCTGCTATGCAAGGCCGGCACGCTTGATCCTAAAAAAGTGAAGGGAAAGATCTTGGCCTGCCTGCGAGGGGACAACACAAGAGTGGACAAGGGTGAGCAAGCCTTACTGGCTGGTGCCGTGGGAATGATTCTTGCTAACAATGCTCTTAACGGGAATGAAATTATTTCTGATCCACATGTCCTCCCTGCTTCACATATCAATTTCACCGACGGCATCCTTGTCTTTGCTTATATCAATTCAACTAAGTAAGATGGATGAAGTACCTCCAAATTGCCTGTTTTAGACTGTGTCTGTTTCATATGTTAGGCTGCTTCAACGCAGTGTGAGCAATATCAAGTTTTTGGTCAAATTACTAGTTGGGAAACTTGCATATTTTGACAGGTCTCCACGGGCTTACATAAAGCCTGCAATAACAGAACTGGGAACAAAGCCATCTCCATTCATGGCAGCATTTTCATCAAAGGGACCCAACACCATTACACCAGGCATCCTTAAGGTTTTTTATTAGCAAACACAATTTCTGTTCATTAAACAGACTCCACATATTTTTGCTGATTTGGTTAAGTATTCAGTAAATGTTGTTGTACATTAATTCAGCCTGATATCACTGCACCTGGAGTGAGTGTCATAGCAGCCTACACGGAAGCACAAGGGCCAACAAATCAAATGTTTGACAAACGGCGAATTCCATTCAACTCAGTGTCAGGCACATCAATGTCATGTCCACATATTTCCGGCATTTGTGGCCTTCTTAAAACCCTCTATCCTCATTGGAGTCCTGCAGCCATTAAATCTGCAATCATGACCACCGGTAAGAAGTCCCTACGCACAGTCGTTTATGTATTCGCATCACATTAACGTCTGTCAAGAGACCATTACTCGTCTTTCTGATATTTTCTTTCAAATCTTGTGTTACACAGCGATAACACGAGATAACAGCATGGAACCATTGCTCAATGCTTCTTTCTATGAGGCAACACCATTTAGTTACGGTGCAGGACATGTTAACCCAAACAGTGCTATGGATCCTGGATTGGTATACGATTTATCCCTTAACAATTACTTGAACTTCCTGTGCGCAATGGGCTACAACGAAACACAAATTGAAATGTTTTCAGAGGATACATATGAGTGCCCCAAACCAGCTATTAGTCCCACTAACCTCAACTACCCCTCAATCACTGTCCCTAAACTCTCTGGATCCCTTGAGGTGACTAGAACAGTGAAAAATGTTGGCTCTCCAGGAACATATAAGGCGTATATCCAAAGCCCGGATGAGGTATCGGTTTCTGTTGAGCCGAAGAAGTTGAAGTTCAAGAAAATTGGTGAAGAGAAGAGCTTTAAGGTGCTCCTGCAGGTTAAAGAAGCAAAACAAGCTAAAAACTATGTGTTTGGGAAGTTGATATGGTCAGATGGTAAACACTATGTGAGGAGTCCAATTGTAGTCAAGGCTTCCTAAGCTAGAAGTAGGCAAATTACTTCAGCTTATTTTACTTCCCCTCAATTTGTTACACGTTCTTGTGCACTAAGCTAATGATTTACAAAAAATTATTGTCAATGAAAATTAAGATCAAGTAATCCCTTATATATGACTACTAATGTTATTACTCATTTGAATTTTTGTTAAACGGAATCAATGTTATAAAAAACGTGGCTCGGGGCACGCCTAGCCGGCTTTGGAGGCGGGGCGTTGGTGGAAACGCCTTTGCCCAGTGGGAAAAGGCTTAAACTCGCCTAAACGTGGTCGATGTGCGCCTAGGGGCCGAGGCACGTTGAAGTTATAAACAGAGAAAATGAGTTTCTCTCTCCAACTCCCACGGGACAAAGTCAAAGACCAACTCTAACTATTTTCTATTTTTTTTTGTTTTTGTAGTTATTACCCATTCAGACTGCACCACCTAGCGTTTTAATTAACAAAGAGCAATAAATATGGAACATTGCAACATGCTGATTAATTAGTAACACTATGGGTTGGTATAACTGTCATATTAAAGAACTTCTCGTGAGGGGACACAACACATTTCATGGTCAACAATGTAAGTGGAAAATCCGCCCTTCGTCATGGTACCATCGACTTCGAGACGGTTGTAAGTGTAAACAACTCCTTCACATTAAACTTCAAGGACGTCATCACAATAATCACAACTTATGCATGAATTAATATGAGTTCCAACTCCGACATGATCACCAACTTTGAATCCGGGAACATTATTCGGACCGACCTCGGCAATCTCATGTCTGTAATTTGTACATTAATCAGTAGTTAATTAAGAACTAATCATATGATAAAATAAAATCATGAGTTAATGGATGAACATATATACGTACCCAGGCACTAAAGGGTAGGTGGCATCTCCATCTTTGTTCCTTGTCCAAACCACTTCAGCATAGTAAACTCCACAGTATGTTATTTTTGTGGAAAAATCACCACTCCCAAGAGTCCCAACAGCCCTAGATTCATTAACAAATTAATCGCTAATTAAGCACTACATTTAGCATGCAAATTGTTAATTACTTGGTATTAATCGAAATCGAGCCCATCCCAGGCAATCCTCCCCCTTTTTGCATTTTCTGAGCTCATTACTCGCATATATACTTGCAGCGGCTAGGGAGGAAGTAACGATGATGCAAGGCAGGCATGATATATATGACTCATCTTAGATAACATCCTATTTACATGCAAGAAACTTATGTCGTTGACTCACTTTTAAAACACTGGCTTTGATGGTAGTCATTTCTTTCTATTGAGACAGCTCTCACTTGTTTATTAATATCTAGTGACTCGATCATATGCTGATGTAAAATACCAATCATTTAGTCCAACTTATAGGTCGTTATTTTTGTAGAGTCTGGTTTAGTTGTGTGATGTGAAGTTGGGTTTTAGAGGAATTTAATTTAAGTCACACAATAAGCTAATAATAATAATTAGATATTGAACTCACTATCTATATGAGTAAAACCTAAAACCCGCTTACTTGCAAGTGAAAAATTATGCCATTAAATTATGTAAACTAATTATGAACATGAGATTCCTTCTGTCGTTGGAAATTTGGAAGAAAGAATAAAACTAGAAAAATGAAAATTCAAAACAGAAACGAATCAAACGACCCGTCGTAAATAAATAAAACATTTTTAAACCATTAAAATAATTTTCCCTCCATTCTCTCTCTCTCTCTCTCTCTCTCTCCCGCTCCACAGTCCCACAATGACTGACACACACAGCGCACTACTCCGTCCTAATTCAAACTGCAAATCCTAATTTCCCCGATCTGCCTCTCCGATTCCTTCATTTCCGATGGCCTCCAACGCCCCCGATGAGCCCTGCAACTCCGAGACCGAATCGGAAACAATAGCCCTAAGAATCAAGGAGAAGCGCTCCCGCCGCGTGAGCTTCGCCGACACCGAGATCACCTCCGTCCACATCTTCAACCGCGACGAGGACTACGACACACCTCCCGACCCCAAGCCCCAAGCCAGCTCTCAAAAAGGCTTCGAACAGGCCGAGAACCCGGTGATAGGGTTTTTTAGGGACTTGGGCGGTGACAGCGACGATTTTAGGGATTCCGATGACGATGACCAAAACGACGACGGGAGAAAGTCGTTTTTCAGGCCAATTGGATCGCCCTCTCCTGGGAGTAGTGTTCCGGGCTCTGCTACCTCTAATGACGGTAAGCTATAAATTTTATCTTATTTTTTATTAATTAGTAATTAATACACAATTAGGAAAGTAAAGGAAGATTCTTTAGAGGATGTTAGTACTTAATGGCTTATGTAATTGGTGCTTTATATTACCAGCTTACATTATACTGTACTTTAAATTACTCGAAAAGGATGCCGGTAATTGAATTTGTAACTGCATAGCTTATCTTGTTGTTTGTGTTAGGTAGTAATTTCGCTGAGTGTGTAAATTTCATATGTCTTGGTCGAAAATTATACGGCATTTTATGGTTTGTTTTTGCAGAAGACAATTTCTTTGGCCCTGTATCGGCCAATTTCATTAGACCAGGACGGTTATCTGATTCCATGGCCTCAGATGATGTTCATGAAGCTACATTGGATACTACAGCATTTTCAATGCATTACCATAGTCTTGCAAAGTCAGACTCCGGAGGAGATCTCAAGACCCCAACGGCAGTTCGCCTTGCCTTTGAAGAGAAGACACCAACCCATAATACCAATGTTACTGATTCTGGAAGCCTCATGTCTTTAACAAAACCGAAGATGGTTACCCTTCAGTCTTCTGTCCCTGCTGATAAGGTCAGAAGTGGGGAAGATTCAAATGACATGAGTATCATAGAAGAAAATCCACATAAGTATGATTATGGTAGATTATCTCCAATATTAGATGCACTTCTTGCAGCGGGCAGCAAGGATATGCATGCTGACTCAGTTGCCGTCCCTGCCACTTCAATGGCACCGAATGGGGGTGAGGTATCTGCATCAGATGAAAATGGGATTGGCCACATGAGAAATGGTAGAACTACTGAAATGGGCAATTTCGGCACCAATGACTTGTCTACTGAGGCAGAATCTGTTTCTCGTATCAAGTTGAGTGAGTCAAATGGTGGTTATCTTCATCAGACTGCTTACGATGCCTCATCTAATGGAAATCATGATTCAGCTGCTGGTGATTCTGGTGATGGCCAAATCCAGACCCAGAATCAATTAAACAATGTAAGAATGTCTCTTGCAATCAAGATTTTGATAGAACTGTTGCCCGTGTGGTTTGATCTCATACATTCGGTATTTTACATTAGTAGATTTGATGATGCACGTTTTAGTTGTTGTTCTGAGGGTGGTTGCATTTTTGTATGCTCTTGAACCAAAAAGGTTCTGCCAGTGCGTATGATTTTATGTATTTCAAAAATTAATTCTCAATGGCTCAAACATCTTATAGCTTTTGTTGTTTACTGAAATGGATTTTGTGGTTGTGGTAAACAGACACCGAAAATTTCTATGGTTGGGTTCTTTAATAAAATGGGATGTGAGAATGAAGGTAATGACAGTGGAAAATTAGGCACTTGGATATTTGGATATTGGATTGTACAACAGAAGCTGAAATTTTAGTTTTCAGTCTTCTGGTCGACCATGGTAGTTTGGTCGAATACCTGGAGTAAATGGCCACGGCTTTGTTGGAGACTATTATGATAGTCTCATTGCCACAAATATTCGTCTAGTAGTCTAGTTATTACATTATGTACATTTTTAATTTTAACACATTATTTTGTGGTTGCATATCCATAGTCAACTTGTTCCATAGTGAAATACACAATTCAACGTTATTCCATTGGATCCATATCAAAAAAAATGTCTTATATTATGCTTGGCAGTTAATAACTGGTCCTATTCTTTCCAACTGTTTAGTATGCATAATTGATGCAATATTTGTGCTTGCATTCTAGTTGAAAGTCGAAATACTTATTCTCTTAATTACATGTTTATGTAACTGCACCAATGAATAAACCGTAAGGTGCTTAATAAAATAATCGTGAGTTTTTTCTTATCGGTGAACTGATGCACAGGTTTTCTTGCAGGTGAATAAGGAATTTAGTCCTGAAGATGCATCTCCAAGGGGTATGAAAAAATTGGAGTTAACTGCTGTTAATGGCAATGTCCTACCAAAAGTCAATAGTGAAGCACTTCAGTTTGATGTGTTTGTCCAGCATGGACCTGCTTATCAACATTCGAGTCAAGGCTTGGTACAAGAACATTCTCTTAAGGAGAAAATATATAATGTTAATAGCGATCAACATTTGGACCAACATTATAGATCACCGATGGAGGGGTCCCTATTCTTGTTATCGAATACTCCTAATTTGGAAAGACACTCAGGGATAGTGACTCCATCCTCAAAACAACCAGGTTCCTTTTTAAGTGCGGAACACACAAAACATAATGAGTGGGTTTCATCAATTCAGAAAAGCATTTCTAGGTTCACGCTTCCTGAGCTTTCTCCCTGTGCTTCTATCGTCAAAGATGGAATTCAAAAATTAAAATGTAGATTATCAAGTTACTCATCTGTGAATTCTCCCCTAAAGAATGTTATGGCTGACATTGACAGAGATCTCCAATGCAAATTTTCCAATTCTCCTACTGCTTGTTTAGAGAAGCAAACAGCTATGCCTGATCTCAACAGAGGACAGAAAAGCTTATTTAACATGAATAGCAATGGAAATGAGAACTCAATAAACACCAGTATGTTGAGCCAGGTTAACGAGACCACAGACCTTGATAAAGTTGAAGAGCCTCAGCATAGCATGTTTACATACACTCCTTTGAAGGATGCATACAGTACACCAAGAAACACAGTGGTTTCACCCTCTCAGCTGTCATTCTCAGGAAGCAAAATGACACAGCATCTCATGTCAGAAACTCCCACAGAAGGAGCATTAATTTCTTCTGTGACTGATTCCCTATTGGCAGGTGAGCAAGAAGATAATCCTCCCCATCTGCAAATTGAATCTGAGAAGAACTTCCAATCCCCTTCAAGAGGTGCGGTCATTCTGAACAGCCCAGATAAAAGCATTCAAGGTGGAGCAGAACCAATGCATTCTAAACCATATGTCTGCAGCAGCACAACTGAACCATACCTTCAGGTCAGTTTCCGTATATTTGCTCAATTTTTAAAAGAACATGGATGCTGGGCCTATGTTTTATACCACACAACTTTGCTTCGCTTGTGCATTCCATGCCCTTTTTAAACACAGGTAGGCTGGGTGTTGGGCTAATGTTTGCTCAAATTTGAAAACATCTTTATATACAGTTTCCCATCCATTAGTTGGCTGCCGTTAAATACTAGGCTGTTCTATTTAGAAATATCATTACTTGTTCTGTTGTTGCTTAGGGATTTGACATTGTGTTCGGGACATGGTCAATGCAAAGCCCTTCCAGTAAAGAGTCAGCTGAGAACCCCTCCATGAAAGGGCCAATTCAGAGTCCACCCCAGGAGAATCCAACCCTCAATTCTACTGGGAGAAAGGCAATTCAGAGTTCCCTCAGGAAAACGCCAAGTCAGAGTTCCCGCAGGAAAGAATCAACTCTGAGTCCTCCCAGAAAAGAACTTACTCAGAGTCCTCCCAGAAAAGAACTTACTCAGAGTCCTGGAAAAGAACCAATTCGAAGTCCCTTTGTGAAAGAGCTAACTCGAAGTCCTATCGTGAGAGACCCAATTCGAAGTCCTACTGTGAAAGAGCCAATTCGTAGTCCCTTCATAAAAGATATGAATTGGATTCCCTCAAGAAAAGAGTCAACAAATAGCCCGTCCAGACTGGATTCATCTTGTGCAGCAGACACTGAGAATGTGCAACCCCTTGCTGGGAAGGAACTAGTATCTCATGAGTCCAATTCAAATAGTCATCCTAGTGATGGTTGTTATCAGGGACTGCATATTTCACAAAATCCGTTTAGAGGGAAAGATTCAGAGAATTCTGTTGGACAGAAACGACGAAACCTAGGAATAATTTCTGAGGATGGGTACTGTACAGATACAATCCCCAGAATCCAGAAAAGTCCGAAAGTTCCCAGAAGTGAGAACTGCAATCCAGAGTTCATGCTGCATCAGTCAAATAAAGGTTACGGTGACAGACAGAAGTGTGGGAGTGATACAACATGGAAGTGCTGGACTGATGTGTGTACTATTTCCTGTTTTGTGTTAGTCCACTTGAATAGCCAGGTTCTCTGGCAGATATGCTAGGTATTTTGTTTTCATGCATTTTCTTACTTCAGATTTCCTTCTTGCAGATTTTAGTAAAATTCTCAGGAGATACAGAACAACTGCTTTCTCCGTTGGCAAGCAAACTAAATTTAAGAGCGGTATTTACTTTTCTTTTATTATTACTTTCTCCCAAGAAAAATTTAATCTGGGTGATAGAATTAACCATCTTGTGCTTAAGTTTGTTATCTGTATCATGTTGGTTCACATTGCTGTTTTATCATGATCAAGTAGATTGGTGTGCTGAAAGATATGCTGGTCCACCAATTGAAGGCTAAAAAATATGGGATGCTGTGTTCTGAAGTCCAGTCTCAGGTTTGCTGAATTAAATGATCAATCAGGGTCTGTTACGGACATGTTTACATAGTATAGTCGGACCACATTGCATTCTTTAAATCTATAGAGCATCTACACTTTCAATTTTTATGCTAACACTGGTATTTAATGCGTACAGAAGTTCGACTGCCTCAATGTTGGGCATAAAAGGTGGTGTCTTTCATCATGCCTGTTATGATTATGTAGTTTAGATTGTTACGTGTCCAAGAATGTGGTTTAGCTTAATAAGCATTGACATTAACCTTTACAGAGTAGCTGAAGCAAGACTGCTGCTTTATAAAATAGTGTATGAAAAGGCAAAATTGCAGTTAATGCAAGTGAAGCGTGATAAATTACAGGTTTGTATTTAAAAAATATATATTAATTAAGGTTGGCTCTCTTATGTTTTTCATCTCTGGATATGCATACAGTTTGTCAGCTGGACTTATACTTGCCTGCAGAGTAGAGTACAGCTCTTAAGCTCTGCAATTCAGAAGTCTCAGATGCTGAAATTAAATTACATCCGTTGTCAGTCTGAACCTAGTGAACGGGAGACTCATGTTGGTGATAGTCATAGGCAATCCTCTTTAGTTAATTCTGAGGGTGAACAAGAGGTAATCATCAATTCTAAGATTGGAGATCCATTTACCATTGTCTTGTCCCTGCAATCGTAGCTTCAGTAATTGTTCTTGCCAAGTTATCTGTCTGGTCTTGCCAAATTATCTGTTCTGGTTTTCCTCTAATTTTTAACAAAAGGATTTTAAACACTTAAGAAAACTGTTACAAAGATTGTAAACT
This sequence comes from Heteromeles arbutifolia, assembly GCA_024362995.1. NCBI lineage: Eukaryota > Viridiplantae > Streptophyta > Magnoliopsida > Rosales > Rosaceae > Heteromeles > Heteromeles arbutifolia. Next base: position 9,388,008 of record JANCRC010000012.1, on the reverse strand, counting down.
AGAGAAATGTATTGTAACTACAAAGCAAGGTAAATGATTCTTCTTTTTTTTTTTAAATACATGAGATTGTGTATTTGCGATAGAAATGCGATTTTATTTACTAGGCAGACCTTACTCTATTGGGAATATATTAATCAGAGTTAAGTACTATTCTTTAAACTTTTCCTTCGAACCAAATTCCAAGAAAGATACAGTAAATAAAATTATTAGTAGAATTTGAAAACAGGTGACAGGTTTCTGTTATAAACGCTCCAGAAGATTATATAAGATGAATACAGCATAAGAAAACAGTTCTTCTTCCTTTGCCTTTCTCAAACAACCAGTTCAGCTTATAGATATTACAAAAAATAATTATGTGATGATAACCCAGTTTCAGGTCATGATTTTTGGTTATATATTCCTTTTTATTGTCAGGCTTCCTGTGATAATGTAAACACAATGAGGCAGGAGCTTAAAGCTTTGGACAGATATGTAAAAAGCTTAAGCAATTTCTTTCACAGCCACTGCAAGTTGAAAGGAGAACCAAGTTGCGCTGATACTATATCTCTAGTTCAACATCATCTCAAGATAAGAACATGTTGCAGGATTATTTGTCATGATTTGCAGGTTATTTTTATTCATGATTTGACTTTTCAGACACGAAACAAATGTCTTATGTCACTAAGAGACCTGTGATTTCAACAGCTATGGAAAGTTGATCATTTTGAGATTAAGAATGGCCATTACAAAATTCTTCTCAGTTATCATGGTTACGTCTTGCAAAGGTTTTTTCTTCTTCTCTTTGGCTGTTCTTTTGGCTGAGTCACGTATTTTCTTTCTTATTACCAAATTCAAGTATGACATGTGATTTCATGTTGATGAGACACAGGTTTACGGGTACTGTGGGCCCAGCATCAAACATAGTCATCTCACACAGTTTCAATTATATAAAAATCACAAAGGTACTGAAGTCAATAAGTTGTGTATTTTGTTATTTCTTTTCTAAATGGTTAAATTTTTTGGACATCAGGAATTCCCAAACATGGATGTTCAAGTTGCATTTGGTTTTGTGCTAAATGCTGAGGCCACCAAGAAAAGTTCTGATTTGAGATGTTTTCCTTTGGCACAAGAAACACAAGTATGTTACCATTTAAGTGAATGAAATTTTACGCAGTGTTCTAAAAATTGGCCTAGGCGGTGAAGACCTGCCACGATTTAGGGCAAATCGTTTCAAAAAATTGGTTTGGAGCTAGGCGGGCTAGGCGGCTCCTAGGCGGATTTGGTTTTTTTTCTTTTTTTATTAATTGTGTGCTTTTTTTTTTAAAGTTTCATGGTGGTATACTTATGGAAATGGTGTACCTAATTTGCAAAGGATGGATTGTCGACAAGGTCATCCAATTGTGAAATGAATTGGATAACTTTTGAGGGGATACATACTAAAAAAAGAAATAAAGTAGATACAACAACGTTAAATAGTTTAGTCTATGTCCAATCCAATGCAAGGATCATGAACAAGAAGAATTTAGTTTGTCATCCAAGAATACTCCTCATTATGATTATATGCTTACTGTTTTTTAAATATTGAACTTGGTGGATGGATGTACTTTGTGTATTCTTCTACTTCTATTTTTGCATTTTATCATTCTTTTATTATCCATACAAGTATAGCTTCTTTTTTTTAAGTGTAAATAGGCACTTATTTACAAGATATATAATAAATTTAGATGAAACCGCCTAGTCCCCTCCTTGCCGCCTCGGCACCTGCCTAGGCCCCTCCTTGCCGCCTCGGCGCTAGGCCCCTACCCGCCGCCCGACTAGCGCCTAGTGTTTTTTAGAACCTTGATTTTACGTGCATTAGTTATAGGAATTTGGTACTGGGTTTCAATTCCTATAGGTTGTGGACTATGTATGACTGTCAAAGTGGGTAATATGTTTCTAACTCCACATTCTAGACTGCTCTTTCACTTTGGTCCATATATAATGCAGGTAACACGTTCACTGCTAAGAAATCTGCTAGACGTGGTTGAGGAAGTGCACCTGGCTCGATTTGAGATTGTAAATTTGATTCAAACAACTTTTCAAACTCCATCTGGTAACAAATATACTGAAAATGTGATAATCAATTTGTTTATCTGAACTTTCGCTGAATCAGTTTGTTTATCTGTACTGAAATCTGGTTATATGTTCTTGTTCTATAGCTGAGCAGCTTGATCTGGAGCTTTGTTTCCTCAACTTTAAGAGCGGTAGACAGGTGGCAGTGACTCTTGACATGACCTGTTTGAAAAGGTAGAGTCCTATCCAATTTCCTTGATTATCTTTTTGCTTATCTGATGTAGAATTTTATTCCAATATTGATTGGCTGGATACAATCCAGCGACTCCCGTATAATGAGTATTTAAGCATTGTATGTCGCTTCTGCAAATTACTATTGTCCTTTTAGGATTGTCTAGTTAACAATGTGAAACTATTTCGAGATTATATGCGAATGTTTGTTGTTACTAGTCTGTCAGTATCCTCTATTGAGATAATATGCAAATGTTCGTCGTTACTTAATCAGTCAGAATCCTCTATGCCTTCCATACCACAATGTGCTTTATACGTATATATACCTTAGTGCTTTGAATAAGTAGTGACTTGTTTGTTGGTTTCTGGACAGTGGGATTTATCCCTCGGAGATTCTTCCGCATCGCATACAGGCTTCCTCCGAATCTGCAGTGGAAAAGGCGCTGCCCGAGTCACTATTAGCTGAAATGAGAGCTGCAGCTGAGATTCTTGAATCTGGATATACGAGAATAAAGAGGCTCTGTAAGTGTATCTCCAATGTGGTGTGACTTCACACACGCGTATTTCCAAGGGAGGTGAAGCGTGTCGCCAATAAATCGTTGGAATTTACCTTAGGTTACCGGAGTCGTATATTTAGCTAAAGATAGTTCGATAACTCGGATTTTTCTCACCCAAATCCTAGAGGGCAGTCTCTCGTAATCAAGTTCTATCGCTCAAGCCGTGCAAGGTCACTAACACATTGAACTTGTTGAGGTTGAGCACACATTCTTCTCTCTGTTGTAAGTTCAACAATTATGTTACCAGCAATTCATTCATATTTTTGCTACTACAACAACGAAGTTTTATTTTACTAAATGAAATCGGCTGTATGAATCTTAGAACATCACTGCTTTCGATTTTGTGTTAAGATTTCCAATAACTCCAAATACTTTTTGCAGTTGACCGAAAAAAAAAAATAACAAATCGTTAGTAGGGTAGAAGGGGGATTTTATTTTATTTTTTAAGACCGAAAGAATAGTGGAAAAGGGATATTTTATTGGTGCAATGTCGACTAGACTTTTGTGAAAAATTGGAATCTCCCATATAAATTGGCGGTTGGGTGTGTCTTGGAGCTATCGTGGGCTTGTAAGGGAGAAGATATTATTTGTCCAAAAGAAAAAGTGCAAGATATTTTCTTGGTCTAATCTTTAGAAAATATCTGAGTTGAAAGGTCAAACGGCACCCAACCTGTTTTCATATGGCCGGTTGCCTCAGTGGACAATTTATCCTTAATTGTCAGCAAATATAATTTCTGGTTTGCTAAAATTGTATCTGGACTTAGATTTTTATGGGACAAGTTGAGATTTTTCACTTAGAGCAAAATTGTAATATGCCAAGAGTTTGTCCAATCGATATAACTGTTTACGTGGCCTACTTTGGGTTTGAGGAATGTTAATAATAATAGTCTTTTAATGCTTATTGACGTTGATAATCACTCACGTGAGCAAAATGATAATAGGCGAGAGTTTGTCCAATGGATAACTCAATTGTTGGCGACCATGTGCTGTATGTTGAGTTTGAGAAATGCTAGTGATAGTTGTCTTTTAACGCACATTAACGGTTGACAATCACTCACATGGTTCAGCAAGTGTTGACGTGCCTCATTTGGGTTTGAAACCATCGACAATTGATAATCACTCAGGTGCAATGCAATGATTTTCCTCACCTCGTATATGAAAATGATTTTCCTCACATGGCAATCGCCCGCTCTTGACATTAGTGGATTTGTGAGTCCACAATCACATCTAATTGTCCCACGCACGAGTTTTCCTTACTACTGTTCATGGGTGACTTTTATATATATCTTTTAACTTCCACTCGAGCAAGCTCCTCTTTTTACTCGTTAAGGTAAAACGTCAAGATTTGTGAGAAAGATACTAACAGAGTGATACAGATTTGACAACAAGGCATCATAAAAACAATCCTCCAAAGCTCAAATTTGATCTTTACATGAAAGATTAGCAGATATATAATTAATAATTATAAATCTGGGAGACCCCAAGAATATTCTGGTATGCAAAACTTAGGTCAACTTCTTAATTTTCTTCCTTTTTGCTGGACTTCAATGATATGCTTGCTTATAACCCCAATTATTTGGTATCTTTTCTCCTTTATCAAAAGCATGGGGCGTCACTGGTAGACTAGTCCACCAGAAAGTCCACCAAGGTTAGATATGAGAGGATATCATGGGGGCACGTGGCATGATCTGAAGGGGTTAAATTATGCAGAAGAAGGTTACTTTGGTAAATACACATTAACATAGTATTAAATTTGAAAGAAAGGGCAAAAGGGAAGCGCTTTTTGTGAAAGTGGGGTTTGTAAGTTGACTCTCACATTTCCTTTTTGTTCAGTTCAAGTGCCCTTTCAGCTGCCTTATCTCTTATTACAATTAGTATATAATTAGGCATGTAAATCTTGTACATATTCTCCACTAATCACAATACATAATACCTAGTTTACCTTAATACATCTGATTAAGCTCATCTAATACACAGCTTCCTATCACCTCCCACTTTTTCTTGTTGCTTCCAACTTCTTTGGGGTTTTGGCTATTTGTAAGATTTGGTATGATAAACAAGAGAGTTGATAGATGGACAACTACCCTAGCTTTTGTGATATAAACTATTTATATCGGGTTGTATATTCGTTTGTCTTTGTTTCTCTAATTACCGTATTAGTCACGTAGTTTTGTGATGAGAAAATATAAATAAATAAATATGTTAAGTTTGGGGTTTGATTCATTTCAATGTAGAAAAAAACATAATGATGGCTAACTCTAATTTTGAGAAGCAACTTACTTGCAACGCGTTATATTGCTCTTACTATTTGCCTCTCTTATCACAGGATAAGTCACGTAGTCATTTGAAGAGAGAACGAAAACAAATGAATGTATATTCTTTGCATCTAATTTTCTCTCATAATTAACCTTGATGCTAGAATAGGCAAAATCATCACTTAAAAAAATGAAACAAATGAATAGCACACCTTGTTTCATTTAAGTTTATCTTCTAATTAGCTCTGATGTTATAATAGGTAAAAAATCATCATTTAAAAAAACGAAGATGGATGAGTATACACCTTGTTGCATGCAAGTCTCTTTCGCGATCAATTCCGATGCTATAATAGGTATAGAATCTATCATTTTTAGAAAGGGGTTTTAACGAAAAGCTCATTGTACTGTTCATTTTAACGAAAAACCATATTTTTACACTAAAAAGTCAAATCTGGTACTATTCATTTTACCCTTTATTTTGTCCTTATCGTTAAAACTCAAAATTTTGAAATCATTTTCATTAGTTTCTTTTTTAGAAAGGTAAGAAAAGGTACATTCGTACACACAACAACCTTATCCTTATGATGTATTATGATTTTATCCAATTCAATTATGTACGGACATGTTCGATTCTAATTAGATTGTGTAATAAGCAATACATGTAAAGTCAAGTCTAAGGTTAGATGGAAGCACCATAGTTATGGTAGGCCTTGGTGAGTAAAAAGTGCAAATGTAGGAACCAGGATCCTCGCGGGATCCATTCCCTAGGGATCTTGTAATCTTGTCCGTTTATCGTATATCGTGCTGTCAGTTTTCGTTATGTACTATTTATATTTGAATTTTAAATTTTAAATTTTAAATTTTAAATGATTTCTAACTGCACAATATATGATAAACAAACACGATTGCGGAATCCATAGGAAATGGATCCGGCAAGGATTCTGGTTCCAAATGTAGGGTGTAGTGGGTCCCATGACATATGACCCATGAGAGGACCTATTATTGTTGAATGTCAAATTAATATCTTGCACATTTGAGACTTTATTTTCACTTTTTGGGGAGTCTTGTTTATGTCAAGTTGCCTCATCCACACTCATGTGAAGGTTTCTAGAGCTTAAAGGATTGGATTTATGGGGATGTAGCATGCTAGGGGAGAGTACAAAACAAAAGTACCCTAAGATTGGATTGGATGGCCGTCTAAGGCATCAAGATCAAATGAAAACCAAAATCAAAACAAATGCGGAATATGCCAGTTGACGAGTGAATCGTCTTTTTACTATTAATCGAGTCTCCTACTTCGTAAATTTGACAGTTATTTCATCATGATCTTAAAAAGGAGACAAATTTAACTTAAACAGGTTGTTTAGTACATTGTATTCGTTCACTCACATCTGAAATCAAATCTCCGTCCTTGTAAATTAGATTACTATTTTATTTTTGTCAAACATATAAACTTTATTAAAATCAATTAAAAAATTTATATCAGGATCTAAGATATTAAAAGTCAAATTAGCTCTTTATTATGATTCTATCTTACGGTTTGTTTAAAAATACTTTTAAAATAACTGAAAGCGTTTTAGAGAAAATGTTTTTTGACTTCAAAAACACTTAACTGGTGTTTTTTTCAGGAAGCATATTAAGTGTTTTCCGAAGATTTATTTGCATTCTTGATAAAGATTAGTACTAAAAATATTTTTATCAAAAGTGTTTTCAGTTATTTTAAAAATACTTTCAAACTAGCTCTTCAACTACGGTAGAACATTACTTTGTAAGAAGAAAAAAACAACAAATGAAAAAAATCAGACCAAGGGAAACAAATAAACAAAAAATCTAGGGACAGATGATGAGATAAGGGATTAGGACATGTGACATGCCAACATCATGTGGAATTAGGCCATATAGATTAGATTAAGAATTATGTGGAAGCACTTTTAAACAGTTTTTTCGCCTTATTTCCACACAAAAAAAAAGAAAAAAAAAATTGTTATTAACCGTTCAGAAATTTCATTCTACAATACTTATAAAAGTATTTTTCTTTCTAATTATAGAAAATTTAAAATGTAAAATAAAATTTTTTGTAATGCCAATAATAATTTCTAATAAAAATTCCTAAAGAAAATAAAAAACCGAGAATGAGAGAGAGAGAGGAGATATTAAGAGAGAGTTAGCTTGGAAAATTAAATATGAATTTATATGAAGGAGGGAGCTAATAAAGGGAAAGGCCTAACTTTTCTCCTTCACTATGAAAAGGACAGGGACCCACACAAGTAATGCACTTTTTATCAACTTTGCTGAAGTCACCATCTTTGGTGCCCCTCTGACACCTTCACACCCAACCCTACCCCTCCTCCCCAACCCAATCTTTCTATCTTTCCCATCTCCACATAAGAAGAAAGAACAAGAAAATTTGGGAAACTCCCTTCTCCCAACAAAAAAAATCCCAGAAAACCCAAGAAGTTCACACCTTTAGGGTTTCTTCAGAAGCTTGTAGATTTGTATTTCTTTTGTAATAAAAAGAAAAATCAAAAGCTGCCTGTACACGGATCTTATCCTCCTCTCTCTCTCGGTAAAGTTTCCTGAATGCTCTCTCTGTCTGTTGGCTTTTTGTTTCTGTTGCTAATTTTCAGGCTTATTTATAGTTAAAAGTTTTATGGGGTGTTTGTAGTAGATTTACTTTGATTTTTCCTCTGTTGGTGGGTCTGATAATTCTCATCTGAAAATTCAGATGGTGTGAAATAATATGTAGGGCCTAATTGAATTACCTTTTATTCATTTTTTGTTTTGAGGAGATATTTGAAGCCAAAATCTTTGCTGAAAAGCTTGTTTAATCTGTCTGTTCACCCAACAGATTGTATTTTTTGTGTTTTTGGTGATGCAAGATTGTTAAATTTATTTACTTTTTTTCGCTTGCTGGTTATGTTTTCTTGATATCTGCAAATTTGGTTTTTTGTATGAATTTGATGTTGTGAAGCTCTTGTTTGAAATGATATTTTGGATTTAGGATCCAATTTTTTCAGATTAGTACTTGGAGCATCTCCTAGACAAGTGAAAAATGATCTGAAAGTTTTTATGTATTTGATAATTGACATAGTAAGTTCCTTGTTTCGATTTCGTTCTCTACGAAAACTTGTTCATGTTCTTCCTGTAAGATCTTTTGACAGCAATAATACTGAATTTCTGTTTATGATGTTGTTTGAAGGTTGTAGTCAGATATATTCAGCAGAATTGTTGTCTTTCTGAGAAGCTGGTTTCGGTTAGATTCGTATGTAGTTTGGATACAATTGGGCGAATTTTGATCGGAAGAGGAGAGAAAAAAAGTTGAAACATGGGTTACATGTGTGATTTCTGCGGGAATCAAAGGTCCATGGTGTACTGCCGGTCTGATGACGCATGCTTGTGTTTATCGTGTGATAGAAATGTCCACTCTGCAAATGCCCTCTCTAGGCGTCACTCGAGAACTCTTATTTGCGATAGATGCAATTCGCAACCCGCATTAGTAAGATGCACGGAAGAGAGAATGTCTCTTTGTCAGAATTGTGATTGGATGGGTCACGAAGCCTCTACCTCAGCTTCCATGCATAAGAGGCAAACACTTAATTGTTACTCTGGCTGCCCATCATCTGCCGAACTGTTGTCTATCTGGTCATTCGTATCAGAATTACCTTCTAACGGAGAATCTGCCTGTGAGCAGGAAATGGGATTGATGAGCATCGCTGACAACAGCACCGCAACTGATTGGAACCAAAGTGAAAGTAACACTAGGCAAAATGCCTCCGGTGCAGATGAAGTGAATGCTGCGCATTCCATGCATAAGTCTGGTGTTCTGGTTGGTTCCCCTTCGTTGCCTGAACGTAATCATGCTCGTCATGTTGTTGGCCAGCTGTCTGGATCTGTAAATGCTTCATTGCCCAAGGTAATTTTCTTTTCCAAAATTATGATCTTAATACAACATTGGGTACAATCTATTCTCTAAATTCTTGTGTCTGATTTTGTTCTAAGTTTGAAATTCTTCATCAATGACGTTTGCAATTTCGTGTTATGATTATACAGCTGTACTCTCATGGGCCCAAAGGTTCTGGACTCCCTGAAGATGATGACCTTTATGATGGTTTGGATATGGATGAAATGGATTTGAATCTTGAAAATTATGACGAACTGTTTGGTGTATCTCTCAATCACTCCGAAGAGCTTTTCAAGAATGGTGGGATTGATAGCTTGTTTGGGGCGAGGAACATGTCCAGGGATTATCAAGATGCGGTTGCTGCTGAGGTAATTTTGTCTCCTTACTTTCGTTCTTTATGATGCTCAGACTTTCTTGATCTCTATTTGTTCATTGGCTGGGCCGTTGTCTTAGACTATACTGTGTATCTAAAAATTTGCTTTATTTTTATCTTACAAGTAGCCATTCTGAACTTTTGGGTTTTTATTTCTTAATGTAGTTGGTAAGCATGTCCGGATTTGAGTTTATAAAGTGTACTTGTGGTTAACTATTAGTGTTTTGTTTTATTCAGGGGTCTTCAGTTGGACTGGGAAATAAACCGCAGCCAGCGTGCAGTAACGCGGCATCTGCTGATTCTATAATGAGTACGAAAACTGACCCAATTATTTGCTTTCCGGCAAAACAAGCACATTCAAACCTTTCATTTTCGGGCGTTACTGGAGAGAGTAGTGTTGGTGATTGTCAAGATTGTGGGGCTTCCTCAATGCTTCTCATGGGAGAGCCGCCATGGTGTCCTCCTTGCCCTGAGAGTTCCATGCAATCGGCTAACCGTAGTAATGCTGTTATGCGTTACAAGGAAAAGAAGAAGGCACGCAAGTAAGTGTACTCCAAAAAGTAAATATATTAGCAAGCACGCACGCACACACTACTATTTGTTCTTCATTCATTTGTTCAGCCAGCAATTGTTTTCTAGTTTCTTCACCTCGTTGTATGACCACTGCTCGGAGTAGTCTTATGTTTCTTTCTTATTATTCGCCATTTATAGAAGATTTAACTATATAGGTGTATCTTGATTTCTTCCTGTACTTTCTTCTGGTTAAAGTGGTTACACTTTCACGGAAGTCTTATTTGGTCATGAAATTTTGCGCTGTTCCTCTCAACTGAACTCTGTTGTCTTTTTGATAGGTTTGAGAAAAGGGTGAGGTATGCTTCTCGCAAAGCAAGGGCTGATGTAAGAAAGCGTGTGAAGGGCCGCTTCATTAAAGCTGGTGAAGCTTATGATTACGACCCTTTGAACCAGGCCAGAACCAGAAGCTATTGAGTACAATTTTTAACCAATGTTTTATAAAACAAAAGAAACAATTGCTGTTTGATTGTATTACGTTACGGGAGATGAAACTGATGCGTCTTTCTCTTGTGCAGTGAAAAGATGTATGATTGTATCACAGGGCCTTGGTTTCGTCAGGAGATAAGGATTGATGCAAACGGCCAGGTTATGATGCTTCACTAATAAAGTGGAGGAGCAAATTTCTGATTCTACATCACCATGACAGATTGACCGATCATGACACTATCCAGAGCGTTTGTTTCCCTTTATGTTTCTCTGGAGAAGTCCATCGGTTCAATCGTTCTCCCGGGAGGATTCACATTGGTCTTCCAAACCATTACTATGCTTGATGACTCGATTATCCTGTTATATTTTTTCGCCCTCCTGCTCCGATGACTTCTATAAAAAGTGGCTACCATGGCATCTTGTTGGCCGAACATGTAGTTTCCCAATCACTAGATTAGCTGCGATTGTTCTTTTTTCCCTTGTTTGTCTGTTCGTTTGACATAGACAGGATCCGTACGCATGCCGTTGAGAGTGTTATGAGCTCTGACATAAGACCTTCGTAAGGTGAGACGTTAAACTCGAACTTGTAAATTTCGGTTTCATTTTTGTTGGCCTGGGTAGACAAGAACAGGATGGTTTACATATGCAGTTAGTTTGTAGTTATGCCGAGGGAGATGTTATTCGCTTTTGTTGTCATAAAATGTGAAAGTATCTGAATTGGACTTCAGTTCACCTTGTAATTTTAGTGTATCGTATTCGTAACCGATAATGTATTGTCAATTTTGCTTTCTTTCTGTTGTATCAAAAACGTATTCAGTTTCACAAGCGATCTGAAGGTCTTCGGAAACGTTTCCTTTTCAACGATAACAATTCAGCGTTGGCAAACATCATCTTCTATAGCATCATCTTCTGTAGCATTTCAATGCTTTGCTCTCAAATCAAGGAGCGCTCAACCCTCGAAACCAAATGTCATCGTAGAACCACGGATCCTCTTTCGTGTTTGTTTATCGTATATAGTGCAATCAATTTTCGTCAGGTATAGTAGATAGAAAGGCTAAAAAAGTGTGGAATCGGAATTGAGGTCAAGCAAAACCGAAAAAACAAGGTAAAAGAAAATTTTGGCACAGATTGAAGAGCAAGAAAAAAAGAAACTGAAAGTAGAAGAGGTAGATCATATACATATTTTCGCCAATCGCATCATAAAACACTCATTTATAAAGATCAATAGAAATCGAAAACAAAATTCCTCCTATGCAGTAGCAACAAGGATAACATAAGTTTACAAAAAGTGTGCAATCAGCACAGAGCTGTTTGTTCAGTTCCACAGCATCAATCATCATCGGAACTATCTCCAGCCACCCTTCCAATGTCTTCTTCTGCAACGGTATCCTATAAGAAAATTGCAGAGCACGTCACTGGAATCAATAATAGCAGCTAGAAGTGTATTGTGTCACGTGTTTAGGTGAGTGCGGGAGAGTGTCTTTGACAAGTGAAACACTTAACAAGATGTGATTACAGATGCTTACTGGCTTCTTATCCCAGTCTTTCAATTTGGGATTTGTGAGCATGTAATTATCTCTTAATGGTGCCCAGGCAGGCCCTTCACCATCCACTGCGCCTTTAGACATATGAGCCTGCATGTTAAATCACTATCAGTACACATTGGCCTTTGGCACTACCAACAATGTTATGGAACCAAGTGGTAGGAAGATAGTTACGTATCAGGAAAGGACCTTCAACATCAGATATCGATCCTCCAAACAAATTTTTGAATATAAGAACAAAGAATGTCTACAACCATATATGGTACATAACATATATGCTTGTTCAAATCTTTGAATATAAGAAACAAGAATGTCTACAACCACTCCTTCCACCAGTGACGAACATCAAGATGGTAAAATGCTGTGGGAGAATGGAAAGGAACTGATAAAGGAAAAAGTATCTAACCTTTGAAGATGTTTTGCCTAACTCGGAAAAGAATGCTTCTTTCCTCCGCTTTTTTATCACTGGAATTATTTAAACAACAATATAGGTAGATTAAACACAAATATTGAACAGAGGTTTCCACACTTTAAACAAACAAGTGCTCTATGAGTCTCACCAACAAAAATAACTAAGCATAAAATAATTCCCCCCTCCCAAAAAAAAAAACCTGAGCAAGGATCATAAGTAGATATGGCATGACAATGCAATTATCATCGAAGGTGACTCGGTGAGTAAAGTTAGAGGGTGGAAAAAGTTCTTTCGGTTAGTTAGAGAATGTGTGAGGCTGCTTGGAGGACAACTGAAGAGGAAGAGACAAAGAGTCCCCTCAAAAGGCCTCACTGCAACACTGAATTAATATATGCCTCCTAACTAAGCCAATATGAGATCCAAATCAATTCATATGGCTACTCAAAGAGGCAGTAAATAAATAAAAAAGCATCACAAAACAACTATTACTAACAGAGACCAGAGACTACAGCAGGTTCGTTCAATCCTATATATGATATGATCGCAACATATTGCTTTTACTTCAGTGTAAAATTTTAAAACTAACTCAAACAGAGTTAATATCTGAAACTTAACAAATGTAAATTGGCAAGAACGAGAGTCTCAAATTGCAGCCGCAGTAATAAGAACACACCTTTGGCATCTTTAAACTTGGAAGGATTCAGTCCTTTCTGAGCATTTTGTGCCTTGTTGACCTGCATTAGACACAAAAGGAGCTCATGATTCAATGTGGCACAACGGAAACAATCTTATCAAAACTTAAAAAACAAGCAAACAATTAGATTCACATAAAGCAACTTACAGCATTGAACAACTTCACCACTGAACATCCAGCATTGCACACGGTAAATGTGAGCTACGTCAGTATGAGAAACAAATTTGATAACACTCCCATAAGACAAATAACATCCGATCACATATATCTTAACCAAGTGGAAAATTCGGTACCTCCTTTAGTAGCAACACCGATTAAAAACTTTTCATGTGTGTCTAAATAGTTGGCCGGCATCACATGGCCCTTTTCTATCACCTATCAATTCAAAACGATTTACACAAATAAGAATTAAACTTCTCAAGCAAAATGTTGGATACATGCACATTACAATTCAAACAAATCGAAGACATGAACTACCGTGTGCTTTTCCTTCTTAGCCTCGCCCTTGGCCTTGCGCTCGGTCTGCTCCTCGGCAAGCTTTTCTGCAACAAGCTTCTTGTGCGCCGACATCACGGGTCCCTGCAAAGCAATCAAACATTTTCCTTTAACACACAAAAAACTCCCAAAAACTAAAGAATTAGACATAGCAGCTCAATTCTATGTAACTCACCACTGCATCCTGAGAAACAGCCTTCTTGATTATACTCTTGAATGCCAACCTAAACGCCTTGCAACCCTCCGAAAACTTCATGATTCCGGGCAGAATCTCGCCGTGCTCCTCGTCATCCGAAAAGCCATCATCCCTATTGTGACCACCACCACCTTCCTCCGCCTCTTCCCCTGAAGACGACCCACCACCGCCACTCGGCTCCTCCTCACTGTTTCCCAACGGTTGCGGTTGCGGTTTCGGTTTCACATGTTCCTGTTTGGACTCCTCCTCGTCCTCCGAATCGTACTCCCGGGCTCGTTTCAGAAACAGTTTCTTCATTTTCTTGTTAATCTTCTTCGGCTTCATGGCTCTGATTTCCTCCGACGAATGTAACATCTTCGCCCTCTTCTTTGCCTTGGAGCCCTTCTTCTTCCCTATTTTCCGCTTCCTCGGCTCTGCTGCTGCTTCTGGAAGATGGTTTTCTTCGGCCATGGCGTCCTGTGCTCCAGACCAAATCAAGGTTGAATCTTTGGCCACCGCCGCCGCCGCTTCAGCCGATAACTGGCTGGGAACAAAGAATAATTAATACCAGAGAAGGAACTGTGACCCGGCGGCACTACTCATGAAGAAGAAGATGGTTTGCCCTATTTTTGTCATTTCAATATTTCTCTAGACGCTGTCGTTTTACAAAAGGTTTTTTTCTTTTTTCTTTTTTCTTTTTTTTTCAATTGTAGCACTTGATGCGGTATTTGAGAGGCGAAAAGTAATTATGTTTGTGAATTCTCGTGCAAGTTTGATCTTTATCGAAATATAGTTTTAACGAAAAGTTCGTGGTACTGTTCACTTTAACGAAAAATCACATTTTCACACTAAAAAGTCAATTCTGGTACTATTCACGTTACCCTTTATTTTGTCCTTATCATTAAAATTTAAAGTTTTCAAACTCTTTTCATTAGTTTTCCTTTATCAAAATTGTTACGAACAATTTAGATAGTTACTTGTTGAAAATTTAAACAGTTTCTGTTGATACCTATTCATTTTTTAAAACAATTTCAATTGTCGTAAATCGAAAACTTTATCGTAGTATGACCACTAATATGTGCATCGTATAAAATTTATGCACGATGAAAAATATGAAGCCATACTTAAGCAGAGCCATCAAATAGTCGATTAGTGTTCCATTCGTCATAAATAAGGTTGTTTAATCTACGTGTGTGATTATGTTTACTCTTACTATTTAGGGTTTACTTCGTTTTATACTGGAAAGAGTAAATCTGAAATCTTGAACGAAATGATTTTTTTGGTGTAAGGTTATCTTATACATGCAACGTTACAGAGGCGGTATGTTCTTGGAGAGAAAAATCATGAATGCAAAAACCTTCTTTCAATCTTTACCTGTTCTTGCTTTTGTCGATGTTTACAATTGAATCACAATAATAAAATCCTAAGGGGAACAATCACACCAAGAACGCAATAGGTGCTAGCTTTTCCTTTATTTTTTTCGGTCGACACAGATTTTGAGCACTGTTTTATGCTGTTGGCCACCGTCTCATTAATCTTTAGGTGTTTGAAAATTAAGAAAGGGTGTTAAGATTAGGCGCCCGTCCAGACCTGCCTAGGAGCTCGCTTAGGTTGCGGCTCTCACTTTGACAGAAAATAACTTTCATTTTGCATTTTATTTTTTTAATAAATTATAAGAGACTTGTTAAATACTTAGATGACCATATATTATATATTTGTTCCCCATGTTTTTATTATATTATAATACTTTATAATCTATATGTCATTCTATTTTGTAACATGTGTATCATAGTGCAATTATGTATTTTTTTAAGTATAAGCAAGCACTTATTTATACAATATACAACAAATTGATTTAAATCCGCCTGAGCCACCGCCTAAGCACTAGGCCACAACCCGCTACTCGACTAGCGCCTAACGTCTTTTAAAACCTTAGTTTTGAGAGCCTTTTGCAAGAGAGAGAATGAGAGACATTACAATGAGATTGGGGAAACGGGCTTGGGCGACCAACTTGGGCTTGATGATAGGCTTTTTGGTCTCGTCCTAGTGTTGGTGAACTACTACTACCACTTTTTTTTTCTTTTTCTTTTTTTTTGTGTCGAAACTACTACTTCAATTGGCTAAATTTGCATACGTTTGGCAACCGATTGGATAATTTATGAATTCATTTAAAAGACACGGAAGAGGATTTACATTTGGATGCAAATGGTGGAGCATACTGTTATAGTTAACATGACTAAATCTATAGGATAGTGATATTCATACACTTCTTTTTACTTTTTATACACTTCTCTCAATTTCGATCATTCGATCGAATAATTGAAGAAAATTCAAAAATAGAAATTAACAAATTTGTAGAAAATAAAAAAGGATGTGCAAACAATACCACCCATCAATATGCAAATAACTCGAATTTTAAGCTCCAAAATATGATGATATGATGAGATATATATACTTCTAGTGGCTAGCTGTCTAATTCTTTTTTTTATATCTTTCACATGCACATGTTGATGTGTTTTTGAAAGAGAGAACAAACAAATCTATAAAAATTGACTAGCTATAATGACTTTCTAGCAATTCTAGTCAAAATTTAGCTAAAAATGGGTACATTTGGAGATACTCTACTTCTAAACGAGAGATTTTTTTAAGTAATTAATTGTATATAATTATATGTCTGTTTTTTTCTCACATATATCTACTAATGAAATATAAAAACGTACTTGTATTCTATTAGTGAGACCAACTTCAATCATTGGGTTAAAACCTAAAATGTTTAGGTTTTTAACCCAGAAAAAGTTTTTCTGCTCTAACCTTTTGGGTTAAATTTTTAGCCCGAGATTATTAAAGAATGAATTTAAGATTAATTTTTTTCTTAAAGTAACATTTTAGAAAAATATAAATTATGTAGACTATCATAATTTAATTTTATGAACATTTTAACCTACAAATATTTAGATTCCAATCAATATTGAAAAGTCACTAAACTAACACTATGAAACTTGTGGAACAATACGAAAAAATATCAAACACATGAATTTGATTAATTTTTTTTTTACTGTTAGCTTTGATCATATTAAATCTTAGCCGTCAGATTCAATGAATTTAAAAACATAAAACTAAAAAAAGTACACATATATGCCCGGGTCTGACACACCCCGACTCGAACATCGGGATGTGTTGGCCGTCACGTGAGCGTGACGTAGCCATGTGCGCAGTGCAGAACGATATATATATAATAAGCACTAGAATAACACAACTAGTGATAAAAGATCATAGAAGAGTGTGAAGGTCAGAAACATAATTTACAAAGTTCAAGCATCCTAGGTGCAGTCCAGAAAGATATAACAGGAAAGCCAAAATAATTACATGGATAGTGTACTGTCAGAATTGCCTTGAAATTTCGTTTGCCACCAACTCTATCTAATACCTGGAAGGGCGCAAAACAAAAGCGTGAGTGGGCAAAAACAAAGTTTTACCAAAATCACTTCGATATAAAAGTTATAACCCCTCTCCGTAAAAACATATATATACTTCCCAGAAAAATATATAAGTACGTACTAATACTGAAAGCCAACATTCAAATATTGCCATGTCCGAATAAACCATATCCAATATCAAAGCATGCAACAAATATCATCAAAGTCAATCAGGTGATATCTCAATGCATAACATGCCGGCAATGCATATAAGTCAGCCGGAGTCACCTCTCGTGACCTGTACTGCTGAATCTATGGCTCCTTAACGAAATCCTCTATTCAACTCTCAATCAATAACTTGCACCCATGTCGGAACCACCTGTAGTGGTCTGTACGACAAGTTGGGTATATAAAGACGCTCTGTGCTACGGTCACGTGAAGGCTGACGACGAATCGCGGATCACCTACTAGTGGTATGTACGACAGGCTGGCACCTGCCTTGGATCCAAGGTGAGCGTACGGTGCGGGAGGTGAACAATCACGTGAAAGCTAAGCCCTACTCTGGCGCAGCACAAACCCCGATGTGCAGGTAAATGAGCCATAATCTAATCTCATCAATATCACCACAACACATAATCACATAACATAGCAATGAATATATATATATATATATATATATATATATATCATTCGACATGGCATTCAATTTCATAAAATCATTTAAAACGTATTTCTGGGAATCAGTTAAGTGTGTGCGTGTGTGTATATATATATATATTGAAAACAAAAGCCCACTCACTGATAAGTAGACGGGTCGTAGCCCCCAAGCCTCGCGTGGCTGCGCTCGTCCTCAGGATA
Organism: Heteromeles arbutifolia; assembly: GCA_024362995.1. Taxonomy (NCBI): domain Eukaryota; kingdom Viridiplantae; phylum Streptophyta; class Magnoliopsida; order Rosales; family Rosaceae; genus Heteromeles; species Heteromeles arbutifolia. The sequence continues at coordinate 9,370,067 of JANCRC010000012.1, read as the reverse complement.
AGTCTCACCTATATGCGAAACAACTATACAACCGTTAATTATGCACATAACCCAATTAGATAATAACTTCTCATACATTGCTTAATTGGGGTGTTTAAATATACCAACATGCTCTACTCAATCCCACGAACATCCCCATATTTTTAAATTTTTTGAGGTTCCACGCGCCCTCACGCACCGACCAATGCACGGCATCACGCGCCGCCCACGTGCCGTGCACGCTGACGGAACCTTAACGCCATTAGGGAATATTCCGTTAAATCCCTAGAATATTTCGTTAAAGTTAACTGACGTTGTTACCTTCCGTTAGGAATATTCCGTCAACTTTGACGGAATATTTTGTCACCTCTTCATCAGTTCACCAGCGACCGGCGCCGGCGCCGCTGTGTCACCGGAAACTGGGTAAAATTTCTAACTCTATTTTCTAGCTCAATTCTCAACCAAATTTCATAAAATTTACACCAAAATGAACCTTAGAACAAGGAGAAGAGTTCTATGCCTTATAAAACTCAAAACTCGACTGAAACTCGCCGGAGCAAAACCATGAAATCCGGCCAACCTTTGAACTTGTGATCCCGACGTCCAAAAGCCTCCAATTTTGTCCCCGAGCTTCACAAGATCATTCTAAGGCTCCCTATGATCTTGGAATGATAAAAAATGTCCTGGTTTACGAGCACGTGAACAGTACCCTCTCGGAGCTTCACGGATTTTGGGGTTTTCGAGGGTTTCATACCTAACTAAGGGTACAGTTGTGTTCACCAGGTCACGGGGTTCATGAATAAAGTATTTGGGACGTCGATCCATGCCACGATGGTGAGAAGTAATAGTGTCCGTATAAAACGCAGAGGGAAAGAAGAATAGTCGAGAAGGAGGAGAGACAGAAAGGTGAAAATGGGAGGATGCACACGTGTGCATGTGAATGTGTGGGTTTTGTTCTCATCCAATCCCACTAATACCAACCCACATTCATATTAAATCAAAAAATATAGGAACCCTCACAATTGGGCTCAACCTATCTCATACATACCCACAACCACGCAAGGGTAAAAACGTCATTTCACATTATAAATACTTTATTTCGGGACGGACTGTTACAATCTACCCACCTTAATAAAATTTTGTCCCCGAAATTTACATAACAAGTATAAACCACTAAAACTCATAAAACAGTCGTGGATATAACTCTTTCATCCGCTCTTCTGTCTCCCAGGTTGCTTCCTTTACTGAGTGATTCTTCCATAAAACTTTCAGCAGACGTACTGTCTTGTTCCTCAAAATCTTATCTTTCCAATCCAGAATAGTGACTGGCTCCTCTTCGTAAGACAAATTAGGATTGATCTCTAACTGTTACGAAGGCAAAACATGCGATGGGTCTGAAATATAATGGTGAAGCATCGACACATGAAATACATTATGTACTCTAGACAACTCCGGAGGTAAATCAAGTCTATAAGCTACTTCGCCAATCCGCTCTGGAACCTGATACGGTCCGATATACCTGGGACTCAATTTCCCTTTCTTCCCGAACCTTACAACGCCTTTCCATGGTGATAACTTCAAGAAAACCCAATCACCCGCATTATAAGTCCGATCAATAGCATGTCGATCAGCTAAACTCTTCTGACGATCTTGGGCCGATTTCAGGTTAGATTTAATCACCTGAATATTCTCTGTAGTCTCGTCCATTATCTCCGAGCCTTCTAAAATTCTTTCTCCGACCTCAGACCAACACAATGGTGTCCGACATGATTTACCATACAATGCCTCGAATGGTGATATACCAATACTCGAGTGATAACTATTATTGTAGGCAAATTCCATCAGGTCCAAACGCGTATGCCGTGCATCGCCAAACTGCAAAACAGAAGATCTCAACATATCCTCTAATGTCTGAATAGTCCTCTCAGACTGTCTATCAGTTTGAGGATGGTATGCAGTACTATACAATAATTTCGAACCCAAAACTTCTTGGAATGCCGTCCAGAATTTAGAAGTAAACCTCGGGTCTCGATTTGAAACAATGCTGACTGGCACACCATAATACTTAACAATCTTCGAGATAAAAAGTTCAGCTAACCGATTTAAAGAAAACTTCTCTCAAACTGGAATGAAGTGCGCTGACTTAGTAAGTCGATCAACAATTACCCAAACTCCATCATAACCATTCCTCGTACGAGGAAGTTTATACACAAAATCCATGGTAATATCTTCCCATTTCCACTGTGGAATATGAAGGGGCTGCATCCGTCCAAATGACTTCTTTCTCTCGGCTTTAACTTGCTGACAAACAATACATCTACTCACATATTCAACAATTTCTCTTTTCATACCTAGCCAATAATAAAATGGTCAAATGGTATGATACATTTTAGTGCTTCCCGGATGAATAGCGTAAGCTGAAATGTGCGCCTCATCAAGAATAACCTTCTTTAACTCTGCATTATTCGGCACGTACATCCTACTTTCTTGCATGAGCATGCCATCGGTTTCCCGAATCCGAAGGTCTTTCTTTTTCCCATTATTTCTTAATTGAATTAATTCTTGAATCTTGTCATCTTCCATCTGTGTCTCGAGTATCCGATCAATCAAGATTGGCCTAACTTGGAAATGAGCTAGTAAAGCATTTTCTCGATCATTAGTCTCTGATTTCTCCATAACTAGCTTCACTCCAGTTGATCTCAACTATGCCAAAAGAGGAATACGGCTCGCGTGAATAGCATTAATCCTGCCCTGGGATTTCCGGCTAAGTGCATCAGCTACTACATTCGCACGTCCTGGATGATATTCAATTGTGCAATCATAATCACTCAGCAGCTCTATCCACCTCTGATGACGAAGATTCAAATCCCTCTTAGTAAACAAATACTGGAGACTTTTATGGTCCACAAAAATCTTACATTTCTCACCATAGAGATAATGCCTCCAGATTTTCAATGCAAAAACAATCGCCGCCAACTCCAAATCATGAGTAGGATAATTCCTTTCATGCTGTTTTAATTGTCTTGAAGCATATGCAATCACTTTGCCATGCTGCATCAACACGCAGCCCAAACCATTTAATGATGCATCACTATAAATCTCGAAATTACCACTGTCGTCAGGAAGTGCTAACACTGGTGCCTGAGTAAGACAATATTTCAGCTGCTGGAAACTCTATTCACAACTATCATCCCACTCAAATTTAACATTTTTCCTTGTTAACTTAGTAAGTGGCAATGCAATCTCTGAAAAATCCTGAACAAACCGTGTGTAATATCCTGCTAGACCCAAGAAACTACGTACCCCAGAGACGGTTCGTGGTTGCTCCCAATTCTCTATTGCTGCCACTTTCTGGGGATCCATTTGAATACCCTGAGCTGAAATGACGTGTCCCAAAAATGCCACATGATCCAACCAGAATTGGCATTTACTGAACTTAGCATAAAGTCTACACTCCCTCAACCTTTTCAGCACCAAACTCAGATGTCGCACGTGATCTGCTTTAGATTTAAATAAACCAAAATGTCATCGATAAAAACAATGACAAATCGGTTTAAATACTGCTCGAACACTCTGTTCATCATATCCATGAAAGCAGCAGGTGCGTTAGTCAACCCAAATGGCATTACTAAAAACTCATAATGACCATAACGAGTTCGAAACGCCGTCTTAAGGACATCATCATTCCTAATCTTCAGCTGATAATACCCAAATCTCAAGTCAATCTTCGAAAACACACAAGCTCCTCGCAGCTGATCAAACAAATCATCGATACGCGGCAATGGATAACGATTTTTAATCATTACCTGATTCAGTTGCCGATAGTCTATACACAGCCTCAAAGTATCATCCTTCTTCCGTACAAATAAAACTGGAGCTCCCCAGGGTGAAGTACTAGGCTGAATAAAACCTTTATTTAATAATTCTTGTAGCTGAATCTTCAATTCTTTTAATTCTGTAGGAGCCATCCGACAGGGAGTCAAAGATATAGGGTCAGTACCTGGCAACAAATCAATGGTGAACTCAACGTCTCGATCCGGTGGCAAACCCGGTAAATCATCAGGAAAAACATCTGGAAAATGTCTGACCACTCTGACATCCTCCACTCTACTAGAAACATCATCATTCAGTACCACATGTGCCAGATACCCCTGACAACCCTTCTGTAATAATCTCTTGGCTCTCACAGCTGAAATGATACCATGCTTCACGCCACTAGGCTCACAAACAAATGTAACCACCGGTAAATCCGGTCGTAGAAACGTGACTTTCTTTTTATAACAATCAATGTTAGCTCGATTATAATGTAACCAATCAGTGCCCATAATGACATCAAATTCAGCAAGATCTAACGGAATAAGGTTAGCGGGCATAACTACACCCTCCACTAACACAGGGCATCCTGGATACATCAACCCTACCTGGCACGTCTCACCTCTAAGCATAGAAAACTCTATCTTATATCCAAGAGGTGTGGAATTAGGTTGCGTCAATTGAGCAAATGTATGAGAAATAATAGAATGAGTAGCACTACAGTCAATCAAAACTTTAGCAAAATATCCAAGAACATCTAACGTACCCATTATCAAATCAGGTTATTCTGAGCATCCTGCACGGAAAGATTATGAATACGTCCTTGGGTTTGCTGACGTCCCCCTCGTCATCTGCTAGACTGACCACTACGCCCAGGTGCACCACGACTCTGCCCCAAATGACTAGGCTGTCTTGAAGTACCTACATTGCTCGAGGTAACTTCACCTTGTTGTGGCTGTACTCTTGAATACCACTGTGATCCACATGTTGGATAGGATGGATACAGAGCATATCCCCCAGAATACTGAGGATATCCATCCTGATAGCCACTCGAATAATATGGATCGTGGGAATAGGGATACGGCGCTGCTGGATGTGGCACCACATCACCCTGGTAATGATAAGTGATCCCTCGACTCAGCTGACCATAACCCACTCGATGCTGGAGCCTGCTGACTCGGCACTGGTGCTGGAAAAGAAGGCATATGTGGCATCTGCTGACTTTGTAGACAATTAGCTGCTCGATGACCAACCTGTCCACAGGTAAAACATCCTCGAGTACCCTGCCTACACTCACCGGCATGTCGGCTATTACACCTCCGACCAAAAGATAATCCTGAACCACCAGAACCACCAACATCCCCCTGCCTCTGAAAACGTGACCCACCAGCAAACCCACCACTTCTGCGCTGGCCTGTGGAACTAAATCCTCCACTGGATGAACTCGAACTAGTCCCACTTTTCTTCAAACTTTGCGTCTTTCTGGGCCCCTGTGATACTAGACCTTTGCCTTTATTGTTCTTCTTATAATCATATTTTTTTTCTTCATCGCTGTCACTAGGCAAGTTCTCAGAATCTTCAATCTGCAACAGAATCTCATAAAACCCATGATAGGTTGAACAGGGAATCCCGGTAGCCAAAGTGCGCCACTTCTTATGAGTACCCAACTTGAATCGATGAAGCATCTTCACTAGATTCATTGCCACCTCAGGGTGATAATTGGACAAGTCTGTAAACTTCATGTAATACTCGTTCGCAGACATCTTCTTCTGCTTTAAACTTGTAAACTTCTGTTTCTTACTGTCGATGTACGCAGGAGTAATAAATCTCTTATGGAACAACTGCTTAAATATTTCCCAATCTGTAGCTTCCTCTCGAGGCAACTCCTCAGCCGACAGTTCCCACCAAGACGTTGGTTCTTTACCCAAAAACCATGAGGCCGTCTTAACCCACCTGTCTGCAGGTAAACTCCCCTGACTCTGCATCAGTCTAAAGGTCTTATCAACATGATTCAACCATTTCTCAGCACCCTTGTGCCCTTCATTACCCACAAAAGTATTTAATTTCAAATTATAAACAGTTTCCAGATGAGTCATCTGAGGAGGTTGAAACGTCGACTGAACGGCATTAGCGATAGCTTCCCCCAATTGAGCTATATCAGGGAAACTAGGCTCAGAAATTGGAAGTGGCTTTCGTCGAGGCGGCATAATTCTGACAGAAGACACCAAGATAGTTAGAATATTCACTAAATATACATGACTGCCAAACCTAGGCTGTGATACCAAAGTGACACACCCCGACTCGAACATCGGGATGTGCTGGCCGTCACGTGAGCGTGACGTAGCCATATGCGCAGTGCGGAACAATATATATATATATATATATATATATATATATATATATAATAAGCACTAGAATAACACAACTAGTGATAAAAGATCATAGAAGAGTGTGAAGGTCAGAAACATAATTTACAAAGTTCAAGCATCCTAGGTGCAGTCCAGAAAGATATAACAGGAAAGCCAGAATAATTACATGGATAATGTACTGTCAGAATTGCCTTGAAACCTCGTTTGCCACCAACTTTATCTAATACCTGGAGGGGCGCAAAACAAAAGCTTGAGTGGGCAAAAACAAAGCTTTACCAAAATCACTTCGATATAAAAGTTATAACCCTTCTCCGTAAAAACATATATATACTTCCTATAAAATATATAAGTACGTACTAATACTAAAAGCCAACATTCAAATATTGCCATATCCGAATAAACCATATCCAATATCAAAGCATGCAACAAATATCATCAAAGTCAATCAGGTGATATCTCAATGCATAACATGCCGGCAATGCATATAAGTCAGCCGGAGTCACCTCTTGTGACCTGTACGGCTAAATCTATGGCTCCTCAACGAAATCCTCAATTCAACTCTCAATCAATAACCTGCACCCATGTCGGAACCACCTGTAGTGGTCTGTACGACAAGCTGGGTATATAAAGACGCTCTGTGCTACGGTCACGTGAAGGCTGGCGACGAATCGCGGGTCACCTACAAGTCGAAACCACCTATAGTGGTCTGTACGACAGGCTGGCACATGCCTTGGATCCAAGGTGAGCGTACGGTGCGGGAGGTGAACGATCACGTGAAAGCTAAGCCCTACTTTGGCGGAGCACAAACCCCGATGTGCAGATAAATGAGCCATAATCTAATCTCATCGATATCACCACAATCATCATATCGAAAGTACATACTTACCTGACTTACCTGGCGCCCGCAATGCCTCAACACATAATCACATAACATAGCAATGAATATATATATATATATATATATGGCATTCGACATGGCATTCAATTTCATAAAATCATTTAAAACGTATTTCTGGGAATCAGTCAAGTGTGTGTGTGTGTGTGTGTGTGTGTGTGTGTGTGTGTATTGAAAACAAAAGCCCACTCACTGATAAGTAAACGGGTCGTAGCCCCCAAGCCTCGCGTGGCTGCGCTCGTCCTCAGGATAAGTCTCACCTATATGCGAAACAACTATACAACCGTTAATTACGCACATAACCCAATTAGATAAAAACCTCTCATACATTGCTCAATTGGGGTGTTTGAATATACCAACATGCTCTACTCAATCCCACGAACACCCCCATATTTTTAAATTAATTTTTTGAGGTCCCACGCGCCCTCACGCGCCGACTAAGGCACGACATCACGCGCCGCCCACGTGCGGCCTCGTGCCGTGCACGCTGACGGAACCTTAACGCCGTTAGGGAATATTCTGTTAAAGTTAACTGACGCTGTTACCTTCCGTTAGGAATATTCCGTCAACTTTGACGGAATATTCTGCCACCTTCTTCATCAGTTCACCGGCGCTGCTGCGTCGCCGGAAACTGGGTAAAATTTCTAACTCTATTTTCTAGCTCAATTCTCAACAAATTTCACAAAATTTACACCAAAACGAACCTTAGAATAAGGAGAAGAGTTCTATACCTTTTAAAACTCAAAACTCGACTGAAACTCGCCGGAGCAAAACCATGAAATTCGGCCAACCTTTGAACTTGTGATCCCGACGTCCAAAAGCCTCCAATTTTCTCCTCCGAGCTTCACAAGATCATTCTAAGGCTCCCTATGATCTTGGAATGATAAAAAATGTCTTGGTTTATGAGCACGTGAACAGTACCCTCTCGGAGCTTCACGAATTCTGGGGTTTTCAAGGGTTTCATGCCTAACTAAGGGTACAGTTGTGTTCACCAGGTCACGGGGTTCATGAATAAAGTATTTGGGACGTCGATCCGTGCCAAGATGGTGAGAAGTAATAGTGTCTGTACAAAACGCAAAGGGAAGGAAGAAGAGTCGAGACGAAGGAAAGAGAGACATGTGAAAATAGGAGGATGCATACGTGTGCATGTGAGTGTGTGGGTTTTGTTCTCATCCAATCCCACTAATACCAACCCACATTCATATTAAATCAAAAAATATGGGAACCTCACAATTGGGCTCAACCTATCTCATACATACCCACAACCATGCAAGGGTAAAAACGTCATTTCACATTATAAATACTTTATTTCGGGATGGACTGTTACAGGGTCAGCCCACTAACTTAGGGGAAATTTTGGGCTAATTTGTCCAAAAAATGAGTTTTGGGTTAAAACTCATATTTGTCCCAAGGGTTTGAGGAAGTTAAGATAAATTTAAAATCTAAAATTTAAGTTTTACTCTAAGAGTTAGAATAAGTTTAATAAATAGATGTTCTTAAAAAATTCTAACTTATTACATGAAGGGGAATGTCTATTTTACAAATAACTTGCATTGAGTGAACTCATTAATTTGTTCAAGAAAAAGGACAAATAATGTGAGAGAAAAAATAATACAACAAAATCGATGTCAATGGGCACGCACCCAAGTTGGTAACGAGGGGTAGGGTTTGTAAATGGGTAATTGACAAGACAAGTTCAGTCAGATAAGAGATGGATGAGCACGTGAAATTCACCTGATACCACATCATTATCAGGCTTTTCCTGTCAGCTAGTTTAGCTAAAGTTCAATGAACTTCTGTGGCACCACACGGCTCCTCTCACCTTTTAAAACAAAACAATGATAGCATATGCCGACATGAACGTAACTGTATTGATTAAAGTATATATGTGCGCACAGGAAAGGAAATGTTTTTTTTCTTCGTAATTTAGATACTTTGATGAATGTCGTTTGTTACTAAAAGCACATTAAGATTTTACTCACAAATAATAACATGCATATTTTAGACAGTCTTTGAAAGTATGAGAATGTTGGTAATCTGTTGTTTCGAGTTTAGAGTTAAGGGTTTAAAGGTGCCGAATTGCTGTAAATATTCCGGAATGCTAATTTGTGAAGAGATTAGGAGAGCCATTGGAGGAGGAGAAAGAGGCACCCAGAATCTAGGGTTTCCAGTCCTCTATTCATGACATGCAGACCAAACTGATGGTTGAGTATATAAAATACAAGGAAAAATTAGTATCCGGTCCTTAGTTTCTAATGTTCATTGATTAAGACCTTATTAGTTTTTATATTTTTATCAAAATTCTTAACATTAATATATTAATGAATTACATGTAAGTTACATAATTTTTATAATAAAAATTAGTAATTGATTTAGAGTTTTAATACTCACACCCTTATTAAACTCCTATTAATTTCAATTCAAACATTTCCAAAATATAAAAAATAAAGTCTGAATAAGTTTGTACCCATTAAATTTTTATAAAAGAATGATATGTATCTATTCTTAAATATACCAATTTGTTATATGAAAAATGTACCCTTTTTTTAAATATAAAATGTATCCATTTTTCATATAAAATTCATTCAATCTTTTCTCTAATCCATTTTTTAAACTTATATGGGTACATTCTATTTTGTTGATTTAAGAATGTATCTATGTCAAGTTTAATAGAAGAAATGCTTAATAATTATTAACCCTAATATCTTCTTTTTTTGTGTTTTTGAAAAATATACCCATGTTTTGGTACAATAATGTTTTGTTTAGTTTTTTTATGACCGTACCCATGTATACACATAATATATTAGAGAGTATAATTTATCTTTAATATTTGTAATCCCATAAATTATGAGTTTTTATTTAGAATCTCATTAATATAAATAACTACAAATTTTATTTTTAGTTTAAAAATAAAATAACATATATAGAAATACATTATTATATTAATGGCAGGGATTTCGATCAAAAACTAAAAAACACAAAGGTTTAGTCAAAGAACATTGATAATTAGAAACTGCATCCAAAATGTCCCAAAATATAATATATATATATATATATACATATATATTTTATTATATATAATTGTTATTAGCACTCCAAAAATCTCATTTGACACTTCAAACTTTCTATAATTAGAAAAAAAAATACACTTATGAGGAGTGTAGAATAAGATTTTTAGAATACCAATAACATTTCTCTTATTATATTTTATATATTTCATCATCAAATTTGTGCTTGATGCATGTCGGATCTGTATTATTGCATCCACAACCGTCTGAACTTGTCAGGCTTTAAAATATTTTCCAGGTTACACAACAAACTGTGCATGTGCAGAAACCAGGATCCTCGCCGGATCCTTCCATAGACATCCTAGGGATCCCGTAATCTTGTCCGTTTATTTTATATCGTGCGATCAATTTTCGTTAGGTACTATTTATTTTTGAATTTTAAATCTTAAATTTTAAATAATTTTTTACCGCATGATATACGATGAACGGATAAAATTATGTGATCCCTAGGTTCCTTAGGAAATGGATGCGGAGAGGATCCCTAGGAAATGGATCCGAAGAGGATCCTGGTTCCATGTGCAGGTCCATGTCGAACCAGGATCCTCGCCAGATCTTTCCATAGGGATCTTAGGGATCCCGTAATCTTCTCTGTTTATTTTATATCGTGCGGTCAGTTTTCGTTAGCTACTATTTATATTTGAATTTTAAATCTTAAATTTTAAATAATTTTTTACCGCACGATATACGATGAACGGACATAATTATGTGATCCCTAGAATTCCTAGGAAATGGATCCGGAGAGGATCCTGGTTCGTCCATGTCCATTTGTGCGTGCACCAGCTAACAGCCATTCAATGGAGTCACCAACAATAGTGTTGTCCAGTCCACGTCCATTAATTATTACCATGCATGTATAGTAATATAACGTCATATGTTATTTCTTGAAAGGTAAAATAAGTGAAGAACAATACCAGACATCGAGTGTATGAATAAACATTGTTAACTACGGGAGCTACAAACTCTTTGCTCACCTGTTGATCACTAAAATGTCTTATTGTACCAAACTACTTATTATGATTCGAAGAAAAAACCATACTACATTTCACATATCATTATCAATCGTAAATTGGAAGGTCGGCATTTTCAAAGATGGAAGTTATCTACCTAATCTTAGGATGAAAGTTTGGAAGAGTTAGATATGTTTTGATATTACACTCAATCTTTATCACAATCAAGTTGGGTAATAAGGTCAGCATGGTAATCCAAAATCAACCTCATACAAATTAAGGTCAAATAATGTATAAAGTTGTAAAGAGGGTACGTATACCTTTAGCGTTAGAACATTTTATGCTCATGCATATATAGCTTTATTTTTCTTGGCACCGATAACGTTAGTAGGTAATGCTTAGTAGTTAAAAGGGATCAGTGAAAATTAAACCCGTATCAGAGTGCATAAACATGATATCACATTTTATCACTGCGATAAACCGTCATTTGCTATGCTCATGCATAGTTAAATCAGCTTTCTAATTTAATACAATATTAATAACTAGTTAAAAACACTGCTTCGTACCGCCTAAGCGCACAATATCAAATCAAGAAAAACTTTGAAATATTAGATATAACCTCTCATGACAAAAGTACAATCGTAGACATGATGTTGCAAGTGACTATACATACATATAGTTTTGGTCTTTTCTTTGCGTGCATGCATGAACCACTCCCATAGTTCATATTTACCAAACCAAAAGGATATTTTGACATTATTTTATGGGATCAGGTCAGATTCATGAAAGATGCGTCTGTAACCCTATCTGCACAAAATGTAAACTTACAAGACACTCTCTTCTTTTTCTTTTAGTGATGAAAGTGGCAAAAACGAATCTATAAGATGTGAAAGTTCCAAGCCTTCAAGAAAAAGGTAGAAACCCTAATAAGGAGGTCCATCTTCATCCAAACGATGGTCCATGCATGGCTAACATTACTACAAACACATTGTTTGACCAAATGCCACGTGGAAAATGGTGCTGATGATTGGGGTGCTCCCATTGGCCCACTACCATGTCGTTTTTCTACTGCTCCTTTCGAGAAACGACACGCGGGCAAGAGTATGTCCACAAAAACCTGCCGAGAAATGTTGACACAAATGCGCCTGCGTACACAGAGGCATCGTAGCAATGGGACACGTTGGCATGGCGACAAATGGTGAAAAATGACATGCAATCAGACATCCAATGACATATGTCTATTGTATTTGTAGGTGAAATCTTAGATGGGGACAATGTTACCTATCTTTGGCCACTTGATAACATGATATATCAAGCAGATTGTTCAATGTGTGAAATTTGACAATCTTTGGCGTCCTACTTATTTGTGTTGTTCATGTATTATACTTGAAATTCACCACAACTTAAACAACGTATTGAAAATGAATTCTACATTACTGATAAAAGAAACTTTACAAAAGCTTATAAGTAAGTTGGGTTTCTTATAACTTTAATTTTACTGTAAAATTTCAAGTTTAGCAAATATAATTTGTTCTAACAAATCACTTCGTTGTAAGATATTCTCGGTTAAGAACCTGGACAATTGTGAATGAAAATAGTGCAACTCTTGTTACGATAGGCAAAAATGAAAAATATGCATGTAGTTGTTAACAATAATACTAGGGAGATCAAAATTTTAAGGATAATGCTAGGAAAACTAAATTTGTAAACTAAATGATGTTTCTCCAATAGGAAATAAGTACGTTAATCAACACTTAAGTTATAATTTAATCATAAAGAACCACATCATTTAGTTTACAAAATTGAGTTTAAAATTTAGTCTTTCTAGCATTGCCAAATTTTTAAATCAAATGATGTCTCACCAATAGAAAATAAGCACGATAATCAACACTTGAGTAATACTCAATCATCAACAATCACATTAGTTTAAAATTTGGATAATGCTAGGGAGACTAAATGTGTAAACAAAATTTTGAAACTAAATGATATAAAAGTTGATGATTGGATTATTACTCAAGCGTTGATAAATGTGCTCATTTCCTGTAATGCTAGGGAGACTAAATTTATAGCCAAGATTTGTAAATCAAATGACGTGTCACCAACAGGAAATGAGCATATTTATCAATAATTAGGTAATAATCCAATTATCAACTTGCATGTCATTTAGTTTAATTAAAATTTTGATCTCTCTCTAGCATTACTCTTTCGTTAATATGAATGAGGAGGAGAGATTTGGAAGGTGGTGATTTCGAATTTCTGTTTTCTTCTCTATATTTGTTGATTCAGTAAATTAGTTGAGACTGAAGCAGTAACGAAACTAGCATCTCATGTATGTTGAGTGGGGTTGGAAAGGAGGGGAATAGCTGCTGAGGTTGGCGCCAAGGCCGTGACATGCTTATCAGTTTATGCATGGCTCCACTTCTAGACTTAGAGCTGTAACTACGAAAGAAGTGCAAAAGTAGAATACGAAAGCACAAAGAACAACATTTAATTAGAATTTAAAACAAATTCTAACGTTAAAAGATGATTTATCTCAATAATTCTTAATGCTGTTAATAAAATCACCCCCCTTAGCCAAGTAAATTTTCCATGACGTCGTCTTTGCATTAAAATCTTGTTATGTGATACTAGGTAGGTAAATTGAGAGTTCAAATTTTCTGCACTCAAATTCTCTGTTGCCTCTCTATGACTTATGTTGTTGAAAGAAGTGTAAAGGGCCCTTGTTAATTTTTATCTTATTTTTTAGTCAAAATTGTCATTGAGATTTGCATAACACATCACTTTGGTCCATGAGATTTTGAATCAATAAAAATGATCGCTAAGATTGTCCATCATCAATTATTTTAGTCATTTCATGCAAAATTATGTTAAATAGGGATCAAAAGGATAAATATACCCTCAATTTAATAAACAATGTGTCCAAAATGATTTGACAAAAATTAAGGGTATTTTAGTCATTATATTCTGATTTAATGGAGATTTTTCAAGGAATGACCAAAATGATTGATGGTGGACAAACTCAGGAACCAATTCTATTGATTTCAAATCTCAAAGACCAAACTGAGGAATTATGCAAATCTCATAAACCATTTTAGCTAAAAGGACATTTTTATCCTTTGATATTCTTTAAGTCATTCGATCTGGTGGCCAGAATTGAGAGTAATATGTAGAAAGTAAAATAGGTTGTTTGGATATCACTATCCTTTAGTTTTTATTTTAACAAAAGCACCACTCTTTATTTAAACCACACATAATAATATTAACTCTTAACTTATTTCCTAAAAAAAAATTAAAACTAAAAACAATTAAGTAAATAAAAGACGTGTTACTCAAATAGATAAACCTAAACAGCCAGAAAAGATTTTTTGACCTAGAAGATTTGAACTTGTAAATCGAACACAAAGCTCCATGAAGATAAATTTGGCAAGTAAAACTAGAGATGTTTTACCAAAACAAGACATGAAAGCTGAGATATGAAAATGGGATGAAAAGCAGGTTATAAAGCCTGTAAACAGAAGAAGGGGATGTTGACAGAAAAAAAAAAAGCCTGTAAACAGAAGAAGGGGATGTTGATATAAAGTAACCATGGTTAACTGAAAAATGGAGTCTGCAAAAGACGGAAGAAGTGGATGAAAAACAGGAGTCCGGATGTTACCTGTGAAGATTCCAAAAATTCATGAATCGTGTGTTCGTTAAAATCCTCACCAAAAAGTTCCTTAGAGATCCGGTTGGGTAAAACAGGTTAAAAAGGCATGTAATCGGAAGAAGGGGATGTTGAAATAAAGTAAGCATGGTTAGAGAACCTTGGTTAAGTTGTCGCTAATCCTTGGTGTGGGATGGCTCTCTTGCTATATATAGTGTGGGAACTAATTGTGCAGAGCAGCCATTGTCAAACAAAAACTGTATATATATTTATCCTGATTGTATTTGTATGTGTATGACTGCTGCCTATAATCCCTAGAATCTCTTCTTCTTCTTCCTTCAGCTCCTCTGGATGTTACTCGGTTTCTATCAGGACCAAAAGCTTGAAGCTCCAAAAGTCTCACTCTGTGCAAGTCTAAATTCTCAGCCATTTTCGAAGCCGTAGACTTTTATTTTCTGCTTATTTATTCATTTTTATTTTCTGGGTTTTTTCCAAATTGTTCATTTTTTCTGTTTAGTAATCAAAAGAAAGCATTTTTAATGGGTTTTGGAGGATTAATTTGAAGAATTCTAGATCTCAAGTCATCTTATGATACATTTGGTTGCTGGGTATGTTGGGTTTAGGAAGTTGGGTTGTGGGGTGAGATCAAGTTGCTTGCTTTATGTGTCTTTTCTTTCATTTGGTATTGATCTTCTGAGTTTTTAAGAACTCTGTTGGGTTTGAGGAAATAATTGGGTATGCTCTCTGTAAGTCTAGGATATAAAGCTTAGTTATTTCAGTTCTTCTGCCGGTCGTACTCTTTTCATGTCCCTGTACTTTGTGGATTTGCTGCAGATCGGTTTTGTTAATTCTCCTGAACAGAATATGAATTTCATGTGTTTCGCTTCGATCAATAATCGTTGTGTTTAATCAGAATTTGGCTGCGAAATTTTGAGCTTTTTATGCTGAAGGGTCTGCTTGATATCGATATCATGGTTCAGTCTTCTTTATATAAATTCTAATAATTTCCTTGATTGCATTGCAGGTCGGATGACACGAAGATTTCGGTGACATTTCATCTTCATTTGACTAAACTCTTACTCATCAAATTGATATAATAATCCGTCTCCCGTTTCGCGCTTGGCCGGTTCATTCTGGTTCCACTGCCCCTCAACGATCTTGGCAATCCGATTCGAGCCAGTTGAACTTGTGTTTTGGTCACATGGGTCTCTCTAGTCTACCAGCTCCATCAGAAGGAGTTCTATGTGTGCTTTTAGTTAACACAGCCTTATCAGTCTCCATGATCAAGGGGATAATCCGATCAGTCCTGCAATTAGTTGGTATCCGTCTCTCGTCATCTTCTCCGCCGTTAGCAGACTCCTCTGAAAACCTCTCAGAATCATTTGAGTTTCATGTCAGTCCCTCGGCTAGTTACATTGAGGAGATCAGGAGCAGTATCCCAGCAATTCGGTTCGAATCTGTGTGTAGCTTCAAGCAGCAGGAACACGAATGCTCAGTCTGCCTAACCGAGTTTGAACCTGAATCGAAGATCAACCACTTGTCCTGCGGCCACATTTTCCATCAAAATTGCTTAGAGAAGTGGTTGAATTACTGGAACATTACATGCCCTCTTTGTAGGACTCCTTTCATGCCCGAGGAGGACGCACCCTGCTTCTGGTGAAGGGTTTACAAAGCAAGAAAATCGCGATGAAGTTCATGTGCAGCGTTTAATGTACAGGTATTTTACAAGAATGCATCGCCTGCCATAGTGTTGTTATACTATGTTATGTGCGAGTTAAAACCCTGATAATATGTCCATCAGTCTCAGAGACCAACATTTTTACTAATGTACATATTATCAACTTTACATATCTACTTTCGCCTTTGAGTTGTGTTTATCAAATGTTCGATTTAGTGAGATATTTCCTTTCCTGCTACTTCAACTCATATATTGTAAAGCCGAGCGACTCTTGGGTGCTACCAGTTGTATACAACTGTGATATGACTGATTTCCTCGGGGTGTTACCGGTTGTATACGTGGTTGCGCACATGACTGGTGATATGACCGATTTTCTCGTGAAATATAGGGTGGAGTATGCTTCTTTCTTAGTGAAGGTGTTATGAATCTATGGATGGAGTTTTCATTTCCTTAAGTTAACATCAAGGAACTGAAACTAGGAGGAGGCTTTGAAGGACCATATCTTCTCAATGGTTTTAAAAAAAATGGAATAAACCCTAAGAATTGAAAGCATCAAGTGAGCACTTGAAACAGCTGCTTGGAGGAAAAAAAAGCTACAAAATAATACAGAGATGTAGATGTTGCTTTTGGATTTGGATCAAGGGGAGGACCGCCTGAAAATAACGTTATAGTAGTGGTCCTTTTTTCTTTGTATAGCTTTACTAAGGGGAAATTTTATTTGAATTCATGTAACCTCGTTTTACACTTAACTTAAATTTTAAGTATTAATTGTCATCTTTACCTTATTGCATAATTACCATCAAGTACAAGATGAAATTAAAATAAAATTAAAATTTATCAATAAACTCACACGTTATAATTAAACTTTGCATCACTCGTTGTTTATCCTATGTTTATTCTGGCTAAAATCATAATAGCTCTTATAAAGAAAAACAAGTTTTTTTTTTTTTATTGATGGATGGTGATTTTGAAGTTTTGATTTCTCGAACTAAGCTATGACTCGATTTGTTGCCGTGCTTGTTTGGCAATTTGTTGTCATGCTGGTTTGGTTGGTCTTATGGTTCTTCTTAAACTGGCACCTATAAGCACTTGGTTTTGCAGCTTCTAATGGTTGCAGTTTCTCATCAGAATTTACAATTAACTTCTTGAGCCATGTAAACGATCAATTAACTCGTTGGTTATAATCCAACAAACTGTAGAAACAAATTAATTAGAAAGTAAGGAAAAAATGAATTGCTTAATCCCAGATAATTAGTTCCAGAATTAGGGGTGCTTCAAATTTTTGAGAAAACAACTGATCAAACAAGCAATAACAACTTACGTTAACAGTGGAGTTGTTGCAGAGAGGAAAGTTGGTTTGATTAGAGAAGGTGATTGGGGTTATTTATTGTGGTGGTGTTGATAGCAACCCAAGTAACTGGCTTGGT
This sequence comes from Heteromeles arbutifolia, assembly GCA_024362995.1. Classification (NCBI taxonomy): domain Eukaryota; kingdom Viridiplantae; phylum Streptophyta; class Magnoliopsida; order Rosales; family Rosaceae; genus Heteromeles; species Heteromeles arbutifolia. The sequence goes on along the minus strand of JANCRC010000012.1, from coordinate 9,352,248 downwards.
TGAGAGAGAGAGCATGTGTCTTGGTTTTGTAGCGGAAAAAACAGTAGCCATGGGAAATGTTATAGAGCTCCCGGTGGACAAGGAAGAGGAGGGTTTACTGGGTTGGGGGTGGGGGCAAAGGACGCATAATGTTTTTTTAATTTTCGAGTCTCTTCCAAAACAAAACTATTTAATTAGAGATTTTATTTTATAAATGGGTGTAACTATAACTTTACATTTTGAATTGAGTTTAAGTGGGTAATTTAGTTAATAAATTTGGGTTTAAAGAGATATTAATTCTTTAATAAAAAATAATATGGATGTAGAAAGTAAGTTGAATGTAAAAAAAAGGTTACATGAGTTCAAATAAAATTTACTAAATTCGTTTATTCTACTTTTCTAAGTTAAATGGAGGAGAAGTTCTTGAGTGCAGACAACCAGGACTATTCAACCGCGCACACACCCCATCCCGTGTATTTTGTTACCACTCACTTCGGTCCTATGCGTCTAGCGTCTGTGCCCGGACTGAAGAATTTCTTCAAAGAAAATGAGCAAAATAGTAATAAAGTAGTTTGCTTTCAAGCAAATTCTAGTGCATTGCATTCTACTTCACATGCCAAAAGACCTGTTGGAAGCATTATGTAAGCCTTTGCAAAAAGAAAAAGAAAGTCTTATATTTTGCCAAACCCAAAGTTGAACCCATGAGTTGAGCTTCGAGTATGTTTACCTAGAATGGGGAAATTTTTGGATGAATTCAGGGTATTCCCCACACGTAGGCGAGGACTAATCCCTCAAGCCGGGTTGGACCCTATTCGGGGGGCAAGCTCTCCCAATGTTGGCTTCTCCATTCACAAGGCTCAAACTCGAGACCTTACTTAAGGGGAACAAGCTCCTTAATGGGGTAATTTGGAAATAGGGGAGAGAGGGAATAGTAGCGAGCAATTGTTCACGATATAATTACGAGATCGGCAATGTTTTTGCAGTGTTTATATTGGTCGTGGCCTTCCGGTACTATCGGCAGAAATTGGCGGCGGAGTGGCCGGAAGAATCAGATGATGCCGCTGCCGGAGGAGGAGGAGCTCAGGAAACCTGGCAACAAGGAGGACAAAAACAAGGGCATGTGGATATTACCAAACAAAAGAATGTTTTCCTCATTTAATGTAAATAGTTAAATACCTTTGATTAGGGACAATTCTAAATAGTTAAATACCTTTGATTAGGGACAATTCGTAGTCCTAGTTCGTGACCAATAATTATTTTATTTGTGACACAGTAATCGAAATAAAAAAAGAAGAATTGTATTCTAATAAAGGAGTGTTCCGGTGTTTATTAAATAAAAAAAGTGGTGGGATTCACACGAATTTTAGAATTCTATTTATCATTGTAGAGGAATTAGACTCTCTAAGTATAAGTGGTATTTCAATTCCGAATAATGTGAGGAATCTAGAATGGAAATCTTTTTCCTAATATAATTGGAATTTCAATTCCAAATAAGGAGTTCGAAATAGTACATGAGTTATTTGTGTTAGAATATAAGTCATTTGAGTTATGTAGAGAATGCCACTTGTCCTTGTATTAGTGGCTGTTGAGATTTGTCTCTAGGGTGTTATGTTTTGTATGAGTATAAATAGCAAGATTGCATTGTATTGATTAAATTAACAGAAATAAAAAATCAGTTGAAAAAGATTCTTCTTCTCTCTCTAAATCTCTGTGATATTCTCTATCTTTCTTCATAGCTAAGTTTTCTGTATTTCTTAGCAATGTTGACAATTTGCAATGGAAATCCTATTTTTATATTGAAGATTATGTGTAAAAGTTGCAATTTGTTCATATTGGAGCCTAACTTGACCTTTAATAACGTCCCGGTTAGTGTGCCAATAAAATCTTTAGCCTCATTTGGCAACGCGTATAAAGAATCAGATTACTGTTCTAAAAATTCATGTTAGATGTTAAAGTTTATGCCCCATACGTAGCGTTTTTTAAAATCTTTGATCGTTGAGAATGAATAATCAAATTTTGATGTTTGAGGCAGTAATGTACTAAATAGTACTCCTATTAATTAAATTGGGTCCCCATATTGTTTTATACAGTGTAACCTACCAATTTATCTTCCAAAAGAGTTTTATTAGTCTGATAATACTCACTTTAATATCGAATCAATAATATTTTAATAAATAAATAATAATAATATGTTAATTAATTTTTTTTTGAATTACAAAAACAAGAATAAGTGATTTTTGTTTTTTTGGATTTTTTTATTAACACCCCACATAAAAATTTATTATTAAACGACTTATATATATATATATATATATCCTATTATGAAATGGCTATTTAGGTCACATTTGACTTTAAAAAAATAAAATTATTTTCTGAATCCACCCCAAATTGTTTTCATATTTTTTTCTTCAAGCTCTCAAAATCACTTCTATCATCCATTGTAGAACAAAACTCTAACAACTACCAAACAAGATCAGTATAGATGGATATATATATATACACACACACACGTGAAATCTAAAATTCCTAATCGATAGAAATCGATGAAGTTTATTGAAAACTAACCCTGCAAAGTGGACAAAGATCTTTGTAGTTAATTGAATAGAGAAACCCTAAAATTCTTAATAGAAACTACAAAATGGAATAATTAAAAATTGAAAAAAGAATATGAGAAAATTTTCGTTTCGTATTTGATTTAAGTTTCTTAATAGATGATAAACCATTTGAGAAACCCCTTAACTCGGCATATCTCAAGTCCAACAATTCCAGATTAGAGGAAAACGTGGAGTCCTCAAAGATACACACAGAAAGAAGCAAAATGATACTAATAGAGTTTGGTCAAACTTTTTCTTCATAAACCCTAAACCCTAAACCATTGATTTGAAGATGAAGCCATGATCATTCGACAATACTTGTTTCTAAAAATGGTGGAGAAGATGAACTTGTGAGTCGAACACATGATTTGATTTGGATTTTAAGTGGAGAGTGTGGGGTATATGTAGAAAGTGTGGGGTATATGTAGAAAATGTGGGGTGTGAGGATATAATATTAGAAAGTATATGAGGTGTATTAAGATAAATTTTAGTCTAAAAAGTAAATGTGGAATGTATTAAGTATATGAGGTGTACTCAACAAAACGTGAGGTGTGAATAAAACAACCTTTTTTTTTAAGTGAGACAACTGGTGACAAACCACGGTTATCCACATTTTTCAGAGTTCGGGAATACTCACAGAAACATTTCAGCCTCTCCTGCCACAAGGCTGGGTTCCACATCAGCAGCGGGTTTCGAACATAAAAGCTCCAGTTTTTAGTTTTAAGGAAGTATCGTAATCTGTCATTTAACACTAGACCACCAGCTCGTGGTTGAATAAGTGACCTCTTCGGATAAGGCAAATTATAATCCAAAATAAAAAAGTGACTATACAATACTGTACCTAAGTATGTATTAGTCGGGTGTTTCGTCTCGGTCTTGCTCTCTCGGTCTCCCTCTCTCACGCGTCGATCTGCAACCTCACTCCCGTTGCCATCGCAATCCCAGGTTTTCTTCCTTCTCCTTCTTCTTCTTCTCTCTCTGTAGTTGTTGGGTTTCTCTCTTATTTTTCTTGCAATTTTCATTCAATCGATTGACTGTATAGTTTTGTCACCAACGCATCATCCAACACTCTCGCCAAGCTTTCGTTCTCGCACCCAAATTTGAATTCTTCGTCGCGGTATGTTCGCTATTTCGTTCCTTCTCGTGTCTTTAAATTTTCTAAGCCTGATTTTTTTTCCTTAACATAAACCCTAATTATGTAGCTGCTTTCTAATCACTGCTCCATCAATGTTTTGGTTTTACAAATTTTCTTGTTCGATGATTTGGGTACTCATAAATCATAATGCGGATGCTTATTCCCGCGATTATTGTTGTTTATTGGCTAATAATTATTAATGAGCTGCGAGAGAGTTGAGAAGGGGTTTAATATTCCGATTCGTGCTCTTAGAATTTTTTATGTTTCTGTTAATTAACATATGCTGAGGGGTTTTCTTTTGGCGTGAATAATTAGATGAGTCTTGCCGATTCACCATTACACTCGTCTAGCAGTGACGACTTTGTCGGGTTTCTTGAGAGTGCCCTGGATTCTGGTTCTCCGGGGTCCTCACCGAATGAAGAAGCTGATGATGACAGTGACGTCGAGATTGATAGTAATAGGTGCTAAATTCGTTGTTCTTTTATGTTTAATGTGTATGAGTTTTTATTAGATATCAGAGTTTCTATAAAACTGTTGGGTATGTTCAAGGGTTTTCAGATACAACTTGTGAATTACTGTGCAGTGCAAAGAGGCGTAAGGTAGAGTTTGGAAGCACTGAGGAAATTCCTGGGTCGACTTCAGAAGTTTTCGTAGAAGAACACTCAGGTAACTATTTTGACTCAGTTGGATAGTGTTTTGGATTGTTTTGTTACGTGTTGCTCCCTTCCAACTCTGTGCTCTGCGAGAAACGTTTCTAATAATGAGCAACTTTGTAAGTAGCGAGACCTCGTTCTGTAGACTTATAACTGCGCTTCTTTTCTTTTCTTTCTAACTTTGTATATCTGGCTTTTGGTCTGTTTGTCTCACTCTTTAGATTGATGAAAGCTGAAGAGTTAGATGTAGTCATTATGGAGTTTAATACTTGAACATATTTTCTCCTCCTGTGTTTAGTTATAGTTTTAACTCAATATAAGGGATGAAAAGGTTTTCTTGTCTTTTTCGTAAAATTAACTGGACAGACACTAAGGAAATGATCAGTTTCTTGGAATGTCCTCCATCATAGAAAACGTTTCTGCTCAAATCTCAAAGGATATATGTGCACATCTTGTTTTTTTCTCTTGAACGCAAAATGTTGTATTCATCATGCTACTATATGCAGAAGCATCCACGAAGGAGGACATTTGTACTCATCCTGGTTCATTTGGAGATATGTGTATCGTCTGTGGGCAGCCGGTGGATGACAAGTCTAGTGTGATATTTGGGTACATACACAAGGTACGCCTTTAGATGACTGGTTGGTGGAGGTGAATAGAAGAATTTGTATGTCTTTACTTAACTATTGGTAGCATACATGCATACAATCAATTCTGGAGGCATTATTCAACTCCAGTCACCTTTAACTTGTAATTCAGGAATTACTGATCCCTACTGTAAAATATAAACTTATTCTTAAAAAGAAAGTCAACCGTTTTCATGTATCCATTTGCTCGTAATATGTGGAATAACTACCTAATCTATTGGTATCTATTGCAGGGATTAAGGCTTAATAATGATGAAATTGACCGGTTACGCAAAACAGACATTAAGAAGTCGTTGCTCCATAAGAAGCTTTACTTGGTCCTTGATCTAGATCACACACTGCTTAATTCTACCCATCTGAATCATATGTCAGCTGAAGAGGAATATTTACATAGTCAAATAGATTCTCTGCAAGGTATGTGATGTTTTCCCTTCTTGTGTTTTTGCTTTTGTAACATATTTAGCGATTCAATTTTAGTGTATACATCTTTCTTTGTGGGCTGTTGTACTCTCTCCTGTTATACATCTTCAAAGTAAGTAATTTAGAAGAATATTTCCTACCTTACAAACACATATGCTGTTCCTGTTGAAATTTTGCGAACTAGAGAAAGGTTTCTACTTTTAATCAGTTACAAAGTTGTTCGTTTGCTTCTGGTAACATGTTTCTGGCTTAAAACAAGGTTGATTAGGTTTTATTTGTTTTAATTCATTGAACGTCTTATCATGTGTACATGCCTTTGCATCCTCTTATTATTTTTGCCCAATAACTTGCATCTTCTAACTCTAGTTCCAATATGATACTTGTAGATGTTCCAAAAGGTAGCCTATTCAGAGTAGACATTATGCATATGATGACCAAGTTGAGGCCCTTTGTTAGGACATTTTTAAAAGAGGCCAGTGAAATGTTTGAGATGTACATATACACAATGGGCGAACGAGCTTATGCGCTGGAAATGGCTAGGCTGCTTGATCCGACGAAAGAGTACTTTGGGGATAGGGTTATATCACGTGATGATGGTACCCAAAAACATCAAAAAGGTCTAGATATTGTGCTTGGACAAGATAATGCAGTTGTGATCCTTGACGATACAGAAAATGTAAGTACTTTTCCCTTGATGATACTGAAAATTAGAAGTGCATTCATAACCACCTAAACCTTTTTATTATTTTGTTAATTTGATTAATGTGATCCCAAAGTTGCACCCCTGTGGTTTCCACTTTGCGGTAGTTTTAAGTCTCACTTTTATTTGTTAGGTCTAGAAGATTTAGGTTGGCAATTTCATGTCCATCAATCAAGGATTTCCTGATACTTTAAAATAAAATTTAGGGAGCCAACTGAGGAAGTTTTAGAGTCTAAATAAAACTGTCCTTGATAAGATCTGTTTGAAGCTGTTGTCATAGCACTAATTAAGGGAGCCAACTGAGGAAGTTTTGGAGTCTAAATAAAACTGCCCTTGATGAGATTTGTTTGAAGTTGTTGTCATAGCATGTTCTCGTTATGACGCAGATTTATTGTTCATATAGTTACCCCATTGGTTATCACTTAACAGATATATTTGCTTCCAGAGAAATCTTTATTTATCCTAATTTTATGATTGGATGCAGATGCCTGGTTATCAGTTTAATGGTCTTTTAAATTTGTTGTTTATCTTTTGAAGGGTTATCAATGTTGATATCCATTATTGTAGGCCTGGACAAAGCACAAGGACAATTTAATATTGATGGAAAGATATCATTTCTTCAGTTCGAGCTGTAAACAATTTGGGTTTCGCTGTAAATCCCTTTCTGAGTTGAGAAGTGACGAAAGTGAACTTGAAGGAGCTCTTGCAACTGTTCTCGAAGTTCTTAAGCGAGTCCACGATATGTTCTTTCATGTAAGTACCACTTTATGTCTATATGATGGCAAAAAGTTACATCTTCTTTGTGTGCTAATCTATTGTTGGTGGCCATCTTGTAGGAATTGGAGGATGATCTTGTTAAAAGAGATGTGAGACAGGTGAACAAGTTTTTTCAGAACCACTAAAACATGACTATTTCCTTTAGCTTCATATATTTAATATGGATTCTTCTGGATGCTATTTTTGTAGGTGTTGAAAACTGTTAAGAAGGATGTGTTAAAGGGGTGTAAAATTGTTTTCAGCCACGAATTTCCTTCGAATGTCGAGGCTGAGAATCAACCTCTCTGGAAGATGGCAGAGCAGTTGGGAGCCTCTTGTTCGACACAAGTGGACCCATCGGTGACACATGTGGTTTCAGGAGATGCTGGCACAGAGAAGTCTAAATGGGCGGTCAAAGAAAAGAAGTTTTTAGTTAATAAACAGTGGATTGAAGCTGCAAACTATATGTGGCAAAAGCAAGCTGAAGAGAAGTTCCCAGTCAAGCAAATGAAAACCACATGATCTCTTCTTGCAGTAGCACTAACTTCATCCTTTTTGTGCATAGTTTGAGATACTAATCACTCCTCTCGTTTCGTTCAGTGTTGTCCTTACACCCACTGGTCTCGTATTTGAGGTGGAACTTAATTTTGAATCGTTCATTACTTTTAAACAGAAGATGGTTGCTGACTAGTTGAAGGAAAATTTGATAGCGGATTGAATTTTTTATGTTTGTCTCGGAAGTAGGAAGTAGGATACCGAACTTGTATGTAGGATATGGTTGCAGATTTATGACAAGGGAGAAGATGTTCTGGATGCATCAGGTGTCAAATTTGCTTGATGATTGCAGCTCTTTTAATTGCTTTATTTATTTCTCTCTTTGCCTGGTTATGTTTTGACGACCTACTCAGCGGGCTTCTGAATGGATGTGATATTTTTTATGTTACATGATATGATGATATTCTGTGTTCAAAATGTATGGATATAATCATGAAACCAAAGTTAAAAAGTTTACTTCCGCAGGCTTATATAACTTGCAGAAGAACTTCAAATGCACGCGTTTAACTTTGGAGTACTTCTGCATGCTGATATAGTTTGCAGAACATCAAACACATGGGCTACTTCCGCACGTTGATATAGTTTGCAGAACCTCAAATGCACGCGTTTAACTTTGGGTACTTATGCAGGACGCACGCTACGGTAGCAGTGTACTCGTGTTATACAAGTTCTTAACTTGAAGGGCCCCTTAGATGCTTCACTCGAAATTACGTCTTCTCTTAATCAATAGAAGTGCTTTTGTTGAAAGTGTGTCAATAAAAATCCAAATGCTTGTTTCGAGAAGCACTCATCGTGTGCTTCTTTAAGAAAGCACTCAACATGTACTTCTTTAATAAAGCACTCAATATCTGCTACTTTAGAGAAAAAAATTAATATTCCTAATCTGCAAACACTTGATATTTCTTCGCTAAATATTGTAAGAAGCACTTTTAATTTTTTGGAGTGCTTTTAACTATTCGGAAAGCACTTAAGCAGAATATTATTGAGACGGACCAGAAAAGAAAAAACACCTTCCAAATGTTTTTAGTTCGTAAAAGCCCAAATGCTCGACCCAAAATGGGCCCGAACCAGTTTACACAAACCAGAAAGCGCGAGCGTTACGGCGGCAAACAGCAAGACCGGTGTTTGGAAACGAAGAGAAACCCTACAGCGAGCATTGTCAGTGTCAGTGTCAGTATGCGTTGACTGGCGTTGACTGGCGTTGACTAAAACACAGAGACTACCGTCGTCAGAGCCAAGCGGAAAGGACGAAGGGAAGAAGCTGAGGAGTGCTCGGAAACGAAGGATTCCCAGTCGCTCACGTCGCGGAGAGGAATTTGAGTGGGTGCTCCTGGTCTCGACACTGTCGACGCTATCAGAAAATCAAGGTAACAGTTTCAGTGATCATCATTCCAGTTTGTTTTGGTCAAGATTAAAGGAAAGTAGAGATGGAGGAAGAGGAGGACGACAAGTTAATTATTCATTAATTAGTTAATTAATGGCAAATTCCTGCAAATTGTCGGATGATATGGTGGCGCAAATCCTGTCAAGGTTGCCACCTAAATCCCCTGATGCGGTTCCTCCACCCGCATTGCCGTCAGGCATATTGTTGGTGGCGAGGAGGATGATGAGGAGGACGTTTTGGGTGTCATTTCTTAAGTGATACAGTACACTTTCCTATTGTTTCATTTATTTCACGATCACAACCCAAATTTAGAGCGAGCGAGCGTTTCTTGTTCATTCAGGGGGGAAGAGGTAGAGGAAGGTTAGACCAATGGGCAGAGGAAATGGGAGAGTCGCAGGCAAAGGCGATGAAACTCAATTTGCATCCTCTTCTCGAGCAGTAATTGAGAAAATCACATAATTTACTTTGTTAACTTAAGGCTTAGTTTGATATTGTTGTTGGGGTTTAGGTGTGAGGAGGAAGAGGAAGAGGAAGAGGTAGTCAGGCCATGCCATGATCAAGGCGAATGGAGTTCACTCAGTAATCTGCTGCATTGCCATCGTCTTCACAAACTGTGACAAGAGGAAGAGGTCAAGGCAGGGCCAGTGGAGCAATGGCAACTTCACAAGACTTGCCCTTCCGACCATCCACTTCGGTCATTGCCAAGCCCGGGGGAAGATCCAAACACTAAGCCATGAAGTATATAATCTGCTGTCGGAGTTGTGCAACCAAAAGCAACCTGAAGAGAAAGTTCCTTGTGAGCACTAACCATATCCTTGTTGTGCATAGTTTGAATAGTTTACTCCTCTTGTCTAGTTTAGACCCGTTCCTCTCGAGCTTACTTAATCAGCAATCCTCGAGAGTAAACTGAGCCGCCATTTAATAGGGCATCATTGTCTCATAAATAAAAGTATTGAATGTCGTTTTCGATGTGAACGAACTTTTGAATTTTTCATTAGGCTAAATAGCAATATGATTTCTGACTAGGTGGGGCAAATTTGATAGGTGATCATATGAATTTTTCATGTTGTCTCAAAATTAGGATGCTGAAGAGTGGCTACTTTGAGCTTGTATATAGAATACGGTGTCAAATTTGCTCAATGACACAAACTCTTGATCTCTTTCCATTACAGATTGCTGCTTCTGAATGAATAGAGAGCTGCACCAACTATAAAGTCAAGAGCCCCAACTCCGATCACTATCATGCCTTGCAAGGCCTTAACAACAACATTCAGCATGTAATTTTAATGAATTATGTTTTGAAACCTCACTCAGTGGCCCTTTGAATGGTAAGTTTATTGCTTAATTATTGGTAAGAATTAATTAAATGCATTAGACTAATTGTGGTTTGTCTTTTAAACATGTGGCACAATCTAGAGGGGCGTAAGGCTATACAAGGGTTAGGGGGTGAGTAAAAACTAACTCTTGACTGACTGGTTTAAATCCTGTAAACTAGGACATCTATGGTCCGTTTGGAAATGCTTCTCTAGGAAGCAGTTTTACTGAACCTTTTTAAGTAGATCCATGTAGAACTGCAGAACACTAACCTTATAATTATGCTGAACACTGGGCAAGCCAAATTAATTAGAGTGTTGCTTTATTATCTTCTCTCCGTCTCCTTTAGTTGGATGTAGTGCTTCAAATATATCTTTTCAAGAGATATTCTCTCATTGCAGATTATTGATTACCATGTTTTCTTCCGTTTACTTTCCATTGTTTCAATTAATCACAATTGACACTAACCTAGAGCTTCACTTGAGTTCAGTTTCTCTATACATTTAAGAAGAGTAATTTGCCGATTTCCCCCCTTAACCTGTACCCCGTTGCTGATATTACCCATAAAGTTTTAGTGTGGCCAATTTTTTCCCTAAAATACTATGAATAGATAATTTCTCCCTAGCTTCAAATTTACCCAAATTCCATCCAATAAGTCACATGTTGGTCATTGAATCTTCTTTTGTGTTTGTTACATTTTCTTAATCTTATTATTGTCTCTTTTTTTATTTTTTTTTGTTTTTGTTTTTTTTTGTTTTGAAATGTGACGTTTTCAATAGAAAGTTAGATGAAGTACGGGGAAACATGTCCGTGTGCGGAAATTGGCCCTTTATGTTAATTTAGTGGGAAATCGTCAACATACTCTTGATTTAGGGATATGATTTCTGCACACCCCATTCCTCCACCTACAGACCCTGTTTATTTCTGCTCCTTGGTTCTCCTTTGGATTTATTTAGTATAATACCCAGAAATAATTAGGGTGTGCAAAAAAAGGAAAATGGTGTGCGGAAATCATGTCCTATATAAATATATATATATATATATATATATATGGGTTATTGTGCACTTCTCTCTTGATGTAACTTGTAACGTAAAGTATGTTCTCGAGACAGATAATAAATGACACCCACATTTGGACAATATATTTTTTCCTTTTTAGCTTATAAAAGTCCAAAGGGGGCCCTGAACCCGTTCCATCATCAAACAGCAGTAAAAGAAGAAGAAGAAACCCTAGAGAGAAATATCAGTATGACTGAGCATTGACTATAACAGAAGGACTAGTCAGAGCTGAGTGGAAGGAAGAAACAATGAGTGTTTGGAAATGAAGGAATCTCAGCTGCTCCGAAGAGGAATTTGAGTGGATTTTGAAGTTTAATAAATTCCTGCTCTTGGACTCAGCGATCGGAAATCCAAGGTAAGATGTTCCCTTGATCTTGCTCCATCATTGTTCCGCCTTATTTAATTTGCTGAAAAGCATAAAAGGAAAAGTAGAGGAGGGGAAATTAATTAATTAGTTAATGGCAAAGTCGTGTAATTTTACGGATGATATGGTGGTACAAATCCTGTTTCGATTGCCACCTAAATCCTTGATGCGATTCAAATGTGTCCATAAGTTGTGGTGTGATCTAGTTGATAGTCCTAGCTTTGTGGCAAGTCACCTTTCTAACTCGAATTCGAAATCAGATTCCTCCACCAGCATTGTTGTAAAACATACCGTTAACAATCTGAGGGATCATAGGAAGCACGTTTTATTGTCATTGCTTAATGTTTCAGAGGATTTTAGCGATAGTGATGACTGTGTTGAGGATCTTAGTGGTGCGTATCCTTTGTTGAGTGTATCTTCCCCTAATTTTGAAATTGTGGGTTACTGTGATGGGATTTTCTGTCTAAGTATTCACTTTTGTCCCGAGGATATTGGTTTAGTCAATCCAGCGATCATGGAATTTCAGCTTCTTCCCCAGCCTTGTCTTCCCCTGCCTCCAGCAGAACCAGATGTTGCTGATAGAGTGGATACCATTACCAATGCCGTTGGATTTGGGTATGATTCCAAAGCTAAAGCATACAAGGTTGTTAGAATTGTGAAATTTTTGCCGGGGCCTAGAATAGCAGAGGTATACACTTTAGGTGTTGATTCTTGGAGAGAGGTCAAGTTTGAGATCGATTTTTCTGTCATCTGGACACCTTCTTTTTATGTCTACTTCAAGGGTGTTTATCATTGGTTTGCTACTGATCTACAAAATAATGATTTCATCCTTACATTTGATATGGGTGAGGAGGTATTTGATAAGATACCTGTTCCGTATGATTCTCTGGAAAGATTTGCATGGAATTGCAGTCTTGCATTGTGGAAGGAATCCATTGCTTTGTTCTGCTACCGCAAAGATGAAGGAACTGGAATTTCTATCTTTGATATATGGGTGATGGATGACTCTAGTGATGGGGTAAAAAGTCCATGGAGTAAGAAACGCTTAAGAATCGAATCTGTACCAAGGATTGAGATTCCATTGATATTTTGGAAGAATGACGAGCTTCTTCTGGCGGCCACTGACGGAGACGTTGTCTCCTATAACCTACGCACTCGAAACCTCAAATACCTTCCTATACATGGCATTGAAAACCCACTATATATTCAAGCTGTTCTTTATGCAGAAAGTCTTGTTTCTGTAAAGGGAGGCGACCAGCCTCTGGCCATAGAGCCAGACAGAGACTCTGGAAGGTATGTTATGCTTTTCCTTCACGTGTTTTTGCTTTTATAACATGATTAGTGTTTAAATTTTGATGGTATACACCCGCCTTTGGGAGGTGTTGTTTGTTCCCTCCAGTTCTACACGATTATAACTAATTTTAATCAGTTTATCACTTCTTTTTTTCTCATTTTAGTAGCGTGCTTCTGACGGAAGATTGTTTAGATTATATTCATCCTGATTCAGTTACCTTATCTTGTGTACATGCATGTGCGTGCTCTTATGTTTTTCCCCAATTACTTATATCCAGTGTATCGTTCGAGATGTACTTTTACCCGAGGCCTGTATGAGCCTATGCACTGGAAATGGCTAAGCTGCTGGATCTTAGGAAAGAGTACTTCGGTGATAGAGTGATATCACGCGATGATGGCATTGAAAAACATCAAAAACGTCTACATGTTGTACTTGGACAAGAAGGGTGCCGTTTTGTCCTTGTTTCTCTTGGCGATGGCAAAGTAGCAGGGAGCCTTGCGTTCGACTTGAATTTTGTTGTTGTGATGAACTGTATTTTGAAATGTTAATTGGGCTAAGTAGAAAAGACAGTGCTGAGTTGGTAGTGCAAATTTGGTTGTGGGTCTTTTCTTCTCTATCTTATGAATCTTAATGTATGGAATTTGGTTTTCTGTTTTAATGGAGCAACTCTATTTTTATTACCTATTGTAGCTCTTGTATTTTATTTTATATTTCATACCTAAATTTTTTTTCGTTCCACTTTCATACCCAAGTTTGAATGTTGTGACACTTTTGTACTTTCGTTAGCCTTTATGTCAGGGACAGTTAATTGATGAAGTGGCACGCCACTGGACGATGGCTGTACAAAATGGTTTTTACATCCTTCATGTGAAGTAGCCACATTTGACTATAATTTTCAATATGGGAATTTCCACCCAAGTAAGTTTATCTTCATTGCCAGAGAGTATTTCCACCTATTTTCGTGGTTTTAGGAGTGGATTCGGACTTACGAGTGGATTTAGGCAATTAGTATTCACTTGAATAATGAATTGATATGGATCGATGTTTAATATTCACAATATTTTATTTTTATTTTCATATGATTCAATTATTTATATATTTCAACCCAAAATTTACAATGTTAATAATGTGAAACATTCGCATTTCGTGAGTTGGGTCAGTTAACCAAAGCAATGTTCCCGCCTCATCCCCCTTGTGCCCAAGTTCATATCTTCCTCCTTGTCAATAAAACCAAAACGTGGAAAACATTTATTTTGGTGTTGGAAGTGTTCTACCAATACAACTAACTTAGGATTCAACTTATTTTGCGGAAGTTCATGTTGTCATCAATGGAATGATCGAGTTGATGGAACTGTTCTTGCTAAGCCACATGATTGCATTTTGACAAAAAAAAAAGTGACAAGAAAGTAGGGTTAAACTTGAAACACATCATGATCATTTGTTGAGAAAAGGTCTGTGGTATTAAATAATTTGATATATTATACTGTCAAATGTCAACTCGAATTAACGAACAGAGAGTGATGTCTCAACGTAACTTGGCAACTAACATTTTTTATACCCTATAAGCAATTGTCTATTGCTACACAATCTAACATGTTATGTTGTCAGACTGTCAATCCAAATTATTAATTAGGTGATGTCTAATTCATAGCTTGACAACATATAATATGTTATGTATCTGCGAAAAAACAAACATTTTCTCATGCTACGATTTTAAGTCTATAAAATTTAAATTATTTTCTTCAAAAAAAAAAAAAAAAAAAAAAAGCAAAAATATCCACACACTCACACGTGCGAGACAAGGCGCCAAGCCAAAAACGCTAGCAACCCGCAAGCCCATGTCATTCTATCTTCTTCTCACAACTCACAAGCAGCAAAACTCGTCCTATCCACTTTCCATTATCCCCCCACAGTCCCAAAGCTGAAGCCTTCGAAGCTTGGCACCCATCAAATGACGGAACTGCCCCTTCTGCAAGTCCTAATTTACCAACCCAGTACCGCCCTCTATGGCTTTTCACTGCCCCTGCTCCACTGAAGCACTGGGGTCGCGGCGGCTCATGGGCGTCCCCGAATATCACGCTCGTCTTGGGCGCCACCACCACCTGCTCACGAAGCATACCCAGTTTCCCTCTTCTTCCTCTTGGCTTGTTAGGAGCTCCGTCAGCCTGAGGTTTTTGTCGCCGTACGTTTCGAATTCAAGTTTTGTTACTGTCTTCTGCTTCTGAATTTGTTTGGGTTTTATTGGTTGCGAATGAATGGCTATGTAAGCACATTGAATTGAATGTATTTGTGGCTATGGAGTGCGAAAGCTTGCGTTTTTCGGTTTTCTAGGACCGGGTTTTATTTGGGTCATTTTCGTTTTCAGCTTTGCTCTACTCGCCAAGGACGGATCCACATAGGGACCTGGGAGGTCCCAGGACCCGTCAGTGATCCTAAATCGCTGCTAGAATTTTTCCGGGACCCCTCGCACTCGATCATGAGGTCTGTGCAGGTTGTAGGTTGCAGGTTGCAGTGGCTGTCTTCTTCTCGGAGAAGAAAGAAAATAGGGACCCTTCCTGCCTCTCTCCTCCTTGCTTCTGCCATGGTCTCATCCGTCGGTGCCACCCACTTCTCCTCCAACCTTTCTCTGTCGTCTGGCGGGGGCAGGACATAAGCCCAAATTTCCTCAAATTATTTCAACCACCTTAGTAATTTTTCTTATGGGTGAAATTTCCTTCATAAGGTTAGTAAGATGGATATGATCTGTCATGGGTTGGTGAAATTTGGGGGTGGAGCTGCCATGGCTTCGGGAGAATGGGAGCTGTGTTCTTAGTGAGAGAAAATGTGGATGTTTGGAAACTGGTAAAAGAGAAAAATGGTGTGTTCGGTTAAAAAGATAGTGGGAGTTTGGGAAGAGTTTTATTTGACCGGTGTTTTAAATTTAGTGGTCCACATTAGATAATCAATAACTTAAGTACTCTCTAGTAACTTATGAAACCTCGTAATGGACGCTTGAATTAGGATTTTATAATTTGTAATATTGTTTTGCATATGATTTTTGAATGAACTGTATTATATTTAAATTTTCAATGTTATTTTTGTCTATAATTTGACCTTTATTATTAGGATCCCCCGAGTTTAAAATCCTGGATCCGCCACTGCTACTCGCAATGTATGTCAGCATACACTTGGAAATTATAGTCAGTGTTCTCTAGATAGGGAATTGTGTTTAGTTTGAAGCAGATTTATTACCGTTGTGATATGTAGTTAAACACAAGATAAATCATATTAATTCCAGAATAATTGTTCATTATCCAATGTAATGATATTCATGTTTTTTGTTAATCAAAACATAGAAAGCATAAGGCGCAGAAAGATGTTTGCTTGTTTAATCTCGAGCGGTAGGCATTGTTTCGAATGAAAATTCCAATATTAGTAGTCACTCGACCCCTATCCTTGCATGCAATGAAAACATCGTGGGATAGAGGAAATGCTATTCAAATACCAGTTGTAGTTGTTCCACTACCTGTATTTGTGCATTCTATGGAAACTTCAGCATTTGTGCTCAAAAGAAGATGATAAATTACATAGAAATGCTTCAAAGAATATTTTGCTAAGTCTGATTGTCTTCCTACTTTGATATATATAATACATAATGGTATCAAAGCAGGTCTACATGCCATCACATACCCCTCGGAAATGCGTTCAGATTCACTCTTTGTATGGCAAAGCATAGTTCTTTCCTGAGTTCTCCTATGATGTCCATGGAGAAAGGTAATGCAACTGTACTGTTTTTGAACATCTTTGATACCATTTCCTTGTGTGTTAGGTTTGCATTAATTCATTTTAAGCTCATTACTTTGTTTGGTTTGAGAACTTCAACCTGCACCCCACCCCCTGGCGGAAAATAAGATGCATTTTAAGTAGTATTTTGTCTACTGATAGGACTTATCATCCTCATCCATGTTCAGACAGACAACTACGAAAATGCAAAGAATTAATCAGAGAATTTCCTTTGCAATATGCTTCACTGGTCTGAGCAATAGCATTTTAATCTGAAATTTTCCTTTCCACGATGATCATTCCTAGTCTTTTTTCTACCTATAATAAGGAAATACGTAACCTCTTTTTTTAACTCAAAAAAGAAACAAGGATTGTAAGAGAATGTCCCTCTTACTAGTTAGTACCAAGGTTCTAAAAGACGCTAGGTGCTAGTCGGATAGTGGGCTGGGGCCTAGCACCTAGGCGGCGTATAGGCCGGCGCCCAGGCGGACTAGGCGGATTTAAGTAAATCTATTATATTTTGTGTAAATAGGTGTCTGTTTATACTTAAAATATATATGATTTTATCATAAACTACAAAATAGAATGACATATATATTATGAAGTAGTGGAACATAATGAAAACATAGGGATACAAGCAAATAATGTGTTCATTTTAGTATTCAACAAGTCTCTTACAATTTATTAAAATTAAAAATACATAATGAGAGCTATCTATTTTCTGTCTAAGTGAGTTGCAACCTAGGAGGGTGCTTAGGCAGGTCTGGGAGGGCTAGGCGGGTGCCTAGGCGGTCTAGGCGGTCTAGGCGGATGCCTAGAGCGGGCACCTCAGTAGGTCAGGCGCCCTTTCTTAATTTTTAAACGCCTAGGCATAAATCAGGGTGGTGGCCAGCCGCCTAGCTCCTAGGCGGGGATTTTTAGAACAGTGGTTAGTACTAACGTAAACTTCTATGTTGTTAATGTTACACATCATCCTTTCTGTATCCTTTCTGTAAGTACTTTCCTATTGTTAAAAATGGCTTATGCATCTAGAACATTCTGGTTTCTCAGGAAAGTCAAGTGCTGCTTCTAAAGGAATGTGCAAGATAGTCTGGACAATAGAGGCTGATCTACAAGCTGGCCAATTTCTATACATAACTGGGGATCCTGCTGTTCTTGGCTGCTGGGAGCCGGAGATTGCTATACTAATGTCTCCTATGGAACATACAAACTTATGGAAGGCTGAAGTCAAGGTAATTTTGCCTAGCTGCACAAACTAACACGTGATTATGTTCGTTTTGTGAAGCATGAAGTGATGCATGAATTATGTTATCTGTCAAATATGAGTTTTGTTTATTTGTTATAGTGACTTACACAAATGAAAGCAAACAACAAAATCCATACACATGCTTCTAATATGATAAAATAAGTAGTTGAAGATTTCCCTTTAGCATAGAAGTAACTAGAGATGTTTCTCCAGGGAAAGATGAAGAGAGGCACAGAGAGCATTTTTATTGTATTATGCTGTAAGGTCCGCTTATTCACCTTTTACTTTTCGGCAGATTAATGGTGGTGTCAACTTCAGGTATAACTATTTCATAAAGACGGAAAGGTGGCCTTCATATGACATTACCTGGAGACCTGGACCTGAATTGTCTATATCTGTACCCTTACCTGTCAAACAAATTGGAAAAATTATAGTGCGGGATTCATGGATGAGGACCGATACCACAATGTCTCCAAATGGTTCATGGGGTTCATGGATAGAGGAGGCATATCTTCCAATACAACCATTATTCTCAGCTCCAGCTAGAGGTAAATCTCCCTTGTAATGCCATAGTATATGCAATCTTTTTCCTTGACATGTTTCTGAACACTCAAATGCTTCCAGTGGTTTGACAGATGAATATGAGATTATGAAATACCTTAAAAGTGATATGATAGAATCCCTGCCAGCCTTAAATCTTCCTATGGAGAAGCACACGGTGTACGCTGATGGCGAACTTAACAATGGCTTAATTTCCAGTAGCGACATATTGGAGTTGAACCCATTCTTAAATGAACCAATGGAGGATAATGTGTACTCTGATGGCGACCGTATAGCAACTAGCAGTCAGAGGGGCTCAACTTCTAATCGTTTTTCAACTGAAAGACATTATCCTGTTGAGGAACCCTGGTTACTCCATTCGCCTCTCTTCTGCCTTGTGTCTAAGGATAAGATGGGGTCTGATATGTCCAAAAAGAATGACAGCATAAAAGATGGTGCGGAAAATTTGGACGATCCAGAAGATTTGTTGCCTGAAGAAGGGAATAACCTAATTTCAAAGGAACCTGTTTCTACCATTATACTGATTAATTCTTCTATATGTACCATGCAAAGGATAGCTCTACTAGAATATGGGAAATTGGTTGAGTTACTACTGGAACCAGTTAAAAGTACAGTGCAGTGTGATAGCGTGTATATAGGAGTGGTTTCGAAACTTGTACCCCACATGGGTGGTGCATTTGTAAATATTGGGAGTTCTAGACCCTCTCTTATGGACATTAAACAAAACAGAGAACCATTCATATTCCCTCCATTCCGAAGGACAAAGAAAAGTGAAGCTAACAACTATGTGTTGGATGAGCACGTGACTGCCTACGAAAATGAACATGTGTCACATGATTATGAAGCGACTGATGACGTCATTGAAATCAGCTCTCAGAATGATTATGTAAAATCAATGCACAATGATGATGACGATGATGAGCATGATATTGAGGATGAATTTGATGTTTCAGATGTGAAGGAAAACATGAATGGTGGTATACTCGATTATGGTGAAGTAGACGCTGATTTTCTAGAAGGTGAAACTAGTGCTGTACCTGTTGCCATAAATGGTTCTAGCAATTCTCAAATGTCTCATCTCCAGAATAAGAAGGATACAAATACTGTGACTAATGAGAACAAGTGGGCCCGAGTTCAGAAGGGCACTAAAGTTATTGTACAAGTTGTCAAAGAGGGGCTGGGTTCAAAAGGTCCCACACTGACTGCTTACCCAAAATTAAAAAGCAGATTCTGGGTATGTTTTGATTCAGCCTTTGTCTCCTTAAATTTTCCTTATTCTTTATTATTATGAATATATAACACCTCTGAGTCCTTTGGCTTGCAGATATTGTTAACTCGTTGTGATAGAATCGGAATCTCCAAAAAAATTGGCGGTGTTGAGCGTACACGATTAAAAGTCATAGCAAAAACTTTGCAGCCTCCGGGTTTTGGTCTGACAGTAAGAACTGTTGCTGCTGGTCATTCTTTAGAGGAACTGCAAAAGGATTTGGAAGGCCTTGTTTCAACTTGGAAAAACATTACAGAACATGCAAAATCTGCAGCTCTTGCTGCAGATGAAGGTGTGGAAGGGGCCATTCCTGTCATTCTGCATCGGGCAATGGGTCAGACGCTCTCAGTTGTCCAGGATTATTTTAATGAGACGGTGAGTTTATGTCATTTATATCAAAGTCATTCTGTCTATTGTTTTTCATTTTCCGCTATTTTGTTCACATCAAATTTTACAAAAATCTTGCAGTCTTATCCCTTCCTTGTGGCTGCTTCAGGTTGAAAAAATGGTGGTTGACTCTCCCAGGACATATCATGAGGTATGGCCTAATCATATAGGAATATTTTAGTAGATTAGAAACTCTCATGAATTTTTTAGAGTGAGACAAATGTGTGTGGTGTAGTTGGATCGTAATTGATGTATGGGGTCATAATTACTCATAGTGAGAGGGGAAAATTGAAATTACTGTATCTGCTATATAGGAGAAACTGAGAACACAGTATTGGAAAAGCATCGTATGGTTCCAGACTTCAACTAGTCTACAGTTGACTGCTTCTATATCTTTCATGATCTATCTTTCTCTAACTGCAACAGTGTAATCACTAGTTTTTTACTGAAGTTATTATTTTGCTATGAAATACTAAGGTCAGTTATTTCTATGCTTTCCAGGTTAGCAATTACCTTCAAGAGATTGCCCCTGATCTCTGTGATCGAGTAGAGTTGTACAACAAAAGAGTTCCTCTTTTTGATGAATTTAACATAGAAGAAGAGATCAACAACATGCTCAGTAAAAGGTGAGGGGCAGGGAATATTGCTTATGCTCTCAGTTGTCACATTTTCTAACACTGGTGATGCTTATCGACCCATTTGTTAATGTTTGTTCCATGATCTCTTCACTTCATTGGCCCTTTATCTTTGTTTTTCCTTTTGTTGCTGTGAGGGTGCAGAGAGAAGAGTTAGCTGAGTATTTTTGTTGATGTTTACATTTCTTGCCTTACAGGGTTCCACTGGCTAATGGAGGTTCTTTAGTGATAGAGCAAACTGAGGCATTAGTCTCTATCGATGTGAATGGAGGACATGGGATGTTTGGTCATGGAAATTCACAGGAGAAAGCTATTTTAGAAGTCAACCTTGCAGCTGCTAAACAGGTATGCTACATGTGAACTATAATCACCACTTTTGGACGTTGTTTGCCTTGCACAGATTGGCAACTTGTATATTTCTTGCTAGGCAACAGCATACTCAGCTGTGACTTGTAAGATGGCAACAAAGCATATTACCATGTTTATGCAACTAATACTTGATTGCCTTCCGAAAGATGCTTTATTTTTATTTCAAAGCTTTAAGATAGATGTATTTTTCCATCTGATTCTTTAAGCTTTGCGGTACTTGTTTGACAGAGAATAATCTGTTTCAGATTGCAAGGGAGTTACGACTGAGAGATATTGGTGGCATAATCGTGGTAGATTTCATTGACATGGCTGATGAGTGTAAGTCGAAGTCTCCCTCTCTTGTGGGTTTGTGGAAGTGCTATTGACATATTTAGGCATGACCATAACTGGTTTGGTTCTTAAGAAAGTCACTGAACTTCAAGTTTTTATGGGGAAAAGGAGGCAATTTAATTAAAATACATAAAACATAAAAAGTTTCTGAATTCTTTATCATTTTATTTTGAGGAAGTTATATTTGTTTATGATTCCTCTTTGGCACTGCCTTATTTTCAGCAAACAAGAGATTGGTGTATGAAGAAGTTAAGAGGGCTGTGGAGAGAGACAGATCGATGGTTAAAGTCTCTGAACTGTCTAGGCATGGACTTATGGAAATAACAAGAAAGCGAGTATGTTGCATTATTGCAAATCACAATTTTCTCCTTGCTTTTAATTCAGTAAAATTTAAAGAGAGTAATTTTGAAGAATTGCAATTGAGCACCATCCCAACTATTCGAGGTTGGCTAGATGGTTGCTTGAAATTGCAAATGTACGTATAGATTATTAAACATTTAGAAATTTAGGTCAAGAGGGCAACATGAAGATCTTCTCAAGATTTATATTTAACTGGCGAATCTTCGCACAATGCTTGATGAGCTCAGTCAAGGTTAATTGTTATATGTGATGAATGATTATCATGTTGACAGGTACGACCTAGTGTGACATTTATGATTAGTGAACCATGTGCTTGCTGTCATGCCACTGGGAGAGTAGAAGCATTAGAGACCTCCTTCTCCAAAATTGAACAAGAAATTTCTCGATTACTTGTAAGTGAAGTTTCAGACTACTATACGTTCCTTTTACTATAATTGGCGGAAAATTATTTCTTTCTAGAATTGAAATCCTGGGCTTTACAGCCATTTTGACATGTACCATATAATTTTAGTTCATTCAACTGTTAAATGTGCCTTTCGAACAGAAAAGTTAATACTTCTTGAACTTCTATCAGGCGATGATGGAAGAGAGACGGGACCCGGGGAACCCCAAATCCTGGCCGAAGTTTATTCTGAGAGTTGACCATCACATGTGTGAGTACCTAACCTCTGGGAAAAGGACAAGACTTGCATTCTTGAGCAGTTCCCTCAAAGTCTGGATTCTACTAAAGGTATGTAAAACCGACGGGTATTCTTGATCCCAATTCTTCAGTTTCTGTTCAATATTGAGGATGGTATGAATGACCTGTATGGTATGTGAAATGCATAAGCGAATAATGGTTTAAATTGAAACTTTAGCTGCTAGGAGAAACCTTAGATTTATCGGTTCCATTAGTAAACAAACACGACCTCAACTTTCTTGCCCCGTACTTTGTAGCTGATACACGCATCTGGTTAATGGATCGACTTGCTTTTTCATGATTTGCATTGAAATTCACTGATTGTCAGAGGCATAAACCCCTTTCAGGTTGCCAGAGGTTTCACTAGAGGTGCATTTGAGGTGAAACCATTTGTGGATGAAAAGGGACACAAAGATCCTCCACCAGTAACGATTTCAATGTTACGATCTTCGGAAAGCAGAGCTAACAATTCTGGCAGAAAGGTGACCTTGTTTCCGGTCAAGAAGTGGAAGACCGGGCGAAAATGAGACTTGCCAGATCGACATGTATTTGTTCTGTATACGGACTAAATTTTCTTTTTGATTATTTCAAATGTTGACCATATAAGAGGAGGATGTAGAGAAAGGAGAAAAGAGAGGATTAGATGGCGTTTTGTTGATAATAGCACATTGTAGTAATGCTTGGCCAACTAGTTTTGTTATCTGCAACTATTTATTTTCTTAATAATACCTAGTAGCATTTTCAGAAGCAGTCGTATGTTGTCACCTTATTTTTTGTTGGTGGTTCGAAGGGATGGTTCTGTTCTAAAAAGGTAGCGACTTTCACACTCTATTTTGGCCTTTTTTCACTTCTCTCATTTTGTCTATTTTGCAATTCTCTAGTTTTTATAGCACGAAAATAAGAGTGATGAGTGCGAATGTATCAAATGGAGTGTGAAAATCGCTACCCTGCTGAAAATGGAAAGTTTTAGTAATATTTTGTTATCCTAGTACTGTAAGGACTAATTAGGGATGATGATATTGATTGTCCGGCGGGTTGGCGCTCACTAATGAACATTACCAATTTAAAATGGGCGGTGCCATCCATACACCGGTTTTCACTTCTCACACTTTCTTAATTTTTAGGCGTCGGATTGAAAATATTGAAGAAAATTAAAGAACAAAAATTAACAAGAAGTGTCATGAATGTCAAATGGGTGTATGGATAACACCAATGTTTAAAATAATGTGGTTTCCGCTCTTCTCCTTTATTCCTTCTTCAATCATTTGATTAATTATTATTTTTTCCTTTGATTTATTAAATCTAATGACCATAAAGTTAAGAGTGCAAAAAGTGAAAGTAAAATAATATTAACAGAACCACTAGCAACTTGGTACTTACCTTCTCTGCTAAATGTCCTCCCTCAAGGTAAAAGATCGAAGAGGATGGAAAGTTGGCATGCAACCAAACAAATGATAAAGAGGAAGACCATCAAAGGAGCCTTCAGTACTCCAATTTCTATTGATGTCGGGAATCGTTGTTAGCACTCCAAACTAGTTATTTTGCACTCCATTTTTATTTTATTTCATAACTTTTTTCAGGAGTGCGAGTAACAACTCCCTAATTGGAAAGAAATTAAAAATCTAGAACTAACATAAAAGAAAAAGTTCAACTATTTATCGAAGAACAAGAATTCTGGAACAACACCACACAAAAAGATCACATGATTCAATACATAAGACATTGACATCAAAGAAAACCGAAGTTCAAGTGCACACTTGTGAAATTCGAAGTGATGGATATTGATAGTGCTTTTTCTACAAGTACAAACTCATGACAAAAGCTACTTAATTATAAAACTATCAGTTTAGGCTTACAAATTCTCAAATGCTGAACAGAAAAATAGCTAAACAGTACACGTGGATATCGGCAATGTAGCAAATGGCGAAGTCTGAAAATTAATTTGCGGGGATCAGCTGGTTGCGGTGCTGCAACTGTTGATACCATCCTTGCAGTCTTTGGTGAGATCGTTGAAAGTTTCTATCTGCTTTTTCCCTCTCAAGAATACCTCTGTATCAACTGAGACCCTCATGTAACCGTCAAATTCAACAGGGACTCCATTGTTGAGCCTAGTGGTATCAAAGTACCACTCGCTGCTTTCGTCCCAAAGATCCTTGTACTCGTTGAGGAAATGAGTGGTATACTTGTCTTTCAAAGGGTCAAAGAAAGATGTATCTGGCTCGTTTGTTGCAATGTAGAGGTTCCTCCCGTCTTCAATTTTGTTTGGCAGGGTTGAGAGAAGTGCACTAGGTGAAGTATCTGCATCAAGGTTAGGCCAAAGCTCCTTGTTCTGTGCTTTCTCCCCTCTCTCAATGTGCACAGAGTCATAATCCCAGTTCAACTTTGATGCGATTGCAGACACTATATCCATCAACCTTCTCGACTTCCACACCAAATGCCATGGTCGTTGTACTACGGACTCTGTCTCCCCTTCACACACCCTATACCAATAATTGTCTGGCTCCACAGATCCAAACTTTCTCATAATCAAAGTATCCTTGACATCATTAAGTTTCATAGGTGTGACCCTATAATCCTCTACAAGATGCATACCCAAACCGTCTTTCTTCTGCCATTTTTCCCAGTCTGTCCAAAACTGCTTTGCATCTAATATAGATGCAGACTCTCTTAAATGCTCAAAGTCAAAGTAAAACCTGAAATCCTTCCCTTCCTCATCTTGATTCGACGAAGTGTAAATCGAAGACAGACAAAGAGTCAATTCCATGACCAAAGTTCGGTTCAGGTACTGAGCTTCACCTAAAGCACACAGGAAACTCCACAAGTAATGGTTCATGCTCTTGCACCTATCTCCACCACCACTATAAATTAAGTACTTCCCATGACTGAATGAACCTTCAGACTCAACCACCGGTAGGGTATCATTCACAACCTCCCCAACAACTGGCAAAGAATTCACCTCTGTCTTCCCTTGCTTATCAAACCCGGCCTCTGTCTTCCCTTGCTTATCAAACCCGGCCTTCTTCTTCCTCTTCCTGGCATTTACTCCAGTATGGTACTCTCCAATATCACCCACACTAAGAGTACAATTCTCAGACTTCAAAATGCTAAATCTCCGATAGTCCTTGTAAAAAGAAGCAGTCTTCCCTTCCTTAGGCCTAAACCGCCATGCCATATCACAACTGTTACCATCCGAACCCTGCACTGGTTTCCCAAACCGGTAAAAATGAATATCCTTAAACTTCTCTATGGTGGCCCTCATCATCAAATGGAACACTTCCGGGTCCCTGCAATCAATGGGACCCTCACAACTAGCAGATTCTGCTTCAGAATTCTGAGTGATCGAGTTATCGCCCTCGCTCAAGTTAACAACATCAGTCATACTGATAAAGTTGCCAATCTCTGTTTGATTGGGAGCCAAGAAATTCTCACCAGTCTTGACCACAGTGTCATCAGATTTGAAAGTGGCATTCGATTTGGATGTGAGGAATGTAGTGATCTTTGTCGACGGGTGAAACAACGGGTCTTCAGGTTCATAGGTGGCGGCAATGATAGTAAAGATCAACACTCCCAGCACAAAAAACGTAAAGCAAAGGTTCCCAATCAAGGCAAGGGCACTGGGACCCAAATTCTCAGGCCTAAACCCTCCAGCTCTAGCAAATGGAGACCGACCCATCATTTTTCGGAACCAGAAGCTTCTTCCACAACCCCCCAAACCAACAATCTACCACAAAACACAACTACCCAGATCACCAAACCACACAAAAACGAAGCTTCAGTAAAAAAAAATGGAGAAACAAACCATATGGGATTGGAAAAAGATAGATTTTGTTCGATTTTGGTTGTTTATTTTCAGATCCTTGAACAAATTGCAAGTGGGGTTATGGAGATCTACGAATCGATGCAATATACGAAGTCAAAAGATTAGCAGATAAGCAAAGATTTTTACCTTCTTCTACCGGTTCTCACACGGAGAGATGAAGCTAGAACCGTCGGGAAAGCTTCATTTCGTCACCATTGCTCTATCGACTTGGCTTCTCCAGTGCGAGCGTGAAGTGCGGGCAGCTGCTGGATTTTCTCCCTCAAATTCTCTGACCTTTCAGCGAGGAGGGACGATTGTGATGATTATAAAACTATATCGCTCAGTGCTAGACTGAGCAGGGGGTGTACTGCGCTTATCTGTTAGGATGGCTCCACGTGGAGGATGCAGCTGCGTGGAAGGAGTTGACTGGTACCCGAGCGTCATTAATCCAGGTTTAATTAGTCCGGTGTCCAACACGGGAAGGCGATGACTGGTTCGGCGTAGTGAGCACCCGGGCCTAACTAATCCAGGTTTAATTAGTCCGGTGTTTATTAGGGAAGCGTCTAATTCACAGTTAAACAACTACAGACACACCGACAGTGGCAAATATGTAATTTTAAATAATTAATTAATGGCTTTCACTATCATTATTAGCAAAAACTAATAATGATAGTGAAAGAAATTAATTAATTAATTATGTATTTTAAGCTCCAAATATCAACCCTTTTAATTACTGAGTAAACAATTTTTTTACCTAAAAATGATGTGACATTGTAAGGCTTGGTGAAAATGTTGGAGGTTTGTTAAATTTGGGGTGCATCTAGGTTGGTGCCTTTGCTGTTCAAGGGGGTGGTGGATAAGGCTTTATGTGGTACTAAATAGAAGACTGTCCTTCTGTTTAAAGTACAGGATGGAATGGATCCCGGCCTCCCAGCCTTGCCACACGAGCCAAGAGAATGAGAGAGGATTTTTATGCAACGCGAATATTATTGCAGCACTAGTTTGAGTTAATCATATTTTTATGTGAGAAAGTTAAAACTCATGATAGTGCGTGATTGGCTTAAGATAACGTCACAATATTATGTTTGAACCACATACGGATGATATATATATATATATATATATATATATATATATATCAAATTGAACTATAGAACTTATTCACAAATGTGAAAATGTACGCGAAGTTGTAACTAGAATCAGAACAAATATACTAACTTGGTTTTTCGAAGATAGGCTTGTAGAAACATGTCCCCACACCTTTACAATAGTTTTTGAACGTCTATCATGCAAGATACAACTATTATGTCCCCACACCTGTGCAGTGGTTCTTGGACGCTTGTTGTGCATGATACAACTATCTAATTTAAGTTCTTTCACTCGAACTTGGATTCTTGGCAAATTGAGACATGGTTCTCAATGAAAGAAATAGAAGGAAAACATAGCAAATTAATTGATTATGTTTTTTATGCTACAGCCATATTTGGCATCAATAGTTATGGGAAAGGATCCTCGACGGATCTTTTCCTAGGGATCCTGTGATCTCACCCGTTCATCGTATATCGTGCGGTCAGAAATCATTTCAAAATTTAAAATTTAAAATTAAATATGAATAGTATCTAATGAAAACTGACCCCACGATATACGATGAACGAGTGAGATCACGAGATTCCTAGGAAATGGATCCGGCAAGGATCTTTTTCCAGTAGTTATGACTGTTTGAATTCACTTTTATTCTTTCAAAAAAAGTTGACTGTTTCTAGTAAATAGTTTTATCGTTTCGGAAAAAACTGAAAACATAGAAAACAAAAACAATACTTATGTACCCAAATTCAAAGCCCATGGTCCCCGGCTTTGGCCCATGTCTTTTCAATCACTTCTATGAAGATGGATTTGCTCAAGTGTTTCGTCGATATGGGACAATTGTGCACCATTACATGGGGAATGTTATTGTGTCTGTTTCTCAAATGGGTCACATTATCATGTGAGAAAGTTAAAACATATAATAGTACATAATTGGTTAGAGATAACACTATCATTGGAGAATGTTACTGGGGGCAATCTCCCGAGTGAATCACACATTTTCATGTGAGAAAGTTAAAACACATGATAATACGTGATTGATTTGAGATATACGAGAAATGTTATTGTTGCGGTATCTTAAGTCAATCGCATTGTCAAAGTTAAAATGCCCAGTGCATGATTGACCTAGGTTTAGGATAACGGCACAGTAACATTCTTGTCAAAAGCAAAATTTTCCCATTGAACATGTCAAACTGTGGGGTTGCTTTGAATACAAGCGATCTTCAATTATATAGTTTTCTCATTTTATCGAAAGAGATGGATTTGGAGGGAGAGTCGAATACAAAATCTCCGGTGCAAAGGGTAAATGTGTGAATTTGTTTTCACTTGTGGTCAGAAGAAATGTGCAGTAAAATATCAAAGAGTGATTTTTATATATATACATGAACAAAGTTTGAGATATACAATGGACTCACAATTCACCCCTACTCCAATCCAACATTTCAACTCCAGTAATTTCTAACTCATCCTGGAGGGTGATTTAGCAGGGTGCAGAGTTTTAACTGCCCAAACAAATACATAGATTCAGATTAAAACTCTTTTAACCGAGTGATTTGCGAAACTCCTACCGCCAAACAAAATTATTACGTAGACTGAGTATCCGAAGGTGTACAAGATGCAGCTCTCTGCTGGATTCGGTCCATGCTATGCTCCATGCTTCTTTTAACCATGTCTTCCAGTAACCTTTTTGCAGTTTCAGCTGCTTTGTCTGCTCCATCGACCCTAGTGGCAATGTCGTATACAATTCTCTCCAGAACGGAGGAGGCCAATTTCTTTTGCTGGGGAGAATCTCTAAGCAAGTCTAGCAGCGTACGAGCTCTCTCCCGAGCTTCAGCTGTGCCATCTACTGTCAGTCGAAGAAGACCTGGTACTGCACCTTCATTAAGAATGAGTTCCCTGTATTTGTCGCGGCAGCTCTGACACATGGAGAGCAATGCTCCAACCGCGTGTTGTGTGCTGATTAGGGATCCATCTTCAACAGTCTCTACTAAGGTTAATATCCCACCTTCTGAGTTTGAGATTGCAGTACGCCCTTCTTCAGAGTTGGATAGGATCTCGAGAAGGGCAGTAGTCTTTTCAGCAAACTTGGAGTACTTTTTGCATTCTTTGAGAAGGTTGATGAGAGGACGAACAGCGGTAGCATCCAGAATAGCAGTTGAGTTCTCTTTGCAGGTAGAGAGATTGTGTAAGGCGGTCACGGCATCAACTTTTCCTTGAACACTTCCGGAGCTCAGGATCTCAACCAGGAGAGGTGCAGCTCCAGAATCTGCAATGATTGGCTTGTTCAGTGCAGCAGCTGAGAGTGTTAAGATTGCTGCAGTTGCTAAATCCCTTAAACTACCATTTTGGAACTTGAGGAGCTCAACAAGCGGGGGGACGGCTCCTGCCATCACAATCTTGACCTTATTCCTAATTAGCATCAAACAAGGACCAATGAGACATACTGACAACATCTCCAATATTATCCAAGTAAAAGCCATAACCTAAAACAAGGGTAATGGCCAAAAAGCAAACGATTGCAGACTAGGGACCACTTTAAATTCACATATAAGTGAATTCACATGATTGCAGTTAAGGAGAATCCCCACATTAAAGAGACAAAAGAAAAGAACTAGAGGACACCATTTAAGCACAATAACCGCGCCAAGTGCTATTTTTACTCAAGGTGATTTTCTGGTATCATAATGCTTGTGTTCGCTCTATTAACTACCACATAAGTTTTCATTGCCACGTACATGAAGGAAAACAAACAAGGACAAAACTGAACCCGCAGCCTCACACCCTTCAATCAGATATGATATCCAAACAAAGCCATCTGATTGGTCAAGCCTTGGGCATTCCATCTCATTTACAACAAGGGTTTCAAGATCCAGTTGGATCCTCCAGTGTATCAGTACAAGGAGATCAAAACTTGTCAAAAAAAGTTATTCCTCGAGTAGTTTGACATGCTCAAGCTATTTCTTTCTCTCCATTTTTTCGCCCTCTAATAACCACCTCGAGGCAGAAATTTCCGTAAATTGAATGGAGAGGAACCTAATTCTTCCCGAAATCAACAACCGTTTTTAGTATCAACTCTTTGGCCCAACCCCAACTTCCTCAGTAACCAAACAAAGGAAAAATTCACTATCATCTAGTTCTTCTGCATCTCAACCTCCCTCAGCTAGTAAATAACGAAGTGATCAAATCCACACAATTACGGACAAATACGATTTGTACTCACTAATCTCAATCAAGAAATCACCAAAAAACTTATCATTTTTTTGTTTGTTTTGATAATCACCTCATCAAAATCCATTTAATTGCTAGAAATGTGAGCAATTCTTTTCATTTTTGCAATCAAAATAAAAAAAAAACACATAAAACCCACATCATATCAACTAATTTCCTCTCTAAATCACCTAACAATCACAGAACACAAAAAGTTTCAATCTTTCCCGGAATTAACACAAAGCAAACGAAACCCACCGCCAAAATTAGCAATTCCTAATCCTTCAAATCTCATCAGTCAATAAACACAGAGAAATTCAAAAGCAGAGCAGCAAAAATTACCGTTCGTTTCGGACGGCAAGGTTGAGGAGGGCGAGGAGGGAAACTTGCCGCGCATCCGGATTATGAGAGCAGAGCATCAACACCAGCGGCGGAATCACGCCCGCCGCGCCCAGCTTCGAGCGAGTCTTGGAAGACGAGGACGAGGACGAAGATGAAGACTTTCTGACCAAGTTTCTGATATCTCTGGCGGCTTCAATCTTGGATTCGAGATCGCCATGGATGAGCTTTGAGGAGATTTCGAGTATAAGGGTTTGTTTCCTTTGGTTCCATGTCTCTGCCTCCTCCACCTTCTCTGCCAATTCTTCTTCTTCTTCCACTCCCACTGAGCTTTGCTCCTCCTCCCCCATCTCTCTCCTCTCTCTCTCTTTCTCTCTCTCTCTCTCTCTCTCTCCAGCAGACGAGGTTCTGTTTCTGTTATTGAGGACTTTGTTATTCTTTTTCTTTTTATCTTTTATTTTTTTGGGTGAAGAATCTTTTCGGTTTTTTTTTTTTTTTTTTAAATTTCTCTTTTCCAATAAAAATGCATTAATATATGAAATTCCTAAACAAAGGGGGTTATTTTTCAAAAACGGAAAACACTACGGGTCAAATTTAATATGATATACACCAAAATTGGAATACGGTATGATAAATGTTATAAAAGATATGTTAACGTCAGTTGTTCACACGTGTGTGACAAAATATTTAAATGATAACGGTAACTTCTGAAAATATATTAACCTGAGTTGATTATGCGTGTTTAAATGTGAAGCGAAGGTAATCCATTTGATTTGGATGTGAGGATTATTCAACTAGCTCAACAAATTAAAGTGATTTGTATTTAGAGGAAAAGCGATAGGATATTAGATATCAAAGAGCATTATAATTTTTTTTTAATATAGGAGGTATACACGACACATTCGTAACAAACCTATCATTCTTCTCGAGTAGCTCTTGTACCATATGAATTAGCACCGTATTTTCAATTCCCGTGTCAAATAATATGTCAAAACAGAGTTGGCGATCTCAACAAATGCATATGTGGAAACTCGAACTCAGATTAGGAATTCTAAACCTTCGCTCGTTACTAGACTAATCCTAGAGTTAAAGGAAGATTACAATAAAAAAAAACGATCACAAACAATATCCGAAGGTTTCTCAAACCAAAAGAGAGAGTTTTGACAGTAAGTAAATTCATATTAATACAAAAGTAAGGTGATTTGTTTCTTAAAAAAGAAAGTAAATTGATTTATTAAAATGGTAGGTATAGTGGTCTACAAAATATTCTTGTGGTCGGAAGAATACATAGAGGGAGGACAAAAAGGCCAGTAAGGACAACCACTAACCGTACAAATTACACCCACCAATACAATTACCTACGATTCTTGCTTATATTTTAAAACTTACAAAACAAAACATTTCTATTTCCCCTCCTTTTTCTAAACAATTTATTTGGAAGAGTAAATTGTACAAATAGTCTCTTAATTTTAATCAAATTAGAGCAATGGTCCATCAACTAAAAATCCATTATCATTGGTCTCTTAACTTATCAAAATGTGTAGCTATAGTCTTTCTCATCAATTTTGTCAAAATTTTGTCAAAATAAGTTATGTTGGAATGACTATTTATATAATTAGGATCTCTCAACTCATCAAAGTGTATAATTATGATTCTTTTCGTCAACTATGTCAATTTTTTTGTCAAAACAAGTTATATTGGAAGGACCATTGCTACAATTGGGTTAAAGTTAAGGGATCATTTCTCCAGTTGAATTAAAGTTGAGGGACCAATGGTAATGAATTTTTAGTTGAGGGACCATAGCTGCACGTTTTGATAAGTTGAGGGACTAATGGTAATGGATTTTTAGTTGAGTGACCATTGCTCCAATTGAGTTAAAGTTAAGAGACCATAGTTACAATTTACTCTATTTGGAATATTTCCCTTGTCCCCTTTTTATATAAAAGTATCACTTTTTCACAAAATCATAAAAAATGAGACTGACAAAACAAAATAAAAAATTAGGACTGATCATAAAGATCTGTCATCGCTAGGACCATATTAGTAGTGCTAACTAAATATTCATTCTTACGTTTTATACATTTTTTTCTTAACTTCCGACCGTCAGATTGAATGAATTGAATGAAATCAATTGACAAAATTAATAAGAGTGTGTAAGAGATGAAAATGAGTGTAAATTTTTTTTTTCTTATTTACAATAAACCAATGCAATTAGTGAATCGTTCTAAGTGACTTGGATCCACTCAATAAATTCAGGGTTTAGAATTCTTCAACGCACCTTCAATAGTTATGTTCGATAATATATATAAGTTCGATTCTTTCCAACGAAACGAATGAACTTTCGGTTTGAGTCATGTCAAAAATGGTACTTATGCAAAAGACAAGGGATTAGTACATTCTATGTGTTATGCCACATATGCCATTGTTGGATGCTCAAATGATTCTTTCTTGTTAAATAGGACCAAAACAAAATGGCAAGCAAAAGTTTTTTCTAAATTTTATTATTAGGAACAGAGTTCGAAACTATTATAATAATTTAAAGTGAAAGATAGTTTCAAACCTAAGATGTGTGAACTGAAATCCAGCACTCTACCCACTAGGGCTTTTAAAAAATCTATGTTGTCAAATACTCTGGTGTTCTATGTTATCAGAAATTATATTATATTCAGATCATACTAATTGTTTTTGTGTTGGATACATATGTTCTCAACAAACATCATATAATTCAAATAAATTCACATAAAATGCACTAAAAAAGATTGAAATGACTACAACCCAAATTAGAAAGCCCACGAAAACAGGTTTTTTTTTTTTTTTAAATTTAGCAACTATCGTCCATGAGTTTTGAACTCATACTAACGGCCAGGGCCTACAACTTATGGTTAACCTGTTCTATAATTGAATAAACAAAAACAAGATTATATGATTATGATCAAACTCTCTATGGTGAAAGGGAAGGGTAACATCACTCATATTTCTTCACATGATCATTCCCACGAGTTTCTGTGATTGTTGTAAGCGACGGCTGCCATATCATGGCACTTCGGACCCTCCTCTTCCCTCGATGAGATTGAGTGCTCGAGCTTTCCCTCGAACGCTCGGTTCCACCACCTTTGTGCTTGACATCAATGCCAGTGAATGTCACATGTTTCTTGCCAGCACTTCTCTTACTTCCGAGAATACTACAAATAGAAGTGTCACTTAGCTCACCAACCACCGCACCTTGTTTCCATTGCAAAATTGTCTCGGCTGCGGTTGAGACATCCATGGAAGATTGAGACGCAACAGAGTTGACAGAAAGCTCTTTGTTAGGTTTTCTTATTCTACGCCTGAGCTTCCTCACAGCTCGGTGAGGAATAAGGAGTACTTTCTCACCGGGCATGAGGATCTCATTAGGTTTAACTACCGAGTCCCAGGGCCGCTTAAAAACCTCAGGCCTAGCCAGCAAGAAAGAGGGGTGCTTCTCCAGTATCTTGGCCGCAGGAGTAGCCATGTAGTACTTCTCAACACCTCCACCAATATGAACAATCTTCAAGATAGAAGTACCGTCCTCCTCCACCTCCGGCTCTGCTGCTGGGGGTTGCGGCCGCCATGAGAACGGTTTGAGTTTATGGTCGTTGAGAAACTTATGGAACATTGTGGCTTGGCTATTGTTCTACATAGTCAGACATCGATCACACTGGGCGTCCTTTTAACACAGTTGACATCGATGAATACAAGAACCAAAACTTCATCGTACGCCCCGATTGGGCGAGTTGGAAGTTTACAACGTTAAACAAGTAAAAGGTCAAAGGCCAGGAAAGCGAAGGATAGTCCGCGGCCTGATACTGTCGGCCAGTTGCTGTCGGCTACCGGCAGGCATGTTTCAAAGAATAGTTTATACTGTTGAGCAGGCACTTGGGTCACGCCACATCAAACTCATCGTACTAAATTGAACTCACCTGGACGGACTATCTGATCAAACAGCATCAAACTTTGGCTACTCCTCCATGAACACCGGTTGATCATACCCCACCAATCAAGCACCACGACGCTGTTCAATCATCAAGGTCTTTGGTGTGCAGAAACGCGCCTGGACACAGAAGTCAGCATGTGGAAAATACAAAGAACGTACAAAGCATATATCAGAAAGTGAATATTCTGCACAAATATTATCCGAATTCAGCTACATATTTCTCCATCCAACACAAAATATTCGACTTGCAAGCCTGCAAACCATGAGAAGCATCATTGAAACCCGAGCCGACTAATAGAAAGGACATGTTTGCTTCTGTTATACCAAATACAACAGTTCAATACAGATGTTTCTTGCTATCAAAATTCACTTTGCAGGTAAGACAGCAGGAAGACGAGAACAATGGAATGGAATGCAAAAAATTCTTCAGCAGCCTATAATCTGACCTTCCATAACCTATAAGACCTCGAATATATGAGAGTGAAAGAATGAAAGATATTCTCACCACTCAACAGTAAATTCTAAAGTTCAAGAACTTCAAAAAGTAAAGTACAAGGAACTGAAGGGAAGAGGCCAGATAGGACTCGAAACTATGAAAACGGAAAAAATGGTAACACCATAAAGCAGCGCAAGAAAAAAGACGACCTGCCGTGCCTACCCTGACTAACTAAAATGGTCAATATCAGTTACAGGTGGGACTGCACCTTTTATGTCCTTAAAACAATCAGAAGATATTATCGGCGAATTCCTTTTTTTTTCCATCCTCCTTTTACAGATTTACACTCAATCTAAGCCAACTCCGTATCTTCTTTATGCCCCTCTCCACCCAAACTAATTGGAGTTGCCCAAAATAATTTCCAAGATATTCTTCTTTTGAAGTTTACAAAATGTTTCAGTAGTTACTCGGCCAGTTCATTTGTGCATGTTGAGGCTGTTGATAAACATTGCCCCCAGGTCCCACCATGTCAACAGCCCCGGCCATGGTCTGGGACTGTTGGAGAAGCGGATGAACAGCTGCGGCTGTTACTGCTTGCGCAGGGTGGTAGAGACCAGCAAAGGTACCATGGCCAGCCTGCGTTGGGGTGAAAGCCACGTGCTGACCCTGAGGAGGAAGGTTGTAAAACGAACTTGTTAAGCTGGATATGTCTCGGCCAGGTGCTGCAACCCACACAGAAGATCCTTCACTCTGTAGAAAAGCAATTTGTAAATATCATGCAACAATAATTTCGGTATCAAGGGGAAAATGGCAGGACTTGATGCACTAAGAAACACAGAAGATGGAAAGCCAGCACTCTACGATACTATAAAATATTAACACTTGGCAATGATTATCTTCTACAAATTCATAAGACTGGATAAATTAAAAAGTACACAACCATTTGCAACGTATTTAGTTATTTACTATTTAGAAAACATTAACAAAGAACAGATGAAAACACAGATAAAGTTTTATTTTCTGTCAGGTATCGAGAAAGTTAACCATATTGAAAAGTTCAAAAAAAAAAATCCATTATATCAAACTTAAAGAAATCTATTCAATAAAAGAAAAAGCTAGTATTCAATTAAGCTGTCATGTTAATATAAATAAAAACAAAATAATACAAAAATTATAGCTAAAAAAATGTATTTGAGATATGTGCTTTGTAAACATCCTACTGTTCCTTTCTGTCAAAATTAAATTCACCAAGGTAGCAAACAAATTAAGATAGATCACGCTCTAATCTTTTACTACAAATATATTTGACATCACAAACGAGGGAAAAGATAAACACCAACCTGCTGTCCCGTGATGTATACATTATTTTCCTTGAACTGAGATGAGGCAAGATCCTCATTAGAAGTAGAGTTTCCTGCTGTTGTGGGAGCACTCTGATTATAACCAGCCGGGGAAGAACCAGATGGCCCATAACCACTTGCCATTCCCATTAGAGCTGAGTTCCCGGTATTAGTCCCTGTTTTGTATTGTGGCAGTGAGTATTTAACTCCTGCAGCTGCTGCTGCTGCTGGCGGAGCTGGATACACACCACCGGCTTGAGGTTGCTGAGGAAATGCACCATTGCCCAAAAATTGGTGGATGGCTGGAGGTGGAACATAGAATGGGGAAAAGTAGTGACTGTAGGGAATATAGTTAGGAGGATAATGAGATATGTGCATCCCAGCTGGTGGTCGAAAGACAGGAAGTGGCTGCTGAGTGCTTTGCACAAGCCCAGGAGCCTGTGTCACCAATGGTGTTGGGCCGGTTGCAGATAGAACCCCGCCCTGAAAATAGGCATTATCATCAGAATACGGGAAGCATCTTAAAAAACCAACACGTTACTTATGTTCATCCACACATCACGGAAAGACAGTAAATACATGCATAAAATAACCCTACTTCATCCTATCTAAGAACATGAGCTACTACCAAAGAGAAAAATTTATTACTAATCCTGCCCGATGAAGAGCAAACTCCAACATACAAACATTTTTGCAATATCGTTCACAAGTGTATTCTAGGCCCACCATAGTTTTTCATGATAGTAATAAATAAATAAATAAATAAATAAAACAACTGAATGGACTACTAATGTCAACATCAGATATTTAAGTGCTTCAGTATGCAATGCCTTTGTTCCATTCATACATGTATCTTTGGTTGATACTTGATAATATGGGAAAGTTGCTATTGTCTAACATCAGATATCTGAACAACATAAATTTTAAAGATTAATAAATTAATCAGGTGTTATTATTGGTGATTTCCCTACACACGGAAAGAATTACAACTTAAAAAAATATAATTTAAGGCTCACTTTCGTAATGACCATGTACATTAAGATGAAATCTACAGCTTATGCCCGGATAGGCTTCTTTATAATCTTTTCACTAAGAATTACATCTAGCAGTGAACACACATTAATCAATCCAGAAAAGTTGGTGCTCAAATTTTGGAAATTGCAACCGAGTCAAATTAAGAATTAATCGATAACAATTAAAGCCATAGGGACATGGTACCGAGGAGAACTCAGACAATGTGGTTACATTACAAACCATCAACTCTCTTAACTTTGAAAAAATGAAGGTGCTATTAGTGCAAACCTCTTGGGGAGACTGAGAACTTTGAGGCAATACTGCAACATTCCCATTGTACTTGGTGGAAACCCCAGGAGAAGGAAATGGAGAAAGGCGGCCATCACTATCAGCACCTGAGCGGTAATATTGGGCATAATAACTTGCTGGGTCAAAGGGTTGTTGTACCTATTGACAAAGACAATTAGAGCCACTATCAATTGATTGCAAAATCAAAGAAAATTATATTTGCAAGGAATGTAAAATCATATTTTCACACCAGATCAGGCAGAAAATGTTTCACATCAAACAACATGTGAACTTTAAATGTCACTGGACATTTAAACTCGCACTCCAACTAATTCAGATCAAGGGTTAGTTGAATTGGCTTCTAGACATAAGAAATTAAAGCCATGCAAAAAATATAAGCAGTTACAATATGGCTATATCCGATAGTATAGGAAGCTTAGGTTTGAGAACGCACTACAAAGCCTGGAAGGCGGGAAACATCACGTGATTGAGACTCAGAGTTTTCAAATGGTGCAAGCTGACTCCCTATAATTGGGGGCACAAATCCAAAACTGTAGTTCGGAGAAGTATGAGCCACCGAGAACTGATGGCCTCCAGACGGCAACGCAGTGTCATGCTTGGATTCATTGTGTCCTGGGGCTGCACTGGATGATACTTCCCCCTCACCAGATGATATATTTTCAGATACTTGAGGAGGTGATTGCGGATGATCAGGATAATCACCTTCATCAGCAGTTGCCAATGCATTTTGATTGCTGCATCCAAGAAGAAAGGAAAACAAACAGTAATGAATTAGCATCACCACAGGTTCACTAGACGATAATAATAAAAAGAATATACCACACGGTCCACACTAAAGATGGAAATACAGGGCTCAGAAACATGTTTGTTTACTGATAGTACACTATAATGGCTAGATCCAAGCACAGGCTAAAACAAAATGATGGAAGCAGGGAAAGGGATGGCTTGCAAATGAACTTTATTGGATGAATTAGGATCTGATAAAGTTTGTTAGTTTACCACTAATCCCAAAAGATTAAGCTCTTAGAATTTGGATCAACAATTATTTTATAGGGAACTTTAACGAAAAGCTCCCGGTACTGTTCACTTTAACGAAAAACCACATTTTTACACTAAAAAGTCAATCCTGGTACTATTCACTTTACTCTTTATTTTGTCCTTATCTTTAAAACTCAAAGTTTTCAAGCCCTTTTCATTAGTTTTCCTTATTTTATATTCTAATATTCCGCCTCAACTATGAGACTCTTTCACATACTAAACCCCAACGTGTGGAATTCAACTTATATTGGGATGTCGCAATTGCAGAGATTTGAACTCAAGATTTCCTACCAGGATAAGGTTTGGAGCTTTACTGTGATTGTGAAAAAGCTTTAGTTGGTATGGAATGGGTCAAGAATTTGTCTCAACCAAGGTCAAAGTTCAAACACAAGCCAATTAAAAGTGGATTGACAAAAGAACATGCTCCAAATATCTGGGGCAAAGATTCAATCTTCTTTATCCATAAAGTTCCTTGCAAAAGAAATTGCATCTAACATAAGCATCATGCTTAAGTAAACTAAATAATGATCACTACAAACCTTGAGGATTGTTCCTCCACAGATTCTTCAACAACCTGAGAAGTCTCAGAGCGAGGTGTTGAGTTCTTATCACTCTCAGGAGCACCCACATAGCCAGTACTTACTCCAAACATAGCCCCAAAACTTCCAAAACTCAACTTGGTTCTTTCAGATTCTGGAACATGTATGTGATTTGGAAGAATAACTACTTTGCGCTGAGGAAGGTGTAATTCCTCTAGCTTTCTCTGCAGTTTTGAAGTTGCTTCTTCTGAATCAAGGACTCTTGAAACCAGCTGTGACTGAGAAGGGGCCTCTACAGAATCGGCAGAAACCTCAGATGCAGGAGCAGCACCAGCCGTTCCCAGACCTTGAACAACAGCAGAATTGATTGGTTTCGGTTTCCACTCTTTATTGGTACCAACTGGTGATGACAGAAATAAAAAATTACAAAAACAGAGAAAGTCGAAAGCTATCATAAATTATTAACCAAATAAGAACACATCAAGTCATCAAGTGTAATTTTTCTTGAGAAAACTTATGTACCAACTTAGGAACTATGTCTTCTACGTAGATTCCTGTTGTAATTGATTTCACTTTTCCATTAGTTAGAAATTCACCCTGTATCATATACCGATTATCTGCAAATTTAATAACAACTGCACGAACTCTGATTTCTTTCTTTGCAAAAGAGAAATAAAGCATCTAAAAGTGAATCAAGCAATAGGGACCAAAGCAGAGAGACAAAACTCTATTTTGTCAAGCAGCTAACCATGGGTCTCTTTCAGAAGAATGTCAGTCGACCATTCTGACCACGACTAAGTTTACCTTAGTTAAGCAGATTCTGCGGTGCAAAAATCAGAAGCCACAATTAACACGCACATAAGGACCCAAAAGTTCAAGGACGATTGTCAATGTTTTGAATGCTTCAAACAGATAAGAACAACTCCAATACTAAGCTGAGAGTATCATATTTTCCCCCCTTTTTCCTCATTTTTGGGAGGAAGTTTGGAGGTGAAGTCTAACTTTTAACAGTACCTCTACGCCTCATTTGGTAGAGAGGATTGGCTTGGATAGGACTATTCACTATATTGAAGGCATTTTAAAGGAAGAAATAAATGACAAATTCCTTATTTTGTCCAAGTTGAAATGGGACAACTATTCTTCATGAGTAACCTTCAAGTTGGATCAAATAATGATTTGTCGTTCATTTCTTCATTTAATACCTTTAATATTATAAATAGGCCTATCCAAGCCAATCCTCTCTATCAAACGAGGCCCTAATGTCTGAAAGAGACCCATATGACCTCTTGACAATTTCAAGGACACAACACAATCATTATGACAAAAAGCATATAGGATTTTATACTTTCACACACTCACACACAAACAAACAAACAAAACCAATATCATACCTTTTTGAGTGCCAATCAATTGTTGTGACCGGCTACTGTAATTAGACGAGGGCCGACTCCCTGAACCACCATGAGTTGATGCAGATGAAGAGTGTGAAAGTTCAGAATGCTGACTTTTCGCAACTCCCTGTGTCTTGCTTGCCACTTTACCTTGTGCAGGAGAGCTACCAACCTCTGAAGCTGTTATATTGTCATCCAAAAATGCAAACATGGGTTATAAACTTATAACCAACAACTCAGTACAAGAGGTGGAGGGGATAGTCTTTGAAACTAATATTCTCAACAGTTACATTTGACTCACCTGCAGGATGATGGCTCCCTACTTCACATTTAATTGTACCCACAGAACCTGGGAGCCGTGAATCATTAGATGGCACAAGTACTGGATCTGAAGTGGAGAAACAAGCTGCCAATGTAGATGCTGGGGTTGGCAACACTGAGCTGCTACTGGAGCTTAGGGCAGGCTGCTCATGCAAGTCCTCATTGCCGTATTTAATGTTGGGGGTTTTTTTTACATCCACGGGGGGGACCGAATTTCCCAAATTATCCCCAACCAGTGACAAACTTATTTCAGGACCACTTCCAGCAGATAAATGGGAGGGATGCACAACACTAGTACTTCCAAAAGCCACATTGGTAGGCCCATCGACACTTCTCTCTTTATTTTTTGTCTCACGAGGGGGTGGGAAAGAGGGAGAAACACCTTTCTCGGCACCCTGACTGGGTCCATTCTCTGTTGCAGGACCAGAATTTCTGCCACCACCAGCATCTGACAAGAAGTATGCAGAAGAAAGTTAGCTTGGCTGGTATGACTGATATGTTGAGAATATCATGTTTAAGAATGGGAAAAATAGAACAAACTCCGGAAATCGAAAACAAATAACCAAGATAAATAAAACCAAGAATTTACGTGGTTTGGCAATATGTGCCTACGTCCACGGGACAGCAACAACAATCTTTCACTATATCAATAATGAGTAAAACCAATAATCTTGCCAAATCTCTAGAACTAGGACTTGACGAAAAACCTAAAAGAACAAGAACAAGAAAAACACTATCTCTTTTCTTTTCTCTCGCACACACTTTACAATATTCTCTCACTCTAATCCCTTGAGTGGTATACAATTTATTGTTTTGCTCCCTTAAATTCAAAACTAGTACAATAGCCCCTTTATATAGACATAATAAAGGTCTTCTTCAATAAGGATTATTAATCGTAATTGGAATCTAGTTATAAATCCTACTTCAATTGAGAAACTAACTCCAATTGGGTAAACAACTCCAATTGGGAAAACAACTCCAATTGGGAAAACAATTTAATCCTCTAAGACTATAATTCCTTATAGACTTAGGACAACTTATCATGGGCTGGAAAAACCTAACATGATATTGGTGGCACAATGAAAGTCAAACTTTTGGAACAGTTGAGGAGCATGTAAGAAACATTTTGAAATCTATTAAGTGCACTCATATAATTATATTCGCACAAGAGGAAAAGAGAATTTGCCCTCAATTTCACACAACGCAAGGCTAGAGACACCAAGAAAATAAAAAGGTGTAGTTCACACAACTAAGCAACCTTCTACCGGAAGTGTTAGAATAACACAAAACAAATAGCAGTTGGATGAAAAAGTTTCTACAGTTATAGTCAGCAGACAAAAACATAACATTTTATCTTAATCAACAAACACATTCAAAATTGATATAATTGAACCAAGATGTTTTGCGAGGGTATAAAGAAAACATACAGGGAATATTGATCCCGACACAAGATCTAACTTGAGCGTCACTTACCATGTGGCATATGACGAGGTGCAAAATTCGCCCGACCACCCCTACTCCCCCGTCCCTGCCCTCCAGGTCTCCACCGGGACTCTGCAGACTCTTTGTTGTTCAGATTCTGAAAGATAGAAGACAACTAATTGGTATTCAAAATAATAAGTTCCAAAACTAACTCAGCATACGTGTATTGAAACCACACTATAATTTTGTTAAAAAAAATGCTTGATAATAGAACATGTTAAAAATTCACTACCTTAACCACCAGTTTCCCAAATTAACTGATTTGGCTTTTGAAAAAAATTAAATTGGGATCAGAATTTCTTACCTCTTTTCTTTTGTCACGTTTCCTTTTGACCTCATGAAATGGATCTGCATACTCATACACAAAATATTATTTCAGTTAAGAAAAAAATAAACATAAGGAGCAAGAACAACAAAAACGTTAAATAACAATAACCCTTCACGTAGAAGAGATAGACACACATACATTAAACATAGTATCACCTTTGTTCCTTACAAGCCACTACATAGAAAGTGCACAACAACATACAATCATGAATATCAGAACCCAGGAGAATAATATATGCAATTGTATGCAAAGATTACAAGTGGAAACTTCGCTTAATGTGTGTGAGTGTGTTCCCACACTGCAGTTCAACAACCAGAAGACAGAAAACTAACCCAACAAGCCAACAACATATTATCGATATTCACAGTAATAAGATTTGACAAGTTCCATCCAACACAACAAAGCCAATCTATTTCTTGCTACATGGATCTATAACATCGTTATTAGTTTCGCCAGTCTGCTAACAAAAATACTATCGAGAACCTTTTATGCATATCAATTTTACTGAAATTAATAACACAAAAGTGTGAGCAAAAGTTCACCCAAATATCCATCATAAACCTACACTACCTTATTTAGAACACTGGCAACTCCAAGGCAAGACTAAACTAGAAACCACTCCAAGGCAAGACTAAACTAGAAACCACTCCAAGGCAAGACTAGACTAGAAACCAGCTAGAGTACGGTGGAAAATCCCTAAACTCTACGGATACAAATGACCACAATGAAGCCAAAAATCCAACTCTATTCCAGGGATCCTTGAACAAACCCCTGAATAGTCTTAAAAAATCCTTCTATTTCTCTTCATCCAAAGGGAGAGTGAATTTAGGAAATGACAAAGCAGATGACTTCACTGTGCCCAATGCAACTAATTTCTACAAGAATGTAGCTTTCAAAAAGTTCAAACCAAACCGACAATGAATCCTAAACTTACTTTCCTTTTCACCTTCTTCTCCAAATGTCCAAACAGAGAACATGTATTCAACTTCAATAAAAAAATGAGTGAAAGCTGTAGCTTACTTCTGG
The DNA here is from genome assembly GCA_024362995.1 of Heteromeles arbutifolia. Taxonomy (NCBI): domain Eukaryota; kingdom Viridiplantae; phylum Streptophyta; class Magnoliopsida; order Rosales; family Rosaceae; genus Heteromeles; species Heteromeles arbutifolia. The sequence continues at coordinate 9,308,191 of JANCRC010000012.1, read as the reverse complement.
ACCCCAAATATAAACATAAGTTTAATGTAAAATAAAGTCCCTAATTTTACACAAATGCATCTCACTGTTGCCTTAATCTCTCCGAATTGCCTGACCATGATTGCTAAGAACCAACATAGAACCAGCTCAATTCCTAATGATATCAGAATCTAACTAAGCCCCCATAAAAGTAACACACAAACAGTGAAAACCCATTACAGCAGATCAAAAACCCAACTGATTTCCCACTTCCCACATAACCAAAATAAAAAATAAAATCAAACCCACGAAAAAAAATCACCAAACCAACACGACCCAATAGAAAAAATCAGAACTTTAACGCACGGATCATGCCACCAAAAGCAAAAACAAGGCAATCCCAAATTAGAAAAACGAGCAAAGGAGAAGCAAAAGCAGAAAAAAAAAAAGAAAAAAAGAAAAAGCACTTGTGGGTTACCCTGAAGGAGAAGCTTCTGGGCGGTCTCGTTAGGATCCATGTTGCATTCTTTGAGCATTGCGTGGATTTCCTCCTCACTGTGATTGCCGGTGATCTCCTTGATGTCCTGGATCGTCTTCCTCACACTGTTGGGTATTGAAACCCTAAGCCCACCGCCACTCATGGTTGCAAACCCACAAAGCGAAAGGACCCAGAAGACTTGGAGTGTATGTGAGAATGTGAGAACAGGGACTTTGATGGAGTCTGACCAACAAAAAAAACAGAGACTTCGATGGAGGAAAAGGAATTGCTGGGGTGAGAGGATTGGGGCTTTTAGATGGCCGCTATATAAAACATGTACTGAAATAACCAAGAAAATCTCAAAGGGGAGAAAAATATAAGTTTGGAGCTTTTCGAAGTGATCTGTGACAAGACAACAAGAAGAAAGAAAGGGGGAGGAGAACTCTGAGAGAGAGAGAGAGAGGAGGGAGCTAATGAAAGTGTTTTTTGAGTGTAGGGCTTTTTGGTTTATTTGCCCTTTTCTTAATTTTAATTATTTCTGAAAAAAATTATTCAACCATATAAATGCACTAAAGTCTTTCCAAGAAATTTTGCCCTAAATTTAGAGATTAAGTGGCAATTTATTTGTGACTTAAAACCAAATCTGGTAATATTCATCTATACTTCTCGTAAATAAGAGATATTATATTTGAAGCTCGAAATTGATGAGTTCATAACTAATTTATTCCTCCAGCTTAGTGAAAAAATGGGGAGTTGGGGGAGTGGTTTTCTTTTTCTTTTTCTTTTTTTTTAATTAAAAATGTTAAAATCACTTGTAGTTGATGTTTAAACAATAAGCAGCAATTTTTTTTTATAAAATTACATTACTGCCCTTAACATTTTTGTTATAATAGAAGACTAAATAATCATTTCATCATTTTTTAGTTGACAAAGAGAATTCTATTAAATATGTAGTTTAGATTACAAAAGGGTTTATGAATGCATTGTGCACTTTTCCTAATGTATGTGATCCTCAACTCAATCATACCTTTTTTTTCTAGGGTGAGTATCATACCACTTACTTTACATTTAGATCTAAAATACACCACCACCTATAATGTAACATCCCACATCATCCAACGAAGTGATCCTTAAATGTATATTCTCATCCCAAACCTAGCACAAGGCCTTTTGAAAGCTCACTGGCTTCGGGTTCTGTAGGAACTCCGAAGTTAAGCGAGAAGGGGGCCAGAGCACTCCCAAGATGGGTGACCCACTGGGAAGTTGCTCGTGAGTTCCCAGAATGGGGGCCAGAGCACTCCCAGGATGGGTGACCCACTGGGAAGTTGCTCGTGAGTTCCCAGAAACAAAATCGTGAGGGAATGGTAAGCTTAAAACGGACAATATCGTGCTACGGTGGTGGAGCGGGCCCGGAAAGTGATCCACCCTGAACCGGGAGGTGACATATAAGGTTTTTTTTCTCCTAACAAAATGATATTCTATATTACGTTGATACACGCACAAGAGGAGCCAAACTCGAATTCAAGAAGAAAGACATTCTCCTAGCTAAACCTAACTCAAATATGTGAATAATTTTTTTAATCAAAATAACTTCATTAGATTGGAAAAACCAAATGGATAATAAAACCAACGAGCCCAAACAAGCAAAGACGTAAGCCGTCCAAACAACTAAAAAATTTGCATCAGTCAAATTAAGCATGATCATATTTCATGTCCATAAAAACACATATAGACTGAAATCGTAAACAACTCATTAAGTCTAAATGAAAATTATATAGACTTTACAACTTGATAAAATAATATATTGGCCAAAAAAAAAAAATATAAACTTATTTATTTTCCCAAAATGAACATATGTTCAATTATTGGAAGAAACCAAAGAGAAGAAGAGTAATAGAAAGCGGAAATTGTCGGATAAACCACTTTTAGATTTTATTGCATTATCAACAAAGTAGAATAATGGTCGAGTATAGAATGCATGCCTCATGCTATTTCATGTCATCCCTATAATTGTTTGTTGCATTTTCATTCTTTTAGTTATGTTTATTATGTTTAGGTTGTATTTTTTTTTTTGGTTAAAATAACGGGGTCAAAAATTCCAAACAAAACTAAGAAACAACATCCGAACAGACAAAACGAGCATTGACCCTTGAAAATCCATAAGCAATCATTCATCAATACCATCCTAATCCACATAGGAGGATCATGAAAAATTCAAACCCTCGTATCCATATCGCAGCCCCAGCTAGCTAAATGATTAGCAGCATAAATTTTTCCTCCAAAAATACATCTCGACAGATGACGCTCCAGCTGACCCATTATAATTTTGCAACTCCTCAAAATTATATGCAAAGGATGAAAATCATTTGTCATATTTTGCTTAATCAAGTTGACAACACCCACACAGTCCATCTCAATAATAAGTGTAGATATACCTTTGTCCAAATCAAGCTTAAGGTAAAACAAAAACTCCAAATCTCTGGCTCCATAACATGTCCTTGCCCCAAATTAGTAGAAACCCCCCCCTAACCAATCACCACAATAATCTCTAAAAACTCCACCATCCCCAATTAGTTTTGTAATTTGTTTAGTTTTAACTTCAATTCGTCACTCAGTACTACAGTCTGGTGGTATTCGTCTTCATTTGTAAGTGAGAGGTCTTAGGTTCGAATCTCGTATGGCGAATTAGATACCAAATTTGGTTACTCATTGTGTGGCTTGGCCGAACTCCCCCCTCCCTTCAGTATTAAAATATATCGTTGTATTAAAAAAAATTCAATTCAACCGGTGATTAAGTTTATTAATTTCTATCCATTTTGCACACATATTTTCACTAAAAATAAACAAAATATTGATAAGTTAAAATGAATTTTACAGATTAAATTACCAATATTAACCTAATGAAACAACACGGATGAAAATACAAAAAATAAACAACATCAACGAAAGTGAAAATTCAAATAACAATATGAATTATTAGTGCAATTAGCCTTTTAATAAAAGTGCAAAATATTATCTGAAGGTAAGAGAATTAGCTTTAAAAAGTTAATTATTTAGCTTATCCTAGGACCAATGTAATCCGAATATACTTGAGTTGTTAAAAAGGTACGATTGCCATGATGCATATTCAAAACAATGGGATTAATATATATACTTGGGTGGTGAAGAATATACACGGCCACTATGTTAATCTATCTACCATTAGCAAAGTTGATGTTTTTAAGAATGGAACTCTTCGTAAACTCCTTGTCACCTCATAATTTAACGTTAATTCACGTGCCAATATTATAAAACAGTATGCTAAAACATGAGGTGACAGAAAATTTATAAAATGTCCCACTTTTGAAAGAGTCTTCTTAGCAAATTCATACCACCTAAAAAAAGTCCTAAATCATGCAATAATGCTCTAACTTTTGTGGTTAACTTTATCAACTATATGATTAATTCGATAAATCTTTTTTTTTTTCACCAGTCAACTTCTTTAGTTTGTGTGTTTGACCATGTGTCCCTCTTTCATTATTGTTTTAAGACAAATGGGTAATTAGCCATGCAACAATTTGAACTTACAACTTAAAAAAAAAAAAAATTTAACGAACGATATTATCTACAGTATAAGGATGAGGTAGTGGCCTAAGCTTTATAATGGGTTAGCAATAATGTGGTTCAAATTCGTCTTTGACGGAAATCGAACCTAAGAAACAAACAAATGGGATTTAAGTGATGTAATGTTGAGCTTAAGTCACTAAACAAAAGAAGGTTAAACGTATTGAGCCAAAGGCCTGAACCGCCAACCCGCTTGTTTAAACGTATTGACTATTGAGCTTATGTCTAAATTAAAAGGCCTGTTAATAAAATTAGACAAAAAAACAAAATTGATCAGTATTTAAGAATCCAAGGCCCAAGCTCAAGGCCCAATATCAAGGCCCAAGACCAACCCAAGCTTTCTACCATTCACAGCCTTCAATCTCTCACCGCAGTTTCATATAGGGATGTGATATCTACATCATTTTTATTTCTCACACACTCCTTATTAATTTCGGTCTATTGATCTCTTCAATTTATTCGATCCGACAATCGCAAATCAAGAGAATGCGAAAATGAATGTGTGGATAGCACACTGCTTCATATAAACTAATGTCAACTTTGTGGTACATAAATTAACATTGAATGGAGGTAGGACTATCGAGGTCCGTGCTACATCGACGGTGGCCTCTCTGTATAAATCGGAAAGCCAATATCTAAGAATTAGCAAATAAGTGACACCTAATATTAGGTTCTTATAAATATCTTTTTATTTTATTTTAGGGTAAATTACATAAAACTACCTCAACTATTAGATCAGTCACAGTTTCATACCCCATATTTAAAAAATTTCAATGTCATACCTCATCTTAGGAATTTGTTGCAATTTCATACCTTGTCTGTCAATTCTTCCGTTAAATATTGACTTGGTTTGAGACGGGACCCACTCTCTATTTAAAAATTAATTCAAAACTAAAAACTGAAAAAAAAATCATTTAATATTTTTTTTTTGCATGGGGGACCCACCCCTCATCCCCTTCACCCTTCCTTCCTCATTCACTCGTGTCTCCCTCCTATCACCGGTGACCACCTCCCTCTCTCTTCGGTTTGAGCAAGCAACCCACAGTCTCCTCGGTTTCACTGCATTTGAATCTACGGTCGTCGAGTACCGTCTTGTACACCGTCCCCAGACTCCCTTTCCCTAACATCTCCACCCGCTCCCTCTGTTCACCTACACCCTTTGATCGTGTATGTGCTCCCACTCCTCCTCTACTTGCTCTCGCTCCCCGCTATCAAGCTAGAGCCGCCGTAATCTCCCGCGTAGTATTGGGCCACGAAGAACCTGGCAGATATCACCTCTTTCGCGGCTTCATCTCCTTCATCGATGTTTTCAGTTCATTTCCTGCAACCTCTTTGCGTCCTTCATTTGCGTTGCCTCATCATCTCCAATCTCTCTCAGAGCTAGCTATTATCCCCAAATCAATTGAAAGTTGAAATCCTAAAATCCGAAACTTTCTCCAAAACAGGCGAATTCGAAATTTAGGGTTTGGGTGGAATTGGGGTATTTTGTTTGAAATTGGTAACATGGATTAATTTGGTGAAGGTGATGGGTGTGTAGAAGGAGGGGGATGGGGAGGAGCGCCATGGGAGAGAGGTGGAGATGGAGGAAGAGAGGGCGGCGAGGGTTCTGGTTTTGGCGTTGAAGGAAGGTTGGGGGGAGACACGGGTAGACGGGGAAGAAATGGTGATGGGGATAAGGGGTGGGTCCCCCATGCAAAAAAAAAAAATATTAAATGATTTTTTTTTTTTGACCTTTTTAATAGAGAGTAGGTTCCGTTTCAAGCCACGTCACTATTTAACAGAAGAATTGACCAACAAACTGACAGAAAGTATGAAATTATAACAAATTTGTAAGATGAGGTATGATAATGAAATGTTTTAAGGATGTGGTATGAAACTATGACTGACCCAATAATTGAGGTAGTTTTATGTAATTTACCATTTTTTTTTAAAGGAGGACAACTGATGGCAAACCAATGTTATCCACTCCTTTTGGGGGGTCATGAAGACTCACAGAGGCATTTCAGTCTCCCCTGGCCACAAGTCTGGCTTTCAGACCAGCAGCGAGTTTCGAACTCGAGACATCTAGTTTTTAGTTTTAAAGAAGTTTCGTAATCTGTCATTTACCACTGAAATCTTACAAATATTATTTATAAAAAAAAGAACATATGAATTGAAGAAATAGAAAATTTGACATCGATAGGTATCAAATTAGCAATTGACATATTTTTCGAAGAAAAAAAAAAACAAATAGCGAAGTCTTACAATTTTTCTTTCAACATAAAGAATTGCAGTATCTTAGTCCGATGACAGGTTAATGTAATCGCGCACGTGCCACTTATCAAGACGCCACTCGATACGCCACGTTCCTAACCTGCACGTGACCTCTGCTTGATCAGCATGCCTACTCGCCGTCCCCTCGCCACGTGTCAGTAAGTCGACTCTGGAAGATTTTATTTTATATTATCTTTGTCCGCAAGCATCCGATATTCTGGAAATTTTGGAGAGCTTGCCCGACAAAGCAAAATCCCGAAACCACCCCTCACTGCGATTGGCCATCATTTCAAAGTCCATTACTTCAGAGGCGTCGTTTTCATAATTTTGATATAAATACGGTGGCATAAAAGGAAAGGCAAAAATCAGAGCCCAACCATCTGTCTCACTGCCACCACCTTCAAAATACCTTGCTCTGCTTTTTTGTTTCCAAGCTCAAAGATTTTGCCTCTACGATTGCATTCGGCTTCTTCGATTCCGGAGGTGAATTTCGGGATTTTTTTTTCTTCACATTTTTAGTTGAGTCTCATTTTTTGTTTGCACTAATTGATGTTTTTTTTTAATGGGATGTGTTTTGTTGTAAGATTTGTTTTATTTTTTATTTTTTTATATATTCAAGGTTTGATTGTTTCTTGTTGATGAAGAATGGTTTAGCGTAATATTGTATGGATTTTGTGGCAATTGGGTTTTGTTGTTGGTGTAATTTTGTGTTGAAATTGTTGATTTTGTTTGCTAATAGTGAAGTGGGTGTGGCTGTTTGATCATGTTCGAGTGATCGATTGCAGCAATTTGTACATGATGGGTTTTGGATTATATGTTTGATTTAATACTGGAAAAAGAAAGATATGAATTTTCTGACGTCTGGGTATTGATTAGTGGAGTTTTTTTTTCTTCTGAAAATTAGTACGATCAGAGTGTGATAATTATACTTTCGGGTTCATAGCGTTTCGAATGGAAGAATTCATGTGGATGGAAGTTGTTTAGAGTTAATTCATTTGTTGTTTGTGTCTCTGAACGTCACTGAATTGGCCCTGTGGTTTCTGTAGAAGAAAGTTAACGAAATTCCATTGTCGATCGGTCGATGATGATGCACTTCACATGTGTGCATTCCATGTTAGGCAAAGTTGAAGTGTTTTAAAAGTTTATGAAATGTGATATACACGGAACAGTAGTAATACGCACAGATTAGTGTATGTCTGGAAGTCTTTCTAATTATATAATTTATTTCCTTATTTAACTGCTTGTAGGCTAAAATATTGATGACATTACTCACCGATGCCTTCTATTTTAGGTAACCGTTCGCTCTATTCAGGAAGGAGTAATTTCATATTAATAAACGTGCAGTGATGGAGGATTCTGAGAAAATTGTGTTTAACTCACCGGTGCAAGACAGTATGGTTGCCGATGATCCCTTATCAGTTCTGAAAGGCTATGGAACTTACGGCATCGTTGGTGCTGTTGTTGTTGCCGTACTTATACCTGCATTTCTGGCCACCGTGTTTGGGGGGAAGAAAAAGGGGAAGCAGAGAGGAGTTCCAGTAGAAGTTGGTGGTGAGGCAGGTTATGCAATGCGCAATGCTCGGGAAACTGAGTTGATTGAAGTTCCTCAGAAAGGAGCCACAACCATGGCAGCCCTTTTTGAACAATCTTGTAAAAAGTACTCACATAATCGATTTCTTGGAACAAGGAAGTTTATTGGAAGGGATTTTGTTACAGCTAGCGATGGAAGGAAGTTTGAGAAGCTTCACATGGGAGAGTATGAATGGCAATCTTATGGAGAAGTGTTTGATCGTGCTTGCAACTTTGCATCTGGGCTTATTACTTTAGGTCATAATGTGGATACCCGTGCAGCAATTTTCTCAGAAACCCGTGCAGAGTGGCTTATTGCCTTTCAGGTACCTTTCATAATTTTTTTTATGTCTGCCTTGTGGTGTCTGTTTTCGTTCTTGGAAATTTCTTTATTTTTTTGTCTAAGGACTTGTGAGTGCACAGGCAGTTCTTAAATTAGTTTGGTTTTGGATTCCAGGGATTCTTCCGGCAGAATATTACCGTTGTCACTATTTATGCTTCACTAGGAGAGGATGCGTTAATTCACTCCCTTAATGAGGTGTGTGGCAAAAATCCCTGCTTTTCTATTCTTTATGAGTGTATTAAATTTATTTAACCGGCTATTGTATGTTTATCTATAAAGACTGAAAATAGAGAACATGGATTGTCCTCATATAGAGCTTTTGTACTTTGACAGACCCAAGTTTCGACATTGATCTGTGATTCCAAGCAGTTGAAAAAGTTGGCTGCTATAACCTCTAGCCTAAACACTATTCAGAATGTTATTTATTTTGAAGACGAGGGAAGTTCAGATACTAGCGTATCTGGAAGTATGGGCGATTTGAAAGTTGCATCCTTTTCTGAAGTTGAGAAACTTGGAAAAGAGAGTCCTGTTCCTCCAAGTTTACCGTCCAAGAATGGTATTGCTGTTATTATGTATACAAGTGGAAGTACAGGTCTACCGAAGGTTTGTTTCGCTAGCCCTTTATTGCAAATTTATTGTTTGCTATTTGAGCAGTAAAGCTGATCCAGAATATGGTCTTGTAAATCTTTCCATTTGGCCATCTGTGAAAAACAGTATTTATTAGTACGTCTTCTTTTAAATTGTAGAAGAATATCCATATGGTCTTGTAAATCTTTCCATTTGGTCATCTGTGTTAAAAACTTGAGTACTTATTATGATCTAAGAATTTCTATGTGGCAGTTCTCAAATCGTCGTTAATTGAATAATGTAGTGTGGGATATCCGAATATGACTATTTATTTTCTAATACTTTATTTTCGTTAACATGATATGGTGCGTAATGATATAGGGAGTCATGATAACTCATGGCAACATTTTAGCCACTACTGCAGCGGTTATGACAGTGGTTCCGAGTCTGGGTAGCGCTGATGTATACCTGGCATACTTGCCCCTGGCTCACGTTTTCGAACTGGCAGCTGAGGTAGCTTTGTTTTCATATTTGTATTACATTAGTACTGTACATGTGTTAAATTGTAATCATGCTGTGGTTGTCCAGTCTGTGATGCTGGCTGCAGGTTGTTCAATTGGTTATGGTTCAGCATTGACTTTAACAGACACTTCAAATAAAGTTAAAAAAGGAACCAAGGGAGATGCAACTATGTTACAGCCAACCATCATGACAGCGGTTCCTGCTATTTTAGATCGTGTTCGAGATGGAGTTCTGAAAAAGGTGAAGTGTATACTATTCACCTTGTAGGCGGTTGTTAGCATCTTTTATACACCCCATATAGGTTGAGCTTGCGCTAATCACTATGGTGTATCACAGGTTAATGAGAAAGGGGGCTTTGCTATGAATCTTTTTAATCTTGGGTTTAGACGGCGACTGGCAGCTATAGAAGGAAGCTGGTTTGGGGCTTGGGGTTTGGAAAGTATGTTGTGGGATGTCGTTGTCTTCAAGAAAATACGCTCATTACTTGGAGGACGCATTCGTTTTATGCTCTGTGGTGGTGCTCCTTTATCTGGTGATTCACAGCGATTCATCAATATTTGCATGGGGTAGTTGCTCTCGCATCTTGAGATAACCAGATAGTTGGAAGAATAACCTATTTTATTTTATTTTATTTTTCCTTTGATATTAATGCCAATGGTTGAGCGAGCACTCTATCTGGTCAAGTGGCTGCTTTATATGCTTATTCTAATATTGGTAACAGAACACAAAATGTCCAATGGGTTAACATACCTTTGTTTACAACAGTTAGAATCAAAATTAATCTTTCTACCGTGTTTGGAATAGTATCTATGCCTATTCTTCTAGTTTTATCAATATGTGATCCGTATTGTCACAAGGGTTTTGTTGATTCTTATCAGATATGCAGTGTATTTAGTTTTGCATGCCATTGTTTTTTAACAGGGCTCCTATTGGGCAAGGATATGGTTTGACAGAAACATTTGCTGGAGCTACGTTTTCCGAGTGGGATGACACAACTGTGGGCCGTGTTGGTCCTCCCCTTCCTTGTGGGTACATTAAGGTATGTTATATTACTAATTCCTGGAAAAAAATGCTGCAAGTTTATAATCAGAGCAGGATGCATAACAGGAGAGAATTTACTGTGTGTCATGCCCAGCACATTTTCCGTTATTCTAGCTTTTGTTGTCAGAATACCGTCCTTCTTTTTCTAATGGGATGATATATCTTCGTATGAGTAGGAAAATATAAGTAATTAACAAGAGAAGACATGATGCTGTACATTTATCAGGATTTTGAATAGTTGAATATGACAGTTATCCTTATTTGATAATGCAGCTTGTTTCTTGGAAGGAAGGAGGATACTTGTCATCAGACAAGCCTATGCCTCGTGGGGAGATTGTAGTCGGGGGATACAGTGTAACTGCTGGTTACTTTAAGAACCAAGAAAAGACTGACGAGGTGTTTAAGGTGAATTTCTAATGATCCTGTGCGTGTTTTTGTGTGTGTACACGTATTGCTTCATGATTGTCATTCCTCACAAGCGCTAATGATTGATGACTCGTTACATGCTGCAGGTTGATGAGAAGGGTATGCGCTGGTTTTATACCGGAGACATTGGAATGTTTCATCCTGATGGATGTCTTGAAATTATTGATAGGAAGAAGGATATCGTTAAACTCCAGCATGGAGAGTACATTTCCCTCGGCAAGGTGCCTTTATAAGTCCTGTACTATTTCTGATAAGATGTCATCAGACGAAAACACTCCATAATTCATTTCCTCTGGGATACTAATTACATTGGTCACCGACCTGCCTGCAGGTTGAAGCGGCGTTAGCATCAAGTAATTATGTGGACAACATCATGGCGTATGCTGATCCCTCACACAACTACTGCGTAGCTATAATTGTCCCTGCACGTCAGGCCCTCGAGAAGTGGGCCCATGAAGCCGGCATCAAGTACAATGATTTTCCTGAGCTCTGTGAAAAGGCTGAAACAGTCGGTGAGGTTCAGCAGTCACTCTCGAAGGTCTGTTCATCTCACCTTATTACCTAGTAGATGATTTCCTGGAGTCGAGTCTTTTTGTTCCATAAGTAAATTTCTAGCATCTTTTGCAGGTAGCAAAAGCGTCGAAATTGGACAAATTCGAACTTCCTGCCAAGATTAAGTTGGTGCCTGAGCCTTGGACACCGGAGTCCGGATTGGTTACCGCTGCTATGAAGATTAAGAGAGAACAGATCAAGGCCAAGTTCAAAAACGAGCTAAACAAGTTGTATGCGTGAACGAGAACGGCTAATGTCTCCTTGACTCTGTTGTGCTATTTTGTTCCTGACTTCTTTTTTTTTTTTTTTGTTTCGAACTTTTCATATATTTCAGTAATTCGATGCCTGCTATTGCAAAGGTTTTGTTCGTTGCGGTGCATGTGGTTTAATGTAGGGTTGGATTCGCTTCCAATCCGTTCGGTTTTTTGCCAAAACCAAAAACCGAACCGAAATTACTGTTTTTTTCGGTGTGGCAGGAAGCATAATACACGCTTCATATGATGGTTAGGGAGCATAACTGTTGCTTAAGGTAATCGAAAACACTACTAACGCCTTATCCGAACGACTTCTAACTCTATTAAAAGTAATCCGGAATTCTTCAATTGTATGAATGATTGTCCCTTAAGCACGTCCCCAAGTGTGATTACTGGGAGTTCATATTTCAGCATGTTTCCGATACATGATGCTTCTCTGCAGTCATAATCTTTATACATCTTGGTCATGGTGTTGTGCAAGTGATACAGACACAAAGGATTCGAATACTATTTTGGTTCCGTGAGGCTCGGCGCAGCTGCTTCTGCTTCTGCTGATAGTGGTGGCCGTAAGACGAGATACAAGGCAGGGCCTATGAGTGGCACCAACGATAAGAACAGAAGCCAAGAACCTTTGTCAAACCTGCAAAAGGAAAAGAAAGGGTTTGAATATTGCACCACATTAGTTTTTCCCAAGGAATTTAGAACTCGCACTTGGGAGAAATAGAGACATCAGTAAAACAATCACCATTTCCGGGAGGTCATATCGTTGTAGACCCAAAACGGAGCAAATGCAGATAGTAGAGTGAAATCAAGGCTCATCACATGGATCTGCAACATGAAGGTTCCAACTCCGTTATGTTTCGGTCAAATTTTCCCATGTCCTAAATCTGCTAATTATGAGGGTTTTATAAGTTTGCCATTAAGCCAAATTTACATCCGACCGCACAACCGGTGCTGGACCAAAAAAATAGAAGTGTCTGTGAAGTGTTGATGATTGAGTGACTTACAAATTTGCTTTCATTGAAGTACTGGTAATATTCGTTCCAGTCAGCCCCACTAGCCAGGCCTGCATAGATTACTATTCCCAGTCCTGCAGCAAGTGATATCTGATGCGTAACGGGGTTACTTTCATTTTCCAAAACAAATTGAAAAGCAATTTACTTCAGTTCTATTTCATTAGTAAACCGACATTAATCAAAATGTTTCAAGTCAATTATGCTAATTCCTCCGATTCTCACCCCAATGAACATCGTTTATATGCGAGTAACTAAAAACATAGCAGAAAGAAAAATTTAAGAAAATATCCATTTTTTAAGATCAATTGAATGTTTTTGGTCGGAGGCTAATATCTTCCAAGAAAGCGATAAATAAACAGCTGCATGTTTAAATTAATCTTTCGATAAATCATAAACAACGAAAAGCATGAACAAGAGGTGAAAAGTTCCTTACCCAAGCAGTCAATTTAGATTCTAGAAAGTTGAGAGGCCATCTTGTGAGCTCACTTTCATCAACAGGAGGTGGCGGCGGCTTCCACAGTACAAAATAGGGAAGAAGAGCGTATGCACCGCCAAAGCATGAAAGTATCAAGAAAGGCCAGACGGGAACTTTGCTTTTTGAGCTGCACATAAAAGGATGGATAATACAGATAAATCCAATTGTCCAAACACTGATGCACTCGGAACTCAAAGAATATCGCCACAGCCGCATACAATTTTAGAAGAGATGTTGGCTCTCATGTACCTCAGAGGCATCATTCGTTGTATTAGATACATCAAGAGTTGTTTACAGAGAAATTTGTTTGACTCATTGATAATAATCCACTCTAATTTCTTCCAAGTAAATAAATAGAATCACAAACCAAAAGAAAAGCGGGGGGACAAGAAGCACTCAAGATGATCAAAGAAATTCTAAAACAGAGGAAACAATGTTACCTTCTCGCTGTAGGAAGCATCAACATGCTATAGACCAAAGGCCACAAACCCATTATGTACCAAACAGACACAAGCACTTCATTCATTCTAAAACCGTCATCTCCCTTCAAATTCAAGAGTTTCTTCAAGAAATACATGTCCCTTGACTGAAAAAGTTAAATGACCATATGTTAAGAACGTGAAATGTAGGATAATCACAAAGCCTAGTTTGAAAACATTGCAAAGATCAATTAAGCAACAGGGCAATCAAATGTTGGATAACATGCTCTCACCGTCTCACACCAGGGTTTAATCAAAATTTTACAACCGCTACGGATTATTAGTTTTTCCAAAATCACGATTTAGGACAGCAAGTTGCAGCATTACAAGAACTATCATACATTTCAGGAAGTTCAGTCTATCAAGTGTCTTTGCTTCTAGCAAGCACTACAACTACTTCAACAGAGAATTGAATTCTGCCTCTTTAAGTTGCACAAAGCAATGAAACAAATCAATTTCGGGCCTGTTTATAAGTGCTTCTAGAATAGCTAAATAAACTTTCAGATACCAAAGGTGCATCATGACAATTAAACATGCTTATGGGTTAGAAAGAAAAGCACTTTGAAAGTAGCACTTCGACTGCTTCTCCATGAAGCACTTCGATTTTTTTTCCAAAAGTTCAATGTGCTTCTAGAGAAGCACTTCCAAACGGGCAAACAAAAACACTTTTAACACTATATTTACAATCTGAATTGCACAATACCGGAGTCTGGTTCGGGGAAAGAGTGAGCACATAGAACATGAGTGCCCCCCACAACACAAACAGCAAAATTGAAGTCGTCCAGTTCTTCCCATCACCTCCATTTTCTCCCTCACTCAAAACTGGGTCTTCTGGTTTCTCACTCAGAACTGGGTCTTCTGGTTTCTGACCATTCAAGGTACTCTGACAAATTTGGAGACGACCCTTTTCCTTGTGGGATGTAAAGATTGAAGTTTTGCAAAATTGGGTTGCATAAAAGATTGAATCTTTTGAGCTTTCCCGGGAAAGTGGAATTCTGGGATTAGAGTTTTGGGGTTGTAGCAGTGAGTTTCTGAGAGTTGGGTTTTTGAGTGGAAGGGATGGGAAGTTGCAGGAGATGAGGGTGGCATTAGTTAACGACATGTTTGGAAGATTGACGAGGTTAGAGGATTTTGTTGTCTGCTATCAAGCTTTTAGCTTTTTACCAGTCAGTCCACCACAACGACGTCGTTTGACTTGTGAACCCAAAGATTAGTTTGTAGGGGCGCGTTTCGTAACTGCAAAAACGACCACAAACCACATCCTATAACGTCACAGATAAGGCACTTCTTTTACTCTCTGTCCTCTCTACAGCCATGGCTGAAGCTTCAAGAGTTCTGCAGACAACTCTCCTCCCCAACACAAAATCCACACACTCCAGTCGCTCCCACTGACATTCCGCATAAACCCAGTTCGGTGCTCGGTCTCACCACCGACGGAGCCAAAGCCACGGTGGCGCAGAAGGTTCCGTGGGGCTGCGACATTGACTCCTTGGAGAACGCTTCTGCTCTGCAGAAATGGCTGACGGAGTCGGGCCTTCCGCCGCAGAAGATGGCGATACAGAAAGTGGAAGTTGGGGAGAGGGGATTGGTTGCTTTGAAGAATATAAGGAAGGGGGAGAAGCTGCTCTTTGTGCCTCCTTCTCTGTTTATCACCGCAGATTCTGTAAGATACTTTCTGGAAATTTTGTTTTTTTCGTTAAACGATAGATTTTGTTATATTAGATGTTAGACTAGTCACCAACGGGGTTTGAACTCACGCCGTCATGAAAGTTGTTCAATTTCCTTTGTTTTTGATTTGATAGTGTTTGGAAATGCTTCTCCAGAAAGTACCTCTTGTATATTATGTAGGATGCACTTCTGCTCATAAGCGTTTTTGCTTGGAAGTGCTTTTTGGAAAACTAGTGTCCTTTCAAGTGCTTCTTGAAGATGCATTTATAGGGCACTTCCCCGGAGAGAACTAAAAAGTGCTAGTCATTGAAAAATGCAAGCACGTAAAAATTTGTATTGAAAGTTCAAGTGCTTCCCTTCAGAAGCATTTGGAAGTGTTTCGTGGAGAGCTTCTCCATAAAGCATTTCCAAGTGCCTTTAAAACTCAAAGACTCCATGAGTCTCAGAAGCAATATTTTAAATTCTTTTACCACTCAGAAGCAATTTTGAAGTTTTTTTCTGCCTAATGTGTTCAAAGTGCTTTTGATTATCTGAAAGTGCTTTTCGCCATTGTAAAAGCACTTCCAAACAGACCCGGCTTTTCCTCTACCTTTGATGTTTATGCTTGAGCTGTTTGTAAATGTTAGGAATGGACTTGTGGCAAGGCTGGTGAGGTGTTGAAGAAAAACGGTGTACCTGACCGGCCATTTCTGGCAACCTATCTGATTAGTGAAGCAAGTTACCTTCAATCTTCAAGATGGAGCAACTATATTTCTGCCCTACCAAGACAGCCTTATTCCCTTCTGTATTGGTAAGTAGCAAGTACCTCTTTCCATTATTTGTTCCGATGGCGGAATTTTCACGAGTCTATCATTTACTATGGGAAGAGTCTACTCTCAATTTTTTTCTACAGCCTTTATGTATCCTTTCAGGACTCGCGAAGAACTTGATCGATATTTGGAAGCATCACAAATCAGGCAACGGGCGATTGAAAGAGTTACTAATGTTGTTGGAACGTATGTCCTTGTATTTTCTATTATAGTTTTCTTCATTTGAAATATATTGTTCTCAAATGATTATAGTGTTTCGGTGAGTCCAACTTCATGAATTGTTATCTCGTAGTTACGGAGTTGAATACTTATTCCTATCTCTGGTGCAAATACAATGATTTAAGGACGAGGATATTCTCCAAGCATCCTGCTTTATTTCCTGAAGAGGTATTAAACTTAAACAATGAGTTCAATGCCTGTTGCTAGTGTTGAATATAACCACATATCTTCATTTTTGCTCAGCGTGCAATTTTCTCACTCCGCTCCATGTATTATTTACAGGTGTTCAACATCGAAACCTTCAAATGGTCATTTGGCATTCTTTTCTCCCGCCTGGTAAGTTAACTATTCCATCGATAATGACAATGCCGCATTTACTGTAGTAAATGTGTTTCTGTGTCTTTAGAATGGCGTCAAATCGAACACAGTGTCTGGCGTTGTGATGACAATGATTTGGTTGTTAATAGATGTAAAGTACACAAATTTTTTATGTGTAAGATGTCAACGTCGATTAATTGGAAGGAATTATCCGAAATTCCTCTAGTTACTGCGTTTCCGTTGGATCTTGAAAATCACTTGGGCACTTTACTTGCCTAAAAAAATAAGGTCAAAAATTCTGATATGAAATACAGAAGTAGGTTGAAGTCTGATATTTGATATTTCCTAATCACAGTGATTTGTCGAAAACATGACCTCGATGTCTTTTTTCTCCTAGCACAGGTTCGGTTGCCCTCGTTGGGTGGAAAGGTTGCCTTGGTTCCTTGGGCAGATATGCTGAATCATAGTTGTAAGGTTCGTTGACGAGTCTCATTCGATAAACATGATCCGAAGGATTAGCTGCACGAGTTTTACTCACTATGTGCATCTTAATTTGATTGGTGTAGGTAGATGCATTTTTGGATTATGATAAATCGTCACAGGGAGTTGTCTTTTCAACAGATGAGGCATATGAGCCAGGTGAGCAGGTAAACAATGAAATTTTTTTCACGACGTTCGGTCTAAATCCACCGTTGAAGTGGCAAAGAAAAAATGCCAAAAAACAAATAATCGAAAAGCATTAATTCCATGGTGGTTAATCACTAACTGGTTATGTCTTTAATCATCAACACCTCTAGTGATGCTTTTCATCACTTAATGCAGGTTTTCATTTCTTATGGAAAGAAATCTAACGGAGAGCTGTTGCTATCCTATGGGTTTGTCCCAAGGGGGGGAACCAACCCTAGAGACTCTGTTGAGGTACCAGTGTTGCTTTCAAAATCGGACAAATGTTACAAGGAGAAGTTGGAAGTTTTGAGAAAGCATGGATTATCAGCGTGAGTCCCCGACAACTCAGACAACTCAGACAAATCATGGTTAATCTTCAATCATTGTTTTCCTTTGTAGTAATTTTAAAGCTTTTTTCGCACCCCATACTGACGGTTGAATGCCTCTGAGATATTACAGAATATGTGTTCCTACTTTATGTTGTACTTCCGTTATAATTTATAACTTAAGCAGATCTCAGTGCTATCCTATACAAATCACTGGTTGGCCATTGGAGCTAATGGCGTACGCTTATTTAGCCGTCAGTCCTCCAAGTATGAGCGGACAATTTGTAGAGGTGTGACAGTTTTAGCTTCGTATTATTAATCAAAGTTTCAATATCGTAGAACTTTATCTGAAAGATCTTTATGGTAGATGGCTGCTGCAGCATCAAACAAATCTACTACGAAGGACTTACGACACAGTGAAATAGAGGAAGAAGCGTTACAGTTTATAATGGATACTTGTGAAGCCAGCATATCAAAGTAAAACAAATTCTTACAGGTGAAGGACTGATATGCAATGGAATTTCTACATCTATCCGTGACTGTATGAACACTATAGATAAGTTGAAGCTGAGAGATTTAAACATTTAAACTCACAATTGGTTTTTCGCTGACAGGCAAGTGGATCCATGGATTTGGACATGACGTCTCCAAAGCAACTAAACCGAAGTTGTTTCTGAAACAGCTAGCGGTAGACTTGAGTACTAGTGAGCGGAGAATCCTATTTCGTGCCCAATACGTAAGAAAATTACATCTCTTGCTTTCTATAAATTGCTGAAAAAAAGTTGTGATCACCGGAGATTTTCAAAACAGAGTAACTGAAAATTGTGGATCAGTAATGAGTTGAGATTATGAACGCGGGAAGTTAAACAATAAAAGTTTCGGGTGAGATTGCATGTATTCCGTGAGGGTTATGCATAACTGTTGTTTTGTGCTTTATAGCAAATCTGCCTTATTTTGTGTTGCTGATACGAAGCTGTGACTGGTTTCAGATCCTGAGAAGGAGACTAAGGGACATAAGAAGCGGTGAACTGAAAGCTCTAACAATCTTCAACGGATTTTGGAAGTTGTTCAAGTGAGAAGAGCTTCAAGCAAGCATGATGTGCTGCTGGGTTTGCAGCTCCATGCAGTTTCTGATGAGCCCTGCCTTTTTGCTCACGCAACGACTTTTGAGTTTTTCTGATGAGCCCTGACTTTTTGCTCAAGCTACCACACCCTTGGCCTAATTTCAACAAATTCATCAATGTAGTTGGTTAAATTGTTAGGGTGTCCAAAACTGTCTATATCTATATATTTGTCATTTCTGGATTAAAACGTCTAAACATGAAAAATTTTATGGGTCGTTGTAACACGATTTGATGTGAAATTAGGATCTTGTTTTGTTTAAGATGTAAATTATTGAGGTCGATGATTATTTGGAGTCGTGTCATCCAATTTCTATTTTTTCGGAGTTCAAAGCTCATAATTATGGTTGTTGAAAATATGAATAAGAAAAGGGTTTATTTTATTTTTGATTAGCAATCCATATATTATTGAATACGCTTCATATTAAATTTAATGCTAGATAACTCATTTGGATGTGTTTTTGAAATGACTAAAAGCACTTTTAGCTAAAATGTTTTTTTATTCCAAAAGCACTTAAAGTGCTTTATGCAAAAAACACCAGTTATGTGCTTCTTGATGCTTCTTCCTAGAAGCACTTTAAGTGCTTTTCCAGAATTTACTTGCATTTTTACTAAGAATTGGTTCCAAAAACATTTTTACCAAAAGCGTTTTCAATCATTTTAAAAGCACATCAAAACAAGCACTTATTTAACCTACTACGCAATGACAATTTCAACCTTAAAAAAAATAAAAAATTTCTATGTACACTCCAAATCATTTTAACTTATATATCCCAAGATTATTTATCCTCTTCTACTCTCAGAAAAAGATGAATGTTCTTGATGACCCTTAGATGAAGACACTGGTTTTTGTTGATAAAGCTTTCACTTTCTTATTAAGCAAAGAAAATTGTCATGAAGTGGTGATATCAATGCATCTCCAGGAACATGGAAGGAAGTCATAACTCGTTACAAAACATAAACAACCCCCATCAATGCAACAGATCATTTTAGGTTCATTTGCAGCAATAGAAACTGCACTAAAATATTTTAGCTTACTTGGATAATGTTAGTGGGAGAGTCATCCACAATCACTTGGGATGGAGGTATCATCTCCTTACTTTCCTCAGGGCTGTTCTCCAAAGATGAAGATGGAAAGCCAAGTCCAAGACCAAAATATATTGCTACATTCTTCCGAGCTGTGTTATCAGGGTTCATTTTGATTCGAACCCTCAATGTCCTTTGATCAGTTGGATTGCCCTGTTTGTTTGAAGTGTTTCCAGGGAGGACCATTGAATTATGTGACAAATGAGCACTGTTAGTAGCTAAGCCACCTTGTACCGAATAAGTTCTGCTCCGTTGGTCTCTTTAGAGCTGTTTATTAAAGCAATGCAGGCACCCAAGAGCTAGACATACCTTCTGGCTTTCTCTCCATATGCCTCTCTGCACACACATCATGATCTTGAAACAAGAAGGATAGGCGAACCTAGGCACATAAGAAGAGGCGCTCTCCGCGCATGTAGAACAATGTGAACTCCCGAGTGCTTACAAATCGACTCGGGCTCCACGAGTGGAAAAATATATTTTGAAGAACATGAATATGAAAGTTTGTTGTAGTAGTAAGAGAATGGTAAGCCTAAAACGGACAATATCGTGCTATGACGGAGCCGAGCCCAGGATGTGACACCTCACCTACCGGTAATTTGATCATCTCAAATTAAAAATAAATAAATAAATAAACACTAAATATACATTATAATATCTCAATATTTTTCACTTATTTTTACTTTTCGGCTTAAATATTTTGCTAAATATACACTTGTTGCTCAATAAATCGTAAATCGAATTGCAAATACATTATAAACATTTCCTTAACGCTCATGGAAAATATTTCGAGAAAAAATAATTTGCATTTTTTACAAAAAAAAACGTGGATGTTACGGTTTTCAGTCGGTTTTGCAAATTCGTACATAAATCATTGTTCGATCTATTTTTTTCACCATCGCCTCACTGTGAAATTTTGAAAATTAAGGTGAGACTTTCGTTGAGATTCTTGAGTGAAGAACCCCATTTGACAATGTTCTGGGCCTCACTACTATATTTTTCACTTATTTTTTTAGTTTTCGGCTTAAATATTCTACTAAATATACATTTGTTGCTCAATAAACCGCAAAACTACTTTCAAATTCCTTAAAAAGTTTAATTTAATGCTCAAGAATAATATTTTGTGAAAATAAAAAATTTGCGTTTTTGTCGAAAAAAATGGGTGGTGTTAGATCGGCTCGACGCACGCAAAACATGGTGGACTCAGCTCACGCAGAACGAGGTGAAACATGGGACGCAAAACAAGGTGGGCTCAGCGCATAGAAAACGAGGCGGGCTTCTGGCATGCAAAATGAGGCGAGCTCTGTGCACAGAAAATGAGGCAAGATACGTCGCACAAATCAAGGCCAGCCCTGCGCACGGAAAATGAGGTTGGCTCTGTGTACCCCAAAACATCACGAGACTCCGTGGACGTAAAAAGGGGACACCTCACATGCCGAATGAGGCAAACGTAAGCACACAAGAAGAGGCAGGCTCCACGTATGCAAAACGAGACGAACTCTCGGTGCTAAAAAAATGAGTCTGGCTCCACACACGGAAAAATATATTTTAAAAAACATGAATATGATAGTTTGTTGTAGTAGTAAGAGAAATAAAACAAAAATGACTCAATTCTTGAGGGTGCCAAAAAGTCCCCTCAAGAACTTGATTCATTTTTGTAAATTTATCTTTTATTTATCTTTCCACTACAACAAACTATCATATTCGTGGTCTTCAAAATATAATTTTTTCTTGCAAAATCTATTATAGTTCGTATTTAAACACTTGTAATTAACGATTTAAAATCTAAATTGAAAGATATTTGAACCTTTGTTTTTGTTAATTTTTCTTTTATCTAAATCTGAACTACATATTAATAGAACTCCTTTTGTCAACCAAAAGAAAGTGAAAGACTATTTAACAAAACAAAATTTTGCTATTTTTTGTTTGAGCCTCACCTAACAGTCATTTGATCATCTCTAATTAAAAATTAAAAAAAAAACACTAAATATACATTATAACATCTCAATATTTTTAACTTATTTTTACTTTTCGGCTTAAATATTTTAGTAAATATACACTTGTTGCTCAATAAATCGTACATCCGATTCCAAATACATTATAAAGATTTCCTTAAGGCTCACAGAAAATATTTCGAGAAAAAAAAATTTGTATTTTTTACAAAAAAAAAACGCGGATTAACACTCACGGTTTTTAGTAGGTTTTTCGAATTCGTACATAATCACTGTTCAATCTATTTTTTTTTGTAAATTTTCCTTTTATTTATCTTTCCACTACAACAAACTATCTTATTCATGGTCTTCAATTTTTTTTTTTTTTTTGTGTGCAAAATCTATTATAGTTTGTATGTAAACATTTGTAATCAACGATTTAAAATCTAAATTTAAAGATATTTGAACCTTTGTTTTTGTTAATTTTTCTTTTATTTAAATCTGAACTACATATTAATAGAACTCTTTTTGTCAACTAAAAGAGGGTGAAAAACATGGGTGGTGTTAGACCGGCTCGACACACCCAAAACGAGGCGAGATCTACGCACAGAAAACGAGGCTGGCTCCGTGTATGCCAAAACATCGTGGGGCTTTGTGGACGTAAAAAAGGGCGTGCTTTTGGCATGCAAAACGATGTGGGCATCTCTATGTAGATGAAGCCAGGCACACAAAACGAGGCGGGCTCTGCACATGCAGAATGAGGCGGCGAACTCCCGGGTACTTAGAAAATGAGTCGGGCTCCACACAGGAAAAATATATTTTGAAGAACATGAATATGATAATTTGTTGTAGTGGTAAGAGAAATAAACAAAAATGTACAAAAATGACTCAAATTCTCACCCTCAAGAATTTGTATCATTTTTGTTAATTTTTCTTTTATTTCTCTTTCCACTACAACAAACTATCCTATTCATGATCTTCAAAATATATCTTTTTGTGCAAAATCTATTATAGCTCGTATTTAAACACTTGAAATCAACGATTTAAAATCTAAATTTAAAGATATTTGAACCTTTGTTTTTGTTAATTTTTCTTTTATCTAAATTTAAACTGCATTTTAATAGAATCCTCTTTGTCAACCAAAAGAGGGTGAAAGACTATTTAACCCAAACAAAATTTTACCATTTTTTGTTTAAACCTCACTTACCAGCGATTTTGTCATCTCTAATTTAAAAAAAAATTAAAAAATATACGCTAAATATACATTTTAAGATCTCAATACTTTTCACTTATTTTTACTTTTTGGCTTAAATATTTTACTAAATGTACACTTGTTCCTCAATAAATCGTAAACCTGGTTCCAAATATATTATAAAAATTTCCTTAATGCTCATAGAAAATATTTCGAGAAAATAAAAAATTTGAATTTTTTACAAAAAAAAGTGGATTAACACTCACGATTTTTCGAATTCGTAAATAAATCATCGTTCAATCTATTTTTTTTTATCTTCGCCTTACAAGTTTTGAAAATTAAGGTGAGATTTTCCTTTGAGATTCTTGAGTGTAGAAACTCATTTGAAAATGTTCTAGACCTCATTACTATATTTTTTTCATTTATATTTTTAATTTTCGAGTTAAACATTCTATTAAATATATATTTATTGCTCAATAAAAAAATTGTGCTTTCTTTACTAGTAATTCTTACTTCTCAGATAATTTGACTTTTCCCAGCACCTAGCCCACGGCCCAGGAGCCGAAGACATCCCCCCCCCCCCCCTTTTTTTTGCTCAGAAAATCCCCATCCGATCCAACAATGGAGGGCTTGGCTTCCTTCCGGGCTGTCGCTTCTCTCTCTTCCCGCCCCAGAAAACCCATTTCCTCCTACGCTTTCGACGCGCGTGGAGCAAACTCGCTCTCTCTTCCGTCGTCGTCTTCCTCCATTGTTCGAGCTCAGCAGGTTCTTGGTTCTTTAGATTTCTTAATTTTCTTCTACTTTTTGCTGGATTTTACTTTAAACTGTATTGAAATGGTGTTTGAATTCTGGGTAGTTGTTTGTTTTTTATTAGATGGAGTCTAAGGGCACTCCGCCGTCGGCGGTTGCGGTGGAAGGTGAACAGGAGCCGGAGAAAGTTGAGCTGAAAATCAAGGAATGGGAGGTGGGTATGTACCACAATGAGGTGGCTGCGAGTCAGGGAATTAGAATCAGGAGGAGGCCTCCCACAGGACCCCCTCAGCACTATGTGGGACCTTTCGAGTTCCGGTTGCAGAACGAGGGCAACACTCCACGGAATATTCTGGAGGAGATCATATGGCACAAGGACACTCAAGTTGCCCAGGTAAAGTCGTCAGCTTTGCGTTTTCGTGAATTGGGTTGCTCGAAAAATAAAAAAATTTGGTCTAATTTTGTTCACATGTTGAGTTGCTAATTTTGATTACTGCTAATGATATTGATTCAGTTGAAGCAGAGGCAACCTCTGTATTCATTGAAGAAAGATCTTGACAATGCTCCTCCGGTGAGGGATTTTGTTGGAGCTCTGAGGGCAGCGCATTCACGAACTGGTCTGCCCGGTTTGATTGCTGAAGTGAAGAAGGCTTCCCCAAGTAGAGGAGTTTTGAGGGAAAATTTTGATCCTGTAAGTCTGCATCTTTTCAATTCTTATTCCTGTGTTTGGGAGTTTGTTTCTATTCCTGATGTGGTAGTACCAGATTCAGTATGCTAAACTGACGAGTTCATGCTCATCGGAATAGAGGAAGCTCATTTTCCATTTTCGGAACCTTGTTCTATAATGCTGACCAGGATGTATTCGTTATTCTCATTTTCTAATGACTTTCATGTGGTTGGATTGGAACAAAAGCATTGTATGTGTGTGTGCATTGTGACGTTGTCTCATTTCTGATATAACTATATAACTTTTGGGAAAAGAAAACATGAGTGGCCCTCCCTCATTTTTGAGAGAAAATGTTTTTTTCTTCCCCAACCTTCTCACTAGTTCTTATTCTTCAAATGATTTGTCATGATAGGTTGAAATTGCACAAGCTTATGAAAAAGGGGGAGCTGCTTGTCTTAGTGTTTTGGCAGATGAAAAGTATTTTCAGGTGAGCAAATCAATTCGATCTGTCTTAAAAAATCATCGATATTAAAAGCAAACCTATTAGCTGTATCTCACTTGCTTTTTGCTTAATCAATTAGGGAAGTTATGAAAATATGGTGGCGATAAGAAATGCTGGAGTTAAGGTTTGTTCATAAGCAATTTTCCTCTTTTTGTTGTATTCTGCACATGCTAGGGTGTACTTTGCGTATAATTTATTCTTCTAACACTAGCAAAATATGCAGTGCCCTCTGTTGTGCAAAGAATTTATCATTGAGGCTTGGCAAATCTACTATGCTCGAACCAAAGGTGCAGATGCGATTCTTTTGATTGCTGCTGTTTTGCCTGACCTTGACATCAAATACATGACAAAGATCTGCAAGATGCTTGGCATGGCAACACTTGTTGAGGTTTGAGATGCACTTTTTTCTCCATTATTAGTTTTTTATACTTCTGTTTGTATGTTGGAACTTTTGTGGGGTTTCAACTGGGAAAATCCACCCTTGTCTAAGTGAGTTAGAAAGCGTTTACTATTCTTGAATGTCTGGCCTATTTTGGGCTGCTTTTGGATACAGAGTTATGCATCAGTTACAACATATCCTTCTGTGTTTGTTTGTGTGTGTGTGTATCCTTTTATCAAAAATAAAAAAAAACCATATCCATTGAAATGTAATCCCAAAACATCTCGTGTGTTACATTGTTACAGGTGCATGATGAGAGGGAAATGGACCGTGTTCTTGGCATTGAGGGGGTTGAGTTAATTGGCATCAACAACCGCAATCTTGGTAAAATTTCCTAAGCTCTATGAATTGGCTTATGCTGTGAAACTTCTGTTTCCTTGTCATTTACAATATGGCTGTTTGCTGATCATTTCATCTTTATCTCATATTTTTATGAAAGACAATCAACCGTCAACTAGTATTTTGGAGTAATATGTGAGAGCTTTTCAAAAGCCTTCAATAATGTACTTCCTGTTTGAATTTGTGATAGGATCCTCAAAACACTTTCCCCTTTGCCCCCTAATATGCATTAGTATAGGCATAATAACTGTTTGTGGTTTAGGCAGCATAATTAGCAGTTCGGTCTTCTTATATTAATTATTAATTTCTTTTTAAGAGGGATGTTGATGGGGTGAATTAGACAGGTTGGCAAGCTATATATGGAAGGGGATGAGCGTTAAAACCTGCCCATGTTCATGTTTTCTATCTGTCAATATTGGGCTGTGTATTGCGTGTAAACTTTAATCGTAATATGATAACCTTATATTTGATTTGACTGCAGAAACATTTGAGGTTGATACTGGTAACACAAAGAAGCTTCTTGAAGGAGAGCGTGGCGAATTGATCCGTCAGAGAGACATCATTGTGGTAGGAGAATCTGGACTGTTTACACCGGATGACATTGCCTATGTACAAGAAGCTGGTGTTAAAGCGGTTTTGGTAGGAGAGTCAATTGTGAAACAGGATGACCCTCAGAAGGGAATAGCTGAACTTTTTGGTAAAGACATTTCCTTATAAGTCAGTTTAGGGAGATTAGGGCCCGCTTGTTCGAACACAAACTTAGTTGACCAAAAAAAGTTCAAACAGAGACTTAAGTTGGACATGTGATAATTGTACATATGTATCAATGAGTGAAGTTGAATAAGTTTGGATGCCTCAACTGCTTGTCAATTGTGATAGTGAGTTTTGTAACGCGGTTTTTTTCGTTCATGATTCATGTGCGTTGACGAGAATCTCACTTTTCCTGAACTTGCAACTGTGTGACTATGCTGGTTGTGCTTTCATTGTGTCTTATGCTACCCTATTCCGTCAAGTTGTCCAGGAAAAT
Source organism: Heteromeles arbutifolia (assembly GCA_024362995.1). NCBI lineage: Eukaryota > Viridiplantae > Streptophyta > Magnoliopsida > Rosales > Rosaceae > Heteromeles > Heteromeles arbutifolia. The sequence goes on along the minus strand of JANCRC010000012.1, from coordinate 9,281,598 downwards.
TGTAAACTTTGTTGTGGAACCATAGCCAAACAAAGAATGCCAAGTTTTGAGCAAAACGCCAGTCCTACGTTAACTAAGGTAACGATTTTCTAATAACTTGACGGGATGAGGTAACATATATTGGACACGATACAAAAGTTGACAGAGGTACTCACATAGCAAAGTCAAAGACCCGACCGTCTTGCACACTACTTAGGTTTAGTCTTTACGTAAATTGTATTTCAAACACTACCATTGTCCTCATTAGATACATTGAGGTTTTCATTGATTTATCACTTAAACTTGGAAGTCACTGTTAATTCCTACGGCGAGCTTTAATGTCAATCAATTATTCTTGAACTTTGAGATATAGTTAATTATCTCCCCACTATTAAATTACTTGACACTAGATTGAAAATTTCGTCCATATTTGTCACATGGACAAAACGTGACCACATAAGAGGGTGAAAACATCATTTTTTGGCACTTAGATGACTCGCTCCAAGGTTGATATTATACCATCACAACTTGGAGAGAGAGTAGAATAGAATCGCCAGCATGGGCTTTAGTGGATGTGAAACTTCATTTTATTCTCTTAAATAAGTGATTCGTATGTTGTTCACGTGAAAAATATGGACGGACAATTTAAAAGTCCTGACGTTGAGGTGGGAATTGGATTTTCAAAGGTTCAGGAAGATAATTGGTAGAAATAAAAGAGTGTAAATCGGCTTAAATCTCTATTTTTAAAAATATCTGGAGCAATTTTGGATGAAAACTAATTGAAGGACCAAAGTGAAACAACCCAAGGTTTAAGGGGGCAAATTTGCAGTAAAGCCTTCATATAAAAACGTACACAAATACGAGGGTTTGGTCTTCAATCTCCACCCAAAACATGACCGACGGCCTCCGTTGTGCATGGAATTTATGGTTGACGCTTGACAAACCTTGCATGTATGCTAGAACCAAAGGTGCCAATGCGATTCTTTTCATTGCTGCATGACAAACATCTACGACTGGAATCAGTTGCATGCCTCAACTGCGTTTTTCTTTTTTTCTTCAAGGAGATATTGTAATTTCAATTTAATTTGATCACTACCCCTATAAGGATATTTTGATCCGTTCAACAATTGAGATTTGTCAATTCATCATTTCAATCAATTTGTACTGTATCTAACGAGTCGGAGTAGTTACAGGCGCGCATAGCGGGATTTCTTCTGCTGCTCATACTGTGAAGGCTTAAAGCTTGCATTAGTTCTTGGCACGCAGAAGAGAAGATGGTAGTAAAAATGATTCCACTCATGCAATTTCTGCAGTTAATTAACAATAATGCTCCTGACCGGTCTGCTGTCCAAATTCGCCGTAATGGTGTTGGTGACGAGGATAGGAGTGGACGCCACATTAAATTCAAGGGTCTCTCTCTCTCTCTCTCTCTCTCTCTCTCTCTCTCTCTCTCTCTCTCTATTTATATATTGATCTCTATGTTTAAAATATCAGCATTGTTGACAACATTGGCTGATGATTGAATGCCCACAAATGGATTTTCAACATTGCAGACTAATGAAAATATTGGCAGTAGACTTTGGAATTGTAGGAATCACATTTTCAAAGTATATGTTGTAGATTTCAAATGTACAATTAATGGATTTGATCGGAGCTCCTCTATAAATAGAGCGCTCCGTATGCTTGCAACGATATACAAGAAGAAACAGAAGAGAAAATGATCAATCCATTCGTATCTATTCCTCCCTATTTATTAGTTATTCACTTGAGCTATAGTTTTAGTGAGATATTTTACATCTGCCTCGCATACATTCACTAAAAGGTTATCTTTCTAACTTTGACACATTTTATAACACGTTATCAGCATGAGTCTCTAAAAACAATCATATCAGCATGAGTCTCTAAAAACAATCATGTCTCATTTACATAAGCCAAAAGAAATCATTCCCTTATTTCTCTCAGCCGAACGAAAAAAAAAATGTTTCCTCTAAGGTTTTTACTGTTCATCTTCTTCCTTTGCCTCAACTGCGCAGTATACCCTAGCGACGAACTGTTTGCTCCATGCCTGCTCTTAGTTCTCAACCTAACGGTTACATATATATTTGATTTCATGTTTGGTTTGGATATTGATTACTAACCCAGTATTTATTTATGTTAATTTTACTGCGATCCAAGATGGTGCGGTATAATCGCCCATCTTGAACTGCAAATTTAATCTTACTGCGATCCAAGATGGTGCGGTATCATCGCCTATGTTGGATTGCAGATCTAATTTTACTGCAAATTTTAGGTGGAGTGGTATAATCGCCCATCTTGCCCTGCAAATTTAAATTTACTTGCTGTTTAATTTCATTACAATTTTAGGTGGTGCGGTATAATCGTCCACCCTGCTCTGCGTATTTTAATTTTCTTGCTACTTGAGTGGTGTGGAATAATCGTCCATTCTATGTTACATTATTTCAATGAGAGTGGTGCGGTACAATCGCTCTCCTCATTCACCTTGAAAATCTCGAGCCAGAAGTTTCAAGTGCTTGTCATTTTGGCCTGAAGATCAAAATGAAAAATTTATAAGAACCAGAAGTTCTAACACTATATTCCTGCAGGAATACATATTATTGCAAGTTCTTACACATCTCATTTTCTTTTAGAAAAGAAAATGGCGAACTTGGCGAAGCTTGAATATGTTGCCCTGGACATTACCGGGAAGAATTACTTTACCTGGGTACTGGATACCAAGATCCATTTGGAAGCAGGGAATCTTGGAGATACCATCAAGGAAGAGAGTAACTCATCCTCTCAAGATCGGGCGAAGGCCATGATCTTTATTCGCCGTCATCTTGATGAGACATTAAAAAGCGAGTACTTAACGGTTGAAGATTCGTTAGCTCTTTGGAATGCCTTGAGAAACAGATACAATCACCAGACAATAGTGATTCTTCCAAAAGCTCGCTATGAGTGGACTCAACTAAGGATCCAGGATTTCAAGTCCGTGGCTGAGTACAATTCTGCGTTGTTCAGAATTACCTCTCAGATGAAGCTTTATGGGGATACCATTACTGAGGAAATGTTGCTGGAAAAGACTTTCAGCACATTTCATGCCTCTAACGTGCTCCTGCAGCAGCAGTATAGAGCACGAGGCTACACTGAGTACAACTAGCTGATATCTGTGCTCTTGGTAGCTGAACAGAACAATGAGCTCCTGATGAGAAACCATCATTCTTGACCTACTAGATCTGCACCATTCCCAGAAGTGAATGCTACTTCCCTCGAAGTGAACGCCACATCCGCTGGTTGTGATAATCATAAACGAGGACGTGGCCACAAGCGAGGTCGATGGAACAGGAAAGGCAAGAACCATGGTGGTCAGTTTCACAACCAGGTTTCGAGGCATAATTCAGGCCCGAGCTTCAAAAATGTGAATCGCCACAAAAGCAAAGCTCATATAAACAATGCTCCCAGAAACTCTGAAGGAGCCTGTCATAGGTGTGGTGGCAATGGGCATTCGGCGCGTACTTGTCGTACCCCAAAACATCTGGTGGATGTATATCAAGCCTCCCTCAAGGAAAAGGGTGTTGAGACTAATTTTCTCGACCAGGCTAGACTAATGGATATACCTGATCCTGTGTGTGACTTATCAAGACAGTTGAACGCAACCCACCTAGATGTTTCAGACTTTATTGTTGAAAGGGGAAATGAAGCCTACCGGTCCGATTAAATCATTTATGTTTAATGTACTTTTATTATGCTGAACTTGTTGTCTAAAACTAGTTTTTCAGATGAAATAAAAGTGGCATGTAAATTTCTTGTTATAAATTGTTTGTAAACTATGATTCCATTTACTCAGAAAGCATGGATAAAAACTGTGGTTATTCTCAGAACATGAGAAATGGCGGAGATATTTGTCTTGCAGACAGCGCAACAACACATACAATACTTCGTGATCGTAAGTATTTCTCAAGCTTAATGCTTACAAGAGTAGGTGTAACAACAATATCAGGACCTTCAGATGTAATTGAAGGCTCAGGGAAAGCCCATATTATGTTACCAAATGGAACAATATTGTCCATACAGAGTGCGTTGTACGCTACTCGATCTACTCGAAATTTGTTGAGTTTCAAAGACATACGTCTAAATGGATACCATATTGAAACGAAAAGTGCAGAAAATGTGGAGTATCTATGCATCACCTCCAATGATACCCAGAAGTGTATATTGGAGAAGTTGCGTAGTTTGTCGAGTGGATTGTATTATACATACATAAGGACAATTGAATCACATACTGTCATGAACCAGAAGTTCATTGATTCAAAGGTTTACATGCTTTGGCATGACCGTCTGGGTTATCCAGGATCCACCATGATGTGTAGGATCATTACCAACTCTAATGGACATCCATTATTGAGCAGAGATATTGCTATCTCAAATGATAACCCTTGCAAGGCTTGTTCTCAAGGGAAGTTGGTAATTAGACAATCACAACTAAAGGTTGATGCTGAATCCCCAACATTTCTGCAAAGAATTCAAGGGGATATTTGTGGACCTATTCTACCATCTTGTGGACCATTTCGATATTTTATGGTTTTAGTTGATGCATCTACCCGATGGTCACATGTTTGTCTCTTGTTTACTCAGAATGTAGCTTTTGCGAGACTTCTTGCTCAGATAACTAAATTACGAGTACAGTTCCCAGATTATCCCATTAAGTCAATCCGACTTGATAACGCTGGTGAATTTACGTTCCAAACCTTTGATGATTACTGCATGACATTAGGCATTGATGTTGAACACCATGTTCCTCATTTCCATACTCAAAATGGCTTAGCAGAAGCATTGATCAAGCGGCTTCAGTTAATAGCTCGCACTCTGCTTATGAAAACAAAATTGCCAGTCTCTGCATGGGGACATGCCATCTTACATGCTGTATCATTGGTTCGATTGAGGCCTATAGCTAATCACCAATACTCCTCAGTACAACTCGTGTTTTGGACATCAGCCAAACATTTCACATTTACGAGTTTTTGGTTGTGCTGTTTATGTGCCTATTGCACCGCAGCAACGCACTAAAATGGGACCTCAGCGTAGACTAGGAATTTATGTGGGTTTTGATTCACCATCTATCATCAGATATTTGGAACCCTTGACAGGTGATATGTTTACATCACGTTTTGCTGATTGTCACTTTAATGAGACAGTCTTCCCGTCGTTAGGGGGAGAAAAGATCGTTCTAGAAGAACAGAAAGAGCTGACATGGGTTGTTCCCACCTTGTCTCATTTTGATCCTCGAAGCATTCAATGTGAAAATGAAGTGAAAAGGATCGTTTATCTTCAAAGCATTGCTAATCAAATGCCAGATGCATTTAATGATGCTATGAAAATGACAAAATCACATATACCAGCTGCAAATGCACCTGCAAGAATTGATGTCCCTGTTGGACAAAATAAAATGGCAACGAATGATTCATCTGGTGCACGCCTGAAGCGTGGTAGACCACTAGGTTCAAAAGATTCAGCCCCTCAAAAGAGAAAGACGAGGGCACAACTAAATCCAAATGAAATCATTCATGAAGAGAGAATGAATGACAAATCCACAATTCATGATTCTGGATTTCCAGAAAAAGAAAATGTCCTTGATGAGACACTTGTCCCTGAAGAGACAGAAGTACATGAAAGCAAAGAAATCTCCATAAATTATGCATGTACTAATGAATTGTGGGATCAGAATGATATAATCATTGATGATATGTTCGCATTCGCAGTAGCCACTGAAATCATCTTAAGTGATGATATTGAGCCCCGCTCTGTTGATGAATGCAAACAGAGACATGATTGGCCTAAGTGGAAAGATGCAATCCAGGCAGAATTAAATTCCTTGGAAATGCGAAGTGTTTTTGGACCAGTAGTCCAAACCCCGCCTGATGTAAACCCCGTGGGTTACAAATGGGTATTCACAAGGAAACACAATGAGAAAAACGAGATTGCTAGATATAAAGCACGACTCGTTGCACAAGGCTTTTCGCAAAGACCTGGAATTGATTATGAGGAGACATACTCTCCTGTAATGGACGCAATTACGTTCCGTTACTTAATAAGTTTAGTGGTTTCAGAAAAACTTGACATGTGACTCATGGATGTCATCACTGCGTATCTATATGGAGAATTAGATGCTGACATATACATGAAAGTCCCAGAAGGACTTAAGTTGCCTGAAACAAGTAAGAAACCACGAGGTATGCTCTCGATCAAATTAAGGCGATCATTGTATGGGCTGAAACAATCTGGACGAATGTGGTATAATTGTCTCAGTGAATATTTGATCAAAGAAGGATACATCAACAATGTCATTTGCCCTTGTATGTTCATTAAGAAATCCAATTATGGATTTGCTATAATGGCAGTATATGTTAATGATATGAACCTAGTTGGAACTCCTGAAGAGCTCCATAAAACTGCTGAATATCTGAAAAGCGAATTTGAAATGAAAGACCTTGGGAAAACAAAATATTGTCTCGGCCTGCAGATCGAGCATTGTGCTAGTGGAATTTTGGTCCACCAATCAGCTTACATTGAAAAAATTCTGAAGTAATTTGGCATGGACAAGGCTTATCCACTCAGCACGCCAATGGTCGTTCATTCTCTGGACATTAAGAAAGATCCATTTCGTCCAAAAGAAGAGGATGAAATGGTCCTTGGTTCAGAAGTACCATATTTGAGTGCAATAAGTGCTTTGTTGTATTTAGCACAATGTACTAGACCAGATATAACTTTTTCAGTTAACTTGTTAGCAAGGTATAGCTCTGCTCCAACAATTCGTCATTGGAATGATGTCAAAGATGTATTGCGATACCTTCGTGGGACAACAGACATGGGTCTCTCATACTCAAAGAACTCCACAAATGACCAGGTCCTTGTTGGATATGGAGATGCTGGTTTTCTCTCTGATCCGCATAAAGCCCGTTCACAAACTGGATATGTGTTCAAGAATGGAGGTACATCGATTTCATGGTGCTCAACAAAGTAAACATTAGTTGCTACATCTTCAAATCATTCAGAAATACTTGCTTTACATGAAGCAAGTCGTGAATGTTCTTGTTTAAAATCAATGATCCATCATATCCGGAATTCATGTGGTCTAACTTCGAAGACAGACAATCCAACTGTCATTCATGAAGATAATGCAGCTTGTGTTGCCCAAATGAAGGAATGATTCATCAAGGGCGATAAAACTAAACACATATCTCCAAAGTTTTTCAGTGCACATGAGCTTCAGAAGGCTAAAGTTATTGAAGTCAGACAAATCCGTTCCAATGAAAATCTGGTAGACTTGTTCACCAAGTCTCTACCAAAGTGCACATTTCAGAAGTTAGTGCAAAGTATCGGATTACGTCGACTTACCAAACAACTAAATTTGGAGAATGCGGAATCAGGGGGAGCATCCATGATACATGCATGTTGTACTCTTTTTCCTTCGATTAGGATTTTTCCCACTGGGTTTTTCCTATCAAGGTGTTAACGAGGCAACATAAGCATACTTAACACTACATCAACAATTCTGGTAAAGTTGTACTCTTTTTCCTTCGCTATGGTTTTTTCCCACTGGGTTTTTCCAAGCAGGGTTTTAACAAGGCAACTGATGTTGATATGTGGGCATCCAAAGGGGAGTGTTGAAAATATCAACATTGTTGACAACATTGGCTAATGATTGAATGCCCACAAATGGATTTTCAACATTGCAGACTAATGAAAATATTGGCAGTAGACTTTGGAATTGTAGGAATCACATTTTCAAAGTATATGTTGTAGATTTCAAATGTACAATTAATGGATTTGATCGGAGCTGCTCTATAAATAGAGCGCTCCGTATGCTTGCAACGATATACAAGAAGAAACAGAAGAGAAAAGGATCAATACATTCGTATCTATTCCTCCCTCTTTATTAGTTATTCACTTGAGCTATAGTTTTAGTGAGATATTTTACATCTGCCTCGCATACATTCACTAAAAGGTTATCTCTCTAACTTTGACATATTTTATAACACTCTTAAGGTTTTAGTTCTTAAGTTCCTACTTTTATAAGGATTTGGATTATTAATTTCCTGTTATATTAGGATTAAATTTGATTTCCTTTTCTTTTATTTGGATTAATATTTCTATCCCAGAATAAGTTCACTTCGTATTTTATTATTAAGCTGATGAATTAAAATTTTGAGAATAATTTATTTGGTCAATTATATATATTGACTTGCGTACCAAGTAAAGCTTCAACTTTTGCTTCATAAAAGAAACCGCCTTTAACAAAGCTATATATATACATGGTGCTCTGCCTTCGCGAATTATAACTAGGAAACTTAACATGGCGAAGGACCTCCCATGCCGGCGGCAGCAACTGCTTCTACGGCCTCTTACCGATGAGTACGATGATGACATTGTTATTGAGATACTGTCAAGGCTTCCAGTCAAATCTCTAATAAGATTCCGCTGTGTGTGCAAGTCATGGCGGGCTTTAATCTCCGATTATTATTTTGTTATGAAGCATTGTACCCGCGCAGTCATGGAATCCAACTGCGCGCATAACAGATTCAGACTTCTTTCTTCAATCAGACCTCCGGAATCCATAGACTACAAAGAACTATTATTATTCGACACGAAGGATTATGATGATGGTAGTTGTGTTGCAAGCACAGAGCTTCGTTTACCAAAACGGCTGGATGGCACAACAGTTGTGGGTTCTTGCAACGGCTTGATATGTTTACATCAACAGACCTACGACTGCTTGTTCTTATGCAACCCTAGCACCGGAGACGTCAACAGGTTACCACTATTACCAACTTCTTTTCCTTCGAGTGGTCAATTGTTCGAAGGATTCGGTTATGATTCCACCACTCATGATTACAAGGTCGTAATGGGAATCGACTGTAAAACAGCAAGGTGCGCTTACTACCACCACAATCGCGGTCCTTTCACTGAAAACGGGTTCATGGAAAACCACTGAAAACCTCAGGTATGAGGACTTGGATGAGATCGGATGCTTCTTAAATGGAGCTATACATTGGCGGCAACCAAAGCTTGCAAGAATCATCGCTTTCGATTTAGCGCAGGAGAAGTTTCAAGGAAATACGGTGCCACTGCCCGAGCTTGCCAATGAAAATACCTCCGTGACAATTGGGACGGACATACGAAATAATTCTCTGTTTATTAGTTATAACACAAATCCCGTCCATCCTGCGATTACAATTTGGGTGATGAAGGAGTATGGCTTTGCGGAATCTTGGACTAAATTCATCATCCATACTTCAGGATGGAGTTTACGTGAAAGTGCCTTAATTTATATTGAGCCTGTATGCATTTTGGAGAATGGCCAAGTTTTGTTGAGCTTCTATCTGATCGGACGCAACTACGGCTTGCTATTATACAATCCACAGGAAAAGACACATAAGATTGTTCATGAGAGTCATAAATTTGAAATAGAGACTTTAGTTATGTACGTAGAGACTTTAGTTTCACCAAAAAATGGAGTTCGAATATGACATAGTCTTTCCTTTGCTCTTTATGTAGGAAATTAGCCAGTTTTGTGTCAATTTTAATTAGGGTTTGTAGCATGAACAAATAAATTTGAGATAGATGTATTTTACGAAATTTTTATTTTGATAATAATTGTGTTATGTTCGTATATGAAACGAAACTTGTATCCTACACAGAGGCGGATGCACACTGGGACCACTCAGAGACCGAGAAATATATATGTGAAGGTCTTCTAAGGATTCTTCGAATGTTTTGTACGGGTTCCTTTTGTACTTACCAAGTGTTTGATGGGGAACTTAAATCCGAGCATGGCTTAGCTAGATGAAATCATGACAAGAGAAACCACCAAATGAGAAATCACCACAAGGGGATATTATTCATCCGAAGAAAGACACAAATGAGAAGGAAAAAATAGAATGAGGAAAAGCGGATGGAGGAAGCAAAGGCGCTCTACCTCCTCTCCTTAGCGGCTAGGATTTTTTTTTTAGTGCTACTAGACCCATCCTATTGTTTTATTTCCATACCCACCTTATAATTTGACCCACTATAAAAAGTTAAAAAATTGAAATGTTATTTCTTCACCCACTGTTATTCCTAAAATTTCCTCTAATTTATATCTAAATTCATTCTATTTTAATTTATCAGAATGTCATCACCCTAGCCACACCACCCTCTCTCTTTGTCAACCAAAACCTTTGACACCAGTGGGGAGGAAGCTCTCTTTGTCAGCGATGGTTGAAATGCAATTTTGATGGAACATAGGTGAACAATAGTGGGGTGGGGGCTGGGTTATGGAGTGGTGGTGGGTGATGAGGAGGGAGATTTTTCAGTTTTCCCAGTTTGAGAGAGAGATGGAGAGACGGTGGTGGGGAGAGAGAAACGGGTTGGGGACAAGGGAAATGGTAGCTGGGTTCTTTTTCTATGTTTTTTTTTTTTTGAGCTATAATAACATTAATTATAATAAAATAAATAAGGGTTTAAAAGTCTTTTTATAAAAGGATAAACATGCCATTAACATTTTTACTAAAATGTGGGTGAGAAGATAGGACAATAGAGTGTGTTTATCATCACTCTTTTTTTTATGGGATAATTTGATATAGATCCAATTTTGTGAGCCATTACTAGAATTAGTCCACTACATTGAAATAGGTCCAATAATTGATATTCCACGTAAGCTTATTTATAATTTGTACCATAGTTATCTTTTAGACTTATAAATTGTAGTAAATTTTCAAAATTTCTTAATTATATGATTATTTGTGGTTTAACTAATCCCTTAATTGTAGGATTAGTTATAGCAATAAAATCTCAACCCCCAGTCCGTTTCATCCCTCCTTTTCTTTCCTTTTTCTAAACAATTCCCTTTGTTAGATCATGGAATCAATCCTCCTCTTTCTTCTTTCATCTTTCATGGGTGATATTTCCTCCCTCCAAATTCCTTCATGGCAATTTCAGTTTTTACATAGCTTTCACAATTTTTTTACATATTCATTTGGCAATGCATTATCAATTGCAAGCAATAATACAGTATCATGCATTTATAGTTGCTCTATTATATTTTTGTGCGTATCGTAAAGGTAAACTGAAACTTAGTATTTGTTCCTTTTTTTTGTTTAGTATATATTCCTTTAATGGAGGTATATTATATCATATTTCTATTCTAATGTTCTGCCATGGAGGTTCAGCATTTTTCTTCCTATACAATAGGTAGTTTATTTTTATTTTGTTGGTAGATTATATCTGTTTTGTATGTATAAAGCATTTTTCTTCCTATACAATAGGTAGTTTATTTTTGTTTTGTAGGTAGATTACATTTGTTTTGTTGGTATAAAGTATTTTTCTTCCTATACAATAGGTAGTTACTAAATTATATCGGTTTTGCAGGTAAACATCATTAGGTGGTTACTAGATAATATTTTAGTTTGAGTATTTAAATATTCAAAATTAAAAACCGAATAAATGATACAAAAATTAAAGAATTTATATATTTTTATCTAAATGGGCAAAATTGGTATAAAAATATGTAATTGGATAACTAGACTTAGTTCAAAAACTACCTATGTTTTTGGACCTAGATCGAAAAGTCCCTTTTTTTATTCACCGAAAAAAGATAGTATATGAGGATTTTAGATTATAAAATTAATTAAATATAATTGATCTTATGGTAATCCATTCAAATTGGGAATTGGGCTTAACCTTGATAAGAAGTTGGCCCATAATTCGTCTAAACTCCTCAAATAAACACTATATAAAGAGTTCATTAGGAGATTGTTGCGCACACAAGAATATAAACAATCGAAAATAGGTCTAATATAACTTTACCTTAGCCATCATCTCCTTCGTGCTCAATCTAGGGTTTCCACTCAAACCCTAGGACTTGTGCAGGCGGACCAAAGGAACGTTTCTATATCGTCTGATCCCGTTAGGTAATTTCCTAACTCGATTTATATGATTGAGTTTGCCCATGATTTCTAACAAGTAATTGTTTTTCCTTTTTCTGACTTCAATTCTAATGTGTATAATTTTAAGATCCGACTTAACTTCTTTTTTTTGATTTTATTTCAATTTAAAGAACGCACTTTTTTTTTTACTTTTTTAAGTTTTTCTTATACAACGAATTGGTATCGAGCTCGTTACTTACAAGTAAAGATGAATATCACCAGACCGTAATATTAAGTGATTTTATTAAGTTCTTCTATTCTCCTAGTTTTATAGATTATGATAATTTCTTGCACGACCCGATAACCCGACACAAAAATAATAGAATTTCGAGTCAACACATTAATTAGTCGGGTCGTTAACGGTCACGCATTAAGAAGCTTACCCACAGGTAATCTGTTTCAACTAGGGGTGGGCAAACAGGTCTTGGAACCGTTGGTCGGGGCGGATCCTTGCAGTTCAGGGGGGTACGGGGTGGGTCCAAAAATTATAATTAACGGGACGGGCCGGTTCGAAAAATTAGAGAAAATGGGCCCCCTGCCCGAACCGTTCATTCCTACTAATTAAATCTCTACCCTCTGGTCGTCTATTGTCTATTACCCTCTCTCATTTATTCTCAAACCTAATTCACTCAACCCTCCCCTCACCCTATCTCTATCTCGACTCCACTCTGAGTCTCGTCCCCCCCTCTCTCTCTCTCCCATCTCACCCGCCCTAAACCCAGCTTAATCCATTTCTTCCTCTCGTCTTCTCCAACTTTCACAAAGCATAACCAGGCATATAACTAGTTCACTCGCTATAAACCCAGCTCCCTTCCGAATCGGAGATCGCCTGACGAGAGCTCGATCTAGAGGTTTCAGACGCGGTGGAACGAGCGAAGGATCTGGGCGGGCCAATTTTGAGAGTGGGTCTGGGTCGGGTTGGGCTTGGCCGAGACGATGTCTTGGAGCGATTTGAGGATGTTGAGGAAGGCGACGAGGTTCTATTAGAAGGTTTGGTTTTCACCTGTTTAGCAATATTACCAAAGGCATCAACATACTGCTCTGCAATTTTCAAATCAGCTGCCTGCAAATCAGACCTTAATATTAGTTGTTTTTTGAGAGCGAGTCAAGGAGGCGATCAAAAACGGAAGAAAAAAAAAAAAAGGACCCGTGGACCTGTCCTGAACTGGCTCGTTTGAAATGGGCCGGGTTAGGTCCAGTTCCAATGATCAGATTTGTAACACCTAGCCCGGCCAGTCCTGTTTCCTTTTTAAGCGGGTCCGGTCCGGTCCCTCTACATTTGGGCCCGGCCCGGCCCGTGCCCACCCCTAGTTTCAACCTTTTAAGAAAAAAAAATTAAAGCACATTGAAAATACCAAAGCAATTTAAAAATACCAAAGCACATAAAAAAATTCATGATAATAAATTTACAAGTGTGAAAAATATGAAAAAATATGCACATGCTCGTTATCGAATCATCTACGCTTTGACAATGGGTACATCGCTGTTTGAATTTTTAAAATTCTACCAAACCTCGTGAATAGTGTTTTTGGGAGAGTTCAAAACAAATAATAATTTATAATAATTAATGTACAAGTGTGAAAAATGTGAATATATAAACACTCATGATTGTATTATTTACGCTTAGACGATGGTTACATTGTTGTTTATACTCTCCAAACCCTCATGAATAGTGTTTTGAGTGCAAAATTAATGAAAATTCATATAATTAATGTAGAAGTGTGAAAAATTGTAAAAAAAAAATACAATCGCCTGTAATGACAAATTTTACAATTTTCGTAAAAGGGTCAACTTCAAAATTCGACACTATAATCCATAATCCCTAGATTTATATTTAATAGTCGATTGTCGTTTACTTACGCTTTATTCTTCTCACTTGATTACGTTTTTCAAATTTTCTTTTTTGAAAACATGATATTGTAGCGTAGGGAGAAAAATGAACTATTCGGATTGTTGATATCATGTCCCGATGTCATTACTAGCATCTGTATATTTTTATTTTTCACACTTTTACATTAATTAAAAGTTACTTACTACAACAATACCATAGGATTTAATCTCTCTATATTTTACATATTCTTGAACATTTGATATTTTGTAGTAATGTATTAATGTTTTTCGTATTTTGGGATATGTAATACTTGAAAAACAAATGTGCCTTTATGTTTTAAAGTAATATTAATGTGACAACGTGGTACGTATATAATAATTTAGTATTACGTTTTTTATTTGATTATTTATAGAAGTAAAATATATTCTCTTTAATAGGTCATATTACTGGTTAATAATAGGTCGTGCAATATTATCTGTTTATTTTAACGAGTATTACAAGACACGACTTATTAAAATATCGTATATATCACATTAAAAAATAGGACTCCTGTTTTGTCTTTTTGCATTCTCTTGAATCTAGAATCTTCTCCTTATACGGTTATTTTTCCAAAAACTCCCTATAAAGTTGGTGGAGTGGCATTTCAATCAAGATAATCAAGAAGGATGGGAAACGATAATCCTTGGGAACTAGAATATATACAAATCGTTTAAAATTTTGGAGGTGTAGGCGGTGGGTGGAGTTGGGATGGCGGTGGAGTTCAGGTCTGGCTTAGACGACGCCTGGTACGACGTCCTGATAACGAACGACGGCTGTGATCGACTGAGAGTGAAGTTCGTCGGCTTCGGCGACGACCATGACGAGGTTTATGAAGTGAGCGAGTTGAGTTCGTTCAACGACATCGACGAGTTCAGCCGGAGGTTCAGGCCGTTGTCCGTACAAGTTCAGGACACGGAGTGCTCTCAGGTGGTGAAGGGCATGCTTGTCTGTGCCTCTCACTCCATTCGCCGCGGTGATCGCCGCTTCTACAACGCCGTTGTCAAAAAGGTCAGTTTTCTTTGTCTCTTTCTTTCCCCTCACTATTTCTCGCCATTTCTTTCTTGGGAAATTTGTTTGGTGCCATTTTCATTAGTAATTTGTTTAAGGTCGCAAAATATTTTCAATGTTGGAAATGCACAAACTTTGGTCATTGAAGATAGTATTGACCTTAATTGGGAGAGGAAAATTGTTTTATTGACCTTAGTTGAAGAAGAAATTGTTTGTGTTGACATATGTTAGAAAATAAAATGATCATTTAGGCATTTACTAAGGGCGACCCAAGCGGATAAGGCTTCCTGCTTTGCGAGAGTCGGGGCAACGTCTATTATACGCATACTCTTGTTTTGCAAAGAGGTTGTTTACACGCATAGGTGGCCTTAGTAATCCCAAAATATGAAAAACTTGAAATTTACAAAACTATTCATCTATATGCATAGGCCAGTCTCAAGCCCGGATAAAGGAGGAGGGGGAGAGCGTCAGGTAGTTGACAGTCGACACTCTTATCTTACGTTGAATCTTTAGGATGCAATTATACCAACTCACATGCACCGGATCCCATCAGAACTTCGAAGTTAAGGGAGTTTGGGCGAGAGTAGTACAACGATGGATGACCTCCTAGGAAGTCCTCGTGTTGCATCCCCCCACAGCCGACCCCACCTGGTGGGAAAAGGCTTTGTTGTGTTGTGTATTCATCTATATGCATAGGCCTCCGTTGTTGACGGATTAGATAAGATTGGATGATTCATAAAATCCATGTACCTTGAATAAAGAAAGGGATACCAATTTTGAAATTCTGTCCTAATATGGATTATTCGTAAAGGAAACCTATTTTTTCGTATGTACGTTTAATGTAAATTGAATTTAGTTATCTAATCCAACATACATTTAATCTATCAAGTTATCTGATTCAATGTACATTGAATCTAATGAGCTATCCAATTCATTGTAGTCGTAGGCACTCAACGACAACGAGGTCATAGATTTTAACAATAAAAAAATTCTTATGTTCTTCGCGTCTAAACACCAAACGAGGCCATAGACGGTTTGGCCCCACTAAAGATATGGTCCCACGTGAGGGGTTGTGTTGGAAATCCCACATCTGAGATCCAATAAAACAAATTACGATTTATATGCAAATTGTTCATTTCCTAATTACACTGATCTTTTAGGATGAAATCCTACTTCTTGGGATATTGGTGGTTAAGTTGGGGACAATATCGGTGTGTAACCATTCGGCTCGTATTTATGAAAATGTGATAATTATGGGGAAAGGACTTCACGACCAAGAAACAATTAGAGCATCACGAGGGGATAGCCACTCTTTTTTTCCTTTTTTTTTCCCCTCTAGTCGAGCTCTTAAAGTGTGTTTGTGTAAGATTTAGAGTTGGTGGAGTGCTATTTCTAATTTACTGAAAACAAAAGCAAACAGAAGACTCCATTTGGATGGAGAGTCCTAAGTCTAAGATTTAGTTTACATTATAAGGTTAGATTTGTTTTGTGTTATAACAAAAAAGATAAATTTGAGTAAGAAACAAAAAAGTATGTTTGAAATTATATATGCTAAGAGTAATGTGAAATTCGTTTGTTTTCTTCATTTCTTTCTCTAAATCTCGATTTAAATGATTATAATATTCTAGGCAGGCTATTTTACCATATAATGGCTATGTTTGGATGATGGAGTTAAAGTTCAAAGGGATTGAGGCCAAGTGAGTAAGAAACGAATAAAAAAAAAATGTTATAGAGGGATTAGAAAAGCAGCATATGAGCACAACAAAGGAATGTAAGAGGGATGCATCACAAAAGGTTAATAGGAGGGATTATAAATGCATCATCTAAGTTTTACAAGAGACATGTAATAGGGATTTGTAAATGACACCTATTCAAATAGAGATTTTGAGTGTCTAGCATAGAAAGTTAATGCGCTTAGAGGTAACAAAAGTACTTTGAGCAATTGGGTTTATGAATTCCAACACTTCATCTCGCAAAACACTACAACCTCAATAGTCACTTTTCCCAAATTTATTAGCACCAACATTGAAACCAACTTCTTGTTTTGGCGATCTGCGATTTTGTGGCACCAAAATTGGTTCAATAATTTTGCACATAGATCGGTTGTAGGGTGGGCATTAGATTGGTAGATAAGCTAGCTTGAAGAATGGTGAGCCACGGTAATGGATAACAACGTGAGTTTGGCTTCTGGGTGCTATGACGCTTGTGAATAGTGAAGTTGAATGGTCTTGACGATGGATTGAGTTTGTATGCGCTTAGAGGTAACAAAAGTACTTTGAGCAATTGGGTTTATGAATTCCAACACTTCACCTCGCAAAACACTACAACCTCAATAGTCACTTTTCCCAAATTTATTAGCACCAACATTGAAACCAACTTCTTGTTTTGGCGATCTGCGATTTTGTGGCACCAAAATTGGTTCAATAATTTTGCACATGGATCGGTTGTAGGGTGGGCATTAGATTGGTAGATAAGCTAGCTTGAAGAATGGTGAGCCATGGTAATGGATAACAACGTGAGTTTGGCTTCTGGGTGCTATGACGCTTGTGAATAGTGAAGTTGAATGGTCTTGACGATGGATTGAGTTTGTAGATCAATTTGTCTAAGTTCAATGGTATCAACGGTGATGGACAATGGTCCACCCTAGGCAACCATTGGTATAATTAGATCCTAGAGCTTCACTTAATGGGTGTAACAAACAACATTAGTTGTTTGACCCAGGGCATGTTTGGCATTGACTTTGTACGAAACACTTCTATTAAGAAAAACATTAGTTGGAAGTGCTTTTACTATAGAAGTGTTTCCACAGTAGGTCGGAAAAAGTGAGTTTGATACCAATATATTGAACTCATAGAGGAATCACACTTGTGGGCCGAAATTTGAGTGTGATACCAATATATTGAACTCATATACGAGTCACACTCTTTAGTTTAATATATTACACTTATTAGTTCAATATATTAAACTCTTTATTATGATATTGAGTGACATATTGAACGCGAAATAGTGTAGCAATAGTATTATAAGTATCAAACTTAGGTTACTTAATTCCTATATATAGGTATCACACTCGCTCAAACTATTGTGGAAGGCCTAAATGTAGTTATAACTGTTTTTGGTTGTCACAGAGCATTTTTAGCCCTCTTAAGTGGTGTGGGATATAGAAGCGCTTTTTGGGGAACAAGCACTTCCAACTACTTTTATAGGAAGGAGTTGAATGGTAATACAAATTTCAACGTATTTTAGGGCTTGTTTGGAAGCACTTTTAAAATGGTTGAAATTGCTTTTAGTTAAAATGTTTTTGGAACCAATCTTTAGTAAAAATCTTGTGCTTTTTGCAGGAAGCACTTCAATTGCTTTGGGAACCCAACAACATTTTGTCTAAAAGCGCTTTAATCATTTAAAAGAACTTCCAAACGAGCCCGTAATAAAAGTATATCTAGCAAAAGCTTATGAGCATAAGTGCTTCATACAAAAATAGTCAAACAACCTTCTTGGCTTCATAAGGAAGCATTATTGGTCCTTCTCTAAAAAGCACCATAAAGTATTCTAAATTTCCCGATGATAGATTGTCTATTGATTGTGATTTTGTATCGTTAGGTGGTGCATGAGGAACATCGGTTTGTAAAAGGAGAAGAAGAATGTTCATGCAGCCTCATCCTCTTTTGGAGACATGGTCCAAAAGCAGGGTCTTTAACGGCTCAATCTCTTGATACCATTTGCAGAGTCCAGCCTCGTACAAACAAAATGCATCCGCTTTTGAACTCTTTTCTAAAAACAGCCAGGGAGAAAATTGAAACCACTCTTTCTAATATTTCTGCAATTCCTTGTGATGTTGCTTATGACGCAAAAACTTGTACGCCCAACTATAGGCACAAGTTAAGCGTTTCTCTAAGTATAAACAAGGCAAGTTTATTTAGTGTATATGTTTTCCTATTTGGGTTGAGTTTCTTATGTAGAGTTTTGTGCATTTAACACCATTCATATTTGGAATTTTTTTTGTTTTACTCTTCCTATTAGAGCTTTCTTAATGTTATATAAAAGATTACCTTTAATATATGTACAAGATTATAAGAATATTGTTGTGTTATCCTGGAACTGCCGTTTAGTCTCACCTTACCCCTTGAAACTGGTTTTGTCTCACTTTGTCCCATGAAACTTCCGTTTTCGTCTAATTTAGTCTCAATTCACCCCATTTTTGTCCATTCCATAAATAGACGTTAATTTAAAGGTTAGTATGGACATTTTGTTTTTGACACAACTCTTTGCCTCCAACTTCCAATTTCATCTTCAATATATCTATTTTAAACCCATGTCTGTCTCTCTTGCGAATTGGTGTGGAGTTGTAGCTGCAACTGTTGGCAAAAGCAAATAATGGGTTATGTTTCACAATCTAATTCAAACCCCTCATTGAATCAAACGGTTGCAACTACAACTCCACATCAATAAGTAAAGCGAGACAGACAGGGTTTGAATTAGAGTTACTGAAAATGGAATTGGGATTTTATAGCAGGCAGGTTGGAGGCAAAGAGTTGTGTCAAAAATAAAATATCTATACTACCCTTTTAATTTAACGTTTATTTGACAGAATGAACGAAAATGGGTTGAATTGAGACTAAATGAGATGAAAATGGCAGCTTCATGGGGCAAAGTGAGATAAAACCAGTTTCATGGTGTAAAGTGAGACTAGATGGCAGTTTCAGGGGCAAATCAATTAGTAAGCCTTATAATATATATAGTCTCTCACCTTACTCATTGCCAATTTGGATTTGAGCTGGATATAACCACTTGAGCTATCATGTCACTTAGTATTGATTGTCTGCATGTTTGGTTTAAGTCATGCCACACGTAACGTAAAGTTGTGTCATGTGTGCATGTTTGGCTCATGTCATTCAGTCATTGTACACATGATTCTGGCCTTCTCCACTGATTATTTTTAGATTCCATTGTCGTTTTCTAATAAATTAGGAGAGTGGAGTGGTGTAAGTTTGAGAGTAAAGATGTGTGCCTCTCTGGTGGTGAGATAGGCATTGTGTACGGCTGAGAGTTGTGAGAAATCCTTGTAATTACTAAGTTTGCAATGATTTTTAACCATCAGTCTGGTCCATGTGGACAAATTTGCCAAACTAATTCTGCAATCACTCGCTTTCTCTTGTGCTTACTTGTTATTTGGATTTATTTACTTGTAGGACAAAAGAACTTCAAGGCGACCCTTAAGTCTCATCTCGTCTCTTAAAGGTTTGTACTGATTTGCTTAGAGAATTTCCCGAACTCATTAGTTTCTTATTCTTTTTCCGTTTTCCCAAGGCAGATGGGATTGGCAATCCTTCTCAGGGGGTTGGGCACGACATGGATGTAGAAGAGGTTCCCTATATAATGACCATTGAGAATCTGGAGAAGGGGTTATCACCATTAAAGATCGTGGAATTTATACATCAACAACTTTCAATCTCATGTCAAGCATTTGTTTCACCAAGTCTGTCATCTGAGTGGTATACACGAGGAACCATCCTGCTGGATAGCAGAAAGAATGTTGACAAGTTATCCGACTTTTTGGAGAGTCCCGATCACGTCATTATTTCTTCAAGTGGAAGGTATCGAGTGTGAATAATTTTTTTTTTTCGTGATTAGATAGGTTAGCTTGAATTGCATTTGCTAACAATTTATATTTCGGGGTCTATGTGAGTGTCCAAAATACGGACTCTTGGTTTGCTGGAGATCTTTGTTTCAAGCCTCCAATGCTGCTCTTCACATACTTTGTTGATCTATTTCTTAATTGCTAGGTTTTGCGGTCCAGTGGTCGTGTAAACCTCGCAATGTTAATTTGGTTTTTGTTCAATTGACTTGTTAAAGCATGTGCCATTTTATAATTCTGTGCAGGCCTTGGGTCATGACTGAGAAAAGACGAGCACATGAGAGACTAAGGGGTTCAATCGTGAACTCCATGCTTATATCGCAGGTTAGTTCCAATATTTTTTTCTTGTGCTTGTCTGGAGTATTTGACTAATCGATGGAAGTTATTCTTGGATCTTCATGAAAACAGACAATGAATTGTAACTTGATAAATTGATAACTACATAATTTTCCTAACAGTCTCTTTATTACACACCGTCCCCAATAAAGAGTTGAGAAGCATACAAAACTAAAAAGAATCTGAAACAGCTAGTATAGCGCATCCATTTTCGACTGAAAAGTACTATTGTTACTGAATTTTTTGCAGAAACTACTAGAGCGTAGAAGAACTAGTACTTGCAACGAATTGAAAGTGGTCAGTTCTGGAACTGAAGAATACATGAGAGCCAAGCTGCTGCAAGATTTATTTTGTGAGTATTCTAATCAGCAACGCCGGCTTCACCAGAAGTTACTTGTCGAAGAGGGAAAGATCTGGCAGCTATTTAACGCAGCGTAGAAGACTAAGCCAAGGTGAATGCGTTCGAAGGCTCGGTTTTTTAGCAAGATTTTGTTGTGTTGTACACATACCAACTGTATCATAGTTTCCCTAGTTGAGGTTTTGCCTACACAGTGGACAGAGAGTTGGGACTTTTTGAGTTTTTACCCCATATTTTGACAAGCAAATGTAAGAAAATGAATCTCTTCGATGGGGCTGAGAGTTAGGATACATAGGATGTACCTAACATTTTGATTAGTAAGAAATGAATGTGCATGTGTAAATTGTCTTTGTACTTCAGTTTTCAACGTTTCTGTTCTGCTTAGAGCATCGACTCCGAAATTTCGAATAATAGCTGTGAAATGTTGATTCAAATAGATTTTACTTATAAAGAATTGATTAGACGGTATTGCATACAAATACCTATACCCATCTTGAGACTAATTTTAACTATTAGATTTTTCGTTAAAAAAAAATCAAAGATCTAATAGTTAAAACGCACAAAGTATAGAAGCACCATAGAATTTAGGATAATTGTCTGAAATGACCAATTTTCTTAATTTTTGGATTAAAATAGGACAAACCGGCCTTCAAAATCATGCACGCCATTTACAAAAGCGAACGAAAATACTCATATATATTGCAAAAACTCACAACTCGTTGCGACTTTTTTCTGATTTCAAAGAGAGCTATGAACTTTGAATTTTTGGGTTGAGCTCATATCTGTGAGTATATCATGTGCATATCGTATATATTTAGTATACATACAATATATATAATACGTATTTACATATTGGGTCATGAATGTCATTGGAAAGAGATTCATGATTTTTGTGCACAAAACAATTTCAATAGCTCTAGTGCAGATAGCAAAATTCTCGTACGTTGCAATCGAGGGCGTAGAAATTAAATCGAAAAAGCTTAATTCTTTGTAGCTAAACAACACTAAGACCATCTTCAATGGTTGGGCTAAAAGCCAAAATTTTAGCCCGAAAAATTTAGCTTTTAGTCTAGAAACAGTTTTTCTGCTCCAACCGTTCTAGCCTAAAATTTTAGTCTGGAATTATTAAAGAATAAACTTAGGCTATTTTTTTTTTAAATTAAATTTTAAAAAATAAATAAATATGTAGACTATCGTAAATTAATTTTATGAACATTTTAATAAAAAAAATTTAAATTTCGATAAATATTCTGGGGGAAATCTGGCCTTAGTTTAGCATTTAGCATTTAGCCCAAATTTTCTCTTTGGGTTGGAGTGAGTTTGGAGGAAAATTTTGAAAGGTAATTTGGTTTTTAGCCCACTATTAGAGATGGTCTAAGCAATTTGTTTGATAAAAGCTCGATACATATATTTATTAGAGAAGTCCAAGGTTACAAAATTCCTTCTTCAAATAAGAGATCAGAGGTGAGATTCGTAGGGTCCCACCCCAACTACAATTGATTCCTGAAGTGACGGCCACAATGACATCGATCAGAGAGATACACATAATCAGAGAGAATACAGATAAAATAGAGCAAATTTGGAAATGAAGTTTTTTTTGGGATTCTCTTTGGGCAGATTTCAGAGATATTTTAATAACATATGTTTATCGTATATCAAATGGTTTGTTTTTATTAGATATTATTTATATTTAATTTTAATAAAAAAATTTATAATAATTTTTAATTATACGATTTACTATAAATAAATATAATAAAAGAATTCTAAAATTCTCACAAAAAGAATTCGAAAAATTTGATATTGATTGAGCTGAAAAGAGTATGAAATCGATCAGAGAGAGAGAGTTGACGTATCTGAAAGGGAATCTCTGTGTGTAATTGTAATAATGGAGGGTGAGAGATAATGGAGAGAGATGGGAAATGGGTTATGGAAAGCGAAAGAGATCATCTCCGTCTTTTCTTTTTAATTCATTAAATTTAGAGATCCGAATTATTAAAATTTGATTCAACGGCTACAAATTTATTTTAAAAATTATAACAACTTTAACCGTTGGATTAAATTTTAATGATCCGAATTCTCGAACTTAATGAATTAGGAGAAAATGATCTGAAGAGAATCCCTTTCCTATGGGAAGGACGAGCTGCAAAAGAGAGAGATGATAGTATTTAATGTGAATATAGTTATTGTCAAAAACAATAATATAGAAGCAAAGATTATAATTTTATAAGAAATGTGAGATGAACTTAGAAGCATGGTAGATTATGCTTCTATTTTTTTATGTTTTTTGTTTTACTAAACATATATGATGTTATATTTTATTTTTGAACAAACGATATTATCTACATTAAAAGAGAGGGAATGAGTTTAACCTTACAATAGATTAGAATGAAACCTAAAACCTCTAAGTTACAATGCAGACAAATATCACTTAATTATAGTATTAGGCAACGATGTTCCAATTTTTTTAATAAGTTTTTTTTTAAAAAGCATCGCAATTCCAAATCAACCCAAAAGCGTTATGGTGTAATTTACATTGTAAATAACTCTAATGTTAACAATGAGAACGCTCAGCAATTATTCAAGTGAATTTTAGAAAGCTGATTTTTATAGAAAGGTGGTGGCGAAACGACGACGCGCGGGCGGCGATGGAGTTCAGGTCCTGCAAGCACAAAGCGAGTTCTGTGGAAGCTGCTGCTGCCAGCAACGGCCGCAACGCGCCCCCCGGCTTTCCTCAACGTTGAAATCAGGCAAGTTTCAGATTACTTGTGTATGATGATGTTTAGCTTTTGAATTGGAATTTTGCTGCGCATCCTGCATTGATTTTTGTTAGAATAAGTTTGATCTAATTTATGTTTGAGTTTGGTTTCCTTTGTTGGATGGGGTTATTGTTCTTAGACTTAATTGTAGCAATGGTAACTAAATTTTACCCCAGTTTAATTTTAGTCTTTGAACTTTACCTTTACACTATATTTGGATGAATAAATTTAAGATTACTAAGGAATTTTAAAATGACGAGATTTTATTTTCTAGAATTTGTGAATTTTGTTGTTTGGCTAACCTAAAAGAACAATATAATTGAAAATGGAATTTGTTAATTTTAAACTCCCAATCATAGAAATTAGGAAATGACATCTATATACATGGAATTTAAACTTGGAAATTAGAGGTCTCAAATTCCAAGTTTTTTTTTCCACGCAGAAATTCTAAATGTCAATGTTATAAATCCAAACAAGGGACTTGTTGAATTTCAATTTATAAATTCTAACTTTTATCCAAATTTCAAATTTATTTCCCTCATCCAAACATAGTGTTAGTTTTTAGTTCTCGAATTGTATCATTAATCATTTTCGCTAACACCGTCCATGTAACATCCCACATCGCCCAAGGGATTGATCCTTAAATGTATATTCTCATACCTACCTAGCACGAGGCCTTTTGGGAGCTCACTGGCTTCAGGTTCCGTAGGAACTCCTAAGTTAAGCGAGAAGGAGATCAGAGCACTCACAGGATGGGTGACCCACTGTGAAGTTGCTCATGAGTTCCCAGAAACAAAACCGTGAGGGAATGGTAAGCTCAAAGCGGACAATATCGTGCTATGATGGTGGAGCGGGCCCAGGAAGTGATCCGTCCCGGGCTGGGATGTGACAGTCCATTTGTTAGTTAAATTTAGGTTCATATTAAGAACTTCATCCTACATCACCAAAAATAAGAAATGAGAGGAAAAAACCCCTTAAAAAATCAGATATTGAAAATTGAATGTATAGGAATTATTTTTTAATAGTTCAATATGTGATTTGTTAGTTGTTTAAGTTCAGCCACAGTTTGATCTAATTTATGTTCGAGTTTGGTTTCCTTTGTTGGATGGGGTTATTGTTCTTGGACTTAATTGTAGCAATGGTCACTAAACTTTACCCCAGTTTAATTTTAGTCTTTGAACTTTACCTTTACATTATGTTTGGATGAATAAATTTAAGATTATTAAGAAATTTTAAAATGACAGAAATTGAAATGACGAGATTTTATTTTCTAGTATTTGTGAATTTTGTTGTTTGGCTAACCTAAAAGAACAATAGAATTGAAAACGGAATTTGTTAATTTTAAACTTTCAATTATAGAAATTGGGAAATGACATCTATTTACATGGAATTTAAACTTGGAAATTAGAGACCCTAAATTCTAAGTTTTTTTTTCCACGCGGAAATTCTAAATGTCTATGTTATAAATCCAAACAAGGGACTTGGTGAATTTCAATTTATAAATTCTAACTTTTATCCAAATTCCAAGTTTATTTCCCTCATCCAAACATAATGTTAGTTTTTAGTTCTCGAATTGTAGCATTAATCATTTTCGCTAACACCGTCCATTTGTCAGTTAAATTTAGGTGCATATCAAGAACTTCATCCTACATCACCAAAAATAAGGAATGAGAGGAAAAAACCCCTAAAAAAATCAGATATTTTTGTGTAAGAAAATTGAATGTATAGGAATTATTTTTTAATAGTTCAATATGTGATTTGTTAGTTGTTTAAGTTCAGCCACAGTTCGATCTCTTACCAACTTTTAGCTTCTTCTATTGTTTTTTGAAGTTTTGAGTTGAAATTGATTCTGCATATATCTTGTGCAAACTGATTCTGAATCTACTTTTTTTGTAAAATCTCTCACATTTTTTGCAAGATCAATTTTGGTAGTTACTTCATGATTAGTTTCATATTATTTGATCAATTTTACTAATTATTGTTCTATTTTTATGAAGATGTCGCTGAGAGAGAAATGTTACACAACAAAACAGAAAACATCTCCAACTGCTGCTCCTACTAAAAAACGTGAAAGACGAACAAAAAGTGAGAAGCGCCGGACGTCTGATGAAAACTATGCTCAGATGAAAATGAATTTGATGGCTTTTGGAGAAAAAATAGAACTCAAG
This sequence comes from Heteromeles arbutifolia, assembly GCA_024362995.1. Classification (NCBI taxonomy): domain Eukaryota; kingdom Viridiplantae; phylum Streptophyta; class Magnoliopsida; order Rosales; family Rosaceae; genus Heteromeles; species Heteromeles arbutifolia. Next base: position 9,255,528 of record JANCRC010000012.1, on the reverse strand, counting down.
ACAAGGTTTCAGAAAAATTTCAAAGTGTTGGGAGTTTTTATATGCTTAACCATTTGCTGAGCTCGTAAAGGCATATGAAAATGGTGAAATAGAAATAAAGAAATCAGATTGGGATGTGATACATATTGTAAATTGGTATGACACTGAGATGAAAACGTTCAAGCTTAAGAATGGGTACACTCAGATAAACGCTGACGACGTACAACGTGTCTACGGAATACCAAACAGAGGAAAATAAGCACCTCAGTCGACAAAAGATTCAAGAATTCCAAAGATTGGTGAAAACAAGTTTGTTGACACATACTTCAGGGATGTCAAAAGAATCACCAGAAAACACATTTCAGATTCAATTGACGTTGCATTTGCTGCCGGGTCGAATGAAGGGAATGAAGAAGCAGCTTGCCTAATCATTTTGTATTTGCTATTCACGCTGCTTCTTGGAAGTTCAGCGGCAAAATTACCTTGGAGTTTTGCCAAAAGCTGTAACTCAATAGCGAGCATCAATCAATACAACTGGGCTAAAGAAATAGCAAGGTACTCAAGTGGAAGGAATTGACAGAGCCCAAAGCAGGAAAAAGGATAAACAACCAATTGTTAGTGGTTTTGTTGTCCTTTAATGGTAAGCAAACTAAAGTTTCTGTATGATTTTAGAAAAACTACAAAATCTAACTGAAAATTTGTTTTTTATCTACAAAATTGGGTATGTGATCGCACCAACATCATCAAACCAAAGGCAGGAAAGGAGAAAAGCCTACCAACAGCAATCAAGTGGGATTTGTCAGCTCTCCATAATGAAATCCATAAAAATACAAATGAAAAGTTGGAGGTAAACCGAGTATCAATCTACCTTTTTTGGAAAACTGATCCTGCATTTATCTTTGTGCAAAACTAATTCTGCATTTATCTTCTGCAAAATTGATTCCGCATGTATCTTGTGTAAAATGAGTTTGCAAACTGCAACTGCATATTTTTCTGTAGTTTGATTTTGCATATATTTTGTAACTGATTCTGCATAATTATTCAAAAAAAGTATCAAAAACTAATTATTTAATTTTCACAGATGGACAATGCAAAAGCAATTGATGATTCTCTTAAACAAATGTCAAATAATGATGATGATGACTATGTCGATCCTCCACCTGCACTGAAATGGAGAAAATCTGAGAATAAAGTCACTCAAAAAGAATCAAGGGCCAAGAAAGTTAAAAATAACAAAGCAGTTGATGTGGGAAAAGGCAGAACAAGTTGATATGGAACATGCAGAACATAATCAAGTTATATTTTTTAGTGTAAACTGATTATGCTGAACTGATCCTGCATATGTAAAATTTGTAATAAGTAATAAGCAAAATTCAAATATGAAATCGGAACAAAACTTACCTTCAAATAATGAAACTCAAGCCAAAATCTGAATATAAACCATCAATAACATAAAAGGAAGAAGAAAGAACAAAGAGAAAACGAAAGGAAATTGAATGATGTCGAATAGGAACGACTCAATCTGAAGCTAACATTCCCCGTCAGTCAAACTTTCAAACAGATGGAAGGTTAATTTCGTAACTTTAATTCTAAAAAGGAAAAAACGTCCATGATGTCATGATGTCATCCTACACGTGTTTAAAAATTTGTCTCTCCTAAATGTTTAAAAAGTGTTGTCTTAATACATAATCAAGTATTAAAAGTATACTCTTATCTGTAATTTTTCCATAATTCTATATGAAGACTGAGGTTGTATTTAATAGTGTGCAAGATTAATGTAAGAGGAAACGAGAATTTGCGCGGGAGAGTTTCCGATAGTCTGCATGATTGTAAGATTGTAAGTTGAACAAGAGTGAATTGAAAGAGAGTTTATTTGGGAGGTTGAGAGTTTGGGAAGTTCTTCAATTCTTTGTTTTGTAGTGGGATTTTCGATCCCACTACTATGGCTGGAGCCTTGAGTGGCTGCAGCCTAGGGCCAATTTCAGATTTTTAGAAAACTGCATGTAATTTTATATGCAGAAGTTGTCTATTTCAATGCCAGCCAGCCCTTTTTTCGGCAAAATTAGGCTATCTTGAACAAGAAGAAAACATAGCACACGCCTATAAATTTTCCTAGCTCCGCCCTTGCTTTTGCGACCTGACAGGAACTTTGTATGGCTAGATACTCGTGCTATATTGTTTGGATGATTCATGTGGGTTTTTTTCATATGCTCGTTCGTTCATTTGCAGGAAACAAGGCCTTCTAGGTTGTCCTCAGTTCATGTCAAAGGTTTGTACTGATTTGCTTAAGTTCTTTTCATAATCTTTAACTACTCTTCAAAGGCAGTGATAAATGTAAACCTAAACTTATGACCCTTTTAGTTTGAATGGGTGATTAAATAAAGCTCTGCGGTGAAATTTGACGTCGAAGTAGTTGATCACTGTGGATATTCTCCATATATTGGTGGACTATGTTTAAACAATTCAAACCTGTTGGTTACTTTATCTTGTATATACAATCTGAACGAAGAGAACATGACGTAGATGTCGGAGGGGCGCCCCATATGATCGTCATAGACAATCTTGAGAAGGAGTTATCGCCATCAACAATTATGGAGTTTATCCATCAACAACTTTCAATCTCATGTCCAGCATTTGTTTCGCCAAGTAAGTTGTTAGAGATGTATGCACGAGGAGCTATTCTGTTGCACAGCAAACGGAACTTTGACAAGTTATTGGCGTTTTTGGAGACTCCAGATCACATCATCGTTTCCTCGGGAGGAAGGTATATAGTATTTCTCCGCAGGCCTTGGTTCGTGACTGAAAAATTACTGCTACATGACTCGCTGAAAGCATTGACTGAAACTTTCGCGTTTACATCTCAGGTCAGTTTCCTATAATTCTTCTTGTGTAAGTAACAATTATAACGGTGAAATGTCATTCTCTTTGTTGAGTTAATCCCGTGATTTGTTCCATAGAATGACGCTGCACCCCCAATAGCTAGAGTGTTTTATTGACTAACCATTGATTGGGATCATCAACTGTATCTGAAAAACACATAATTCTGTGTATCAGGACGGTTAAATCATTTCATGACGGAACCTCATGTTATACACCCTTCGGAGAAAGTGGGAGAAGCATGCCAAAACCCGATAGAATATAAAACTAGTATAAAAGCACCGAGTTTCCTCTAAATGTAGCATTCTTATCGACTTTGCAGAAAGTATCACAGCGCAGAACCGGAACTTGCAACGAATTGAAGGTGGTTGTTTCTGGGACTAAAAACTACGAACAGGCTAAGCAGCTACATGATTTGTTTAAGCAATTTGCCAAGCATCAATGTATGCTTCACCAGACGTTAGTTATTGAAGAGGGAAGGATTTTGCAGCCATCTGATCCGCTGTAGAGATGACGAACCTTAAAGCTTAGTTCCGTGTGAATGCTTTGAGGATCAGGAGAGCTTTTTTAATGTGCTTAGAACACGGGTTGCTACGCCATACCAAAAGTGTACTCCCGTGTTAAAAATTTACGATAGTTCTTAGAGGTTAAATTTTGAACATAAAATTTAAATTTGACAGCCTATATGGTATTTTGACATCTTTTAAAATTTTATTATCCATCCGATATGTCAAATTAAATTATTATTTTATTATATTTATAAAATAAATGATTAAATTAATAAAAGGCATTTAATAATGGGGTGTGCTATCCACACACCCCTTGTTACTTTATGTTATTTGATCTTCTTTAATTCATCTGATCCAGCAACTGAAAATTAGAAAGGTGTGAGAGAAGTAAAAAGAGGTGTGTGGATATCACACCCCTTAATAATTATGAAATCCGGACCGTTCACCATTTCTTTTTAACAAGATATGACCGTTCACTTACCTCGATTGAACAAAAGGGAAACGGGTCAACAACAACATTAATTGCAATGATGATTAAACCAATAAAAAAATTAATAAAAAGCATTCATAATTAATTTTGAAGCTGCTGTTAAATTTGACAGCAACTCTCTTGCTGCCAATCCATGTCATCGCCACATAGAATTTGAGATTTCGGTTGGAGAATATTAGTGTGGTCTTTTTTTTACTGTTATACCTTATGTGGACATTTTGACATCTCATTTGGAGATACTCTTACCTACAATTTTTATGTTTTAATTTTTTAAAAAGGAAAATGTGAAGTAAAAAGAAAAAAAGGGTGACGATCATAACACTCTAACTTACCAACAAATAAATAAAATTCATAATAAAAAGAAATAAATAAATGTTGCAGTTCTAATTTAATTAGAAATATGATTGTTTAAATCTAAATGGATTATTATCTCTTAAAAAAAATCTAAATGGATTATGTATAGGAATCATATGAGATTTAGATGATATTTTCATGTACAACTTACATTACTTGAACAACAAGTTTTTCTCTATAGTACTATAAATAAAGAGAAAAATTCACAAACGACTTCCTCAACCCCTTCGCTTCTCACTGGCCGGTCTCCTTCTTTCGTCAACCACTAAATTCATACTACGAAAATAAAATAAAAAATGATTTTTGGGGGTTTTTGATACCACGGACCACGCAAGCGACATTCGTTTTTTTTCCACCTGGAAAGCATCATCCGACGTGGAACGTTCCCATTGGCCACTGGTCAAGCTATTGAATCACACCCCGGCCACGCTGGCTTAAGCCCATAAACAAAAAACAAAACGACATCGTTGATTGTCCTTTTATGCTGGTCCAACCAGAACTGCCGTTGTCCGACAGCCTAAGTTCGAGTTCGGCACTTTCCAAATCCCAGTTCATCCGAAAATCCCAAACTTGAAACCTCTGCCAAATACGAAAACCAGAAGCAGTTTCCGGGGTAATTTTTCGTGTTCTTCTCGATCTGTGTGTTTACATCTCTAAATATCTATCTGGGTAACGATTATTTGTGGCTAAAAAAACTCGGTGATTGTTTGACTTTGTGTGCTGAAAAATTGATGGATTTGCAGGGAAGAAGATGGAGTGCTGGTGCGGGGGACACGTGACGCTGAGTTTGGTGCTGGTGGGTTTTTTGGTTTTGTGCCAATTGGAAGGGTCGTTAGGGTTAAGGTTCGTGATAGACAGGGAAGAGTGCTTCTCCCATGATGCAAAGTACATGGGAGACACCATCCATGTCTCTTTTGTGGTAATCAAGGTAGATTCGACTTGGCATTACACCGAAGACGGCGTTGATCTCGTGGTATGAATGAATGATACTATGATGTTTCATATTAGTTTGTTTTTCCCAATTGTGTGATTTTGTCTGTTTGATCTTGTTGTGGAGAAAGTTTGATGGTTTCTGCTGATTTGTGTTACTTTTTCTGCCTTGGCAAGTTGAATTTTGATAGAAGATAAAGATTGTGGATTTTTGTTTATGATTGCATTGGATAAGAGGGTAGAATTATCTGTTGCCTTCGTATACCGGGAGATAGAGCGGGGCTTGTAGCTCAATCGGTTGAGTTCGTTTATGGTTTACCCTGCATTGATGTCCTGCGTTCGGTTCTACTCCCCCGATATCGATTGTAATAGAAAAGAAGAGATGAATAAAGCGGGAGAGGGAATATAATGTTGTTATTGTTCGTAACTTGGTACTTCGAGTCACAATTGGTAGTTTAGGTAATTTAAGATCATCCCCCAATTGGTTTTTCGATTAGGACATTGCTTTTTGTTCGATAATGACGATAGTGGTTCCCGTTTCTAAAATCTTTCTTATACTGTTGAACTATGTTGCCGATGTCAGATAAAGGGACCTGGTGGTGAACAAATTCATGACATACGCGGCAAGACGAGCGAGAAGTATGAGTTTGTGGTTCAGAAGCAAGGTGTTCACCAGTTCTGCTTCACGAACAAGTCTCCGTACCACGAAACCATTGACTTCGATGTACATGCTGCTCACTTCACATACTATGACCAGCATGCTAAAGACGGTGAGAGGCCACTTTACCTGTTACTCAAGTTCCGCCACCTTTTTTTTCTTCTAGGTGGGTCTTCTTTATATTGGAATAATGGTCACGGAATGTTATTTGAATGCATGCAGAGCATTTCACACCCTTGCTGGAGCAGATTCAAAAGTTGGAGGAAGCCCTCTATAACATCCAATTCGAACAACATTGGTTAGAAGCTGAGACTGACCGCCAAGCAATAGGTATTTATTATTCTGTCAAGTTTGAATCTCTTATCCGGAACAGGTTGCATAAACTATAGTACTTCAAGAATTACATGATTTTGCACTTGCGTCTGCATGTCACACACGGGCACACGAAGCTAAGGCCCCCTAATCTTTGATTTTCGTGCAGTGAATGAAGGGATGAGCCGCAGAGCAACGCACAAGGCATTGATAGAATCGGCAGCGCTTATTGGAGCTAGCTGCCTCCAAGTTTTTCTTCTGAAACGTTTGTTTGAACGCAAGCTTGGATCTTCTAGAGTTTAGATTAGTCAGTTGCGTACTTGTTTCGGGTATTTACTGGTTGTAATGTTAGAAAATGGAAAGAATATTTATATACTGAAATGTTACAAAACAGAAAATGTACCATTGGCTTCAGCTTTAATATTTTGAAGATGTGTATTTTTGCTTATTGTTGGACAATTTGAGTTGCCTTGCATAATGGTAGATTGAGCTGACATGTTTGATTGGAGTTAGTAAAGATACTTTGCTGTTAGTACTAGAAGCAGTTTTTTGGCTGTTAGTTGAGCCCGTCCGGGATTGCTTTTGTAAGAAGTACTTCTGCTTATATGTGATTTTGCTAGAAACACTTTTAGTAATGGTATTGACTCATATGTCCGTGTTCTATTGGATGCAAACTAAAGTGTTGGATAAAAAAAATAGAAATCATCTTCCGGAGAGATGCTCGAGTAATTGATAGCTCGGATCTTGAAAATCAGCGTAGATCAAAACAGTGCTATTGGGGATTCGCATTAGAATCACGCCGGAATAATTATTAAAAGGGTTTTAATCACAAATAGTCCCTGACATTGATTAAACACATCATTTTGGTCCCTGACATTGAAAATCAATAGAAATGGTCCCTGAAATTGTCCACCATCCATCATTTTGGTCATTCCGTTAAAAACTCCGTTAAGTGTCCCGGAGCTCTTGGCCGGAAGTTTGGACAATATTCAAAGCTTCGTAACTCAATCGTTTCTTAACCAAATTCGACCCATAATATATCAAAATGAAGATAGGAAAGTGTAGAATAAGATTATACCATTTGGAAGTCCAATGATTGCCGGAGATGGCTGGAAAATAGCCTCAAAGTTGACTGGTCCGAGTGAAAACTTGAAAACTCGCCAGAAACTGGGTAAACTTTAAACTTTCTTAACTTCTTCAATACTCAACGAAATCAAGTGATTCAAAAACAAAAATCATACTTCTCAACGAGACGAAGAGAATGGTACCTTTTTCGATGGCTAACGCGCCCTATTTTTGCCGGAAAATGGCTCGAAAGTGGCCATCTTGGTCTTGAGTTAGCCACTTTTGAGCCATTTTCCGGCCAAACCAGAGAGATTTAGCCATCTAAAAAGGTACCATTCTCTTCGTCGCGTCGAGAAGTATGATTTTTGTTTTTGAATCACTTGATTTCGTTGAGTATTGAAGAAGTTATGAACGTTTAAAGTTTACCCAGTTTCCGGCGAGTTTTCAAGTTTTCACTCGGACCAGTCAACTTTGAGGCTATTTTCCGGCCATCTCCGGCAAACATTGGACTTCCAAATAGCTATAATCTTATTCTACACTTTCCTATCTTCATTTTGATATATTATGGGTCAAATTTGGTTAAGAAACGATTGAGTTACGAAGCTTTGAAAATTGTCCAAACTTCCGGCTAAGAGCTCCGGGACACTTAACGGAAGGACCAAAATGATGGATGGTGGACAATCTCAGAGACCATTTCTGTTGATTTTCAATGTCAGGGACCAAAATGATGTGTTTGATCAATGTCATAGACCATTTGTGAAAAAAACCCTTATTAAAAACCTAATTGGAAGTGCTTCTTGAAGGAATTGCTTCTCAGCAAGATCTTTTATGTTTTGTATCAAACATTATCAAAAGTGCTTTAGTTGTGAAAACACTCTTAGCCGTTCTAGAAGCACCAAAAACAGGCCCTTGGTGCTTTTTGAGAGGGTGCTGGAAGATTAGGTTCTGTTGCATCAGTCCGTTGAGGCTTCCTCAATGGTTTTGTGGTGCATCCATTGGAAATACTGCAGATTTTGAATTCATCTACAACCAAATCAATCACCGAATTGCTGAGAGGAGCAATTTTCGTGCAAAATTGCAAATGAATGGAGTCGTAAAAGCTTGGAACCTCCCAACTCAGAGGGAGATTTCGAGTGGAAAAAGACTTTCTTAGGAGAGAATACAAAGCTTCACAGCGCACAAATACGCTGTTAAACGACATAGAAACTCAAATTGAACCGAGAACAGGAAACACAGAGTCACGATTAACTCAGCATCAAGCATTGATTCAAGAAAAGGAATGCAATCATAGTTCACCAGTATGCATAAACGTAAAACAGTATCATTTTTCAATCATTCGTCTCCCAAAATAAGCCCACAATTTCTACCAATGTTCAAAAAGACAGCAAACAGATTCCAGTGGGACCAATCATGGCTTCTGAACACAGCTCCAGTCATCTGGAATATACATTGTCGTGGGGGGCATAAATACGTAGTAGTATCTTCTGTAAAATTTATGACATGGTTGGTGCCTCCTCATGACTCCGCACACAAGCAGCAAAACCATTTTTTCTACACATCAAAGCAGAAAAGAGCGTAAAAAATCCAATCATTGTATCACTTTTCAAGCTACCATCTTTTTCATCATCACATTAGGGTGGCTTAAGATCAACTGGCAGCATTCTTTTCTTTTTCCCTTTCTTCTTTTTTGGTGCCAGCTTAGTTGGACATCATTTAACAAAACCAGATGAGTGCTTTACCAAGCGAAAAGATAAAATATGAAACAGATACGTTTATAAAATTAATGGGTGCTATTTCCTGGGAGGAAAAAAAGGGTAGTTAATAGTTTGAGTTTGAGCAATCTAATTCTGAAATTAAAGGATTATATGCAAACGTAGTCACACGCAAAATGTGATGATGAAGATGTAAGGATTCCAATGTATTGTGCATAAAATGCTCGTTATGGTTCAATTAAATCTTCTCTGTTCTCAACCTCAACCACCATTCAGGCTCTAGGGAAAGATACTATGTAAACACAAACAGCGTCAAGCATAAAAGAGATAAAGCTATTCCAAAGTGCGGAGAACTATAAGGTCAAGGAGTCCAACTTACAGATGGAGGCTTTCCAAGAACTGCTCCTTGCTTATATGTGCGGTCCTCCTTTGATGGTGAGTCAGGTCTACCACCTGTCTTCTTCTCAGTCCTAGCCTTGTTGAAGATTACAGTGAATCCCTCAGCTGATGCTGGATCATTGACATCCCATTCACCAAATTTTGGCAGTGGTACACCCTTTTCCTGTGGATTTACATAATTTTGATGAAGGGAGTCAATCATCCAAAGTCTAGGCGTACCGAATTGAGATATATAAATAACATAATTGTGTGCAAAGTTCAATGTTTCAGATGTGCTTGCACGAAATTATGAAGGCAAATAATATCCACGTAACGAAGATGATTAAGATTGAGGTGAACGTTTGCTCCCACACATCATAAAAAAAAACACCTAATCTACTGTACCCTTAATCCTAATGCATGAGAATACAACACCATGATATAGAAAGTAATACGTATTAATGCGTTGGTTTACAAACGCCGATGCCTGTAATTACTCTTCAATATGAAGGTATTCCAAAAAGAAGAAGAGGTTTGAAATTCGACAATCTTGTAAGATATCTGCTATCAACTTTATACATGCCTAAAAGGAACACAAAGAAATTTTCTTTTCTTCTAAAGTCCTACAAGTATCAGATTGGTTTACAACTTTACACTAAAACCAAAGAAGTAAACACAGAACAGTCAAAGTGCACTACGTAATAACCCATTGTACAGGGCAATCAAGTGCACCAAACTCCGACCATTCCGTGGTCTGAGGAGGTTAGATATACGCAGCCTCGCCGCATCAGCCCTACTTGCGGAGCGCCTGTTTCGCGTATTGACCTGCAACATCCATGAAGCAACAGAACAACCTCACCCATTGAGCTAGGCTCACCCTCAAGTAAGAACCCATTGTATGTTTAAAGTAACCCATCAATCCACTAAACTGCAACACTTAACCATTCAGCACAACAGACAGAGAGAAAGTTTTGCACACAATGAAGCAATCAGATACGCTGCTTATCGGTCGAAGCCGAATCTACACACATACACAAACACATACAACATCCAATTTGATTCTCAAATACTCAAAGTCGGGTTGGTATAAACCAAACAAGAAGATTAAAATACAAACTTTATCAATAAATATTAAAAAATATAAAAACCCAGAAAGCAAACGTGACCCCAGATAGAAAACACCAGCTAGATACATCATATTCATACAGAACAAGCTTCTGCTTAAAAGTTAGAAACCAAAAGGATGAAGAGGAAGCAGAAAGCATCGGAGGGGGGACAATATAGTAAATTCCAACAACACCAGCAAGCTGAAAAATGGAAGGAATCGCTCCACAGAAACACAAGAGTCTCAGATCAAACACAGAACCATATACATACACCGATACAAATTCAATTCATGAATTAGAGGACAAAAAAGTCGACCACTTTGCTTACCCCCATGACTTTCTGCTCTGAGATTTGTGAGAGTAACGACAAAAAACGGCGACTGATTTTCTCTGGTTGTAGGGATTTGAGGTGGTCCGAGTATTGAAGGGATTTGAGATGGTGATGAATTGACGACTCCTTTGCTTTTTTCAGGTGAGGTTCGATGGATGGAAGAGAGACAGAGAGATGAGGGCGCGGCGTGGGTTTATGTACTGGTGTGTGTGAGGTGGGTCCGATGACGAAATTTTTGGAATCACGATTTGATACACAAAGGTCATTTGAAGTGTTATTAAAACAATTAAAAGTGTTTTTGAAAAAATATTTTTAAAATTAATCTTTAGTAAATATCTAAGTGAATTATAAAAAAATTATTGATGTATTTATTGCAACAAAAAAAATACATTTAAAATTTTTTCAGAACCCAAAATTAATTTCATTAAAAATATTTTCAATTATTTTAAAAACACTTCTAAATAAACTATAAATATCACAACGCAATTGGTTGAAATTTTTTTCTTCAGCTTCCAACCCATTCAATTGTATTGGAAACCAGTTCTTGCACGCTAAAAATCTCTGAGCAGGATGGGACGAATAGGGGCCTACTGTTTGAAAAACCAATTAGATTGGATGGTGAGTGGCGCTTCCAGCTAAGCATCCCATACAGCTTTTGTCTGTTTCCCCACGATATTAAATTTGACTCCCTCTCGTATCGTGTGTATACCCTTCCTCAGTAGAACCAAAAAATTTTAATTGTGACGGAACATAAATGGTACATTATGTGTTTTAATTGAAATTGCTAAAAATTTGTATGATAACACGTGATGTACCGGTCACACTGAAAAATTTCTTCAGTAGAACGTCTGAACAGTAGTGAAAATAAAATTTAAAGATTTTATCCGAATATGTAGAGGACTATTTTCATGATCTGATCATTCATCAACTAGGTCACAGCAACGGTCCGTCAAAATTAAGAATCAAACTCATTACGAATATGTATTGTTTTTGTGATTATGTAAGGTAAACGTAAAAGAGTTATTCCGACAAAATGGAGGTAACTATTATACGCAATAATAGTATGGTTGAGGATCTTGTGTAGTATAACTGTATAACCAATTCACGTATATTGTTAGCCAATAAAGTATAAACTCATCATCCTCTCGTATCATAAACGATGAATTACTTGTACAATTTAGTACAGGCCATTAGCCCCACAGTATCGCTCAGGATGGTGAAACTGAACTGTATTGGAAATATACTTGTTCTAAAATCTAAATACATCTGTAATTTATTGGGGAAGCAAATCAAGTACAAAAGCAGAATAAATTGCACAACTGGGAACTTTGCTAGTGGCGGTTTCATCTCTCACACGAAGAAGGTTCGACCTCAGCGATTCTGGACAGAAACACCAGTCATGTAAACTGATAAGCTAACTCACATTTAGAAGATATCCATCACGTTTCGCTAAAATGACATGGAACGCGCCAAAATTACCGGTTAGTGACTTGAAACTAGCTTACAAAAGCTCCAAAACAAGCGCAGATGCACCTCCGCCACCATTGCAAATTCCAGCAGCACCGTATTTCCCGTTCTTCTGCTTCAGTACCTACAATAGCGTTGCACTCTGAATAAAGGATTTGAAAGAAAAAGATATCGTTTGATAGTAAATAATTCCAGGTAAGCTAGAACAGAAAGGAGAGGTGCGGGAGAGTAGCAAAAGTAAATCAGAGCCTGTTCGTTCTTAAAGTTTAAATATTCTCTTTTCTTTTAAAAGAATAGGATGTGAAATGTACCCCTAAAAGAGTGACCAAGATACGAGCTCCACTGCAACCAAGAGGGTGTCCCAATGCTACAGCTCCACCATGCACATTAACTTTTTCCTAAAATGACAACGGTAAATGAGTTAAGGCAATAAGAACAAACGCGAATTCCTGTGCTAGTAAAAGCCCAACGGAAGGAGTTGAGATTGCTTCATTAACAAAAAGTTAAATGCGACTCATTCTAAGCATTCAGTTAAAGAGAGAGAGAGAGAGAGAACTCACTGGGTTAAGTCCAAGAAGTTTCTGATTTGCAAGAGCCACAACCTGCACACATAAAATCGCTCCAATTAATATTGGCAGCCTTGAGATGCTACCCTATTTAAAAAGATTGCCACAAACTGCGATAGCTTACAGCAAAGGCTTCATTAATTTCATAGAAGTCAATTTGAGAAGCTTCCAAGCCAGCATTTGAAATAGCTTTTGGAATTGCAAGAGCCGGAGCTGTTGTAAATAGTTCTGGTGCCTGTGCAGTTTATCTCAGGTTAGCATAGTGGTATGAAAGGTAGTTAAAACAAAAACGCACTTTCAACTTCCAAGATCTGCAGGGGCTCTACAATCTTGTTCAGATATACAAAAACTTCTACAGTACCTGAGCAGCATCAGCGTATCCACTGATCTTGGCGATCACTTGTAGCCCAAGCTTTAATACCTTCTCCCCACTTGCTAAAACTAATGCTGCAGCACCATCACTGTTGATAAAAGGAATTTCAAATTTCAGAAACACTTTCATTGTAAGACGTGTGAAACCATAATGAAGGTGGTTCCATCAATTAAAAATCAAACCAATGACAACTTAGGAAATGACTTTGTGCTCATTTAAGTAAATGAATGTAAACATTAAATTATTAGATGAAGGGGATTAAATAACAATTACAGAAATATATAAACTAATAACCTGATACTAGAAGCATTTCCAGCAGTCACAGAACCTCCACTGTCCTTAAAACTTGGTCTGAGCTTCCGCAATTTGGCAGCGTCAAACTGACATCATAACAAAGCAAAGAATAAGGACATCTGAGATGGGTGAACTCAAAGAATGTGATTCAGATATATCCTAGACTCCTATAATATGAGATATTTTTTACGATCACTTAGCAACAATGGATTTAATGCAAAAATAAAGTCGTAGATTAAACTTTGTAGAATGCACTTCCCCACCCCTTCTTCCTCTATATACAAATAAGAATTCTGGCTAAACAAACTGCAAATGATAAAAAAAGTGATATCTCTACTGTGAAGCATTGAAACTATCTACTCTAAAAACTGGCATTCATGTTAGCAGGGTGTACTGATGGAGATTTTATATTGTGCAAGAAAAACATAAATTTGCTAAGGTGTCTGACTGATACAAGCATGATTTATTATTACCTTGCCTAGACCTTCATCTTTATCAACAATGGTGGATGGTCTTCCCCTTCCTCCAGAAACTTCTACTGGAACAATTTCCCATGAAAAGCCGTCACAGCCTTGGGCAGCAATACCACGCTCGAAGCTCTGAACAGCAAAGTTATCCTGCAGTTGGTCACAAATAAATATATGAATAATCTTGTATGATGGTGAATGTGCTATTATATTAGAATGCACCGAAGGGCTTATATTTTACCTGGTCCTCCCTTGTAACTGAATGCTGATCAGCACATAATTCAGCGCACACTCCCATGCCATAATCATTATAGACATCCCACAGACCATCCTTCAGCATTCCATCAACAAGAGAATCATGTCCAAGTCGAGATCCTTTCCTGCATTTTTATTTTTGTATCCAATGAGTGCCTGTTGAAGTTTCATTTTAAAGTCTAAAAGAGTCGTGGATCGGAAGAAGTAACTAACCTTGCTTCGGCAAGATACTTGGGCACATTTGACATGCTTTCCATGCCACCAGCCACAACAACATCATTGATGCCCAACTGGATGCTTTGTGCTGCGAGCATAGTAGCTGCAATAACCGAAACCAAATTTTTGTTATTCTAATATCATTTTTCCTACCGAAAATGAAAATTCACTGTTGAAAGAGAAAACAAAGTAGAAAAACGGAAGGTGCTGCACCTTTCAACCCTGATGCGCAGACTTTGTTAACAGTGGTACAGATCACTGAATTAGGGATTCCTGCACCTAATGCAGCTTGTCTAGCAGGAGCCTGCCCCAAGTTTGCACTGAGAACATTGCCGAAGAAAACTTCTTCTACAAGTGCTGGATCAACATTTGCCCTCTTAAGAGCAGCTGCAGGTTGACAGAAGAGAATATGAAAAATCAGACAATGCGAAATATTATAAAGTAGAAGATAAAAAACGCGAAACATTATCCGCTTAAGGAAGTAGGAGATATTGCTCACCCTCAATAGCTACAGACCCAAGCTTGGTGGCTGGTACAGATGAAAGTGCCCCAAGAAATGCACCCATTGGTGTTCTTGCAACACCAACGATGTAAACATCTGCATTATGATCAATAAACATGGAAAAAATTTTGAAACTTAGAAAACCAGTGTTCCAAATAAATCTAATTTTCAAATACAGTGATTATTTGTTGCAACCACCATAGATTCTACTGCAGTGCCTTCGCCACGAAATTAACAAACTCCTATGAATTTAGAAAGAAAAAAACAGGGTAAACAAAAACCTCTAGGGTTGATTGAATCGGAACATGCTTCTGCAGAAACTGGAGCCATTGTTACAAGCAAATGAAAATCTGCAATAATTACATGGTACTCAGTTAGTGAATCAAAAAGAGCAACGAAATAGAATACATGACAGTTTTATGTTGAATTACACGTATAACAAAATGAAGGATCAAAATAAACCATTAAATGTTCAAAATTTAGAAGGAAAACTGAAAAGAAACAAACGGCTTTGCTTGTTATTTTCTTTTCACATAATCTTATTTAATCATTATTGTTCTCATAAATTCCCCAACAATCATACGGTAATTCCAGAAAGTAAAAGAGAAATGTTCCATGTACCACTTAAAATAAGTAATTTGTTTTGGCTATTCAAACAAGGGTATTAATATATATATAAAATTGATTTACAAAAGGCATTCTATACCATTATCCAACTAACCAAAACCCTCGTTTTGGCTATAGATTAAAAAAAAGTACTGCAACTGAAGCATAGTTCGTCATTGTCAAGGTTAAATTTTTGGTAATTAACTCATTTTCGTCGTCAACATTGCCGATTTTGATGACATTTCCGATATTATACCGGTAATCGCTGATTTCGGCATGAAGAAATAAGCTTCACCCCCTTCCATGTCGAGGGCTCAAAATTTCAATATATCAAGCGAAATTTTGGCGATTTTTAAAACCCTTTTACTGTGTTTGGATGAGGAAATTTAAGATTAAATAATTCCAAAACAACGGAAATAGAACTGACGAAATTTGGGAATTTGAGAACCCAAATTCCAAGTTTTTATTCCACGCGGAAATTCTAAATTTCTCTGTTAAGAATCCAAACAAGGGAATTGATGCATCATCCATGTCAACTAATAAATTCTGACTTTTGCCCAAATTCTAAGTTTATTTCCCTACTCCAAACACAGTGTTAGTATGAAACATTCTGGAAAATCATAGAAAAAACCAGCCTCCCAATTCAATTCCACAACACTATAACCAATGCCAAGTTCTTTTTTATCCTCTGGAACCAAACAGAAAGTGCGTGATTTTTCGACCAGAGCTAGATCTATCATCAGCAAACAAACAAAGCATGCACAAAATATCATCACAGTTCTTCAAAACTATCGACTAAATCACAGATCCTAATCAATCCAACGATGCAAATGCTAAGAAAAACAAAGCAGCGTTAAGAACGATCGCACGGATGTATAGAGTGAGTGGTGAGCTGAGATCAGAGAGAAAATCGAGAACCAGAGAGAGAGCGAATTGTTACCTTTTGGGTTCGGGAAGTTGGTGGGAGGAAGAAGAAGACTGACTTACAAGTCTCTGAATTGGTGCTGATCCGCTGCTAATGTAAAAGCACGGCTGCTGTTATTATATAGTAGGAGAGAGAGAGCGCTCACGAGCACATGCAGTTGGAGGTGGAATTACCAAAATACCCCTGAAGAACGAAGGTCCACTTTAATCATTTTCTACTTTGTTTTCCGTTTTGTCTTTTACTTGATGTGTAGGTATCAAAAGGAGGCAGATTCTCTGCTCCTTTTTTCCCCTACACTTCCATCATCTTCTTGTTTGTGTGGTCACGGTTAAGTCACGTCTTTTTATCTTAGTATATCTTTAAAAAAATTAATATAAAATGTTAACGTGGCTTAACCGTGACCATACAAACAGAGGAATGATGGAAGTGTATGAAAAAAAGAGAGCAGAGAATCTGCCTCTCTATCAAAAATGCCCCTCTGATTAAGATGTTCAGATGAAAATATTGAATTTAAAGATTTTCTGAAAATATAAAAGATTCCCACTTAGCGGGGCAGTTTTTATTGTTTATTTCTTGAATTTTTAAAACAATTATGAAAATCTTTTAAGTAAATTACTGAATGGATTTTAAAAAAATGTCAATTGTCACACGTGTTAGCGCGTAATAAGAACTAAAAACTGCTAATGTTATCTTTGTATTAAGAATGGTAAAAAGCTAATAATGTTATCATGTTGGATAAATGTTAATATTATTACACAGTGATCTTGAGTCTGGACAACACATTTAATAAAAGAAAAAACTAAACCGACCCATATTTCAGCGGTTATATAATTAAGGAAGTGTACTTAATACAAATGAATTATAGTTTTAGTGGTTAATAGCATTCTTAAATTCTACTCTCTCGATATTATTTGCATAAAAAAACAAGAGATGCTTAACAAGTAATGTTTTTTTATGAATTTTTTATGGGGGGATTTGGTCCATTTACATGTGTGTGCGCTTAGGGAGCCAAGTTTGACAAAGAACATAGATGTGATACCTACTATAATTATTATTACTATTATTTTGTTTGTTGTGAGTGGGGGGAAATACAAAATGGTCAACTAAGGAGAGCTCTAAATTTTGCTACCAACTACCTCAAATTCAGATGGTTTTAATTTTTAATTAATTGGTAAGAAAGATGGCTCACTAACCTAAGCTTTAATTTTTAATTAGTTGCAGATTAGATGGTAAAAACAATGCATGGATTAAATTTTACATAATCGTCAAGGAGAATATTATATTTTGTAATGGATACAACTCCTGCATCATTTTTTGGTTTAAAGAATAAAAAGCTATTTTCGCACACATTTTTTTCGTTCTTTGCACATTTATGTTTCTTTGTTTTTATTTTAAATAAAAATATGATAAAGGAGGATCGGGTGATGAAGATAAACACAAGAGTGCAGAAGAAAAAAAATAGACGTACGAAAATCATTTCTTAAAAAGAATAATACCTAAGTTAAAGAAAATAGTATGTGTGTGTGATGGTCACAATTAAGCAAAAAGGCATTGATTAATTTGGAGTATGCGATGAAATCCCAGTTACTCATTTCAATGTTATGACAAGGTGTATAAGCCGTTCTAGCCTTGCTTGTTGTCGACAGAAAGCGAGGCTATGATACTGTATCACTATATCTATATGCATGGGCGGATCTATTAAGGCACTAGGGTGGTCCCGGGATCACCCGAAATCCCGAATAAGTGGCTGTGAGGACCTCGGAGGACCACCTAAGCTGGACCTGGGAGCGGGGCTGCAGTGTTCTGGGTCTTCTTCTGCAAAAGGAAGAAGAAGAAGACTAATTCTTATTTTAAATGACTTGGCCAAAACGACGCCGTTTTGAGCCAAGTCATTTAAGTAAAACGGTGAGTTTTATGTATGGGCTGAAAAAACCTCATATCCTACCTACCTAAATCACGTTCTCTGATATACTCACCATTTTTTTATGATAAAAACAAAAAGAATTCTAACTTTCAAAGAGTCGGAACATTTCCAATTCCAATTCTAACGCTATCCCATTCCTCAATCCCCACCCAACCAGACCCAAGATCACCACTAGCACAGCACCAGTCTCCTCTCCTGTCGCCACAGACCACGATTGTAACTGTTAACCCTGTTGACTCTTATTGAACTCTTATTTTCTTTAATCAATGAATCAATGCCCTTTTTTTTCAAAAAAAAAAAAAAAAAAAAAACCCCTCATTTCCTAATTTAAAGTAAATTTTTTATTTTAGTAAAAACTAATCATATAGAATGTCAAATTCTTAATTGATTATAGTTATTGTCAATTTGTTATGGTTTTTTGATATTGTTTGGATCATATGGTTGTTAGTTCATTTATATTTTTTTTGGCTTCATCATTGATATGATTTTTTGTTTTGATTGATTGATATGTGTAGAAATCAGAAATATGGAACGATATTACAAGCAAAAATTATCAGAGTGTGAAACCTCATGGTGGACAAATTAGCCTAGCTTGTAATGTTGTTTGTACAGAGATTATAAATGGAATGTTGTAGTTTATCATTTAATTTTCAATGTTATTTTTTGTCTAATATTTTTTGGAGCTTTTATGAGGGCGAGCCTTGGCCTAGGTTATTCCTTTGTGACCAAAATGTCACGGGTTTGAGTCTTGGAAACATTCTCTTTGCAAGGTGAAGGGTAAGGCTCCGTTGATATATGTTCTCCAACCCTCGCAAAGCAGGGAACCTTATTGGCTTGAGATCGCGCTTTTTCTTTTTAGAGCTTTTATATTAGGACCACCCGATGTTGAAATCCTAGATCCGCCACTGTCTATATGTATTATGTATATAGCGGCTAAACTTTTACCAACTTGACTGTGGTGATGAAGTAATCATGTAACAAGCTAAGTTGGTGGCAATCATTGTTAACTTAGTTGGACTAAACTAGAAATAATAGTATTATGTAGTTGAAGTTGATTTTGGTAGTGATGAGTTCAAGTGTTCAACGATGTCCACCCCGAAATAAGTAATTGAATTTGGACTATGATTTATGAACAAAAAAGAAATCAAGTTAGTTATAATTAAAAGAGACAAAATATTGAATTGTGAAATGATTTATTATGAACGTGATTGCTGACTTTGCAGATGGATAGTGTTATTCACATATCTATTTTTATCTCCTATACATTCTTATTACATTTTTGTCATTGATCTTCTTCAATTCATTCGATCCGGCAATAAAAAATTAAGAGAAATGTGAGAAGTAAAAATGAGTATGTAAATAGCACTACCATTACAGACATACTTTGGAATTTGGATGGTTAAGTCAACCACCAATCACCTAATGAGTACATATCTGACTACTATCATCATCTTTGCATATATATATATATATATATATATATATATATAACACAAACGCTATTTTTTCTCTAAATTATAATAAAATAAAAAAAGAAAATTTAAACTCGACACACAATGAATTTTATATAAAAAAAAAGCTAAAACAATCCGCTACTTGCATAAATAATAATTCGCACACATTTAGGACAAAATTAATGAAATTTGGGTAGCTAATAGTTCATCATTGTCATGCATTTTGATAGAAAGGATAGTGCTATTCACACATTTTTGATAATTTTTTGCAGTTTATCTTCTTTAATTTATTCATTTCAACAACTAAAATTTGAGAAAAATGTATGAAAAGTAAAAATATGTATATGGATAACACCACGCTAATATGAAATTCTAAACATTACAAAATTTGGGGGATGATGAAAGTTTGGGTAAAAGTTCACCAACCATTAAATTATATTGCATAGTTTATGCAAACCCTTGTTGACTCCAATAATTCAAATGTCGTTTGTCCCTTTTCTGCAACTTTTACTTCAGCCAGCACTGATGTGCTGCCTTTCATTTTTTTTAATTTCACATTTATGTCGTTGAAAGTATGGCTGCTCTAAGCCAAAAATCAAAATGCCACTTGGTCCACTCCACACATTACGCTTGTATGCTATAGATTTCTCTAACTTCTGGAGCGTAGCCAACAGTTCAAAATATCGTAGTTGAAGCTGATATTGACGTTTTAAAATTATCGTCATATATTTTTGTATGTGTATTTTCTTTTTTGTGCTTTTACAAGCAATGAGTGTTGTATCATGAAATTTTTGAATTGTCGATAAAATTCTTTAAAAGTAAAAATAAAAAATCTTCTTTTCGCTCATATTATTAATGTAACATGCCGCGTTATAATAATGGTGTTCTTATATGTTATATTTGTTAAATTGTTGATCGGAACCGCTATAGAATATTGTGGAGCCAAAAATAATCTAAAAAATCACGAAGCTGACACGTGAACTTTTATTGCAGGACATGAGAATGCCTCATTAAATTGACGAGGCCCATATCCGTTCCATACGCAACTCAACCTTCAAGAAGACTTAAATTGCTGACTACGACTTCTCCAAACTCTCATGCCCATGGCCATGGCCAGAAAAAAAGTTGTATTAAAGATATGATTAATAACCAAATCCTATATTTGAAGCTTTCCTTGTTGAAGGCTAACGTAATTAAGCAAGAAATTGCCCTCAAATCAAATCAAGAATTTCATGAGATAATTCGAAGATATTATTAATTAAATAATATCTTCAAGATTATTTCTCAAGTATATTTAAAATATTCTAGCATCTTAAAGATAATTTTCTACTGCATCCAACGAATGACACACCTTGGCCAACTAACCATCGACACATTGCATGGCAATCCCTACAAAGAAGTTCTTGTATTTAATATTTCCAAAATTTAAAAAATTCAAAACTAGAACTTTATAATAAATTTGTCGCATCTTTGTACAGTCACCAATTGCTTATACATATACAGGGCTCAAATTTCTGAGGCACTCTTCATTATTTTCATGTTTGTGTGTATGGTATACAAGGCATACAACTCTTGTGTATGCATAAAAAAAAAAAAAAAAACCGGCCTACATGAAGCTGGTGAAGAATTAGAGGGATGAACGAGAAACGAAATGGACGCTATACTGCAATGGCAAGAAGAGTGTCTAGATTTTCGGTTGAGACATTAGATCATCTTCTCGAATTTATCAAGTTTGTTCACCCTCTGCATAGACCTAGCTAACAGCGTGAAGAAGATTCCTGCAAAGTGTCAAAAGCTTTGATGAATGCAACGAAATGGACCGGAAGGTGTGTTTATATCAAAGTTTTCTTGAGCAACAAGTTACCTGCACCGATGAATGATCCATTTGCGAAAGCTTGGCTGCCTTGACTGCTCAAAGTGACCCCGAGGTTCACCAGGATACCTCCCAAGACTGTATACATCGTCGCCATCTGTAGTATTGTTGCTTTTCGTGCAGCTCTTTCCGACTGCCAAAATGTAGTTTTATTCATGTTAGTTGAACTTGTGTCGTCGTGTTTGTATACATAACGGGATGGGAAGTTTGGACAGCTAAAGAAGCGTATTTATAGTTAAGATTGCATACCTCAAGTACCCGGACTCGGAGTTTCAGATCCCCTGATTCAAGCTCTTTCACAAACTCCTCTATTCGCTGAACTCTGTATGGCATCGACATGGTATAGCTTCTAGCCTAAAGTTACATGCACAAGAACTCTTAGTGCCAATAGGCCCAAACTGAGAAACATTTTGGTTTTACTATATTCCTGAACTAGAAATCGAACGAAGCAAATTTATTTACTTAACAGAAACAAAAACAAGGAACTAAAGCAAGGAAAGAGAGTGAGGTTGCAGTACATCATCGGCTTGCTTCCTTATATCGTTTACAAGCTGTGTCCCCGTACGCTGCTTCTGTCTTAAATCTAAAAGCTCCTGCATATAGCGTATAATATCAGCGATGTACTTCCAAACCATTGCTAAGGAACACACGAAATTGTCACGCACAAAATAGTAACTTATAGTTGTTAACCTGAGCATAAGGTGCAGCAATCTTCACGAAGGAAAAATCTTTATCGAGAATATAGCCTATACCTGCAACACATATTAACTTACGCTTATCAGATAATGTCTTTGGACCGAAAACAAAATTCATTTTAACTCGGGAGAATATAGAATCAAGATTTAAAAGTTTTAATGTTGTACCTTCCAGGGTTGAGAATGCCCTTAAGACAAAAGTAAACGTGGATGGAAATCGGAATGGCTGATCTTGTGCTATTGCAAATAAATCCTGTGATTAAGAAAAGCCCCGTCACCAACTTTAGATTAAAAACAGAATATTTAGAACGAAAAGATAAAATGACTCGACATCTTCATCAGCGCAGTGACACATGTAACCATCACCAGGACATCGTTTTGTAACTGAATTGCAGTCAATCTCATTGTCTGGTAGAAGAACCCGTTTCCACTGTTTTCCCCTTTTCTAGCCCTTTTTATAAGAGCCAAAACCAGTAGCTTGGTTAGCCCTGGTGCTACTGGGCATCTTCTTTAATAGCACGCAATCGTGTACACAAATGAGACAAGTTAACAAGTAAAAAACAGTATATGCATACCTCCCCAATTGCAGAAAACGTCTGCGACTGATCTGGTGTCTGGCTTAACAAATTGTCCAAAAAGTATTGAACGGATCTCCGTACCTAGAGATTGGGGAAGAAAGAGTGAGAAAGAGAGCACCAAATGTTTCTGAAAATCACTCTATCAAGTGACTTTTCCCTTTATAATGTATAATGAGTACTGGGATGGTGCATACAGATGACAAATCTCCGGTAGGCTGAAGTGCTCCGAGATCAATGAGGCATCGCATAACCTGCGAGTGGCTTTTGTGAGATTAAACCTTTGCAGCAAGGCCAGACATGACGATATATTTTGTGTTCCTAATGAATTCAAATGCATGATTCGGGGCCATCCTAATGCTTAATAAGCAAAGTGAAAATGAATAGTTAATACACTTTCTACAAAAATAATAGATGATTAGTGTTTATATTTTAATCGGTTTCCTTCAGATTATGGCATAGAAAGCACACCTTTTTTGCATCTTTCTCATATACAGAATAGAAAAGTTCAAGCAGTCTCTCCCGGGTGAAAGATTTAATATCTCCCATCATACCAAAATCATAATAGATCAGCGTTTCATCCACGTCAATGGCAAGATTTCCTGGATGAGGATCAGCATGGAAGAAACCGGTTCTGAGTATCTGCATGAATAGCAAAGTCCAGCAAATCAAGCACTTAGCTAAGATAGTTAACTGTGAATTACGGTAATCAAAACAAAACAGACACAGTCAAGGAATAGATGCATCCATTCAGTACAAAATAGTCATCGCATTCATGTCAAGAAGAGCGTAGTCATGTCAGCTGGTTGACAGAAGAACGCATTTCCTGACCTGGATCAGGTATGCTTCAATAGCGCGTGATGAAATTCGAGCACGATTAAAACCCTGTGAATCTAACATATCTACCCGATTTATCTTAATGCCTGAAACAGAAGAAAGACTTCTCATCAAGGATTACCAACAAAAGAAAATTGACGCTGGACCACATTAATCTACTGAGTGATTTTTATGAAAAACACAAGATCTGGACAAAACGAAAACATTAGTATAGAGTGAAACCTGGTACATACTCCAATGTCAACACCTTCATGGCAGTATAATCCCAAAAGACATTCTAAAAAAGGGAAAGAAACATCGTCAAGATATAACTCAGAAAGACAGTACAAAGAGTGCAGTTTTAATTGTTGTAGCTCGGTGGCAAGAAGCATACAGGTACTCGAACCCACTTTATATTGCGAAAGTCCCTGCGAAACCTGTCAGCATTCTTCCCTTCATTTATATAATCAATTTCTTGATACAAAATCCTGCAATCCATGAAGGCCAGATATAATTCGAAGCATCAGAACTCGCATTATATGTAGATATGAAATTTCAATAAATGGTTAACACAGCAACTAAGAAATGCGTATTGCATACATGGCGCATTCTTCATAAATACCGATCCAGTCTCTTGTTGGACCACCAAGGGTTTCACTTTTCTGGAAATACTCGGCAATTAGCTTCAAATTTTCTGGCAGTAAGAAGAAATAGGTTAGAGATATAACTAAAACTACTAAGTTCAAATTAGTGATATCAAACATCATCTAAGAAGTATGAGATGCATGTCAGGCTTGTCAACCTAGCTTTATATCCAACGTATGTACTTACTTAAATCAATGTCAAAAAGCTTCTTGAGACCGGGTCTTTGAACTTTCACAACAACTTTCTCTCCGTTATGCAAGATAGCACGATGGACCTAAAGACACAACTCATCAACATCCAAACAAGGAAAAGTGCGTGCAATCATCTCGAATAAAAATTTCATATAGGTATTTCAAACATTGCAGCCCGACATCGTATGATGAAAACTAGTCAAGAACTAAGCACCTGACCAAGGCTAGCAGCAGCAATTGGCCGGTCCTCAAACTCCTTGAACAATACGTTGACGGGAGCTCCCAGTTCAGTCTCAATAAAGGCTCTTGCTTTCGCTGGTGAGAAGGCCGGCACCCTATCCTGTATAATTACATAAGGAAAAATCAGCAAAATTATCAAGAACATTATTACGCAAATGCTGAGAGCCTACTCATAAACTAACATAATAAGTGTTTAAGAAGATAATGCCTATATTACGTACCTGTAACTTGGCAAGCTCGTCCACAAACTCACGCGGAAACAGATCTGATCTTGTCGAAGACAATTGTCCAAGTTTGATAAAAGTTGGGCCAAGCTGCAGTACACGCTCCCGGAGCCATGAGGCAGTCTTTCGCCTTCTGTTTTTCTGAATGAGAGAGTTTGTACAAAACTTAAAACGGAACAAAAGAAACTAGTCCACAAAACCAACAAACTGAAGGGAGACTTGGCCAGGAATGAGATAAGTTGCAGGGGAAAAAGAGTAGCCACAGAAGAGTCCCAAAACCAACCTGCTTATCTTCTGTGAATCCTCCTACATACGCCCATTTTGCATTGTCCAACAGGACACGCACCCGTAATGACAGAACAAATGACCATACATCTGCACTCCTTTGCCAAGAATTGTAATTTTCATTGGCCCAACTGAAGCCCTCATCCGAAGGCAAAACCTTTAGCTCCTCCATCGGGGGAAGTTCTTTAGTTGGTCGGGGTTTTTGTGTCTTAACCAAGCCCGGACTAGCATTTCTTCTAACTAGACTTGCTCCATTAACAACCTGCTTTGTGCCATTCACTACCTCAACCTTATTTTTGGATGGGGATACCTCACTAGCTGGTACCATTTTCACAGCTCGTCCATTGACTCCCAATCTTGGGGATGAATCAGCCTGTCGCATTTGCACTTGAAACTTAAGAGACTGATCAGTACGATGTACATTACTTGTCGGTCTCGCAGACTTAAGGGATTCATGAACTGAAACTGAGCTTGAGAAACCAAGACCATCTGCTGTTTTCCCTTGATTTATCAGCTCCACATTGTGCCAATAGCATCTGTTTGTCGCCAGTACTGCAGCCATCTATGAATGCAGATACCTGCAGAACACAAAGATCATAGAAACATGAATAATATTGCGATTTTGTAAAGTGCAAAGATCCCAATTTGGCAATGAAGCAAAACAATATAAAGAGCTTCTCAAAGCACACAAGAATACCGAACCCGAAAAACACGAACATATAATCATCAATAGAAAATTTTGGATCTGAAGATCCTAAAAATAATGATAATGCTAATAGTTGTAAACTCTGTAACTAAAGCAAGAGAAGTGAATAAACTTCACCAGATATATAGTTGGATTCAATCAAAACTGAAACAGCATTGAAAACAAGGACAAGTGAGTCTCATAATAAAACACTTCACTTTTTAATAATTTGATTACTGAAAACCAGTTAAATCAACTCATCACTGTCAGAAACTGCAAGAAAGAACTAAAAAGAAAACAAAATTTGAAATCTTTGTACTTTGCATTTCCTTTGTTCTTCAAGCTTCACAAGAAATACATTGGAGTCAACTCCTCAACCAAAACAACAAAGGCACAGAACTTTCTAATTACCAATTACTTTCCTGACAAACCAAAGAGAACCCAGATAAAAGCATCAAAAAGTACTTACTGGGGAAGCAGTAAAACCAGAATCAGAACTCCAAATTAATCGTTGAAATTTGAGCACAGAAAGTGCAGCTGCGGAGCAAAAACTTGATGGGGTTTTGACAGGAGAGAAAAACCAGCCAACAAGCACAGTAATATATTAGAAAAATGAAATGGAGAGGAGAAATTGGGAGGTATAAGGAAGAACAAAGAACGTGGGCGTAGTCCAACTGACGAGGCGTGTCAGAGTTCCCAAATCTCTGCGTTTAAGTCACAGTGCTTGGTTTTTTGTTCTGGGGCAATTGAGAGAAATGAGGTTAACGACAAAAACTGGGAAAATAAGGATCTTCGTCCTTTCAACTGGCGCCATTCAGTTGGTTGGTGCGTGTTGGGCTTCCTAACATTTGGCTTCTCCTATGGCGTGGCAGTTTATCTCTCTGGTATTTTCTGATTGGCTCTGCTCTCTTACTCCAAAGAGAGAAAAACAGAAAAATATCCGACACAAGTTTATGTGAGGAGTACGGATTTTGCTTTGCTTGATGTGAAGCCTAGTCCCAACCAATATGACTAATGTTAATGTGGTCATTTCAATTTTTTGTTTTGCTAAAGATTAAACTTTGTATCATATAGGAGCATATCCAATCATACTATTTAACACAAACATATTAATGATATATCGATGACACAATGACGACATAATATCACTAAAATGATGATAATAACGACATAATAAACACTGATTATTTTTGCAACAAATTGTCAAAATATGTTTATTTTACCTAATTGTCGAAGAAAAAAAATTGAGCAAAACCTGGCAATGTTTTGCGAAAAAAAGAATTAGCTTCGCAAAATATATGCTAATCACCGCATTCTTTCCAAGTAACAAAACGCACAACATTATTTCTTGTACACATTACATGGTTATAGCCTTGAATAAGTACAATTAATTTTCAATTAGGGGTTAGGTTGTCAATGATCGTGACATTTAGTTTACTTTTGTCAACAAGGTTTTGAGTTGAATGAAGCATTTCGATCACATAATCTCGAATGCTATAACAAATGCTTTTAACGACTTTAGCTACAAATCGTTTCACAATAAGGAAAGAAATTGGAACACTGAGATGTTTGTTTTGAAGTTGTGGAGATCCAAACGGAACACGACTTTGAAAAATTGGGGTGCTGGGTAGTGGGGATAGGTTGACCACGCCACACACCCCCCCCCCCCCCCCCAATTTGCTGGTTTTGGAGTCTCTCATTTGTGACTTGTGAGCTGTGATTTTGTATTAGACCAATCATCACTTCTATATATTATTTCTTAACCTAATTACCCACCTAACTTGCCACAACTTCCAGTCTCGAGTTTTATTTGATTTGAGCCAAATTTGTTTTTATTTCCTTTTGGTTACATAATTTTGTTTTATTTAGTGACAATTAACATATAAACAACGATAGGCCCTTTAAAGAAAGCGATCTTCATTTTTTTATAAAAAAAAAAATAAAGAAATTAGTTGTGGGACGCACTCCATATCAAATTTTAACGATTCGAATTTTCTATTTTGTAAGTCTTGACTCATTGATCATTCTTGCAAAAATTCAATTCAATCTGAAAACATTTCCCCATTTAATTGTCACGAGGAAATTTAATGTTTCTTAGAACATAGTGTTCGTCAATTTCTTTGAACTCAATTAGATGCCTCAAATATTTTGAATTTGGCTAATGTTTTGCAAAGATGATCTATAAGGTGTAACTTGAAAAATAGACGGTTCGGATCGTTGATATCCGATGTGGTATGACCCCCACAACAAGTGGCGAATTCAGGATTTTAATATCGAGTTGTCCCAATTTTAAAGCTCAAGAAAAAGAAAAAGACCAAAATGACATTGAAAAAATAAACTACAAACTACAACTTTTTATTCATAATCTTTGTGAAAACAACATTACAAGTTTTCCCTCAAAAAAAAAAACATTACAAGTTACAAAGATTAAATTTGTCCACAAAAAGTTTTCATATTCTGAAAGCGTGTCATGATAGTTTCATTGTCAATACAATACAAGAAAAAACATATTTCTCAATGTAAATAACTAAGATATTATTTGACCATTGATCTTTCATTTTATTGCAGAGTGGATTTTTATTTTTTTAAAGAGAAATGCTAAGGAGACTCTCAAAAGTAAAACTCTATGAGAACTCTCTGTCACCTTATGTTTTTTGCACAATGATTCATAATGTTGACACGAAAAGTAACGTTAAACTGTGAGGTGACAGAGAGTCCATAGAGATCCCACTTTGAGACAGTCTCCTTAACATTTTTCTTTTCTTGAACAAACGATATTATCTATACTAAGGAGAAATGAGGTGGGCTTAACCTCACAATGAACTAACAATAATATAATTCAAATTCACTTTTAACGATTTATAACTTTTCACTTAAGTAAGGGGAAATACTAAGTGGCAGCATTTCTCATTTTTAAATGCTTTAAATTTGGATTAAAAATGGTGCTACTGCTAAATGCTCTTTCACGTGGGAAATGAGATTGGGTTGGAATTGGTGCAATGTTAACTTCACTCAAAAGTCATTTGGTTTTTTTTTTTTTTTTTGGTTGAAACTTCTGAATTGAAAATGGTGCTGTGGTGGATCCGAAGGGTTTATCACGTGGCTGTGCTTGTTAATCTTGTATTTTTTTTGGAAGCACTTGGTTCAAAACGACGTTGTTTTGGTGAAGTTATTTAAAAATTACCAAAAAACTTAGAATATTCTTACATAAAATTACCAATCTCCTTACGTAAAAATTTCTCAGCAGGTGCTAGGTTTTTTCTTCTAGCATTTCTTCTCAAGAAACTTAGGCAAACAAAGCTACCCATCCCGGCACCGGTTTTCTTTGACTTGACGCAAAATGAAAGACGAAACTCTAAATTATGACTTTCTACTTAAGCTAGAGCAACAATCTAATGGTGATTTGATTTCTCTACTATTAAACCCAATCCAACCAAACTATACTGCTTAAACCGTTATTAACTGGTTTCGATACTATTTTTATCACAAATGGTTCCTGAAATTTACTCTCACCATCAAGATGGTCCATGAAATTGAAAATCAATCAATGTAGTCCCTGAAAATAGATGTTGTAAATCAATGTGGTCATTCCATCACAATTCTGTTAAAAATTCCGTTAAGTGCTATGTGGCACATAAATGGGCCCCACAAAATTTATGGGTTTTTATCACAAATGATCATTGAAATTGACTCACACCATCAAGATGGTGCCTGAAATTGACCCACACCATCAAGATGGTCCTTGAAATTGACCCACACTATCAAGATGGTCTCTAGAATTGAAAATCGATGAATGTAGTCCTTAAAAATAGGTGTCGCAAATCAATATGATCCTTCCGTTACAATTCTGTAAAAAAATTTGCTATGTGCTGATGAGGGTTTAATAATTATTAAAAAAGTTGTCTAAATACGTTTTTGCACAATATTTTTTTTCTTATAGTAGGACCTACTCCGAAGAGAAATCTCTTCCATAAATTCTCAAAAGCACAAAGCTTAACCAAGGCTTAAGAGGGGGTTTGGAAATAGTTTTTAACCAACAATGGACGCACCTCGGTTATAACCTCATTATCTCAAGGCAGAACTCGCCGTTCTTTGAGTCACCATACCACCAGGGAAGCGCTGAACAAGCTCTCCAAGATTAAGGTTATGAGGATGTTGATCGCCTAAATGTTAACAATGATGTCTCAGAAGTCGTTGCGAATCAGCCAAGCTGTCACCAAAAGTGATCTCAATCCAGGTTTAATTCGTGAAAGGTGTTGAAGTGTGTAAAGATTGGTGTATTGAGATTTTTTTAGAGAATAAACAGCGAAGAAGGTAGATGAACGTGGCCTGGGATCGGAGGTGATTGCATGACTGGATTTTTGAGTTCACAACTTTTTATTAACTATTAAATTATTAAACCTATTTGTAATTTTTTAATTTAATTAGACTTTATGATCCATTTATGTGTCACATCAGCACATGATAAAATTTTTCACATAATTGTGACGAAGGACTACATTGATTTGAGACACTTACTTGCAAGACTACATTGATCGATTTTCAATTTCAGGGACCATTTTGATGTCGAAAGTCAATTTCAGGGATCATTTTGATGTCGCAAGTTAGTTTCAAGGACCATTTGTGAGAAAAAATGACTTATGACACCCATTTATGTGCTACATTAGCACTTAACGGAATTTTTAATAGAATTGTGACAAAATGACCACATTGATTTGCGACACCTATTTTCAGGAACTACATTGATTGACTTTCAATTTCAAGAACCATTTTGATGGTAAAAGTCAATTTTAAGAACTATTTACGATAAAAACTCTTTTATGAATAAACCAAACCAAATCAAACCAAAACCACACCAAAAAGTATATCCTGTATCGATTATGTTTTTTTTTTTCGTGTGTCGTTGCCCTTTGCCATCCTCTGACCGTGCATGAAACTTGTCAAAACACGTTTAAACCATGACACAAAAATTGGGTTTGAGATTTCAATGAGTATTTTATCACTCATACCATTTGCATGTTCTCATGTTTCCTTGTTGCAAGATGCAATGAATTTACAATTTCAGCACCAAATTATCAGATAATCTCGATAAGGCAAATATTACACTATCATGTGGAATGAGTATGGAAACGCAATAAGAACTCATCTTGTTCTAGATTCGATTCATGACGGTGATGATTTATACGACGGTGTTCATAATAGATTAAAATGTCTGTGTGAGTCTTTTCGATATCTAAAAAAGTAAACTTGACTTTAACATCATGTCATCTTTTTAAAAATAAAAAGCAATGTGTCATACTCTACGTCTTAAGTTGGTTATCATAAAGTGAATTCATTTAAGAATAAAGCATGAATGTTTAACCAACTTTTAGCAGAGATTGAGATTTTTTGAAGTTTTAACCAACTTTTAACTAGCTTTTAGAAGAATGATTGGTTTGCAAGTTTTTCACTCCCTAAATTTGTCAAGGGCCTTGGGAGTAGGTTGGGATTTACTTGAACATGAAATTGAAGATGAGAGCGTGCCACTACTAATTACCCCTAGTACACGGTATTTAAGTGATAGAGATTGCGATATTTAACTTCAAACCAAAAAACTGTATCATTGAGTGAAAGTGACTCAATTTAGATTCTTTCTTTGCTTTATATGATAACAACTTTACTTATGTAGAGAATTCAATCAGAATATATAAATTGGAAAGAGAAAGATAAATTGTTTAAGTGCTTAGTGTTGAAATGACATTAACAATTTAAAGAGAGAACTTGTGTTAAAATGGAGAAATACTTGTAAAGAAACTTGATGCAGATTGTACCTCACCAGATCCACCGAAATGATATAAAAGTAGGCACTTGCTTTTTTATCACTGCTCAATCCATTCCTTTGAAGCCCAACGCGTCAACTTGGTGCCCTTCCAAAATATTTTGATTCAACTTTAGCTTAATTGCACAAAAATCTCCCAAAGTGCCATAATTTTGGCGTTAGAGCCAAGCCAGTGAAATTTTGGCCATTTTTAGGCACAAACACAAATAGTGGATTGCCTTAGTAATTAAGGTCATTTTATTTAATCTACTGCGTTCTGAATTTAAAAATCCATCATCTTCTTAATGTATATTATGAGGGTGTAGTCAAATTATAATTTAATAGGATTTTAAAAGACTTTAAAATCCGGATGTAGTCAATTAAAATTTTAAAAGACTTTAAAATCATAGTGTAATCAAATTAGAATTTAAAACAAGTCATATAAAAAAATTTATTAAAATTCTCTAAAATACAAATTGACGATAACTTTAGGGTAGAATATCGTTTTATTTTATACTAATTAATAAAGATTTTTACATTGAATGCCAACTGTTTCACCAATTGTATTTTTACAACATATTCACGCAAGTGTCAAGAAAACAATGAGCAGATGCAGCCTTTTGCCATGTGTAACTAATCTGACAAACCATTATATTACTCTCTTGGAAATTGACAACGTTTACCAAATACCGTGCCAAAAACTGCAAAAGACTACGCTTTCAAAGCCGCGGAAACCCAGCAGAAGCAGAACGGAAGGAAAGGAACCAAGAAAATTCATCATTTCTTCTTCGCAGAAAAAGCATAAAATCTTTTGCTTCCATTAACAGGTTAGAACAGACGAATCAACTTTCTCCAACTGACACGCGTTTTGATTCTTAAGTACGTGTGTGTATATATATATATATATATGTTGATGCAGATGTTGAGAGCCACCACCAAGCCTTTGCCATATCTTTCTTCTGCAGACAAAGGTTCTTCTGCGTCTTCTGTTGTTGCCCATCATCATTGTTTAACAAAGAGGCCTTGCTTTGGAACTCTTTCACCTTCCTCACCATCCTTGCCTGGCTTTTACAAAGGTGGGCTTCAAGTTTGTTTTTATATTCTTTTATTCGAGCAATATCAAATTATGTAAGCATACTGCGTGGTCTAATATTTTAGTAGATGGGGTATTGGAATTCTGTTCGGACATCTCAGTTTGAAACTGCTTCTACCGTTACTGTAATAATTTCGGATATTTCCCCTCCCTTAATAACAGTAAGGGTTTTATCCCAAATGATTCATAAAATTGACCCATTTCATTAAGATTGTTCATGAAATTGAAAATCGATCCATGTAGCCCCGAAAATGAGTTTCACAATTCAACGTGGTACTTTCATTAAAAGTTTTACATAATTGTTACGGAAGAACTGCATTGATTTGCAATATCCATTTTCAGATTACAGTGATTGATTCTCAATTTCATAAACTATTTGTGATAAAAATCCTAATAATAATTAAAAAAAATTCATGTTAACGTAGGCACATGGAAATGTCTAATAATGGAGTGCCTACCTATTCGTCATCCTCTGTCTTATAGCAATTGAAACGCATGAGTTTTATTTCTGAGGAATTGTAATGGTTGGTCGAAATAAATGTTGATGTGTGACTTTCGCTTATTTCTTCAGATTCAAAAGATAAAGTTTCACACTTGATTCAAGCCATGCCGGTTTCAACGAATTCATCCTCCGTTGCACAACAAGCCGTGCCTGAAAATGAAGTCGAACAGGTTGAGTTGCTCGCTGCAGTTGAGGATTTATATGGAGGAGTTGTTGTGGACGTGACCGAACCTATGGATTCTGCGGTTTTCGCTTGTTTGCTTCAAGCTTCCATATCGCAATGGAGGCAAAAGGTTTGTATTCGTTGCTTTTCTTTTCTTCAAGGCCGGTCCTGAGATTTTTCAGGCCCGGGCAACGCCAAAAAATGTGGCCTAACTTTATATAAGAAAATTATTTGTTTTCACATAAAAGATTTTGGTAAAATTATACTTAGAAAAACACTTCAAATTCAAAATAATTTAGAAACACGAAAAAACTAATTTATTTTGTGTCGAGAGAAGGAAACAAAAAAAAACTCGGGGCTTACAAGTAGATAGATGATGAGTTTTGTTCTTGTATCTGAACTTTTAAACCTTTTGAAGACATGTCATATGATTTGCAAATTTGGTCTACACATTACTCTTTGTTGAAGGTTGGACTTGAATTGGAATGAATGTTTAAAAACCGCAACCGACGTAGCTACTAGCAAGTATTTAAAAGGAAATTAACAACCAAACCGAAATTTGTGAAAAATTGAAAAGAATAAACATGCACATAGCATTTCGAACTCAGGACCTCTCGTTAATTTTAAACAACAAAAAACATTGTTTCTAATTAAATTTCTTGATCATTTAGCCAAATTTTGTAAATTTATACTCTTATGAAAAGAAATTTGTAAAAATTGGAAATTAAATAAGCAAACATGGTGTTTTGAACCCAAAACCTCCCCATTAATTTCAAACAACAAAAACACCAGTGTTAGTTAAATTTCTTTGTTATTAACTAAATTGTATAAATTTATACTTTTATGAAAACATAAATAAGGCCCTGCCCTTCTTCGATCTCGTTAAATGTCTTGTGTTTCACTTGATGCTGACGATGTGAAGGTTGTTTACTTTGTGTTTTGTAGGGGAAGAAGGGCGTTTGGATCAAATTGCCTATCGAACGGTCAAATCTTGTTGATGCCGCAGTCAAGGTACAAGAGATTCTACTGGCGCCCTAGCTTTTCTGTATTACCTCAAAGATATTCTTGATTAATTATTTGACGCTGTTAGGAATGTAACTTGTCTAGTAGTCTTATTGTTTTTATCAACTATCCTTTTCTCTTTTCAATGTTCTTGACAAAAGGTATTAGTATAATCGCACAATCCGGCACCAACACTCGGGCTGGCTGCATAATTAAGTATAGCTGTTTTGTTCTCTGATGTCCGACAACACTCGGGCTTCTTTTTTTACTTGTGCAGGAAGGATTTAGGTACCACCATGCTGAATCAGATTACTTAATGCTTGTACGTTGGCTTCCCGAAACTGATGATACTCTCCCTGCAAATGCTTCGCACAGAGTGGGCATTGGCGCTTTTGTTATGAACAGTAACAGAGAGGTATACCTTCTGCACATGAATCTAGGCTCCCTTTTGGTCTGAACATATATGACATGTAAAAATGAAAGTTCAAATTTTTAACATTTTGCTTTTGTGCTTCTGTTTAACGAGAAACTAGCGAACAGTTTCTAACATTGTTCGCTCTGAGACGGTCTATTTAAAAGAGATTTTCAAGCCATGAATTGGTCCTTTTATGTACTTTACTGTGGTGGTTATTAGCTTTTAGATTAGATAACCACAGAGATAGAGTAATGATATTCGTAGTAATCGAGAACTTAAAAGGAAAATTTCTTTTGATATACATGCTATATGCATATTGCGGTCGTATTTGCATAGACAATTTAACAGTTCTAAATCAGAAAATAAGATTGGCTGTCATGTTTCTGATAAAGCACTTGTATTTCACTTTGACATCATTTTAAGTAGTTCTGTAAGTTTCTTATGTTGAAGTCTGTTCGTACGACATTATGTTTGCATTGCCGCATTCTATCTTTGCCTAATAAAATTGTTCGCTCGGGTAGGTGCTTGTGGTTCAGGAGTTAAGTGGCAGATTCGGCAATACAGGTGTGTGGAAGATGCCAACTGGGGTTGTCAATGAAGTGAGTAAAAACACCAGCACAACTATAGCAAATCCATAATAATTTTCAAATACGTTATCATCATGGATTAAAAAATTTATCCATCAACAGGGTGAGGATATCTGCGAAGCTGCTGTTAGAGAGGTTAAAGAAGAGACAGGAATTGATACGGAGTTCATGGAGGTTTTAGCATTTAGGTAAGAAACTTGCCTTTGGATTAAAGAAGAGGCGTATATAATTCTACAGAAGCCCCTCTTTATATTCTCTCCATCTCTCTACAGGCAAAGCCACAAGTCATTCTATCGAAAGTCAGATTTGTTCATTGTTTGCATGTTGACCCCAAAATCCTTCAACATCCAAGAGCAGAACTTGGAGATTGAGGCAGCCCAGGTAATTTCCCCGGACACAAAAAAATCCCCCATAGAGTATAATTGTTAATCTTGTTTAAACTATTTGGTGGTAGAGGATGTGACCATGTCTTCCAAGTGTTGCATGGTATCATTGACAGGATTCAAAACTATTCTAATGTGTTATTCTGGGAATTTTTTTCAGTGGATGCCAGTTGCGGACTATGCAGCTCAACCCTTTGTTAAGGAAAACAAACTCTTTGACTATATAGCAAAAATATGCTTGGCAAAATCAGACAAGGACTATGTCGGTTTTACTGCGCTGGGTACAACTACATCCTCTGGAAAAAGAAGCTACCTGTACTATAACAACCGGGATATGGAAAACCTACTGGCTACCGGTGATCCTCAGTAGAAACGTTGACCTCTACTCCGATAATTATATATATATGTGTGTACTGTTGGAAGCTAACCAGCTCCTGGAGACGAGGGGTCGAAGGCAGCAAGGAGATCCTGAGCAAAAAGGATTCTGTCTGCATCGAAGAAGGAAGAAGAAGAAATGAAGGGTTGGCCTCCAACGGCTAGTTTTGTTTAAATGTGTGAGTGACAAATGTACACTCCAGATTAGATCACTTGAATCCCAATGAAGGGTTAGGATTTAATCTGGAGTAGTAAGGTGTTTTAGTGTTAAATACTATCTAAATCACCAACTCTTTTACTCAAAGTATGGGTGATGGAAATGTACCATACCCTTACTCTTTCTCTACTTAATGAAGCATGGCTGCTGCATTTTCTGCACAACCTTGAAGTTGAAAACAACACTCCAAAATCCTCCCAATTCTCTGCCATACTATCCCTAAGAAACCGATCCAAAACAACCAACCAAAAAAAAAAAAAAAAAAAAAAAAAAAAAAACAAAAGTTAACATGGTATCAGAGCCCTATTACTGATCTTACAACTTTATGGGCGTATTCTGTGCAAATTGAGATCTTTGGGAGCACCAACGTAGTCCTCAGCAACAACAATCTTGAAAATGAAGGGATTTAGCAGCAGCAGTGAGCTAAAAGCTCAAGTCTTTGATGGGGAGAATTATGATTTTTGGAGAATAAGAATGACAACCATTTTCAAATCCTATGATCTATGGGATATGGTTCAACACGGGTATGAACTACCTGAGATGGAGATCGATGCTCTAGAGGAGGATCTCACAGAAACACAACTCAAAACACTGAAGCAGAATCGGATGGAGGATGCTAGAGCACATGGAATCATCCAAGGTGCTATCTCAGACACCATTTTCCTGAGAATAGCAAATGAAGAGACTGCAAAGGGAGCTTGGGAAGTTTTACAGCAAGAGTACAGAGGAGACACCAAAGTCAGAAAGGTAAAACTTCAGTCCCTTAGAAGAGATTTCGAGTATACAAGAATGAAGGAAAATGAGATGTTAAAAGACTACTTCACTAGGCTATTGATGTTGTAAACAAGATGAAAACATATGGTGAGGAACTGCCAAATGAAAGAATTGTCCAGAAACTGTTGATTAGTTTGACTAAACCTTATGATTCAATAGTGAGTGTCATTGAGGAAACCAAAGACACTGAGACTCTTAGTGTGCAAGAAGTGGTGGCATCCTTGAGAGTTTTTGATCAAAGACTCGAGAGGCATGCTGATTCTGCCATTGAGAAAGCTTTTCAAACACTTTCTGTTAGATCTAGTAGTCAAGCCAGTTCAAGCAAGCAAAAACCACAGTGGAAGGGCAAGAACAAGAAATGGGAAGGAAATGGGTATCAAAACCCTAGACCTAACCAAGGAAACAACTCAAATGAAGGTCCAAGGACCAAGCAGCAATGCAAGCACTGTGACAAATTCCATCTTGGAGAGTGCTGGTTCAAAGACAAGCCTAGGTGTCATGAATGCAACAGGTTTGGGCACATTATGAAGGACTGCAGATCAAAGAATGTGCAGCAAGTGAACTGTGCAAACCAAATGGGAGAAAAAACAAATGTGTTATGTGCCTTCAGTGCAAAAGTGGAGAAAAACAATGAAGTGTGGTACATTGACAGTGGCTGCAGCAACCACATGACTGCACATAAGTCATTACTCATTGACATTGACACAAACTTCACTGGAAAAGTGAAAATGGGTGATGGAAACATTGTCAAGGCCACTGGAAGAGGAACTTTGGTTATCAACACCAAGAAAGGAAGAAGATGCATAAGGGAGGTGATGCTAGTGCCAGGACTGGATGAAAACCTACTTAGTGTGGGACAAATGATGGAGCATGGGTATTTCCTACTCTTTGGGGGAACTGTGGTTGAGATCTATGATGACAGATCCTTATCAAATTTGGAGACCAAAGTGGAAGTGAAAAACAGAAGCTTTCCACTTATGTTGAAGTACTTAGAAGAAGTGGCAAGGAAAGCAAGTGTGACAGGTTCTATAAAACTATGGCACAAGAGGTTTGGTCACTTAAACATGACAAGCCTAGAAAATTTACAGAAGTATGAAATGGTACAAGGGATACCTAAGATGGATCACTGCAATGAAACCTGTGAAGGATGTGCATTTGGGAAGCATCACAGGGATCCATTTGAAGTTGGCAAGGCTTGGAGGGCAACAAAGCCACTCGAATTGATTCACACATATGTGTGTGGACCAATGCAAACAACAACAATCAGTGGAAACAGGTATTTCCTAACCTTCATTGATGACTACTCACGGATGTGTTGGGTGTATTTCATGAGGTTCAAGTTTGAAGTGTTCACAATATTCAAGAAGTTCAAGGCAATGGTGGAATTGCAAAGTGAGCACCAAATCAAAAGACTGAGAAGTGATAGAGCAGGAGAGTACACCTCTCTTGAGTTCAATGCATTCTGTGAAGATGTGGGGTTGGAGAAACAACTCACTATGGCATATTCACCACAACAGAATGGTATTGCAGAAAGAAAGAATAGGACTATAGTTGAAATGGCTAAGTCTATGATGCATGAGAAGAACATGCCCTATACATTTTGGGGTGAAGTTGTGAACACCTCAGTGTACCTATTGAATAGGTGCCCTATTAAAGCATTGGACAAGAAGACTCCATTTAAAGTGTTCAGTGGAAGGAAGCCTTCTATGAGGCATCTGAAAGTGTTTGGCTCAGTGTGCTATACTCACATTCCTCTACAACTAAGGCACAAGTTGGAGAAATCAAGCAACAAGGGTGTTTTTGTAGGTTATGGTACTAGTGAAAAAGGGTACAGAGTTTACAATCTGACAACTCAGAAGATAATCCTATCAAGGGATGTTATCTTTGATGAAGACTCAACATGGAACTGGGAAACATGGGTAGAAGAGAAGGACAGTGTCTCTCTACAACTTAATCTCAACAAAAGGCAAACAAGGGAGCCTATAGAGACCTTAGTTTAAGAAGAAGTCACAGATAATGGTGACATACAAGAGACTCCATAGCAAGCTATTATGAGTCCACAATCAAGTCAAACACAGATAACAACTCCAAGTTCAACTCCAGTGAGATTGAGAAACTTGGATGAGATATATGCTACATGTAACTACTGTGTAGTAGAACCAGAAACATATGAAGAAGCTGAAAAAGACAAAGCTTGGAAGAAAGCAATGAAGGAAGAGCTTGAAATGATTGAGAAGAATGACATTTGGGAAATTGTAAATCGACCAAGTGACAAGCCTGTGATTGGTGTGAAATGGGTATACAAAGTGAAGCTCAACCTAGATGGTTCTGTGCAGAAGAATAAGGCTAGATTGGTAGCTAAAGGCTACTCACAGAAGCCTGGTGTAGACTTCAATGAAACCTTTGCTCCAGTAGCAAGGTTAAACACCATAAGGACCTTGATAGCCCTTGCAACCAATAAAGGCTGGAAGCTACATCAATTGGATGTCAAATCTGCATTTCTAAATGGAGTGCTAGATGAGGAGGTGTTTGTGGAACAACCTCAAGGGTTTACAAGTCAAGAGTTTCCAGAAAATGTGTACAAGTTAAGGAAGGCTCTCTATGGCCTAAAGCAAGCTCCAAGAGCTTGGTACAGTGAGATTGATTCTTATTTCACTGCAAAAGGATTTCAGAAAAGTCCTAGTGAAGCTACACTCTACACCAAGACAGAAAGCAACAACAAGACACTCATTGTCTCAATCTATGTGGATGATGTAGTCTACACTGGAAATGATGTTGCAATGATTGAAGAGTTCAAGGAAGAAATGATGAAGAGGTATGAGATGACTGACCTAGGCCTCTTGCATCACTTTTTTAGCATTGGGGTGATTCAAGAAGCAAGTAGCATCTTTATTCATCAAAGGAAGTATGCTGAAACCTTGCTTGAAAAGTTCGGATTGAAGGGATGCAAACCGGTCTCTACACCCCTAATTGCAAATGAGAAGCTCAAGAAGGATGATGGAAGTTAACCTGCAGATGCTAGTCTCTACAAAAGCATTGTTGGCAGTTTATTGTACCTAACTGCAACAAGGCCGGATCTAATGTTCTCAGCAAGCCTACTTTCTAGGTTTATGCAGAATCCTAACAAGACACACATGGGGACAGCAAAGAGAGTTCTCAGATATGTGCAAGGAACACTTGATTATGGGATCAAGTATGAAATGGGGAAGTCAACTATCCTAATTGGATTTTGTGATAGTGACTGGGGTGGCAGTGAAGATGATAGCAGAAGCACATCGGGCTACGCTTTCACTTTTGGTTCAGGGGTGTTTTCGTGGGCCTTTGTGAAGCAACAAAGTGTTGCACTGTCCACAGCCGAGGCGGAGCATGTGAGTGCATCAGAAGCAACGGCTCAAGCTATTTGGCTAAGGTTTATACTCAAAGATTTTGGCGAATTATAGGTTGATGCCACACCATTCTTGTGTGACAACACTTCTGCAATTGCCATGACTAAAAACCCAGTCTTCCATCAAAGAACAAAGCACATCAAGAGAAGATATCATTTCATCAGAGAAGCATTGCAGGACAATACAATCAAACTATTCTATTGCAGCACAGAAGATCAGATCGCAGACATATTCACAAAAGCACTACCGAAGGAAAGATTCAATTACCTGAGGGGTTTGCTCGGAATGACTCCTAGAAACAGTTTAGAAGGGAGTGTTGGAAGCTAACCAGCTCCTGGAGTCGAGGGGTCAAAGGTAGCAAGGAGATCCTGAGCAAAAAGGATTATGTCTGCATCGAAGAAGGAAGAAGAATAAATGAAGGGTTGGCCTCCAACGGCTAGTTTTGTTTAAATGTGTGAGTGACAAATGTACACTCCATATTAGATCACTTAAATTCCAATGAAGGACTAGGATTTAATCTGGAGTAATAAGGTGTTTTAGTGTTAAATACTATCTAAATCACCAACTCTTTTACTCAAGTATGGGTGATGGAAATGTACCATACCCTTACCCTTTCTCTACTTAATGAAGCATGGCTGCTGCATTTTCTGCACAGCCTTGAAGTTGAAAACAACACTCCAAAATCCTCTCAATTCTCTGCCATACTATCCTTAAGAAACCGATCCAAAACAACCAACCAAAAAAATAAAAAAAAAAATAAAAAAAAACAAACAAAAGTTAACATGTACTACCGGTGATCTGCAATAGTTGTGCTGGTGTTTTTAAACATGCTGCCTCATGCCTTTGACATCCAGAGAATCTGAGTTATTAAATATTTTTTAGGGTATTGTTCTCTTTTTTCATATAATAAAACAAAAATTGATGCCTTAAAAAAATAACAAATAAAAATCCCATAGAAATATTAAAAGAAAATGACAAGTCCGTCCTGGTGAGGTAAAACTTGATTTCACAAAATATTAAAATATAAGAGGCAATTTGATTAATTGATTTTTTTTCCACAACCAAAAATGATATTTCATCCAAATCCATTTCAAACATAGTATGGGAACGGCACATCCCTTGCCTTTGATCTCAAGGTCAAATCACATTTTTGGTCCTCTAATTGGAACCTATTTTTTAATTTGGTCCCTATCCTTTTAATTTTGGAAATGTAATATTTGTTATGCTAGAAATTAAGTCCTACAAATCTATAATTGTTAATTTGTTATTGTTCTTTTCATCAACTCTGTTAGAACTTCCGTCAAAATGAGTCGCGTGCCACGCATGTGAGGCTGAATCAAGGAGCAAATATGGAAAATCAAAAGAGAAAAATTATAGCAATGGTCCCTTAACTTTAACCCAATTAGAGAAATGGTCCTTCAACTTTAACACAATTGGAGAAATTGTCTCTCAACTTTAACCCACTTAGAGCAATGATCCCTCGACTTTAACCCAATTGTAGCGATGATCCTTCCAACATGACTTATTTTGACAGAATTATGACGGAGTTGACGAAAATGACAATAGCTGCACGTTTTGATGAGTTAAGAGACCAATGATCATGGATTTTTAGTTGAAAGACCATATTGCTCCAATTAGGTTAAAATTAAGAGATAATACCTCTTACTCTTGTACTATCTAGCATTTTCATGGCTTTAATGAAATACATGCCGTTTTATTCAAAAATTATATATTGCCTCACATCCATTAAAAATTCATTAAATAAATTGACACCTGCTGTCAAATTTGACAGCAAAAGGCTTTGCCTTCAATTGGTTCAATGCCACGTAAGAAACTAAAGGTTCGGTTAGAAGAGTTTGCTACTATTTTTTACTGTTGTATGTTTATGTGGTAATTTTAACATTTCTTTTGAAATGCTTTTAACATTTTTCTTTCCTAAATGCTTTGAATTTTGAATAAAAAATGGAAATGGTGTTGCTACAAAATGCTCTTTCACGTGGGAATTGGGATTGGGTTGGTATTGGTGCAACGTTGTCTACCTTTACTCAAAAGCAAGGAACAAAATGCCGATAATATCGGCGAAATATCGCCGATAATATCGGTTTTTCACGGTACCGATATTTTAATTACTATCCAACTAATTTTCGTTAAAATATCGCGATATTATCGATAATATCGATAATATCGCGATATTTTCGAAATTATCGCGATATTTTGAAGGAGAGGGACCGCGAGTTGGGAATGTGAAACACAGAAGTGGGGGAAAGAAAAGGGCTTTGAGAACGTAATATGCAGAGGAGGGCGTTTTGGGGATGGGGGATTGTGGGGGTTGAGGGGGATCTGTTGTTCTGGGTTGGGGGCTTCGAGAACATGGGGGACTGTGGGGGGGATCCCGGTGTCTTGGGTGGGGAACGTGAACGCCGGGGAGGAATACGAGGGCGTGAGGAAGATCCGCGAGGGGTGGGGGGAAGAGGGAAGAAGAAGAATCTGGAGGGGGCGGAGAATGATCATCTGGGCGTGGGGAAGGAAAAATAATTTTTTTGGGGGGGGGGAAAGAAGAGGGATTTGGGAAGGGCGGCATCTGGTCTCCGGAAGAAAGAAGGGGGGGAGAAAGAAGAGGGATTTGGGAAGGGTGGGATCTGGTCTCCGGAAGAAAGAAGGACAGGGAGTGTGGGTGGGTGGGTGCGTACGTGCGGGGTGCAATGATCAAGACGGTTTTGGCACATGGTTTAGCATGAAACCACGGTTTTGGCACACGGTTTTGTGTGTATGTGACGGTTTTCTCTGTGTGTGTGTTTGTGTTTGTATGTGTACGATTTTTTGTATGTCTGTCAGAGAAGAACAAAAAAATATTCTGTAAGAGAAGACCAAATATTTTCCACGTGAAGACCAAATATTCTGTAAGAGAAGAACCAAAACACGTGAAGTCTAAAAATTTTGTAAGAAAAGAACAAAAAAATATGTTTACTTTCATTAATTACTACATATTTTCTACACTCACAATGTTTGTCAGCTCGTTATATAATCAACTTGATAATGTTAAATCTATCATGCAATGCATTTCTTTCCAATTTTTTGTTATAAACTAATAGATAATTGACTAAATAAACATCCTGCAAAGTTTCAATAAAAATTTCCAAGTTTTTCTTACAATTTCCGTGGTTTCCATATAATTTTTATCGATATCGATATTATCCCGATATTTCCATCGATATTTCCGTGTTTTTGGACTACCGATATTTCCGATATTACCGATATTTAATACCTTGCTCAAAAGTCATTTGGCTTTTATTTCTTCAAATGCTTTAAAC
The DNA here is from genome assembly GCA_024362995.1 of Heteromeles arbutifolia. Taxonomy (NCBI): domain Eukaryota; kingdom Viridiplantae; phylum Streptophyta; class Magnoliopsida; order Rosales; family Rosaceae; genus Heteromeles; species Heteromeles arbutifolia. The sequence goes on along the minus strand of JANCRC010000012.1, from coordinate 9,211,544 downwards.
TTTTGAATTAAAAATGGTGCTGTTACTAAATGTTCAAAACAACGTTGTTTTGGTTAAGTTATTTTTTTTTTTAAAAAAAGGTCATCTTCTTTCTCCTTCTGTTTTGTAGAAGGTGCACTGCAATCAGCATTCATAGTTGCTCTTTTCCTCCACCACAATTCAAACATTGGTGGTTCTTGAAGATCTTCATAGCCACTTCTTCGAGCTTTCGGGTGGTTCCTAAATCACCCCTGTCCCTTAATAGATTCACCTCTGCCCATAATTAATTTTCATTTTTTTTTTGAAAAATAAAAATCCCTTCCTTTGAAGCTCTCTAAACAATGAATCAGGAATATAAAGAAAATTAGAGAAGTATCATATCATGCATCTTGGGCACCCCATATACAGATTTATTAATAAGTCCAACTTGCCATACATACATATAGAGAAAGGACTAAAAAAATTGTGTGATTTGGGTTGAGCCACCAGAAACCATATAAAAATAGTGCACAATATGAATTTCGTAGAATATTCTTACATAAAATTACCAATCTCCTTGCATAAAAATTTCTCAGCAGTTTTTTCTTTTAGCATTTCTTCTAAAGAAACTTAGGCAGACAAAGTTACCCACCCCCGGCACCGGGTTTCTTTGACTTGACGACGCGAAATGAAAGACGAAACTCTAAATTATGACTTTCTACTTAAGCTAGAGCAACAACCTAATAGTGATTTGATTTATTAAACCCAATCAAACCAAACTATACTGCTTAAACCGTTATTAACCGGTTCCGATACAATTTAATGAATAAACCAAACCAAATCAAACCAAAACCACACCTATACCCTATATCGATTATGCATATTTATTTTTTGGTGTGACATTGCCCTTTGCCAACCTCTGACCATGCATGAAACTTGTAAAAACATGTTTAAACCATGACACAAAAATTGAGTGAGATTTGAATGAGTAATTTATCCCTCATACCATTTGCATGTTCTCATGTTTCCTTGTTGCAAGATGCAATGAATTTACAATGAAGTTTTCAGCACCAAATTATCAGATAATCTCGATAAGGCAAATATTACGCTATCACGTGGAATGAGTAGGGAAACGCAATAAGAACTCATCTTATTCTGGGTTCGATTTCTGACATTGATGACTCATACGACGGTGCCTAAGGAGATTAAAATATTTTTGTGAGTCTTTCTTGCACTAAAAAAGATAGACTACCTTGGCTTTGACATCAGGTGGTTCTTTAAAAAAAGAATAATAATGTGACATACTTTTCGTCTTAAGTAGGTCATCATAAAGTGATTCATTTAAGAATAAAGTATAAATGTTTAACCAACTTTTAGAAGAGATTGAGATTTTTTGAAGCTTTAATCAACTTTTAACCAGCTTTTAGAAGAATGATTGGTTTGCAAGTTTTTCGCTCCCTAAATTTGCTATGGGCCTTGGGAGTAGGTTGGGATTTACTTGAACATGAAATTGGAGATTGAGAGCGTTTCACTACTAGTTACCGCTAGTAGATGATATTTGAGTTATAGAGATGTGATATTTAACTTCTAACTAAAAGGTTGTGCCATTGAGTGAAAGTAACTCAACTTAGGTTCTTTCTTTGCCTTATATGATAACGACTATACTTATGCAGAGAATTCAATCAGAATATATAAATTGGAAAGAGAAAGATAAATTGCTTAAGTGTTTTGTGTTGAAATGACAATAACAAATTAAAGAGAGAACTTGTGTTAAAATGGAGAAATACTTGTAAAGACACTTGATGCAGATTGTACCTCCCCAAATTAAATTCAAGAGGATTTTAAAAATATAGCAAAATCCAGGAGCAGTCGATTAAGATTTTAAAGAAGTCCACAAATGTCTAGGTGTGGTGAGAATACTAAAGATTTGCTAGGATTTTTATGAATGAGGGATTTTGATGGATTTAAGAGTGAGGTGGTATAAGTACCAAGCACCTAAACAATCCAACCTCCACCCTTAGGATTTCATTTCAAGACCAAAAAACTCTCTCTGGAGAGGAAGAAGAACCATCTCTCAAAAAATGAAGACAACGACATATAAAGCTCCTTTATTTCTCAATTATCCACCCAATCCAAAAACCCACCACAAATTCAACCCCCGCAACCCTAATTCTGCTATGTGTATATTACTTCTCTACGTTAATTGTCGTCGTTTTTTTGTTTAGTTGAGTGTTAACTCCGTTCGGTTGCCTAGAAAATGTAGGAAATTGTTGGAAAATGGAGGGGATAGGAGGGATTGGAGTATATGGGATGTTGGGGTTTTGCCAATAAAGTTCAAGATATAATAAAGGTCATGGTTGAATTGGTTTGCCTGAAATAACTCACAGACCTTGAGCGGTGGTATTGAGTTTCTGCTTTATTTGGCTACCAAATTAGATCATGGCTTTGATATAAAAAATTCATGGTTGAATTGGTATTTGTATATAGATTAACCATTTGCAGAGCATGGTTTACTTGTGGTGTGTGTTTATAGATAAACCATTTGCCGAGCATGGTTTAATTTGGTATGCGCGTGTATATAGATTAATTCTGGTGTCAAGTTAGACAAAAATTTACGAATTAAATGATGTGTCACCAATAAGAATGAACACGTTTATCAACACTTAAGTAATAAATCAAGCATCAACTTTCATTTCATTTAGTTTCCTAAATTATATATATAAATTTAGTCTCTCTAACATTACTGTTAAAAATTTTATGGCTTGATTGGTATTTGGGTATTTTATGAATTTGGTTATATGATTAGCATGTTTTCATGTGACACACCCCGTCCCGAAAAATGGCGTGCTGGCCGTCACGTGAGAGTGACGTAACCATTTACACAGTTCGGAAGCTTTAAAATACCATTGTGAATTCTGTCAGAATACCGTTGGATTCCTCGTGGCCACCAAAGCTCTGCTCTAACTCGAACCTGGAGGGGCGCAAAACAAAATTGAGTAGGTCAGTAAAACAAGTTTTTTTTTTTCAAATCTTTTCTTTATCAAAGTTCTAACCCCTCACTGTAAAACCTGTATACTTTCCCAGAAAATAGCATATATAAATATATATATATATATAGCTTCAAAAATCTCAAAACACCATTCTTTATCACTTTTCAGAAAATATGCCATGCCATGCCATGCGCCAAAAACATAATATGGAAGCATCAATATAAATCAGGTGAAATAATAAATCAACCGGAGACCCTGCAGTGGTCCTGTACGGCTGATTCTAGAGCTCAATATCCAATCCAGCCGGAGTCACCAACTGTGACCTGTACGGCACTGCCGGAGTCACCAACTGCGACCTGTACGGCACTACGCTGCACATGAGTCGGAACTACCTGTAGTAGTCTGTACGACTCGGATGGTGTAATAATACGCTCTAGTGCTTCTCTCATCAATCATCTGTGCACATAATCTAGGGTCACCTACTAGTCGGAACCACCTCTAGTGGTCTGTACGACTAGCATGTCAGAACCACCTCTAGTGGTCTGTACGACTAGCATCTACTTGGATCCAAGGTGAGCGTGTGATGCGGGTGAATAACATAAGCACTAACACCAGGGGTGCAGGTTATGAGCTATCAACATAAATCTCATCAAACAATTCCATGCACCAATATAACTCACCTGATACTCACCTGTGCGTCCGCAGCACCAATTCACATATATGTATCATATATCAATTCACATATCTCATATAAATTCTATGCATGGCATTTCAAATCACATGATTCATATAAATCTATGCATGGCATTTTTAAACATACTTTCATTCAAAAATCGATTTCTGGGAAAACGTTAAGTATATATATATATACTGAAATAAACTGCCCACTCACAGTTATATTGAATGGTCATAACCCCTTAGCCTTCCTTGACTGTGCTCGTCCTCAGGATAGGTCTCGCCTATATGAGAAGTAACTGAAATAACGTTAATTTACGCACATAAACAAAACCTTAGGAATAACTTCTCATACATTGCTCAAATTGGGTATATGAATATACCACCGTGACCTACACAATCTCAGGAACATCCCCATATTTTTAGAAAAATTTTCCGACCACCCACGCGCCGCCACGCGCCGCCACGCGCCGGCGACGGCACGGCCAGACGCGCCGCCACGTGCACTGCACACTGACGGCGTCAGTTAACGCCGTCAGGAATATTCCGTCAATTTCCAACGGTTACCGTTAACTTTAACTGACGGCGTTGGAATATTCCGTTAGACTTGACGGAATATTCTGTCGTCTTCAACCTTGGACTTCGGCGACCGTCGCCGGCGCCGGAAAACCGGGAATTTTTCAAACTTTGATTTCTTCGTCAATTCTACACCATTTTTCATGCAATTTACACCAAAATGAAGATCTCAACTTGTAAAACACAATCATACTAATTTAAAGCTCTTAAAATCACGAAATCTCACCGGCAAAATCCAAGAAAATCCGGCCAACCTCCGATCTCACGATCCCCACGTCCAAATCCTTCAAACGAAGCACTCCGAGCCTCCTTGGGACCTCATTAAGCTTCCTAGAAGCTTCAAATTTCCTAAAAATCACGTATCAAAAATTGCATGAACAGTGCACATTTTCGGGGTTAGGATTTCACGTCTATTCCGAGGGTTACAAGCTCCAAATTTGGTACCAAACTACTCAGGGGTTAATAAGGATCAAGAATCTTACATTTTGGGCTTCGATCTGTGAAGAAATGGACGAGTTCCAACTCCGTCCGTACGTGCACAGTGCACGGGAGGTGTGTTCCGAGAGAGAGAGAGTGTCGGTGGAGTGAGAGAGAGAGTGAGGTGTAACTTGGGTCACCAATCAACTACAAGGACCCATTTTTTGATTGGTTCCAATTAATTTGGGTGATGAATAATTGGGCCACTTCACACACACATACAAATCAATAATCCCGCAAGGGTATTTTCGTAAATTCACGTCCTCCGTACGTAAATTCCGGGACGGGCTGTTACAATCTACCCAGCTTATAAAAATTTCGTCCCCGAAATTTACATAATCAAAACCATCCACTAATACCCATAAAACAACCTCGGGTACATCTCTCTCATCCGATCCTCCGTCTCCCACGTAGCTTCTTCTACTGAATGGTTCCTCCACAAAACTTTAACCAGTTGCACCGTCTTATTCCTCAGAACCTTTTCTTTCCAATCCAATATAGTCACTGGCTTCTCATCATAAGTCAAATCCGAACTAATCTCCAAAGGTTGATGAGGCATCACATGTGAAGGATCTGAGACATAATGTCGAAGCATCGACACATGAAACACATTATGTACTTTAGACAGCTCTGGCGGTAACTCAAGTCTGTAAGCAACTTCACCGACCCGCTCGGTGATCTGGTACGGCCCGATGTACCTAGGACTCAACTTTTCTTTCTTCCCAAATCGAACAACACCTTTCCAAGGCGATAACTTCAAGAATACCCAATCACCGACCTTGTACACTCTATCGGTAGCATGCCTGACTGCTAAGCTCTTTTGTCGATCTAGTGCCGCTTTCAGGTTAGACTTAATCACCTAAATGTTCTGAGTAGTCTCCTCCACTAACTCAGGGCCCACTAAAACTCGTTCACCAACCTCTGACCAACATAAAGATGTACGACAAGCTTTCTCATAAGGTGCCTCAAATAACGCCATACCAATACTCGAATGAAAGTGGTTGTTGTAGGCAATTTCCATCAAATCCAACCGCTTAATCCAAGCGTCACCAAACTGCAATACCGAAGATCTCAGCATATACTCCAAAGTCTAAATGGTCATCTCTGACTGTCCGTCTATTTGGAAATGATATGTTGTACTGTAAAGAAATCTTATATCCAAAGTCTTCTAACACGTTATCCAAAACTTAGAAGTAAATTTGGGATCACAATCCGATACAATACTTACTGGAACTTCAGTGGTACTTAACAATCCTCGAGATAAACAATCCAACTAATCGGCTTAAAGAATACTTCTCCCTCACTGGAATAAAATGAGTTGACTTAGTAAGCCGATTAATTATCACCCAAATGCCATCATAACCATTTCGTGTACGAGGAAGCTTGTACCCAAAATCTATATTAATATTTCCTTATTTCCACTGAGGAACGAGAAGTGACTGCATCCATCCAAAAAGGCTTTCTTCTTTCCGTTTTAACTTGTTGACATATGACACATTTACCTACATACTCAAAATTTCTCTTTTCATACCCGGCCAATAGTACATGATCGGATGGTATGACATATCTTAGTACTTCCAGGATGCATCGTAGAAGCTGAACGGTGTACTTCATCCAAAAATTGCTTTCTTTAATTCCACATCATTAGGCACATACATCTTGTTCTCTTGCCTAAGCATGCCATCTGATTCTCTAACTTTGAGGTCTTCTTTTTCTCGATATTCTTTGCCTCAATTAATTCCTGGTTTCTTCATCAATTCTCTGGGCATCGAGTATACGATTAATTAAAATAAGCCTAACTTGGATACTAGCAAGCAAGACTTCTTCTCGTTCTTCTATTTCCAACTTTACTCCAGTAGATCTCAATTCCGTAAGAAGAGGAACATAACAAGCATACAAAGCATTTATTATCACGAGAGTCTTCATATTAAGTACATCAGCCCAAACATTTGCACGATCACCCTGGTCGTGCAATCATAATCACTAAGCAACTCAATCCACTTTTGTTGCCTAAAACTAAGATCCCTCAGAGTAAACAGATATTGGGGACTCATTTAATTCGTAAAAGTCTTGCCTTTCTCACCAATAATATAATGTCTCCATATTTCAAAGCAAGGATGATAGCCATAAATTCCAAATCATGAGCAGGGTAATTCATCTCATGAGGTTCCAATTGCCGTGAAACATAGGCAGTCATCCTACCATTTGCATCAATACACATCCCAAACCATTCAAGGAAACATCCTTATAGACCTCATAATTCCCGTTATCATCTGAGAGTGCTAACACAAGTGCATGAGTGGAAATACTTCAACTGTTGAAAACTTTGCTAACCATTTTCATCCCACTCAAACTTAACCTCTTTTCTCGTCTATCTCGTCAATGGCAAGGTAATAACTGAAAAATCTTTCACAAACCGTCCATAATAGCCTGCTAAGCTAAGAAAACTCCGAATCTTAGTTACGGTTCGCGATTGTTCCAAATTCTCAACTTCTGCTACCTTTTAAGAATCCACTTGAATACTTTAAGTAGATATAACATGTCCCAGAAATGCCACTTGATTCATCCAAAATTGGCATTCGCTAAACTTAGAATACATCGACGATCCCTCAATCTTTGTACTACCAATTTAAGATGTCTAGCATGCTCTGCTCTAGTCTTAAGTATACCAGAATATCGTCAATGAAAACGACAACAAACCTGTCGAGATATTCCTGGAATACTTCATTCACCAAACTCAGGAAAGCAGCAAGCGCATCCGTCAATCTGAATGGCATTACCAAAAACTCATAAAGACCATAACGAGTCCTGGAAGTTATCTTAGGGACATCCTCACTAAAATCTTCAATTGGTTAATAACTAAACCTTAAATCAATCTTTGAAAATACATGGGTACCTCTAGGCTGATCAAACAATCATTAATACGCGATAATGGACAACGATTCTCAATCGTTACCCGATTCAATTTTCCATAGTCAATGTATATAGCCTTAATGTCCACATTCTTCTTCGTAAATAAACTAGGCTCTCTACGACGACATACTAGGTTGAATGGTACCTTTATCAACCAATTCTTGCAACTGACTTTTCAATTCCCTTAACTCATCATGAACCAATCTCTAATATAAGGTCCGTACCTGGAAACAAATCAATAGAGAACTCCACATCTTTGCTTGGCGGCAATCCAAGTAAATTCTAAGGGAAAATGTCTAACCACCTTGACCTCATCCACACTACTCAGAGCAATATCTCTTAGTACCGCATGAACTAAATATCCTTGGCAACCTTCGATAACGATCTTTTTGCTCTCACAGCAGAAATAACGGCATACCTCGCTCTACTTTGCATACCCCCAAAAGTAACCTCTGGTTATCTAGGTCGATGGAAAGTAACTGGTTTCCCGTAGCAATCTATCTTGGCACGATTATAATACAACCAGTGTATGCCTAAAATCACATCCAAATCCACAATATCTCACGGGATAAGATTCACTGGCATAACAACATCTTCCACCATCACTGGACACTCTGAATAACACCATACTAACGTAGGATGACCTACTTGTTTACTCACTTAACGAATCCAACAATAAGTTATGGATATTACGGTCTGCAGCCCGCAATAACGATAACATACTGTTGTCTCGATAAGTAAGCAACAATCCTCAAGGGTGCAACATTACCATCTCGCCCTTCATTAGAAATACATATACCCGCCTCGATCGTGCTCCATCATTACTCTCTTTGGCAACATCATCAATAATAAGGAATATATCAGCCGGAGTCAGCTAGTATGACCTGTACGACTGAATCTATAGCTCGTCCACCCAGCCGGAGTCATCTAATATGACCTGTGCGGCTGTACTCATAACCCATCGATCAATACTAGTATATAAGTTGGAGTCACCTCTTGTGACCTGTACGACTCTAATCCTGCACACCACGGCTCATCTAACCATAATTTCTAGATCCAGGTACTTGCGGAATCAGTGCTAGTAGTGGCAAAGAAGACTACGGAGGCATTTACTGATTCTGGGGACAATTTGCAGCTCTAGGTTCCATTTATCCACATGTAAAGCATTCATTGCTTTCTTGTCTACACTCTCCAAAGTGTCCATTATTGTACCTACGGCACAAAGGTACATTCCCTCTATCTGAATCACCTTGTCTCTGAAATCTGGAATCACCAGTGAATCTACCACCATACCTCTGACCAGTGGCACTAAAACCTCAGCTGGAAGAACTAGAACTAGCCTTATTTCCTTTTGAAGCTCAGAGTCCTCGATTCTCAACAATATCTGTATGGTAACGAGACAACTCCGCAAACTTTCTATAATACTCATTTGCCGTCATCTTTCCCTGTCTCAAATTGTAAACTATCGCTTCTCACCATCAATATATGCTGGAGGACTAAACCTTTCCTTAAAAAATTCTTTAAATAACTCTCGATCAGCTATTTCCTCCGGTGACATCATATAAGACTCATGTCTCCACCAGGATGCAAATTCAATACTCAGAAACCAGGTAGTCGTCTTGACCTACCGTCAAAAGAAAGATTTCCTTAACTTGCATAATCTGAAACACCTTTTCCAAATGATTAAGCCATCGACCTGCTCCCTCAGGTCTTTCATTTTCCATAAAGTGATTCAGCATCAACTTATATCCAGTCCTAAGAGAAAAATCCTTTGGATAATAGACTGAGTCACATTAGTACTAGCTTCCCATAACTGAGTTAAATAGGGAAAACTAGACTCAACTAAACGACGTGGCTCTCTACAGGCGGTATTGTTCTGACAGAAGACACTAGAGACTTCTCAAGATGTACAGGACTGCAAACTAGGCTTTGATACCAAACTGACACACCCCGTCCCGAAGGAGGGCGTGCTGGCCGTCACGTGAGAGTGACGTAACCATTTACACAGTTCGGAAGCTTTAAAATACCATTGTGAATTCTGTCAGAATACCGTTGGATTCCTCGTGGCCACCAAAGCTCTGCTCTAACTCGAACCTGGAGGGGCGCAAAACAAAATTGAGTAGGTCAGTAAAACAAGTTTTTTTTTTCAAATCTTTTCTTTATCAAAGTTCTAACCCCTCACTGTAAAACCTGTATACTTTCCCAGAAACTAGCATATATAAATATATATAGCTTCAAAAATCTCAAAACACCATTCTTTATCACTTTTCAGAAAATATGCCATGCCATGCGCCAAAAACATAATATGGAAGCATCAATATAAATCAGGTGAAATAATAAATCAACCGGAGACCCTGCAGTGGTCATGTACGGCTGATTCTAGAGCTCAATATCCAATCCGGCCAGAGTCACCAACTGTGACCTGTACGGCACTGCCGGAGTCACCAACTGCGACCTATACGGCACTACGCTGCACATGAGTCGGAACTACCTGTAGTAGTCTGTACGACTTGGATGGTGTAATAATACGCTCTAGTGCTTCTCTCATCAATCATTTGTGCACATAATCTAGGGTCACCTACTAGTCGGAACCACCTCTAGTGGTCTGTACGACTAGCATGTCGGAACCACCTCTAGTGGTCTGTACGACTAGCATCTACTTGGATCCAAGGTGAGCGTGTGATGCGGGTGAATAACATAAGCACTAACACCAGGGGTGCAGGTTATGAGCTATCAACATAAATCTCATCAAACAATTCAATGCACCAATATAACTCACCTGATACTCACATGTGCGTCCGCAGCACCAATTCACATATATGCATCATATATCAATTCACATATCTCATATAAATTCTATGCATGGCATTTCAAATCACATGATTCATATAAATCTATGCATGGCATTTTTAAACATACTTTCATTCAAAAATCGATTTCTGGGAAAACGTTAAGTATATATATATATATATATATATATATATACTGAAATAAACTGCCCACTCACAGTTATATCGAATGGTCATAACCCCTTAGCCTTCCTTGACTGTGCTCGTCCTCAGGATAGGTCTCGCCTATATGAGAAGTAACTGAAATAACGTTAATTTACGCACATAAACAAAACCTTAGGAATAACTTCTCATACATTGCTCAAATTGGGTATATGAATATACCACCGTGACCTACACAATCTCAGGAACATCCCCATATTTTTAGAAAAATTTTCCGACCACCCACGCGCCGCCACGCGCCGGCGACGGCACGGCCAGATGCGCCGCCACGTGCACTGCACACTGACGGCGTCAGTTAACGCCGTCAGGAATATTCCGTCAATTTCCAACTGTTACCGTTAACTTTAACTGACGGCGTTGGAATATTCCGTTAGACTTGACGGAATATTCTGTCGTCTTCAACCTTGGACTCCGGCGACCGTCGCCGGCGCCGGAAAACCGGGAATTTTTCAAACTTTGATTTCTCCGTCAATTCTACACCATTTTTCATGCAATTTACACCAAAATGAAGATCTCAACTTGTAAAACACAATCATACTAATTTAAAGCTCTTAAAATCACGAAATCTCACCGGCAAAATCCAAGAAAATCCGGCCAACCTCCGACCTCACGATCCCGACGTCCAAATCCTTCAAACGAAGCACTCCGAGCCTCCTTGGGACCTCATTAAGCTTCCTAGAAGCTTCAAATTTCCTAAAAATCACGTATCAAAAATTGCATGAACAGTGCACATTTTCGGGGTTAGAATTTCACGTCTATTCCGAGGGTTACAAGCTCCAAATTTGGTACCAAACTACTCAGGGGTTAATAAGGATCAAGAATCTTACATTTTGGGCTTCGATCTGTGAAGAAATGGACGAGTTCCAACTCCGTCCGTACGTGCACAGTGCACGGGAGGTGTGTTCCGAGAGAGAGAGAGAGTGTCGGTGGAGTGAGAGAGAGAGTGAGGTGTAACTTGGGTCACCAATCAACTACAAGGACCCATTTTTTGATTGGTTCCAATTAATTTGGGTGATGAATAATTGGGCCACTTCACACACACATACAAATCAATAATCCCGCAAGGGTATTTTTGTAAATTCACGTCCATCGTACGTAAATTCCGGAACAGGCTGTTACATCATGAATACAAACTGCTGTGTTTTTAACTATTTAAAATTGATAATTGGTTTAATTGTGGTGTGTGTTTTTAGGTGTTTTTAGCTGTTTAAAATTGATAATTGGTTTAATTGTTGTGTGTGTTTTTAGCTGGTAAGAATAATGGGAAAGAAGAATTAGGCTAGGGCTTATTGTATATGATCGGCTGGAACAATTTAGGTTTTTTTACTATTATTTATGAAACCAAAGTTTATAATTATAAGTCGGCAACCTATTGAACGTCTTTTAAATCGAAGACCAGTTATTATGGAAGGATACAATTATATATTTATATTATCTTTAAGATATGTCGTTGCAACCATCTATCTTACATTTGTAGAGATGCCTAGAATGATACAAGGTAACTCTTGCAACCGAATTGTTACTGGGTCACTGATCTTTGTTTTGGTTAGTTAAATCACAATTCAAACGACAAAGGGAGACACATATTTGATTGGTTTATATTTCCATATCAATATATATAAACGTTTATGCTCATTTCTTCATTTTATATTATAGGAGTCAACTAATAATTAATTCCTAAGAAATTCATGAAGCATATATACAAATCTATAATAAAAATTCACATATATCTGTCAAAATCCATATAAGATCGTAGAATCTATTAAAATTCTTTGAAATTTGTCACTTAAAAAAATTCATTAAAATCCTTCAAAATATAAATTGATGACACCCTTAGTGTAGAATATTGTTTTATTTTATACTAATTAATTAAAGATTTTACATTGAATGCCAACTGTTTCACCAATTGTATTTTTACAAGAAATTTTTCAGAATACCCGGTACATTACATAACGGGTGTACCACCATTAAATATCTGACATGTGGCAAATCTGTTTTCTATTAAATCTCTTGCTTTTTTTTATTTTGTTTTGTTCGAGATGAAGTCTACTAACAAAACATTTCAACGGTTGGAAAAAGAAAAAAAAGTTTTAACTCCATTAATTAATTAATTAATTAATTTTCTTTGGAAGCAACTCCATTAATTTTTTAGTCTGTTCATCTTCTTCTTTGGTAGATTTATAGATTCACCCCTTTCATCTTCTTCCTTTGTAGAGATTCGCAGATTCACCCAACTCCTAAACATACTAAACCCTTTTATTTGCTGGGTTCAAGCCCTTGTTGGTGTTGCACATGGCGGACAGCACGACCGAGGACTTGACAGAGAGCAGGCGAGCAAAATGGAGACGATGCGGTGCCGTCGATTTTAGGCTGGTGAGGAGGGTGGGAATTTTATGGACGACAAGATCTCGCCGTTGATTTGGCGATGGAGACTCTGAAGATGGCGATGTTGAGGGATTTTAAGAGTGCACAACCGACGGGATTGGGAATTAACTGTGAGGAAGGTTGTGGAGTTATTAAGTTCAAATCAGAGACTGTGAAGAAGGTTGCAGACGAAGAAGATGAGAATGAGTTTTGATAAAAATAATAAAGAATGAACTACTTTTCAACATAAAAAAATAAAACAACAAAAAGGCGAATTTGAGTGGGAAGAAAAACAAAAAGCCACGTTGCAGATGCTTATTGGTTCGGTACTCCACCTGTCATGTATGAAGTGTCAAGAAAACAATGAGCAGATGCAGCCCCTTTGCCATGTGTTACTAATCTGAATTACCATTATATTACTCTCTTGGAAATTGACAACGTTTGCCAAATACCGTGCCAAAACCTGCCAAAGACTCCACGTTCAAAGTCGCAACGGCAGAAGCAGCACGGAAGGAACCAAAAAAATTCATCATTTCTTCTTCGCAGCCAAAGCTGAAAAAGCATAAAATCCTTTGATTCTTAAGTACGTACATATATGCTGATGCAGAGGTTGAGAGCCACCACCAAGCTTTTGCCATATCTTTCTTCTGCAGACAAAGGTTCTTCTGCGTCTTCTGTTGTTGCCCATCATCATTCTTCCACAAAGAGGCCTTGCTTTGGAACTCTTTCACCTTCCTCACCATCCTTGCCTGGCTTTCACAAAGGTGGGCTTCAAGTTTATTTTTATATTCTTTTATTCGACCAATATAAATTATGTAAATATACTTCCATGTGGTCTAATATTTTAATACATGGGGTATTAGAATTCTACTCATACGTCTGAGTTTGAAATTGCTCTTACCGTTACTGTAATAATAGTTTCAAATATTTCTCCTCCCTTAATAATAGTAAGGGTTTTATCCCAAATGATTCACGAAATTGATCAACTCTATCAAGATAGTCTATAAAATTGAAAATTAATCAATGTAGCCTTAAAAATTAGTGTCACAACTCAACGTGGTACTTTCATTAAAAGTTTTACATAATTGTTATGGAAGACTGCATTGATTTGCGACACCTATTTTTAGATTACATTGATCGATTATCAATTTCAAAAACTATTTATGATAAAAATCCTAATAATAATTAAAAAAAATTCATGGTAACGTAGGCACATGAAAATGTCAAATAATGGAATGACTACTTATTCGTCATCCTGTGTCTTCTAGCAATTGAAATGCAAGAGTTTTATTTAGGAAACTTTAACGAAAAGCTTTTGGTACTGTTCATTTTAACGAAAAATCATATTTTTACACTAAAATGTCAATCCTGATACTATTTACTTTACCCTTTATTTTGTTTTTATCGTTAAAACTCAAAATTTTCAAACCATTTTCATTACTTTTCTTTTTTATTTACGAGGAATTGTAGTGGTTGGTCGAAATAAATGTTGATGTGTGACTTTCGCTTATAATAAATCTTTTAGTAATTAAACTTTAAAATTATCAAAATAATTTTTTTCTTAACGGATCGAAACGGGTTACCCACGTGTATACCCGTTAAGAACTCGTTATTAACGGGTCCTCACTGTTATAAAAATCCCCGCCTAGGCGCTAGGCGGCTGGCCACCGTCCCGATTAATGCTAAGAGCGCCTAGACCTACTGAGGCACCGCCTAGACCGCCTAGGCTCCCGTCTAAACACTCGCCTAGGTCGCAACTCACTTAGACAAAAAATAGATAACTTTCATTTTGCATTTTGTTTTTTTTCTAATAAATTGTAAGAGACTTGTTGCATACTTAAATGAACACACATTATATCTTTATTTCACATGTTTTCATTATGTTCCAATACTTCATAATATACATGCATTCTATTTTGTAGTTTATGACGAAATTATATATATTTTAATAATAAGCAGACACTTATTTACATGAAATATGATTGATTTACTTAAATCCGCCTAGTCTGCCTAGGCGCCCTCCTAGGCCCCATCTAGCCACCTAGGCGCTAGGCCCCAGCCCGCCGCCCGACTAGCACCTAGCGACTTTTAGAACCTTGCGGATTCTTAACGGGTCATCCGATAATGATCTGATTAGTTATCGTGTTAATCCGAAACCCGTTATTTTCGTGTCGTGTCAGAAACTGTCAAGTCTTATAGCAATTGAAACGCATGAGTTTTATTTCTAAGGAATTGTAATGGTTGGTCGAAATAAATGTTGATGTGTGACTTTCGCTTACATTTTCCATTCATTAATTTGTTAAGTAGTGACGTGACTGCTACATTTATGTCACATGACTGTCAAATGTGTGCTAAGTGGCAAAAAAAAAAAAATTAATTTTTTTTAAAAACCTAAATCTTCTAAAAAAAAAAAAAAAAAAACCAAAAACAAAAGTTGAAACACAACTCCCCGCAACCCCCAAACCCAGAAACCTTATCCTCCCATGACCCACGCAGACGCACCTCCCTCCCCCCTCCTCCCCCTCTTCAGATTCAAAAGATAAAGTTCCACACTTGATTCAAGCCATGTCGGTTTCAACGAATTCATCCTCCGTTGCACAACAAGCCGTGCCTGAAAATGAAGTCGAACAGATTGAGTTGCTCGCTGCAAAAGACGATTCACATGGAGGAGTTGTTGTTGTGGACTTGACCGAACCTATGGATTCTGCGGTTTTCTCTTCTTTGCTTCAAGCTTCCATGTCGCAATGGAGGCAAAAGGTTTGTATTCGTTACTTTTGTTTTCTTCAGGGCCGGTCTTGAGATTTTCAGGCCCGGGTGACGCTAAAAAAGGTGGCCTAACTTTATATAAGAAAATTATTTGTTTTCACACATAAAATTTTGATAAAATTATATTTAAAAAAAAACACTTTAAATTCAAAATAATTTAGAAATACAGAAAAACTAATTTATTTTGTATTGAGAGAAGGAAACCAAGAAAACTCGGGGCTTACAAATAGATAGATGATGAGTTTTATTCTTCCTCTATCTGAACTTTTAAACCTTTAGATGACTTGTCATATGATTTGCAAATTTGGTCTACACATTACCCTTTGTTGAAGGTTAGACTTGAATTGGAATGAATGTTTAAAAATCGTAACCCACATAGCTACTAGCTAGTATTTAAAAAGAAATTAACAACCAAACAGAAATTTGTGAAAATTGAAAAGAATAAACATGCACATAGCATTTCGAACTCTGGACATTTCGTTAATTTTAAAAAACAAAAAACATTACTTCTAATTAAACTTCTTGATCATTTAGATAAATTTTATAAATTTATATTCTTATGAAAAGAAATTTTTAAAAATTGGAAATTAAATAAGCAAACATGGGGTTTTGAACCAAAAACCTCTTCATTAATTTCAAACAACAAAAACACTTGTGTTAGTTAAATTTCTTTATTATTAACTAAATTTTATAAATTTATACTTATATGAAAACATAAATAAGGCCCTGCCCTTCTTCGATCTCGTTAAATGTCTTGTGTTTCACTTGATGCTGACGATGTGAAGGTTATTTTGTGTTTTGTAGGGGAAGAAGGGCGTTTGGATCAAATTGCCTATCGAACGGTCAAATCTTGTTGATGCCGCAGTTAAGGTACAAGAGATTCTACTGGCGCCCTAGCTTTTCTGTATTACCTCAAAGATATTCTTGATTAATTATTTGACACTGTTAGGAATGTAACTTGTCTAGTAGTCTTATTATTTTTATCAACTATCCTTTTCTCTTTTCAATGTTCTTGACAAAAGGTATTAGTATAATCGCACAATCCGGCACCAACACTCGGGCTGGCTGCATAATTAAGTATAGCTGTTTTGTTCTCTGATGTCCGACAACACTCGGGCTTCTTTTTTTACTTGTGCAGGAAGGATTTAGGTACCACCATGCTGAATCAGATTACTTAATTCTTGTACGTTGGCTTCCCGAAACTGATGATACTCTCCCTGCAAATGCTTCGCACAGAGTGGGCATTGGCGCTTTTGTTATGAACAGTAACAGAGAGGTATACCTTCTGCACATGAATCTAGGCTCCCTTTTGGTCTGAACATATATGACATGTAAAAATGAAAGTTCAAATTTTTAACATTTTGCTTTTGTGCTTCTGTTTAACGAGAAACTAGCGAACAGTTTCTAACATTGTTCGCTCTGAGACGGTCTATTTAAAAGAGATTTTCAAGCCATGAATTGGTCCTTTTATGTACTTTACTGTGGTGGTTATTAGCTTTTAGATTAGATAACCACAGAGATAGAGTAATGATATTCGTAGTAATCGAGAACTTAAAAGGAAAATTTCTTTTGATATACATGCTATATGCATATTGCGGTCGTATTTGCATAGACAATTTAACAGTTCTAAATCAGAAAATAAGATTGGCTGTCATGTTTCTGATAAAGCACTTGTATTTCACTTTGACATCATTTTAAGTAGTTCTGTAAGTTTCTTATGTTGAAGTCTGTTCGTACGACATTATGTTTGCATTGCCGCATTCTATCTTTGCCTAATAAAATTGTTCGCTCGGGTAGGTGCTTGTGGTTCAGGAGTTAAGTGGCAGATTCGGCAATACAGGTGTGTGGAAGATGCCAACTGGGGTTGTCAATGAAGTGAGTAAAAACACCAGCACAACTATAGCAAATCCATAATAATTTTCAAATACGTTATCATCATGAATTAAAAATTTTATCCATCGACAGGGTGAGGATATCTGCGAAGCTGCTGTTAGAGAGGTTAAAGAAGAGACAGGAATTGATACGGAGTTCGTGGAGGTATTAGCATTTAGGTAAGAAACTTGCCTTCGGATTAAAGAAGTGTTGTATATAATTCTACAGAAGCCCCTCTTTATATTCTCTCTATCTCTCTACAGGCAAAGCCACAAGTCATTCTATCGAAAGTCAGATTTGTTCATTGTTTGCATGTTGACCCCAAAATCCTTCGACATCCAAGAGCAGAACTTGGAGATTGAGGCAGCCCAGGTAATTTCCCGGGACACAAAAAAATCCCCCATAGAGTATAATCATTATCTTGTTTAAACTATTTGGTGGTAGAGGATGTGACCATATGTCTTCCAAGTGTTACAAGGTATCACATGATTCAAAACTATTCTAATGTGTTATTCTGGGAATTTTTTTCAGTGGATGCCAGCTGCGGACTATGCAGCTCAACCCTTTGTTAAGGAAAACAAACTCTTTGACTATATAGCAAAAATATGCTTGGCAAAATCAGACAAGGACTATGTCGGTTTTACTGCGCTGGGTACAACTACATCCTCTGGAAAAAGAAGCTACCTGTACCATAACAACCGTGATATAAACCTACTGGCTACCAGTGATCCTCAGTAGAAACGTTGACCTCTACTCCGATATACATATATATATATATATATGTGTGTGTGTGTGTGTGTGTGTGTATACTACCGGTGATCTGCAATAGAAATGGAACCTCTACTTCATATATGTTATTGGACGAGGTCAACGTTTCTACTGTGGATCACCAGTAGTGTATGCGTATATATATAGTTGCAACAACAGTTAGTGTAGATTCCTAGCTATCTAAATATGGTTCCTGTATACAACGATAAGCTTAATTACTTGTGTGCTAAGTCACAGATTCGATTTATATATGTTGATGGTTTTTTACTGCAAGCTGTATTGCTCTTCGAATTGTCGTAGGTCAGGAACCTGCTAATGGATTTGCTATTTGCTTAAATATAAAATATACAAGTTGTTCTATTGTATCTTGCTTTGCCATTGTTACAGATTCATTTGCAGTTTACACCTTACATTACTGTTTCGACGTGCTTCTAATAAAACAGATTTCAGAAAAGCGCTTTGTAGGAAGGGAAAGTGCATATGATCATAGTAGTTCCTTCTACATAAGCACTCCCCCAGTCCCCCTAACAGGCCATTCATGCGGCCAGTTGAATATTGCTTTCTAGAAAGCACTTTTGCTTATTAGAGCTTTTAAACTGCTATGAAAGGGACTAAAACACCTGCCTCCAATGGTTTTAAAACTTGCTGCCTCATGCCCTTGACATCCATAGAATCTTGAGTTATTAAATATTTTTTAGGGTTTTGTTCTCTTTTTTCATATAATAAAACAAATTGATGCCATAAAAAAAATAACAAATAAAATCCCAAAGAAATATTAAAAGAAAATGACAAGTCCTTCCAGGTGAGGTTAAACTTGATTTCACAAAATGTTTAAATATAAGAGGCAATTTGATTAATTGATTTTTTTTTTTTTTCACACCCAAAAATGATGTTTCATCCAAATCCATTTGGGGTGTTTTGATATAGGCGCCTCAGTTTTGAAATTCTTAGATTTAACATCCATAGCTTTTAGACTTTTGATCAAACATTCTTATCTAATTTTTAATAACAAAAATTACATATATTTGGTTTACCAATCAAATGACAAATTAATATCACCTAAATCCTAAAATCTAGAAGATATATTATCCCATAATTCATTTCAAACGACACTTTTCATTACTCAAATAAAAAATATCATTAAAATTCTAAAAATACAACTAACATCCTATTAAACATAATGTACCAATTATGGACATGATACATGAATGCACATATGTGTTACACATAACGTACCAATAACTTGGTACATAATTGGTACATTATATAATCTTAGTTTTGGTACATATTAATATTTTGGTACATTACAGTTTACTAATTTTGGTACGTTATGTGATTATTGTTTTAGTATGTACCATGGTATTGGTACAATGTGTTAACCTAACTTTGGTTGACACACCCCGTCCCGAAGGAGGGCGTGCTGGCCGTCACGTGAGAGTGACGTAACCATTTACACAGTTCGGAAGCTTTAAAGTACCATTGTGAATTCTGTCAGAATACCGTTGGATTCCTCGTGGCCACCAAAGCTCTGCTCTAACTCGAACCTGGAGGGGTGCAAAACAAGGTGAGTGGGACAGTAAAACAAGTCTTTTTTTTTTTTTTAAATCTTTTCTTTATCAAAGTTCTAACCCCTCACTGTAAAACCTGTATACTTTCCCAGAAAATAGCATATATAAATATATATAGCTTCAAAAATCTCAAAACACCATTCTTTATCACTTTTCAGAAAATATGCCATGCCATGTGCCAAAAACATAATATGGATGCATCAACATAAATCAGGTGAAATAATAAATCAACCGGAGACCCTGCAGTGGTCCTGTACGGCTGATTCTAGAGCTCAATATCCAATCCAGCCGGAGTCACCAACTGTGACATGTACGGCACTGCCGGAGTCGCCAACTGCGACCTGTACGGCACTACGCTGCACATGAGTCGGAACTACCTGTAGTAGTCTGTACGACTCGGATGGTGTAATAATACGCTCTAGTGCTTCTCTTATCAATCATCTGTGCACATAATCTAGGGTCACCTACTAGTCGGAACCATCTCTAATGGTCTGTATGACTAGCATGTCGGAACCACCTCCAGTGGTCTGTACGACTAGCATCTACTTGGATCCAAGGTGAGTGTGTGATGCAGGTGAATAACATAAGCACTAACACCAGGGGTGCAGGTTATGAGCTATCAACATAAATCTCAACATCCTCACAACAATAATGAATACTCACATGATACTCACCTGTGCGTCCACAACACCATTTCATATATATGCATCATATAACAATTCACATAATTCATGTAATTTCCATCCATGGCATTTCAAATCACATATTCATACAAATCTATGCATGGCATTTCAAAATATACTTTCATTCAAAAATCGATTTCTGGGAAAACATTAAGTATATATATATATATATATATACTGAAATAAACTGCCCACTCACAGTTATATCGAAGGGTCATAACCCCTTAGCCTTTCTCGACTGTGCTCGTCTTCCGCATAAGCCTCGCATATATGAGAAGTAACCGAAATAACGTTAATTAAGCACATAACCAACTTTCGCTAATAACTTCTCATATATTGCTCAAATTGGGTATATGAATATACCACCGTGACCTACACAATCTCAGGAACATCCCCATATTTTTAGAAAAATTTTCCGACCACCCACGCGCCGCCACGCGCCGGCGAAGGCACGGCCAGACGCGCCGGCCACGCGCGGGCACGTGCCAGGCACACTGACGGCGTCAGTTAACGCCGTCAGGAATATTCCGTTAACTCCTAACAGTTTTCGTTAGTTTTGACTGACGGCGTTAGGAATATTCCGTCCAACTGACGGAATATTCTGTCGTCTTCTCCGGCGACTCGCCGGCCGCCGGTGGGTTCGCCGGATTCTGGGTATTTTTCCAACTATGGTTTCTCACTCATTTTTCATCCATTTTTCATGAAATTGGTACCAAAATGAAGCTCTAAGCATGTAGAACACATCTAAACAAGTTTCAAGGCTTGAAAATCACGGGATTTTACCTGAGAAAGCTCAATAGCTCGGCACACTTTAAAAACCTTCGATCTCGGTCCTCCGACGTCCAAACTCTACCAACGAAGTACCCCGAGACTCGTGAGGACCTCCTTAAGCTCACTGTGAGCTTGAAATTCCCTGAAATGCAAGGTTTTACGTGTGCATGAACAGTGCACATTTTCGGGGTTAGTATTTCACGTCTAATCCGAGGGTTACAAGCTCCAAATTTGGTACCAAACTACTCAGGGGTTAATAAGGATCAAGAATCTTACCTTTTGGGCTTCGATCTGTGAAGAAATGGACGAGTTCCAACTCTGTCCGTACGTGCACAGTGCACGGGGAGAGTGTTCCGAGAGAGAGAGAGGGGGGGAGTGAGGGTAGTTTGGGTGTGTGGTCTACAACCCTAGCCACACAAAACCATAACAATTATTTTCCAAATAAATTTTTCCAAAACTTAGGATAGGACAATAAAACCAAAGATAATGTCACATACCTTAGCAAATTTAAGGGCAATCCCGTCATTTCACATCATCGATAAAATAATTCTGGGACGGGTTGTGACATTGGTACTTACAATCTAGTGGTACATTATGACCTTTAAAAAAGAGAGAATTTTTCATATTAAAACTTTGTATTGAAAATTAATTATATCAAATTCTTAACAATTAATTAATGGGATAATGACTCAATCAAAATTTTCAAACTTATTTTCTTTCCACGAATTTAGGGATTTTAGATCTGATCAGTTTCAATATAAATAACTCTTATTTTCATTTTTTTGTTTTCTTTAAAATTTAGTTAAAATGATGAGTTGGAAATTAAAAAATGACATGGATAAAGATGGAAGCACCTTAATCAAAATACAAAGCGTTTTAATAAAAAGTTGAAAACCCATAAATGTTTAATTAATAAGATGTAGAATTGAAGTGCTTTTATCTAATTTTGCCAATCCATTTCAAATATAATATGGGAACGGCACATCCCATGCCTTTGTTCTCAAGGTCAAATCACATTTTTAGTCCTCTAATTGGAAGCTATTTTTCAATTTGGTCTCTGTCCTTTTAATTTTGGAAATGTAACATTTGTTATGCTAGAAATTAAGTCCTACAAATCTATAATTGTTAATTTGTTATTGTTCTTTTCGTCAACTCTGTTAGAACTTCCGTTAAAATGAGTTGCGTGCCACGCATGTGAGGTTGAATCAATGAGCAAATATGGAAAATCAAATGAGAAAAATTATAGCAATGGTCCCTTAACTTTAACCCAATTGGAGAAATGGTCTCTCAACTTTAACACACTTATAGCAATGATCCCTCGACTTTAACCCAATTGTAGCGATGATCCTTTCAACATGACTTATTTTGACAGAATTCTGACGAAGTTGACGAAAAGGACCATCGCTGCACGTTTTGATGAGTTAAGAGATCGATAATCAAGAATTTTTAGTTGAAATACCATATTGCTCAAATTGGGTTGAAGTTGAGGGATAATTGCTATAATTTTCTCTTACATATAATATGAGAAGGGCACATCCCATGCCTTTAATCTCAAGGTCAAATCACATTTTCGGTAATTCATTACCAGGGCAAAAAAAAAAAATAATAATAATCACATTTTTGGTCCTCGAATTGGAACCTATTTTTCAATTTGGCGCCTAATCATTTTAATTTTGGAAATTTATCGTTATGTTAGCAATTAAGTCCTTCAAGTCTATAATTGTTAAGAATCAAGAGAAACAGACAAAATGATTAAGTATTGGGTTGATCGCAAATGATTTGGAACTTTGGAGAGTAAAAAATGCCTTCACACATGTGGTAATTGTATATTATTTCCCCATCGAATCTAATGTACTAATTCGACATAATTTAAGATTTGGACTCGATTGCAAACTAAACTAAACTACAGATCTAAAATGGTGAATATTAAACTGATACGAATCAAATTGGAAAATGAATCAAACTACAAGGGCAAGAAATGCAACTTAACCTAATTAGGAGCACACAAAAAATGGCCTTATCAAAGCACAAATTGGAATGGTGATTGGTGAGTCGGTGGGAACTTGGCGCAAGACATTCAAAACGACAAAAAATTGTACCATGAAATACTTATATTATATAAGGGAACTTTCATGAAAAGGGCTTAGATCAAGTTTATTTTAATAAAAAAATCATGTTATTAATTTTATTTAATGACAAAGACTTAAATTTTAATGAAAAACCCTTAAATTTTAATAAAAATGACAAAAGAACTTAAATTTTAATGAAAAAGACATAATTTTAATATTAAAAAAAAAAATCTGACATGCTGACCCACCCGTCCTCACACTGTTTATGAAACTTCTACATTGTTTATGAAACATACAACACTGCTTATTAAAACTTACGACACTGTTTATGAAACTTACGGCACTGTTTATGAAATATATTATACTGTGAATTCAAACGTGCCACACAGAGTCTTCCAAAACATGGACATAGATATCATTTTGGGTCGTCGTCACCTTTGGTGATCACAAAATCGGTATGCGCTTTTGACAGGGAAAGAAAAGCAAGGAAAGCATGTCGTAGTAATATTGGTAGGTGCGCCTGGAACCGGCAAGTCCACCTTCTACGAACATGTCATGCGCTCCTCCTCCACTCTCCCTTGGGTACACGTTTGCAGGTTTATCTCAGTACTTAGTATGACACTCCGCATTTCTGTTCATTTGGGTTTGTTTATGCTATTATATTTTTGTAGGATACTATCAAAAATGGTAAGGCCGAAACGAAAGCGCATTTTATAGCAAGAACAAAGGGATGAGTTTGTGAAGCTTGGTGGTAGTGCCCAAGTTGATGTTCATGCTATGGTGCTTGATCTTCCTGCCAAGCTTTGTATTTCGTGGTCTGTGAAGGGAACGAGCCATGAAGGAAACTTGCAAGGTGGGAGAGCTACTGCAGTTATGAATAGAATGATGCAGAAGAAAAAACTGGCTAAGCTGGGGGGTGGTAGTTGGTTAGAAGCGAAGTTGTCTGATGGAGTTTTTTTTTTTAGGAAAACTAATGAAAATGGCTTGAAAACTTTGAGTTTTAACGATAAGGACAAAATAAGGGTAAAGTGAATAGTACCAGGATTGACTTTTTAGTGTAAAAATATGGTTTTTCGTTAAAGTGAATAGTACCGAGAGCTTTTCGTTAAAATTCCCTTTTTTGGGGGGGGGTGGTGGGTGGGGGACACCCACACAACATGATTTTTATTTTTTATCTTTTTGTCCTTATCATTAAATAAAGTTTGTGTATGATTTTTTTTATTAAAATGAAAAGATTTGAAGCCCTTTTCATTAGTTTTCCTATTATATAAATATACACACATATGTGTGTGTGTGTGTGTGTATATACACACAAAGTAGAGTGTGTTCCAACAAATTTCCAAGCATTTGAGAAACCCAGCAAAACTCTGTTTTCCAGAGTGAGAGTCCTAAACTCCTCTCTTCCATTATTCTTCCACTCCAGCCATGTCTCAGGTTCAAGGCAAATGGATCAAGGTATGTTCCCTTCACCACTTTCTTTCATCTGTTTTATTTTAGATCATCAGCTTCATTTCAAGGATTTTGATAAACCCTAATTAAATCAAGGCTAGTCAATTGAGATTTTGAAAGATTTTAGTTCTTTTTACAAAATTAGGGGGTATATATTCAGTAGGATATTAAGTAATTGTCTGAAAGTCTAGGTGTATTCAATCAAGATTTTAAAAGAGTTTATAACGTTCTAGATGTATTTAATTAGAAATTAATTTTAAAGAATTTTAAAAAGTTGGGGAATTCAAGAGAATTAAAAAAATTTCATTGCATATTTTAAGTATTCACAAATTTCATCTCTCTCCCTAAAAAATTTGAGACAATCCACTCAAAATTTTACATTAAATTTCTAAAAATCAGTTAAACTCCATCAAAATCCTTTATAATTCACTCAAAATCTTCCTATCTAATTTTAGGGTTAAAGATTGGATCTTTTTACATAATCAGCTTATCTTGGTTATCTCCATCCTTCCTTAAAATCAATGAAAATACTTGAAAATCTTCATGATTTTGATGTAGAGGTTACAACTATAATATGTTTTAATAGATTGGATCAGACTTTAGATACACTCTTTTTGGTGATGTTGAACAGAATCAAGCTTTTGATTTATCTTAGTCCGAACTCATTACTCTATATTCACCGTTTGAGGGATTTAGAGATACGACTCTTTACATGTTTAGATCTACAACATAAGAAAATTTTGAACACATATATGAATATCTCACTCATTATGTCAATGTATACACCAGAGGATAACACAAAATCTCATATGTGTCATCAGATTATAACATGTAGTGTGATCCCAATTGATATATAGTTTGTGGCAACATGTGACTTTGATGCTAGCATGACTTCCATTTCCCCACCAATTTTAACATATTATTTGCTTGTTTCCATACTTGGTTAGATGCATCAAAACCCTGAAAGTTTCTTCTGCATTTATCCAATTAGTAATACTGTATCATCGTGTCAGCTTGATCAAAAGGGAAATGGTCCTGGAGCTAGAAGCTCACATGCCAGTACCCTAGTAGGGACAGAAGGCCTATGTTTTCGGAGGCGAATTCACGCCACGTGTCCCGGTAGACAACAAGCTCCACGTGTTCGACGTGAAGGAGCAGACGTGGTATGTGATCGAAGGAATCGGGGATGTCCCACTGCCACGTGTTGGTGTGACACTGGTTGCTGTTGGAGAAATTATTTATGTATTTGGAGGTAGGGATTATGAACATAATGAGCTCAATGAGCTCTATTCCTTTGACACATCCACACACAAGTGGACTCTAATTTCAAGTGGGGACACCGGGCCCCCTTACCACTCAGTCACCTCCGATGACCGCCACGTATACATCTTCGGCGTATGTGGTGTCACCGGCCACCTCAATGATCTATGGGCCTACAATGTCGTTGATCAAAAGTGGATCCAATACCCTAATCCGGGTGACAACTTGAAGGGGAGGGGCGGGGCATGCCTGCTAGAGGTCCAAGGAAAAATATGGGTTGTGTATGGCTTCGCTGGAGAGGAAGTGGATGATGTACACATCTTTGATCCAGCCCATGGTTAATGGGCCCAAGTTGAGACAAATGGCGAGAAACCAACGGCTCGGAGCGTATTTTCTACCGTAGCAATCGGTAAATACATAATCATATACGGCGGGGAAGTGGACCCTAGTGACTTGGACCACTTGGGTACTGGGAAATTTGATACGTACGTTTATGCATTGGACACAGAAACATTGTTGTGGAAGAAGTGGGTTGAAGGCCTAGGCTCAGGCCATCATCCCGGCCCTCGCGGGTGGTGTGTGTTTGCCCGGGGGCAGTGGGAGGGGAAAGAGGGCCTTTTGGTGTAGGGTGGGAATTCACCAACTAATGATCGACTTGGTGATATTCATTTCTTCACCCCTTACAAAATGGTAAGTAATTGGATTAGACATGTGATGTATGAAAGTGATAGTGATAGTGTCATGTGTTGGAAATATGGAATTATGGGTTGTGTTTATGTAAGTTTGTAATAAGATCTAGACATGACCTTGTGTTTGTGGGAATGAGGTTGTATTTGGTTTTTAATTTTCTCTTTGGTAGATGTGGTTTGTTTTTCTTTGATGTAATATAGATCTACAGAGAATCTCTTATGAATGAGTAAATAATTACTTAAGTTACAAGTCTCTTATGCAGTAGAATTTGATTAAGTTTGATATTTGGAAGAAATAGATTACGCTAAATGTAGTGTTGTAAACTATCATGTTGTATCTTAGTTCAGTAATATTATGTTATGTAAAGAAAATTTACACCTAAAATGTCATCAATGGAGCAAAACATCACGATGACGTGAGCTCGTTCAATACAGGTTACTCTCTTATGTACACACAGTAAAAAATATCTTGAACTTATTTGCAAGGGAAATAAAATACAATAGCCATTTCAATGAAAAGATAAAATTACAGTGGCCAAATTCAAATCGTAGGCAAAAAGAAAGGCCAGAGATGCAATTTTATCAAACACGAGGGCTTTTCAGAAAATTCAACTACCGGAGAAGGCGACAAGTGTAACGACTTCCAGCAAACGAAGATCCAGTTTTCTACTCAGACCCGCCATCCATACAAAGCTTTCTTCCGGTCTCCTCCGTTATGGAGAGGCACATCGAGATATTCCTGAAGAGGCTCTCCTACGTCGCCATCCTCATCGGCACCGTCACCTTCGTCTTCCTCCTCCTCAAAACCCCCGACACCTGCGTCGCACCAGGTTCTCCCCCCAAGCCCCACCTCCGCTTCCCCAAATCCTCCTGCGACGCCTCGCCGCGCCTGATCCTCCCTCTCCACAAGAAGAACAACCGCCTCTGGTCCACCAAGACCTGGCAGAACAAGTTCCACTCCTTCTCCAACTTCTTTCGCGCATTTTATCAAATGGGTCTCCTGCACAACGAGTCCAAGGTCCTCTGCGCCTCCGCCGGCGCCGGCCACGAGGTCATGGCGCTGACCCAGTTGGGCGTCGCCGACGTCACCGGTATTGAGCTCCTCGAATCGCCTCCGCTGGTGAGCCGGGCCGATCCCCACAACTTGCCTTATTTCGATAATGTGTTTGATTTGGGTTTCAGTGCTCATTTTGCTGAGGCATTGTTCCCGAACCGGTTCGCGGCGGAGATGGAGAGGACGGTGAAGGCCGGTGGGGTGTGTGTGGTGGTTGTGGACGAATGTGGGGATGAGGAGATTAGGGAGATTGTGGATTTGTTTACGAATTCGAGGTTTCTTGGTGCTCTTAATGTTACATTGACTGGATTGAGAATGACAAGGATTATTATGAAAGTTAAGCGCTTACCTTGATTTCCTTGTGGTAATTCTCTATTAGATGTTTATTGCATTTGTTTTCGATTTCAAATTCCTGTTCGTGTGTGAATTAGTAATTCTCTTTAGGATCTGGTGTTAGTGAGCTACTTATGATTTGAAAACGAATTAAGCAACTGCGTAAGAACTCGAATGGATGTAGATTAAGTTTGGAACTGTTGTGGAAAAGTATGGTAATGAGAGTGGATGGCTTCAATGTGATGTATGCTTTGTTTTCCTCTCAAGTCTCATCATTTCGGGCAGGTTTCTCTGTTTTATCTGATCAAAACCCTCATTTTTGACCGAGCATGATCAGGGATGCAGCAATTTCTTTGTCTAGTTGAAATCACAAACACCGGCTTTCTTTTTTATGTAAGATCTTGATGATATATGCAATTAGGGACATTCTACTTGTTAGATACTAGCTTGGACTTATAGGCATGCTGAATGTGAATTGACCCATGAGCATTGATGATAACATCTTCTTTGGTGGGTTTGGGGATGATTAATGCCGAAGGTTATCATTCATATCGACACCTGGTTTCTTAAGTCGAGTTACAGGTTCTTAAAAATTCTATCGGTCTTCAAGCATTGCATTTGACAACTTGGACAGAGGTTAGCAATTTGTTACAAAGTAGAAATGGTTCGCCTCATTTTTAGTGTTATATTTTCTGGTTAATATGCATAGTGGAATACTCAGATTGTGTGGAGTAACTGATTGATCGACGGATAATCACTCTTTCCCCCCCTTTTTCTTACTTTCCTGAGTTGTCATTCTGTCTTTCGTTATTTTTTATGAATGATGTGCAGATCTGCAAGATTTGTGTTTTAAACAGATTCTGGTTTGTGTTCTGTGCCTGTGATTCATAGCATTCATCTAACAAATAAGCATGCACCAAACGAACAGTTACAGGAGGCTGAAAACTAACTATTTATTGAGTCAGTGATTCAACCATGCACTGAATCAAATGAGGATTTACACTTCTTATCACATACTGCTTCACAAACCGAAGACAAGTACAGCGGATCATCGTCATTCAGGGTTCATGTTACTCTAGAACTAGAAGTATTTGTAAGGTGATGTGCCTATACCTTTGGATTTTGCATGATTTCATATATGAATTGGCTGAGGAGGATGAGACGGAGTTATACTGTTAGAAGCACCCGTTGATTAGAAGCCGCGTTATCTCGCTGGAGTAGGCAGATGATCCAGCTCGAAAGGTCGGGAGATCCCATGGACAGTAAACCTATTTGAAGAAAAGATATCAGGCGCCACGATTTTCACTCCATTAACGACCAATTCTTTCATGAAATCCAGAGTCCCAGTGAACTCAAGAGGCTGATCATGAAGCAGGGTCCTGAGCAGTGTTCTGGCAGGCATCAATTCGAGCTCTCTGGTTGTATACCTCTGAGGCAGAATATGAAACCTCACAATCTTCTCGAGCAAAGGGGAAGGATACGCTTCAAGCTCCAAGCTTGGCGGAAGAAAGATTGTCACAGACTTCAAACCCTTATGATCTCCAAGAATCCGATCAAGAACTGAGTTCAGCCCAACAGCGAAAGAAACGAACCCATTCGAGCTCAGCAATCGGATGATCCGGGACCATTCGACCATGTTCTTGGCATCAGGAACATCAGAAACCATGTTGGAACTGGATTCACAGGCCGGCGATTGGATAATATCCCAACCCTGATTAACATCGCTCGGATCCAAAGCGGAGAACGGGCCAAGAACACCATGAATTGAAATCGGTCCGTCAAGAAACAGATTCGGGTGCGACACCAACACGTGATTGATTTCCACCGATCTTTCCTTCTCATCGATTTTGGTGATTGCGATCTTCTTGTTCTGATACAGGGTCGGCAAGCAAGTACCTTGAGTCATGTTCACAAGGTGTTCGAAGGAAAGCCTGAGAGGAGAAGTGTGGTACCGCAGGAGGTTTTTGAGAAGGCGTGGCGGGAGGGAGGAGTTGGAGATGGCGGAGTCTTTGATGGCAAAGAGGGTGGTGTTTGCGGAGGAGAAGAAGAGTTCCGGCGAGAGCTGGAGAAGGGTGGCGATGACGGTGAAGCCAGCTCGTCTCAGAGTTCTTGAGGCGCCGAGGGAGACGAAGTGGCTGATGGGTCTGGATTGGGAGGACTCGTCGTTGGGTTGTGACCGCAGAGTCATGGAGATTGCGATGAACGCCAAGATTACAGCCATGGAGAAGTAGACTGCTGCGTGCCAGCGAGTGCAGGGAGGCGCCATTGCTGTTCGATTCGAGCGTGGTTATTGAGAGAGAGAGAGAGAGGGAGAGAGAGAGAGAGATAGGAATGCTTCGGGATTTGTGAGTTTGTTGCAGTGGAGGGAAAAACAGAGAACGGTTATAGTTGAATGCAACTGACCAACTGTTTTATGGCAAAGAGACCAAGCTAATGGGCCTTTGAGGGAGGCCCAACTCATATGAATTTGAGATGGGCTTTAATTCAAGTGCTTAGAAGGTTTTAGTTGAAGTTCAATTCTACTGTTGGAATGGTGATTGACGTGGCGAAGACACCGGCTGTTTTTTTTTTTTTTTTTTTTCAAAAGAATTCTGCTGTCTAGACGATCAGAGTATGTGGACTTCCAGCTGGAGACACAAATGGTTGGGATCAAATAGGCGGGTGGGACTGAGATGATTTTTTCAGTCCAAACAATTAGAGTATGTGGTTGTCTGGCTGTAGACACAATTGATTGTGGGGGTGTATTGTATCTACATTCTACAATCGGACGGCCACCTTATCCACTCGTCCAAACCACAGAACGAGAAATTAGTATTTTGATGAAATTGTAATTTCATATGGCTCACTACTTTATAGAAAATTAAATGAGAGAGAATGTCTTGAATCCTACTTGGATATGGGTCTTTCTCTGAGCTAACACATGGTGAATGCTTGGTTTCACCCAAACTTCAATTTGGCATAGTTTCGAACAAAGTTGGGATTCCACTATAAAATCAATTGGTAATATGGGGAGTAGAGTAGCACAATCTTTTATAAACACATGCAAGATCTCTCATTTCCTTAATGTGGGATTGATAACTCTCAACAAGCCCTCTCACATAGGGCGAATTTTTAAACCTAGCACGTGGATAACACAAATCGAGTGATGTGGAGCACGTATGACTGTTGGGCTTCACACATGGGTCAACTTGCTTTGATAATATGAAGAAACTTGAAGTTTCTACCATAAAATCAATTAGCAATATAGAGAGTATCTCAATCTTTATAAGCACATGCGAAGTCGCTCATTTCCCAAAAATTGTTAACTCCCAACAGTTTCTTCACTAAATTAGTTGGACTTGACTAGAAGTCTGTATCTGTTAGATAGTGGTCCAATCACAATTGCTTGAGTAGTTTTTGTTGAATGAGGATCATCTCCGAATCCTCTTTGTGAGGATTCCAGAGATCTTCCAATCACATGTATTCATTGTATATTGTGTAGCCAAAAATCATTGTAAATCTTTTTATTTAAAATTAAATATAAGCAGTGTCTAACAAAAACTAGATGCACGATGTACAATGAACGGATGTGATTGGAGGATTCTCAGGATCCTCATTCGTTTTTGTTATCCCTTTCTGTTAAAGTTAAGTCAACCCCAAGAGATTTGTGAACTCTCTCGTATTGAATGAAGGCTAGGAAACGCCAACCCTCCCCTATTCAATATTTTGGTGACTTGGTCAAAGGTCAACGTATTTGTATGTATAATGTACAATTTACACGAAATTTTTGCTTACAATAGAGGTATATCTTGCTCTTTTTATTGTAATTCGACAGAATGATTTAAAAAATAGAACTTTAACGAAAAGCTCATGGTACTGTTCATTTTATCGAAAAACCACATTTTTACACTAAAATGTCAATCATGGTACTATTCACTTTACCTTTTATTTTGTCCTTATCGTTAAAACTCAAAGTTGTCAAACCCTTTTTATTAGTTTTCCTTTTAAAAAAAGAAAATATGCAAAATAGAAAGAGAAATATACACGTTAGGGAAATAGCCAAAAATGTTTATCACTTTCGCCGTCTAAATTCAAATCAATGCTCCCAAATCCCCATTTTGAAAGAGGAGACGTATCAATCGCGGCTGAGGTTTGCATGAAGGCATTTAAAACATCAAATTAGTAAATTCATGGTCTATATATGAGCAATATCCTATTTTAAACTAATATAAGTAAAAAGGGTTTCCAATTTAGATACATAAAACGTCTGATCAAGCTAATATAACTTGGTTAAGAAACTAATAAAGGAAAAAACATTAAGAAAAAGCAGGAGGAAAATAGGAAAATGTAGTTCCAACAACCCAAATATTGGCAAAGGCACGAGATCAAATCATCTGCACCTAAAATGGATGTGGCATTTTTGTGACCCCAGTCATTGTTTGACACATATTAAGTTTAGGGTAAAATATCGATTTAGTCCCTGAACTATCACCTCAGTGAAAATTAGGCCCCTGAATTATTTTTTTCTGTAAAATAAGTCCCTAAATTCATTAAAAGTTGTTAATTTCATCCCTACTATTATATTCAAAGCTATTTTATCCAATTTTTTGTCAACTTAAGTCACTTGACACACTTTAGAGTGCAATACCATCATTTTCTCGCCTACAAGCCCTTAACATTTCATACAAATTGCGAATTTAACGTCTAATTTACCCTTCAAAGTTAACTACATACACTATTTCTTTATGTAAAATTACCAATTCACCCTCTAATGTGTATCACATTCAAGTAACGTGACTTAAATTGACGGAAAATTGAAAATAGTAGCTTTGAAATTAATATTGGGGATGTAGTTGGTAGATTTTTATAATTCAATGATTGATTTTTTTGAAAAAATAATTTAGAGACCTAATTTTCACTTAGGTGATAGTTCAGTGACTAAATTAGCAATTCACCCTTAAGTTTAAGACAATAGAATTAAAAACAAATTAAATTTATAAATACGTGTCAGTCACCGACCCACGACTCTAACTTTATATACAAAATCATGTGATTTGCCATAAAAATCCCACTTTCTTGGAGGACTCAAGTTTTTCATGTCCGTGATGCAGTCAAACACTATAATTTGGGGACATGGATACTCTCTGGATCCATTGTCTGAATCCACAAAATTGCATTATCCGGACCATTGAAATTTGATCAAACGGCTAATATTATTATTACTTTTAAATGAGCCCCTATTTGTAACATTTGGATTAAATTTCAATGGTCCAAATAATGTGACTTGGTGGATTTGAACCAATGGATCCGGAAAGGATCCATGTCCATAATTTGGAACCCCATGAGCCATGACACAATCATTTTTTTTTTTTACTTTTTTTTCTGTTGCAGACCACAAGTGATTTCAAAATTAAAATTATAGCATCGTATTATCTGGTGAAAATTGTAGAGCATATTTATGAACGAAAGAAAACAGGTTCACCTTTCATCTGAGAGCGGTTTCCACAAAAATATTCACTCATAACGTGGTGTCTCCACGGTTAATAATACACAACTAAGATCTACTAAGGCTATCTCCAACCGAATGAGGGTCAGATGGCTCTTTTTAGCCCTATAGCCATTTAAGAAATTATATTTTAATGAACAGTCTCAGACCATGTTTCATATCATATCCAACCGAAGGAGCCAAAGGGCCGTAACCAAACATAGCCTTGTGACAAAAAACTATCTCCAACCGAAGGGGCCAAAAGGCTATAGGCCAAACATAATATATTATTTTAATTGAATTAATATAGTTAATTAAATTAAACTACCATATTAAAATAAGATTTTCGAGCATATTAGAAGATTATTTAAAGATGTGACCATTTGAAAATTATTGAACAAATTAAAGGAAAGATTATTAGAAGAGAATAAAATGTGAAGAATTGAAATAAAATGAGGTAAGATAGTATAGAATTGTGAAAAGTATGTGAGAAATGGTGTAGGAAAAAAAATTAGAATTTTTTTAAAAAAAAAAAAAAAAGTGGGCTGGGCTTATCGGGGCTGATTTGGTGGTTTTGGCCCGGTGAGGCCCACAAGCCCTTTGGCCTAGCCCTCGGTTGAAGACTGTTTTCGTGTCATTTCAAACTATTTTTAACCCTATAACCCTATGACCGGATCGGTTGAAGATGGCCTAATAGTAAAAAATGCTACGATGACGGTTAACCTATTTCATAAAGAACTTTATTTCTCTATAAAGATTTCTAGAATATCTACAAAATGTTCACGTGATCAGAGAAATTTCGAGAAAAAGTTTGATGGCAGTGAGGGATTCCCTCATCCGACTTATACTTTTTTGATAAAATACAATATAATTTCATTAAAAGTCAAGAATATGCTACTGGGATGGAGAGATCTTCCTCAGTCAAATCACCAATCAATGAGGGAGTTTCATTAAGCCATGTACAATCACCTCCGTAGAGGGCAAAACGAGCAAGCCTATGGACAACAGAGTTAGCTTGACGGTCAACGTGGAACACGGTAACTTTAGTGATCAAATGCAGTAGGAATTTAACATCTTCAATGTTAGGTCGGGTATTATACATATTCATAGAAGACATCTTTATAGCAGAAATATATGAACCGAAGCGAATCACTTTCCAACTAAATGTTTTGTAAACCCCTTTCGATCGCCATCAAAAGACCCTCTCTAATTGCCAATGCTTCAATGTGAATAGGAGAGAAGACATCACCGAACATCCTACTCACGGCAGGCACACATGTTCCATTTGAATCCCGAAATATCATTCCCACACCACCCAGATTAGTTTCCATACACATTAAGTTTGATAATTTCATCGAAATCCCAAATCTA
This sequence comes from Heteromeles arbutifolia, assembly GCA_024362995.1. NCBI lineage: Eukaryota > Viridiplantae > Streptophyta > Magnoliopsida > Rosales > Rosaceae > Heteromeles > Heteromeles arbutifolia. The sequence goes on along the minus strand of JANCRC010000012.1, from coordinate 9,176,463 downwards.
AGAATAATATTCACTTTCATAATTAATAAACCAATAAAATAAATTTAACTAAACTAAATCACTAATTCTGTTTATCACCGTGTATATGTGTGGATCAAAATCATCCCTTTACACTAATCCTCATATAATCTCATATAATCCATCAGGAAACCTTAATTAATCACTGAACTCCACCCCTTTTTCTGGTGACCCTGATGTAGCAGAAGACAGCTGCAAAAATGGTAGTGACAAGACCGCCAATGATAATACCTCCACCGGCCACCGACTTATCAGCTTTCTTTTCAGCAGGTCCCAAACGCCGCAAAGATGGAGCTTCAGCCACCACGCCTTCTTCCATGCTCTCACAATCCGACGACGGCTCTGCCGCAATGGAAGCAGAGTGATCTGTGTCTCTGCCCAAATCATCGGATTTCTCGGTAGCTATTGCAGAAACCAGAAGGAACCCAGCAAGGACGAGGCAAATCAGACCATGTCTAGCCATTTGGGTTGAAAGTTTGAGAAATTCAGAATCTGGGTATTATTTGGTCCGGAATTTGATGTTTTTGGATGCTGAAAGATTGAATCTTTGGTTGGGGCTGGGGGAGATTTGGGATGAGCTGGGGGGAGGGGGGATTTTATAGAGGGGGAATGAATGGTGTTTGGAGTTTCTCTTCTCTCAGTTGCTGCTCAAGGGAGTTTGGTGTTGTTGGGGAGTGGGTCCCATGTGTGATGAGAGAGAGAGAGAGAGAGAGAGAGAGAGAGAGAGAGAGAGAGAGTAACTATTTTTGGGTGGGAGGTGAGTGAGGTCCGGTGGGGATCTGGGAAAGATCTGATACGCGGGAAGAAAGAAAAGAGAAATAAAGAGTGATTCTCTGTGCGTGTTGAAAAGTTGTTGAGCAGGTGAAAGCTAATTAGGGCACGAGACAGAGAGAGAGATTTTGGACAAGTACAAAACGACATGCAACTACAACTGTGTTTAATGTGTGCACTCCACTGGCGGAGGCACCATGAGACTAGGGATGGCCGAGGCCTATCCTGACTTTATGCATTTGGAAATTATGCATCTTTCATTTGCTTGAAGCCCTGCTTTTCAAATTCCAAACATAACCCCATCGGTCCATTTCACAATTGAATTTAATATTTTATCTATCTCCCTAATACAAATTAATAGCATTTAAATTCACCTTTCTTTGAAGAGTAATAGTTCAGTTGTAGTCATAAAAATTAAGAAACAGTCATCCTTTACAGTGCAGCCAGACTCCAAAACTATTATCCTTTCTTTTTGAAATCTCATACATTTTATCATCCAAATCCGAAATTTCGTCAACAAATAAGTCTCAAATTTCTTTAATTCTCTATTGTTTCCTCTCTATTCTACACTTACATGAAGTTAAGATCGTTCGTAAAATTCTTGTGAATGAAATATTATCGATGCATATATATTTTGGAATTTTAATTACCTTTGATGTATCATTTTTTAAGAACCTTTGTAAGAGGCCCCTCCTCACAAAAAATCCTGGCTCCGCACTCGAGACTAGTAGTAGTGCTTTGTTTGTGGACGGTGGGGAGGACTTTTTCGCTTTGGGAAAGAAAGAAAAGGGATCTAATCCGATACAGTATCTACCATGACTTATGGTGCGTATAAATTCATTCAAATTATATTGTGTATTGGATCTAATGCAATATGTGCAATGATTCATATAATATATAAATTCATTCAAATTATACTACGTATTTTTGTAGTACACTTCGTGACGAATTAACGGTTGTATACACATCATAATTGTGACAGCCCGTCCTGAAATTTTATTCTCGTAGATGTGAAAAGACGATTTTGCCCTTGGACTTTGGGTTGTGTTTGTGTAAATTGGGCTAAGGAATTGGACCAATTATATTAGGTCCTAATTATTTGGACCCAATTGGAACTTAAGGTATTTGTTTTGTTTGGTTGGCCAATTGAGGACCACACACATCACTTTTCTCTCTTAGTCCCGTGCTCTCTCTCCTCCCTCTCGGATTTTTCAGAAAATTCGTACAGAACGTACGGACGAACACCAAACTCAACCTTTCACGCACGGATCGACGTCAACAAGGTAATATTCGAGTTCCTCTTTAACTTCTGAGTTCATCTATACCAATTTCGAGACTTGAAAGCTTCGAAAACCCTAGTTTCTCACGAACTCCGATTTTCGTATTGTTCATGAACTAATTAATGTGAGGTTTTTAGGAGATTCTGAAGCCATAGGAAGCTTTAGATCATCCTCACGAAGCTCGGAGAAGAAGAACCAAGTGAATTGGACGTCGGAATCGTGAGATCGAAACTTGGCCGGTTTTCTCAAATTTCTCCGGCGAGATCCCGTGATTTTTGGAGCTTCAAATTGGTAAGATTGTGTTCTACTCACTCTAAGCTTCATTTTGGTACTAGATTCATAGAAAATGGTGCAAAATTGGAGAAGATCGGATGAAAATACGAAATCCCCAGTTCTCGGCGATGGCGACGGTCGCCGGAGTTCTGAGGTTGAAGACGACGGAATATTCCGTCAATTCTGACGAAATATTCTAACGCTGTCAGTCATCTTTAACTGTTACCGTTGGGTTTTAACAGAATATTCCTGACGGTGTTAACTGACGCCATCAGTGTGCCAGGCACATGGCCGCGCGTGGGGGCGCGTCTGGCCGTGCCTTGGCCAGAGCGTGAGGGCGTGTGGGTGGTCGGAAAATTATTCTAAAAATTTAGGGATGTTCGTGAGGTTGTGTAGATCACGGTGGTATATTCATATACCCAATTTGAGCATTGTATGATAAGTTGTTACCTAGTTTTGTTTATGTGCTTTAAATTAATGCCTTTATAGTTGTGTTTGGACCCAAAATTATACAATCGGCCCGAGTGATCGAGGCCGTTGAGTGAGCTTGGTTCTAGACCGTCGGATAAGAAAGATTGGGATAGCATGATGGGTATGATTAGAATTGTCAAGATGCATGGTCTTCTTCTATGCGTGGGACGCCAAGTTGAAATCCCTGATGATCACCAAAAATAATGGGGCCGCACATATCCTAGATTGGGATAATTATTAGCATAGAAATATATGCTAATAATTAGCATATTCTTCAGGAATGAGCACGGATGTTATAAAAAGAGTTTCATGCGCATGCAAATTGGTGGTCTGATTCCATCAAATCCTACGGCCAAGGACCAATAAGGATGTGGAGATTTTGAATTAAACACATTTTTATTTGGTTGGATAACTGCATGATAACCTCATGCGATTATATTGGTTCTGATCCCATTAAACATGGATGCTTTTTCCAATTTGAGATAAGGACTGATGGAAGGTTAATCTGCGCATGCAAACCACACCAAAGATCAAATACAATCCTTTGAAGATTAAGCCACGTCAGGCATGCATGTCTCTATAAATACAGAGTCGCAGGCAACATTAAAGCTCTCTCCAATTCAACACACAAATCTACCCTGCGCAAACCCTCGCTCTACGCGAAACCTCTCAACAACCTTGAGATTTTTATTTTCTTTTTCGCCAACACATCTTCAGTTTGGATAAACAGCACTGTGAAGGCAAACGGCGACATCTTCAGTTTGGATAAACAGCACTGGAGCCGTAGAATCAGCCGACCGTGGAGCACCTTCAGTTTGGATAAACAGCATTGCGAAGGGGCTGACTGGTTACCTATCCAAGTCTCGGTCGAGAAGAATTTCCAAATCCTTGTTGGTCGAGGTCATCTCATCAGCCTTCTCGGCGAAGTGAGGTGTTACCAGGTTACTACATTCGGTATATTGACAGCCGAATTTGATATTAAACTTCGCAGAACTAGCAGCCTTGTCTTCAGGCTCTAAAACCTAAGAGGCCGAGACGTGTTCCTTCCTCGGTCGTAGTCGCAAGATCAAGAAGTCAGCCGCACGCTCAACGCAACATCAACACATTTTACTCACCGGCCGAGCTCAGCCGTCGAGTTGGCATGCCCTGCACACAACTGAAGGACGTAGTTAGCTTATAGATTACTCAGCCTGCGCGCCACGTAGGCTTGGTAGTTTTTAGGGTCAACAAGTTGTTTCTCAAATAGGCCAGACCTATCCGGAGGACGAGCGTAGCCAGGCTAGGCACGGGAGTTACGACCCGTCTACATATCAGTGAGTGGGCTTTTGTTTTCAGTATATATATATACACTTGACGTTTTTCCCAGAAAACGTACTTTAAAGGAAATGTGATTTAAATGCCATGTCATACTTGCATCATATTTTAGTATATGCATTATCATGATTATGCATATTGTTGCATGGTGCTGCAGAAGCCCAGGTAAGCTACAGGTAAGTATATTATGCTGGTAATGGTTATGAGATAGATGATGATGTTGAGATGTATATTGAGCTCATCAACCTGCACCCCAGTGTTAGTGCTCCCACCCAGGGCCAGGGCACAGTCCTTCACGTGATGTTCACCTCCCGCACCATACGCTCGCCTTGGATCCAAGTTAGGTGCACAGTCTTGTTGTACAGACTACTATAGGTGGTTCCGACTCGTAGGTGACCTGCGATTTATAGCACAGTCTTCACGTGATCGTAGCACTAGAGCGTATTTATTTACACTAAGTCCTGTCGTACAGACCACTACAGGTGGTTCCAACTCGTGTGCAGGTAGATTGCCGTACAGGTCACTTTAGGTGACTCCGGCTAGATGGATTGATGAGCTATAAATTTAACCGTACATGCCACTGCAGGGGCTCCGGTTAATATGTTATGTTTATGAGATTACTTCACCTGGCTTTCAGTTGTTAGATTGTGATATTGGACATGGCATATGCATGACATCCATATATGTGGATTGGGATATATTGAGCATGGTTTTGAGATATATACGTATGTATACTATTTTCTGGGAAATTATACAGGTTTTCCAGCGAGGGGTTAGAACTTTTGAGATATGAAATGATTTTAGAAAACCTTGTTTTTGCCCACTCACGTTTTTGTTTTGCGCCCCTCCAGGTATTAGGTGAAAGTGTTGTTGGTGGCTTACGAAGATTCCAGCGGAGGTTCTGACAGACCATCATTCATGTAGGACCACTTTCGGGTGTTGTTTAATCAGTACTTTTATGCTTGACTGTACTTAGGCTAGTTAAGCTCTGGTTGTGTAATTCACACTTATTCTCGCACTAGCATGCTATCTTAACTAGGATTGCTAGTTGCTCGATGTTAATTTGTTCGTATTTCCCTTGTTAATCTTGCTTCCGCACTATGCTTATGGTTATGTCATGCTCACGTGACGGCCAGGATGCCTCGATCTCAGTCGAGGTGTGTCAATAATGTAGATGGACCTTGGCTTTAAGATGTTCGTGGGTGTTGATGACATTGTTCAATGTTCATGCTATTTAAGTTTTGAGCTCTTTTCAGTGGTCTTAAGATTGTTAGAGATTGCTAAATTGCTTATTTTCCGGTTGAGGTGGATTATGCGCAACCTTTCACTTGTTTTAAAAAAGAAAAAATTAGTATCCGGTTCCTAGTTACTAATGTTCATTAACTAAAACCTCATTAGTTTTCATATTTTGATCCAAGTCCCTAGCATTAATGTAATAATGGATTTACATGTCAGTTACATAATTTTTTTAAATAAAAATTAATAATTGATTTAGAATTTTAATACACACACCTTTATTAAACTCCTAGCTAATTTTCAATTCAAAATATTTCCAAAATAAATAAATAAATTAGAATAAGTTTGTACCCATTAGCTTTTTTAAAAAATGTTTTCAAATTTTTAATCTTATATGTACTCATTCATGTAATTTTTTTTAAATTTTAGTCTTAAAATGTACTCATTCTTAAATATACCAATTTCTTATATGTAAAATGTACCATTTTTTTTATATAACATCTATTCAATTTTTTTCTAATCTATTTTTAAACTTATATGGGTACATTCTTTTTTCTTTGATTTAAGAATGTATCTATGTCAAGTTTAATCGAAGAAATTTACTAATGTTATTAAGCCTAATATCTTTTTCTTTTCTTTTTTGTTGTGATTTTGAAGAATGTATCCATGTTTTGGTACAATAATTTTTTGGTTAATTTTGATGAATGTACCCCCCCCCCCCCAACACACACAATAGTATAATTTATATTTAATATTTTTAATCACACAAATTATGGTTTTTTATTTAAAATCTCATTAATATAAACAACTATAAATTTCAATTTTTAATTTAAAAAATATAGTAACATACATAGAAACAAATTATCATATTAATTTCAGGGACTTGTGTCACATCCTGGCCCAGGGCGGATCACTTCCCGGGCCCGCTCCACCACCGTAGCACGATATTATCCTCTTTGGGCTTACCATTCCCTCACGATTTTGTTTCTGGGAACTCACGAGCAACTTTCCAGTGGGTCACCCATCATGGGAGTGACCTGGCCCCCTTCTCGCTTAACTTCGGAGTTCCTACGGAACCCGAAGCCAGTGAGCTCCCAAAAGGCCTCGTGCTAGGTAGGGATGAGAATATACATATAAGGATCACTCTCCTGGACGATGTGGGATGTTACAACTTCGATCAAAAATTAAAAACCAACAAGGTTTCAATCAAAATGTACTCATTCTTAAATATACCAATTTGTTATATGTAAAATGTACCATTTTTTTTTTATATAACATCTATTCAATTTTTTCCTAATCTATTTTTAAACTTATATGGGTACATTCTTTTTTCTTTGATTTGAGAATGTATCCATGTCAAGTTTAATCGAAGAAATTTACTAATGTTATTAAGCCTAATATCTTTTTCTTTTTTTGTGATTTTGAAGAATGTACCCATGTTTTGGTACAATAATTTTTTGGTTCATTTTGATGAATGTACCCACACACACACACACATACAATAGTATAATTTATATTTTAATATTTTTAATCACACAAATTATGGTTTTTTATTTAAAATCTCATTAATATAAACAACTATAAATTTCAATTTTTAATTTAAAAAATACAGTAACATACATAAAAACAAATTATCACATAAATTACAGGGACTTCGATCAAAAATTGAAAACCAACAAGGTTTCAATCAAAGAATATTCATAGTTAGGGACCGCATACAAAGTCTCCCTTTAGAAAATTATACTCGCACTCCTTCGTTGCTACTTGCTAGAGTTCACGAATTGTTGATATGAATTTCTCATCGATAGGAAAGTGAACCTTTCATTGGCTATTGTCTACATTGCCAATTAATTATTTAAAAAGAAATATTAGCTTTTTTGCTACGTATGCCTTGGCATGGTAAAGTCAATGTAGGGGCTATGTATGTACGTAGGCTCCATAACCATAACTCCAAAGATCTAGAGTCCAAAGTTGCCATAATTTGGCCTATTTTCCGGGGCCGAGAGAACGCGGAGTCGTCGCAGTCGTTAAATGGCGTCGCCCTCCAGTCTCTATCGCTGGCTACGCTCTGTGCCAGCTCCTGGAATGCTGAGTTTGAATCATATAATTTAAGAGTAGTTAGTGAGTCTATTATTCTTATTTTCCCCATTTAGTTTGCACACAGCTGGCCTCCCAGCTGGAAATATAGCACCCGCAACTTTGTCCCACATATATACTACGTCAATATTTTCATTTTTTAAGACAATAAATTTATGTAAATTATAGGAAGAGAAGAATTCGAACTTGAGTACATGTGTAGCATACTGCTCTAGTCAACATAACTAAACACGTGTCTGCTTACTATGTCAATATTTTCGAGGTGGGTTTCTTTGGTCTTACTTGGCAAAGAACACTAGGGTAGATAGTATACACCATGTTCCTTGACCGTTAAGTTCTTTGATCAATGGATGCTTAGCTGCTTATCTGGTGCTTCATTCATTTAATGAATGTCATAAACCAGAGTACAATAGAATTGTCGAGAATACTATATAAAGTTATGAACACGCCCCTTTCGATCCTTAATTTATTGGTACAGATTATACATTAAAATATAGTGGAGTTCTCGAAAATACTATATGAAGTTATGAACGCATCGGCCACTCCTTTTTCCCATTTTCATGCGCATGCTTCCTTTTCCTCAACATTCATGTGAGTTTGGTTTAGGTGAACTCATTTGGTCAATGCTCCCTTTGATCAACCACTGCAATTAATTAAAGAACAAGGATAAATTAACCAATACGCATTGCATGCATGCATGGTGTCATCCCATCCTGATCACAAATTAGCTAGATTGAGCGCCCATGGTTTCCTGTTGGAACCACCATTAGTTACTGTGATATTTTCTTCTACCTTTTCTTGTAATGGTATACGTTATGGACGGTTGTATGTACTTTTTAAAGTTAAAAATGAGAGTTTCGAATTCTAGATCTCTAGTCTACTCCTATCTATTTCTCTACACACCCTTATCACTGGTCTAACTTGGACGGTTGTAGATGATTTAATTAGGTGATGAATTAGAGTTTCATAATTATTAATTAAGCTTTAGATTTTAACTTTATGGAGGAATTGGTCGGTTGTAGATGCTTGACCTATTGAGCTGCTATATCCGTCGGTAAATGCAGCAAACTGTGTGAACTTCACACTAAAGACTAACCCCATGTCCAAAGAGTCTCAACTGCCTAAAGATATATGCCTCACAGACTTTGCATTTCTCGAATCCCATGAAAGGTCAATGGCAATGTGTCTCAACCAGCCAAGTTGACTGTGCCAAAGCCTCTCATATTAAGGGGTCCAACTATACATCAGGACCAAGCCACTTATCCGACACGTTATAAAAGAGCAGGAGTAACTGTATTTGGTCTCATTCACTTTCATGTTAGTTTCATACGTTTGAGTCTCATGCCCTAAACAAATGCATTGTCGCATAGAACAACCACTTCAATATATACTTACAAAATTCTAATGTGTAATCAAGATATATCTCGTCAGGTACATCTTTGTTACATACGTTCCACTAATCGCTTTTTGAAAACCTAAGAAGAATTATTTATGTGAATTGTAGTGTTTATTGGGAGTTTGTGGTCCTATAGTATCCATGTATCGGACTAGTAAGTTTCAACTCATATAGTTTCTTCTTTAAAGGTCAAGACTTAAGTGCTTAATTAGGTTGGTTGGGGACCTGTGGCCTTTGTTTTTCAGTTGAGGTATGCTAGCTAATCGTGCCCTTAAATTCGAATCCCATGTTTGCCTGGCTTCATCGGTGCTACAAACATGTCGGCATATTTGTGTCATAATATCAATAAAAAATCCCCGTCTTTGGCTCAATGGCATTGGCAAACTACTATATCATCCAAATTCTGAGGGCATTAAGATATTTTAAAAAAGGGTTGGCATTTGGGCGGTTTAATTATTCAGCATTTCAGGCTATCCCAAACTTTAACTGTCATTTCAAGCTCAAGTACAGGAAAATAACTTATATGGCAAAAGTACACCATTATCATAGTGTCCCATACGAATGATAAAAATATATCATTACCGTAGCGTTCCGTGTCATGTAAGTCCTCCAAGTACAAGGTAGGTTTGGTTTTAAGATTGATCACGGAGTCAGACTTCAACTAAGTCCTCCAAGTACAAGGTAGGTTTGGTTTTAAGATTGATCACGGAGTCAGACTTCAACTTATATTTCAACTAAATTTGAGAATGAACCAAGTCATTTCATACGGTTCCAACAACAACCAAAAAACTATTTTCACTACTTGATGAAATCAAATAACAAGATTATTTACTAAATTCTATGAAACGAAGTTGAAGTCCTTTCATGTCCCTACTAAAGCTAAGAACTTCCAGAGTCTGCAAAGTAAAATATAGATAGAATAAATGAATACTTGATTGGTAGAAAACGAAAACATGAACATATAGGAGGACCAGGTAAAGACAGAGCCTTTAAACCAAGAGTTCCTGCAACATAGACTCAAACTCAAAGACATCGAATACTATGTCTTGTACACAAACCAGAGGGAAAGATCAACAATTAGGTAAAACAGAAAAGAAAATCAACATCCTTCAAATACATGTTACCGTTACATAATCAATGAAACAAATATATAAAAGTGCTGTGAAATTATAGTTATACCAAGTTACCAACCATAAACAGCCTTATAACGCCTGAATCATGAAGCAAAAATCATGTCACCGTGAAAAGCTATGAAGCGTGTTGCTAATTTATGATATGTAAAGACGTTTAGAGAAATTAGCTCTCTTATTCATGTTGAATATGTAAGGAAGACTAACAAACGTTAAAAACAAAAGTCATATATTAAATTGAGGTACTTCAATATCCAGTAAAATACTTACTTCTACATGCAGTTATTAGGACAAAAGAACAGAGAAGGATTTACTCGAAGTGATCGTCACGACCTCCCTCTACTGTGGCACCTTCCTCCATGTTGCAGAACTCAAGGAAATGGATCGGGCAGTGGTCCTGGTGATAGTACTCCCTCAGCATCCCAAGCTTCATGTCATACTTCATGCTTGCTGTAAGCCTCACCCCCATGAAGTTGTAGTTCCACGGGCCATTATCAGGAATCTTGAAGAATCCAAGAAACCAGTCGCTGAGAATCATCTGAGCTTTCTCAGAATGGGTTGGAAAGGTATCCTTGTGGATTAACTTTGCTTCCGCTGTCTCCTGTATTAGCACTACGTCCCCACTCATAACCCGCCGGAGTAAGCTTATATGCATCTAACGAGCAAGAACCAGCTGAAGTGAAGCTGCAGGTTAAAATGACGCACTTCTCCCCATTCCCTTGCTTGGTGTTCTCCAGCCTCTTAGCTTGAGATGCGACATCCTGGAAAGAAAGCTGAGGAAGCTCATTTGGCTGCGTGTGCATCCATCCCAAAGGCTCTAAATCATTGAAGAAATCATTCTCAGAAAGAGCTGATGGCAGATGAACTTGCTGGTGAGTCCCCCACTGTGGTGGCGTGACCATGCGTCGAAGAATTTCCTTAACCCGAGGGTTGTCGGGTGGGCTTACACCGTGTAAGTAACCAGCAATTTGCGTCATGCCTCTAGTGTGTCCACCAGAAAGGATTTTTCTCCAAGACCTGGTACTGCTTAAATTCTGTGCGAACTCTCCACCCTTTGTCGTAAGCTAAAGTGTGCCGGTCCTTCTGGAACAAAGTACTTATGCGAGGTATTCCCATATCCCATGACTCTTCCAAATCTTCAAGGGTTAGACGCCGATTCTGTGCCTGACCTTCCTGCCTAATTTCATTGCATATTCTGCCAAACACGTTGAGAACCTATAATTTCACTCTCCCATGGTTGTATGTAACGGGAAATATTTGGAATCAGCTGGTCCTCTTCATGACTCATTCCACTCCTAGAGTGTGTCACACCCAAATCTGTCTGTTGACTGTATCCGAGGTCACTTTGTGGGATCAATATGTGACCCATAGATAACACGCCAAGCCCTCCAATTTCTTTTGGAGTGTAAAACTTGACTAGTGGAAACCTGCTAGGCATCTTCGAATTAAATCCAATCTTAATACGAGTCTGATTTTATTTTCGCATTTAACCATCAAATCAAACAGCCTTTGTGTATGCACAGAGGACATAAGACCGATAAGAGCCTTTTTCATTTGTTGACAATTTTTGTGAATATTGTGTACCCTGAGGACATAAGGATCTGCCTCGCACGATTCTCAAACACCTTCATGTGTCCATCATCAACTCGTAAGAAAGCAACTGCAGTCCTCTCCTTTGTCTGCTTATTCTGCAAATCTTTTGTGCTGCTAAACGCTACTCGACTCATTTACCTAGGGAAGTATCCTAACTTCAAAACGACACATGCTGAAGAGCAAATTTGGATTATCCTTGCTGTATCTCCCACTCTAAATCTGTGATGCTTCGAGGGAGACGGTTCTTCATATCGAAGAAAACGCTTTTCCCAAGATTGGCGTCATGCTTCATGAGCCTCATTATAGCATCTCTTGGCCAGCACTTCTAATTAAAATCCGACCATATTTTCATTATTGGGGTCCGGATGCTCAGTCAGATATCGCTGGATAAGGTCTCGAGCTTCCTCGTGAGTGAAGCTGAACAACTTATACACCCTGTCCATGTACCGAGAGTAGAGCCTGATAGGATGCCGAGTCTCAACCTTTGTGTCCAATAGGTGGTGAACTCATTTGGCCTCTGTAGTCTAGAAAAATTTGGTAGTTTCAGCTCAATCAAGTTCTGTAGTCCGGAAAATTTTGGTAGCTTTAAGCGACCGAAACATGTGAGTCTTCTTTTGAGCCTTGGTTTCTGATGCAGCTCATTCAACAGAAAACACTTGAACAATTTCTGATCTCACGCGAACTTTAACTGGATATAACGCAGGGCCATACTCCTTGTACCATTCTGATAGCTGACAGCAACGACACTTCGTCCGCGAACGTGATTGTGCCGGTCACATGGTATAAAACCTTGACTTTCCGGCTCTGCTCCCATGGCGTCGGCATATTCTCGAGCTGCTTGTAAACGGCGTGAGGAATGAACTTGAGCGCCCCCAAATATACCCGCGTTTTTCATCTCTTCTATCCAGCATTTTTTTTTTCTTCCAAAATTTTCCTTAACCTTTTTTCACAGCAGCTGAAACAACTTTACCTTCCTTCTCATGTAACTATCGTAGACAATCTTCACTCTTAGCTTCATAGCATGTGGGTACACAAAAACCGTGAAAACGCTCATAGCAAAGTTCAACCAAGAATTGAACTCTAGTCTAATACCAAAGTGAAAATAAATTTTTTTTGATAAATTTAAAATTCTCTTGCAATTTCACAATTGTCAAATACAACTTCAATCCAGAAGGAGGTATTTATATTCTCAAATACAACTTCAATCCAGAAGGAGATGCTTATAAGATTACAAAGGAGTAGTAATAGGAAGTAAATTAAACCAAACCTTTGTTCACAAGACCAGTAAATCTTGACCAAATTAGATCCCTAATTAGATCGAATCAAATCTCTAAAATACTTTCTTTTATATTTTTCAAGACACATTTGATTATAAAGTAGCTACAAAATTGCGTAACTTTCAAACACTTTAGAGATTTTTAGAGACAATAAATGTATAACCAATTTCGTGCTGCTTAAGGACTTCTAAACGCTCCAGAATTGCACAAGCACTTATTTTTAGCAAGGAAACATGTTTATGACCAACTACGTGCTACTAGCGGACCATCAAACACTTCAAAACTTTACAAGAACTTATTTTTAAAAATAAAACACTCACACAAGGAAGCTGACTCTTTAGAGTCTCCCATTTGGGTGTTTGACACTGCTACGCTCCAACGAATCATGGAGCCCTAGAACAATTTTTAAGTTGCCTGTGGAGACTGGTATGCACCATCACTAGCAAAACATAGCGGTATGCCTAGTATGGCTTGCAACCTCCCCGCTCAGTTTCCTACAAACCAAGTTAAATAGGAAAATCAGTAACCCACACTTCCTACTCATAATTAATTCTCTCTATTCAGATTCTCTCAAACTACTATTTTGACTTAGGCATCGGAGATCATTTGGCTGACAACCTCTTCTCTTTTGGTGTTCGTCAATTAGGCTAACGGTGTTTATTACTTTGCAGTTGTGATTTCGTGAATCTAATTTTTTTCGAAATTTGCATTCACAATACCCGTACATAATCTTTAATACGAGAGTTTCTTTATTATGCAAATCATTATACACCTTAATTACACTTCACAACAATATTCTTTTTGTGTTTAACTGGTATAACATGCAAAATAATTGTAATAACACAATACATCTTTACAACATATTATTCACCAGATTAAATTAAAGAAATAAAAATCAATCGCAAAATAATACCCTTCTCAAACCAATCACAAAAGCAAAACCCCGACGCAAAAACTCAAAACAACCGCGACCAATCTCCCACCGTCCAATCCCGCAACTCCATTCTTCTCACTATCAGCCGTCTGATCCTCCGAATCATCCGACGGCGCCTCATCCGAATCATCCACCTCTTTCGGTGAGGAAGCCACCGTCGCCTTAAACAGTTCCGTTGGCTGCAATACCTTGTTCACCTTATAAACCACCAACGGCTCCTGATCGATCACCGTCCCCGTGATCTTCGCCGTCACCACCTCCGTCTCCAAATTGACAACCTCGCCGTCACTCTGAACCGTGAAATCGAACTTCTTCGCCTTGTCTGTGGCCAGCGTGTTGACGAGGCCGCTGTTGGATTTGAGATCCTGGAGGGACTGGTAGACCGGGACACCGTGGTAGAGCAGCAGCGACAGCTTCTGGGACGCCGTTAGTTTTTTGTACTTGGGGAGGAAGGCGTTGACGACGGAGTCAGTCGGGCAGAACACCGTCAGGCCACCGTCGATGTTTGTCTCGAAGGTGGAATCGGCTCCGGAAGCTTTGAGCAAGTCGGCGAAGGCTTTGCAGCCTTGCTTTGAGATGATGGCCGTTAGATTCAGCTGGCTTGGGCCGGCAGTTGGCGCCTCGGCTTCAGCGGAAGTTAGTACCTGAAAAAGGTAGTCGTGTCATGTTATATGTCGGTGGAGTAATATGGGAACGTCCACTAGCTGTACCTGTCCGGTGGACAAAATTAAACGTATACCTGACTGATTTGCAAGACAGAGATGTTGTACGGCATCTCCAGCACAGACTTGACATAGAAGGAGTTGAGTTTCCCATCATTGTCTTCAGCTCCAAACCCGACTTTACCACCCTTGAGGTTGGTGATGTTCACGTACCCCGAGGTCCCGGCCGCCACCCCGGTGGCCTGGAACATGCTGCTAGCCAAGGTGGTGCCGTGGGTGATCTGGTGGAGTTTCTTGGAGCCAAAGTAATCCACGAGAACATGGAGGGAGAGCACATTTTTTATGGTGTAAATCGAGAGTCCTTTGGAAATAAGGGATGACATGGCGGCATTGTCGAGGGCGAGGACGGTGATGGTCTGGCGGCTGTTGATCTCAGTGGCGAGGTGGGTAAGGCTGAGGTAGTGGTTGAAGGTGGAGAGGGAGGGGTGCTTGTCGAGTATGCGAGTAATGTTGTGTGCTTGGGACGTCGAGGATAGGAGGAAGAGGAAGAGGGCAGAGAGGGCTAGGGTGGCGGTGATGGCTGAGGGTTTCTGCATTGTGGAATATAGAGGGGATGAATGGAAGGAAGGAGGTGTGTGGTTATATTTGATGAGTGATGAATGATGAGTGATGAGTGATGGGCAAGCAGTGTAGTAGCTAGTGCTGTACAGTGGTGTATACGGTCCCTCAAAATGTTGCCAGCTTGGTTTAGGTAGGGATGGATGAGGGCATATAATGTATTAGTGGGCCTTTGGGATGATAATTGCATTTATATAATTGTGAGTTTATGAGATATACCTTACCTTTACGTATAGAATGCACATTATATATGGTAACATCAGTCCCTCGAGAAATTTTTAGTTGTGATGGGAACACAAGTGGTACACCACGTGTTTTAAATAAGAGTGGTGGGAAATTTTATTTTTTAAGTTATTAACTTTTTAGCACACATATCTCACATTTGTATAGTGACACGTAATGTACCACCCCGTGTACCGATCATATTGAAAAATCTCTTCACGCTCACATGTATAACAATGATTCATTTTACAAAGAAAATTACAATGGAAATGTAATTGTGGTGGTATGTTTAGTTAATTACGCATTGTCATGTATATTAATTTTCGAACACAATAGTGCATGATTGACTTAAATAAAACTATAGTTACATCTTCGTTGTATGAAAGTGCTTATCATCATGCCTTGCATATACATGGACGATTAATGCTAGCACCCTTATAAAGAGACACATGCGTAGCATTCCGGGCTAATAACGTGATGTCAAGTGAAAAAGTTAAAATAAACCGTATCTTGTTATTGGTTTAAGGTGTTGCAGTTGCATACTGTAAGTGTAGGTAAAGGGTAATCAATTAGCTAGTCGTCACCAGAGTTAACAACAATGTTGCCTAGGGAGTGAGGGTCAAATCTCAAATGGATGTTTAAGTTCCTAAAAAGAGCAATGATTGGAATTTGAAGCTGTGATTGAACCATACTGGTTAAAACATGAAAGCCATGGGTCAGGCACTTAGATTAATAAGAGAGAAATGATTGAATTACTTGCTACATGATTTTCCAAAGATCAAGCTGGTTAATAACATAGAATCATAGATTTGAATATAATTAAGGACTTTTGTTCTTCCTATGGGTCCCTAAATTTGAAAAATGGGATGTCAAAACATAATTATTTTGATATAATTTTGAATATAAAGTAGATAAAATGGCAACATCATTGTCCTCATGCATACGGCCAAGCAAAGTAATTATGCTAATCCAGGAGGTGATTAAGCTATATAATAATCCTGATTAGCCAAAACTAACAACGTGTGTCGGCAGAAGTATACTCCAGAAAAGCCAGATTGGTTTGAAGAAAGAAACTTGTGAGAGGTTGGACTACATGGACACCGACGCTTGATCTCCTTAACAAAAATACAAATATCCAAAATAAATAAACGTATAAAAAGATTCAATAATATTATGATGGTTAGCATTTTATTTTCAAACATATTTTTTATGGTTGCATTGTCTTCTCTCTAACAAGTTAAATTAATTTTTCTTTTGTTGGCGTTTTCCATGTTAATATATTAACTTAATTTATCCTCACACTATGAATATATTAATCAACTTTTTCAGCTGCAGATTGAAGGGAATGAACTTCTGTACAGAAAAAGAAAAAAGGAAATTAAAGTAGGTGATTATTGGCTTGTTTAATGGGTGTAGGTATAAATTGTAGGACCTTGTTGAAGTTGAGTGATGTATGGGGGCACACCATAGGATATTCGATAAAAAAAAATTTAAAATACAAGGATATTAGTAATTAAAAGTATTTTGTTGTTGATGAGTTAGCCAGCCTGAGTCTCTTGCATTTGTTGGATACAATCTATTTTGAGTAATCTCCATCTTCTTGAAAGCAGTTATTATTGTTTAATATTTTTAGAATTTCTCAATCTCGCCACATTATTTTGTAATTTATCTTTTGTCGGGTTATTAGCCCATTTGTTTAACAAAAAAAAAAGGCCCATGTTTTAAACTTTAATAGAAGAAGAAAAGGCCATAGGAAAAGAAAAGGCAACAAAGGTTTTCATAAAACTCGTCAAAATTTCATAATCTTGCTAAATTGTTATGAATGGGCTACACAGTGATCTAGGGCTCCTTCGATGACGCAATTGTTGTTTGGTAAAGTTACAAATGTTAAGACTGGAGTTCTTAAATTAGATAATATTCTAATATATCGTGTATTCTAAGTTTTATTTTGAGCGGTAAAACTTTTTATAGTTAGTTTGTACTTAGTCCTTATTCAATTTTAACCACCAAACGAGTGTTGAAGATAACAACAATCTATGCTCATTAAGTTTTGGCTACGGAGCCCAATCAACCTTACTTCATTGATATGCCAAGATGCCACCCAACTATAATTGAGTTACAGCATGTATATACAGTTCCCTTATACTACAAAGTTATTTCTCTACTTATTCTTCTTCTTGTTTTGATTGTTTGGGTTGAGAATTTCATGTCTTTATGACATACCGAGGAATTTTAGACTAGAGTATAGTCATACATGCAAAACAGAAAGATTACATAAAGATTGACCAAAATAAAAGAAAGATTAGATAAAGGGATATCAATTCAGATCCTCTCCGGATCCTTGACAAATTAGAGAGTTTGGGCCTTTCAAGAGAGCGAAAAAGAGATTCGGGCCGTTCAAGACCTTGATTTTGTGTGAGGTGAGTCGGTGGGCTGGACTAATAAAGACGGCATGATTTAAATTGAGTGGTCTGGATTCTCTGATTCGTCAGCTCTGGACACAGGAATCCAGAAAAAATCTAAATTCAAGAGATATAAACTGAGTAGATAAGTAGATAAGATGCATACATCGGAGATGGATTCACAAATAACTACTCTTTGTTGTAAATGTTTTGTTTGTCTTCGTATGTGACCATGCAATTAATACATTTCAAATCCATCTATATAATGTTTCATCTCTAATATAATATATCCTCAATCTTTTGGTATTTGCAAATCCTCGTCCAAACATATGGTTACAAAACAAGCAGTGGATCAATTAACTGTGGAAAAAATGTCTTTGCAGAAGGAGCAACCCAACACAAGGAGTTTACCAAGAATATTCTACTAGAGTTTGAATAGAAAATGTGGGGTATTGTTGGACCTTGTGAACTTTAAGGGGACTTTTCAAGTCTCACATCGCCTATTTCATCTAAACGACTCATCTTTATAAGTGTGTTTCCTCACTTATGGTTTGAAAGAAATTAGGCCAAAGCTATGAACCTTGGGCCTTAAACTTGGAGGGTTTGTGTGTATATATTAAATGTCAAAGATGGGCCTTGGGCCTTGGGGCTCAGATGGACTAAAAACACAAACAGTAATTTTACATTTTTGATTTTTGAATTCAGTTTTTTTTTTTTTTCAAAATGATAAGACTGATCACATGAACAGTTACGTCCGTTCTACCAGGATAAACATGAACGACTATAACTATTCATTCACGCCATTATATATATGGTAGTCAGATCAGAAACCATATTATCAATTCCATTGCTTCTTTTTTCCATCCTTCACAGAGAAACAACACAATCAATTCGCCAAGAATCCAAGTTCTAGTGCAAGAACTTGGGTTATATAGTTGTATCCTGTAAGATAGACGTTCATTGAACTACTGCATTGGTGTAGGGGAGAATTTCTGTCTTAGGAGATTGCTTCTGCAAGCCTCTATCTTCCAAAACAAGTCAGTGATTTGTGATTTTATATGCAATTTCATTAATTGTACGTATTTTGATATATATTGTATCTGTTGTGAAATATTCATTCGAAATAAACTGTCCAAATTATTATATATTGTATAATTGACATTTGATTGGTTCTAACATACTCTGTCTCAGTTCTTGGAGGATTCGAGGCCATAGCTGGAGGGACTTTATGAGACCAGGCAATGGGGAAGAGAAGGTGTTTCTGATTTCATCGGGAAAGATTACAACCTACACCAAATTCACAATTAACAAATTAGGAATCCAAAAATTGGAAGTTTCAACATGTAAAGATACTGCACTACGTAAACTGATGAAAGCAAAAACAGATACGTACGTACCTTACAGTTGCAAACAATGAGGGTTACATTTTCGAAGCAAGCAAACTCTTTAAGAAAATTTGCCATTGTAGGGAAATATTTCCATGGCCCGTTGAAGGCGTTGAGTAAATCGTCTTCGTCCCAAAATTCGTTCAGTGAGATGGTGGTCTCCCTTAAAATTGGAGCTTTCAGAGAAATTGTGGACTTTAACTAACCAAAGAAATAAAAAGAAACTAGATTTGGAGCAGTGATTGTGGCTTTCAAACTATTCCATATATATGTAATCGTTTTAGGTGCTGAGCATGAACAACAATATGCTTCAAGTTGCAGGAATCATACAACATTATACTCTCAAGAAGCGAAAAGCTCGATGAAATAAACGTCAAAGATTCAAGATTAGGAGCATCCCAAACTACGATAACCCGAGCATTGCAATGCTTAACTTCCAAGAACTTGAGACTAGAACTCACAAGATTAATGTTATCGTCTTTTTTCAAAATAGGAGGAAGTTAATGACAAATACTCAAAGAGGGAAGAAGGCTTATATGCATAGTCTCCTAATTACTTGTGTGCATGTTCTTTATTCTCACGTACCTCAAACTGAGAGTAGTTAAAAGATTTTGCATCAAGAAAACTCATTCGAGATAAGCAGTAGTAGTTTTGCATCGAGTTCCAATCGCTCTGAAATAATCTACCTAGGGTTATGTCTAACTCTTTGATGTTTCTCTCAAACGAGCAACTCAACAACTTATCTACGATCTTGGCGTCCTCTTTGTACAAGTACCCTGTCATGTGAACCCTAAGTTTATCTAATATGTATCTTTCCTTTGCTCATCCTTCTCAAAGAGTTCCAGGCATTTCTTCAAGATGTTGATGAACTTTCTGTGTTGATCATGGTCAAGATTTTCGTCATCACGACCCTCATCGAAATCTAATATGGAGCCCGAACACCACACGCGGTCCCATTGCTTAGAAAGAAAGCTCATCCGGACAGCAGTTTTAGCGGGAAGGACTTGGATGATGTTTTGGATGACAAGGTCAGGCAAGTGAAACCCTAATGGTTTGACGACGGCCATGGCCGTTTTGGTTATGATGGAGTTTGGGTTGCGGATTTTTTTTATCTATTTTGCGAATGCATGCGTGAATGCCGACGGTAGTAAAACAGGGTGTTTTATAAGCATTAAGGAATTAATATCCTTTAGCTAAAAGGAATAGAAAACCTTGACCTATAAGCAATACAAAAGCTTGTAGTTTTTGGTTTGGCTCCATCTTCGGGGAAGATATAAAATGCCTTGAACAACTTAAACCTTCTGACCAAGTAATACTAGGTGGACCAAATTTTTAAGCCAAATTTGTAAGCTAAATAATATAGTTGTTAATGATTGAATTATTAAGTAAGTATTAATTACCATGTTTATTTCTTACTTATGACACATCAGTTGGTTTGCAAATTTAGTTAGAGATTTGGTCTACCGAACATTATCCTTAAAAAGTTGGTCTATTGCATTACCTTTTTAAAAATCCATGTGTAACCAAACAGGAATTTGGTGGACTTTAAGCAAGTGCATACAAATTTAGGTGTAGTTAGAAAGTTGTAGATTTGATGAGATTTCGTTAAATTGTGGATTTTGGTGAATTTTAGTTAAGTCCACCCTTCCCCAAAGACTTCATTGTATTCTCATATTCTCCCACCCAACCTAACCAGCGGTTGTCCACATCAGCCACCATCACCTAACCCACATCCACTCGTCACCCCTCCTCCCAGCAGCACCACCGCCTCTTCTCTCCAGTCTCCCTTCAAAATTTCATAAAATTTTACTGCGTCGGGTCTAATGAGCATATATACTACGGCATTGCACTCCTCCATAATTTTATAAACAGATGTCTCCTACGCCGCCATTACCTGGTAGAATAGGAATATTTCAAATTTTCAGTAGGAAGCCGTCTTGTCTAATGAGCATTTGGACTTTTTTTTTTTTTTTTTTTTGGGGAAACTATGAGCATTTGGACTTTGGAAGTTTGAATGCATATCAATTACCGAGTTAAAAGTGCATTTAGAGCTTCTGCCTTGTTTGGCTTCTGCATAAACATGGGAAACACTTTTGCTTTTTCTGATTCGGTCTTCCCTTTGGAAAATTTTTAGTTGTGACGGGAATACAGATGGTACACCATGTGTTTTTATATAAGTGGTGGAAAATTTTAATTTTTAAGTTATTAACCTTTTAACACACATATCCAACTATTTACATAGAGACACGTGATGTACCGTCTCGTGTGATGGTCACATTGAAAAATCTCTCCCTTTCCTTTCTCTCTTGCTGATGAGACGTCACGCAGGGATTGGTGGCAGTTTCACTTTCAATTTTTTTTTTTTTTTTTGTGTGAAAAAAAGGCAAAAATATAAAAACCGATCAAACTCCACAAAAGAAGAGTGGGATCCTCGCCGGATCATCTTTGTAAAGATCTCCGAAATCTTCAAATCATATTCGTTCATTATACATCGTGGGATAAAAAATCATTGTAAATTTTTTTTATTTAAAATTGAATATAAACAGTACCTGACGAAAACTAGCCGCACGATGTACGATGAACGAATGAAATTTGAGGATTCCTGAGATCCTCACAAAGAGGATCCGGCGAGGATCCTCTCTCACAAAAGAAATCCATCAGAATCCTCAAATGAAATCCAGATTCTACAAATCTTAACAGAATCTACCTCTTAAAAAAAAGTTAAAATCATTCCAAATCCGAATTTAACTACATCCCCTGAAAGCCCAATGCATCGGACTGTAGCATTTAAAAACCAATCTTGTTATGTTTCTGTAAATTTTTATTTATTTTTATACTTTGATTCTCCTCTAGTTCAATTAATCTAACAAAAAATAAATAAATCAGATGCATGGAAATCACTACCCAAAGTAAGAATATGTTACCAACATGACATTTCTGTTTGAACTGCGAGATGAAAAAAAAAATGTTACTGATATCACTAAGCTTGGCAAGCTCGCCCACTTACAAGTAAACACTACTACAAAAGGGAGCATAACTGGCGTTTTAAAACCGACAAGAAACAACATTTAATGTCGGATATTTGGTAAAAATCCGACATTAAGTCATGCAATGTCGGATTGAATAACCGACACCAATACTACCGTCACAAATGGGCAATGACGTCGCTTTGACCCCCTTAATCCGCCACCAAGTAGTAAAATAATATAAATTCAAATTAACAACAGCGTCGCTTATAAGCTACATGGGGTCTTACGTCGCTATTAAGCGACATGAATAGGCGCCAATATTATGCTCATCCAATCCATTCTAGTAAATAACAACCAAAAGTTATCAAAATAACAACAAAAACAAATTAAAATAACAATTAGAGTGCAAAACAAATTAATTTAACATAATATATTCTTATATTACTAAATATTATAAGTTTATGTTATATTTAATATGCCAATTTCACATAAATGCTTATAAATATTATTCATTTCCATTTTCTCATGACAATTCAAGTGACAAAACTAATTAATTCGACTAAATATTTATTAATTTAACAAAAAATAGTAGAAATTTATCTAAGTAACTTTTAAATAAATAAACTTGTCTATTATGCAATTTAAAAATTAAAGAATTTAGTGATAGAAACCTGAATTATGGAAGAATTCCGTCGTCGATCAAATCTTTATGTACCTAACCAGCTCAAATAAATTCCCTACAAAAATAAATTATAAACAAAAATTAAACATAAGTGGAGAAAATAAAAATATTAGAAGCAAGAAAAACTTACTGGTGTGAAGAAGGAACAAATGAAGTAGGAAGAACAAATAAGAAAGGTGGTAGAGAGAAAGCACAGGGAGGGTTTGAAATTGGAAGAACGAATAAGAAAAATGAAAGAGAGGAACAAGAAAACACGGAGGGGTGGGTATAAAGATCATTATTTTGTCGCTTACAACCGACACAGGATTTAAAATATTTAAAAAAATACGAAAAAGTTTGTGTGGCGTCGATATAAGGACACCTTTGCGTCGGTTAAAACCGATGTATTCCTGATAGACTTGATAGTCCTAGCAGGCGGCCTCGAAATAGCAAACTTGCGTCGGTTCAAACCGACACCAAGACTGACTGAGCTCTTCTAGTCGTTTGCCACTCATACTTTATGTCGCTTAAAAGCGACACCAGTAGTTTAACAATATTAAAATCTATGTTTACGTCGGTTTTGAAGCGACACCACTATTTAAACATATTAAAATGTATGTTTACGTCGGTTTAAAAGCGACACCAGTATTTAAAAATATTAAAATGTATGTTTACGTCGCTTATAAGCGACACTAAACCCGACGTCATTTTAAATTAGTGTCGGAACTGTTTAATCCGCCACTATATTTGATTAAACCGACACCACCTACTGACACTATAAGGCCATTTGTAGTAGTGAAATTGACCATTTGTTTCATCAATCACTACTAGTTAGCATGATGGACGGAACAAATGACTTAGAAGCACTACTACCAGGGTTCGACATGTCTTAACAATAGAAGCACAACCAAGGCACAAGGATCCATTGAAAACAGTATATATAGGTAGGACTTTCTAGTATGCACAGGGTATTCTATATAGGGTTTTTATCATAAATAGTTCCTGAAATTAACCCGCCCCATCAAGATGGTCCCTGAAATTGGGTGTCGTAAATCAATGTAGTCCTTCTGTTATAACTCTGTTAAAAATTCTGTTATGTGCTGATGTAGCAAGTGACGTGGCACACTTTATATTAAAAAATTATTAAAAACTAAAAAAAAATCATTTAATATTTTTTAAATGTTAAAATAATAATTAATTATTATAAAAATTAAAAAAAACCATGTTCGTCATCCCCCCGCCCCCTTCTCCCCCACCCCCTGCAACCCAAAAGAAGAAGAAGAGGAAAAAAAAAAAAAAACCCCAATTTCGTCCTCTCCCACCCCTTGCAACCCACAAAGAAAGAGGAAGAAGAAGAAAAAAAAAAAAAAAAAACCAAGTTCGCTGCAACCAGAAAGAAGAAGAGAAGAAGAAGAATAAGAAAAAAAAAATATATTAAATGATTTTGTTTTAGTTTTTAATAATATTTTATTAGTTTTTTAATATAAAGTGTGCCACGTCACTTGCTACATCAGCACATAACAGAATTTTTAACGGAGTTATGACGAAATGACTACATTGATTTGCGACCCCTAATTTCAGGGACTACATTGATTGATTTTTAATTTCAAGGACCATCTTGATGGGATAGGTCAATTTCAGAGACCATTTGTGATAAAAACCCTTCTATATATATATAGACACACACACACACACTGAAATATATCCGAATTTTTCGTAAATAGGTGAGGCCAAGCATACATTACTTGAGTTATATGCAAGTCACCCTAAATTGCATATAGTCACATTTTGAAGAAAGTTGATATTCCACCATAAAATCAAGTAACAATATGAGGAGTAACTCAATTTACTTATAAGCTATCCAGTGTCCATCCTGCCATCAACATGAGATTCAGCATACTCCACATGGGTTTTGGTGAAGGTATCTGTCAGGAAAGACAATTGTGCAAGTGTGAAGGAGACACTATGTCTTTGTACAGCCACGAAATACTCAATTGTGGAAACAAGTACATATATAGGATGTATGTTTCTTTATTTGGTACAAAGAGTGCCTAGTATTTGGGTCATTGTTCAAAGTAGCCTTTACTCTACGGAACAAAGCCATTTCCATGCAAACAAGTCCCATGAAATGGATTTTAATTATAAAACAGATTAGACTTTAGAACCAACCAAATATCCAACAACTAAATTGTGGTTTATGAAAACAATGAAATTAAAGAAGCTCAGCTCCCTACATGATACAATATTACAATTAAAAACACACACCTTTTCTTCTCTCTCTCTCAATTAGCTTTAGGTAAATACATTTGTACTTAGCTCTATAATCTTCCTTTCCCACAATTACACTTACATGCACAATTACAATTACATGCAAGTAGGACGAGAACTTAGATGGAACGAGTTCCTACTCATTAGTGGTTTGGAACGTCATAATGTTGATGCAACTGTTTCATAAAAGTTGCTCTCCATGTACATAATAAAACACAAAAAAAGTTGACCATCTAAATTAAGATTAACACTAATTAGTAATTATCATCAGCATTCTTATTAATTAACTCCACCAAGAAAAGCACCTGCCTTTGACATGAGAGTAGTCACCTCACAACTGAAGCTCCACCGTTGCCACCACCACTTGAACCACCACTCTTCCTACCCTCTCCACCTCCCATAGCCATATGGTTCTGCTGATACCCTCCACCAGAACCCCTCACGTGTCCCTGATGATGGTTATGATGACCCATCATCACCATTCCACCATAACCCCCTTTATACCCACCACCACTGATCCCAGAGCTGATACCGCCGCCTCCGCCACCACCAGACGCCGCACCACCGCCTCCGCTGCTACTATCTTTCTCTCTGCCACCGCCGCCGTCGCCCATAGTGCTCTTCTCGCCCTCCATCTCGCGATACTTTTGCAAATAAATCTTGAGCGGCTCCACGTACTCCTCGAACCCCAACGTCGTCATCGCCCAAAGCAAATCGTCGCCGTTGATCGTCTTCCTCTTCTCTCTCTGGCACTTGTCGGAGGCTTCTCCGGTGACGAAGCTGATGAACTCCGACACGCACTCCTGCACCGTCTCCTTCGCGTCCTTTGATATCTTCGCGTTCGCCGGCAGCGCCTTCTTCATGATCCGGCTCACGTTCGCGATCGGAAGGAAGCGGTCCTGCTCACGCGCCGACAGCTCTCCGCTCTGAGCATGGCTTCTGTCGTTGGGACCTCCGGAGTCGTTGTCCGAATCGGCCATTCCGGGAGTTTCGGAGGGCTTCGTCGTCGGGGCGAGGCGCGAGAGAGAGAGAGAGAGAGAGAGAGAGACAGACAGACAGACAGATGCTGGTGTCCGTTCGATCTGGCGGTGTAATAACGCATCCGCCGCGACACGTGGATATTTTTGTACCGTTTGTTTCTTTATAAGTTGTGGGTTAGGTGGGGGGTTTTGGGTTGTTGGATTAGGGCGTGGGACTGTGACCTGGACGGATGTGAAATTGACACGTAAGCCGCTGTCTGTTTTGAGATTCTTCAGCCGGCCGCTGCGGCTTTAGCTCCAGGCTGTAGCCGAGTCGAACAATTTTTTTTTTTTTGTCAAAAAGATAGAAATTTATTAAGGTCATGTAACAAAGTTTACATCAGTTGCCAGAATATTAAATAAAAATTTCCGGCCAATCTCATCCCAAATACGTTTGCCACCATGCTTGGTAGCAAACAAAATCACCTCATGAAGGGCTGGTTTGGTATTGCTGTGCTTTGAAAAAAAGCTGCTTCTGCTGTTCTGTGAGAATAAGCAGCTGTGAAATAAAGCAGTAGAGTGTTTGGTAAACTTTTCTGTAAAAGTGCTTTTGAAAAGAAAAAAAGCAGTATTATAGTGTTTGGTAAACTTTTATGTAAAACAAATGTGAAAAAAGCCGGTTTTTCAAAGCTGGGTTTTGCAGCTTCTTGTTTTTGGCTTTTTTTCACCCAAAACTGTGAAAAAAAGCTGAAGCTGAACGTTTACCAAATACCAAAAACTGTCCCAGCTTTTTTTCACAGCAGCTTTTTTTAAAATCACCTCAACCCCAAACTGGGGCGAAGAGCAAAGTTACCATCCCGCGGAGCAAACCCTAACTTTACAAAGTCAAAATCCATAGCTAAAGAGTCCATATCAAACAACACCCCTTCGAATATTGCATCCCTTTCTATTTGTCTATTACCCATGCAAATCAACGATTGTGAGTTGAACAAATTGAAAAGTGAGTAATATTTATAGCGTTGAATCTACCTGATCGCAGACGTAGTCTTGCCTTAGCCGTTAGTGAAAGTCGTGGCTAATGTGTAGATGTCATCTTTGCCAACAAAATATATGGACAATTTATTTTTTTTATTTTTGAACAAAACGATATTATCTACACTAAGGAAGACAAGATGAACTTAACCTCACAATAGACTAGTAATAATGTGGTTTAAATTCGTTTTGGCGAGACTTGAACCTAAAACTTCTCATTTACATGTGAAGATGATACAATTACCGTAATATTAAATGGCGATATATTATTTATTTTTATGCACAAAAAATTCTTATTTTCAATGGTTACTCAACTAAGTTATGATTGAATACGTGTTTATATTTTATCCAAATCTGATTTAACATCTAATCGAGTTGTACTTGTTAAAATGTTAAAGATGGTCTCATTTCTTCTTTTAACCAGTTGGTTTTTCAGTACCATCAAATATCGTCATCTTTTGAGCTCGACTGTGGCACCAAAATCAACACATTTTTATAATTAAATGTTAAAAGCATTAGAGTATGTGAGGAATTTGTGAATGATAAAAAGATTATACGATCTAAAATCTAATACAAGCTTTTAATTAACAAATTAACAATAATTTTTTAAAACAGTAGCGAATTAAAAAGCAAAGTTTTTACCCATACAGAAAGAGTCAAACAGCAGAATTTGTCTAGCACACGAAGGAACATAGCCAAACCAAATAAAATCAGAGGCTTGCTGATTAATTCCCAAGAATAGCAATAGCATCAGCATAACATTTACTATATGATCAAAGGAAAAATTTAGAAATATTATTTGTGGATAGGATAAGGAGGTCTAAGGCTCCAAAGCTTCTGATCTAAGTCTAGCAGGAGATGAGAAGGAATCAATTTGGATAAGGTGCTATATCCATGCCTCTTCTTCACTATGTGCCAAAGTAAAGACAAATGACCATAGAATATACTTGAAACACGATTAAAACTAAGGTGAAAAGAGGTTATACTTGGATACCTGATATGAGAAGAGATAGATAGAAAGAAATATACATTTTGATGCATGTAATTATTCAAGAAATTTAGGTTTTACCATAAAATTAATTGACAATTTGAAGATTAGCCTAACTACTTATAAGCACATACAAGATTCATCCTCCCATTAATGTGAGATTCATTCTCAACAAGCCCCTTTACGCGTGGCAAATTTTTAAGTCTATCACGTGAACAACACCAATCAGGTGATGTGGAGCACATGTAGCCACTACGCTTCACACATTAGACAGCCTATTCTGATACCATGAAGAAGTTGAGTTTCCACCATAAAACCAATTGATAATATGGGGAGTAGCCCAACTACTTATAAGCATATGCAATATCCCTTTTTCCATCACAATATCTCTCCAAAATAACTGTAAACGAGAAATTCCTGCAACAAATCAAACAAGAACACGTGTACAAAATAATGTTTTTGTATTAATATAAATGTAGGGTTACGTGTAGGATATATGTGTAGGATTGTTGATTCAAGCGTCGCGATGACTTGATCTTGAACAAATGGATGCCGCAAGGGTTTGACTTGTGACATGGAAAAACCGGCACATGTAGTGATGCTTGATGGTTCTTCACCGGTGTGACAAAGAACGCATAGGGCTTTCATAGTCCTCTGAGTGTTTGGAATTTGGAAGTTTGGGAGTTCGAGCGTCTAGATGTTTGGATGAAATTCTGACCTTTTCTTTGTCTTGGAGCATCGTATTTATAGGCTTTCCAAGTCTTGATTGAGGACTTGATTAATTAACCTTGATTGTGGACTTGATTAATTGACGAAAGAACCAAGACTTGATTTGTGGCTTGGTTTGTGATTTGACTCCATCAATTAATATTTTATTTAATCAAATAAATCAATCTTCCCCAATTTGGTAGTTTCATTTGATTTAAATTAATTTTGTTTAATTTAAATTCAAATCAATTAATTCATTTCCGTCAAGTGTTGACACGTGTCTCTTTTGATAACTTGTCTAATTTTGATGAGTTATGTGTCATGTACGATTTGTGAAACACATGGTGCATGTCACGTAAGTCCTGACATGTCGAAACTTATGTGTTAGTGAATGTTTATTTCACCGATATTTCGATGTCCGTAATAACGACTTCAACTCGTGGCAACTAAGAACTAGACCTTGTCAAATATACTTGTGTTCACAATAATAATATAGTATACTTAGTCTGAAGATCTGATCCAGTTTAGTCTGAAGATCTGATCCAGTTTATAATTGATAATTGTTGATGCAGTAATTGCATAGATGCTAATAGTCAACTCAATATCTAGTTAACGTATATATATATATATTGATTTAACAAAAGGATATTAATCTTCATCCTGAAAATATTGTGCTCCAGAATCCACAAAAGCAATAAAAGGAGATCTAAAATGGTGACCATTGATGCCATAGAGAGTCGGAGACAGCAAAAAGAAGCTGAGAAGAAAAGGAAAAGGAAGTGGAATTCCCGCAAAATAAAATGTTTTTAACCTTCAATTAAACTTTTAATACTTTAACCGGTGTGCATTAAGAGAAAAGAAAAGGGCCATAGTACAAGTGCTTTGATGGGAATCCAAAGCTTGTCAAAAAGCAGAAGCAGCCTACTGTGCACAACAATATAACACAAAGTAGCCAATTGCACATAACCAGAATGCTAAGTTTTAAGCTTTATCTTCAACCAAATCCATGGAGGATCAAAAACATAAAAAAGGTCATAAAATTGAAAAAAAAAAGAAGAAGGCAACTCTCAAGCTTCAATCTCAAACCTTGAACACTTGATGGATCCCATGGATAAGTCGATTTCGAACAAATTTTCTTCCTCATTCATCTCATTGATCTCAGCCAAGAGCTCCAATAGAGTATGCTGCTTAAAAATGGACTGGTGTGACAAACCTGGCATTTTCTGCTGCAGGTTAAACACTGAGTCATGCTCCTGGTGACCGACAAAGTATCCGCCAGGGAGGGCTATTTCGATGAGGCTATCCTCGTCGGAAATGGAGCCGTCTGAGAAATCGGGGCTCCGAGCCACATTTTCTCCAAACGACCAATCTACTAATTCAGAATCATCACTGGTTGATAAGTGATCAAGGCATTCACTTTCTGATATCAAATCTGGTGAGCTCAGTGGTGCTTCTTGAGCATCCTTCTCTTGTGGGGAAGCACTTTGATGTTTTGATACTTCTTCCAAGCAAGGAATGAACATTTTTTCTTCAGCTAACTTATTCTCAACCAGATGAAGTGGTTTTTGCTTGGAATATGTGAAAAAAACAGTCGAGAAAATCAGCACCATAGATGTTAGGAAGATGGAGAGGAATCCAAACCCCATTAATCCAACCAATACAAGGAATGGAGCAAGAACAAGCAACAATGGCGGTGGGAATCTGAAGAACCACAAAGGCGTAGGCATTTGATCTTCAAGTAGGTTTTTCAACTCCATGAATTACTCAAGCCTGAGCAAGTAATTATTGGAAGGAAAAATTAGGGTAAATGGAGAGAAAACTTTCCCTTTTGTTGGATTTGACTATTGTACAGTAAATATAAGTTGGTAGAAATGTGTACAGAAGAATACTAAAGGGTAAATTGTGGAAACAAAATTATATATTGCAGAAAGCTGGTAGTCTGCTGTTTTCAACTCCAGTATAAGCAAAAAAATAGTAGGTAAAAATCAAAATGAAAAAGCCACAGGAGTTAGCCCAATAGCAAAAGTGGGTAGAGTGCTAAGTAGAAATTAATAGGCTAGAGATCTAGAGTTCGAAATCCTCTTTTGTAATAATAAAAAATAATCAAAATAGGGCAAAAAAATGAAAGGCTCAAAGTTTTGGGCTTTCCTTACTCAAATATTTTCAACAAAACCCTAAAAAGGAAAGTGTTGAATTGGGGATTTGAAGCAGAAACTGCAGATGATATAAATAGTTGTATGAAAAAGGCATGAACAGGAAGGAAGTATATATGAAACTAATTAAGCTTTGAGATTTGAGGAAAGAGGCAGCAGCAAGTAAATTAATTCAACTAGTTTGCAAAGAGGAAGCAAGTAGGTAAGGAGAAGGCAAATATATTATGTATTTTGTTATTATAAAAATGGAGAAGTTGTAGTTCTGAAATGTTGTTCTAGTTGAATATCAGAATGCGCTACGAACAAGATTACAAAATAAGAATATTATTAAACAAACTGAGAATGCCGAAACGATTACAAAACTCTAAAAGACTACATTATGAATAACTTAATTTTCAAACTAAATTACAAGCTCTATTTATAGACCAATAAACCTAAGAAACCCTAATGCGTAAATACCAAAAATACCCTACTACAAAATCAAATCAAATCTCTAATTAATTTCCTAAATAAACCTAATAAATTCCAACAGTTCTCTCATCACAGACCCAGAACACAGTTCCCAAGAGTCCCCATCAAACCTAAAAAACTGGGTTTATGTGTTTCCTAAGTGTTAATTACCATGCTTATTTTCTATTGCACATCACATAATTTGTAAATTTGGTCTAAAAAATTAATTTATCTAACATTATTCTCTTATTAATTAAATTAGTGAACCAAGATTGATTAGTATATATTTCTCTCTTCATCAACTCCAAGATTAATGGATAGTGGAAGTACTGTACCTGACTTTGATAAAAGATAATGCTCATTTTCTCCTCTAAACCAGCCACACAAACAAAGAATTCACAGAAATTTGTTTTTCTTGATGATGATCAGCTGCTTTGTTCAAACTAATCTCACTCAAAACACCCACTTTTTGCAGATTGCTTTCACACTTTTCTGGGACTTCATCAACAGATACCATTTTCTTTTGCAGCAATTTATAGGAAGAGTAGCTACCACTCAAATCATGCCTTGGGGCAGTAACATGAATCAAGCCTGTACATTGAACATGCAAAGTCCCAAAAGAGTAGCTGACATGCAAAACCTCACAAAATCAGTGGCTGCTGGTCTAACGCTACTGCCCTTCAGTGGCCTTTATGAACAACAGTCATAGATTCGAGTATGTGGCTACAGGGCCAGTTGCGCAAGGAGTTACTTCATCCGTACCAGCTCAACCAAAGTCGTTTGGATTAAGAAGGTAAGGGACTAATTAAAGCAAAAAAACATGGTCATCACTTAGTCTTAAAAGGAAAAAGAGAAGAAAGAAAATGTGGTAGATAATTCCTAGTTGATAAATGGACTGAAAACATTAAAAGCGATATATCCTGCAATATGATACACCTCTATTAGACATGTATGATGTCTAAATAGTTTTATTAAATTACTAAATTAGTACAAACATGAGTTTAGTCAAGTTGGCTAGAATAATATATGTTGCACCTAAATTCAAATCCATTTCCTATAATTTATTTAAGTTTAGTGTATTCATTGTTTGTCAACTAAACTAGTAAAGTTAGAGACAAATAGTATATGTCCACTTTGTGTCCAATACGCATGGTTTGTCCACTTTGTGTCCAATATGCATGGTTTGTTCCTTGGCTTCTGAAACCTATTGGTAGGAGGGGCTGACATATATATGTGCATACATACATGGAACTTACATTTCCTCGTCAAAACGATTTGGAATTGAATGCCATTCAGGGAATCACCTGGCGATATATAGCTGTTTGTGGTGATCTCTCCATCCCATGTTCAGTCCTATGCTTAAGTTGCATGAAAATTCTTGTAAATAGAAAAGAAACGTATACGTACACTATTATCAAATTCATTAAACCTGTTTCTAGTAGTAAAACCAAATCCTTATATACTCAATTTCCTGGTAATTAACAAATAGGAAAATAATTATCAAACTTGTAAATAATGAATAATTAATTTATCTTTGGTTTTGATAGATAAGTATCATAAGATGATGTTGACATTCTTGGTGTTGGTGATGCGTATAGCTTTATTAGTGTTAATAGTGATTCATACTTTAATTTTATGTTTATTGGGTGTTGTGGCACTAATGATGATTTTTCAATGTGATTTAACCATATGGGCCATCTATGTATCTCTACCAACTATACATGCTTGCCCCACTTTCCCTATATGCCGGTGGGACGAAATGGCCGTAGTCGGCCATATCAAACTGAATCATCAGCCATCTCAAATTGAATCATCAATTGATGCTTTTTCTGGGTTAAATTCGCTTTCATTTGCTTAAATGTGCCTTTTGGTATGCTACAAGTGGTATTGGAAAGGGGAAAGCAAGCAAAGACCTCAACTGGAGGAGTGTAGATTCTTAACCATGTGAACCTAGCTAGTACGATTCGTCATGCATCGCATGTGAGAGTGTGAGGGATTTGTATGACCGACCTGGTCTTTCATCCATGCCATGAAATCATGTCTTAGGGGTTGAATTTTACATATATGCAAGCTTTGTGTTTTATATATAACCCCATATATATATATATATATATATATATATATATATATATATATACACCCTTGAGAAAAATGCTACCACTGTATGGTTAATTAACCTATTAATTCAAGAAGTAATTTCCACACGCCTATTTTCTTCTCATGCACATTTCTGTTTTTTTAATCGATCGAGTATAAAAGAGAATTACGAGACATCAATAAATAACGGTGTGGTGAAGAAGAAAAATAGTATGCAATTTAAAAGCAAAAACCTCCAGCATACATTTTAAGAATTACAACTTAGGTTTCCCTTGATGAGAAGCATTATTCGTTTAAAGAATTACAACCCCTTGTTTCATTAATTAGTTTTTTTATGACCATGAGCATTAAGCAAACCATGCATATATTTCGTTGTGGACCACTTGAATTCATCTTTCTCCCCCATTTTCCTTGAACCTCCAATATCAACGTGAAGATTAAAACGAAAGTAAATATTGTGCAAGCAGTCGACAAATAAACTAACTAGGGCAACGAAGATGGTGCCACTTGTCGCCCATTTGCACGTTGGTAGCTGTACAATAAAGGAGTAGTTTCACATGTATGAAAACCCTAGTTCCTAACTACAAGACATTGAGAACAACCTTGATATTGTTAATAACTTGTTTCAAATAAAAATGTGTTTGGGGGTTTGAGAAGTTTTTGTCTTGACCGCACTGGTGTTGGAGATCTGTGTAACTTGAAGAATGTTTGAGCTGTGAGCCTGTGAGCGTGGAGGGGACCATATCTAGGTCTCCATGAATGTTTCATCGTAATTCTATAAAAAATTTCGGATAACACAATCTTGCTTTGAATCTAGAGCTACACCTACAACTCTAGTACTAGCTTAATTATACATATATATGTTAACATCTATAGTTTTTTCTTCCAAATTAAAAGTCAAAGGTGGATCCGAATGCTAGCACATAAACTGCTGATTAGGAGAAGTAAAACAAGAAAGATTACGACGTACAATATTTGCTGAAGTTCCTGAGTGAGGAAGAACTTTTCGGTTAGGTATTCGCAAAATCAAAGTTTGTTTGTATCGTATATAATTGGCCCTGAAATTATTGAACACCAGTCACCTGAAAAGAACTATGAACCTACTAAAGCATCCCCACTACTTAAGCATCTCTGCCAAAGCACACAAACCAACCCCAAACCAGTGGGAGTCACGACACGTGGCAACCACTTATTGGATCTAGGAAAGCGATCCCCTCTGGATCCCTTCCATCAAATCCACCAAGTCAACGAATCTGGACTTTTGAAATTTGATCCAAAAGCTAAACAGGGGGCCCCTTCAAAAGTTATAATAACTTTAACCGTTTGATCAAATTTTAAGGGCTCGGATTCATTGACTTGGTGGATTTGGTGGAAAGGATCCGGAGATGATCCCTTTCCGGATATATATGCCCATATAACTAATAGGAGAATTTCCTTCAACTTGGAGAGTAGTCATCACGACACAACAAGTGACAACATTACATTAAGCCTAGTCAAATCACACATTGGTTTGCTCAGCAAAGTTCCTATAAAGGATAATCTCTACTCTCTTTCGAAGGTAATCGTTCCTGTCAATCAATATATTTACACTAACTACACCACACCGTAAGTTAATCCAATTTCGTGCATCAACAAAAGTAGTTCATCACAAAAACTTCCGAGTTCTAGAGTCTCCACAATCTTCGATTGAGGAGCGTTGCCAAGGAAGTGTCTTCACTAAGCCTTGTTCTAGAGTCGCCAAAAGTAGCATTTTCACGCAGCCTACTGACCAAATCACATCTGCATGTGTCATCTTCATCACATTATTGTTCCTTAATTCAACTTCCGTGCATCAACATTCATTACAATAACCAATTCAATTTATTCTATGATTAAACACAATTATTCAAAATGAAATTGTTGACCTTAGTTGTTAATAAGTTTTGATTATCCGTATGTGAAACAGCCATGTATGTTCATACATACATCTCTGTCTCTATCGAAGCAATAACGTTGTGGTGTTGACCAAAAACTCCATTTATATGTATGAAATCCTTCTATAAAATTTTAAAATGCTAGTCACATGTTCAGTTTTTCAAAAAATGATGGATTGGATGTGATTATTTTCATTTCATTTTCGTCTACATATTACTCTTAGTTAGCTTTTCTATGTACCCAATTGACATATAAAGCGACTTCACGGCCAACTAACATTCGTGTTCACACGATTCTCATGGTTGGTTTGCGGTTGATTTTGTAACTGATCTATTTGAATTTTCATTTTCATTCTTGCACATCCGTGTGGCAATGAAATGGAACACATAACTATTTGCGATACATTTATGTGAATGATGAAAAATTGAGAATCCTTCTCTCACGTAAAGTGGACAGATTATTGTTGATGCATTATGAGACTTACATGCCTCAACGATTAGAATTAGTCTTTATGTGTATTGATTTAGAACAATAAATTACATGGACGGCTAAGATCTGCCCACACACACGCTTGTGTGATAACTCTTATATTTGCAATTTGTTGATATCATTTTATGGCCCAAGAAAAAGAGGTTGATATCATTTTAAGTGAAACAATTTGTGACGCAAACTCATATGGGATATTTTTATATAGACACTGATCCCAGGCATCAAATTCTCTTCCCGTGTCACATCTCTCGCCTTATGTGATGCCCACTTCCTCCAATCTCCCCTCTTTCATGTGTCCTTGGCTTATTAAAAAAGCATTGGGGTTACTCAAATCATGCTCAACTACCACCTTAGCTATAATATAGTGGGCATATAATTCGATTATTTGATTGGTAGGTTATAGACAAGTGACATGGAGAGAGATCTAAACTCTTAGAACCATTATAGCTAGGAAGAGCCTTTTGTGCAATAGGGTGGAGTGTTCAATGAATTTGCTAATAAAAAGCAACCTTAGTATGCCATATTTTTCAAAAATTTCAAGTGATTGATTTGATTTCTTACCAACACAAGTGTGGATGTACCAACTTTGAGTGAATTTCGATACAGTGATGTGTTTTTATGTGATTTATGATCACATTTAAATTAGTCCAACAATTGACATCAAACACGCGCTGAAACAATTGACGTTGAGTAATTTTTGACTGTGATTTGTTTAACCCTATACTTGATTCAATGCATGGGACATAATAACCACCAGCCAAACGTGGATTGGTAAAGCCAATGGGAAGGTAAGCAGGTGAAAAGTTAATCACTAAATTAACCACATAATAATGTTAATGGGGGGTTCCAAGTGGTTTCAACTATACAAGACAAGGGAGTTAAAACTCGAAGATAATTTTTTATTTTGCTGTGATTGGGAGGTACAGAAAGGTTTAGACTTGGCTTTAATTTGTTAAGTACAGATTTTCTGTTTGATTATGTTTAGTTCTTTCTTGTGAATTTTGATTATGTTTTCTTAAAATGTAAGGTCAAAATGCTTTCAAAAGGTACATACAAATATTGGAAAACTCAAGTTGTTATTAGTATTTTAAAAACTTTTGCATAGTGAAAAACATGGATGAAGAAAGAGTGCCTGACGAATTTTTTTTTAATAGATAATATTCTACTTTAATTGATGGGGATTCAAAGTAAGACGTTTATTTAAAAGTTGAGAGAAATATACACACCAAGGACCATAGGAATGCATGAAAAATAGTTCGGAAAATCTATCAGAGACCCTATAGAAGTCTGGTATGGGACCCCATAGTGTACACCAATGTCCTCGACAAAATGCTTCACTAGACATTTCTAGATCTAGCCATTGGTGTATATTGAGGGCAATTGATAGGCCTCAGTAGGGATTCTAAACAAATACCATCATGCCTCAGTAAGGTTCCTAGGCAGAAATCTATATATGTCAACAAAGGTCGACAGATGCCAGCTGGAATTTTGGCAACACCCGGCAAGTGTTAGCAAAATGCGGTAGATTTCGACATAATTCCGTAGGGTTTTCGCTTGGTGCTTAACAAAATGCCTCAACGAAGCTAAGTGTACCGTCCTCAGTCATGGTTCCAGCAATTTTCCGGCCGAATCAAGGCTTCGAGTCCGAAGTATCCATATAGCATGAGTACCCTTAGCATGTTGAGGTGAGTCACTCCTATGTAAGCTAGAAATCGGGAATCCAGCACGAATGCTGGTAACAGTTCAACCATGATTTTTTTAAGTGCTCATAAATAAGAGAAATTAGAATTATATGCCTTATCTTAGACTTTTTTAGATTAAACCTTTGTTACTTTTTAATTTTTTATTAAAGTGCTTTCACTTTTGATTGACCCTATATTCCACGTATATTCAGTAATTTAAGTGCTCTCTAAATTTATTTAAAATTAGTTTCTATGTCAAATATTTCGTCAATAATATTATATTTTTACGGAATCTCATCTATTTCTCAACTTAAGGATTCAACTATATCTACGGAGAGTGGAGATAAATTTACATAATTTAATAACCAGATATATCTAAAGTATTTAAGAAATTTCAATATTTCAAAATTATTTGT
Source organism: Heteromeles arbutifolia (assembly GCA_024362995.1). NCBI lineage: Eukaryota > Viridiplantae > Streptophyta > Magnoliopsida > Rosales > Rosaceae > Heteromeles > Heteromeles arbutifolia. The sequence goes on along the minus strand of JANCRC010000012.1, from coordinate 9,138,598 downwards.
AAATTTGTTTTATACATGAATTTTCTATAACTTTTTTCTTAACTACGGTAACTATTGTTGTTAATGGTTATTTCTTATTCTTTATCTTCAAATTGAAACGTACTAACTACCAACATAATTTATTTTCAAATTGAAACATACCTAGCAAAATTGAAACGTATTCACACCAAGTTAAAATGTATCCTTACTGAATTGAAACGTACCCATGCCGAATTGAAATGTACGCATATTTGACTTCAAAACATATATACATATATTTATTTATTTATTTTCAATCAACAACACACCGGTGTTTGACTAATGACGATTTTATTGCAACTAAAAGTGTAAAATTTAGTATACTGCTATTCACACACCTAGTTTTATCTTTCACACACTCTTGTTAATTTTTTTGTCATTTAACTTCTTCAATTCATACAACCCGACGGCCGATAATTGAGAGATGTGTGTGAGAAATAAAAATAGATGCGTCGATAACACTACTCAATTAAAAGTAAAGTTATACGGCACATTAAATAGTGTGGCAATTGTTCGGAAAATAGAAGTCTTTCTATAATTTAAATTGTTCCTCATTTAAGGGAAGCAGTTCAATCTAAAACTACAAACACATAGATGTTTAGTCAAAAGAATGAGAAGGGTGACCCCATAAGCATTAATCAAGAGTGTTATTCCAGAAGTGCCAAGCTCCCGCTAAACCCTAATATCAAAATCAAACAGCTAACACGCCATAGACGGCACAACACAACACAACAAGGCAACGTTTTCTGCTTTTTTAAAACACAACGGAAGTTCTCCACCGTTGGATCTTCCAAACTCATTGGAGAATCAAATTCACTCGTCCTTGTCCACTGTTTGCCTTTCCAACAATCAGAGCCAGTGATTTGAGAGAGAGAGAGAGAGAGAGAGAGAGAAGAACAGAGCATCTTGTGCTGTCCATTCCATTAGACATCAAGAAAAGAAACCTTCAGAAAAAATGCAAACTTTCCTTGAGTTTCTGTCAATTCCTGATTGGGTTTCTTGTGTGTTTGCAACCTGTTTTAAGAAATGGGTAAGTCACCAAACTCAAGTCAGTCACTTGGGTTTCTTTTCTTTTTGCTTTTTCTGTTTCTGGGTTTGTTGGTTCTTATTCCTTTTTTGCTTTTCCAAGCTGCATCAAAGAATATAGGATTTTTTTTTCTTTCTGATTTATGGTCTGTTCTTTCCTTTGAATTTGCATGAGTCAGATGAAAACTGAACTGGGTTTCCTTTGTTTTCAGTAATGGGGAATGCCAGTGGTAGTAGAGATGGTGGAGAAGGCCCTTCTCGAGTTAACAACTTTGAAGAGTACAGTGATGGATATGTAGAAGAATCCATAGCTCAGACTCCATCGCTTTTCTTCACTTCCCAAGTCAGTTCATTTATGTTTTTCAAACTTTGAAGAATTTCATGTGTGCGTGCTTTTGCTTTTTTGGCATCAGAAAAGTTTGAAGAACAGTTTCTCAAATGGGAATCTCTATTTCTTGGTTGTATTTCATGTAAGTGGCATCATGTAAGTGGTTTTCACTCTCGTTGTTTCCTTTGACACTCCTCCCTTTTTTCTGTTTATCGAGTCACACATTTGATATATTCAACCCAAGGGCTAGAAAAACTGCAAGGAGGAGTGCAGAGAAAAGAAGAGTGTGGAAATCACTAATCTTTCTTTTACTGTTTGATCTTTTGACAATTACTAGGTAGATTTTTCAAGTTGAAGAAGCAATGGACTAAGAATATTTGTCAAAAGATAACCAGCAAAAAAAACATAGGATTTGACATTTCATTTCACCTTACTCTACCCACTAGTTGTTTGATCAATGTCTAAATGAAATGCACTTATGGGTGTAAACTATTTCTTTATTGACTCTATTTAGGATAAGTTGGAATTTATTCACCTGTGATATCTGGTTCAAGAAAATGTCTCCTTCTGCTAAAGTTCAATATCTCTACTTTTTTTCCAAATAGAAAAATAATTGCAAGTGAATTTGTTCCATTTCAGATACTTGTCTTTCCACTAGTATTTACTGTGTTGTATAAAGGCAAACAAAGTTTTCCCTGCATAAAACACACATGAACACAGGGATGGAGCTCTCTAAATTTTATCTGCATTTGCAGTATCCTGGGGAACCTTTACCAAGACCTGCCGAGGCATTACTGCAACATACAGTATTTAATCGTAATGTACACGATGAGAAATTGATGCGGGCGAAGATCTCATGGAATCACGGTGGTAGGCAAGTTGCTATCACAGGATCATGGGACAATTGGGAGACCAGGTACTAAATTGTTTAGCAGTTTCATCCTTAAATTTCCAAACTTTGTTTTCTGTTTTTAGCATCATTATGCATAACTTTTATCTCCTTATATCAGGGAGCTCTTGCAGAGTGTAGGCAATGATTTCTTTATCGTAAAGTTGCTTCCATCAGGTCTCTACCAATACCGATTCATTGTTGATGGGTGTTTGATGTGTGCTCCAGACTTGCCGTGGGTTTATGATAATTCTGGGAGTGCGTATAATATCTTGGACTTGCAGGTAATGTTATGACTTGTAATGTGAATGGTTTCTGGTCTACAAATGATAAAACTGTTATGTCCTTGTACTAGGCCTCTTGCTCACTGCCCTTGTTGTCGTTACCTGTACAGTTTTACCTTTCACTTAGGATAAATACCAAAGTTTTTAGGGATGAAGTCTTAGTTTATTTGAGTGGAGATCAGCAATCTTAGGAGCAAAGAAACAGCTTTTTGATCATTTTACAATTTTGTACCAGTGAGAACTACACCGTAAACTATAAAACATTGTACTCATTCAGACCATTCAATTCACCTTAACTCACTCTCTCTTGCACTGAACACCTAACGCAAGATTACCTACTCTGATTCTCAGCATTTTAGTGGTCAGAACTTCTACGCTACTAGAATGCAAAATGAATCTTCTGTATCACCGTGTTGGGATTTCTACTTGCTTTTACTTGCACCACAGGATGACCTTATGAATATTCACCGAACCCCTTATGATCCTAGCCTATATTTGAACCCCAAATTTACCAAAAGATAATATGCACATAATTTCCCGATCATATGTGGCACGTCCATTTTCTTAGGACTTGTCAGTCCATTGTCAATCCGCCTTGCTGATAACATTTCTTCTGCACTTAGCAGATGAAATTTAATTTTTTTCCTACCTTTGCACTCTCTAGGAGTATCACATTACATACTTCATTCTATTATAGATCAGTTGGATTATAGAAATTGAGGAAGTCTTCATAAGTGCTTTTTTCTAAAGGCCTTTTCATGGCTAAGTGATTTCACTCCTAAAATGCTCTACACAGGAATGTATTTCAGAATTGCCTCAGCATCTAGAAAAGTTCGAACCTCCTCCATCTCCACCTTCAAGCTACGACAACAGACTCTTAAGCGAAGATGATTTCAGTAAACCTCCGCTGGAAGTACCCCCACAACTACAAGAATCATTTCTAAACAAGCCATCATCCTCCAACAACAGTGACCAGTCATTACCAATGCCTCGTCCTTCACAATTGAACCATTTGCACATACAGAACCAAATTGGTGGCGAGTTTTTTGCACTCAGCGCTACACGTAGGTTTCATACAAAATTTGTCACAACGGTGTTATACAAGCCACTGAGAAGAACAAATCAGTAATTTTTTGTATCTTTATTTTGTGAGGAGAAAATATTTCATAGATGTAATATTGTTTAGAAGATTGCTGTGACTTAATAGGGTTGAGAAACAGTTCATGTAACCCATGAAATTTGGACGGTTTGCCAAAATGTAATGGAAGTATTCGTTTTGTATTATGATGTGCTACTTTTAACAATTTATGCATAATCGCGACTCGATGTTTAGTTTCTATATCCTTAAACTGGACCGCGCGTTGCTGCCAAATATATATCAAAAACTGCAAGTGTATTTCCCATTTACCAGCCAAGAACAGTAACAAAGTACTCAACTGAGTCTCTGATTAATATATATGAGAAACTCATAACATATACCAAACAAATTGGTGAAAAAGGCCAGTGCTTGTAGAATTTAATGCTACGTAGCATGGAAGTGGAATCCGGAAAAAAAAGAAAAAAAAAAGAGAACTATGTATGCAAAACATATGAGAACTCAAATGGTTTAAAAACTCGTGTTGCTGATTGCTGCTCCTCAGGCTGCAGTTGATCGCAATCGGTTATCACCGAACTGGTACCTTAATCCAACCATTAGCAAAACCAATGGCCAAGATTACAAAAGGGGTTGACATGCCAAATATGATGATATATGGAAGGGGGGTCATCATGGGATTTTCACCTTCCCTTTCTCCTGCTGTTTGCCAGTACCTGCAAAATTGCATACAGTCAATTCCTCTAAGTTTTCTTTGTATAAGCGATATTGGGAGATGGGAGATTTGAAATCGGAGCCTCGGGTGCAAGGTGAATGTTAACTGATGAAGAGTGGAAAACTTACTGCTCTGGTTCTTGTTCTCTAGTTATGAACTTTTTCTTCCCTGATCCCTTATTGACTTCTCCATCTCCACCACCTAACATCATTGAGAGAAACTTCAAAACTTTATGAAGTTGGATAATTTACATTCAAATGTAAGTAAAATAAATGAGAGAGAGAGAGAGAGAGAGTATTTTCTTACCTAAATCTGCATGAATCTTGAAACTGTGCGGCCTCCTCTTGTGTGAAATGGAAGTGAAAGAAGAAGGATATAGTGGTGGCAACGGGGTGGGGGGAGATAGAAATATGGTGGTCGGAGAAAAGAGGGCTAGCTTGACGGCCATTTTTGGGAGAAGTGTGAGCTCTGTGTTGGCCATCTCTCGAGCGTCACAAATATATGTGAGTGGCTTTGGATACGGGGTGTGGTGTGGTCACAGTGGAGACAGATGCTCAGTTGTGCATACTAACCTTATCTAACCCCACCTCCATGTAGGCTAGGGATCTGCTGTCCCCAAATTTGTGTCTCGTTCATGTCTCATCTTTAATTTTTAAACACGTGTCCTATGCCTTAACTCAAAGTTAACAATGTTAACTTTTCTAATTCATTAAGCGAGATGCGGCCATTTTTTGGGGACGAAAGTGAAGGCCAGAGCCCATCGCCTCCTCCTCTCCTCCCGTCTGCAACATATCCCCTCCGGTAAACCCGCTTGCACGCACGCCCCAGCAAAACCCGATCCCGGACTTCCTTCGCAACCCACTCGCAGCTTTTCGGCGAATTGGCATTTCTTTAGCTTCAGGATTTAGTTTCACCAACCATTCACTGCAGGTCAATTCTGAAACTTCTTCTTCATTTGGTGTTTGTTGCTGGAATTTCAATACCCATTTGCTTGTTTTGATTTTTTCCAGCCGCCCGTTTGGTTTTTGATTGGTAGACTTGAAAAGTTTGGATTTTTAATTTGGTTTGGTGAGTTTAGATGATGGGTTTTCTGTAATTTTTTTGGTATTAATACCAATTTGCTTGTTTTGATGTGTTCATGCTACCCATTTAGTTATCAATTGGTGAAGTTAGAGAAGTTTGAATTTTAATTTTGGTTTTGGTTAGAAATTGGGGTTTATGTAATTTTTGATGGGTTTTTTTTATGTTTTCCAGCTACCCATTTAGTTATCAATCATCCTACGCTGCTTCGCCGGTGAGAGATAGAAAGAGAGAGTGGAAAGAAGCTTCAAGGACGGTGAGAATTGTCGTCGGCTTCGACTCAATACTTCCAGCGTTGAGTTTTGTTGTGTTTATTATTTTAATTTTCTTTAATGAATTAGAAAAGTTAACACTGTTAACTTTGAGTTAAGGCATAGGATACATGTTCAAAAATTAAAGAGGAGACATGAATGAGACACAAATTTGGGGACAGCAGATCCCTGGCCCTCCATGTATATATATATATATATGGGTTTTATCATAAATGATTCCTGAAATTGACATATCCTATCAAAATGATCTCTGAAATTAAAAATCGATCAATGTAGTCCCTGAAATTGGGTGTCGCAAATCAATGTAGTCCTTCTATTATAACTCCGTTAAAAATTCTGTTATATGCTGATGTGGCACATAATTGGGTTCCACAATATAATAAAATATTACCATGTGGATTAAAAGTAATAAAATAATAATTTAAAACTATTTTATATAATTTAAAACAAAAAGAAAAAGAGAAAAAGAAGAAGATGATTGTTCATCATCTTCTTCCCCTCCTACCCAGCAGCACCCTTTCACATGCAGTTTCCAACTGCCACTCTCACCAGAGCAACCACCCCAGTCCCCACCCCACCCCAATTCTCAGCGCCACTCCCCTACGGCCTGCACCTCTGGGTCGAGCAACATCGGGGAGGTTTCCTTTGGGGTTCTTTTAACGGGTAACAAGCTGATTGCAAAAACTACAAAACTATGGATATAAAATAGATCGAATTTGTGCATGTGACGGATGAACTGAAAACAAGGGTTAGATTGGAAAAACTATATATATGTGTACCAGGAAGTTCCCAGGGTTCGCATTTGTTGAGATCAACGTCGGCAATCGCCCTTCCAGTAAAAGTGGCATCATTTATCTTGTTCATGAGGTAGCAGATGATAAGTTCTTCATTTGTAGGATGAAATCGGAACCCTGGTGACAATGGCAATTCCTCCTTTGGGTCGCTGGGTAGGAGGGGAAGAAGATGATGAACATTCATCTTCTTCTTCTTTTTTCTCCTTTTTTTTTGTTTTAAATTATATAAAATAGTTTTTTTTATTATTTTATTACTTTTAATTCACATAGCAATATTTTATAATATTGTAGAACCCAATTATGTGCCACATCAACACATAACAAAAATTTTAACGGAGTTATGATGAAAGGACTAAATTGATTTGCGAGACCTAATTTCAAGTACTACATTGATTGATTTTCAATTTCAGTGATCATCTCGATATGATAGGTCAATTCCAGGGACTATTTGTGATAAAAACCCTATATATATTTATATGACCAACATGCCCTAAGACCCAAGTCTCAACTTCAAGTGACCCATTTACACACAATAATTTCTCCTCACAAAGACTCGTTTGAGACTACTTTTATAGAAAGCATTGCTCATTAGCGCATTTGTAACATCTCACATCGCCCAGGGGAGTGATCCTTAAATGTATATTCACATCCCTACCTAGCACGAGGCATTTTGGGAGCTCATTGGCTTCGGGTTTCGTAGGAACTCCGAAGTTAAGCGAGAAGGGGGCCAAAGCACTCCCAGGATGGGTGACCCACTGGGAAGTTGCTCGTGAGTTCTCAGAAACAAAACCTTGAGGGCATGGTAGGGGCCCAAAGCGGACAATATCGTGTTACGATGGAGTCGAGCCCAGGAGGTGGCTGCGCCCGGGCCGAGATGTCAAATTGGTATCAGAGCCAATCCCTAGCTGGATGTGTGCCAACGAGGACGTTGGGTCCCTAAGGGGGGTGGATTGTAACATCCCACATCGCCTAGGGGAGTGATCCTTAAATGTATATTCACATCCCTACCTAGCACAAGGCCTTTTGGGAGCTCACTGGCTTCGGGTTCCATAGGAACTCTGAAGTTAAGCGAGAATGGGGCCAGAGCACTCCTAGGATGGGTGACCCACTGGGAAGTTGCTCGTGAGTTCCCAAAAACAAAACCGTGAGGGCGTGGTCGGGGCCCAAAGCAGACAATATCGTGCTACGGTGGTGGAACGGGCTCGGGAAGTGATCCACCCTCGGCAGGGATGTGACAGCTTTAATTAGAACTTTTTTTTTTAATTAAAAACATGTTGAAATCTTTATTACAAATGCAAGTGCTACGTGAAAAAGCACTTCGAAGTATTTCCCAAATAGTTGTTTGTCATGTGTTTATCTAAAAAGTGCTTTTATGATCTTGAATCACTTTCAAGTTTTTTCTGCCAATTATAATCAAAAGCGTTTTAAACCTTCTATAATACTACACAAACAAATGCTAAAAGTAGTTCAAATAACCATAAATTGCAGTCATGTATATGCATGTATGAAGATAAAGTTGGAAACTTTGAACTCCAATAACCATAAAATTGCACTCGTTTAAATACATGTATGAAAGTAAACTTGGTGCTTTAGTGTGGTAACTTGTTTTTTCATTACTTCTTTGAGAAAATTAGAGCAATAGTTTTTGATCTTCCACTCAATTGTATTCAACTTACTAAGAATTCGTTTGGAAATACTTTTAGAATAACTGAAAGTGTTTTTAAATAAAATGTTTTTGGGTTTCAAAAGAACTTGAAGTGCTTTCTATGTGCTTATTTGCAGGAAGCACTTCAAGTGTTTTTCAAGATTCACTTGCATTTTTGCTAAGAATTAATGCAAAAAATATTTTCATTAAAAGTGCTTTCAACGATTTTAAAAACAATTTCAAACGAATTCCAATTATAACATTTAACCCAAAAACAAAAAACAAAAAACACTTTACCAATTTTACCAAGTTGGACCTAACAATTGCACCGATAATTAGTACTCATTACTCATTAGTCATAAATTTGACTGGACCAACCTACAACCCAATTGCAATATAGGTCCCATACCCATTTACCAAAGAATCCGGATCCTCTTCGTGAGGATTTCAGAGATCCGTGAATCATGTTCGTTCATCGTATATCGTGCGGTTAGAAATCATTTTAAATATTTTTATTTAAAATTAAATATAAACAGTATTTGATAAAAACTGATCCCATAATATACGATAAATGAACACGATTCACAAATTCCCAGAATCATTCTCAAAACATCCTCTCCGGAGGATCCTTTTGGTTTACCAAATTGTTGCGCAGTTTGCAGTCAAAGCAGTCCCTTGAAGTTTCCGGCTTTTGGTTGCGACCCGGCATCTCCCTACCCCATAAAACCATACAGACCAGTTCTCCACTTTTCAAAGCCAAATGTCTTTCTTTTATTATTTGGAAATTTCCTTTCCGGTCCCCTCTCCTCCCCTTCTGTTTCTTCAAGTCGTCATTCAACTGACAAATCAAAGCCGTCGATACCATAGACGTTTCAACCTCTGAAATCAATCTTGCTGCTCAAAGATTCCAATTTTCGGATGTGGGTTTCGTGATTTGATTCTTGCTTTCCAAGTTTCGATTTGTTCTACCAAATTATAGTTGCAGCAGAAGGAAGCTCGGAGGTGCAGGAACTGGAAGTCGGATTTCACTCCCATGGCTGCAATTAGATCAAGTTTTGGCTGATTTGATCTGAGCACGCACAGATTGTTTTCGAGGTTTTTGACTCCTACCCTTTTGCTTGTTCCTTCTGTTCTCAAATGGGTTGGTGTTGTTTTGAAGTTTAAAGACTTGGTTGTTCTTGTTTGCGAGAATTAAAGACTTAGTTCTTTAGTTGCAAGTATTTGGCTTTCCCTTTTTTGCATATCTGGTGTCTGAAGTCTGTGAAGATATGAATATTGTGTCTGTAACTGTTATGTGAACTGTGTTTGTTGCCATATCTGGTGTTGATTCTATGGCTATTATCAAGAAACAGCGTCTGAAGGACAAAGCGGCTTTTCGCCGTTTCTTGCCATTGGTTTCGATTACATTGTTAGGGGTTTTCCTGCTGATGTTCCTCCTGAGATTTAATTCGAGTTCAAATTTTGTCACACCGCCTTCGGATGATTTTGATGAAGTATCAATAAGGAGTGGTAGCCGTTCACATGTTAGACAAATACTTAGCCTCCCTAAGCAGACTGAATTGTCAGTTCAGTTGGAAAAGAGAAATCAGATGCCCCCTAGGAACTTAGATCTCTATTCAAGTCTAGCCAAGGATCATATAACTATAGTTCTTTATGTGCACAACCGGCCGCAGTATCTCAAAGTAGCTGTTGATAGTCTGTCTCGGGTTGTAGGTATAAATGAAACTTTACTAATAGTTAGTCATGATGGATTCTTTGAAGAAATGAACAAGGTTGTGGAAGGGATCAGATTTTGCCAGGTGAAACAGATATTTGCTCCTTACTCGCCCCACGTCTTTCCCAATAGTTTTCCAGGGGTATCATCTACAGACTGCAAGGGACTGGATGATGCGAAAGCGAAACACTGTAAGGGGACTCCTGATCAGTATGGAAACCACCGATCTCCAAAGATCGTGTCATTAAAGCATCATTGGTGGTGGATGATGAACACAGTGTGGGATGGATTGAAGGAGACCAAGGATCACAATGGTCATATTCTTTTCATAGAGGAGGACCATTATATATATCCCAATGCATATCGTAATTTGCAGATACTCACGGAATTGAAGCCTCATAAATGCCCTCATTGCTATGCTGCAAACTTAGCACCGTGTAATGTGAATGCAAAAGGAGAAGGTTGGGATAGTTTGATTGCAGAGAGAATGGGAAACGTGGGATATACATTTAACCGGACTGTTTGGAGGAAAATTCACAAGAAGTCTTCAGAATTTTGTTTCTTTGATGAATACAATTGGGATATAACAATGTGGGCAACAGTCTATCCCTCATTTGGTAATCCTGTTTTCACATTACGAGGGCCTCGGACTAGTGCAGTGCACTTTGGTAAGTGTGGTTTGCACCAGGGACAGGGGGAGGCAAAATCATGTATTGACAACGGCATGGTGAACTTTGATGTGGAGGAGATAGATAAGGTTGCAAACATCAACTCGAACTGGGAAGTGCAAGTCTTTGAGAATCAGCCAGGGTACCAAGCTGGGTTCAAGGGTTGGGGAGGTTGGGGGGACAAGAGAGACCACCAATTGTGCTTGAGTTTTGCTCAGATGTATCATTCATAGATAGACATTACTTTTCAACTTCGTTTTTAACCATCTGTTGTAACTGGCAAGATCTGGATTTCGTTTTTGTTGCGTGATAGCCAATGGAATAAATAGCTGTGAGATGTTTTGTATTGCTCGATAAAAATCATAAGTTTCACTTTCTTTTCTTCCATTCTCTGCTAGGCTTATTACTTTAAGGCATCTCACAAAGGAAGTATGGGTTCTCAAACATGTAATGATCTGGTAACGTGGTTGAGATTGTCTGATGGTGTGTATTCTCAAACCAACGACACGAGAAACACTTGGGTGTCATCGGAGATATATCTCTATGTTTCTACGGCACTCATGACTTGGCAAGTGCTATAAAAACAAGAGAACAAGTCATGTTACAAATAGGGTTTTGACAAAGCAAAGATTTGTGTCGTCGATTGAAAGAATGCCATGCTACGATTGTGTTAAATGCTTTATCTAGGGAAATAATTTATGCTTGCCCGTTTTTCCCTTCTGCACATCTTGTGCCGGTAGGAAAATTCACTTCCCTTTATTTAATATAAGGTGAGGCGTCCGTCTAGACCTTCATAGGCACCCGCCTAAGTTGTGATTCACTTAGACAGAAAATAAATAACTTTCATTTTACATTTTATTTTTTTTTCAATAAATTGTAAGGGACTTGTTGAATACTTAAATGAATATACATTATATGCATGTTCCCGATGTTTTCATTATGTTCCAATACTTTTTAATATATATGTCATTCTATTTTGTAGTTTATAATGAAATTATATATATTTTAAGTATAAACAGACACTTACTTACACGAAATATAATAGATTTACTTAAATCTGCTTAGTCCACCTAGGCGTTAGACCCCAACTCGCCGCTCAACTAACGCCTAACCTCTTTTATAACCATGAATAAAATTGATATAAGAAAGAATAAGCAACCCTAATTGTTTTTGGCCCTTCCAAAGGGAACTTGACCTCAAGATTCTTTCTTCCTCATTAGTTGACACGTGTCAAAACCAAGTTCAACTGCCGTGCATTTGGGGCACTTAGGACGTTTTCAACTTTGCAAATTTGTAGCAAATTTCTTCTTGGTTTCCGGAGGGAAGGACTAGTGACCACAATTGTTGGAGTCCCCACAATCACATGTTTCACTTCACATGGATTTGTGAGATTTTCCTCTCTTTTTTCCCAAGTTTGAAATTTCGTTTTGATAAACGATAATATTAACGGGTTAAATTATAATGTAAGAAGAAAAAAAAGATCGAATATGCACCAAATTGCATAAATCTACTATTTATATGGCATATATGTTAACTCTCACTCATAAAATAGTTAGTTTCCCAAACATTACTATCCGTAAAATTAGTTTCATTTTTTTGTTAAATAAAATTAGCTTTCAGAAGAGGAAGTTCTTTATGCTGCTTTCCACTTGCAACAAGCATAGAAAAACAGATCCAATAAATCAAAGATGCAATGATGGCTTGGCGCACAGACTGTCACCAACTGCTAATTCGGCCCCATGTCTCCATTATTTGCTAATTTGTATTGTAATCATGATTAACACAAAAACCAAATCCCACTAAATGCACAACAACACAACTTGCTTAAAAGTTAATCACTTATTAAGCCAAGCCGTAAAACCCAAGTCAAGTCTCCACTTTCGCAGTCAAAAAGTCCACCTGTTACTATTTTACCTAATCCCAAGTAACAAGCAAAACTACAAGAAGAAGGAGAAGATAAACAGTAAAGAAAATCACCAAATATTACCAAAAAAAATCTGGTAGAAGTTAAAAGCACAAAAGCTGGAATCTTTTTGCTTATTTAATTTCTTTGTGAATCTCTCTCTCAAGGGTGAGTCCGGAGCCGCAGAACCCAGGTCGGTTTTCACGTGGCTGCCTGATCCGTGCCCTGTAAATTTTGATGGTCAGTGACGCTCCATCCCTCCTCTCCCACTGTTTCATCTATATATATATATATATGCATATAAATGTTTTGGTTTTATATGTTATCTTGTTTTGTAGTTTATTTATTGAATTCTTTGTGGTATTAAATTATCTTGGTTTGGGGATTTGAAGTTGGTGGGGGAGAGAGAGGAATGTCAACTGGTGACTGTAAAGATACATTTTTTTTCAGTTTTTAAACATTTTGAAGAAGCCAGAACAATTTTAAGCTGTAAAATTAATCTGGGTTCTGGTTTGTTAGTTTGTATGGAGGTTTTGTGAAGTGTATGCTAGCAACTTACTTTGGAGATGCTCTAGGGATCATGAGGATTGCGAATTATTGACCTTTTCTGTGTAGATTTTCTTGGAGTTACGGGAATTGGAAAAATTTGATTGCTTTTTTGACATTGAAATGGTGGTGGGTTTCTCTCCTTCCCACTTTCGTGAAGGTTTTCGGGTCCGGGAGATTCAAGTGAGTAGGTAATTTGGCTGTGGTTTTGGATTTTGTTTTCGGGGGTTTTGATAACTTCTTGATTGTTTTTGGGAGCTCATAGTTTGTTAAATCAATGTAGGGGTTGTTGAATTTTGGTTATGTGGTATTGAATTACTTGATTTTCGCGGCTGGGGTTGATTGAAATTAGCTCTACTTGGGGAAGAAATAAAGAACAAATGGAGGGTAGAGAGATGTCGTCGGCGTCTTTGAACAAGATGAATAGTTCTAGAAGCAGCTCTAGTCAATCAAAACCTGGGGTTCGTGTATTTTCGCAGACGCCCATTGATGCGAAGCTTGACATAGATTTTCGCGAATCTGAACGGTATTTTGATTACTCTGCTTCAGTTGACTGCAATATGTCATCTTCCACTAGCAATGTCCCCTCCAGCACTGTATCTGCTTATCTCCGAAACATGCAGCGAGGAAGCCTTATTCAACCATTTGGTTGCTTGATTGCTGTTGATGAGAAAAACTTCACTGTTCTTGCCTATAGTGAAAATGCCCCAGAAATGTTGGACTTGGCCCCTCATGCTGTTCCAAATATCGAGCAGCAAGAAGCTTTGACTTTTGGAGCGGATGTGCAGACACTCTTTCAGTCCTCAGGTGCTGCTGCGTTGCACAAAGCAGCCCATTTTGGGGAAGTTAATCTTCTCAATCCCATATTGGTGCATTCTACGACCTCCGGTAAGCCCTTTTATGCAATTCTACATCGAGTTGACGTTGGTTTAGTAATAGATTTGGAACCGGTAAGTCCAGCTGATGTTCCAGTGACTGCTGCGGGAGCATTGAAATCTTATAAGCTTGCAGCCAAAGCCATCTCAAAATTGCAGTCCTTGCCAAGTGGGGATATATCATTGTTATGTGATGTTATAGTTAAGGAAGTTAGAGATTTGACGGGTTATGATCGCATAATGGTGTATAAATTTCATGAAGATGAACACGGGGAAGTTATTGCTGAGTGCCATCGACCTGACCTGGAACCTTATATGGGTTTACATTTCCCAGCCACGGATATACCTCAGGCTTCTAGATTCTTATTTATGAGGAACAAGGTTAGGATGATATGTGATTGTTTAGCCCCTCCAGTTAAAGTAATCCAGGACAAGAAATTAGCTCAACCATTGAGTCTTTGTGGATCAACATTGAGATCTCCTCATGGTTGCCATGCACAGTATATGAAAAGTATGTCTTCCATTGCATCTCTTGTGATGGCTGTTACAATCAATGACGATGTTGATGAGATGGACAGTGATCAGCGGAAGGGAAGAAGAAAATTATGGGGCTTATTGGTTTGCCATCACACAAGCCCTAGATTTGTTCCATTCCCTTTAAGATATGCCTGTGAGTTCTTGATACAAGTTTTTGGTGTACAGATCAGCAAAGAAGTGGAGCTGGCTGCTCAGTCGAGGGAGAAACATATATTAAAAATACAGACTCTGCTATGTGACATGCTTATGAGGGATTCCCCTGTAGGGATTGTTACTCAATCGCCTAATGTGATGGACCTTGTTAAGTGTGATGGAGCTGCATTATATTACAGGAAGAAATTATGGTTGCTTGGGGTTACCCCGACAGAGGCACAAATTCAGGATATTGCTGAATGGCTTCTCAAGTACCATAGTGGGAGCACAGGCTTAACTACTGATAGCCTTATGGAGGCTGGTTATCTAGGTGCTGCAGCCCTTGGCGATGAAGTTTGCGGAATGGCTGCTATTAAGATTACCTCAAAGGATTTCCTTTTTTGGTTTCGGTCCCACACCGCAAAGGAAATCAAATGGGGTGGAGCAAAACATGATCCTGATGACAAGGATGATGGAAGAAAAATGCATCCAAGGTCATCATTCAAGGCTTTCCTGGAGGTGGTTAAGCGACGAAGCGTGCCTTGGGAAGATATTGAAATGGATGTCATCCATTCTGTACAGCTAATACTGAGAGGATCATTACCAGATGAGCCTGTGGATGATTCCAAAGTGATTGCGAAGGCTCCATCAGTTGATGATAGGATACAGAGAGTGGATGAACTGCGCATTGTCACAAATGAAATGGTTCGACTTATTGAGACAGCTGTAGTTC
The DNA here is from genome assembly GCA_024362995.1 of Heteromeles arbutifolia. Taxonomy (NCBI): domain Eukaryota; kingdom Viridiplantae; phylum Streptophyta; class Magnoliopsida; order Rosales; family Rosaceae; genus Heteromeles; species Heteromeles arbutifolia. The sequence goes on along the minus strand of JANCRC010000012.1, from coordinate 9,123,346 downwards.
CCATTTTTGCTGTTGATGCCTCCGGTACTATAAATGGGTGGAATACGAAAGCATCTGAGCTAACAGGATTGGCTGTTGAGCAAGCTATTGGTATGCCGTTAGTTGATATTGTTGGAGATGATTCAATTGAAGTGGTGAAGGACATGCTCTCATCCGCATTGCAAGGTGAACCTGCTATTCATCCTTTGACAATTTAAGGATACTAGATTACCTAGTATACAAGATTTTAAAATCATCACAAACCTCCCTTTTTTCTTTTCTATTGCATTTTCCAGATTATTATATGATGATTTTTCACTTTCCATATGTATATAGAAATAGAAAGAAATCCATCATCCATGTCACTCCATTCTAGGTATTTTAGTTTGTAAATAGAAAAATTGACACTAGCTGCGGACTGATTTGCGATTATGTTTCTCTAGATGATATGTAGACCAGAACAGGTGACTCGGAGATGCTCATAAATCAGAATAGTCATTGGATGTTGCTTTACCTGAAGCGTCTTTGGTGATAACTTGAACATATTGTCAAATGGATAATGGGTATAATTAGCGATATGGTGTTCTAATTGTTAAGAGCATTTTTTTTTTTGTGGGATGTCCCCTTTTGTATTCCTTCAAGCTTCCGACTTCGTGAATTTGCACAAAAGTCGAACCAGATGATTCCCTTGTTGCCTAAGCTTTGGTTGTGTTTTCTGCATGGGTTGCTCCCTGACCCACACCACTCTTTACATTAATACCCTTTGTAACTAGTAATTTGGTTTCACTCTTTACATAACCAATGCATACGAAGTTTATAAAATAAAGACGGATATGTAATAACTTAGTAGTGTGCTTTTCTTTTACCTTATACACATTTTCCCTCGTACACTTCTTGGGTTCCTTCTCCTTTGTCTAATCTGCAATTTGTCTGACGTGATTGTAAAATGGCAGGTGTGGAGAAAAAAAATGTTGAAATCAAACTGAAAACATTTGGCCATCAAGAAAGTAACAGTTTTGTAATCTTGGTGGTCAATTCATGTTGTAGCCGAGATATAAAGGAAGATATAGTTGGGGTTTGCTTTGTAAGCCAAGATCTTACCAAAGAAAAACTGAGTATGGACAAGTATACCCGTTTGCTAGGTGATTATGTTGGGATTGTTCGGAGCCCATCTGCACTAATTCCTCCTATATTTATGACTGATGAGAATTTTCGTTGCTTGGAGTGGAATGACGCTATGCAAAAATTGTCTGGCTTGAGAAGGGAAGAAGCAGTTGATCGGATGCTCATTGGGGAAGTTTTCACTGTGAAAAATTTTGGTTGTCGCGTTAAAGGTCATGACACATTAACCAAGCTTAGTATTCTACTAAATGGGGTAATAACAGGCGAGAATGTTAGTAAATTGCATTTTGGGTTTTACGATCAGCAGGGTAATTATGTCGAAGCATTACTTTCTGCCAACAAACGAATTGATGCATTGGGAAAGATAACTGGGGTTTTGTTCTTTTTACATGTGGCTAGTCCAGAGCTTATGTATGCTATGCAGATGCAGAGAGCATCAGAGCAGGCTGCAGCTGATAGCATTAAGAAACTGGCATACGTTCGTCAAGAAATAAAAAAGCCTCTAAGTGGGATTATGCTAATGCATGATCTGATGGGGTCTTCTGATTTAACTGAAGAGCAGAAGCAGTTACTTAGGAAGAGAAGATTGTGTCAGGACCAATTGGCCAAGATTGTTGATGACACTGATCTAGAAAGTATCGAGGAATGGTATGTTCATTTTTTTTTCATTTTTCCAAGTCAAGTTGTGAACCTATCAGTTTTCTTCCTTCAATATCAGATCTAGATTGTAGCGCCTACTTTTATGTTTTGGAATGGCAATAAAAGAAACTTCGTAACTTGTTTTCATATTGATCATGATTCATGAAGAAGAATAATCCCTTATCATTTGCACTAATTTCAATTCTACTTGCAGCTACATGGAATTAAATTCTAGTGAATTTAACCTTGGGGAAACTGTGGAGGTTGTCATGTATTCAGTTATGGTTTTGAGTCAGGAGCGGCAAGTGAAGGTCATCCATGACTCACCAGCCGAGGTGTCATCCATGCTCTTGTACGGAGACAATTTGAGGCTACAACAAATTCTGTCTGATTTCTTGACAAACGCACTCCTTTTCACCCCTGCATCCGAAGGATCATCCATTGTGCTCAGAGTAACCCCAAAGAAGGAACCTATAGGCATGAAAATGCACATTGTTCATCTTGAGTTCTGGTAAATCTCACTTCATATTACTCATTATGGAACCTGCCATCTGACAGCCTAAATTAAGACTGCTAACTTCAATTGTGTGGTTAACATTGCAGTATCACTCATCCAGCACCGGGAATTCCAGACGATCTAATTCAAGAGATGTTTCACAACAGCCATCGAGTCTCAAAGGAAGGGCTAGGCCTACAAATGAGCAAGAATCTGGTGAAGATCATGAACGGCACTGTACGTTATCAGAGAGAAGCAGAGAGAGCAGCCTTTATAATACTCATAGAATTTCCGCTGGTTCACCAGATTGGCAGATGAACCTTCTTGTCTCTGTATATTACACACACAGAGGCAACACTCCCGCTTCAGTTGACTGACACTTAAACCGGCGTGGCATGTCCATAACTAAACGGCTGTATCAGTCAGCGTCGGGACCAACAATTATTCAGAGGCTGGAGGATACTAATTTTTTCACTGGCGAGCTCCGTAAGCTGCAATATTAATGAGAGATTTTAGAGTGAGTAATAACGTTTTTGCTTCAAGGTCGACACCAAGATTTTTGAAGCAAATACGGATCAAGTTCAGCGGAAGACTTCCTGGGATCAATCTCTTTGCTCATCTCACTTGCATCCTCATCATTCTTGATCAAAAGTTTTCGTGTTCCCGCTCTCTCTAGCCGATACACAACATCAAGTCGAGATTTGGAGAGGGGTGGTTTCGGATGTTTGAATAGGTCAGGTGAAGGCAGTTTGATGCTTGGAACTTATGTTAATTTAAAGTGTATATGCTAACCCTTTGTAAAAGAGAGATTCTTATGCGCTTGATGAAATTGAACTATGCAAATGTTGTCTACATACTTCAAATTCAACCATGCTTTATGTTGTGGCCTGAAAGTTGGACACCATGTCGACTACTTGCACCAAGACATGAGCTTCTCCCTCACAATGTTCATGTCTTCGATCGGAACCCTTTAGTCTCCGGCAGCAACGACCGGATGAAGAAGCTCGTTACTTCCACACTGGCCTGAAAAGAACAAGCCAAATCATGAAAACCCGAAACCTGAAACCATGGTCATTTTATTGTGTTTTTTAGGGTACATAAATGCTTAAAATATAAAAACTTGAAAAACGTTATCATAATCTGACGTGGCATCAATTTAAAAGTCTACTAAACCATCTAATTAGTCCAAACTCAGTAAGTTTTTGTTTTCAATCAAATCTCATCAATATCAACATTTGTAACATGAAATTTTATATTTCACAAAATTCAACATAAAATTTCAAAATTTCTTCTTTTTGCTCTCTTTTTTTGGGGGACCGTTTAAATCGTTAGACCCAACGGTAGTGGACTGAGCGCGCGCAGTCATGGAGCCTGAAACGAAGTACTCTATTTGAAAGTCTCAACCTTTCCACCAAATCGCGCGAAAATCCATGAAAGAAAGCACAACCTTCGTCCTCACCAGACTATTATGTTTCGCTGCTTTCTCTCCTTCACTCCCTCTCGCTCTCACAGAAAACTTCCCCACCGTTCAAACCGTGCTCTCACAACATCCGCCGCTTCCTCCCCTGCCGTCTCAAGCCCACCGCGCGCCTCCCTTTTCTTCCAATCTCAAAACCCAACTCGCCATTTGATCCCATTCAAGAGCTTGGCTGATCAGTACACATCATCCGAGCCGCAGATTAAAACCCAAGATTTGGATCATGCCAGCAATGGTGCATATGGGTATCTTGCTACTCGATTCAGGGACTCGCGTTCCTCAAACGACGCGCAGAACTTTCATTTGCAGATTTGCAAACTTGGGTTTGCTAATGATTTGTTTTTGTGCAATACTCTTATCAATGTTTACGTCAGAATCGGTGCTTTGGTGGAAGCAGGCATGCTGTTCGAGGAAATGCCTGACAAGAACTCGGTTACTTGGGCTTGCTTGATTTCGGGGTATACCCAGAATGGCATGCCAAATGAGGCGTGTGCCCATTTTAAACGGATGGTTTCTTGCGGTTTTTTGCCTAGTCCTTACGCTTTTGGTAGCGTTCTTCGAGCTTGCCAGGAGTCTGGTCCTAGCAAGCTTAAGTTTGGGATGCAAACACATGGGTTGATATCTAAAACGGATCATGCTTCTGATATGGTAATGGCTAATGTGCTGATGTCAATGTATGGGAAATGTTTGGGGCCTGTTGATGATGCTTACCGGGTTTTTTGCGAGATAAAGATTAGAAATTCAATATCTTGGAACTCAATTATTTCAGTTTATTGCCAAAGAGGTGATGCAGTCTCTGCATACAAGCTTTTCTCGAGCATGCAAAAGGACGGTGTAGGTTTCAGTTTGGAACCTAATGAGTACACATTTGGTAGCTTAATAACTGCAGCTTGTTCTTTGGCTGGTTCGGGTTTGAGTTTGCTTCAGCAAATGCTGACCAGGATTAAGAAATCTGGAATTTTACAGGACTTGTATGTGGGAAGTGCTTTGGTTAGTGGATTTGCAAGGTTTGGGTTAATTGATTATGCTAGAAATATTTTTGAGCAGATGAGTCAGAGGAATGCAGTGTCAATGAACGGGTTGATGGTTGCATTGGTGAGGCAGAAGCGAGGAGAAGAAGCCACTGAAGTTTTCATGGAGATGAAGGACTTGGTTGGAACAAACCTTGATTCGCTTGTAGTTCTTTTAAGTTCTTTTCCTGAATTTTTGGTTTTGGAGGAAGGGAAAAGAAGGGGAAGAGAGGTTCATGCATACGTAATCGGGGCTGGTTTAATTTACAGAAAAGTTGCAATAGGTAATGGACTGGTTAATATGTATGCTAAATGTGGCGCTATTAATGATGCTTGCTTAGTTTTCAGGCACATGGTTGACAAAGACTTAATCTCATGGAACTCTCTAATCTCTGGTCTTGACCAGAATGAGCGTTTTGAAGATGCAGTCATGAACTTCCGTGACATGAGGAGATCAGAGTTGATGCCTTCAAATTTTACATTAATTAGTGCTTTGAGTTCATGTGCAAGCTTGGGGTGGATCATGTTGGGACAACAGATACATTGTGAAGCACTTAAATTGGGACTTGATTTCGATGTTTCAGTGTCAAATGCTCTTCTTGCATTATATTCCGACACTGGGTATCTTAGTGAATGCCGAAATGTTTTCTTCTTGATGCCGGAGTATGACCAAGTGTCATGGAATTCCATAATTGGGGCTTTAGCTGGTTCAGAGGCATCAGTTTCAGAAGCTGTACAATATTTCTTAGACATGATGCAATCTGGGTGGGAGCTTAATAGAGTAACACTTTTGAGCATTCTTTCAGCAGTTTCATCTCTCTCACTTCCGGAGCTGGGCCAGCAGATTCATGCTGTAGTCTTAAAATACAATGCTATCGAGGACTGTGCTATTGAGAATGCACTAATTACTTTCTATGGAAAGTGTGGAGGGATAGATGACTGTGAGAGGATATTTTCTAGAATGTCTGAGAGAAGGGATGAAATAAGTTGGAATGCCATGATTTCTGGATATATACACAATGAGCTCTTGCCCAAAGCCATGGATTTGGTCTGGTTTATGATGCAAAGGGGTCAGAGATTAGACTCGTTTACCTTTGCTACCGTTCTCAGTGCTTGTGCCTCCATTGCAACATTAGAACGTGGTATGGAAGTTCATGCGTGCGGGATAAGAGCTTGTTTGGAATCTGATGTTGTAGTTGGAAGTGCACTTGTTGACATGTACTCAAAATGTGGAAGGATTGATTATGCTTCAAGGTTCTTTGAATCAATGCCGGAGAGGAATGCGTATTCTTGGAATTCACTGATATCAGGTTATGCTCGTAATGGACAGGGACAAGAAGCTCTGAGACTTTTCGCGCAAATGAAGCAACAAGGTCAGATGCCAGATCATGTTACTTTTGTCGGGGTCTTATCAGCTTGTAGCCATGCAGGAATGGTGGATGAAGGGTTTCACCATTTCAAATCCATGACCAAGGTACATGGACTGGCTCCTAGGATGGAGCACTTTTCATGTATGGTTGATCTTCTTGGCAGGGCAGGAAAACTTAATATGATAGAGGACTTCATCAACAAAATGCCAATGAAGCCTAATGTTCTTATTTGGAGGACAGTTTTAGGGGCTTGTGGCCGAGCTAGTGGTCGCAACACCGAACTAGGTAGAAGGGCTGCTGAAATGCTATTAGAGTTGGAACCCCAAAACGCTACAAACTACGTGCTTCTTGCTAACATGTATGCTTCTGGAGGGAAGTGGGATGATGTGGCCAAGGCGCGGATGGCAATGAGGAAGGCATCAGCAAAGAAGGAAGCAGGGTGTAGTTGGGTCACCATGAAGGATGGTGTTCATGTGTTTGTAGCAGGAGACAAATCACACCCGGAGAAAGATTTGATATACGATAAACTGAAGGAACTCAATGGGAAAATGAGGGATGCAGGATATGTGCCTGAAACGAAATTTGCGCTTTATGATCTTGAACAGGAGAACAAGGAAGAACTCCTGAGCTATCACAGCGAGAAGCTTGCAGTGGCATATGTTCTTACTCGCCCATCACAGTTGCCTATAAGGATTATGAAAAACCTCCGTGTTTGTGGTGACTGCCACACCGCCTTCAAATATATATCAAAGATTGTTGGTAGGCAAATAGTATTGCGAGACTCAAACAGATTTCATCATTTTGCAGATGGCAAGTGCTCGTGCGGGGATTACTGGTAATCGACTAGTAAGTACTCGGTACTGATTGAGACTGAGCATAGTTGACAATGTACGATTCTGAAGCGGATCATGAGTGGGGAGGACTGCCCTTGATCAACTAAGAAGCTTCAGTTTTGGCATTTTTGTACAGTAATTTAGGGTTTGTTTGGAAGTGCTTTTAAAATGACTGAAAGCGCTTTTAGAGAAAATGTTGTGGGTTCCAAAAGCACTTATGTCCTTCCTGCAAGAAGCACTTAACGTTGTTTCCAGAATTCACTTGCATTTTTACTAAAAATTGGCTGCAAAAACATTTTTACCAAAAGCGCTTTCAACCATTTTAAAAACACTTTTAAACGAGTCCCTTATTGATTGGGTTAACCCTTTTGTATCAATCAAATTTTGTCTATTTAAGGAATCTTGTGCAGGGAATTATGTGAAGCTGCTAATACCCAGCATAGCATTCGATAATTATGTACTTAATGCAGGGAAATTCAAGCTCTTCATGTCATCTGGTAATTTTAATTTAAGCAAATGAGAATGGAAGTACAAGTAGAGAGAAGTTAAACTGAAGAAAATGAGAACGAAAATCGCAACTCTTTATTAAAGTTTGTGGCGTTTGAGTAAAAAATTTGTGTGGCGTTTGAAGAAAAAACTTGTAACTTAAGTGATTGAGAACGTGATCAATTGAATTCATGAATTAAAATACGCCTCCAAATTCCTCGTCGCATGACATAAGAGGTGTTCGGCCTAATATACCGTGTGTCACATGGTCTTTTAGGATGGAAAGTTTGATGGCATCGATCATAAGCCAATGATAAATGTTTTGTTATATTTAGAGACGTAAATTAACAAAATTTTAATCAAGATTTTAAAAAATACTAGGCGCTAATCAGACGGCAGGTTGGGGTCTAGCACCGTAGGCAGACTAGACGAATTTACGTAAATTTATTATATTTTATGTAAACAAGTGTCTGTCTATAATTTAAAATATAATTTCATTATAAACTACAGAATATAATGACATATATATTATGATGTATTGGAACATAATGAAAACAAAGGGAACAAATATATAATGTGTGTTCATTTAAGTATTCAATAAGAAATTTATTGAAAAAAATAAAATGCAAAACTAAAGTTATCTATTTTGTCTAAGTGAGTCGTGACCTAGGCAGATGCCTAGATGAGTTGGGCGGGCTAGGCAGTCTAGGCAGGTGCTTTAGCAGGTTTAGGCACAATTTCTTAATTTTCAAACACCTAGGCATTAACGAGGGCAGTGGCCAACCGTCTAGTGTCCAGGAGGCACTAGGCTGAGATTTTTAGAACAACGATTTTAGTTCATGGACTCATTCTAAACACAAATCTATATTTTAAATTTTACTCTATTATTTTTCGTCCACCTAAGCGGCGCTAAACGGGAATTTTTAGAACAGTAATTTTAATTCATGGACTAATTCTAAACATGATTCTAAATTTTTCACTTTACTCTATTATTTTTTGCCATTACAAACGATATCTACACTAATATTCTATTTTCAATTTAGGCCTTCCATGCTTTTTGGTCTACACCTGTAATCTCAGATAAACACAAATCAACTTTTGCTGTAACGTTTTCTGTGGGCCCCACAACTAACATATTTCAATTGGGCCCATTGACATGTTTTATAATATCTCAAATTTACCAAAAACAACTGAAATTCCTCTGCGGAGAGAGAGACGATGAAGAACCCAAAGCGCGAACAAAAACACAAAAAGGGGTTATACCTTCGCTCGCATTTCCGTATCGGGTATGTTAATTTCTCTCTCAATTCATCACTTCCTGCTCAAAGTTCGAACCTTTACCTCTTCACTGCCACTCTAACTTCTGGGTTTTTTTTTATTTATATAATTGTGTAATTTTTTGAATTTCTGGACCTAAACACTTGCAGCCGCTCTGCGACTCCACATTGTCTTGGCCTGAATAATTTGAGCCGTTCGAAATTTTGAAGGCAATTTTTGTTACTGGTAAGCTCCTTTTTTGTATTAAATTTGTAAGTTTGTTATTTTTATCTGTTTCACTGTCTTAAAGATCAATTTTTTTGGGGTATAGAACAATTTGAATTCATGCTTGTTGCTGGGTTTCTTTTAATTTTTTAATTTTATTTACCTAATTTTTTGGATCATGACATGTGTCTTTTGTGGAATTTCGATTCGTTGTTAGTTTATGCCAAATTTTCATTTTTGTTCATTGATTTAGAATTCACTATCTTCAGCTAAACTCTGTAGTGTTAACTCTTTAGGAAGGATATGGAATTTAAGGAAAGACTTCCCCTTTCTCCGCCTTTCTCCGCTGCATTTTTTCGGACTAAAATCGCCTGATGATATATTTATAAATGTATTTTTCCTTGTTTATACAGTCTGAATGAAATGCCAACTTTTTGTTCCAAGTATTCACTTTTTTCCTCGGGTTGCAGATTGTTTGGCTGAAAGTTACTGGAAAACTTATTGTGTTTCTTTAAAGATGGCAATGAAGCCCTCGAACATCTGGCTTCGGCGCCAACAGTGCCCATGTGGAGATTGGAAGTGTTACATTAAGTACGAAGGAGATGATTTGACATCAGTAAGCTCTCAGCATGTGAAGAGTGAGATAGCTCAGTCTTCGTCATCATCAGAAGCTGTCTTCACTCCATATGTTGGTCAAATTTTCAAAACTGACGATGATGCTTTTGAATACTACAGCAACTTTGCCAGGAAGAATGGGTTTTCAATTAGGAAAGCGCGCTCGACAGAAAGCCAAAACTTAGGAGTATATAGACGAGATTTTGTTTGTTACCGGTCTGGATTTAATCAACCGAGAAAAAAGGCCAATGTGGAACATCCTAGGGAGCGAAAATCAGTACGATGTGGATGCGATGCAAAGTTGTATTTGACAAAGGAAATTGTTGATGGTGTTTCGCAGTGGTATGTTTCACAGTTTAGTAATGTTCATAATCATGAGTTATTGGAAGATGACCAAGTGCGCTTACTTCCTGCATATCGTAAAATACAAGAGGCTGATCAAGAACGAATTCTTTTACTCTCCAAAGCTGGGTTTCCTGTAAACCGGATAGTAAAAGTGTTGGAGCTAGAAAAGGGGGTTCAACCTGGACAGTTGCCCTTCATAGAGAAAGATGTTAGAAATTTTGTTAGGACTTGTAAGAAGACTGTTCAAGAAAATGATGCTCTGCTCAATGAGAAAAGAGAGAATGATATGCTCGAACTTCTTGAGGCCTGCAAGGCTATGACTGAGAGGGATCCAGATTTTGTCTATGATTATTCTGTAGATGAAAATGAAAAGGTTGAAAATATCGCATGGTCATTTAGCGATTCCATTCGCGCATACAATGTTTTTGGTGATGTAGTTGCTTTTGACACTACATATCGTTCAGTCACTTATGGATTGCTCCTTGGAGTATGGTTTGGTATCGATAATCATGGCAAGGCAATTTTCTTAGGATGTGTGCTACTACAAGATGAAAGTTCTCATGCATTTGCTTGGGCTTTACAGGTTCGTGGATGTAAATTCTTTGGTCAATCCTCATCAGTCTTCTTGTATTTCCTTATGATTTTCTTCTTTTGAACAGGCTTTTATGCAATTTATGAGAGGAAGACACCCACAGACTATTCTTACCGATATAGACTCGGGGCTCAGAGATGCTATATCAAGCGAATTGCCAAATTCAAAACATGTAATATGTATATGGCATATTTTATCCAAAATAACCAGTTGGTTCTCTTTGCCCATTGGATCACAGTATGCAAACTTTAAAGCCGAGTTTGATATGCTTTCTCATCTGGAGAATGTTGAAGATTTCGAGCATCAATGGAACATTTTGGTTGCTCGGTTTGGCCTTGTATCCGATAAACATGTAGCTTTGTTGTATTCTTACCGAGCATCCTGGGCATTTTCTTACATTAGAAGTTACTTTCTTGCTCGCACACTGACAGCGGAGTTTTCATCGTCTTTGGAGTCATTCTTGAAACGAATTTTGAATGGACAGACATGTCTGCAAGTATTCTTTGAGCAGGTAAGGTTTATTCGATCTTTTGGTGCATGTACGTTCAGATTTCGATAACTGCGTCATTAAGTTCTGTTTTGGGATCTTGAAGGTTAGTATTGCTGCCAACTTTGAGAACCAGACCAGAGAAGGGATGCAATATATGCATGTCAAGACCGGCATGCCTCTTGAAGAACATGCACGGAATATTCTTACACCTTATGCTTTCAATGTCTTACAACGTGAAATTGTTCTGTCTGAGCAATATGCAGCAACAGATTTGGGGAATGGATCCTATCTTCTGAGACACTACAAGAAATTGGATGGAGAGTGCCTTGTCATTTGGATGGATGATGAGCAGATTCATTGTTCCTGTAAGGAATTTGAGCATTCTGGGATTTTATGCAGGCATTCCCTTCGCGTACTAGTAATGAAGAATTACTTTCAACTCCCTGAAAAATATTTTCTACTCCGTTGGCGGCTAGAAAGTTCCCTGGTTTCTTTGGATGATCAAAATGCTCAAATCAGCAGCGATGAGTGTGCTCGGGCCTTCCACGGGCTTGCTGATACCCTATTGACAGAGTCATTGATCTCCAAGGACAGGTTTAATTATGTTCATAGCGAACTTACGAGTCTTCTCGAGCATGTTAGGAAGATGCCGGTGATTGACGAATATGCTGCGATTGCTGCAGCTACTAACATCAGTGAATCGTAGTCGTCTTTGTTCATAAGATTCAACTCTGTGTATGAAATGTGTTGGTGTGGAAGGCATCAAATTGTAGTGCTTAAAATTAATAAGCTCACTCTCGAACATTTGTAAACCAAATTAAGAAACATGAATACAGAATTTTTATCAACCCCGGTCAGGTAAAATTGTCTGGATGGGTGTCAATTTTTCAGATGTCGGAGTCATCTTTTTATCCACTTCGAGCTCGAGGGCTTTGTTTCGCTTGTTTTCGGACAATTGTTGGTCGCTCTGGTTCTGGTTCGGTTTTCCTTTTGTTTTGGGCTATAACTTTCTTTTGGGCTGTTTCGCTGCACTTTGGGAGCTATATCCATGTTGTGTGCTTATTGTAATCCGGCATTTTCCTTGTAAATTTGTTTAGTAATAAAGTTGCCTTGTTTCCAAAAATGTAAGACTTAAATGTTATAATGTCCATGTGTTTTAGTCATTGGATCAATTTAGTCTCTGTGTTTTCAAGTTGGCCAATTTGGTCGTTATGTTCATCTTCGTGAGCCAATTAAAGAAATTTCCATTTAATATTTGTAAAAAAATTCATAAATTATTATAAACTTAGTTATATAATTATTTATTTGATTTAAAATATTTAATAAAATTTAAAAATAAAAGAAAAATTATTCTCCTCCCAACTCTCCGACTTCCTTCCTAATGTTATTTCCCTCTCTTTTCTATGTCGTAACCTTAATAATTTTTCAAATTTGAAGTTTTTTTCTCTTATATGTGTTATTTCTCATTAATTTGCATTTTTTGTAAAGAGAAAGGGTAATTATATCTCTTATAATTTTTCTTATGAATTTTTTAAAATATATTGAATGAAATGTCCTTAATTGGCTAACAGAGATAAACACAATAACTAAATTGGCCAAATTGAAAACACGAGAACTAAATTGACCATATGGCTTTAACACAGAGACCATTTTGACCTTTAAGCCAAAATATAATACATATGAGGAAAATTATTTCTACACACTTTTTTCGTCTTCTGTACATGCATATTTATTTGTGTCTCTTGATCCTCCTCTAAATTAATCAATCAAATGACCATAAATAAAAATAGGTGCATGGAATGAAAATGGCGTGCGGAAAGAAATCACTTTCTTATCGGAAAATAATGTAAATTGTAAGGTGCATTCTAAGATAAGTCACCTTCCGATGTATTTTGGGACAAATGGAGTTCACCGACCTCAATTTAATGTTCCGCATTGACAATGACTTGATGGCCGGATTGCAGACGCGACGTTTCTAATTTCCTCAAAATCTTGATGTTGTCTAAATATCCTACTTAAATGCAGTTTCCGTCTACTTTTTCTTAACCATGTATTGTCGGAATGTGTCTCGCTATGAAATAGACGTCAGTTCCTTATTAAAGAATAAATGAAATGTTGATATGTCATTATAGAGAACATATGATAATAATATTAATAAGAACGATAAACTGCCAATTTAGTTCCTGAATTATCACCTTAGTGAAAATTAGGTCCCTAAACTATTTTTTTAGAAAAATTAGTCCCTGAATTATAAAAATCTGCCAATTACATCCCTAATGTTATATTCGAAGCTACTATATTCAATTTTCCGTCAATTTAAGTCACGTTACTTGCATGTGATACACATTGGAGGGTAGATTGGTAGTTTTTCATAAAGAAATAGTGTATAGAGTTAACTTTGGAGAAGAAATTGGTAGTTTTTCATAAAGAAATAGTGTAAGTTAATTTTTGAGGGTAAATTAGACATTAAATTCGCAACCTATATGAAATGTTAAGCACTTATAGACAAGAAAATGATGGTATTACACTCTAAAGTGTGTCAAGTGACTTGAGTTGACGAAAAATTGGATAAAATAGCTTTGAATATAATAGTAGGGATGAAATTAGCAATTTCTAATGAATTTAGGGACTTATTTTACCGAAAAAATAATTCAGGAACCTAATTTTTACGGAGGTGATAGTTCAGGGACTAAATCAGCACTTCACCCTTAATAAGAATAAAGAACAGACATCGTGCAAAAAAAAAAAAAATATATATATATATATATATATATATATATATATATATATATTCGATGATGGTATAAAATGCTGCATCTTTGTAAATATTCTTCAATTAAAGCTTCGGCAGGTTACCACTGACCACGGCATATGAACAAAGACTTTCTCATCACACATTAATACATTATTGCAGAATGGGGTCACTAAAATTTTGAAAGTCCCTGTAGGTCCTTACATAAAATTCAATGTCCTTCGTTGCCAAACGACAATGCAATACTTTCACTAATTCAATGTCTTCTTTGCGGTCATAATTAGTCATTTCTACTGGCTCACGTTACATAAATTAAGGGTTCAGATTTCTTTCTCTCTTCAACAGCTCGGATCACATGCTCCTTGAGCTTTGGACACAAAGATCCGGAAAGGATCTCTGTTCATTGGACTGGTCTACCAAGTCAATGAAAATTTCAAATTTGTAGTTTTAATTTTTTCATAAACGACAGGATATTTATAAAAGTACTATTACAAAGTATATTAAGTCATCGGATAAGTTCTAATGAATTATGTTTTAATATCGAATTCATAATATTATATTATTTTTTTAACCGTGTGATTCAAACATGAGACCTCCTTGAGTCTGAGTGAAGACGTTATAGTACTAAACTAACTAATCATGTGGCCATGGCATTATTTTATATGAAGCCACACAAGAAAACGTCTGATTGGGGTTGTCGTGTTTAATGTCTCCCACTCCACCGTTGTGTTTAATTGCAATATTTGTGAGTGCTAACCAAGTCGAGTGCCAAGTCAATTTCACTCTCATTATGCTCTCTCTGCCCTTTTTTTCATCCTTTTCTGATTCCCATCATTTTTTTTCTCAATTCAAAAAGGGAAATGTGGGTCGTAATGAAATTATATATTGTGTTGACGGTAATATTAGGTGACATGAGAAATAGACCTCATTAATATTGTGTGTCGTAAGAGGAAAGTGTAACAATGATCCCTAAATTTTGACCCAATTGGAGTAATGCCTCTCAACTAACTATGTGACCATTGGTCTCTTAGCTCATCAAAACGTGCAGCTATAGTCCTTTTTGTCAACTCCGTTAAAACTTCTGTCAAAATGAGTCACGAGTCACGCACGTGAGGCTGAATCAAACAGCAAATATGAAAACCCAAATGAGAAAAATTGTAGCAATGGTCCGTCAACTTTAACCCAATTTGAGAAATGGCCCCTCAACTGTAACCCAATTGTAGCAATAGTTCTTCCAATATGACTCATTTTGACGGAATTCTGACCAAGTTGACAAAAAGAATATAGTTGTACATTTTGATGAGTTAATTAAATGATCAATAATCATGCATTTTTATTTGAGGGACCATTGCTTTAAATAGGTTAAAATTGAGGAACCATTACTACAATTTTCTCTGACGGTAACATCACGTGACAAGAAAATCAGAGACGATTTTGATAAAATAGATATCATGTTAGTAAATTGTGATGCATAGTTGGTTGGTGGTGCAGTTTGTGTCAGTTTCTTGTGACTTATATGCTCACCTTATGAGAATGTTGTGCATCCCATTATGCACTTAATTAAGCTCGTTAAGATGTCAAGATCTCTAAGCTTTGTCGGATGGTCACTTTGTGCCTGCTAAATCAACACCAAAAAGTATAGAAAATATGCACACCTTGTTCCAACCATGGACATAACTGGACAGCTCATCATGCACACATGCAACTAAAGTTTATAAAGATTGTAGCATCAAGGTTTCGATGGAGGGCACAAAACATGATTAATTCTCCATTTAAATTTGGAATATGGATTATTAAAGTAGTGTTATATTTTCGGATGTATGTTGTCGAACATATATTTAGATCTTAATTTGGAATATAGAGTTATAACATGGTGTTTTATTCTCAGACTTCCATTGTTGGACATATATTTAATTTAGACTTGAATTTAGAATATGAATTTATAAAATAGTGTTTTGTTTACAGACATATATTTAGACTTAAATTATTTGCATATTATGACTTTATCACCTTTTAGGTGTTGGCCAGCATGCCTCGATTTCGGTATTCATTTGAATATTCAAGTCAGGATGTGTCATTTTGAACCATACTGTATGATTCAAATAACAAACTATTGATAACCTAATAACCTAACGACGAAGAGAGTTTCTAGTAGCTTGACGAAGCAGCACATACATCCATGTCTTACATGTACACACATTATTGACAGGTAGAATGCGTCTTATTTAAGGTATGATCAGACAAATTTGAACTCTTGCATGAATTGGACTATTTGTTCGAGAGTAATTGTCTTGTTCTGAAAGACCTGGAAACCAAGAGTCAAGTGAGCAATTGTTTGGTATCTTCTCCGAAGATAGATAAACATTGCACAAACATAAAGCAAGAGCAAGAATCAAACATATCCGTATAATTAAATTAAAATAAATTCAATTCAATGGAAAAAGTTGAAATCAAGGATATTATATTATATTTGGTTTATTCTAAATGCAAATTTGGACCTGTCCTTGCAACTAATTGAAGTCCTTGGATTTATACGAAGAATTTTTCTTACTGATTCATGACTTTGGTTATTTGTTGCAATTTTCAACCAAGAACGTGGACTGGGATGTAAATACATTTCCAAGTCTTTATCCGATCTCCAACCATTTGTTTGATGTGGGACATTTTGCGGAATCAGATCAGCCATTTATTATTAGAGGTGAAGTTTGTTAGATAATTATTATGCCCCTAACTTAAAGGTGTTATGGAAATAGGTTAACAACGTATATTAAGCTAAAATTCTTCGTTATGTGAAGTATCATTTTATATATGGAGAGACAGACAAATATATACACTAAAAACGATTAAACGGCCAGAGAAACAGCTAGGCAAAACAATATGTATCAAATTGACACACTTAAGTAAACGTATTGCATCTTTATATCAATAAATATGGTATACATAACTTTATTTCCAAGAAATTTCTAGCACTGAACCACAATCTTCTAGTTCACTCAACATACTTATGTAAGCCTATCACATCTTTGTATCTAATGTGATCAGTAAATGCGGTACAAATAATTTTATTTCCACAAAATTTCTCATACTGAACCATAATCTTCTAGTTCACTCAACATACTTATGTAAGTCTGTCACATCTCTGTATCTAATGTGATCAGTAAATGGGGAAATTTCTTGCACTGAAGCACAATCTTCTAGTTCACTCAACATACTTATGTAAACATGTCACATCTCTGTATCTAATGTGATCAGTATATGTGGTACAAATAATTTTGTCCCGCTCAGACCGGGGCATGGCATTTTGTATTTCACTCTACCCACGTTATGGTTTCAACAGAATTCAAACAATAATACAGAAGGAACAATACCCCCAAAATTCATCAAGTAAAAATAAAAGTAGTCTTTTACAATTAATAAAACTAGGTTGTTAGTTCTTATGATCTCACTGAAAATATCAAAACATGATTGACTGTTGGACTTCAAGTTTAATTCCTTCTTTCATTCTCCTAATGAAATCATCACACTTCTTGTTCAACTCCTCTGCACTCAGCACTTCAACCCCTTCCTCTTCATACAAATCATGATCGTCCACCACAACAGAGTTGTTTCTGCAGCATTCATCTTCCTCCTCCACTGCAATCAAAACCCTTTTTTCTTCTTCTACTGACACCAATATTTCATCTGCTCTTGCTTTCACTTGCTCGATTTCGACGTTGGCAACTTCTTCCTTTGCTTTTGGAGATTTTGTTGCCTTGGTTTCTGCCAATTCAACTTCTTTTCGCCGGCTTTCGACACTCTTGAGATCGTGTTCTTCATTGGTGAGATTGGAACTTCCTGGTGGAGAAGTTCCAATGAGACCGGAGTTCTTCACAATGAACACCAAGATTCCATTGCAAAGTAAAAACATGTAGTTCTTATCAAAATTTATAGAGAATGTGAAGGAATTGAAGGAGTGGAGAAGGAAAGAGATCAAAGAAGAGTAAGAGAGCAAGATTGAAAACACTGAGACCGAGAGTAAAAACTTGATCACTTTGTGGGATTGGTTGAATTTGAATTGGCCTGCAGATTGGATGCTTGAAATCTTGATAGAATCCATGGATTTCGGAGAAATTGCTCGAAGGGTTTTCCGAAATCGCGATGAGATGGTGCACAAATGTGATCAAATCTGATCGCAGGATTGAACAGAGCCTCAGAGGCCTAGTGAGTAGAGAGCTTTTGGTTTTGCACTTGACAAGGAAGCTTTTGGGTGCTTTATATAAGTTTTAGAGTTGTGAATACGATGGAAAGAGATATCTCCGGATCTCTTTTACCAAGGCTACTAGATTAAATAATTCGAACCTTTGAAATTTCATTCAACAGTAAAAAATTATTATACCTTTTAAGGAATTAAAATAGGTAGGCCATTGAATAAAATTTCAAAAACTCGGATCACTTAATCCGGTGATCATAATGGAAGAGATAAGGAGAGAATCTATTTTCAAATATAATAACCTTTTGGTGTGTGAACTTATTTTGATATTTTCCAAATTTGCAGTGGCGGCCCTTTACAGATATAGACCCTAAGTCAGTCAACTACCACTTTAATATTTAATTTTGATGACCAAGACTAAGTCAATGGTCTTTCCAAAAACAAAAATGAAATTTTACGGTGGTTCTTTTAGCTGTCTTATTACTTATCTCATTAAGGAAAGAAATTTTTACAACGCAAATATACTATTACGATGATGATTCGTGTTAATAATATAAGAATATACGATGTATGTTCTTATATTATTAGCACGAAATGTTATCGTAACAGCAAAATTATATCATCCAAATTTTCCTTGTGAAGGCGGAAAAATTTAATTTCATCTTGGAATTTTCACTTTAAAGGATACATCTTTTGAGGTAGTGACTTTCTCTATTGGTGCCATACAATTGAAAGGGTCGTTAAAAAGTTTTTTCCTACATAAAGTAAAAGTTCTGACTAAAAGATGGTTGAATTTGAACAGTTGGTTTAATTTAACATTTTGTGGGTAAGTAGATGACGAGTAATTTCAAGGGTTAATTTTGAGGATGGGACATTCAAGTTTTTTTTTTTTTTTTTTTTTTTTTTTTTTTTTTTTTTAACAAATAATATTATCTACAGTAAGAAGAGGGGATGAACTTAGCCTTACAATGAATTAGTAATAATGTAGTTTAAATTCACATTTGACGAGAACCGAACGTAAAATCTCACTTACAAGTAAAAAATAATACCACTAGACCGTAATACTAAATGGCAGGACATTGAAGTTTTAGTTTGGTTCAAGATTGCATATCTTCAATTTCGGCATATGGTTAGGCATGCATGCAATGAAAGTAAATAATTATCTCAATGGTAAGAAATTATGAAACCATTCCTTAATTCAAAGCATTCAAAACATTTTATGCTATTTTGGAAGAAGAACTTTAATGTTTGATGGAATATTAAAATCGTTGTTGAAATTCCACTAAGAAAAATAATATTAATGGACTACCCGACCAATTCAAAGTTATTATTAAAAAGGAGGATTCGTGACATCATTTTTTTTTACACAACATTTTACACGTGTTTTGGTGTGGGCTCATTCCATAATGTATTTTGACAATCTAAACCGTTTATTTTTTAAAACATCATTCATAAATCATTCTTGTAAAAACTAGATAAATCTAAAACATTAAGACATTTATTTATAATTAAAAAAATGAACGAGTACTGTGCTACAAAGAAATTCTAAATCCTTAATCATTTTGGATGTCTAATTATTTTAGGATTGACTTAGATATTAAGGTTGACCTCCAAAACCTTATGGTTTATTCAATTATTATTTTTGAGATTAGTAATTTTGGAGTAGTTGAATTGAATATTCCGTGTGAAAACGTCTGGAGCCTGGAGGTTTGTTGAACATAAGTGAGTGTTCACATTGTGATAACTTAGATTTGCCACGTGTTAATCTCATCTTTCTAGTAAGGATAATGTTAAGGAGACTAAATTAATTGACAAAAATAGAGAAATTAAAGGACATGAAAGTTGATGATTAGTTTATTACTTAAGTGTTGATAAACGTGTTCATTCATATTGATGACACATCATTTAATTTGTAAATTGTGTTTACAAATTTAGTTTTCATAACATTATCATAATCCAAATTGTGTAAGAACAAATTCAAACTTATAGGCTGGTTAGGGATGGGCTTTGTGTGGGGCTGAGGCCTGGGACAAATATGTCACTTCCAAAATGGGGTCAACAATCCTTGATGTCTAAGCATTTAAGAGTTGGCCCATTTTTAGGACAAGTTTCATTTTCATTATTAAGGGGATAGATCTCCATTTTCTTCAAAAAATGAAGATTAGTTACGGAACTCACTTCACATTGAATTTTAACGATTCTAATTATCTATTTTTGAAGTTACACTTCATAGATCATCTTTGCAAATCATATGATGTGTCATCAATAGAAAATAAGTACGTTAACTAATACTTAAATAGTAATCAAATCATCAACAACCACGTTATATGGTTTACAAAATATAGTGTAGACAAAATGGGTCACTCCTTTTGCTCATTCCACTTTCTATAGCTGGTTATCTTGTGCATATTAAGGGTAGTGTTACTCACACATCTCTTTTTACTTTTCACATACTCTTATTAATTTTTGTACCTTGATATTTTTCAATTCATTTGATTCGACGACCAAAAATTAATATTTGAGAAATAAAAATGGGTGTGTGATAGGACCACCCTAATCAAACGCATTGCATCTCTAGCCAATCTCCAAAGAAACTAACAAATAACACTTTTAAATAAAAAATTGCTAACTCTTTGGAGAGTAGTTAATATTAATAATCCCAATATGTTCTCTTACCAAAAAGTGCAAAATAATATTATATACTTTTGCTAACCAAGTAAACAAAGCATGGATCTGATATGTGAGATTTACCGAACCAACCAAGGGTGCACAGATATCACTCATTTAACAAAACATTATCTCAAAAGCTAAGCTATAAATACTACTCTCAAATTATTCCTCAAATTTTTTGAGCTTCATCTCTTCCCCTATTGCATGGCTACTCACCTGAGTACCTGTTCATCTTCTTCAACCTCATTCCCTCCCTCTTCATTCAAAAACCAGACACCCCACTTCATAAAGTTCATCACTTTGCTCAGAGAATCCCATTCCTCCAGATGGGTTTCTCAGATTCCCCTCAGAATCCCTGCCAGAAAGCACTTTCAGCTCAAATCCTCAAATGGGCATCCGCTCAATGCTGTGTCTTTCAATGACGGTTCGTTTCTTGGTTTTCTGTTGATTTTTTTCTACCCCTTTTGGCCTTTTGTTTAATTGTTTGAATAAAAAGTTTGTTTATTTGCTTGATTTGCTTGCAAAGTGTGAATTTTCAAAATATTATATTTTGATTGATTGATTGTTTAGGATTGTGATTAAACCACAAGAAACATTCTTTATTGACAGACATTATCTAATTTCAATTTTGTATGATGCTTTTTTGACCAGTTTCAGAAAAGCACTTTTGACAACTGGAAATCATACTTCTAGAGTTCTACTTAACCTGGATTGAATGCTTATAGATACAATTTTAGCAATAAAAACTACAATTAGTGACTGCAAAGTAACTTGCTTTGGAAGTTATAGTGTTTCTTGGATTTCGAATCCACATATTTTTCATCTTGGTGCTCCATTTAGCCGTCTGCGATCTGTTGTGCTTTCATTTACTTGGTTAATTTTCTTTGTTGGGTTTATTACTGCTCAATGTAAAATTGGTATTTGGAATTTGTTCAGCTGGAAATACTCTGGGACAAGAATATACCGAGCCTCGTGGCAAAGCCTTTCCCATATCGGATTCAGAAAATGTGGCATCTAATTTAAGCATAACTGTTGTTGGTGCTTCTGGAGACCTTGCAAAGAAGAAGATATTTCCAGCGCTTTTCGCTCTTTATTATGAAGATTGTCTACCTGAGGTTACAGTCTTAAAGTGTCATCAGTTTTCACTTGCTGATCGTACCAAACAAATGGCTAACTACGTTCTATATGCTTATATCTTTGTGTAGAATTTCATGGTGTTTGGTTATGCTCGAACTCAAATGACTGATGAAGAGCTAAGGAACATGATTAGCAGAACCTTGACTTGCAGGATAGATAAGAGGTATTTTGTCTTGCTAACAATGGTGAACATGCGTTTACATGAAATCTTTGTGTTATCTACAAATTGATGTGCATCAATGACTCGCAGGGAAAATTGTGAGGACAAAATGGATCAGTTCCTGAAAAGATGCTTCTACCATGCTGGTCAGTATAATTCCGAGGAAGATTTCGCAGAATTGGACAGCAAGATAAAAGAGAAGGAGGTAATGTGTACTGGATCTTTTTCTCTTGTATGTTTAGTATGAGCTAGTTTTGTACATGCAGAAAACGCATCCAATAATAGATAAGTTGATGTAAATTGGACAATTTAAGACACATGGCAGAAAATTAAATCTTGCAGGAAACCTTATTACTATTTGAACGTACAGAGTAATTGTCTTTAAATAGATTTCAAATCTACTAAGACTAGCGTAAAAGTTCATATCCGAGAACCGACCTTTGGGAAGAAACTCCTAGATAAAGAGCCTGAGCTTCAACTTCTTACTTTTATGAGATACTAATCTGAAAATATATATAATGATGGTCTGGTAGATGTCATGAGCAACCATCTAACTGACAGACATTGACGTACATTGACAAAAACTAACGTTTTTTGACAAACGGTTTGATATCTTGGATCGTGCTCATTTGCAGGCCGGAAGCAAGTCAAATAGGTTGTTTTACTTATCAATTCCTCCAAACATATTTGTGGATGTGGTCAGATGTGCTAGCGTTAGAGCTTCTTCAGCAAATGGGTGGACGAGGGTAATTGTTGAGAAGCCATTCGGTCGTGATTCTGAATCATCTGCGGAGCTAACCAGATGTTTAAAGCAATACCTTGCTGAAGACCAAATATTTAGGTGAATTTTCTCTCATGCTTCATGAATACTCAGTTTTATTTGATTTTAATGAAGAAGTTTGATCTTCTAAATACTTTTCAGGATTGACCATTACTTGGGCAAGGAACTTGTCGAGAATCTATCGGTGCTTCGCTTCTCAAATCTTGTTTTTGAGCCTGTCTGGTCTCGTAACTACATTCGTAATGTGCAACTGATCTTTTCTGAAGATTTTGGCACAGAAGGAAGAGGAGGGTGAGTTTCTTCGTCTACAATGTTGTATGGCATTAAATTATTCAATCACCTGACTGTGATTACCCTCGTTTCCAGATATTTTGACAAGTATGGGATCATACGGGACATAATGCAAAACCATCTTCTGCAAATATTAGCACTATTTGCTATGGAAACACCAGTCAGCCTAGATGCTGAAGACATTAGGAACGAAAAGGTAAATTTATCTGTTTCCGATGTCTTTTATGTCAAAAATGTGGTTTTTAAGAAATTTTATCCCAGAATGTTATGGAGATCCTACCTTAATGTTCTCACCTTTGAGTTGATCATGATATATTTGATTGGGGGAGATGATCTGAACTCAGGTAAAGGTTCTACGGTCAATGAGGCCACTGCTACTTGAAGACGTAGTCATTGGTCAATACAAGGGTCACAGCAAGGGCAGTAAATTGTATCCTGCTTATATAGACGACCCAACTGTGCCAAAAGACAGCCTCACCCCTACATTTGCCGCAGCAGCTCTCTTTATTGACAATGCCAGATGGGATGGAGTTCCTTTCTTGATGAAAGCAGGAAAGGCTCTCCATACAAAGCGGTATGTTGAAATGTCTAATCTCCCTAAGGATAATTTATTTTCATATTCCCTCATATTGTGAGATGCAAATAGTTGAGTGACCTGATTTTTTTGCTATGCTTACTTAACCAGAGCAGAGATCAGAGTCCAATTCAGACATGTTCCGGGAAACTTGTATAAGAGGAACTTTGGAACCGATTTAGATAAGGCTACAAATGAGCTTGTGCTTCGTGTACAACCTGATGAAGCCATATATCTGAAGATCAACAACAAAGTCCCTGGTCTTGGCATGAGACTGGATCGAAGTGACCTGAATTTACTTTACCGATCAAGGTACAATACTCTTGTAGGCATTCGGCTGTACGAAAATGGTCTTAAATCTCCACTAAACTTTAGTAAACACTTAACCAAATGGGGATGCTCATACTAGTAAAAGTATTTTCCCTAATTCTTTAATTTTTCAGCATAATAATCACTTGCATAATGAAGGCATTGTTAAGAGTATGGTTGCTTTGTGTAGGTATCCAAAAGAAATACCCGATGCATATGAGAGGCTACTCCTAGATGCAATTGAAGGGGAACGAAGGTTGTTCATTAGAAGTGACGAGCTGGATGCTGCTTGGTCACTATTCACACCATTGTTGAAGGAGCTTGAACAGAAGAAGATTGTTCCCGAGCTCTACCCCTACGGCAGTAGAGGACCTGTAGGACCGCATTATCTTGCTGCAAAGCACAATGTCAGGTGGGGTGATCTCAGTGATGATTGAACACTTAGCAAAGTTACATAAATTTTGCTCTGCGGTTTTTGCATGGTCATGTCCGGTTCTTGTTCCCCGTTTTAGCCATTGATTCTCGTCAATGCAGATATTGAAATACTAAAATGTTTCTGTTATGTGGTGGTTATTCTGGTGAATCATTGAATCATCAGAGGACTTTGTGGATTTTACTCATGGTAAAACAATTTTAACAACTCTCAAGTGTGAACAGGATTGGTGAGACTATTGAATGTTTAATATTGGACCGCAATGGTGGAAATCTTTCTATGGACACCAAACATGCTCTCTAGACACACAGCCGCCCTTTGTGCGACATGGTGGCATTCCAGGAGATGTAGGGAAGTCTCTCTCCACACACAAGGCTCGCCCCTTGTGCGAGAGTAGCCGCACACAAGAACCTCTCCCGTCTTCTTGCACCAACAATAGTGACTCTCCTTCCCTCCTCGTAATCCGCTTGTCCTTTCTCTTAAATCTTGGTTCATAAGTTTCATGTTACAAATCCATCAACAATTTGAAAACTTAATTCTCTTTATAATTTTAATTTATTTTAATGAAACCCTAAAATTGATTTCAGGTAATAGGTTCGAATCCCAGCCGTTTTTCCCATACATGTTTTTCTCTCTATTTGTTTCAATAACCTTGGAATTCAATGACCATAACCTATGGCTCTGATACCACATGTAAGATTAATCTAACTGCAACCAAGATCAAAGATTAAGCCATAGAACTACCAAACATGATCAACAAACTAGAAATGCGTTTTTGCAATTCGAAAGACAAACATACCTGCAAAATTCGAAACTGAAAAAGCCATGGCATCCTCTAAACGGTGCACATTTTCTTCTCTTGCAAAAAAATCAATAACAGAGCATATTGTGAAAGTAGCGGTCACTATTTGTAATAGATCAATCCCAATGACTCTCTTATTAGAATCATCATAGAAAACCAACAACAGATCCATATTATATCACGATTGTATTACAGTTTCAATACAAAGTTCTAATCCAACAAAAAAGACAACTTTCCACTTTCCAACAAGACTTTTCCATAACAATTTGAATCATTTAATTGAGTGGGAATCAAAAAATTTAAGCCAAAATATCCAACGAAAGTAGATCGATTTTTTTTTTCGCTACAATCGGTTTTAAAAATCAATTTCATTATCAGAATCTAACACGTGTCTCACGTTTAAGAAATCGAATAGTTGTATCTTTTACTCGCATAAAAACCTAAAAAAAAACCCAGAAATAGGAGGAATCTGACTATGGCAATGCTCTCCAGACACTGAGCCTCCAATTTTTTGGTCTAAAATGAAGACAGGCAAGTCTCCCTCCCTCTTCTCATATATTCTTGTTTAGGCCTACCGGAAACTCTCTCACAAATAGGAGGGTCCGCCGGGCCGGGATGTTGGTCCTATGCCCAGGGGAAGGACTTACAACCATACGACACATTGTTGCATTCCAAAAAGTGTAGGGAACTTTCTCGACTCTCTCTTCACGCACAGGGCTCGCCCTTTGTGAGAGAGCTGCCGTACACATTAACCTCCTCTCCTCTCCCCTCTTCTTGCACCACCAATGGTGGCTCCTCCTCCCCTCCTACTCCGTCTGTCCTTTCTCTTAAATCTTGGTAATTGAACTAAATTTGAGCATCAACAAATAACATGATAATAAACCGCACCTTGAAAAGTTTGTATGATAGTTAAATAAAATCGTAGTTCTTGCTTTTCTTGTTGCTGATGATTAAAAACAAAGTTGAAAAAGAATAGTGCTACGAGACGGATATGAGGTCAATATCAAGCGAGGCAAAAAGAAATGACAAATACTACAAATTCAAAATAATAAGAGTACAAGTGGTTTATAGCTCAGTTGGTTAAGAACATTTGTTTTTACACTTGAGATTTCGTGTTCATTCTCGCTATTCGTAATTAAATGAATTTAGTAAAAATTATCTTATCATTTATCAAAAAAAAAAAAAAAACCAAGAGAGAAACAAAGATATATGTTGGTTCGGCTTTATATAGCCTACATCCAGTTTAAAGAGAAAATTCTACCATTATTACATTAACAAAAGAAAATTACAAATGAACATCGAACGAGAAGGCGTTCCTCCTCAAGATGCTTTGTTATCTTCATCGTTTTTGTGTTTTATTTTTATCTTTTAGACTAAATAAGAAGAATAATACTTGACTACTTAAAAAATGAGTAGGAGTTCCTACTCAAAACTGTTCGTTGTCGTCTTTATAATCAATATCATTCATATTAAATCACTTTACAGAGATCGCATCTACAAAAAATTAATTAAAACTAAGATCGTGTAGAGGCGAAAAAATGCACATCCCTAATATATTTTTTAAATTTAGTAGTTTCCATTAGGGGGGAACATCTGTATTTTTTCTTTTCTTTTAGAGGTGGTGTGAAAAAATAAAAGCATTAATCTAAATCCTAATTCTCCAATAACTCACACACCCACTTCACTTATATGCATCTTCGCACTCTTTTATGTTCGAACATATACTTCATATCCACCTTTTTCATCTGCATTCATATTTTTTTTTAATTACTCTCACCACCATAGTCGGCTCAACTATCATCTCGACAACATACGAGAACATTTGAAGAACCCAAGTATAGTTCCTACTTTCATGTGAAATCCTTCATTCGGTATGCCCAAAACAAATATAGTTTTGAAGAGATTCAAGACTCGGTTCATATATCTATAGTAATTCTCTCTACCAGCCATTGATTTTCATTTTTAGGGTTTATTTGTGTGTGATTTATTTCTGGATTAATTAGTTATTTTTATTTTACTGAAATTTTTAATTATTTTTCTATTTTTATTGCAATTGATGATAAAAAGGGCGACATAGCCATTCACAGTACGGGAAGAAAGATGTTTGTTTTTAATTTGCGTGCTCAGAAGCAAAAGATTGGGACTTGGTTAGATATACGTTTTGTGAGAGTTCCTTACTAATGTGTGGACTTCATCTAATCTATTAACTTTTTAATAGAGGTACATCTGTATTTCCGCCTCTAATAAAAATTAATTGGGGCAATTTATATATCCACCTCTAATTTGTAGGTAGTAAGAACAATTTTCACCCATTTGGTAGACTTGAGTTTAGCTGTTTAGGAGTGAACTTGTGTGACAGTTACTATTTATTTATTTAAAGAAAAACTAACGAAAAGTTCTAAAAATGTTTAGTTTTAATCAAAGGGACAAAATAAAGGTGTAAGTAAATAGTAACAGGAATGACTTTTTAAGTAAAAAAATGTCCTTAACATTACAAATGAATAATACTAGAAGTGTTTAATTAAAACTCTCTTTATTTAAATGCTAAATTGTCTTGACTTCTCTTTATTACTTTTCCGCCTATTGTGAATAGAACTACTATGACAATGCTTTTCACTAAGGCCATCTCCAATATAAGGTTGGCCAGAGGGCTCGTTTTAGCCCTTTGGTCCTCCAAAATATTAATATTTTAATGAACAGTACATAATCATATTTGCCTCAATCTCCAACCGAGGGCCAAAGGGTCATAGGGCTCATTTTAGCCTGTCACAAAAAACCATCTCCAACCGAAGGCTATAGGGCCAAACAGAATTTATTATTTAAATTTAAAAACTACAACTTAAATTTAAAAACGACAAATTAAATTTAAAAACTACAACTTATATTTATAGGAAAAAAATTTGAACTTTTAAGAATTAAAAAAAAAAAAAAAAAAAGAATCCAACGGTAACTGACGTCAGCTAGCCGTTGTATTCAAATTTTTGTTTAAGCATTCCTGTAGGATTGCTGGAATTTTTGGCCTGCCCCGGGCTGGTTGCATGCGGCCAACCCTTTGTCCCTTTCAGATTTCGTGAGGTCCATGAGCCCTCTGGTCTAGATCTCGGTTGAAGACGATTTTCGACCCTCTGGACTTTTCGGTTGGAAATGGCCTAATTATTCAACGGATAAAGTTAATTTAAAATAGATACTATGGTTATACTACTTCAATCCGTTATGAATAGTAACTGCCATCGATCTAAACTTGAGGCTACAATCAACATGGCTACTGCAAAGACTCCATGAGCCATGGCCTGAAGAAATGGATGGAGGTGAATGTTGAATCTACCATGGTTGGACTTGCTCTAATGGTCACTGTTCTTGTAGTGATTGATGATGAACGAAAATGATAGGTAGTTTGTATAACCAAAGGGATAATAAAAGGAGGAGGGAACATGGGTCCAACCATGGAAGGTCTATATTTATATGAGAATTTTAACAAAAAAATCATTTTAATGAAAAATTATATTTTTATATTAAAAAGTTAATTATAGTATTATTTATTTTATCGTTTATTTTATTTTTATCGTTAAAATTTAAATTATTTAAATTATTTTTATTAATTTTTCTTATTATTTATAACGAGGTTGACAGAAGGACGCATAAATTTTCTGAAATGTGAAAGCACAAGGGCATGCAGAAGGAAGCAGAAGCCAGGCCAGCCAGTGATGGGCTCTCTCCCTCCCTCTCTCTCTGTCTCTGTTTCCCTCTCTACCTGAGGCTGAGGATCGAGAGAGAGGTGAGGATATATGGTTATGATAGTTAAAGACTGACTGTGGCAGGAACCCTACTATAACCCTAGTATCTAATACCTAGAAATTAATAGCAGTAGCAGCCTACTCTCCTACTCCAGCTGTTTTTAATCTGTATTTTTCTTCCCAAAAAAGTTGAGAGAGAGAAAGACACAGACAGAGGGGAGAGAGAGAGAAACAGATGGGGAAGCAAGTGACATAGACAGTTGTACTTTGCTAAAAAAGATCTTTCAGTTATATTCCATCGAGACTGCGCCAGATGATTAGACATAAGCATGCCATTCTAGTCAAAAAGCACTCTCCTGTCTTTCCCCTTGACCCAACCCTTCCCTCCTCCTTCTTCTTCTTCTTCCCCACGCTCTTATCCTCTGCGTCTTTGCACGCCCATCTTTTCTTTTTGTTTACTCAAATAAAAATTATAAAAAATCTTCTCAATTGATATATAATTTGTCTTTGGCAAATATGGCTGTTTGATGTGCCTCGGGAGTAGTTAAAACGGAGCATGTTGTCTTAATTAATTGAGCTAATTGAGGTACGTGGTTATATAAGAAATTTTATAGTTTTGAAACATCTAAAAGCGTGCTTTGTTGAGTGATTTGAACAAAAGAGATTAAGAAGTTGACTGATCTCGCTAGGAGATTGTGAGGACCGAATACCATTATAGTTATAATCATGTCTAAGTTTCGCCACTGCATGCCGTCATATTAACTTTTTGGAAAATATGTGTAAATGATATTTGTGAAATTTGCTTATTATGAGGTGAAATTAAGTTAAAGATATATTGCCAAAATCTATTTAATTTATGTTCAATATCGATTTGGTTTGTTATCATTATTATTAGAGCTTCTCCAATAGTGTAAGCAAATTAATATAATAGATAAAATTGTATTATAGTGATTGACGTGGTAAATTGCCTTATAAACAAAATGTGTCACTTTAATGAAATAGGCAAACTAAGCAGGAAATATTTTATTTTATTATTTTCGTTCACCTTTAATATTTACTTATATTTTAAATTTGTCTTTTTCACCTCAGATGGAATACTTTACTATAAATAAAGATATTATAAGACAAGTGGTTGAGTATTTGAAAAAAAAAAAAATTCAACCACTTATATTATGACGTTTGGTGTACCGGGCCGTGTTCCTGGTGCACTAAAAAATTTATCCACATGTAGAAATATACAATGTTGCCTAAATTGAGGGAGTAGGCAAAGTTTACGAGTTGAGATCTTCTGCACCCATTTTTGCGTGTAGCCCCTTTGTGCCTTCCTTAATTGGCTGATGATTTGGTTTATTTTTTATTATTTTAATTATTGTCAAGTTAATATTAATTATGTTTGGTTCAATAAGCAAAGGCACAAAGGGACCACAGACAAAAATAGGTGCAGAAGATCTCAACTCAAAGTTTACCTACTTAATTAGCTACTTGATTGGAGCTTAATTTTGCCTAGCTCATCAAAAGAGTTTAGTTACGAGTTTGATTATTTATTTGACTACTTTATTGTTGATGTTGTTATAGTTGAGATCTACATTATTAATATGGCTTTTATATTCAAAATTACATAAGAGTTAGTAAGCAAGTTGTGCATGGCACGTTGATGTTAATCATCTCCTATTATATGCACATGCAGAGCAGGAGAGGTGCGGTGGTCGTAGTACGAGAATGGCGGACAAAATTTCACGCTTCCCTTAATTTTTTGGAACCTATAAAACTTTGTATCATCATAGCACCAACTTCCTCGAATCTAAAAAATCTTTTTCAAGTTTTCAACTCCTACTCGAGTGTTGATTACATTCTCCTATAATTTATTTTACAAATATATATTGCAATCAAACTAGTCAAAGGATTTTAGGAAAGAGTAGTGCTATCTACACATTCATTTTTACTTCTTACACTCTTTTTAATTTTTGGTCGTCAACTAAAAATTGAGAAGAACAATAATAAAAAACTAACCAGGATGTGTGAGAAGTAGAAAAGAGTGTGAATAACACTATCTTTAAGAAAAAGGCTCTACGATGGGATAAAAAGTACTAATACAACGTTGATAATGGTAATTTAAGTAATTTTAAACCCAAAAAATTACGTTTATTTAATTGTACACGTAAAAGAATCATTCTAAAATGTACCACTTTTTGAACTAATCTAATTACCAAATGTTTGAGGATGTATTTGGCACAATAAACCATATTTGAGAAGAAATATTTGACCTTGAAACAATGAAACATTTCTTAATAATATGAAGAGATTGTTTGTTGTACAAAACTAAGCTTCACTTTTCAAAAAGACAAACAAAACAAAAAAATCCATCCAAAACCAAAATTCCTTATATCTTTTTTCCTCTCTTGGCTCCTCACAAGTTCATAACTCACAAGCTCACAACATCAAACCTTGAGTCCTTGTCCATAATCTCTATTGATTCGAAGGCTCTAAGTTTTCAACTCCCACAATTTAGATGTTTAATCATTGTCACCTAATCTTGCGTTTGCTGATATTTCTTATGTTTTTCTATGCTTTTGTTGCCTCTCTAAGTTTGTTAATGATTTGCTTGTTACAATAATTAATGCAAAGGAAGAAATATGTGAGCATAAATAGCAACACCTTGAAGGATGGGTGTGCATTCGTAATTAAAGTTCAATTTGATGAAGCACAAACAGATTTGTATATATTTCACAATCTGAATAACAAAATAACTTCCACGCATCGGTTGAATATTGGTTGACGGTTCTATCACTCTTATTAGTTATTACGTGTTTCAAACAGATAAACAGTTACTACTTTTAATATGAATTCAACAATTTGCATGATTAACTTGACCATACTACTTATTAGTTATTAATATATGAACAGCGGTTTCCAGTACAGCAGCGCCGGTTGCTACTTACTGCTACTCACTACTGCCTAATAACAATTCTATTTACCATGCACTCCTTGCAAAATCATCCTCCGGAGTAAAAAACAAAATTAAAAAAAAAATTATTTCTTGGTTTCTTTACGAAAGAGTGAAGGCTGTTTTGTTTTTG
Organism: Heteromeles arbutifolia; assembly: GCA_024362995.1. Classification (NCBI taxonomy): domain Eukaryota; kingdom Viridiplantae; phylum Streptophyta; class Magnoliopsida; order Rosales; family Rosaceae; genus Heteromeles; species Heteromeles arbutifolia. The sequence goes on along the minus strand of JANCRC010000012.1, from coordinate 9,091,501 downwards.
TATCCTCAGGGAGACACGACCTTATTTGAACAGGATACAGAGTGACCAAAAGGGACCAAAGGAAGCTAGGGCTAAAAAATCTCCTGAAAAATCCAAGGCTAATCCATAAGCCCTGCGGTTTCAGAAACCCCACCACTCCCCCACCGCCCTCTTTGCAGGCCGGGAAATTAAATCAACCTCCCACCCCCTATCTAATTAGGTCGGACCCGGCCCCTTATTAACTCACAAAAATAAACAAGAAAATGTTCTTCATTTTCCATTATATTATGTCATACATTGAATATCTTCACTATCAATTTATTACTGTGAATGTGAAGTGAATTTGGCATTCCTATATTGCCGATGCAATTTTCTCCCCCTAACCAAGATTGAATATATGACAAAAACAAGAAGATAAGTGCGGAAAGGGAAAATTAAAATGATACATTATTTTTATTGTCTAACATTAGTTTTTTTGGTTGTTAAAGAAAATGTACACTCTCAATCCATTAATTTGCACTATAAAATAACAACTTTATTATTTTTCAAGCGAATTCATTTTTTTTTTCTGTATGTTTTATTAACTATCTTTAATATTTTTTTTTTTTTTTTTGCAGAATGATCTTTAAATGTTGATTAAAAAAATGAATAATTATGAACATTGATTATAAAATTATTAAGATAAAAATATATTAATCACATTTGATTGAAAAAAGAGGTGCACCTAAAATGATTTATATTGCACCGAATACGCCCACACAATAATGTCCCTCGTCATGAAATATGGTCTCCCATATATGAGGTGGATGCAAACATTGATTATGTTTTAAATTATTTTAAAGAGTGAGAGACGGTGAGAGAGTGTGAAATTGCATAAAATATCCAAGAATCGCACAGACCTTCTTTTGGGTCCCTCGCTTGAATTGTGTCTTTATCCATACCTTTTTGTCCTTGTGTCTTCTTCTCCCACCTTTCTCTTCGTCATTTTCATGTCTACCTCTTACAGTTCTGCTCCATCATCAACTTCATCATCTTCGTCTTCCTCCTCATCCCATGATGGAAATGGAAACGACAGTGCCAATGCAGCCGGTCCTAGCAATGTACGAAGAGGTGGTGATTTCGATGGGCCATCCTCCTCCAGACGACGTTCCGTAAACGAGGTCTGGCCTGAGCCTTTTGTGGAAGCCCTCGCTACCCAAGTTGCCACTGAAGCCTCTCGCTCCGTCGGACGACTTGCGGCTGCTCCAGCCCTTGCTAATGTGTTTCAGGTACGTTTTCTGATAAGATTAAACAATCGTTAATACTCTACTCATACTTTTTGTTATTCTGGTTAATTAACTATTAACACATGAAATTTTTTGATTAACTAGTTGTGTTGCAATGTGAAATATGTGAAAAATAGTGTGCTTATATAATTCTGATTATTTTGGGGTATCTTTGGCATGGTACGCAGCGTTAGAATCCGGCTAGGTATTACTGAGAAACTGATGGTTCTTATTCCAAAATGTAGAAAATATTAGTCTAGTCAAAGAGCATCATATGCATAAATACGCTAGAAAAACCTGCCAGACCAAAATTAATTCAAGTGATGATTACCCCTAAAAATTAAATATATTAAAAAAAAGGAAAATTTTGAAATAGGTTCAATTTGATAGCCTACCTTTTGAAATAGGTTCAATTTTTAATCACTTTTTACTTTTGAAATAGGTTCAATTTTTAGTGACTTTGGATCCATATCAAAAGACTCCTTTAAAAAATTAGGTTATGGGTTTTTTTTTTTGAAAAAACTAATAAAAATAGTTTGAAAACTTTGAGTTTTAACGAAAAAGATAAAATAAAAGGTAAAGTGAATAATATCAAGATTGATTTTTTAGTGTAAAAATGTGATTTTTCGTTAAAGTAAACAATACCGAGAACTTTTCGTTAAAAATTTCTTTTTTTTCTTCCCTTTATTTGTGAAAACATGAGAAATTACCAATAAACGAGTCTAACGGGTTCTGGGTTTTGTTCGAGTCCTCTAGATAGTATGTATAGTGGTACCATTTTACGGAGCGGAAGATTCGAGCTTGACCGCAGAGAGGAAAACACACTGTTCTGGTATAATAGTTGGTTTGGCTACATCCGAGAGAAGAAACTGTTTTGCTTCAGAAAGTCATTGCTTTTTTGAAGGGTCATGCTCTCAATTCTCTTCTATGCAAAAATAATTTAACGTCCCTTTCACTAGTAGGAGGTTTGTATTTTTAGCTTCTTTGGCTTTTCACGTCTGTCCCTTTCCAAATCTAACGAAAAAGGGTTATTTTGGCTTTAATTTTCCCCTTTTTTTGCCCTTTTGAGCTCTAGCAATCCCTCTCCCTCTCTCTACTTTTTTGACCGAACATTTCTACAAATTTTTATTGGGATGCCTTTCTTCCTCTTCTTCTCTCGGATTAGGACACTTAAAGCTTGGTTTTATCACTTTAGCAGTGTTTGGAATTATATAGCAAAATTTAGGGAGCTGAGAGATTGGTTGGATTGTGTACATAATAAAGCTTTACGTTTCTATATCTATCTAACGTTTGTCTTGCAGTTATATTTTCGCTGCCATAGCCATTAATGTTCTTTTTTGTTTTGGTGGTACTATATGCAAGAATATTATAGTCTACTTTTTAATATTTGTAGTTTTTTAGTACTATATGCAAGAATATTATAGTCCACTTTAATTCAAACTAAATTGGAGTTCAAAGTACAACAATAGTCATGCCAGTAACGTACAAAAATTCATCTTCTGTTTTTGTCTTTTTCTATAATTAATATTATAAATCTGTTATGCAAGTCCACAAGAACAAGATTCCAGGGATCTATCACCGCTGGGTCTTTTTTTAGATTATTTTAAGTTTTTGAAATTTACAAAAGATTATGTTTTTGACATCTAAAAGGTAACAAAACAAAATGGTACTGGATAAAAATAGTATTACCGTCTAATATTACCGTTTTAAAAGTCTAACTTGAATAAAGTGTACGTTGAAAAATTTAAACTCGAAAGACAAGACAGCCAGGTTAATGGGAATCCATATCCATCAAAGAAATTCACTACTCTAATATTCTTTCAAATTATGGATGATTTAGAATCTTAAAAAGGAATTTCAAGTCGAACTTCATGCCCTAGAAAATGCAAAAAGTTCAAAGAAAATCGTAAAAAGATAAAAGGACCTTGAGCTGATGTGAATCCAAACGACTTTCCATATGAGGAGGCAGATAAGCATAGATTGAGGAGCGGGTTGAGATGTCGAGATCTCTGACAGTTGATGGGTGTTGAAGTGTCATGTCAAAAAAAACCTTGCATGCACCTAATGCTACTGCATATGTCATAAAGTACATGGAGCCCAATGCTTGTTTGGTGTACAAGCTGATGTCTACTAGTCAACTCCAGAGGTGTGCTTGTCTCTTGCTACTTCCGATGCAATACCTTCTGGTGACTTCTATTTCTCTATGTTGCTTCTTTGTTTTTTTCCTTTTGTTCTTGTCTTTTTAACACTCTTATTTGCTTTGTCCTTTCTTGAATGTTTGAAAACTGTTTTGGAGCCGAGCTTGAGTGATAAAATTGATTAACCTATAGTATGTTAAATTTAAAGTAATTTCATCCTTATTGCTAAGGGGTGTGATTTTCTTCATTTCTAATTTCTCTCATTTTCTATTATCTTTTATTTAAACGATTGCGATTACATCACGTTTTAAATTTTTTATATAAAGAATAAGACAAAAAAAAAAGAACGTGAGAGAAGATGATGGAAGGAGATGATAATAAATGGAAAGAGAATTTTACTCCTATTGCTAAACATATTGTTTGTATGGGTACATATGCTTAAATAAGTATAATCTTCTAAGATTAAGAAGGAAGTTACAACCATCGTAACAAAGTTTGTATTCTTTTGTCTCACAGTTTGACATGTCAGCTGACATATTTAAATTTATATATTATATTAAGTTGTGTTTTTATTTGAGAGCGCAATCCCGTTTTGTGCATGTCAGTGGTAGACATTGCGCGCTAACTAATTTTTTGATTTTGCAAAACAGAATCTCGCTCATGATAGATTTCAACGTGATATAGATCAATATTTTTGTGAACATAAAATAATATCACAAATTACATAATAAGCATGAGACCATTACCCAAGAACAAGAACATGATGGGGTCTCTAAGGGAATAGGATCCTATTTGTGGGAATCCAAATGATCAATTAATCGTGTCCGTTCATTGTACATCGTGCGGTTAGAAATTATTTTAAATTTTTTATTTAATATTAAATATAAACAATATCTAAAGAAAATTGATCGCAAGATGTACGATAAACAATCGCGAGATGTACGATGAACGATCACGATTAATTGATGTTCTGAATTCCCACAAAGAGATTCCAGAGATGATTCTCGTCGGTCTCCAAGAGCAAGAAAAACCAGTAAAGAAAATAGAAAAGGAATGAAGATCCAATTAGAGCGGGAAAACGTGAGTAGTACACGCACGGGTGGGATTTAGAGGGCCAAAGAAAGTTGGGGTAAGGGATGAAAAGTTATCTGCTTTTTAACAAGACAGACATTGGCTACACGATTCTTGGAATTGAAAGGCAACTATGTGTGGGGAAGCACGCAAAATTTGCAATCCTAAGTTTTTTTTATGTCAAGATGTATGTATATGTTTGTTCGTAGTTTTCTAGATGGTCGATCTTTGTCCATTTCATGGTCCCTAGCTAGGGAATTGGATCCTCTCTGAGGCAAACCCTCGGGATCCTCTTGATTCAATGATCTAACGGTTACAATTATTATAATTTTAGAGGATCATCCTGTTTGTAGCTAGGTACGCTAATTGTTTCCCATGGATTTTGAATTAATGATATTACAGTGTTAATAAAGTCCTATGAACAATTATGTATGTATATATCTGTATCAAAAGTTATAGTATAAAATTGTGTTGCTGAGTGTAATCAAATTACTTAGAACAATAATGTGATTACCTGCTTCGTCAAAGTTTCGAATTTCTATAACCGAAATTAGATGTATTTACTTTAACTAGTAAAACTAGAAAATCACATATAATCTTGTGGATGCAAATTAATAGAGCAGTCTTGTAATTGGAGGTGCCATATATATATTAAATGTTGTAAGACGTTGGATTGAGTAATAATAAATGTAGAGAGCAAGAGAGAGATCGGTGTCAGTCTCCAGTGTCCATGATATAAAATAAACAAGCTCATGTTTTTTGTCTTATTATTTTTATAAAAAAATTAATATAATTTAACCGTTCAAATAGTTTAACCATAATCGTTCTAGTGAGGAGGGAAATGAAAAAGAGAGAATTCTCCAGAGGAGGGAGATGAGAGATTTGCAGACGAAAATTGTACACTACAGCTGCCACTTCTTTATTTATACCTACTCTGACTGATGTCTTTTCCTCCTCGCTCTTCTCTTACACTCCCCGGCTCCTATTCTACTACTACGTACTCTCCACTCTCCTTCCCTATAATCTCTCTCTCTCTCTCTCGATTGCCAGCTGAGCTACCTGCCCTCGGGCTCCCGCCTTTTAGGTCCGCTCACTCTCTCTCTCTAGGGTTTACGCGCATGGCATCAACTGTCTCCTCCGTGGGGCTAGGGTTTTGCATTTGCTTCTCTTCACAGTCCATGGCGATGCTTTCCACCTGTAGTTATTTTGCCCTAATATTTGCTAACAGCCCAACAACCTCAACCCACATACAAATAGTAAGGGATCTAAGTCTTTAATCGCTACATTTTTTTGCCACGTGACATAAATTTGGCAGCCACGTGGCACAACTGTGACAGCCACGTTAACTCTTAACAGATCAATGGAGGAAAAATGTAACGGAGATATTATATTGAAATAAAATAGTACTTGAGGTATGAAAGTGAAATGTTTTAAAGATGTTGTAAGGAATTAAAATAGACCTCAAACCTGAGGTATGAAAGTGTAATTTACTCTAAAATTTTAGTGGTTTTATAGCTTTTTATGGAGATGCTCGAAGTTGTGTTTAGTCGGTTTGTCCTTCATGTATGGTATTATTTCCTTCAACTGGTTAAAACACATACCCATCAAATCTGTAACCTCTGTTAAATACCCATAATAACCCTACCCACTCATGCATGCGTTCCCATCTCTCCGCATATAATTAGAAAGCATATATTTTATTAAATTTTTTATTTTTATTGCATGCACAAAAAATAGAGAAGTCATATGCGTTTTAGTTTTCATGTTTTCCATTCAATATAACGTGCATGCATGAACGAGCTGTAACCTACTTACTGAAACTGATCGCGTACGTGACATTTTTCCGATGTGAAGGTTTGCTCGACGTGGCGCGCCGTCTCGCGCTCCGACCTTCTCTGGCGTCGCCTTACCCGCCGTATCTGGGGCCGGACAATTCTCCTTCGCGACAGGTGGCGTGACGAGTACGTCTACTGGCATCGGACGGCCACAAACTTCCGAACCCGGAGGTCCACCCACACGACCCTCCACTTCGATCCGTCCGACGTGGAAGACCCCGACGGCCTCACCTGCCGATGCCTCACCCTCTCCGACGCCCATCTGGCCTGCGGCTTCGCCGACGGCACTGTCCGCCTATTCGACCTTGCCACTCGCCTGCATGTCAGCACCTTCCGGCCCCTTCTCCGCGACCGCCTCGGCCCATTCTCCCGGGCTGTTACGGGCATCGTGATAACAGACTCCACTCTCACCTTCGCCATGCTGGACGGAGACATCCACGTGGCGATCATCAACGGCCCGCAGATCACTCGTAGGGCCCACTTGGGCGACGTGGTAAATGATGGGGTTTTGGTTGATTTCACTGGATCCGAAAGATGGTGGGTCGGGCTCTATGCTGGTGTTCCGGGTCGGGCGTTTCACATTTGGGATGGTTTGACTGAACAGTTGACTTTCGTCGGCGGGACATTGACGGATCCGGAGGCCGTGATGGGGTGGCACATGCTAACGGAGATGACCGAGTTCGTAGGCCGAGTCCGAGTCACGAGTCACGAAACGGCCGTGGCTTGCACGAGCGCACGTGTGATTGTATTCGATCTGAGGAATCAAGGGTTTGTGTTGAGCGAGGAGGAGTACAGGAGGGGGATAATTGTGACTGCGGCTGACGTGAGCAGGTCGGCGTTCGTTATAGTGGGGAGGAGGGGTTTGGCTAGCGTGCGCCGGACTGACACGCTGGAGGAGGTGTGTAGGTTTAGCGTGAGTGGGGCGTCGCAGATGGCGGTGATGGGGTGCATGAACGAAGGGTACGCGCTAATGTGCGGCGGTGGGGTGGTGAGGGTGTGGGAGCGGGAGAGAGGGGCCTATCTGTACAGTTTCAGGGAGAGGATTGGGGAAGTCAACGCTTTCGTATGCGATGAACGACATGTCGCGGCGTGTTCCGGGGGTACGACGCTGCACCTTTGGGACTTTGGTGCAGCAGATTGATTAGCGTAGGGGGGTTAAACTCAACTTTGGTATAGAGTAATGTTAGATTTATCAGACATTGGAGTATAACATGTGAAATGTGATAATGTATTTGATTAAAATTCAATGAGATAGAGTCATTGATTGGTGCGGTATTTACAGATCAGCTGCCACACTATTTGTTAATCAAATATGTACTTAGATGTGTATCATTTTTCTTACCAAATGAGCAAGTTGACGTGTATTGAATCAGGTTGATATGAACAATCAATTAAACCTCTTTTTGTGATTAAATGTGAGTAGACGCAAATTAAGTGAGCTTGATTGATACAATTTATTAGGTCACTTACTTGAGAATAATTTAGAAAAGAATGTCGTTTTAAAAAACAAAGCAAAACTTAGTTAATGGTTAAATAAAAGGAATTTTAACAGAAAGTTTTCAGTATTATTCACTTTAACGAAAAATCACATTTTTATACTAAAAAATCAATCTTGATACTATTCATCTTATCTTTTATTTTGTCTTTATCGTTATAACTTAAAATTTTCGAACCATTTCCATTAGTTTCCTTTAAATAAATAGGGAGATAATGAGAGTGACAAAACAAGGCAGGCAGAGTAGGGAGGGAGGAAAGAAAAATGGAGATTGTGTTGTGATGTCTATGGCCTGTAAGCCGTGGGGTTATGTAACGTAATGTAATGGAGGAAGGAAACTGACATAAGTGTACTTTTGACTTGGCTAGTGATATCATCAGATATGCTGCAGAATGATTTATGAGAGAGAGAGAGAGAGAGAGAGAGAGCAGCTGAAACTGCTGGAGCACTAGCATACTTTTTTAGTCTAGTCTAGTCTAGTTTTGTTCAGGTTCTAGTTGCTTGCTCTTGTAATATTTGCAGGCTTGCCTTTCTGTTTCTTGTTCTTTCGGCATTGTTTTTTCTTCTAAAACATATTCCTGTTTAATCATATATATTATTTCTGTTAATTTATTCAATACGATGGTAAAGAAATTAAAAAATATGTAAAGTTAAAAATGCTGCGTTAAAACCAGCATAATTAAGGGCAACGTTTGATATCCCATCCCTGTTATCGCATTAAAACCAACATAATCAAGGGCAATGTTTGATATCCCGTCCCTATTATTGCTTGTATAAAAGAAAAATATCTAAATCATTTTTAGGCACGGTATAGTTTCGCATGCGCTGAATTCTTATATGAGCGTTAAGGATTAAATTTCTCTCAGGAATCCCAAGATGATACGAATGGGATTTTCCCTTTCACTTAACAAACAAAACTGTACAGGTTTACAAGAACGAGACTGGAGACAGAACTATGCTTCAGCCATTCCCTTTTTCACGAGCATGTCGTAGACCCTATCGACTTTGCTCGGTTCAACCGTGAACAGGCGATGGGCATCCGCTTGGTTCTTAACATTGCCATTCACAATCTCTGTGGAGATGGTCTGCAGCATGTTAAGGTAATGTGAAGGTAGGATTCTGATTTCACTGCAAAGTCTTTGTTCCTGCATGTATCACGCCACATTGATCGTATCATAAAGAACAATTCACGTATAAGGGATAAATACAAAATCACGTTGAGACTGGCATTCTTACAGTTTCGGACAGTAAATCAGCCCCGACTAGCCCAGTGATATCCCAATAATCCAAGGAGCTTGAAATAGCTTGCGTACTTAAATATGTGTCCTTGCTGACGGGATGCAGAACGGTGGATCCCTTAAAAGATCCCCGAGGGCTGATCTGCCAGCCTTTACCAGCCTGAGAGCTTTCCTTAGTCCTTAGGGCACTTTCTTCCGCTTCCTTCCTCTTCTCTTCAAGGTATCTACTGGCCTCAGAAGCTGTCCTACAGCCAGCAGTTCGAGCTTCCTGCATAGTTAATGCAAATAATTTGAGCATACGCCATGCAACATGATCACTTATTATTATACGCCCTAGAGAACGAACAAAATGAGCAAGTGGCTACACTGGAGGGTTGGCACCTTTTTTTTGGGTGTGGTGATGGGAAAGTGTAACTGAGTTTGAATGGCTGATTATGGGGTAATTTGAGCTAGTCGTATTAACCATGGGAAGCCATTGTACTTTTTACTTAGAATCAAGTAAAAGCATGTGACAAACATAATGTACTCTTGTTCCCGTTATTTACTCAACGAGAGCAACCCACTGTATAGAGAGGGAAATAAGGTAATAGGAAACAGAAGCGATGTGTGAGGCATGCATTCAGACCTGAAGATCCAGTATTCTTTTGACAATCTGTTGTTCCTCAATGATATTCTTAAGCAATTCCTTGTGCTCTTCACTTGAGTGGAACCGCATGAAAACTTTGAAACGCTTGTATACTTCTCTTTCTTCAGGTGCGAGGCCCTTCTCAAAAGGATCGGGGTAAAGCAGATTTCTTTCAAGTATGAAATTCTTCCTACGTTTCCTCTCATCAAGCCTGCCAAATTCCCACATATTATTTGAGCATATCAAGGGTAAAAAAAGAGAAGAAAATCAGACAGCAAGGCTAACTCGTTTTAGTGATGAGATAACAGTATACTTGTATGAAAGTTTTTGTGACATTTGCTGCCTAGCATTTGCAATAATTATGACAACGAAATAAAGTTCTGTATAAATTTTCTGAACGTAAAGAAAATAATCACTTCATTTTGTTAAAACTTTAAACTGTTCCCCTCCTCATAATTTGCTTTGAATTTGAAAATAGACCCATCAGCCTTAATCTATCATAGTAGCCATATAAATACCGGTTTGCGTAGACATGCAAAACTCGTAGTTTCAATTCACGGTCAGCATTAGTGTCAGTATCCTTGAATTCCATATCTGCCAGAATCTGCTCAGCATCATTGTCATATTCAATTTCAAACTCTTGCCTCTTGAAATTATAGCCACTTAGTTCTGTCATAGAAGGTCCCTCTTCCACTAAACTCCTTAGTTTTTTTTCTCCGATACTTCGGTCAACCTGAGTTTCTGCTGATAACATAACATAAAATTGAGCTTTAAACCAAATACATGATAAGTACATAAGTACATAAATATATATCATGTATAACATGAATATTTAAGTGACAACAAATAATCAGTGGGGAAAAAACTTTCTGGGCAATAAAGTTCACGGAGATACATTACCAATGCTTAAAGAAAGTCAGTCACTGAAATTCTAAAGACATGTAAAAGTAGATATGAGTATGTTTACATATGCAATAATTGTGAAACAAGAAAGTAACCATAAAATCACACCTTCCACTTTACCAACTTTAGTCTCGTCCTTAATCTGCTTTTTATTGAATGCCTTCTTTACAGCACCTGGGACCAACCCTTTGGCAACATCTGATGCCAAACAGAAGATGGGACATTTCCAGTCATGCGTAACCACATATGACAAAAATGAGATTACTCAAGAGCTAAATACTGCCTCAAGAATGTTGGTTGGTGTACCAGCAGTTGAGTGGGACGATGATTTGGAAGTTGGATTCTTCTTTGATTCTTCACATCTGATCAAGAAAATTAAGAAACAAAATTAGACAAGAAGATATGGAACAAGCGCTTGATACTAACGTAGGTACAAAATATAATAAAAAATACCATACTTGATTCCTGCAGAAAAGGGAGACACTTCTTTCAATGTAATCTCCACAAGCATGGGAACTTCTGCAGAGAAAGAAGAAACAGATGAGACAGACATTCTGATTAATTCAAAGGATTATCACTACCTATGACAAACAGATGATGAAACAGAGCATTGGAAAACAATTCGTGGATTCTTTGAATATAAATTGCCTAATAAAAGATCAGTTAAGCTACTGAATGGTTCGATCTTAAACTATTGAGGCATCTTAAATCTTAAATCATACACCAAAGCATAACTGCTTTCAGGCCTCAGCTAATATGGACTCAACGCGAACTAACCTTTCTTGATTTCATCAGACCCCTCTGCCAAAGCAAGAAGCTCCTCTCTGCTCTTTCCCATAACATGAGACATGTCCTAAGGGGATATCATGAAAACTATTAGTAATAATTTTTGCTTTTTATATAATTTATGAATGTATATCACGTGTGGCGTGTGGACATGCATTAATTAGAACACTGGTCTTACTGGGAGAGGAAAGTATGGAGAGTTCATATATATAGCTTTATAATGATCAATACATTGTTGTCTGGTTTTCGTTCCAACATGTTCAGAAACTTCAGTCCAATTCCCAAATCCATACATTTCAATACCCTAAACAGCATGATCAAAGAACAAATGATAGTAGACAAAATTTATTAGTTTCACAGGGGCAAAAAAAAAAAGTTTATCATAATAATTGAAAGAAGAAATCAGTTTATTCAATACCTCGAGCAGTAGCATCTCTTCATCTACATTCCAGTCTGGACAAATAAGTGGAAAAGCCAAATTGTCCTGTTTAAAAACCAAAAAGTCCGCAAATGCATGCTTAATTAATAGGCCATGCTATATTGAAAGCATCTCCTATATAATCAAATGAAATAACAAGCTCGAAAAATTACTAAATACACAAATAAAACAATTACTCATAGCTGTGTACGTACAGATTTCAGGTGAATCTAAATGGGGCTGTTGCTTGCATTCTAAGGAAAACATTCTTATTTGCAGGCAGTGTATAGAGCCTCAATTCGGGTCAGAAAACCAATTCAATCTTTTCCCTTTTAATGCATTTTACTCTAAGGTCATCCCAGTCTCGCTTTTTTTTCCATTTCCGGATTCTAAATTCCGCTCTAGCTATACTCAAAGCTTAAAAATTCAACATTTCTTCAAGCAATTTCAACTAGTCTAAGCTATCAGAAAGAAAGCAACTTTGAAAATGTAAAGGGGGACTGACGATAACCCTGAAAGGGTGATTGCATTTGTGAGGTGTAAGCTCAGCTCCAACAGAGAAGCACTCAATGCAAAGGTCAAAACCTGGACACACCACACACTTTATCCGAATTTTCCCAGAAATATCCTTGTTGCAGTAATTGCAATGGTAGAAAGCCCCTTTCGGTTCGCTGATTTCTTGGGCCACAGCTTTCTGAGCTGTGCCGCTGTTCTCCGCCACCTCCGCCCCCGAAGCCGTTCTCTTTCTTTTGCCCCTACTGCAGATTATCCAACGAATAAACAACTTTCTGTGAGACATAATTGGGAAATTTGAATTGCTTAATTATCTGATAAAGCTAGAAAATTTGCAGCGAATTAGTGAAAATTGCACTGACATCTGATTGTGATTTTCGACGGCGGCCTGAGAGACCGCGCGGGACCGACCCATCGGTTGAATTTCACCGACGAACCGAATGCAAAACCCTAGAAAATGAAAAACCCTAATTTTTCAACAGGGGAAGATTTGGGAAATTTCAGTTAGGGCCAGTTGATGTGCTGGGTGAAACGGGTACGGGTCTCATCCCCTCGGCGATGTGCACGCGCCACGTCTACTAATTTGACGGTTGAAAAATGTAATACGTAGAGCACATATCGTCCGTTGGATTTAGTTCAAGACACGAGGCGTTTAACTAGAGTGTCTCACGGAATAAAAGATGGGGGAACATTCCTTTCATTAAAACCTCGTCGTTTTTAGGGGAAGCAGTTCCGCTAAAAAAAAGCAAAAAAGAAAAAGAAAACGGTCAGTAAGTCGCTTGTAGGTGCGAAATTCGCCGATGCCCTAAATTCGATTTTGGAATCCCTAAACCATAGGCCCTAACAGTCTTTCCCTCCGCATCTCCTCTCAGCCGGAGCATCGCCGCTGACTCTCACTGATTAGGGCTTTCGTCATCATCGTTTCTGCTCGGTAATTATTCCTCATTGCTTGTTAGTAATCGTTGAAAAGTTCACAATTTTTCACTCCAAGTGGCTGCCCTTTACTTTGAGCTCTTTGTTTACGTTGATTGAGCAAACTGTAGAGTTTCTCTGTGACATATGAGCGCTTAGGATTGCTGCTTTTATTTTTAGTTTTTAATTTATTGCTTTTATTATTTTTATATACGTATTATGTTGCTGTAATAATTATTTTTTCTTGATATTTATGAAGTTAATTAGATTTTTCATATCATATGTTCAGAAATGGTGGGATTATCCATAGGAGAAAAGCATTTTATACAGGGTGGCATTGCTCAGGACATTCGTTCTGAGGGCCGAAAAAGACTGACGCCTCGGCCCATCAATGTCAAAACTGGAGTCCTTTCCCAGGTTAATACCTGTCATATGTCTCACAAAAAATAATGGATTTATTTTTTGGTGTGACATGTAATTTTACTTATTTTGTTATAATTTCCGTTCTTTGTGGCCGTTGCCCAGGCAAATGGTTCGGCAAGGGTCAGGATGGGTGCTACAGATGCCATTGCCAGTGTGAAGGTATGACTGCGGTCTTGATGTTGAGCGCATACTTACTTTCACATGCTATTGGAATATCCTTGATCAAATTTAGGTAATTTGTTAGTCTAATTATTTGAGCTGCCCCTGTTGTTTGAGCTGCCCCTGCTGGTAATGTTGACCGAGTGCAGGCTGAACTTGGAAGGCCAACCGCACTGCAACCCGACAAAGGAAAGGTCTTTATAAATGTTGATTGCAGTCCAACTGCAGCACCAATGTTTGAGGTTAACACTTTTATTATCTGCTTCCTTCTCATGTTTTACTCTCTGAATTGAGGTTATATAGACATCTTTGTTTCTTCATGATCCTGTAGACAGTTTACTATGTTTTTGTTGAGTTCACGCTCTGATAAAATACAAATGCACTGTGTCTCAGTTTATGTTGGGTAAATTATGTGTAAGACAACACATTTGGGTGCACATTTAAGTTCAAAGGATGATGTCCAATTCAACTCATTTTTTGCGCTGTACTTTTCTGATGAAATTCATGGCTTAAAAATTTATCAGGACTTCATAGAGAAGCAATAAGTGTTTAGTTTAGATATCAAATGTTGAAAACTAAATTTTGTTAGCACGCATAACATATTATTAGGGTACTCATTTAAAAATATTACAGGGGATTATAGGCAACACAGGAAACATGACGATTATTACAGTACAAATACAAACAAATACTAACCCACTTATTGTAAGATACCAGCATGAACTAGACCACACACAATAGTACAACAGACACTAACAACAGATGCATCATGAACTTGACTTAAAACAAGGACCAAGTCTTTTGCCCCCTCCTCCCTCTTTTGGCTATTGCCTGCCTCCTCCTCTTGCTAAATGTCTCTTCAAACCATTCATGCTTTATGTCTGCAAAAGCGTTCCCGGCAACGAATCCAACAATGAGACCACAAAAAACTCCTGGTAGAACCACGTACCAATCAAACTTCAATGGAATTCCAGGGTCTTCATCTTCTTCAAAGACTGAAGGTGGCGGCGGTGTTGAGCTCTCTGAATCCTTGCATTTCTTTGCCAGAGGTTTACCACACAAACCCGAGTTTCCTTGGTATGAATCCTCTAGAAATGTATTAAATTGTTGGCCAAGTGGTATAGGCCCCCAAAGATGGTTATGGGATACGTTGAAATATGCAAGGAAAGTGAGTTGCGCCAAATTACTGGGGATGCTTCCTGAGAGCTGGTTTTCAGAGAGATCTAATGATTCAAGAGCTATCAAGTTCCCAAGAGATGAGGGGATGAGGCCACTGAGAGTGTTGTTGGAGAGGTTTAGTAAAAGAAGCCCTCTTAGTTTCTCAATGATGCCTGCTGGAATCTCTCCTTCAAATCTATTGCTTGACAGATCTACGAGTCTCAGAAGATAAGGGGTCTTCAAATATTTCAACTCAACTCCTTTTGCGACAATCGTGATAACGTATGCATAGCGATAAGTGACATCATCTTGGTTCGTGGCCGAAGAGACTTCAAAATAAGTTTGATTGGTTTCATTAACAAATTTCATGGAATTCCAGTTCTCCAAATAGTTAGATGGCAACATACCGGAAAAACCATTGTGAGATAGATCAATGATGCACAAGTTTTGGAACTCATGGTTAGTTGCAGGCTTCCCAATTATTCCCTGAAATTCGTTATGACGCAAAACGAGAGCCCTTAACATTGGCAGTTCCCCCAACCAAGATGGAAAGATGTCTCGGATGTAATTGTTTCCGAGGTTAAGAAACTCCAACTGAGTGCAATGGGCCATTGATCTTGGTAGCTTCCCCTGCAAATGATTGTAACTTAAATCTACCATTCTCAAACTATTTTTGGACATAGTTGAGGAATATCTCCGTGAAAAGAATTGTTCGGCAAGTTGAGTACTTCCAAGGCACTAGAGCTCCCCAAACACTGTGGAAGCATACCACTTAGGTTGTTGTAGGCCAAATCAAGAACTTGTAGATTCATGCTGCAGAATAGTGGCGAAATCTCACCATTATAATCATTGTTTGCAACATCATAAACTTCGATTGATTGGGGTGGAATTGGCGGTGAACCTTGTAACAAGTTGGACCTCATTTGAAAAAACAAGAGATTTTTCCATGGAAGAATGAATGGATTTTGGTCAAATGACTCGAGACCTGTTAAGAAATTAGACGACAGATCCAGACTCAACAGAGTTTCTACAGATGCATTCCAGAACTATTTTGGTATTTGGCCATGAATATTGTTGTTAACAAGGTGTAGATCGTACAACTCGTTCTGGTTTTTTAAAAACTCAGGATACTCTTTTAAGTTGCATGAATCCAACCACAGAACTCGAAACATTGGAAGAGTAGCATTCAAATTATGTTTAATTTGCAGAGAAAATTGGTTGGACGATAATCGAAGTTTCTTTAAATTTTTGAGGTTGGAAAACTGATCAAATTCAATTAATCCCCTCAACTTATTAAAGGAAAGGTCTAGAGCAGTTAATTGGGTCAAATTCCTTGTAACCCAAGATGGGATTTGGCCAGTTAGTTCATTAGTACCCAGATCTAGTCCCCTACGTTGTGTCAGGTTAGCAAGAAAACATGGGAATTTTCCCGTTAAGTTGGTATACGCAAGGGCCAAATTATAAAGTTTGGTTAGTTTTCCAACCCAAGACCAGGAATAATCAGATAGTAAGGATTGGTCTTTCGTTGTGAAAATTTCTTTTCCAGGCCAATACAAGCGATCATAAAACGAAGAAATGTCCAGGTAAAAGAGCTGAGTAAGGTTTCTGAGTGAAGATGGAACATGGAGATCAAAGTTACAAAAGCAGATGCGAAATAGAGTTAAGGAACGAAGATTTCCGATAGACATAGGCAGTGGACCGGAGAAACTTGTTTTCCCAACGTCCAATTTCTTGAAGGAATTGGTACTGTTAAAGTTAGGAAAATAACCTGTTAGCTCAGAGTTGTTGTGAACATTAAGAACCTCTAAGTTTGGTAGTTGGAAAACACCAACAGGGAACTCCCCATAAAACCCACAGTGGGCAAGTTTGAGAGATGTGAGGGATGATGCATTGACAAAGTTATCAGGAAAAGCTGAGAATATTCCTACCCGACTAAGATGAAGTTGTTTTAAGTTGGTCATGTTTTGGACTAGGCTTCTTAGATTGGCTTTTGTCAGTGTTAATTTACCATTGTATGACAAATCAAGGGAAGATAGCTTTGATAGCTTTGAAATTTCAGATGGAATTTGGCCAGAAAATAAGGACCGTGAAAGGTTGAGATAGGTGAGACTCATAAGGTCATGGCCTAATCTTGGTGGTATTTGAGACAAATTGAAGTAGTTGCCTGAGAGATCAAGCCTCTGCAAGCGAACAAGTTGGAAGAGGCTGCTGTTGGAGTTGAAAGAACCATAGAGACAGCTGCTGCCGAGTTCAAGGCCAATGACATGGCCAGACTCCTCATCGCACTCAACACCATCCCACGAACAGCAGTTACTCTGATTCTGAGGTCCTCCTTCTGGCGTCCAAGACGCAACCTTTGGATAAGCATAAGTCTCCTTAGAAGCGGACCTTTTAATCAGAAAGCTATTCTTGAATTGTAACAATGCAGAGCACTCAGCAAAATGTGCAAGTGTCTGCACAAATGAAACAGAGCGAGTGATATTGAGTAAAAGCAAAACAATATAACGTACGGAAAACAAGTTAAACCATGAAGATCTCCTCATTCCCGTTCCCGCTCCCATGACTGTTTTTTGGTTTTTTACCAAGGACTAAATGTTTTTTCGTTCTCTTGTAAACAAGGATAGCAACTGAACTGCTTTTATAGACACAATACCACTTCTCAATGCTTTCTTTCCAGAAGCTGAAGCATGAAACGTGAGTGGTAACAATAAAGTAAGAGCATAAAATATAAATAAAACCAAAGCATGAAAGGTGATTTTTAATTTTTTTTTTCTATGTAACTGTGGAAAAAAAAGAAGTCACTTTTAATCATAGAAGCAATTTTTTATTTGATTAGTTTCTGTAGTGTAGGTGGAGACTTGGAGTCGTGTTTCACTTGCCGTGGTCCGTCGCGGTGAATGAAACGCCAATGATCCTTTCCTTTGTAGAGGGGGTGGGTTGCGATGGCTTTTTCCTTTCCTTTATTCTCACTGAATTTTAATCATTTATGCATAGGTAGTAGGAGGCCACGGATCCACTGTTCCCAATTATGTGTCTCCTTTATGTCTCATTGGTAATTTTTCGACACGTATCCTTCAACTTAATCAAAACTTAACGCCACCATTTCCGCCATCTTATTATTTTGTGTTGATAGAAAAAAAAAGTTTTATCTCTTCCGCCATCTTCTCACCGACCAAGGCACCCACCAACCTTGACGCCACCATTTCCGCCATCTTTGCTTGAGTATGCCCGACGATGGTGTCTCCAAACTTCCCATTGCAAGCCCCACAATTGGAGAATCGTTGGTGACATCAACCAGTGCAGACTGCGTACGGGTCTTGCCGTCGCTTCCCATTTCTTGGTCTCGATTTCGACAAAGCTTTCTCAGAATCTCTAGTCTTTCCAGAGGCTCAAAAGAAAACAATTTATTAATATAAAACAACCTGATTAATGATAAACCCATTAGCCACTAATATCTAGTGGTATTTCTCTTCACTGATTAATGAAAGGTCTTAGGTTCAAATCTCGCCAAAGGCGAATTTGCACCAATTTATTGCTAGCCCATTGTGAGGCTAAGCTCACCCCCTCCCCTTAGAGTAAATAATATCGATTGTTAAAAAAAAAAAAATGATAAACCCATCAAAAGGAGCTTTCCTTGGACTAAATTTATTTTAATAAAAAAATTATGCTGTTACTTTATTTAATGAAAACGAATTAAATATTAATAAAAAACCCTTAAATTTTAATAAAAATGACAAAAAAACTTAAATTTTAATGAAAATAACACAATTTTAATAATAATAAAAAAAAACGTGAAGTGCGTAACCCTTGCATCCATCACATACATAGTTTATGAAACTAAACACTATTTATGAAATTGAATAGTACTACACTATTTAATGGTCCAGTTTCATAAATAGTGCTTAGTTCTTGATCATGTTTCATAAATATTGCTTAGTTATTGGGTCCAGTGTCATAAATAGTGTATAGTAATTGGTACAATTTCATAAATAGTGCCTCTTTTTTGGTCCGGTTTCATAAATAATATCTAGTTATTGGTCCACTTTCATAAATAGTGTCTAGTTCTTGATCCAGTTTCATAAATAGTGTATAGTCTAGTTTCATAAATAGTTTCCACCTATTGGTTTAGTTTTAGAAATAGTGCCTAATTCTTGGTTTCTTTCATAAATAGTGTATACTTATTGGTCCAGTTTCATAAATATTGTCTACTTATTGGTCAAGTTTTAAAAATAGTATCTAATTCTTGGTTCAGTTTCATAAGGTTTGAAACTTATGTCGTTTATCCCCAATTTGTACTTGACCATCTCCTACGTTATCCCATTTCGCCACTCTTGTCAATTATGTCGTTTACACCATGTGACGGTATTTTTTTATGTGAATACTCTTACAACTAATTCATTGTTTCAGTGACACAACCGATGGTATAGATAATTGTTTGTTAAACAGTTATCACATAGTGTCACTGATTACGAGAAGAATCCCTTCTCTAATACAAATAACACGTTTTATGGTACAAATATGCCATCACTTAACGTTCTGTGTCAATAAAATAAAGATATGTGAATAAAAATATACACATATATTTATCCTTTTGTCGCAAAACATCAACGTGAGCGTGACGATGTATTCGTAATGTGTACACATAAATTTCTCTTCTTCACATGTCGATGTCCAATGCATAAAAAATCATAGCAAAAAATTGAAGCACCGAAACGAAAAACAAACAAAATTTTGTTTGCCATATAAGAAAAAACAGAGGCAATTTGTTGATGTGGCGTCTTCCTAGTTGGTTAGGAGTAGTTGGGCCCACCACGACCTACGAAATGAAGTTGTCTGCTGGAGTTTTAGGGGGTGGGGTGAGGGGCAAGAGATCCTATCCAGATCTCTTCCTTCAAAGCCCAAGGATCAAGTGATCCGGACCCTTGAAATTTGATCTAATGGATAAAAACTGAGAAGTTAGTAAAAACTTTTAAAAGTTATGATAATTTTTTGCCGTTAGATCAAATTTCAAGGGCCCGGATCACTTGATCCCTGGGCTTTGGAAGAAGAGATCCAGAGAGGATCTCTTTCCGGGGTGAGGGACACGCGCTCAGAGTGACTTGGATTTTTTTATGTTTTTATTTTTTAATCTTTTTGTCTTTATCATTAAATAAAGTTAGTGTATGGTTTTTGATTAAAATGCAAAGATTTGAAGCTTTTTTCATTAGTTTTCCTAAGGTTCATTTAGTCAATCTATTGTAGCAAATATATAGATGGTTCGTAATGCTTTTACCAATACCGTTCATTTATTTTTAAACAGTTTGATGACTAAACAACCTTAGTTTTAATTGATTTTTTTGCAGAGACGATCTTTATAAGGTGATTTATAATATGAAAGGTTCTGATTATAAACACAAAGGTTATGAAACTAAACACTATTTATGAAATTGAATAGTACTACACTATTTAATGGTCCAGTTTCATAAATAGTGCCTAGTTCTTGATCATGTTTCATAAATAGTGCCTAGTTATTGGGTCCAGTTTCATAAATAGTGTATAGTAATTGATACAATTTCATAAATAGTGCCTCTTTTTTGGTCCGGTTTCATAAATAATATCTAGTTATTGGTCAACTTTCATAAATAGTGTCTAGTTTTTTATCCAGTTTCATAAACAGTGTATAGTCCATTTTCATAAATAGTTTCCACCTATTGGTTTAGTTTTAGAAATAGTGCCTAATTCTTGGTTTCTTTCATAAATAGTGTATACTTATTGGTCCAGTTTCATAAATATTGTCTACTTATTGGTCAAGTTTTAAAAAAAGTATCTAATTCTTGGTTCAGTTTCATAAGGTTTGAAACTTATGTCGTTTATCCCCAATTTGTACTTGACCATCTCCTACGTTATCCCATTTCGCCACTCTTGTCAATTATGTCGTTTACACCATGTGACGGTATTTTTTTCTGTGAATACTCTTACAACTAATTCATTGTTTCAGTGACACAACCGATGGTATAGATAATTGTTTGTTAAACAGTTATCACATAGTGTCACTGATTACGAGAAGAATCCCTTCTCTAATACAAATAACACGTTTTATGGCACAAATATGCCATCACTTAACGTTCTATGTGAATAAAATAAAGATATGTGAATAAAAATATACACATATATTTATCCTTTTGTCGCAAAACATCAATGTGAGCGTGACGACCTATTCGTACCGTGTACACATAAATTTATCTTCTTCACATGTCGATGTCCAATGCATAAAAAATCATAGCCAAAAATTGAAGCACCGAAACGAAAAACAAACAAAATTTTGTTTGCCATATAAGAAAAAATAGAGGCAATTTGCTGATGTGGCGTCTTCCTAGTTGGTTAGGAGCAGTTGGGCCCACCACGACCTACGAAATGAAGTTGTCTGCTGGAGTTTTAGGGGGTGGGGTGAGGGGAAAGAGATCCTCTCAAGATATCTTCCTTCAAAGCCCATGGATCAAGTGATCCGGACCATTGAAATTTGTTCTAATGGCTAAAAACCGAGAAGTTAGTAAAAACTTTTAAAAGTTATGATAATTTTTTGCCGTTAGATCAAATTTCAAGGGCCCGGATCACTTGATCCCTAGGCTTTGGAAGAAGAGATCCGGAGAGGATCTCTTTCTGGGGTGAGGGACACGCGCTAAACGCGACTTGGATTTTTTTATGTTTTTATTTATTTATCTTTTTGTCCTTATCATTAAATAAAGTTAGTGTATGCTTTTTGATTAAAATGCAAAGATTTGAAGCTCTTTTCATTAGTTTTCCTAAGGTTCGTTTAGTCAATCTATTGTAGCAAATACATCGATGATTCGTAATGCTTTACCAATACCGTTCATTTGTTTTTAAACAGTTTGATGACTAAACGACCTTAGTTTTAATTGATTTTTTTTGCAGAGACGATCTTTATAAGGTGATTTATAATATGAAAGGTTCTGATTATAAACACAAAGTTCTATAAATTGATGACGAACAATTTTGAGAAATTTGAGTAGAAGTTCTTACTCATATTTGAGTAGCCAAGTATTGTTCAATCGGGACAATAGACCTGCAGCCGTAATAAGAAGAGTAATGTTTATCTATATCGATAATATAAGAATTCTTTTTGTCAACTAAAGAGGGTGTTCTCTTGTTTGGTGATGTAATTACATCCCTCACAATTATTTAATTTGCGTATTATCTAACCATAGAGGGTATTATTACCACTATAAGACTTGAAATTTAGTATTTGCACTTGCATTTGGTCATAGATTCAGAATCCTTCATCCCGCAAATTATTATAATAGTTTCGACCTCCTACTTTTCTTAATAATATATATATATTTTTTACTATTTGCACTTTTATAATCATCTGTCGTTACCTAGCAAAATTTAAAGTTTCCGTTTTACCCTTTTAAAGAATAAAATTGTAAAAAAATTAAAAATTAAAATAGTAGTCAGAGCTAGACCTGGCATTTTCAACCTGACCCGTTAACCCGACCCGATCCAATCCATTGAAATTAGTTTTCGGGTGAGTGATAAACGGGTTGGGTGATTAACTGTAGAAACTCTGTGTTCTTGTAAGAGAGAGAGAGAGAGAGAGAGAGAGAGAGAGAGAGAGAGAGATAGGTTTCTTAAGAATTAAGAAATCTGTGACTTTTCATTAATTGACAAATGAATAATACAATTACATATATATAGCCTTTTGACTATTTACATTTAACTATTCTAAACCAATCACATACAACAAACTAATTACATAAGTAAAACCTTAAACTTATAACAACCTAAACTAATAACCAACCAACTTCAGTTATGATATATCATCTTCATCTTTACACCCCCTCAAGCTAAACTTGGAAGAATCAAGGATTCCAAGTGAAAGCTTGGACTGCAGAAACTGGAACCTGTTTTTAGACAAGGCTTTGGTATGGATATTTGCAATTTGAGACTGACTGCACACATACTTAACTTCAACCAAATTGGCAAGCACTAACTCACGAATATAATGATAATCAATCTCTACATGCTTAGTACGAGCATGAAATACAGGATTAGAGGCAAGAGATATAGTAGAGATATTATCACACCAGAGAATGGGTTTGTGAGATATAGGAAAACCAAAGTCTTTGAGCACCTTGCAAATCCAAACAACCTCTGCAGCAGTGTGAGCTAAGGATCTGTACTCAGCTTCAGTAGAGGATCTTGCTACGGTTGATTGTTTCTTGGCACTCCAGCTAATTAAGTTGGTGCCCAGAAAAACACATGAACCACTAGTGGATCTTCTGTCATAAGAACAACCACCCAATCTGCATCAAAGTAGGCTGACAGATGCAGTGAGCTTTTCTTAAACAAGAGACCATGAGTGATAGTCCCTTTGAGAAACCGCAATATACGTTTGGCTGCTTGCATGTGAAGAACAGTAGGTGTATGCATAAATTGACAGATTTGATTCACTGCAAAGGAAATGTCAGGTCTTGTCCAAGTTAAGTATTGAAGAGCACCTACAAGTGATCTGTATTCAGTGGGATTAGCAAGTAATTCCCCACTGTGATCTAACTTGGTAGAACTAAGTGGAGTGCAACAGGGTTTTGCACCAGTTATATTTGTTTTCTGTCACAGATCAAGCAGATACTTGTTTTGGTGAAGAATCATAGCATCTTTGGTTCGATGAACTTCCAGACCCAGAAAGTAATGCAAGGGACCGAGATCTTTGACAGGAAATGAAGTGCTCAACTTGGCTATGAACTGATTGCAAATGGTAACATCAGGACCACTGACTAGAATATCATCTACATAGACAAGAACTATAACCAGAGTTGGAGCATGAAGAACAAATAAAGAAGCATTATAGGATGATTGACTAAATCCCAGAGATTGAAGAGCTTGAAATAATTTGTCAAACCAAGCTCTAGGAGCTTGTTTAAGGTTGTAGAGAGATTTTCTGAGCTTGGACACATGAGTAGGCTTGCTGGGATCCTGAAAACCAGGAGGTTGAACCATGAACATATCTTCTTTTAAGTCACCATGCAGAAAAACATTGCTTATGTCCAGTTGATTGAGAAACCAGTTAAATTGGACAGCAAAAGATAACAAGATTTTGATAGTAACTGGCTTTGCAACTGGACTAAAGGTTTCGGTGTAGTCAAGACCTTCCTTTTGGTGAAATCCCTTAGCAACGAGCCTTGCTTTATATCTCTCAATGGATCCATCAGGATTCTTTTTAATTCGAAACACCCACTTGCAGCCAACTACATTTTGAGAGGGTGAAGAAGGAACAAGTGTCCAAGTGCCAGTAGATAAAAGAGCATTGAATTCATTTTGCATTGCTATTCGCCAATTTTCAAACTTAGATGCTTGAAGATAAGTATTGGGAATGTAATCAGTGGAGGAAGGAAGATGATGATTGGTAGCAGTGAATGCTTTGGGTTTATGAATACCATTTTTGGATCTAGTAACCATGGGATGCAAGTTAGAAACAGAATGAGGCACATGGTGATGGGAAGGCTCAGAATGATGTGTAGAGACAGGGTGATGTGTAGGCACAGATTCTGGTGGAGAAATAGGTTGAGGGGGGATAATGGGTTGTGAAGAAGATGAGATGGATAATGGGTTGTGAAGCACATGGGCAGGGGGTGGAGATGGAGGCATTGAAAAATGAAGATTAATAGATGAAGGTGGAGAAAGAGACTGATCAACAGAGGATGGAACTGAAGGAGCATCTTTAAATGGAAAAGTATCCTCATCAAAGGTAACATGCCTAGAGACATAAATCCGATTAGTTTCCAAATCCAAACACCTATAACCTTTGTGTTGTAAACTGTAACCCAAGAAGACACATCTCTTACTTTTCCCATCAAGTTTAGATGAAATGTAGGGCTTTAACCATGGATAACAACTGCACCCAAAAACCTTAAGCTTGGAATAATCTGGATACTTGTTAAACACCAACTCCCACAGTGATTTAGTATTTCCTGATATAGGCAGCTTATTTATAAGATAAATGGCAGTGGTAAAAGCTTCAACCCAATAGGAATGAGGAACATTGGATTCAACTAATAAGGTCCGAGCTGTCTCAACAAGATGTCGATGTTTCCTCTCACACAACCATTTTGTTCTGGTGTGTGTGGACAACTAAGTTGTTGGACAATACCATGAGTATGGAGAAAAGCTTTAAACTGTAAACTTGTAAATTCACCCCCAGAATCTGAACGAAGTATCTTGATTTTATTACCAACAATATTCTCAACATAAGCTTTGAAGATTACAAAAGTAGAATACACCTCTGATTTAGTCTTTAAAGGAAAACATCAACTGTACTTGCTAAAATCATCAACAATGAGAAAATAATATCGAAAACCACTCACTGAAGTTACAGAAGCTGGTCCCTACAGATCACAATGTAATAGCTCAAGAGACTGAGAGGTGGATGTTGTAGATGAACTAAATGGTAGTTTGTGATTTTTAGCAATAGCACACTTGGAACAAAAGAAGTCAACAGATGATGTACCTTTAATAGCAAGCTTAGTACTAGATATTATTTTGTGAAAGATAGATGAAGAAGGGTGTCCCAGCCGACTGTGCCATAGTTTGACTGAACCTTGAGCACTGACAAAAGCATAAGAAGATCCAGAAGATAGAGCAGTGGAAGAACAATTTCGCAGAGGGTAAAAGCCATCTTTAACGGGACCCTGCAAAAACGTCTTCCCCGTAGTACGATCCTTTACAATAGATTCATCAGAGTCAAGTGTTAAAGCACAATAGTTATCTTTGAGAAATTGGTATGCAGATAACAAGTTGTGTTTCATGTGAGGGACATGGATCACATTACTCAAATGAAATTTAGCATTAGGAGCATGCAAAGAAGAAGAGCCAATATGATGTATAGAGAGACCATTACCATCACCGACATAAACTTTGTCCTCGCCAGTATACGGTGTTGGTGAAGAGATGTTGGCAATATCATTAGTGATGTGATGTTGCACCAGAATCCAGTAGCCAAGATGGAGAAGGTTTGGGAGGTGTAGTGTGCACACATGGCTGCAAGTTTTGCAGGAGGAATCTTCCCAAAGATGTCAGGATTCATGCGATCAAAGCAATCAATAGCTTCATGACTAGTAGAGCCACAAATTTGACAAGGAACATGAGTACTGCTGAAGGAAGAGTTACGAACACCTTGTGGATGACCACAATTGGAAGATTGACCCCTATAATGGCCTCTGTGTCCACGATTATTATTGTACCGGCCAAGATTATGATAGTGATTACCTCGATAAGTGTTTCTTCCACGATAAGAAGAGAATCGAAATGATTGTTGAGATTGTGCAACATATGCTTGAGGCGGTGGAGTTGGAAGAAGAGGCGGTTGAGACTGAGCAGAGAAAGCCTGAAATGACTCAATAGTGGAAGAATAGAGCTTCTTGCGACGAGACATTGAAAGCTCCTTAGTGAGAAGAAGACCATGTAACTCATCCAGAGACGTGGAAGAAAGACGCAACATTACAGAATCAACAAATGATTCGAATTCATCAGGTAATCCAGCAAGAGTAGCCGCAATTAGATCTCGATCAGAAATAGGCGCACCAGCAGCAGAAAGAGAATCAGAAATTTCTTTGAGTTGTTGAAGGTAATTCGCCATAGATTGAGCACCTTTTTGAATCGCTTGGAGTAGAGGCCGGAGTTGATGGATGTGAGCATCGGAGACACCACCAAAACGTTGTTCAAGCTTGATCCAAAGATCTCGAGCAGAAGAGACACCAACAGTAAAGGGAATGACATCTTCCGAGAGTGTAGAATTCAACCAAATCAACAGATTCTGATCCTTTTCATACTAAAGCTCAAAGGCGGGATTAACCGATCAATCTGGAAGGAATGGCGATGGACAGGGCTCAGTACCTTCAACAATGCCAAAAAGTTTGTAGCGCCTGAGAATCGGTGCAAACAGAGCACGCCATAGAAGATAGTTAGATCGCTTGAGCTTAATCGGCACAATGCTTCCAATATTTTGAATTGTGAGAGAAGCATACGAATTGGACAGGTTAGGATTTGTCGAAGAATTTGGGGGAAAATTCGGAAGAGATGCAGAAGATGCAGAATCAGACGGAGACGCCATGGCAATCAGAGACGATAATTGCAGGAGAAGATCAGCAAGAATCAGATAAACGAAGTGGAAGAATGGATCGAATAGGCCGTGAGGCAAACGGCGAAGGATACCATGTAGAAACTCTGTGTTCTTGTAAAAGAGAGAGAGAGAGAAGAAAGAGAGAGAGAGAGAGAGAGAGAGAGAGAGAGAGGTTTCTTAAGAATTAAGAAATCTGTGACTTTTCATTAATTGACAAATGAATAATACAATTACATATATATAGCCTTTTGACTATTTACATTTAACTATTCTCAACCAATCACATACAACAAAGTAATTACATGAGTAAAACCTTAAACTTATAACAACCTAAACTAATAATCAACCAACTTTAGTTACGATATATCATCTTCATCTTTATTAACACCCATTAATCACCCGTTTCACCCGTTTATTGAGGACTTTTGTGTAATTTCAATAGTAAAACCCTTAGACCTCAATGGCTCAGTCCATTTCAACTCTCTCACGCTGTTGCTTTAAAAGACCCATGTGCTCTTTCCCTTCTAGCTCCGGACCTCCGGTTATTTCCCTCATCTTCTTCCCTAAAAAATCTTCTTCCCTCAAAGATTGCACCTGGTAATCCCCTCTCTCTCTCTAAAATATGAGTTTTTTGTTGTTTTGGATCCGATTTCTTATGTTTTTGTTTCTGGGTTCTTCTGAAACTAAAGTAGAAAATGGTTTGGATAAAGGTTTGAACTTTGAGTTCTCTCTCTGCCATTCTTCTTTAATTCTCGATTATTACCATGCATTTGTTGTTAATCCTGCTTTTAATCCATCAACTTTCATAGTTAGTATTAGTACTGTAATTGTGCATTTGGTTCAGAATCTGTGTTTGGAGGTGATTAAAGGTTTGTCCTTGGGATTAGCTTGGGATTAACGTTTGATTAGTTGTTAATCCTGCTTTAAGTTCTTGCTGCAGTATTTGGATTTCAAGAAATCGAGTGCTCAGAAGAAGACCAAGTTTCAAATTAAGGTCTGTATCTGTTCATCAAGCGGTGTTTTCGTGTACCATTTCGTTGTAGAAATTCAGCAATTTGAAAGTGTTGTTTTCGTGTTTTCTGGCAATTTCCTCTTGCTACTATTACTGTTTCCGGAGATTTGTATATGGAAATGCTATCCCAAACCTGCTCTCGGTCCAAGAAACGATTTTATTATTTTGGAATGCGATATCGAATTCTCAATTGCCCTTAAAACTTGGTGTTTCCATGGTTCTTTTATTGGAATCAATAATCAATTAATTAAAAAAAAAAAAAAGACTAACAGATGAAACGGGTGAAATAGGTGACCCGTTAGTTTAACGAGTTGGGTTCGGGTGACCCGTTAGATTAACGGGTCGGGTTCGGGTGACCCGTTAAATTAACGGGTCGGGTACCCGACCCGTTTACAGGTCTAGTCGGAGCTCTCACCACAGTCGGCAGCTCCCAACTACCTCATTTCCCCGCCTCCTCCATCTCATTTCTAGTCGTATGCATGAACCCACTTTTAAGGCGTAAAGTCTTGAGGATGAGGATTTTCTCTTAATCATCTTTGTGTTATAGGAATCCTCACAAAATGGACATGCATCGTACATCGTAAGGTCAATTTTCGTTAGGTACTATTTGTGTTTAATTTTAAATAGAAAATTCAAAATGATTCTGACCGCACGATGTACGATAAACGGTTAAGATGTGAGAATCCATAGAATTCCCACAATTTGAATCCGAACGGCATCCAAAATCCAAGTCTAGACCCAAATTACACGCCTTTCATTATCACTACAAACATTCTCGTCAAGGGAATACTGTTGAACCATATTTTTGCTACTAATTAATTAGAGCAAGGCTTATAGTCTTGAACCAAATTATACGCCTTTGACTATCACCACAATGTGTTTGGAGGTGTTTGTTATAAGGAGACTCTTTTAAAAGTATGACTCTTCATGACTTTCAGTTATCTTATTTTTTTGGTATAATCTATTTAGAAAGCCAGCAGCAAAAGGTAACAGTGCTGCACAGTTTTTTTAGGGCTAGATGACCATTTTACCCTTGCATAATTTGAAATATGATTTTGGGCAAGTTTTGAATTTTTTTGGCTGAGGGGCATTTTTGTCCAATTATTTTTGTTGAAGCCAATGACACCAAAGTTTTTGTTCGCATGTGTACTGTTCACTTTTTCATTCTCTATTTTTAAACACGTTCAAAACATCCAAAGAAGTGTGTACTACCGGTTATAAAAAAGGTCTTTCTCACGTGAATAATAATGTGATTAAATTGATTGTCAAATGATTGTTTTTTTTTTTTAAACAAACGATATTATCTACACTAAGAGCAAGTCCACCCCTAAGACTTTGTGCCAGCACCCAGCGCATTTATCCACTCAAATGAACAGTAATAGACCCCAATGAATAGTAATAGGCCAAAGCATCTCCACCCCTAAAAAAATGCGTTGGCACCCAGTCTAAAAATGTGCTGGCACAAACGATCTCCACCCCTACAAAATGCACTGGCACCCAGCCTATTTAAAATATTTTTAAATTTTTTCTAAAAGAATAAAAAAATAAAATAGTTTTAATTTCGGATATGATTTTTAACCAATGTCGTCAAGCCACGTGTCATTATCCTAACGTACTTTTTTGTGAATGGATTTCCGTTAAGATTTTCAACCAATCCCGACACGTCACGTGTCACTTCCAGTTTACAATAATTTAGCCAAGATTTCGATAAGATTTTCAACCAATCACGTCATGCCACGTGTCATTATCCGAACGTACTATTTTGTAGATAGATTTCCAATAAGATTTTAAACCAATCCCGATGCACCACGTGTCACTTCCGGTTTACAATAATTTAGCCAAGATTTCGATAAGATTTTCAACCAATCACGTCATGCCACGTGTCATTATCCGTACGTACTATTTTGTGGATACGTGTCACGTCCGGTTTACAATAATTTAGCCAAGATTTCGATAAGATTTTCAACCAATCATGTCATGCCACGTGTCATTATCCGAATGTACTATTTTGTGGATAGATTTCCAATAAGATTTTCAACCAATCCTGATGCACTACATGTCACTTCTGGTTTACAATAATTTATCTAAGATTTCGATAAGATTTTCAACCAATCACGTAATGCCACGTGGCATTCTCCAGAACCTCATCCTTTCTTTTTTTGTCCATAAAAACCCTACATCTCTACATCCTTCCTCACACCAAGCTCAATCCTTCTTTTTAGCTCATAATCCTTGTTCATCGTTTTCAAATCTTGAGTTCTTATTACAATGTCTTCTTCAAGGAGAGTGTATAAACAGTTGCAGGAGCAACAGAAAAGGTTGTTGGCACAACATGCAGAATTGGCCAATCTCGAGGAAGGTGGAGGTGGAGATGAGGCTTTCTTCCTGGAAGAGGATGAGGATGATCACAATAGAAGGCAGAGGGCCTCACATTCCCGCCGTGTCATAGAAGTCGTGGGTTAGATAGCCAAACCCATACGTGCTGCAAACCTCGATAGAAAAAGGGAAAGACGAAGTAAAGATCTGTTGGAAGATTATTTTATTCCCAATAGTATATTCCCTGATTATGTTTTTAAACGTCGTTTTAGAATGCAACGAAGTTTGTTCGATAAAATCATGAGTGCTAGTTGCAACCATGATCCATACTTTGTGCAAAAAGAGGATGCTTTTCATGTTCTAGGTCTTCTTCCTGAGCAAAAAATTACGGCTGCCTTGCGAATGCTTGTATATGGAGCATCTGCAGATCAAGTTGATGAGATCGCCATGATGGGAAGAACAACTGTTCTGGAGTCCCTGATGTGGTTTTGCTCTGCAATTGAAGCTCTCTACACCAATAAGTACCTCCGGACACCCACTCTAAGGGACATACGAAGGCTTCTGAGGAAGGGTGAGATGCGAGGCTTCCCTAGCATGATTGGAAGCATCGACTGCATGCACTGGACTTGGAAAAACTGTCCAAGTACGTGGCAAGGAGCTTATGGCGACAGAAAAGGAGCCAAAAACATCATTTTGGAAGCGGTGGCTTCATTTGATACATGGATTTGGCATGCTTTTTTTGGTGTTCCAGGAGCTCAAAATGACCTAAATGTCCTTGCCCAATCCCCAGTGTTCGACGAACTGCTGCAAGGAAAATCGCCGAGATGCACATATTGGGTTAATGGTACCCAATACGAGGGATCATACTACCTTGCAGATGGCATTTACCCAAGGTGGTCAACTTTTGTCAAAACAGTGCCACATCCACAGACTGAAAAAGAAAAACATTTCGCAAAATGTCAAGAAGGGTGTAGGAAGGATGTCGAGCGTTGTTTTGGTATCATGCAAGCTCGTTGCGCGATTGTCAGGGCTGCAGCTAGAATGTTTGATGTCGAGGCTCTTCGATCCATCATGATGACGTGTATTATTCTCCACAACATGATTGTTGAAGATGAGTATGATTATGATGTCGTCGATGAATACGAGCCAGATCCGATCAACAACTCACGAACACGTATCTACTGTGCTCATGAAAATACCGAAGATCCCGTGCGACACGAGCCGTTGGAATGGGATGGACGTTACAATGAATTGATCGTTCAGCGG
Source organism: Heteromeles arbutifolia (assembly GCA_024362995.1). Taxonomy (NCBI): domain Eukaryota; kingdom Viridiplantae; phylum Streptophyta; class Magnoliopsida; order Rosales; family Rosaceae; genus Heteromeles; species Heteromeles arbutifolia. Next base: position 9,059,874 of record JANCRC010000012.1, on the reverse strand, counting down.
TACACGAACTTGCAAGAGCCATACTGGCACGTAACCCGCCAGAATAACTTGATTGAACACCAGTGGGGATTGCAAGAAGGTGAAGATAATTAAAATGAGGCTTGTGGTTGAAGAATAAAGTGTTTTTTTTTTTTTTAAGTTTATGTAATTCTATGTAGTGTGTTTTGTTTTTAAGTTTATTTGGTGAGTTTATGTAATCTTATTTGGTGAGTTTATGTAATCTTATTTCATGTGTTTAAATAAAGTACAAAAATAAATAAATAATTACATTAAAATTGCATAATAAATTAAATAAAAATAAATAAAGTTCTAAAAATAAATAAGAAATAACATAAAAATTACATAAATTAAATAAAGTTCAAAAGAAAAAAAGAAAAAACATAACAATTACATAAGAAATTAAATAAAATTCTAAAAAAAATAAGAAATTACATAAGAAATTAAATAAAGTACTACAAATAAATACGAAATTATACAAAGTCTCTGGAGCTAGGATATGTGGTGCTAGGATCTTGGTTGCTATGATTTATGTAGCTAGAACCCCCTTGACTTGTTTCCGCATCTCTTGCACGCCTCCTTCGCACGACATCTCTTTTTTCCGATGTCCAAAAATATTTTGAATTGGGAGACATTCCTACTAGAGACTTGCTCATAGTGTCACGATCTGCTTGACCCATCCTTTCTTCTCTAAGCATTTCATTTTCTCGATTAAGTGCTTCTCTAACCAGCTCATTCTCTCGATTAACTATTTCTCTTTGTCTCTCAGCCGCCGCATCACGGGCCTCAGTAGCTGCTATTAGTGCTGCCATTGTAGCATTTTTTTCCTCATCTCTAGCCTTTTCCCTCGCTATGGTCAGCTCACCTTGGCGAGCAAGTTCCTCCATATATTTAGTGTAGTCATTTTTGGAAGAACTGCCTTTTTTCTTTGATGCCTTTTTACCTTGAGGCCTGAGGGACTGACGAGTCTGTTGGGTATCGGGCACTTGTTCAGGCATCCCTTCCGTGTCTTCAAATGTGTCGGGCTTCTTGTTCGGCCGTGTCTGGTTCTGGCGAACTATGTAGACCCATGCCGTGCATGACAACTTATGGACCGGTTGCCATAATTTTGTATTTAGGGCAATCTTTGACAATTTCCCAACATTCCCATTTGTTGAATGATTTGTTCTGGTTCTTTGAATTGTAGAATGCTTGAGCTTGTAGTCTCTATAAAAATATGGGATAAGATAGTGTTAAAAAATGCAAGTGTAACACAAATAAATAAATTAAACTATTGATGCAGGTGGAATGCATATAAATTACATAAAAATGACATAAGAAATAAAAAAAAATTACATAAGAAATTAAATAAAAATTACATAAGAAATTAAATAAATTAAAATATTGATGCGGGTGGAATGCTTATAAAAATTAAATAAGAAATAACATAAAAATTACATACGAAATTAAATAAATTAAAATATTGATGTGGGTGGAATGGATATAAATAAATAAAAATATTGTCACCTGATCCGCTAAACTTGTCCCACTACGCAGGTTACCGGAAGCATGAGAGATGGTGTTTTTCCAACAAGTAAATGATGCGTTGAGTTTTTTCCAACGACCTTGAAGACCTTGACTAGTTCTGGCGTCTTTTCCATGTACATCGCAAAACGCTTTCGTAATTTTACTCCACATTTCTCGCTTATCCATCTCATTACCTGTAATCGGGTCATGAGTAGTGTGAACCCAACATTCACACAACATAACATCTTCAATGAGCTTCCACGAAGACATTTTTCCCTCTTAAAGTGTAGAAAATATTGAAATGCAGATGGTATAGAAAGTGTAGAAAATATTGAAATGTGGTGTAAGATGGAAGATGAGGGTTACGTATTTATAGAAAAAAAAAATAACTTTTTAAAAATTTTTCTGAATTTTCTAATAATTTTTAATTAATTTTAATGTATTTAATTAATCTGAACCGTTGGATTTGAAAATTTTTCAAATCCAAGAGCCAAGGAGCTGCCACGTGGCCAACGGTAATAAATCTTACCGTTGGGCTTTTTTTTTATAAATTTTTTATTTATTTTTGGGGAAAAAACGTGGACCGTTGATCTGTGATCGGACGATCCAGTTTAAAAGTAAAATTTCAAATTTTTTTACCGTTGGAAATCCAATGGTCTAGAAAAACTAGTCGTTGGAAATCCAACGGCTAGGAGCATGCCACGTCACTGATGTCTCCGGACCACAAGTGGGCTGACAGTCCTCTGCCGCGTTGTCGTCTACTCGCGCCCACGCGCGATTGTCGTGCACGCGCCAGCCAAATAGGCCGGCTCTTGGGTCTGTCTAAATTGGGCTGGTCTGTTGCCTGGCATGGGCTGGGTGCCGGGCAAAGTAGTGGGCTGGAGCAAATTGACTGAGGGTCAGTTTGATTTTTGGACTGAGGGCTGGGACATTGGGGCTCCGGTGGACTTGCTCTAAAAGGGAGAAGGTGAGCTTGGTCTCACAATGACTAGTAATAATGTGATTCAATCAATTATTTATTAAATATTATTTTCCCTATTTTGTTATCTCTTCAATCCCTGCTTAGTGAACTCTTCAATCCCGGCTTTGCAATCTCCGTTGTTCACCCCACCTTCTCATCTCCGTTGGTATTTCCACCAACCAATGAAGTGCCCGGAGTTTGAACATGAAATGCCCAGGAGGCCGCCCAGTGCAAGGTAACTTTTCTTTTTTTTACTTTTTTGGGTGAAATGTCAATGTGGGTTTGACCTAATTACTGCAATTGATAAATTATTGGTTTTGGTTGATGGTTTACCTTGCGCTGGGTTTTAGTTGATGGGTTTTTCTTATGGGTTTTGCTTGCATTTGGTTTTGGTTGATGGCAGGTATATTTGATCTCCGTTGCACGCCTCGCCTTCTCATCGCCGTCGCACACCTTACCAGAACTTGAATCAATGGTAACGTATAAATTGTATGGATTGCGCGCCTATTTTAATCTTCGTTAACGAAATTAGCGTTTAAGTTGAATAATTCATACTCTTTTGATATTGGAAATTAGGATCTCATTTCTCTGTCCTGTGCTTCTTTGCTGTATAAGATGAGTTTGGGTTATATTACTCAGAAACGGGATTTTTTTTTTTTTCAGTGAGAGAGTGAAAATCCCTAGTCTTTAGATTTTCAAGTATTTTGTCAGCAATAATAATTTGTTTTTGCAGCTTTATATGTGTGTCTGTCTCCAAATATGAGGATCTCTTAATTTGCTTATGTAGCTTTTGTAATATGATGATCTCTTAATTCTCTTTTGCATATCTTCTTTGCTTCCTCTGCTAGCTCTATATGTGATTCTATCTCCAAATAATTATTCCATATTTCCTATTTTTATAGGAACCAAATCATTGAATACACAGGGAAAATTAAAAGGGTTTTAGTTTTTGGATTGGTTTAAATTTTTTATTGTTATTGGTTGTATTGGTGTCAAATATTTGATGGGAAGTTTGAAATGGAGAACTTGGTTGATTGGGACAGAGAGAGTCCGACAGCTGTAGACTCTGATTTACTGGCTTTGAAATGGAGAAGTTATTTCTCGATTCACTTCCGCAGCGTAAACCAACTTCTCAGTTCAGTTCTCAGATATGAGGTTTCTCAGCTACCTCTTTTATGTAATGAAACATTTGAATAGTACTTGCGGGGATATCCCATTAATTAGGTCAGTTTTTGTTTAATTGGGATTCTTAAATTTGATATTAGGGATTTTAATTTGATTGGGTTTTGGATTGCATTGTACACTGTTCCGGGTATCTTTAGCAAAATAGGATCTTTTTTTTGGGGATTCTAGAAGTTTAGTTGAACGCTAATATTAAATTTCTAACCCATGTGGTGCCTCTCTCTATTTGAGTTTGAGTTGGGGATGGTGGACAATGAGCAATTCGGAGATTTATCATAATGCAATTTGTCATTTCCACGGACCACCTACAATACTGGCTTACATTTTTCTTCTTTTTTCTTTGCCTATAGTAATATTATTGTTTATTTCCAAGATCTGAGTTTGTCATTCAGAAGAGATGCTTCATTCAGAAAATTGAAATTTCCCAAATCTTTGTTAATATTTGTATCCCTTGCAGAAGGATTTAATTTTCTTGGATGTCTACTTTTGAGCTTTAAGTTTTCATGTATGCAGCATTACTACGCCAAAAAAAGTGCAGTGTCATGGAGTAATTAGGACTGTTTCTGTTCCTTTTTTTTATTTTTTATGTTGAATTGACAAGTGGTTTTAAAAAATGGATAATTTTTTTACTGGGTTTAGTTTCTGTGTTTGGTTTGAGAATAAATTCAGAGAGCTAAAAGGCAGTAAAGTTTGAATATTTACGTTTAATGTTGTTTTGGGTTTGGATTTATTTTGTGTGTTTGATATTAGAAATTGAGTGATAGGGAATTCGCACTTTTCTCCCTTTTGAATAGCGTTTAACTCATTTCTCATTTTCTGTGGTTTCCTAGAAAATCGAGGGAAAAAAAGATAGAAGATTAATGAATTCACTGAATTGAGTTCTTTAAGTCCATTTATGATTGAAGTTATTCCCTTTGCTTTCATTTCTGTTTCTGTTCTTTTGGGTTTCGAGCACGTTGAGGATGGTAAAATCAATTATTTTGATTTTGGAAGTCTACTTTGTTTTTCAGCTTTAGTGCTTGGGAGAAGCGAAAATGTGATTTCATGTATGGTGGTTGTATTTGTCTGTCATTTGAAAGGAATTCAGACAGAGAGAGAAGGGAGAGGGTAGGTTTGTTGTCAGTGAGATTGAAGGATGGTCTGATGTATCCTTGCAGGTGAACTATATGCTCGCGCACCCTCATCCGGTGGAACCTGTAACTGATAGCTGCAGGTTTATCCTAATTCTCACTAAACTGGAGCATATCTTTATTGGACTCGTGTTAAAACATCATGCGCCTACATTACTCTCAATAAGATTCCTTTACATTAAGTTTATTGAGCAGTATAATCTTATTTAAGTTTTAATTGTGCATTTTGATTTGTATCTAGGGTGACTGAATGTTATTTGTTTTGCAGATATTTTGTTCTACGTGTAGAGGGGAACATTGGTGAGCTTATATACTCTCTCATTGTTGCAATCTCTAATGATTTAGTGAATCCTATTATCCTATTGTTGGAACAATTCAAAGAGTGTTTTAGCCTCTATTTCCTTTCGTTATTGGCTCCTGGCATTTTGGACCCGATCCGACCCGTTAATATTAGTATTTGGATGGGTGCTTAACGGTTCGGGTCGCTAACGGGTGAACCCGTTAACAACCCGTTAAATAACGGGTCACTTTGGGTCAACCCGTTAGCACCCGTTAGTTGAGGATATTTTAGTAATTTTAGTAAAGTCTTAATAACAAAAAATAAACTTTATGCAAAAAAAAAAAAATAATAATTGTTAACGGGTGAAATGGGTGACCCGTTAGCTTAACGGGTCGGGTTCGGATGATCCGTTAGCTTAACGGGTTAGATTCGGATGACCCGTTAACTTAACGGGTTGGGTTGAACCTGATCCAAACCTAATAAACCCGACCCGTTTACAGGTAAGGGTAGATTTTTCCCCTTACCCAGTTTACTGTTGTGCATTTGACCTATAATCATACATAGGAGATATTGGGTGAAAAATTGTAAAAGGATGTTTTGAGAATCATCTGGAGAGTACCTCTTTAATTCTCACTTTCTCCTTAAGAGTTGTACTTCTGGACAGTGTGATGGTGAGATATTTTTAAATTCGTTCCAATTATAGTAAAAGGTAGCATACTTTTCTTCCCGTGGTTCACCCATCTCTTGGTTATTTAAATTCTCATCAGCTCAGTTCACCCATCTCTTGGTTATTTAAATACTTATCAGCTCGGTTCCCTCATCTCGTGGTCATTTAAATTCTTTAGAAATGCCTGTATTGATTTGTGATTTTGTTGGGTTTATTCTGGTGAAATGTGTGTTATCTGGATTGGTGCATTTTAGGGTGTGACTCCGTCCATACCGTCTTTGTAGTGCATCTTTCTGTGCAAATTATTCATGCCTGTTGTGGACAAAGGTTTAAAAAAAAAAAGGTTTCAATATAATACAGAAGTTATATTGTGGAGCACCAATGTAACAACGAAATATAAATTTTTCCTTCTACAATGCAGGGTTTGAACTTTGAACTTAAAATTCAAACTTGAGTGTACAAATTGGAGGAGAAAATGTGAAAACTCAAATCATTTTTCGATCCATATGTGAGAATATAGGTACGTGAATACGAATTTTGGGATTAATCTGTAGTAGTTTACATCCATGTGTTTTATAACCATTTTTCTCTTTTTAATATAATATTTGCTTGAGGTTAAGATTAGGAAAGTCAAGAAGAATAAACTGAACATTTCTTTGCCGAAACACATAGTGATAAGGACTTGGAAACAATGTGATCCAAACAAACAGCCAACCAAGAAAAGGTAAACAAAAAAAGACTTGAAAAACAAACAATTAATTTACAGCCATGGTTGTAAAATCAGTGCAATATATGAGAGATATACTTGGCCAACTGCTCTCTTAGCTAGATGTGAACCATTGCGGAATTTGTGGTCTGATATAGGCTGGGAAACTTAACAACAAATGCTTGGTAGGTTTTCTCTATGGCATTATGAAATTATCAATTTTCATTTTATCGCTATGTCATCAATCTTCAATCGTTGTATCATCTAAATTTAACGTTTAATCAGTTTATAATAATTGAAATTTTATTTATGAGAATTTTAGCCATTTTTATCAAGTCTCATGTGGAATTAAGGGTACTTTTGGAAAGGAAACTTCCTCATTAAGGTTCCCAAAAACCTTCTGGTGGGATTAGGGTGCATGCGCAGCAAAATTTTAGATTAAAATTCGTTTTTTTTTTTGGCATTTTTTATTTTTATTTTGATCTATTGGTCCATATTTTTTAATTCTTCAAATCCAACGATATAGGATAAAGATCCAACGTATAAATTTAAATTCAATGTCAAAATAAGAAAATAAAAATTTTAAGACAATCTACTTAAAAAAATTATTTTCCAATCCCATCACCAAGACAAGGCGAATACTTTTAGCTTATATGAACTAGGGGTGGGTTGGAAAAATCGAAAACCGAAAAAAACCGGACCGAAAATCGAACCGAGATCGAAAAAATCGAATCGAAAAAAAAAATCGAACCGAATCTGTTGAACCGAACCGAACCGAACCAAATCTGGTTGGTTCGGTTTCGGTTTCTGGGGTTCAGAAATCGAACCGAACTGAACTTCTTCAAAACGATGTCGTTTTATAATATTTTATTAATTAATAAGCCTAATTCTAAAACGGCACCGTTTTACTCCTAAACTGCAACCCCTAACCCTAACCCTCCTCTCTCGGTCTCTCTCCTGTTTTCCCACTCCCCCCTGTCCGCACGTCGCAGCCTTCTCTGTCTCTCATTCCCCTTCGCAGCAACCTCTCTCTGTCTCTCATTCCCCCTTGCAGCAGCCTTATCTGTCTCTCTCGCAGCAGCAGCCTCTCTCTCTGTCTCTCATTCCCAGCGGCGACTTCTCACTCTCAATCACAGCAAAACGTTAGTCTGATAGTCTCACTCACACTCTCACGTTTATATTGAATTGGTGGAGGGTGAATGGGGTTTCTAAGTACCCTATTTTGGCACGTGTTGCAAGAGATATCTTAGCTATTCCCGTATCAACCATTGCTTCGGAATCCTCCTTTAGCACAAGTGGACGGATAATTGATCCATATCGTAGTTCTTTAAGTCCAAAAATGGTGGAGGCTTTGATATGTACTCAAAATTGGCTTAGGTCTATTCATGTTGCATTACATCATGAGCCAACCATTGAGGAGATGGAGTTTTGTGAAGAAGTTGAGAAAGGTAATTTTTTCTATTGCATTTGATTTTGTTGGATTATTTTAAATAACATTTTAATTGGTATCATTTAGAACTTGAAGAAGTATGTGCAAGGATGGAACTTTAGATGTTTATTGAATTTATATTCTTAGTTGTAATGTTTATTTTAAGTCGAATATTTATTTTAGGTGTGGAAGACTTGAACTTTGAAATGTTTATTTTAGGTGTGGAAGACTTGAACTTTGATGTTTATTTTAAGTTTAGACTTTGATTTGAACTTTGATGTTTATTTAACTTGGACTTTGGAAGACTTGATTATAATTGAACTTTGAATTGAATGTTTATTTTCATTGTCTTTGTTTGATGATTCTATTAGAAATTTGTAATGCTTATTTTAACGATTATGTTGAAATGAGACTTTGATTTTATTTATACTCCTTTGAAAGATATATTACAAAATGGCTGGAAGTTGTTTTCTTAGAGAATTTTCTTTTTTGCTGCTGGAAAAAAAAAAAAAAAAAAAAAACCGAACTAGGCCGAAACCGAACCGAACACAAACCGACAGAAAACCGAACCGAATAGTAATTTCGATTTGGTTTTCGGTTTTGGCAAAAAACCGAACCGAATGGAACCGAACCCACCCCTAATATGAACTATCATTTATATTTTCAATTAGTGTTTAAATTTTTAGTTTATGTTATGAATTATCATCTATATTGAAGTTTTGGTTGGTTGAGTGGTTGAATTTTTTTACTTGGAAGTGAGAGGTTTTGAGTTTGAATCTCGTTGATGGCGAATTCGATACTAAATTAGGTTGCTCATTATGTGGCTTAGCTGAACTCTTCCTCCCCCTAGTGTAAAATATCGATGTACTAAAAAAAAAAAAATTTGAGTTTCGGTCCAAAAATTGAAGTTGGTCTCATTGAGAGATTACACGTGAAAAGCCGTAATAAATTATCTATACTAAAGCTCAATAAGGAAAATAAACATTGTTTCTAAGTACACTGAAAGGACGAAAAAGCCCCTGTTTCACTATTATTTTTCAGTGCTATTTTTTTAGCTGCATGGTAAGATGGCCAAAAAGGCCCTACCTCTTCAATATGTCGAGAAATTTTTTCTTGTGCACGTAATACAAGTGGTATATCACGTGTTATTATATAAGTAGTAAAAAAAATTTAATTTTTATGTTATTAATTTTTTAATACAAAAATCTTACTATTTATATAAAAATACATGATAAACCACTTCGTGTTCTGAGCACAATGAAAAAAAAATTCAATTTGTTGACCCACCGTCCTTTTCTCTAGATACTTCCCAGTTCGTATATCGTTTTTCTCACCGCTAAAACCCTCACCGCGCTGCCTGCCTGTACTCTCCCCGTCTTCCTCCTCGCCTCATCTGCTAAAATCTCTTTGATTCTACCAACCGCCACAACGGTTCAGATTTTCCCAAAGGTAAATTCTTTTCTCATCCTTACAAAATTTGATATTGATTTTGAAAATAGTGAAAACCCCATAAACAAACTGACTTTCTCAACCGAAGATTATGATATATGTTTCGCATTTGATTATTTAGGATAATTACATGCGTGAGGATTATTAAATGATATATTTGATAAATACGTCTAATTTTAAGGTAGGAGCCTTTAGATTACAACTCACTTTATGGTTTTGCATTACAAGACAATCTGTACTCGCCTTCTTAAGCAATTATGGAGGAAATCTGCTCTTAGTTGATGCTCTGTCTCCGTCTTTTTTGCCTGCTTTAATATGCTTTCTTCTGATCTCTAACTTTTTAAATTTTTTATTTTATTAATTTGATTCGGAAGATCTTCAGAGAATAGCTTCAATTGAGTTGGGTTTTGTTCAATTTAATCTCATTAGTTTCATTCCAATTCAATGATTTTGTGTAGCGCTGAGTTTTCTGTTGGAGAATAAATTTTCTTCATAGTTCATTCAATTTTGTTTTGTTTTCTAATTTGGATTTTGAAATTGAGACTCCTAGCTTTGCCCTCATCAAGAAAATTTTATTGATTCCAATTGATAAATGGGAAAGGGATCGCCAATTTGAAATCAGCTCTTCAGGTATGCATTCATTCCAGATTTAAAACATCACTTTTGTTTAGTACGTTGTTTATTATTTTTTATCATAACACCGTCATGCGGTGTTACTCCGTCCTTGTAGTTGTTAAAATATGCTTTTCTGAGTTGTATATAGAACTCTTAACGTAGAATTAGTAAAATGCAGGTGCATAATGAACAACTAATCAATGTGGGAAACTTTTGGAAATGTATATAACTATAACTTAGAAATCTCCCATTTGGATTGCACATATGCTCTGGATGCAAAGTAAATAAAATGTAATGTAACTTAAAAACTTATTTTACCTTGTTGGTTTAGCTCTTCTGATAATATTAGAAATATTTAGAAATGAATGGGTTGATTTGTGATTTTATGGAATTTTCAGAAGTATCTTTTATGTGTATAGTGATATATGTGTTTGTGAATGCAGTTAAGCTGTTGGTAACTTTTGAGTATCAATTGATTATCATGTACTGTTATTCAAACTCTTTTTTTTTTTGGGAAATAATTCATATTTGCTATAAACTACAAATTTAAAACCACAGCGGAGCGCAACACTTTTGCTAGTTTTGACCTAGAAGCAAATGCAAACGGGAAACGTAATTCCAATTACTTAGTTGATAACACTGAATTTGATCAAGTAGAAATGTTATACAAAGCAAACTTATAGAAACCCATTATTGTAATATAACATAACAACATATGCTGAAACACCAGAAATCATAAAAAACATGACATCGGCCTTGAAGGCCCAAACGTTTCTCTAGCCGGTAGACACTTCAAGCTAAGTTCGGCGTCCCCTCGTCGCCCTTGTGGTTGTTGGCTTCCTCCTCCTGCTGAATGTCTCCACAAACCATTCACGCTTCTTGTCTGCCAACGTGTTTCCAGCAACCACTCCCACTATTAGTCCGCTAACAACTCCCGATAAGACTACATACCAGTGAAACGTGAATGGAAATCCCGCCTCTTCATCTTCTTCAAAGCTTGATGGTGGCGGCAACCTCGAGCTCTCAGAACCCTCACATTTCTTGGACAAAGGCTTTCCACACAGACCTGAGTTTCCTTGGTATGAATCTTCTAGGAATGTACCAAATTGTTGGCCAAGTGGTATAGGCCCCCAAAGATGGTTATGCGACACATTGAAGTACTCAAGGAAAGTGAGTTGTGCCAAACTACTGGGGAGCCTTCCTGAGAGCTTGTTTTGAGAGAGATCCAACGATTCAAGAGCAGTTAAGTTCCCTAGAGATGAGGGGATGTGACCAGAGAGGGCGTTGTTGGAGAGTTTTAGCAAATGAAGTGCTCTTAGACTACCAATGATACTTGCTGGAATCTCTCCTTCAAATCTATTACTTGAGAAATCTATGAGTCTCAGATCATGGGGGGTATTATGATATCTTAACTCAACACCTTTTCCAAGAATTATCATCGGGTATGACATTTGAAAGAATTCTCCATATTTATTTGTGTTGCCGTTTGATGGGACTTCAAAGTACCGGCTTTCCTTGTTTGTGACAACATATTTCATGAAATTCCATTTCTCCATGTACTTAGAAGGCAACATACCTGAAAACAGATTGTTGGATAAATCGATGATGCACAAGTTTGGGAACTCATGATTAGTTGGTGGCTTCCCAATTACGCCATGAAATGCATTCGACCGCAAAATGAGACCCCTCAATACTGGAAGTGCCCCTAACCAAGAAGGGAAGATGTCACTGATCTGATTGTTGCCAACGTGAAGAAACTCTAACCGAGTGCAATCGGCCATTGATCTTGGTAGTTTCCCCTGTAACTGATTATTACCCAAGAAAACCAATTTCAAACTATTTTGGTTAGCACAAATTGGAGGAATATCGCCATGGAAAGAATTAAAACCCAATATCAGCATTTCCAAGGTACTGGACTTCCCCAAACACTGGGGAAGCATGCCACTCAAGCTGTTGTTGCCCAAATTAAGAGCTTGAAGATAATTCAAGTTGCAGAACAATGGTGAAACTTCTCCACTATAATTATTTTCGCTGACAATGTAAGACGTGATAGATTGTGGTGGAATTGGCAATGACCCTTGGAACCGATTAGTCTCAAGATCAAAAATCTGCAGATTTTTCCATGGAAGAGTGACTGGATTTTCCTCAAAGCCTGTTAAGAAGTTAGAATGGAGGTCGAGATTGACCAAAGTTTCTCTAGTTGCATTCCAGACCCATTTTGGTATTTGGCCATGAATATTGTTACCAGAAAGTTCTAGGGCTCCCAATTCGTATTGATTTTTCAAAAATTCTGGAAACTCTGTCAAGTTGCATTCAGCTAACTTTAGAATTTCGAACTTTGGAAGGGTAGCACTCAAACCAGATTTGACACGCACGGATAACCTGTTGTTCGATAAACCAAGTCTCTTCAACTGTTTGAGGTTGGAAAACTCATCAAACTCAACTAATCCACTCAAATTATTAGAGCAAAGGTCAAGAAATTCAAGATTTCTCAGGTGGAAAAGCGACTTAGGAACTGCTCCTTGCATATCGTTGAAGGCGAGCTGCAGATGAGTTAATTGGGTTGACTCTAGTGCTAGCCAAGATGGGATTTCACCAGTAATTGAATTGGCACCCAAGTTTAGGTACGCAAGTTGGGTCAGGTTAGCCACAAGACGTGGGAAATTTCCCCATAAGTTAATAAACTTAAGATCCAAATAGTTGAGCTTGGTTAGTTTTCCAAAACAAGACAAGGAATCAGGAACTATGGATTGGCCTGCAGAAACGTTATGAAATGAAGCCATCTCAAGGAAACTGAGCTGGGTAAGGTTTCCGAATGAAGATGGAACATGGGAATCAAAACCACAGAATGAGATATCAAAGTAATTTAAGGAATGAAGGTTTCCGATAGAACTTGGAAGTTCACCAGAGAAATTTGTCCCTGAAACAACCAATGTTTTGAAGGAATTGGTCCTGTTAAAAGTAGGAAAATAACCATTTAGGTCTCTGTTCGAGTATAAACTAAGCACCTCTAGGTTTGGTAGGTGGAAAATGCCTACTGGGAATTCCCCATACAACCCACAGTAGCTTAGTTTGAGAGATGTGAGAGAAGATGCATTGACCAAGATATCATGCACAGTGGAGTATATGCCTACATTACTAAGATGAAGTTGGTTTATGCTGGTCAAGTTTTGGACTAGGATTCTCATGTTGGACTTCCTAAGCTCCAAACCATTATTGTGAGATAGATCAAGGGTAGACAGTTTGGATAGCTTTGAAATTTCAGATGGAATTTGGCCAGAAAACGCAGACAGTGAAAGGTTGAGATAGGATAGACTCGAAAGATCATGGCCCAATCTCGATGGTACTTCAGAGGAACTGAAGTTGTTATCTGAGAGGTCAAGCATCTGCAAGTGAACAAGCCGGAAGAGGGTGCTGTTGGAATTGATAGAACCATAGAGACAGCTGCTTTTGAGGTCAAGGCCAATGACATGGCCAGACTCCGCATGGCACTCAACGCCATCCCACGAACAACAGTTACTCTGATTTTGATCTCCTTCTCGAGCCCAAGATGCAACCTTCGGATAAGCAAAAGGAGATGAAGAAGATGACTTGTCTATCGTAAAGCTTTCCTTGAATTGTAACAAGAACGATTGCTCGTCAGTGTGGCAAAGTGTCCGTGTCTGAGTCTGCACAAATGAAAAACAGTGAGTAGCATTAAGTAATAGCAAAAGAAGACAATGGAAACAGGTAAACTTGGACAACCAAGATTCTATTTCCATGGCAGTGTGTTTCTGGTTATAGGAAATATTGTTTTATGGCTCTCGGATAATTAATAGTAGAGAAGTTAACTCCTTTTATAGACACAATCATGCAAAGCATAAATAAATAAAAAAGCATGAGTCGATTGATGAGCGGGTGGTGAATTGATGTCTCGATCAATTGAAGACTTGGAAGTCATGAATCTTTTTCAAGATTCTTCTTCTTTACTTGGTGGCCAGGAAACGTTTAATTTGGCTCAGAGTCGGTCGTTTTGATGTAACAACTCTAGCTAGCCTAACTACTATAGGGAAGCTTTGCATATCTATTAGGCAACCTCAGTTGAAGTCAAGCGATTAAAGACAAGGGTATTAAAAATTTGGCAAATTTATTTTCTAACATTTATCCGAACACTAACTTTTGAAAATGATAAGCGTTCAAAAAATATTATTTTGCACTTTTTTTTTTTTTCACTAAGGTCTCGTTGTCTAGAATCGAGTTAGAACATATAACTCTTGAAAGTAGAATATAGATTACTCATTAAAGAAATGAACATAATAATTTGCTCAGACCATCACTTCAAAACTTGAAGCCAAGTCATCGTTTGATAAAATCAGCCCATCCCCATCACTTGAAGACTTGAAGTCATTCATCGTTTGCATGTAATAATTGCAAACTCGATTGTTTAGTTTTACCTGTACGCTCGTTTGATCTTAAAGAATGTGAACGTAATACTTTGAGCAGATAAAATCAGGTGATCGCCATCACTTGAAGTCAAGTCGTCGTTTGCATATGTGACTCGTCTCAACGCTTATTTATCTTTTTGATACAAGTTCTAATGTTGTGTACATATACTCCTTAATTCAATTTAATTATCGTTACACTTATTTATCTCATGTTAATTACTTGAGTTGAAGTTCGTCCATGTAGTAGGATTTACTATGTATACACAATTTATTCATAGTACGTGAATATTAATTAATTTAGTTTTTAATTTAAGGTTAGTGTTTTATTTTCTCGAGCTTTGCACACATAACAATCAATTAGTTGTCACTCCGACTAATAAAAATGTCACTGAGGCTACTATCTCTTTCACAAACAGAGTAGCTTTTGTTCCACTAATCATGGGCATGTGAGGTCTCGTGGACCAGATTATAAGCCACTAATCATGGGCATAAACGTTATTGTAAAGCTAACCATGCATTCAAACTGACAGGCCGACGAGTCGATGGAAGTCTTTCGAAGCTAGCTAATATCCTATTCAGCACTTACACATATTTTTGGGTGTGCACAATATTAATTATATATTGCAGGATGTAACATGATTAATTTTATAAAAAATTAGATTATAATTCTTAAATAAGATAAAGTTTAGAAAAATATCTTATACAAAATTAAAATTTGATTTTAATCTTTTGATTCTATTTAATGTCAGCATATGTATTCAATGTCTTTCTGTTTTATTTATAATTTATAATTCCCATTATTGAGAAATTATTAGGTAGTACCGTACTACCACATCAGCACATGATACGTCCACTTAAAAGTTGATACATGTACAATTGTTATACAGCGGGGATTAAAGCTTATTTTAACATAAAAAATGAAATTTAAAAAAAAAAAAAAAAAACTTGAAGAAAATAAAATACCCATAACCACCTCCATCCCTACGTATTCCCAGTGCAGTTCTCCAGAACTCCACCCCTTGATCTGAGGCTGCCGCCCCTTTTGATCTCTTCCCCAGACTTCAACAAGTTCTTTACCCGATAAATTATAATTACAAATAACCATTAGTTTAGACAGGTAATTAGAAAAAAGGGTCATGCCCTTCCAATTCATCGCCAGATTGCGAAATGCAGCACCAAAATCCACAAAATCATCAATAGGGTTCTCATCTATTGAAAGTTATCATTATTCCCTTCGACCCTGATATTTGATAGAGAGTTGTAGAGAGAGAAACAGGTCGAAGAAGAAAGGGAAAGTCGACAACGGCAGCGATGGCTGCAGATTTATTTTGATTTTTCTTTTTTTTTTTGAAAATTTTATTTTATAAGTATAAAATAAATATTTATTCCGACGGTAAATAAGTTGTATACATGGCAAATTTTGAGTGGAAGTACCACCACTGACGTGGTGATACAGTACCACTCTATAATTTCTCCTCATTATGGTAAGTATCTTATATAAGAAAATATTTTCGTAGAGTTTTTCCATATTTTACTAGTATATGGGCACACACAAAGTGTGAGAAAATTTTTTATTTTTGTTTTTGAAGCTCAATTTTTTCCATATAATAAAAAAATTTCCAATGTCTTTCTTTTTTATTATATGACATTGAATTTTTTTTTATTTTTCCAATGTTTTTGAAGCTCCAATGTTTTATTATATGACATTGAAATTTTTTTATTTTTCCATATTTTTCAGGATTTTAGGGTTGGGTGGTCTCAATTTTAAAGCTCCAAAAAAGAAAGACCAAAATAACATTGACAAAATAAATGACAAAATCAATACCATTTATCCGTCTACTAAAATAAAAATAAGTACAACTACATAGCGTATAACTCGTGTAGTTAATGTGAGACTATCAAGACTCTTGTCATTAATACATAGATAAACACTGTGTTGATCACTTGAGTAACAAGTTCTCGCAACATGAACTAATAAATAAATCATGCACTCCAAAAATAACTTGCATAACTAAATCCTAATTAGGGTTTTGGGATCAAAGAGAGCAATGGAAAACGTTCGCAAACCTAAAGGCTAAAAGTTATTCAATTTGGAGATTTTTTAACCATTCATATACATAAAACAAATAAACAGTTCATTATGAATATGCTACTCCTTACTAAAAACGTTGATTGGCTTGACATGAATGAATGACTAAAAGATCTCTGAATTGAAGGATTTTTGCAGATATTGTGGATGCAAATTTCTTCCTCCTTGATCTTGGACAAAATTGCACCTACAAAACAAATAACACATTTGGTCAAGGCCAAGAGCCTCACGCGCCCATGATGAATGTGGGGGGGGGGGGGGGGGGGGGGGGGGCTTTTGCCGAAGAACCTTCGATGCCAAAGTTAGAATTTTGAGGGAAAAGTGTTTGGAGAATTTTAAAGAGTTTTGCAAGAGAATTGGAAGTGAACTTTGAGGAGAATGATGGGGTTTAAATAGGAGAGTGGCCGGCCTCCTTGGGTGAGAGAGGACCGCCCACCTAGCTCCCTTTGTGGGCTAGGTTCTTGATTTGTGTTAAATTGGGAGTTATGGAATAATGATCTAATCAATTATCTAATTAATAGAATAATTACCTAATTGATTAGCTAATCAATATAATAAAAAAGGGAAGATTTTGGGAGTTACCTTGTGAAGAAGATTGGATGAGGATGGATGAAATAGATTTTGAATTGTTACCTATTTTGGGCACTTTTGACTTGGTTGAGGGATGATTGCCCACTGCTCGCGTGTAGGAATCCCAGTATGCCTAAAGGGTATTTTTGTCCTCTTTTACCCAAAAATCCACGTGTCGCCTTCTGATTATTTTTGGCTCCACAAATGCCCTCACACCTATTGGGCTGCTCGTAGGAAAGGCCAGCAGGTGTAGAGATCTTCTTGCTCTAGGAAACTTTGGACTGCTTCCTATTTTGATGTAGATTCCCTCTTTAATATGAAATTAGATCCTTCTAGGAAAGGGAAATAAATTTCTCTCAAACCCTATTTAAGTCCACCTTAAGTAGGTTGTTAAATCAACTTTGGATGGCGACTTATTCTACCCTACAAGAGAGAGAAAACTTAGATGATATTTGTTCCCCATCTTCTAGCAATCCTCTACATCTTGCCCATGCAAAGGATCGTCTTTCGTTGCTTGCTTCGTCTTCTTTGCACCGCACCAATGTAAGAAAAATTTAATTTTCCTTGTCTTCTTCTTGGATAATGTTATCGCGAGGCAACCGTCGGGGTGGTGCGGCACTTCGGTTGGCAGGGGCTAGGAGTCGGCTTGGCATTGGCCAAGGAGGTGGTGTGGCAAGAGTCATTGCTTGTGCTGCTCGGCTTGATTGAAGCCAAGGATTGGCTCGGCATAAGCCGATGAAGTTACGTGGCATGGGCAACAGTTTGGGCTGCCTGCCAAAAATGAGGAAACTACTTAAGTTTGATTTCTCAGCTGCTGTAGATGGAGCAGTCAAGGATGAAACTGCCAAGATCGGAGCTGCTGAAGATGAAATGTCGGATAAGCGAACTGTTGAGTGCAAAAGTGGCTGATGCTCCCTGACCATTTGTTTCCTAGTCGATCTTCAAGCATTCGATCTTTTAAGCTATGTGGCCTTCTGGCACTGGAGAGCTTACCCAGATGGGTGTCGGGGAATTAGTTTACCCTCTCGCACTGAAGAGCAAATCCATACGGGTGTCGGGGAATTGGTTTACCCTCTCGCACTAGATAGCAATTAGTTTAACCTCTCGCACTGGAGAGCATACCCATATGGGTGTCGAGGAATTGGTTTACCCTCTTGCACTGAAGAACAATTAGTTTATCCTCTCGCATTGGAAAGCAGACCTTTTTGGGTGTCGGGAAATTAGTTTACCCTATCGCATTGGAGAGCATACCCATATGGGTGTTGAGGAATTGGTTTACCCTCTCGCACTAGAGATCAATTAGTTTATCCTCTCGCACTGGAGAGCAGACCCTTTTGGGTGTCGGGAATTAGTTTACCCTATCGCACTGGAGAGCATGGAAGTTGTTGTCGTGAGTGCAGCTGAGGAAAACTGGACTGCTGGGACAATTGAAATAATCCTTAGCCTGCGAGGTCATGTTTGGCGATCTGCTTGAGACTTCGAACTGCTTGTGAACTTCGCGTAAGGGTGTAAACGTAGTGAGTTACTCCTAGAATTATTGTGCCATCATTAGGTGTTTCGTCGCGTGCCATTTTGAGGCTTGGTTGGCATGAGCCACAAGGCAAGATCGGCATAGCTAGGAGCCATGGTGCAAGATTGGCACAGTTATGAGCCATGGTGATAGATCAATAGCTGCCGGGAGCCGTGGAGCAGACATACATGGTTGTGAAAGCAGAGCTGGGGCTGGCTTGGGCCAGGTTGTGCGCAACAGGAGGAATTGTCTGGAGTGTTGAGAATAAGGCCTGCCCCCGGTTCTTGGTAGTTGGGCTGGTGTGTCATTCTGGTACTCGTTTACCCCGGCGTCCTATTAGGCTGAGCTGCTGCGTTTGTTGAAACAAAAGTAGTCTTTATATCCGGCAATCTATGTGGGGTAGTCTCGTCTGCTCAATCTTGTCATTGAAAGATGATTCACTTATGTTGGTCATATCTCATCGGAGCGTATTGTCAATAGCTTCGTTGCACGGTAAATCGAGCAATCGCTCTGTCATGAGTCTTTCTACTTTTTCCTGAATTTGCCTTTGTTGGGGTGGCAAAGCTCTCGGCTACCCCTGGTCGTGACCTGCTAGTCTAGGCTGCTCTTCCATGTGTTCGGCTCGTCTATGCCGCGATTGCGGTGGGTGTGGTATGTTCCTAGCAGGCGAGCAGGTAACTCGCATGCTGTTGGTTGAACTTGAGCCAGATTGAGTGACTGCTTCTTTCCGTCTGCTATGCTGCCTACTCTGATGTGAGGTGGATGATGCTCCTTGAGGGCTTTGCCGCGAATGAACACTTCACCTGGAAGGTTACTCATGTTGATTATCGGAGTGTGGCCTCAACTGTGAGTGTATGTTCGTCCGTGGGCCTAAGTGGGAGTGCACGCTCATCCGCACGCTAAGACGAGAGTATACGCTATCTCGGGGGTCCAGTCGAGAGTGTACTCCATCAGAACGCTCGGTTCGTGGTTGATCAAGTGACTGCTTGCCGAGACGATGCTGGAGTGGTTCTTTGTCTACCCTTGTCCTACTTTGGGACACCTCATCAGGGGCACGTTGCATATTGGTGCGCCGCAAGAGTTGATTCACCGAGGTCGTCTGCTGTGCGAGGGCGCTCGTCAACTCTATAACTTGTCGAGACAAGTGTTGTTTTCCTTTTGGGTTGGAAGAGCTTGGAAGAAATACGTCTCCTTGAGCAGTGTGGTAGACTCCGAGTATGAGATTTGAGTTAGGAAATGTCAAATCCGCGGAAAAATATGGTGAAAATGCCCCCGGTTCAATTGTAGGCCCAAAAATTTGAAGCCGGGACGGTTGAACTAATCTAGGATCGATTTAGGCTGCTTAGAATGCCACATAAGCAAGCTACGCCTCGGGAGCAGGGCTGCTCGGCATGTGGCGCACGAGGGTTTGAGGCTTGGGCTCGGCTTAGCAACGCGTTGGGTGTGGAGTGACTTAGCTTGGGCCGTGACCTTAGTGTTGTGGGCCTTGGATGACATGGCTTGGGCTTGCCTAGATGGCACGGCTCGGGCCGTGATGGTGACACCATAGACCTCGCTACGGGTGGCTACTGTGGTAGCCACCGCAGTGGTTCCTGTGGTGGAAACTTGTGGTGGTGATGCCGCTCCACTTATTGTCACATTTAGCCTCGTGGATCGTCGCGGTCCCATCTCTTGAATATTGGAATTTTCACTTGTTGAATTTTCTAAATTTCTAGCCATTGTACTTCTCTTTTACGTTTTATCAAATAATTTTTGCAAATAAAAAATTCTAATAATAAAAACGTACAAAAAATCTACAAATGGACAAGAAAATAGAAAAACCTTTGATGCGAGAGTCTTCTACGAATGTGGGACTCAACTCTCAATGAAAGCACCAATTTGTGGATGCAAATTTCTTCCTCCTTGATCTTGGACAAAATTGCACCTACAAAACAAATAACACCTTTGGTCAAGGCCAAAAGCCTCATGCGCCCATGATGAATGAGGGGCTTTGGCCGAAGAACCTCCGATGCCAAAGTTCGAATTTTGAGGGAAAAATGTTTGGAGAATTTTATAGAGTTTTGCAATAGAATTGGAAGTGAACTTTGAGGAGAATGATGGGGTTTAAATAGGAGAGTGGCCGGCCTCCTTGGGTGAGAGAGGACCGGCCACCTAGCTCTCTTTGTGGGCTAGGTTCTTGATTTGTGTTAAATTGGGAGTTATGGAATAATTATCTAATCAATTAGCTAATTAATAGAATAATTACCTAATTAATTAGCTAATCAATATAATAAAAAAGGGAAGATTTGGAGTTACCTTGTGAAGAAGATTGGATGAGGATGGATGAAATAGATTTTGAATTGTTACCTATTTTGGGCACTTTTGACTTGGTTAAGGGATGATTGTCCGCTGCTCGCGCGTAAGAATCCCGGTATGCCTCAAGGGTATTTTTGTCATCTTTTACCCAAAAATCCACATGTCGCCTTGTGATTATTTTTGGCTCTACAAATATGATTATGATAAAGAGAATAAACAGTTTCGATATGATGTTCGTAGAATGATGATACGTTAATCGTATGTGAGGGGACAAGCATTATCCAAAAAAGTGTGTGATAATACTTGTACTCCTTGGGAGATGAGCTCATTCTCCCACTTACAAATAAAGTATCTTAACCATGGAAATTTCATAATCAAAATCGTTCAATTTCTTAATCTTCATTTGAAAATTATCCCTATAAATATCATTCAAATTAGATATTGTTTAATCATCTAAATGTAACAAATAAATCAACAGTTTATCATAAATATGTTAGTTGGTACCAAGGTATTAAATATCGATGATATCGGAAATATCGGTAGTCCAAAAACACGGAAATTTCGATGGAAATATCGGGATATTATTGATATCGATAAAAATTGAATGAAAACCACGGAAATTGTAAGAAAAACTTGGAAATTTTTATTGAAACTTTGCAGGATGTTTATTTAGTCAATTATCTATTAGTTTATCACAAAAAATTGGAAGAAAATGCATTGCATGATGGATTTAATTGATTTAAGTTGATTATATAGCGAGCTGGCAAACATTGTGAGTGTAGAAAATATGTAGTAATTAATGAAAGAAGTTTAAACACACCATAATCATTTATATATAATGAATTAGTACAATATTTTACACTTTATACATTGCGTGGTAAGATACATGAGTGACTTAGTACCACATAGAGTTCCTATGAGGTTCAAAATTTTCACTATCTTCATCATCTCCATGTGTAGAGTAAGTGTATTGTGAAGAGTAGTCATCAAATGATAAATCCCCAAAATAGTTTTGCATGTAATTGTTAACATGCCACCCATATGGATCCGAGATTGGTTGACGTTGTCCATAAGCAAAATCATTTGAAGATTAAGTCTCAGATTCTTTCTATGAGTCACTCGATTCCATCCCAACATGAATAAGATATGAAGGGTTCGGGATTACAAAACAAATGGGATTTGGAAACCAATCCCATATTGAAAATTTCAGTATTTTTCGAGATGAGATTCCCGAACTTCGGGATGGTTTTGGTTTGGGAATTTTCGGTTTGGGTTTGGGACTTTTTCGGTTTGGTTTGGGATTTTCGGGAATTTTTTCCAGCCCTACATGCAAGTGACCAAATAAAAAATAGAAAAATTAAAAACCACATGTCATTGACTAAGTAATTAATTGACACAATTTAAAATATAATACCACAAAAAAATTGGAATATGTGCAAATTTGTTTCTTGCAAAAAGAATTCAAAACAAAACCATATATATAAATATTTTAGCATATTTTCACAAAAACATAAGTGATATGGTGGTTAAGGTCTTGAAGAAGTCAAATGGGACGGGTTCGAATCCCCCTATGCCCAAAATTGAGACTTTTTAGAAATTTTCAAGTATTTTTGGGTTTCATATCGGCGATATTTTGCCGATATTTTCGATATTTTGGTCCATGGTTGGTACTTTACACCGTTAATTTGTTTGATACATTTGGATCTAAACGATCTCTAATTCAAATGATTTTCTTGAGGAGAAGATTTTAAAATAAAGATTAAAAATTTGAAATGTTCCATTTATAAAATTTATACTGTAAAGATTCACTATTTGTAAGTGGAGAAATAAGCTTATTCCAAAAAGCGAACCCAAGTATTATTGTCACATCCCCGCCCAGGCTCCACCACTTTCCAGGCACGACTCTGCCGTAGCACGATATTGTTTGCTTTGGGCCCCGACCACGCCCTCACGGTTTTGTTTCTGGGAACTCATATGAGAACTTCCCAGTGGGTCACCCATCATGGGAGTGCTCTTGCTCGCTACTCGCTTAACTTCGGAGTTCCGATGGAACCCGAAGCCAACGAGCTTCTAAAAAGCCTTGCGCTAGGTAGAGATGGAAATATACATATAAGGCTCACATGACCCCTCCCATGGGCGATGTGGGATCTCACAATCCACCCCCCCTTAGGGGCTCGACGTCCTCGTCAGCACACATGCGGCCAGGGTTAGGCTCTGATACCAAATTGTCACATCCCGGCTCGGGCTCCACCACTTCCCGGGCACGACTCCACCGTAGCACGATATTGTCCGCTTTGAGCCTCGACCACGCCCCCACGATTTTGTTTCTGAGAACTCACACGAGAACTTCCCAGTGGGTCAACCATCATGGGAGTGCCACTCGCGGCGCACTCGTGTGCTTAGGCACTTTTAGGTTTAAATTTATTCACATTTTACACTCTATCATACTTTATGGTTTCGTCACCTTCCAGGTGTCTGTCAGCACAACTCGATTCGAAGTCCTAGTAGATATTCCGGGTCAGGGTGTGTCAATTATTCTTCACAAAACATACGTAAAAAAAATATGGGGATGGGTGATGAGTCATTGAGTCATATGAGTGTCGAAGACTTGGAAGTCATATGAGTCGTTTGCAAGTAAACATCTCTAGCTAACCTACAAGTCTACCATTAACGTTGTTGTTACTTATTGAGTAAATTGTAGCTATAGTCCCTTAACTTTAACTCAATTGGAGCAATGGTCCCTCAACTAAAAATCCATTACCATTGGTCCCTCAACTTATCAAAACGTGCAGCTATGGTCCCTCAACTAAAAATTCATTACCATTGGTCCCTCAACTTTAATTCAATTGGAGAAATGGTCCCTTAACTTTAACCCAATTGTAGCAATGGTCCTTCCAATATAACTCGTTTTAACAAAAAATTTGACATAGTTGACGAAAAGAACCATAATTATACACTTTGATGAGTTGAGGGATTCTAATTGTATAAATGGTCATTCCAACATAGCTTATTTTGACAAAATTTTGACAAAATTGATGAGAAGGACTATAGCTACACATTTTGATAAGTTGAGGGACCAATGGTAATGGATTTTTAGTTGAGGGACCATTGCTCCAATTTGATTAAAGTTGAGGGACCATTTGTACAATTTACTCTTACTTATTGGCATTGGGTATCAGGCAATTGTCTCAGTTGGAGTCAAGCTATTAAGGCCAAATTTACCTTGTTCCACGTGATAAGGCATCACTCATTAGTAATTACCACTCATGTTCTTGTCATGATAAATACTAAAAGTGACATTAAGAAAAAATAGAAATTACATTTATAATTCCGTAATACAAAAGACCAACACAAGGGTTACATCAATAGCATCTTAAACATCTAGAGTTCCTCCGGCCACAGTAACAAAAGGGTTGCATCAATAGCATCGAAACCCAAAATTATGTACTCCTTTGATGAACAACAATTACTCGTCCCATCTCCTTCTTACATCCAAGATGTAACTTTTGGATTGAAGATAGTTAATGTTCCACCATATGATAAAATTAATTGACAATATGGAAAGTAGTCTAACTTCTTATAAGCCCTTACAAGGTTTCTTTTCACCAATGTAGAACTCTTTTACCTTCACATTCTCATACACCCCTTCATGTGTGGTGAATTTTCAAGCCAAACATATGGCCAACACGAATTGGGTGACGTGGAGCAAATGTGGCTGTTGGGCTAACCTGCTCTGATACCATGAAGAAAGTTGAGGTTTCACCATAAAATCAATTGGCAATATGGGGAGTGACCCAATCTCTTATAGCCCTTGCAAGGTTTCTCTTTCACCAATGCGGAACTCTTTTACCTTCGTATCCTCACATGGATAAGCAAAATGATCTGCAAAAGTAGACTTGTTAATCGCAAACCATTCCTTGGATTGCAACATCGCAGAGCACTCATCAATATAGTCAAGTCGATTATTGTACATCTATATGATTGAATCAGTCGAGTTAGTTAGTGGGTTTAATTCCGTGTTTATCACGCTAGCATCTATCTGAGTAAACAAATTTTAATTTTGAGATATGATACAAACGTCCTTAATTTGTCTATAATATTTTACAAACACTAAGCCATCTATAAAGTTCGGAAGAAAAAAAAATGAAAATTAATAAAAAGGGTTTCAAATCTTTGCATTTTTTGTGAAGAAGAGTACGATATTCATTGAAGATTGAAATACGTACAAACTGAGGATATGATGCTTACAATGGGCCTCGATAAAAACCTTGTCGGGGCTTTCAACCCGATCGAAGGGAAAAAGAGCGTC
Source organism: Heteromeles arbutifolia (assembly GCA_024362995.1). NCBI lineage: Eukaryota > Viridiplantae > Streptophyta > Magnoliopsida > Rosales > Rosaceae > Heteromeles > Heteromeles arbutifolia. The sequence goes on along the minus strand of JANCRC010000012.1, from coordinate 9,034,755 downwards.
CCGCACCAAATTAACTACTAATATTATCCTCTAATAATAAATGAGAAATTACATCAAGAGATTCTTCAAACCAAGAAACCGGGTGATCAACAGTGAGACTAAACCTCGCAAGGCGTTGAGCCACCTTATTCGTCTCTCTTCGACCAAAGGTGATTTTCCATTGTTTGAAGTCCTGCAGAAGCCGCCTAGTATCGTCGAACATATAACCATAATGACCACTAAATGCTGCACCTACATTTTGAATGGCAGAAATCACCAACAATGCATCCCATTCTACCTGAACATGCTCCGTGACCCATCTGCACAAGAATAAAGCTGCTGCCCTAGCAGCCGCTGCCTTTGCATTTTAATAAAAAACTATCCACTAACTTTTATTTAATAATAAGGATAAAATAATAAATAAATAAAAACATAAAAAAACAACATAAGCTGGCGCGCACACCACCTCACCCCCATTTTCACTCTTTTTTCTCCCCATTATTATTATTATTATTATTATTATTATTATTATTTTATTTTATATTTTTTTACTTTTTATTATTTTATTATTTATTTTTTGCTTAGAATAAGAGAATTATTATTATTTTTATTATTATTATTATTTTATTAATTATTTTATTAATTTTATTTTTATGTTTATTTTTATTTCATTTTATTTATTTTTTATTTATTTATTTATTTATTTTTGCTTAGAATAAGAGAAAGACTTCAAATTGAAATACATTTTTTAGTTTTATTTTTGTAGTGTTGTTTTTCAATAGTAATCAAGATGACGACAGATTTTTCAATGTACCCGGAATACAGGATGATACACCACGTCTTTATACAAGTGGTGAGATTCTTGTGTTAAAAAATAAAATTTCCCACCACTTACATAATAACACGTGATGTAGAAAGTTAAGGTTATAGGTGGAGGAGAAGAGGAAACCGCATATGGACGGACAATAGAAGAAAATTAAGTAATTGGTGTAGAAAGTTGAGAAATTGAAGAGATACAGAGAAAATTTGAAGAAGAAAATGTGTTTGGAAGGTGAGAATGTGCCAAGAAAATTCAGGAAGATGAGAGAGAAGAATGTAGTACCGTTAAGTTTCATAAACAGTGTAGCACTGTTAAGTTTCATAGGCAGTGTAGTAAATTTCATAAATAGTGCAAAAAATTTCATAAACAGTTTGTGTGAGGACGCACAAGTCTGCACGTCAGATTTTTTTTAATATTAAAATTATGTTTTTTTCATTAAAATTTAAGTTCTTTTGTCCTTTTTATTAAAATTTAAAGGGTTTTCATTAAAATTTAAGTCCTTTTATTAAATAAAGTTATAGCATGGTTTTTTATTAAAATAAACTTAGCCCAAGTCATTTTTCATAAAAGTTCCACAGAACTAAAGTTACATTATACATGTCTAATTTCAATCATATATGTAGTGCTCACATATGTGCATGTGTTAGATTATTTTGCCTAGGATGAAGTGCCGATTTAGTCATTGAACTATCACTTCAGTGAAAATTAAGTTCCTGAATTATTATTTTGGTAAAATAAGTCCCTAAATTCATTAAAAATTGCTAATTTCATTCATACTATTACATTGCAAAGCTATTTTATCCAATTTTTTGTCAACTTAAGTCACTTGACACACTTTGAGTGTAATACCGTCTTTTTCTCGCCTATAAGCCCTTAACATTTCATATAAGTTGTGAATCTAACGTTTAATTTACCTTCCAAAGTTAACTCCATACATTATTTCTTATGAAAAATTACCAATCTACACTCCAATATGTATCACATACAAGTAACATGACTTAAATTGACGGATAATTGAATATAGTAGCTTCGAAACTAATATCAAGATGTAATTAGGGGTGGTTTGGTATGGGATCCCATACCGAAACCTTTGTCCCGATTTCGAAACCGAAATTTTCGAGAATCTCAATTTCAATACCGATCCCAAACCAAATTTTTGGGAATCCCGATTTTTGGGAATCCCGAATCTCCCATACCGAAACCCTTGTCCCGATTCCCAAACCGAAAATTTTCGGGAATCCCAATTTCAATACCGATCCCAAACCAAATTTTGGGGAATCCCGAAATAGTTTCGAGATTTCGGAACAAATCGGGAATCCCGAAATGGTTTTGGGCTTTTGGACTAAAATTTGACATATTATGCTTTTGGGCTAAAATTCAACCTTTTATATTGAAAAATTGACATATAAGCATGCCCAATCTGCCAATTTGTTTCTACTAATCTGTGCACACAAATCTGCCAATCAAATGGCAAGGCCCAGTTAGTATCTGCCTATTCAAAAGCAATCTGCCAATATTAAACGTTAATATATGCTTGAGTAAGCTAGTAAATCTATCTATAATCATGCTAGTCCCCAAAATTACATCTAAAACGTTAATATATGCTTAAGTAAACTTCTGTACATATATAATATAATATATAATATAAATATTATAGATAGATGTAAAGTTTTCTCAAGCAAATTGTAACTTATAATCTATCCATGTATCCATCTATCAATCTCCCATGTTTATTTTGCATCTATGTATCCATCTATCAATCTTCTGTGATTTAAAAATTCTGCATATGTTCCACTATCTATCTTAGGGCTCCTTCCTGTATATGTTCCATCATCGATTTCCAGTGCTCCTTCAGTATTTCAATTTTCACTATTGTAGGTAGATGATGTTCCCCTTAAAGATGTGATCCTATATATTTAAAAATTAAATAATATATATATATATATATATATATTTTCGGTTTGGTTTGGGAATACCGAAATCCCAAAAACTTGAGACCGATTATTGTACCAAAATTTCAGGATCGGTTCGGTATTAGGTACCAAAATTTTCGGGAATTTCGGTTTGGGATTTTTTCGGTTTGGTTTTGGGAATTTTTTGGTTCGATTTGGGATTTTTGAGATTTTTTTCCAGCCCTAGATGTAATTGACAGAATTTTAGAATTCAATGACTGATTTTTCTGAAAAAAATAATTTAAAAACCCAATTTTCACTTAGGTGATAATTTAATAATTAAATTGACAGTTCATCCTTTTGCTTATAATATATTACAAACACACAGGTGATTTTGGAGACTCGCGTTAACTTTTATTGCATCTATGGATTGGATAGAGCACGACAAAACAAGATCACACTACACAAAGGATATATAACAGAATCCACCAGATTTAAGTTCAACCCCATAATAACTTAAACAACTTAAATATGGAGATCAGATTTACAAGGCCTAAAAAGCACTTTATCCCCTCCTCCTCGTGCGTCTTGGCTGCCTCTACTGGTTTTTTTTTATAAAGCCAGAACATATACTCAAGACTTCACAAGAGATATGCAAGATTTGGATAAAAATGGAGAATAAAAAAAAGCTTAAGTTTTTGTGGAAAATGGCCTTGAGCCAAAAAAATTAGAAAGTTGGTCTTTGGCTTCTTTGTTGATTTAACGGGGAGTGATATTTTTCCTAAGAGAGAGTTTCTCACTTTTCAATACAATCTTAACTTCCTCTACGCACTAACACTTTTAGGGGGTGTTTGTTTGGCCTCACTAAGTGGGACTGGACTAGACTGGATTATTGTCCCATGTTTGGTATGCTTGGGGACTAACTTAAGTAGGACTAGACCGAACTCGTGTGGACTATCTCCTTCGCTAGGTCATCTTAGCGAAGCACCCCGAAAACCATGGGACTGCTAAGACCTGCATCGTCTCCTTTGCGTTGCTTGGCATCCTCCCTCTGCGAAGACCTTGCTTCGTCTGCGTTGCGTCCTCTATCCAACGGGATCACAGCACCACTCCAAGACCATTCCCTCGTTTCGAATCCAAGAGAACTACGACGATATTCTCGGCGACCCGACCAAATTGCAGCTGCATAGAGCTCCAACAATGACTTATGTGCTGTAAACCTCCGAGGAAGGTCCCGCTCTCGCCGTCATCTGATTCCTCTGAGCTCACCTGGGCCCTCTCCGTTAGACAAAGAAAGAGAGATTGACATATTCAAATTTACCCAGTACTCAAATCCCCAAATTCAATTCAAACATGCAAATTTGCAGAAGAATCTTCAATTTTTTGCAGAAAGGGTCAGTGGGTTCGGAAAAGGAGCGGACTTGAGCAACTGCTTGGAGGCCATTAGGAGGTTGAAGGTTGATGAGGATAAGAAGGAGAGCTTGCGGAAAGGCCGATGGAGAAGAAGACGCATGTCTCCGGTAACTGGGTTCCGAGTCTTGTTTGTGGGGTTTCAACTCGGCTGGGTTTCCATGGCGGAAAGAAGAGGAGGGAAGAGGGTAAGATTTTCGACACTTGGGTCATAGACACAGAGAAAGGTTTTGGATTTGGATGTTAGGATTTGGATTTTGCAGAAAATGTTGACTATGGGGTTCAATTTTTTTGTATTTGTATAAAATTTTGTTATTCTCCTGATTCTTAGTCCGACACTGCACCAAACGCTTCACTAAGTTAGTCCAACTTAGTCTAGTCTAAGCCAGTCCAGCTTAGTCCCTGAAGCTAATCCAGTCCGAGACAGTCCAGTGCAACAAACGCACCCTTACGGTTCGAACCATATTGACTTCCTATGCACAAAAGCAAAACACCGACGTGGCGTTCACAAAGCCACAATGGAATATTACACAAAAGGACATATGAAGTTCTTATAATTACAACTGAACATTAATATATTTAACACTCAATTGTTGAACTTCCAAGAGTGTTCTCAAGTATTAAAACCTGGTATTTGACAATACTTTGGTAAAAAAGTCAAGTTTCTGTTTCTTCAACATCATTCAAAATGTTTGATTTAGAAAATGTAACTGCAAAAGATTAAATTATATACACCTTAAAAGTTTTTGTTTGTTTGTTTGATGCATTTGTTTGATGCATTCTCTTTCATTTATCTTCCTTCCCTCCCTACCTCGATCCCCTCTACCCTTCTAACGCAAATAGTAGTTAAACATGAAAACAGATCCAAAACAAAACCAAATGTTAGTTCCCGTATGTGATGTTGAAAGTCTTTTTATTATTTCAAAGTTGATCTTATAATATCTGCTTTTTACATTTTAAAGTAACCTAATTATTAAAGAAAATTGAAATTCTATCATAAAACTAATTGACAATATGGGAAGTAGCATAACCTTTTATAAGCCCGTACAAGGTTCTTTCTCCCATCAATGTGGGGCTCATTCTCAACAAGCCCCTTCACGTGTGGTGAATTTTCGAGCCTAACACGTGGACAACACAACGGGGTGACGTGGAGCACATGTGGCCATTTGGCTTCACACCTGGGACAACCTGCTTTGATACCATAAAGAAAGTTGGGGTTCCACCATAAAACCAATTGGAAATATGAGAAGTAGCCAAACCTCTTATAAGCTCATGCAAGATCCCTCATTCCATTAATGTGAGACTCATTCTCAACAATTATCATCTCAACAAAATGTAAAATAACTAGATGTGAACCTTCTTTCTGTAATATTTCGTGCTCAATATGGATCAGTGTGTCCCTCCACAAGCAAATGATTATGTTTCGTGAACATAAACCCTTGCAATCGAGGATTTTAGTTTCTTCAACAAGTCTAATCGATATTTCCTTTGGAATAGGAATAGACTCCGCTTAGGTTTAGCCACATCTTCCTCGTATATATCTGAAGTTTAAAGAAAATTTTAGTTTTTGATTATAACAAAAGCTGTATAATGCTTGTGTTTTTTCATAAAGAAACCTAATTGTCTTCTCACTTACTGTTAATATATCTTCATCATACAAATATCATAATCAGAACTGTTTATTCTCTTCATTATCATTTAAAATTATTTAATTTGGAGATATTTTAACCATTTATATGCATAAAACAAATAAACAGTTCATTATGAATATGCTAATCGTTACCAAAACCGTTCATTGGCTTGACATGAATGGATGACTAAAAGATCTCTGAATTGAAGGATTTTTGCAGATATGATTATGATAAGGAGAATAAACAGTTTCGATTATGATGTTTGTACAGTGAAGATACGTTAATCGTAAGCGAGGGGACAAGCATTATCAAAAAAAGTATATGATAATACTTGTATCCCTTGAGAGATGAGCTCATTCTCCCACTTTCAAATAAAGTATCCTCACCGTAGAAATTTCATAATGAGAATCGTTCAATTTCTTAATCTTCATTTGAAAATATCCCTACAAATATCATTCTAATTATATATTGTTTAGTCATCTAAATGTAACAAAAAAATCAATAGTTGATCATGAATATGCTACTTGGTACTTACACTGTTGATTTGTTTGATACATTTGGATATAAACGATCTCTGATTCAAATGATTTTTTTGTTGAGATGATTTTCAAATGAAGTTTAAAATATTGAAAGTTTCCATTTATAAAATTTATAGGTAAAGATTCATTATTTGTAAGTGGGAAAATGAACTCATCACCATGGACCAAAATATCGATATTATCGGCGATATTTCCCCGATAATATCGTTTTTGTGAGAGGGAGATATTTTCACGAGTATCCACTTAATTATCGTCAATATATTGCGATATTATCGATATTATCGAAGGAATTCGTCGTTGCCGTCTGGAACCCTACTCCCCCATTGACGACAACCTCTTCGATCGCCTCCTGGACTCCCTCATCCTCCTCGTCTTCAACAAGATCGATGACTTGAAGACCCTCGGCCGCTGCTGCGTCATTCTCTGTGGCGATGAACGACTTCTAACGATGTGGCAGTCATCGGATCCCATTCGTTCGAAAGCGGGACCCACTCGAACCCTTTTCGTTTACAGTGAAACGACCTGTGGTGGTCGGAACACTTCTAGACACCCACGGCCTCGCCGGAGATGGGTGTGCCTAATCCCGAGCCGATTTCGACCCAAAAACCTTGGAAAAACACGAGATAGAACTTAAAAATTCACATCTAAGCTTCAATCTAGAACAGAAAGAGGTAAACCTGAAGCTTACCTAACCGGTGAAGATTAAGAAGCTTGCTGGAGAGTTCCTGCGTTCGCCCAGTTGCAGAGACGAGAAGGAGAGAGAGAAAGACGAGGTTTGATGACGATGACGATGATGATAATGATGTTTGCACGATGGTGCTATCGTGTGTGTGTCTCAGCGACAGAGAGGGAAGAGATAGAGGGTTTCAAGAGAGAGAGATAGAGTGCAGAGAAAGAAGAAGAAGAAAGAGAAAGGAAAGAGGGTCACGGGGTAAGGGATGGAAAGAGAGAAGAGTGATGAGTGATATGGTGCTGCCACGTGGCAGTTTGAGAATGTTTAGGAATCTAGATAAAAGGTCCAGATTTAATCAAAATGGGGGGCCAAAATGAAATCTTAATAAAACTTTAGGGGACTTACAAAATTATACATATAATTGGGGGTTGGGGTGTTACACGCCGCACCCACTACCTGCAACCCAGAAAAAAAAAAAAAAAAAAAAGAAGAAAAACCCTAATAGTTGAGGTAGTTTTGTGTAATTTACCCTAATATTTATTATCTAGGATAAATTTCTATACTTAAAAAAACACCAAGGGATTCGAACCCCTCCCATTTTACTCCTTGAACACCTTGACCACCATATCATTTATGTTTTTGTGAAAATATGCTAAAATAGTTATATACTAGCAGGAATGCCCGCGCTCTGCCGCGGGATTTGAAACCGTCTCTACTATCAAACAAAATAATTCTATAAATTAAACCATCCAAAATTGTTGAACATAGTTTTTTGTCTATCGTTATATCTTTCCTCTCACAATTTTTATGGAATAAAAATCCAAACATTAAAAAAGCTTAACAAAATTTTGCAAATAATCTTGCATTTAAGCACGTTCAAAACCAGTAGCTCTTTCAAATTTTTTCTAAGCAAAGAAAAGGAAAAGTGTTCATCACTGATATTGTGCATCCAATGTACTGGTTTCTTGTCCACCTTCTCCTCCTAACCCTTTTATCAAAAACCCATCTCATTCTTTCCCTCAGAGACTTCAAACCCAATTCCAACGGTCCATTTAACACCTCCCAATATCAATTCCTAACAAAATAAATACAAAAGCAAAATCTACAGCGCTTTCAAATATTTTAAAGGGAAAGTGGGAAACTATTATCAAGAAAGATGCAAACGAAATATATTTGTCATTGATATTGAAGAGAAAACAAAGTGTATTAGTATATTCATCTTTCCCCATTCCTTGTAAAGTTGAATTTTTTCTTAACATCTGAACAAAAAGTAAAATAACGCTAACACACTCAATTACAGCACACAGAAGCTCGTGAACAAATTATCATTTCCAAACTGCCATGAGAGATAACTAATCATAAATCTATGTAGAAGTTGAAATTCAATCCAAAATAAACATTAGGCACATCATCAAAAACCAGCAGCACAACTACCCTATTGAAAAATTCTTTTTTTCACAAAACATTTAATGCATATTTGACTTTAGAAAATTCTGCAAAACCACAATTGAACACACCGATCTCTAAATAATTCAGGAACCAATCAAAGCAGTTGAATACACATGGTAAAATAAGTGTTTCAGTTTTAATTTGTATTCTATAAACTTTACATTAACAAAATACATTTAGGGATTAGTACTACAATGACATTGCTCCAACATCAATTACAAATCTTTTGAGAACAAATAAACAGGAGTAGTGAGAGCTCATACCCGAAGTGAAGCATATGATCACACCCTCCTCAGGTGCCCAGGAGTAAATGAATGGCGGCGCAGCCCCTACAGAATGTTTTTTAATCGATTCAGTAGTTAACACTGGCCAAATGCACAATACATGTCTTAGAAACTATCAGTTAACTTCCAAAGAAGTTAGAGCAAAATTTACCTCCAATCTTTGTTTGTCTTGTACTTTGGTATTGTGGGGTTGACTTGTAAACGGTAATAGAAGTCCTGAAAACCGAAGAATAGAAAGCCTTTTTTCAGTTAACTAAAAAGCACTCGTAAACGGAGTGAGATATCTGGTAACCAAAAATGAATCTTGGAAAGTAAACATAAACAAACTTCAATCACAATTACTTTAATACATTTGGATATCAAGGAAAATTAGATTTATTCAATTTCGATATAAAGAAAATTAATTAATGCAGGGACAACATTTGTGCCTCAATGACGTGAGAAGTACTCAAACAAACATTGTTTTCTTTAAGTCTTTAGGCTTTATCTGCAAATTGCAATGAGTTCTCTAACTCACATCCATTGAGAATCAAATTAACTAATTAACTTACTAACCCCTCTTGTTAATTTCACACCTATGCTCCAAACAGATTTTGTAACTAATATCCCAAAAAAGGGGGCAAAAGGGAAAAAAAAAACCTTTGTATGGTATACTGCAGTGTTATCTGTGTAACCGAAGCCAAGCCCTGAAAGGCCAGCAACCTCCTTGTATACTTGGAAACCTCTTGCAGACTTTATGGCTCCAGAAGAAAATCGATCCTACAGCATTAATATCATTAAGACTAAAGTATTTTTCCCAAGTGAATACACATGAAAGTATCAAAGAGAGAAAGGCAAAATAAAAATTACGCACTTGTTCTATAATTTGGCCAGATGGGTATTTTGCTACTGAGGCAAAATTCTCAATAGCCCAAGCATCAGCCTATCAGATGAAGAAATATTCATACGGGAGAAAGTAAGCTTAAACAAGATTTCATATGTATGAACTGACTCTTTGATACTTAATTACTCGTCCTATTACCAAATAGCTATTGAAAATGGTTTGAGTTATAAAACCTGTCTCTAAACAGGCCTGACTCTTATCAAATAGCTCTCGAAAATTCGATATGCAAAAACTGAACCAAAGAAATAGATCCCAAATCTCATCCCACAACGAACAATGAACCAAAGTTACATGAACAAAAACAATACCAACATTTCAAGCTGTACAAAACTAAACCCATTCAGAAAAGCACAAAGTTATACATCCAATCCTGTCCCATTCAAAATTCCAATACTCAACTCTAAAGAGTAAAAAGCATTGAGGTCATAAGTTGGAAGAGAAGACAAAAAACGAAAAGGGGTTGATGCAGGCAATATAAAAAGCATAAGAGAGGAAAGATACCCAAAACCCATAACAAATCATAGCGAAAATTCGTGTTATAGCAACCCTAAATTCAAAAAATTTCTCTAGTTTTCCATATTTTCTCAACAAACAAACAACAAATTCAAGTATATAACCAAGATCAACAGATAGTTACAGTAGACCTAGAATATATGGAATCTCTACCCAGCAATAAAAATAGAGAACATCACATAGGCAACAGAAGCCAAACAGAAATCCCACATTTCATAACCAAATCATCACATCAGTTCGAAACATTAAACTGTAAGAACTAAAAATAATAATAACAGTACCTTGAACTGAACCCTCAGGTCAGAACCTCCTGCTTTGCAACCTGAAACAAACGAAAGAAATTAAAACCCACGAACCCACAATCAGATAAAAACAAATTTTCACGAAAAACAAAACCAAGATTGGTATTCAAAAAACCATCAGATCTATAACCTGGAAAAATAAATAAAAAGCCACACAAAAAAAACCCAAAAAAAAAGAAAAGAAAAGCAACCGACCTTAAAACAGAGAACAAACAGACAGAACAGAGAGATAAATGTCCAAAATGAGAGAAAACAAAACAAATAAGAGAAATTAATATCTCTGATGAATCCCCCAAAACCTGACCTAACACACTAAAAAAATCGAAAATAATCCACAACAAAGAGGCAGAAATGATGACAATCTAAGCTGACAGTAAAAAAAGAATTAAAAAAAGGACCTTACCATTGATGAGGAAAGTGGCAAACCAAGGAGAGGGGCGACGTATGAGTGAGTTTTGGGCTGTGGGTTTCGGATTTCTCGTTCAGGGGAAATGGGGAGGATTCTAGGGTTTGGGGAAGCAAAGAGCAGGGAGAAATAAGGAGGAGCCCTCCGGATACCCAAAAAACGAAACGATTTCTATGGTTTGATGGGGTGTTCAGGCTGTTGGACTTGCTGGGGAGTGTTTTGTTCGAAGCTATGGCTGCAAAATGGAGGCGCGGCTAGGGTTTGTTTTTTTCTTTTCTTTTTTTCATTTGCAGAAAGGTGAGAGAGAGCAGTGAGTTCTCGAGGGGTGGAAGGCTCCCACAGCTGCCAGGGTTGGAGAAAATGAAACAATGGCACAAACGTAATTAACTCAAAATTGAAGGCGCACATCCCCTCACCAAATCCCACACACAGCCGTCGATCCCACGAATGCAACCCGATGTAATGGTCAGCCCAACACGTGTATAGCAGAGCACCCAAATCCCACGGACAAAATTACCCTCCTATCTTTTCATAATTACCCTCCAACCCAGGCCCAAAACCGATGGATTTCTTGCAAATAAGTTGAAATCGAGGGGCATTGTTTTTACTGTAGCCATGAACAGGCCAATTCCCCTTCAACTTTAGAATAGATAAATATGGTTTTGTTTTGAATTCTTTTTGCAAGAAACAAATCTACACATAGAGATAATGAAGATAGTGAAAATTTTGAACCTCATAGGAACTCTATGTGGTACTAAGTCACTTATGTATCTTACCATGCAATGTATAAAGTGTAAAATATTGTACTAATTCATTATATATAAATGATTACGGTGTGTTTAAACTTATTTTATTAATTATTACATATTTTCTACATTCACAATGTTTGCCAGCTCGCTATATAATCAACTTAAATTAGTTAAATCCATCATGCAATGCATTTCCTTCCAATTTTTTGTGATAAACTAATAGATAATTGACTAAATAAACATCCTGCAAAGTTTCAATAAAAATTTCCAAGTTTTTCTTACAATTTCCGTGATTTTTATTCAATTTTTATCGATATCGATAATATCTCGATATTTCCATCAAAATTTTCATGTTTTTTGACAACCAATATTTCTGATATCATCGATATTTTATACCTTGGTTTCCAACCATGTTTTGAACTCCTTGAACAGTAAAAAGGCGGTTTTACCCTCCTTTGCCGCACTTTTGCCGTCCCTGATTTCAGGTGGGGTATACCGTATACCACAGCCTCTATCTCTTCTACTAGAGTCTTCTTTTCATTTCTGTGTCGCAAACCCTTTTCTTTCTCTCATACCTCTCCTTGCCTCGCTCTCTGATCTCGAGTTCTCTCTGTGTTTCCCTTTTTTTTTTTCCAGAAAATGATGAACTCAGTAAAGTTTGTTTAGATCGTTTTGTTGGGAGCAGCAGCCAACACCGCTATCTCGCTGAAAAATAGTCGATTTCGTCTAGATTTGCAAAAAAAATTGGAGCCCATAAAGGATCGCGCTTCCTGCTACCGTTTTGGTGTGGGTAATTTTGTGCTTTGAATGTTATGTGCTTAGGGGATTGATTTCAAACTTCCAATTCAATTTTTTCAAAATTTTATTTCATTTTCAATTTATTTGTTCTTAGCAATCTATTGACAGGTGAGATTTACTGATTGATATTTTTGAAATTTGCAGGAAGGAGGCTTACGGTTAGGGTTGCGGAGACCGATACGAACGAAGGTTTTTTGTTATATTAAATTACAAAGATTCTGCATTTCCTTTTGTTTTAGTGAAATTTGAGAGAGTGGGAGCGGATTATAGGGTCAGATTTTGGGTTTTGAAGTTGAGATTTCTGTTTTTTGGATGGTCTGATTTTTGAGTTTTAGTTAATATGCTTTTTTTAAACACCTCTTCCACATGTACACACATTTAACTAAAAGAAGATCATATTCTTATAAGATGAGAAATCGTCTCACTCTTCAATTCGTCCTAACTGCCACCCAGCTCTGCAGGAAGAAGTTTATTGTGGTGCCTAGCTACACTAATAATTGATAACCCAACAAAATTAAAGATGAAAACTGCTGATACCTGTAGGCAAAGGCTTAATCCACCGCTCTGTTCCTAATTAGAACCAAACATGGTATTCACAGCACCCAAACTTGAAAGATCTAGCTTGCTTTTTTTTGTTGTGTTTAGGCGATTTTGTTTCTGGGTTCGTGTTCTGGGTGATGTTGGTTAATTTGGTTTTGTTTTTGGTTTCCGGAAATTCAGTTTTTCCGGTTTCTCATGTTTGTTTGCAGTGTGTGAAGGCCTCCGTATTTAAGGTGAGCAGTTTTGAAATTCTATGCTTTTGATTGGACTTGCAGCCTGAGATGTGATTTTAAAGCTGAAATTTTCAAGATTTTTCATTAATCTTAAATCAGATTAGTTAATTATGAATAAATTAAATTTTTTTCTTTTTCTGTTATGTAGTTCAAATGGCTAAAGTTGAGAAAAAACAATTGGAGCTTAAAGTCTTGCATATATGAAAGTTGAATGTGAACCTTTGAAGGGCTTTGTAAATGTGTTCTCAATTGTGCGGCATTGCATGCAGCAGACCTTGATAGCAATTTTGGGTGAGTCTTCATCCCAGTGCATGTAACTTTGTTTTGATTTGTTCGTCTTCTTTATCAGCTAAAAACTTAACCATCTGTTATGCGTGTATGTTTGCTCTTTCATGTAAATATGATAAAAAAAATTAGTGTTGAGCTGCGACATAGTTGTGTTAAAGAACATTGAACAATTAGTTGTGTTAAAGAACATTGAACAATTGACTCAGTTGATGAGAGATTAACATTTATGTAAAGAATAAGAGTGTTTTGTTTATGGTTATTGTTGTTTTTGGTGTGTGTATTACAAGATTATTATAATTTTTCTTCACGTGTCTGATTTTTGGGATTATGTTTATTAGATTGGATTACAATTTTTAAGTTGATATTAAGCGGTGGTTTTGTTTTTTACAGGGTTTGAAAACGTGCGACTTTTGGGTTTTCACGCATTTGCGTTTGTCTTCCAAGATTTTCTGTGCCAAAGGTGAGTGATTTAAATTTTCTGGATTGTCAGCTTAAAATTTTCTTTGCTTATTTTAATTGTGTTTTCTAAGATTGGAATCAATTTTAACATTACCTTTATCTTTAATTCTGTTTGAATTGAAATGTTGATTTGATTGGTTTGGCTATATTTAGTGTTTATTATGTTGTGTTGACATGTTTATTAATTTTTTTTCTCCTTTCTTTTCTGTTTTTTTTTCCTTCTTTTTTGCAGCTCTTCGTTTTAAATTGGTTATAACAATTATTTTCCACCATGTCTAAAAGGCCTATAAACGCATTGATAAAAGATGTTGTGAACGAAAATGAAAATGATAGTGATGATGAATACAAGAAGTGCTTAAGAAAAGTGTGTAGAATCAGTTATATTGAAAATTGTCAAAATGCTGCTTCATCTAAAACTGATGCACTTCTATGTGAAACTTCGCGTTTTAGATTTGACTGTAATGCTAGCACATCAAATGTTGTGCAATGTGGTATTAAAGACGTTAATGATAATGCAGTGCAGCATGTTACATCTGTTGAAAAAGTTGTTCATGTTTCTGATCAAAAGGGAAAAAAAGTTGTTAATTTCTTGAATAATATTGACAACACATTTGAAAAAACCTTTGAAGTTGGGAACCAGAATCTTATGAATAAGGGTCAGTCGTTTTTTCAAAGGAGTAGAATTGGTACGTTTTCTATTTTCATAAAAAAAAAAAAAAAATTCTTATTCTATAAATTTGGTTTTTAGCTATTGGTATATTCTTATTCTAAAAATTCTTTAGCTATTGGTATATTGTTTTTGAGTTATTTTTTTTTTCATGTGTATTTTTTTTTTAATGCAGGAGTTCAAATAGATTATCTAGACTTTGGGGATAAAAATTATAAATGTAACCACTGTGGTGCTTATTTTTGGTTAAAAGAATCTCTTAAACAAACATCCAAAAAAAATCAACCTGTTTTTACTCTCTGTTGTCAACAAGGAAAAATTCATTTTCCAAATCCGAAACCAACACCACCTTCTTTAGAATCTTTGCTTGATCCTAATGGAGGTCCAAAAAGTTTAATGTTTAGGGATAACGTTAGGGCTTACAATTCTATGTTTTCATTTACTTCAATGGGTGCCAACGTTGATCACTCAATTAATGACGGGTCAAGTCCTTACATTTTTAAAATTAGTGGTCAAATTTGTCATCTAATGGGATCTCTTTTACCGGTTGATAATGAGTCTACAAAATTTGCTCAATTATATATCTATGATACACAAAATGAATTGCAAAATCGATTGAAAGCTTTTGAATCTGATGGAAATAATAAAAAGCTTGATCCGCAAATTGTTCAGGGTTTGATTAAAATGTTTGATGCATCAAATGAATTAGTTAAACTTTTTCGAATGGCAAGAGATAAGTTTGAAATTGATGGATTAATTTCTTTGAAAATGAGAATATTAGCAAGAGAAGTAACTGATGGGAAACAATATGACCAACCAACAAGTGATGAAATAAGTGGTTTAATAGTTGATGATATAGGACTTGCTGATTCTAATAGAGATATTATTATAGAGTCTAAAAGTGAAGGGTTGAATCGTGTTGCAAAATTGAATCCAAAGTTTATGTCTGTGTAATATCCTATTCTTTTTCCGTACGGTGAAGATGGGTATAGACCGGATTTAAAATGGAATGAAAATTATAAAGGTCCAAAAACTAAAAGACAAAGAGTACCCATGAGAGCTTTTATAGCTTATCAAATTCAAGAATGAGAACCATGTTTAACAACATTGTTAAAAGGGGGAAGACTTTTTCAACAATATTTGGTAGATTCTTATGCAACATTTGAAGAAGACAGGTTAGATTATATTAGACAAAATCAAAAAAATGTAAGTGAAATTTACAATGGAATTTATGATGCAATGTCAAAGGGTGATAACGATGCAAGTAATTTGGGTCAAAAAGTTGTGTTGCATCCTTCATATACAGGAAGTCCTAGATATATGATTAATAATTATCATGATGCAATGGCTATTTGTAGAGAGTATGGACTCTCCGATTTGTTTATAACATTTACTTGCAATATAAAATGGCCAGAAATTGTAAGAGAATTTGAGAAAAAACCAGGATTCAAACATAAGGATAGACCTGATATAATTTCCTGCATGTTTAAAATGAAACTTGATGACATGCTTGACTTTATCAAATCTGGAAAACCTTTTGGGGAAGTTGAAGCTAGTAAGTTTCAAAAATTTATTTTGTTACTTATATTAATTTTTAGTTTTTTTTTTATCGAACTAACCTCATTTGTTTTTTCGTTGTTTGTTTTATTTTTTATTCTTTTTATAAACAGATGTTTGCACGATTGAATTTCAGAAAAGAGATTTACCTCATTCTCATATATTAATATGGCTCAAATCAAACTTCAAATGTGTTTCTCCATCTGATATTGATTATATTATTTCAGTTGAAATACCATATAAAACTTTTAATCCAAAGCTTTATGATATTGTTATTCAATTTCTGATTCATGGTCCATGTGGTCACATTAATTTAAAATCTCATTGCATGCGAGAAAATAAGTGTTCTAAAAATTTTCCAAAACCTTATTGCATTTCAGAAAAGAGGTTTACCTCATTCTCATTTATTAATATGGTTCAAATCAAACTTCAAATGTGTTTCTTCATCTGATATTGATTTTATTATTTCAGCTGAAATACCATATAAAACTTTGAATCCAAAGCTTAGTGATACTGTTAATTAATTTATGATTCATGGTCCATGTGGTCACATTAATTTAAAATCTCCTTGCATGCGAGAAAATAAGTGTTCTAAATTTTTTCCAAAACCTTATAGAAATTAGACTTTTCTTGAATCAAATGGGTTTCTAATTTATAAACGGTGTGACGATGATACAAAATTTTTAATAAAAAATGGAATAAAAATTTATAACAGTTATGTTGTTCCTTATAATGCATAGCTACTTTTGAGATATAATGCACATATAAACGTTGAATCCTGTTGTCAATCTATGCTTATAAAATATTTGTTCAAATATGTTAACAAAGGTTCAGATAGAGCACGGTTAGTTCTTCAGCAAGATTTAAATGATGAAATATTAGCATATCTCAGTTGTAGATACATATTATCTTATGAGGCTGTTTGGCGATTGTTTCAATATTCGATACACTATAAAGAACCTTCTGTTGAACGATTACCAGTGCATTTACCGTTAGAACAAAATATTGTTTTTGATGGTGATCAATCACTCATATCAATTATCAATCAAAGAGCTTTTGAACACACAATGTTTACAAGTTGGTTTGAGACAAAAAAAATTTATAATGAAGCGCGTTTATTGACTTATGCACATTCGTCATCCAAATTCTTATATGATGTGCGGAAGAAGTGTTGGATACCAAGAAAACGTAAAGGATCAATTGGCAGAATAGCATATGTACACCCTATATCTGGTGAGTTATATTATTTAAGAATGCTTTTAAACTTGAAAAAAAAGTGCTTTAAATTTTGATGATATCAAAACTGTTAATGGTGTGGTGCACTCTTCGTATTAAGCTGCATGTAAATCATTAAGATTATTAGGTGATGATAAAGAATGGTTAGATGCTTTATCAAATGCTACCTATGTTGCATCATCTTCTCAATTTTGTTACAATAATTTTGCTTTGTGATGTAGCAAATCCTCAAGTTCTTTTTAATGCTCACTGGAAAAATATGTATGATGATATTTTTTTTTTTTGGTAAAATGTATGATGATATTTTATAGGGTAAATTACACTTTCATACCTCAGGTTTGGGCTCTATTTCAATTCCTTACATCTTTAAAACATTTCACTTTCATACCTTAAGTACTATTTTATTTCAAAATAATACATTCGTTACATTTTCCATCCATTGATCCGTTAAATGCTGACGTGGCTGCCATATATATGCCATGTGGTTGCCAAATGTCTGTCACGTGGCAAAAAAAAAATTTAATTTTTTTTAAAAAAACCTGAATTTTTACAACCAAAAAAAAAGAAGGGTAAATTACACTTTCATACCTCAGGTTTGGGATCTATTTCAATTTCTTACATCGTTAAAACATTTCACTTTCATACCTTAAGGACTATTTTATTTCAAAATAATACCTCTGTTACATTTTCCATCCATTGATCCGTTAAATGCTGACGTGGCTGCCGCATATATGCCACGTGGCTGCCAAATGTATGCCATGTGGCAAATAAAATAATTTTTTTATTTTTTTTAAAAAACCTCAATTTTCTCAACAAAAAAATAAATAAAAAATAAAAAATTTGAAACCCACATCTGCAAGAAGAAGAGGGAGGAAGAAAGAAAAAAAAATTGTCCCCCCCCCACCCCCCCCCCCCAGCGACCCACATCTGCAACAAGAAGAAGAAGAGGAGGGAGGAAGAAAGAAAGAAAAAAACCCCAAAATCCCACCCGAGCCACCCCTCCCAAAAATCCCCCATCACCCACCCCCAAAAATCCCACCCGAGATTAGGTGGATCTACCACAAAACCAGTTCAAAAATCATCTCAAACTCAAACTATTTTCAAAACTCACTCGCACTGAAAATCACCAGATCGCGGAGATAGGAGGGTCCCAGGGGGGGGACGGGAGAAGGGTCGCCGGGGGGGGAAGGGCTTTTCTTCTTCTTCCTGCATATGTGGGTCGCTGGGGGGGGGAGGGACAATTTTTTTTTTCTTCCTCCCTCTTCTTCCTCTTGCAGATGTGGGTTTCAAATTTTTTTTTTTTTGTTGAGAAAATTCAGGGTTTTTAAAAAAAATTAAAAAATTATTTTATATGCCACATGGCAAACATTTGGCAGCCATGTCAGCATTTAATAGATCAATGGATGAAAAATGTAACGGAGATATTATTTTGAAATAAAATAGTACTTAAGATATGACAGTGAAATGTTTTAAAGATGTTGTAAGGAATTGAAATAGACCCTAAATCTGAGGTATGAAAGTGTAATTTACCCTTTTTTTTCCGTAAAAAATCGGGTTTTTTTTTAAAAAATTTAAAAAAAAAATTTTTGCCACGTGTCAGACATTTGGCAGCCACGTCAGCATTTAACGGATCAATGGATGGAAAATGTAACGGAGGTATTATTTTGAAATAAAATAGTACTTAAGGTATGAAAGTGAAATGTTTTAAAGATGTCGTAAGGAATTGAAATAGATCCCAAACCTGAGGTATGAAAGTGTAATTTACTCTATTTTATACAAACTGGGAAAAACTTTTGCGATACCTGATATGATTGTACCAGAGAATGAATTAAAAAATTATGTCTTATTTGAGTTAGAGTTGCTTTTTAACAATGCATCTTCTTCATTGGAAAAACATCATTTACCAATGCCTGATGAACAAAAAATGTTGGAAATAAAAAATAAACTTATGAGAGAAGAATTAAATTACAATTGTGAAGAGTTATCCAAAAAACATCAAATCTTAAAATCACAGCTTAATAAAGATAAAAAAGCATGTGTATGATTATGTTGTAAATAGAAAAAAACAAGAATTATTTTTTGTTTATGGTCATGGAGGTACTGGAAAAACTTTTTTATGGGATACAATTATAAGTAAGCTTAAATCTGAATGAAAAATTGTTTTGGCTGTGGTATCCTTAGGAATGGCATCACTATTACTACCCAGTGGTAGAACAGCTCATTCTAGATTTAAAATTCCATTGGTTTTCACTAGTACTTCAGTTTGTCCAATAAAGAAAAAAACTCATCTTGCAACATTAATTGAAAAAACAGATTTGATTATATGGGATGAAACACCTATGAATCATAAATATTGTTTTGAAGCATTGGATAGATCGTTTTCTGACATTTTATCACATGTACATATCCCAAATAAAAAAATTCCATTTGGTGGTAAACCTCTTCTGTTAGGTAGTGATTTTCGACAAATATTACCTGTTATTCTTGGAGCAAACAAAGAAAATATAATAAATGCGACTTTAAACAATTCTTATATGTGGTCACATTTTAAAATTTTTGTTTTAAAAGAAAATATAAGATTATCAATAAGTGATATAAGCATTGATGAAAAGAAAAAAATCAAAGATTTTGCAGATTGGATTTTAAAAGTAGGTGATGGAAACATTGATAGCATACATAACCCAACTGATTCAAACGATGCAGACAAATCTTTGATTCAAATACCTAAAGATTTCATAATACATTCTTCTACAAATCCAATTTCTTCAATCTTTTTGGCAACTTACCCTGATTTTGAAAATTCTTTTCACAGTTTTGATTATCTAAGAGAACGAGCTATTGTCACACCTCAAAATGCAATTGTATTAGATATAAATGATTATATAATTAATTTATTACCTGGAGAACATGTATTTTTAAGTTATGATTCTTTGTGTTCTTTAAATGGAAATATTGAAAATCTTGAAACAATGTATCCTGCAGAATTTTTAAACAAACTTGATTTCAATGGTTTACCGCCACACAACCTAATTTTAAAAATTGGAATGCCAATTATGTTATTAAGAAATTTAAACCAGTCTTTTGGTTTATGTAATGGAACTAGATTGGTTATAACACAATTGTTTGATAGAATTATTGAAGCTAAAATACTTGTTGGAACTAATATTGGTTATAAAGTTTTTATACCAAGAATCACTCTTGCAGCAACTGAAAGCAAATGGGCTTTTATTTTTAAAAGAAGTCAATTTCCAGTTAGGCCGTGTTATGCAATGACTATTAATAAAAGTCAAGGTCAATTTTTGAAACAAGTTGGATTATATATTCCTGAACCTGTTTTTACGCATGGTCAATTATATGTTGTATTATCTAGAGTTACATCAAAAGAAGGTTTAAATTTTTTGATAACAAACGGAGAAAACAATGCAAACGATTATACAACAAATTTAGTATTTAAAGATGTGCTTCAAAATTTGCAATAGAATTTTTACCATCGTTGTTACATATTGAACAATCCATGCATTCATTAACTATAAATAAAAACATTTTTGATCATCTTCCATGGTAAATCGCTTATGTTTATCTTGGTTGTTCTAAATTTCAAATTTTCAATTAAATTGTTTGTTTATGTATTGTTTCAGTTTCAAACTAATATGATTTTAATTTTTACTTAATATGTTAATACTTTTGTGCAAGTATTTCTTATGTTTGGGTAAGTCTAAATTGCCCAATCCTTATCCTTTGCTTAAATTTTAATTTTCTTCAGAATTTTTGTACAATTTTTTCAAGCTTAAATTATTCACATTAAAATTTAGGCAGCTTCTTAAAAAGCTAAAGCATCTGTTCTTTTTTTTTTTTTTTTTGCTACCCAATTACACATTTTGACCAAATTTACAGTTTCTTCTTTCTTTCTGTATCTGTCCTCAGGTACATTAATGGCAACAACTACAAACAGATACATTCAACTACCACTTTTGACATTAAATCAAAGAACACCCACCCATAAACTGGGAACTGGTGAGCAAAAAAAAGAAATTTTTTTTCCTAATTTGATATCAAGTTTAGATTTTCAATCGTGGGTTGCAATGAATTGTTCAATTAAATTTCATTTAAATCAAAAGACTGTTTTAATTAATGTAGAAAGTATCGATTAAAGTTTAAGTAAGATATGTTGCTGGCTCTTTGGTTCTGTTTTTTATATCAGGAAACATGATTGTCCGTTTTTTAGGGAAGAGTTCTCTGCGTATATGAAGCTAAGGAACAGGCGGTCACATCGAAGGATTATTTGGTTTTTGCTCTGGCGTTTTTTGTCATTGTGAAGGTATGGTGCCAGTATGATTGTTTCTGGCCAGACTTAAATATTAATGGGTTGTGTTTATTGTTCAAAATTTTCTGCAAATTGAAAAATTATACAAGCTATAAGCCATTTCTTGCAATTTATTTGGGAATTTCTCTTTCACACTCTTGCAGATCCATCTTCGTATTTTTTGCTAGAGAAAATCAATGTCGCCAGCCTCTGTAACCACCAGCCATCACCACTTTAACTTACAGATGAAACTCAGAACATGCAAGGTATGTATGTCCCTCAGATCTCACATTCTTTCTTTTATTTCAATTTTTTATTAGATTTTACAGAAGCCTTTATTCCTATGTTGGTTTATTTCTATTCCATTTTTGGTTTATTGTATTCTAGGTGTCTATCAATTGGTGACAGAAATTTGGCCTCTGATTTCTCTCCCACGACTTATGTGAAGGTTAAATGTAATCTCATAGCTTCAAAGCTACTGCCTTTGTGGGTTTCAACTTTTTTCCTCAAAAAATTATGCCTAAATGAAATTAATATTTTTCCATATTCTGTTCAGATCCTCAACATTCATTTTTTCTTAATCATAAATTCAATTTTCTTTTGTAGGTTCCCATTTTTCCAAAAGAAAATTAATCTGAAAATTCAATTAAGGTATAAATCTTTGCATTTGCTGAACATCTTCAAGTCATCCTTCTCTGCCCTATATCCTAACTTACAATTCAAGACTTCAACGGTATGTATCAACAATTCAAGCTTTATTACCTTTTTTTAATTAATATTTTCCTTTTACATTCAATTTTTACTAACCTTTTTCCTCAGATGAATTGACTGTCACCAATGTAGATAATGACTATCTTCTTTTAACTTAGTCTAAAATACACAACTAATCCCTTCCCTGACCACTGAGAAGTTTATTTCAATATCTAAAAGTATTACTCAAGATATTCCCGCTAGAGATATACCCTTTCCGCATGCCTTAGTTCAACCACAAAACATTTGGAACAAGTACATCTTTGGTGGGAACATCTTTGTCTATACTTTTATACATCCATTTTAAACCCCTTAGTCATCAGGCAAGTCATTAGCCATGTATTAAGACCAAGTCAACAGAACAAAGTCTTTATCTACAAATTGATAACAGCTGATTCCTCTGAGGAGGAAAGATGGAAATGATATCGTTTTCTCTGAATTATGCAAGTTGAAATAGCTTAGCAGCTTATACCTCTGTATTACATAGAAACACCAAACCAAACATATCAGATCCATCTTTCTACAATGTCTCATTACATCTTTACAAAACAATTGATAGCAAAATTATCTGTTAATTAACAATGTTACTTTTCAATTTCATCAAGGGATGCTTTGGTTAGAGGTGAAATTTATTTATTACCTTTTTTATTATTGTATTCATAACACCAACGTTCTAACAGAACAGTGAATCAGTTTGTTTCAATCTCATTATTCCGTTTTGTAAATTCGTGCATTAAACGTGTTTAATATATTGATTAGTTGGAAATTAGATAAATTTTTATTTCTAATTTACAGGACCACACCACATGAAAACATACTTAAATTGTATTTTTACATCATTCGAATCACTTTTAAACAAAAACACCAAAAAAAGTCTTCTAGCAAGTGCTTAGCTCAATATAACTCTGTATTTCGACTTAGTCTTGATTTACTGTTCTTTTCCAGCATATTTTTTTTCACACATTTACTATTTACTGGACACACTAACCAATTTCTGTATACAACATTGTCTCCAATCATTGTTCATCATAAGGTACGCCATTCTAACGCTATCTTTTGTGTTTTGATCAAATTATTTCTCTGCTATTTTAGTTATTAACAATAACAATATTATTTATTGCGTTAGTTCAATACTAATTGCCTTAACACTTTCCTGCATCTTAACTATCAATTTATAAACGTAAAAACCGTTTGCGAACTCACGCTTCAATCAACATTCTTTCACACATTACAACACAACTTTAACCTTTGAATTACAACTGCACTGTTTCTTACAATTGCTTCATTATCAGGCCAAAACTCAACCATCTGTTATACCTATATGTGTATTCCTTGCTATAAATATGATGAATACATACACATCTGTAAAACTTTTTACAAATTTTATACACTTTTAAAACTCGTAGCAACGCGCGAGCACAATTACTAGTTCTCATCTATTTCTTTCCAAAAAAAAAAAAAAAAAAACACCGCTGAAGCCATCCTTTTATCCATCATTGAATCATCACTCTTCAAAGTGATATATCCTTCAAGTTTTACATACAAAAGGAAAGAATAGAGTTGTTTACTCGATCCAAGTATTGCGTGTGTATGCTTACGAGGATCATAGGTTGTTGTATGATGGAGGGTAGGGCGTTATAACCTGTTACACCAAGACATTGTCTTAGATGGGCAAAATCAACTCTTAAGGACAGTGAATTTACACGCCTCAACCTGAAATCTTGTTCTAAACAGTGATCGATGAAGAGAGTTCTCTACCTACAAGAGATAAGTATTTTATCATATTTGGTTTATTATATTTAATAAAGTGTGGTGATAAAATTGTGATATACTAATATTAATTTTATGTGATTTGTTGTAGGAGAAGTAGTATCCAAATCGCCAATATTTCCATCACAAAAAATTTTATGGCAACACTTATGTCCCCCACTTGAGAGATAGCTCATTCTCCCACTTACAAATAAAGTATCTTTCAATGTAGAAATTTCATAATCAGAATCGTTCAATTTCTTAATTTTCATTTGAAGATTTTTTGTGGAGATGTTTTGTAAATGAAGATTAAGAAATTGAAATATTCCAATTATAATATTTATCTATTTGTAAGTGGAAAAATAATCTCATCCCAAAAAAGAGAACACAAGTATTATTCTTCACAAAACAAACCCAGAAAAATGTGGGGATGGGTGATGAGTCGTTGCGTGGTAACAAAAAAGAAATGGAGACGATGAAGCCAATAAAATGCCGATCTCGATCACTTGAAAACTTAGAAGTCATATGAATCGTTTGCAAGTAAACATCTTTAGCTAGCCTACAAGAGTCTACCATTAGCTAGTCTACAAGAGTTTACCATTAGTTAGCCGACAAGTAAACATCTCTAGTTGTTGTTACTTGTTGGCGTTGCGTATCAGCCAATTGTTCTCAGTTGAAGTCAAGCTATTAAGACCAAATTTGCCTTGTCCCACATGATAAGGCATCACCAATTAGTAATTACCACTCATGTTCTTGTCAAGATAAATACTGAAAGTGACATTAAGAAAATATAGAAATTGCATTCATAATTCAATAATACAAAGGACCAACACAAGGGTTACATCAATAGCATCCAAAAATCTAGAGTTTCTCCGGCCACAGTAACAAAGGGCTAAAGCCCCATCGAAACTGAAATTACGTACTCCTTTGATGGACAACAATTACTCGTCCCTTCTCCTTCTTACGTCCAAGATACCACCTTTGGATAAACAAAAGAATCTGCAGGAGCAGACTTGTTAATCGCAAAACCATTCCTTGGATTGCAACAAGGCAGAGCACTTATCCATAGAGTCAAGTCGATTATTGTACATCCGTATGATTGAAACGGTCAAGCTAGCTAGTAGGTTTAATTATGTGTTTATCACGCTAACTTCTATCCACGCAAGTATTTCCATTCGATCAGTCATCAATCGATTATCACCAGAAATATTCTAGTCATGCTCAACATGCATTCGAGTCTTACAAATTGTTTTTTGTCCATTTTCAGTACTTATTTTTGGTTGCACACTCAAAATGTAGATTATGCCAACAAAATTTTAATTTTGAGATATGATACAAACATCCCTACTTTGCCTCTAATATTTTACAAACACTAAGCCATTTATGAAGTTTGGAAGAAAAAAAAAGGTTACATTATACATGTTCAATTTCCATACACTAGCCTTCATGCACGCGCTTGCAGAAGATATTTCATGAAAATTGCATTATTCCAACTTGGAATGTGCCACTCTTGTTCCTTAAAGACTTAAAAAGTAAACTGTATGATTTTTCCTCTATTTTAGGTCATGTGTCAATGAGTACCCCACCATTTAGACAACCTTTTTTCTAATTATTACATTTTTTTTGTTAATCTTAAATGAATGTCTCACTCCATAACTTCAAGACCGTTCTTCAAATCAAAGTAACACATCAATCAAGATCCTCATATATATAAATAGTTGATTTTTCAAACTTGTTGAAATTTGATTAGTTCAACTTTCTCATCTTTTGAAATTTCTATGGAGGAATAATCCTCCGGATGCCAAAAAATCTTTTGGTATAGCCAACTGATACGATAGTCTTCATTCCTAACTTATACTGTATGTGTGTTGACTGTTGGGTATCCCAGATCCATGAAGTTTCTTGATTCACCAAGCACCCAAGCATGTCCAACTACAACCAAACTATTGTGTTCAGTTTATGATTCACTAGCCTTCATGCACATGCAGAAGGCATTTTTTTGAATCACAATATGCTACGTGACACACCCCAACCTAAATCAAGGTGTGCTGGTCATCACGTGAGGGTGACGTAGCTATATGCGCGATGCAGAAGTGACAAGGGAATAAAAAAGTGAGTAAATAAAAACCTAAATATCTAACTTCAACTAAATAAGTGCATAAGTGAGAGTAAAGACGAGTGAATAAAGTTACACAACCTCAGAGCATAGATAACCTAGGTGCAGTCCAGCAGGACAAGTACTTATTAAACCATACCAAAGGTGGTCCTACAATAGTTACAATCTGTCAGAACTGCCGCATCGCGTGGCTACGTCACCCTCACGTGACAGCCAGCACACCTTGATTTATGTTGGGGTGTGTCACTACGTGTGACTTACACGTTTTAAATGTATTTATATGCGTAAATTGACAAAAGAAAAGTCAAATATTTGAGGTAAATGAATAATCTTAAATCATGCTACAAGAAACCCCTCATAAATCAATTAAAGCAGCTGAATCCAAATAATAAAATCGGTCTCTATTGAATTTATATTAAGAACAGAGAAAATAATATTTAATAAACAACTAGTTGAATCACATTATTGCTAGCTCATTGTGAGGCTAAGCCCACCCTCTCTCCCTTAGTGTAGATAATATCGTTTGTTCAAAAAAAATAAATAAATAAATAAACAACTGATTGAATCACATTATTGCTAACCCATTGTGAGGCTAAGCCCACTCCCCTCTCCCTTAATGTAGATAATATCATTTGTTCAAAAAAAAAAATCATTTGACAACTAATTTAATCACATTATTATCCGCGTGCGAAAGACCTTTTTTATAACCGGCATTACAGCCTCTTAAGATGTTTTGAACGTGTTTAAAAATAGAGCAAATAATATTTAATGAACAACTGATTGAATCACATTATTGCTAGTCTATTGTGAGGCTAAGCCCACCCCCTCCCCCTTAGTGTAAATAATATCGTTTGTTCAAAAAAAAAATAAATCATTTGACAACTAATTTAATCACATTATTATCCACGTGCGAAAGATCTTTTTTATAACCGGCATTACAACCTCTTAAGATGTTTTGAACGTGTTTAAAAATAGAGAAAATAATATGTAATGAACAACTTATTGAATCACATTATTGCTAGCCTATTGTGAGGTACTAATTATTTGAAAGAAAGAAAAAAACTGTACAAAAAAAATTAATTATTAAAAAAACACTGTTAAAATGGCGAAAATACCCCTACCACATTTGATGCATTATTTTGGGTTGCTTTTGAACTTTTTTATTTTAGAGGTATTTTTGTCCACTTATTTTTTGGTGAGGCTTGTGACCCCAAAAACACCATTCACTTCAGACTTGGCTTTATATATAGAGATGAAATTGGAATTTGAATACAAGAGAGCAAGCGTGTCCTTAACAAACTTAGAAATAACCCACATCTCCATCCCCATTGCAGAAGGAGAGTCCAATGGAAAAAGTTGCTGAGCTTCCTCAAACCCTTTTCCTTGAGTTTGGTTGTGCCATTTGATTATTATTTTTATTTAGGTAAGAAATTAACTTAGCACCTCGATAGATGAGATTAAGGAGAAGTTTCTTCTCAACATACTTTGTTACTGATTTATGAAACTTCGCGCATCTGGTGGAAACCGTTCATATTATAAATCACACTATAAAGATTTTATATTTTATTATTATTTTGTAGATATGGCTTTTATAACGTGATTTACAATATGCACGATTTTGCACGATTTTGATTATATGCATGAAGTTTCGTAAATCGGTAACAAAACATCTTAAGAAATCACTCCTAGGAGTCAAGCTTTCCTCTTTAATGTGATTCAAATGCCATACATAAAACATGTGGATACCACCAAAGAAGAAAATTTGAAATTTTAGAGGGCAATAACAATTCTCTGTTAATAATCTTATTTATCATTTTTCCGGAAAAAATTAATCAAAATCATTCATTATTACTCCGGCCAATGTCCAACCCTCCCCCCAAACTTGAAAGCAATCCCAAATGGTTCACCACTCTCAAAAGACCACTTTTATTTTCTTTCTTCCCGTTGCTTCTGCTCGACATGGGATTCAATGCACGACGGTGCTCGCTTGTTGCCCGACGATTGTAATTGCCGCAGTGAATCAGAGAGTCAGAGCTCATTGCCCGCCATTTTCTTCATCCTCTGCCCCTCCATCAAGCTTAGTCGGTCAGAAGTTGATTTGAACTCTTGAATCAATCCAAGAATTTAACTCCAGAAAACCCAATTAGATGAACAAATTCCCAATTCGTCAGTTTTCGAGTTTGCCCACTTCGATTCCAAAAGAACCCACCGTTACAAACCCCACAATTTCTGGGAAATTGGGGAAAAGGAATCGGAATCCAATTCATCTACCCCACAGAACGATCCCTTTACCCAAGGGCAGGACCTTGATTTGCGTAGAGCTGATGTTGCTTTGCGTTCTATAGAGAAATGCGGCGTTGTAGGATTTCGCCAAATGTTTATACTCTTAATATGGTTATGGCTGCTTACTGTAAATTGGGAAAATTAGAAAATGCTGTTGAGGTGCTCGAGGAGATGGGGAGTAGTCCTTGTGTGGTGTCATACAATACACTGATTGCAGGGCACAGTGATAAGGGCCTTCCGAGTTCGTCGTTGAAGTTCAAAAAACTTGATGGCGAAGAATGGCTTGCACCTGACTGGTAAATTTTAACACACTTATTGATGGGTTTTGCAAGGCAGGAAAACTACATGAAGAAAATAGAGTTTTTAGTGAGTCAAAGCCGCGAATGTGGCTCCTAATACAGTAACTTACAATAGTTTGATAAACGGGTACAGCTGGGCAGGTAATAGTGAGACGGGCAATAGGCTTTTCGAGGAGATGTCAAAGGACCGAGTGAATGCTGATATACTGACTTATAATGCACTGATATTGGGACTCTGCACGGAGTGTAAAACAAAGAAAGCTGCGTATCTGGTTAAAGAACTCTATACAAAGCACTTTGTCCCGAATGCATCAACCTTTTCTGCCCTTATTGTCGGGCAGTGTGTGCGAAAGGATGCAGATCGTGCCTTTCAGTTAAGTAAAAGCATGATAAGAAGTGGTTATCATCCTGATGAGCAAACTTTAAAGTTGCTTATATCAAGCTTCTGCAATAACAGGGATTTTGACGGGGCAATCCAAGTCTTGAAGGAAATGTTCGAGAGATGTATTGCTATTGATTCAGGTATCTTATCTGATTTATGTCTAGGACTTCATGGATGTGGGAGAGAAGAATTGGTAAAGTCGTTATGTGGTGAAAATTATCTGCTCTGGAGTAGAGGGTTTGGACTGAACATTCTTCTTTTCCGACAACATGTAAACTTGTTTACTGTTTGTAAGGTCTGCAGTGTTTCTATCAGTTTCTATGAGACCTGCTCGAACCACCTACTTAGATATATCATAAGATTCTCAGTGTGTCATGATTCATCTTCACCAGCTTCGGCAGCAGCTATCTAGGAATCCAACTTGCAGATCACAGCCACACTAACCCACTTCAACTTCACACCTTTTCTTAATCTCACTCAGTTCTACCTCCATCAAAACAGTTTCTGAGTCTATACCATCTGCCATTGGCAACCTCTCTAGGCTTACAATCTTGGACTTGGGCAACAATTTATATTCGTTAGTTTTTTTTTTTTCGAGTGAAAAGCTAAAAACAGAAAAATGTATGTAGTTGGAATTCATTTTTCCAACTGGAATCTCTCTCTCCCTCACATCTTCCAATGCAAGATTTTCTCAACAATAGCGAAGAACAATACTTGTTACTTAGAGATGAATAGGAACTTCTACTCTAAACTCTTAATGTTTTAATCCCAAAGTTTTGTACTTATGATCAGAACCGTTCATTCTATGAATCAAACTGTAAAGATCATCTCTGCAAAAAATAAATTAAAACTAAGGTCGTCTAGTCAATCAATTCTAGCAAATACATAGACAGTCCGTACTGCTCTTACTAATACCATTCATTTGTTTTTAAACAGTGTGATGACTAAATGACCTTAGTTTTAATTGATTTTTTGCAGAGGTGATCTTTATAGGGTGATTTATATTATGAACGGTTCTGATTATAAACATAAAGTTCTATAAATTGACAACGAACAATTTTGAAAATTTTTGAGTAGGAGTTGAGAAGCAAAATATTGTTAAATAGCGAATGCATGCAGGTCATGTAATCACTTTTGGGATTTTAGACGGTGATGTTAGATCCTTTAACTTTTGGCTTCCGTATCGGTTGGAAGATTATCTAGTCTAAAATTGAGGAAGGATTCGATTGTAGTTTAGCTACAGTCAAATTTTTGCCCCTCGATTTTGCTTTATTTACACACTGCTGCCACCAAATCTGTGTTGGGCTGGGGTAATTACTAAAAGTTAGGAGGGTAATATTGTCCGTAGGTTTAGGTGCCCTAGGCCTGATTTAGGCTATAAATGATAACCAAATTAAGGAACCAGGATCCTCGCCGGATCTTTCCATAGGGATCCTAGGGATCCTGCAATCTTGTCCGTTTATTTTATATCGTGCGGTCAGTTTTCGTTAGGTACTATTTATATTTGAATTTTAAATCTTAAATTTTAAATAATTTTTTACCGCACGATATACGATGAACGGACAAGATTGTGGGATCCCTAGGAAATGGATCCGGAGAGGATCCTGGTTCCAAATTAAGTTGAATGAGTTGTCACAATCAGAGACGGTTGATGGCATTTTGAAATGCTCAGATACAACTGAAGTGGAGAAGGATAGCTCAGTGGCTTCCTAAGGTGCAATGCTACTTCAGAATGCTTTAGTTCAGAAGCCAACAAAATCAAATGACAATCTTGGGCCACGAAAGAAATCATTATCTGATATTGGGAACCTACTGGTATGCTTCATTATCCTTTTTGAACCCTGCTTTATTTTTCTTAAAGAACTAAAATGTTTTATAGTGAGTACTTTGTTCTCCGCTCTAATAATTTTCTTACCCTTATGTAGGACTGTTTGCGTTTCAGAAGTATTTTTTTAAGGTACTTATGACTCCTAATTGCCATTTTGCATTCAAAAATACTGTATTGCTTGGGGTTTACCCCTTGGAGCATTTCATTATGTTTCTCCTTACTCTCTGACTAAAAAATTTTAAACCCTATATAGGTGAAGGCAGATGCTGCAAAACCCGGCTCAAAGAACTGTAGATGCTGAAGACAAAAAAGAAGCAAAGGATGCATTGCGAGCATAAGGTTGAGATAAATTTTTCATTATGAAAGAGAACATTGTTCTTCATTTGCCTACGCTTTTTACTACAAATTTAATTTATATGCTTGAAACTTACGATGTCATATCATAGTTCAATACGAATATATTTGGATCATTGGATAAGCATCGGCCAATTGGAAGGTTATTGACTTTTCTTATAAAGAAATCAGAGTCATCTTCTCATTTTCGATGTTGAAGATTTGGTTGCATTTTAATATTTATAGGCCAAGATGAAAGAAAAAGATTAGGCTAATTGTTTATGAGCCCCTAAAATCTATAGTGACCTATTGGAAATTATATGATATTTTAGATGTCCTAAAGGTTAACGTGCCAAGTCTTTATGCTGGCACTATTCCGTTTTAGTATTTGTTGGATTAGAATGTACTCATTGTTTTAAGTGAGTATTATTTTTTACTCCTGATAAATATTTAGATTGATAAATCAAAGGGCGGGGAGGGAGAGGCGAAGAAGTTCTTGGTTTGGGTGTTTTAACATGTTGATGTTGTGTGCTATATTGTTTTATTAGATTTGGTGCTTCATATGCAGATAATGTATTTCTGATTTGGATTTCCGATTTGAAATTTTCATCATTATTCCATTGATTTACTAATTAAATTTATGCCTTAATTTAGCATTTTCATCATGATGAGCATTGTGGGATGAGTGTTTTGTAAAAACTTGACCTTTGGCTCATACATGTGTAAACCTGAGGATTTGGAGTTGTTTTCTGTGTTGGTTATGAATTTTAGGTGACTAAATTGGTGGTTTCGTATATTAAGTTAAGTTACAAATTTGATTTTCTCTTATTTTTGGAAAAGTGCGTAGCTGAGATTATTTTGAAGTTCTCGTTCATTACAATATTGTGATTTTGATAAGAGCTTTGTCTACATGTTTTTTGTTGAGTAATGGTTTACTTGGTTAGAAGAAGCTCTTTGAGATTATGTTAAAATCTATTTTGTGGATGAATCTAATTAGTTAAATTTGTCGGGTTTAAGTTATGTAAGAAATTTAATTGCAAAGTTGAGTCTTTTTTTTTCTGAGTTATATTAATAATTCTACCTAAAATTTTTGTAAATTCATGGTTGGGTTTAAGTTATATTAGAAAACATGGGTCATTCAAGTCTCAGTACAATTGGATGTTTGTTTACTTGCACATAATTTTTGAGCATAGAAGTTTGTTTCTGCTTCTCAGGTTCTTTGTCCCCATGTTTATTAATTGTGTTTTTCTCTATTCATTTGGGTTGTCTTGGTGGATTGAAGATCAGTCAAGGTTCTTTCCCTATCATTTCAAGCTAGATTAGTTGGTGAGTGATATGCTCTTTGTACTGGTGCGGTATCATTGGTGCTCACTTTGTATTACTGCTTTTGTAACGTTGGGATGTTTCAAGATAAGTGCTTATATTAGGTAAACTGTCAATTTTACAAAGATTTCTGGTAAATTAGATATATAGTTTAATTCGAAGAGTTGTGTTGACCTATTTTGTTAAATTATATAGTTTAATTGCGTCCCCTTTTTCCAATTCCTATATATCTGCTCAACTCTTGGGTCAATTATTTGCCAGTAGGAATGTTTAATTGCTTGATCAATGATGCCGATTCAATTTGAAGAAGAAATAGGACTTTTATTCAATAGGGATTTGAAATAGGGATTGAGACTCTCACATGAGTAAGATGTCCCAATTGTTCATTGATTCTTGGGTACTACATCGTTTTAGTTGCTTTGTATGGAAACTATTCATGACTGTTGCGACTAATACATTCGAAGTCCCGCAGCAACGCGCGGCATATTTTCTCGTATTATCTATTCTAAAATTGAGGAAGGATTTGATTTTAGTTTAGCTAGAGTCAAATTTTTGCCCCTCGATTTTGCTTTATTTACACACTGCTGCCACCAAATCTGTGTTGGGCTGGGGCAATTACTAAAAGTTAGGAGGGTAATATTGTCCGTAGGTTTGGGTGCCCTAGGCCTGATTTGGGTTGCTGGTTTTGGGCCAGGTGTGGGCTTCGGAAGTGGGTTGTCCACTGTGTTGGGCTGTGTTGCACAGAAAGAGTCAAAATGACTCTTTTGCCCGCTTCATTCCAGATCCAACGGACAGGATCGGGAGGCACTTTAGTCATTCTGCGTTTAGGGGTGGTTGCTGTCGATGTCGTCAGAGGCATGGTTCTCAGAGGGGTTGATGGGTTGCAGGTAGAGATCGTTGACGGGAGGGGTTCCAGGTGGACAGAGTGGGGTTTGGGTGCGGGATTACAGGGAGAGATGGTGAGAGGGTGGGTGCGGTCATGATCGATTTGGGGGGTAAGGTTCTGGGAGAGGGACGCGTGTTTGCTGCAGAGAGAGAGGGGGGAGGTATGGTTGCCCGGGGGGGTGGGGTTGAGGGGAAGGAGAGAGAGGGAGTGGCGTGCATTCGAATTTTCGACAATGGTGAGTAATTCAAACGCTTCTTTTGTTCGATCGTGTTTATTTAATTTAATTTGAATTCTTTCCGATTTTGTTTTCGGTGTATGGGTTATGCAGCTGATTGCTTTCCTCGCTTTTTACCCATACCGTTTGGTTCAAAGAATGAAAACACGCATTGACCTGAGAAATCTTAAGAGTTTGTTTACAAATTAGCAATTAACTTTGCAGTGTGGATGGCTGGTGTTTTGTTATACTCTGTACAAAGGCTCTTGATTGTTCCTAATGGTTTTCTCTTGCCTAATAATCAGGTGATGTCATTCGTTTTGGGCTGTGAGTATCTTCTATCTTAACTCTCACTCTGCAACGCGATTGACGATCTTTGTTGCATACCTGAAGAGCTGATTTCAAATTGGTGATCCCTTTCCCATCCTTGTAACATTTATCAATTGGAATCAATAAAATTGAATGAACTATGAAGAAAATTTATTCTCCAACAGAAAACTCAGCGTTACACAAAATCATTGAATTTGAATGAAACTAATGAGATTAATTTGAACAAAACCTAACTCAATTGAAGCTATTCTCTGAAAATCTTCCGAAGGCAAACCGCTTAGAAACATATATCATAATCTTCGGTTGAGAAAGTCAGTTTGTTTTATGGGGTTTTCACTTTTTTCAAAATCAATATCAAATTTTGTAAGTATGAGAAAAGAATTTACCTTTGGTAAAGTCTGAATGGTTGCGGCGGTTGGTAGAATCGAAGAGATTTTAGCAGTTGAGGCGAGGAGGAAGACGGGGAGAGTAGAGGCAAGCAGCGCGTTGCTGGTTTTAGCGGTGAGAAAAACGATGTGGGAACTGGGAAGTATCAAGAGAAACGGTGAGTCGATAAATTGGAGAGATTTTTCAATGGGTTGCAGGTGGTTCATTACGTGTTTCTGTATAAGTTGTTACATCTCGGCCTGGGACGGTTCACTTTCCGAACCCGCTCCATCATCGTAGCACGATATTATCCGTTTTGAGCTTACTATTCCCTCACGATTTGGTTTCTGGGAACTCATGAGCAACTTTCCAGTGGGTCACCCATCATAGGAGTACTCTAGCCCCCTTCTCGCTTAACTTCGGAGTTCCTACGGAATCCGAAGCCAATGAGCTTCCAAAATGCCTCGTGCTAGGTAAGGATGGAAATATACATTTAAGGATCACTTCCCTAAGCGATGTGGGATGTTACATAAGTGGTAAGATTTTTATATTAAAAAATTAATAACATAAAAAATAAAAATTTCTACCACTTATATAATAACATGTAATGTATCACTTGTGTTACGAGCACAAGGAAAGAGGCAGGGCCTTTTTGGCCGTTTTACCATGCAGCTAAAAAAAATAGCATTGAAAAGTAATGGAGATACATGGGCTTTTCTGTCCTTTCACTGTGCTTAAGAATAATGTCTTTTTGGACCCAAACTCAATTTTTTTTTAGCACATCAATATTTTTACATTTGAGAGAGAGGGAGTTCGGCTAAGCCACACAATGAGCAACCTAATTTGGTATCGAATTCACCATCCACGAGATTCGAACTTAAGACATCTCACTTCCAAGTGAAAAGTACTACCACCAGATCGTAGTATTAATGGGTCTCAAACTCAAATATTTAAGTTTACTAAAAGATAAAATTTAAGTCTATGAACAGTGAATGTTACTCAACCCTCAAGACCTAAATTTCATGACTTAAAATATATTAACTGTTGTGGAACTGTTTTAACCCTATTTTTTTGGGAAAGGATTTTTTTTAACTTTGAGTTATGTTATCTTAATTTAATTTTACAAATATTTTAACATAAAAAAATTTAAATTTAGACAAAAAAATTAAAAACCGAACTAATGACATCAATCAACCACTCAACCAACCAAAACTTCAATATAGATGATAATTCATAACATAAACTAAAAACTTAAACACTAATTGAAAATATAAATGATAGTTCATATAAGCTTAAAAGTATTCGTCTTGTCCTGGTGATGGGATTGGAAAATAATTTTTTAAAGTGGTTCGTCTTAAAATTTTTATTTTATTATTTTGACGTTGAATTTAAATTTCATCCGTTGAATCTTTATTCTATATTGTTGGATTTGAAGAATTAAAAAATATGGACCATTAGATCAAAATAATAAATAAAAAATTCCCAAAAAAAACACGAATTTTAATCTAAAATTTTACTGCGCATGCACCCTAAACCCACCAGAAGGTTTTTGGCAACCTTAATGAGGAAGTTTCCTTTCCAAAAGTACCCTTAATTCCACATGAGGCTTGATAAAAATGGCTAAAATTGTCACAGCCCGTCCCAGAATTAATTAATCGAGGATGTGAAATGACGGGATTGCCCTTGAATCTACTACGGTATGTGACATTTCATTGGGTTTTATTGTCCTATCCTAAGTTTGTTTTGGAAAAATAGTTGGAAATTAATTTGGAATATTTTTATGTGGTTGGGGTTTTTGTAGACCACACACCTTCATTATTTTTTTCACTCTCTCTCTCTCCCGCATGCTCACGGTCTCTCTCTCCCTTCTCTTTCGAAAGGTACGGACAACCCCAAAGGTTACCAAACCTTCACGGATCGACGTGGTTGAGACCACCATCGTACTCCTAGAGACCATACGAACCCATTGGTACCCATTTCAGGTAAGGGTTCATACGTTTTCATGCTGAAATCACGAGGTCCGTGATTGTCACTATTCACCAACTTTTAAATGGTTGCATTTTAGGACAATCCAAGCTTACCACGAGCTTAAGGAGGTCCCCACGAAGCTCGGAGTGCTTCGTTTGAAGGTTTGGGACGTCGGGATCACAAGGTTCGAAGGTGGCCGGTTTTGGTGAAATTTTCCCGACGCGATTTGGAAGGTTTTGAGGCTCCAAGGAGGTATAGCCTTCTTCCTCTCATGATTTGTGACATTTTGGTGAAAATTTTATGAAAAATGGTGCAAAAACGAGTGAGAAAAGGGCAGTTGCAGGGTTGCCCAGAATCCGGCGCCGGTGGCACTGTTCCGGCGTCGGGAGGTTGAAGATGATGCGCGTGGGGGGCGCGTGAGGCCGTGGCCTCCCCGGCGCGTGAGGGCGCGTGGGCCCTAGAAAAATTTATTTAAAAATATGATGATGTTCGTGAGGTTGTGTAGATTGCGTTGGTATATTCATACGCTAAAATTGAGCATTTTATGAGAAGTTATTTCGAATTGTTGGTTATGTGCTTAAAATAACGTTTTTATAGTTGTTTCGCATATAGGTGAGATCTACCCCGAGGACGAGCGCAGTCAGAGGCGTCACGGGGGTTACGACCCTGCGACATACCAGTGAGTGGGCAGTTTTGTTTTCATTATACGCCTATATACTTAATGAGTTTTCCCAGAATTTGAATTAAAATGAAAGTATGTTTTGAAATGCCATGCATAGATTTATATGAATCATGTGATTGAAATGCCATGCATAGAATTTATATGAGATATGTGAATTGATACTATATGATGCATATATGTGAATTGGTGCTGCGGACGCACATGTGAGTATCAGGTGAGTTATATTTGGTTCATTGAATTGTTTGATGAGATTTATGTTGATAGCTCATAACCTGCACCCCTGGTGTTAGTGCTTATGTTATTCACCGCATCACACGCTCACATTGGATCCAAGTAGATGCTAGTCGTACAGACCACTGGAGGTGGTTCCGACATGCTAGTCGTACAGACCATTAGAGATGGTTCCGACTAGTAGGTGACCCTAGATTATGTGCACAGATGATTGATGAGAGAAGCACTAGAGCGTATTATTACACCATCCGAGTCGTACAGACTACTACAGGTAGTTCCGACTCATGTGCAGCGTAGTGCCGTACAGGTCGCAGTTGGCGACTCCGGCAGTGCCGTACAGGTCACAGTTGGTGACTCCGGCTGGATTGGATATTGAGCTTTAGAATCAGCCGTACAGGACCACTGCAGGGTCTCCGGTTGATTTATTATTTCACCTGATTTATGTTGATGCATCCATATTATGTTTTTGGCATGGCATGGCATAATTCTTTGAAAAATGATGAAGAATGGTATTTTGAGACTTCTGAGGCTATATATATTTATATATGCTATTTTCTGAGAAAGTATACAGGTTTTACAGTGAGGGGATAGATATATGTTGATAAAGGAAAGATTTTGAAAGACTTATTTTACTGACCCACTCACCTTGTTTTGCGCCCCTCCAGGTTCGAGTTAGAGCAGAGCTTTGGTGGCCACGAGGAATCCAACGGTATTCTGACAGAATTCACAATGGTATTTTAAAGCTTCCGAACTGTGCAAATGGTTACGTCACTCTCACGTGACGGCCAGCACGCCCTCCTTCGGGACGGGGTGTGTCAGTTGGTATCAGAGCTTAGTTTACAGTCTTGTACATCTTGAGAATTCTCTAGTGTTTTCTGTCAGAACTATACCGCCTCGTAGTGAGCCAAGTCGTTTAGTTGAGTCTAGTTTTCCCTATTTAGCTCAGTTATGGGAAGCTAGTACTAATGTGACTCGGTCTATTATCCAAAGGATTTTTCTCTTAGGACTGGATATAAGTTGATGCTGAATCACTTTAGGGAAAATGATGACCTGAGGGAGCAGGTCGATGGCTTAATCAGTTGGAAAAGGTGTTTTAGATTATGCAAAGTCAAGGGAATCTTTCTTTTGACGGTAGGTCAAAACGACTACCTGATTTCCGAGCATTGAATTTGCATCCTGATGGAGACAGGAGTTTTATATGATGTCACCGGAGGAAATAGCTATTTGAGAGTTGTTTAAAGAATTGTTTAAGGAAAGGTTTAGTCCTCCGATATAAATGGATGGTAAGAAGTGAGAGTTTGCAATTTGAGACAAGGAAAGATGACGACAAATGAGTACTATGGAAAGTAGCGGAGTTTTCTCGTTATCATACGGAGGTTGTTAATCCGGTCGAGGTGTTATGTTGTTTTAAGCTGGATAATAAGAGGAATTGGCGTTCTTTGACGACCACTATTTATTGTGCTTCTTACCAGGAGTTTTACGAGATGTTGTTGAGAATTGAAGACTCTGAGGTTATGCTCAGCGAGAGTAAAAAGGAATAAGAAAAGAATGGGAATTGGAGGAAAGACGATAAGGGTATAGATCCGTCATCTCAAGGACCTCGTAAGACTCAGAGCTTCAAGAGAAGTGAAGCTAGTTCTAGTTCTTCCAGCTGAGGTTTTTGTGCCACTGGTCAGAGGTATGGTGGTAGATTCACTGGTGATTCCAGATTTCAGAGACAAGGTGATTCAGATAGAGGGAATGTACCTTTGTGCCGTAGGTACAATAATGGACACTTTGGAGAGTGTAGACAAGAAAGTAATGGATGCTTTACATGTGGATAAATGGAACATAGAGCTGCAAATTGTCCCCAGAATCAGTAAATGCCTCCGTAGTCTTCTTTGCCACCACTAGCGCTGATTCCGCAGGTACCTGGATCTAGAAATTTTGGTTAGATGAGCCGTGGTGTACAGGATTAGAGTCGTACAGGTCACAAGAGGTGACTCCGACTTATATACTAGCATGGATCGATGGGTTATGAGTACAGCCGCACATGTCATATTAGATGACTCCGGCTGGGTGGACGAGCTATAGGTTCAGTCGCACAGGTCATACTAGCTGACTCCGGCTGATATATTCCTTGTTATTGATGATGTTGCCAAAGAGAGTAATGATGGAGCACGATCGAGGCATGCATATGTAATTCTAATGAAGGGCAAGATGGTAATGTTGTATTCTTGAGGATTGTTGCTTACTTATCGAGACAACAGTGAGTTATCGTTATTGCGGGCTGCAGACCGTAATATCCATAACTTATTGTTGGATTCGTTAAGCGAGTAAACAAGTAGGTCATCCTACGTTAATATGGTGTTATTCAGAGTGTCCAGTGATGGTGAAAGATGTTATGCCTATGAATCTTATCCAGTTGGATATTGTGGATTTGATGTGATTTTTGGCACAGATTGGTTGCATTATGATTGTGCCAAGATAGATTGCTACGGGAAATCAGTTACTTTCCATCGACTTGGGTGACCAGAGGTTATTTTTGGGGGATGCAAAGTGTAGTGAGGTATGCCGTTAGTTCTACTGTGAGAGCAAAAAGATTGTTATTGAATGGCTACCTAAGATATTTAGTTTATGAGGTACTAAGAGATATTGCTTTGAGTAGTGTGAAAGAGGTCAAGGTGATTAGACATTTCCTGACGTTTTCCTTGAGAATTTACCTGGATGGCCGCCAGGCAAAGATGTGGAGTTTTCTATTGATTTGTCTCCAGGTACGGACCTTATATTAGAGATTGGTTCATGATAAGTTAAGGGAATTGAAAAGTCAGTTGCAAGAATTGGTTGATAAAGGTTCCATTCAACCTAGTATGTCGTCATGGAGAGCCCAGTTTAATTATGAGGAAAAATGTGGACATTAAGGCTATACATTGACTATGGAAAATTTAATCGAGTAACGATTGGGAATCGTTGTCCATTATTGCGTATTAATGATTGTTTGATCAGCCTAGAGGTGCCTGTGTATTTTCAAAGATTGATTTAAGGTTTGGTTATTAACCAATTGAAGATTTAGTGAGGATGTCCCTAAGATAACTTCCAGGACTCGTTATGGTCTAATGAGTTTTTGGTAATG
This sequence comes from Heteromeles arbutifolia, assembly GCA_024362995.1. NCBI lineage: Eukaryota > Viridiplantae > Streptophyta > Magnoliopsida > Rosales > Rosaceae > Heteromeles > Heteromeles arbutifolia. The sequence goes on along the minus strand of JANCRC010000012.1, from coordinate 8,994,292 downwards.
CCATTCGGATTGACGAATGCGCTTGCTGCTTTCCTGAGTTTGGTGAATGAAATATTTCGAGAATATCTCGTCAGGTTTGTGTTTGTTTTCATTGACGATATTCTGGTATACTCTAATACTAGAGCAGGACGTGCTAGACATTTTAAAGTGGTATTACAAAGTTTGAGGGGTCGTCGATATATTCTAAGTTTAGTGAATGCCAATGTTAGATGAATCAGGTGGCATTTCTAGGACATGTTATACCTACTTAAAGTATTCAAGTGAATTCTTTAAAGGTAGCAGAAGTTGAGAATTTGGAACAATCGCGAACCGTGACTAAGATTCGGAGTTTTCTTAGCTTAACAGGCTATTATGGACGGTTTGTGAAAGATTTTTCAGTCATTACCCTGCCATTGACGAGATAGACGAGAAAAGAGGTTAAGTTTGAGTGGGATGAAAATGGTGAATAAAGTTTTCAACAGTTGAAGTATTTTCCTCACCTATGCACTTGTGTTAGCTCCCAGATGATAACGGAAGTTATGAGGTCTATAAGGATGCTTCTTTGAGTGGTTTGAGATGTGTATTGATACAAGATAGGGTAATTGCTTATTCTTCGCGGCAATTGAACTTCATGAGATGAATTACCCTAATTATGATTTGGAATTAATCGCTATCATCTTGGCTTGAAGATTTGAAGAAATTATCTTTATGAAGAAAAGTGTAAGTTTTGTATGGATCGTAAGAGTTTCCAATATCTGTCTTCTCAGAGGGATCTTGATTTTAGATAACGAAGGTGGATTGAGTTGTTTAGTGATTATGATTGCACGACCAGGTGATCGTGCAAATGCTTGGGCTGATGTACTTAGTATGAAGACTCTCGTGAGAATAAATGCTTTGTATGCTTGTTATGTTCCTCTTCTTGCGGATTTTGAGATCTACTGGAGTAAAGTTGGAAATAGAAGAACGAGAAGAAGCCTTGCTTGCTAGTATCCAAGTTAAGCTTATTTAAATTAATCGTATACTCGATGCCCAGAGAATTGATGAAGAAACCAAGAATTTATTTAGGCAAAGAATATCGAGAAAAAGAAAGATCTCAGAGTTAGAGAATCAGATGACATGTTTATGCAAGAGAACAAGATGTATGTGCTTAATGATGTGGAATTAAAGAAAGCAATTTTTGGATGAAGTACACTGTTCAGCTTCTACAATGCATCCTGGAAGTATTGAGATGTATCATACCATTTAACCATTTTACTATTAGCCGGGTATGAAAAGAGAAATTTTGGGTATGTAAGTAAATATATCATATGTCAGCAAGTTAAAACGGAAAGAAAGAAGCCTTTGGATTATGTGTACAAACTTCCTCGTTCACGAGATGGGTATGATGGAAATTGAGGTGATAGTTGATCGGTGTACTAAGTAACGTATTTTACTCCAGTGAAGAGCAGCAACCTTTCCAGACAAGTGCAACGGTTAATTATTTGTTTTATGGAAAAGAGATTTGGACTTACGAATCTGTTGAGCTTTTGGGTATGTTGGTCACTTTTAAGTTCTAGGTAACTTTTCAAGAAACTTCGGATACAAGATTACTTTATAGTGCAGCATATCATCTTCAGACAGAGACAAGACCATTCAGAATTTGGATGATATACTAAGATCTTCGGTATGGTAGTTTGGTGATGCTTGGATTAAAAGTTGATTTTAATGGAATTTGCCTACAACGATAACCTTCATTCGAGTAGTGGTAGGACACCACTTGAGGCATCTTATGAGAAAGCTTGTTGTACATCTTTATGTTGTCAGAGGTTGGTGAATGAGTTTTAGTGGGCCCTGAGTTAGTGGAAGAGATTACTCAAAACATTCAGGTGATTAAGTCTAACCTGAAAGCAGCACAAGATCGACAAAAGAACTTAGCAGTCAGGCATGCTACCGATAGAGTGTATAAGGTCGGTTATTGGGTATTCTTGAAGTTATCACCTTGGAGAGGTGTGGTGCAATTTGGGAAGAGAGGCAAGTTAAGTTCTAGGTACATAGGACCTTATGTGATTGTCGAAAAGGTTGGTGAGGTTGCCTACAGGTTGGAGTTGCCTCCGGAGTTATCCAAGGTGCATAATGTGTTTCATGTCTCGATGCTTCGACATTATGTTTCGGATCCTTCGCATGTGATTCCTCCTCAACCTTTGGAGATTAATCCGGATTTGACGTATGATGAAGAACCAGTGACTATTTTGGACTGGAAGGACAAGGTTCTAAGGAATAAGACAGTGAGCATGGTGAAAGTATTGTGGAGGAACCACTCGGTAGAAGAAGCTACTTGGGAGACTGACGATCGAATGAGAGAGATGTATCCGAGGTTGTTTTATGGCTGCTAGTATTGGTTAGGTTATGTGAATTTCGAGGACGAAATTCTATAAGGAGGGTAGATTGTCACAGCCCGTCCCGGAATTAATTAATCGAGGATGTGAAATGACGGGATTGCCCTTGAATCTACTACGGTATGTGACATTTCATTGGGTTTTATTGTCCTATCCTAAGTTTGTTTTGGAAAAATAGTTGGAAATTAATTTGGAATATTTTTATGTGGTTGGGGTTTTTGTAGACCACACACCTTCATTATTTTTTTCACTCTCTCTCTCTCTCTCTCTCTCTCCCCCGCATGCTCACGGTCTCTCTCTCCCTTCTCTTTCGAAAGGTACGGACAACCCCAAAGGTTACCAAACCTTCACGGATCGACGTGGTTGAGACCACCATCGTACTCCTAGAGACCATACGAACCCATTGGTACCCATTTCAGGTAAGGGTTCATACGTTTTCACGCTGAAATCACGAGGTCCGTGATTGTCACTATTCACCAACTTTTAAATGGTTGCATTTTAGGACAATCCAAGCTTACCACGAGCTTAAGGAGGTCCCCACGAAGCTCGGAGTGCTTCGTTTGAAGGTTTGGGACGTCGAGATCACAAGGTTCGAAGGTGGCCGGTTTTGGTGAAATTTTCCCGACGCGATTTGGAAGGTTTTGAGGCTCCAATGAGGTATAGCCTTCTTCCTCTCATGATTTGTGACATTTTGGTGAAAATTTTATGAAAAATGGTGCAAAAACGAGTGAGAAAAGGGCAGTTGCAGGGTTGCCCAGAATCCGACACCGGTGGCACTGTTCCGGCGTCGGGAGGTTGAAGATGATGCGCGTGGGGGGCGCGTGAGGCCGTGGCCTCCCCGGCGCGTGAGGGCGCGTGGGCCCTAGAAAAATTTATTTAAAAATATGACGATGTTCGTGAGGTTGTGTAGATTGCGTTGGTATATTCATACGCTAAAATTGAGCATTTTATGAGAAGTTATTTCGAATTGTTGGTTATGTGCTTAAAATAACGTTTTTATAGTTGTTTCGCATATAGGTGAGATCTACCCCGAGGACGAGCGCAGTCAGAGGCGTCACGGGGGTTACGACCCTGCGATATACCAGTGAGTGGGCAGTTTTGTTTTCATTATACGCCTATATACTTAATGAGTTTTCCCAGAATTTGAATTAAAATGAAAGTATGTTTTGAAATGCCATGCATAGATTTATATGAATCATGTGATTGAAATGCCATGCATAGAATTTATATGAGATATGTGAATTGATACTATATGATGCATATATGTGAATTGGTGCTGCGGACGCACATGTGAGTATCAGGTGAGTTATATTTGGTTCATTGAATTGTTTGATGAGATTTATGTTGATAGCTCATAACCTGCACCCCTGGTGTTAGTGCTTATGTTATTCACCGCATCACACGCTCACCTTGGATCCAAGTAGATGCTAGTCGTACAGACCACTGGAGGTGGTTCCGACATGCTAGTCGTACAGACCATTAGAGATGGTTCCGACTAGTAGGTGACCCTAGATTATGTGCACAGATGATTGATGAGAGAAGCACTAGAGCGTATTATTACACCATCCGAGTCGTACAGACTACTACAGGTAGTTCCGACTCATGTGCAGCGTAGTGCCGTACAGGTCGCAGTTGGCGACTCCGGCAGTGCCGTACAGGTCACAGTTGGTGACTCCGGCTGGATTGGATATTGAGCTTTAGAATCAGCCGTACAGGACCACTGCAGGGTCTCCGGTTGATTTATTATTTCACCTGATTTATGTTGATGCATCCATATTATGTTTTTGGCATGGCATGGCATAATTCTTTGAAAAATGATGAAGAATGGTATTTTGAGACTTCTGAGGCTATATATATTTATATATGCTATTTTCTGAGAAAGTATACAGGTTTTACAGTGAGGGGATAGATATATGTTGATAAAGGAAAGATTTTGAAAGACTTATTTTACTGACTCACTCACCTTGTTTTGCGCCCCTCCAGGTTCGAGTTAGAGCAGAGCTTTGGTGGCCACGAGGAATCCAACGGTATTCTGACAGAATTCACAATGGTATTTTAAAGCTTCCGAACTGTGCAAATGGTTACGTCACTCTCACGTGACGGCCAGCACGCCCTCCTTCGGGACGGGGTGTGTCAAAAATTCTCATAAATAAAATTTCAATTATTATAAACTGATTAAATGTTAAATTTAGAGGATACAACGATTGAAGATCGATGACATAGTGATAAGATGAAAACTAATAATTTCATAATGCCATAGGGAAAACCTAGCAAGCATTTGTTGCTAAGTTTCCCAGCCTATTTCAGACCATAGATTCCGCAATGGTTCACTTCTAGCCAAGAGAGCAGTTGGCCAAGTATTATTATTGTTTTTTGGTCAAAGGAAATTTTATTACAGAAAACACACTTTACAACAAATGTCCAACACACACTTTAAATACAATAAAAAAAGGCCTAAAACTAAAGGAAAACAGAAGAAAAAAAAGCCCAACAACGTAAAGGCCCAGAAACTGCACTGATTTGACAACCATGGCTGTAAATTAATTGTTTGTTATCCAAGTCTTTTTCTGTTAACCTTTTCTCGGCTGGTTGCTTGTTTGGATCACATCGTTTCCAAGTCCTTATCACTCGAATAAAAAAAAACACCAACGAATATAAATTGTTGCCCAAGTCCAAGATTGCCAGCTTAGAGAGGTTGCCAATGGCAGATGGCATAGGCCCTCGGAAACTGTTGTGATGGAGGTAGAACTGAGTGAGATTAAGAAATGGGGTGAAGTTGAAGTGGGTTAGTGTGCCTGTGATCTGCAAGTAGGAGAGATCTATTTTGGAAACTGTTTTGGTATTGCAAAGGTTGTTGAGGTTGGTGAGGGACCATGAATCGAGAGAAGAAGGTCAATCACCGAAGTCGAAGCTGTTCTTCCACGTTAGCAGAGCTTCTGCCTGCGTCCCCGATGAGGAGGTGGTGGCAATTGATAAGAGTTGAAGTGCACTTAATTGTTGTTTCCAAATAAAGTGAAAAAAACGAAAGGAAAAGAAACTGATGTTCCCAAAGGCTGCTTTGAGCGACACAGGCATCCCAAAAGTAAACGTTGCAGCTGGTGCATCAGGCCATGAGCAACCAGAGGTTGATGTAAGCGATGCGGAATTTCTGCAATTTGACACATCTAAAGTCCCTGTCATAGTTACATTAACAAAGGTGACAAAATTTAACCATCTCTTCTGTCCCTTAGCGAATTGCAAATGCTTTTTTGCCCTGTACTGAATCATGTGCATATGTTTTTCAGGTAGGTAAGCACTATATTGTGGATGCCACTTCAGAAGAGGAATCACAAGTGAACTGGCTGTTTCGATTTCCGTCAATAGGCAAGGGCACATCTGCGGGTTGACCAAACGGGGCGGTGCAGGCCTCCAAGCATCATTCTCGACATGGTATCTGTGGCAAAAACAGTAAGTGAGCAGCTGATAATCGTAATTCCGATACCTACACACTGAGAATCTTATGATATATCTAAGTAGGTGGTTCGAGCAGGTCCTAGTTATATGAAAATCGTAATTCCGATACCTACGCAGCTGATGAAAACGTTTTATTGGTAGTACGCATATTTGGCACCGTTTAACCAAGATTAGTATCATTAAGCTGTTAAAGAGTTAAAGAGTTATTATTTTGATCTTAGGTGCATATCAATATTACTGTTTGGCTACGACCGGACAACTAAAAATATCTCAAAAATATCCTTCTTAGAATGTCGTTGTTAAATAGATATCTATATCGGATAGGGTATTACTTGTGAAACCTGCAGACAAACTCAACAGTTCCCATTTTTTGACAGGAATTCGCAACACATGAGAGGAAAAAGAGAGAAAAGAACAGAGAGAAGTGGAAACAGTTATGGCCTTGTAATGTATACCATAACTTGTGGTTGAAAACCGGATCAACTAATTTTACAATCTACATGTCTAATAGAAACACTGCAGACCTTACAAACAGTAAACAAGTTTACATGTTATCGGAAAAGAAGAATGTTCAGTCCAAACCCTCTACTCCAGAGTAGATAATTTTCACCATATCACAACCTTGAGGCATGAGCCGTCTAGCTTCCATCTCACCACATAACGACTTTACCAATTCTTCTCTCCCACATCCATGAAGTCCTAGACATAAATCAGATAAGGTACCTGAATCAAGAGCAATACATCTCTCGAACATTTCCTTCAAGACTTGGATTGCCCCGTCAAAATCCCTGTTATTGCAGAAGCTTGATATAAGCAACTTTAAAGTTTGCTCATCAGGGTGATAACCACTTCTTATCATGCTTTTACATAACTCAAAGGCACGATCTGCATCCTTTCGCACACACTGCCCGACAATAAGGGCAGAAAAGGTTGATGCATTTGGGACAAAGTGCTTTGTATCGAGTTCTTTAACCAGATACGCAGCTTTCTTTGTTTGACCCTCCTTGCAGAGTCCCAATATCAGTGCATTATAAGTCAGTATATCAGCATTCACTCCGTCCTTTGACATCTCCTCGAAAAGCCCATTGCCCATCTCACTATTACCTGCCCAGCTGTATCCGTTCATCAAACTAATGTAAGTTACTGTATTTTCTTCTTGTAGTTTTCCTGCCTCGCAAAACCCATCAATAAGTGTGTTAAAAGTTACCATAGTCAGGTGCAATCCATTCTTCGCCATCAAGTTTTTTGAACTTCAAAGACGAACTCAGAAAGCCCTTATCACAGTGCCCTGCAATCAGTGTATTGTATGACACCACACAAGGACTACAACCCATGCTCTCCATCTCCTCGAGCACCTCAACAGCATTTTCTAATTTTCCCAATTTGTTCATCGAATTGGGTTTTCTGGAGTTAAATTCTTAGATTGATTCGAGAGTTCAAATCAACTTCTGACCGACTAACCTTGATGGAGGGGCAGAGGATGAAGAAAATGGCGGGCAATGAGCTCTGACTCTCTGATTCACTGCGGCAATTACAATTGCCGAGCAACAAGCGAGCACCGTCGTGCATTGAATCCCATGTCGAGCAGAAGCAACGGGAAGAAAGAAAATAAAGTTGGTCATTTGAGAGTGGTGAACCATTTGGACCATTTGGAATTGCTTTCAAGTTTGGGGGGAGGGTTGGACATTTGCCGGAGTAATGGATGATTTTGATTAATTTTTTCCGGAGAAATGATAAATAAGATTTTTAACAGAGAATTGTTATTGCCCTCTAAAATTTCAAATTTTCTTCTTTGGTGGTATATCCACATGTTTTATGTATGGCATTTGAATCACATTAAAGAGGAAAGCTTGACTCCTTGAGATTGAGGAGTAATTCCTTGAGATGTTTTGTTACCGATTTACGAAACTTTATGCTTATAATCAAAGTCGTGCATATTATAAATCACACTATAAATGTCATATCTACAATATATATGAGATCTTTATAGTGTGATTTATAATATAAACAGTTTCAACCATATATGCGAAGTTTCGTAAATCAGTAACAAAGTATGTTGAGAAGAACTCCTCCTTAATCTCATCTATTGAGGAGCTAAGTTAATTTCTTACCTAAATAAAAATAATAATCAAATGGCACAACCAAACTCGAGAAAAAGGGTTTGAGGAAGCGCAACTTCAAAAAAAAAAACAAAAACCACGTGTACAACAAAAGCCCAAAACAAGTTAAGCACAAACAAAAATGGGCCATAAACGCACAAAGGACAAAGCTCCAAGACTACCCTTGGAGCTCAGCGCACACAATGTATTCTTGCCACTGCCAGATAATTGTTATTGCCCTCTAAAATTTAAGATTTTCTTCTTTGGTATCCTTAAGTTTTATGTATGGCATTTGAATCACATAAAAGAGGAAAGCTTAGCTACTTAAGATTGAGGAGTACTTCCTTTAGATGCTTTTTCACTCCAAGTGGCTGCCCTTTACTTTGAGCTATTTGTTTACGTTGATTGAGTAAACTGTAGAGTTTCTCTGTGACATATGAGCGCTTAGGATTGCTACCTTTATTTTTAGTTTTTAATTCATTGCTTTTATTATTTTTATAGACGTATTATGTTGCTGTAATAATTATTTTTTCTTTATAATTATGAAGCTAATTAGATCAGAAATGTTTTTTCATATCATATGTTCAGAAATGGTGGGACTATCCATAGGAGAAAAGCATTTTATACAGGGTGGCATTGCTCAGGACATTCGTTCTGATGGCCAAAAAGACTGACGCCTCGGCCCATCAATGTCAGAACTGGATTCATTTCCCAGGTTAATACCTGTCATATGTTTCACAAAAAATAATGGATTTTATTTTTTGGTGTGACATGAAATTTTACTTATTTTGTTATAATTTCCGTTCTTTGTGGCTGTTGCCCAGGCAAATGGTTCGGCAAGGGTCAGGATGGGTGCTACAGATGTCATTGCCAGTGTGAAGGTATAACTGCGGTCTTGATGTTAAGCGCATACTTACTTTTACATGCTATTGGAATGTCCTTGATCAAATTTAGGTAATTTGTTAGTCTAATTATTTGAGCTGCCCGTGTTGTTCATACTGTCATATTTGCTGGTAATGTTGACCGAGTGCAGGCTGAACTTGGAAGGCCAACTGCACTGCAACCCGACAAAGGAAAGGTCTTTATAAATGTTGATTGCAGTCCAACTGCAGCACCAATGTTTGAGGTTAACACTTTTATTATCTGCTTCCTTCTCATGTTTTACTCTGTGAATTGAGGTTATATAGACATCTTGGTTTCTTCACGATCCTGTCGACAGTTTACTACTTTGTTTTTGTTGAATTCACGCTCTGATAAAATACGAAGGCACTATATCTCAGACTATGTTCGTTGTTCATTAGAGATTCTTAACTTCTCCTTTTGGTGCACGAATTACTGGTCCATTGCAGAGAATGAATATCTATTTCGCTTTTGTAGGACCAATGCATTTATACTTATTGTAAAGCTGTTGTTTTTTTACTTCTGCAGGGTAGAGGGGGTGAGGAGCTGTCAGCAGAACTCTCGGTGGCTCTTCGATGTTGCCTCTTGGGTGGTAAAAGTGGGTCAGGTCTGTTTTCTCTTTTGGCAATGGATTCTGAGTTGAGCGTACTTTAATCCAACTGCAGAGTTGAAAATATAGGTGCCTTTGTTTGTCTCAGGTGCTGGAATTGATCTCTCCTCTCTGGTAGTTGTGGAAGGAAAGATCTGCTGGGATCTTTACATTGACGGCCTTGTTGTCAGTTCAGATGGGAATCTTCTAGATGCCCTAGGTGCTGCTATAAAGGTACTTGATTTTCCTTATACATTACTTATATAATGTCATTGAACATAAATAAATTAGAAAGTAAAAATAATTCTATCCTGATATTTCCTAGTTTGAGCTTAGTGCTCTGGCAAACCAGTCTTTATAACGATTCGTATCTTGTGATGGCAGCAGGTATATTTGACAACTCAGAGTCTCTAACGTTTCTTCATAATTTCATTGTCGATCTTAATTTTTCACATTAAATTTAGTGTGGCTAGCAAGGAACAAGAGTTAAAGTGCACTTAATTGTTGTTTCCAATAAAGTGAAAAAATGAAAGGAAAAGAAACTGATGTTCCCAAAGGCTGCTTTGAGCAATACAGGCATCCCAAGAGTAAATGTTGCAGCTGGTGCATCAGGCCATGAGCAACCAGAGGTTGATGTAAGTGACGAGGAATTTCTGCAGTTTGACACATCTAAGGTCCCTGTCATAGTTACATTAACAAAGGTGACAAAATTTAACCATCCCTTCTGTCCCTTAGCAAATTGCAAATGCTTTTTAGCCCTGTACTGAGTCATGTGCATATATTTTTCAGGTAGGTGAGCACTATATTGTGGATGCCACTTCAGAAGAGGAATCACAAATGAGCTCGGCTGTTTCGATTTCCGTCAATAGGCAGGGGCACATCTGCGGGTTGACCAAACGGGGTGGTGCAGGCCTAGATCCAAGCATCATTCTTGACATGGTATCGGTGGCAAAAACAGTAAGCGAGCAGCTGATAAACACATTGGATTCCCAGATAGCTGCTGCTGAAGCTGGTGAAGATGAATCATGACAGAGTGAGAATCTCTGATTATATCTAAATAGGTGGTTCGAGCAGGTCCTAGCTAGATGAAAATTGTAATTCCGATACTTAACACACAGCTGATGAAAACATTTGGTTTGTTGTACGCATATTTGGCACCGTTTAACCAAGATTCGTATCATTACGCTGTTAAAGAGTTATTATTTTGGTGTCTTTTGCATTCTAGGTCTCTATTGTATGATATTATCTCTCTCCATAGTTGGTATTGGCAAACGCTCGACTTGCAGTTAAACAAGTGCCGAGCCACGTGGAGCAGAAACCCGAGAATCGGGTCTAATCGGAAGAGTTTGAGCCGGATTTTTGGAGCAACAAAACAAGAAGGAATGGTCTGAACTTAATTGCAAATGTGAAGCGCCGCCACCACCATCAGCCGTGGAAGAAGATGAAGACTCTGGGTTCGAAATTGGACTAGATTGGTATGTGGTTCTGCCAGGAGTTGTTAGTGGTCTAATAGTTGGGGTGGTTGCAGGGAATACACTGGCAAACAAGAAGCACGAATGGTTTGTCGAGAAATTTAGCAGGAGGCGGCAGCCAAGACGCACGAGGAGGGGGAGGGGATAAAGTGCTTTTTAGTCCTTGTTATAATCTGATCTCCATGTTTAAGTTGTTTTAAGTTGTTATGGGGTTGTGAGTCTGGTGCATTCTGTTAATCATTTGTGTGGTGTGGTGTTGTTTTGTCTTGCTATATCCTATCCATAGATGTAATATATGTTAACGCGGGACTCTGAAATGACCCGTGTGTTTGTAATATATTATAGGCAAAATAATATAAAACATGTGTTTGTAATATATAACACATGTACATATGTCAGCACTACATATATGATTGAAATTAAACATATATACTGTAACTTTTTTTTTTTGCTTCCAAACTTAATAAATGGCTTAGTGTCTATAAAATATTATAGGCAAATTAAGGACGTCCGTATCATATCTCAAAATTAAAATTTGTTTACTCAAGTAGATAGAAGCTAACTCGATTCATTCAATCATATGGATGTACAATAATCTACTTGACTCTATTGATAAACAAGTCTACTTCCGCAGATCCTTTTGCTTATCCAAAGGTTGCATCTTGGACGCAAGAAGGAGATGGGACGAGTAATTGTTGTTCATCAAAGGAGTACGTAATTTCCGGTTTCGATGGGGCTTTGGCCCTTTGTTACTGTTGCCAGAGGAACTCTAGATTTTTTTTATGCTATTGATGTAACACTCATAGATGTTGGTCCTTTGTATTATCGAATTATAAATGCAATTTCTATTTTTTCTTAATGCCACTTTTAGCATTTATCTTGACAAGAACATGAGTGGTAATTACAAATTAGCGATGCCTTATCATGTGGGACAAGGCAAATTTGGCCTTAATAGCTGACTTCAACTGAGACAATTGATTGATAGTCAACGCCAATAAGTAACAACAACATTAATGGTAGACTCTTGTGGGGTTAGCTAAAGATGTTTACTTGCAAACGACTCATATGACTTCTAAGTCTTCAAGTGATCGAGATCGGCAATTTATTGGCTTCATAATCTCCTTATTTGGTTTCTTTTTTCATTTCTTTGTTGTCAACACTCAATGACTCATCACTTATCCCCATATTTTTTTGTCATGTTTTGCGAAGAATAATACATGTGTTCTCTGTGGATGCAAATTTCCACCTTTTCTTAATTGACGAATATGCACCTCCAAAATAATAACAGTTAAATTTAAGCCCAAAAGCCTCATGCACTCACAATGAATGAGGGCTTTGGCTGAAGAATCTCCGATGCCAAAGTTAGAATTCTAAAAAGAATGTGTTTGTGGGTAGCAAAAAGTCTTCTTAATTTTTGAAATAAAAGGTGTATTTATAGGAGAAAAGGAGGAAGTGGGTCGGCCTTTAGGGTTTAGGAGTAGCCGGCCCTATATGGTTTATTTGGTGGGAATATTCCAAGATATTTGTGTAAATAAATATCTTGGAATAACCAAGTAAATATCCTAAATAAATGGGATTAAGATTACTTACTTGAAAGAGGCATTCTTTGATTAGGAATGTATTTATGACAAGAATAAGGGATTATTCTATCATAAATACCTTTGACTTTTCCTACGGGCAGAGGTGCCTTGAGCAGTTGCTGATCTCTGCCTACTTTACCTCAGCTACGCTTGGTGAATGAGGCTGCTCCTTGCTCGTTTAATAGGGGCAATCTTGTCTTTCTTGGAAAATAATTCTCGTGTCAGCTTCATGATTTTTGGGATTATTTTTTGCTCCACATTCTCTTCTTGGTGATGAACTCATTTCCCCACTTACAAATAACATATACCGTATAAAATTCATAATTAGAATCTTTCAATTTTTTAATCTTCTTTTTGTGGAGATGATTTTCAAATGAAGATTAAGAAATTGAAAGATTCCAATTATGAAATTTATAGTAAAGATGCATTATTTGTAAGTGAGTAAAGAAGCTCATCCCCTAAGGAGTACAAGTATTGTCATAAACTTTTTTGGATAATGCTTGTGTTCGCTAGGGGAACTTACTTGTCCCCTCACTTACGACCAACATATCTTCACCGTACGAACATCATATTAGAAGGGTAAAAGGGATCGAGGGGAGGGAAGGAAGACAAATGAAAAAGAATGCATCAAGCAAAAACAAAAAAAAAGGGTAAATTACATTTTACCCCCTCAAGTTTGGGGTCGATTTCAATTCCTTACAACATCTTTAAAACATTTCAATTTCATACAATACTTATCATTTTATTTCAATTTCACACATCCGTTAAGTAAACCGTTAAGTGATGACTTGGTGATGACGTGGTTGTCAAATTTGTGCCACGTGGCAAAAAAAAAAATTTATGCATTTAAAATATTATAATAATTTATCCTATTAAAACAACAAAAAATAAATAAAAAGAAAAAAAAAACCCATCTTCTTCCCCGAGCACACCCTATCCCACCCCACCCCCAAATCAAAACCCTACCCACAAACACCTCTACACTAGTGTATTGGGAAGCTTCTAGGGCTTCTTCAAGATCGAGTTGCGACGCGACTTCACGGCCAATACGGTTAACGACGACGAGGCCCGCATGGGTGACATTGCACATAACGATTTCGTCCTCTCAGGACATGGCGCATAACAATTTCATCCCTTCCTTTTCGCATATCCGGTGCCCGATGGTGGGTTTTGGGTCGGGCGGGGGTTGCGGGGGAGGTGGGGGGGGGGAGTTACAGGTGAGGTGGGGTGGGATGGGTGTGCTCGGGGAAGAAGATGTTTTTTTTTTAATAGGATAAATTATTATAATATTTTAAATGAATAAAAAATTATTTTTTTGCCACACGGCACAAATGTGGTAGCTACGTCAGCTCTTAACGGATCAATGGATAGAAAATGTAACGGAGGTATTATATTGAAATAAAATAGTCGGTGAGGTATGAAAGTGAAATGTTTTAAAGATGTTGTAAGGAATTGAAATCAATCCCAAACCTGAGGGGGTAAAATGTAATTTACCCTAAAAAAAAAAAAAAACTTTAAGGTGTATATAACTTAATGTTTTCCGGTTACATTTTCTAAATCTAACTTTTTTAAAGACATTTGATATTATCTACACTGAGTTCAAATCCTCCTCTCCTCAATTTATATTACTTTAAAGTAAAATATCGCTTGTAGGAGAAACTACTATACATATGGTGTAATTTGGTTGTTAAGGTAAGGTCTCGACAGTGTTTGCAGATTAGATTGTGGTTCAAACGTAAAATCTTCAATTTGGAAATTTTCTTTCAGTTCCAAACATTACATAATCGATCCAAGCAATATATATAGAGGTGTGCTACTCACACACTCCTTTTTACTTCTCACACATCTTCTTAGTTTTCGATCGTTGGATCGAATGAATTATCAAAAGACATAAATTAATAAAGGGCATGTGGGAAGTAAAAGGGGGTGTGTGAATATCACACCCCTATATATATATATATATATATATATATATATATATATATATATATAGATTCATACCCAATCCAATTTTGACATACATGAATATCAATTTCAAGCCAATTTGGCAACTGTGAGATATGAAGGATCATGATGTATTGACCAAGACATATATTGACACACCCCGACCCGGAAATGTCCACTAGGACTCCGAATCGAGCTGTGCTAGCCGACACCTGGAAGGTGACGAATCTATAAGGTGTGATAATGTGGAAAAATATGAATAAATTTGAACCTAAGAGTGCCTAACTATCAGAGTGCGCTGGTGAGCGGGCATGAACCCATTCACACGCAATACAGAGCATAAGTAAAGTACTGTAAGGTAAGATAATGATTATACCGTTAAAGAAGCCACATGTACGGGTAAGTGCCGCGAATCCTCATCAATACGGAAACTTTGCTACTAGAACCTGGAGGGGTGCAAAAATAGAAAGTGAGAGTGGGCAAAACAAAGATTTTCAAAATCATTTCAATTATCAAAGGTAGTAACCCCTCGCCGTAAAACCTATATAGTTTCCAGAAAATCATACTACATAGAAGTATGAAATCAAATGTATACTAACAGTAAATTCAGAAGTATACCACTACCTAGCATCTCATTAGCAATATAAATAATCATGTGCTTAATAAGCCATACTAGCATGGAAGTCGGAGTCATCTATAGTGACTTGTATGACTTATCCATATCTCATCAATCAATGCTAGCACATAAGTCGGAGTCACCTATAGTGACCTGTACGACTTATCCATATCTCATCAATCAATGCTAGCACATAAGTTGGGAGTCACCTATAGTGACCTGTACGACTTATCCATATCTCATCAATCAATGCTAGCACATAAGTCGGGAGTCACTTATGGTGACCTGTATGACTTATCTATATCTCATCAATCAATGCTAGCAATATGTCAGCCGGATTCACCTCTTGTGGCATGTACAGCTGAACCCATAGCTCATCAAATATCCCTGTACACGAGTCGGAACCATCTATAGTGGTCTGTACGACATGACTGGATGTAAATAAGTACGCTCAAGTACTATGATCACGTGAAGACTGTGCGAATAATTGCTGGTCACCTACGAGTCGGAACCACCTATAGTGGTCTGTACGACAGGCCTGTGCACCTACCTTGGATATCAGGTGAGCGTAAGGTGCGGGAGGTGAACATCACGTGAAGGACTGTGCCCTGGCCACGATCGGGAGCACTAACACCGGGGTGTAGGTTTATGAGCTCTAACTGCATCTAATATACATGTACGCCTCATGGGTAACCTGTACGACAATGTCAGAGTTGCCTAAAACATAAATGTAGTCATGCCATAGCTCAATCATTTCAACTAATACCATAAACTCACCTGAACTTACCTGCGTGTCCTGCGTTCACCTTCGCACTTCAAAGCGTTCACAATAATTATGTACAGGTAACATACATATGCATATAGATATGTCATGATGCAATCTGAAATTCAACCATGTCATAGTATTTCCAATATGAATTTATATAGAAATGGGAAAAAACGCATAAGCTGTAACGCCCCACTCCCGAACTATTTATTTTCAAGAATCATTATCGATGATAAGTCCGATTAAACACTAGTTTAATTACTATCATTACTTAAGATTCTTTACTTCAACTTCTCAATTCCTCACATGTTAATTTATAACCAACATTTAACCCCACATCATAAGGTTAAATCTCACATTTCACCAAATTCCTTCACATTACTCAATTCCCCAAACAAGGCTTTGGTCTTGATTATTTAATCTCATTTATTGTATGGCTGCATCTAACGTCTCGTTAGACTACCTACGAACCCTAAATAGGGATCAAGCCATTCGTAGTTCACAGTAATTATATGAAATATTCAATTTATAAACGTTTGTGAAATTATCAATCACACACACACACACACACACACACACACACACACACACACACACACACACACACACACACACATATATATATATAGGAAATGACCCACTCACCTAAGGTCCGCGCTACGACTCCCTAGCACGAATATCGAGACATCACGAACTAACGTTGCCTAGAACAATTATCAAATCACGTCTCAGAGTTCGTACCGATAGAATACATAATTCACATAAAACACATCCCTACGTAATTCAGTTCAGAAGATCTGCATCACGAATTTCCGATCCGTTACTTCCAAAGATCCACATTATGTTCCTAGAACAATGTCCTAATGTTTTATTACGATCCAACGGTCGGATCTCTGCCAATTGCCAAAACCAAATGGCGGTCAACATTTTATTTTATAAACTTACAAATCCAATTCGGGAAGATCCGTACTTCTGATTCTCGATCCGTAAGTTTCTATGGTCCTCAAATATTACGTACTATAATGTACTGAAGTTTGGTGACAATCCAACGGTCGGATCATCGATTCACACTTTTACCAAATAACGTAACGTAGAGGATTTAGGTTCCAGCCATCAACCTATGTCATACAATTACCAAGACTGAACTCAAGGCATCTAATTTAACCTAAGAATGACATCGACGGCCCCTGGCCACGCGCCACTGTGGGTGGCGGTTGGCTGCCCTGACTCGCCGGAAAATCTAACTATTTCCAAAAATTCCCAAATTTCATAGAAATGAAGATCTCAAAGAGAGAAACAACTTTCATACCTGCTACGAAGTCCAAAAGTAGACGGAAGATGGTCAATTTTTCCCACTAAGCCGGTGGGTGCCTAAAACTTCCCGGTGTCGATTCGTCGTCGATGGTGGTCCAACGGGGTCAAGGTTGGTTGGGTTTTTCTCCTGGGATGATGGGCTACAAAGCCCAAGTGGTGGCATCGGCCATCGCTTTGCCGATTTGCCGGAAAGTAAAAAATGGTGGCCGGAGCACCGTGAGAACCGTCAACTTTCGTGACCTCAAACCGCCACATACAGAGGTTAATCAAGGTGGTTCTTGGGTGGATTTTGTAGAGGGGAATGAGAGCTTCAAGATGGTGGTGGTGGCGTCGAAAAACTCCACCGGAGTTGGCCGAAATCGGCCTTGGAAGATGGGTGGTCGCGGTGGGTTGTGCACAGGAAGGAGAAGCTGGGAGCTTCTCTCCCTTTCTCTGATTGGTTGCTGCTCCCTCTCTCTGATTGGTCCTTAATCCTTTAATTTGATTTGTCCACCACTCCCTTGTCTGATAGGTCCCCTTAAACTTACTTCAAACTAATTGGGCCTAATTCCCACAAGGTGGGAATTTAATTTATTTAACTAACTTTAAATAACCAACTTCAAACGTCCGTAACTATACAGTTATAATCCGGACTCGCCAACGGTTTTCGCATATGCGCTCATAGTAACAAGTACTACGAGGACACACTAAAATAATGAGTCATATGCGCTCATAGTAACAAGTACTACGAGGACACACTAAAATAATGAGTCATACGTCTCTCTAACTGATGGTCAACGGAAGTCAAAGTCCTTGCCTCTAGGGCATTTTTGTAAATTCATGCTTTTAAAATTAATAAAAACGTAAAATTTGAAACGGGTTGTCACATATATTATACATATGGAAAAATGGAGAATGTGGCTACCTAACCAAGACTAAGTTGTTTTATGGTGGTCATTGAATTGCAACAAGGCGGAGCTCTCTCTGAAATGGCGAAGTGTCTGCACAAATGAAAAACACTGAGTAGCATTGAGTAAGGCCTAACAATTCTTGACACGACCCGATAACCCGACACGAAATTAACTAGTGTTCGGGTCAACATGATAACGATTAAGGCCGTTATCGAATAACCCGATAAGCACCTGTTAAGATAACGGATTGGTTCGGGTATACATGTGGGTAACACGATACACGATGAGCAAAATATTAATTTTATAATTTTATAATCCTAAAAAAATACTATAATAATTATATATATTAATTTAACAATTTTATACCCCTAAAAACTATAATAATTATATATATATATATTAAATTTAATTTAAAAAATTGGTGACCATTGGATCAGCTGAGATTTAATCTCAGCCGTCCATTGTGCATCAGGTTGGAGGCTATAGATCAAGGTTCCAATACAATTTCCCCATGATAATTGATGAAAATTAAGGATTTTGTAAAAGAAATAACATGCAAGCTTTGAGTTCCATTGACAAGGTTTAAAATTTTGAGAAAGACTTCACAACTTTGAAAACAAAAACTCTTTCATTTTGCATATCCTTCCACATTTAATATTTTGTAATAGACTAGTAGTGTATAGATGTTTTTTTATTAAGCTCTTATTTTCAAGTGTAGATGTAATACTTAAACGACAAATGTGTTTTAACGTTTTGAAGTAATATTTATGTGGCAATGTATGGTATGTGCAAATTTAAGAAAAAAAAATATTTTTCTTAACAGGTCATACCGGGTCGGGTCACTTTACTCGTTGGGTAAAGTGACCCAACCTGTTAAGGACCCGTTAAGATAACGGGTGTGACATGACACGACTCGTTAAGATAACAGGTGTTACACGAAAATGACACAAACACGACAAACACGAGCCGTTTGCTAGGTCTAAGTAAAAGCAAGGTATTAATACAACTTACAGAAACAAAAGTTACACCCCGAGGATCCTGTTCTAGGGCCATGTCTGTTTATTTTCTGATTATATTTGTTTTTCACTCTCACGTAATAGAGTGGCGATGGTTGAAGTTTACTTTTTGTACTTTGTATAATTTTACGAGTGAAGAAAGGTTTTTGTCACAAATGATCCTTAAAATTGACTCATTACATCAAAATGATCTCTAAAATTGAAAATCGATCAATGTAATCAATGAAAATAGGTATCGCAAATCAATAAGGTCATTCCATTAAAATTTCGTTAAAATTATTTTATGTGCTGATGTGGCACATAACTAGATCTCACAAATTTAATTAAATATTGTAATGTGGATTAATTAATTAAATAATTTTTTAATAATTAAAAATTGAGTAAAAAAAATCTCTCACTACTCTCTTCCCCTCTCCTCGAAGCCAGTACATCTCGTTCCCCACCCAACCTCCTCTCTTATCTCTCAAATTCACCAAACCAGACTGGGAGATTGAGGTATGAAACCAACAACGATGTCGCGACCACATCAGCAGCTAGAAACTAAACTGGGAGTTTTATACCAAAAAGTTTCTGTTCTCTTCCCCCTTCTCCTCGACCGCAGCAGCTAGAAGCCAACAACGATGTCGGCGGCGACATCGCCCACCACCCAATCCTCCTTTCCACTTCTCTGATTTTCCCCATCTCTCATTTTTCTTCTCTCTCTTCTCGATTTGGGCGAGGTCTTGAACGATAAATCGAACACTGCAAGTGAATCCGACGCCGATTCACCGCCACGCGGTTCCAATTGCCGTGGTTGGCTGTCGTTTGACTCGTTGTCTTGATCTTCCTCTGTCTGGGTTCGTCGGCATCGGTGTACTTGAAGGGAAGGGGAGGGGAAGAAGAAGATGAACATTGATTTTTTTATTTTTTGAACTTTGATTTTTTTATTTTTTACTTTTTAGTATTTAATTATACAAAAAAGCTTTTTAAATATTTTTAAATCACATAATAATATTTAATTAGAGTTGTGAGACTTAGTTATGTGTCACATCAGCACATAATAGAATTGTGACAGAATGATTACATTGATTTGCAATATCCATTTTCAAGGAATACATTGATCTACATTGATTGATTTTCAATTTTAAGGACCATCTTGATGTGGTGAGTTAATTTCATGGACCATTTGTAACAAAAATCTTAAAATCAATTGATAATATGGGAGAGTAATTCAACTTCTTATAAACCCTTGCATGGTTTGATCATTTACCGATGTGGAACTTTGTCCTCACTTTTTCACATGCCCCTCACTGTTTATTTGATTTATATTGAGTCCTGATTATATTTGTTTTCGCTCTCACTAGAAAAATGGCCTGTGTGTTCCCGCGGGTTCTGATTTCGTTTTGCATTTTCAATTAGATTAATCTAGAAAACGCATTTTCAAAGTAGCCTTACAAATTTAATCTCATAAATTCTCTGTTTCCATTACTGTTAAACTACTTTCCATTAGCTTTACAAATTTGTGAGATTAAGTAGTTCACTAGAATTTCTCACAAATTCTAATGAAAACTTCTTGTCAAAAATGAAGGAAACACACTGAGGGTTTCACTTTCCTAAATCTTCATTGTGTTTCATTCGTTTTCAACAGGAAGTTTTCATTCCCCCAATTAAACCGATAAACTAATTCACACAACCTGAGTTTCAAACCAACCTAGCATAGATTCAAACCATTATGCAAAAACAGCAGGCAATGCAAACCATTAAGCACAGATTCAAACCTGAGTTTCAAACCAAATTTTTAGCAGATAGTGTTAATCTACTTTCCATTCGCTTTACAAATTTTTGAGATTTAAGTAGTTCATTAGAATTTCTCACAAATTCTAATGAAAACTTCCCATCGAAAATGAATGACTTCGACTTGAAAACATAAAATGTTGATTGATCCAATCTTAGTATTAAAAATATTTTGTGACCTTTATACTGAAACCCCAAAATCAAATCCCTTTGTTTTTTTCTCTTTCCTTAATTCCAAATTTACATAACCAGATAAAAAGCCTCAAAGAACCTAAACCTTCCTTTAGATGAATTCTATGTGTGCATGTTTCCAATAAAACAGAATGTTTAACCATCTTTCTGTCCGTCGGATTTGGGATGTAGAGAGGGCATGAATGACATTTGATCTTTCAGGCCTTGAACCTTTCCAATGGCCTGTGTCAGCCAGTTGGAAAAAATAAAGCCCCAACCCGGCTGAAGCACAGCGCGCGCACACACAATGGCACAATCGTAATTCAGTCAACATCGAAGCACATTTCCATAAGCAAGATGAACAGTGCCAACTTGGAACACTACTTTAGATTAAAGTAATGTAATGGAGTGGCGATGATTCAAGGCCCAAATGGTCAAATTTGGTCAGCTCTCAAAACTTCTTACTGCAGGCAGAGGGAGACGACTTGACTTCTAGTCTTGGAGTGATTGAGATTGATATATATATTTGAGCATTTTTTCTTCACATTTTGACTTCATCATCGCCACTCATCACTCATCCACATTATTCTTTTGATTATTTTGCATGAGTTGAGTTGTGTCTATAAAAGGAGGTTGATTTCTGCATCCGTAATTATGTGAAAGCCATAAACAATTCCATAATCAGAAAACAAAACTTGTCATGGGAATGGAATTGCACCGATCGAAGTTCATTTCTGTACGTTGTTTTACTTTGCTGTTAATCATTGCTACTCAATTCTCTCTCTCTGTGCAGACTCAGATAGTTTGTCACGACGATTAGCGCTCTGCCTTGTTACAATTGAATGACAGCTTCACAATAGACGGGTCAGCTTCTACACTTCCTTTTGCTTATCCAAAGGTTACATCTTGGACGCTAGAAGGAGATGATCAGAATCGGACGAGTAACTGTTGTTCGTGGGATGGTGTCGAGTGTGATGAGGTATCTGGCCATGTTATTGGCCTTGACCTAAGCAGCAGCTGTCTCTATGGTTCTATCAACTCCAGCAGCAGCCTATTTCAACTTGTTCACTTGCAGAGTCTTGACCGCTCAGATAACAACTTCAATTTCTCTCAAATACCATCAAGACTGGGGCATGAACTTGCGAGCCTAACGTATCTCAACCTTTCTCAGTCGTTTTTTTCTGGCGAAGTTCCATTAGAAATTTCAATGCTATCCAAGCTGTCAACCCTTGATCTGTCCGCCAGTCAGAAATTTCCCACCCGAAATAACATTTTGAAACTCACCAAGACCAACTTGATAAGCCTAGTTCAAAATTTGACCAAGAACATCGAACAACTTCATCTTGATTTGGTAGAC
Organism: Heteromeles arbutifolia; assembly: GCA_024362995.1. Classification (NCBI taxonomy): domain Eukaryota; kingdom Viridiplantae; phylum Streptophyta; class Magnoliopsida; order Rosales; family Rosaceae; genus Heteromeles; species Heteromeles arbutifolia. The sequence continues at coordinate 8,971,998 of JANCRC010000012.1, read as the reverse complement.
ATATACTCCACTGTGCCTGATGTTTTGGTCAATGCATCTTCTCTCATATCCCTCAGACTCGGTGGTTGTGGGTTGTATGGGGAATTCCCAGTTGGGGTTTTCCACCTACCAAGCTTACAAGTTCTTAATCTGCCTGCAAACGATGACCTAACCGGTCATTTTCCTAACTTTAACAAGACAAATTCCTTCAAGAGATTGGTGGTTTCGTTCACGAAATTCTATGGTCAATTGCCCTCTTCTCTCGGAAACCTTCATTCCTTAAATGTTCTAGGACTCTCATACTGTACCTTCTATCCCCGTCTTCCATCCTCACTCAGAAATCTTACCCAACTCAGTAAACTTGACATTTCCGCATTTTATGACTCTACAAAAAACATTTCCACAAATCAGTTAGCTTCTTATCCCTGGTTTTCGGTTGGAAAGCTAACAAATCTTTCCCATTTAGGCCTTGATCATGCTAGAAGTGGAGAGTTCCCAGCTTTTCTGGCTAACCTGACAAAACTTGCGTACCTTAGCTTGTGACGTAATGAAATGACCGGTCCAATCCCTTCTTGGCTTATGAACTTGTCCCAACTAAGCGATCTATACCTCAGCCATAACAAATTACAAGGAGAAATTCCTCAATCGCTCTTCCAATTCCGAAATCTTCAATCCCTTGACCTTTCCTTTAACAACTTGAGTGGATTGGTTGAGGTTGATCAACTTTCTAAGCTCAAATTTTTAAAGGAACTTGGCTTATCATATAACAAGTTATCTCTGAATTTCAAAACCAATATGAGTGCCGCTTTTCCTAAGCTTCAGGTTCTAAAGCTGCTTTCCTGCAACTTGTCAGAGTTTCCAGAATTTTTACATGATCAATATGAGTTGATCATCCTCTACCTTTCGTACAACAACATTCGAGGCCAAATACCAAAGTGGTTGTGGAATGCGACTAGAGAAACAATGATGGATCTCAATCTTGCCAACAACTTTTTAACAGGGTTTGAGCAAGATCCAGGCACTTTTCCGTGGCAGAATATGATGTACTTATCTCTCCACTTTAATAGGTTACAAGGATCACTGCCAATTCCGCCACAATCCATCATAGTTTATAATGTTGCAAACAATGGTTATAGTAGAGAAATTTCACCATCATTCTGCAAATTGAATGATCTGCAGACTCTTGACTTGTCCAACAATAATTTGAGCGGCAAGCTTCCTCAATGTTTGGGGAACTCCAGTAATATTGTAATATTGAGGCTGCAGAACAATTCTTTTCACGGTGATCTTCCTTCATTTTGTCCAACCGTAAATAGTTTGGCATCTGTTGATTTAAGTTATAACCAGTTGCGGGGAAAGCTACCAAGGTCAATTGCCAATTGCACTCGGTTGGTGTTTCTGAACATCGGAAACAATCATATCAGTGACATCTTCCCATCTTGGTTAGGGGCACTTCCAGTCTTATTGGCTCTCATTTTGCGGTCTAATGGATTTCATGGCGTGATTGGTAACCCTGCAACAACCCATGACTTCCCCAAGCTCTGCATAATCGATTTGTCTAACAATGATTTTTCCGGTATGTTGCCCTCAAACTACTTTGAGAGCTGGAATTCCTTGAAATTTGTTGACAAAAGCAAGCAAACGTATGTTGAGAACTCCTTCTCCCTCTTCTCACTTGGATTTTCAATCCACTATAGAAATGCATTCTCGCTCACTATCTTTGCCAAAGGTATTGAGTTGAAATATCAAGAGACCCCAAAACTTCTCAAACTGATAGATCTATCAGGTAATAAATTTCAAGGAGAGATTCCAGCAGGTGTCATGGGGAATCTAAGAGGCCTTGTTTTGCTTAACCTTTCGAATAACGCTCTTACCGGTCAAATCCCCTCATCGTTGGGGAACTTGAATGTGCTTGAGTCGTTAGATCTCTCCCACAACCAGCTCTCAGGAACGATCCCCAGTAATTTGGCGCAACTCAATTTTCTTGAATATTGGGATGTGTCCCATAATCGTCTTTGGGGGCAAATACCACTTGGCAAACAATTTGACACATTCCAAAACGATTCATACGAAGGAAACTCGGGTTTGTGTGGAAACCCTTTGTCAAGGAAGTGTGAAGCACCGCCACCACCATCAGCCGTGGAAGAAGATGAAGACTCTGGGTTTGAAATTGGGCTAGATTGGTATGTGGTTCTGCCAGGAGTTGTTAGTGGTCTAATAGTTGGGGTGGTTGCTGGGAACACACTGGCAAACATGATGCATGAATGGTTTGTAGAGAAATTTAACACGAGGAGGCATCAAAGATGCACGAGAAGGAGGAGAGGATAAAGTGCTTTTTAGTCCTTTTATAATCTGATCTCCATGTTTAAGTTGTTGAAGTTGTTATGAGGTTGAGTCTGGTGCATTCTGTTATTGTTTGTGTAGTGTGGTGTTGTTTTGTCTTGCTATATCCAATCTATAGATGTAATATATGTCAACGCGGGTCTCCGAAATCACTTGTGTGTTTGTAATATATATTATATATTATAGGCAAAATAATATAATACAGGTGCTTGTAATATATAACACATGTACATATGCGAGCACTACATACATGTCGAAATTAGACACGTACAATGTAACTTTTTTTTTTCTTCCGAACTTTATAGATGGCTTATTCTCTCAAATTAGGGACGTTTGTATTATATCTCAAAATTAAAAGTTGCTTACTCCGATTAAAGCTAGCGTGATAAACACGGAATTAAATTTAAACCTCCTAGCTATAACTTGACTGATTCAATCATACGGATGTACAATAATTGACTTCACTCTATCGATGAGTGCTCTGGCTTGTTGCAATCCCAGGAGATGGGACGAGTTACTGTTGTCCGTCAAATGAGTACGTAATTTCGGGTTTTGATGGGGCTTTACCCATCTGTTACTGTGGCCGGAGGAAGTCTAGTTTTTTTTTAATGGTATTTCTATTTTTTCTTAATGTCACTTGTAGTATTTATGTTGACGAGAATATGATTGGTAATTACTAATTAACGATGCCTTATCATATGGGACAAGACAAATTTGGCTTTAATAGCTTGACTTCAACTGAGACAATTGGCTTATACGCAACGCCAACAAGTAACAACCCCACTAAAAATAGACTCTCGTAGGCTAGCTAGAGATGTTTACTTGCGAACAACTCATATGACTTCCAAGTCTTAAAGTGATCAAGATGGCATTTTATTGGCTTCATCGTCTCCTTATTTAGCTTTTTTTTTTATCACCACGTAATGATGACTCATCACTCATCATCCCCATATTTTTCTTGGTAAGGTTTGCATGAGTTGTGTCTATAAAAGGAGTTTATTTATTTTGTGAATAATAATAGTTGTGTTCAGTTTTTTGGGGATGAGTCCATTTTTTCAATTACAAACAACGTATATTTACTGTATAAATTTCATAATTGGAACCTTTCAATTTTTTTTAATCTTCATTTGAAAATCATCTCCACAAAAAAATCATTTGGATCAGAGATCGTTTAGATCCAAATGTATCAAATAAATCAACTGTTTAGGTACAAAATAACATATTCATGATAAACTGTTGATTTATTTGCTACATTTAGATGATTAAACAATATCTAATTCTAATGATATTTGTCGAGATGATTTTCAAATGAAAAATAAGAAATTTAACGATTATGATTATAAAATTTCTACGGTGAAGATACTCTATTTGTAAGTGGAAGAATGAGCTTATCCCCCAAGGGGTGCAACTATTATCACAAACTTTTTTGGATAATGTTTGTCCCTTCACTTACAATTAGTGTATCTTCACCGTACAAACACCATAATCGATCGAAACTGTTCATTCTCTTTATTTTAATCATATCTGCAAAAAATCCTTCAATTCAAAGATCTTTTAGTCATCCATTAATGTCAAGCCAATAAACGGTTTTAATAACAAGTAGCATCCTCATGATGAACTGTTTTGTTTTATGCATTTGAATGGTTAAAAGATCTTCAAATTGAATAATTTCTTGCATGTATGATTTTTAGTTGATAATAAAGATAACAAACGATTTCGATTATAATGTTTGTACAGTGAAGATACGTTAATAATAAGTGAAGGGACAAGTAGGTTCTTCCATGAAGGAACACAAGCATTATACAACCTTTTTTTTTTTATAACCACAAACTAAAATTTTCATTAAATTTAAGATATATATGAGGAAGATGTGGCCCGATCTAAGCAGGGTCTATTTCTATTCCAAAGGAAATATTAGACTTACTGAAAGAAACTAAAACCCTCGATTGCAAGCCGCAAATGTTCCAATTCTGTAGAATAAAACGTATAAGAGAAATCCCAATGAAGTTCCAACAAACAAACAACGGTACTATAAGTTGGAAGGTAAATTTACTTTGTCACACACATGACCTTACATTGCATACGAGATGTGAGTGTGGTGAGCATGTTGAGCATGCTCCTAGCGAAGATCATATAAACGTCGTAATTTGATTTCTTCGACACTTAAAGACAACTCCACATGCAAGGGTTTATGTTCACGAAACACAATCATTTGCTTGTGGAGGGACACACTGATGCATATTGGGCACAAAATATTACAGAAAGGACGTCCAGTTGTATTAGATCAAGGTTACTTTAAAATGTTAAAAGCAGATAGTATAATAAGGGCATTAGTCAAATAGATCAAGGTTAACTACCATTTGTATTAGAAGGGTAGAGGGGATCGAGGGGAGGGAAGGAAGACAAATGAAACAGAATGCATCAAACAAACAAAAACTTTAAGGTGTATATAACTTAATGTTTCCAGTGACATTTTTCTAAATCTTTTTTTTAAGACATTCGATATTATCTACACTGAGTTAAAATCCTCCTCTCCAATATTTATTACTTTAAAGTAAAGTATCACTTGTAGGAGAAACTACCGAATACATCTAGTGTAATTTGACTGTTAAGGTCTAAACGGTGTTTGCAGATCAGATTGTGGTTCAAACTTAAAATCCTCCATTTTCTTTCAATTCCAAACGTTAGATAATCAATTTAAACCCAATTTGGCAAGTGTGAGAGATATGACTTATGAGGGATGCTGATGCAATGACCAAGATATATATATGGAAAAATGGAGAATGTGGCTACCCAACCAAGACTAAGTTGTTTTATGGTGGTCATTGAATTGCAGCAAGGCGGAGCTCTCTCTGAAATGGGGAAGTGTCTGCACAAATAAAAACAATGAGTAGCATTGAGTAAAAGCCAGGTATTAATACAACTTACAGAAACAAAAGTTAACTCACTAACCCATTGATTCATTGAATCAAAACAAATTCAATTAGAGAAAAACTACAGTCCAAAATCATATATATATATATATATATATATATATATTATCAAGAAGATGAGACAAATTTGTAAGTCCAAAATCATATAACAGCAATAAATTAGAGAGATTTAAGCGTTTGTATTCGAACACAGTAAGGAGAATTTAAAAAAAAGGCTAAACCTCACAAGCGGGGTGAGATCCTCTCCGGATCATTCTCTCAGGATCCGTCGGACCAAGCAGTCTTGGCCATTCAAACTTGATCTCGGGATTAGGAACAAATTTTTTTTTTTTAATTTTCAATTTGATTCTTTGCAGCAGCAGCCATGGAAAGTAGGGGTGGTTCAGTATGGGATCCCATACCGAAATCCTTGTCCCGATTCCCAAACCAAAATTTTCGGGAATCCTAATTTCAATACCAATCCCAAACCAAATTTTCGGGAATCCCAAATTTTCGAGAATCCCGAAAATCCCATACCGAAACCCTTGTCCCGATTCCCAAACCGAAATTTTCGGGAATCCCAATTTCAATACCGATCCCAAACCAAATTTTCGGGAATCCCAATTTCAATACCGATCCCAAACCAAATTTTCGGGAATCCCGAAATAGTTTCGGGATTTCGGGACAAATCGGGAATCCCGAAATGGTTTTGGGCTTTTGGACTAAAATTTGACGTATTATGCTTTTGGGCTAAAATTCAACATTTTATATTGAAAAATTGACATATAGGCATGCCTAATCTGCCAATTTATTTCTACTAATTTGTGCACACAAATCTGCCAATCAAATGGCAAGGCCCAGTTAGTATCTGCCTATTCAAAAGCAATCTGCCAATATGAAACGTTAATATATGTTTGAGTAAACTAGTAAATCTATCTATAATCATGCTAGTCCCCAAAATTACGTCTAAAACGTTAATATATGCTTGAGTAAACTTCTGTACATATATAATATAAATATTATAGATAGATGTAAAGTTTCTCAAGCAAATTGTAACTTATAATCTATCCATGTATCCATCTATCAATCTCGCATGTTTATTCTGCATCTATGTATCCATCTATCAATCTCCTGTGATTTAAAAATTCTGCATATGTTCCACTATCTATCTTAGGGCGCCTTCCTGTATATGTTCCATCATCGATTTCCAGTGCTCCTTCAGTATTTCAATTTTTACTATTGTAGGTAGATGATGTTCCCCTTAAAGATGTGATCTTATATATTTAAAAATTAAATAATATATATATATATATATATATATTTCGGTTTGGTTTGGGAATACCGAAATCCCAAAAACTTGAAACCGATTCCCGTACCAAAATTTCGGGATCGGTTCGGTATTGGGTACCGAAATTTTCAGGAATTTCGGTTTGGGATTTTTTCGGTTTGGTTTCGGGAATTTTTCAGTTCGGTTTGGGATTTTTTTGCAGCCCTAATGGAAAGGCCATATGCATCTGCATCCATGGGCCATGGCTACTTATTAGGCATCTGCATCACTCAAGTAAATTTCGAATTCTTCCTGACCACAATTACCATTTCGAATCTGAAGCTCTATGAAATAAATAGCGTTCGTAAACATAACCCTAAAGCACAAAAGATTTGAAAACGACTTCTCTTTAATAAGCTGAGGCAGGCATGGGCTTCAAATCTCAGTCACTCTCTGCAAGCATGGCCTTCTTCCTCAATTTCCGGCCTTCCTGTCTCTGCGTCCTTGAAGCTGTGCAAGGCCATACCATCGTGAATGACAACAGACCCATGTCATTTTCCAATCTGTCCATTGGATTTGGAATGTAGAGAGGGCAAGAATGACATTTGATCTTTCAGGCCTTGAACCCTTTCAACTATTAACAGAACTATGAATCTCAGATGAACATTGAATTAAGCAAAAGGAAAGAAAAGGAAAAGAACAAAGTATTCTCTGATTTCTTAGTGATGAAGTTTTCTTACAAAGCAATCTACAAGAATGTGAATGATCAAATGGCTATATATGCTAACCAATCACAATCCACAATTACAATATTACCCTCTAACTTCCTTACTCAATTACAATTTTATCCTTTGTAACAAACTCAATTCCCAACTACCTTTGTAACTAACTTGACTCACAATTACTTGTCATGTGTCATTGGTTAATACTCCCCCCTCAAACATAGCTGGAGAAGTCCCAAGCTATGGTTGTGAGTTGCTGTGATCACTCGATGCATTTGCGCTTGAAAACTCCAACATTGCTTGATGGTTGTCCTGCACCATTGAATTGGAAGCTCCCAGAGTAAGATGGATACAGTGTTTTACAAAGACTGGACTGTGAAGACCCTTAGTAAAAACATCTGCAACCTGCTATTCAGTTGGTATATAATGCACAGTAATATCACCTTTCTGCACTTTCTCTCGAACAAAATGAAAATCGGTATCTAGATGTTTGATCCGAGAATGAAACACTGAATTGGAGCACAGTGCTAAAGCAGAGAGATTATCACAATGAAGTTTAGGTGGTGTTGGGATAAACTGATGTACATCTTTGAGCAATGACCTGATCCAATAGACATCAGCTGCACAGTGAGCTAAAGCTTTGTATTCAGCTTCTGTTGAACTTCGTGAGACTGTAGCTTGTTTCTTTGACTGCCATGATACAGGATTAGGTCCAATAAACACAACAAAGCCAGTAACAGACCTCCTTGTATTTATATTGGCTGCCCAATCAGAATCAGAATATGCAGCAATGTTAAAATCAGATGTTTTGGTATACTTCAAACCACAGTGTAAAGTACCCTGCAGATATCTCATGATGCGTTTCACCAGATGCATATGCATATCTGTGGGATGAGTCATATACTGACAAACAATATTAACTGAATGAGCAATATCTGGGCGAGTGAAGGTGAGGTACTGAAGGGCTCCCACAAGACTTCGATAATGCAGTTTTGAAACCAAGTGCAGGGAGAAAGCTTGTAAATTTTGAATTCCAGGCCCTTGGTGCCTGTTTAAGACCATATAAGGATTTTACTAATCTGCAAACATGATTTGGATATGTAGGATCAACAAACCCCTGTGGCTGCTTCATATATACCTCTTCCTCAAGATCACCATGAAGAAAAGCATTCTTGATATCCAATTGTCTCAAATTCCAATTAAATTGTGCTGCCAAAGCAAGAATTATTCTGACTGTAGTATGTCTGACTACTGGACTGAATGTCTCAGAGTAATCTAAGCCCTCATTTTGACTGAATCCTTGTGCCACTAATCGTGCTTTATACCTGGATAGAGTGCCATCTGAATTTCTTTTGATTTTGTAAACCCATTTACTCCCAATAACTTCTCTATTTGATGGAAGAGGAACTAATCTCCAAGTCCCTTGAGCCTTTAGGGCATCAAATTCCTCCTGCATAGCCTGCTGCCACTGAGTCACTATGGAGGCAGCTCGAAAGTGTTTTGGTTCTTCAATGTCTCCAATATCAGCAAGAAAAGAGAAACCACAATGATCCATAGTAGTAGCAGAGGCTAAAGAAGGTTCAAGTTGTAGAGATAATAATTCAGGAAAACTGGCAAGAAAAGAAAAGTAATCCTGTCTTGGTATAGTCCCTGTTTTAAGTCTTGTCTGAATTCCAGTAGTCACATTTGAGACTTCACAATTACTTGTCATGTCATTAGAAGGGGATAAAGGAAGAATTACCTGTAGTTGTGCAGGATCTAAGACATGAAGCAAGGGAACTGTACCAATTGGATTAGAAAGAGTAGTTGCTGATAATGATTGTGTTTCAAATTCCTGCATATCTGGGCCTTGATGTAGAGGACTAGATGCCTGATGATGAATTGCAGAAGATGTTGATGAGGTATTCTCAGACTGATGCATTGAAGATACAGTGTTCTCAGCTAGACTTGGATTAGTCATAGTATCAGTAACTGAATTTCTCACTGGCATAGGAACAGGAATAAGCATTGAAACTGGTCTAGAACTGGTAGACTGTTCTTCTTGTGATAATTTTGGAACTTTTGTAGAAGGAAACATAGTCTCATCGAAAATAACATGTCTTGAAATTATTGACTTGTTAGTTATTGGGTTATAACAAATCACCCCTTTGTAGCCCATTGAATAGCCTAAAAATATACACTTTTCAGACCTTGACTGCAATTTATTGGCATTATATGGTCTTAACCAAGGATACACAGCACAACCAAACACTTTTAAGGACTTGACATCAGGTTGTTTAGTATATAATCTGGAGTAAGGGGACTCCATAGAGATAGACTTGCATGGCATTCTATTTATAAGAAATACAGAATGTGCACATGCATAATACCAAAACTCAATTGGTAAGTTGGCTGTGAGCAGTAAAGTTATTGCAGTCTCTACGATATGTCTATGTTTCATTTCAACCAAACCGTTTTGTTGTGGGGTGTATGGACATGAGATCATCTGTTCTATTCCTTTTCCACCAAGAAAGGTTTTAAAAGAATGACTAACATATTCCCCTCCTCCATCTGATTGTATACACTTTATAGGTATTCCAAACTGTGTATGGATGAAGTTGTAAAATTTAACAAACACAGAAAAGAAATCTGATTTGTTACACAATGGGAAAATCCAAGTGTACCGTGTGTATTCATCAAGAAAGGTTACATAGTATCTATATCCTTCTAGGGACTTCACAGGAGATGGTCCCCAAATGTCTGTATGAACCTTCTCAAAAGGTGAAGTACATTTAGCAATCCTAGAAGAAAATGGAAGTCTTGACATTTTGCCCTTGATACAATGAGTACACATATTCTGTTTATCATCTATATCAACTAATATATCAAACTTTTTCAACATCACAGATATTATTTCATTTGTAGGATGACCCATTCTTTGATGCCAGAGATTGGATTTTACCATTTGTCCAAGAAAACTAGATGACTGCTGAACTACAGACTGCACTCCTTTTGAACGTTTGACTACAGGAATTTGAAACAGTTGCATGGGTTTACTCTTTCCTTGGTACAGAATCTCCCTTGTCTTCTTGTCCTGCACAAAAAATTGACTTTCATCACATACAAACCAACTATGGTTATCAGCGCATAGTTGTTGTACAGATAATAAACTTCTGGAAATATGTGGAACATGCAAGACATTGTTAAGAACACGATCACTAGACTTAGTTTTTCAGAATTGTGGAACTAGTATTGGCAATGGATAACCCTGTGCCATTGCCAACAATTATTGTTTCAGAACCTTGGAATGGTGTAACTTGAGTGAGAGAGTTGACATCTGCAGTGATGTGATGTGAAGCTCCAGAGTCTACTATCCAAGCATCATTAGGACTGAATTCTGTTGAATGTTGTGCAGCCATATCATTGAAGGATGGTAGTGGTGGTTGTGCCTGATAAGCATAGTTTCCTCTGTGATAACATTCCAGAGCAGAATGACCCATCTTTCCACATATCTGACACTCAACAATGAAACATGGAGATGGCATATTTATATTCCTTCGAAAACAGTTCACTGCAGTATGACCTCTTTTATTGCATATCTGACACTCAACAACCACATTGGACCTTGCATCAGTGTTCCCAGACCATGTATTAGACCCATTCTGCCTTGTAGTATTAGCTTGAAACCTAGAAGAACTACCTTTGTAACTAACTTGACTCACAATTACTTGTCATGTTATACCCACCATTGGACTTGAAATTGTTGTTACCTTTGTAGCTGGAAGCACTGAATGGCTTATGGCCAAACTGATTTCTTGGACCAGTATTATGACCCAGAAAACCAAATCCATAAGATGGGGGATAAAATGTTGAAGAATCAGGAGGAAATGATTGTGGAAATTGCTGTGGAAATGGCTGCAAGTATGATTGTGATGTAGGAAGAAATGGTTGTACAGATCCAGTATAAGGAGACTGATTGATAGTACCTCCTGTAGTTGATGGAATATGACTATGCCCTGCAGAATTAGATGTGGAACCAGACCCAGAAGAAGATCCAACACCAGAAGGATTCACACCATTAACATATAATGCTGACATGTTGTGAGACAACAGATTTATTTCACCCTCAACTTCCTTTTCAGCACCCAATAACTGTGCCCTCAATTCTTTCAAAGTGATGGATGACTCTCTAGCCAATATTACTGTTCTAATAACTGAATATTCTTTGGGAAGTCCAGCTAAACCAGCAATTATAATATCATCATCAGAAACCACTTCACCAGCCGCAGTCAACTGCTCTTTGATATTCTTCAACTTCAACAGATATTTATCAATAGTATCAGTACCCTTTTGAATTGTATGTAATTCTGTCTTGAGATTATTCACTCGAGACTTAGAAACTGATGCATACCTATCCACAAGATTATTCCAGGCTTCAAAAGCAGTTCTGCATCCTAACACATACTCCATAGCCTCATCTGTTAGTGTTGCCAGTAACAAACTTAACAGAGCCATATTTGTAGACTCCCATTCAATATATGCTTCAGTAATTGCAGATGTTACACATGTTGCTTCAGTAACTACATACTTTGGTGGACATGCTTTTGTCCCATCAAAATATCCAAACAGCTTATATCCCCTAAGAACCGACTGAAATTGAAATGCCCATTTTGCAAAATTATCATCCCTCAACTTTATAGTCAACATTCCTAGTAAATTTTCGATCTTGAATGATGAAGACGCCATTGTTATATCTCAAAAGAACCACCAAAACTCCAAAGAAAGCCGTCAAAGAAATCTAACACCTTCTAACCAGAGTAAATGCACATAAAAATCACAGGAGATTGACACTCCAGGGCATCACCGAAATCACACAAAATCTTGAGAGAATGACACTTCCAAGATTTACAGAAAAAATGACACTTTCTGCCTCCACCACTACAAATTGTAAGCTTTAAACCAAGAATTTCAACTCCTAGAGAATGATACTCCAAGAGATACACAGAAAGAATGACACTTTCTGAAATCACCGCATCAAGAATGGAAGACAACAATAATGCCCAAATCTTCTACTTCATATAATCCAAGAATTCACAAAACCCAAATTCAGAAGAAGAACAAACACCCAAAACAATACTTCATCATTAACAGAAACGATTTCACCTGATTCATAGGGCAATCCACTCTTCAAACCCTTGAACTGCTACCAGCGACTACAGCAGCAAGCTTTTGCAGGAGCAGACATGGCGGCAGAACGCAATCCACGCTTCAAACCCTTGAACTTCTACCAGCTACGACAGCGGAAAGCTTTTGCAGAACGCAATCCACGTTTCAAACCCTTGAACTTCTACCAGCTACGATTCTACCAGCGACTACAGCAGCAAGCTTTTGCAGGAGCAGACATGGCGGCAGAACGCAATCCACGTTTCAAACCCTTTTGCAGGATCAGACATGGCTCTGATACCATATTAACAGAACTATGAATTTCAGATGAACATTGAATTAAGCAAAAGGAAAGAAAAGGAAAAGAACTAAGTATTCTCTGATTTCTTAGTGATGAAGTTTTCTTACAAAGCAATCTACAAGAATGTGAAGGATCAAATGGCTATATATGCTAACCAATCACAATCCATAATTACAATATTACCCTCTAACCTCCTTACTCAATTACAATTTTATCCTTCGTAACAAACTCAATTCCCAACTACCTTTGTAACTAACTTGACTCACAATTACTTGTCATGTGTCATTGGTTAATATCAACGGCCTGTGTCAGCCAAAAAATAAAGCGCCAACCCAGGTGAAGCACTGCGCGCGCACACACAATGGCACAACCGTAATTCAGTCAACATCGAAGCACATTTCCATAAGCAAGATGAATAGTGTCAATTTGGAACCCTACTTTAGATTAAAGTAATCTAATGAAGTGACGGTTGTCGAAGTTTACTTTTTGTACATTGTTTAATTTTACGAGTGAAGAAAGATTTTCAAAGTAGGAAGGGCCTTCTATCAATCTTTCGCATATGCATAAACCATATGGATCTCTTTAACCAAATAGGCAAATTTGTATTAAACAAAATTTGTTAAAAAGTTAATTTTGATTTCCCAATAAAAATCAAGTGAATTAAGAGACTCTAAAAATCCAAGCAAGTTTTAAAAAAAAAATAAAAACCACGGCGGTACGAGACAAATTTTATTGATAACGAAAATTTTAAGTTGAACTTAGTTAGGGGGACATAAACCATACCCCTCATAATACAAAGAAAAGGAGAAAAAGAACATGAAAAAGAAGAGGGGACATAAATCTTACCTCTCTAGAAACGAAAACACAACAGATACAAGTAAAAGATGATGGAACATGAAACTTACCCCTCTAAAGCCAAACCAAAAAGGTCTAAACCAAGCAAGTTAAACAAACTTATACTAACCCACTTAGTACTAGTTTGGTACTGATGTGCTTTTATAAAAAGTGGGTATAAAAAAAAACTGAGCTCAAAAAGATGTTTGGTAAACACTTAAAAACAGCTTATTTTCACAGTTTTGGGTGAAAAAAAACTGAAAACGTGAAGCAGCAAAAATGAACTTATTCTCACAGCACAGCAGAAGTATTTTTTTTTTAAAGCACAACAATACCAAACCAACCATGTATGATACCAGCATAAACCAGACCACGTGCAATAGCACAGACACTACCAACCGCTGCAACATGAATTACAATAAGGACTAAGTCATTCGCCCCCCTCCCCTCTTTGGCTACTGGCCGCCTCCTCCTCTTGCTTAATGTCTCTACAAACCATTCATGCTTCTTGTCTGCAAAAACGTTCTCGGCAACAAATCCAACAATTAGACCACAAAAAACTCCAAAAAGAACCACGTACCAATCAAACTCAAATGGAATTTCAGGGTCATCATCTTCTTCAAAGACTGAAGGTGGCGGCAATATTGAGCTCTCTGAATCCTTGCATTTCTTTCAGAGGTTTTCCACACAAACCCGAGATTCCTCGATATGAATCATCCTGAAATGTATTAAACTGCTGGCCAAGAGGAATAGGCCCCCGAAGATGGTTATGGGATACGTTGAAATACGCAAGGAAATTGAGTTGCACCAAATTACTAGGGATACTTCCTGAGAGCTGGTTTCCAGAAAGATCCAACGATTCAAGAGCTGTCAAATTCCCAAGAGATGAGGGGATGAGACCACTGAGAGTGTTGTTGGAGAGGTTTTGCAAATGAATGCCTCTTAGTTTCCCAATGATACCTGCTGGAATCTCTCCTTCAAATCTATTGCTTGACAGATTTATGAGTCTCAGAAGATAAGGGGTCTTCAAATATTTGAGCTCAACCCCTTTTGCAAGAATTGTGATCGTGTATTGATAACTATAAGAGACATCAAATGGGTTGCCCGAAGAGACTTCAAAATACGTTTGATTGGTTTCATTAACAAATTTCATGAAATTCCAGTTCTCTAAGTAGTTAGAAGGCAATATACCTGAAAAACCATTGTGAGATAGATCAATGATGCACAAGTTTGGGAACTCATGGTTAGTTGCAAGCTTCCCAATTGTTCCATGCAACTCATTATGGCCCAAAATGAGAGCCCTTAACACTGGTAGTTCCCTAACCAAGACGGGAAGATGTTTCTAATGCAATTGTTTCCTAGGTTAAGAAACTCCAACTGAGTGCGATGGGCCATAGATCTTGGTAGCTTCCCTTGCAAATGATTGTAACTTAAATATACCATTCTCAAACTATTTTTGTTTGGACATAGTTGAGGAATATCTCTGTCAAAAGAATTGTTCGACAAGTTGAGTACTTCCAAAGCACTGGAGTTCCCCAAACACTGCGGAAGCATACCACTTAGGTTGTTGTTGTCCAAATCTAGAGCTCGTACATTCATGCTGCATAATGTTAGGAATGACGGTACTACAAGATAGAGAATGCACAAAGTAAAGTAGAAAATAGACACCAAGAATTTACGTGGTTCGGCAATTTATGCCTACGTCCACGGAACAATGATCAATCTTCACTATATGAAAATAATGAGTACAACAAGAGTAGTCTTACCAAGCCAAAGACAAGGCTTGATGGATACAAGAAAGTATAACAACACTTTCTCTCACACTAAACTTCACTCACACAATGTGTAGTGGAACACTCTCACTCTCACTCTTGGAGTGGAACTCTAGCTTTGGACTTGATCCTTTGCTACTCACTTCATTTCTTGATTGGTTGCACTACATCCATATTTATAGGTGAGGGCTTGGCATTATACTAGTTTCTAGTTCCTTCTACAAACTAGAACTAGTTTATAGTTTCTAGAATATTCTACCAACCTCTAACTTAGATAATTCTAGACTAGCCACAAAATTGTAGCTTCTAGATCTTTCCATTTACAACCAAGGAAACTAGTGCTTTCTAGCTTCTTCTATCAACTTAATAACATGCTAGAATTGTCTAGCATGCTCCAGTCACCTCACTTGCTTACTAGAATAATCTAGAACATTCATCATGGGCTGGACCATATACCAACAATCTCCCCCTCCAGTCCATGAGGGATGAATTCCGATCATGACTCCAAGTTACCTGAAGTCCATCCCAGCAGCCTTCATCCATCTGTCACTGTTGTTATGAGCTCTGGCCTCCTCATAAGTTTTGGGCTCTCCATAATTAGTCAACATGATATACTCTGATGAAGAATACTTGTTAGACGGTCTTCGACTTCTGCTGGATCTTCTGACCTGATCTTCATTCTCTTGCGGGGCTGGAGGCTCCCCCTGATTAGGTTCCCCTTGAATCTGCTATTCAGGCTTCCCCTGATCAGTAATTTCATAGTTTGGCTCATCTTGATCAGGCTCCCCCTAATCAGCATTATCTGGTTCTGCAAGCACTTCTTTGGCAGCTGCTTCAGGGATGTCACCGTGACTTTCTTCATCTGAAGCTAATGGATCAACTCTTCTGATTGCGCCATCTGGCTGAGCCTCTTTATTCGAATCCCCAATTGTTTTATCTTCATAAAAGATCACATTTCTGCTTTTTATAAACTTCTTCTGGTATGGGTCCCATAATCTGTAACCAAAATCTTCACCGCTATAACCAAGAATGATGCACGGTGTAGCTTTGTAGTCTAACTTCGATCTCTGCTCTTTGGGTACATGCACAAAAGCTTTACAACCAAACACCTTCAGATGAAAGTAAGACACATCATTACCAGTCCATACTCTCTCTGGAACATCAAGGCCCAATGGTACTGATGGAGATCGGTTGATCAAATAGTAGGCTGTCCTTACAGCTTCACCCCAGAACTGCTTAGACAACTTTGCAATCCTCAGCATACACCTGACTTTCTTTATGATGGTTCAGTTCATTCTTTCAGCAACACCGTTATGTTGTGGAGTTCCAGGAACCGTCTTCTCATGACGTATGCCATGTTTCGCACAATACTCTCTAAACTGGTGAGATGTGTACTCGCCGCCGTTGTCGCTACGAAGGCACTTGAGAGGTTTTCCAATTTCCCTCTCCACCATGGCATGGAACTCCTGGAATGTTTGAAACACTTGGTCTTTGGATTTCAACAAAAACACCCAGACCCTTCGTGAAGCATCATCAATATAAGTAACAAAATATGTATTTCTTCCAAGTGACTCGACTTCCATGGGACCACACACATCTGAATAAACAAGATCTAACAGATTTCCCTTCTTTGTAGATGAAACAGAAAAACTAATTCTTCTTTGTTTTCCGAATAAACAGTGCTCACAAAAGTTTAACGACGTACCTTTGGCAAATGGAATGTGAGACTTCTTTGCCAAAACTTGTAGGCCTTTCTCGCTCATGTGACCTAGCCTTTTATGCCACAAGTCTAAAGATGAGTCATCCACAGCATTCAACTCACCTTTCAAAACCTTGGCATTTGACCGGTACAACGTACAACAAAGTTGTGCTCTTGCTACCACCATTAAGCCTTTAGTAAGCTTCAATTTTCCTTCGCCAATATGGTGATAATAACCTTGTCTATCAAGGGTACCGATGGATATCAGATTGAGACGTATATCAGGAATATGTCTCACATCTTTCAACATCAACTGGCAGTCGAGATTAGTTCTTAGGCAAATATCACCAATTCCAATAATTTTGGAATAACTTTCATTCCCCATTTTCACTATGCCAAAGTCACATTCTTTGTATGTGCTGAAGAACTCCCGTTTGGATGTAGCATGGAAGGAAGCTCCATTGTCAAAGATTCATTCAATGTCTCTGTCATAATCACCCATATGCAGACATTCACCAACAAACAATATTTCTGGTACATCACCACATAGGACTGCGGTGGTATTGCCCGTATCATCTTTCTTCTGATTATTTCATTCCCTTTGCTCTCTCTTCTAAACTCGACAATTTTTCTTCATATGGCCTTCTTTGCCACAATAGTGGCATGCACCCCTGAACCTTGACTTGGAACGGCTAGGACTTCTGCCATGACCTCTAGGCCCTCTACTCTTGCTTCTTTCGCGATTCTCTGTGACAAATACTTGGCTGCTATCTGTACCAGAAGTCTTTCTCCTCGTTTCTTCATTGAGCATGCTATTTTTAACATTATCAAGAGTACAAACACCATTAGAAGCAGAGTTACTTACACTCACCACAAAGGTCTCCCAACTGTCTGGCAAAGATCCAAGTAACAAGAGCGCTTGCAGCTCATCCTCAATCATCATGTTCATAGTAGCCAATTGGTTGATGATATTCTGGAAATTGTTCAAGTGTTCTGCTACACTTAAACCATCCTTGTATTTCACATTGCTCTTTGATCAAGAAGGCTTTCTTAGCTGGGGTCTTCTTCTCGAACAAGGACTCAAGCTTTGTCCAAAACTCGTGGGCATTGGTTTCATTAGACACATGGTGAAAAACACTATCGTCCACCCATTGTCTAATTGTGCCAATTACCTTGCGATTCATCTTCTTCCACTCGGCATCGGACATGCTCTCGGGCTTAGCGGCATCTCCTTCAATTGGCTCATGCAGATCCTTGCAATAGAGAATGTCCTCCATCCTTGGCTTCCATGTTACCCAATTGGAGTTGGTGAGTTTGATCATAGTGCCACTTCCTTCCATCTGGTAGTACGAGCCAACCTGGCTCTGATACCACTTGTTAGGAATGACGGTACTACAAGATAGAGAATGCACAAAGTAAAGTAGAAAATAGACACCAAGAATTTATGTGGTTCGGCAATTTATGCCTACGTCCACGGAACAACGATCAATCTTCACTATATGAAAATAATGAGTACAACAAGAGTAGTCTTACCAAGCCAAAGACAAGGCTTGATGGATACAAGAAAGTATAACAACACTTTCTCTCACACTAAACTTCACTCACACAATGTGTAGTGGAACACTCTCACTCTCACTCTTGGAGTGGAACTCTAGCTTTGGACTTAATCCTTTGCTACTCACTTCGTTTCTTGTGAGGGCTTGGCATTATACTAGTTTCTAGTTCCTTCTACAAACTAGAACTAGTTTCTAGTTTCTAGTTTCTAGAATATTCTACCAACCTCTAACTTAGATAATTCCAGACTAGCCTCAAAATTGTAGCTTCTAGATCTTTCCATTTGCAACCAAGGAAACTAGTGCTTTCTAGCTTCTTCTATCAACTTAATAACATGCTAGAATTGTCTAGCATGCTCCAGCCACCTCACTTGCTTACTAGAATAATCTAGAACATTCATCATGGGCTGGACCATATACCAACACATAATAGTGGCGAAACCTCTCCATTATAATAATAGTTTGCAACATCATAAGTTACAATTGATTGGGGTGGAATTGGCAGTGAACCTTGTAACAAGTTGGAGGCCATTTCAAAAAACAACATATTTTTCCATGGAAGAATGATTGGATTTTGGTCAAATGACTCGAGATGATCAGTTAAGAAGTTAACAGAGAAGTCGAGGTTCAACAATTTTTCTCTAGATGCATTCCAGAACCATTTTGGTATATGGCCATGAATATTGTTGTAAGAAAGGTGCAGGTCGTACAACTCGTTCTGGTTTTTTAAAAACTCAGGAAACACTGTTAAGTTGCATGAATCCAACCACAAAAGTTCAAACATTGGAAGAGTAGCATTCAAATCGGGTTTAAATTGCAGAGAAAATTGGTTGAACATTAATCGAAGTTTGTTTAAGCTTTTGAGGTTGGAAAGCTGATCAAATTCAATTAATCCCCGCAACTTATTGAAGGAAAGGTCTAGATCAGTTAATTGGGTCAAATTCCTTGTAAACCAAGATGGGATTTGTCCAATTAGTTCAGTAGTACCCAAGTCTAGTTCCGTAAGTTGTGTCAAGTTAGCAAGAAAACATGGGAATTTTCCCGTTAAGTTGGTATACGCAAGGGCCCAAATGATCAAGTTTGGTTAGCTTTCCAACCCAAGACCATGAATTATTAGATAGTAAAGATACGTCTATCGTTGTGAACATTTCTTTTCCAGGCCAATAAAAGCGATCATAAAATGAAGAAATGTCAAGGTAAAAGAGCTGAGTAAGGTTTCTAAGTGAAGATGGAACATGGGGATCAAAATTACAAAAATAGATGCCACATATAGTTAAGGAACGAAGATTTCGGATAGACGTAGGCAGTGGGCCGAAGATTTCAGTTTATGATTCACTAGCCTTCATGCACGCTCACGCGCATGCAGAATGCATTTTTTTTAATCACAATATGCTACATGACACACCCCAACCTAAATCAAGGTGTGCTGGCCGTCACGTGAGGGTGACGTAGCCACGCGATGCGGCAGTTCTGACAGATTGTAACTATTGTAGGACCACCTTTGGTATGGTTTAATTAGCACTTGTCCTGCTGGACTGCACCTAGGTTATCTAAGCTCTGAGGTTGTGTAATTTTATTCACTCGTCTTTACTCTCACTTATGCACTTATTTAGTTGAAGTTAGATATTTAGGTTTTTATTTACTCACTTTTTTATTCCCTTGTCACTTCCGCATCGCGCACATGGCTACGTCACCCTCACGTGACGGCCAGCACACCTTGATTTAGGTTGGGGTGTGTCACGTAGCATATTGTGATTCAAAAAAATGCCTTCTACACGCGCGTGAGTGTGCATGAAGGCTAGTGAATCATAAACTGAACACAATAGTTTGGTTGTAGTTGGACGTGCCTGGGTGCTTGGTGAATCAAGAAACTTCATGGATCTGGGATACCCAACAGTCAACACGCATACAGTATAAGTTAGGAATGAAGACTATCGTATCAGTTGGCTATACCAAAAGATTTTTTGGCATCCGGAGGATTATTCTTCCATAGAAATTTCAAAAGATGAGAAGGTTGAACTAATCAAATTTCAACAAGTTTGAAAAATTAACTATTTATATATATGAGGATCTTGATTGATGTGTTACTTTGATTTGAAGAACGGTCTTGAAGTTATGGAGTGAGACATTCATTTAGGATAAATGTAATAATTAGAAAAAAGGTTGTCTAAATGGTGGGGTACTCATTGACACATGACCTAAAATAGAGGAAAAATCATACAGTTTACTTTTTAAGTCTTTAAGGAACAAGAGTGGCACATTCCAAGTTGGAATAATGCAATTTTCATGAAATGTCTTCTGCACGCGCGTGCATGAAGGCTAGTGTATGGAAATTGAACATGTATAATGTAACCTTTTTTTTTCTTCCAAACTTTATAAATGGCTTAGTGTTTGTAAAATATTAGAGGCAAAGTAGGGACGTTTGTATCATATCTCAAAATTAAAATTTTGTTGGCATAATCTACATTTTGTTTGTGCAACCAAAAATAAGTACTGAAAATGGACAAAAAACAATTTGTAAGACTCGAATGCATGTTGAGCATGACTAGAATATTTCTGGTGATAATCGATTGATGACTGATCGAATGAAAATACTTGCGCGGATAGAGGTTAGCGTGATAAACACATAATTAAACCTACGAGCTAGCTTCACCGTTTCAATCATACGGATGTACAATAATCGACTTGACTCTATGGATAAGTGCTCTGCCTTGTTGCAATCCAAGGAATGGTTTTGCGATTAACAAGTCTGCTCCTGCAGATTCTTTTGTTTATCCAAAGGTGGTATCTTGGACGTAAGAAGGAGAAGGGACGAGTAATTGTTGTCCATCAAAGGAGTACGTAATTTCAGTTTCGATGGGGCTTTAGCCCTTTGTTACTGTGGCCGGAGAAACTCTAGATTTTTGGATGCTATTGATTAACCCTTGTGTTGGTCCTTTGTATTATTGAATTATGAATGCAATTTCTATATTTTCTTAATGTCACTTTCAGTATTTATCTTGACAAGAACATGAACGGTAATTACTAATTGGTGATGCCTTATCATGTGGGACAAGGCAAATTTGGCCTTAATAGCTTGACTTCAACTGAGAACAATTGGCTGATACGCAACGCCAACAAGTAACAACAACTAGAGATGTTTACTTGTCGGCTAACTAATGGTAAACTCTTGTAGACTAGCTAATGGTAGACTCTTGTAGGCTAGCTAGAGATGTTTACTTGCAAACGATTCATATGACTTCTAAGTTTTCAAGTGATCGAGATCGGCATTTTATTGGCTTCATCGTCTCCATTTCTTTTTTGTTACCACAACGACTCATCACCCATCCCCATATTTTTCTGGGTTTGTTTTGTGAAGAATAATACTTGTGTTCTCTTTTTTGGGATGAGATTATTTTTCCACTTACAAATAGATAAATATTATAATTGGAATATTTCAATTTCTTAATCTTCATTTACAAAACATCTCCACAAAAAATCTTCAAATGAAGATTAAGAAATTGAACGATTCTGATTATGAAATTTCTACATTGAAAGATACTTTATTTGTAAGTGGGAGAATGAGCTATCTCTCAAGTGGGGGACATAAGTGTTGCCATAAAGTTTTTTGTGATAGAAATATTGGCGATTTGGATACTACTTCTCCTACAACAAATCACATAAAATTAATATTAGTATATCACAATTTTATCACCACAATTTATTAAATATAATAAACCAAATATGATAAAATACTTATCTCTTGTAGGTAGAGAACTCTCTTCATCGATCACTGATTAGAACAAGATTTCAGGTTGAGGCATGTAAATTCACTGTCCTTAAGAGTTGATTTTGCCCATCTAAAACAATGTCTTGGTGTAACAGGTTATAGCGCCCTACCCTCCATCATACAACAACCTATGATCCTCGTAAGCATACACACGCAATACTTGGATCGAGTAAACAACTCTATTCTTTCCTTTAGTATGTAAAACTTGAAGGATATATCACTTTGAAGAGTGATGATTCAATGATGGATAAAAGGATGGCTTCAGCGGTGTTTTTGTTTTTTTTTTTTTGGAAAGGAATAGATGAGAACTAGTAATTGTGCTCGCGCGTTGCTACGAGTTTTAAAAGTGTATAAAATTTGTAAAAAGTTTTACAGATGTGTATGTATTCATCATATTTATAGCAAGGAACACACATATAGGCATAACAGATGGTTGAGTTTTGACCTGATAATGAAGCAATTGTAAGAAACAGTGCAGTTGTAATTCAAAGGTTAAAGTTGTGTTGTAGTGTGTGAAAGAACGTTGATTGAAGCGTGAGTTCGCAAATGGTTTTTACGTTTATAAATTGATAGTTAAGATGCAGGAAAGTGTTGAGGCAATTAGTATTGAACTAACGCAATAAATAATATTGTTATTGTTAATAACTAAAATAGCTGAGAAATAATTTGATCAAAACACAAAAGATAGCGTTAGAATGGCGTACCTTATGATGAACGATGATTGGAGACAATGTTGTATACAGAAATTGGTTAGTGTGTCCAGTAAATAGTAAATGTGTGAAAAAAAATATGCTGGAAAAGAACAGTAAATCAAGACTAAGTCGAAATACAGAGTTATATTGAGCTAAGCACTTGCTAGAAGATTTTTTTTGGTGTTTTTGTTTAAAAGTGATTCGAATGATGTAAAAATACAATTTAAGTATGTTTTCATGTGGTGTGGTCCTGTAAATTAGAAAAAAAATTTTATCTAATTTCCAACTAATCAATATATTAAACACGTTTAATGCACGAATTTACAAAACGGAATAATGAGATTGAAACAAACTGATTCACTGTTCTGTTAGAACGTTGGTGTTATGAATACAATAATAAAAAAGGTAATAAATAAATTTCACCTCTAACCAAAGCATCCCTTGATGAAATTGAAAAGTAACATTGTTAATTAACAGATAATTTTGCTATCAATTGTTTTGTAAAAATGTAATGAGACATTCTGAGCCGTTGGATTGAAAGAGAATTGAGATGGTTGTTTAATAATTTGTCTGGATATTATTATGGTTTTTTTCATAATAATGTCCAAGGAATTATTGAAAATTATCTCTAAAAGCGCAGATGTTTTTGGATGGGTTATGTGCACATGGCTTAAGTGTCGTGTGGTAATAAAATTTCAGAAGAGGTTTGCATGTAGAGCCACATGGAATAATGGGATAAAGGAAAATCATGGTCTTAGATAATGATGAATGATAAGATAAAGCATGGCTATTGATGGGTTTTTGATGAAGAGATGAGAAGCCTAGGTGGGCAAGAAATGTGATGTGACAAGCCTAGATAGACTTTTATTAGGTTTGAAAAGTCTTGGAACAAATCCCACGGCTCAGTTTGAAAGATATGCCCTGGTTTCTGATGCAGATCAATTTCAATTCCACGAATTAGAGTTGCAGTTGAACTCTACAAAATTATCTGGCTATGGCAAGCAAAAGATACGTCCTTATAAATACAGAGGCGCTGTGCAACGGAAGGATCCTCTCCAACTCAACACACAAATCTACCCTGCGCAAACCCTCGCTCTACGCGAAACCTCTCAACAACCTTGAGAACTCTATTCTTCTCCCTTTTCTCGCCGACACATCTTCAGTTTGGATAAACAGCACTGTGAAGGCAACCGGTGATACCTTCAGTTTGGATAAACAACACTATCGCCGTAGAATTAGCAGATCGCGGAGCACCTTCAGTTTGGATAAACAACACTGCGAATAGACCTAGCATTCGTGTCGTGTTTCCCGTGTTCGTGTTGTTTTCGTGTCATACCCGATATCTTAACGGGTCGTGTCGTGTAACACCCATTAAAATAAACGGGTAAAATGACCCGACCCGATAATATTAACAGGTAATATGACCCGACCTGTTACCCGTTAAGGAAAATATATTTTAAACCAAAAAATAATCAAATGAAAAACATAATACTAAATAAGTATATACATGTCATATTATCACATTCAAAACATAAAAATGCATTTGTCTTTCAAGTATTACATATTTACATACCCAAAATAAGAACATAATAAAAAAATAAAAAATAAAAACATTAGAACATTACAAAATATCAAATGTTCAAAAGATTTGCAAAATTAAGGAAGTTATGTTTCAAGGTTTGGAACCTTGCACATTTTCTTACAATCAAACTCTTCAATTTTCATCAATCACCATGGGAAACGGTATTGGAACTTTGGCTTGATATATTGTCTTCAAGAGTTATATTGATGATATTTTCAGTGAGGCTTTCTACATTAGCACTCTCTTCTCATTTATCCTATGACTATTGTTTAAGTAAAGTCTTTAAGAGTTTTTTAATTAATCTAGAAGTGTGAAAAATATAGAAAAAATATATAAACGCTAGTAATGACAAGTTTTACAATTTTCGTGAAAGGCTTAACTTTGAAATGTGCCACTATAATCATATAAATCATGGATCAAAATTTAACCGTCAATTGTTGTTTACATTTATACTTCATTTTTCTCACCAAATTTTGTTTTTTCATATTTTCTTTTTTGAAAACATGATCTATTAGAGGATACATGAAGATGAACGGTTCGGATCGTTGATATTATGTTCAGAGTTTTACCGGTAGTGAAAATATTGCTTGGTGTTTATAAAGTCTCAATAAACTATAAAACATCAACTCATATTTCAATTAACCATAAATATCAGGATGTGATATCAAAGATCTGAACCGTTCATCTTCCGACATCCCCCAGAAGATCATGTTTTCAAAAAAGAAAATTTTAAAAATGAAATTCAATATAAAGAATAAAGCCTAAACGACAATCGACGGTTAAATAAAAATTTAAGGTTTATGGATTATAGTGTCGGATTTCGAAGTTGACCCCTTCACGAAAGTTGTAAAACTTGTCACTATGAGTGATTGTATATATATATATATATATATATATATATATATATATATATATATATATATATATATATATATATATATATATATATATTTTATACATTTCTTACACTTCTACAATAATTATTATTAATTTTATTACTTTTACACTCAAATAAAAAACACTATTCATGACGGTTTGGAGGGTTTTAAAAATCTAAACGATAATGTAAGTGTAACCATTGTCTACTCATGGAGGAATGATGAATCACGTGCTTATATATTCTTTCACATTTTTCATACTTGTAGGGATGTCTTATTGCCTATACTAGTTGATTTTAATTTTGGACAACAACATGTTAAGTAAAATTTATCCTATTAATGATAATAAGAAACTCTCATAATAAAAATAAATAAATAAATAAAACTTAATTTTTTTAACTTATATAGAATAATAATACAAAAATCTATATTTAATATAGAATATACCAATATATACAATATGGCTATTGTATTTTATAATAAATTTTTTAGTAATTAAACTTTAAAATTATAATTTATTTTTCCTAACGGGTCGAAACGGGTTACCCACATGTTACCCGCGTGTATACCTGTTAATAACGGGTTCTTAACGGGTCACCCAATAATGACCTGATTAGTTATCGTGTTGACCCGAAACCTGTTATTTTCGTGTCGTATCACCGTGTCGTGTAAGAAACTGCCGGGTCTAACTGCGAAGGGGCCGACTGGTTACCTATCCAAGTCTCGGTCGAGAAGGATTTTCAAATTCTTATTGGCTGAGGTCATCTCATCAGCCTTTTCGGCGAAGTGAGGTGTTATAGTTTACTGGGGCTCGGCACATTGAAGGCCGAGTTGTTTTATGATTGGATACTCACAAGTGGGATTTAGAGTTCGACATTCCGTCGCCAACGATTCGTGAACTTCGCAAAACTAGCATCCTTATCTTCAGGCTCTAGAACCTAAAGGCCAAGACGTGTTCATTCCTTAGTCGCAATTGCAAGACGCAAAAGTCATCAGTGCGCTCAACGCAATATCAACATATTTTACTCCTCGGCCGACGAGTTGGCACGCCCCGCACACAATCGAAGGACGTAGTTAGCCCATTAGTTACTCGGCTTGCGCGCCATGTAGGCTTGGTAGTTTTTAGGGTCAACACATATATAATTGATGTTGTGAATTTCTTTATGATTATTATGATTGGAATTATATTGTTATTTCTCATATTTTCTAATATGGCTCCAACAATTTCTTAATCCTACATTATTGTAAAGCATTTACAAGGGGGAAAGCTGTGAAGTCGTGATCAAATAGCTTTCTATCTTGCTCAGTTCCATTTTTTTGCACGAATATTCGTAGGGGCCCCAAATCTCCGTAAAAAGATTTCTTCAAAACCTTGCTTGTTTTCTTTCAACTCTCCCTAAATTTACCTAACCTGTCTGAACAGGAAAACAAAATAGTAGATGTTGAATAGTAGCTCAGTAGCACTATAAATAGTCTGCATTTGTGCAAGCACTGCAATGCAAACATCTAATCTAATGAGTACCTCAGCAGTAGCTACTAAGCCTCACGCTGTATGCATTCCATTTCCGGCTCAAAGTCATATCAAGGCAATGCTTAAATTTGCAAAGCTTCTCCACCATAGAGGTTTTCATATTACATTTGTCAACTCGGAGTTCAACCACAAGCGCTTTCTAAAATCCTTGGGCCTCAACTCCCTTGATGGCTTGCCTGATTTCCAGTTCGAAGCCATCCCAGATGGCCTTCCAGATTCAGATGAAGATAATACTACCCAAGATATCCTATTGCTTTGTGATTCAATCAGAAAAAAAAAATTCTTGGCTCCCTTTCGTGAACTACTAATGAGACTCAACAATGATGCCATATCAACATCCAGGTATCCTCCAGTAACTTGCATAGTTTCAGATGGTTTTATGTCCCCGTCCACAATCATAGCCGCTGAAGAGATTGAAGTCCCTATGGTGCTGTTCTACACTATTGCTGCATGCAGCTTTATGGGCGTTACGCAATTTCATGCTTTGATCGAAAAGGGACTTATACCACTCAAAGGTGACATAACTACAACCTTTCAAGTAATTGATTAATTTGTCTTTAACTCTTATTTGCTTATTTCGAAGCATGTAAATGAGATTTTTTGTGTGTTGTAGATGAGAGCTGTTTGACAAATGGCTACTTGGAAAAGGTTATAGATTGGATTCCAGGAATGAAAGAAATCCGTTTGAGGGATCTCCCGACCTTTATTCGGACTTTAGATCCCAACGACAGCATGTTTAACTTCTTGATGGAATCAACCGATAGAGCTCATGAAGCTTCTGCAGTTGTTATTCATACTTTTGATGCCTTAGAGGCAGATGTTTTGGAGGCACTCTCATCTATGCTTCCACTTGTTTATCCAATTGGCCCTCTTCAATTACATCTCAATCAAATACCCGAACACCCATTGAAAAGTGGATACAGTCTATGGAAAGAAGAAATAGAATGCCTCGAGTGGCTAAACACTAAGGCACCAAATTCAGTTGTGTATGTGAATTTTGGGAGTATAATAGTTATGACACCTGAACAGCTTATCGAGTTTGGCTATGGACTTGCAAACAGCAAGTTTCCCTTCTTTTGGGTAATTAGACCTGATTTGGTTATTGGCCAATCAGCGCTTTTGCCGCCCGAGTTTGTAGCTGAAACAAAAGAAAGAAGTCTCATCGCAAGTTGGTGCCCACAAGAGCAAGTCCTTAACCACCCATCCGTGGGTGGATTTTTGACACACTGCGGTTGGAATTCAACCATTGAGAGCCTGACTGCTGGAGTGCCTATGCTTTGTTGGCCATTCTTCGGCGACCAGCAAATGGACTGCCGTTATAGTTGCAATGAATGGGGCATTGGCATGGAGATTAGTAATGATGTGAAGAGGGATGAGGTAGAGAAGCTTGTCAAAGAGTTAATGGAGGGAGAGAAGGGTAAAAAAATGAAAAATAAGGGCATGGAGTGGAAGAAACTTGCAGAAGAAGCTACGAGTGCACATGGTTCTTCATCCAAAAACTTAGACATTTTAGTGAATCAATTGCTACTAAGGAAAAACTAGAGGGGTTTGGGCCTATGTCCTCTATTTTTCGTGTTTTTGTTTTTCTTGCTCTATGAGGGATAAGGTTTATGTCCCTCGTGACTAGGTGTAACTTATTTTCTCATGTCAATAAATTTCCCTTATATCTTTGAGGTTTTCAAAATAATAATAATAATATATAAATAAATATAGACGTCATCCGTAAGAATATTTCTGGTCATGTATTTTTTTTTTTATCATGTCATTGTTTTGTTATCATTGTTTATCTTTGAATATAACGGTAGGGGTGGGCACGGTTCGGTTCAGTGTGGTTTTGAGTGAAACCGAAACCGAAACTTTTTGCGGTTCAGTTTGGTGCGGTTTTAAACGGTTTCGATTCGGTTTCTAAGAAAAAATATACAATTTAAAATACAAAACACTCGTTATCTCATGTTTTACATGAATGCAACCAACAAAGAACTTTAAGAAAAAAAAAAACTTAATTATCTACAAGAAAAGTAGTTTCTATTAAGATCATAAATCAGAACTTGAAATGAAAGACATCATACATTAGAACATATTATTATGCATTTCCCAATTTACACATTGGATGGTAGATTGGCACTTTCTCATGAAGAAAAAATATTCCTACCAATCCTCACAAAAATGGTAGAATTAAAAGGAACAACTATTCTTTACCTGTATCTAATTAATTAAAAGGAACAACTAATGATGTGTACCCCCATATCAGTTCTGTGATGGCTGCATGATTGATGAATGCCATTTTACCTGCATCTAATTAATTAACTAGCTCAGGGCACGGTGGGTGGGAGGGAGGATATAGCTAAGCAGTGGTAAGGAGGGAAGGAAGAATGTCACAAAAATCACAAGGTCGTTATATATTCATTATGAATGATTGAGATAAAACCAAGTTGATGAGATGAGGTACTAGTGTAGTGTGTCGTTGGAAGGGAGTGACTGAAATAAAACCAAGAGGACTAGAGGAGAGGAGAGGATGAGATTATGGATAGAGCCTATCATTCAACGAATGGCTCTCTTTAAACTGTGAGGAGAGGATGAGATTATGGATAGAGCCTATCATTCAACGAATGGCTCTCGTTCAAAGCTGTGTTTTGTGAGAAATTTTTAGTTGTGATGGGAATACGGATGATACACCACGTGTTTTTATGTGAGTAGTGTAAAATTTTAATTTTTAAATTATTAACCTTTTAACACATACCTCACCATTTATATGGGGAAACGTGATGTACCACCTTGTGTGACAGTCACACTGAAAAATCTCTCGTGTTTTGTGAAGAGATTTTTCAGTATGACTGAAACACGGGATGGTACACCACGTGTTACTATACAAATAGTGGGATATGTGTGTTAAAAAGTTAATAACTTAAAAAATAAAATTTCCCTCCACTTACATATTCCTGTCACAATGAAAAATTTCTCTGTTTTGTGTCCTCTCTCAACTCTCTCTCTCTCTCTCTCTCTCTCTCCCCTCCTCCTCTACTCCTGTTCCTATTCCTCCATCTCCTCAATCTATACACGTACCAATTCTCTTTTCGACCAAAAAAACAATGCATATGCCAATTCTCCTACCATCATCACGTTCCCATCTCCCCCTGCCCGTTCAAAGCTTTGTGTTTGGGTCCCCTTTGGGCCTGAGCCTCATTCTCTTAGTGGGCCAGCTTTCATCTATCGACATCAAATTCCAGGCGAGGTTTTAGAGCTTCTGCCATTCACCAGTCTGATTTTTAGTACCCACGTGTGATACATTGACTTGACTTTATTACAATTAGTCATTATTATGATTTAGTAGAAAACCTTTAAGGGAAGGGATCCCCATATTTTTTTTTTTTTTTATAAAAATGAGGATTAGTTGTGGGATCCATACCACATTAAACTTTAACGATCCGAACAGTCTATTTTTCAAGTTGCACCTCATAGATCATCCTTGTAAAATATTAGTCAAATCGGAAATGTTTAAAACATTTAATTAAGTTCAAAGAAATTAAGAATATTTTGTTATATAAGAAACAATGAAATTTTATCTTGATTATTAAATAGGCAAATAGTTTTGGATTGAATTAAATTTTTGCAAGGATGATTTATGAATCGAGACTTAAAAAATAGACGGTTCGGACCGTTGAAGTTCGATGTGGAGTGAGCCCCACAACTAATCCCTATTTTTTGAAAAAAAAAATAGGAATCCCTTTGCATAAAGGGCCTGTGATTTAGTATACACATGAATGAGGAAATCACTATTTATTTGTACTGAGTTTGATACCAAATTTGTAAACGCCCCTTTCTAGTAATATAAACTTAGTGAGGCATTGTTGTATTATCAAAGGCATGACCTACTTTATTTGATACTTTAACGCATACTAGTCTTCATGCACGCGCTCACACGGCATGCTACGCGCGACTTACACATTTTAAATGTAAATATATGCGTAAATTGACAAAGGGAAAGTCAAATATTTGAAGTAAATGAATAATCTTAGATCATGCTAGAATAAACCCCTCATAAACCAATTAAAGCAGCTGAACTCACATAATAAAATCGGTCTCTATAGAATTTACATTAAAAATAGAGAAAATAATATTTAATAAACAACTGATTGAATGACATTATTACTAGCCCATTGTAAGGGTAAGCCCACCCCCTCCCCCTTAGTGTAGATAATATTGTTTGTTAAAAAAATAATAATCATTTGATAACAAATTTAATCACATTATTATCTGCATGCGAAAGATCTTTTTTATAACCGGTATTACACACATCTTAAGATGTTTTGAACATGTTTAAAAATAGAGAAGATAATATTTAATGAACAGTTGATTGAATCACATTATTGCTAGCCTATTGTTAGGTACTAATTAAAAAAAAAACTGTACAAAAAATTAATTATTAAAAAACATTGTTAAAATGACGAAAATACCCCTGCATTATTTGATGTATTATATTACGTTGCTTTTGAAGTTTTTTGTTTGAAGGGCATTTTTGTCTAAATATTTCTGTTGAAACTTGTGACACCAAAAAACACTATTCACTTTATTGTTGGCTTTATATATAGATTACCTCCAATAAACAAAAAAAAAATGTGGGAGGACCCGGGCTTCGATGATCCGTGTGGGTAAGTCTGCTTGACTGGGGCTATGGACAAAGTGAAATTCTCCATAATCTCTCCGCACTAAAAAGAGATGGATAACCGTGACTTGTCACCCGTTGTTCTTCTTTTCTAAAATAAAATAAATAAATAAATAGCTACTAGGATCCAATAATTGTAATTATTTTGTACTTTTTAAGAAAACGACAACGGAGACGAACATGTAAACAACACAAAGCTATCCTTTATATTAATTGTAATGATCAATCAGATTCAATTTGATAAGGTAAGAAAAAGAGTAAATTGTAGCAATGGTCTCTTAAATTTAACTCAATTGGAACAATGGTCCATCAACTAAAAATTCATTACCATTGGT
Organism: Heteromeles arbutifolia; assembly: GCA_024362995.1. Taxonomy (NCBI): domain Eukaryota; kingdom Viridiplantae; phylum Streptophyta; class Magnoliopsida; order Rosales; family Rosaceae; genus Heteromeles; species Heteromeles arbutifolia. The sequence goes on along the minus strand of JANCRC010000012.1, from coordinate 8,940,024 downwards.
CCCTTAACTCATCAAAACGTGCAGCTATGGTCCCTCAACTGAAAATCCAATACCATCGGTCTCTTAACTTTAATCCAACCGGAGAAATGGTCCCTCAACTTTAACCCAATTGGTGCAATGGTCCCTCATCTTTAACCCAATTGTAACAATAGTCCTTCCAACATAACTCATTTTGACAAAATTCTAAAGAAGTTGACGAAAATGACCATAGTTACACGTTTTGATAAGTTGAGGGGACCCCAATTCTAGCAATGGTTCTTTCAACATAACTTATTTTGACAAAATTCTGACGAAGTTGACAAAAAAGACCATAACACACATTTTGATGAGTTGAGGGACCAATGATAATGGATTTTAAGTTGAGGGACCATTGCTCCAATTTGATTAAAGTTGAGGGACCATTGCTACAATTTACTCTAAGAAAAACATACAGGGAGGAAAGGGTATTGGTATTCAGACCATCTTCACCAAAATCAAAATTAGAATAAAAAGGCGAGAAAAAGATGGTGATTTGATTTAAAGGCAGCAGCGGTAGAACAAAAGAAACAGAGAGCAAAGAGAGCTTTTCCCAGTACTCATCTGCTAAGGCTTTAGGGCAGCAACGTTACAATTCATTTATGTCATACAAGAGGCAGCAGATTAGAGTTTAGATCAAAATTCAAATTACCAAAGTAGATATACAAAAAGATAGCAGAGGCCATGAACAGAAGATTCCAGTTTCAAGTTTGCTTCTTCATCTCCTGGTTCAATGTGCCTAATAGTCACGTTTTTATTTTTATTTTTTTTATCTTTCTCTCTCTCTCTCTCTCTCTCAACCCAAAAGTCTTTCAAGCTAAGATAATTTGACCTCCAAGACTGTAGGGGGAAGAGGGATAGAGAAACGTAGGAGAGCGAAGAGGTTTTTAAAACTTGAAAAGACTCTTCTAATTTCTGATTTATTTTCCACACACCAAACTCATAACACTACATGGCTTTTATAGCCACTACAATACATCATCATTTATTTACGATACGTCATCATTTATTTAGCTAATTATAAGCTTCTTAATAATTGAAACATCTAGAGAAATCATGATTAACTCTAGAATTCCAAATATCACAACTCTAGACCTTCTATCTCCCTGATTTATGACTCTTTATTAGTAACTTAAATTTGGTTTAATCTTCCAACATTGCCTCCCTTAAACCAAATTTGCTTTTGATTCCTAGTCTTGCCACATCTCGCTTGAACACTTGTCCACCAAGTGGTTTTGTGAACATGTCTGCCATATGTTCATCTGTTTTGCAATATTTTAGCTGTATAACTCCCTCACTAACAAGCTCCCTTAGGAAATGAAAGCGGATGCGGATATGCTTTGTTCTCCTATGTAGAACAGGATCTTTTGAGACTGAAATTGTTGAGCTATTGTCACAAAACAAAGTGGTTGGACCCTTTTGTTTATGCATCAGACTTTCCAAAATGCCAAGTAGCCAAACTTTGTGACATCCTACAAGAGAGGCATCTATTTACTCCACTTCCGTTGTAGAGAGGGCAACAATCGGTTGTTTCCTCAAACTCCTTGAAATCATGCCACTTCCCAGACTAAAGACATAACCTGAAGTGCTTTTGCAATCATCAATACTTCTAGCTAAATCACTGTCAGTATAGCCATTCTTTTTGCAACTTCCCAATGATTTGAATGTGGCTTTTCCATAAACCTGCTCACCAGACTTACTGCATACATGATGTCTGGTCTTGTGGCCTTTAAGTACATCAAATTACCCACCAAACTACGAAACTTGGTGGACTCGATAAGTCTCCCTTCACCATCTTTGCTTAGCTTTAGGCCTGTAATGCATGGTGTCACTACTGGGTTTGCATTCTCCATCCCAAATTTCTTCAAAACTTCTTTTGCATAACTCTCTTGAGGAATGAAACTGCATTTCTTGGATTGAGAAACTTCAATACCAAGAAAGTGATGTAACTTGCCCAAATCTGTCATCTCAAATTCTTTCATCATAGAGAGCTTAAAACCATTCAATAACTCCAAATCATATTCGGTAAAGACAAGATCATCCACATAAAGACTTACAATCATGAAACTTCATTCTGAGGTGCTTTTGACATAAAAGGTATGTTCATACGGGCACTTTTGAAAACCATGCTTCTCGAAGTATGAATTAATATGGCTATACCATGCACGTGGTGATTGCTTGAGCCCATATAACGCCTTCTTAAGCTTGTAAACTTTATTTTCCTCTCCTTTCTTCATATATCCAGGTGGCAGCTGCAGATAAACTTCTTGAAGGATACCATTAATTTAACACCAATAGGATTCTTATGTGCTGGCAAATTTGTGAGCTCCCAAGTCCCATTCTTCTCAATAGCTTTTATTTCTTCATCCATGGCTTGCTTCCATTTTTCCTCTTCACATGCTTCATCAAATGAAATTGGATCATCTCCAGCAAAGAAGGCAAATAATATAGTATTATCCTCCAAATCTACTTGTTCTGAGGAGTCATAAAGATCTCGTATACTTGTGAACTTTCTTGGAGGCGAGTCGTCATCACTTGGTGTAGCTCTTGGAGATTGAGGAGCAATTTATGATTGATAAGTATCATCTTCTTCTTGCATAATAGGCAATTTTGCTGGACCATTTTCTTCTTCAAAGAAAGCATTTTCATCAAAGTGGACATCACGGCTGATCAATGACTTTTTGGTCTTCAGATTGTACAGCTTGCAGGCCTTGCTCCTTTCACTATATCCAATGAAAATGCACTTTTCTGCCTTATGGTCGAGCTTGTTTATCAACTCCTTTGGAACATGGGAATAGGCTACATAAGCGAAAATCTTCAAATGTTGCACTCTTGGCGTCACTCCATACCATGCTTCATGAGGTGTGCAATCCTTCAAACTTTTTGTTGGTGATCTGTTGATTAAATATACAGCACAAGAAATAGCTTCTGCCCAAAGTTCTTGTTGCAATCTTTTCTTCTTAAGCATGCATCTCACCATCTCCATGATTGTCTGGTTTTTTCTTTCACTCATGCCATTTTGTTGCGGTGTATATCAGGCTGTCAACTGGTGCTTTATTCCATGATCTCTGCAATATTTTTGAAATTCATTGGAAAGATACTTTCCACCATGATCTGTCCTTAAACTTTTGATTGGAAGGTTAACAAACTTTTCAACTTCGGTCTTGAAATCTTTAAAGGCTTGAAATGCTTCAGATTTTTCTTTGAGGAAGTAGACCCAAACTTTTTTTGAGAAATCATCAATAAATGTAATGAAATATAGATTACCTCCAAAAGATGCTACTGACATTGGACCACACAAGTCAGAATGAATAAGCCCCAACGGCTTCTGTGCTCGCCAAGAGGACTCTGAAGGAAATGAACTTCTATGTTGCTTACCAAATTGACAATCTTCACAAACGCCATCCACCGGATCAATTTGAGGCAGCCCATGTACCATTCTTTTGTCTAACAACAACTTCAAACTTCCACAATTTAAATGGTCATATCTGTCATGCCATAACTTAGAGACTTCTTTTTCAGCACTCACAAAACAAGATAGTTTTGTTGTCTAGAGCTTCAAAGGAAACAAGTTATTTGCAGCAAGTCCAACCTTGGCAACAAATTTGTCCTTCCTTTTGAGAACACAAAAATCACCACGGAGGCAAATATCATAACCCTTCCTTAACAGATGACCCATACTCAATAAATTACTCTTCAAACCATGAACATTATACACTTCAGAAACCTTCTCAATTGTTCCAAATTTTGATTTGAAAGACACCTCACCAATTCCCTCAATTTTACAGGCTCTATCATCACCTATTCTTACTCTAACATGATCAAACTTATAGAGGGCAGAAAAAAAGTTTTTGTTACCTGTCATATGCTTGCTAGCTCCGCTATCCAAATACCACACATCATTCATTTGATCTCCATGACATGCAAGCAATAAAGTTTCTTTATAATCACCATCTCCAGAATTGGTTTGATGCATATAACCTGCTCCATATTGTTTTTCATCATCAACCCTTTTGAACCGACATTCTCTTATCTTCTGCCCAGGTTTGTTACAATAGTAGCATTCCGGAGTGCCACGTCCTCTTCCTCTTTGAAAACCACGTCCTCTTCCTCGGTACGAATTGAAATTTCTTTCACCTTCATTATTGGAATTGCTTGATGAGCCTCGTTCATTGCCATAAGAATTAGTGCCTCTGCCATTCAAATTTCTTCCTCTACCTCGTCCGCCTCTTCCACCTCTTCCACGTCTGAAGCTTTGATTAGGGCTAGAAGCTTGATTGCCATTGCCTCCCGTAGTTGTAACTTGAGACTTGAGTGCTTGATTAGGTTGAGTAGCAGGAGGATTCCTCAAATTAATTTTGATCTCATGTGCCTTTAATTTTCCTTGAACCTCTTCCATAGAAAAAGTTGAAATATCATTTGACTCTTTGATGGCAGCCACAACATAATCGAATTTCGCCGGTAAGCTATGGAGAATTTTCTCAACAATTCTTGCATCTTCGAGAATCTCCCCATTTAAAGCCATTTGATTAACGATAGAGATAACTCTGATAAAGTAGTCTTTGATTGTCTCATCTTCTTTCATCTCCAACTTTTCAAATTCTTTCCTTAAATATTGTAGACGAACCTTCTTTACCTGTTCCTTACCTCTGTAGGCATTCTTGATCATATCCCATGCTTGTTTTGCATTTTCGGCTTTCGCAACTCTTTCATATACTTGCATCTCAATAGTTTGATAGATGTGGAAAAGTGCCTTGCTGTCATTCTTTCGGTTCTCCCTCAAAGTATTCATCTGTGCTTGAGTTAACGCAGCTTCGTTATCCGTCTCTTTGTAGTCTGCTTCAATAATATTCCATAGCTCCAAAGCCTTCAACAACACCTTCATATTATTGCTCCAGTAGTCGTAATTATCGCCACCAAATCGAGGAATTAGTGAAGCCAAGTTGTGACCATTTGCATTTGCATTCGCCATATTGACAAACCTTCAACACGACTTTGGTACCAATTTGTAGGAGGAAGAGCGATAGAGAAACGTAGGAGAGGGAAGAGGTTTTTTAAAACTTGAAAAGACTTCTAATTTCTGATTTCTTTTCCACACACCAAACTCATAACACTACATGGCTTTTATAGCCACTACAATACATCATCATTTATTCTTAATAATTGAAAAATCTAGAGAAATCATGATTAACTCTAGAATTCCAAACATCACAACTCTAGACCTTCTATCTCCCTGATTTATGACTCTTTATTTGTAACTTAAATTTGGTTTAATCTTCCAACAAACTTGTGTGAAGAAACAAAGAGAGACAAATTAAGAAGACATGTAGAAAAGTAGACCGGTAGCACTACAAATAGTCTGCATTACTGCAACCGCTGCAATGCAAACGCAAAACCTAAAATGGATTCCACAGCAGTAGCTACTAAGCCTCATGCAGTTTGCATTCCACTTCCGGCTCAAAGCCATATCAAGGCAATGCTTAAATTTGCAAAGCTCCTCCACCATAGAGGTTTTCATATTACCTTTGTCAACTCCAAGTACAACCACAGGCGCTTTCTAAAATCTTTAGGCTCCCATTCCCTTGATGGCTTACCTGATTTTCGGTTTGCAACCATTCCAGATGGCCTTCCAGATTCAGATGGAGATACCACCCAAGATCCCAATTTGCTTGTTGATGCGATAAGAAAACAAAATTTCTTGGCTCCGTTTCATGACCTCCTCAATGCGCTCAACAATGATGCCATAACAACATCCAACAATCCTCCAGTGATTTGCATAGTTTCGGATGGTTTCATGTCCACATCCACGATCACAGCTGCTGAAGAAATTGGAGTCCCTATAGTACTGTTCTACACTATTGCTGCCAGCAGCTTCATGGGACTTATACAATTTCGTGCTTTGATCGAAAAAGGCTTGGCACCACTCAAAGGTGAAATATATTATATACATAGAAGCTTTAATTAATTTATGGTTCGCTCTTGATTCCTTGTTTCTAAACATGCAAATGAAAATTCTCTCTTTTTTTTATTTTTTTTTTTATTTTTATTTTTTTGTAGAGGAGAGCTATTTGACAAATGGCAATTTGGACAAGGTTATAGATTGGATTCCAGGAATGAAGGATATTCGTTTAAAGGATCTCCCAACCTTCATTCGAACAACAAATCCCGATGACATAATGTTTAACTTCTTGATGGAATCAACTGATAGAGTCCGTGAAGCTTCAGCAGCGGTTCTTCATACTTTTGACTCTTTGGAGCGAGATGTTTTGGATGATCTCTCATCTATGATTCCACTTGTGTATCCCATTGGCCCTCTTCAATTACATCTTGATCAGATACCAGAACACCCCTTGAATATTGGATACAGTCTATGGAAAGAAGAAACTGAGTGCCTCCAATGGCTAAACACTAGGGAGCCAAATTCAGTTGTGTATGTGAATTTCGGCAGCGTAATAGTCACGACGTCTGAACAACTTGTGGAGTTTTGTTGGGGACTTGCAAACAGCAAGTTGCCCTTCTTCTGGGTAATTAGGCCTGATCTTGTTAATGGTGAATCCGTGATTTTGCCACCTGAGTTTGTGGCTGAAACAAAGGAAAAAAAGTCTAATAGCAAGTTGGTGCCCACAGGAGCAAGTCCTCAACCACCCATCAGTGGGAGGTTTTTTGACACACAGTGGTTGGAATTCAACTATTGAGAGCCTGACTGCAGGAGTGCCTATGGTCTGTTGGCCATTCTTCTTCGACCAGCAGATGGACTGCCGCTATAGTTGCAACGAATGAGACATTGGCATGGAAATTAGTAATGATGTGAAGAGGGATGAAGTAGAGAAGCTTGTTAGAGAATTAATGGATGGGGAGAAGGGTAAGAAGATGAAAAATAGAGTGGAGTGGAAAGTACTTGCAGAAGAAGCTACCAGTCCACATGGATCTTCATAAAAAAAACTTGGACAATTTAGTGAATCAAGTGTTACTAAGATAAGTTAGATGCCACGCATCCGTACGAAATTTATTGTTAATAATTCGTTTTTTTTTTTTTTTTTTTTTTGTTTGTTGTTGTTGTTATTGTTGCTGTTGTTGTTGGTCTTCAGAACTAGAAAGATGAAGTGCAAATATAAAGGACCATTATGTCAAATAATAAAATCAAAATTAGAATTGAATGCTTAATTACAATCATTTGCAGAGAAAACTTAGATGCTAAAAAATTATTTTAGCAATACAGAAGAGGGAAAAAAAACAACAAAAAGAAAAAAAAATTATAGAAAAAAAATTATAGACGAGGCTGCGAAATTTACCAACTATCTGCACAAGAAGACAAAAGACTAGATGTTGAAAAGTAGCTCAGTAGCACTATAATAGTCTGGATTTGTACAAGCTATAGAATGCATACACAACACCTAAAATGGATTCCACAGCAGTTGCTACTAAGACTCATGCTGTTTGCATTCCGGCTCCAGCTCAAGGCCATATCAAGCCAATGCTTAAATTTGCGAAGCTTCTCCACCATAGAGGTTCATATTACCTTTGTCAAGACGAAGTTTGTTGACTTTTGAAGTTTCTGATTTTGTATTATTGAAAGCATGATTAGTGCATACACAAGTTACAAATATATAGGAGAGTTTGAGTGAGTTGCAAACTACACTCAACACTCAAGTTACCTATCCCACATCTCCTTGAATCACGCTAAACAGCCGGCATAGGGAACATAACTAAGCTCCTTGGATAAAGGAGTTGACAATAAGACAAGACCCTTATACAAGTTGATAAGAACAAGAAGAAAATAAACGGCTATTAACTAGGTAAAACACTAATAGGGTTGACACAAACCCTATTACCCAGATAATACCAAGAAACCCTAATCATGAGGAACCCTAAGTAGCCAAAGGTCTTTTAATACTCACCCTCAAGCTGGATCCAGAAGGTTGATGGATCCAAGCTTGCCAAGAAACCTTTGAAACTGAAGTGAGGCTAATGGTTTAGTGAATAAGTTTGCAAGTTGATCGTAGCTCCTGACAAAATGAGTTTTGATAACTTGGGATTGTACTTGTGCACGAACATAGTGACAGTCAACTTCAATGTGCTTGGTTCTCTCATGGAAGACGGCGTTGGCAGCAATGTGCATTGCTGCTTGGTTGTCATAGAAAAGAGACATAGACTAAGGAGTGAAGACACCTAAGTCGCATAGTAGACCTTTCAGCCATATTAGTTCACACGCAGTAGATGCCATGGCTCGATATTCAGCCTCAGCATTTGACCTTGCAACTGCTTGCTTTTTACTTTTCCGTGTAACAAGGTTGCCTCCCATAAACGTGCAATACCCCGTTGTAGACTTACGATCAATAGAGTTACCAGCCCAATCAGCATCACAATAACCTGTGATTTGAGTGCTCTCATTCTTCTCATGATTACGCCAAGACCCATTGAACCTTTTAGGTACCGAAGTATTCTTTTGACAAGATTAAAATGCTCCATCGTGGGAGAGTGCATAAATTGGCTAGCAATGCTCACTGAATAGGCTATGTCAGGCCTTGTAATAGTCAAATATATCAACTTACCAACAAGTCGCTGATAATAGCTTATGTTTGGAAATGGTTGCCCCTCCAAGTTGAGTTTGAGCTTGATGTTAAGAGGTGTATGGATAGGTTTAGCATCACTCATGTTTGCTTCCTTGAGAAGGTCCAGAACATATTTCCACTGGTTAAGAAAGAAACCCTGTGAGAGGTTGCCGTTTCTATGCCAAGAAAATATCTCAGTATTCCAAGATCTTTGATTGCAAAATGTTGTTGTAGTGAATGCTTGAGTTCTTTTATTTCTTCAGGGTTGTCTCCTGTAATGATCAAATCATCTACATACACAATGACTACCAATTTCCCAGCAGTTCCTGTGCGCACGAACAGTGAGGAGTCTGCATTGCTTCTTTTAAAACCAACAGTTATAAGGACTGAACTGAGCTTGGCATACCAAGCTCTTGGTGACTGTTTAAGACCATAAATCGATTTGTGCAATTTACACACAACATCAGGTTCATGACTTTGAGGATGACTTGGGGGTAATCTCATGTAGACTTATTCTTCAAGATCACCATGTAAAAAGGTGTTCTTTACATCCATTTGATATATATGCCACCCTTTTTAACAGCAACTGAAGGGAGTACTCTCACTGAGTTCATCTTTGCAACAGGCGCAAAGGTTTCCTTGTAGTCCACATCAAATGTTTGAGTAAAGCCACGAGCCACTAATCTTGCCTTGTGTCTTTCTATGGACACATCTGAGTTGAATTTAACCTTGTATACCTGCAACTTAGTGTCTTCTTTCCTTTGGGCAGTGTCACAATGCTCCAGGTTTTATGTTGATCAAGGGCATACAGTTCATCTTGCATAGCTTGCTGCCAAACCTGTGATTGATTTGCTTCTCGAAACATTGAGGTTCAATATGCTTAGATACATTACAAAGAAAAGTAGTGTATTTAGATGACAGTTTTTGACAGGACACATAGTTGGACAATGGATGCCTTGGCTTGTAAGTGACAAAGTCTTGCAGTCTTGTTGGATGATGTCTTTCATGAATGGGATTTCGTCGAGGCGCAGTAGAATAAGACTCGTATGAAGATTCCTCAGGTGCAACGTTGTGGAGAGATTCATCTTCAACAGATGTGTTGGTGTCATCACTTGAAGCTGGTTGGTCAGTTGCAGTGGGGGACTTGGTGTGATGTGCAGGAACCATTGCATTAGACTGAGTAACTTCACTGGAAAGTATCTCAGTCCTTGGCAATGGAAAAGGGTCCAAGAAACACTCTCATTGACTTGTACTATCCAGAGATTTGTTGTAATAAGGGTTAGTTTCATGAAATCTAACACCCTTGGAAACAATTAATCTCTTAAGTAGTGGATTGTAACATTTGTATCCTTTTTGTGTGGACGAGTAACCAAGGAAAATACGTTTGGTTGCCCTAGGATCTAGTTTGTCTCGATGCAAGGGCTAAACATGGACAAAACAAATGCATCCAAAGACCTTAAGGTGTGACAAGTCCACTTTTCAGTTTTTGACCATTTCCATTGGTGATTTGAACCCCAAAACCCTGCTAGGTAACCTGTTGATCAAGTAAGCTATTGCCATAACACTTTGAGACCAAAAACATTTTGGTATATTCATTTGGAACATCAAGGCCCTAGTTTTTTCAAGATCTCGATTTTTTCTCTTAGCAATGCCATTTTGTTGGGGTGTGCCAACACAACTAGTTTGATGCATGATGCCATTGTTGCTCAAATATTGAGTCATGACTTGGGACATGTATTCGGTGCCATTATTAGACCTTAGAGTTTTGATTTGAGAGGAAAAATGATTTTTAACAAGGTTATGAAAGTCCTTAAACACTTCCATCACTTCACTCTTTGATTTTAACAAATATAACCAAGTGGCTCTTGAATAATCATCAATAAAGGTTATGAAATATTTGTAACCATCAAAAGAATCACTAGTTGGTCCCCATATATCAAAGTGTACAAGTTCAAAAAGATGAAAAGCTCTAGACAAAGATGAACCTAAAGGTAGTCTAGTTGCCTTTGACATATGGCAAGTTTCATAGTGAATTTGTTCTTTGCCTAAGTCCGGAAACAAGGTTGACAAAACGTGTTGAGAAGGGTGTGCTAGTCGCTGGTGCCACAAGAAATGATCTTGAATGGAGGCATGAATGGACTTAGACTTAGCTTGGAATCCACTGGGAGAGCTTTTCGATATGTAATAGAGACCATCTAGGTAAAACCCCTCACCAATGTTCCTCTTGGTGACACAATCCTGAAAAATGATATTTTCTGGTAAAAAAATGGCTAAACAGTTTAAGGAATTTGTGATTTTTCCCACTGAGAAAAGTTGGAATGGAAATGAAGGAACATATAAGGCTATAGACTCTATTTGGTCTGATATCAAGTGAATTTTTCCCTTTCCTACAATCCTAACACCTTCACCATTAGCTACAGACACATGTGATGGTTTATGAAGTTTATCAAATTTATGCAATTTTGACACTTGATTAGTTATATGATTTGTGGCACCTGAATCTACAACCCAAAAATCATGTAACTCATTGATTTTAAGAACAGTTTTGAAAGCATTCACGATACCTTTCATGTCTAGTTAAGGTAAGCAATCTGCATCGGCCAAAAAATCTGTAAACTTGCCCAGCAATGCAGTGGCACTTCCATCTTCATGGTGAATAGCTCGATCTTCCCTTCGCTTCTTCTGTTAGAGATAAGATGCAAACTCATTTATAAGAGTAGCAGAATTTGCAGTGAACTGTTGGTAAGGATCTGAACTGTTGATATATGAAGATGATGCAGTGTTGGCACGAGGATATGCTCGACTTGTCTTTTGTGCAGTCTTATCTTTCATGAACTCCGGCTTGAGCTCTAGATGTAGGATCCAACACTTATCTCTCCCATGCTCGATGTTGTCACAGTGTAGGCACTTCAGATGAGGGTTTTTTCATTTGTCAAATAAGCCCTAGCTTCAGTCACATTGGTTTTTGTATCACTGTTCATGACTTTTCTTCTCACTTCCTCACGTTGGATGGTTGCACAAATGCTAGTGAAGGATGGTAGCTCAGGATTCATGAGTATATGACTTCTCAAATCCTCATATTCTGAGCTCAAGCTAGACAGCAATTGAAATTTTTTTATCTTCTTCAGTTCTTTTAAAAAGCACCGTAGGATCAGTTGTGTGAGGTCTGTAGACATCCAGCTCATTCCACATGCTTCTCAGAGAACCAAGATGTTGAACAAAAGTCTTACCGTCTTGTTGAATGTTTGAGATATCCTTCTTTTAAGAACCACCAATTAGTGGGAGGATTTTTAACACACTGCCGTTGGAATTCAACCATGGAAAGCCTCACTGTAGGAGTGCCTATGCTCTATTGGCCATTCTTTCGCGACCAGCAGATGGACTGCCGCTATAGTTGCAATGATATGAAGAGGGATGAGGTACAGAAACTTGTCAAAGAGTTAATGGAGGGAGTGAAGGGTAAGAAGATGAAAAATAAGGTCATGGTGTGGAAAAAGCTTGCAGAAGAAGCTACCGTTCCACATGGTTCTTCATCCAAAAACTTAGACATGTTAGTGAATCAAGTGCTACTAAGAAAAACCTAGGCCGTCGTCCGTAAGAATATTTTTGGTCATGCGTTTTTTGGCCCTATTAATGTTTTGTTATTGTTGTTCATTGCGTCAAATAATAATCGACTATCGCTATATCAACCGTCAAGTGGTGCTATCCATGCATCCTTTTAACTTCTCACATACTGTTTATTAAGTTATGTCCTTTGATTTCTTTCAACTCATTTGATTTAATGGCTAAAAATTGAGAGGATTGTGTGAAAAGTAAAAAGGGGTTTATTAATAGGAGTTGGACCATCCTAAACAATATTATATAACGGTAACACCAAATGGTTGTTGATCAAAGGGTGATTTTGTATAATATCAATAAAAAGTTACAATATTAATAATATATAATCATATTTATGCTAATTATAAGTAAGTCAATCATGTAAAGTGATACTTAAATGCATTTAAGACACTCAAAAATTACAAAATATGCCATTACAGTTGGCATCCACTTTAAATGACACTCGCTTTCTCAAATTTTCATATTTTGGAATAGGTCAATACGGATTCAGACACTACAACGCAGTGTTTATTTTCCTATTCTGGTTTTATTGGCTTCAGACACTGCTGTGTAGTGTTTATTTTCTTGTTTTTTTTTTCCTATCACTCACACACCTACTATTCTTCACACCTCACGCAACTCCTAATTTTTGCATTTGGATTCAGACACTGTAATGCATGTGGATGCAAATTTCCGCCTTCTTCTTCCTTGGACAAAAATGCACCTGCAAAACAATTAACACCTTAGGTCAAGGCCAAGAGCCTAACGCGCCCACGATGAATTAGGAGGGGGCTTTGGCCGAAGAACCTCCAATGCCAAAGTTAGAATTTGAGGGGAAAATGCTTAAAGAAATTTGGAGAATTTTAGAAGGGAGTTGGACTTAGGTTTTTGTAGAAAATGAGGGCTATTTATAGGTGTGTGGACAACCCTCTTTGTAGAAAAGAGGTTCGGCCACTTATGGTGATTTTTTTGCTCTAATTGCAAGATATTATGTCAAAATAATATCTTGCAATCAATTAGGAAATTAATTAGAAAATTAATCAATTAATTAGGAAACTAATCAATTAATTTTGGTATTCAAACCTAATTTGAAAGAATAATTGGGGATTACCTTGTGGGGAGAATTTGATGAGGATTAATGAAATAGGTTTTGAATAAATACCTATTTTGGTCACCTTTGACCTTGATTGAGCCGTTATTGTCCACTGTTTACGCATGGGTGTTCAGGTGTACCTCGAGGGTAATTTTGTCTTTTTCACCCAAAAATTCACTTGTCGCCTCCATATTTTTCTTGATTATTTTTTGCTCCACAAATGCCCCCACAACTGTTGGGTTGCTCCCAAGAAAGGGCAGCAGGTGTAGAGATCTTTTGGCTTTATGAAACATATGATTGTTTCCTGTTTTGGTGTTAATTCCTTCTTTAATTGGAAATTAGATCCTTCTAGGATAGGAAAATAAATTACTTCTAAAGTCTATTTAAGTCTACCTTAAGTAGATTATTAAATCAACTTTAGAGAGCAATTTATTCTACCCTACAAGAGAAAGAAAGCTAGAGGATATTTGTTCCCCTTCCCCTAGCAATCTTCTACACTTGCTCGGGCAAATGACCGTCTTTCGTTGCTTTCTTCGTCTTCACGCCGCACCAAGATAAGAAAAAAAAATTAAATTTTCCTTGTCTTCGTAATTTTTGGAAGCCTCAGGGCTTGAAATTTGGCTCGATTGGGGTCGAGGATGTGTGAAAAATTGGTTGGAACAGGCCACAGCATGGCTGCCGTGGGTTTGCTTGGCGCAGTGGTGGCTGGCTAAGCTAGGAGTGGCTTGGCTCAGGCTGAGCTGATGGAAGGGCAGGGGCGCTGAGTTGGACTTGGCAGGCTAGGCTGGTGAATTGTGTCTGGGCCTCAGCCCATGCGAGAAAATGAGAGAGAGAGAGAGAATGCGGGGCATCAACCCCATTCCATTCGATTTAGGCCGTGGGGCCTGGTGCGGCTGCTGGGCTCCTGCGGCTTGGGCCGTCAGTTTGTTTTTTTTTCGCTGCTGGGCTCGGGCCCGTGCACTTGAGAGAGAGAAAGAGAAAGGATTTGAGCCTTTGGGCTTGGCTTGCTTGTGCCGACTACTTTCCTTTTTTTTTTTTCTTTTTTTTTTTTTCTTTTTTTTTTTTTTTGCGGGTTTGCCTAATGAATTTTCCTTCCGTCTTTGTAGAATTCCTTCAAGTATGTTTTCTTCAAGCCGCATAGGTGATGATGGTGTACCGCCGTTGTATCGTCAAGGTGGGTTCTTGAGTAAGGTGGGCTATTTCAAGGCTGCTTACTTCAAAATTAACTCCAATGACTCATTTAGAGACTTTCTTGAGGCATATAGGCATGTCATTCCGTCGGGGGTGCGTGTGAAGCGTGTCAAGGAGAGTAGCTGCCGTGAACCATGTATTGGGGCTTGGAGAGCCATCAAATTTCACCCCTACTACTTTGTGTTAGGATTTACTTTTCCCATGTTGCGTTTCTTCCAAGAAGTGTTTTCCTTCATGAAGTGTGCCCCTGCTCAATGTTCTCCTTATGAGGTCCCCGTGATGGTGGGATTCTTTAATCTAAGCCAATTCTTTAACTTGTATTTGACTGTCAATGAGTTTTTGTACTTCTTCGACATAGGCCACATTGAAGGAGTTAGGCAGCTGCGTTCTCATTATAGGTTCTTTGACCACTCGAGCAAGGGAGATCATGATTGGGCCAAGGAAAATTTGGAGATAAGTGGAGAATGATAGTCTAATTCTTTCCCCGAGCTGCGTGTTCCAACGATTTTCATCTCTGGTAAGTAGGTTGTTCAGTCCCTCGACTATTTTGTACTTTTGCTAAGCTACTATCTGATTTATTGATTGTCTTCCTCCATTCTTGCAGATTCGAAATTTGGCTTGACTCTTAAGACTTTTCCAAATATGAAGAAGGTGCATATTGCTCTAGGTATCTCTTCCGAGTACCGTGAGTGGCGTTGGTTGCTTAGTAATCTTCATCGGGAGAAATGTGGACTGGCCCTGAGAGAGGAGATAAAGCGAATCAAGACTAAGGCATTGGCTTGTCTGATCATTGTAGTTGAGTCTGCCGTGCATGAAGGTGGAAAGAATAGATCTTCCTCACCTGCTTAGGAGATGTTAGCTGAGAAAAAGCCAAAGACTTATTCCGATGCTCGTGAAGGTTCGCCGGCTGCCCTTAAGCTCATGATTGACTTGACTTCCCCTAAGGGGGAGAAAGATGAGGCTACTAGATCAGTGCCAGTGACGCCTGCCGTTCCGAATGTGCCTAGTTCGATTGATGACGGGATTGCTCAGCGAAGAAGTTCTGTCGTGCCCCTAGTGCCAAAATTTGTGCCCAAACGTCCTTTAATGGCTACGTCTGGTTCACATTAGGAAAGACTTGCTACCATGAAGAGCGATAAGGTGGACTCTATTGCCAAAGTAGTGCCAAAACCTTCCCCCCTCGCTGTTAACACTGAGTCGTCTGTTGAGAAGAATGAGACTGTTTATACGGGTAGTTGTGAGAAATCCACCAAGTCTGTTTCTGGGGAAGCTGTTGAGATTTGTGTGCTCTGGAGACCAGATATGCTCGAGAATATGGATGTGTGTGCCAAGTTTGTTGATGGTGTCAAATGGGTTGTTGGCCCAAGTACCTTTGCGAAGCATACAACCGAGTATAAGATGACTGTTTTGCTGGCTATGATGCATAAAATGGCAGTTCTGGCAGTTGAGTTTATGCTCATTGATCAATAATATCTCTGCCCTCACTTCTCTGCAACTTGAGACCACTCGCCAGGAGATCGTGGATTTGAATACTAGGCTTGATGCGATCCAAGTTAAGTATGAAAGTGTAGAGAATGAGATCAGGTGTTATATACCTCAGATTCAAGACCTTGAGCGTGCCATCTCTAAGTTTCTCTCACTAATTACGCAAAGGATGAAGAACTGATCGGTGCTTATAACCAAGTGATCCACTTCAAGAAGGTCGTTAATAGGCTTGAACCTCAAGTATTGGAACTCCGCTTTGAAGATCAAGGACAGTCTGAAGAAGGAAGTGGATGAGCTGTAGTGCGTCCGTGCTGGTCTACTCGAGGAGAATGAGCAGTTGAAGGGTAAGAAGGTTGGGATTGAGACTTCACTTACTCAAAGTCAAGCCGATTTCTACAAGTTAGGTTATGTAGACCATCTCTTTGGGAGGCCGTCTGACTTTGAGTTTTCTGGTAAAGACTTCGAGACCTTCTCCATTTCTCCAAAAGACTTGCTCGCCTTTGCTTTCGAGGCTTCCATTGGTAGAGTAGTCGGAGAAGCTGATGCCTAAGCTGAAGCAGCCGGGGGTGAAGGGCCGGATGGTGCCTTTGCTGAGGATATCGCGGTTGTTGAATGTGTGGTAATCGAGTAGTTGTGGAGTGCCCAAGCTCTTGAAGAGTAGTCTTCTAGATAGTCTTTAGGATTTTCTTTATTTTCCTTGTTGCATTTTACTTTGCTTGAACTCCTTTGGTCTTTGCTGGTCATTATCAATTTTCCTAGAAAATTTAATAAACTTACTTCATTCGCTTTTCTCCATCTTTTCTTCTTTTGTTCGTGCCTTAACCTTTAGACTTTATAGACCAGTGGTAGGTGTACTACTTTTCTATGAGCAGACAGGCCCGTGTAGCCTATGCAGCTGTAGGTGTTGGTGTATAACTTTGCAAAGTTGTTAGCCATAGGGTCGGCAACCGGACGCCTTACTTACAGAAGCAGACAAGTCTGCGTGACCACTAAGCTGTTAACTTTGGCTTTCTCCAATTTTGTAGGATGTGTAGCAAGTATCACAACATTTTAGGACTTGGTGTAAGTCATTCCGTGCTTTGGCAGAAATGAAGTTCATCGACTGCGTAGCATGTCGGCAATGGACGAAGCTTCGTACATGCGCACCAACTTGTTTAACCTTTCATGGGAACGTGTGGTTGTATAAGTTTAACGCGGCTTACTGCTTGAAGGGCAAGACATAGGTAGTCTTCTGGAAACTGTAGGCTACCTTAGTGCACTCGGTAGCAGCTTTAGGGTTCCAGGGCAGCCGTCCATAGGGCGTACTGCGTAATGTGCCTCATCCGTCTCTGGGGCCCAATTCCCTATGGATTAGGCCAAGAAACCCAAAATCCTTCAGTTAGCTAAACCTTGCTTTTAGGATTATAGGCGCAAGCCATCGTGCATCTAGTTATACTAGAGCAGCCCGGTTCATCTGCGTCTAGATATTTAGAGTGTACAGTTTATCATCCCGCTTTGAAGAGCAGACCCATGTGGGTGTCAGGGAATTGGTGTACCCTTACGCACTAGAGAGCATGGTTGGTCCCTCGGGGGGTACAATTCCTGCGATGAGTCCCTAAGAAGGGTGCGGTCTTCTTTTGAAGTACATGAATGATCAGTTGTTGTAAACATGTAGTCGAGCCAAGTTGTAAATTACTTCTGAATTCCTGATTGAAAAACGAGTGAAACGAACGAAAAACTTAGCTGTAAAGTAGAGACTGCATAACAACTGGATAATCCTCGGCTCATGAGGTGGTGCCCGTTGAGCTACTTGAGTTTTTGGGTTTGATTTAGTGGGAGGTCACACATAGTTCTTCCTCAGATTGTAGGCGTTCCACTGTTTTTTTTATCTCTTTGTCGTTCATGGTGGCGAGGGTGTAACTACCTTGCCGCCTACTTTACTGATCTTGTATGAACATTCCCATATGGGATCCATCTTTTCGAAGCCTTCTCTGCAGGTAGTGGTGAAGGTTTTTCTCAGGACTAGATCTCCGGGCTGGAATTGCTGGATCTTGGCCCTCTTGTTATAGCTGGAGAAGAGTTGTTGCTGGTAGGCAACGATGCGGGTGATGGTCTGCTTACACTTCTCCTCTGCCAGATCTAGGCTTGTGATTGTCTCCTTACTGTTCTGCTCGATGCTTGGCATTAGAGTGTTAATGCTTGGCACGATGATATTGGGATGAATGATTGCTTCTGAACCAAATGCCAAAGAGAAAGGAGTTTCACCGATGACTCGTCGTTTGGTCGTGCGATATGCCCATAGGCATCCGGGGAGTGTGTTTGGCAACTTTCCTTTTTTGTGGGAGAGGGATTTCTTGAGGCAGTCGAGAATCATCTTATTAAATGCTTCGGTTTGCCCATTGCCTTGAGGATATCTCGGCGTGGACATGTGCTGCTTGATGCCATACTTTTGGAAGAACTTCGCCAAATCTTTTCCCATAAATTATGGGCCGTTTTAGGTGACGATCGATTGGGGGATGCCAAATCGACAAATGATGTTCTTCCATATGAAGCGCTCTATATCTGCATGATTCGTGGTTATTATGGGCTCTGCTTCTACCCTATTTGGTGAAGTAATCGGTTGCCACGATCATCATGCCTCTGCCCCCAGTAGTAGGTGGCATTGGCCCTACCAAGTTGATTGCCCACTGCATGAACGGCCAATGACTCGTCTGCGGGTGTAGCTCGCTGGCAGACAATGTTGTACCGGCTTGTAGTGTTAGCAGCGGTCGCACTTTTGTACTAACTCCTTAGCGTCTTAATGCATGGTAGGCTAGTAGTAGCCTGTGTTCAGAACCTTCTACGCCAAGAAGGTTTTCAGGATTGAACTTAGAACCTTTAGGTTTTTGGGAGACGCTAGACAGCAGAGATGTGGTCCAGTGTAAGATCTTCGGACGACAATGTTGTTTCACATGTAGTAGTTGGATGTGCCATCAACGCATGCTGCTGAGCATTTATAGTTGGATGTGCCATCAACGTGCAAACGCCAGAAGTCTCCATCGGGTAGAGCAGGCACGGTTAAGGTGGGTGTCGTTGGGCCGCTCTGTTGCGTTGCCTAGGCTAGGCATGAATTCCGCTATGAAGTCTGCCAAGGCTTGGGCTTTTATCACTGTGCAGGGTCGGGTTTGCTTGAGATGTGCTTCGATTCCTTGTTGGGTGTTACTAGGTACCCAAGGAATCTGCCTGAAGATACTCTAAATGTGCACTTGGCAGAATTGAGCTTCATCTTGTACTTTCTAAGGATGTCGAAAGTTTCTGCCAAGTTGCTAATATGGTCTGATCACTGCTTGCCCTTCACCATGATGTCGTCGACATAGACCTCCATGGTTACTCCAATTTGCTTCTTGAACATCATGTTTACTAACTTTTGGTAAGTGGCCTCCTCTTTCTTGAGGCGAAAGAGCATGACTTTGTAACAATGGGTGCCTTGCTCGATCACAAACGCGGTTTTCTCCTTGTTAGGCTCTTACATGGCTATTTGGTTGTAGCAGAGTATGCGTCCAAGAAACTGAGCGGATGGTTCCCAAAAGTTGAATCTATTGATAGATCGATTCGGGGAAGTCGATAAGGATCTTTTGGGCATGCTTTGTTAAGGTTGGTGTAGTATACGCAAACCCTTCATTTTCCTTTCTCTTTCTTCTTTCCTAGCACGATGTTGGCAATCCATGCTGAGTGCGCTACCTCTTCTATGAATCCGGCCTCTAGTAGCTTGTCTGTTTCCGCTTCAATGATCGCCACTCGTTCAGGTGCAAAATGCCTTCTTTTTTGGATCATTGGTTTGGCAGCAAGATCGATGTGCAGCTTGTGAAAAGCTATCTTGGGGTAGATGCCGAGCATGTCGGAAGGTGACCACGCGAAGATATCACGATTTTCCCTAAGGAAAACCGTGAGTTCTTCTTTTTCCTTTGGGCTCAGACGTGAGTCGATACTAGCAGTCTTCTCCAACTGCTAGGGATTAAGAATGATATGCTTGGAGTCCTCTTCGGATTTCCATCTCGTCTTGTGCACGTTGGTTTGGACACCATTTTCTTGATCCGTCTGCTGTAGTTGCTATTTGGTAGCTTTATCGTCCCCTCGGACCTCGGTAGCCTCTACGAAGGTAAAGGTCTTCTTCTATTATTCCTTCAATACTTGCACAGTGCATCGTCGAGATGCAGCCTGGTCAGACTTGATTTCTTCGACTCTTCTTCCCAGGATGCGGAATCAGATTTTTTGATACTTGATGGAAGTGACAGCAACCAGCTTTATTAGCCAAGGTCACCCTAGAATCCTATTGTAGGGAGACAAGTCGCTTACTATTGTGAACGTTTGTTTTAAGACAACTGGCAATGTTTTCACGTCAAGTGTAATGTGGCCAATGACAGTCGAGATGTGTCTGTTAAATCTAGTGTGTACCTCCGCTAGGCATATGATTGTGCTTTCCAGGCCCATCTTTTAAATTATTGAGAGTTGATGTAGGTTGACTGCACTTCTGTCGTCAACCATCATTTTGTCAACTATGGCATGGGCCAGTTGGACAGATACTACTAGTGCGTTGTTATGCAGGAAATCGACGCATTCGGCATCCTGCTTGGTGAAACCAACGATAGAACCAGGTTGAGTGTCGACTGCCTGGACTTGTGAGACTAATAGAGCCTGCTGGATCTTCCTTTTCTTAGAATTGTTGGTAGCCCCCAAGTGTTCGGATTCGGCAAAGATGCCATTAATCTGAATCGTCCTAGTCGGTGGCTTTTCGTCGGCGTCTGCATTCCTTCTAGGCTGCACAGCTAGCTTGTTCAAGTATCTGTTGACCTTGCCTTCTTTCACGAGCTTCTCTAGGTAGTTCTTCCAAGTGTAGCATTCGTCAATGATGTGACTAGGACCTCAGTGGAACGCGTAGTACTTGGTGTGGTCCAACTTGGAAGTATCTTCTTTTGATTGTTTCGGCAGTCTGAACCATGGTTCGCTTTTGATGTTGAGAAGGATTTGGTGAATCGGGATCAAGAACTTAGAGTAGTTCTTGGGCGTCGGGCCTCATTTAGTTGGGGATCGGTCCCTCAGCTTGGTCATTTGTCTGCTCTTGTTGTTGTGCTGCTTTCCTTCCTCATTTTTTTGAGCTACTGTCGATTTTCTTTAAGGTTGCTCAGGTGCCTTGTCTACTCTCTGAGCCTCGTCCCAAAGTGCATGCTTCTCTGCCAGAGCGAATGAGTCTGCCAGAGTTAGGTTTCATTTCATAATCATTTCTCCAAACATTGGGTGGTCTGCTGGGAGTCTTTTTTGGAAGGCTACACTTGCTATTGAGTCTTTGCATCCGACTATCTTTGCCTTCTCTGCTTTGAACCTCTTTACATAGTCACGGAGCGACTCCTTTGGATTCTTCTTCACATTGAACAAATGATCGGACTTTTTCTTGATCGAGCGGTAGGATGAGTATTCTTTGGTGAAAACCAAGGAAAGATCATCAAAACTCCAGATGGATCATGGCGATAGAGTGTGAAACCAATCTTGCCCCCTCGCCTTGCAAAGTGATGGCGAATATCTTGCATATAAAGGCATCGTTGTTCCAATAAAGAACCATCATGCTTCTGTAGTGCTTCAAGTGCTTATTCGGATCTCCATCTCCTTTGAAAGATCTGAAATGTGGCATGCTAAACTTGCGTGGAGGCTCTGCCTGCTCAATCTCGTTCGTGAAGGGTGACCTGCTCATGTTGGTCATGTCCCATCGTAGTGCCTCATCGGTGACCTTGTTCCGTTAGAAGTCACGCAATCGCTTGTTTAAGAGCATCTCTACCTCTTCTTGAATCTGCCTTTGTTGGGGTAATAGAGCTTTCGGCTGCCCCCGGTCTTGACCTGCTAGTTTAGGCTGCTTTTCTATGTGCTCAACTCGTTTATTCCGCGGTTGCGGTACATGTGGTATGTTCCTAGCAGGCGAGTGAATTCCTCACAGGCTACTGGTTGAACTTGAGCCAGATTGAGAGACTATTTTTCTCCGTCCGTTGCGCTGCCTACTCCGATGTAAGGTGGATGGTGCTCCTTGTAGGCCTAGCCGCAAATGAACATTTCGCCTGAAAGGTTGCTCATGTTGATCACCGGAGTGTGGCCCCAACCGTGAGTGTATGGTTGCCCGTGGGCTTAACCGAGAGTGCACACTTCTTCGCGCTCTAAGACGAGAGTATACGCTATCTCGATGGCTTAGTCGGGAGTGTACACTGCTGGAACTCTCGGTTCATAGTTGGTCAAGTGGCTGCTGGAAAGGTTCTTCTTCTGCCCTTGTCCTACTTTGGGACACCTCGTCTAGGGCACATTGCATCTCGATGCGTTGCAAGAGCTGATTCACCAAGGTTGTTTGTTGTACAAGGGCGCTTGTCAACTCTATAACTTGTCAAGACAAGTGTTTTTCACCATTTGGGTTGGAAGAGCTTGGATGAAATGCATCTTCTTGAGTAGTGGAAGTGTGGTAGACTCCGGGCCTGAGATTTAAGTTGGGAAATGTCAAATATGCAGAGAAATGTGGTGAAAATGCCTTCGGTTCAATCGTCAGCCCAGAAATTTGGAGCAAGGATGGTTTAACTAGTATTGGACCAGTTTGGGCTGCTTGGGACACCATAGGAGTGGGTTGCAGCACACGTAGGTGCTGGGCCTTGGCTCAGCAAGGAAGCTCGCTAGGCTAGGCTCAGGAACGTGCTGGGCTCGCGCTGGGTCGCGGCTCGGGCCGACTCACCTTGGGCTTGGGCCCATGAAGGTTGGAATGGCATGGCTTGGGCTTGCGAGCCTTGGGCCGTTGTTTTGGCACCGTGGGTTTGGGTTTTGCCGAGGGTGGCCATGGTGGCTGCTGCCGTGGTGGCTGCCTCGGTGACGCCCCGTGGTGGTGGTGCCGCTCCACTTGTCATTGCGTTGAGCCTTGTGGATAGCCGTGGTCCCAATTATTGAATGTTGGAATTTCCGTTCGTTGTGGTTTTCGAGTTTCTAGTCATTGTACTTTTCTTTTACGTTTTATCAAAGAATTTTTATAAATAAAATTTCCAAGAATAAGAACGTACAAAAAATCTACAAATGAACAAGAAAACAAAAACCTTGAATGTGAGAGCCTTTTATGAGCGTTTGGATCAAGACTCTTAATGAAAGCACCAATTTGTGGATGCAAATTTTTGCCTTCTTCTTGGACGAAAATGCACCTGCAAAACAATTAACACCTTAGGTCAAGGCCAAGAGCCTCATGCGCTCACGATGAATTGGGGGGGCTTTGGTCGAAGAACCTTCGACGGCAAAGTTAGAATTTGAGGGAAAGTGTTTAGAGAAATTTGGAGAATTTTAGAAGGGAGTTGTGTAATACCCTGAAAATTTTAAAATATATAAATATGTGGAAAGAATTTATAGAAAAGTGAAATGATGAAAATGCTCTCGTTGATTAAATGTAATTTTATGAGGATGTATTTTATTGTCATATATTTTATCGTATTTATTGGCATATTTGGATAGAGCTCGATCTCACGAACGCATAGGCGCAAACCATTCGTGAAACGGAATTATAACGAAAGAGTTATTAACGTTTAAAGTTAGACACATTTTTGTATTTTGACCCTCCTCTAGAGAGCTCCAGATTTGTTGGAGCTCTGATTGGATGTAACGTGGGTGGTTGCTATGGAAAGGGAAGGAGAGATATGAGGTAGGAGGAATAAGGGGGGAACAAATCAGAAACGAAAGAGATGAGGGGAAATGAGGGAAGGGAGAATGAGGGAAGGGAGAATAAGAGAACCAGCCAACCCGGTTTCTCCACCCCACATGATTCCTTGATCTGGTCCTATCTGCTCCGTTCGACCTCCGTTCGAGGTGGTTCCGGTGTCTATGGAAAGCTCTCGTCGAGCTCAATGTCTCTGTGGTGTTAGATTTCTTGATTTCTAAACCAAATTCACATATCGAAGCCACAAAACTTACAGGTGTCCCGGTGGTTTTATCCTTTTTTCGGTGAATCCGATAACGATTTTCGTTGATGACCACCACCAAAGGACTCCCCTCAACCCCAGGGACAAGGCCCAAGCATTGGATGAGGCATCAGAGTTCGTTTTGGTGGCAAATCGACAACTACCCAAATTGAGGGTTCCGACAGTTCAAGGGATTTTCCGACCAATTCCCGGCCGAATTGGACTCCGGCTCAGGTATGAAAGTTGTTCCCCTCATTGGAATCTACAACCTTGTAAAATTTGGCAAATTTTGGAGTTCGTCGGAAAACTGGGTTTCCTTCGCCGGAAATCGCCACGCAGGGCAGCGCGTGGCTAGTGAACCGTTGCTGCCTTTTTAAGCTAATTTTGATACTCTGAATCTATATTTGATATGCAATTGGTGTGATTCACTTGTTGAACATAGCTAGTGATTGTTAGTCACTTGAATGATTTTCGAAAATGAGTTAGAAATTGGAATTGTGAACTACGAATGGCTTGATCCTTCGTAGGGTACGTAGGCAATCTAACGAGGTTAGATGCAACCATAATAAAATAATTGAGATTAATCTTTTCTTGGATATTGTCTAAGAAAAGGAATTTGGTGATTATCTTCCGAAATAATTTTGGGCCTATCTTAGTATTTGCTTCCAAATATTAATTTTTGGGTCGTTACAAGTTGGACTTAGGTTTTTGGAGAAAATAAGGGCTATTTATAGGGATGTGGACGACCCTCTTTGGAGAAAAGGGGTCCAGCCAATTATGGTGGTTTTTTGGCTCTAATTGCAAGATATTATGTCAAAATAATACCTTGCAATCAATTAGAAAATTAATCAATTAATTAAAAAATTAATCAATTAATTAAAAAATTAATCAATTAATTTTGGTAATCAATCATAACTTGAAAGAATAATTAGGGATTACCTTGTGGGGAGGATTTGATGAGGATTGATGAAATAGGTTTTGAATAAATACCTAATTTGATCACCTTTGAGTTTGATTGAGCCGTTATTGTCCACTGCTTGCGCGTGGGTGTTTTAGTGTGCCTCGAGGGTAATTTTGTCCTTTTACCAAAAATCCCCGTGTCGCGTCCATAATTTTCGTGATTATTTTTTGCTCCACAATGCAATGTCTGTTTCCTGGTTCAGTTCTTTACATTTGGATTCATAAATTGCAATGAAGTGTCCGTTTCCTGGTTCTGTTTTTTATATTATTTTTACATTTGGATTCAGACACTGCAATGCAATGTTCGCTTCCTGGTTCTGTTTTCACATTTTGATTCAAACACTGCCATGTCCTTCTTCTTTTTTACATTTTCATGCAGACACTGTGTTGCAGTGTCTGTTTCCTGGTTCTGTTTTTTCCCTCTCATATGCTTCACACTTTGCACGACTCCTTTTACATTTAGATTCAAACACACGATGTTTCCGTTTCCTAATTCTAGATTGCAAATCGAAAACTCTTTGCAAACACACCTTTAATTCAAAAGGGTTTTGATGGACAATACCCATAAGAGAATCTCCACGTCCAAAGGCTTTGGAGGTTTACTGGATATCTATTACGACCTTTTTTTTTCTTGTGTTTTGTTTTTGCTGCTGGTAGTTGCACTTTTCTTTAGAATTCTTTTTTTTTTTTCTCTCAACATTGTGTTTGGTATTGGGAAAGTTTCAGAGCACTGGGATTAATCGAACTATTTATTCGGGTTTGACGGAGGATAGAGAAAGATAGAGAGGCAGGGAGAGGAGAGATAAACATGAGAGTGAAGAGAAAGAAGGGACGAGAGAGACATGATAGAAAAGTAGGAGAGAATGAAGTAAATAAGGTAGAGAGAGTGGGGGAGATAAGGAATGAAATAAAGTGAAGAGAGAAGGATGTAATAGTTATTTTATAACTAGTTTAAACTCATGTGGCACTCTTCATTGACCTATGCATAATTATTATAAATATTTCATTGATTATGTCCAAAAATAAAATTGGTCATTGATATATGGCTAATTAGTGAAGATTTTATTGACCTTTGGCCAAATATCCTTTGACAATCCTCTTGATTACTAGCCAAATATTTAAAATAGCAATATTTCGGTGCCACAAAATAATTTCTCTTATGGTTTCACTTTCATCACATTTCTGACTCTAACTCGCGTCATCAACCATCATATTATATTTACACGTAATAGAAAAAATAGCACTAGTTAACCGTATGTTTTTGATTATGTAAAAGGGGTGTGATATCCACACACCCCGTTTTACTTCTCACGCACTTTTCTAATTTTTTGCCGTTGGGTCGGATGAATTAAAGAAGATCAAAGGACAAAAATTAACAAGGAATGTGTGAAAAGTAAAAAAGAGTGTGGATATCACACCCCTATATAAAATCAATAAAAAAGATAGCGCCTCTCTCTCTCTTTTTTTTTTTTTTTTTTTTTTTTTTTTAAGTAACAATTCCTACTACAATAATGTTTGAGAGATGTTAAGAATCAGATGAAGCTAAAGCAATTTTGATTAATATTTAAATGCATAATATAGAAAAGAAGATAAACCCGGACACTGTTACAGAAAATGAGAGAATCAAATTCTACATTGATTAAACAAATCCTCATGATTACAGATTACTTGAGGCATAAAACATGCGATTTTGCGGTACCATATAATAATGTTTCAAAGGCATTGTAATGATAAGATAATCGGAAGATGACTCCCGTAGTAAAAAATTATGATTTAAACCCTCGTGGTGTAATTCGTTAGCAAATTGAGTTCAAAATTAATTTTCCGTTAAATGTCTATTAATTGAAGGGTAAAAATGTAGTTCGTGTGCACATTCTTCTTCCTCTTCTCTCGAGTCTTTCTGTTACATACACTTCGAGGGATCAAACAAACAACGTCTGAAACATTGCTGCTCTCTCTGTTACAATTCCTAATTGGATTAATTGAATGTATTTTATTTCTTATTTTTGTCTTTGTGTTGGCGAGGATTAAAGGTCTAGTTTTACTGCGTAAAACAAAAACAAAGAGTTTGAAGTGTTGTTTTCGTCATTAACAAGCGGAGGTGGGGCAGCTGGTTTGGGTGAAGAAGAAGAAGAGGGTTTGAAGAAGACATTGATCTTTGATTGCATTCCATGAATGCGTCAGATTTGAATTGAGGGCCCGTTTGTTTGATCGGATTAGGAGGGACTGGACTGGACTAGACTGTAGTCCCTTGTTTGTTCCACAACCGGACTAGCTTTAGTGGGATTACCCTTCACTCGCCTCGACTAAGGGGCTCGCTAGATCGTCTTAGCGAGACCCCCCGAATACCAGCGGACTAGTAAGACCGTCATCTCTCTCGTCGTCCCGCGCTGCTCCATAACCTTGCCGGACCATTCCACGACCAACGCCGCGTCCTCATAAGTCTCTCAGGGCTTCCTCTTCCACTTCCTCTTCTTCGTTTTCTTCGATTTTGTTATGAAGATTCGTGAAATTGTTAGTGGGTTTTGAACGATTTCTGGGTTTAATCGATTATGGGTTTTGATTTACTTGTGGGATTTCTGCATTCTGATTTATTTATGGGATTTCTAGGTATTGATTGATTTCTGGGTATTAATTTGATCCACAAATCAGTCATATTGTTTTAGGAGAATATTTGATCCTGCAGAGAACAATCGTCTTCCTCTGAGAAAATCGTTCCGTGCATGTCCTTCGAGAGGCCATGTTGTTATTCCCAACATCGATCTCGTCGGTTATGCCTATCAATTCGAGTAATTTTGCTGCTTAATCTGTATGTTTTTTCTGTCATATTTATTTTGTGTTTAGTTGCACAGAAAGTTATGGAAATTAAATGGTGGAAAGAACTTATTGTCCAAGCAATATTTACATAAAATCGCGAAAGCCATTCATGTACAGGTTATAGTTTTGTTTTAATGGTTTTTTTCTGCAGGGCTGTCTTGAACTTATGTCGCGGAGTGGGATAAGCATGAAAGAAGGCAGTGGTTGTTGGCAGAAGTAACATTGTTGGATTACCAGTTTCATTGCTGCTTTTGAAAGCAGATGCTACTGTTACCGTAGTCCATTCCCGCACACCTGATCCAGAGAGTTTCATTCGCGAAGCAGACATTATTATTGCTGCAGCAGGACAAGGAATGATGGTAGGCAATCATAGATTATAGTTCCTTGGTATGTCGTAACATCGTCTTATGACATGCAGGTGTTATCTTATCTCGTATTTTTTGGCTTTCCATGAAAAAATCTAGTACTTAGTTTTGTTCTAGTTAGAAGAATAGGACTAGTTGTTTGGTTCCATTCATCCCAAGTGAAGGAAAAAGGACATTCCATCGTTCACTTTGGAGTTGTAAGACAATGCATTAGAAATTTATAAGCTTTCACTAGGCTCTATCGTTGCTTAAATGGAATAACCGACATTTGCTGGTGCAGCTAGCATTGCGTCGGTTCTGTACTTTCCTTGTCTTCGTCTCATGGCGATTATTGTTTATGTTTTAACTCAATGAAATCTGTTTACTATCATTTTTGTTATTATATTTCCTTGCTGAATTTCAGATCAAGGGTAGTTGGATAAAACCAGGTGCTGCTGTCATTGTTGTCGGCACAAATGCTATAGATGACCCGAGTAGAAAGTCGGGCTATAGGTTGCTTGGAGATGTAGAATTCTAGTAAGCATGTAAGGTAGCCGGATGGGTAACTCCTGTTCCTGGTGGCGTCGGACCAATGACGGTGGCAATGTTGCTCAAGAACACTTTGGATGGTGCAAAGCATGATATTGCTCAATAAAGCCACCCTTGTCCTTTGCAGAGTACTTTAGTAGCCAGGTAACATTTTATATTTTGTATGTGTTATTCTGCTATGTTTTCTTCATAGCTTTTGCAATTAAGATGAGTTTTAGGTGTTTAAGCAATGCGGTCATGTTTATTCAGGCTGTTGAGGTATCTAGCAATGAGTTTGAACCTTCATAATGAGATATATTATATGCAAAAGAGGTCGCTAAGGAAATGGATCGGCTTTCATAGAATTGTCTCTTGATTATCAGAGTCCCATGTCTGAAACCCACACAGAAAATCTGGAAGCTCCACCCCACCTCTAACCAAGGAATGCTATTATGTGTGATCATATAATTCATGGGGATTTTCCTATTTAACATGGAATGTCTCTTGGGGATTTCTTGCAAATTTCTTTTTTTCTTACCGCAGCTGTTGCTCCACTGACATTAACAGCCGTTGGCAGCGGTTGTTGGTCATTGGGAGAAGGACTTTAGGTAAAGAACAACCTTGGAGAAGAACTAGAACAAGAAAGAACAAGTTTGGATAAGTAGAACTGGTTTGGTTTTGTTGTTCCAATATAAAGCTCTCATCTTAGTTTTAGTCTGTAGTGAGAAGTTGAAATCTAATTACAAGAATTGGGAATGTAAAGGATAAGTGGCTCAGAGTCAACTGTTATAATTGTTTCTTTGTTTACTCAATTTCGTTTCCAAGAATTGCTTATGTTTAGCTTTGTTCCTCCATTTAATTTTTTTTTTTTTTTGGAAAGACTTTGTTCCTCGATTTTTTTTATTGCGAATCTGCTACTTTTTGTTGGATTGAAGCAAATAACATTAATATTTTGTTATATATCATCGGTTATTTTTTTTTATTTTTTATTATCCTGCTTTTTAGTCCGACACTGCACCAAACGCTTCACTAAGTTAGTCCAGCTTAGTCTAGTCTAAGCCAATCCAGCTTAGTCCCTGCAGCCAGTCCAGTCCGAGACAGTCCGGTGCAACAAACGCACCCTGAATGTATTTGATTTTACTAAGCTTCCATCATTTGATTTTGATGTACATTTTAATCCCTGAATTTAGTTGACATTTAACGGAAAAATTACGTTGGACTAAGTTTGCTAACAGACTAGCACCGCGAGGATTTAAATCTTAAATTTTTTTTACCACAAGAGCTATCTTCTGATTATCTTGTCACCACATGAACTATTTATCCGATAGGCCTTTTTAAAATACTGCACATTTCTTCTAGCTCTCTTTAGTCATCAAATTATTTTTTTTAGGAAACAAAATAACATTATGAGAGAGAAAAACCCCGGGAACACCCAAGGCCCCTAGAATCAAATAACAAGGCATTAAATTATACACACATTGTTAGGCTTTTTTTAATTTTTAATTTTTACTATTATTAGGAAAAGAGAGAGTTCGAAACTATTACAATAATTTAGGAGAAAAGAGAGTTTCAAACTTGGAACACATGGGTAGAAATTCAACATGCTATTCACTAATATATTAGACGACATTGTTAGGCGTTAAACATGTATGATACTCGAAGAAAAAGCAAGAAGCAGCATGACATAAGAAGCCACAAGTATTCATTGATAAGTTTAGGGAAGAATTTAACAGTGGCACTGGCTGACAAATTCAAAGACAAATTGGGAAATTACTCTTTTACTCTTTTTTTTTTCCTTTGCTTTGCATGCGTTTTTGGTTTCTCTTTATGGATCTCGGAATTGGGTCACATCTTAACCATTTATCGTGTATCGTGCGATCAGAAATCATTTGATTTTTTTTTTTTAAATTAAACACAAATAGTATCTGATGAAAACTGACCACACAATGTGAACGGCTAGAATGTGAGAATCTCTAGAATTCCCACAAAGTGTAACCGGAGAGGATCCTCTTCCATGGATCTCGTTCTGCGTTTGTTACCTTGCTTTGTTTGTACTGGATAGATTCACTTACTGACCAAAAACAATAACAAAACAAAATAACACTTGTTCACCAGGAAAGAAAAATATTTAAGAAAAACTAATGAAAATAGCTTGAAAATTTTGAGTTTTAACGATAAGGGCAAAATAAAAGATAAAATGAATAGTACCAGGATTGACTTTTTAGTGTAAAAAATGTGATTTTTTTTGTTAAAGTGAACAGTACCAGGAGTTTTTCGTTAAAGTTCTTTTTTTTAACCAAAAATACAAATTGAAGGGGTGAAAATCCACCACGTTGTAGAGAGAAAAATCTAGGACCGTTATCGCAAGAATCCGTCATCGAAATAGAAAATACTAGCAATTTAAGCCAGCACGTTGCCACGGGAATGTCAAATGAATTATAAATATTGTATATAAGTGTTAAAATAAGAGACTAAATGTGTTGAAGCATTGTGTGTAGACATGTAAAAATTATTTACATAAAACTATATAGTAGTTGTTGACTACTGTGTATACATATAAAGAGTTGTTCAAAACATTCAACAACTAAATCTCATAATTTTAACTTAAACGAAGTAAAAGCATCCTCTACAAATACAGATAACTCAATCATACAACCCAAAAGAGCAAAAAACAAAACAAAAATGCTTCAAAACCTTCCATCGTTTCCGGCATTTTCTCAACAACCAACCAAAACCCAGAAAACAAAAATCACAGAAAAGGATCAATTG
This sequence comes from Heteromeles arbutifolia, assembly GCA_024362995.1. Classification (NCBI taxonomy): domain Eukaryota; kingdom Viridiplantae; phylum Streptophyta; class Magnoliopsida; order Rosales; family Rosaceae; genus Heteromeles; species Heteromeles arbutifolia. The sequence continues at coordinate 8,908,754 of JANCRC010000012.1, read as the reverse complement.
GGAGCTAAATTAACAGAAAATGAAAAGACGAGGAGGATCATCATCCAATCTTTACATGCAAACGCATTTAAAAAAATTACTGACTAATCATTAAGCATGGTATGCAGGTAGAATTATTAACAACATAAGTGAATTCAGGATGAATAAATCCAATCATTTTTGTATAAACCGCATGAAGGCATGCACAAATTTTTTTTGTAAGTAAACGAATATCCTGTTGTACTGAGACTTGAATTATGTATATTTTCTAATAAAACTCTGTGTTTATCTTCTAGCCATCATACGTCTCTAACAATACTTTTTAATCAATATTTTTAAAACTATTCATGTCACGCCCCGATCCCGACATACGTTTGACGTCACCAAGTATACGTATATCCGACAGACCCCGCCTTCGGAATATGTACAAAGCATAATTCAAGATTCGAATTGCGTAGCAATTTTCGTATACTTTATGGCTGCATCTAACCTCCTCGTTAGATTGCCTACGTACCCTAAAAAGGGATCAAGCCATTCATAGTTCACCATTCACTACACTTCGACGTTTATCACAGAACATTCAAGCAGAAAAGCATAGCATTCCTCAATCATTTATTAGAACTTGACAAGCATGAAATTACTAGATCCAGAGCTACATAACAAACCCACATGACATTCAAGATTTCCATTCCATCTGTCACATAAATCACTATGTTTCAACATGTTACCTCAATCAGCAACATGTAACATATCAAAGAACCAAAGAAGCACAGTATTATTCTCAAGCCACATTGATCTACTAATCTATTCATAATAATAACAATCATATCCAACTACACTCCACAATCACGCCAATTAATCAATTCCATGAATCAAACATGCACGATATTAACGTCTAACTACGTTAATCAATCAATGAAATAACATATCATTTCATGAATTTACTTTAAAAACTCTACATAAATCCCTACTTGGATTCTAAGTATTAACATGGTAAATTTCATTTATATTCACAAGATCTACTGTGGTTAATTCCCATTCACTCGAATTTAAGGTTCCAGAATAACTTATGAAAATGAGCAAAAGCAAGGATTCTGGACCACTCAACGAAATCCAACTAAAATATGACACCTACCGAAATGTTCCAAGTACCACTAATCCTCATCACCCTTGGTATGGGTATGGTCCCCCATCGCGGATATACCAAGCAGAACCATGGGCATAATCTCATCTTGCAGGCAGTGATCACTCATTGCTTATATACCAAGCATGATCACCCCTGAATACGTATGGTCCCCCATCGGGGGTATACCAAGCAGGACCACATCGTAACTTTAGGTAGTGATCACCCATCGTGGATATACTAAGCATGATCACTCCTAGAATGCGTATGGTCCCCCATTGCGGATATACCAAGCAGAACCATATGCATAGTCTAATAAGGTAGGCAGTGATGGCAGTGATCACCCATCGCAGATATACCAAGCATGATCACCCCTAACTGTCCCTCATCGCGGATATACCAAGCAGGACTGTATCATATAGCTCTAGATAGTGATCACCCATCATGGATATACCAAGCATGATCACTCCTAGAATGCGTATGGTCCCCCATCACGGATATAACAAGCAGAACCATAAGTATAGTCTATTCATGCATGCGGTGATCACTCATCGCAGATATGCCAAACATGATCACCCTTGAATACGTATGGTCCCCTATCATGGATATATCAAGCAGGACCATCCATGTACCTTTGCTACATGGTGCAGTTAGATCAACACACAATCCACTTCCCCTTATCTCAACCTCTATGATTTACATCGTAATCACTTGCACTATCAATTCCTTATTATCACTAACTACCATGTCACACAAGCCTATATGTTCTACAGAACACTTCTAATAGGATTTTAGGCTCACAATGTCATGACAGTTAATATACATATCATTCATATTATCAAGAAGATAAATAAACACATATATAACGCAATATAACGTCCCATACATGTAAACCGATGTATATTCTATATGGGATAACTCATTAACCAATATAGGCCCACTAAGCCCTACATAGTCTCTAGTAATAGTAATTTTAATATTTAAGATCAATTCGTAGCATATTGACCAAAAGTCGAGTCTCTGTCAACGGTGGGGCCCACAACCCTATACAAGTCAATCTGAAACATTCGCCCATGGATTTCTGATCCGTAACTTCCCAATGATCTCATTTATCTTCTAGAACAATATTCTAAAATTTCGAAACGATCCAACGGTCGGATCTCCACCAATTGCTAGAATTAGGTTGCTATCAACGTTTGGTTTTACAAACTTAGAAATTCAATTCGGGAAGATCCGCACGTCGGATTCCCGATCCGTAAGTTCCTATGGTCCTCAAATATTACATACTATCATATATCAAAATCTAACGGTTGGATCGTCAATTGTTAGAATGATCAAGTGGCGGCCTCTAACAAAATTATATTCAAACGACGAAATTTCGTCAATTAGATGTCACAGATGGATTCGGGGTATCGAATCTAGCCTAGAAAGACAGAGTTGACCCACTGGCCATGTGCGGGCATGCAGCGGTTTTCGGTGAACGGAAACCTAATTTTTCGACGAACTCAATAAATTACAAAAATTTACAGAATTGTAAATCCCAATAAGGGGAGCAATTTTCATACCTGGGCTGAAGTCCAATTCGGCCGGTAAGTGGCCTGAATTCGCCTCAATCCATCGGAAACCCTAGAAATGGGTGTTCTCGATTCGACTTCTCCGGTGCTCCGCCGCCTCCAAGGTTTTTTGGGGTTTGTTCCTGGCCTCTAAAGGAGTGGTTTGGTGGTGGTGGTGGTCGGGACCTTCGGAATCAGTGTATCTCGCCGGGACACCAATGAAACCAATGGGTTCCGTTCCTCCCAAAATCGGGGCTAATCAAAGTGGGTTTTGGATGGAAATGGAAGAAGAAAGGCTAGGTAGTTGTTTCCAGGTGAGGTTTTGACTAGATTCGCATGAAAAAAGGTCGAGAAGACGTCAGGATTGCCTTGCGAAAACTGGGTCGGGTGGTGGTGTACGGGTCAAGGGAAATAGGTCTGGGTTTGGTGTTTCTCACCTCTCTCATTTCCCTCCCTGTTCTTTCCTTCCCATTGGTATGCCTTATCCTCTCCTTCTTCTCTCCCGTATCCCTCTTTTTCCCTATCTCTCCCGCTGCCATCTGGCAGCTTCCAGTCCTTTCTCTTTCTTTTTCTTTCCTTTTCTTTTCTTTCTTTTTTGGGCAAAGTACAAAAAAACTACCTCAACTATTGGTGTAACGACAATTTCATACCTCATCTTTTTAAAATGACAATGTCATACCTCATCTTACGAATTTGTGTCAATGTCATACATCTGTCAGTTTTTCTGTTAATTTTTCTGTTAAGTGCTGACGTGGCTAGATACAGGGCCACTCACTAATCCAACTGGATTAAAATATAATTAATAATTAAAAATAAAAATTATATTAAATCTCTCTCTCATTTCTCTCTCTCACATCTCTCTCGCCTCTCTTTTCTCTGCATCCCCAAAACCCCGTCCCCCTCACCCTTCCTCCACCACCTTCTCTCTCTCTCGCCTCTCTCTGGACACCCACCTGCATCCCCAAAACCTTCCCACCCTTCCCACTCGTCCCCCCTAACCTTCATCCCCTTCACCCTTTTTTCCCCTCGCTCATATCTTCTCTGCGCAACCTTTCCCTTCAAAAACTCTCCCCTTTAGAGCCCATCGACCTCTCCGTCTTCCACCTTTGCTTCGCCACTCTCCCGCCCCGCTGCCCTTCCCTCTCAATCACCTGCCTCGCCGTCAACCACAACCTCTTCTACGCTGCATCGGGCCACGAGAAATGCCTCTGAATCTCCGTTGCGTCGAGCCTGAAGATTTGACGGGACTCGGATCTCTACTGTGTCGAGTCGACCAAGGCGTATGAGGACGCCGTGAATGCGTTAGCAGTGTCGAATGATGGGACGGTGTACACCGGGTCGACGGATTGTTGGATCTGGGTGTGGTCCAAACCTTTCTGTGAAAACGGAGAAGACGGGAGAGGGGTGGGATCTGGGTTGGGTGGTTCTAGTTTTAAGTTTGGAGCAGGGTGGGATCTGGGTTGGGTGGTTCTGGTTTTGAGTTTGGGGAAGACGGGGAGTGAGGGGAAGAAATGGTGAGGGGGAGGAAGGTTGGGGGGGACGGGTGGGAAGGGTTTGAGGGATGCAGGTGGGTGTCCAGAAAGAGAAGAGAAAGAGAGAGAGAAGGTGGTGGAAGAAGGTTGGGGGGACCGGTGGGAAGGGGTTGGGGGAACCGGTGGGAAGGGATCAGGGGGGTCGTGTGGGAAAGGGTTTTGGGGATGCAGAGAAGAGAGAGGCGAGAGAGATGGGAGAGAGAGATTTAATATAATTTTTTTTTCATTTTTAATTATTAAAATATATATTTAATTATATTTTAATCCAGTTGGATTAGTGAGTGGCCCCCGTATCTAGCCACGTCAGCACTTAACAGAAAAATTAACAGAAAAACTGACGGAGGTATGACATTGACACAAATTCGTAAGATGAGGTATGATTGGCAGCCCCCGTATCCATGCATGCTTGGCAGCCCCGGAGGACGGCGTGTCCATAGCCCATCCTCTAAATGGCCATGGTTTTGTGACCGAGTGCAGTGATTCGGCCGGGACTCTTTGTATAGGACCATGAATTTGGCATTGCACACATCCCCGTGCGAACTCAATGCAATCTTTTAATATACTTGGCCAAAAATAACCATGCCGTCGAAGCAACCATCGCATTTTCCGGCCCGACTGGTGAGATCCACACATTCCTTCATGAACTTCTGTGATTGCTCGAGCAGCCTCTTGGGGGCCGAGACATAACAATAGTAGTTCATCTTCGCATTTTTGGTATAATTCATTTTGATACATGACATAATTCGTAGCGTGAACCCTTGTCTTGCAGTCGTGTTTGCTATTAGGATTATCGAGATACCGCATAATGGGATTCCTCCAATCATCTGGCGTTGCCTCAACTACGCAAACATCTATAGGTTCTTGTCGGTCTAACAACGAAGGTAATGACATGACTCTTGTTTGTATCACGTTATCGCGTCAGAAGACTTGCTGATTAACCAAGGCCAGGTATGGTCGTTGTAACATAGGTACTTCCCGGCCTAGCTTGCCCCCCAAGAGTTATGCTCCGGAAGCGATTTGGGCCAGTTCGTCTGCGTCGGTATTATGAACTCGGGAAATGTGCTCAAATGTAATGTCATCGAAGGACTCGGCCAAATAGCTGGCAACCATGTGGTAGGGTGCCAGAGTACAACTTATGCATCGAAAAGAACCATTGAGTTGGTTAATCACAAGTTCGGAATCACCTAGGACGAGGACACGGGCCGCTCGTAAGTCATGGAAGACATGAAGGTCGATGACAAGAGCTTCATATTCGGCCTGATTATTCGTACATTCGAAATCGAGCCGGAGAGAAAAATACCATCGGCAGTGGGTAGGCGATTGAATGACGATGCCAACACCAGCCGAGGCTGAGGTACTAGAGCCATCAAAGTACATGGTCCAATAGTTATCGCGTGCTTCAACCATACCGATTTCAACGTCATTGCCCCCAGCATCATACAGGGAGGGATGTTGGGCTAAAAAATCAGCTAAAGCTTGGCCTTTAATGGCTTTCTAAGGCACGTACTGCAAACTGAACTCTGATAATGCCATTGTCCATTTCCCGATTCGACCTTTTACTATAGGCCGCGTTAGCATGTAACGGATGACATCGGTTTGGGCCATGACTTGCGTGATTGATGGAAGCATGTAATGGCGAAGTTTTGTGGTGGCGAAAAACAAAGCCAAGCAAAGTTTCTCGACAGGTGAATAATTGATCTCAGGTGCATTCAAACCCCGACTGAGATAAAAGATAGCTTGTTCGCGGCCGGCATCATTGTCTTGCGCGAGGAGGCAGCCAATAGACTATTCGACCGCTGAAATATACAACTTTAGAGGCTTACCGCGCCGAGGTGGTACGAGAACAGGCAGCGTGGTAAGGGAAACCTTGATCTGTGTAAAAGCCGCTTGATGTTCTTCACCCCACTCAAACCGATCCGAGTCCTTCAATTTCAAAAGCGTAGAGAACGCCTTCATTTTTTCCGTCGAATTAGATATAAAACGACGGAGAAAATTTATCTTGCCGAGCAAGGACTGCAATTGTTTCTTTGTCGTTAGGGGTGACGCAGCGATGATTACGCATGCCTTGTTTTCGTCCATCTCAATTCCTCGATGATGCACAAGGAATCCAAAGAAATTACTGGTCGATACGCCGAATGCGCACTTAACCAGGTTCATCTTGAGATTATGTCGTCGCATGTGAAGGAAAGCTTGCCGAAGATCATCCAAATGTGTTTGGCGGCTTTTTGATTTAACCACCACGTCGTCAATGTACACCTCGACGATAGTGCCAATCAGGTCATGAAAGATGGCGTTCTTGGCGCACTGGTATGTGGCACCAGCGTTTTTGAGGCCGAATGGCATAACTACCCACTCGAATGTGCCAAGTGCCCATGGGCAACGAAAGGCAGTTTTATGAACATCGGCCTCGGCGATAAAGATATGGTTATAACCAGCATGACCATCCATGAAAAACATCATGTCATAAGTAGCTACGGCGTCAATCAACAAATCTGAGATCGGCATGGGATATTCATCCTTGGGAGTTGCCAGATTCAAATTACAGAAATCAATACAAATGTGTAAGGCACCGCTTTTCTTTAGTATCGGCACGATATTCGCCAACCATTCGACATATCAGGCAGTTCGAATAAACCCGGTGTTTAAAAGTCGAACTAGCTCTTCTTTTATGTCGAGTTGAACTTCGGTGGAGAACCTTCGAGGAGGTTGGCGAAAGAGCTTGCAATCAGGTTTGATACGCAACTCATGTTCAACGAGAGTTCGGTCAAGACCAGGCATCTCATGATAACTCCAAGCAAAACAATCTTTAAATTCCCCAAGAAACTTACAGAGTTCGGTCTTGGTATGTTGGGGTAACAAAGCACTAATGAATAATGGCCGAGGGTTATTGGCCGTTCCTACATTTATTTCGCCTAATGGGTCTTTGACTTGGGGCCGGCTATCCTCGAGTTCGGCTGGGGCAGCCTGGATTTTGTCTAGAGAGAGGACAGGGCCATTGTCGCCTTCGGCGAGAAACTCCACGAGGTTGATGCCCAAATCCGGCTATTGAGAGATAGGGTACCAATGAGCCAGCAACCGTTCCATGGTCGATGAAACTGCAACTCGGCGTTTGGTCTGACTGGCGTCAGACATTAGGATCAATGATGAAGTTGGCCAACCCAAGTCTCGCTGAATCCTGGTGAACAGTTTCAGCGCCAACCTCGATGGCCTTCTGAACAGAAATCTGCATTGGCCGACCTTCTTTGTTAAGGTCGTGTAAAGTGATGTACCCGACATGTTCATCGTAGTATCGTGCTTGGATCATGTTAGCTTCGAATGGATGAGGATCGGCTCGGTGAACCACGACTGTCTTGTCGTCCCAAAAGATGAGAACTTGATACAGCGATGAAGGGATACAACTTGTTTGGTGAATCCAATCCCGTCCGAGCAACGCACTTTATTCTGTTTTGGAGTCAACTATAAAGAAAGCAATCATGTGATTGCGACCTGTGACGGTCACCTCTAACGGGAGGACTCCTTTGGTTTGAGATTTGTCACCAACGAAACTGCTCATGGTGATCCCTGATGGAATAAGCTCATCGTTAGAGCGATGTAACGCCTTCATGATCGTTACAGGCATGATATTGACTGTCGCTCCACGATCAACGAAAATTTTGGATACTGGGTATCCCTCGATATGAGCCGTAACATACAACGGCTTCAGGTGATGGAGATTAGCCGATGACGAGGGAGGAAATAATTCGACGAGAGCTGCCTTAAGGCTGTCTTCTTTTGTCGCCAACTCGACTTCGGTAGGGAGTATGAAGTCGGCTTGAGTAGCCTTCCCTGCCACTACGTCGCCGTCTAGGAAGTTTGGTTGGGACGTGCGTGGTTGAAAATCTGCAGGCAGAACGTGGACCATACTGATTTCCATATTGTCGATGACCGAATGACCCATCAGCTCGGTATCTCCTACCTTTGAGGGTCCTACGTTTGCCGAGCTTTTCTCCTCCGGACTCCTGTCATGGACAGTATTTGGGTCGATCTCATCGACCGTTGCCGGGGTATGTTCTTGCAAGGCGTCTTGGAGGATTTCCTTCTGTTGGTCAAGGGGCTCAGGCTCATTGGGAACCAAAACAGGGTCTAGGACTTGCGTTGTGCCACGAGCCTGCTCTTGATACATAATACGGGCGTCCCTGAAGTCTAGGTAGGCATCTAAGCATTCCATGCGCTTCGTTTCATCGGCCGTAAGGCCGAAAAGAGAAACGGCTGAAAAAACTTCCAAATGATATCGCAAGTGCTAGAGATCTTCAAGAGAGAAGGGAAGCTCACTCGTCTCGATGTCGGTATATGGGTCGACGCCAAAGTCGAGGACTCGAGCCTCTCGTATGTGCTCGAACCTAGTTTTCAACCCTAGGTCTGAATTCTTTTGAATAATTCGCTCGGCATCAGGACAGGCCAGAACGAGATCAATCGTATCTTACATGCTTTCGGCAAACCGTATAGATCGTTAGCCGAATGCTTTTTGTGGAACTCTCGCATATACTCCAGTGCCTCTCCGAGGAATGGTGGATGTAGGTTCTGTCTAACCCTAATCAAAGGCTCCTGAATGGGTAACGGGGAAAGTTTGCTCTCGGCTTCCTTCTTGAAATGTTTAAAGCGCGCCTTCATCTCCCCGGGTCGAATGAGAATTTTGATTCGCTTATCAGCCTCCTCAAATGTGGTTTCCACATCTGGACTGATCACTTGTCTTTCTTGAAGCAACTCAGTCATGATGGTCGGAGGTTGTCGCTCGTCGTCACTGCTAGTTTTGTTCTTCGGCTGCCACTTGGGGGCCAAAGTTTCCTAAGCTGCTTGTCGGCGAGCCATGCAGTCCATTCTTTGGCACCGACGCTTCTGTGATTTGGATAGTGCAGTGTATACACCTTTAGGGGAATGATAGGTGTACCAACGTTGATCGCGTGATTCCGGAAGTTTGAAGGTTTTATGCTTTGCCGATGAGTTCGAGCTGCTAGAACTTCATGCATAATAATCCTCGTTATAGAATGGTGCATCGAAGTCGAGGCACCGTCTAACTGGGGGTAGTTTGGTCAGCCGCGTTTTAGGGCCGAGTCTGTCGAAAACTCCCTGGCGCTGGTTCGCACTGAGTGTCTTCTGAGGTGTTGCGGCCGAGTCTGTCTTCACTTGAACAGCCTTCTATTTGGCGCTGCGTCGACGTTTGTCTTACACCGACTACAAAGAATCGCTGATTTATCTTCTTCTTCGGCGCTAGAGTTTGTCATAGGTTCGATGATGGCCGGTCCTGAAAGAACCTCAGGTGGCTCGTTCAAAAATAAATCTATCTTGAGCCGTGGCTAAGAACTCTTCGTTCGAATGTGTTGTACTGGGACGGGCTCGACCTTCTCTTTCCCTTTGTTTCTAGGTAGACGGGCATCTACCATATTAACCGTCGCCGTAGGAAACGGGTCGATATCAACGCTCATTTTCTTTTCTGGAAACTTGAGTTTGTCGTTGTCAATCCAAATTTGGATGGCATCTCAAAATATGACACAATTGTTTGTCGTATGTTTATTCGAGTTATGGTACTTGCAATATGTTCTTCCCTTCAATTCTTCGGCCTTAGGAATATTATGCCCAGGCCGAAGCTTGATGATCTTGGCAAGCAGCAGTTGGTTGAAGATGGCGTCGGCCTTAGTGATGTCGAAAGTATAAACCTTTGATGTTTTGGTGGTAGATTCTTCGGTGGCCGAGCGAGTTTTTACATCCTTGGGATTGGCGTACGTTAATGCTTTGCAAACATACGGTTTATCGATGACTATCTCAGCCGCATCAATACTAGCATACTCTTCAGGTTCAGTCGAGGCATAACTAACCATGGGGTTTTTATAGATGCTTCCTCGGGATGGAGACCTTGAGACTTTTTCTTCTCGGAGTAGGTAGTCATATTGCTCAACGTGTTGAGCTAGTTCATACATGTCTCGGAAGTTTGCTCCCAGGAATTTCTTCTTGTACTCCACGTCCAGCCCATTCAAAGCTAGTCTAACAAATTCGACTTCAAGAAGGGGTACTCGGCACCAATTTCTCGCCGACTTAAACCTGGTGAGATAATCCATTGGCGACTCGTCTGATGCTTGAGCCATCCTAGCTAATGATGAGACCGACATTTCCATCCCCGGCCGATAGAATTGCTTATGAAATTTTTCGGCCAACTCCTCCCAACTCTGGATGGAGTTTGGTGGGAGATTGATGTACCACGCAAAAGCCGAGCCTGTCAATGAGAAGTTAAATAGCCGTAATTTATGGAAATCACTATTAACATCTCCACATTGAGCGGTGAACTGGGCCACATGTTCTAACAAGGACAAAGATGATTCTTCAGTAAACAGACTGAAATCTGGGATTTTAAAACCTTTGGGATATTCAAATTTTTCAACATAAGCAGGGTATGGGTGGATGAATTTTTGGAATTTCGGCCCCTTTTTCAAGGCCGAATCGATCATCCTCTGGATCTCGGTCGCATCGATGGATGTCGTTTCTACTTTCTAGTCGGATCCATCCGTTCTACTGCTTGATCCTTCTTTCTTCTCCAGGTCAATTGACTTGAGCCGAGCAGGCACTAGCTCAGCCCGTACTATTGGTAAAGGATCATTCTTTAGTGGCAATTGCCGAAAATGATCGGAGGGTTATCTTCACAGATCTTATGTACCAGCATTTCAAGCAATCTGGTGTGTGTCTCATTAGTACTGCATATTACTTCGCCCAGACTATCTATTCCTCGGCTGAATACCTGTTTGACTTGCTGAGATTGTTCATCCAGTCGTCTTCGAAGAAACGACCTTGTTGGTGGATCAGCGCCTTCACCACCATCTTCATTGCAGTCCTCTACTAGCACCTCATTGAAAATGCATGCGATTCTGGTAGGGGCCTCTGCATTACGAGGCTGACCACCGAGACTAGCTTCCTTTTCTCGGCGTGTTGTGTTCGCGGACTCTGGTGTCGCGGTAACAATGGGGTTTTGTGTCTGTGGTACTGACAAATCAATCGTTGATTTTCCTATAACTGATTTCTTCTTGACTGATCGTGTCTCAATTGGCATGAACTTCGTAGTTTTAGCACTAGGTCCCACTGGGCGTGCCAAAATGTTGACCCTAAAAACTACCAAGCCTACGTGGCGCGCAGGCCGAGTAATCTATGAGCTAACTATGTCCTTCGGTTGTGTGCGGGGCGTGCCAACTCGTCGGCCGAGCTCAGCTGATGAGTAAAATTTGTTGACGTTGCGTTGAGCATGCAGCTGACTTCTGCGTCTTGCGATTGCGGTCGAGGAAGAAACTTGACTCGGCTCTCGGATTCTAAAGCCTGAAGACAAGGCTACTAAATATGCGAAGTTCACAGATCGTTGTCGTCGGATTCGGTCACAGTGATGGTGTTTGTTAGAGTAAACTCACGCCGAATCGACACTAAAGTGTGAAGGCACAAATACTCAAAGAGGACGTACGTCTTGATGGTAAATGTGGTTCGGCCGTCAGAATGCCGAACTCTAAAGCCCACTTTTGAGTATCCAATCATACGACAACTTGGCGTTCAATATGCCGAGCCCTAGTAAATTGTAACACTTCACTTCGCCGAGAAGGCTGATGAGATGACCTCTGCCAATAAGGATTCGAAAATCCTTCTCGACCAAGACTTAGATAGGTAACCAGTCGGCCCCTTCGCAGTGCTGTTTATCCAAACTGAAGGTGCTCCGCGGTCGGCTGATTCTACGGCGATAGTGCTGTTTATCCAAACTGAAGACGTGTTGGCGAAAAGGAAAATAAAAATCTCAAGGTTGTTGAGAGGTTTAGCGTAAAGCGAGGGTTTGCACAGGGCAGATTTGTATGTTAAGTTGGATGGGGTTTGAACGGTGCCACTGCTTCTGTATTTATAGGAGCAGATGTCTCTTCAATCAAGTTCAAATCCGAGCAGATGTCTCTTCAATCAAGTTCAAATCATACTCGGATTAGGATTCCTTATTCTAACCCGTCCCTATCTCGACCAATCCCACTTCTATAGGGACTTTGAACCTAGTCTCCTATCAAGTCGCATTCATTTCCAGGTTGTCAGCGTCCTTATCCTGCCGAGACTCCTTATTGTACCAGGATTCGACCTCTTTGCCTTTATCCAAATCACTCCTCCTCCTAATAGGACTCGGCCAACCTGCCTTGGCGGCCTATGGCGACCGGACCTGGCCGATCTCGGCCCATGGACTAAATAACCCACAAGCCTCCAAATAAAACCTTCTGTGCCGAGAACAATTTTAATTCGGCCCAAACTAATATTTTGGGCCTAAACAGGGCGTTACGCAATTTCATGCTTTGATCGAAAAGGGACTTATACCACTCAAAGGTGACATAAATACAACCTTTAAAGTACTTGCTTAATTTGTCTTTAACTCTTATTTGCTTATTTCTAAGCATGTAAATGAGATTTTTTGTGTTGTAGATGAAAGCTATTTGGCAAATGGCTATTTAGAAAAGGTTATAGATTGGATTCCAGAAATGAAAGAAATCCGTTTGAGGGATCTCTTGACCTTTATTCGGACTTTAGATCCCAACGACAGCATGTTTAACTTCTTGATGGAATCAACCCATAGAGCTCATGAAGCTTCTGCAATTGTTATTCATACTTTTGATGCCTTAGAGGCAAATGTTTTATAGGCTCTCTCATATATGCTTTGACTTGTTTATCCAATTGGCCCTCTTCAATTACATCTCAATCAAATACCAGAACACCCATTGAAAAGTGGATACAGTCTATGGAAAGAAGAAATAGAATGCCTCGAGTGGCTAAACACTAAGGCGCCAAATTCAGTTGTGTATGTGAATTTTGGGAGTATAATAGTTATGACACCTGAACAACTTGTCGAGTTTGACTATGGACTTGCAAACAGCAAGGTTCCCTTCTTTTGGGTAATTAGACAGTTGAATATCAGAGTGCGCGACGAACAAGACCAATAAGAATATTATTAAACAAATGAGAATGCCGAAACGGCTACATAATCCCAAGAGACTACATCATGACTAACATGTTTCTTAAACTAAATTACAAACTATATTTATAGAGAACTAAACCTAAGAAACCCTAACTCGGATGGGCTAGAAAGATGGATCTGATATGTTTGGTTTGGTGTTTCTATGTAATACAGAGGTATAAGCTGCTAAGCTATTTCAACTTGCATAATTCAGAGAAAACGATATCATTTCCATCTTTCCTCCTCAGAGGAATCAGCTGTTATCAATTTGTAGATAAAGACTTTGTTCTGTTGACTTGGTCTTAATACATGGCTAATGACTTGCCTGATGACTAAGGGGTTTAAAATGGATGTATAAAAGTATAGACAAAGATGTTCCCACCAAAGATGTACTTGTTCCAAATGTTTTGTGGTTGAACTAAGGCATGCGGAGAGGGTATATCTCTAGCGGGAATATCTTGAGTAATACTTTTAGATATTGAAATAAACTTCTCAGTGGTCAGGGAAGGGATTAGTTGTGTATTTTAGACTAAGTTAAAAGAAGATAGTCATTATCTACATTGGTGACAGTCAATTCATCTGAGGAAAAAGGTTAGTAAAAATTGAATGTAAAAGGAAAATATTAATTAAAAAAAGGTAATAAAGCTTGAATTGTTGATACATACCGTTGAAGTCTTGAATTGTAAGTTAGGATATGGGGCAGAGAAGGATGACTTGAAGATGTTCAGCAAATGCAAAGATTTATACCTTAATTGAATTTTCAGATTAATTTTCTTTTGGAAAAATGGGAACCTACAAAAGAAAATTGAATTTATGATTAAGAAAAAATGAATGTTGAGGATCTGAACAGAATATGGAAAAATATTAATTTCATTTAGGCATAATTTTTTGAGGAAAAAAGTTGAAACCCACAAAGGCAGTAGCTTTGAAGCTATGAGATTACATTTAACCTTCACGTAAGTCGTGGGAGAGAAATCAGAGGCCAAATTTCTGTCACCAATTGATAGACACCTAGAATACAATAAACCAAAAATGGAATAGAAATAAACCAACATAGGAATAAAGGCTTCTGTAAAATCTAATAAAAAATTGAAATAAAAGAAAGAATGTGAGATCTGAGGGACATGCATACCTTGCATGTTCTGAGTTTCATCTGTAAGTTAAAGTAGTGATGGCTGGTGGTTACAGAGGCTGGCGACATTGATTTTCTCTAGCAAAAAATACAAAGATGGATCTGCAAGAGTGTGAAAGAGAAATTCCCAAATAAATTGCAAGAAATGGCTTATAGCTTGTATAATTTTTCAATTTGCAGAAAATTTTGAACAATAAACACAACCCATTAATATTTAAGTCTGGCCAGAAACAATCATACTGGCACCATACCTTCACAATGACAAAAAACGCCAGAGCAAAAACCAAATAATCCTTCGATGTGACCGCCTGTTCCTTAGCTTCATATACGCAGAGAACTCTTCCCTAAAAAACGGACAATCATGTTTCCTGATATAAAAAACAGAACCAAAGAGCCAGCAACATATCTTACTTAAACTTTAATCGATACTTTCTACATTAATTAAAACAGTCTTTTGATTTAAATGAAATTTAATTGAACAATTAATTGCAACCCACGATTGAAAATCTAAACTTGATATCAAATTAGGAAAAAAAATTTCTTTTTTTTGCTCACCAGTTCCCAGTTTATGGGTGGCTGTTCTTTGATTTAATGTCAAAAGTGGTAGTTGAATGTATCTGTTTGTAGTTGTTGCCATTAATGTACCTGAGGACAGATACAGAAAGAAAGAAGAAACTGTAAATTTGGTCAAAATGTGTAATTGGGTAGCAAAAAAAAAAAAAAAAAAGAACAGATGCTTTAGCTTTTTAAGAAGCTGCCTAAATTTTAATGTGAATAATTTAAGCTTGAAAAAATTGTACAAAAATTCTGAAGAAAATTAAAATTTAAGCAAAGGATAAGGATTGGGCAATTTAGACTTACCCAAACATAAGAAATACTTGCACAAAAGTATTAACATATTAAGTAAAAATTAAAATCATATTAGTTTGAAACTGAAACAATACATAAACAAACAATTTAATTGAAAATTTGAAATTTAGAACAACCAAGATAAACATAAGCGATTTACCATGGAAGATGATCAAAAATGTTTTTATTTATAGTTAATGAATGCATGGATTGTTCAATATGTAACAACGATGGTAAAAATTCTATTGCAAATTTTGAAGCACATCTTTAAATACTATATTTGTTGTATAATCGTTTGCATTGTTTTCTCCGTTTGTTATCAAAAAATTTAAACATTCTTTTGATGTAACTCTAGATAATACAACATATAATTGACCATGCGTAAAAACAGGTTCAGGAAGATATAATCCAACTTGTTTCAAAAATTGGCCTTGACTTTTATTAATAGTCATTGCATAACACAGCCTAACTGGAAATTGACTTTTTTTAAAAATAAAAGCCCATTTGCTTTCAGTTGCTGCAAGAGTGATTCTTGGTATAAAAACTTTATAACCAATATTAGTTCCAGCAAGTATTTTAGCTTCAATAATTCTATCAAACAATTGTGTTATAACCAATCTAGTTCCATTACATAAACCAAAAGACTGGTTTAAATTTCTTAATAACATAATTGGCATTCCAATTTTTAAAATTAGGTTGTGTGGCGGTAAACCATTGAAATCAAGTTTGTTTAAAAATTCTGCAGGATACATTGTTTCAAGATTTTCAATATTTCCATTTAAAGAACACAAAGAATCATAACTTAAAAATACATGTTCTCCACGTAATAAATTAATTATATAATCATTTATATCTGATACAGTTGCATTTCGAGGTGTGACAATAGCTCGTTCTCTTAGATAATCAAAACTGTGAAAAGAATTTTCAAAATCAGGGTAAGTTGCCAAAAAGATTGAAGAAATTGGATTTGTAGAAGAATGTATTATGAAATCTTTAGGTATTTGAATCAAAGATTTGTCTGCATCGTTTGAATCAGTTGGGTTATGTATGCTATCAATGTTTCCATCACCTACTTTTAAAATCCAATCTGCAAAATCTTTGATTTTTTTCTTTTCATCAATGCTTATATCACTTCTTGATAATCTTATATTTTCTTTTAAAACAAAAATTTTAAAATGTGACCACATATAATAACTGTTTAAAGTCGCATTTATTATATTTTCTTTGTTTGCTCCAAGAATAATAGGTAATATTTGTCGAAAATCACCATCTAACAGAAGAGGTTTACCACCAAATGGAAATTTTTTATTTGGGATATGTACATGTGATAAAATGTCAGAAAGCGATCTATCCAATGCTTCAAAACAATATTTATGATTCATAGGTGTTTCATCCCATATAATCAAATCTGTTTTTTCAATTAATGTTGCAAGATGAGTTTTTTTCTTTATCGGACAAACTGAAGTACTAGTGACAACCAATGGAATTTTAAATCTAGAATGAGCTGTTCTACCACTAGGTAGTAATAGTGATGCCATTCCTGAGGATACCACAGCCAAAACAATTTTTCATTCAGATCTAAGCTTACTTATAATTGTATCCCATAAAAAAGTTTTTCCAGTACCTCCATGACTATAAACAAAAAATAATTCTTGTTTTTTTCTATTTACAACATCTATAACACAATCATACACATGTTTTTTAATCTTTATTAAGCTGTGATTTTAAGATTTGATGTCTTTTGGATAACTCTTCACCATTGTAATTTAATTCTTCTCTCAGAAGTTTATTTTTTATTTCCAACATTTTTTGTTCATCAGGCATTGGTAAATGATGTTTTTCCAATGAGGAAGATGCATTGTTAAAAAGCAACTCTAACTCAAATAAGACAGAATTTTTTAATTCATTCTCTAGTACAATCATATCAGGTATCGCAAAAGTTTTTCTTAGTTTGTATAAAATAGAGTAAATTACACTTTCATACCTCAGGTTTGGGGTCTATTTCAATTCCTTACAACATCTTTAAAATATTTCACTTTCATACGTTAAGTACTATTTTATTTCAAAATAATATCTCCGTTACATTTTCCATCCATTGATCCGTTAAATGCTGACGTAGCTGCCAAATGTCTACCAAGTGGCAAATTTTTTTTTTTTTAATTTTTTAAAAAAAAACCTGAATTTTTACGGAAAAAAAAGGGTAAATTACACTTTCATACCTCAGGTTTAGGATCTATTTCAATTCCTTACAACATCTTTAAAACATTTCATTGTCATACCTTAAGTACTATTTTATTTCAAAATAATATCTCCGTTACATTTTTCATCCATTGATCCATTAAATGCTGACGTGGCTGCCACATATATGCCACGTGGCTGCCAAATGTTTGCCATGTGGCAAATAAAATAATTTTTTAATTTTTTTTAAAAACCCTGAATTTTCTCAAAAAAAAAAAATTTGAAACCCACATCTGCAAGAGGAAGAAGAGGGAGGAAGAAAAAAAATATTGTCCCTCCCCCCCAGCGACCCACATATGTAGGAAGAAGAAGAAAAGCCCTTCCCTCCCGTCCCCCCCTGGGACCCTCCTCTCTCCGCGATCTGGTGATTTTCAGTGTGGGTGAGTTTTGAAAATAGTTTGAGTTTGAGATAATTTTTGAACTGGTTTTGTGGTAGATCCCCCTAATCTCGGGTGGGATTTTTTAGGGTGGGTGATGGGGGATTTTTGGGAGGGATGGCTCGGGTGGGATTTTGGGGTTTTTTTTCTTTCTTTCTTCCTCCCTCCTCTTCTTCTTCTTCTTCTTCTTCTTCTTCTTGTAAATGTGGGTCGTTGGGGTGGGGGGGGGGGGGGGAGGGACAATTTTTTTTTTCTTTCTTCCTCCCTCTTCTTCTTGCAGATGTGGGTTTCAAATTTTTTTTTTTTTTTTTTTTTTTTTTTGTTGAGAAAATTCAGGTTTTTTAAAAAAAATAAAAATTTTATTTTATTTGCCACGTGGCATACATTTGGCAGCCACGTGGCATATATGCGGCAGCCACGTCAGCATTTAACGGATCAATGGCTGGAAAATGTAACGGAGGTATTATTTTGAAATAAAATAGTACTTAAGGTATGAAAGTGATGTTTTAACAATGTTGTAAGAAATTGAAATAGACCCCAAACCTGAGGTATGAAAGTGTAATTTACCCCTTTTTTCTTTTTTTTTGTAAAAATTCAGGTTTTTTTAAAAAAAATTAAATTTTTTTGCCACGTGGCAGACATTTAGCAGCCACGTCAGCATTTAACGGATCAATGGATGGAAAATGTAACAGAAGTATTATTTTGAAATAAAATAGTACTTAAGGTATGAAAGTGAAATGTTTTAAAGATGTTGTAAGGAATTGAAATAGAGCCCAAACCTGAGGTATGAAAGTATAATTTACCTTATAAAATAGCATCATACATTTTACCAAAAAAAAAAATATCATCATACATATTTTTCCAGTGAGCATTAAAAAGAACTTGAGGATTTGCTACATTACAAAACAAAATTATTGTAACAAACAATTGCCTTAATTGAGAAGATGATGCAACATAGGTAGCATTTGATAAAGCATCTAACCATTCTTTATCATCACCTAATAATCTTAATGATTTACATGCAGCTTGATACAACAAGTGCACCACACCATTAACAGTTTTGATATCATCAAAATTTAAAGCACTTTTTTTCAAGTTTAAAAGCATTCTTAAATAATATAACTCACCAGATATAGGGTGCACATATTCTATTCTGCCAATTGATCCTTTACGTTTTCTTGGTATCGAACACTTCTTCCGCACATCATATAAGAATTTGGATGACGAATGTGCATAAGTCAGTAAACGCGCTTCATTATAAATTTTATTTGTCTCAAACCAACTTGTAAACATTGTGTTCAAAAGCTCTTTGATTGATAATTGATATGAGTGATTGATCACCATCAAAAACAATATTTTGTTCTAACGGTAAATGCACTGGTAATCGTTCAACAGAAGATTCTCTATAGTGTATCGAATATTAAAACAATCGCCAAACAGCCTCATAAGATGATATGTATCTACAATTGAGATATGCTAATATTTCATCATTTAAATCTTGCTGAAGAACTAACCGTGCTCTATCTGAACCTTTGTTAACATATTTGAACAAATATTTTATAAACATAGATTGACAACAGGATTCAACGTTTATATGTGCATTATATCTCAAAAGTAGCTATGCATTATAAGGAACAACATAACTGTTATAAATTTTTATTCCATTTTTTATTAAAAAAATTTGTATCATTGTCACGCCGTTTATAAATTGGAAACCCATTTGATTCAAGAAAAGTCTAATTTCTATAAGGTTTTGGAAAAAATTTAGAACACTTATTTTCTCGCATGCAAGGAGATTTTAAATTAATGTGACCACATGGACCATGAATCATAAATTAATTAACAATATCACTAAGCTTTGGATTAAAAGTTTTATATGGTATTTCAGCTGAAATAATAAAATCAATATCAGATGAAGAAACACATTTGAAGTTTGATTTGAACCATATTAATAAATGAGAATGAGGTAAACCTCTTTTCTGAAATGCAATAAGGTTTTGGAAAATTTTTAGAACACTTATTTTCTCGCATGCAATGAGATTTTAAATTAATGTGACCACATGGACCATGAATCATAAATTGAATAACAATATCATAAAGCTTTGGATTAAAAGTTTTATATGGTATTTCAACTGAAATAATAGAATCAATATCAGATGGAAACACATTTGAAGTTTGATTTGAGCCATATTAATATATGAGAATGAGGTAAATCTCTTTTCTGAAATTCAATCGTGCAAACATCTGTTTATAAAAAGAATAAAAAATAAAACAAACAACGAAAAAACAAATGAGGTTAGTTCGATAAAAAAAAACTAAAAATTAATATAAGTAACAAAATAAATTTTTGAAACTTACTAGCTTCAACTTCCCCAAAAGGTTTTCCAGATTTGATAAAGTCAAGCATATCATCAAGTTTCATTTTAAACATGCGGGAAATTATATCAGGTCTATCCTTATGTTTGAATCCTGGTTTTTTCTCAAATTCTCTTACAATTTCTGGCCATTTTATATTGCAAGTAAATGTTATAAACAAATCGGAGAGTCCATATTCTCTACAAATAGCCATTGCATCATGATAATTATTAATCATATATCTAGGACTTCCTGTATATGAAGGATGCAACACAACTTTTTGGCCCAAATTACTTGCATCGTTATCACCCTTTGACATTGCATCATAAATTCCCTTGTAAATTTCACTTCTTAAATTTTTTTGATTTTGTCTAATATAATCTAACCTGTCTTCTTCAAGTGTTGCATAAGAATCTACCAAATATTGTTGAAAAAGTCTTCCCCCTTTTAACAATGTTGTTAAACATGGTTCTCATTCTTGAATTTGATAAGCTATAAAAGCTCTCATGGGTACTCTTTGTCTTTTAGTTTTTGGACCTTTATAATTTTCATTCCATTTTAAATCCGGTGTATACCCATCTTCACCGTACGGAAAAAGAATAGGATATTACAAAGACATAAACTTTGGATTCAATTTTGTAACACGATTCAACCCTTCACTTTTAGACTCTATAATAATATCTCTATTAGAATCAGCAAGTCCTATATCACCAACTATTAAACCACTTATTTCATCACTTGTTGGTTGGTCATATTGTTTCCCATCAGTTACTTCTCTTGCTAATATTCTCATTTTCAAAGAAATTAATCCATCAGTTTCAAACTTATCTCTTGTCATTCGAAAAAGTTTAACTAACTCATTTGATGCATCAAACATTTTAATCAAACCCTGAACAATTTGTGGATCAAGCTTTTTATTATTTCCATCAGATTCAAAAGCTTTCAATCGATTTTGCACTTCATTTTGTGTATCATAGATATATAATTGAGCAAATTTTGTAGACTCATTATCAACCGGTAAAAGAAATCCCATTAGATGACAAATTTGACCACTAATTTTAAAAATGTAAGGACTTGACCCGTCATTAATTGAGTGATCAACGTTGGCACCCATTGAAGTAAATGAAAACATAGAATTGTAAGCCCTAATGTTATCCCTAAACATTAAACTTTTTGGACCTCCATTAGGATCAAGCAAAGATTCTAAAGAAGGTGGTGTTGGTTTCGGATTTGGAAAATGAATTTTTCCTTGTTGACAACAGAGAGTGAAAATAGGTTGATTTTTTTTTATGTTTGTTTAAGAGATTCTTTTAACCAAAAATAAGCACCACAGTGGTTACATTTATAATTTTTATCCCCAAAGTCTAGATAATCTATTTGAACTCCTGCATTAAAAAAAAATACACATGAAAAAAAAAATAACTCAAAAACAATATACCAATAGCTAAAGAATTTTTAGAATAAGAATATACCAATAGCTAAAAACCAAATTTATAGAATAAGAATTTTTTTTTTTTTTTTATGAAAAAAGAAAACGTACCAATTCTACTCCTTTGAAAAAAGGACTGACCCTTATTCATAAGATTCTGGTTCCCAACTTCAAAGGTTTTTTCAAATGTGTTGTCAATATTATTCAAGAAATTAACAACTTTTTTTCCCTTTTGATCAGAAACATGAACAACTTTTTCAACAGATGTAACATGCTGCACTGCATTATCATTAACGTCTTTAATACCACATTGCACAACATTTGATGTGCTAGCATTACAGTCAAATCTAAAACGCGAAGTTTCACATAGAAGTGCATCAGTTTTAGATGAAGCAGCATTTTGACAATTTTCAATATAACTGATTCTACACACTTTTCTTAAGCACTTGTTGTATTCATCATCACTATCATTTTCATTTTCGTTCACAACATCTTTTATCAATGCGTTTATAGGCCTTTTAGACATGGTGGAAAATAATTGTTATAACCAATTTAAAACAAAGAGCTGCAAAAAAGAAGGAAAAAAAAACAGAAAAGAAAGGAGAAAAAAAATTAATAAACATGTCAACACAACATAATAAACACTAAATATAGCCAAACCAATCAAATCAACATTTCAATTCAAACAGAATTAAAGATAAAGGTAATGTTAAAATTGATTCCAATCTTAGAAAACACAATTAAAATAAGCAAAGAAAATTTTAAGCTGACAATCCAGAAAATTTTAATCACTCACCTTTGGCACAGAAAATCTTGGAAGACAAACGCAAATGCGTGAAAACCCAAAAGTCGCACGTTTTCAAACCCTGTAAAAAACAAAACCACCGCTTAATATCAACTTAAAAATTGTAATCCAATCTAATAAACATAATCCCAAAAATCAGACACGTGAAGAAAAATTATAATAATCTTGTAATACACACACCAAAATAACAATAACCATAAACAAAACACTCTTACTCTTTACATAAATGTTAATCTCTCATCAACTGAGTCAATTGTTCAATGTTCTTTAACACAACTATGTCGCAGCTCAACACTAATTTTTTTTATCATATTTACATGAAAGAGCAAACATACACGCATAACAGATGGTTAAGTTTTTAGCTTATAAAGAAGACGAACAAATCAAAACAAAGTTACATGCACTGGGATGAAGACTCACCCAAAATTGCTATCAAGGTCTGCTGCATGCAATGCCGCACAATTGAGAACACATTTACAAAGCCCTTCAAAGGTTCACATTCAAATTTCATATATGCAAGACTTTAAGCTCCAATTGTTTTTTCTCAACTTTAGCTATTTGAACTACATAACAGAATAAAAAATTAATTAATTTATTCATAATTAACTAATCTGATTTAAGATTAATGAAAAAGCTTGAAAATTTCAGCTTTAAAATCACATCTCAGGCTGCAAGTCCAATCAAAAGCATAGAATTTCAAAACTGCTCACCTTAAATACGGAGGCCTTCATACACTGCAAACAAACATGAGAAACCGGAAAAACTGAATTTCCGGAAACCAAAAACAAAACCAAATTAACCAACATCACCCAGAACCCGAACCCAGAAACAAAATCGCCTAAACACAACAAAAAAAAGCAAGCTAGATCTTTCAAGTTTGGGTGCTGTGAATACCATGTTTGGTTCTAATTAGGAACAGAGCGGTGGATTAAGCCTTTGCCTACAGGTATCAGCAGTTTTCATCTTTAATTTTGTTGGGTTATCAATTATTAGTGTAGCTAGGCACCACAATAAACTTCTTCCTGCAGAGCTGGGTGGCAGTTAGGACGAATTGAAGAGTGAGACGATTTCTCATCTTATAAGAATATGATCTTCTTTTAGTTAAATGTGTGTACATGTGGGGGAGGTGTTTAAAAAAAGCATATTAACTAAAACTCAAAAATCAGACCATCCAAAAAACAGAAATCTCAACTTCAAAACCCAAAATCTGACCCTATAATCCGCTCCCTCTCTCTCAAATTTCACTAAAACAAAAGGAAATGCAGAATCTTTGTAATTTAATATAACAAAAAACCTTCGTTCGTATCGGTCTCCGCAACCCTAACCGTAAGCCTCCTTCCTGCAAATTTCAAAAAATTTCAAAAATATCAATCAGTAAATCTCACCTGTCAATAGATTGCTAAGAACAAATAAATTGAAAATGAAATAAAATTTTGAAAAAATTGAATTGGAAGTTTGAAATCAATCCCCTAAGCACATAACATTCAAAGCACAAAATTACCCACACCAAAACGGTAGCAGGAAGCGCGATCCTTTATGGGCTCCAATTTTTTTGCAAATCTAGACGAAATCGACTATTTTTCAGCGAGATAGCGGTGTTGGCTGCTGCTCCCAACAAAACGATCTAAACAAACTTTACTGAGTTCATCATTTTCTGGAAGAAAAAAAAAGGGAAACACAGAGAGAACTCGAGATCAGAGAGCGAGGCAAGGAGAGGTATGAGAGAAAGAAAAGGGTTTGCGACACAGAAATGAAAAGAAGACTCTAGTAGAAGAGATAGAGGCTGTGGTATACGGTATACCCCACCAGAAATCAGGGACGGCAAAAGTGTGGCAAAGGAGGGTAAAACCGCCTTTTTACTGTTCGAGGAAGGCAAAACATGGTTGGAAACCAAGGTATAAAATATCGATCGATATCAGAAATATTGGTTGTCAAAAAACATGAAAATTTTGATGGAAATATCGAGATATTATCGATATCGATAAAAATTGAATAAAAATCACGGAAATTGTAAGAAAAACTTGGAAATTTTTATTGAAACTTTGCAGGATGTTTATTTAGTCAATTATCTATTAGTTTATCACAAAAAATTGGAAGGAAATGCATTGCATGATGGATTTAACTAATTTAAGTTGATTATATAGCGAGCTAGCAAACATTGTGAATGTAGAAAATATGTAATAATTAATAAAATAAGTTTAAACACACCGTAATCATTTATATATAATGAATTAGTACAATATTTTACACTTTATACATTGCATGGTAAGATACATGAGTGACTTAGTACCACATAGAGTTCTTATGAGGTTCAAAATTTTCACTATCTTCATTATCTCTATGTGTAGATTTGTTTCTTGCAAAAAGAATTCAAAACAAAACCATAGATATAACTATTTTAGCATATTTTCACAAAAACATAAGTGATATGGTGGTTAAGGTGTTCAAGGAGTAAAATGGGATGGGTTCGAATCCCTTGGTGTTTTTATAAATATAGAAATTTATCATAGATAATAAATATTAGGGTAAATTACACAAAACTACCTCAACTATTAGGGTTTTTCTTTTTTCTTCTTTTTTTTTTTTTCTGGGTTGCAGGTAGTGGGTGCGGCGTGTAACACCCCAACCCCCAATTATATGTATAATTTTGTAAGTCCCCTAAAGTTTTATTGAGATTTCATTTTGGCCCCCCATTTTGATTAAATCTGGACCCTTTATCTAGATTCCTAAACATTCTCAAACTGCCACTTGGCAGCACCATATCACTCATCACTCTTCTCTCTTTCCATCCCCTACCCCGTGACCCTCTTTCCTTTCTCTTTCTTCTTCTTCTTCTTTCTCTGCACTCTATCTCTCTCTCTCGAAACCCTCTATCTCTTCCCTCTCTGTCGCCGAGACACACACACAACAGCACCATCGTGCAAACATCATTACCATCATCGTCATCGTCATCAAACCTCGTCTTTCTCCCTCTCCTTCTCGTGTCTGCAACTTGGTGAACGCAGGAACTCTCCGGCAAGCTTCTTAATCTTCTCCGGTTAGGTAAGCTTCGGGTTTACCTCTTTCTGTTCTAGATTGAAGCTTAGATGTGAATTTTTAAGTTCTAACTCGTGTTTTTCCAAGGTTTTTGGGTCGAAATCGGCTCGGGATTAGGCACACCCATCTCCGGCGAGGCCGTGGGTGTCTAGAGGTGTTCCGACCACCATAAGTCGATTCACTGCAAACGAAAAAGGTTCGAGTGGGTCCCGCTTTCTAACGAATGAGATCCGATGACTGCCACATCGTCAGGAGTCGTTCATCGCCACAGAGAATGACGCGGCCGAAGGTCTTCAAGTCACCGATCTTGTTGAAGACGAGGAGGATGAGGGAGTCCAGGAGGCGATCGAAGAAGTCGTCGTCAATGGGGGAGTAGGGTTCTAGACGACAACGACAAATTCCTCCGATAATATCGATAATATCGCGATATTATCGATAATATCGCAATATATTGACGATAATTAAGTGGATACTCGTGAAAATATCTCCCTCTCACAAAAACGATATTATCGGGGAAATATTGCCGATAATATCGATATTTTGGTCCATGGTGATGAGTTCATTTCCCCACTTACAAATAATGAATCTTTACCCATAAATTTTATAAATGGAAACTTTCAATATTTTAAACTTCATTTGAAAATCATCTCAACAAAAAAATCATTTGAATCAGAGATCGTTTATATCCAAATGTATCAAACAAATCAACAGTGTAAGTACCAAGTAGCATATTCATGATCAACTATTGATTTTTTTGTTACATTTAGATGACTAAACAATATATAATTAGAATGATATTTGAAAGGATAATTTTCAAATGAAGGTTAAGAAATTGAACGATTCTCATTATGAAATTTCTACGGTGAGGATACTTTATTTGAAAGTGGGAGAATGAGCTCATCTCTCAAGGGATACAAGTATTATCATATACTTTTTTTGATAATGCTTGTCCCCTCACTTACGATTAACGTATCTTCACTGTATAAACATCATAATCGAAACTGTTTATTCTCCTTATCATAATCATATCCTCAAAAATCCTTCAATTCAGAGATCTTTTAGTCATCCATTCATGTCAAGCCAATGAACGGTTTTGGTAACGATTAGCATATTCATAATGAACTGTTTATTTGTTTTATGCATATAAATGGTTAAAATATCTCCAAATTAAATAATTTTAAATGATAATGAAGAGAATAAACAGTTCTAATTATGATATTTGTATGATGAAGATATATTAACAGTAAGTGAGAAGACAATTAGGTTTCTTTATGAGAAAACACAAGCATTATACAGCTTTTTTTATAATCAAAAACTAAAATTTTCTTTAAACTTCAGATATATACGAGGAAGATGTGGCTCAACCTAAGCGGAGTCTATTCCTATTCCAAAGGAAATATCCATTAGACTTGTTGAAGAAACTAAAATCCTCGATTGCAAGGGTTTATGTTCACGAAACATAATCATTTGCTTGTGGAGGGACACACTGATCCATATTGAGCACGAAATATTACAGAAAGAAGGTTCACATCTAGTTATTTTACATTTTGTTGAGATGATAATTGTTGAGAATGAGTCTCACATTAATGGAATGAGGGATCTTGCATGAGCTTATAAGAGGTTTGGCTACTTCTCATATTGCCAATTGGTTTTATGGTGGAACCCCAACTTTCTTCATGGTATCAAAGCAGGTTGTCCCAGGTGTGAAGCCAAATGGCCACATGTGCTCCACGTCACCCCGTTGTGTTGTCCACGTGTTAGGCTCAAAAATTCACCACACGTGAAGGGGCGTGTTGAGAATGAGCCCCACATTGATGGGAGAAAGAACCTTGTACGGGCTTATAAAAGGTTGTGCTACTTCCCATATTGTCAATTAGTTTTATGATAGAATTTCAACTTTCTTTAATAATTAGGTTACTTTAAAATGTAAAAAGCAGATATTATAAGATCAACTTTGAAATAATAAAAAGACTTTCAACATCACATACGGGAACTAACATTTGGTTTTGTTTTGGATCTGTTTTCATGTTTAACTACTATTTGTGTTAGAAGGGTAGAGGGGATCGAGGCAGGGAGGGAAGGAAGATAAATGAAAGAGAATGCATCAAACAAACAAACAAAAACTTTTAAGGTGTATATAATTTAATCTTTTGCAGTTACATTTTCTAAATCAAACATTTTGAATGACGTTGAAGAAACAGAAATTAATCTAGTCTATTGCTGAACAGAGGAGCAAGTTGCTAACATTTTTACCAAAGTATTGTCAAATACCAGGTTTTAATACTTGAGAACACTCTTGGAAGTTCAACAATTGAGTGTTAAATATATTAATGTTCAGTTGTAATTATAAGAACTTCATATATCCTTTTGTGTAATATTCCATTGTGGCTTTGTGGCTTTGTGAACGCCACGTCGGTGTTTTGCTTTTGTGCATAGGAAGTCAATATGGCTCGAACCATAAGGGTGCGTTTGTTGCACCGGACTGTCTCGGACTGGATTAGCTTCAGGGACTAAGCTGGACTGGCTTAGACTAGACTAAGTTGGACTAACTTAGTGAAGCGTTTGGTGCAGTGTCGGACTAAGAATCAGGATAATAACAAAATTTTATACAAATACAAAAAAATTGAACCCTATAGTCAACATTTTCTGCAAAATCCAAATCCTAACATCCAAATCCAAAACCTTTCTCTGTGTCTGTGACCCAAGTGTCGAAAACCTTACCCTCTTCCCTCCTCTTCTTTCCGCCATGGAAACCCATCCGAGTTGAAACCCCACAAACAAAACTCGGAACCCAGTTACCAGAGACATGCGTCTTCTTCTCCATCGGCCTTTCCGCAAGTTCTCCTTCTTATCCTCATCAACCTCCGACCTCCTAATGACCTCCAAGCAACTGCTCAAGTCCGCTCATTTTCCGAACCCACTGACCCTTTCTGCAAAAAATTGAAGATTCTTCTGCAAATTTGCATGTTTGAATTGAATTTGGGGATTTGAGTACTGGGTAAATTTGAATATGTCAATCTCTCTTTCTTTGTCTAACATAGAGGGCCCAGGCGAGCTCAGAGTAATCAGACGACGGCGAGAGCGGGACCTTCCTCGGAGGTTTGCAGCACAGAAGTCATTGTTGGAGCTCTATGCAGCTGCAATTTGGTCGGGTCGCCGAGAATATCGTCGTAGTTCTCTTGGATTCGAAACGAGGGAATGGTCTTGGTGTGGTGCTGTGATCTCGTTGGATAAAGGACGCAACGCAAACGAAGCAAGGTCTTTGCAGAGGGAGGATGCCAAGCGGCGCAAAGGAGACGATGCAGGTCTTAACAGTCCCATGGTTTTCGGGGTGCTTCGCTAAGACGACCTAGCGAGGGAGATAGTCCACACGAGTTCGGTCTAGTCCCACTTAAGTTAGTCCCCAAGCATACCAAACATGGGACAATAATCCAGTCTAGTCCAGTCCCACTTAGTGAGGCCAAACAAACACCCCCTAAAGGTGTTAGTGCGTAGAGGAAGTTAAGATTGTATTGAAAAGTGAGAAACTCTCTCTTGGGAAAAATATCACTCCCCGTTAAATCAACAAAGAAGCCAAAGACCAACTTTCTGATTTTTTTGGCTCAAGGCCATTTTCCACAAAAACTTAAGCTTTTTTTTATTCTCCATTTTTATCCAAATCTTGCATATCTCTTGTGAAGTCTTGAGTATATGTTCTAGCTTTATAAAAAAAAAAAACCAATAGAGGCAGCCATGACGCACGAGGAGGAGGGGATAAAGTGCTTTTTAGTCCTTGTAAATCTGATCTCTATATTTAAGTTGTTTAAGTTATTATGGAGTTGAACTTAAATTTGGTGGATTCTGTTATATATCCTTTGTGTAGTGTGATCTTGTTTTGTCGTGCTCAATCCAATCCATAGATGCAATAAAAGTTAACGCGAGTCTCCAAAATCACCTGTGTGTTTGTAATATATTATAAGCAAAAGGATGAACTGTCAATTTAATTATTAAATTATCACCTAAGTGAAAATTGGGTCTTTAAATTATTTTTTTCAGAAAAATCAGTCATTGAATTATAAAATTCTGTCAATTACATCTAGGGCTGGAAAAAAATCTCAAAAATCCCAAATCGAACCGAAAAATTCCCGAAACCAAACCGAAAAAATCCCAAACCGAAATTCCCCAAAATTTTGGTACCCAATACCGAACTGATCCCGAAATTTTGGTACGGAAATCGGTGTCAAGTTTTTGGGATTTCGGTATTCCCAAACCAAACCGAAAGAAAAAAAAAATATATATATATATTATTTAATTTTTAAATATATAGGATCACATCTTTAAGGGGAACATCATCTACCTACAATAGTGAAAATTGAAATACTGAAGGAGCACTGGAAATTGATGATGGAACATATACAGGAAGGAGCCCTAAGATAGATAGTGGAACATATGCAGAATTTTTAAATCACAGAAGATTGATAGATGAATACATAGATGCAGAATAAACATGAGAGATTGATAGATTGATACATGGATAGATTATAAGTTACAATTTGCTTGAGAAAACTTTGTATCTATCTATAATATTTATATTATATATTACATTATATATGTACAGAAGTTTACTCAAGCATATATTAACGTTTTAGACGTAATTTTGGGGACTAGCATGATTATAGATAGATTTACTAGTTTACTCAAGCATATATTAACGTTTCATATTGGCAGATTGCTTTTGAATAGGCAGATACTAACTGGGCCTTGCCATTTGATTGGCAGATTTGTGTGCACAGATTAGTAGAAACAAATTGGCAGATTGGACATGCCTATATGTCAATTTTTCAATATAAAAGGTTGAATTTTAGCCCAAAAGCATAATATGTCAAATTTTAGTCCAAAAGCCCAAAACCATTTCGGGATTCCCGATTTGTTCCGAAATCCCGAAACTATTTCGGGATTCCCCAAAATTCGGTTTGGGATCGGTATTGAAATTGGGATTCCCGAAAAATTTCGGTTTGGGAATCGGGACAAGGGTTTCGGTATGGGAGTTTCGGGATTCCTGAAAATTTGGTTTGGGATCGGTATTGAAATTGGGATTCTCGAAAGTTTTGGTTTGGGAGTCGGGACAAGGGTTTTGGTATGGGATCCCATACCGAACCACCCCTAATTACATCTTGATATTAGTTTCGAAGCTACTATATTCAATTTTCCGTCAATTTAAGTCATGTTACTTGTATGTGATACATATTGGAGTGTAGATTGGTAATTTTTCATAAGAAATAATGTATGGAGTTAATTTTGGAAGGTAAATTAAACGTTAGATTCACAACTTATATGAAATGTTAAGGGCTTATAGGCAAGAAAAAGATGGTATTACACTCAAAGTGTGTCAAGTGACTTAAGTTGACAAAAAATTGGATAAAATAGCTTTGCAACGTAATAGTATGAATGAAATTAGCAATTTTTAATGAATTTAGGGACTTATTTTACCAAAATAATAATTCAGGAACTTAATTTTCACTGAAGTGACAGTTCAAAGACTAAATCAGCACTTCATCCTAGGCAAAATAATCTAACACATGCACATATGTGAGCACTACATATATGATTGAAATTAGACATGTATAATGTAACTTTTTTTTTTTGGAACTTTTATGAAAAATGACTTGGGCTAAGTTTATTTTAATAAAAAAATCATGCTATAACTTTATTTAATAAAAGAACTTAAATTTTAATGAAAACCCTTTAAATTTTAATAAAAAGGACAAAAAAACTTAAATTTTAATGAAAAAAACATAATTTTAATATTAAAAAAAATCTGATGTGCAGACTTGTGCGTCCTCACACAAATTGTTTATGAAATTTTTTACACTGTTTATGAAATTTACTACACTGCCTATGAAACTTAACGGTGCTACACTATTTATGAAACTTAACGGTACTACATTCTTCTCTCTCATTTTCCTGAATTTTCTTGGCACATTCTCACCTTCCAAACACATTTTCTTCTCCAAATTTTCTCTGTATCTCTTCAATTTCTCAACTTTCTACACCAATTACTTAATTTTCTTCTATTGTCCGTCCATATGCGGTTTCCTCTTCTCCTCCACCTATAACCTTAACTTTTTACATCACGTGTTATTATGTAAGTGGTGGGAAATTTTATTTTTTAACACAAGAATCTCACCACTTGTATAAAGACGTGGTGTATCATTCGGATCCATATGGGTGGCATGTTAACAATTACATGCAAAACTATTTTGGGGATTTATCATTTGATGACTACTTTTCACAGTACACTTACTCTACACATAGAGATGATGAAGATAGTGAAAATTTTGAACCCCATAGGAACACTATGTGGTACTAAGTCACTCATGTATCTTACAACGCAATGTATAAAGTGTAAAATATTGTACTAATTCATTATATATAAATGATTATGGTGTGTTTAAACTTCTTTCATTAATTACTACATATTTTCTACACTCACAATGTTTGCCAGCTCGCTATATAATCAACTTAAATCAGTTAAATCCATCATGCAATGCATTTTCTTCCAATTTTTTTGTGATAAACTAATAGATAATTGACTAAATAAACATCCTGCAAAGTTTCAATAAAAATTTCCAAGTTTTTCTTACAATTTCCGTGGTTTTTATTCAAGTTTTATCGATATCGATAATATCCTGATATTTCCATCGAAATTTCCGTGTTTTTGGACTACCGATATTTCCGATATCATCGATATTTAATACCTTGGTACCAACTAACATATTTATGATAAACTGTTGATTTATTTGTTACATTTAGATGATTAAACAATATCTAATTTGAATGATATTTATAGGGATAATTTTCAAATGAAGATTAAGAAGTTGAATGATTTTGATTATGAAATTTCCACGGTTAAGATACTTTATTTGTAAGTGGAAGAATGAGCTCATCTCCCAAGGAGTACAAGTATTATCACACACTTTTTTGGATAATGCTTGTCCCCTCACATACGATTAACGTATCATCATTGTACGAACATCATATCGAAACTGTTTATTCTCTTTATCATAATCATATTTGTAGAGCCAAAAATAATCACAAGGCGACACGTGGATTTTTGGGTAAAAGATGACAAAAATACCCTTGAGGCATACCGGGATTCTTACGCTCGAGCAGCGGGCAATCATTCCTTAACCAAGTCAAAAGTGCCCAAAATAGGTAACAATTCAAAATCTATTTCATCCATCCTCATCCAATCTTCTTCACAAGGTAACTCCAAATCTTCCCTTTTTTATTATATTGATTAGCTAATTAATTAGGTAATTATTCTATTAATTAGCTAATTGATTAGCTAATTGATTAGATAATTATTCCATAACTCCCAATTTAACACAAATCAAGAACCTAGCCCACAAAGAGAGCTAGGTGGGCGGTCCTCTCTCACCCAAGGAGGCCGGCCACTCTCCTATTTAAACCCCATCATTCTCCTCAAAGTTCACTTCCAATTCTCTTGCAAAACTCTATAAAATTCTCCAAACATTTTTCCCTCAAAATTCTAACTTTGGCATCGGAGGTTCTTCGGCCAAAGCCCCTCATTCATCGTGGGCACGTGAGGCTTTTGGCCTTGACCAAAGGGGTTATTTGTTTTGTAGGTGCAATTTTGTCCAAGATCAAGGAGGAAGAAATTTGCATCCACAAATTGGTGCTTTCATTGATAGTTGAGTCCCACATTCGTAGAAGACTCTCGCATCAAAGGTTTTTCTATTTTCTTGTCCATTTGTAGATTTTTCGTACGTTTTTATTATTAGAATTTTTTATTTGCAAAAATTATTTGATTAAACGTAAAAGAGAAGTACAATGGCTAGAAATTTAGAAAATTCAACAAGTGAAAATTCCAATATTCAAGAGATGGGACCGCAACGATCCACCAGGCTAAATGTGACAATAAGTGAAGCGGCACCACCACCACGAGTTTCCACAACAGGAACCACTGCGGTGGCTACCACAGTAGCCACCCGTAGCGAGGTCCATGGTGTCACCATCACGGCCCAAGCCGTGCCATCTAGGCAAGCCCAAGCCATGTCATCCAAGGCCCACAGCACCAAGGTCACGGCCCAAGCTAAGTCACTCCACACCCAACGCGTTGCCAAGCCGAGCCCAAGCCTCGCACCCTAGTGCGCCACATGCTGAACAGCCCTGCTCCCGAGGCCTAGCTTGCTTATGTGGCATTCTAAGCAGCCTAAATCGATCCTAGATTAGTTCAACCATCCCGACTTCAAATTTCTGGGCCTACAATTGAACCGGGGGCATTTTCACCACATTTTTCCTAGGATTTGACATTTCCTAACTCAAATCTCATACCCGGAGTCTACCACACTGCTCAAGGAGATGCATTTCTTCCAAGCTCTTCCAACCCAAAAGGAAAACAACATTTGTCTCGACAAGTTATAGAGTTGACAAGCGCCCTCGCACAGCAGACGACTTCGGTGAATCAACTCTTGCAGCGCACCAAGATGCAACGTGCCCCTGATGAGTGTCCCGAAGTAGGACAAGGGTAGACGAAGAACACTCCAGTAGCTTCTCGGCAAGCAGTCACTTGATCAACCACGAACCGAGCATTCTGACGGAGTACACTCTCGACTGGACCCTCGAGATAGCGTATACTCTCGTCTTAGCGTGCGGAGGAGCGTGCACTCTCACTTAGGCCCACAGACGAACATACACTCACAGTTGAGACCACACTCCGATAATCAACATGAGCAACCTTCCAGCTGAAGTGTTCATTCGCGGCAAAGCCCGCAAGGAGCATCCTCCACTTGACATCAGAGTAGGCAGCACAGCAGACGGAAAGAAGCAGTCACTCAATCTGGCTCAAGTTCAACCAGCAGCCTGCGAGTTACCTGCTCGCCTGCTAGGAACATACCACACCCACCGCAGTCGCGGCATAGACGAGCCGAACACATGGAAGAGCAGCCTAGACTAGCAGGTCACAACCGGGGGTAGCCGAGAGCTTTGCCACCCCAACAAAGGCAAATTCAGGAAGAAGTAGAAAGACTCATGACAGAGCGATTGCGCGATTTATCGTGCAACGAAGCTATTGACAATACGCTCTGATGAGACATGACCAACATAAGTGAATCATCTTTCAATGACAAGATTGAGCAGACGAGACTACCCCACATAGATTACCGGATATAAAGACTACTTTTGTTTCAACAAACGCAGCAGCTCAGCCTAATGGGACACCGGGGCAGACGAGTACCAGAAGGATACACCAGCCCAACTACCAAGAACCGGGGGCAGGCCTTGTTCTCAACACTCCAGACAATTCCTCCTGTTGCGCACAACCTGGCCCAAGCCAGCCCCAGCTCTGCTTTCACAGCCATGTCTATCTGCTCCATGGCTCCTGGCAGCTATTGATCTATCACCATGGCTCATAACTATGCCAATCTTGCACCATGGCTCCTAACTATGCCGATTTTGCCTTGTGGCTCATGCCAACCAAGCTTCAAAAGGGCACGCGACGAAACACCTAATGATGGCACAATAATTCTAGAAGTAACTCACTACGCTTACACCCTTACGCGGAGTTCACAAGCAGTTCGAAGTCTCAAGCAAATCGCCAAACATGACCTCGCAGGCTAAGGATTATTTCAATTGCCCCAGCAGTCCAGTTTTCCTCTGCTGCACTCACGACAACGACTTCCATGCTCTCCAGTGCGATAGGGTAAACTAATTCCCGACACCCAAAAGGGTCTGCTCTCCAGTGCGAGAGGATAAACTAATTGATCTCTAGTGCGAGAGGGTAAACCAATTCCTCAACACCCATATGGGTATGTTCTCCAATGCGATAGGGTAAACTAATTTCCCGACACCCAAAAGGGTCTGCTCTCCAATGCGAGAGGATAAACTAATTGTTCTTCAATGCGAGAGGGTAAACCAATTCCCCGATACCAATATGGGTATGCTCTCCAGTGCGAGAGGTTAAACTAATTGCTCTCTAGTGCGAGACGGTAAACCAATTCCCCGACACCCGTATGGGTTTGCTCTTCAGTGCGATAGGGTAAACTAATTCCCCGACACCCATCTGGGTAAGCTCTCCAGTGCCAGAAGGCCACATAGCTCAAAAGATCGAATGCTTGAAGATCGACTAGGAAACAAATGGTCAGGGAGCATCAGCCACTTTTACACTCAACAGTTCGCTCATCCGACATTTCATCTTCAACAGCTCTGATCTTGGCAGTTTCATCCTTGACTGCTCCATCTACAACAGCTGAGAAATCAAACTTAAGCAGTTTTCTCATTTTCGGCAGGCAGCCCAAACTGTTGCCCATGCCACGCAACTTCATCGGCCCATGCCGAGCCAATCTTTGGCTTCAATTAAGCCGAGCAGCACAAGCAATGACCCTTGCCACACCACCTCCTTGGCCCATGCCAAGCCGACTCCGGGCCCCTGCCAACCGAAGTGCCGCACCACCCCGACGGCTGCCTCGCGATAACATTATCCAAGAAGAAGACAAGGAAAATTAAATTTTTCTTACATTGGTGCGGCGCAAAGAAGATGAAGCAAGCAACGAAAGACGATCCTTTGCATGGGCAAGATGTAGAGGATTGCTAGAGGATGAGGAACAAATATCATCTAAGCTTTCTCTTGTCGATATCATCGATATTTAATACCTTGGTACCAACTAACATATTTATGATAAACTGTTGATTTATTTGTTACATTTAGATGATTAAACAATATCTAATTTGAATGATATTTATAGGGATAATTTTCAAATGAAGATTAAGAAGTTGAATGATTTTGATTATGAAATTTCCACGGTTAAGATACTTTATTTGTAAGTGGAAGAATGAGCTCATCTCCCAAGGAGTACAAGTATTATCACACACTTTTTTGGATAATGCTTGTCCCCTCACATACGATTAACGTATCATCATTGTACGAACATCATATCGAAACTGTTTATTCTCTTTATCATAATCATATTTGTAGAGCCAAAAATAATCACAAGGCGACATGTGGATTTTTGGGTAAAAGAGGACAAAAATACCCTTGAGGCATACCGGGATTCCTACACGCGAGCAGCGGGTAATCATCCCTCAACCAAGTCAAAAGTGCCCAAAATAGGTAACAATTCAACATCTATTTCATCCATCATCATCCAATCTTCTTCACAAGGTAACTCCCAAAATCTTCCCTTTTTTATTATATTGATTAGCTAATCAATTAGGTAATTATTCTATTAATTAGCTAATTGATTAGATCATTATTCCATAACTCCTAATTTAACACAAATCAAGAACCTAGCCCACAAAGGGAGCTAGGTGGGCGGTCCTCTCTCACCCAAGGAGGCTGGCCACTCTCTTATTTAAACCCCATCATTCTCCTCAAAGTTCACTTCCAATTCTCTTGCAAAACTCTCTAAAATTCTCCAAACACTTTTCCCTCAAAATTCTAACTTTGGCATCGGAGGTTCTTCGGCAAAAGCCCCCCCCCCCCCAATTCATCATGGGCGCGTGAGGCTCTTGGCCTTGACCAAATGTGTTATTTGTTTTGTAGGTGCAATTTTGTCCAAGATCAAGGAGGAAGAAATTTGCATCCACAATATCTGCAAAAATCCTTCAATTCAGAGATCTTTTAGTCACTCATTCATGTCAAGCCAATCAACGTTTTTAGTAAGGAGTAGCATATTCATAATGAACTGTTTATTTGTTTTATGTATATGAATGGTTAAAAAATCTCCAAATTGAATAACTTTTAGCCTTTAGGTTTGCGAACGTCTTCCATTGCTCTCTTTGATCCCAAAACCCTAATTAGGATTTAGTTATGCAAGTTATTTTTGGAGTGCATGATTTATTTATTAGTTCATGTTGCGAGAACTTGTTACTCGAGTGATCAACACAGTGTTTATCTATGTATTAATGACAAGAGTCTTGATAGTCTCACATTAACTACACGAGTTATACGCTATGTAGTTGTACTTATTTTTATTTTAGTAGACGGATAAATGGTATTGATTTTGTCATTTATTTTTTCAATGTTATTTTGGTCTTTCTTTTTTGGAGCTTTAAAATTGAGACCACGCGACACTAAAATCCTGAAAAATATGGAAAAATAAAAAAATTTCAATGTCATATAATAAAAAATTGGAGCTTCAAAAACATTGGAAAAAAAAAAAAATTCAATGTCATATAATAAAAAAGAAAGACATTGGAATTTTTTTTATTATATGGAAAAAATTGAGCTTCAAAAACAAAAATAAAAAATTTTCTCACACACTTTGTGTGTGCCCATATACTAGTAAAATATGGAAAAACTCTACGAAAATATTTTCTTATATAAGATACTTACCATAATGAGGAGAAATTATAGAGTGGTACTATATCACCACATCAGTGGTGGTACTTCCACTCAAAATTTGCCATGTATACAACTTATTTACCGTCGGAATAAATATTTATTTTATACTAATAAAATAAAATTTTCAAAAAAAATAAGAAAAATCAAAATAAATCTGCAGCCATCGCTGCCGTTGTCGACTTTCCCTTTCTTCTTCGACCTGTTTCTCTCTCTACAACTCTCTATCAAATATCAGGGTCGAAGGGAATAATGATAACTTTCAATAGATGAGAACCCTATTGATGATTTTGTGGATTTTGGTGCTGCATTTCGCAATCTGGCGATGAATTGGAAGGGCATGACCCTTTTTTCTAATTACCTGTCTAAACTAATGGTTATTTGTAATTATAATTTATCGGGTAAAGAACTTGTTGAAGTCTGGGGAAGAGATCAAAAGGGGCGGCAGCCTCAGATCAAGGGGTGGAGTTCTGGAGAACTGCACTGGGAATACGTAGGGATGGAGGTGGTTATGGGTATTTTATTTTCTTCAAGTTTTTTTTTTTTTTTAAATTTCATTTTTTATGTTAAAATAAGCTTTAATCCCTGGCTGTATAACAATTGTACATGTATCAACTTTTAAGTGGACGTATCATGTGCTGATGTGGTAGTACGGTACTACCTAATAATTTCTCAATAATGGGAATTAAAAATTATAAATAAAACAGAAAGACATTGAATACATATGCTAACATTAAATAGAATCAAGAGATTAAAATCAAATTTTAATCTTGTATAGATATTTTTCTAAACTTTATCTTATTTAAGAATTATAATCTAATTTTTTATAAAATTAATCATGTTACATCCTGCAATATATAATTAATATTGTGCACACCCAAAAATATGTGTAAGTGCTGAATAGGATATTAGCTAGCTTCGAAAGACTTCCATCGATTCGTCGGCCTGTCAGTTTGAATGCATGGTTAGCTTTACAATAACGTTTATGCCCATGATTAGTGGCTTATAATCTGGTCCACGAGACCTCACATGCCCATGATTAGTGGAACAAAAGCTACTCTGTTTGTGAAAGAGATAGTAGCCTCAGTGACATTTTTATTAGTAGGAGTGACAACTAATTGATTGTTATGTGTGCAAAGCTCGAGAAAATAAAACACTAACCTTAAATTAAAAACTGAATTAATTAATATTCACGTACTATGAATAAATTGTGTATACATAGTAAATCCTACTACATGGACGAACTTCAACTCAAGTAATTAACATGAGATAAATAAGTGTAACGATGAATAAATTGAGTTAAGGAGTATATGTACACAGAATTAGAACCTGTATTAAAAAGATAAATAAGCGTTGAGATGAGTCACATATGCAAATGACGACTTGACTTCAAGTCTTCAAGTGATGGCAATCACCTGATTTTATTTGCTTAATGTATTACGTTCACATTTTTTAAGATCAAACGAACGTACAGATAAAACTAAACGATCGAGTTTGCAATTATTACATGCAAACGATGAATGACTTCAAGTATTCAAGTGATGGGGATGGGCTGATTTTATCAAACGATGACTTGGCTTCAAGTCTTGAAGTGATGGTGTGAGCAAATTATTATGTTCATTTCTTTAATGAGTAATCTATATTCTACTTTTAAGAGTTATATGTTCTAATTCGATTATAGACAACGTAGCCTTAGTGAAAAAAAAAATGATATTCTTTGAATGCTTATCATTTTCAAAAGTTAGTGTTCGGATAAATGTTAGAAAATAAATTTGCCGAATTTTTAATACCCTTGTCTTTAATCGCTTGACTTCAACTGAGGTTGCCTAATAGATACGCAAAGCTTCCCTATAGTAGCTAGGCTAGCTAGAGTTGTTACATCAAAACTACTGACTCTGAGCCAAATTAAACGTTTCCTGGCCGCCAGGTAAAGAAGAAGAATCTTGAAAAAGATTCATGACTTCCAAGTCTTCAATTGATCGAGACATCAATTCACCACCCACTCACCAATCGACTCATGCTTTTTTATTTATTTATGCTTTGCATGATTGTGTCTATAAAAGGAGTTAACTTCTCTACTCTTAATTATCCGAGATCTATAAAACAATATTTCCTATAACCACAAAAACACACAAGATTTCCTATAACCACAAAAACACACTGCCATGAAAATGGAATCTTGGTTGTCCAAGTTTACCTGTTTCCATTGTCTTCTTTTGCTATTACTCAATGCTACTCACTGTTTTTCATTTGTGCAGACTCAGACACGGACACTTTGCCACGCTGACGAGCAATCGTTCTTGTTACAATTCAAGGAAAGCTTTACGATAGACAAGTCAGCTTCTTCATCTCCTTTTGCTTATCCGAAGGTTGCATCTTGGGCTCGAGAAGGAGATCAGAATCAAAGTAACTGTTGTTCGTGGGATGGTGTTGAGTGCCATGCGGAGTCTGGCCATGTCATTGGCCTTGACCTCAAGAGCAGCTGTCTCTATGGTTCTATCAATTCCAACAGCACCCTCTTCCGACTTGTTCACTTGCAGATGCTTGACCTCTCAGATAACAACTTCAATTCCTCTGAAATACCATCGAGATTGGGCATTGACCTTTCGAGTCTATCCTATCTCAACCTTTCATTGTCTGCATTTTCTGGCCAAATTCCATTTGAAATTTCAAAGCTATCCAAACTGTCTACCCTTGTTCTGTCTTACAATAATGGTTTGGAGCTTAGGAAGTCCAATATGAGAATCCTAGTCCAAAGCTTGACCAGCATAAAACAACTTCATCTTAGTGATGTAGGCATATACTCCACTGTGCCTGATATCTTGGTCAATGCATCTTCTCTCACATCTCTCAATCTAAGCTACTGTGGGTTGTATGGGGAATTCCCAGTAGGCATTTTCCACCTACCAAACCTAGAGGAGCTTAGAGTACACTCGAACAGAGACCTAAATGGTTATTTACCTAATTTTAACAGGACCAATTCCCTCAAAATATTGGATGTTTCAGGGACAAATTTCTCTGGTGAACTTCCTAGTTCTATCGGAAACCTTCATTCCTTGAATTACTTTGATATCTCATACTGTGGTTTTGATTCCCATGTTCCATCTTCA
Organism: Heteromeles arbutifolia; assembly: GCA_024362995.1. Classification (NCBI taxonomy): domain Eukaryota; kingdom Viridiplantae; phylum Streptophyta; class Magnoliopsida; order Rosales; family Rosaceae; genus Heteromeles; species Heteromeles arbutifolia. The sequence goes on along the minus strand of JANCRC010000012.1, from coordinate 8,867,910 downwards.
TTCGGAAACCTTACCCAGCTCAGTTTCCTTGAGATGGCTTCATTTCATAACGTTTCCGCAGGCCATTCCATAGTTCCTGATTCCTTGTCTTGTTTTGGAAAACTAACCAAGCTCAACCATTTGGATCTTAAGTTTAATAACTTATGGGGAAATTTCCCACGTTTTGTGGCTAACCTGACCCAACTTGCGTATCTAAACTTGGGTGCCAATTCAATTACTGGTGAAATCCCATCTTGGCTAGCATTAGAGTCGACCCAATTAACTCATCTGCAGCTCGCCTTCAACGATTTGCAAGGAGCAGTTCCTAAGTCGCTTTTCCACCTGAGAAATCTTGAATTTCTTGACCTTTCCTCTAATAATTTGAGTGGATTAGTTGAGTTTGATCAGTTTTCCAACCTCAAAAAGTTGAACAGACTTAGTTTATCTCACAACAAGTTATCCGTGCGAGTCAAGTCTGGTTTGAGTGCTACTCTTCCAAAGTTCGAAATTCTAGGGTTGGCTGATTGCAATTTGACAGAGTTTCCAGAATTTTTGAAAAATCAATACGAATTGGGAGACCTAGACCTTTCTTGGAACAATATTCATGGCCAAATACCAAAATGGGTCTGGAATGCAACTAGAGAAACTTTGGTCAATCTCGCCCTCGCTTTTAACTTCTTAACAGGCATTGAGGAAAATCCAGTCACTCTTCCATGGAAAAATCTACAGCTTTTTAATCTTCAGGCTAATCGGTTACAAGGGTCATTACCAATTCCACCACAATCTATCATGTCTTACATGGTCAGCTACAATAATTATAGTGGAGAAGTTTCACCATTGTTCTGCGACTTGAATTATCTTCAAATTCTTAATTTGGCCACCAACAACCTGAGTGGCATGCTTCCACAGTGTTTGGGGAAGTCGAGCACCTTAGAAACGCTGATCTTGGCTTTTAATTCTTTCCATGGCGATATTCCTCCATTTTGTGCTAACCAAAGTAGTTTGGAATTGGTTTCGTTGAGTAACAATCGGCTACAGGGGAAGCTACCAAGATCAATGGCCGATTGCACTCGGCTAGAGTTTCTTCACATTGGCAACAATCAGATCAGTGACATCTTCCCTTCTTGGTTAGGGGTACTTCCAGTATTAAGGGGTCTCATTTTGACGTCGAATGCATTTCATGGGATAATTGGGAAGCCTCCAACTAATCATGAGTTCCCAAACTTGTGCATCATTGATTTATCCAACAATCTGTTTTCAGGTATGTTGCCTTCTAAGTACATGGAGAACTGGAATTTCATGAAATATGTTGTCACAAACAAGGAAAGCCAGTACTTTGAAGTCACATCAAACGGCAACACAAATAAATATGGAAATTTCTATGAAATTTCGTACGGGATGATAATTCCTGTGAAAGGTGTTGAGTTGAATTATGCTCGGACCCCCTCGGGTCTGAGACTCATAGATTTCTCAAGTAATAGATTTGAAGGAGAGATTCCAGCAAGTATCATTGGGAGTCTAAGAGCGCTTTGTTTGCTAAACCTCTCCAGAAACGCTCTCTCTGGTCACATCCCCTCATCTCTAGGGAACTTGACTGCTCTTGAATCGTTGGATCTCTCTCAAAACAAGCTCTCAGGAAGGATCCCCGGTAGTTTGGCACAACTCACTTTCCTTGAGTACTTCAATGTGTCGCATAACCATCTTTTGGGGCCTATACCACTTGGCCAACAATTTGGTACATTCCTAGAAGATTCATACCAAGGAAACTCAGGTCTGTGTGGAAAGCCTTTGTCCAAGAAATGCGAGGGTTCTGAGAGCTCGAGGCTGCCGCCACCTTCAAGCTTTGAAGAAGATGAGGAGGCTGGATTTCCATTTGAGTTTGACTGGTATGTAGTCTTGTCGGGAGTTGTTAGCGGACTAATAGTAGGAGTGGTTGCTGGAAACACATTGGCAGACAAGAAGCATGAATGGTTTGTGGAGAAATTTAGCAGGATGAGGAAGCCAACAACCACAAGGGCGACGAGGGGACGCCGAACTTAGCTTGATGTGTCTACCGGCTAGAGAAATGTTTGGGCCTTCAAGGCCAATGTCATGTTTTTTTATGATTTCTGGTGCTTCAGCATATATTGTTATGTTATATTACAATAATGGGGTTCTATAAGTTTGCTTTGTATAATATTTCTACTTGATCAGAATCAGTGTTATCAACTAAGTAATTGGAATTACATTTCCTGTTTCCATTTGGTTCTAGGTCAAAACTAGCAAAAGTGCCGCGCTGCGCTGTGGGTTTTAAATTCGTAGTTTATAGCAAATATGAATCATCTCCCGAAAAAAGAGATAAAGTTTGAATAACAGTACATCATAATCAATTGATACTCAAAAGCTACCAACAGCTTAACTCAAACACATATATCACTATACACATAATAGATACTTCTGAAAATTCCATAAAATCACAAATCAACCCGTTCATTTCTAAATATTTCAAAAATTAACAGAACAGCTAAACCAACATGGTAAAATAAGTCTTTAAGTTACATTACATTTTATTTACTTTGCATCCAGAGCATATGTGCAATCCAAATGGGAGATGTCTAAGTCACAGTTATATACATTTCCAAAAGTTTCCCACATTGATTAGTCGTTCATTTTGCACCTGCATTTTACTAATTCTACGTTAAGAGTTCTATGTACAACTCAAAAAAGCAGATTTTAACACCTAAAAGGATGGATATTTTGATAAAAAAAACATACCAAAAGGAAGTGATGTTTTAATTCTGGAATGAATGCATACATGAAGAGCTGATTTCAAATTGGTGATCCCTTTCTCATCCTGGTAACATTTATCAAATATATCAAATTAATCTAAAGGCTCCTACCTTAAAATTAGACGTATTTATCAAATATATCATTTAATAATCCCCACGCATGTAATTATCCTAAATAATCAAATGCGAAACCATTTACTTGGTCAAATCTTATAATTGCTCAGTTTGTTTTTTACTTTCCAAAGGCAAACCGCTTAGAAACATATATCATAATCTTCGGTTGAGAAAGTCAGTTTGTTTCATGGGGTTTTCACTATTTTCAAAATCAATATCAAAATTTGTAAGGATGAGAAAAGAATTTACCTTTGGGAAAGTCTGAACGGTTGCGGCGGTTGGTGGAATCGAAGAGATTTTAGCAGATGAGGCGAGGAGAAAGACGGGGAGAGTTAAGGCAAGCACCGCGGTGAGGGTTTTAGCTGTGAGAAAACCGATGTAGGAACTGGGATGTAGGAACTGGGAAGTATCTAGAGAAACGGTGGGTCAACAAATTGAAATTTTTTTTTATTGTGCTCAGAACACGAGGTGGTTCATCATGTATTTTTATATAAATAGTAAGATTTTTGTATTATAAAATTAATAACATAAAAATTAAATTTTTTTACTACTTATATAATAACACGTGGTATACCACTTATGTTACGTGCACAAGAAAAAATTTCTCGACAAATTGAAGTGGTAGGGCCTTTTTGTCCTTTCACTGTACTTAGAAACAATGTTTATTATCCTTATTGAGCTTTAGTATAGATAATTTATTACGGCTTTTCACGTGTAATCTGTCGATAAGACAAACTTCAATTTTTGGACCCAAACTCAATTTTTTTTTTGAGTACATCGATATTTTACATTAGGGGAAGGGGGAGTTCGGCTAAGCCACACAATGAGGAACCTAATTTGGTATCGAATTCGCCATCCACGAGATTCGAACTTAAGACCTCTCACTTCCAAGTGAAGAAGAATATCACCAGACCTTAGTACTGATGTCACATCCCGGCCCGAGGCAGACCACTTCCCGGGCCCGCTCCACCACCGTAGCATCATATTGTCCGCTTTGGGCTTACCATTCCCTCACGGTTTTGTTTCTGGGAACTCACGAGCAACTTCCCAGTGGGTCACCTATCATGGGAGTGCTCTAGCCCCCTTCTCGCTTAACTTCGGAGTTCTTACGGAACCCGAAGCCAGTGAGCTCCTAAAAGGCCTCGTGGCTCTGTATTAGTGGATTCCACACTTCTTATACACTAGTATTGCTAGCGTTTCAGTTTCAATTAATTCGTAAATTCTATTCTTTATTGCTTCCGCTGTGACAGCCCATCCCGGGATTTACGTACGGCAGACGTGAAATGACGAAAATGCCCCTAGGCATTTAATTAAGGTATGTGTGTGTTGTTATTTTGGATATGTGGTTGTATTTGGACCACACACACACAAAATCACTATTTCTCTCCCTCACTTCCGTGCCCTTCCTCTCTCCCTCAGATTTTCACTCTCTCTCTCCCATTCGGTACGGCAATCACCCAAAACCCTTTGGAACTTTGGAGATCGTGGCCAAGGAGGACACCATTGTGTTCGTGAAGCTCAGATGAGTTGATTGATACCAATTTCAGGTAAGAATACCTTCGAAATCTCGTGAAACCGAAACTCCAATTTTCATGCACTGTTCATGTGGACGTAAAATGTTGATTTTTAGGGAAAACTAAGCTCATAGGGAGCTTAAGGAGGTCCTAAGGAAGCTCGGAGTGGTTCGTTTGAAGATTTTGGACGTCGGGATAACGAGATCGGAGAGTTTGCATTTTGGCCGGAATTATCGAGGCTTTTTCCGGCAAGATCCCATGATTTTTGGAGCTTCAAAGAGGTAGGAATGTGTTCTCCTTGTTGTGGGCTTCATTTTGATATAAATTTCATGAATTTTGGTTGAGAAATGAAGAAGATATGAAGATTTGAAAATTTTCCTGAAACCGGCCAAAAATTCGAGGTTCAGACGGCGGCGGACGGCGGCGCTGACGGTGGTCGCCGGCGAGGTGTGCCGGAAAAGAAAGGGGAATATTCCGTCAAGTTGACGGAATATTCTTAACGGAACCTAATGGCGTCAGGTTAGTTTTAACGGAATATACTTGGAAATAACGGAATATTCCTGACGGCGTTAACTGACGCCGTCAGTGTGCCTGGCACTTGCCGGCGCGTCTGGCTGTGCCTTCGTCGGCGCGTGGCGGCGCATGGGTGGTCGGAAAATTATTTTAAAAATATGTGGATGTTCATGAGATTGTGTAGACCACTGTGGTATATTCATATACCCAAATTGAGCATTATATGAGAAGTTATTACCTATTGATGGTTATGTGTGTTAAATAACATTTTCCGATTATTACGCATTTAGGTGAGGCCTATCTTGAGGACGAACGCCATCAATCGAGGCTCGGGGGTTGCGACGATTCGACATATCTGTGAGTGGGCAGTTGTTTTCCGTATATACCTATATAAATGAGATTTTTCCCAGAAAATCAATTAAGCGAAATGTGATATGAAATGCGATATGAAATGCCATGCAAAGTATCTATTTGTTTAATTATGCATTATTGATTGTTTATATTAATGTTGGTGCTGAGGACGCACAGGTAAGTGGCAGGTAAGCTTATATATTAGTTATTGTGAACGAATGATGAAATGTGATGTGATGTGATATGATTAGAGCTCATAAACCTGCACACTGATATTAGTGTTCACGCCCAGAGAGGGGCTCAGTCTTTCACGTGTTGTTCACCTCCCGCACCGCATGCTCGCCTTGGATCCAAGTTAGGTGCTCAGTCCTGTCGAATAGGCCACTATAGGTGGGTTCGACTTGTAGGTGACCCGCGATTTATCGCTCAGTCTTCACGTGATTGTAGCACTAGAGCATATTAATTTATTATCAGTGATGTTGTGCAGACCACTAGAGGTGGTATTGATGTGTGTGCAGAGTATATATATGATATTGATTATGATGATTATGAGTTATATGATTTGTTGAGTATGATATGAGCTATATACAGCCGAGGGCTGAGATGATATTTGAGTATTCAATCACATTCACAGAGATGCTTTGGCATTCAGTAGATACTTTGGCATGGCATATACATACTTTCATACATGCATGTTTTCCAGCGGATTTTGAGAAATGTATATGAGTATATACTTTATTTCTGGGAAATTATACAGGTTTTACGGCGAGGGGTTATAACTTTTGAAAGGAAAGGTTTTGAAAAGAATTGTTGCTGACCCACTCAGTTTTATGTTTTTCGCCCCTCCAGGTTCTAGGCAGATGAGTTTTGATGGCCACGAGGGAAGAAACGGAGTTCTGACAGAATTCACAAAAAGTAGGATTCATCTTCGGGTGTCATATTTTTAGCAATTGTACTTGACTGCAACTAGACGTTCCTTTTGCTCTAAATGTGTATTAAAATTTATCTTTTTAGCTTCCGCACTGTGCACATGGTTATGTCACTCTCACGTGACGGCCAGCACGCCTCCTTGGGATGGGGTGTGTCAGTTGGTATCAGAGCCTAGGTTGCAGTCCTGTATAGCTTGGAGTTCTTAGTGCTTTCTGTCAGAACTATACCGCCTCATAGAGAGCCATGTCGTTCAGATGAGTTTAGTTTCCCTGATATAGCAGTTAGGGGAAGCTAGTACTATTGTGATTCAGTATATTATTCAAAGGACTTCTCTTGAGATTGTTTATAAGTGGGAACTGAATCATTTTATGGGATATGAAGAACCTGAGGGATCAGAGTGATGGCCTAATCATTTGGAAAAGACGTTTCTGGTTATGCAAGTCAAAGGAATCTTTCTTCTGAAAGGTAGGTCGAGACGACTACCTAGTTTCTGAGTACTGAATCTGCACCCTGTTGGAAATAGGAGGCTTATTAGTTGGCGCCGGAGGAAATAGTTGATTGGGAGTTGTTTAAAGAATTGTTTAAGAAAAAGGTTTAATCCCCCGGTATATGTTGATGGTAAGAAGCAAGAGTTTACAACTTTGAGACAAGCAAAAAGGACAGCGAATGAGTATTACAGAAAGTTTACGGACTTGTCTCGTTATCATCCGGATGTTGCTGCCGATCCGGCAGGAATGTTATGTCGTTTTAAGCAGGGTACTAAAAAGAAGTGGCGTTTCGTGGCGACCACTATTCATAATACTTCTTACCAGGAGTTTTACGAGCTTTTGTTGAGTATTAAAGAGAATATGGACAGCGATAGTGAAGAATAATCAGAAAAGAATGGGAATCAGAGGAAAGTGACCAAGGTAAAGGTCAGTCCCCTCAATGACATCGAAGACTCAAAGCTTCAAAAGAAGTGATTTAGTTCTAGTTCTTCAAGCTGAGGTTTTAGTGCCATTGGTCAGAGGCGAGGTAGTAATTTACTGGAGGTCCTAAATTCCAGAGACAGGGAGATGTTAGTGGAAGAAATGTACCTTGTGTCGTAAGGTGCAGTGATAGACACTTTGGAAAGTGTAGGTGAAAAAGTAGAGGATGCTTTACATATGGATAAATGAGACATAGAGCTGCAAATTGTCCTCAGAATCAGTAGATGCTCCAGCAGTCTTCTTTGCCACCACTAACGCCGATTTGGTAGGTTCTTGAATCTAGTAGTATTGGTCAGATAGGCCGTGGTGAGTGTGGGCAAAGTAATCAAGCTAATAGAGGTTATGGGAGACGACAATAAGCCCAGAGACTGTTAACATATCACTGCAAGATTCTCAGAATCTTTTGGACTTGATTAGGGGTGCGTCGAACCTATTTCTTTTGGTCACTTTGCTACAGTTTTATTGATTGTGATGCAGAAATTTTATGTTCTTGGCGATGTTGCAAAGAAAGTATTGAATGAGCACGATCGAAGTGTATATATGTATTTCCCAATTAGGAGCAAAATGGTAATATTGCACCCTCGGGAATTGTTACTTACTTATCGAAACAACAGTGAGTTATCGGTATCACAGGCTGCAGACTGTAATATTAATAACTTATCCGTTGGGATTCGTTAAGCAAGTAATCAGGGAGGTCATTATATATTAGCATCGTGTTCATTCAGAGTGTTCAGTATTGGTAGAAGATATAGTTATGGCATTGAATTCTATTCCATTAGAGATGGTGGATTTCGACGTTATTCTAGGCACAGATTGGTTGTATTATGATCGTGCCAAGATAGATTGCTACGGGAAATCAGTTACTTTCCATCGTCTTGGATTATCAGAGATTACTTTTGTGGTTGAGCTAACTGGAGTGAGGCATGTCGTTATTTCTGCTTTGAGAGCAAAGAAAAGGTTATCGAAAAGCTGCCAAGGATACTTAACTCATGTGGTGCTAAATGATGCTACTCTGAGTAGTGTGTAAGATGTAAAGGTGGTTAGACACTTTCCTGCTATATTTCCGGATGAGTTGACTGGATTGCCGTTAGACAAAGTTGTGGAGTTGACTATCGATTTGTCTTCGGTTGCAGATCTTATATTATAGAATGGCTCCTGTAGAGTTGAGGGAATTGAAAGTTCATTGCAAGAATTGGTTGATAAAGGCTTTATTCAACTGAGTACGATACCTTGTGGAGTCCCATTTTTGTTGTAAGGAAGAAAGACGGGACATTAAGGCTATGCATGGATTATAGGCAATTAAATCGGGTAACGATTGAGAACCGTTATCTATTGCCGCGTATTGATGATCGTTTGATCAGCTTAGAAGTGCCTGTGTGTTTCAAAGATTGACTTGAGGTCCGGGTGTTATCAGTTGAAGATTAGTAGTGAGGATGTCCATAAAATAACTTTCATGACTCATTAGGGTCATTATGAGCTTTTGGTGAAGCCATTCAGATTGACGATTGTGCATGCTGCTTTTATGGCTTTGACGAATGAAGTATTCCAGGAATATCTCGACAGGTTTGTTATTGTTTTCATTGATGATATTCTGGTGTACTCTAATTCGAAAGCAGACCATGCAAGACATCATAACTTGGTATTAAAGAATCGATGGAGCATTTGTTGTAGGCCAAGTTTAGTAATTGCCAGTTTTGGTCAAATCAAATGGCATTTCTAAGACTTGTGATATCTGTTCATAGTATTCAAATGGATTCTTAAAAGGTAGTAACGGTTGAGAATTTGGAATAACTACAAACCGTGACTGAGGTTCGAAGTTTCTTGGCCTAGCAGGCTATTATGGACGGTTTGTTAAGGATTCTTCAGTCTTTGCTTTGCCATTGTCAAGATTGGCGAGAAAAGAGGTTAAGTTGAGTGGGATGAAATTGTGAGCAAAGTTTTCGGCAGTTGAAGTATTTCCTCACTCATGCATTTGTTTTAGCATTCCCAGTTGATGGCGGTAATTATAAAGTCTACAGTAATGCCTCGTTGGATGGTTTGGGATGCGTGTTGATACAACATAGAATGGTAGTTACTTATTCTTCACGGCAATTGAACTTCGTGAGATGAATTACCCTAATTATGATTTAGAATTAACGGCTATTGTCTTTGCTTTGAAGATTTGGAGACATTATCTTTTTGGTGAGGAATGCCAGATTTTACGGATCATAAGAGTCTCCAATATCTGTTTATTCAGAGGGATTTTAATCTTAGGCAACGAAGGTGGATTGAGTTGCTTAATGATTATGATTGCACGATCAGGGTGACCGTGCAAATGTTGTGACCGATGCACTTAGCAGGACGACTTCAGTGAAGATCAATGTTTTGGATGCTTATCATGTTCCTCTTTTTACAAATTGAGGTATACTAGAGTGGAATCGGGAATAGAAGAACGAGAAGTAGCCATGCTTGCTAGTTTTCAAGTCAGGCCAGTACCAATTGATCGAGTGCTCGAGGCACATATTAATGATAAGGAAATTCAAGAGCTATTTCCTTTAAGGAATTAAGAGAAAAAGAAAGACGTCAGAGCTAGAGAATCAGATGACATGCTAATGCAAGAAGGGAGATTATGTGCCGAATAATTTTGGAATTAAAGAAAGAAATTTTGGTTGAAGCACATTGTTCAATTTATGCAATGCATCTAGGAGGAACTAAGATGTATCATATCGTTTGACCACTTTATTATTGGCCGGGTTTGAAAAGAGAAATTGTTGAGTATGTAAATAGGTTGCCTTTGTCAGCAGGGTAAAGCGGAAAGAAAGAAACCTTTTGGGTTAACGCAGTTACTTCCCGTTCCGCAATGGAAATGGGAAGATATTACTTTGGATTTTGCATACAAGTTTTCCTCGTACCCTAAATGGTTATGATGGAATTCGGGTGAATGTTAATCGACTTACTAAGGCAAGTATGTTATTCAGCGAGGGAGCAGTAACCTTTCCAGACAGGTGCAACAATTATTTAATTGTTTTATGGAAGAGAGATTGAGTCTTACGGATCTGTTGAACTTTTGGGTATGTTGGTCACGCCAGTTTTCCGTAGGTGACACCATAAGACCCATGATAAAGATGTCATGTGTGTTGATTTTTGGAATTGTAGATAAGATGGAATTTAAGTTACTGAGATAGAAGAGGAGACTACTCAGAACGTTCAAGTGATTAAGTCTAACTTGGAAGCGGCTCAGGTTAGTCAAAAGCGCCTAACGGACCGCCGTACCACTGACTGAGTGTAGGAGGTTGACGATTGAGTATTTCTAAAATTATCACCTTGGAAAAGTGTGCTTCGGTTTGGAAAGAAAGGCAAGTTGAATCCTAGGTATATCGGACCTTATGAAATCATCGAACGAGTCGGTGAAGTTGCTTGCAAGCTTGAGTTTCCGTCAGAATTGTCTAACGTACATGGTGTCTTCTATGTTTTAATGCTTCGTCATTATGTCGTAGATCATCTGCATGTGATTCCTCCTCAAATCATTGGAAGTTTATTTGGATTTGACTTATGATGAGGAACCAATGACTATTTTGGATTGGAAAGATAAGGTTTTGAGGAATAAGACAGTGCATTTGGTTAAGGTTTTGTGGAGGAACCATTCAGTGGAAGAAGCTACTTGGGAGACAGAGGATCGGATGAGAGAGATGTACCCGAGGTTGTTTTATGAGTACTAGTGGATGGTGTTGGTTATGTAAATTTTGGGGACGAAATTTTTTATAAGGAGGGTAGATTGTGACAGCCCATCCCGGGATTTACGTACGGCAGATGTGAAATGACGAAAATGCCCCTAGGCATTTAATTAAGGTATGTGTGTGTTGTTGTTTTGGATATGTGGTTGTATTTGGACCACACACACACACAATCACTGTTTCTCTCCCTCACTTCCGTGCCCTTCCTCTCTCCCTCAGATTTTCACTATCTCTCTCCCATTCGGTACGGCAATCACCCAAAACCCTTTGGAACTTTGGAGATCATGGCCAAGGAGGACACCATTGTGTTTGTGAAGCTCAGATGAGTTGATTGATACCAATTTCAGGTAAGAATACCTTCAAAATCTTGTGAAACCGAAACTCCAATTTTCATGCACTGTTCATGTGAACGTAAAATGTTGATTTTTAGGGAAAACTAAGCTCATAGGGAGCTTAAGGAGGTCCTAAGGAAGCTCGGAGTGGTTCGTTTGAAGATTTTGGACGTCGGGATAACGAGATCGGAGAGTTTGCATTTTGGCCGGAATTATCGAGGCTTTTTCCGGCAAGATCCCATGATTTTTGGAGCTTCAAAGAGGTAGGAATGTGTTCTCCTTGTTGTGGGCTTCATTTTGATATAAATTTCATGAATTTTGGTTGAGAAATGAAGAAGATATGAAGATTTGAAAATTTTCCAGAAACCGGCCAAAAATTCGAGGTTCAGACGGCGGTCGCCGGCGAGGTGCGCCGGAAAAGAAAGGGGAATATTCCGTCAAGTTGACGGAATATTCTTAACGGAACCTAACGACGTCAGGTTAGTTTTAACGGAATATACTTGGAAATAACGGAATATTCCTGACGCCGTCAGTGTGCCTGGCATTTGCCCGCGCGTGGTCGACGCGTCTGGCCGTGCCTTCGTCGGCGCGTGGGTGGTCGAAAAATTATTTTAAAAATATATGGATGTTCCTGAGATTGTGTAGACCACTGTGGTATATTCATATACCCAAATTGAGCATTATATGAGAAGTTATTACCTATTGATGGTTATGTGCGTTAAATAACGTTTTCCGATTATTACGCATTTAGGTGAGGCCTATCTTGAGGACGAACGCCATCAATCGAGGCTTGGGGGTTGCGACGATTCGACATATCTGTGAGTGGGCAGTTGTTTTCCGTATATACCTATATAAATGAGATTTTTCCCAGAAAATCAATTAAGCGAAATGTGATATGAAATGCGATATGAAATGCCATGCAAAGTATCTATTTGTTTAATTATGCATTATTGATTGTTTATATTAATGTTGGTGCTGAGGACGCACATGTAAATGGCAGGTAAGCTTATATATTAGTTATTGTGAACGAATGATGAAATGTGATGTGATGTGATATGATTAGAGCTGATAAACCTGCACACTGATATTAGTGCTCACGCCCAAAGAGGGGCTCAGTCTTTCACGTGTTGTTCACCTCCCGCACCGCATGCTCGCCTTGGATCCAAGTTAGGTGCTCAGTCCTGTCGAATAGGCCACTATAGGTGGGTTCGACTCGTAGGTGACCCGCGATTTATCGCTCAGTCTTCACGTGATTGTAGCACTAGAGCATATTAATTTATTATCAGTGATGTTGTGCAGACCACTAGAGGTGGTATTGATGTGTGTGCAGAGTATATATATGATATTGATTATGATGATTATGAGTTATATGATTTGTTGAGTATGATATGAGCTATATACAGCCGAGGGCTGAGATGATATTTGAGTATTCAATCACATTCACAGAGATGCTTTGGCATTCAGTAGATACTTTGGCATGGCATATACATACTTTCATACATGCATGTTTTCCAGCGGATTTTGAGAAATGTATATGAGTATATACTTTATTTCTGGGAAATTATACAGGTTTTACGGCGAGGGGTTATAACTTTTGAAAGGAAAGGTTTTGAAAAGAATTGTTGCTGACCCACTCAGTTTTATGTTTTTCGCCCCTCCAGGTTCTAGGCAGATGAGTTTTGGTGGCCACGAGGGAAGAAACGGAGTTCTGACAGAATTCACAAAAAGTAGGATTCATCTTCGGGTGTCATATTTTTAGCAATTGTACTTGACTGCAACTAGACGTTCCTTTTGCTCTGAATGTGTATTAAAATTTATCTTTTTAGCTTCCGCACTATGCACATGGTTACGTCACTCTCACGTGACGGCCAGCACGCCTCCTTGGGACGGGGTGTGTCATCCGCACTGTTGCACATGGCTTACGCCACGCTCACGTGACGGCCAACACGCCCCACCTTCGGGATGGGGTGTGTCAGTTCACGCTCCACCTTCGGGACGGGGTGTGTCAACTGAGTGGCCCCAAACTCAAATATTTAAGTGTACTAAACGACAGAATTTAAGTTTATGAACAGTAAAAGTTACTCAACCCTCAAGACCTAAATTTCATGACTTAAAATATATTAACTGTTGTGGAATTGTTTTAACCCTATTTTTTTCGGAAAGGATTTTTTGTAACTTAGAGTTATGTTATCTTAATTTAATTTTACAAATATTTTAACATAAAAAAATTTAAATTTCGACAAAAAATGTAAAACCGAACAAATCACACCAATCAACCGCTCAACCAACCAAAACTTCAATATAGATGATAATTCATAACATAAACTAAAAATTTAAACACTAATTGAAAATATAAATGATAGTTCATATTAAAAGTATTCGCCTTGTCTTGGTGATGGGATTGGAAAATAAGTTTTTTAAGTGGATCGTCTTAAAATTTTTATTTTATTATTTTGACGTTGAATTTAAATTTCATCTGTTGGATCTTTATCCTATATCGTTGGATTTGAAAAATTAAAAAATATGGACCATTAGATCAAAATAAAAATAAAAAATGCCAAAAAAAAAAACGAATTTTAATCTAAAATTTTACTGCGCATGCACCCTAATCCCACCAGAAGGTTTTTGGCAACCTTAATGAGGAAGTTTGCTTTCCAAAAGTACCCTTAATTCCACGAGGCTTGATAAAAATAGCTAAAATTCTCATAAATAAAATTTCAATTATTATAAACTGATTAAACGTTAAATTTAGACGATACAATGATTGAATATTGATGACATAGCGATAAGATGAAAACTGATAATTTCATAATGCCATAGAGAAAACCTACCAAGCATTTGTTGCTAAGTTTCCCAGCCTATATCAGACCACAGATTCCGCAATGGTTCACTTCTAGCTAAGAGAGCAGTTGGCAAAGTATATATGTCATATATTGCACTGATTTTACAACCATGGCTGTAAATTAATTGTTTGTTTTCCAAGTCCTTATCACCATGTGTTTGGGCAAAGAAATGTTCAGTTTATTCTTCTTGACTTTCCTAATCCTAACCTCAAGCAAATATTATATAAAAAAGAGAAATGGTTATAAAACATGGATGTATACAATGGTTATAAAACATGGATGTATACTCCTGCAGATTAATCCCAAAATTCGTATTCACATACCTATATTCTCACACGTGGATCGAAAAATGATTTGAGTTTTCACATTTTCTCCTCCAATTCGTACACTCAAGTTTGAATTTAAGTTCAAAGTTCAAACCCTGCATTGTAGAAGGAAAAGGAAAAACTTATATTTCGTTGTTACATTGGTGCTCCACAATATAACTTGTGTATTATATTGAAACTTATATTTGGGTTCGAATTTGACAAAAGCTTATATTTAGGTTATAACTAGAAAAATTGCCCGCGCTTCACTGCGGGTTTTGAAACCTTTGTCCACAATAGGCATGAATAATTTGCACAGAAAGATGCACTACAAAGACGGTACGAACGGATTCACACCCTAAAATGCACCAATGCATATAATGTTGGAGCAATATTAGAAAATATGAAAAATAACAACATAATTCGAATCATAATAATCATAAAGAGATTCACAACATCAATTATATATGAGATTAATATAAACAACTAGAGAGAAACTTAGAAAAAACTGACAAACTTTGAGATTGAGGCTTGCATAAATGGAATGTCCTAAAGACAGAATTTCGCCCCTACTCTTGTGCTTGTAGTTCGGTAGGCGTCCGTCTCCCAGGATTCAACAATCTATAATCCGAAGTCAAAGCACTTCAATCTTCGGACTCTGGCGAACTTCATATATTCCGTACTCTCAAGACAAGACTCGGAATTTGACACACGAAGCATTTGAGAAACAAAGTGGGGAAACCCAATTCCTCAAGAGTAAAAATTAACTCTAATTTTCTATATCCTTAATGATAATGGTTTCATGGGTTTATATAGAACCCAAGTACTTCTTGTTAAAGAGATGTAACTTTTCATCTATAAGTATACATCATTTGACAAGGGAATGCACCTAAATAACATAACCTTTCTAAGAAATATGGTTAACACTATTTTTCATTCAATTATTAAAATTATATATTACAATATTTTATACTATAATATATAATTTCCAACAATCCCCCACATGAATGAAAAATCAGGAAGAATTTGAGAGTACAGGCGGATAAGAGATGCATTGGGAGAAGTGTCTTTTGGACTTGAACCTACCCTAATGAATACTTATTGGATTTACATGGTGATGCAGTGAATATAGAATCTTGAACTGTTCACCGCAACAGTAAACCGAGACAATAAGCAACACACATCACTAATCCTAATATATTCCAGTTCATACGGTTGTGTTCATTTTGGTCCTGAACAAATCCTGGATTCATGAGAGCTTTAGAGAATTTAGCCATCTCATTCTCATAGAAGCGACCCACTTTTACTCTCACATAGGTGACCACTGATTAAGAATACTCTGCAATATTCCTCTTATTTATAAGATATCATTGTCATTAAGTATAAATATACATCCTAAAACTTTTGCAGACAACACACTTCTTCCATCATAGGAATGAGGTATATAGTGTGTTAACTTCTTTGAATCATGCCCAACCAGTTTGCCTATTGAACTTAGGCCATGGGATCTCCAATCAAGTTAGGTTTCCGCTCGGCTGATTCATTAGTTATGTTGGCTTTAGCCTCATTCCCCTCGATGATCAACTTACTTTCTAGTCTAACCTTTAATAATTGGATCCACTACTAGGTTGACTATCATTAATGGTGTGCACAATCCATCTTATGAAATTATATTTCATATGAGAGTGAGAGAAGTTGATTTCCAATGTTAAGTCCTCGAAACATAGGTTAGGACTTATTCAATAATTTGCTAACACTTGGAAGTAGACTTCCCCCGCATTTAAGGTATTAGTAAGAATGTCTCTAACCTTGCCATACCTTAAACAATTACTCATTACAAGAGATGACATCCTAAATGTCGTTCAATTAGCAAATTACTTTTAACCAACCCCCACAATTCTTTCATAATTGTGGTTGCTTTTAATGGTATCACTCAATTGATCATTTTTCGTACTTTAAGAAGTAGGAAGCTATGAAGACTATATCTTCATTCTCAAACGGCTGACGTGGGTTTTGGCAAAACTCACTGTGGTTGACATTACTTCCCTTCTAGGAAGTGCAAGATGTGAATGAGAAACCATTTTATGTTTCTTTACAATTCCCTTCACAATTCTTTTTCCAAACCCTCACGCCAGTGTCTGCAATTCATTGACCCATTCATATATCACGCACTTAATATATGCAAATTAATCTCATAATTAAATTACCAACCACTGATTGACATGCTATATATGCAAGCCATTGTTCCCATATAAATAGACCGTCATCAATGCACATCATCATGCAAACTTCAACCGAACTGGGCAGAAGTTTGGATACATCACATACTCAAAACTTGAAATACAAACAAATTCGATTCCGAAGTTGCCACCGCAAGCACAACACCGCTTGGTATAATTCATATTTCAAGCATTCATCCCTTTGTTTGAATAGATACATCCATTCAAATGGAGAGATACTTACCAAATTAACTTATGTCAAACCTAATCGATTAACGACTAGTACTGATGAAAGGTTAAGACCTTTCAGATTTTTGCATTGAAAACAGTTACACACTTACCCATGCCTTGCACGCATAATGTTCAAACTTCTCGTTTGTTTTTTTCTTCCTTTTCACTACATTACATGGGCAGAAAGCATATTGCCAATGATATGCTATCTCATGCAAATATAATTTATATGTAACTGCCCATGAAGGAGAAAAAACTCCTTCCATGTTGCCTTCGGCATATCAGTTCATTTGAAAAGGACCAAATGCAAACGCTTGTGAGATATACCAGTTCAAATCAGCATATTTAATATATTTTTCCATAAAGAAAACCTTCATGTGTGTGTCTAGGCTGTTTAGAATCAAACAAACCATTACATTCCCTTTATTAGAAAAATCCAATGGCATTAATTTGGCATATTTCAAATGCCAAACTTGTGTAAATCGACACATCTACTTTCTGTAAAATGAGCTCTTTCATGAACTGGTATGGATCTAGTACACCACTTTGGTGTTCACTTGGCCTGAACCGACACCTTTCTTCATTTAAAGTAGACACATGATAAAAATTGCAGCAACCACACTGAATATGATCTTTAAACGGACCACATAATAATTGCAGCAACCATATGATAAAAATTGTTATCACTGTGTCTTTCTGGAAACTAGAATCTCCATCCTTTCTATATAGGAAGCAATTTAATATAAACATGCATATAATGTAACGGCCAGGCATGAAATTTGTATCATAGAATTTACATAAATGACAACAACACTGCCAATTGGGCGACATGCAAAATAATTTTATCAGGCCTCGAACATTTAAACATTGCCAGTTAGGCGATATGCCCAGAATGCCAAAAGAAGTTAAAATCAAACTGACATTAATTTGAAAGCAGTTAGAGACTAATTTCTAATATATATATATATATATATATATATATATATATATATATATATATATATATATATATATAAAAGACAAATAATATTCTATCTTAATCATCATCATCAATAATTCCCAAAACTCTTGTGTGGCTTTGTATACTATACAACCTACAACACATCTATATATATATATATATATATATATATATATATATATATATATATAAAAGACAAATAATATTCTATCTTAATCATCATCATCAATAATTCCCAAAACTCTTGTGTGGCTTTGTATACTATACAACCTACAACACATCATCCAGCCCCTGATTAATCTTTGCATAGATATTTAAAAGATTCAAGTCTTGGTTGCATCAATGATATGCACTGAGAGCAACTCCACCCTTGGAGCCTTCCCCCTGGCAATCCACTATTCAATCCACCCTATTGAACAGTAACTGCCTTTAATGAATAGTAACTGCCATTAATGAACAGTAATTGCCATTTGCATCTCCACCCTTGGAGCCCTCCCCCCTGGCAATAGGCAATAAAATATTACTTTTTTTTGTTTGTTTAAATAATACAAAATAAAATTATTTGTAATTTCGGATAAGATTTTTTAAATCGTTCTCGTTGCGCCACGTGTCATTTTATAAAAAAAAATATTTAGCGATGGATTTCGATAAGATTTTTATCCAATGTCATCGTGCCACGTGTCGTTATCTTTTCAGAATCTTTGACGATAGATTTCAATCAGATTTTAAATCGTTCTCATTGCGCCACGTGTCATTATCCGAAAAGATAATTATTGGAGATCGATTTCGATAAGATTTTTATCTAATGTCATCGTGCCACGTGTCGTTATCTTTTCATAATCTTTGAGGATAGATTTCGATCAGATTTTTAACGAATGACGGCATGCCACGTGGCCCTATCTACAAGCCAATCATTTCTGAATCGTCCATATAATCCACCATCCAGCCTCACAAATCTCACACCAATTTTCTCAAGATCTCTATCATTATTCCTAGTTTCTGCTTCCTTCATCACCAAAATCTGTATAATTATTCATAGTTTCTGCTTCCTTTTTACAATGTCTTCTTCTTCATCAAGGATGATGTGGGAAATCGATCAGCAAGAGGAAGAATTGTTTAACCAATCTGAAAGAATGTTCAATCTCCAAGTGGCCCGAAATGAGAGGGAAGAGGATGACGATCGTAGAAGGAGAGATGACGAAGCAAGAATGGCCAGAGCCTCACATTCCCGTCGAGTCATCCAAGCTGTGGGTCAGATCTGCATGCCCAGCCGTTCCAGAAACCTTGATAGAAGCAGGGTACGACGGGGTAAAGAGCTGTTGGACGATTACTTTGTCCATAACAGTGCATTTCCTGATACGTACTTCAGACGTCGTTTTAGAATGGAACGACATTTGTTTAACAGAATCATGACTGATGTTTGCAACCATGATTCTTACTTTGTGCAAAAGAAGGATGCTTGTGGTGCTATGGGTCTTCTTCCCCAGCAAAAACTTACTGCTGCGCTGCGGATGCTTGCGTATGGAGCATCTGCAGACCAAGTGGATGAGATAGCGAAGATGGGGAAATCAACCATTCTTGAGTCCCTGATGAGGTTTTGCGGAGCAATTGAATCTATCTACACCACAGAGTACCTCCGGCAACCTACTCACATGGACTTGGAAAGGCTTCTGAAGAAGGCCGAGATGCGAGGTTTTCCTGGGATGATTGGGAGCATTGATTGTATGCATTGGACGTGGAAAAATTGTCCAAGTGCATGGCAAGGCGCTTATGGAGACAGAAAAGGAGCAAAAAGTATTATTTGGAGGCGGTGGCATCTTTTGATACATGGATTTGGCACGCCTTTTTCGGGGTTCCAGGAGCTCAAAATGACCTCAACGTCCTTGCCCAATCCCCAGTGTTCAACGATGTCCTGCAAGGAAAGGCACCAAAAGTCACGTATGAGGCGAACGGACGTATGTACGACGGGTCATACTACCTAGCTGACGGCATTTACCCAAGGTGGTCAACATTTGTCCAAACAGTGCCACGTCCGCGAAGTGCAAAGGAAAAACATTTTGCAAGCTGTCAAGAGGGGTGCAGGAAGGATGTGGAGCGTTGTTTCGGTATCCTCCAAGCTCGTTGGGCGATCGTTAGGGGTGCTGCCAGATTGTTTGATGTAGAGTCGCTTCGCTCCATCATGATGACGTGCATCATTCTTCACAACATGATTGTGGAAGATGAGTACGATTATGAAGCCGTTGATGAATATGAGCCAGACACAATGAACAATTCAAGAACACGTATATATTGTGCTCATGACGCCACCGATGAGCCCGTGCAACATGAGCCTTTAGAAAGGGATGAACGTTACAATGAAAGGGTCATTCAACGATATACTGCATTTCAAAGGCCAGAAATGCACAATGCCCGGCAAAAAGACTTGATAGAGCACCAGTGGGCATTGAAACAAGCTGAAGATAATTAAGTTCATTTAGTGTGTTTTTTATTATTTGGTATGTTTATGTAATTTAATTTGGTGTGTTTTATTTTAGTTCATTTCGTGAGTTTTTTATTTGGTGTGTTTATGGAAGTTTGAATAAAGATTCTCTTATAGTATAAATATATTACCATATTAAATAAATTTACTCTTACTTTAAATAAAGTACTAAATTCAATAAATTGGAAACAACATAAAATACTCTATTCAATAAATAATAAATTACAACCCAAGGTGATTGGAAAACTATGGGCTCCGATTACAAACAAATACTCTATTCACTATCACTTATAAAATCTGTGGTGGTAGGAAGATCTTCTCTTCTCGTGCTAGGACCATCTCCTCTTGCTCTCGCTTCTCTTGCAAGCCTCATTCGCACCACTTCCGCTTTCTCCAACTTCCAAAAAAATTTAGAGTTTGGAGACTTCCCTTCTAAAGGCTTCTTCATAATCTCACGATCTTGTTGAGCCATTCTTTCTTGTCTACCCAGTTCCCTTTCTTGCCTAAGTAGCTCTCTTTCTCTCCCATTTGCTTGAAATTCTCTCTCAACAGCTGCAGCTTTTGCATCTTCTCTAGCCTTATCAGCCTCAAATTTCGCCATTTCCCGCGCCAAAGTCAATTCACTATGGCGAGTAAGTTCTTACATGTACTTTGCATAATCATGCTTGGAAGCACTTCCTTTTCTCTTTGAAGCCTTCTTACCTTGAGGTCTAATTGGATAACGGGTCGAACCCAACGCTTGTTCAGGGATAGGCGTTTCGGGCACTTCTTCTGTATCATCATCATGCGAGCCAATATCAGGTGTAGAGTGTAGAGGGGTGCTGTTCATGACAACTTCTGGACCGACAGGCACAACTCTGAATTTAGGACAATCTTTGACAATATTCCAACATTCCCACCGGTTGAATGATTTATTTTTGCTTTTGGTTTTGGCACCATACCAAGCTTGTGCTTGAATTAGCTACACAATGGGGGAGAAGAAATAATTAATCAAAGTATGTAACAAATAAATAATACAAACAAATAATTATAATTAAAGTAGGTAACAAATAAATAATACAAACAAATAATTATAATTAAAGTAGGTAACAAATAAATAATACAAACAAATAATTACAATGTAAATTTGGATATAGTACAAACAAATAAATAATATATTGTTACCTGATCCGTGTAATTTTCCCCACTTCGAAGATTATTACTAGCTTGTGCCAAGGCGTCTCTCCACAAACCAAACGATTGGCTAAGTAATTTCCAACGGCTGGACATCGATTCTTTGGTTCTTTCCCCACCCATTTTCTCAAGATACTTGGTATGAATAAGACTCCACATTTCTCGCAACTGCATCTCATTACCCGTAAGCGAACTATGAGTAACTTCAACCCAACAACTACACAACGCAACATCTTCAAGAAGCGTCCAATTCGTACCTGCAGCAGTAGTCATTTTGTTGAAAAATTTTGGATTGAAACTTTGAGAGAAATATAGGAATGTGGTTGAAAGTAATTGAGAAAATATGAAATTGTGGTGTAAGGTAGATGATAATGAGAAGGTATTTATAGAAAAGTAGAAACAAATTTTTTTTTAAATTTTCAGATATTTTTTTCAGATTTTTTACAATTTTTAAAATTTTTTTTATTCAAATAATTAATCTCTGCCATTGGATTTAAAAAAAATTGAATTCCAACACTCCAGATTGTGCCACGTGTCACAACGGTAACTTTTCTTAATTTTAAAACTATTTTTTTTTAATTTATAAAGCAGATTAACATCAACCGTTGATCTCAGATCGAACGGTTGATATTAAATCAGCTTTTTTTTTTTTTTATTACCGTTGGAAATCGGACGGTTCGTATTAAAGAGCCGTTGGGATCGAACGGACCGTGGGAAGCCACGTGGCTTCCCAACGGTAACATTTGAATCTGAAAAGTGGGCTGACTTTTCTGATTTTTGGTTGGGCGACGCGCCCCCACGCGCGAGTGAGGTGCACGCGCCTGACAGAAAAAAAATAAAAAAAGGGGCTGACGCCAGCGCTAGCGTCACACCCATCGGGCTCTCGGGCTGGCAGCAGTTCACAGGCCCGTTGCTCGGGCCTCCACCACAGCTCGGGCTCCTCCAACGCTGGACTGACTTCACAGGGCCTCGGGCCCTTTCCTCTCCACTGTCCCCCGAGCAACCAGCAACACTGGAGTTGCTCTGATGCTTTTTTCTTCAAGAATAGGGCTAGGCTCAACGTAAAATGCAACATCTTCTGTTGCCAATGTTTAAAGTCGTAGCTTTATGGGAATTTCTCATATTTTCAGATTGTTCCATAAAGAAATAAATTTCTGTCTTTAGATTGTTGGAGCAATATTAGAAAATATGGAAAATAACAATATAATTCCAATCATTATAATCATAAAGGGATTCACAACATCAATTATATATGAGATTAATATAAACAACTAGAGAGAAATTTAGAAAAATTGACAAACTTTGAGATTGAGGCTTGCATAAATGCAATGTCCTAAAGACAGAATTTCGCCCCTACTCTTGTGCTTGTAGTTCAGTAGGCATCCGTCTCCCAGGATTCAACAATCTCTAATCCGAAGTCAAAGCACTTCAATCTTCGGACTCTGGCGAACTTCATATATTCCGTACTCTCAAGACACGACTCGGAATTTGACACACGAAGCATTTGAGAAACAAAGTGGGGAAACCTTATTTCTCAAGAGTAAAAATTAACTCTAATTTTCTATATCCTTAATGATAATGGTTTCATGGGTTTATATAGAACCCAAGTACTTCTTGTTAAAGAGATGTAACTTTTCATCTATAAGTATACATCATTTGACAAGGGAATACACCTAAATAACATAACCTTTCTAAGAAATATGGTCAACACTATTTTTCATTCAATTATTAAAATTATATATTACAATATTTTATACTATAATATATAATTTCCAACAGATAACACACATTTCATCAGAGTAAATCCAACAAAATCACAAATCAATACAGGCATCTCTAAAGAATTTAAATGACCAGGAGATGAGGGAACCGAGCTGATAAGTATTTAAATAACCAAAAGATGGGTGAACCGAGCTGATGAGAATTTAAGTAACCAAGAGATGGGTGAACCACGGAAAGAAAAGTATGCTACCTTTTACTATAATTGGAACGAATTTAAAAATATCTCACCATCACACTGCCCAGAAGTACAACTCTTAAGGAGAAAGTGAGAATTAAAGAGGTATTCTCCAGATGATTCTCAAAACATCCTTTTACAATTTTTCACCCAATATCTCCAATGTACGATTATAGGTCAAATGCACAACAGTAAACTGGGTAAGGGGGAAAATCTACCCTAGGAGCCAATAATGAAAGGAAATACAGGCTAAAACACTCTTTAATTGTTCCAACAATAGGACAATAGGATTCACTAAATCATTAGAGATTGCAACAATGAGAGAGTATATAAGCTCACCAATGTTCCCCTCTACGCGTAGAACAAAATATCTGCAAAACAATTAACATTCAGTCACCCTAGATACAAATCAAAATGCACAATTAAAACTTAAATAAGATTATACTGCTCAATAAACTTAATGTAAAGGAATTTTATTGAGAGTAATGTAGGCGCATGATGTTTTAACATGAGTCCAATAAAGATACGCTCCAGTTTAGTGAGAATTAGGATAAACCTGCAGCTATCAATTACAGGTTCCATTGGATGAGGGTGTGCGAGCATATAGTTCACCTGCAAGGATACATCAGACCATCCTTCAATCTCACTGACAACAAACCTACCCTCTCCCTTCTCTCTCTGTCTGAATTCCTTTCAAATGACAGACAAATACAACGACCATACATGAAATCACATTTTTGCTTCCCCCAAGCACTAAAGCTGAAAAACAAAGTAGACTTCCAAAATCAAAATAATTGATTTTACCATCCTCAACGTGCTCGAAACCCAAAAGAACAAAAACACAAATGAAAGCAAAGGGAATAACTTCAATCATAAATGGACTTAAAGCACTCAATTCAGTAAATTTATTAATCTTCTATCTTTTTTTTTTCCCTCGATTTTCTCGGAAACCAAACAGAAAATGAGAAATGAGTTAAACATTATTCAAAAGGGAGAAAAGTGCAAATTCCCTATCACTCAATTTCTAATATCAAACAAACAAAATTAATCCAAACCCAAAACAACATTAAACGTAAATATTCAAACTTTACTGCCTTTTAGCTCTCTGAGTTTACTCTCAAACCAAACACAGAAACTAAATCCAGTAAAAAAAATTATCCATTTTTAAAACCACTAGTCAATTCAACATAAAAAAAAGGAACAGAAACAGTCCTAATTACTCCACGACACTGCGCTTTTTTTGGTCTAGTAATGCTGCATACATGAAAACTTAAAGCTCAAAAGTAGACATCCAAGAAAATTAAATCCTTCTGCAAGGGATAGAACTATTAACAAAGATTTGGGAAATTTCAATTTTCTGAATGAAGCATCTCTTCAGAATGACAAACTCAGATCTTGGAAATAAACAATAATATTACTATAGGCACAGAAAAAAGAAGAAAAATGTAAGCCAATATTATAGGTGGTCCGTGGAAATGACAAATTGCACTGTGATAAATCTCCAAACTGCTCATTGTCCACCATCCCCAACTCAAACTCAAATAGAGTGAGGCACCACAGGGGTTAGAAATTTAATATTAGCGTTCAACTAAACTTCTAGAATCCCCAAAAAAGATCCTATTTTGCTAAAGATACCGAAACAGTATACAATGCAATCCAAAACCCAATCAAATTAAAATCCCTAATATCAAATTTAAGAATCCCAATTAAATAAAAACTGACCTAATTAATGGGATATCCCCGCGAGTACTATTCAAATGTTTCATTACAAAAAAGAGGTAGCTGAGAAACCTCATATCTGAGAACTGAACTGAGAAGTTGGTTTACGCTGCGGAAGTGAACCGAGAAATAACTTCTCCTTTTCGAAGTCAATAAATCAGATTCCTCCTATTTCGAAGTCAGTAAATAACTCCTCCGTTTCGAAGCCAGTAAATCAGAGTCTACAGCTGTCGGATTCTCTGTCCCAATCAACCAAGTTCTCCATTTCAAACTTCCCATCAAATATTTGACAGCAATACAACCAATAACAATAAAAAAATTTAAACCAATCCAAAAACTAAAACCCTTTTAATTTTCCATGTGTATTCAATGATTTGGTTCCTATAAAAATAGGAAATATGGAACAATTATTTGGAGATAGAATCACATATAGCGCTAGCAGAGGAAGCAAAGAAGATATGCAAAAGCAAATTAAGAGATCATCATATTATAAAAGCTACATAAGCAAATTAAGAGATCCTCATATTTGGAGACAGACACTCATATAAAGCTGCAAAAAAAAATTATTATTGTTGACAAAATACTTGAAAATCTAAAGGCCAGGGATTTTCACTCTCTCACTGAAAAAAAAAAAAAAAAAAAAAAAAAAAAATCTCCGTTTCTGAGTAATATAACCCAAACTCATCTTATACAGCAAAGAAGCATAGGACTGAGAAATCAGATCCTAATTTCCAATATCAAAAGAGTATGAATTATTCAACTTAAAAGCTAATTTCGTTAACGAAGATTAAAATAGGTGCGCAATCCATACAATTTATACGTTACCGTTGATTCAAGTCCTGGTAAGGTGTGCGACGGCGATGAGAAGGTGAGGTGTGCAACTGAGATCAAATATACCTGCCATCAACCAAAACCAAATGCAAGCAAAACCCATAAGAAAAACCCATCAACTAAAACCCAGCGCAAGGTAAACCATCAACCAAAACCAATAATTCATCAATTGCAGTAATTAGGTCAAACCCACATTGACATTTCACCCAGAAAAGTGAAAAAAGAAAAGCTACCTTGCACTGGGCGGCCTCCTGGGCATTTCATGTTCAAACTCCGGCCTCCTGGGCATTTCATGAACAAAGGAGATTGCAAAGCAGGAATTGAAGAATTCACAAAGCAGGGATTGAAGAGATAACGAAACAGAGATGGAAGAGATGGTCAATCGCGTTGCAGAGTGAGAGTTAAGATAAGAAGATACTCACAGCCCAAAACGGATGACATCACCAACACGTAAATCCACATAAACCTTTTTGTTCACCCGATTATTAGGCAAGAGAAAACCACTAGGAACAATCAAGAGCCTTTGTATAGAGTATAACAAAACACCAGCCATCCACACGGTATGGATAAAAAGCGGGGAAAGTAATCAGCTGCACATAAGTACCGAAAACATGGAAATTCACAACCCTTCCACCGAAAACAAAATCGGAAAGAATTCAAATTAAATAAACACGATCGAACAAAAGAAGCGTTTGAATTACTCACCATTGTCGAAAATTCGAATGCAGTAATGGAGGAGGAGTTGCAGAGAGGAACTCTGTTCAGCTCGTACTAATTCTATTTACTGAAAAGAGGATGATGATTTTTGGTGTGCAAATAACCATCAACTCTCTCTCCACCTGCAACCCATCAACCCCTCTGAGAACCATGCCTCTGACGACATCGACAGCAACCACCCCAAAACGCAGAATGACTAGTGCCTCCAGATCTTTTGTCCGTTGGATCTGGATTGAAGCGGGCAAAAGAGCCATTTCGACTCTTTCGGTGCAACGCAGCCCAACACATTGGACAACCCACACCTGGCCCAAAACCAGCAACCCAAAATAGGCCCAAATCAGGCCTAGGGCACCCAAACCTACGGACAATATTACCCTCCTAACTTTTAGTAATTACCCCAGCCCAACACAGATTTGGTGGCAGCAGTGTGTAAATAAAGCAAAATCAAGGGGTAAAAATTTGAATGTAGCTAAGCTACAGTCAAATCCTTTCTCAATTTTAGAATAGATAATATTCCAACCTATACAGAAAGCCAAAAGTTAAAGGATCTAACATCACCGTCTAAAATCTCAAAAGTGATTACATGACCTGCATGCATTCGCTATTGAACAATATTTTGCTACTCAAAGATGAGTAAGAACTCTTACTCAAAATTTCTCAAAATTGTCCGTTGTCAATTTATAGAACTTCATGTTTATAATCAGAACTGTTCATATTATAAATCATCTTATAAAGATCGTCTCTGCAAAAAAATCAATTAAAACTAAGGTCGTTTAGTCATCAAATTTTTTAAAAACAAATGAACGATATTGGTAAGAGCATTACAAACCGTCTATGTATTTGCTGGAATAGATTGACTAAACGACCTTAATTTTTATTTTTTGCAGAGATGATCTTTACAGTGTGATTCATAATATGAACGGTTCTGATCATAAGCACAAAACTATGTGATTAAAACACTAAGAGTTTTGAGTAGAAGTTCATACTCATCTTTAAATAACAAGTATTGTTCTTCACTATTGTTGATAAAATCTTGCATTGGAAGATGTGAGGAAGAGGGAGATTCCAGTTGGAAGAATGAATTCCAACTACATACATTTTTCTGTTTTTAGCTTTTCACTCGAATGAAAAAAAAAAAAAAAAAAAAAAAAAAAAAACCTAACAAATATAAATTGTTGCCCAAGTCCAAGATTCTTAGCCTAGAGAGGTTGCCGATGGCAGATTGTATAGGCCCTCGGAAACTGTTTTGATGGAGGTAGAACTAAGTGAGATTAAGAAATGGGGTGAAGTTGAAGTGGGTTAGTGTGGTTGTGATCTGCAAGTTGGACAGATCTATTTTGGAAACTGTTTTGGTATTGCGGTCGCCGGTCACAAACAATGGCAGTCCAGTTGCAAAGGTTGTTGAGGTTGGTGAGGGACCATGAATCGAGAGAAAAAGGTAAGTCGAAGCTGTTCTTCCAGGTTAGCAGAGCTTCTGCCTGCGTCCCCGATGAGGAGGTGGTGGCAATTGATAAAGAGTTAAAGTGCACTTAGTTGTTGTTTCCAAATAAAGTGAAAAAACGAAAGGAAAAGAAACTGATGTTCCCAAAGGCTGCTTTGAGCGATACAAGCATCCCAAGAGTAAATGTTGCAGCTGGTGCATCAGGCGATGAGCAACCAGAGGTTGATGTAAGCGATGAGGAATTTCTGCAATTTGACGCATCTAAAGTCATCTCCAACCGAAGGATCCAGCGGGCCAGAGGGCCGAAAATAACCCGAAAACTATCTCCAATTGAGGGCTAGGCCAGAGGGTTCGTGGAATCTGAGAGGGCCTCACGGAATCTGAGAGGGCCCCACGGAATCTGAAAGGGCCAAAGGACTGGAGGGTTGGCTGCATGCAGCCAGCCAGCCTGGGGCTGGCCAGAAAAAACATTAATCATGTCGGTTATAACCGACAGAAATGCTTAAGCTAAAATTCAAATGCAACGGCTAGCTGACGTCAGCTAGCCGTTGCATTTGAATTTTTTTTTTCCATAGTTTTATTATTATTTTTTATTTATAAAATTTTTCCTATAACTTCTATTTTTCATAATTTTTTTTATATTCTATTTTTTTCCTATAACTTTTATTTTACAAAATTTGTTTCATATTTTTTTTAAATTCCATTTTTTCCTATAACTTCTATTTCACAAAATTTGTTTCGTTTTATTTTAAATTCTATTTTTTTCCTATAACTTCTATTTCACAAAATTTGTTTCATATTTTTTTTAAATTCTATTTTTTTTTCCTATTACTTCTATTTCCCAAAATTTGTTTCGTATTTTTTTTAAATTATATATTTTTCCTATAACTTCTATTTCACAAAAAAATTTCATATTTTTTTTAAATTCTATTTTTTCCCTATAACTTCCTAAGCCATTATACAACATTAAATTAAATTAAATAGCATGAAACAACATTAAACAATATGAAACAACATTAAATAACATTAACCAACATACAAATTATACAACATAAAAACAACATGAAACTTAAACAACATTTTTAAAAACATTTAACAACATAAAACTTAAACGCCTACTCCATGCTTCTTTTGGCCCAAAGATGTGCAACAAGATCCTGTTGTAGGTACTTGTTTGTGGCGCGAGAATGTATCATTCTATAGCGCCTCATGTACTCATTTATAGAGATACTACCAGTTCTTAGATTGAAAGGCAAATTAGGCCCATCATATATTTTTGCACGAGCTCTTCTTGACCTATTTGGATCTTTTTGGTCGTCATCGGATTCTCCATCAATCTTAGATTGAAAGGCAAATTAGGCCCATCATATATTTTTGCACGAGCTCTTCTTGACCTATTTGGATCTTTTTGGTCGTCATCGGATTCTCCATCAATATACCCATCTCGCTCATTGTCACGCCCCGGACTCGGGGTCGGTAATAAAAACTCGAACCTAAATCCGAAACGTGAGTTATAAGCTTAATAAATAACTGGAAATTGAAACTGGTTGGAAAACAAACTCGTCTTACTAAATAACTCCAAAATCCTTACAGGGTGTACAAAAATAATAAATTAAAATCCTTAAATTTCTCCTCAATCACAACCTCAACTCTTTCTAACACCGGTCTTGCCAAGTAACTCATCTGTAAAATAATAGGTGAGGGGTGAGCAACAACCACTGTCGCCCAGTGAGTAAAATATGTAATATGCCAGTCAAGCTTGCCATTTTAATCACACTATAAAATAGGACAATAATATCAAAGATTTAGCCACATAATTCCATATCACATCATCCCTTTACGTGTCCATTATATCCTTCATAAATTGTAACTCACCACGTAACCCCTAATGGCCATCTGCCTTAATGTCCCTGTGTGCAGTTTACATTTATCCCTCGGATTAATGCAACACCAAAGTTCTCATGCTCCATGAACAATTCCAAATAATTCACACATATCACTATATTAATAATTCCGAAAGCATTTTACAAATTCAACATGCTTGACTTGAAATAGATAGAGATTTATAAATAGATAAAACCCACAATAGTTTGTGGTTTTCATTTATCGAAAATAAGAATATTTTAAAATACATTACATAAACCACTCACCTCGATAATCCAAGCTTTGGCAAGACAACCCAACTAACATCTCCACAAACCTCAAACCCTAGCTCGCTTTCTCTCTATTTGTGGAACATGCATGCTCTGCATATTTCACTTCTTTTTATGCTCCAAAAACAATGGAGCAAAGCTCCTATTTATAGTGAAATAGAACGGCTCCAAGACTTGAGGTCCAAGGAAAATATACAATAAAATATATGAAGTCCTATCTGTAAACTCCTACGTGTGTATGAAGGTGATACTTTCCTTGCCACACCTATTGTAGTATCAAGATCTTAGTCACTAGTTATGCAAGGTGTCAATTGCATGTGTGCAAAGGATGACACGTCCAAGTAAATACCCTTGCAAAATCAGCAAACTTGAGTGCTTACTAATCACCCATTTCTCTCTCCCAAGATAATTAAGACTAGTACTGATAGGAGCTAGGCACGTGGTATATAATAATAATAACAAATATTTATTTTTAAAATACGGGATCTTGCACTCATCCTCCACTATCATATTGTGTAATATGATGTAAGACATCATGATGGAGTCCAAATTTTCTAGACTCTACCCTCTTGCCGGTTCGTTGATGATCTTTCACCGTGCTTGTAGAATACCGAAAGCTCTCTCAACATCTTTCCGGTATGCCTCTTGGTGTAAGGTAAACAACTTTTCTGCGTCATTCCTAGGGTTTGGAATTGCTTGGACAAGTATCGCCCACTCATATTGTATTGACGGTTGTTGATGTAGTAGTCAAGTTGAGGTGCTTTACCTTCCGTCATATTATTGAAGAGGGGTGAACGCCCAAGAACTGTAATGTCATTTTGGGATCCAGGGACTCCAAAGAAAGCATGCCAGATCCATGTGTCATATGAGGCAACCGCCTCTAACACAACAGTTGGCTTTCTCGACCTTCCGTTAAAGCCTCCTTGTCATCCTGTGGGACAGTTCTTCCAATCCCAATGCATGCAGTCTAATGACCCTATCATGCCCGGAAACCCACGGTCTTCAGCTTTGCGAAGGAGACGATTTAGATCTTCTTGATTTGGCTCGCGGAGGTACTCGTCTTTGTAAACCTGAACAATTGTGTCACAAAATTGTTCAAGAGTATCAAGGCATGTAGACTCAGACATACCATGGGTTTCATCCATCGAATGAGCTAGGGAGCCATAGGCCATCATTCGGAGTGCAACAGTAACCTTCTGATAAGATGAGAAACCAGGGCGGCCTGCTCTGTCCCGCTTCTGTCGAAAGTATGGATTGACCTGCTAGACATCACGAAGTAAACGCTCAAAGACATGACGCCTCATCCGGAAGCGACGTCTGAAATCCTCTTCTGTGTACACCGAGTTGGGGTTGAAGTAGTTGTTCATCAGAGTGGCATGCGCCATCGCTCTGCTTTGTGGTTTGTAAGAGCGACCAGCAACAGAGCCACCCCATTGAGGTTGTTCCTCAGTTGGCTGACACACCATGGCTGCTGCTCTGTTTTGTTTGTTGCGCCTTACTTGAACTTCTTCATCAGACTCCTCATCTTCTCGTCTAATTTGCGCCCATTTTGCTTCCAATTTGGAATTGGATAAGGACCCCCAGCTGGAATCCGAAGAGGATCCAAAGTTAGAATTCATTGCAAATTTGAATTGAAAAAGATTGAATTGAAAGAGATTGAATTGAAATAGATTGAATTCAAAGTTGTGTGAATTATAACCCAATATCCACCCTATTTATAGGAAAAAAAAAATTCAAATCCAATGGCTAGCTGACGTCAGCTACCAACGGCTAGCTGACGTCACTTAGCCGTTGGATTTTAATTTAAGTTGTAGTTTTTAAATAATAAATTATGTTTGGCCTTATGGCCCTTTGGCCCTCGGTTGGAGACGGTTTTTTGTGACAGGGCTAAAACAAACCCTATGGCCCTTTAGCCCTCGGTTGGAGACGGAGGCAAATATGGCCATGTACTGTTCATTAAAATATCAATATCTTGGAGGACCAGAAGGCTAAAACGAGCCCTCTGGCCAGCCCTCGGTTGGAGATGGCCTAAGGTCCCTGTCATAATTACATTAACAAAGGTGACAAAATTTAACCATCTCTTCAGTCCCTTAGCGAATTGCAAATGCTGTTTTGCCCTGTACTGAATCATGTGCATATGTTTTTCGGGTAGGTAAGCACTATATTGTGGATGCCACTTCAGAAGAGGAATCACAGATGAACTCGGCTGTTTCGATTTCCGTCAATAGGCAAGGGCACATCTGCAGGTTGACCAAACGGGGTGGTGCAGGCCTAGATCCAAGCATCATTCTCGACATGGTATCTGTGGCAAAAACAGTAAGTGAGCAGCTGATAAACACGTTGGATTCCTAGGTAGCTGCTTCTGAAGCTGGTGAAGATGAATCATGACACACTGAGAATCTTATGATATATCTAAGTAGGTGGTTCGAGCAGGTCCTAGTTATATGAAAATTGTAATTCCGATAACTACACAGCTGATGAAAACGTTTGATTGGTAGTACGCATATTTGGCACGGTTTAACCAAGATTAGTATCATTAATGTAATACCCTGAAAATTTTGGATATATGAATATGTGGAGAAAATCGAAAAATAAATTTATTTATGGTTATGAAAATAGAATTGGGAATTTATTATAATTTATGAAGTTTAAAGTTTGGAAATTAGTTATTTAAAATCTGTAAACCATTCGAGGGCACAATTTATATTTTTAAATAGAACTCGATCTCACGAACACGTAGGCGCAAACCGTTCGTGAAACGGAGTTATAACGAATAAGATATTAACGTTTAAAGTTAGGGATATTTTAGTAATTTTATTTCATTTTAGAAGGCTCCAGAAAATTGGAGCCAATGTGTTGTGCCACATGTGTGGCTGAGATGAAAAATAAAAGGGAATGAACGGCTGTGATGGAAAGGAAAGGTTAGAAAAGAGGAAAAGGTAGAAGGAATCAGGGGAGGGGGACAAATGGGAGAGAAGAACCGGGAGGGAAATGAGAGAAAGAGAGAAGCATGGGAAAACGGGTTTTTCCCCAATCCGTGACCCGACCCAGGTATTTTCACCCCTTCCGACGGGTTTTCCGACAAATCATGTCAAATTAACACTTAGGAAACACTCCATCACCTTCCCTCTACCAATTACAACCCAAAATTTATGGAGTTTGGCTTTGTTTTGATGAAAACCACACCCATGGGTGCGATTAGTTCGTGTCTTCGATTCGCCACGATCTGAAGCTAACTCCTTCAATTACCACCACCAAAACACTCTCCTTAAACCCAGGAACAAAGCCCATGCATTGGTTGAGGCGTCGGAGTTGTCTTGGAGTCGAACCAAGAACACCAAAAAACAAGGGTTCCGACGGTTCGTGGACAATTTGAGGTGTTTCCCGGCCAAATTGGACTTGGCCGCAGGTATGAAAGTTGCTCTACTCATTAAGATCTACTCGACTGTAAAATTTGGTAATTTTTGGAAATAGTTGAATTTTCCGGCGAGTCGGAGCGGCCAACCGCCACCCGCGGTGGTGCGTGCGGCGGAGCCTGGTCAGTGGGCCGGCTCTGCCATTTTCAGGCTAATTTTGATGTTCTGAATCCATATTTTATATGCATATGGAGTGATTCAAATGTTTGGACTGAATTTGTGATTGTTAGTCACTAAAATGTCGAAGTTAATGAATTAGTAAGTGGTTTGTGAACTACGAAAGGCTTGATCCCGCTTAAGGGTACGTAGGCAGTCTAACAGTGTTAGATGCAGCCTTAAATAATCCGAGATATAATTTTTAGAATGGGAAGTGTTTATAAAAGGAAATTGTGATAACGTGAGAATAAATTAGTACGGTTGGCATTGGAACTTTAATTATGAATCATAGGTGGAAATAAGACAGACAATTAAAGAATCATGATCTGTGGTAGCTAAATAATTGAGAGAAATCCTTTGTTCTGAATCTAGTGTGAAGGATTAGTGAATTGAATTAGGAAATCGGAATTAACGTTAGGCAACTAAAAATGATTTTAGTTTTGGGCCTGTCACCAGTATTATTTTCCGAAAATAAATATTTTCGGGGCGGGGTGTTACAAATGGTATCAGAGCAAATGATCCTACTTTGTAATATGTAATGTTCTTGAGTTCTTGTTGGTGTGAATGATGATATGCATTATGGTTGCATGATTTCACAATTTTCGTGAATAAAGTGCTATGCGTGTGATAAATATATATGTGATATACATATAGGTTTGGCCTTGTGATGTGGTGAAATTTCCATGGTGATTATGAAATTTCGTTAGTGTGGATTATGAATTTCATGGATATTATTTTATAAATTTTATGAAGTGAAGAAATTTATGTGAAATGCCTATATTGTCAATCCCTATGAAATGAATTGGATTATTTGAGTGTGAAGGAAATTTACTTGAATATGAGCATTTGACTCAAGTTCTAGATAAATCTTAAATTGGATTATTATTATGTTATACACTATGAAAATTTGAATATAAAGATGATTGTGAAATGGTGGCAAGTAGGTGAAAAAGTTGTATTATACCTGGGCGATTGAGAAAAGAGAAAGTGGGCGAAAAAGGCCCGTGAATGTGAAATTGGGCACAATGACCCGTGAATGTGAATTTGGGCGAAAAAGGCCGCCCGTGGATGTGAATTGGGCACAATGACCCGTGAATGTGAAATGGGGCACAATGACCCGTGAATGTGAATTTGGGCGAAAAAGGCCCGTGGATGTGGAAAAAAAAAAAGTGTGATGTGTATTGGTCAGGTATATTACAATCTTTTTCCAGTCTACTAGCCACTGTTTGGGGCAAAAGGAAAAAAAAAAAAAAAAAATTGATGAAATCATTGTTTTGTTAGTGATGGGTATGGCTAGAAATCTTAAAATCTTATGGCCAACGACAAATATGGTTGGAAATTTTAATATTTATGGAAGATATACTGATTTATCGAATGGTAATGAAATTATAAATTGTGGTTATGGGTTGCTCATTATAATTAGAATGGTGGGGGGACATGAATGAAATTTTGAGTTCGTTTAATAAATGATTTTCCAGTTGAGTTTTTTCCGTTTAATGAGAAGAATTAACGGGAAAAGTTTATAATTTCAAATTTGGTTAGTTTGGTTGCCATTAACGAATGATGGTGGAAAATTCTGATATTTTGTTAGCCACGATAGTCATAGCTTGAAATTTGACATTTGATTTTGTTAATGTGAGAGAAAATAATTGGACCACTATTAGTTTGAAAGAGATTCATTGATGCTCTATTTTCTGCACAATTTGTTACCTCTTGACATGCCAAAGTCCATTACGTGGTGTCATGACAAATTTGGGTGCATGGAATCCCATAAGCCTTATGTTCTTTTACTTCTTTTTATTTTCTTATCACATGAAGGATATTTGACACTTTAATCAAATATACATTACGGGAATGAAGGTTTAAACTTGAATGCGGAAAGGTGAACATTGGCTCTAATCAATATGATTGTGCCTACATTGTGCGTTGTTTGGATTTCATTAGAGAAATATTTCGTATTATCTGCACAGAAGGTTAATAACAAAACGTATGCCATGTGTGTGTAATCCCGGATGCCCCAAGTTCAAATGCAATGAATGAACATATTCTCAAGTTCAACCCGTGCCTTGATTGGTTGATGCATGTTAATTGCAAGCATTGGTTTCTTTATAATTTGGGCGTTTAGTTGTTCTTGAAAAGCTTTTGGAGCGTTCTGCCTGGGTCAGGCTCATGTGTGAGAAGCTCTTCTGGAAAGAGTTCAATAGCGTATGTATATTTGGTTTCCATGCCCATTCATTAAACAACGGAAAAAAAAAAAAAAAAAAAAGAGATAGGGTTTTTCATTTTACTATGAGTAATTAAGTAAATTGCAGAAACGAAGGAAGTCAAGGAATGAAATTTTGATTTCATTTTATGGTGACGAAAATTGCAGATCTTTATTTTAATATTGTGGCGAGTGATGATGGTTGAAATATCAATGATTTTGGTTGAAATTTTTGCTAATTGATTTGTCCATTTTAGTGGTTTGGTTTGACATTATGATATTTACTTAGCCACTGACGATTACAGCTAGAATTGATGGGGAAGTTTGTAATTATAATCTCGATTGGTTTGGTTACCACAATTATGAATTGTTATTGTTGAATTGGTTATTGCGAACCAAATTGATGACGAGCACTTATTCTCGTGGCTATGTGATAAATAAGGTTTAGTTTTGTTGGCCAATAGAGTGTAACATATTTAAATTTTCTCTTTTAATTGATGAAATGTGGATGGTATTCTGAAAGTGCAAGTCGCTCATTTATTATATTTGTGGCTGCACTTTGAAGTAAATTAAAAAGAAAAACGATTGAAAAAAAGATTTAAAGGGCTTTAAATTTTTACTATGGGCAATTTAGTTAATTGCGGAAAGGAAAGGAACCATAGAATGAGAATTTATGTTAGTGGTGTTGCGAATTTGGTTTTATTCTTCTTTCCATTAACCAGTGAGTGTGATTGAAAATTTCCAATAAATTGGTTGAAATTTTTGATATTCGGTTTTGTCAATTATAAAGTATGGCTTGAAATTTTGAGATTCTACTAGGTTACGGATGGATGAGTTAGAAGTTCGATATTTATTTGGCCGAGAATAGTTATGGCTGAAAATTTATAATATTTATGCTGCCAATATGGAGTATTTCCTGATGTGGTATCGTCAGTGATGGTGGCTAAAAATTTAGAAGAAGGATTGTGATAACGGCTGTGTATAGCCAATAAAGGCCATGATAAATTTTGGCTTAATGTGGATATTTATTTTGCTAATGGGTATGGTTAGAATTTTTTTTTATATTTATTTTGCCAATGAATGTGTTGGGAATATGGGAATGTGAGTAATAATCACGATCATAATTTGTTGTTTTGCTTATTTTTGAAACTTGAATAAAATCGTAGCTGGAGGTTATAATTTTATTCACCATAAAAGAAATGGTGGAAATAGTGCTAGTTCCTTCTTGTAATTTGACGGTCCAAATCTCGGGGACGAGATTTATTTTAACGGGGGGTGAATGTAATACCCTGAAAATTTTGGATATATGAATATGTGGAGAAAATCGAAAAATAAATTTATTTATGGTTATGAAAATAGAATTGGGAATTTATTATAATTTATGAAGTTTAAAGTTTGGAAATTAGTTATTTAAAATCTGTAAACCATTCGAGGGCACAATTTATATTTTTAAATAGAACTCGATCTCACGAACACGTAGGCGCAAACCGTTCGTGAAACGGAGTTATAACGAATAAGATATTAACGTTTAAAATTAGGGATATTTTAGTAATTTTATTTCATTTTAGAAGGCTCCAGAAAATTGGAGCCAATGTGTTGTGCCACATGTGTGGCTAAGATGAAAAATAAAACGGAATGAACGGCTGTGATGGAAAGGAAAGGTTAGAAAAGAGGAAAAGGAAGAAGGAATCAGGGGAGGGGGACAAATGGGAGAGAAGAACCGGGAGGGAAAGGAGAGAAAGAGAGAAGCATGGGAAAACGGGTTTTTCCCCAATCCGTGACCCGACCCGGGTATTTTCACCCCTTCCGACGGGTTTTCCGACAAATCATGTCAAATTAACACTTAGGAAACACTCCATCACCTTCCCTCTACCAATTACAACCCAAAATTTATGGAGTTTGGCTTTGTTTTGATGAAAACCACACCCATGGGTGCGATTAGTTCGTGTCTTCGATTCGCCACGATCTGAAGCTAACTCCTTCAATTACCACCACCAAAACACTCTCCTTAAACCCAGGAACAAAGCCCATGCATTGGTTGAGGCGTCGGAGTTGTCTTGGAGTCGAACCAAGAACACCAAAAAACAAGGGTTCCGACGGTTCGTGGACAATTTGAGGTGTTTCCCGGCCAAATTGGACTTGGTCGCAGGTATGAAAGTTGCTTTACTCATTAAGATCTACTCGACTGTAAAATTTGGTAATTTTTGGAAATAGTTGAATTTTCCGGCGAGTCGGAGCGGCCAACCGCCACCCGCGGTGGTGCGTGCGGCGGAGCCTGGTCAGTGGGCCGGCTCTGCCATTTTCAGGCTAATTTTGATGTTCTGAATCCATATTTTATATGCATATGGAGTGATTCAAATGTTTAGACTGAATTTGTGATTGTTAGTCACTAAAATGTCGAAGTTAATGAATTAGGAAGTGGTTTGTGAACTACGAAAGGCTTGATCCCGCTTAAGGGTACGTAGGCAGTCTAACAGTGTTAGATGCAGCCTTAAATAATCCGAGATATAATTTTTAGAATGGGAAGTGTTTATAAAAGGAAATTGTGATAACGTGAGAATAAATTAGTACGGTTGGCATTGGAACTTTAATTATGAATCATAGGTGGAAATAAGACAAACAATTAAAGAATCATGATATGTGGTAGCTAAATAATTGAGAGAAATCCTTTGTTCTGAATCTAGTGTGAAGGATTAGTGAATTGAATTAGGAAATCGGAATTAACGTTAGGCAACTAAAAATGATTTTAGTTTTGGGCCTGTCACCAGTATTATTTTCCGAAAATAAATATTTTCGGGGCGGGGTGTTACAATTAAGCTGTTAAAGAGTTAAAGAGTTATTATTTTGATCTTAGGTGCATTTCAATATTACTGTTTGGCTACGACCGGACAACGAAAAATATCTCAAAAATATCCTTTCTTAGAATGTCGTTGTTAAATAGATATCTACGAGCAAGGATGCCCGCACGTTGCTGCGGGTCATCAATAGCAAGATAATTTTTTCAATGAGATATTACATTTTAATCACATAATAGAAAATGATAGAAATCAGAAATTGTAAAAAGGAATATGATCATAGTAAGTGTTTACAAAAAACCTATTTGGCAAGGATTGAAAATTGGCGAAAATAGGAAACACAAACAGAGAAACGCAGAAACAAATTAGTAACGTAATTAATATAGTATCAGGATGAATCATGTTAATTTGTTTATATAAGTGATATGTTTGGTTAGATAAGATACATCAGACACCCAGTAATTCATTAAATACACAGATTAAGCATAAACAGTCAAATCTCACAGACTACCCAAAAGGCATTAAGTAATGATCAAACATGTATTAGATCCACAACAAAGTAGCCAAAATGAAAACAATTATGAGATTTTTAAGTGGAAGTACCTCATTGAAAGCCTTCTGTAAGCACTGCGACACCTTTTGGAACCTTTGCCTGATTATAAGTATGAAATATAACCGTTAGAATAAGGGATTAAATGTGTTGTAAGCATTGACATATGTAAAAACTATTTACATAAAACATATAGTAGTTGTTGACAACTCTATATACACATAAAGATTTGTTCAAAATACAGCGATGTACTCTACAAATTGTAGCACTTTGACTATTGAGCAAATAGCCACCCAATCAAATTGCCAGTTTTTACATGCAACGAAATTCAAAATTCGCAAAGGATAACAGATAAATTATCATTTTTCATTTCAATTAAAAAACCATATCTGTTAAAAACCTAGATCTTCAACTACAAATAAAATAACTCGTATGCCAAACAATCATTTGTTTTAAAGAAAAAAGTTCTAAAACTTAAATAGTGAAACGATCTACACAAAACCATGAAACATTACCCAAAAGTAAAAAGAACTTGCGTAAGTCATTTCTTACACCTCAAGTAAGCATCCCACTTGTTGCTAGTTCCTTCATAGCCTAACATTGAACAAAAATTTAAAGTTTTCACAATATGGGGTCTTAAAAAACTTCTATTATCCAAAACATCCTAGGCAACCAAACAGTAGAAATAACTAAAGTAGAGAAAGCCAGAAAGGGGAAAGGCAGAGAGAAAGAAGAATGTACCATTTGGAGAAGTTGAGTGCCCAGGTGAGTGCTTTGGTATATAAACTGAAGCAAATCGAAGACTATGACTTACAGTGAAATAAAAATGCGAAAATATGGCTGAAAAAGGTGTGGAAAACAATTTTGCGTTGTTTTTATTGCAGGAATGGTAATAAATGATACTCAGAGATGGATTAGATAAGGATCAGTTGGTGTCTTTGTGTAAAACAGACATAATTTACTGAATTATTTGAGGTTCCATTATTTCAAGTCTTATCATCATTTCTAGCTCTCCTCTTCAGAGGAATTGGTTGTTATCAATTCATAGAGAAACACTTTCTTCGTTTGACCTAGTGCAAACATGTGATTAATGGATTGATTTTTGATTGAGGGGTTTAAGATGGATATCCAAAAGTATAAATCTAGATGTTTTAACCATAGATGCATTGTCTCCACATTCCTTAATCAAATGAAAGAACATGATACAAACAGGGAAATTGTCTAATCCATACAATCAATAATAAGAATTTTAGATAGACAGATTTAACAATTTCCTTGTTGCTGTGGTTTTTTTTTGGTTTAATCAAGGATAGCGAAGTGGGTACATTTTTTGTTAAAGCGTCTTTGATAATACTTTTGGATGTCAGGATTAACCTATCAGCATGTAAGCAAGTAATTAATCATGTGTTAAAATTAGGTAAAAATCTGATAGTGTGTGTATATATATTGGTAACAACCGATCCCCCTGAAGAGAAAGGTTGGTCAAAATTTTAATAAAATTGAAAACATTAATGGAAAAGATTTATAAATAATGATTTTTTTAACATACTGTTGGTTGTGAAAACAAATGTACCTCTGTAAGAAACCAAGCAGATAATTGACTGAGGAGGTGAGCGAGCCATGAGGAGCCAGAGTGCCGGGTGGGTCAAAGAATGGAAAGAGGAAAAAATGAACAAAACCTGATTTCTACACATAACCAACCACTGCAACTATAAATTTTGCAACCAGAAAAACAATGACAGTTTCGTACTGAAACATGCATGAGTCCCTCAAGAGAAATAGAGTTAAAAAAAAAAAAAATTAACCAATTGAAGACATGAACAAAGATTTCAGACCAACGAAAGATTTTTTTCGTGTGCCCACATAGATTAGACAGTAATGCATTCATTGGATCTTCTTGTTATCGTTAATAGAAACACAAAATGTCAGGTGGTGGACACCACTTAAACAACTCAAAAAAATCAACTTTGTTTCTAATATGTAAGAATTACTTTATTCCATATTGTCAAATTCTAATCCAATTACATAAAAAAATGATGTTTAGCACTGTTATTTCTGGGCGCAAATACCTTCTAAACACAGCCTATAAAAGAAGCAGTAGAAATATTTATTCCGTCAAGTAGGACACAAAAGTGGTTCATAATTATAGACTTAAACGCACAATTACTGAGTTGAAACACAACAATATTGATTAGTTCTTGGTAGTGGAGTATTAAACTCACTGTTCTCTGTCCTCTTAAAGATACGAAAAATGAAGTTATTCAAGCTGTTAAGATATCTAGTAATGATCATGGAGTTACACAGCAGGAAGAAGATGTAAGATAAAAAACTTATTGGTATGAAATGAATCCAATATCCTAAGATAAAAAACTTATTTGTTTGCTCTCTGTTCTTCAAATTATCAAACACTCTTCCTTTGTTTCTCGGGAAAATGCTTCAATTTTCTGGTAATCTTCTCCCCTTTCTGTAAATTAAGAATTTAATTGTCGTCTCGATATAAATTGATTCATACATAAAACGCTGCATGTTTGAAATTCCAATAACCTCCTAAAGAGGATTTGTATGTTCATTTTAACTGCATTTCATATAATTTAGGAGGATAGTTTGATATAGCGGTGGTCATGGGAGTCTTCGTCTCGTTTATTAGATTAGCCAATCTCCCTGAAGAGGTGAAGAAGGAACTTGAAGATCCTCATAGTAGGTAAGGTAATTTAGGCCTGTCCTTATGTTTTGATTTCTCTTAAGCCACCGGAAAACATCAATTTGGCAGCTAGCCGCATGGATGTATACCTTATCTTCTTCTTACCCGCCATGTATTAGGTACAGTTCTGGATGGAGTCGTGGAAAAGAGAAGCTGAAATCTGGAAAGCCTGGTATCACCTTATATTCTTTTGTTTTATAGTTTGTTTTGTCATAAACTCTAAGAACAACTTACGATTTGCTTAGTGAAATGACTGTTATTTTACTCCTTTTCGTTTGTGTTTTGTTTTTGCAGATACGTTGAAAGGCTAATTTTATGCAAATTCAATATTAGACAAGCATACAACAGACGAATCTCTAATTCAAAGGTAAAATTGTGTAGGCGCATCAATGTCTAAGGTCACATGGTATATGGCTCAGACCAATAATTGTTTGGCCAAACTGTTGTATTTGTCGGTTACTAATAATAAGCATTCCCTATAAGGTTGTATAAAGTTGGCCAGGCCAAATTTTCTTTATGCTGGCTGATGAGTAGATTTTATATTATATAATTAACCCTATTCTTAGTATATTCTGGATAATATTTTGGAAGAATTTTGATACTTTGAATTGTATTTTCAATATAGGACTTTCGACTTCCTCTGGAGCAAAAAGTGGTCAAATGGACGAATTTTAGAGTGATTCCAGTTGGAGGACGTTCATCAGTCACTTGGCTTGATCGTATCAAAATATCAGATTTTTCCACCAAGCGGTTATTTTCTGGCAATAAAATAAAGGACCAATGCGCGGTGCTGGAATAGTGACGTTTTGGACTTGAACTGCGTTTTTGGAGCCCAAGATGACCTCGGATGGGTTCGTGGCCTTCTAGAGATGTGTTCAGAACGTCTTGATCTTCAAAACAAGCTATTATGGGCCGGATTTGGAGGATATCTGAGGCTAAAACGTGGCTGGACAAGTGCTTGGCAGATTCTCCTAGTTTAATTAGGACTTTATTTTCTAAGATATTTTATTTATTATTTAGTTTCCTAATTAGAAAAAAAGACCACAATCTAGGGTTGGCGTGGTATTCTTAGTGGGGGATTTAAGGTTTAGCCGGCCCTAGACCAAGTACGCTTATTATTATTCAACTT
Source organism: Heteromeles arbutifolia (assembly GCA_024362995.1). Classification (NCBI taxonomy): domain Eukaryota; kingdom Viridiplantae; phylum Streptophyta; class Magnoliopsida; order Rosales; family Rosaceae; genus Heteromeles; species Heteromeles arbutifolia. The sequence goes on along the minus strand of JANCRC010000012.1, from coordinate 8,824,749 downwards.
TGGAGACAGAGAGAATTGCTAGGGTTCTTCGAGATTTTCTACTTTAAGGTGTTTTCACTCTTTTTCTAGTGAATGATATTTTCTATGATTTTAATTATGAATATGTGTAACTAATTTCCTTTTGCTAGGGTGAAGCCTTAAGCCTTAGCATGAATATGTAATTTTTATTCAATTGCTTATGATTGATTGCATGCGTACTTTGAATTATTGATCACTGTTTTAAACTATCTAATTGTCTTGATGATTGGCCACCATTAGGATGTTTAGATAAGTAATTGGATGCAATTCGGTCGGAATATCACCGGAGGATTGAGTATTGCTTCTTGTGATTGATAGTTGTAATTTCACCTAGGCGAATATCACGCTCTTAGGGGTTGCATGGTTTTTCAAAAGGTTTTCATAGAATTTAATGAGTCTTGCATGTTCATATTTGATCTGAATATCACAGACGGATTGCATGTTAGATATACGTTCTTGCTTGAATATCACGAGGAGAATATATATTAGGAAAACCTAACCTTCAAAGTGGCATGTGTAAATCATAAGTAATTGGTAGAAATTCATAGGATTGCTAGGTGATGGTGGAACCCTAGTGCTTTTATTAATTGGTATTTAAACTCTTTTCATTCATATTAGTTTTTAATAAAAATTCGTTTTTAATATTAATCAATTTCAAAACCACCTTTTCTCAAGTTTTAATTCTAAGTAGTTAATTAAGAATTGTTTTTACATAAATTATCCAAATAGTCCTTGAGGAAAACGACCTTGCATAAGCATCTATACTACAACATCCTTGTATTCTTGCAAGTATTTCATGTGTTTTTATCCCTACTTTTGTAGACGGTAAAATCGCTATCAAGAAATTGGCGCCGTTGCCGGGGATTATTTTAGATAATTTTTGTTTAAACTTTTTCTGATTTCTTATTTTTCGTCAAAAATAAATAAATAAATAAAAAATCAGTTTATTTTACTATTTTCGTTTTATTGCAGATCTGCACAGTATATGGTGCAGACCAGATCAGACACTGCCCAGATTGCACAGTTTGATCCAGAACCCGAACGCACATTGCACAGACAGCGACGAGAAAATAATTTGGGTTGGGACTGCTCACTTCAAGGCACATTTCTGCAAGAATTGTTTGCTGGTTTTGTGGACAATAAAATCACAATGGCATTGCAATTGCCTGAAGCAGGCAGGCCACTCAGAGAGTCGTTGGCTGCCCGTGCCAATGATATTCCTAATTGCATTGTGTATCCTGAACAGGAAGAGGGTGACTTGTTTGAGATCAAGCACCACATGCTTGAAATTTTACCAACTTTTCATGGGCTGCCTAACGAGGATGCGAACCTACATATTGCAAAGTTTACTGTGGGATGCAAAAATATTTTGATCAGGGGTTTTTCTGCCGAGGCTATTAAGTTACGCCTTTTTCCTTTTACTTTGAAGGACAAGGCAGAAACTTGGTTGTTCACTCTACCAGCTAATAGCATTACAACTTGGCAACAATTGCATACAAGATTCCTGAACAAATATTATCCAGCATCCAAGACATTGAATTACAAGCGGGAGATTATGACATTCACTCAAAAGCCAAACGAAGAGTTTCATGAAGCGTGGGAGAGATATACAGAGATGTACATAAAGTGTCCACATGCTAATATTGATCCAGATACACAAATGAATATTTTCTTTGATGGGCTTAATCCTACATCTAAAAGTCATGTTAATGCATCAGCTGGGGGTTCTTTGTCAAATAAATCTGCAAGAGAAGCATTTGAATTATTTGATATGATGGCTACATAATCTCAACAGTGGGCAGCAGAACATTCACAGAAAATGGGCATTTTTGAGTTATCTGCAGGTTCTCCTAATATGTCTGCACAAATGGAAAAAATGGAGAAGAAAATTGATGCAAAATTTGACATTATTTTACAACAGATAGCAAATTCTACACAGCAGCAGCCACCTGCAGCAACAGTTTGCACTATCTGCAGCATGGCTACACACGACATATTAGGCTGTCCGCATAAAGAATCCTACCCAGAGCTTGTGGAACAACATGTTAATATGATGAACAGCTATCAAAGGCCTAGGAATGATGCATATGCAACTCATTACAATCCAGGATGGAGGGATCATCCTAATTTCAAATGGGGTGATAATCAGAATAATTCAAAACCATTCCAGCATGTACAAAAAACTTTTGTGCCACCCAAACCATCCTTGGAAGATCAACTGTCTAAACTCGCAGCTACAACACAAACATTCATGGAAGGCAGCAATCAAAGAATTCAAAATGTTGAAGCGTCAATTAAAAGTTTGGAGCAACAATTTGGGCAGCTAGCTGCACAGATTTCAGACAGAGAAAAAGGCAAATTTCCTAGTCAAACAGTGCCTAATCCAAGAGGACGTGAAGATTGCAATGTTGTTCGGACTTTACGGTGTGGAAAAAGTTACGACAATCGAGAAAACTCCACTAAGCAGGATCAGCCAGCAGTGCAGATTTCTGCAGAATCTGCAACACTACCAGCCGAACCTGCAAAGTTGGGAGAAAAACAGCATCTGGCAGATACAGAAACTATCCCAAAACAGAGTTTTCAGCGTGTTTATGACCCTCCACTGCCCTATCCTAAACGTGTAATTCCTCAAACAATAGATCAACAACTCAAGGACTTTATGCAGACATTATCCAAGGTTCAAATCAACATTCCATTGCTGGATGCAATCAAGAAAATTCCATCATATGCCAGATTTTTGAAAGAGGTTTGCAGCAGCAAAAAGAAGCTTGCAGATTTGAAAAAAGTTGTTTTGACAGAACAGTGCAGTGCAGTTTTACTACACAAACTACCACCTAAGAAAAAAGATCCAGGGAGTTTTAATATTTCTTGTACTATTGGAAATTCTGATTTTTAAAATGCATTAATTGATTTGGGTGCAAGTATTAATTTGATGCCTTTTTCTGTTTTCCAGCGATTGGGACAAGGAGATTTAAAGCCCACATCAATTATACTTCAGCTTACTGACCGTTCAATCACTTATCCAAGAGGAGTTATTGAAGATCTAATTATTAAGGTTGATAATCTTTATCTACCGGCGGATTTTGTGGTTTTAGACATGGATGAAGACCTTCAAACACCTATCATTTTGGGGAGGCCGTTTATGGCCACAGCTAGGACTTTAATTGATGTGGAAGCTGGAACACTAACTTTACGAGTTCAAGACCAATCTGTGGTATTTAATTTGTTTAAGGCAGCAAAACGTCCTGCTGAACAGCAAGAATGTATGCGCATTGATGTGTTAGATAGTATGGTTCAAGATAGTTTTTATGCCAGTTCACATACAGATCAGTTGCTGCACGTTTTACAAGGGGAAATTGGAACAGATTCTGAAGATGAAGGTGTTCTTGAGTATATTCATGCATTGGACAGTCTGCCAACACAGTTGCCAAGGTTTAGAAATGTTTACGAGAGCTTAGGGGAGCCTAAACAGCTCCTTAAGCCGTCTAGACAGCAGCCACCAAAATTAGAACTGAAGCCTTTACCTGAACATTTAAAATATGCACATTTAGGGGCTGCAGAAACGCTGCTGGTTATAGTTGCAGCAGATTTAACTCCCACAGAGGAAGATAAATTGCTTCGTGTTTTGAGAAAATATCAAGATGCTTTGGGATGGACAATTGCCGACATCAAGGGTATTAGCCCAGCAATCTGTATGCACAGAATTTTAATGGAAGACGACGTGAAGCCAACAGTTGATGCTCAACGCCGCCTTAACCCGATTATGAAAGAGGTGGTCCGAACAGAGGTTATGAAATTACTTGATGCAGGTATGATTTATCCTATTTCAGACAGTAAATGGGTGAGTCCTACGCAGGTTGTTCCTAAACGTACAGGCATTACAGTAGTTAAAAATGACAACAATGAGCTTGTTCCTACACGCTTAACTACAGGCTGGCGGATGTGTGTGGATTATAGGAAGCCAAATGTAGGTACAAGAAAAGACCATTTTCCTCTACCGTTTACTGACCAAATGTTAGAAAGATTGGCTGGCATGGCTGTTTATTGTTTCTTGGATGGTTATTCTGGGTACAATCAGATCCCAATTGCACCAGAGGATCAAGAGAAGACTACTTTTACATGTCCATTTGGGACATTTGCGTATCGAAGGATGCCATTTGGGTTATGCAATGCACCCGCCACTTTTCAACGTTGCATGATGAGTATTTTTTCTGGCTTGGTCGAAAAAATTGTGGAAGTTTTCTTGGATGATTTTTCGGTGTTTGGGGATTCATTTGATCAGTGCCTACATAATTTGTCATTTGTTCTTGAGAGATGTCAAGACACAAATTTAGTGCTCAATTGGGAAAAGTGTCATTTCATGGTGAAACAAGGCATTGTGTTGGGTCATTCAATTTCTAGCAAAGGCATTGAAGTTGACAAAGCTAAAATTGATGTGATTGCAAAGTTGCCACCCCCTACTTCAGTAAAAGGTGTTCGATCATTTTTGGGACATGCAGGATTTTATCGTCGGTTCATCAAAGATTTCTCCAAGATCAGCCGACCCTTGTGCACTTTATTGGCTAAAGATGCACCATTTAATTTCGATGAGGCTTGCTTAGAAGCGTTCAACAAGTTGAAATCACTCCTAACTTCGGCACCCATCATTGCTGCACCAGATTGGGGCTTCCCATTTGAATTAATGTGTGATGCTTCAGATTATGCTGTTGGGGCAGTTTTAGGACAGCGTAAAGACAAGCTTCCCCATGTCATTTATTATGCAAGTCGTACACTCAATGATGCACAGCGTAACTATGCAACAACAGAAAAGGAATTGTTGGCAGTTGTGTTTGCATTAGAGAAGTTTCGGTCTTATTTGGTTGGGACTAAGATAATAGTTTATACTGATCATGCTGCATTAAAATACTTGTTGTCTAAGAAGGATGCAAAGCCTAGGTTGATTCGTTGGGTTCTTTTACTTCAAGAATTTGACCTAGAAATTAAAGACAAAAAGGGCAGTGAGAATGTGGTGGCTGACCACTTATCCAGATTAATTATTCCAGCAGCTATAGAGGCAGATTCTCTACCATTGAGTGAGAGTTTTCCAGATGAACAGCTCTTTGCTATCCAAAGTAATACGCCTTGGTTTGCAGATATTGTTAATTATTTGGCTACGGGTGTGGTGCATCCTGATTTTTCATTTCAGCAGAAAAAGAAGTTTTTGTCTGATTATTTCTGGGATGAACCATACTTGTATAAGTACTGTCCAGACCAGATTATTCGCAGGTGCATTCCTGGGGTTGAACAAGAAAGTGTTTTACGTTTTGCTCATCATTATGCATGTGGGGGACATTTTGGGCAGAAAAGGACAGCAGAGAAAATTCTACAAAGTGGGTTGTTTTGGCCTACATTATTTAAAGATGCAAATAACTGGTGCAAAGCTTGTGACAGGTGTCAAAGAGTCGGCAACCAATCCAAAAGGAATGAGATGCCCCAACAAAGTATTCTAATTGTTGAGTTATTTGATGTTTGGGGTATTGATTTTATGGGGCCATTCCCATCATCACATGGAAATCAGTATATTTTAGTTGCTGTTGAATATGTTTCTAGGTGGGTCGAGGCCATTGCAGCACCAACTAATCAAGGATCAGTGGTCCTGAAGTTCCTCCAGGGGGTGATATTTCCACGTTTTGGAATTCCACGTGTGATTCTTAGTGATGGGGGGAAGCATTTTATTAATAAACAGTTTGCTGTTTTATTAGCCAAATATGGGATTAAACATCGCGTGGCTACACCCTATCATCCACAGACATCAGGGCAGGTTGAGGTTTCAAACAGAGAATTAAAGCGTATTTTGGAGAAAACAGTTGGCTCTACACGCAAAGATTGGAGTTTAAGGTTAAATGATGCTTTGTGGGCTTACAAGACAGCTTTTAAAACGCCAATTGGAATGTCGCCGTTTAGACTTGTTTATGGGAAAGCATGTCATTTACCTATGGAATTAGAGCACAAGGCGTTTTGGGCTATTAAGGAGCTAAATTTTGCATATGATTCGGCTGGGGAGAAACGTAAGTTGGAGCTCAATGAGCTCTATGAAATTCGTAATAATGCATATGAAAGTTCCAGAATCTACAAAGACAAGACTAAGGCATTTCATGACAGTAAAATCCTTCGCAGGGAATTTTACACAAGGCAAAAGGTGTTGTTCTTCAATTCCAGACTCAAGTTGTTTCCAGGCAAACTTAAGGCACGTTGGACAGGTCCATATGTGGTCACTAAAGTTTATTCGCATGGGGCTGTGGAGATAAAAAATGAGGTCACAGGTCATGAATTCAAGGTCAACGGTCACATGCTGAAACCATACTTGGAATCACCTTATGATACAGCACGCGAGTCATTGACTCTGAGGGATCCAGTAACTTAGCCACCAGATTTCTGCGACGTCTAGCTACAAACTTAAAATAAAGCGCTTATTGGGAGGCAACCCAATTTTTCTAAACCCTTTCCTTATTTTATTTATTTTACGTTTGAATTTCTACATGCATTTCATACCTAAGTTTTTCAAAAAAAAAAAAAAAAAAAAAAAAAGATAAATAATAAAAAAAAAAAAAAGGAAAAATTCGAAAAGAAGAAAAATATATTTATGTAAATGTGTGAAGTGTTGAATAAAAGGGATGAGAGGTAAGGATTTTAGTCGAATCCCCTTAACTATGATGGTTCACTTTACACCAAAAGAAGTTTGTGAATTCTTTTCTAATTGATTCTAAATGGCTTAGACTCTGTGATGGGATTGGTTGGAACTTTTGAAAAGACGTTCTGATTTTTAACATTTTCTATGGATTGCAACTTGAAAGTGAAAATTTTGTGTTAGCTAGATTTTATTTAAGTTTTTAGTTTGTTAACTTTTATTTTTGTTTTCTAGATTTGTTTTGCTTGAGGACAAGCAAAAAGCTAAGTTTGGGGGTATTTTGATGAGTAGATTTTATATTATATAATTAACCCTATTCTTAGTATATTCTGGATAATATTTTGGAAGAATTTTGATACTTTGAATTGTATTTTCAATATAGGACTTTCGACTTCCTCTGGAGCAAAAAGTGGTCAAATGGACGAATTTTGGAGTGATTCCAGTTGGAGGACGTTCGTCAGTCACTTGGCTTGATCGTATCAAAATATCAGATTTTTCCACCAAGCGGTTATTTTCTGGCAATAAAATAAAGGAGCAATGCGCGGTGCTGGAATAGTGACGTTTTGGACTTGAATTGCGTTTTTGGAGCCCAAGATGACCTCGGATGGGTTCGTGGCCTTCTAGAGATGTGTTCAGAACGTCTTGATCTTCAAAACAAGCAATTATGGGCCGGATTTGGAGGATATCTGAGGCTAAAACGTGGCTGGACAAGTGCTTGGCAGATTCTCCTAGTTTAATTAGGACTTTATTTTCTAAGATATTTTATTTATTATTTAGTTTCCTAATTAGAAAAAAAGACCACAATCTAGGGTTGGCGTGGTATTCTTAGTGGGGGATTTAAGGTTTAGCCGGCCCTAGACCAAGTACGCTTATTATTATTCAACTTTGGAGACAGAGAGAATTGCTAGGGTTCTTCGAGATTTTCTACTTTAAGGTGTTTTCACTCTTTTTCTAGTGAATGATATTTTCTATGATTTTAATTATGAATATGTGTAACTAATTTCCTTTTGCTAGGGTGAAGCCTTAAGCCTTAGCATGAATATGTAATTTTTATTCAATTGCTTATGATTGATTGCATGCGTACTTTGAATTATTGATCACTGTTTTAAACTATCTAATTGTCTTGATGACTGGCCACCATTAGGATGTTTAGATAAGTAATTGGATGCAATTCGGTCGGAATATCACCGGAGGATTGAGTATTGCTTCTTGTGATTGATAGTTGTAATTTCACCTAGGCGAATATCACGCTCTTAGGGGTTGCATGGTTTTTCAAAAGGTTTTCATAGAATTTAATGAGTCTTGCATGTTCATATTTGATCTGAATATCACAGACGGATTGCATGTTAGATATACGTTCTTGCTTGAATATCACGAGGAGAATATATATTAGGAAAACCTAACCTTCAAAGTGGCATGTGTAAATCATAAGTAATTGGTAGAAATTCATAGGATTGCTAGGTGATGGTGGAACCCTAGTGCTTTTATTAATTGGTATTTAAACTCTTTTCATTCATATTAGTTTTTAATAAAAATTCGTTTTTAATATTAATCAATTTCAAAATCACCTTTTCTCAAGTTTTAATTCTAAGTAGTTAATTAAGAATTGTTTTTACATAAATTATCCAAATAGTCCTTGAGGAAAACGACCTTGCATAAGCATCTATACTACAACATCCTTGTATTCTTGCAAGTATTTCATGTGTTTTTATCCCTACTTTTGTAGACGGTAAAATCGCTATCACTGGCATACATTTAGCAGCATTAACCTATTTGAAAACTAAGATTTGCACAAACAGAACATAATCTTTGCGAAAGCATGTATTTGACTGACATATTATATCATATATATTAACAGATAAGCAATGCTCTAGCGGGAGCCGACAGAAAAGACTTGATGTGGAAGCTATCAAAATTTATTTATGATGAAGAGAAAGCTCTTGAGATGAGGTTTTTCTTGTTCCCTGTTTCATCTTAGGTTTAAGCAATGAGAAAGGTCAAGTTTATGATAGTTTCTAGATATGTAGATTGGGAAATTATCATTAAACTAAGATTTTACATGCACTTCCAAGGCCATTGTGTGTGGGTTGTCCTTTATCTTTAGTGTGCTATTTGTTTTTTTCTAAGTGGGAACTTTGATTGTTCAATCCCGTATATTTGGAGCAGATATTTTATTTGTAAGTGGGAGCATGAGCTCATCCCCCAAAGGGGGACACCAGTGTTGCCATAAATTTTTTTGAATAATGCTTGTGTTCGCCTTATGGGAGAACTTACTTGTCCCCCCACTTACGATTAACGTATCTTCACAGTACGAACATCATAATCAGAACCGTTCATTCTCTTTACCATAATCATATATGCAAAAAATTCTTCAATTCAGAGATTTTTTAGTCATCCATTCATGTAAAGCCAATCAACAGTTTTAGTAACAAGTAACATCTTCATGATGAATTGTTTATCTGTTTTATGCATATAAATGGTTAAAAGAATTCCAAATTGAATAATTTTTTTGCGTGTAGGATCTTTGATAATAAAAATAATAAATGGTTTCGCTTATGATACTTGTACGGTGAAAATATGTTAAAAATAAGTGAAGGGACAAGTAGTTATTTTACATTTGGTTGAGGTGACATTCAGGTTACTTTAAAAAGTTTAAAGCAGACAGTATAATGAGGGCACAGTCAAATAGGTCAAGGTTAACTACCATTTGTAGTAGAAGGGTAGTTAACCTTCCAGTTATATTTTCAGGTGAGGGAAGAAAGGAAGACAAATGAAAGAGAATGCATCAAACAAAAAAATTTAAGATGTATGTAACTTTATGTTTTCCAGTTACATTTTCTAAATCCAACTTTTTTTAAGACATTCGATATTATTTATACTAAAGAGTAGAGGAGTGGGCTAAACCTCACAATAAGCTAGTCGATAATTTGGTTCAAATCTGCCTTTGACGAGAATCAAACTTAAAACCTCTTACTTATAATTAAGAACAATACTATTAAACCGTAGTATTAAGTGACATATTCTAAACTTAACTTTGAAGTGTGAAAATATTTTCTCACCTTCTTCCTCAACTTCTCTCTTCATCACTCATTTCTCATCTCTAATAAAATTCCACGGATTAAAAATGATATAGTTATCAATAAATAAAAAATAAAATACTCCCCATATACACCTGAGTTCAAATCCTTCTCTCCTCAATTTATCTTAATTTAAAGTAAAATAACAATTGCAGGAGAAACTACCGAATACATCTGATGTAATTTGATTGTTAAAGTCTGAGTAGCGTTAGCATATCAGATTGTGGTTCAAACTTAAAATCTTCAATTTTCTTTCATTTCTTACATGATTGATCCAAGCAATATATATATTCATACCCAATCGGATCTCGAAATCTATGAGTATCAATTTAAAGCCAATTTGGCAAGTGTGAGAGATATGAGGGATGCTGATGCATTGACCAAGATATATATACATATATATATATACATATATATATATATATGGAGAATGTGGCTACCCAACCAAGAATAAGTTGTTTTAGGTTGGTCACTGAATTGCAACAAGGCGGAGCTCTCTCTGAAATGGAAGAGTCTGCACAAATGAAAAACAATGAGTAGCATTGAGTAAAAGCAAGGTATTAATACAACTTACAGAAACAAAAGTTACACCCCGAGGATCCCGTTCTAGGGCCATGACTGTTTATTTCCTGATTATATTTGTTTTTGGCTCTCATGTAATGGAGTGGCGGTTGTTGAAGTTTACTTTTTGTAAATTGTTTTACTTCTTGTACATTGTTTAATTTTATGACTGAAGAAAGATTTTCAAAATGGGAAGGGCAATCTATCAATTTGCACCTCTTCGAATGTCTATAAAAAATGTTGATGTTCCACATTAAAACTAATTGATAATACGGAGAGTAGTTTAACCTCTTATAAGTCCTTGCATGGTTTGGTCCCTTACTGATATGGGATTTTGTCCTCACATTTTCAAATGCCCCCTCACTGTTTATTTGATTTATATTGAGTCCTGATTATATTTGTTTTCGCTCTCACTAGAAAAATGGCCCGCATGTTGCTGCCGGTTCTGATTCCATAATGCATTTTCAATTAGATTAATCCAGAAAACGCATTTTCAAAGTAGCTTTACAAATTTAATCTCACAAATTCTCCGTTTCAATTACTGTTAAACTACTTTCCATTAGCTTTACAAATTTGTGAGATTAAGTAGTTCATTAGAATTTCTCACAATGAAAACTTCTTCTCGAAAATGAATGAAACACACTGGGGGTTTCACTTTCCTAAACCCTCATTGTGTTTCATTCGTTTTCGACAGGAAGTTTTCATTCCCCCAATTAAAATGACAAACTAATTCACACAACCTGAGTTTCAAACCAACCTAATCACAGATTCAAACCATTATGCAAAAACAGGAACCAATGCAAACCATTAAGCACATATTCAAACCTGAGTTTCAAACCAAATTATATAGTGTTAATATACTTTTGATTAGCTTTACAAATTTGTGAGATTAAGTAGTTCTTCAGAATTTCTCCCCAATTCTAATGAAAACTTCCTGTCGAAAATGAATGACTTCGACTTGAAAACATAAAATGTTGATTGACCCAATCTTAGTATTAACCCCCAAATCAAATCCCTTTGTTTTTTTTTTCTCTTTCCTTTATTCCAAATTGACATAACCATATAAAAAGCCTCAAAGAACCTGAACCTTCCTTCAGATCAATTCTATGTGTGCATGTTCCCAATAAAACAAAATGTTTAACCATCTTTCTAATAAAACAAACTCCAATTGCTTGAGCATCTTCAATGAAGGGCAAACTTTATTTTTTCATTCCCCCAATTAAACCGATAAACTCACACAACCTGGGTTTTAAGTGCATATGCAATTTATATATGTAATACCTACTTGCACATTATTATGAATGTCCATTGCGTGGTTTAGTTCAAATCCTCCAGCCTCATACACAACCCATAAGAGCCATTTGGAAAGCAAAACAAACCCCCCTTGCAATTTAGCTCACTAACCCAATTGAATCATAACAAATTCAATCAGGAAACAGAAAGTTAAGAACAGCCCAAAAACCAAAAGAAACCCACTTGTAGTTTTAACTCACTAACCCATTGAATCAAAACAATTTCAGTTAGAGAAAAACTACAGTCCAAAATCATATATATATATATATATATATATTATCTAAATGTAAACCAATTCTTAGCTAATTAACTGAGTATACCAAAGAATCAAATTAAACACAAATTCTTAAAGTTTGGCATCCCAATAATCAAATAAGGAAAAACAACAAAGTGTGTATTGCGTGTGTGAGTGTATGTGCTGCATAAGTGTGTGAGTGTATATTGTATTGCCGAGGAAAAACAACAATATCTTCCAAGTGATAAAAAAAGGTATAAGCGTGTGAGCATATATTGTATGTGTTGTGTGTGTATAAGTGGATGACAGTGTTTGTGTGACACTGCATGTGTGTGCACTGTGTATGTATATAAAATGTGTGTGTAAGTGTAGGTAAGTGTGTGTACTCTGTGTGGATAAGTGTATGTGATGTGTGTGAGTGTATATTGTATGCGTATGCAGTGTGTGTGTGCATATCAAAAAAGGTAAGTGTATGCAGTGTGTATAAAAAGTAACAGTACGGTAAGGCATATACCAAAATCATTATTGAAGTTAAGAATGATTTCCTAAAGAGATGCAATTTTTGTGTATCAAAAAATGGACTCAAAACAACTGTGTGTCTAATGTGTCAATGATTTCCTAAAGAGATGCAACATTACAGTAGGGTAAGGCATATACGAAATCACTTAGTCGGAATATACATAAACTTTACTCCTCATGAAAAGAGAGAAAAATAGTACAGATAAAGAATGAGGAACACAAATCTATCCAAACAATAAAGATTCTGTAATAGGTAAGAGCTTGCAAAACACCAAAAACTAATAGTTAGAAAAATAAAACATATATCAAGAAGATGAGACGAATTTGTAAGTCGAAAACTCCTCCTATAACAGCTATATTAAAGCATAAACATTCATGAAAATTCATAATCTATAGCTAAAAAGCACCAAGTATTTTTGCGGAAATATAAAGATCCCTTTTGTGCCCCAAACCCCCATCTGTCCTCTCTTTGCCTTCCTCCATCTTTACGTGTGATTTGTTTTTCTGATGTTGGAATTTTGATCTATGGAGTTTAAGGCTCTGAATATAGTATGATTTCAGAGCATTTGACAATTTAGTTGTAAGCAAGAAAGTTAATAACTATGGCGGGCATATGTGAGAGAGAGAGAGAGAGAGAGAGAGAACAGAAGCTCGTGAGGTTGTAGGTGGAGCCAATGCTCCCATATAACCACATTAAACGTGGATGCGAATGTAAATTTCCGAGGCAATGTTTAAGAAACTTAGAAGATAGATTATTATCCATTAATTGATTGATGTACACACATTACAAATGGTTAGATTATGACTCTTTTCAAGCAAACAAAGAAATAAAAAATAACAAATCATTCAGGGAAAAAAATGAGCAAGAAGACAGATTCAGCGAAAAACTAACATCAACTTTTTGCAACCAAACAGAGGAATCCCAACAAAAAACAATGGTCCTTGACATAGGAAAATGAACTCACCGGCCCAACCGAAGCCTACAGCACTAATCCTGAAACACCTTTACTTCTAAAACCTTCAATCACTACCTTTGCAAGTTCGATTGCTCTCCCGATCATTCTCTCAGGATCCGTCGGACCAAGCTGTCTTGGCCAATCAAACTTGATCTTGGGGTTAGGAACAAAATATTTTTTTAACTTTCCATTTGATTCTTTGCAGCAGCAGCCATGGAAAGGCCATATGCAGCTGCATCCATGGCTACTTCTTAGACATTCAAGTATTTTTCGAATTCTTGCTGACCACAATTACAATTTCGAATCTGAAGCTCTATGAAATAAATAGAGTTTGTAAACACAACCCTAAAGCACAAAGATTTGAAAACGACTTCTCACCTTTTTAATCAGCTGAGGCAGGCATGGGTTTCAAATCTCAGTCACTCTCTGCAAGCGTGGCCTTCTTTCTCAATTTCCGGCCTTCCTGTCTCTGCACGCGCCTCTCTCTCTCTCTCTCTCTCTGTCCTTCTCTCTGGCGCAAGTGTTTGGTTGATAGTTAATCTTGGGCTTAATTCAAAGGAAGCCCAGTTGTGAATGCATTTGTTTTGGGCTAGTGACTGCTTTGCTGAAGGCGGCGGCCCACATAATATTAAAATGATGTTGCAGGGCAGCTAAGAATCTGAATCCTTGCCTGATCATCTTTGTGAAGATCCCGAAGATCCGTTAATCGTGTTCGTTCATCGTACGTTGTGCAGTCAGAAATTATTTTAAATATTTTTTTTTAAAATTAAATACAAACAATACCTTATAAAAACTGATCGCACGATATATGATGAACAGACACGATTCAAGGATCTCCTCACTAAATGGATCCAGAGAAGATCCTGTTGGGGCAGCTAATAGGCAACAACCCTACAATATGGGGCAGTAAGGCCTTAGCAGAAATGTACCTTTTCAATGGCAAAATTGGTAAATAATGAATGATCTAAGGTGATTCACCCCTTGCCGAAGACAATCACGCGGAATTGAAATTTTGTTAGAAAGGGAACTTGGACACTCGAGTTAAGAAGTCTATAAAAGCAGCAAGAAAAGCAAGTGAAAATGACACTCAACTCTCTGAACAAAATAGCAAGACTTCCCAAAAGGCTCTACTATTTCCTGTCATTTCCTTTACATTCCTTTTGCATCAAAGCTATCCTTTGTAATTTTTAGAAGCTCTTTTATTTACATTCCTTTGTAATTTTTACAAAGCTATCCTTTGTAATTTTTAAAAGCTCTGCTACATGTTCTTGTGTGGTATCGATTCCCTTTGTAAACATTCAGTACCATTTCCCTTAAAGAAGGTGCTTACATTGTAAACAAAAGAAGAAGTGCTCAACAAGGCTGCAAACCTTGCCCCAACCTCTTTTATTTACATTTTTTGTGTACTGGATCTGGCTTTTATGTGTTTTCTTTTATCCCTATGATAATTTTCAATGCTTATTTCAGGGTTGTACATGCTTAATGGTGTTGAACTAAATGCTTTTACTTACCTTGCTGTTGATTAAAGTTGGTTTCGAGAAAGTTGACAATCTTAATGAACAAAATCTTCCTATAAATTGGTATATGATACATGATCAAAAAGTCTTTGTTTACAAGGCATAGAAAATAACTTTTTACAAACTTAACCCATTTGTAAACAATCCTTTTAAACTAAGAAGTCTAAGTAAATTGTGGTGTAAGTAATCAACTTATCTAAAGACTAAAAAGATAATATGTTAGTGGCATGATCAAATCTCCCTTAGTTTTAATTGTGAGCCTCAAGACCTACCAAAGGCCTCACAAAGGCACCTTTCAAACTGCGCCTTTCAAACTAACTCAAAACTCATGATGCAGAAAAACAAATAGCAAACCTTGCTTGACAGGCGAGACAAGGGGAGTTATGCGAAGGATATTCTAGCCCGAACAGCAAGCACTCTCTTATTCTCTCTCTCGCTTACTCTGTCCTTGAAGCTGTGCAAGGCTATACCATCGATAGGCCCTCACCCTCTGCGACACCACCACAATCCTCACCCACTCCCTCAATCTCATCGAACCCAAACACCCCCAATCTTGAATGACCAAAAGACCCATGTCATTTTCCAATATATCCGTTGGATTTGGAATGTAGAGAGGGCAAGAACAACATTTGATCCTTCAGGACTTGAACCTTTTCAATGGCCTGTGTCACCCAAAAAATAAAGCCCCAACCCAGCTAAAGCACAGCGCGCACCTACACAATGGCACAATCGTAATTCAGTCAACATCGAAGCACATTTTCATAAGCAAGATGAATAGTGCCATTTTGGAACACTACTTTAGATTAAAGTAACCTAATAGAGCGGCAGTGGTCGAAGATTATTTTTTGTACATTGTTTAATTTTATGAGTGAAGAAAGATTTTCAAAGTAGGAAGGGCCATCTATATTATCAAGAAAAAAAAGAGCCATCTATCAGTCTGTCACATGTGCATAAACCATTTGGATCTCTTTAACCAAATAGGCGATCTGTATTGAACAAAATTTGTTAAAAAGTTAATTTTGATTTCCCCAAAAAAAAGTGTGAATTAAGAGACTCTAAAAATCCAAGCAAGTTATAAAATATATATATATATATATATATAACCTCGGCTATACAAGGTAAATTTTATTGGTAACGAAAAAAAAAATTACACTTAGTTAGGGAAGACATAAACCTTACTCGTCATAAGACAAAGAAAATGAGAAAAAGAACATGAAAAAGAAGGGTGGATATAAACCTTAACCCTCCAGAAACGAAAACACATAAGATACAAGTAAAACAAGGATGAGACATGAAATCTAACCTCTCTAAAGCCAAATAAAGAAGGTCTAAACCAAGCAAGTTAAACAAACTTGGGTAAATCTCAATTCACTACTTTCAAGTTTCGTAGTTTTCAATACATGAAGTTTTTTTCATCTCAAAATCATACCTAAAATGTTAATTTTGGGATAGTGTCATACATCCGTTAGTATAGTTGTTAAGTCTCTCGTTAACTGATGAAGTGGTGTCTATGAACGCCATATAAGGAGTTCACGTGGAAATTAAAAATTATTAAGAAATTGTGGGACCCATTACCATCCCCAACCTTTTCCCTACTACATCCGTCCCCTACAACAAAACCAACCCTTTTTTATCCAGAACCCCCTCCCTTTCGAAGATCTTCGACACAAACCCTAACCCTAATTCCCCAATTTCAAACAGAAAACCCCAATTCCCCCCAAACCCTAACCCTAAATTTCAAATTGTTAGCCCCAATCACCCCGACAGCAACGTCTACACCACCACTACCGTCGCCCACAGCCTCCCCTAAGAAGCCCCAGCCACAGCCGTGGACCCAAGAGGAGACGGTGCTGCTTCCTTCTCTTCATTTGATCAAACTTCTCAACAACGGCAACTTCTCTTCTCTCTCCCATTTCCAGATCCCATCATTAAACCCAGAAGTGCCATTGAAGAACTACATGATCTTTACAGGCCCTTCTACCCCAAATCTCAGCCTCCTCTGTCCTCCCCACAAATCTCACCACCTACTCTCTCTCCTTTGACTTCTCTTTCTTCTCTTACCACACCCAAAGATCAAACACATCCCATACAATATCACCGCCAACAACAAACCCAGCAGCAGCAACAAACCCAGAACTCCAAAAAAAGGTACGATTTTCACTCTTTTTTGTTTCGAATTTTGAAAGATATCCATCTCGAAATTGCGCTATTTAATTCGTAATTTCATTTATTTACGATTTTTTTTTCACCATTTCAGAAAGAACCAGCTTAAAAAAGTGTGCCAAGTTCCAGCGGAGGGTCTCTCTTCAGTCATATGGGCATGGCGGAAGTACGGCCAAAAACTCATCAAGGGCTCCCCATATCCAAGGTGGGTTTCTAATTTTTTTTAAGGTAAATTACACTTTCATACTTCAGGTTTGAGCTCTATTTCAATTCCTTACAACATCTTTAAAACATTTCACTTTCATAACTTAAGTACTATTTTATTTCAAAATAATACCTCTGTTACATTTTCCATCCATTGATCCGTTAAATGCTGACGTGGCTGCCAAATGTTTGCCAGGTGGCAAATTAAAAAAAAAAAAAGTTTTTTTTAAAAAAAAAACTTTAATTTTTTAAAAAAAAAAACTGAATTTTTACATAAAAAAGGGATAAATTACACTTTCATACCTTAGGTTTGTGATTTATTTCAATTCCTTACAATATCTTTAAAACATTTCACTTTCATACCTTAAGTACTATTTTATTTCAAAATAATACCTCCGTTACATTTTCTATCCATTGATCCATTAAATGATGACGTAGCTGCCACATATATGCCACGTGACTGCCAAATGTCTCCTACATGGCAAATAAAATAATTTTTTTAAAAAACCTGAATTTTCTCAAAAAAAAAAAAAAAAAAAAAAAAATTGAAACCCACATTTGCAAGAAGAAGAAGAGGGAGGAAGAAAAGAAGAAAAAAAGAAAAAAAATTGTCCCCCACCCCCCCCCAACGACCCACATCTACAACAAGAAGAAGAAGAAGAGGAGGGAGGAAGAAAAAAAGAAAAAAAATCCAAAAATCCCACCCGAGCCATCCCTCCCAAAAATCCCCCATCACCCACCCCCAAAAATCCCACCCGAGATTAGGTGGATCTACCACAAAACCAGTTCAAAAATCATCTTAAACTCAAACTATTTGCAAAACTCACCCACACTGAAAATCACCAGATCGCGGAGGGAGGAAGGTCCCGGGGGGGGGGACGGGAGAAGGGTCGTCGAGCAGGGGGGAAGGGCTTTTCTTCTTCTTCCTGCATATGTGGGTAGCATCTTTCTTCCTCCCTTCTTCTTCTTCTTCCTGCATATGTGGGTCGCTGGGGGAGGGACAATTTTTTTTTTTCTTCCTCCCTCTTCTTCCTCTTGCAAATGTGGATTTCAAATTTTTTTTTTTTTTTTTGTTGAGAAAATTCAGGGTTTTTAAAAAAAATTAAAAAAATATTTTATTTGCCATGTGGCAACCACGTTAGCATTTAATGGATCAATGGATGAAAAATGTAATGGAGGTAATATTTTGAAATAAAATAGTACTTAAGGTATGAAAGTGAAATGTTTTAAAGATGTAAGAAATTGAAATAGACCCCAAACTTGAGGTATGAAAGTGTAATTTACCCTCTTTTTTTTTTGTAAAAATTCAGGTTTTTTTAAAAAAAATTTAAAAATTTTTTTTTTTTTGCCACGTGGCAGACATTTGGCAGCCACGTGGCATATATGTGGCAACTACGTCAGCATTTAACGGATCAATGGATGGAAAATGTAACGGAGATATTATTTTGAAATAAAATAGTACTTAAGGTATGAAAGTGAAATGTTTTAAAGATGTTGTAAGGAATTGAAATAGAACCCAAACCTGAAGTATGAAAGTGTAATTTACCTTTTTTTTTAATATAATTTTTCTCAAAAAAGGGTGGGTTTTGTTGTAGGGGACAGATGGAGTAGGGAAAAGGTGGGGATGGGGATGGGGAGGGGGAGGGGGTGGGTCCCACAATTTCTTAATAATTTTTAATTTCCACACGGACACCTTAATGACACGTGACGTCTAGTTATTGTTCACATGAGCGTCACGTTATCAGTTAACAGAAGACTTAACCGTCAGACTAACGGATATATGAGATTGTTTCAAAATTAACACTTTAGATATGACTTTGGGACAAAAAAAACTTCATGTACTAAATGTTAAAAATCATGAAACTTAAGGATAGAAAATTGAAATTTTCCCAACAAACTTAAACTAACCCACTTATTGTACGCCTTTGACTATTACCACAAAGTGTTTGGCAGTGTTTGTTATAGTCACATTCATGAACAATTGAGACACAAGTTGGAGGAAGCTTCAACCAAATTATACGCCTTTGACTGCTATCTAATGTGGACTTTCTGGTGCCGTGTTTATTGATTTTCCCATCATGTTTTGATGTTCCAAATGTTAGCATGTTTCTAGAGGATTCTCAAGATCAGTGGCACTAATTCTCCCATTTTTTTAGCGGATTGATTGAAATGGATAAGTTTCTTTAATGAGTAATCTATATTCTACCTTCAAGAGTTACATGTTCTAATTCGATCCTAGACAACGAGGCCTTAGTGAAAAATAAAGAAAAAATAGTGGAAAATGATATTTTTTGAACGCTTATAACGATTTTCAAAAATTAGTGTTCGGATCAAATGTTAGAAAATAAATTTGCCGAATTTTTAATGCCCTTGTCCTTAATCGCTTGACTTCAACTGAGGTTGGCTAATAGATACGCAAGCCTTCCAATAGTAGCTAGGCTAGCTAAAGCTGTTCAACCAAACGACTTTTACCCTAAGCCAAAACTAATATTTCCTGGCCGCCAGGTAAAGAAGAATATTCTTGAAAAAGAATTCATAACTCGTACTTTTTTTTTTTTCTGCTTTGCATGAGTTGTGTCTATAAAAGGAGTTAACTTTTCCACTCTTAATTATCCGAGAGCAATAAAACAATATTTCCTATAACCAGAAAAACACACTGCCATGAAAATGGAATCTTGGTTGTCCAAGTTTACCTGTTTGCATTGTCTTCTTTTGCTATTACTCAATGCTACTCACTGTTCTTCAGTTGTGCAGACACGAACACTTTGCCACGCTGATGAGCACTCGTTCTTGTTACAATTCAAGGAAAGCTTTACGATAAACAAGTCAGCTTCTTCATCTCCTTTTGCTTACCCGAAGGTTGCATCTTGGACTCGAGAAGGAGATCAAAATCAGAGTAACTGTTGTTCGTGGGATGGTGTTGAGTGCCATGCGGAGTCTGGCCGTGTCATTGGCCTTGACCTTAAGAGCAGCTGTCTCTATGGTTCTATCAATTCCAACAGCACCCTCTTCCGACTTGTTCACTTGCAGATGCTTGACCTCTCAGATAACAACTTCAATTCCTCTGAAATACCATCGAGATTGGGCCATGACCTTTCGAGTCTATCCTATCTCAACCTTTCGTGGTCTGCATTTTTTGGCCAAATTCCATCTGAAATTTCAAAGCTATCCAAACTGTCTACCCTTGATCTGTCTCACAATAATGGTTTGGAGCTTAGGAAGTCCAACATGAGAATCCTAGTCCAAAACTTGACCAGCATAAAACAACTTCATCTTAGTGATGTAGGCATATACTCCACTGTGCCTGATATCTTGGTCAATGCATCTTCTCTCACATCTCTCAATCTAAGCTACTGTGGGTTGCATGGGGAATTCTCAGTAGGCATTTTCCACCTACCAAACCTAGAGGAGCTTAGTTTATACTGGAACATAAAGCTAAATGGTTATTTTCCTACTTTTAACAGGACTAATTCCTTCAAAACATTGGATGTTTCAGGGACAAATTTCTCTGGTGAACTTCTTAGTTCTATCAGAAACCTTCATTCCTTAAATTACTTTGATATCTCGAACTGTGGTTTTGATTCCCATGTTTCATTTTCTTTCGGAAACCTTACCCAGCTTAGTTTCCTTGAGATGACTTCATTTCATGACGTTTCCGCAAGCCAATTCTTAGTTCCTGATTCCTTGTCTTGTTTTGGAAAATTAACCAAGCTCAACCACTTGGGTCTTTCGGATATTAACTTACGGGGAAATTTCCCACGTTTTGTGGCTAACCTGACCCAACTTGCGTTTCTAGATTTGTCTGCCAATTCATTAATCGGTGAAATCCCATCTTGGCTTGCGGTAGAGTTGACCCAAATAACTTTTCTTAGCCTTTCCGGTAATAATTTGAGTGGATGAATTGAGTTTGATGAGTTTTCCAACCTCAAAAAGTTGAAGGGACTTGGTTTATCGTACAACAGGTTATCCGTGCGTGTCAAATCTGGTTTGAGTGCTATTCTTCCAAGGTTCGAAATTCTAAAGTTGGCTGAATATACCAAAATGGCTCTGGAATGCAACTAGAGAAACTTTGGTCAATCTCTACCTCGGCTCTAACTTCTTAACAGGCTTTGAGGAAAATCCAGTCACTCTTCCATGGAAAAATCTGCAGATTATTAATCTTGGGACTAATCGATTACAAGGGTCATTGCCAATTCCACCACAATCTATCACGTTTTACGTTGTCAAAAACAATAATTATAGTGGAAAACTTTCACCATTGTTCTGCAACTTGAATTATCTTCATGTTCTTAACGTGTGCAACAACAGCATGAGTGGCATGCTTCCACAGTGTTTGGGGAAGTCCAGTAGCTTGGAAATACTGCAATTGGTGTTTAATTCTTTCCACGGCGATATCCCTCCGTTTTGTGCTAACAAAAATAGTTTGAAATTGGTTCTGTTGGCTTACAATCGGTTACAGGGGAAGCTACCAAGATCAATGGCCGATTGCACTCGGCTAGAGTTTCTTGACATTGGCAACAATCAGATCAGTGATATCTTCCCTTCTTGGTTAGGGGTACTTCCAGTATTGAGGGGTCTCATTTTGCGATCGAATGCATTTCATGGGATAATTGGGAAGCCTCCAACTAATCATGAGTTCCCAAACTTGTGCATCATTGATTTATCCAACAATCTGTTTTCATGTATGTTGCCTTCTATGTACATGGAGAACTGGAATTTCATGAAATATGTTGTTGCAAACGAGGAAAGCCGGTACTTTAGAGTCTCATCGAACGTCAACACTAATAAATATGGAAATTACTTTGCATTTTCATACGAGATGATAATTCGTGTAAAAGGTGTTCAGTTGAAATATGATTAGACCCCCTACGATCTGAGACTCATAGATTTCTCAAGTAATAAATTTGAAGGAGAGATTCCAGCAAGTATCATTGGGAGTCTAAGAGCACTTCATTTGCTAAACCTCTCCAACAACGCTCTCTCTGGTCACATCCCCTCATCTCTAGGGAACTTGACTGCTCTTGAATCGTTGGATCTCTCTCAAAACAAGCTCTCAGGAAGGATCCCTGGTAGTTTGGCACAACTCACTTTCCTTGGGTACTTCAATGTATCGCATAACCATCTTTTGGGGGCCTATACCACTTGGCCAACAATTTGGTACAATCCTAGAAGATTCATACCAAGGAAACTCAGGTTTGTGTGGAAAGCCTTTGTCCAAGAAATGTGAGGGTTCTGAGAGCTCGAGGCTGCCACCACCATCAAGCTTTGAAGAAGTTGAAGAGGCTGGATTTCCATTTGAGTTTGACTGGTATGTAGTCTTGCCAGGAGTTGTTAGCGGACTAATAGTGGGAGTGGTTGCTGGAAACACATTGGCAGACAAGAAGCATGAATGGTTTGTGGAGACATTCAGCAGGAGGAGGAAGCCAACAACCGCAAGGGCGACGAGGGGACACCAAACTTAGCTTGATGTGTCTACTGGCTAGAGAAATGTTTGGGCCTTCAAGGCCAATGTCATGTTTTTTATGATTTCTAGTGCTTCAGCATATGTTGTTATGTTATATTACAATAATGGGTTTCTATAAGTTTGCTTTGTATAATATTTCTACTTGATCAAATTCAGTGTTATCAACTAAGTAGTTGGAATTACGTTTCCCGTTTCCATTTGCTTCTAGGTCAAAACTAGCAAAAGTGCCGCGCTCCGCTGTGAGTTTTAAATTCCTAGTTTATAGCAAATATGAATCATTTCCCAAAAAAAGAGAGAGAGTTTGAATAACAGTACATAATAATCAATTGATACTTAAAAACTACCAACAGCTCAATTGCATTCACAAACACATATATCACTATACACATAATAGACACTTCTGAAAATTCCATAAAATCACAAATCAACCCATTTATTTCTAAATATTTCAAAAATTAACCAGAATAGCTAAACCAACATGGTAAAATAAGTCTTTAAGTTACATTTCGTTTGATTTACTTTGCATCAAGAGCATATGTGCAATCCAAATGGGAGATTTCTAAGTTACAGTTATATACATTTCCAAAAGTTTCCCATATTGATTAGTCGTTCATTATGCACCTGCATTTTACTAATTCTACGTTAAGAGTTCTATGTACAACTCAAGAAAGCAGATTTTAACAACTAAAAGGACGGACAGTAACACCGCATGACGATGTTATGATAAAAAATGATAAACAACATACTAAACAGAAGTGATGTTTTAAATCTGGAATGAATGCATACCTGAAGAGCTGATTTCAAATTGGTGACCCCTTTCCCATCCTGGTAACATTTATCGATTGGAATCAATAAAATTTTCTTGATGAGGGCAAAGCTAGGAGTCTCAATTTCAAAATCCAAATCAAAAAATAAAACAAAATTGAATGAACTGTGAAGAAAATTTATTCTCCAACAGAAAACTCAGCGCTACACAAAATAATTGAATTGGAATGAAACTAATGAGATTCAATTGAACAAAACCTAACTCAATTGAAGCTATTCTCTGAAGATCTTCCGAATCAAATTAATAAAAAAAAAATTAAAAATTAAAAAAGTTAGAGATCAGAAGAAAGCATATTAAAGCAGGCAAAAAAGACGGAGACAGAGCATCAACTAAGAGCAGATTTCCTCCAGAATTGCTTAAGAAGGAGAGTACAGATTGTCTTGTAATGCAAAACCATAAAGTGAGTTATAATGTAAAGGCTCCTACCTTAAAATTAGACGTATTTATCAAATATATCATTTAATAATCCTCACGCATGTAATTATCCTAAATAATCAAATGCGAAACAAATATCATAATCTTCGGTTGAGAAAGTTTGTTTTATGGGGTTTTCACTATTTTCAAAATCAATATCAAATTTTGTAAGGAAGAGAAAAGAATTTACCTTTGGGAAAGTCTGAGCGGTTGAGGCGGTTGGTAGAATCCAAGTGATTTTACCAGATGAGGCGAGAAGGAAGACGGGGAGAGTAAAGGCAAGCAGCGCGCGGTGAGGGTTTTAGCTGTGAGAAAAACGATGTGGGAACTGGGAAGTAACTAGAGAAACTGTGGGTCAACAAATTGGAAAAAAATTTCAATGTGCTCTGAACACGAAATGGTTCATTATGTATTTTTATATAAATAGTAAGATTTTTGTATTAAAAAAATTAATAACATAAAAAATAAATTTTTTATCACTTATATAATAACACGTGGTGTATCACTTATGTTACGGGCACAAGAAAAACTTTCTCGACAAATTGAAGAGGTAGGGCCTTTTTGGCCATCATACTATGCAGCTAAAAAAATAGCACTGAAAAATAATAGTGAAACAGGGGCTTTTTTGTCCTTTCATTGTATTTAGAAACAGTGTTTATTTTCCTTATTGAGCTTTAGTATAGATAATTTATTACGGCTTTTTACGTGTAAACTCTCAATAAGACCAACTTTAATTTTTGAACCCAAACTCAAATATTTAAGTTTACTAAAAGATAGAGTTTAACTCTATGAACAGTGAATGTCACTCAATCCTGAAGACTTAAATTTCATGACTTAAAATATATTAATTGTTGTGAAATTGTTTTAACCTTTTTTTTGTTTTGGAAATGATTTTTGTAACTTTGAGTTATGTTATCTCAATTTAATTTGCAAATATTTTAACATAAAAAAAAATTTAAAATTTTGACAAAAAATTTAAAACCGAACAAATCACACAAATCAACCACTTAAAGAGCAGTTGGCCAAATATATATGTCATATATTGCACTGATTTTACAACCATGGCTGTAAATTAATTGTTTGTTTTACAAGTCTTTTTTTGTTTACCTTTTATCGGCTGGTTGTTTGTTTGGATCACATTGTTTCCAAGTTCTTATCACTATATGTGTTTGGGCAAAGAAATGTTTAGTTTATTCTTCTTAACTTTCCTAATCCTAACCTTGAGCAAATATTATATTAAAAAGAGAAATGGTTATAGAACACATAGATATATCTTACAGAACAGATTAACCTTAAAATTCATATTTGCACGCCTATATTCTCACATGGGGATCAACAAATGATTGACTTTTCACATTTTTCCTCCAATTTGCACATACTCAAATTTGAAATTTAAGTTCAAAGTTCAAACCTTGCATTGTAGAAGGAAAATTTTATATTTCGTGTCACATTGGTGTTCCACAATATAACTTCTGTATTATATTGAAACTTACATTTGGGTTTGAATTTGACAAAAAGGCTTGTTTAGGTTATAATATTCCAATCTATGCAGAAAAGCTATAGGATCTAACATCATCAGTACATATTGTCGAAAACCTCAACAGAGTCATTGCGTGACGTGCATGCATTTGCCATTGTTGAGAAATTCTTGCATTGAAGATGGGAGGAGGAGAGAGATTCCAATTGGAAAATATGATTTTCACAACTCATTTTTCCAACTACATATATCTTTCTGTTTCTAGCCTTTCAATTGAATGACTTGAAACAAAACTAATGAATATAATTTAACAATGGTGTGCATAAAAAAGGAGATTTAATGGAATGGACTTCTCCTAACTTTTTTTTTAACTAAGAGTACCCTAAGGGTGTGTTTGTTTGCCATCGTTAGGTTTAACTGGACTAGACTAGTTAAGTGGGATTATTGTCCGGTGTTTGGCATGAGCAAGGATTGCTATTAATGAGACTAAGTCAGACTCGTTCTGACTAACCGCCTCATTAAGGGTCGATATCTAATCCAGAGCTGCAACACGGTATTAGCTAGGATTACCATCCTTCTTCCCTTCGCCGCACTTTCGGTAAACTCTTCTTCCTGAAACAGTATCCTCTCTCTCTCTCTCTCATTCTCCCTTTTGTCCTTCTTGCCTGGGTTTGGTCTTTGCTTTTCGAGTCGTCAATTGATTTCTGGGTTGGGTTTTTCGAGTTGTCCTTCAAAGGCAGGAAGTGCACATATGTTCATACAAATTGAAGAAATTGAATTGTAGTAATGAAAGAAAACAGAAATTTTAGAAGAAAATCCAACTTAGTTAGGCGCGTTCTGGAGAGAGAGAGAGAGAGAGAGAGAGAGAGAAATTGTCTAGATTGCGTTTGTGCAGTTGGAGTGGCGGTGAGGAAAGTAGACGTGAGGAAGGTGGTTTGTCTTGGTTTTACAAATAACAATATCTTTTCTTTTTTTCAATTTTTTTGTCTTTCACGTTTATAAATTCTGAAAAAAAAGAAAGGATTTTCCATTAACATTTTTATTTATAGATTGCATTTTAGTTTTTTAGAAAAGAAAGTGGAAGCTGTCATAATTAAAAATAAAAAAAATAAAAATTTAGTCATAGCTAGTCCGGCGCTGCACCAAACGTTTCTCAATTTTAGTACTGCTTAGTCCATGCCAAGCCAATCCAGCTTAATCCCTTAAGCTAATCTAGTCCGAAATAGTTCTGTACAACAAACGCACCCTAATAACTTTATTTAATGAAAAGAACACGAATTACATACATCAAACCCTAAATATAAAAACTCAAGGGATGGAAGCAAAGCCCATCATGCAACCCTCCTATTTTTTCTTCCAGCCCTTGCCTTTAATAGGCATTACTCCAGTTCTGTGAAGGTATTGCAACTATTTCTAGAACTGAACCACTTCCGGTATTTCTAGAATTGAACGTTGTACTGCCATTATTTCTCGAACTAAACATTGTACTGTCACTATTTCTTGAACTGAACACTGCCACTATTTCTATAATTGAACACTGCCATTATTTCTAGAACTGAACACTGCCACTATTTCTAGAACTGAACACTACACTGCAACTATTTCTAGAACTAAACACTGTCACTATTTCTAGAACTAAATACTGCCACTATTTTGGGAACTGAACATTGCCACTATTTCTAGAACCAAATCTAAGAGTATCAATTTCAAGGAGGCACTTAACGGAAACGAAGCCTATGAGGAGAGTATTAAACTTCTCTCTTGGGCTGATGACCAATTTCGTCAAGTTTGGTCGAAAATTGGCAAAAATCGCCAGAAAAACATCACCTTCAGATAGCTCGATATCCCTAGACATTAAATTTCAAGATATGGGTCTTGTATTAGAAGAAAGTGGGCGTTGATACGAACTCATAATATGTGATCTTGCGTGATTTCATTACCATATGAGAGACTTAATGGTAACAATATTCATGGCCAAATACCAAAATGGGTCTGGAATGCAACTAGAGAAACTTTGGTCAATCTCCACCTCGAATATAACTTCTTAACAGGCTTTGAGGAAAATTCAGTCACTCTTCCATGGAAAAATCTACAATTTTTTAATCTTGGTAATAATCGGTTACAAGGGTCATTGCCAATTCCACCACAATCTATCACGACTTACGTTGTCAACAACAATAATTATAGTGGAGAAGTTTCATCATTGTTCTGCAACTTGAATTATCTTCAAGTTCTTAAATTGGGCAATAACAGCCTGAGTGGCATGCTTCCACAGTGTTTGGGGAAGTCCAGTAGTTTGACATTTGTTGGGTTGGGTTACAATCGGTTACAGGGGAAGCTACCAAGATCAATGGCTGATTGCACTCAGCTAGAGTTTCTTAACATTGGCAACAATCAGATCAGTGACATCTTCCCTTCTTGGTTAGGGGTACTTCCAGTATTGAGGGGTCTCATTTTGCGATCGAATGCATTTCATGGGATAATTGGGAAGCCTCCAACTAATCATGAGTTCCCAAACTTGTGCATCATTGATTTATCCAACAATATGTTTTCAGGTATGTTGCCTTCTAAGTACATGGAGAACTGGAATTTCATGAAACATGTTGTCGCAAACGAGGGAAGCGGGTACTTTGAAGTCTACTCGAACGACACCACAAATAAATATGGATATTACATTGAATCTTCATACGAGATGATAATTCCTGTAAAAGGTGTTGAGTTGACATATTCGTGGACCCCTTATGCTCTGAGACTGATAGATTTCTCAAGTAATAGATTTGAAGGAGAGATTCCAGCAAGTATCATTGGGAGTCTAAGAGCAATTCATTTGCTAAACCTCTCCAACAACGCTCTCTCTGGTCACATCCCCTCATCCCTAGGGAACTTGACTGCTCTTGAAGCATTGGATCTCTCCCAAAACAAGCTCTCAGGAAGGATCCCCAGTAGTTTGGCAGAACTCACTTTCCTTGAGTACTTCAATGTGTCGCATAACCATCTTTGGGGGCCCATACCACTTGGCCGACAATTTGGTACATTCCTAGAAGATTCATACCAAGGAAACTCAGGTCTGTGTGGAAAGCCTTTGTCCAAGAAATGTGAGGGTTCTGAGAGCTCGAGGCTACCGCCACCATCAAGCTTTGAAGAAGATGAAGAAGCTGGATTTCCATTTGAGTTTGACTGGTATGTAGTCTTGCCGGGAGTTGTTAGCGGACTAATAGTGGGAGTGGTTGCTGGAAAAACATTGGCAGACAAGAAGCATGAATGGTTTGTGGAGACATTTAGCAGGAGGAGGAAGCCAACAACCACAAGGGCGACGAGGGGACGTCGAACTTAGCTTGATGTGTCTACCGGCTAGAGAAATGTTTGGGCCTTCAAGGCCAATGTCATGTTTTTTATGATTTCTGGTGCTTCAGCATATGTTGTTATGTTATATTACAATAATGTGGTTCTATAAGTTTGCTTTGTATAATATTTCTAGTTGATAAAAAATGATAAACAACATACAAAACGGATGTGCTGTTTTAAATCTGGAATGAATGCATACCTGAAGAGCTGATTTCAAATTGGTGAACCCTTTCCCATCCTGGTAACATTTATCAATTGGAATCAATGCAATTTTCTTGATGAGGGCAAAGCTAGGAGTCTCAATTTCAAAATCCAAATCAGAAAAGAATGAACTACGAAGAAAATTTAATCTCCAACAGAAAACTCAGCGCTACACAAAATCATTGAATTGGAATGAAACTAATGAGATTAAATTGAACAAAACCTAACTCAATTGAAGCTATTCTCTGAAAATGTCACATCCCGGCCGGGCCCCCATCACATCCCGGGCACGACTCCACCGTAGCACGATATTGTTTGCTTTGGGCCCGTACCACGCCCTTACGGTTTTGTTTCTGGGAACTCACACGAGAACTTCCTAGTGGGTCACCCATCATTGGAGTGCTCTCGCGCGCTACTCGCTTAACTTCGGAGTTCCAATGGAACCCGAAGCCAGTGAGCTCCCAAAAGGCCTCGCGCTAGGTAGAGATGAGAATATACATATAAGGCTCACAGAAAATCTTCCGAATCAAATTGGGTGATGTGGGATCTTATAGAAAATCTTCCGAATCAAATTAATAAAACAAAAATGAAAAATTTAAAAAGTTAGAGATCAGAAGAAAGCATATTAAAGCAGGCAAAAAAAGAAGGAGACATAGCATCACCTAAGAGCAGATTTCCTCCAGACTTGCTTAAGAAGTTGAGCACAAATTGTCTTCTAATGCAAAACCATAAAGTGAGTTCTAATCTAAAGGCTCCTACCTTAAAATTAGACGTATTTATCAAATATATCATTTAATAATCCTCACGCATGTAATTTGTCACATCCCGGCCCGGGGTGCATCACGTCCCGAGCCCGCTCCACCACCGTAGCACGATATTGTCCGCTTTGGGCCCCGACCACGCCCTCACGGTTTTGTTTCTGGGAACTCACGAGCAACTTCCCAGTGGGTCACCCATCCTGGGAGTGCTCTGGCCTCCTTCTCGCTTAACTTCAGAGTTCCTACGGAACCCGAAGCCAGTGAGCTCCCAAAAGGCCTCGTGCTAGGTAGGGATGAGAATATAGATTTAAGGATCACTCCCCTGGGCGATGTGGGATGTTACAATCCACCCCCTTAGGGGCCCGACGTCCTCGTCGGCACACTTCCGGCCAGGGATTGGCTCTGATACCAATTTGTCACATCCCGGCCCGGGGTGCATCACTTCCCGAGCCCGCTCCACCACCGTAGCACGATATTGTCCGCTTTGGGCCCCGACCACGCCCTCACGGTTTTGTTTCTGGGAACTCACGAGCAACTTCCCAGTGGATCACCCATCCTGGGAGTGCTCTGGCCTCCTTCTCGCTTAACTTCGGAGTTCCTACGGAACCCGAAGCCAGTGAGCTCCCAAAAAGCCTCGTGCTAGGTAGGGATGGGAATATAGATTTAAGGATCACTTCCCTGGGCGATGTGGGATGTTACATAATTATCCTAAATAATCAAATGCGAAACATATATCATAATCTTCAGTTGAGAAAGTCAGTTTGTTTTATGGGGTTTTCACTATTTTCAAAATCAATATCAAATTTTGTAAGGATGAGAAAAGAATTTACCTTTGGGAAAGTCTAAGCGGTTGAGGCGGGAAAGTCTGAACGGTTGTGACGGTTGGTAGAATCGAAGAGATTTTAGTAGATGACGCAAGGAGGAAGACGGGGCGCGTAGAGGCAGGCAGCGCGGTGAGGGTTTTAGCAGTGAGAAAAACGATGTACGAACTGGGAAGTATCTAGAGAAACGGACGGTGGGTCAACAAATTGAAAATTTTTTTTCATTGTCCTCAGAACACGAGGTGGTTCATCATGTGTTTTTATATTTATATAAATAGTAAGATTTTTGTATTAAAAAATTAATAACATAAAAATTAATTTTTTTTTACTACTTATATAATAACACGTGATATATCACTTCTGTTAGATGCACAAGAAAAAATTTCTCGACAAATTGAAGAGGTAGGGCCTTTTTGGCCATCTTACTATGCAGCTAAAAAAATAGCATTGAAAAATAATAGTGAAACAGGGGCTTTTTCGTCCTTTCAGTGTACTTAGAAACAATGTTTATTTTCCTTATTGAGCTTTAGTATAGATAATTTATTACAGTTTTTCACGTGTAATCTCTCGATATGACCAACTTCAATTTTTGGACCGAAACTCAAATTTTTTTTTTTTTAGTACATCGATATTTTACATTAGGAGGAGGGGAAATTCGGCTAAGCCACACAATGAGCAACCAAATTTAGTATCGAATTCGCTATCAACAAGATTCAAACTTAAGACCTCTCACTTCCAAGTAAAGAAAAATACCACCAGACCGTAGTACTGACTGACCCCAAACTCAGATATTTAAGTTTACTAAAAGACATAATTTAAGTCTATGAACAGTGAATGTTACTCAACCCACAAGACCTAAATTTCATGACTTAAAATATATTAGCTGTTGTGGAATTGTTTTAACCCTATTTTTTTCGGAAATGATTTTTTGTAACTTAAAGTTATGTTATCTTATTTTAATTTTACAAATATTTTAACATAAAAAAATTTAAATTTAGACAAAAAAATGTAAAACCGAACAAATCACATCAATCAACCACTCAACCAACCAAAACTTCAATATAGATGATAATTCATAACATAAACTAAAAATTTAAACACTAATTGAAAATATAAATGATAGTTCATATAAGCTAAAAGTATTCGCCTTGTCTTGGTGATGGGATTGGAAAATAATTTTTTAAAGTGGATCGTCTTAAAATTTTTATTTTATTATTTTGACGTTGAATTTAAATTTCATCCGTTGTATCTTTATCCTATATTGTTGGATTTGAAGAATTAAAAAATATGGACCTTTAGATCAAAATAAAAATAAAAAATGCCAAAAAAACAAACGAATTTTAATCTAAAATTTTACTGCGCAGGCACCCTAATCCCACCAGAAGGTTTTTGGCAACCTTAATGAGGAAGTTTCCTTTCCAAAAGTACCCTTAATTCCACGAGGCTTGATAAAAATGGCTAAAATTCGCATAAATAAAATTTCAATTATTATAAATTGATTAACCGTTAAATTTAGACGATACAACGATTGAAGATTGATGACATGGCGATAAGATGAAAACTGATAATTTCATAATGCCATAGAGAAAACCTACAAGCATTTGTTGCTAAGTTTCCCAGCCTACATCAGTCCACAGATTCCGCAACGGTTCACTTCTGGCTAAGATAGCAGTTAGCCAAGTATATTTGTCATATATTGCACTAATTTTACAACCATGGCTGTAAATTAATTGTTTGTTTTACAAGTCTTTTTCTGATTACCTTTTCTTGGTTGGCTGTTTGTTTGGATCACATTGTTTCCAAGTCCTTATCACTATGTGTTTGGGCAATGAAATGTTCAGTTTATTCTCCTTGACTTTCCTCATCCTAACCTCAAGCAAATATTATATTCAAAAGAAAAATGGTCATAAAACACATGGATGTATACTCCTACAGATTAATCCCAAAATTCGTATTCACGTACCTATATTCTCACATATGGATCGAAAAATGATTGAGTTTTCACAATTTCTCCTCCAATTTGTACACTCAAGTTTGAATTTTAAGTTCAAAGTTCAAACCCTGCATTGTAGAAGGAAAAATTTATATTTCCTTGTTACATTGGTGCTCCACAATATAACTTCTGTATTATATTGAAACTTTTTTTTTTTTAAACCTTTGTCCACAACAGGCATGAATAATTTGCACAGAAAGATGCACTACAAAGACGGTACGAACGGAGTCACACCCTAAAATGCACCAATCCAGATAACACACATTTCACCAGAATAAACCCAACAAAATCACAAATCAATACAGGCATTTCTAAAGAATTTAAATGACCACGAGATGAGGGAACCGAGCTGATAAGTACTTAAATAACCAAGAGATGGGTGAACAGAGCTGATGAGAATTTAAATCACCAAGAGATGGGTGAACCACGGGAAGAAAAGTATGCTACCTTTTACTATAATTGGAACGAATTTAAAAATATCTCACCATCACACTGCCCAGAAGTACAACTCTTAAGGAGAAAGTGAGAATTAAAGAGGTATTCTCCAGATGATTCTCAAAACATCCTTTTACAATTTTTCACCCAATATCTCCTGTGTATGATTATAGGTCAAATGCACAACAGTAAACTGGGTAAGGGGGAAAATCTACCCTAGGAGCCAATAACGAAAGGAAATAGAGGCTAAAACACTCTTTGAATTGTTCCAACAATAGGATAATAGGATTCACTAAATCATTAGAGATTGCAACAATGAGAAAGTACAAAATATCTGCAAAACAATTAACATTCAGTCACCCTAGATACAAATCAAAATGCACAATTAAAACTTAAATAAGATTATACTGCTCAATAAACTTAATGTATAGGAATCTTATTGAGAGTAATGTAGGCGCATGATGTTTTAACACGAGTCCAATAAAGATATGCTCCAGTTTAGTGAGAATTAGGATAAACCTGCAGCTATCAGTTACAGGTTCCACCGGATGATATTTAAAAAAGAGAAAGTTTGAATAACAGTACATAATATTCAATTGATACTCAAAAGCTACCAACAGCTTAATTGCATTCACAAACACATATATCACTATACACATAATAGATACTTCTGAAAATTCCATAAAATCACAAATCAACCCATTCATTTCTAAATATTTCAAAAATTAACAGAACAGCTAAACCAACATGGTAAAATAAGTCTTTAAGTTACATTACATTTTATTTACTTCGCATCAAGAGCATATGTGCAATCCAAAAAGGAGATTTCTAAGTTACAGTTATATACATTTCCAAAAGTTTCCCACATTGATTAGTCGTTCATTCTGCACCTGCATTTTACTAATTCTACGTTAAGAGTTTTATGTTCAACTCAAAAAAGCAAATTTTAACAAGTAAAAGGACGGACAGTAACACCGCAGGATGGTGTTATGATAAACAACATACTAAACGGAAGTGATGTTTTAAATTTGGAATGAATGCATACCTGAAGAGCTGATTTCAAATTGGTGATCCCTTTCCCATCCTGGTAACATTTATCAATTGGAATCAATAAAATTTTCTTGATAAGGGCAAAGCTAGGAGTCTCAATTTCAAAATCCAAATCAGAAAAGAATGAACTATGAAGAAAATTTAATCTCCAACAGAAAACTCAGCGCTACACAAAATCATTGAATTGGAATGAAACTAATGAGATTAAATTGAACAAAACCTAACTCAATTGAAGCTATTCTCTGAAGATCTTCCGAATCAAATTAATAAAATAAAAAATTTAAAAAGTTAGAGATCAGAAGAAAGCATATTAAAGCAGGCAAAAAAGACGGAGACAGAGCATCAACTAAGAGCAGATTTCCTCCAGACTTGCTTAAGAAGGTGAGTACAGATTGTCTTGTAATGCAAAACCATAAAGTGAGTTGTAATCTAAAGGCTCCTACCTTAAAATTAGACGTATTTATCAAATATATCATTTAATAATCCTCACGCATGTAATGATCCTAAATAATCAAATGCGAAACAAATATCATAATCTTCGGTTGAGAAAGTTTGTTTTATGGGGTTTTCACTATTTTCAAAATCAATATCAAATTTTGTAAGGAAGAGAAAAGAATTTACCTTTGGGAAAGTCTGAGCGGTTGAGGCGGTTGGTAGAATCCAAGTGATTTTACCAGTTGAAGCGAGAAGGAAGACGGGGAGAGTAGAGGCAAGCAGCGCGGTGAGAAAAACGATGTGGGAACTGGGAAGTATCTAGAGAAACGGTGGGTCAACAAACTGGAAAAAAAATTTAATGTGCTCTGAATACGAGATGGTTCATTATGCATTTTTATATAAATAGTAAGATTTTTGTATTAAAAAATTAATCACATAAAAAATAAATTTTTTTATCACTTATATAATAACACGTGATGTATCACTTATGTTACGGACACAAGAAAGATTTTCTCTACAAATTGAAGAGGTAAGGCCATTTTGGCCATCTTACCATGCAGCTGAAAAAATAGCATTGAAAAATAATAGTGAAACAGGAGCTTTTTTGTCCTTTCACTGTACTTAGAAACAGCGTTTATTTTTCTTATTGAGCTTTACTATAAATAATTTATTACGGTTTTTCAAGTGTAAACTCTCGATAAGACCAACTTTAATTTTTGGACCCAAACTCAAATATTTAAGTTTTACTAAAAGACAGAATTTATGTTTATGAACAGTGAATGTCACTCAATCCTCAAGACTTAAATTTCATGACTTAAATTATATTAACTGTTGTGAAATTGTTTTAACCTTTTTTTTTTTTGGAAATGATTTTTGTAACTTTGAGTTATGTTATATCAATTTAATTTGCAAATATTTTAACATAAAAAAAATTTTAAATTTTGACAAAAAATTTAAAACCGAACAAATCACACCAATCAACCACTTAAAGAGCAGTTGGCCAAATATATGTCATATATTGCACTGATTTTACAACCATGGCTGTAAATTAATTGTTTGTTTTACGAGTCTTTTTTTTGTTTACCTTTTATCGGCTGGTTGTTTGTTTGGATCACATTGTTTTCAAGTTCTTATCACTATATGTGTTTGGGCAAAGAAATGTTTAGTTTATTCTTCTTAAGTTTCCTAATCCTAACCTCGAGCAAATATTATATTAAAAAGAGAAATGGTTATAGAACACATAGATATATCCTACAGAACAGATTAACCTTAAAATTCATCCTCGCACGCCTATATTCTCACATGGGGATCAACAAATGATTGACTTTTCACATTTTTCCTCCAATTTGCACATACTCAAATTTGAAATTTAAGTTCAAAGTTCAAACCTTGCATTGTAGAAGGAAAATTTTATATTTCGTGTTACATTGGTGTTCCACAATATAACTTCTGTATTATATTGAAACTTGCATCTGGGTTTGAATTTGACAAAAAGGCTTGTTTAGGTTATAATATTCCAATCTATACATAAAAGCTATAGGATCTAACATCATCGGTACATATTGTCGAAAACCTCAATAGAGTCATTACGTGACGTGCATGCATTTGCCATTGTTGAGAAAATCTTGCATTGAGGATGGGAGGGAGAGAGATTCCAATTGGAAAATATGATTTTCACAACTCATTTTTCCAACTACATATATCTTTCTGTTTCTAGCCTTTCAATTGAATGACTTGAAACAAAACTAATGAATATAATTTAACAATGGTGTGCATAAAAAAGGAGATTTAATGGAATGGACTTCTCCTAACTTTTTCTTAACTAAGAGTACCCTAAGGCTGTGTTTGTTTGCCATCGTTAGGTTTAACTAGACTGGACTAGTTAAGTGGGATTATTGTCCATTGTTTGGCATGAGCAAGGATTGCTATAAATGAGACTAAGTCGGACTCGTTCCGACTAACCGCCTCACTAAGGGTCGTTATCTAATCTGGAGCTGCAACACGGTATTAGCTAGGATTACCATCTTTCTTCCCTTCGCCGCACTTTTGGTAAACTCTTCCTCCTGAAACAGTGTCCTCTCTATCTCTCTCTCTCTCTCTCTCTCGCCCTTTCCCTTTTGTCCTTCTTGCCTGGGTTTGGTCTTTGCTTTTCCAGTCACCGATTGATTTCTGGGTTGGGTTTTTCGAGTTGTCGTTCAAAAGGGGGAAGGGCGCATATGTTCATACAAATTGAAGAAATTGAATTGCAGTAATGAAAGAAAACATAAATTTTAGAAGAAAATCCAACTTAGTTAGGCACGATCTGGAGAGAGAAAGAAAGA
Organism: Heteromeles arbutifolia; assembly: GCA_024362995.1. Taxonomy (NCBI): domain Eukaryota; kingdom Viridiplantae; phylum Streptophyta; class Magnoliopsida; order Rosales; family Rosaceae; genus Heteromeles; species Heteromeles arbutifolia. The sequence continues at coordinate 8,787,999 of JANCRC010000012.1, read as the reverse complement.
GAAATTATCTGGATTGGGTTTGTGCAGTTGGAGTGGCCGTGAGGAAAGTAGACTTGAGGAAGGTGGTTTGTCTAGGTTTTTACAAATAACAATCTCTTTTCTTTTTTTCAATTTTTTTTGTCTTTCACATTTATAAATTCTGAAAAAAAGAAAGGATTTTCCATTACAATTTTTATTTATAGAGTGCATTTTAGTTTTTTAGACAAGAAAGTGGAAGTTTTCATAATTAAAAATAAAAAAATAAAAATTTAGTCCTAACTAGTCCGGCATTGCACCAATCACTTCTTAATTCTAGTACTGCTTAGTCCATGTCAAGCCAATACGGCTTAATCCCTTAAGCTGATTCAATTCGAGATAGTCCGGTGCAACAAACGCACACTAATAACTTTGTTTAATGAAAAGAACACGGATTACATACATCAAACCCTAAATATTAAAACCCAAGAGCTGGAAGCAAAGCCCATCATGCAACCCTCCTATTTTTTATTCCAACCCTTGCCCTTAATAGGCTTTACTCCATATCCGTGAAGCTATTGCAACTATTTCTAGAACTGAACCACTTTCAGTATTTCTAGAACTGAACACTGTACTGCCACTATTTCACGAACTAAACATTGTACTGCCACTATTTCTCGAACTAAACACTGCCACTGTTTCTATAATTGAACACTACCACTATTTCTAAAACTAAACATTGTCAATATTTCTACAACTGAACACTACACTGCAACTATTTCTAGAACTAAATACTGCCACTATTTCGAGAACTAAACACTACCACTATTTATAGAACCAAATATGAGAGTATCAATTTCAAGGAGGCACTTAACGGAAAGGAAGCCCATGAGGAGAGGATTAAACTTCTCTCTTGGGTTGAGGACCAATTTCGTCAGGTTTGGTCGAAAATTGGCAAAAATCGCCAGAAAAAACATCACCTTTGGAGAGCTCAATATCTTAGATATTAAATTTCAAGGTATGGATCTTGTATTAGAAGAAAGAGGGCGTCGATACGAACTCATAATCTGTGATCTTGCGTGATTTCGTTATCATATGAGAGACTTATGAAGAATATAAAATTGGAAAGAAGGAAATGAGAGGGAGAATACACATGACGAAAAAAGAAAACGGGCTGGACCAAAATTGTCAAGAGCAAAATCAAAACTCGGTCAATTATTTTGGTTTGCCAATCTAATTGGGTTGGTTTGATGTTGGGTTTTATCCTTATCATTAAATAAAGTTGTTATATGGTTAAGATTTAAAGTTTTGAAACCCTTTCTCGTTAAATTTTTCTTAAAAAACTATAAGGTGCGTGAATTTCATTTCTCATTCTTATTAATTTTCCAATTATGATATGATCGACTTATTGGGTCATAGATCTGAGTGCCAATGCAAGATTTGATCAAATAATAGGGGAAAATCTATCTTCTAATAATAGCATATACAAGTATTCGTGCTTGTGCACTACGACGTGTGAAATCCCGTCCCCGGATTTCACTATTTAAATATTGTATTTCGTATTTTGTAGTCACGTTGCGTATATATTTACGGTGTAGAATTTTTTTGTTAAGTAAAATGACGAAAATGCTCATGTTGGACTATGCGGAATCCTGCGTATTGGATCTTTTCGTGTTTCGTTACACCTGGTAGCAAATATGAATAGTACTTGTCGATACGAAAGCGTAAGAGCAAGTAAAACAAAATTTGGGGCTAGAAAATAAAAAGATTTTACAAAACACGAAAGTGAAGAACATTTTAGAACTCTTAAAAGTAAAGAGAAAGTTTAAAAACAATTGATAAAATGAAAATAATAATATAATTTACAAAAATAATTAAACAAAGGGGTCTTTTGATATGGGTCCAATTTCATAAGCCTGTTTTGAATGGAATCCACTAATATTGCATAAGCATAAGTGGGGGCTAGTAAGTACAACAATCATCCATGTCAGCAATTAAAATGCACATAATTTACAAACAAAATTACAACAATTGCCATTAAATGGTTTATCAAGTCTCTTGCAAATGAATTACAACCCAAATTAATCTCATTGTTTATTCAAAACCTTATCCTCCTATCTTTCAAATTGCTTTGCGTATCCAGCGGAATCCAAATTTTGAATTCGAAATCCGTATGAAGATATGAAAGCTATAAATTTTCTCCCAGTATATGATGAAAACAGAATAGGCGAATATCTTATTCGGGTTTCTTGGTATACCTGGAAAATAGGTATTGCAATTTCTCGGAAGATTTCAGTTTCATACATGATCATCTGGTTTTGTTTTTCTAATTTTTTGGTTTGGTGATTTGGGCTTTGTTTTTGCAGTGTTCGTTACCTGGATAACAGGTATTACACTCCCTCGATTTCAATACCAGTATTTGATAACAGGTGCTACCATATCTTTGCTCTAAATTTCTTCTTCTTTTTTTCACTTGAATTGTTCGAGATTTTAGAGTTTGACGACGGGTATGAATTGGTGGCTAGTGTATACAACGCGTTAGTGAAGGCTTGTACTAGTTTGAAATCGATTAGGAGGGTTAAGAGGGTTTATAATTACATTATTAGTGATGGGTTTGAGTTGGATTAGTATACGAAAAACAGGGTGCTGCTTATGCATGTGAAATGTGGGATGATGATTGGTTCAAATTGTTTCCCTAGTTTTTTGGTATGCTGCTTTGGCTTTTTACTTTTGTGGTGTTGATACCTAGATTACAGGTATTACAGTTCATCTTTAATAATTGGCGTTTTAGTATTTGGAACTTTAATAATTGGTAGTTTAAATTGATACGTCGTTTATCTTGTAGAGTTACTTTTAGGATAATTAGTTCATATTGTTAAATTAGTCTCTTTTTAACATTACTTATATAAATATGATATGTAGTTTGGCTTGATATGTTATCATTTGGGCATTATTTAGTATGTTTTGGAATAATCATGCTTATAGTAGACGTTGTTGTACATGCTTAGCCATGATGACAGAGAATTTCTCATTTAGCTGAGGCAAACTAATGTTGAGTATCCACTGAAAGCAAACATATCAAGCTCACAACAATTTCCTAACATGTAAGTGTTAATTTCATCTGTATTATGCCTATTTTTTGGTTTCTTGGTGATAGAATGTAAATTTAAATTCATACCCCTTTTTTTTTTGTTAAACAGTTATGACTGTGGAGTTGCTGTGATGTATATTGCACAAAAAAAAGCTGATGGAGAATTAGTCGAAGGTGTCTTTTCGGCAGAGGCAATGAAGAATATGAGAGCACATGTCCTTTGCAAATTCATAAATAAGGGAGATGGTAGCTAGGAAAAGGAAGAGTAGGATAAAGATGTTATGCGAAATTTGAGTTTTTGTTTCATATAAGTGTTTCAATTTGACAAAATGATGGGACTCCAATCCATCCGAATTCATTTTCTGCTAGATAAGTTTGGTTGCTATGTGAACTGAGATATGCTTTGTCATATCTGTTTTTTAATTTGAATTTCAATTGAAAGGGGATATTCTTCATGTTTTCCTTTATTGATTGCACAATAAGATTTGTTCGTAATCTCAGATAATGTTATTTTGTCATTATCTGGACATAGTTTGTCTAGTGTACTTTCGAATTGTATAAGGATAGGTAGTTTAAAATAACTTAATTTCTAAGCTTAATTTTGTTATGAGTTTTGAGTTTATTTTAAGTTTGAGGCTATTTTAAGTTTTGAAGATCTCTAAAGAACTATTCCTTTGTACATCTAATCCATATTCTACACAAATATGTTGGTTAAAATTTTACCACATACTTGTTGATAAAAAAAATGGTTGTCGGTAATATTCCTACATGTTAGGTAGTTTAAAACCGTCCCAAAAAGTAATATACCTGTACAACTAATTGTGAATGTCTACACAAATATGTTGGTTAAAATTTTACCACATACTTGTTGATAAAAAATGGTTGTTGGTAATTTTCCTACATGTTATGTAGTTTAAAACCGTCCTAAAAAGTAATATACCTGTACAACTAATTGTGAATGTAAAAATCATATTCTACAAGGATAGGTAGTTTATATTGTAAGCCAAATTGATAGGTAGGATAAAATTTAACAACTTATGGCTGCTTGTTATATATAGGATTGATTTGGAAGGTTTAGCAATGATATCATAATAAATATATAGTATTCACAGATTGCATAAGCCATATGACATGTAAGTAGATAATGGAAAAAAGAAGAATATGAGTAAACTAAAAAGTCGAAGGTGTTGCAATCATATTTAGAATAGGAATGTGATTGTGTAAATCCTAGAGAATGGGAATGTATCTTATATTCCTACGGAGTAGATTACCTATTAAATGTTGTAATCCTAAAGGGAAAGGTTTTTACCCTTCCTACTACTATAAATAAAGGCACAATGGGGTGAATCAAACACACCTCACAATTAAATCAATCTCTCTTTTCTCTAACCATAGCCGGTCCCCTCTCTCTCTCTAAACCCTAGATTGTTCAATCATATAGGCCTACAACATGTTATCAGCACGCTTTTGCCAAAAGTTGAGGAATTGACGCATTCTAGGAGGAGGCTATCTTCTACAAAAATTCAAAGGCTTATATTCGTTTTCTGCTAATCAAGTACGCTTAAAATAAAAGAAGATATTTGAAACGTTCACGAAGCATGAAAACATTCCCCATGATGCATGAACCCCTCTATGTTTATATTTCCTTTCGATATATATATTGTATATGTTTATATATTTGTCAACATATATATATATATATTTATCAATATATATATATATATATATATTTGTTTCATTCATCGCACAATTAAATTGTTATGTGGAATATGTGAGTCAATGTATAAAATTAAATTAGAAGCAATTCTAGGGTTTCTTAAACCCTACCTATGTCGAAAACTTTTGGGAATTTGGATATGGTGCGGCACACCCACCGCACCATCACTATGCATGCAGAAACCAGGCTTCGACCTGGGGTAAATCTGATGGGCATGAAGCCCTTCGCACGTTTGCACCACGGCCTGCAGCCTTCATCCAATCCAGCCCAGTCGGCTGGGATTTTTCCTAGGCTCGCACACATGCAACCAGCCCTTTTTGTGGCTGGGTTTCGTATCCTTGCGCCCAAAACCCACAGGCCAGCATTACGCTGGACCTGCCCGTGCCCTCCCCTTCGACCCACAATGAAACCCAGTTACGGCTAGGGTCTCTTCCGCCCTCCGTGGCCTGCAGCCCACTCCCAAGGCCTTTTGGGCCTTGCCTTTTACTCAAGGCACCCAACCCGAGCCCAAATTTTTTTTTTTGGGAGCTATATTTTCGCTTCAATAATATTATTTAGCTTCTACAATCGACCCCGTATGACCCGATTTATTGAATTAATTAAAAGAGACCTGCAGTCCATTAATCTGATAATGAATCCAAAATTATTGACCTGAAGATCACTTTTGGACATTAACGATTCAATAATTTATTTTTATACTTTGAACCGTAACATACTTTCGTAGTAACGAAGCTCTCAAACTTGAGTTCCCGAAGAACCTCAAATCCACTATATTCAAATTAGTATATTGCATTATGTGTTTCTTGCAGGAACCTCTCTTTATGAACTAATTGTTCATAAAACTAAATTGAACCTGTAGTTTCAAATTTAGTGCCCTTGAAACCCGAAGTTTTCATTCAAAACATACCACATGAAACCTGTAGTTTTCATGCATAAATTAAACCAATAGATATCTAGAGAACCTGTATGTTTTACGATATATGTCTATGGCTTACCATATGACTACTCACGTTTTTTCCCTCTGTTTTAGGGACATGTCGAACTTCAACAAGCTCGATTTCTCTGGTCTAGAAATCTCTGGAAGAAACTATCTGAAGTGGGTTCAAGATGTGAAACTCAATTTAACTGCAAAGGGTATTCGAGCCACCATCGAGACACCTATCGCCGACAAACCTGTTGACGAAGCTTAAAAGGCTACTACAATGATCTTCATTCAAAGACACATCCATGATGCACTGTAGACTGAGTATCTCGCTAAAGTGGACCCACGCACCCTCTGGCTTGCTCTGGTCGACCGTTTTGATCACCAGAAAGACATATACTTGCCTAAAGTAAGACACGACTTGCAGCATCTTCGCTTCCAGGACTTAAAGTCCATGAATGAATACAACTCTGAAGTTTGTAGAATCCGTTCATTGTTGAAATTCTGCAAAGTGGAACTAATCGAATCAGATCTCCTAGAGAATACCTATTCGACCTTCCATGCCACCAATATTGTCATACAACAACAATATAAGGAACAGAAATTCACCAAGTTTTCGGATTTGATCTCTATTTTACTTATCGCTGAAAAGCAGAACCAGTTTTTGATGAAGAATTATTAATCTCGACCCACTGGCTCGAACACCATGCCTGAAGCGCATGTGATTAATTCTAGCAGTTATAAACGACGCAAGAACCATCGTGGCTGTGGCAATGGGCGGCAACGGGACCAAGGTCAATAGAGTGCCGCACCTAAGGGAAGAATTATGACCCAACAACGTCCACCACTCGCCCCTAAGGCCCCAAACTTCAAAAACAAGGGCAAAGCTCTCGTTCAGGCTGCTTCTGCTGAATTGGGCATGTGCTATCGCTGTGGATCAAAGGATCATTGGTCACGTGTATGCCGAGCTTCCCATGAGGCTATTGCCAAGTATCATTCTCGTTGTGAGTCTAACTTTGCACATGTGGATCATCCGAAAGATACAACTACATCAATGGAGATATCGGATTTTCAGAAGGCGTCAGCTTCTATGGATGAATAAACTAGACATGTTTTTAGGGTGTTGACCCCTAGTGGCCAGCCCTACCCCTCTATTTTCTAGGTTTATGGTTTAATTTTGGACAATTTTTCTAAGTATTTGGAATAATTTGTTTGGTTTTGGTTTGTTTTGAATTATGGATTGTTATTTGAATGGATATTATTTTCTTGAATTGCTTAATTGAATGAATGGACTTATATTTATGCATGTGACCAATTCAATCAATTTATTTCTAGGTATGTCTAGTGGGGAAGTTAGTTGTCTGGCAAATAGTGTAACCACGCACACCATCTTGCGTTAACGACACTATTTTACTAACTTAATAACCAAGAAAGCTCATTTGACAACTCTCTCAGGCCCATCCAACCTGATTGAAGGATACAGAAATGCATGTATCATGTTATCTAATGGTATTATCTTGACCATTAAGGAGGCACTCTATTCTCCATGTTTAGGAAGAACGTTGCTGAGTTTTAGAGATATTCGAGATAATCAATATCATCTTGAAACCACTGAAGATCATGGTTCTGAATTTCTTTGTATCACTTCATATGAATATGGCCAGAAACATATTCACGAGAAGTTGGAACGTCTGCCGAGTGGGTTGTACATCACAACCATTAGCGGCATAGAAGCCCACAGTGTGGCCGGCCCTATGCCTGAATTCCAGGACACTTTGTTGCTTTGGCATGACCGTTTGGGACATCCTGGACGTGACATGATGCTCCGTATCCTCAAATCTTCACACGGGCATGAGTTACATCCCTACGTTGGACTCTCACCATGCAAAGCGTGTTCTTTAGGGAAGTTGAATACTCAACCCTCATATACAAAGATTATTCACGACCCTCCTAAATTTCTTCAGAGGATTCAAGGGGACATTTGTGGACCTATCCAACCAACCTGCGGACCATTTAGATACTTTATGGTGTTGGTTGATGCATCGACACGATGGTCACATGTTTGCTTGGTGTCCACACGCAAGGCCGCGTTTGCTAAACTCCTAGCTCAAATTATTAAGCTAAGGGCTCACCACCCTGATTATCTGATTAAGTCGATTCGACTGGATAACGCTGGAAATTTTACGTCACAGATTTTTGACGATTATTGCATGTCAGTAGGGATTGATGTGGAACATCATATGCCCCATGTTCACACCCAAAATAGCCTGGCAGAAGCTTTCATAAAGCATCTTCAAATGATAACTCAGACTTTGGTTATGCGAACCAAACTGCCGGTATCTACCTAAGGCTGTGCAATATTGCACGCAGCTATGTTGGTCCGCCTCAAGCCCATCGCTACTCAACCACATTCACCATTATAGTTGGTCACTGGATACGAGCCTGACGTCTCGAATTTACAGGTGTTTGGGTGCGCCATTTATGTACCAATAGCGCCGCCATTACGTACCAAAATGGGTCTTCAGAGAAAAATGGGAATCTATGTCGGTTATGATTCGCCATCAATTGTTCGCTACTTAGAACCCTTGACAAGAGATCTCTTTACCACACGCTTTGCAGATTGTCACTTTGATGAGACAGTCTTCTCATCGTTAGGGAGAGATAAGCATGCTAATGTTCCCGTAGAACGTCGCGAATTGTCGTGGTATGCTCCCATTATGTCTCATTTAGATCCCCGCACTGCCCAGTCTGAAACTGAGGTGTGACAAATTATAGATCTTCAGAGCATTGCTCAAAGCATGCCGGATGCTTTTAATAATCTAGCAAAGGTGACAAGATCACATATACCCATTGCAAACACACCTACAAGGTTAGATATACCATGCGTACGTCAACAACCTGCCTAGGAAGGTACATTGACCATCCCCGAAGGTAGGGAGGCCGCACTTTCCACGCGGCAAGGTACATTAGCGGCTAGCCAATCATCTGCTCCTACCCTAAAGCGTGGCAGACCCTTTGGTTCAAAGGATTCATAACCCCGGAAGAGGAAAATGGCACCAACTAATGACCCTAGTTTGAATCCGACCATCGCTCACTCATCCGTTCCAACGCATGAGGTTATTTTAGATTACGGTGATGCTTCAGACGAAACATGCTGGCCTCCCGAGAATCGCAAGATTTCGGTCCACTACACAGTATTGAATGAGGTTTGGAGTAGGAATGAGATGATCGTCGACGATGCATTCGCGTACTCAGTAGCTACTGACATCATGCTTAGCGATGACATTGAACCACGTTCCGTCGATGAATACCAACGTAGAACCGATTTGTCAAACTGGAAACAAGCAATCCAGGTCGAACTCGATTCGCTCACGAAACGTAAAGTGTTTAGACTTATCGTTCCTACATCACCACGCGTGAAACTCGTTGGCTACAATAAGTCCAAACACTTTACGCGTGAGGAAGCGTAATGAGAAGAATGAAATAGTGCGATACAAAGCACGCTTTGTAGCACAAAGCTTCTCTCAGTGCCCTAGAATTGATTACGAGGAGACGTATTCCCTCGTAATGGACGTTATAACGTTCCGCTACCTAATCAGTTTGGTAGTTTCTGAAAAACTGAATATGTAGCTTATGGACGTGGTAACCGCGTATCTCTATGGGGATCTAGATATGAAAATATACATGAAAGTTCCAGAATGACTTCCATGAACTGGTTCAAATAGTTCAAGACCACGGAACACTTTCTCAATTAGGTTGAGGAGGTCACTCTACGGATTAAAACAATCTGGGCGGATGTGGTATAACCGTCTGAGTGAATATTTGACAAGTCAGGGTTATGTGAACAACGAATTATGCCCATGCGTGCTCATAAAGAAGTCACATTCCGGATTTGCAATCGTTGCAGTTTATGTCGATCACATGAACCTCATCGGGACTCCTGCAGAGCTTGAGGAAATCGTTGCACACTTGAAATTGGAATTTGAGATGAATGATCTTGGAAAAACTCGATATTGTCTCGGCCTGGAAATCGAGCATTGTTCGAATGGAATCCTAGTACATCAATCGAACTACAACCAAAATGTGTTAAGTTGTTTTAATGAGGATAAAAAGAAGCCTTCGAGTACACCCATGGTCGTTCAGACTCTAGATGTTAAACGAGATCCCTTCCGTCCAAAGGAGGATGAGGAAGAGATTTTGGAACCCGAAGTTCCTTACCTAAGTGCAATTGAGGCTTTATTGTACTTGGCTCAATGCACTAGACTTGACATCTCATTCACTGTGAATCTTTTGGCAAGATATAGCAATGCGCCCACATGTAAGCACTGGAATGGTGTTAAAGACATTTTTCCCTACCTCAAGGGTACAACGGATTTAGGCTTGTTCTATAACTGCGAATCTCCGAGTGTTGCTACCCCCTACGGTTCTCGAATTGATTCTTGCCTTGTTGGTTACACATATGCTAGATATCTGTCTGACCTATATAGAGCACGTTCTCAAACTGGTTATGTCTTTACCATTGGAGACATCGCTATATCTTGGAGGTATACCAAGCAAACACTAGTTGCGACTTCGTCTAACCATGCTGAGATTCTCGCCCTGCATGAAGCATCGCGTGAGTGCTTTTGGCTAAGAGAAGTCATGGAACATATTCGAAGCACTAGTGGTCTTACATCAATCGTTGACCTTCCTACGACGATCTTTGAAGACAATGCAGCATGTATCGAGCAGTTGAAGAAGGGATACATCAAGGGAGACAACACCAAGCACATAGCGCTGAAGTGCTTTTACTCACACCAGCAACAGCAGCATCAGAACATTGAAGTCATGCAAATCTGTTCCCAAGATTGAATCGTTTGTAGTTCTCTTATTTAGAAGTTATGTCTAACTCAGGGGGAGTATCTAGAAACATACTCACATGATCTTAATGTACTCTTTTTCCTACGATTAGGAGCATTTTTCCCACTAGGTTTTTGCTACCTAACGAGGTTTGAATGAGGCACCCATCCTGGGATGAACATACTCCGTTGAGTTCACTACTTTCGTCATGTTTGACGTTTGTTTTAGACATTATGCATACTTCTCACTTTTCTCCTTAATATATGGGTTTTCCCTATGCCTTGGGTTTTACCATAGCGAGATTTTGTGAGTTTTACTACAAATGCATACTTCACTTAAATTTGAGACTCGCGGTCACCCGTTGTGCCGATGACTTCATCAACTATTCTACCTTATCTGCTGAAGATCTGATGTGATGGTTTGTTGAGTATTTGCACACTCAAGGGGGAGTGTTGTAGTCATATTTAGAATAGGAATGTGATTGTGTAAATCCTAGAGAATATGGGAATGTATCTTATATTCCTATTAGGAGTAGATTACCTATTAAATGTTGTAATCCTAAAGGGAAAGGTTTTTGCCCTTCCTACTACTATAAATAAAGGCACAATGGGGTGAATCAAACACACCTCACAATTAAATCAATCTATCTTCTCTCTAACCATAGTCGGCCCCCTCTCTCTTTCTAAACCCTAGATCGTTCAATCATATAGGCCTACAACAGAATACATCATTTTATTACATTGATAAAAATAAAAAATAAAAAATAAAAAAGCATATGTTCATATATATATTTGGAAAAAAAATTCAAATGGCAACGGAGATGTATGTCAAATAGGGGCGTTGCAAGCTTTCCGGTTGTGGCGTGTAGCATCACCACACCTACTGCACTTGTTGGGGCATGTTTTTTCCCCAATAGATTTTTGTCTTTTAACTTTTGGTCTACCTGGGGTTTCTTTGTCAATGGGGGTTCTATCACAAACTCTTGACTCATAGATTGTTCATCCTTTTCAAAATCAGGTACAAGAATGATGGGATATGAATAAAAAGACTTATAGAAATCTGTTGTGAAATAATCTTCGACATAATCATATGGGTTACCTCCATCTTTCAAAATAGCTGACAAAGCATGTGCACGAGGGAACCCTTTAATTTGCCACTGATAACAAGAACAAGTATGACTTCCGCCATGACAGAATACTCATCTCTGACTTCAAAAATATGTTCACTTGAACGACACACATTCCAATGTCTTCCAACTTCAACCATTTTCATCATTTCGTCATCCATTGTTGGGCATATTGGTGAGGTCCATCTTTCGGCTTCACGTTGCCTATCAGAACTCATCTCCATCAACTTCACACGTATGTTATCAAGCATTTGGTAAGTTGGCATCTTGTGTTCATCCAAAATCCAAGAATTGAAGGATTCTGCAATATTATAGCACATCTCACCATATTTTTTTCCCCTGAAGTAGGCATTGGACCAGTTTTCTTTGGGTGTGTTTTGCAAAAAAGTTTGAATTATTGTACCACCATCCTTGATGAGAGTTTTCATTTCCTGATCGAACACAAGTTGGGATGGAGCGTAACAACATTTTTGGAACAGGTTAGCAATGACTTCACCATAACCAGAACCTATCTGCTTTGGATATTTACTTTACGTATTCAATTTCAAATGAAACATGCAAGATGCATGTGGTGCTTCTGGAAAAACGATGGAAACAGCTTCTAACTAAACCTCTGTTGCGGTTTGATATGAATGTAACTGTACGACCTTGGGGAAGCAATATCTCTGCTAAATTTTCCATAAACCATGTCCAATTGTTTTCATTTTCAGAGTCCACAATGCCAAAAGCTAGCTGGAAAAACCCTGAGCCATGTGTTGAGGAAGAATAACATGTTAGAGAAAAATCTGTTAAGGATGAATACATAAGAACAAGTTATAATAAAGGGTCAGTTTTGTAAGCACTATTTCCACATACATACCATCTCTTTCATTATGTTTTTCTGTACTGCTTCTAACGACAGTCATGTCAGGCCTTTGCTCGTACAAGTCGCACACCATTACCATGTTAAATCTATCTCGTCTGCCAACTCCAGGATTACAACCCAACAAACGTTATACATTCTTCCAAAGATATAACTATGAAAGTCATGAATATATGGATTACGGGAAATTAAAGAGTACAATTTTCAAAGAGGCATAACATCAAACACCTTATGTGCATTGGTTTTTTTGAATAAAAAGAGAAAGAAGCATATCAATGAGAGATGATAGAAAGGGATTAGGATAAAGTCTTCATGTAAAAATTTGCACAGCAAACAACAATAAAGGAGAAAACAATTATAATATACCTGACTTAAAAATTAAATGGCATTCCATTTGCTGTGTTTTAGTCCTTTGATAGACGGAGAAGGTTGAGTATCGCCAAACCACGAAGGAAAAACATGATCATAAAATTGTACCGGGAGAATAGGTCTCCTGAAGAAATCTGCATGTATAAAACACATCTAATTTGTATAGAAAGTTAAAAGTGATTAAGCCTTCCTTAAAAATAAATTGATAAGAAATTCAAATTCAAAAATTGTTATCAAGAAATCGGGGAGAAAGATGAAGGAAACTACTGAACAATGAATTTGAATGCTGATAAAAATTTAAAACGTGAGAAATATATGAAGAATGTGCAAAAGCTATAGGAGGGTAAAATAGTAATAACAATGCAAAAAAATCAACCTAATCAGAAAAATTGCTGACATGGAATCCTAGTCATTGGAGCTAAGTCAAAAGTAACTAAAAATTGGACTAATCCTAATGTTGGACTATAAAATTGGACCTATTTCAAGGTTCCCCTAAAACAAAATATAAGAAAAAAAAGGAGAGAGAAATGGAGAACTATCGAGAAGCAATGAGGGGAGTCGACAGAAAGAAAAAGGAAGGAAAAAAAGGGGGGGGAGATTCTCTCCGGTCGGGGATTATTGACTAGACCCATCATGCTTGGTATATCCACGATGGGTGATCACTACCTGGAGTTAGGATGTGGTCCTGCTTGCATGATGGGGAACCATACGTATTTCAGGGGTGATCATGCTTGGTATATCCGCGATGGGTGACCACTGCCTGCACGCTTAGATTATGCCTATGGTTTTGCTTAGTATATCCGCGATGGGGGACCATACGCATACTAGGGGTGATGAGGATTGGTTGTACTTGGAACATTTCGGTAGGTGATATATTTTAGTTGGATTCCGTTGAGTGGTCCAGAATCCTTGCTCTTGCTCATTTTCATAAGGTTAGTCCAACCCTAGATTCGAGTGAATGGGGAGTAACCACAGTAGACCTTGTGAATATAAATGAAATTCACCATGTTATTACTTATAATCCAAGTGAGAATTTATGTAGAGTTCTTTAATTAAAGTCGTGAAATGATATGTTATTTCATTGATTGATTAACGTAGTTAGACGTTAATATCGTGCATCTTTGATTCATGGATTTGATTAATTGACGTGATTGTAGAGTGTCGTTGGATATGACTGTTATTATTATGAATAGATTAGTAGATCAATGTGGCTTGAGAATAATATTATGCTTTGTTGGTTCTTTGATATGTTACATGTTGTGGATTGAGGTATTATGATGAAAACATTGTGATTTATATGATGGATGGAATGGAAATCTTGAATGTCATGTGGGTTCGTTATGTAGCTCTGGACCTAGTAATTTCATGCTTGTCAAGTTCTGATAAATGATTGAGGAATGCTAAACGTCGGAGTGTAGTGAATGGTGAACTACGAATGACTTGATCCCTTCTTAGGGTACGTAGGCAGTCTAACGAGGAGGTTAGATGCAGCCATAAAGTATACGAAAATTACTGCGCAATTCAAACCTTGAATTATGCTTTGAACATATCTCAAAGGCGGGGTCTGTTGGTTATACGGATACTTGGTGACGTCACATGTCTATCCTGGACGTATGTCGGGATTAGGGCGTGACACGACGGGCCGAGAAATTTGTCATGTAAATAAAGAAATATACTAAATTTTTTAATACCAAATATTTGTGCAAGAAAAAAAAATCTTGATTTCTCTTCTCAAAAAGAAATTAAAGCAATATTAGAAAAGAAATACATTTGTTTTCAACAACAATATACAACTAAGTGTGCTTACATATTATATCATTAAATCCACAATCTATTTCATGAAAATCAACTTGCTCCAATAGTGAAACTGTTAACCTTAAAGAGAAACCATATACATTTAAATAAGCCACAATTAATTACATGCATGGCAAGGAACAGGTTCACCCCTCCCAAACCCACAAAAAAAAAAGGCAATTTCATAATTAAACCAAATCCCCACCCCCCACAACACCCTTCTCCTCCTCCTCAATTTCACTGTAGCTAAGCTACAGGGCCACCCCTCTCCAAGTTTAGAATGGAGTAATGTTGACCTATTTATGTGGCACATACTTTACAAACAACAAAGTACAAATGACAGACTTCAGGGGAGTGAGTGAAAACTGTGAAAATTTCATGTGCCTTAAAGGTTTGATCTGCTTGTAGTTTTGCAATTATGTATCAAATTCTTTCTTCACTGCAAAAGAATAGAAAACAGTGCTCTCTCTTTCAAGTGAGTCCAACAAACAAGTCCAACATACAAAACAACTCCCCATGGCACACTCACACGCAGCTCTCTAAAATGCAGGAAATTGTGTGGGGTAGTAGTCCTCCTCATATCCTTATAAAAAATGTCAAATCTCAAAGCTTTTATTTTATTGGTATTTTTTTCTTTCGTTTGTTATATGCTTTCTGTCTAAGAGGACTTGGGGGCTTCCTTTCTGAGCCAAATTCCAACCTCATGAGGACAAGCAGATAGTTGCTGACTCACATCTAAAAAGGCTGCTATTGCTGTGGTTGGTATCCAATGCCCCTCGTCTCAATTATTTTTCCTGCAGAGGAAACTTGTAAACACATCCTCCTATGTGATATAATATCACTTTTCTGTGTTACTTGGAAGAAGAAGAAACCCATCATCTGAATCTGATGCAGCATGCAGTTCCTTTTATCATTCCATTTGGCCTCCACCACTTAAGCAAATCATAATTAGTTGAGTCCTGAACTTATTAGAGCTCAATTTAGTGAGAGTGGATTATTTTTACTACAACTATGAAATACATACATATATATATATATATATATATCTTATTAAGATAATGGCATAATGCCACCGCTAATCGCATATTGCTGTGTTTATTTTGATAAAAACTATAAAATATATATCATTTTGAGATAATGCTATAGGCAACCGTACGCGAGTATGCAAAGAATTAGTGATCGTTGATAATTGTACGGATCCTTTCATAGGGTTTGCTTTTTATATTTAGAGGCTAGGAAGTTATTAGTCCTTAGAATTATTCACACGCTACAAAACCCTAGCTACTACCCTACTTACTATATGGTCCACAACTTAGCTTAATGTAGACGAAGACACGCAGCGAAGCAATAACCATAGACTTTCACAACGGGCGTAAAACCAAAGTCTTGAAGTATTCACAGCTGCACACACAATAACAATATAAAAAACAACAAAAACAACAAACAACAAATCTATCTACTTAACCCCAAAAAACAATATTCAAAAGCAGAAAATGAAAGAAAAAAAAGAGCCGAGCAATATTCAGCATCGGTTCCAGTTATCTGTGCCTTGGAACTTTTCCTTTGGCCCCTTCTCTCTTCCCTCGATACCCACACAAGATACAGAAACTCTACTAGGTATCCCACCTCCTCCTCCAACCCAAAGCTTCATTTTTCGTTTCTTTATTATTAAACTTACTCGTTAACCGAACAGTATAGCTAAGAGTACTATTAGGGAGGGACTCTAAACAGAGACGGATCTAGGAAATAATATTATGGGGATCAGTAAGAATAACACACGCAGCGCGTAAATTTTTTTTAACAAAAATAACATGCATATCGTCATTTCATCGAGTCTTGATAGACCTGAAATCATTTGGAAAGGTATACTGCATACCTGTTAATGCCTCATTTGCGTGGGTAACTAACATGTTCCAAGGCTGCTCCCATATGAATGCTTAACAAAGAAACACACTTATCTTGAACACACTAACATTGTTTGATATCATTGCATCTCATTAATATGTTTGTCCAAGAATAATGATGCTTTGTTATTCTTTGAGATCACCATTTCATTTACTTTGCATTTTTGGATAATTTTTTACTTGGTTCTTTTTTTATGCCTACAATTGTAATCACAACCAACCAACAAACAAGCTAGAGGTAAATAATATTAGGACTAGGCTGTAAAGGGGCAACACTTCTCTAACGCATTTTATAAGCAATTGAATGACATATATGAAGGACAACTCCAACCTTTAAAGGGGTAGCACCCAAGTCATCCATGGATATTCACCGAAGTTCGGAGGGTCAGCACTCAAGTTATCTCTGAACATTCACTAAGTTCGGGGGGTCAGCTGACCCCGCCTGCCCCTCAATGCATCCGCCCCTGACTCTAAACATATTCATCAAATGACGTGGTGTTTAAAGTTTGTGTCCTATATTATTAATAAGTGAACTATTACGGACATATCATTTAGTGATACAAATTTGATAACTTAAAACATTTGCTAAGATAAACATCCGTTTTTTAATATATATGTTGTCGATAGTACTAATTTACAGTATCTCGTGAATATTGACCAGTATTAACGACAGGTTGATCAAACAACCTCAACCCTAACCAAAAACCAAAATAAAACTCTCTCTCTCTCTCGTGCACAAGTCAAACCCCCGTAACGGCTAAACCTCACTTTATGACTACAAATTACACCTTCGTGCATAAGCCTATATAAATGTATAAACCCTTTAGTCTCTCTTCATTATTTCTCTCCTCTCTCTCTCTCTCTCTCTCTCTCTCTCTCTCTTTAGTGCAAGTGTAGTTTGCAACTTTGCATCAGCTAGCTAGTTAGCGACACCATATACCACCACCAAAATCCACCATGCATCAAGACCAAAACACATCATCACAAGACAGTAAAGAGAAAAGACCCAAGTTCTTCATCAACGACCATATTGACATCCTCGTCGAGATCTTCAAACGCCTCGACGGCCCCTCCCTTGGCGTCGCCGCCTGCGTCTGCAACCTCTGGTCCACCGTCGCCAGAAACGACACCATCTGGGAACACCTTTGCTTCCGACACGTGTCATCTCCCCCTCCCTGCTCCGTGAGACCCGTAGTCGTCGCCCTCGGCGGCTACAAGAGACTCTACAGGGTCTGCATGCGCCCTGTCCTGAGTCGACTCAGTGACTCGGACATGGTCAAGCGAGTCTGGACGCGGGATGAGGTCCAGCTCTCGCTGTCGTTGTTCTGTGTCGATTGCTACGAAAGAAGCGGGAGGCTCGGCGCCGGTGGTGGCGGGGATGCGTCCGCATCGTCTCTCATGTTCCTCTGCAACACTGTGAATGTGTGATTCGTTGTCCCAGTGAGTAATGGTAGTATACATATCGTAAAAAAATGATTTTTTTTATATTTTTACTACTAGGGGTTACTAAATAATTGTGATTTGATTTATTAATTTTGGAAGGGGAAAAAGCGAGATGGTAGAAACTTATTTATTTTTAATTTTTAATTTCTTAATTTTTGGCATTGGTAGTACCTAATTCTTATGTTTATCAAAATATTTGTTGTAATTTTATTCAAACAAAATTGGACTCAGAATCTTTGGGAGGCTAAGCACGCGTTGACAAAAAAAGGGGTAATGCCAAGATTTAGTGGATCCTCTTATCGTTTTGTTCCTATTGACAAAGAGATTCCTAAACAAATGTATTTTTTCAACAAACGATATTATTTACACTAAAAATGTAAGAGTATGGACTAATCTTCACAATGACCTAGCAATAATTTGGTTCAAATTCACATTTGGCGGAGTCAAACCTAAGATCTCTCATGTACAAGTGAAAAGAAATATCACTAGACCATAGTACAAAACCTATTTTTTAATTCTTTTTTTTTTTTTTGTTCTGGAAATTCAATTCCATTTATTAAAAAGAAAAAAATTGGAAAAGATTCATTTCCAAATGGAAACTCAATATGGAGTAAGTAGAGCGATGAGTAAGAACAATCAAATTCAGAGTTTGAAGGCGTCCAATATAACCATAAAAACATTTAAAGAAAACCCTAGTTGTGCAACGGAATGCTAAAAAGTGTTGAAGTCCCTTGAGTTCAAAAGACAACCCTGTGAGAAAACATTATGTTTAGCAAGGTAGGCCACAAAGACCCAGTTCTCCCAATGGCAATTGGGCATTGTGATTCAATTGTTTTAGAGTGTGTGTCTGTTATAAAGTGAGATATGGGCCACAAAAATGGTTGATTGGTACTTAACAAAGCCTAATCTACTGGGTGGTCCAACACATAGGTGATCATTGACTCACTCCAGGTTCCAACCAGTTTCCTTACCCCATTTTCAAACCCGAAGAGACATTCTATATTTATATCAATGGACGATAAATCTTTCAGAGTGTGTTGAGAATACGGTCTAATTCATTAAGTATCATAATACAAGTGGTTAGATATTTAAAAAAAAATTCAACCACTTGTATTATGACACTTGGTGTATCGAACTTGTGTTTTCGGCAAACTGAAAAATTCTTGTTATAGACAAGTGATGTGTGGGTCTGTATTAGTGTCATCGTTACAGTCATGTTGTAGAGAAAAATATAGGTTATAGATCAGCTGACTAGCTTGCTAGTTAGTCAGTCTAGTCAATTAATAAAATGATGTCACATTGTTAGTTACTTATCATGTGAATTTCTACTAACAAACATATGACACGATGTCAAAAGCTATGTAATTGATATATTGATAAAATTTATTAATATGAACGACATGTCGATAAACTATTGATATGCTCTTGATTTTAATTGGTTTGACCAACCAGCTAGTCAATCTAAACCAAGTTTGTCTTTCGTTACTCATCTACCCATCATCTAACTATTTAATGAAAGAATAGGGTCTTTGCTCTTTGATATAGTGAATGAGCTATATCATGATCATCCACGAAGTAAAAAACCAAAACATTTAAGCTTTTGTTTTTGGGTAGAAGATAGAATAGTATTTGATGAGGTTGGGTATCTGTCCTAGAAGATTTCAATTTAATACCAGACAGAATTTATGGGCCAAAAGAAGAAGAATATAATACCACTTGAAAAAAAGAAAAAAAGAAAAGAAAAAGAGCACCAGTAATTCATTATTTATTTTTTCTTCATGTACAAAGGTGAAATGTTAAAGAATACTGAAAGTTGTATGGAACGGGTTTATCTTCATGTGATTTTTTAGTACAATAAAGAAATATCATGTGAAGATAAACTTATATATATTGCATTATTGGACAGAAACGTTACGATACCACTAAACTTATTTCATGCAAATCCTAAAAAATATGAGCATAGGATCCACAAAACTCACAAATATCATGTGATTTTTTAGTACACTAAACTTATTTCATGTGATTTTTTAGTACAATAAAGAAATATCATGTGAAGATAAACTTATATATATTGCATTATTGGACAGAAACGTTACGATACCACTAAACTTATTTCATGCAAATCCTAAAAAATATGAGCATAGGATCCACAAAACTCACAAATTAGTTAGCTCCATAGATAATATAAAGAGAAATGCTAAGGAGACTCAAAGAATGACTCTCTGTAGACTCTCTGTGACCTCACAATTTAACGTCAATTTCTGCATCAACATTTTTAAATATTGTGTAAAAAACATAAGGTGGTAGAGAGTCCATGTAGAGTTACACTTTTGAGAGAGTCTCCTTAACATTTCTCTTTATAAATTATTAGAGTGATTAACAATACTTGTGATTTTCATGTAAGTAAACATGTCATTCAGGATCATAAACAAGGAAAGGGATCCTCTCCGAATCCCTTTCACCAAATCGACCAGTCGAGGCCCTTAAAATTTGATCAAACAGTTAAAGTTATTATAATTTTTAAATGGGCCGTTATTTTTAATCATTTGATCAAATTTTGTGAATTTGATGAAAGGAAGGATCCCTTTCCCATAAACAATACTTAGTAGTAGTACTCAGTGATTTGAAATTGAAAGTAACTATAACTAAGACGGTAAGGAAAGAACTACAAAGTAGTGCAGAGAAAAGCCCAATAAGGCTTCGAAAAAGGAAAGCCCAGTAGCTACGTAAACTAAATTTTCAACATTCAAAAAATTTTATTGTGCACTCTTTATAAGAGTATTTTTCTTATTAAATATAGAAATGTTTGAATGCATAATTTGATTTTTGGAGTGTCAATAACAATTATCTTTTCATACATAATTGTTATAAGATTATTCATAATTCTAGAAAATCCAACAATTAAAGTTATATTATTTATAGACCACACGATGTGATTATTGATGTTGAATCTTTTCTTTAAATCATAAAATAAAAAATTGAACTTTAACGTCAAAATATGTGATATAAAATATAGTCTAAAAAAATGATCTCCTTAGCATATTAATTAGTAATAATCAAATGAAGCTATTACCAAATCTCAGCCAAATAAATTGATTAAACAATTAGCTTAATCCAAAGTGCACGTCTTCTGCCCACTACCAAACACTCCCCTAATCCAAACGGAAAAAGGTAACGCCGTTAACGCACGGCAGCGCAGAATAGCACCATTAAATAGTATTAACACACTGTTTACTCCCACTGAAAATTAAAAAAAAAATTCAAACCAACTTTTTACCAAAAATAAATCCTGTCCAAATCTCCGACACCTATATCGACGGAATCGCCAATTCCACGCCGTCGATCGCCGCACTCGGCCATCGCCAGCACCAAATCCGCCGACCCAACCACCCGATTTCGCAGCAAAAAACCCTAAAAATAGAACTTTACTGTTTGGTAAACCCTCTGTCCACTTTGGGGTTGTTAAAATGAGTTTCTCTATCAGTGATTTGCGCTTTAGATACAGTGAGATTTGCAATTAGCTGAGCTTGATTGATTTTGCTCGAGCTCCCAAGTACACTTGGCGATCTGGGTTTTCTTCTTCACCTTCATTCAGCTCGAGTTTCAGTGAGTCAATTTTTTTACTTTTTACTTTGGTTTCGTGCTGAATTTTTAATCTGGGTTAATAATATTCTGGATTTTGGATTTTGGATTTTGGTTTTCGATCTCTGTGCATGGTTGTAAAGCTGTGGAATTTAGTGGAATTTGGGGCTTGATTTGGAAAATTGAGATGATTTGCATGCTTGTTAGTGGGTTTGAAGTGCTAGATTCTTTTGTTTTGATAGCTGGTTTAGGGTGTTTGGCTGCCGAGAAAAAACTGAGGAAAATGATGGAAAATTAAACTTGATTTTCTTCGCGTTTATATTGCATGGATCGTAATTTTTCGCTGTAAAATAGGGTTAATCTGATAATTATAAGCCGTTTTGGTGATTGGATTAATTTTGAATTGATTAGCATTGCTTCTTGGTTGAGATTTGAAATTGAATTTTGTTTTAGCCTGGTAAATGATTTCGGCATTTATGGGTATTAATGTCTTAACTAGAGAAATTTGAATGGCTTAGCCAGTCACAGTGCTAAGTAGAAAATTGAAGTTTGATACTCATAAAGATTCTTGATTTTATCTTTGCAGAAATGAAAATGTGGTTGCATATGAGAATTCAGCTAAATCTACAGTTAAGCACATTGGGTTGGTTGTAGATTTTGTTTCGAGATTTTTTGTTTTCAAGTGGTCTCTACTCATACATGGAAGTTAACATAGAGGAGGCTCTTAAAGCGAAAGAGATCGCTGAGAAGCGATTTTTTGAGAAAGATTTTGCAGGTGCCATCACTTATGCAGTAAAAGCTAAATCACTGTACCCGGAACTGGAGGGCATATCGCAGATGCTGGCCACATTTGATGTTTATGTTGCATCTGAGGCAAAATATTATGGTGAAATGGATCATTATAAAATTCTTGGACTGAAGCCTTCTGCAAGTAAATATGCAGTGAAGAAACAGTACAAAAAGATGGCTGTGTTGCTCCACCCTGATAAGAACAAATGTGTGGGAGCTGATGGGGCTTTCAAACTTGTTTCTGAAGCAGTTACTGTGTTGTCCGACACTGCTAAGAAAAGATTGTATGATCTTCAGAGAAATAAACACTTGGCAGCTGCAGTTAATCAGCCCAATTTGTCTTCAGTTCACGCTGGTGGGGTTCCAGGTTTCAACAATTGTTCAAGTTCATCAGCATCTCATGGTAGGCTTGACACTTTCTGGACCGTCTGCACTTCTTGCAAGGTTCAGTATGAGTATCTCCGTAAGTATGTGAACAAAAGACTTTCATGTAAAAACTGCCGAGGTATTTTCATTGCTGTGGAATCTGGGGCGGCCCCAGCAAATGGTTCTTTTCCTTATACTCCTTGTCCTTGGTCTTATATGCCTAGTAACGGGTATGCGAATCAAGGATTTGATGGGGTTACGTATGTTCCAAGCAACGGTAGCTTTTTCCCAGGAAACGGGGTCTCAAGTTTGCATTCTGGACATGGGTATGAATATACTTCAAACATGTCGTTTCAGTGGAACTCATATTCTGGAACCTCTGCTGGTGTTGCAGCTACTCATGGGTCATCAGCTATATCCCCTGGTACTGTTTATCAGTCAAATGGAAATGTTAAGAAAGCTAGAGAGAAGGTGAAATCAAGAGTGAATGGAAAACGTTCCGTTACAACTGCTGTTGCTAAAGTGGAGCTGAACGTGCCTGCTAGCTTTAATGAGCCGCCTGAATCTAAGAGCAATGGACGGGATAAGAAAAGGAAACTTACTGTGGGAGCGAGTTTTAGAAATGGGCTCGACGAAAAAGTATCAAAATCTGCTTTAGAAGCAAAACTAGCCAATGGAAATGGGAGTATTGGAAATGATCAAAAAATTCCTAGTTCAGGGGAACTTCCAATTAGACGTTGCTCCATGGCACCGGCTTTTGATACTAAGAGGTTGTTGCTTGAAAAGGCAAGAACTGAAATTTTGAAGAAATTAGACGAGTTTAAGTTGGCATCAGAAGCGGCAGCTGCTGCTGCTGCTGTAAAGAACACAAAAGGAGAGGCTGAAGTGCGTCAACCAGAAGTTGCACAAGCACATAAATTAGAGATAAAGAATACTGAGCCTCTCTGCATTACTGTCCCTGACCCCGACTTCCATGATTTTGATAAAGATAGGTCAGAAGAATCTTTCAAGCCAAAGCAAATTTGGGCTTTGTATGATGAAGAAGATGGTATGCCTCGCCTGTACTGTCTCATTCGTGAAGTGGTTTCTGTAAAACCATTCAAGTTAGTCATTACTTACTTGAACTCTAAAACTGATAGTGAATTCGGGTTCGTGAACTGGCTAGATTGTGGGTTTACCAAATCCTGTGGAAATTTTAGGGCACGGAATCTTGATGTCATTGAGCAAGTTAACATTTTCTCTCATGTTTTGAGCCGGGAGAAAGCAGGCAGAGGAGGCTGTGTTCGGATATACCCCAGAAGCGGAGACATTTGGGCTATGTATCGAAACTGGTCAAAGAATTGGGACAGATCAACTCCAGGTGAAGTGAGGCACCAGTACGTAATGGTGGAAGTTCTTGATGATTACTCTGAAGATCTTGGTGTCTGCGTATCCCCCCTTGTGAAACTGTCTGGATTCAAGACAGTATACCAAAGCAATACAGACAAAGCAGCCATTCAATGGATTCCAAAAAGAGAGATGCTACGCTTCTCGCACCAGGTGCCATCATGGCTACTCATGGGAGAAGAGAGTAAGCTGCCGGGTAAGTGCTGGGATCTTGATCCAGCTGCAACTCCCGACGAGCTTCTTCACGCTGCGGTGGAACCCGAGGCTTAAGCGCGACATGCTAAAAGCAGGGAAGCAAGAGGTGCTCGGGAGTCGTTACGTTCTAGCATTCTTTAGACAACATGTAGGTTTTAACTGTACAAATATGTCACCCTTTGGCAAGTGGCCAGAGAAACATAAACCCCAAATGATTTTACGGGTGCTATGTTTTACCCAGTAAAACTTGTGACAACAGTTTCAGAGTCTAATGACTGCTTTGTTTTACATAATTACCCTCATAGTTGTGACTTATCCAGGAGAGTTGTAACACCTTATTCAGGACAGATTGGGAAATCAACAGTTATTTAATTGGTGCAATTTTTCACTTTTAATCTGCATTTTCTTGCCAATCTGTTGCATTTATCTTATCATATTTTCTGTGTTTAATTTTTTTTTGAACGCTTAAACAATATTGCTGATAGGGTTTCAACTTTGGACTGAGCTCCTTGTAGTGCTCTTTCAGTTTGCAGGATGACAAGTCTGGCAAATCTCGGTCTGGGATGATGGTTGCTTCGTTGTTTTCGCTTTTCCGACCATATAGTCGGAGAAAAAATTAGCATGTCGATAACGGACTTTAAATTTTGTTTGTTTTCGAGCGCTCGGAGTTAGCTCAAGCGGTGAGATAGGGTGAAGCTTTACATCAAAAGATGTCCGGCACTCATCCAAGTGTTACAGGGGAGTTGATTTTGTCACTCGAGTTTTTCTGTACTGATTTCATCTCTATTTTTCTCGTCATCAGATTGATTAAATAAAGTTACGAGATAGAAATAAGTGATGGGGCTTAAGAAGGAATAAAAAAGCGAGAGTTCGAAAGTCGTGGCCTTTTCTTATCTAATTTCACAATAACTAAAAAGAAAAAAAGTTATATAACTGGCCAGCCTCTTTCCAGTTTCCAGAACGACCGCCAATCCCCATACACCAGAAAGTGAGAGAGGCACTGAAACAGAAGCAACAGAAGAAACAACAATGGATCCTCAGCTGTGGCATAAAGTAGCCGCGCTCTCTGGTATTTCTAATTTACGCTTTTACTATCTCACACTCGAAAGTTTTAATCTTTGCTGTTTTTTGGGATTCACAGTCTCCATGAAATCGCAATATTTATTCGCATGTATATATATTAATTTGTATAAATTCAATCTCCTTTTTGTTATTTCTATCAAATCTGAGAAAACCCAATCTGTGAATTTTATTAAAACAGGAATGGCAGCACTTGGGTTGGGCACATATGGCGCCCATGGCTTCAAACCCCAAAACCCAACTTACAAAGAGGTTCGTACTTTATTTCCCATTTGATTTTAACTCATATTTTTCATGGTTTTATGTTCAATTTTTGAATTTTCTGGGATTTGATTATGTTGCAAATAATGGGTTAGGTTTGGCAGACGGCGTCTCTGTACCATTTGGTTCACACAGCAGCTCTGCTGGCTGCCCCCATCACGAAACACCCCACCATTGTGAGTTAAAAAGTGTAGAACTTTATCAATTTACTTTGAGTTGAATTCAAACCATCATCTGCGGGTCTGAATCTTAACATTCGGGCATGTGTGGTGTTTGCTCAATTTCAAGTTTTGTGATGTTTGTTAATCAGTTGCTCGTCTGCGAATTCGTATGTGAGTACATATGCTAATTTCATCTTTGTTTTGCAGTTTGGAGGCCTTTTGACTACTGGAATACTCGCATTCTCCGGGACGTAAGTTCCACGCCTCTGCACTTCTTTTTTTATCTAATTGCTTGGTTAAGTTTATACTGAAACACTATGTTTTTCGTGTTAAAAGATTCAATCGCATTTCAAAGTTTCTTTGCTAATTGAAGCTAGTTGAGTCTGAAATTCGAGTAAAATCACTTGCCTTGTTATTCGTTAGGATGCAAATGAAGTCACAGAACTAGCCTATGGTTAATATAACTACAAATGCGGTTGGCTTTATGTATTTTACTTTTCCAGAGAGGGACATCTTTATGTATGATATATGCAAGATTGAGAATCGTTTTTTGTTTGTCGGCATGGCATAATCCTATACTCTATGAGTAATGGGGGTTCGAGATGGAAAAATGTATTAAACGGTTAATTGGCACAGTGACATTACGTACGTGCATATTGCAATGGTAGCAATTTGTAGGGTCAGGGTGTCAATATTTCGTTTCTGGACTCAAGAAATCCTCGCTTGCTAGTCACTCAAGGCTTGGCATTTGGCAAACTGCACGTTGAGGGTTTTGCCTTGAGTGCGGAGTCTATGCATCTTTCCAGGGGACTTTTTCCGGTTGCTTTTCTCCGAGGAAACAATACTCATGGCACTGCTTGCACTGTATTCTCATTCTCAGAAGTTAATACTGATAGGAATAATGTGATTTTGCAGGTGTTATACTGTGGCATTACTTGAGGATAGAAAGTACTCGACATTGGCTCCTTTCGGTGGCTTTGCTTTCATCGCTGCTTGGGGTAGCTTGCTATTCTAAGAACTTCAACTTCTATGGATCCCTGTACAACTTATGTTTTCAGATTCACTATTTATGATCGTCAACACTTTCATCTTCTCAAATAGATCCGACTGCGCCTTTGTTGAATTTCAAAGTTGCCCTAGGACCAAGTAATTGCCTAATGATGTATGATGTATAGCGGTGTACTGATTGTGCCGCTTCAGTGGTACAAAACCATTTATGATAAAGAGTATGTGACAGTATTTCAAGTTAATCACGTTCTATCATTTATTATAATTTTCAAACATTGACACCCCCGTTGCATGAAAGTATTTCAGAAAAAACCCCACTTGCTACTTTCTACTCTACAGTAGTTTTTTCATTTTTTCAACGTTGTGAAAATCAAAAAGATTTGTCCCGCAGATTGACAAATGTTATATCCATGGATATATGTTCAACACGGTAACTTCTTGATATTAAAAGAGATTCTAATTTTGAATCATCCCGCCCGTTGAGTAAAAAACAAGATCAAGCACCTTATGTTTTTTAAGGTTAAACGTTGGACCATCGGTGTGCACAATTTTCTGCTCGATTGTCCCAATTGAAGAAGAACAAAGTACAAGACGAGAAACAGAGCAGAATCCATGGGCAGTAAACAGCGGAGACGAAGTGCCGTGACTGCTTTCTTGTTGAGTAACAAATTCTCTGTTTCACCAATCTGATAGTTTCAATGTCAATGTTTCCCCATAAGCAAGCACAATCATGTGACAAAATAATCAGTGCCACCCAAAAAACCTAATTCGTCTTGGGATTACATCATGGACCATCTTTGAAATTCAATGTGCCAAGGCAGCAACATCCTTATTGTCGAGAGAATCTGTCTTGTAAATGTGCCATATCCTCATTTTTCTAGAGTAGGCATCGCGTGGCAAGTACTACAAGAAAAGAGGGATTGATTTCGTGCCCGAGGAATATTCGTGGAAGGGGCATTCGAGTACATAACTGAACCTCAAGTGCAACGGTGAACACTCTATTTGAGTTATACGCACTTGTCGAGAAAAGTTCGATTTTGGAAGTTACCCATTCTAGAGTGCTCTAGATTATAAGAGACTCCGAGCTTTTTAACCATTAGATATTGACTTTTGTGTTTCTGACCAAAGATCTAAAAAGCCTGAAGTATCCGATACTCCGGAGTACCATAGAAAATCGCTCATTTTCAGTGTGAATAGGAGGTGATGAGCCTATGGTATCACTTGCAAGTTGCAACTACACAGCTTTTCACAACCTTGAAATTTTGTTTCACTTGGGATTTTCAAGCAATTTGGACTTTAAGAGATTCATGAAGATTAGCTGTATATTACATACTTCACATAAAATATCAAATTTACAGCTCAATATCTTTTGGTGCCCTAGCTTAACATTGAAGGGTCATATAATTACAGGGTCCTACAAATATCAAACAAATCAAAACCAGGTCCCATTTCTGTCTTCAAGCCAGAAAGAAAGAGAAAGGTGCCACTGCATATTTATCAACCACCAGCCTCAATATCCTCCTATCACATCCCCTCAACTTTTAGGACATGCAATTTCAAAACCCTTATCACTCATTCAAAAAGCTTAATGATCATAAACAAAAGCTTAATCTCCCAATAAACTCCATTGCTTTATAACAACTACACCAGGACAAAGATGTTTCTTCTGAAGGAAAAGTTATACTAATTGCAGGAAAAACAAAATGATGCAAGAACCACTAAGCATAATTACTATAATGTGATTATTATGCCACCTTTTGATTCCCCTAATCATGGGAAGAGAATGAATTATGAATACAAGGTTGGTGGACCAAAATATGGCCTACCCTTCAGTCCAAAATAAAATAAAGTATATGCATAGTTTTTCTATAGTACGGTTAATTATCCTGTAAGGTCGAAGTATCAATAATATTGACAACAGATTTGCATTTTAAAAGTGCGGTTAACCGCACTGTAGAAAAATTCTAGATGTATAAATCTCATCATCCATATAGTGCATGGAATTTTGAAACATATTTACTAAGGTAAATAGAAACTTTGTATAAATTATTAGAATTTGTTTATGTTGCAGAGATCTCTACACCTTTTCTTCTTTACTCTGCACACACCCGCATATTTTTACGACTACTCACTTCTTCTTCTTCAACTAAACCAAACTATATCTCAGTCACTTCTAAAAACCCACCTCTTCCTTGCTGCATCCTCTGTGATTATATTAAAACAAAGAAGAAAAAAGAAAAAAAGGCTTAAAAAACCTCACATATTAGCTTTTATGTCTTTTCTTCTTTGCGATCTCCTTCGCCCGGTGTAACATTGGGGAAGAACATTACTTGTCTACTGTGTCTCTCTCTTCTTCTTCAGTTGGTATGAACTCTCTCTCTACTTAGCTGACGGACCGATGAAATTGAGGTAAAAGTATAATGAAAATAGAAGAATATGAAGGCTTCTCCTGCTGTATCGAAACCACGAATTAGTCTTAGTCTAGGAATCCGCTGCTCTACCTCTCTATAATTTACTGTTTGTTTGAATCCCCTATATAACTGTTGATATGCCACTCGCCATTTGAGTCGCGAATGGGCTCTCTGGAAGGTTAATTCCTTGACCGCTGCATGGCAAGCGTAAACAAATAAGAGAATGTTAAGAAAATAACCGAGATGAAAAAGAAATTGGTTAAAGTATTACAAGGTGAACAAGCAACGGTGTGTATACCTATCCTGATCACTGTAATTAGTATTAATGTGCCTGATTTTGTCCTCACTGGTGGAACCATTATTCAAAACATCCAGAAAATAATTAAATTCCTTTGAGGATGGGAATTCCACTTGCTCTGCATGGGCTACAGTGACATATCCCGGAAGAATATTAGCTCGGAAATGGGCGAAAGAAAACAAGAAATAAGCTAGGCAAAGACAAATCACAAATTGAAAAGTTGCATTTAATGTACCTTCTGGATGCTTGAGCCCATCCATCGAGTAGCCATAATAGAAATGATGGGGTAAGGGCTTAGCTGCTAAATGCATCTCCGAGAGGCGCCTTCTCTCAAGTTCGAGTGCTTGCTCATTTTCCTCTATGAACTGCTTCCTTAGAAATCTTGCGCTATCACAAACTCTGGGCACTATATTAAGCACAACATAGATTCTATTAGTTAAGACGTGCTTTC
Source organism: Heteromeles arbutifolia (assembly GCA_024362995.1). Classification (NCBI taxonomy): domain Eukaryota; kingdom Viridiplantae; phylum Streptophyta; class Magnoliopsida; order Rosales; family Rosaceae; genus Heteromeles; species Heteromeles arbutifolia. The sequence continues at coordinate 8,757,989 of JANCRC010000012.1, read as the reverse complement.
AAAAACCAAAAAGGTTAAAATAGACACTTACTGCATTTATCTGAAGAATTTGCTTACTTGGGTGAAGCTCTGAATCTCCATCCATGAAATGTGAATTGTAGCACGTGGAGTGCTGCATCTTCTCCGAAAACTTCCTGCACATGTGACATAAACTTCAGAAGTTTAAACACTAGCAGAAAACCATAGGGGAGAAGACATGGAACACATAAGCAGATACTTCAGAAACCGTTAATAAAGCATTAAAAGCTAGGCTGCAATTGAGGGGAAAAAGAAAAAGAAAAACAATTTTCGAAAGCAGATTAGTATAAAATGGAAGCAAGCAGTTTCAACTTTCTTCGAGGGAGAAGTGCCAGCTGGCCAAACCTACGATGTTGACTATTACAAGAAATTAAGGGTATGAATTAGTATTAACTAATTTTAGTGGACATAATTTCTGCTTTTAGAGAACAAAAGCTATATTTGCTTTCAGTTAGGAGAGAAATGAAGCGATAGGTGTATAGATAAGTTTGAAAGCTAAGAATGCTGATAAGTAATTCATAAAGTAAGAGAAACTCTGCTGGAAAAGTTCAGACACACTTAATGGAAACCAACTACAACTAGCACCCGGTTCCCATCTGTAAAAAAATGTATATGAAGAAGCGTCTTATACAATACGATGCATAAGTCACGCTATAAAGGACAAACAGAACAAAATCAGAGGCTAAGTTCAATGCAGACCACACCAACATCAAGACTTACATAAACATAATTGTAACTACAAGCAGAAATAAGGCTCAGAGATGTTCATTGGTTTCTAAGTACAGACGAAAATAACCACTTTGGTTTGAGTAAAATATAACTAAGCACAACAAAAATGACAATCACTGAGACTTTGAACGAATAAAAATGTTTTACCTGTCAACAAGCCTAGACTTTTCCCTGTAAGGTTTTACCAGCACACGAGCCCCGCATACAAAATGAGGATTCCCTTTTGACAAAATATGCCTCACCGTCTCTGCATAAACAAAGGTGACAAAACCAAACATCCTCTTCTGTTGACACGGGATGCGTACATCTTGAACTGGCCCATATTTGCTACAAAATACAGATAAACTTAAAAATCAACCAGAAGTTTGTAAACCAATATTCAAAGTATAAGCAAATTCAAATGAACAGTTAAGAAATTGAAAGGGAAATTTCTTTGGTGTCCTTACTTGAAGTAGTTGGAAACATCTTGCTCCGTGAAATTACTCTCGGCTGGAAAGGTCAGATATATCTGTCGAGAACCAGCAATAATCCCACCAGGTTCTGTTTTCTCACCAGCATACTCAAAGTATTTTGGGATATCTTCTGCCAATATAACCGAGTGCTGTCCGTGAGGCCTGCAGAACCACTAGAGTCAAGCACTTCTAGCAAGCAAAAAAAATGATGTAAGAAAAAACTTCAGCAATTAACAAAGAGTTACCTGTCAATAAGGCGAATGCTGTTCTTCAATCGAGCAAGAAGCTTTGTCAGGCTGTAGCCAGCTTTACCATGTCTCTGGCTCTCAGTGAGGTATCCCTCGGCCTGAAGAGTTCTCCCATATTTCTCATAGTACATCATCGGCAAAGAGGCAATTGATATTGGGAACCCTCTTCTAGATTTCAAAAGCTCAATTATTTCAATCTCTAGCTTTTCAAGGGAGCCAGGGGAGACAACGTGATCATCGTTTGAAAGCTCATTTGAGTTTTGGCTGCAAAACTGTGAAAAGCTTTCTGGCATGGGATGGCCATGGAAGTACCTGCAGCTGCTTCCATGCTTACAGAACCCCTTATTGAAGTAATGGCATACCTTAAGGGGAAATTCAGGCAAGCTTGGAGACCTTCGACTGGTTCTCACACTCAATGCAGGTTCATGATAACAGTAATTGCTTAAAAACTCGGGCAGAAACTGCATTTGATTTTGGAGGCGATAATCTTCAATCGCTGAATCTGAGTACCCTGGTGGAACAAACTCTATGGCTTGCAGTGGTTGCTGATCACCAGACAGTTCCCTATATGGATTTGCTGCACCGATGGTTGTGGGAGATGAAACCGGTCGTGGACTGTATGGAGTGAATTGTAAAGGTAAGTCGGAAACAGGAACTTGGTTCACCTGAGGTGAGATTGAAGCAGACACTGCCAGTTTGCATAACCCGAGCTCAGCTTTCGCTTTGTTAATCAAAGACTGGATCAAATTATCAGGGCTGAAAGCCAGTCGGATCATGTCACGCTCGCCATGGTCTTGCAGCAGAAGATACCCGATAATCTTGGACACATTTTCAGGCTCTATCTTCTGGATCCTATTGTACACAACTTTTGTGGACTCAGAAAAATCCATCTCAGATTGCAACACTGCATAAGACAAGTAAAATACAAGTACATATTGTTATGAAGGCCGAAAATGTGCAAACAGATAGGAATAACAACAGCAGATTAACGCATATAGAAAGTTAGTCATTAATCCAAATATACCCCAAAAATAATTAATGGACGAAGGAAGATATCGATTTCTTCGTCAGCATACACCAGAAAATGATGTAAACCTAGTGAACAAAAGAAACAAGCCTCTGAGCAGATTTATGTAACCTTCAAGCAGCATTCCAAAACGCTATTTCGGGTAAGAAACCTCTTTATTAAGGGAGACCAATAAAAAGGTAATATAGCCGGTTCAACCACAATCAACTTCTATATCTGTTGGTCACCACATTCAGTCACCACAAATAGCCCCCCATCCATATTTTATACCAACACAACATGAAAATATCGACCTCAAATTCGAAAAGTGGACAAGTTGAAGGCAACATTTCAACAGAAAATGAGGATGGAGAATTTAACCCAAGAAAATCAGCACCAAAAACAAACATTTATTTCTCTAATTAGCAGCATACGTATTATTTATTTATTTATTTTTATTATTACCATTATTATTAACCACCAAGGCAGGATTAAAAAAAAAAAAAGCAGTAAATTCTTTCCCTGACAAATTCTAGTATTTTTCCTTCAATTTTTTCTCTTGAAAAAAACGTGAAGGAGAAGAACGTGAAGGTTTCAACTTTTAGAAAAACGAAACTGCAGTGCTTGTGAATTTTGTTCAGATTTGAAGGTCGAATAAAACCCAGAAAACATCTTTTGTCAAATTTCCATACGCTTTGCGCCAGAAGAGAACCCGACCTTTTCAATTTTATTCTAAAAATAGATAATAAAAAATAGACAAAAAATAGGTTTTTAATTTCCAAGCAAAAATCACAGAACTCAAGTAAAAACCAACACCCTTTGCCTGCATCAAAATTTTCAGAAACATAAAAACCATACCAGAAGTTGAAGCAACACAGAAATTCAAAAAAAAAAAAAAAAAGTTTTACAGGATTGAAGTTGCTATAAATATTTTTCAATTTTTATTTTGATATGCAGTTATAGAAAAACCCAAGTCAAAAGGCCAAAACTTTGGCCATAATTAAGCATACAAAAGGAGCAATAACAGCAAGAAATGGTAAGTACGCAGCCATTAACGAGCAAAAAAAAAAAGATCTAAACAAACAAACCCACCAAACCTTTTGAGAAGAAGATGAAACCACCAAAGTCAAAGGAACCACCACCAGTAATCCACCTCCTCCTCCATAGCAGCCATAGATTATTTGATTCTTCTGCTCACTCCCTTCTCCTCCTCCTCTCTCTCTCTCTCCTCTCTTTCTCTCTCTAGGTGGTGTTTTCTCTTCCTATTTTTATCTTCTTCTTCTGCAATTATGTTCCAGTTCTTCTCTGAAACAGAAGGGACACATTCTTAAGAAAAGCAAACTGACAGAAAGGATAGAATACAAGAGAGAGAGGGGCCTTGTCTTTAGTTCAAAATCAACAAACTATATAAATATATACACAACAACAAAAAAATACAATTTTTCATTTTTTTAATAATTAATTAAATTTAAAACACCACCACTGTCTCTCTACTCTCTCTCTCTCTCTCTTACTGCTTCTCACTCTTATCCCAATGGTGTCTTCTTCTTCTTCTTTGTTTTGCTGAATTTTTATAAAAAAATATGTTTAATTTAATTTTTTGTTTAAAATACAGGGTGTAGTGGAACATGTCGTTACAGAAATTTGCGGGAATTTATGGAAAATGAGCCTGGATTTTCGAAACAGACTCCAACTGAAATCCCCAAATTGTCCTCCATGTATATTGAAATAGTCCATTCAGTTTTTTTTTTTTTTCTTTTTGTTTCCCCAACTAATTTTTTAAAAATTAAAAACATTTTCGGAAATACCGATGTGGGTGTCCAGAGACCCACGTGGGACCCCGTACGTTCTGTTTTGTCTTCTTGTCCTGTCGCCAGAGTAGGTGGCTGACATGCAAGTAGAAACGGGCCCCACCTGAGGACAATCAGCGGTCTAGATTTAATCTCGGCGTTGGAGTTTGGGGTGCGAAAATCTAATCTCCGTATGCATGCTCGCCACGTGGCATGTGGCAGCTAGTTACAGTTTATTTTTCTCCAGGCGTTGGTGTTTGTGGATAAATAGTGAAATCGTAACCGCAGGACTGAGTGCACTTTAGATTATTAACTTGATGTGGGACCTGCGTCATCATGTGCAGAAATCCTATGTGGCGATACGTGGGTCCCTATTTAAAGATCCAGTTCACTTCTCCGTGATTGGTGGTTGAGTTTTTTCCCTTTTTTATTTTCTTTTCGAAGAAACTTTTTTTACAAAAAGTAATGAATTTGTAACTGTACTTTGTAATATTAAAATCAGCACAAAAGCCAATTTGTATTACTCCAATAATCCAATTTATTACGGCAATGATACAACATCAAGTGGGAAAACTTTTCTTTTTTTTCTTATACGTGGATTAACCGATGGCTTCGTCATGATAGTTCATTGTTTTGAGAGTCGATAACCTCTTCTGATAACTATCGTATAATTCGTCAGTGCCAAAAATTGAATTCAAAACATGCAGCGTAGAATAGAAATCAGCACAAAGGCCAATTTGTATTAGTCCAATAATCCAATTTATTACGGCAATGATACAACTTCAAGTGGGAAAACATTTTTTTTTTAATTTTTAAACGGAGATTAATTGGTGATTTCATCAAAACAATTCATTGTTTTAGGAGTTGATAACCTCCCTTGATCACTATCGTGTAATTTACCAATATTAAAAATTGAACCCAAAACGTACAGCGTAGAATAGAAATCTGAAACGGTGTCGTATGAAATACAAGATGTTGGATTGCATATCAATATGTTTTATAATTTGAGATTAAAATTAACTAAGAACAATTAGTTGGATAGAAAAACAAAGAGCAGGGGTAAAATAGTAACATAAAGTTTTGTTGATCGGGTGCGACCTATTCAAAAGGAGGATACACAAAACATTGTTGTTTGAGTGAAAAACAAAACAAAAAAAAGTGATCCTGTGAATCTAATCTAGATTCAGAAATGGAGAAATTCATGGGAGGTTATTATTTTTCCGTTTGAATGGGAACTTTCTGTTAATTAAGTAGCCTAATGAGTTTTTAGTAATTTCAATTATTGTTCTTTCATTTTAAAATACTAATTACAATTGTAGAACATTCATAACTACTAAGGGCGAGTGATATAATGAGTGTTGACATATGCAGACGAGGGCGAGGGTGAGTATAGAGTGTTAATCACTATATAGAGTGAATAGTAAGAGCAATCCAAAGGCAATTACTACTAAGACAGTTGTGCTAATAGATGAGTGTTAACCACTCTATACAAGTGTGCATGAGCTGATTCTGATCGTCGGTGCTTTGTCAACTTTTTATAGTTAATATAGACATGTTTGAGAAATTATTCTGAACTCATGAGTTGATAGTGTGATTTCTTAAACATGAAGAGGTTTTGTAAAAACACAATAAACTTTATGGGGTTTGGTTTAACTAATTGTATAAAAAGCTAACACTACTATAGTAGTGTCGAGGTCAGTCACATATGCGCACAAGTTGATTTAATAGTTAGAATTAACTAACTAGCTAGTATTATGGTCTATTGATAATTATCTTCACTTGTAAGTAAAATGTCTCAAGTTCAATTCACAAGAATAACGGTGCATATTGTATTTATGTTGAATTTGATATCAAGTTGTGTGGCCTAACCCAACCCCCATCTTCTTAGAGCAAGTCCACCCATTTTAGGAGTGCAAGGGCAAGGGCAATAAAATTGCTCTAAACAGTAATTGTGTTTGGGCAAGTCCACCCATTTGAGAAGAGCAAGGGCAAGGGTGACTACTATTTACAAATATATGTGTGTGTGTGTATATATATATATTTTTTTTGTTATGCCTTGTAAGTGTATACTTACTACTTAGTAAGTTTTTTCTTTGAAAATAAAACTCTCAATTTAACTTTGATAATTTAATTTTAAATACAAAGCATAGCATTACAAACAAACATAAGTAATTAAAAATGAAAGGCGAATGAAGAAAATGGTTGATCTTTGTAAGTTTGTTAAGTGTGTTGTTAAAAAAAATGAATTTTTTTGGTATTTTGTTGGATTGTTTTACCTTTGGATTAATCCTGATTGTTGATTTCTAATTTTTTTTTTTTTTTAATTCAGATGCGCTAGATTGTGTCACGCGACCCAAATCTATAATTTCCAAAAAAAAAGTATCAGAGATGTGAAAACCGTTGGAAATCCAACAGCAGAGAAACACATGGTGGGCCCCATGTCTGCTCTTTGATGTCATGATGACGTCGTTTCTTGCCAACATGCCCAAGGCCTATCATGAGATGGCTGGGCAGCTCAATAAGCTTGGTGGAGCCCAGCAATAGCCCTTCATTTTTTGGGCCGTTGGACGTGGGTTTTGGAGGTTGGAGGCAAAGCAACCTAATTCTCTAAGCTTTTAGGTCACAACTGGAGCTGCTCTCAGAGTAAAATATCCCCCTTCCTTTTTATAATAGAATATCATTAAAATTAGGAATAATAAGATACATAAGTGAGTGAGTTGATCGTAACATTCTTCTGGTATTAAGTTGACGATGTGTTTTACACCAATCCTTTAAGTTTGAGACTTAAAAATTTGCACAGAAAACCACTTCACATAGGATATATTTGGTGAAGCTTATAGCCAACACATTTGACTAATGAATAATACAGATTAGGACTAGCTAATATGTTAATTTATCAAAGAGAATATGATAAGTACATGGTACCCTTAATATGATTGAGGTATGTGATATCGACACCCTAGTCGGTATCAGCCAACATAATTAAATTGAACGAAGCCGATGCTCTTCTGGCTTTATATGGCACTTGCTTGTTCTAATCCATTAATCCCATTAAAATAATTAAAATAATCAAAATAATCATGCCTATCATGAATATTTAAACGGCACAGCGTACTTATTAGTCTTAATATCACAATTACATAAATAATTATACCAACACGACATCACCATCATCAACTTACACAATACTTAAATAGTTTCAGGGAGATATAATTTTGTTTTCCTTTGATCATCAGAAAGTGAAGATTTGAGCGTCATAGACTTGAGGCGTGTACTCAATCACTCAACCTATAAACTTAATGTACTGTTTTAAAACCGGAAAACAAGTCTACCATTTAACTTTTCGCCTGCTCTTGTAGAAATGTTTGGGATACCATAATAATTAAAGAAATAGAAGATGAAAAGGACACAAAAATTATGGTTTCTTCACATGCGTTCAACTAATCATCTCTGGCTTTATTTCCCTTGTGTTATTTTCCAGGCAACATGTGGTGTAGGACTACAGAAATACACAACACAGAGGCAAAAGGGATGTGAAAGCATTATATGCAGAAAGCAGAAAAAGTTTGGCCCACTTTTGATCAGATCACAACAACAACTATATCATATCTATCTGTATATCTTCCACTCAACTTGATCAACCTTTGAATTATTTACTGTATTACATATGTATATATGCATATATATATATATATATGGATGGTGGCTGACTTTGATGTTTTTTGGCCTTGTTAGCTATTTGCATGGATCATGTTTTGTAGCATCAAGTAATTGAGTGGCAGTCTAGGGCAACCTTATCGGGATGGTACTGGCTGAAACTGAAACATGACTGGTTTCAGGGTTTCAATCTGAGCTAGCTGCAAGGACCCGACAGATCGATAAAATCCACTTGTAATTCATGTTGCAATCTGACCTGGATGTGTTTTTTGTGATTCTGTTGTAAGGTATATAATGGTATATGGTTGCGTTGGTACTCGTAATTGTAAGTGTGAAGTTGTTAGAGAATAAGATCTTATATCGGTTATATGACAAAATAATATACAATTAATATATGAGAGTTTTCACCCCTAATATCATCGAGACATTTTATGATAAAACCTAATACCTACTAATAAGTGGTTAAGTTTGGACAATATTAATGATATTGGTGGTGGACCATGCTGGGCCTAAAAAGTTTATCATGTATCAGAGGAGGTTATTCTTTCGACACTTCTTAGCCTAATCTACTGGGTTCGAATTTGCCTCCTTAAGTTAGCTTTCGAAAAGTTGCGCTAGCTCTAGCTTAACTGCTTAAGGATATTAAATGACTAGGCCTTCAAAAAGTTGCATTGGCTTTAGTCCCTAAATGATGTCTAGGCTCTCGAAAAATTGTGTTAGCTTTGGTATAATGACTTGACCAGTTCCAGATGTGCGAATTGGTTTCCCTTGTGACCTTGTGTGAGGCCGCTTATGAGGAGGCCGGCATGTTGGAGAATAGGATCCAACATTGATCATGACAAAATAATATACGAGTAATATATGAGAGTTTTCACCCTTAATATCACCGAAACTTTTTGTGATAAAACTCAACACCTAGTAATAGGTGGTTTGGTTGAGACAATATCGACAATATTTGTGATGGACCGTGACGGGCCCAAAAGGTTTATCAAAAGTGTTCAGGGTTTAGTGTAAACCCTAGACCATATATAACTTGTTTAGTTGTGGTGGTGGAGGCATGAATTTGTGATAACGAGGGCGTGTGAAGAGGCTCCTATAACGAACTTCACGGGTCATTTCATCAAACATCTTGCTTGTTACTTTAAAGAAAATTTCAAACAGTAAGGTTAACTAGCTCCAACAAAAGCATTATAACTCTACTATTGTTGGGTTGTCAAGATTCTGCCATTCATCTCCTTGGGCTTCTGGTGACGACTGCCTAACTGCTGCAGCTTGGACTTCGGGTGTTTGTGGTGCAAGTCTGGTTGGGTTTCTGATACTTTGGGTAGATAGAGGAATTCTGGTTTGGGTTTGAGGAAATCTGGCTCTTCGTTGTCTGGTAGGGAGTGTAAAACTTTAAAGACTCAGTTTGTTTCACTTCAAATGCATACCCAGTTAATGATGGGATGCATGTATTTATATTAACCTGAGGATTACAGAAAGGGTTTGAAAAATCCGAGATACAGGGACCATTCAAAAATTACAAATCTGATCAAAGATTGCATGCGAAGCTTTAGTTACAACAAACATTTGAAAAGTCAAAAATCCTATAAACTAGGAACAGCTAAAGATAAGAGTTTGAACTGATGAAGACTCCTCAAGTTGCAGGAATGTCGCTGTGGGCTTGACTTCGTCTAACAGGTAGAGCCGGTTGAAGTGGCGCTTGGCCCCTTCTTGGAGTTGGTGATCCTGGAAACATTTGCAGCATCTGGTATTCCTGGTACATGTTGTAATTACCTTCTTCTTCTATGATTCTTCTGGTAATTATTTCTTCCGTGCACGATCTCTTTCTTTTACCTGTCATATAATATACTTTCCGATTGCAGCTCTTCTGCGATTCTAGTATCTGCGCCTTGAGAATTCTGTTTGAAGGGTTTCGATATCTTCAAGGGCTTGGTAGTATTTCAGGTTAAGATCTTCAGATGCTTGGATATTTTTTCTGGTATAGAAGTTCAAGTGATAAAATAAAAATTGCAAGGAGTAGAAAAGACTGAATAATGCTCATAAAGATTGTTGATGGTTTAAGAGTAAAGAGATGGTTTGATTGCTTGGTGAGTTTGAATGAAGAATTTTGGTCTGTATTTATAGCCTTTCACATGTTCGAATTTGATCGAGTGTGGTCCTGCTTCAATTAACTTAGTGTAGAAGTTAACCCATCTTCTTTTTCCCGTTCGCTTAGCATCCTGTAAAGAGTGATATGCTTTTACAATTGCTATACAGTCTGTTCTTATCGTGATTTCTTCTTTTCCTATAGTATAAAGCCTAAAGTTATCGAGTGCGTATACAATAGCTAATATCTCCGCATCTACCGAAGATTAAAGATGAAGATGATATATCATAACTAAAGTTGGTTGGTTATTAGTTTAGGTTGTTATAAGTTTAAGGTTTTACTCATGTAATTAGTTTGTTGTATGTGATTGGTTTAGAATAGTTAAATGTAAATAGTCAAAAGGCTATATATATTTAATTGTATTATTCATTTGTCAATTAATGAAAAGTCACAGATTTCTTAATTCTTAAGAAACCTCTCTCTCTCTCTTTTACAAGAACATAGAGTTTCTACATGGTATCCTTCGCCGTTTGCCTCACGGCCGATTCGATCCATTCTTCCGCTTCGTTTCTCTGATTCTTGCTGATCTTCTCCTGCAATTATCGTCTCTGATTACCATGGCGTCTCCGTCCGATTCTGCATTTCCTGAATCTCTTCCGAATTTTCCCCCAAATTCTTCGACAAACCCTAACCTGTCCAATTCGTATGCTTCTCTCACAATTCAGAATATTGGAAGCATGGTGCCGATTAAACTCAAGCGATCTAACTATCTTCCATGGCGTGCTCTGTTTGCACCGATTCTCAGGCGCTACAAACTTTTTGGCATTATTGAAGGTATTGAGCCCTGTCCACCGTCATTCCTTCCAGATCGATCGGTTAATCCGCCTTTGAGCTTTGGTATGAAAATGATCAGAATCTGTTGATTTGGTTGAATTCTACACTCTCGGAAGATGTCATTCCCTTTACTGTTGGTGTCTCTTCTGCTCGAGATCTTTGGATCAAGCTTGAACAACGTTTTGGTGGTGTCTCCAATGCTCACATCCATCAACTCCGATCTCGACTCCAAGCGATTCAAAAATGTGCTCAATCTATGGCAGATTACCTTCAACAACTCAAAGAAATTTCTGATTCTCTTTCTGCTGCTGGTGCGCCTATTTCTGATCGAGATCTAATTACGGCTACTCTTGCTGGATTACCTGATGAATTCGAATCATTTATTGATTTTGTAATGTTGCGCATTTCTTCCACGTCTTTGGATGAGTTACATGGCCTTCTTCTCACTAAGGAGCTTTCAATGTCTCGTCACAAGAAGCTCTCTTCTTCCACTACTAAGTTCTTTCAGGCGTTCTCTGCTCAGTCTCAACCGCCTCTTCTTCCAACTCCACCGCCTCAAGCATATGTTGCACAATCTCAACAATCCTTTCGATTCCCTTCTCATCGTGGAAGAAACACTTATCGAGGTAATCACTATCATAATCCTGGCCGGTACAATAATAATCGTGGACATAGAGGCCATTATAGAGGTCAATCTTCCAATCGTGGTCATCCACAAGGTGTTCGTAACTCTTCCTTCAGCAGTACTCATGTTCCTTGTCAAATTTGTGGCTCTACTAGTCATGAAGCTATTGATTGCTTTGATCGCATGAATCCTGACATCTCTGGGAAGATTCCTCCTACAAAACTTGTAGCCATATGTGCACACTACACCTCCAAACCTTCTCCATCTTGGCTACTGGATTCTGGTGCAACATCTCACATCACTAATGATATTGCCAACATCTCTTCACCAACACCGTATACTGGCAAGGACAAAGTTTATGTCGGTGATGGTAATGGTCTCTCTATACATCATATTGGCTATTCTTCTTTGCATTCTCCTAATGCTAAATTTCATTTAAGTAATGTGCTCCATGTATGCAGATAACTATTGTGCTTTAACACTTGACTCTGATGGATCTATTGTAAAGGATCGTACTACGGGGAGGACGCTTTTGCAGGGTCCCGTTAAAGATGGCTTTTACCCTCTGCGAAACTGTTCTTCCACTGCTTTATCTTCTGGATCTTCTTATGCTTTTGTCAGTGCTCAAGGTTCAGTCAAACTATGGCACAGTCGGCTGGGACACCCTTCCTCATCTATCTTTTGCACAATAATATCTAGTACTAAGCTTGCTATTAAAGGTACATCATCTGTTGACTTCTTTTGTTCCAAGTATGCTATTACTAAAAATCATAAACTACCATTTAGTTCATCTACAACATCCACCTCTCAATCTCTTGAGCTATTACATTGTGATCTGTGGAGACCAGCTTCTGTAACTTCAGTGAGTGGTTTTCGATATTATTTTCTCATTGTTGATGATTTTAGCAAGTACAGTTGGTGTTTTCCTTTAAAGACTAAATCAGAGATGTATTCTACTTTTGTAATCTTCAAAGCTTATGTTGAGAATATTGTTGGTAATAAAATCAAGATACTTCGTTCAGATTCTTGGGGTGAATTTACAAGTTTACAGTTTAAAGATTTTCTCCATACTCATGGTATTGTCCAACAACTTAGTTGTCCACACACACTAGAACAAAATGGTTGTGTGGAGAGGAAACATCGACATCTTGTTGAGACAGCTCGGACCTTATTAGTTGAATCCAGTGTTCCTCATTCCTATTGGGTTGAAGCTTTTACCACTGCCATTTATCTTATAAATAGGCTGCCTATATTAGGAAATACTAAATCACCATGGGAGTTGGTGTTTAACAAGTATCCAGATTATTCCAAGCTTAAGGTTTTTGGGTGCAGTTGTTATCCATGGTTAAAGCCCTACATTTCATCTAAACTTGATGGGAAAAGTAAGAGATGTGTCTTCTTAGGTTACAGCTTACAACACAAAGGTTATAGGTGTTTGGATTTGGAACCTAATCGGATTTATGTCTCTAGGCATGTTACCTTTGATGAGGATACTTTTCCATTTAAAGATGCTCATTCAGTTCCATCCTTTGTTGATCAGTCTCTTTCTCCACCTTCATCTATTAATCTTCATTTTTCAATGCCTCTATCTCTACCCCCTGCCCCTGTGCTTCATAACCCACTATCCCCCCTCAACCTATTTCTCCACCAGAATCTGTGCCTACACATCACCATGTCTCTACACATCATTTTGAGCCTTCCCATCACCCTGTGCCTCATTCTGTTTCTAACTTGCATCCCATGGTTACTAGATCCAAAAATGGTATTCATAAGCCCAAAGCATTCACTGCTACCAATCATCCTCTTCCTTCCTTCACTGATTACATTCCCAATACTTATCTTCAAGCCTCTAAGTTTGAAAATTGGGGAATAGCAATGCAAAATGAATTCAATGCTCTTTTATCTACTGGCACTTGGACACTTGTTCCTTCTTCACCCTCTCAAAATGTAGTTGGCTGCAAGTGGGTGTTTCGAATTAAAAAGAATCCTGATGGATCCATTGAGAGATATAAAGCAAGGCTCGTTGCTAAGGGATTTCACCAAAAGGAAGGTCTTGACTACACCGAAACCTTTAGTCCAGTTGCAAAGCCAGTTACTATCTGAATCTTGTTATCTTTTGCTGTCCAATTTAACCGGTTTCTCAATCAACTGGACATAAGCAATGCTTTTCTGCATGGTGACTTAAAAAAGAAGATGTGTTCATGGTTCAACCTCCTGGTTTTCAGGATCCCAACAAGCCTACTCATGTGTGCAAGCTCAGAAAATCTCTCTACGGCCTTAAACAAGCTCCTAGAGCTTGGTTTGACAAATTATTTCAAGCTCTTCAATCTCTGGGATTTAGTCAATCATCATCTGATGCTTCTTTATTTGTTCTTCATGCTCCAACTTTGGTTATAGTTCTTGTCTATGTAGCTGATATTCTGGTCAGTGGTCCTAATGCTACTATTTGCAATCAGTTCATAGCCAAGTTGAGCACTTTATTTCCTGTCAAAAATCTCGGTCCCTTACATTACTTTCTGGGTCTGGAAGTTCATCGAACTACAGATGCTATGATTCTTCACCAAAACAAGTATCTGCTTGATCTGTTACAGAAAACAAATATGACTGGTGCAAAACCTTGCACTCCACTTAGTTCTACCAAGTTAGATCACAGTGGGGAATTACTTGCTAATCCCACTGAATACAGATCACTTGTAAGTGCTCTTCAATACTTAACTTGAACAAGACCTGACATTTCCTTTGCAGTGAATCAAATCTGTCAATTTATGCATACACCTATTGTTCTTCACATGCAAGCAGCCAAACGTATATTGCGGTTTCTTAAAAGGACTATCACTCATGGTCTATTGTTTAAGAAAAGCTCACTGCATCTGTCAGCCTGCTCTGATGCAGATTGGGCTGGTTGTTCTTATGACAGAAGATCCACTAGTGGTTCATGTGTTTTTCTGGGCACCAACATATTTAGCTAGAGTGCCAAGAAACAATCAACCGTAGCAAGATCCTCTACTGAAGCTGAGTACAGATCCTTAGCTCACACTGCTGCAGAGGTTACTTGGATTTGCAAGGTGCTCAAAGACTTTGGTTTTCCTATATCTCACAAACCCACTCTCTGGTGTGATAATATCTCTACTATATCTCTTGCCTCTAATCCTGTATTTCATGCTCGTACTAAGCATGTAGAGATTGATTATCATTATATTCGTGAGTTAGTGCTTGCCAATCTGGTTGAAGTTAAGTATGTGTGCAGTCAGTCTCAAATTGCAGATATCCATACCAAAGCCTTGTCTAAAAACAGGTTCCAGTTTCTGCAGTCCAAGCTTTCACTTGGAATCCTTGATTCTTCCAAGTTTAGCTTGAGGGGGTGTAAAGATGAAGATGATATATCATAACTAAAGTTGGTTGGTTATTAGTTTAGTCTGTTATAAGTTTAAGGTTTTACTCATGTAATTAGTTTGTTGTATGTGATTGGTTTAGAATGGTTAAATGTAAATAGTCAAAAGGCTATATATATGTAATTGTATTATTCATTTGTCAATTAATAAAAAGTCACAGATTTCTTAATTCTTAAGAAACCTCTTTCTCTCTCTCTCTCTTCTCTCTCTCTCTCTTACAAGAACACAGAGTTTCTACAAAGATAACTTGTCGGTTTCTGCAAATTTACCTGATCCATATCTGGCAATTCTTTCATTTTTCTTATGACTTATCTTAGTGGGTTTAGCAATTAGTTCTGCTCCCCATACACTTTCACATCCATCTGTCTGAACGATTAAGTAATCTGAGTCAAGTGGCAGATAAAGCTCTGGCAGATTTTTACATCTTTCTTTAATTTCCTGTACCAGTTGTTCATCTTGTTTATTAAAGTGTTTTTGTCCATTTTTAGATAAATTAGCCCATAAGGGTCCAAGTAATTGAGATAAATTTTTAATGTAAATTCTGGCGTAATTTACTAGTCCTAAAAAGCTTTGTAGTTTCTTTGTATCTTCAATCTTATTTGGGAATTCCAATATCTTTTTGGTAATATGAGGTTGTAGGGTGATAGTTCCTTTGCCTATTTCCGATCCTAAGAAACTTATCCTGGGTTTGTATAATTCTATCTTCTTCTTGGAGATTAATACGTTCGAACTTTTAACTGTCGCGAAAAAGGTTTTCAAATAATGTTCCCTTCTGGATTTTCTGTGAATTAGAATATCATCTATATAAACTAAACAAAACTTTTTCAGATGTTTAAATATCTGGTCCATTTTTCTTTGGTAAACTGATGGTGCATTTTTTAGACCAAATGGCATTACATTCCATTCATCTAATCCTGATGGGCAGGTAAAGGCTGTCCATGATTTGATTTCTGGATGCATTTGAATTTGCCAATAAGCTGATTTACAGTCAAATTTACTAAAAATTTCAGAATGTTGAATCGAGTTTATTAACATGGATTTATCTGGTAAATCATAAGCATCTCTTTCGGTATTGTCATTCAATCTTTTGTAATTAATTACCATTCTGGACCTTCCTCTTCGTTCTTCCGCAGTATTTCTTACAATAAACGCTGGACTTCTTTGAGGTGAAGTGCTTTCTGATATAAATTTTAAGTCAAGTAGCTCTTTCAAGTGTTGATCCATGTCTTGTATGTCTATGTTAGTGAATTCTATCTTTCCTCCGGAAATCAAGTAGTTAGGATTCTTTATCTCTAATTTACATATCACTGATTTGTCTTCCAAATTCTTTATAATACTTGAAATTTCAAAATCATCTGGATCTCGAGTAGCTGAGTAACATAAGGCTCTTGGTATAAACCATGCTTCGGGTTTAATTTTTATCTCGGTAGTCCATTCTGGCGATTCTAGTTCTACTAATTTAGGTATACATCCAATTGTGTCAAAATATACTGTGTCTGGTTTCTGTTGTTTCATACAACTTCCTTTCACTTCGCATTTACAATCCTTTAGTAATTTTGTTTTTTGAGTTTTGTGGTATTGTTCCTTAAGGGTTCCACCACGCTTCTCTCGCAACTCTGATGTTAGTGGTAGTTTTTCAAGTTCTTCTGCAAGTTTGGTTGGTAGTAATTCCGCTGAACTATTGGTATCAAATTTGGCTTCTAGTAAAGCTGATGTCGTGTATTTATGGAATAAGACAGTCTTTTGTTACAGTCATTCCTCCTCCATGATGGAAGATAAACTGGGTTCCGATAATAAAGTGGGTTGGTAGTCCTATGCTTCTAAGATCTCTAAGCCAAACGTTGTGTATTGGCAATCCATACGGTTCACTCCATCCACAATTTCCTGTGAAGAATCTTACAGTGGAAGGTTTAAGTAAGTATTCATATGTTAAAAAGTTCCCATCGATTCCTTGACTTTGTACTGGATATTTTGCCCTTTTCCTGTATTTTTCTGGTAGTAGAGACATATCAAGTACACAACTGGTAGCTCCAGTATCTACTAATCCCATCACACTTATTTCCCATTGTCCATCGACCAAAATTTTTTATTTAACTTGAGATGCTGATAGCGTATTTGGGTTGTTACAACTTAATGGTGACTCTAATGAACTCTAATGAACTCATATTCAATGATACTCCTTTATTCTGTCTAGCTTGAATCTCCTTTTGGAATTCTAATAAACGAGCTTTGTATTCTTTATCTTTTAATCCTGACGGTTTCTATTCCCCCAAATTCTTGTAAGTCTCTTTCCATTCTTTTAAGGTTTGGATTTCTGTCTGGGTTAATGTGCATTTTTTATCCATATCATGCAATCTCTGTTCCAGTATTGTATCGTACGTCCTTTCAGTTTTTGGGCCTTCTTCTCGTAATGTGATTTCGAATAAAGTTTCTATACATACTATGCAGTATGCATGCTTCTGTCCCACATTTAAAACATTTTGCTCAGTATGCATGCTTCTGTCCCACATTTAAAACATTTTGCTCTTTCTTTCAGTTGTGCTGATATCATGCATGCTTTGCACACATTATTAATGTCTCCTGATCCTATTTTCCATTCATGTCTACAAGGATATTTTAAAAGTCTAGCGTCTAATGGTATATCTGTATCTGGTCTTATTAATACTTTCATTTGTTGAATATCCATATAGTCGGTATTCATTAGAGTAGTGTCTGGTGTCATTTCCGATATTAATCATGAGTCTGCTTCCTCGTTATTGTCATCAGATTCATATTCTGGATTAATCTTACTCAAATCAACGAATTCTTCTCATCCTATCGAGTATATAGAGGGATCATCCTCTAAATCTTCAGCAGTTTTAATATCTATTAAGTCAATTTTAGTTTGTCTAAAAATATCACATCTATATCCTGAAGCGGCTCCATTGTCACATCCGCTACTTAGATGTCCTTCTTTTCCACACTTGAAACATCTGATTGGTCTTTTGAAGTCTCTTTTCTCGTTCCACTTTTTCACAATAAACGCTGGACTTCTGTGAGGTGAAGTGCTATCAGCGGTCTAGATTTAATCTCGGCGTTGGAGTTTGGGGTGCGAAAATCTAATCTCCGTATGCATGCTCGCCACGTGGCATGTGGCAGCTAGTTACAGTTTATTTTTCTCCAGGCGTTGGTGTTTGTGGATAAATAGTGAAATCGTAACCGCAGGACTGAGTGCACTTTAGATTATTAACTTGATGTGGGACCTGCGTCATCATTGCAGAAATCCTATGTGGCGATACGTGGGTCCCTATTTAAAGATCCAGTTCACTTCTCCGTGATTGGTGGTTGAGTTTTTTCCCTTTTTTATTTTCTTTTCGAAGAAACGTTTTTAACAAAAAGTAATGAATTTGTAACTGTACTTTGTAATATTAAAATCAGCACAAAAGCCAATTTGTATTACTCCAATAATCCAATTTATTACGGCAATGATACAACATCAAGTGGGAAAACTTTTTTTTTTCTTATACGTAGATTAACCGATAACTTCGTCATGATAGTCCATTGTTTTGAGAGTCGATAACCTCTCCTCATCACTATCGTATAATTCATAAGTGTCAAAAATTGAATCCAAAACATGCAGCGTAGAATATAAATCTAAAATAGTATCGTGTGAAAGACGAGATGTTGGACTGCATATCAATATGTTTTTTAATTTAAGATTAAAATTAACTAAGAAAAAATAGTTGGGTGGTAAAACAAAGAGCAGGGGTAAAATAGTAACATAAAGTTGTGTTGATCGGGTGCGACCTATTCAAAAGGAGGATACACAAAATATTGTTGTTTGAGCGAAAAACAAAACAAAAAACAGTGATCCTGTGAATCTAATCTAGATTCAGAAATGGAGAAATTCATGGGACGTTTTTGTTTTTTTCCGTTTGAAAGGGGACTTTCTGTTAATTAAGTCGCCTACTGAGTTTTTAGTAATTTCAATTATTGTTCTTTTATTTTAAAATACTAATTACAATTGTAGAACATTCATAACTACTAAGGGCGAGTGATATAATGAGTGTTGACATATGCAGGCGAGGGCAAGGGCAAGGGTGAGGACAAGGACAAGGAAAGTGAGTATAGAGTGTTAATCACTGTATAGAGTGAATAGTAAGAGCAATCCAAAGGTAATTACTACTAAGACAGTTGTGCTAATAGATGAGTTTTAACTACTCTATACAAGTGTGCATGAGCTGGTTCTGATCGTTGTTGCTTTGTCAACTTTTTATAGTTATTATAGACATGTTTGAGAAATTATTCTAAACTCATGAGTTGATAATGTGATTTCTTAAACATGAAGATGTTTTGTAAAAACACAATAAACTTTATGGAGTTTGGTTTAACTAATTGTACAAAAAGTTAACACTACTATAGTAGTGTCGAGGTCAGTCACATATGCGCACAAGTTGATTTAATAGTTAGAATTAACTAACTAGCTAGTATTATGGTCTATTGATAATTATCTTCATTTGTAAGTAAAAAGTCTCAAGTTCGATTCACATGAATAACGGTGCATATTGTATTTATGTTGAATTTGATATCAAGTTGTGTGGCTTAACCCAACCCCCATCTTCTTAGAGCAAGTCCACCCGTTTTAGGAATGCAAGGGCAAGGGCAATAAAATTGCTCTAAACAGTAATTGTGTTTGGGCAAGTCCACCCGTTTGAGAAGAGGAAGGGCAAGGGCAATGGTGGCTACTATTTACAAATATATGTCTATATATATATATATATATTTTTTTTTTTTTTTTGTTATGCCTTGTAAGTGTATACTTTCTACTTAGTAAGTTTTTTCTTTGAAAATAAAACTCTCAATTTAACTTTGATAATTTAATTTTAAATACAAAGCATAGCATTACAAACAAGCATAATTAATTAAAAATGAAAGGCGAATGAAGAAAATGGTTGATCTTTGTAAGTTTGTTAAGTGTGTTGTTAAAAAAATGAAATTTTTTGGTATTTTGTTGGATTGTTTTATCTTTGGATTAATCCTGATTGTCGATTTCTATTTTTTATTTATTTTTAATTCAGATGGGCTAGATTGTGTCACGTGACACAAATCTATAATTTCCAAAAAAAAAGATTATCGTTCGAAATCAAACGACCAAGATGTGAAAACTGTTGGAAATCCAATAGCGGAGAAACACATGGTGGGCCCCATGTCTACTCTTTGATGTCATGATGACGTCGCTTCTTGCCAACAAGCCCAAGGCTTAACATGAGATGGCTGGGCAGCTCAATAAGCTTGGTGGAGCCCAGCAATAGCCCTTCATTTTTTGGGCCGTCGGACATGGGTTTTGGAGGTTGGAGGCAAAGCAACCCAATTCTCTGAGCTTTTAGGTCAACACTGGAGCTGCTCTCAGAGTAAAATGTCCCCCTTCCTTTTTATAATAGAATATCATTAAAATTAGGAATAATAAGATACATAAGTGAGTGGATTGATCGTAACATTCTTCTGGTATTAAGTTGACGATGTGTTTTACACCAATCCTTTAAGTTTGAGACTTAAAAATTTGCACAGAAAACCACTTCACATAGGATATATTTGGTGAAGCTTATAGCCAACACATATGACTAATGAATAATGCAGATTAGGACAAGCTAATATGTTAATTTATCAAAGAGAATATGATAAGTACATGGGACCCTTAATATGATTGAGGTATGTGATATCGACACCCTAGTCGGTATCAGCCAACATAATTAAATTGAACGAAGCCGATGCTCTTCTGGCTTTATATGGCACTTGCTTGTTCTAATCCATTAATCCCATTAAAATAATTAAAATAATCAAAATAATCATGCCTATCATGAATATTTAAACGGCACAGCGTACTTATTAGTCTTAATATCACAATTACATAAATAATTATACCAACACGACATCACCATCATCAACTTACACAATACTTAAATAGTTTCAGGGAGATATAATTTTGTTTTCCTTTGATCATCAGAAAGTGAAGGTTTGAGCGTCATAGACTTGAGGCGTGTACTCAATCACTCAACCTATAAACTTAATGTACTGTTTTAAAACCGGAAAACAAGTCTACCATTTAACTTTTCGCCTGCTCTTGTAGAAATGTTTGGGATACCATAATAATTAAAGAAATAGAAGATGAAAAGGACACAAAAATTATGGTTTCTTCACATGCGTTCAACTAATCATCTCTGGCTTTATTTCCCTTGTGTTATTTTCCAGGCAACATGTGGTGTAGGACTACAGAAATACACAACACAGAGGCAAAAGGGATGTGAAAGCATTATATGCAGAAAGCAGAAAAAGTTTGGCCCACTTTTGATCAGATCACAACAACAACTATATCATATCTATCTGTATATCTTCCACTCAACTTGATCAACCTTTGAATTATTTACTGTATTACATATGTATATATGCATATATATATATATATATATATATATATATATATATATGGATGGTGGCTGACTTTGATGTTTTTTGGCCTTGTTAGCTATTTGCATGGATCATGTTTTGTAGCATCAAGTAATTGAGTGGCAGTCCAGGGCAACCTTATCAGGATGGTACTGGCTGAAACTGAAACATGACTGGTTTCAGGGTTTCAATAGCTGCAAGGACCCGACAGATCGATAAAATCCACTTGTAATTCATGTTGCAATCTGACCTGGATGTGTTTTTTGTGATTTTGTTGTAAGGTATATAATGGTATATGGTTGCGCTGGTACTCGTAATTGTAAGTGTGAAGTTGTTGGAGAATATGATCTTATATCGGTTATATGACAAAATAATATACAATTAATATATGAGAGTTTTCACCCCTAATATCATCGAGACTTTTTATGATAAAACCTAATACCTACTAATAGGTGGTTAAGTTTGGACAATATTAATGATATTGGTGGTGGACCATGTTGGGCCTAAAAAGTTTATCATGTATCAGAGGAGGTTATTCTTTCGACACTTCGTAGCCTGATTTACTGGGTTCGAATTTGCCTCCTTAAGTTGGCTTTCAAAAAGTTGCGCTAGCTCCAGCTTAACTGCTTAAGGATATTAAATGACTAGGCCTTCAAAAAGTTGCATTGGCTTTAGTCCCTAAATGATGACTAGGCTCTCGAAAAATTGTGTTAGCTTCGATATAATGATTTGACCAGTTCTAGATGTGCGAATTGGTTTCCCTTGTGGCCTTGTGTGAGGCCGCTCATGAGGAGGCCGGCGTGTTGGAGAATAGGATCCAACATCGATTATGACAAAATAATGTACGAGTAATATATGAGAGTTTTCACCTTTAATATCACCGAAACTTTTTGTGATAAAACCCAACACCTAGTAATTGGTGGTTAGGTTGAGATAATATCGACAATATTTGTGATGGACCGTGATGGGCCTAAAAGGTTTATCAAAAGTGTTCAGGGTTTAGTGTAAACCCTAGACTATATATAACTTGTTTAGTTGTGGTGGTGGAGGCATGAATTTGTGATAACGAGGGCGTGTGAAGAGGCTCCTATAACGAACTTCACGGGTCATTTCATCAAACATCTTGCTTTTTACTTTAAAGAAAATTTCAAACAGTGAGGTTAACTAGCTCCAATAAAAGCATTGTAACTCTACTATTGTTGGGTTGTCAAGATTCTTAGCACGACACAAAACAACACAAGAACACGAGACGAGAAGTAACAAGTTTAAGTTGGGGATTAGAAATTAAGAATAAATTGTAGTAATGATTCCTCAATTTTAATTAAATTGGAGCAATGGTCCCTTAGCTAAAAATCTATTACCATTGGTCTCTCAACCCATCAAAACGTGTAGCTATGATCAATTTCATTAACTCCGTCAGAATTGGCCCTTCAACTAATCGAAAACGTGTAGCTATGGTCATTTTTGTCAACTCCGTCAAAATATTTTCAAAATGAGTTATGTTGAAAGGAGCATTTCTACAATTGGATTAAAGTCGAGAGATCATTACTCCAATTGGGTTAAAGTTGAAGGACCATTGATACAATTTTTCTTATTTGATTTTTCATATTTGCCATTTGATTTAGTCTCACGTGCATGACATGTGACTCATTTTGATGAAAGTTCTAACAGAGTAGACGAAAATGACTATAGCTACACGTTTTGATGAGTTAAGGGACCAATAATAATGAATTTTTAGTTGAAGAATCATTATTCCAATTGGATTAAAATTCCTAATATGGAAGGCTTAGCAACAATTTGGTAGAGTGTTTATCAAAATCCCTCAACCAAAACGCGTCCACCCTGTGTCGGGCTTCTTCATCTATTGCAAAGCAACGTCTCCAGGCGGTAGGACAATCACTATAGTCTCACGTCATGTACATGTGATGCTGGGTCAAAAGACCCATATATTTCCCATGCAGGGCATCATTTATTTTCTTAAGTTTCTTTTCGGCAATTATCGTACATTTATTTCTTTTTATTACGTAAATTATATATTATTTTTTATAAAAAAAAATTGTTATCATCACTCTAAAATTATTACCAAGCACTTTGAAAAAAAAAAAAAATATCAAGCACTCATTCTTCGTATAAAAATTAAGAGAAAAAGAGGATGTAAAATGACTTATTTAGAGTGTTAATAATAGTTTTACTTTGAAAATTAGAATTTCGTATATAAGTTCGAAATTTTGCTCGGTACAAAGGAGGTAAATGGAAATTAGAAAGTTCTTCAATATTATTTGGTCTAGTGATATCTAATTTCTATTTAGTCGGAAATAGATACTAAATTAAAATTTCACATCAAACAATTATTAGTAAAAAAACAACAAGGTTCATAATATTCCGTCGTAAGAAAATCGATGTGGGAAAATCACTTCACTAGATTTTAGTAGTTTTAGTATGGGCCTTACTTCTCACCTATGTCTGAAGAAAATTGGGCTTCTACAAGAATGTGCCCAAATTAAGAAACTGAATAAGATCCGAAAAAGGGCGTTAACTGAAAGCCTTTTACATATACGGCGTCGTTTATGCTTTCTTGCTCATCCGAACTACCGTTATTCTTCTGGAACGGCCGTACAACCCGACCCGATTACCAGAGAAAAGAAGGAAGACGAATTTCAGAGTAAGGGGGAGAGAAGAGAGAGAAAGGTATTGCCTTTCTGAGTTTTTGGCGCCAAGTATTCGGCTTTTGGCCGCCGATCTCAGCTCGCGAAATCAGAGCCGTTCGATCCGGCGAGCTCGTTAAATTTGCTGAAAAAACCGAAAAGAGCTTCTCGAAATGTACCAGTGGAGGAAATTCGAGTTCTTCGAGGAGAAATTGGCGGGAAAGTGCGCGATTCCCGAGGAGGTGGAAGGGAAGATCGAGTGTTGCTCGAGCGGCAGAGGGAAGGTGGTGATCGGCTGCGACGACGGCACCGTCAGCTTCCTGGACCGCGGCATCAACTTCAGCTACGGATTCCAAGCTCACTCCTCCTCCGCGCTCTTCCTTCAGCAGCTCAAGGTCAGCCTCCTCTCGCAACATTTTGTCTTGATTTGGTCATTTTTCTGTTTGTTTCTCGGGAAAATGTGACAAACGGAAAAACAGGAAAAGAGAAAATTGGAAATTTGTTGAACTTTTGATGTTTAATATTAGGATTAGTTTTTAATTTGTTTAGAGAGTGATTAGGAGGTGAAAAGTGTGTTAATTTTGCTCTTCTTGTTGTGAAATCAGCAACGCAACTATTTGGTGACAATTGGAGAAGATGAACAAATTACTCCGCAGCAATCGGCAATGTGCCTCAAGGTTTTCGACCTGGATAGGATGCAGTCCGAGGGCACAAGCTCAAGCACAACGAGCCCTGATTGCATTGGAATCTTGAGGATATTCACTAACCAATTTCCTGAAGCAAAGGTAGTATTTGTGCCCATTGACATTTGTGAACCCCTGAATTTGATAGAGGAGATAGGGTTTTGAATTGAGTCATTGTGTATTACTGCAGATTACATCGTTTTTAGTACTAGAGGAAGCACCTCCGATACTGCTTATAGCTATTGGCTTGAATAATGGTTCGATTTACTGCATTAAAGGGGATATTGCTCGAGAACGAATCACCCGGTTCAAGCTTCAGGTGGAAATCCATTCTGACAAGAGCCCGTCCTCAATTACGGGACTGGGGTTCAGAGTGGACGGTCAAGCCCTTCAGTTGTTTGCTGTAACTCCATCCTCTGTGAGTTTGTTCATCTTGCAGAATCAACCCTCAAACACAAGGCGGCAGACCCTAGATCAGATTGGAAGTAATGTGAACAGTGTTGCAATGAGTGATCGCTTGGTACGCAATTCTACTTCCTTTTTCCGTTGGTGCATGTTTATGTATGCCTTAGCATTTTATTTATTTACTTATTGTGACAGGAGTTGATAATTGGTCGACCTGAGGCCGTGTATTTCTATGAAGTTGATGGGCGTGGACCATGTTGGGCTTTTGAAGGAGAAAAGAAATTTTTAGGGTGGTTTCGTGGATACCTTCTTTGTGTTATTGCAGATCAAAGAAATAGCAGCAGCACTTTCAACATTTATGACTTGAAGAACCGTTTAATTGCTCACAGCCTAGCGGTCAAAGAGGTTTCTCACATGCTTTGTGAATGGGGTAACATAATACTTATCATGGCTGACAAATCAGCTTTGTGCATTGGGGAGAAGGATATGGAGAGCAAGTTAGATATGCTCTTTAAGAAGAATCTTTATACTGTTGCCATCAACCTTGTTCAAAGTCAGCAAGCGGATGCTGCGGCAACTGCAGAAGTGCTGAGAAAGTATGGGGATCATCTATATAGCAAGCAAGATTATGATGAGGCAATGGCCCAGTATATCCATACCATTGGTCACCTAGAGCCTTCTTATGTGATACAGAAGTTTCTAGATGCACAACGAATCTACAACCTTACAAATTACTTGGAAAAATTGCATGAGAAGGGGCTTGCTTCCAAAGATCATACCACTCTTCTACTGAATTGCTACACCAAATTGAAAGATGTTGACAAGCTAAATGTGTTCATTAAAAGTGAGGATGGTGTTGGAGAACATAAATTTGATGTGGAGACTGCAATAAGAGTCTGCCGTGCCACCAACTACCATGAGCATGCAATGTATGTTGCTAAAAAGGCCGGGAAGCACGAATGGTACTTAAAGATCTTACTTGAAGATCTTGGCCGATATGAGGAAGCTTTGCAATATATTTCAAGCCTTGAACCAAGCCAAGCTGGAGTGACAGTGAAAGAGTATGGTAAGATTCTTATAGAGCACAAGCCTGTGGAAACAATTGAGATACTCATGAGGCTGTGCACTGAGGATGGTGAATCATCCAAGAGAGGAGCCGCTAATGGTGCATACCTGACAATGTTGCCATCTCCGGTTGATTTTCTCAACATCTTCACCCATCATCTTCCCTGGCTTATGGATTTTCTTGAAAAATATACCGACAAGGTCAAGGACTCTCCTGCACAAGTAGAAATCCATAACACGCTCTTGGAGTTGTACTTGTCCAATGACTTGAGCTTCCCATCAATATCACAAGCTAGCAATGGTGAAGATCTTAATCTCAGGGCTAGATCAGGTGCAGCTGCAACGTCAAGGAGCCAGTCCAATGGGAAATTGATTGCTGATACCAAAGATTCAAACAAGGAAAAGGACCGTTTTGAAAAGCAAGAGAAAGGGCTACGACTTCTTAAGAGCGCATGGCCATCTGACCTGGAACTTCCGCTTTATGATGTTGACCTTGCCATAATTCTTTGTGAAATGAATGCATTTAAGGAAGGCCTGTTGTATCTCTATGAAAAATTGAAACTTTATAAAGAAGTGATTGCTTGCTACATGCAAGCTCATGACCACAAGGGTTTGATTGCTTGCTGCAAAAGACTAGGGGATTCAGGGAAGGGTGGGGACCCCACTCTTTGGGCAGATCTGCTAAAATATTTTGGTGAACTTGGAGAAGATTGCTCCAAAGAAGTGAAGGAAGTTTTGACATATATAGAAAGGGATGACATATTGCCTCCTATTATTGTTCTTCAAACTTTGTCCAGAAATCCATGTCTCACACTCTCTGTCATTAAGGATTACATTGCCAGAAAGCTTGAACAAGAATCGAAGCTGATCGAAGAGGACCATCGAGCAATTGAAAAGTATCAGGTTAGTCCTTACTGCAGCTGTCATTGTGAATTTATTTATTGTACCTCTTTTATTCATTTCGCCTGCTTTCGGTAAAAGTTGGTTAACGTTTTATGTTTCTTATTTACGTGTTCCTTGGAAACTTTTGTGATGGCACGAATGACGAATGTAATCTTGTCAAAGCAGTGTATCAGATAATGTTGCATGGGATTCTAGTTAGGTCTGAAACTGCACAGAAAAAAGGGAAAAATGCTCTAGTAATTTAAATAGCTATGACATGTGCATCACAAATCTAGGGATAGTAGGACTTGATCTTTCAACGTTCTTGTAACCAATGTTCTTTGTAGGAAATTGGCATATTATTTAGCAAGTAAAAAACTAATCTGAGGAAATTTAAAATAGAAAACAAGGTTTAAACAACGGAAATTACCAAACATGTTTGGTATGAAAATAGTTCTTTACATGTTACCCCAGTAAGTGAAGCTGAGTCTTTGTCACGAAAGATACATTCAGATATATGATGATGCTCGTCATGATTTCTGATAAGAATATTACTTTGTGTGTGGGTTAATAAATAAAATCTGAGTCTTTGTCAATAAATAAAATCTGCCTAACAAAATTATACTTCACGCCCTTTTAGGTTTCAATCCGAACTATATGTGGTTGTGTGCGTGTGAGAGAGGTTATCTAATGAATCCTTTCATTGTTCAGGAAACCACATCTGCAATGAGAAACGAAATTCAGGATCTTAGGACAAATGCCAGAATCTTTCAGCTCAGCAAGTGCACTGCATGCACTTTCACCCTCGATCTCCCAGCTGTGCATTTTATGTGTATCCACTCGTTCCATCAGCGTTGCCTCGGGGATAATGAGAAGGAGTGTCCTGTATGTGCTCCTGAATACAAATCTGTTCTCGAAACAAAAAGAAGTCTAGAGCAGAACTCCAAAGATCAGGATCGGTTCTTCCAGCAAGTTAAAAGTTCAAAGGATGGTTTTTCTGTAATCGCCGAGTATTTTGGGAAGGGTGTGATCAGCAAAACCACTAATGGACCCACAGGTGCTTCTTGATCGGCAGCAGTTCTTCAAGCTGTGACTTATGAGGGCTGGGAACTACAGAAACATGGGATGGAGCTGAGCAACTTTGGATTTTCTTCGCTTGGCATTTTTCGACTGGGATTGCTGCTGTTGTTTTGTCTCCCAAACTTTGGAGGTTAGTGATATTTTTTGCCGATCAAAATGGTATATCCTGAAACAATTTTGTGGATCTGCATTAACTCCAAAAAGAAACCGAAATTTGTGAGTAGATGGCATTGTTCGTTGATATTTTATTTCTAGTTCAGGAGTAAATGGCATTTTGATTTTGGAAAGGCTAGTGACCTTAGTTCTCCTCGATCCGTTTGGAGCAAAGACGAGTCCCCGACTTGCTATCTTTGTAGAATGACCATATTAGGTTCCGTTTGAGGATCATTTCATTTTTAACCTTTAGTTTTCATTTCTGTGTTCCGATAACCATTTCGTTTTTAACCCTATACATGCATGCCAGCAGAGAATTGAGATTACAATATTCTCAAATCTAAAGACGGCAAGGACAAAATTAACAGTGCACATATTCACCTCCCGGTCGGTCACCTTGTTCAAAGGCTAAAGGCTTGACCATCTCTAGCTGTGTAATCCCCCTCGTACAGCTCTGATGAGGAACATCAGTAACAGCTTGAAACAACTGTGTAGTGTGTGCCCTGCCCTCCGTATGGGGACTCCCAACCATAACACAACTCACCCTAATGATCCGATTCCGAATTCTCCAATGCGCTCAATGTTAGAACTAATTAACAAAACTAAACTTCGGAGAAAGAAAGATCTGGGTGAAGAAATTGAAATGGCAGGACGGGGGTTCAACGAGAAAATGAACATCTGAACGTAACAAAACTGCAAAACCACGGTTTCAAATTCGTAGTTTTCTTATCTTGCTACACAAATACAATCATGCACGCAGAACACAAAAGACACAACTCGAGCAGACAACAAAACAAAATTGAGAAACATGTCTGATTACTCCAAAAAAGTTCGTAGCAAAGAAAACCGAAATTGTTCAAATTAGCAGAAGTAAGAGTGAAAATTGGGCGCCACTCGTGCTGAATTAGGAGGTGGAAGCTTCCCCAGCAGCACCTGTGGTGAGTGCAAGAATGGAATCTGTTTCTAGTCCAAATAATCCAAGTTGAGGAGCGGGACTTGGAGCTGGGCTGTCTGGGTCGCCCGAGATGTAGTCGATAAGCGGAGCAATGGATCCCTTGGCTCCAATGTCGGCATCGGGAGGCAGAATAATCTGATGACCTCCACCGGTAAGCAGCGCAGGGGCCACGACACCCTTCTTGATCTTCTCCAAATTGCCGTCATGGCATGTAATGGCAACGATGGAGTAGAGTTGGAGCTATAAGACAGAGAAGAGAAGCAATATCAATAAAACGATTAAGAACTATAAACTAGCAGTAATAACAATTATTATCTATTCAAACATAATAATTATAACTGAAATTCAAATTAATTAAGTGTTCAATATACCAGATCATTGAACGGTCTTGATTGTATCAAGCTTGGATCGATTCTAAGGGCCTCAGAGTGGAGAAGCTTGTATTCAACCATCTCATAACCACCCTCCTCTTCTATATTCTTAACATAGATAAAGGTTCTTGCAGTCCCTATACAAACCTCTTCACCGTTGTGAAGATGGTTGACACTCTTCTCACTAGAAAACCGCCAAAGGCTCCCCCGAACAGTGAACCTCAGGGAAGAATCAGCCTCTTCATCCACGAATGGAACAAAAAAGAACGCTTTCTTCTTTTCCGATCCAAAAGAGAAGTTTTCTGCATAAATAACGGTAAAAATACAACAAATATATATACACATATACACACGCATACAAGATTTCAAATTAAAAAGAAGCTAACTGTATACAACAAAAAATAGAACAAATTACCCGGCGGTATAAAAGTGGGATCCGGAAAATTCTTCTTCCCGGAGACAAGGTGTTTGATCATTTCTGCCGTTGGAAGTGGCTTTCCGATGAGCTTGTTGAACAAATAGTAAATCAGGAGAGAGTCAGGCTTGGGGTCAAATTCTAAACCCCACATTTCGAGATCCGCAGCAGTGTAGGACTCCTGGACACTTGAGGCCTTCTCGAGCATGTTGAAATCTGATGATGCTGCCATTAAAACCTATAAAACATCCCTCGTATTTAAACCCTTGGTCGATTTCGTTGAGCATGTTGAAATCTGATGATGCTGCCATTAGATTTGAATTTCGTGAATGACGAATTCAATATCAAATTAAGTTTTTCATTATGTTGTTTGGCATAATTCCCATCTCCTTTTAGTGTAAAATATATCGTCGTTGGTTTAAAATGACAATAATTAAAGATGGGGAAAGATGGAGATGCCTCCTTTTCTTTTCCTTTTTCGATTTACACGATTCAGGATTTGTTCTTCCAGCAAGTTAAAAGTTCAAAGGATGGGTTTTCTGTGATCGCCAAGTATATCGGGAGGGGGTGATCCGCAAAACCACCAATGGACCACAGGTGCTTCTTGATCAGCGGCAGTTCTTCCAGCTGTGACTTATGAGGGCTTGGAACTATAGAAAAATGGGATGGAACCGAGCAACTTTGGATTTCCTTCCCTCACTCGGCATATTTTCGACTGGGCAGGGCTTGCTGCTGTTGATTTGTTTCCCAAAGTTCGGAAGTAAGTGATATATATATTTTGCAGATCAAAATGGCATATCCAGAATCAATTTTATGGATTTGCATTAACTTGAAAAATAAACAGAAATTTCTTATTTCTAAATGGAGTAACAGTGGGTTTGAATAAAGAAAATAAACTTGGAATTTGAATAAAAGTCAGAATTTATGAATTGACATGCACCAATTTCCTTGTTTGGATTCATAAGCATAGAAATTTAGAATTTTCGCGTGGAAAAAAAACTCGAAATTTGAGACAGCCAATCCCCAAGTTTAAACTCCATGTAAATCGGCGTCGTTTCCCAATTTTTATGATTGAGAGTTTGAAACTAACAAATTTCATATTCATTTCCATTTTTTTTAAGTTAACCAAACAAGAAAATTTACAAATTTTATAAAATAAAATTCTGTTATTTTAAAATTTCTTAGTAACCTTAAATTTCTTTATCCAAATTGAGTGTAAATGGCATTGTGATTATGGAAATTGGAAAGGCTAGTGATTTCTATCGGTTTTCGAAATTGGAAAGGCTAGTGATTTCTTCAGTCCTCAGTCCTCGTTTATAATCATTTCGTTTTTAACTTTCAATTTTTAATTTTGTGTTCTCATAACTATTTCGTTTTTAACCCTATACTGGGTTCTCAAATCTCAAGAGGACAAGGACAAAACTAATTTTTGGTATCAAACGTGAAGGGCGACTTTGATCGATTCTAGAATGCAAACTTAATAGATTAAAAATGATATCCAAACTGAAATGTAAAAATCCATAAAAAAATAAATAATAATAACAGAAACTAGAGTGCAAAATTAACTAAAAGTCAGTCACCATTCATCGTCACTCTCCTCCTTCCATGGAGAAGAAGGAGAGGGAGGAGGTGCTCTGATAAACAAAGTATCGAGAGGATCACCCCCGGGCTCCGGAGCATCTAACAGTGCACATATTAGTCTAGGGCCGATAGGGAGATGTCCCGGCAAGATAAACAGCGGATCACCTCCGCTTATAGCCAATGAGGCTACCTTGCACTTCTGTTTCAGTCTCAACTCTGAGTCCTCATCTATGAATTCACAAACACACAATTTTTTGAAAAAACATCCAAGATATAGTCCCGTCACAATCAGCGTTGTAGGCTCAAGCTCCGGATTCAGGTAGTGTTCCCGAATTTTAAAGCACGTCTCAGACGCTGTCCTCATCGGCCTCCTATGGTCCCTTCCATAATACCTCCACGTCCGTACATTACCAACATGAACGACTGTTACAGCACCGTCACTGTCACTGGACGTTTGAATGTGCACTTGTTCGTTACTAAGCAGCTTCCAGTACCCATTAGAAGTTGGCCTTTTTGTTTTAACATCACCAAGAACTACCTCGGCACATATGTAGAAATATGCTGATCGGTTTTCACCTCCATGACAGAAAAGACCTAGAAACAAAAATAATTAACGACAAACTCTGAAAAACGAATTTGAACCACATTATTACTGATATAATGTGATATAGATAATATCATTTGTTCTAAAAATAATAATAAAAAAATTAGCCAAAATAATCATTTTTCAAATCCAAATTAATGAAATAATCAGTTTTAGTATGTCGAGGTCGATATCTGATCGTTGTATGATGTGGTTCTTCGTTTATTTAATTTCATTTGGGAGGGTTAATCTTACTTGGAGGAATTTGATTAGCATCTGGAGGCATGCCCTTTTGCAAGTCAATGTGTCTGATCACATCTTCCACAGGCGTTGCCCGTCCGGCCAACTTGTTAAACAAATACTTGATCAAGATCGTTTCTGGATTCGGATTGAACGATTCACCTCGCTCATTGAGATCGGCCTCCGTACAAGACTCGGTCACTGTGGAAGCAGCAATAATATCAAATGAGTGATCAGTGTTGCTCATTTGTTTCCTCCCCGAAACACGAAAATTGTAATGTCCTCCTGCAAACCCTAACCCTCTGGCAGTTTCTATCTATACGCGTAGGGGATTGGAGAGGTAGACTCCTGACCCACCACCTGTTGCGGTGGGAGCCAATAATGTCAAGCCACCTGATCGTTCGGTTCTATAAATTAGCCGACAGCTCTCCACGTAATTAAGATGGGGCTAGGCCCTTGCCTCTATATTATATTACTGCATGAAAAACATACAAGAGAGGGATATTCTATATATACTAAAACTCAAACTTCTGTTTACTGTTCTAGGGTAGTGTGCTGACCAAAATGCCCCTCAATTCTTTTGTTAAGCCATTTTTTTGCCATCTTTTCTACAGTAAAATGACTTTGTTGCCGTTCGAGGCCACGCGCTTATCCTCTCCGGTTTCGATTTCTTTGGGTGCTTCGGTTCTCTCTCTCCATTATCAGCTTTTGTTTCTTCTGGAACCTAGGGGTTTTTTACTCTTCGACGCGGTCGTTGTTCTCAGCCGTTGTCGGATTTTTCTCGCCGATTAAGTACGGCAGTTTACTTGCCTTACATCACTCTTACCCATGGTCGTTTTCTTATTGGAAAATTTTCCATCCTCTGCTTTTCCTTCTATTTATGGACTCTGTGATTTTCGTTGTGGCTGTTGATCCGGGTTAAAATCGTTTTTTTGCCTATGCGATCTAAAGTTCTTTGGTGAGTTATTTGGTTTTCTTGCCACATGGGATTTTAATATTATTATTTTTCCGTGGTTTATTTGTGGTTCTCTTATGTGTTTGGACTTTAGGAAAAGTTAAGGATATGATCAAACGTTTACTAGTGAGTTTTTTATTTTTTTGATTGTGTGTGATTTAATTTTTTTTTTTCAAGTTTTGGGTGTACTTTTCTGATCTGCTTTGATTTTTAGTTTGGTGGCTGAGAAATAAAAGACAAGTGGAGAATTATCGTCGAGAGGTGTGGGTGCAAAAAGGGAAGAAAAAAAGCATGAATCTGGAGGATGGAACAAATGGGTTTTCTGTTCAAATCCCTCACCCAAATTAAATATATAAATTAATTTCTTAATTTCCTTTTAATGGTTTGGAAATGAAGCCTTTTATTTTGTGCATTTTCAATGTTATTTCTTCCCGAGTTGGAAAGTAGAAGCTTAAACTTTTAGCTCAAACCTTAAAGTGTCAAAATTTTCACTTTATCAATCCAGTTATTCCGGGCAAGCATAACCTTTATCAACATCCTGTTTTAGAAGAATAAAAGTCATTCTCATGGTCCTTCTCTGGTAAGTGGATAATTGAATATCAAAATTTAAGTTCTGTATTAGTGCATTTCATTGATGACAATCAAAATCTCTTAATCCTTTGTGTTTCAGGAATACATTGTTAATTCTCCGGACTATCGGCCTCTGCCGTCTGATTCTCCTCAATGGTGCTTGCACCATTTGAACCAGAGGGAATCTTAAGGTTGATTTCTACATTTATCTAACTCTAACTTTATTTCCATCTCTCTCACACACAAACACACTATGTCAATGTTAAAACGTCATCATTCCTGATTATTCAAAATTGGTCTTCGGTTCATTTTATTAGTAAATTTTCAATTCTTTAATGGCTGATGTTACATGTTTTGTCGGATTGCATTATAGGCACTTACTTTTGCATTTTAAGGTATCAAGCTTCTTCTTGTTGATAATACTAATTATTTGCACTCTAAAAAATTCTTCATTTGATTCAATGGGGTTTTTAATTTCACTTTTTTTTTTTGGTCGCTGTGAAGTGTTTTTCCAAGCTAAATCATTGGATTGCAATTGGGTATGTTTGCTTTCACCCTCTTAGTTCTCTTCGATTTTTTCTTATGAATTTTTTTTTTTATGTTTCTTCTCAATATATATTTCGTTAAGGGTTTTTAATTAATGAATTCTTTCTCTCAGAAACCACTAACTCTCCCTCAGAAACCACAAACCCAGCTCGAGTCCTCAGGTAAAACCCATTTTCCATTTTCCCTTATTTGTTCTTCTCAACATCTAACAGTCTTTATGTTTGGGGGTGAAATTCTGGAAATTATTGTTTTTTGTATTAAATTTGATGCTAGAATTAAGGAAATGGGGTTGAATTGATTGTGGTATTAATTTTGCACAAAAAGATTGAAGGTTTTGTTTTTTATGCTTTCAAAGCATAAAACTCATATGATTCATGTATTATTTAAGTTTTTATTTAGTTTTGATATTGGGTGTAGGTGCTTTCGGAAATATAAGAATTTTTGTGTTATGGATATGAAAAAAAGGACGGTCTCAGTTGTTTGTGAGTCACATATCCCCTCATCAGTCTCCCCTAAATGAAATTAGTTTGTCGCCGTTTGATAAGCATATATAATTTACATGTTAAGTGGTTAATATAAAGATGTATAACATTTTTTCCCTTCTGTTTCTCTTTCATCAAATTGCTTTTGATTCATGTTTTTACGTATATTGGATAATTTCCAAATTAACGACTGGTTCTTGCAGCCACGTGAAGAGAACGACTTTTCAAGCTTCGCAAGTTAATTCAAGGGCCTTAATCACTATATAAGGCTTTTCTATTTCTAATGCATATTACTCACGCTCCTAGATTTCTTCTTACCAAGAAAAATTTACTAATTGGAATTGTTAAATGTTATTAGGGTGAGAAAGAGATTATCGATTTGAAATCAGCTATTTATGTAAGCACTTTATCCTCTTATTCACCTCAAATTCTTCTTCTTCGTACATTGTTCTGATACCTGCTCTCGCATTTTTTTCATAGGCACAATTCCATGTCTTTTTCTTCTTCATCATACTCTGAACTTCATTCTATTTTCAACTGTGGATTCTGGAGGACGTGCTATACACAAGAAGGTAAGATATTCTAGGTTTTTGTCCATATTCGGAATATCCCCAGTTTCAAAATTTTAGGGAATTGATTCATTTCCATTTTGCATGTTTAACATTCTTTGGGGTGATGATGACTTAAGGCTGTACAAACTAGAATGGCTATGGGTAGGTTTGAATGTAGCTAAATTTGGGTAAGAATCGTGAAACTCTAATCCTAATTTTCTCCTCTTTTGAATTTAAGAGCGAAAATTGGTGTATTTACACTCTTTTTGGTTGTGAATCATGCAAATAGTTTCTTTGCAGGTATTATGGGTATTTTGACAAAATTAAGGTTTAGGGTTGATGGATTTTGGGTTATTAAACTTGGTTGTGCCTTCTTTTTGGTCTTTGCTGTAACATTTTTTCATATCTCAAATAAAAATTGTATTTGCTTATTTTGTTTTTCAATTTTTGTGCAAATTGGACGGAATTGATGTTTCTATGTTTCTTCTTAGATTCAACTGATATCATGGTAATTCTGCACCTAACCTCTATAGCATATCTTAATTTATCATCCTTTCACTTACTCAAAGCCAATTGTTGGAGCTTAGTGCTCAATTAGGTGAATTCCAAATGCAAGATCCTCTAATTTCATCTTTTGTGGTTTCAGCAAAGATAATGAATCTTCTTAAAGCATTTATTTTTTTTCTCAGCATAAGTCAACTTCTCAGTTCATTTTTCAGGTGTAGGTTATCCTTATGTTCCATTTCCATCAGCACTACAAGTGTTTATTTTGGTTTCATGTGTCTTTCTTCAGTTCTAAGTCCTTCGCATGAATGTGTGCTGAAATGTAATGTACAAAATTGGTATGTGCTACTTCTCAGTTTTCTATTTATATGTTTTTGGAATTTTCGGGTGATGGAAATCAACCCGAGTTCATGTTAAAACAATATCATAATTTTCTTTATGGTAAGAACTCAGAACTTAGAACCTTTTTTTCTTTATCTTCCCCCTTTATGAAGTTAAGGAATTGAATTACTTTTCTATACATTTTTTGTGATCATTCACTAGTAATTTGCTAATTGTTTTAATATATATGCGGTTGGATTTCTACTTTCTAAGATCCATTATCATCTTTAGAGATTGCTTGATTTTGTCACATCTCGGCCCGGGGCGGATCACTTCCCGGGCCCGCTCCACCACCGTAGCACGATAGTCCGCTTTGGGCTTACCATTCCCTCATGGTTTTGTTTCTGGGAACTCACGAGCAACTTCCCAGTGGGTCATCCATCATGGGAGTGCTCTGGTCCCCTTCTTGCTTAACTTCGGAGTTCCTACAGAACTTGAAGCCAGTGAACTCCCAAAAGGCCTCGTGCTAGGTAGGGATGAGAATATACATTTAAGGATCACTCCCTTGGGCGATGTGGGATGTTACAATCCACCCCCCTTAGGGACCCGATGTCCTTGTCGGCACACTTCCGGCCAAGGATTGTCTCTGATACCAAATTGTCACATCCCGGCCAGAGCTCCACCACTTCCCGGGCACATCTCTCCCTTAGCACGATATTGTCGCTTTGGGCCCCGACCACGCCCTTACGATTTTGTTTCTAGGAACTCATGAGCAACTTCCCAGTGGGTCACCCATCATGGGAGTGCTCTGGCCCCCTTCTCGCTTAACTTCGAAGTTCCTACGGAACCCGAAGCCAGTGAGCTCCCAAAAGGCCTCGTGCTAGGTAGGGATGGGAATATACATTTAAGGATCACTCCCCTAGGCAATGTGGGATGTTACAAATTTCATATTGTCAAATAGTTTATGAATTTCCATATTAAGTGCATCAATATGTTCTTGCGGTAATTTAATTAAATGTAATATAACTTACGGTGTATATACCTTTGAAATACAATTTTTCACACAATTTCAAATCCCGCAGCAACGCGCGGGCAAAACTTTCTAGTAATACCTAAATTCCAACGATCCAATGCAAAAATCATATACAACTGCTTCAAGCAAAACTGCATACATTTTAACGTGTAAGAAATTGTCTTCTTGAATTTTTTGAGGCAAAATCATCAATTATATTTAGGGAACTTTAATGAAAAACTTCTGGTACTGTTCACTTTAGCAAAAAACTACATTTTTACACTAAAAAATCAATCCTAGTACTATTCACTTTACTATTTATTTTGTCCTTATCGTAAAACTCAAAGTTTTTAAGCAATTTTCATTAGTTTTCCTTTATATTTAATCATAATCCAATTCTTCAACCACATTATTTTCAATGCATAAGATTGCTAATCTATTATAGTGGTCCGCAAGTAAGACTAATGATTTCAATTTGGGGTTTTTTAACTTTAATCCTTCAAGAAGATTGAAATTTAAAATAAACCTAGTGTTAGATTACATATTGATTATAATTATTTGATGTGTCATTAATTCAAAATAATTAATGTGCATTTTATTTAATGTCTCCCATTAAATATTTAAATTTATTAATATACAAATTTTAATTTATTTTTTGACCAAAAAAGAGTTTTTTAATTTATTAATTTTATTTAACATTTTTCAAACTTGAAAGACTCAATTAATGTACATAAATGTTAGTACCGAAATGTATTATATTAAATTAATGTACCTACATGTGTGTATCGAAATATATACACCGAAATGTTAGTACCAAAATATATTATATTGAATTAATGTATCTAAATGTTTATATCTAAATATATGTTGAAATATATGTTAATTAACAAGGTGTCTTATGAACAATGAATTTGCTTTACACTATTCAGCTGACCTAGATTAGATGGTATTGTTGTCGCCGCCAGCATCTAATCATAATATATAATTAACCTCGGAAAAGGATTCTCGCCAGATATTTTTTTGGGATTCCAAAAATCATGTGATCGTGACCGTTCATCGTATATCTACAGTTAGACATCATTTAAAATTTAAAATTTAAAATTTAAAATTTAAAATTAAATATAAATAATATCTAATAAATTCTAACCGCATAATATACGATGAACGATTACGATCATGAAATCTCCGAATCTCTAGAAAAAAATCCAGCAAGGATCCTTTTCCATTAACCTCAGGTACATAAATGAATGATATATTTCAAACTGTTTGACTGGAAGTGGACGAATTGACCCAGATTAACTGGAAACTACTGTTTCTTATGGCATCAGTTGTGACTGGATTCTTTCCAAAAGGGCATCCTAGGCTCTCCCTCTTCTAGGCTTCTAGCTATGATTTTCATACCACTTTGAATGTGGTCCTTGTCTATATATTATCTCAGAATCTACACCTACAAAAATAGTTCACCCTAACTAGCTACTTCCATAAAAGATAATTCTAATCCAAATAATTACCCAATTAGAGAATATTAGGTGTCAATTGCTCGTGTTAAATGACTCACAATAGAATTCACCACATGTTCATGGTCAGAAATCTTTGACGTGCGAGTTCACACGCCCGAACTAATACAAAAAAGTTGAGATATGTTTTTAATTTTGATGATTTACATGAAATAGATCAGTATTTGGTACCTTTTAATTCAGGTGTGCCCTCCACAAAAAGAGTTGAGGAGCCCCCACCGTTCAATCACATCTTACTCATATGTCGAAAAAGGTACATCTGTTAACATGTTAGTTGATGATGTTTTGCCATTATCCCATATCCCTGTAGTACTCTCATGGTAGACCATCACGGTCGACACATACACCATCATTGCTCGAAATGATATCTTTTACAACTTCGACGACAACAAACACAAGCGAAGCATTCTAGCCGCCGACTATTTCCATGCTCACCCCTCTACAAGAAAAACTTGCAGGTGTATACCTACCTTTCGCTATTTTTTACGTCAGGTATACATCATGACATGCAAGTTCTTCTCCGTACGTGGACATTATCTCTTAGGCA
Source organism: Heteromeles arbutifolia (assembly GCA_024362995.1). Lineage (NCBI taxonomy): Eukaryota > Viridiplantae > Streptophyta > Magnoliopsida > Rosales > Rosaceae > Heteromeles > Heteromeles arbutifolia. The sequence continues at coordinate 8,718,663 of JANCRC010000012.1, read as the reverse complement.
ATGTGTTGATGCAAGTCCACATCCAACTCAGCACTAGACCAAATCTCTCAACTTCACCATTTTTGGTAATGGAGAGACAGCAGAACGAAACCATGTTGTCTTTGTCTTCCATGTCTCTTACCTAATCTGAGTTTAATCAATCGCTTAAATAGGGGTTCCAAGAACTCTTAGGATTCTTAATTAATATGCTCCCTATCACAAAATCCACCTCAACATACCCTGAACCTTGATCGCCCCCAACTTCCAAGATCTCAGAAGAGGTAAACTTGAAGAGGTATGGAGAGTTATTGTATACGGTCGCCGCTATACAACCCTCTCAGTGAGTGGGATCCACATATGCATCCCCTGTGAGAGGGCAGCCGTATACAAGAAGTTCTCAGTGGTAAACTCGTTACTAACAAATTATCAGACTATAACTCCACTTTCTGTTTCATTAGTTTTGTGGGAAGCAGTAGCATTAGAATAATCTGCAACAAGAACCTGAAGGACTCATGGCTCTCAAAGCAAAACAATCATATAAAGATCGAAAGACCAGGGATAGATACATAAAAAGCTATAATAAACATTCTCCAGAGAAGAACAGGTAAACGTGACATATTCGAAAAAGGAAAAAAAAAGTACTGTCCTACTTTTCTGTTCTCTGAGCAAAAATGAAAATTTAAATAGGTACATATAAGAAGATCTTTCTTTACGGTTCCAGCTTCAAGGAAACAACCCGTGATTGTCTGTTACGCTTTGCCACCTTGACGAATACTACTGAGAGGCAAGACGGCGCCCACCATGGCCTGCGGACCTTTTGCTCCCCTTTTAGGCAAGCCACTGGACATAAAAATGGTTTCAGCGCACACAGAGATGGAATCTAGGTGCAATTCAAATTTAAGAGGAAAAAGGAATACAAATGTAACTCAAGGGAATGAGACTCTAAATAGGTTCAAGTTCTAAACTTGCTAGGATAACAATATCAAGAGTGAGTTTGGCAATGCTATTGAATGGGGCACGCAATACCACTTTTGTACTGTTCGAATGTTATGCTATCAGTAGACCGAATGAATGCATGAGATGAAAGAAGCATGCATAGTCAACCTACGTCCCCAATCAAAATAAATACATGCTTCTCTGTATTGCTTTTGGATAACCCTATATGACAGAGAGATTATCCTAAACCTTGTTCAGTTGGGGAATAAATAAACAGAAAGGAGAGCAAGTACAGACCTTTAATTCGCCTTAGTTCCTTACACAGCGTGATAAAATCTCCCCATTTCATGTGGCAACGTCTTATAAACCGAAGGATCTGCTCAGTAGTAAACATTGACATGCCTTCCAGGTATTCTCCATTGACACCATTTTCTTTAAAAGTTTGCCGGTAACTGCCCAGTTTTATTTCTTCCAACCACAAACCAACATCCTGTACACAATAGGAAAAAGACATGAGAATGCATGTGACTCGGCCATACACATCTTCTTATTTATTGATGGCCAAGAAGGATGTATATAAGGCATTGATCAGGGCACAGAGCTTAGAGCAACTAGACTTATTTTCCTCTTTTCAATTTATCAGACTTGATCAATATCACCGGACATTGCTTCACATAGTACAGCACAAAGAGAAACTTAGTCCATCATTCTACAACCAGAAAAACCAATTTCCATAACCCAATGCGAGGAGGGTACTGACTAAAGTGAACAGAAAAGGATAATAAGGTCTTGTACCAGCAACCAAATTTTGCTCTGTACCACTTTTGGAATAGTTATATACAAATTTATAAACTTACAAAGGAGTCAAAGGTTTGACACCCCAAAGAACCGTACACTGGAAAAAGAAAATCGTGTGTATTCTAAAGAAGAGTAATAGCTGGAGAAGGATGATCCGATGAGTGAAGGAAGGCACTTATTCGCAGTAGTAACAACATGAGATGGACTCAAATAAAAATCGATGAATTTCAAAAGGTCACTTCTTGCTGGCAAATCATTCTATTACATACAACAACTACAACAAAACCTTATCCCACTAAGTGAGGCCGGCAGTATGAATCCTAGAACGCCGCTTCGCTTGGTTTTGCCAAGTCTTTCGTGAACACCAAGTACTCCATGTCTTTTTTTAGTTTCTGTCCAAGTCTTCCTAGGTCTTCCTCTACCCTTTTTCTCCTGGGCCTCTGTCTCAAATCATACTATTACATAACTAACCCAAAATTTTCCTAATATTTCGAGTATTAAAGATGATTAGCAGATTAAAATGCTCTATTCTACAATCACCAAAACGAAAACCTACCACTTTACAATTGTCACATGTAATTGAACAGAGCCCCATCAAAATGTATGAACAAACAACAAAATTAACAGAATATGAAAATTAAACAACAAATATCCAACACCAACGAAACAAGATCTACTTAATTGAATGAGATATGTCCAAATTCCAAACAAGGGCACAAATAAAATGGAAAAACGTTTGGAAATTGGTTTACCTCAACAGTCCAAATGAAGAAATCAAGAGGCTCAGGTGGGTGCTCTTTGCTCATCTCCCTAATCATTTCCCTTTTAACACCTTCAATCATTCACAAAATCACACAGATTATACAAAAATTCAAGAACTTTAGCATAAAACTCCACAAAAATAAACAAAAAATAATAATAAAATAAATACAAGTTCGGTGTGTAAGACTAGTGACGGTAAGATCCGATATTTATTGATTTTGGTTTTGTGTATATTTTCTGGGAGACCAAACAGAAAGTAAGAGAGAAAGCTGGATTGGATTGAGGGACTTACCGTGCGGAAGTTGAGTGAGAATTTTGAGGGGTATAAATTCTTCTCTGCATTTGTTTCAGAGCTGCTTAGAGAAAGGAAGAGAGAGAAAGAAAGAGGAGTGAGAGAGAGTAATGAATAATGAGAGAGAAAGTCTGAAGCTGATGACTCCTTTGCTTTTCCTTCTTTCTTGAATCTTGCCCACTCTTTTATTTTTCTGTCTCTTAATGGATTTGATGGATCATTATTCCACACCCTCTAATTTTTTTATTTTCCTTTTAATTTATTATAATTGCTAATTTTCAAAAAACATGTAAATATTTATCATATAGATTTATCTAATTGCACTGCAATTCCGTTTTGTCAAACTTGACAATTTTTTACACGATTCTTTAATTCGATACGAAGTGATAAGAAAATAATAGGTTTCAGGTCAACTTGTTAACAAGTTGTGCCGTTATTCGATTGTCCGTTAAAAACTCATTAACAAGTTGGGTCGTTATTGGGTCACCTATTAAGAACCTAATAAGATATCGTTTGCCAGATTTAGACATTAGACATGATAATTTCTTGCATGACATGTTAGCCTCGTACAAAATAACATGGCCCATTTTTTGCATGACTTGTTAACCTCATACAAAATGACACGAACTATTAACGAATTAGATCGTTACTGGATCACCTGTTAAAAACTCATTAAAATAAAAAGTTTGACACAACACGACCGTTAAGATAACAAATGTGACATGAAAATGATACAAACACGACAAACGTCACCTATTTGCTAGGCCTACTTTGGGTCATGTTTTTTGTGACTGAAGTTTGAGAAGATTATGGGGTAAGACTGAATTGGAGGGGCAAACGTTACTCAGGGTCTATGTTTGGTGGTTCGATGGACTGAAATGGACGGCTCAATTGAAATATTTCATTCAGGTGGAAGACTACGAAGGCGACAAGTTGGACCGACCAATCGAAACCACCTGGGCCGTCGATTAATTTGGTGGTCATCAGAGTCGACGGTGGAGATGGTGGTTTTTACAGTGCCACAAGGTGAAGAGCTACATGTGCAGCACGTGACAGCACCGTTGCTTACGTTGTGCTATCATTGTCTGTGGACCACATAGGAAATAATTCCTCCTAAATCCACTAATTAGGTTATTATTTTATGTGTTTATATTGTCAGTTGTCACCCCTTTCAACTTACACCCACCTCACAGTACAAATTTGATGACATTACTGGTTTTTATTATAAAAAAATTTACTATTATTAAGTGGAGGAGAAAAAATTCGAAATTATTATATTAATTCAGGAAAGTAAAAGTTTCGAATTCGAAACGCATATATAGAAAACCAACACTAATCATTACGATGTTTGACCGCATGCAAATTTAATGACACTACGTAAATGATAATATTGTGAAATTAATTTTTCTTAGTTTTCATTTTCTCTTCCGACGAACATTTAACACATGAGAATATATAAGGTGAATTATTAGTCTTGGCAACCACATCAAGTGGTCTAGTGATAAGGGCCATGACTGCGGCTCCCCAACAAACAAAAAAATATGGAAGGTTCCGGTTTCAATGCTCCGAGTTGATGAGTATGCTTGACTGTGGGCATCATCATGATAAAATTTTCTATAGCCTCTTCGGGCCTGGAAGAGATGGATAACCGTTTGTTCCCTTTTTTAAAAGAAAAAAAAAAAGATTAGTGTTGGCATTGTTGAAAATTTGAAACCCATCCATCATTCAAAGGGACATACCAAACCCACCCAAAACATTTTTAGGCAGGTTGGTTTAGGCGGTTCCACGGGTTAGGTCTAATTGTATTTTTCTTCTTAATTTTAATGCAATAATGGGTGAAAATATCCAAGGTCTATGTTATATTTAAATGAAGTATAAATATACGAATGTGTTTAAGAATTATTATATGCATATTTCATATAGTGGTTAAGTTAATTTCAATCAAATTAATAATATTTCAAGTCAGTCACTCGTTTATTAAATATATGAGTACACTTAAATGTAGGATAAAATAGTTTTAGGTCTCGTTTGGCAGCTCGGACTGTACTGACTATTTCCGTCGGATAGGATAAATAGCCACCGGATAGTACTGACTAAATTAGTCGGACGTTTGGTGCAGTATCGGACTAATAACCGTATTATTTATACTGTGTTTGGTATTATATCGGATAAGAAGAATCAAACTTACAAAAAAAAAAATGAAACTTAAAAAAAAAAAAAAAAAAAACATTTAAATCAACTTTTTGTTCCCAGATGTCTCCGCACCCCTAAACTCCATCCCTCTCTCTCCCTTCTTCTTCTTCCCCGACTGCATAATCCCAAATAATTGTTCCCCAAATCTCTCTGCCGCACCCCCTAAACTCCCTCCCTCTCTCTCCCTTCTTCTTCTTCCCCGACTGGAGAAGAATCCCAAATAAATTCAAACAACCAGTTGTAGCAAAATCCCAAATTGAAATCATCTGTCAGCCGCACCATGTTTCTTTGCAAGACCCAATTGCAAGGGAGGACGGCGAGTCGGCGATGAGGAAGGCCATAAGGAGAGGGCGACGAGGAAGGCGACAGTTCCTTTTCCGACTTGATGAGGAAAAAATATCTGGGGGTACTTCTAATTTTGAGACTTGTGCGGATTCTTCTTGTACTGCTTCTTTCCTTCAAATCTTATTTTTATTTATCTAGAAGAAACACGCTTTCGATCATGGCTGATTAGTCACCGCCATAACCACCTTCAATTTCCTTCAAGACACCAATTCAAAACTCGAGAGCAACCTCCAATTACAGACTCGGTGCTTGCTCACTCAACAAGCAGAAAATTGTTTTACAGGTGAGTTATTGCAGATCTCTCTCTAGGTTTGGTTAAATTCGAAATCTGAAACATAGAGATGGGAGGTGATATATTTGAATTCAACCTCCAGGCAACCACCGCCACCATCAGGACAAAAACCCAGATAACATCTTTCCGATTCTAGTTCGATCTGTCATCATGGATGTTGAATAAAGACGCCATGGCCTGGGTTTAGTTTGCCACCTCTGATTTTCTGGTTGTATGTGCATCATGTTGATCGGACGTGGAGAGGGAGAAAGAAAGAGAAAGAATACCTGGATGAGGATTTGACGATGCGCAGGAGCAAAGAGTTGGAGAAGGCGAGCGTGATTTGTGACCCGGCTAATTATACAGAGGTTTTGGAGAGTATAAATTAGCAGGTGTGAGGGGTACTAAATGGTGGGACCAGTTTAGTGTATCCGGTGCTTAATTAGTACAAGTGAGCACCAAACAACTGTTACTGTATTATTAATACTATCCGGTCCCTTATACGGTGTGCCAAACGAGGCCTTAAAGTGTATATAACCCAACCAATCCATTTCTTATGTAATCCAATGAACCCAACCCATCTCCCCGGTTATTGGGTGTTTGCGCTTAATCCAATGTGGACCAACAACGAGCTTTCCAAGAGCACTCCAACTTCAAGTCCTCCCTTATGTGTTACGAATAGGGTTTTGCCATCAAAACTAGCCCAAAGGCAGTCCAACTACAAGCATAATCCAAATGAAAATACAACAAAAAAGTTTAAAAAGAGCAAGCCCACAACAACAGAAATCGTAAATCTAGAAGACCTAGGACCTAGTCTTTCCATAATCAAAATGCCATTTACTCCTGAAACAGAAAGAGAACTAAATATAAATAAAATATCAAAATGGTAATCTCAATTCTCTCCTGAAACTGAAACAGAAGGGCGAGTTAGCCTCATCAGCTGTAGGCTGAGGTGCTCCGCTGTTTATCTTGCCGGGACATGTTCCTATCAGCCCTGGACTAATATGTGCACTGTTAATTTTGTCCTTGCCATCTTTAGATTTGAGAATATGGTAATCTCAATTCTCTCCTGGCATGCATGTATAGGATTAAAAACGAAATGGTTATCAACGGGAACGCAATCCCAATGTAGTCATTCTATAAAGATAGCAATTCAGGGACTCGTCTTTGCTCCAAACAGATCGAGGAGAACTAAGGTCACTAGCCTTTCCATAATCAAAATGCCATGTACTCCTGAATTATAACTAAATTATCAAAGAACAATGCCATCTACTCACTAATTTCGGTTTCTTTTTGTAGTTAATGCAGATCCACAAAATTGTTTCAGGATATACCATTTTGATCTGCAAATCGAGGGAAACAAAACAACAGCAGCAATCCCAGTCGAAAAATGCCGAGGGAAGGAAGGAAATCCAAAGTTGCTCAGCTCCATCCCACGTGTCCATAGTTCCAAGCCCTCATAAGTCACAGCTTCAAGAACTGCTGCCGATCAAGAAGCACCTATGGGTCCATTAGCGGTTTTGCTGATCACCCCCTTCCCAAAATACTCGGCGGTCACAGAAAAACCTTCCTTTGAACTTTTAACTTGCTGGAGGAACCGATCCTGATCTTTGGAGTTCTGCTCTAGACTTCTTTTCATCTCGAGAACAGATTTGTATTCAGGAGCACATACAGGACAGTCCTCCTCATTATCCCCAAGGCAACACTGATAGAACGAGTGGATACACATAAACTGCACGGCTGGGAGATAGAGGGTGAAAATGCATGCAGTGCACTTGCGGAGCTGAAATATTCTGGCATTTGTCCTAAGCTCCTGAATTTCGTTTCTCATCGCAGATGTGGTTTCCTGAACAATTAAAGGACTCATTAGATAACCTCTCTCACACACACACGCACACACACACATAGTTTGGATTGAAACCTACAAGGGCGTGAACTGTAATTTTTGTCCTGCAGATTTTAGTTATTGACAATACACAACCCACACACAAAGTAATATTCTCATCAGAAATCATGAAGAGCACCATCACATATCTGAATGTATCTTTTGTGACAAAGACGCAGCTTCACTTACTGGGGTAACATGTATAAACAACTATTTTCGTCCCAAAAACTTTTGGTAATTTCCGTTGTTTAAACCTTATTTTCCATTTTAAAGTTCCTCAGATTAATTATTTACTTGCTAAATAATATGCCAATTTCCTATTCCTACAAAGAACACCGGTTAAGAGAACGTTGAAAGATCAAGTCCTATTATCCCTAGATTTGTGATGCACGTGTCATAGCTATTTAAATTACCAGAGCATTTTTTACATTCCTTTCTGTGCAGTTTCAGACCAAATTGGAACCCAATGCAACATTATCTGATACACTGCTTTGACAAGATTTCATTCGTGTCATTACAAAAGTTTCCGAGGAACATGTAAATAAGAAACATAAAATGTTTACCAAATTTTACTGGTAGCAGGCAAAATCAACAAAAGAGGTACACAAGGATTAACCTGATACTTCTTAATTGCTCGACGTTCCTCTTTGATCAGCTTTGATTCTTGTTCAAGCTTTCTGGCAATGTAATCCTTAATCACAGAGAGTGTGAGACATGGATTTCTGGACAGTGTTTGAAGAACAATAATACGAGGCAATATGTCATCCCTTTCCATATATGGCAACGTTGTCAGGTATGGATCATTAGCGGCTCCTATCTTGGATGATTCGCCATCCTCAGTGCACAGCTTCATGAGCATCTTAATTGTTTCCACTGGTTTGTGCTCTATAGGAATCTTACCATACTGTTTCACTGTCACTCCAGCTTGGCTTGGTTCAGGGCTTGAACAAAGCTTCCTCATGTCGGCCAAGATCCTCTAGTAAGCTTTTTAAGTACCATTCGTTCTTCCCGGCCTTTTATGTTGAACTTGGTAGCACGGAAGACTCTTATTGCAGTCTCCACATCAAATTTATGTTCCCCAATACCATCCTCACTTTTAATGAACAAATTTAGCTTGTCAACATCTTTCAATTTGGTGTAGCAATTCAGTAGAAGAGTGGTATGAACTTTTTGGAAGCAAACCCCTTCTCAAGATTCCAACGCAATTCTCTAAAAACGATGTAATCTGCTGTAATACACGATGACTCGATTCAAAACCCGATCGTTTCTATCAAATTCGGGGCTTCACAAATTTAATCAATGGCAAAGACAACCTTTGCTTCAGGAAATTGGTTGGTGAATATCCTCAAGATTCCAAAGCAATCAGGGCGCGTTGCCCTTGAGCTCGTGCCCTCAGACTGCATCCTATCCAGGTCGAAAACCTTGAGGCACATTGCCGATTGCAGCAGAGTAATTTGTTCATCTTCTCCAATTGTCACCAAATCGTTTCGTTGCTGATTTAGACAATAACAATAACAAGAATTGTCAACGCATCCATTTGTATTTTTGTCCCGAGTTTTGAGTGCATAGAACGCGTCTGCCCTTTTGCCAATTTTCCACAGCGTGCCAAACGCGTCCTCAAGGGCAAACCACCACTACTCCCGTCACAACGTTTACTACTAAACAAAACAGAGAGAAATATAGGCATCCCCATATGTGATGCCATTTTTTAACACCGGACTTACAGTACGTAATAAACTCTCTTAGTTGCCTGAGTTGCAAACTCTTTATGACATGTTGAGTTCTTGAGCGATCATACATCTTGCATTGTGCATTTTGGCGCAGAATGCTACTTTCTTCCCTTAACAAAAAGAAAGAACAATGTACTTACAAAAATTTATTAGATAACGTGTTTTGAGTAGGAATTCATCTCAGGGAATCAAAGGTTTCCATAATAATTTAAAGGGTTAAACTCTGTTTACTACCCTCATGTTTCGTGGTTTTCAACATTTAGTACATCAAGTTTTTTTCATTCCAGAGTCATACCTAAAGTGTTAATTTTGGGGCAGTCTTATACATCCGTTAGTCAAACTGTTAATTCTCCCGTTAAGTGATGACGTGGCGCCTATGTGGACAATGACTGGGCGCCACGTGTCATTAAAAAGATTAAAATAATTAATTGAATAAAAGTTTTTAAAAAATAAAAATAAAACCCCCATCCCTTCTCCCCCCGCACCCCCAACCCAGAAGAAGAAGAAGAAGAAGGAAAAAAAAAAAACCCAATCCCGCCCCCAATCCAGAAGAAGAAGAAGAACCCAGAAGAAGAAGAAGAAGAAGGAAAAAAAAAACCTAGTTCGTCATTTCCAAATTAATGGAGATCTATCACAAAACCAGTCCAAAAATCATCTCAAACTCAAACTCCCCATCTCAAAGTATTTTCGAAATTCACCCACACTGAAAATCCCAAAAATATGGAGTTCATGGTCTGGGTTCGCGCCGAACTGGGTTTGGGCTGCTGTTTTTTTTTTTTTCTTCTTTTTCTTCTTCCTCTGGGTTGCAGATTCGGTTTTTTTTTTTTCTTCTTCTTCTTCTTCTTCCTCCTCCTTCTTCTTCTTCTTCTGGGTTGCAGATTCGGTTTTTCTTTTTTTTTTCCTTCTTCTTCTGGGATGCAGATTCGGGTTTTTTTTTTTTTTTTTTCTTCTTCTTCTTCTTCTGAGATGCAGATTCGGGTTTTTCTTCTTCTTCTTCTGGGTTGGGGGGAGAAGGGATGGGTTTTTTTTTTATACTTTTTTTTAATTAATTATTTTAATATTTTTAATGACACGTGGCGCCCAGTCATTGTCCACATGGGCGCCACGTCATCACTTAATGGGAGAATTAACAGTTTGACTAACGGATGTATGAGACTGTCCCAAAATTAACACTTTAGGTATGACTCTGGGACGAAAAAAACTTGATGTACTAAATGTTAAAAAACACGAAACATGAGGGTAGTAAACAACGTTTAACCCTAATTTAAATGATCAAGCTCTTATGTCCAATTGTTAAATAGTTTTGAGGTTGGAACGTCAACTATCTTTAGGACATTTTATAGCATATCGTGTTATCCTAGAACGCTGGGCCTAGAATTTAGAAATCCTACGAACAGACGGTGCTCGTATCTGCCATATATAAAGAAAGAAATAAGGAGGTAATGATTTGTTCCTATCGAATCATTTGTCAAGTCAATATTAAGCAAAAAAGAAGAGGAGGCATGCTCATGTTTCCATATCTTTACGGTATTTTTATTAATATTTGTTAGGATACTGCCAAATGGCATATTAGGATGATGACATCTATACATTAGTAGTTAGTTACTTGTTAACAGATAAATAGGAGATTGTAAAGATGGAAAAGCAGTGAATGAAATTGTATTGTTGTTCTTATGTTCTGTTACTCTCTCTTTGTACAATCGTAGAAGACGTAGAGCGGGTTCTAAATCATAGCAGGTTGTTCGTTCCTCTTAATCCTTCTCCGTTGTATACCACCGCAAACGTTTTGCAAAACCATGGAATCGAGGGTTTCCAATCGGGAAGCCAAGTTCAACGAGTTCAAGAAGTCTCAAGACGAATTCAGGATTTCTCAGGCCAAATTCCGGGCCAAAGTTCTTCTTCAATTGAAGTTGCTTGCGGAAAAACTGGGTGTGGAATCTTCTGCAGCTACACTAACGCATCAGCCGTTCATCAAATCAACATCTTCTCCCTCTCTTGAGAAATCGAATGAAATTGTTCTCAAGCTTCAATCTTTTCACAAGGAAAAGGTTCGAGCCCGAGAGAAAAGAGATGAATTATGGTCTCAATTTCGTCCAAGATACAAGCCCAAGACTCGTCCTTGCCTACGACCCATATTGAAGAAATTCAAGAGGGTTCGTTGTTCTCATCAGTGTTCTAAATTTCCGTCATTTCAGCCACTGAAGCGTGAGGATCTTGATCATGGTAACAAGTCTCGTCCCTGTTCTGTCTCCGAAAAACTTGAAGCTCATGATATGATTCAAGGATTTCTTAAAGATGAAACTTTGGAATTTGGGTGCAAGAAAATCTAGGTTACTGAAATTGGAGAAGAAATCTACCCGTTCAGGTCGAAACCAGCGACTATTCTTGAATCTGATTGTAAGAATGGCAAATCCCAAGTTTTTATTTTGGAAATTCATGTTTCCAATGTTGGTTTTAAGAAAACTGAGTTGCCTGGTTCTCGTGCACTCTACCTGTTCGACAAAATGTCGAATTCATGTTACATTAGTGATATTAAGCGAGGGTACCATATGAGCATTCGTGATAAAGGTGGTACCAATTTTCTCTCCAGTTTTGAGTCAACAGATTTACTGGCGAGCTGCATAGACTCAGGTTTTTGTGTTGTTATCAATCGTTCCATGGGCTACTGCTGCAGAGGAATTCGTGACAAGGGAGGAACAACTATTCAAGGGCTCTTAAATTCGAAATCTACTGGAAAAGTTGAAACCATTTTGGTACAAGTTGATGTTTCTACTAGTGTTGTTCTTATTCTTCAACTCTGCTATCATAAAGGAATTCGTGACAAAGGTGGAGGTTTATCAAAAGACAAGATTTGGAGGGTACAAATGAATTACAACAGTAATTTAAAGTTCTCAATCATATCAGCGTATAAGGTGGTATTAAGGTACAAGATTACTCAAACTTCTCCTTCTTTTGTGAATGTAACCAAATATATTATTGAAAATGACCAGGATGTAGTAGATGAGGCTATTTGTTTAATACTGCTCTCCATATGTGAAAATGGAATTCTGGGAAATAAGGATAAAGATTGTGTTCTGGGTTCTGATTCTTCCAAGGCGTTCAGCTGTGAGGTGGGTTTTGATTCTTCCATGATCATTGATGGGGAGTATGTTGGTAATTTGGAATTCCATCATTTAGACGCTTGTATGGACAAGAACAGAAAAAATGAAATTTGCAGGAAAGGAACCGAATGTTGTCATTATTGAAATCGAATTTGGTGGCTGCTCAGTATAGAATGAAGGCCTAGTTTGATAAAAGGACTGGAAGAATGTTGGACATGGAAGATTTGGTGGATTTGAGATTAGTGCCTTATCAGCACGTGTCCTTAGCTTCTCACTCTTTCCATAAGTTGCAGCCACATTTTTGTGGACCCTTTGAAGTTCTAGCCAAAGTTGGACCAATGGCTTACAAACTAAAATTACCTGGGAATTCAAAACTGCACCCAGTTTTTCATGTGTCTTGTTGTTTGATGAAGCATTTGGAAAGTCAGGTTCAACCTACTATACCACTGCTAGTTATCACTGACTCTGGAATACTCCAAGGTGTTCCAATTGCTATATTAGACAGAAGAAAGGTGATCCAATGGCAGAATCATTCTAAGGAGGATGATACTTGGGAGTTATATCAAGAGCTCAAGTTTAAATTCCAGAAGTTGTCAATTTTTAGAAGGTTACTGTTTTGTATCCTGTTATTTTGTTGTTGCTGTGTTGTTCTCGATCGTGATATGTGCTACTGCAAGGGCATTCGGGATAAGGATAGAGGCTCCAAATTCAACTTGTGAGTTTATGGTAGATTCACTTGTTCTTCCTTTGGGAGAGTGTGATGTAACCATAGGTGGCCAATGGTTGTGCACTTTTGAGCCGGTTTTTATGGGATTTCAAGAATATAGCCATGGTTTTGCTGGATGGAGGGATAGAGTGGAACACCTCTTTGCTGATATGCACTTCAAGAAACTAATCAGTCAAAGATCATTTGGGTTCGTCCCAAGCTCAACTTGCAAAGGATGGGTAAAGAGAATTAATATAGCTGTTATCATGCTAGAATGGCAGCATTACTTTCGAATTAGATTTTACAGATATTTTCAAGCTTTGGAGGGTACTCAATTAGATATGATCAAGAAAGGCAATGCTGCAGCTACAAAGGTCTTAGTAATGGCAACAAACCTACTCCCAAAGATGATGCTACGTGGGGAACTTTACCATGAACTGAAACTTAGGTTTCCAGGAATTGTGAACCTTTAATACATTATTGTGATTTTGTTGTTCCTGGTTTTATTACGGGTTTTCAATTGTACTTAGTTCAAATTGTAAATCTTACTTTGTAAGATTGGTTTTAAGGGAGAGATATTGTTAAGATACTGCCAGATGGCATATTAGGATGATGACATCTGTATAAGGTTGTTAGTAGTTAGTTACTTGTTAACAGATAAGTAGAAGATTGTAAAGATGGAAAGGCAGTGAATGAAATTGTATTGTTGTTCTTATGAATAGTTACTCTATCTCTGTACAATCGTAGAAGACATAGAGCAGGTTGCCAGATGGCATATTAGGATGATGACATATGTACAAGGTTGTTAGTAGTTAGTTACTTGTTAACAGATAAATAGGAGATTGTAAAGATGGAAATGCAGTGAATGAAATTGTATTGTTGCTCTTATGTTCTGTTACTCTCTCTCTGTACAATCGTAGAAGATGTAGAGCGGGTTCTAACAATATTATTTTACATGTTATTTCGTAATTTAACCACTAGATCTTTTATCCAAAGTAAAAAGTTATAATTTATCCGACTACTGAGCATTGCATACAGAGGGCAGGGCAGACACTACACATCTGTTTCTAGCTTTATTTGTTCCTTATCAAAGTGATCTTTCAAGATGCCGGCTGAGAATTCAAACACATCTGATCGAGACGCTGAGCCGTTTGTGGAGGTTGTTCGAGCTGTACGAGGAGGATTACATAACTAGAGATGGGAGATGAAGGCATTCATTGAGATTGATAAACCCATTGCCCAGCCGAGGCCAAGACGTGTTGAGTTCTTGAGCGATCATACATTTTGCATTGCGCATTTTGGAGCAGAATGCTACTTTCTTTCCTTATAAAAAAAAAAAAAAGAAGAAAGAAAGAACAATGCACTTACAAAAATTTGTTAATTAACCTGTTTCGAGTATGAATCCATGTCGGGGAACCAAAGACTTGCATAATAGTTTAATGTTCGAGCCTTTCCGCCCAATTTTGTCAGTTAGTTTTGAGGTTGGAATGTCAACTTTCGTTATGATATCGTGCGTATTGTGTTCGCCCTATCGTCCGTTTATTTTAATTTTACAGAGAATAGAATGGAGAACTTCGTTATGTACTTTGACAACCCAAAACAAAAATATAAGCAATGGTGTTTGATTAGTGGTTACTGAGGAAAATGAGCTAAAATAATGTATTGTAGAATGTTTTAATAGATCTAAAACATAGCCGGTTCTCACTGTGAGAGACCTCTCTGTTTGAGGGCAATTCTCACTGTTCGTGTGAGTAGTTTCACTTGCGTTCAACTTTGGTGCCACCGAACCGGCTAGGGTCGGTGGCCGTTCTTTACTCTCTTTCTTCTTCTCCTCTTTTCCTCCCTTTTGTTGCTTTTTCCCCTGCTCTCCATTCTGATTTGCCATCTTCTTCTTACCCCATAGGTATCCTTCCTCCTTGTTCATCCAAGCTCCATTCTGCAGTGATGCTTCACTGCAATTTGTTGTGGTCCATCGAGATGGTGAGTAGAGCTCTGGTGTTTTCACCTGCTCAGGTGTTCCTAACATCACCACCTTCTCTCTGTCTACCCTTGTTGGCAGTGTTGGTCGTGGAATTCCACAGGCTTCTTTCACTTGGTCGTTGGTTCTCTTCACTTTGTAGCCATGCTCGGAGAGATCATTGGGGTTGGATGATGCGATCGGCAACACAACGCTCGGTGCGGGGCGTGGAATTGTGCGGGTCGAGAAGTACTGTTGGCGGTGGTTGCAATGGAATTCTCGATTTTTTAGCTTTCTTTCTGCTTTGCCTCAACCGTTGGCTGGACTCGTTTTTGGTTTGTTTGGCTGGCCCACTTTTGCTTGTTTGTGGTTTTTTGTCTTTGGGGCTTTGTGTTGGTGGTGATAAATTTTACCTTTCCACCAAGTAGGATACTCTTTCCTTTTATTCTCATCTCCTTCCTTCCCCTCTTTTCATATATTGTTTTTTGTCTTATTGTTTCTATAAAAAATATATATAATATGTCAACGTAGCTTAACCGTAACCGTTCAAATATAAGGGGATGGAAAGAGAAAGGGAAAGAAATTAGGAGAGAGAATCCTAATCTGGAAAAAAAAACACAAAAACAAAAGCATGGCCGGTTCAATAAAGTTTAAACTAGAGTAGCAAATAAGCGTAAGCAAATCAAAGATTTTTATTGACTTCTTAATATTCCCAACTGAACATGGAAGACTTTAAAAAACACAAAAATACTCGTCCATTTTAATGTAATTTTAAATAATTTTATAAACAAAATTGTTCTTTTTCTTAATCATTTATTTTTTAAAACTTGTAAAAGAATCAACCAATTTAGATGTTATTGGATAATATATATGCCCATAACCCATTTCGAGCATCATGTGGGGTTTTATCTCAAAAATTTTAAATCACTTACCTAACGCGAAATAATTGTTTTTAATCTCGTTCCTAACCTCCTCTCAGATTTTTTTTTTTTTTTTTTTTGTTTTACTTTTTTTAAGATTTATCAAATGAAGTGAGAATAATAATTTTGGCATTATTCATGAACATATTTTACAAGAAAAACAACATCAAATCTGAGCAAAATCCCCCAATGTGGCAAGAATTGTCAACGCATCCATTTGTATTTCTGAGTTTTGAGCGCATGGAACGAGTCTCCCCGTTTGCCAATTTTCCACAGCTACCGCGTCCCAAACGCGTCCACAAGGGCGAACGACCACTACTCCCATCACAACGTTTACTACTAAACAAAACATAGAGAAATAAGCATTACCCTTAATATCAGACTTATAGTATATAATAAACTCTCTTAGCCACTTGAGTTATAAATTCTTTATGTATATAGCGCGAATAGAAAGCTATGAAGCATGAATACATTAGTTTGGTTGCGTATTTGTATCCAATACTTCGTCTAATATGATACTTGTCGGATACTCCGGATACCAATATTTGGCTTTTAGGATACCGTTACACTTTTAGATGAGAAATCAAGAGGAGAAAATTAATGGAAACAAATATTTAGTTGAACGTTGATGAATACAAAGAATTTGCCTCTAATTGAAACAAGTGATATAACTATCACACTCGAGTTGAATTGAATTTGGATGCTTTCATGTTAAAATATGTTTTAAATTACACAATTTTATTGTTGCATCCATGACATATCATACCTAGTTATTAGAGATTTTACGTATCACCGTGTTGTGTCGTATCGATCACTATATCCGTAATCGAATCCTGCTTCATGGATAGGAATGAATAAAAAAGACGTACGTAAGCCTCTTATGAGTCATGACGTCAAATTAAGTTTATAAAAACCAAGGAGATTAATTTTCCAGGTAATTTAGAGTGTAGCTTCCTGGATGCTTCCCTTGCAAGAGGGTATTGCTGTCAATTCACCCGGGCCTTCGCCTGTATAAATAAGACTGATACCCTCCACTTCTCTTCACATTCACAACTACACAAGTCCTCACCCTTCTTTGATCACTGGCTAACTTTGCATTGCAGTCATAGTCATTGTAGCTCGAGTTGTTAAGAGCGCTTACCCTTGCACCCGACGTCTTGTTTCCAAAACCCCCTCTCACTAAATCGCTTTCAGTACCATTTCGTAGTTAGTTTTTGTGTCCCTGCTAGCAGGATCAGTCATGGTCTCGTTCTAGTACTGCTAGCTAGCTATGCTCGTTACTCACAACCAGTTTAGGAGGAGTCGAATTTCGTACATACTAATTTTCTCAAGATCTAACATAGGGGAAAAAGTCTTACTAATCTTGTTTTAAACGTCTCATTTGCTACAAATCCGCGCCAACAGATCAAATTTTCTCAATTTCTTGTCTAATCATCTCTCTAATTTTCTTGTGGCGCAAGGAAACATGGCCCTCGAGATAAATACAGAGGATCAAGCTGCTGAAGGCGCCTCTCTTACTGCCGGCTTGATTATGCAGACCATCGGACGCAGGGGAACCTCGTTGAGATATGTTGTTCTAGGCATTTTGTTCTCATCACGCATTAAGAAAACCAGACGTCTGCGTGAAGCTAGTTATGAACCTTTAGCAGCAGCACCAGCGCCACCAGCCACTGCCTCTGACCATGTGATTGACATCCCTCTCCAAGAACGGTTTTCGAACAAGGTTGCTCGAATAGTGAGGGAGAAGGACTTGAACTCACTCCGCGGACATGGTGGTGTTGAGGGCATCTTGCTACTTCTTAGGTCTCACTTTCAGGTAGCAAGCAACCCTGTAGAAAAAAATAACCATTTTTCTATAATCTTGTACTTGATCGAGAATGGTTGTACTTCAGTTGATTATATTCGAGTATTTAATCGCAGGAAGGTGCCGGTGATGGTGGTCAAAATCCAGAACGATGGAACATTACCAAGTCCCCAGTTGATGCAAAAGGTTTCTTGTACTTTTTGTTTCAGGCGTGCAATTGGTACACAATTTTTTTCCTCTTGCTCTCAGCCGGGTTTTCATTCACCATCGAATTCATGAAGCAAGGAGTCAAGGATGGCTGGCATGACGGTGTTGCCATACTCATTACCGCATTCTTACTAATTGCTTTCCCTTCAGTGCGGAACTACCGCAATCAAAGAAAGTTGGCGAGGAAGCACTTGCTGGATAGGAGCAAACTGATGGTGAATGTTGAAAGAAGTAGCACAGAACCAACACCGATTACCATATCTGGCGTTGTGGTGGGTGATATAGTTCATTTGAAGGAAGGAGACCGTGTTCCTATTGACGGTTTGTTCATAGATCACGGTGAGGGACTGGTAGTGGATGAGATATTGAGCCCGAAAATTGATTGTGAGCAAAATCCATTTGTTTTTTCGGGTTCAAATGTTTTGAAGGGCCACGGCCGTATGATTGTGACATCCGTTGGTGCTAATACAGCTTTTGCTGAGATGCTAAGCTTGGTGTCTGATCATAATCCAATGGAAAAGACACTGCTACAAGCTTTGATGGACAAACCGAATGCTTGTATGGATTCTCTTGCATGTTGTGTCTCGATACTGATTGCGCTTGTGATGTTGATACGCCTACTAATCTTCAAGAAGCATGAAAACTACAACGAGAGGCCAGATCTGAAAGGTGAAGTTTCAATGAATTTTGTGATGAGGATCTTTGAGAAGATCTTCTTGAAACCTCAAGGAAAGGTTTCCATCTTAGCAAGCGTTCTTGCAACCGTGGTAATAGGGATACAACATGGGATGCCTATTGTAATTACAGTTGCCCTTTTTCAATGGAAGGAAAAGGCGGCCGAAAATCACGCAGATCCACGGGATCTATCAGCTTCTGTCACCATGGGACTCATAACAGTCATCTGCATTGAAACAACGGCAGATCTAATGTGCAACCGGACGGAGGTCAAGGAATTTTGGATCGGCGAAAAGGATTTAAGCAGTGGTGAAGTGGACTCAGAAACTGACCAAGTTCTTGAGGCTCTCCATCAGGGGATTTCAGCTACCGCGTCACCAGCAAATGATCGGCTCATTTCTTGGCTGAACACCAGATGGGGTGGTAACGCCGCGTTAGTTGATCGAAGATTTGAAACTGTTGAGCAGAGACAATGGAGCTCTAATGAGAAATACAGAGGGGTCTTAGTGTGGAAAATCGAGAATGATGATCAGATTATGCAACTTCACTGCGACGGAGAAGCATCAACAATATTACGCATGTGTTCACATTACTATGATAACAGAGGGGAAAGTCACAATATTGGAAACCAGAAGGGAAAATTTGAAGAGGTGATCAAGAAAATGGAGAAGAAGGGTCTTACACCGATTGCATACGCATACAAGAAAACAGAAGCCGAAGATCCTACAGAAGATGGGTTGATTTTGTTGGCACTTGTCGGTCTTAGATGTCCATATCAAGAAGAGCTTAAATTGGCAGTGGAGGCTCTTAGAAAAGCTGGAGTAAGCATCAAACTGGTGTCGGAGGATGAGCTCTCGGAAGTGAGAGCTAGAGCTTCGGAGCTTGGGATCTCCCCTGGCTCAGATGACACGGAAATTGAAGGTCAAGCTTTCCGAAGGCTCAATTCCATGGAAAGGCTCGATAAGGTGGATTTGATCTCTGTGATGGGAAGTTCCCTCCCCAAGGACAAGTTTCTCATGGTGGAGCGGTTAAAGAAAAAAGGTCACATAGTTGCATTCTATGGAGGGCTAACCATCAATGACACTTTGACCTTAAAAGAAGCTGATATAGGAATTGTTGAGGATCTCTGGAGCACAGAGATGGCCAGAGAGAACGCCGATCTTATAATCAGAAACGGATGTTTCTTAAGCATGAATATGAAGTCTGGTGCTTGTGCTTACCACAACATTCAGCAGTTCTCTCAGCTTCAGCTCACCGCTTGCATATCCGGGTTACTAGTAACCCTAGTCGCAACAATGCATATAGGAGAGTCCCCGCTAACAGCAGTTCACTTGATTTGGGTGAACTTGATCATGTGCCTTCTTGGTGGCCTAATGATGGCGATGGAGTTACAAGGCACCGAACGACACACTCAAAGACCTGCAAAGAGGACTGAGTCGCTGATAACCAAAGTCATATGGAGACACATAGCAGTTCAAGTTTCGTATCAGGCTTCCGTCTTGCTGATCTTACATTACATGGGAAACGTAGTACCGAGCATGAACGAAGGTGTCCGGAATACCATGATTTTCAATACTTTCACCTTATGCCAGGTCATTAATCTGTTCAGTGTCATGGACATAGTAAAAAAGGAAGTGCTGGTTGTTGTCCTCCGCAGCCATTGGTTTCTGATGGCGTTGGCGGCTGTTTTGATCATCCAGGTGATCATTGTTGAGTTCGGAAAAGGACTAGCCAGCTGTGTGAGGTTGAATGCACTGCAGTGGCTAATCTGTTGTATTCTTGCTGCTCTTTCGTGGTGTTCTGTTCGGGCCTTCAAATTCCTTTCAGCACACCTCCAAAAAACAACTTCGGCACTGATGGTGAGGTCACACGTTGGATTCTCACATCGGCAGCGCAGATTATACGTTCCCATTTGGTTGTTCCTCATCTTCTCTGTATCATCATACTGTATCCGCCCAGAAATTTCTCCGCTCGCGCTGTATATCCGTTAATCTGTAAATACTAAATACAGAAAATAAACCATGTCTGCCATCTCTACAATGTAATAGTTGATTCTGTATATCAAAGGTATAGAAAATTCTTACTCTCTTCGCATGCTGCTCCCCCATGTCCCTTCTAATTTACTAGTTTGGTCGCTTAGGTTTTTATCAACCTTCGATTCGATCGACCAGAATGCTTGCAGTTCATCAGACCATATGTTGTTCTCCGATACAAGCGATATTAAGGATGAATTCGAACACAGGACCACAAGTGTAAAGTAAACACTTTTAACCATTTGAGTTACATTCAAACCTCTGTTATATGCTCTAATAGAATTTCCTTTTGTAGGCTCAAAAAGTGATCATTCTTCAGATCTTTGTTCATTGGTCGGCCGACATAGGATAACCTATTTGAAAAAATAAAGGAAGAAAGACTTGTTGGAGAGAAATATGCTATATAAAAGGTGCTTTAAAGCCTAGTTTTGTTGCATATTGATGAAACTTTGTCCGACGCGGAGGTTGATAGTGCGCCGGTCAATTCTGCAATCCCCGGGGTGTCGCACAATGAAGCGGGCCCATCCCACGTCGTACGGATTTCGTCGGAAATCTGGTTGGTCTAGAAAGGCATGGGGTTTTTAGGTGTATTTCTCACACACTCTTTTTAATTTTTGTCCGTTGACATTCTTTAATTTATCTTATCCTCAGGCCGAAAATTAGAAGGATGTTTGAGAAGTAAAATGGGGTGTGTGGATATCACACCCGTATTTCATACGCTATTTTAATTTTTTTATTTTTCTATTTGAATAGAAATCTTCTTTCACGCCAGGCGCCCCAGCTCGGCAATTCATTCGGTGACTTCGCGGTCGCCGAATGTATTAGGACCCTGTGTTGAAATTTTTGGGTAAATACATTTTTGGATCACTTTTTTTTGGGGTTAATCTGACCTTCTTTCCAATGCATTTCTTAGGCCTTTCGAGTATGCCACGTTGCGTCTACCATTATACCTACAATGATCGGGTATACTATCGTTATCCATAATGGAAATGAGCATTTGCCTATTTATATAACGGATCGTATGGTAGGACATAAATTGAGAGAATTTGCACCTACTCGAAATATCCCGTTTATTTTAATATATATAAATCTCTTATTTTTAAGGAAAACTAATGAAAATGGTTTGAAAACTTTGAGTTTTAACCAATTTTCTAAAAAATGCCTTAAGCGCTGGGCGCCTAGCGACAGAGGTGTTTTTGGGCAAATCGGGCTGAAAAATCGGGTTGGGGCTAGGCGGGATAGGCGGGCTAGGCGGTCCTAGGTGGTCCTAGGCGGTCCTAGGCGGCCCTAGGTGGTTCTAGGAGGTTTTTTTTTATATTTTTTTTTATTAATTGTGTGTTTTTTTCTTTTTTGGTTTCATGGTGGTATACTTATGGAAATGGTGTTTCTAATTTGCATATGATGGATTAACTATAAGTTCATCCAATACTTATGGAAATAGTGTACCTAATTTGCATTTTATCATTATTTTATTATCCATACAAGTATAGTTTTTTTTTTGTGGTGTCAATATGCACTTATTTACAAGATATACAAGAAATTTACCTAAATCCGCCTATGCCGCCTAGGCGCTAGGCGCTAGCCCGCCGCCCGACTAGCGCCTAGCGTTTTTTAGAACCTTGGTTTTAACGATAAGGACAAAATAAAGGGTAAAGTGAATAGTACCATGATTGACTTTTTAGTGTAAAAATGTGGTTTTTCGTTAAAGTGAACAGTATCAAGAGCTTTTCGTTAAAGTGAACAGTATCAATAGCTTTTCGTTAAAGTTCTCTTATTTTTATGGGTTGGTGATGACTAAATTCAATTTTTTAGGATATTGTTTGATTTTTAATCAGAATTGGTGATTCTGGATGCTTTGTATTGACTTTACAGAAAGGTAAACTCATCAAGATTATGATTGCAAATGAAATGAAGGAAAACTCCCTGCAAATTCCTCCCTCCTTCTTCTTCCTCCAACGCCCTTCGGTTCTCGGCATAAAACTACTTTTGATTAGTTTTTGTCAGTATTTTATTATTCTTGGTTAGAGCTTCAGACCAAATTGAAATGAAGGTGTAATTTGTCACTACGACGCTCACAGTTTCTTTGTCAGTTATGAAAAAAATTTCTTTTTAATTTTTAAGTTATTAAAAAAACATGTCAACAGATGAAAAGAGGGGTAAATGGTAAAAAAATGATAAAAAGGGGTTAAAAAAGGGTAAACGGTTGTGGTTAAATAGGTATGCAGTTATGAGTATAATTAATTGTTTATAAACGGTAATGGGTAGGGGTATAACCGTTTAGGCAATTACTTAATGGGCAAACGGTTTTGTCAAAGGATAAATTTTGTTAGATTAGATGTTAGATTAGTCACCAACGGAATTCGAACTCACACCTTCATGCAAGAGCTCAATATCTTTTCACTACTGTGGTAAAGGACCACATGCAATAGTGATTTGTTTTTAACTGGTTGGAAGTTAAGGAGAGGAGGGAGAGAAAAAAACAAAACAAAATTGTTTTGTGTGTGTTTTACTATATTGCCTATAACTTTTATTTTACTCATATTTCTTTAGTTTTATTAATATGGTTAGAATGGTCGTTGCCCTTTTTACTAAATAGTAGAGAAGATATAACCATAGCCCCTCTCCTATTTTGACCAAAAAGAACCTCTCTAAGTTTTTTTTTATTTAAAAAAGATTTATTAATCATTAGGATCACGATTTAGTGATATTCTTCTTCACTTGTAAGTAAAAGATTTTAAATTTAATTATCGCTAAAGGTGAATCTGAACAACAATATTATAATATTGGGTTAATTTCAGTTTACTACCTTAAAGTTTCTTGATTTTCAACATTTGGTACATAAAGTCTTTTTCATCCCAGAGTGGTACATAAAGTTATAATTTTGGAACACTTTCATACATCCGTTAAGATGACTGTTAAATTTACTGTTAACTGATGACCTAGCATCCACGTGGACAATGACTAGGCGCCACGTGGGTATTAAAAAATAAATAAATAAAATAAATAAAATAATAAAAACTAAATAATTTTAAAATAAAAAAAACTTTGTCCTCCTCCTCCCTCTTCCCCTGCACCCTCCTACTCCCACTTCATTTCCCAAAACCCCACTTCCCCCTGAAAAATCCCCAAAACCATGTCTAGACCTAAACCCACCTCCAGATTTGTCCTATGCACCCTCACCCTCCCTCTTCCTTGCACCCTCCTACTTCTACTTCATTTCCCAAAGCCCCACTTCCCTATATAAAATCCTCCAAATCCATGTCCAAACCAAAACCCACATCCAGAATCGTTTGCTTCAACCTCAACCTAATACTCCATTTCCCAACCCCATCAAATCCTCAGAACCCCAAAACCCCGCCACAGGCAAAATCGAAGACTGAAAAGCAGCACTGTCATGAGCGATTCCTGCTCCAACATTAGGAGGAGCAGTGGCAAAAAATGGAAGAGCGAAAATGGGAGGATACGGCGTCGTTGGTGGGTTTGCGTGTTCGATCTGGACCTCCGATAGACGTGCAATTTTTCAGATCCAACGGTAGTGGGTCTGGGTGTTCGATCTGGACCTCCGATCGACGACTCTGAACAGACTCAGTACCGAGTCAGCGTTGTGGGTGGCTGTGGGTTCGAATTGGAGCTTCATGGAAGCAGTAATGGCAAAATCTAGGGACAAACCACATAATATTTTGAGCTAACAAGCTATAAAAAGTTGTGGGTCGGCGAAATTCGAGAACTAGGAGGTGGTTTTCGGAAATGGAGGTTGGGAAATGGAATAGGAGTAGGACGGTGAGGGTGCATACAGTGGCGAAGCCATGATTTCTCGGGGGGAGGGGCGAACTTAAAAGAATGCAAGGTTAAAGAAAAATGGCAACAACTAAAACTTTTTATATAGTAATGTCTTTCATAATTAATCAATACCAACAAATTACAATTGTTGCCAGCAAGGTTTCATGTCATGAAAACGTCGCATAATAGGCTAATTATCAATAAAAGCAAATACATCTTTCTCAATATAAACAAGCATGCTATCACTCAACCATTGATCTCCCATTTTGTTAAGCAATGGTGTTTTCACAATCTTCATAGCAGAAAAAGCTCTATCCACCGAAGCGGTTGCAACCGGTAACACCAAAGTCAATGTAAGAAGTTTATACACTAACATATAGGTGGCTTATTACCAATAAGTTTAGTTAAGCAATTAAACTAATAAAGATGGCTTTTGACATGCCAATTTATCTATATGTACAATTATACATACACACGATTCTTCTAATTCCCAATTCGTATCAATAATTTCACCCTAAAAAATAATTTCATAATTTGTATTAAATAACCATGACATGAATAATCAATAACCATATGATTTGATTCACATCAATAATTTCACCCTAAAAAATAATTTCATAATTTGTATTAAATACCAATCCCCAATCTTGTATTAAATAACAATATGATTCACATCAATAATCAATAACCAATAACCATATTAATGCATTACCATATGATTCTATACCAATTAAATGAAATTTGTATTAAATAATTAAGGTAGGGATTATACATTTAAGAATTAAAAAATTTACCATTAAATGGTGATTGGTGGAAGCCGGCTCAAGCTCAAGCTGGAGAGAGGGGAGTGGCTTGTGGTGAAGACTCAACAGAAATTAAAGAGGACTTGG
This sequence comes from Heteromeles arbutifolia, assembly GCA_024362995.1. Classification (NCBI taxonomy): domain Eukaryota; kingdom Viridiplantae; phylum Streptophyta; class Magnoliopsida; order Rosales; family Rosaceae; genus Heteromeles; species Heteromeles arbutifolia. The sequence continues at coordinate 8,693,399 of JANCRC010000012.1, read as the reverse complement.
TGGTGGGGTGGCGTTGGCTTGGCTGCTGGGAGTTTAGGGAGCAGCTTGGCTCTCTGTGTGTTGATTGGTGAAGAAACGGGATGGGAAAGTAAAGGGAACGGGGTCGTGGGGGGGGGGGGGGGGGGGGACATAAAGCTAGGGTTTTGGGGTGACACGCGGAAGCGGTCCCCCACCCCGTTATAATTTTTTTTTTTAAATTCAACTAAACAAAACGGCGCCGTTTTGTTTTAGAATTTTTAATTTTTTTTTACCAAGCCCAAAACGACGTCGTTTTGGCCTGGTTTAAAAAAAAAAATATATATAACAGCAATCTGCAGATTGCAGATTGCCCAAAAAAAACAGAGGCGTGAACCAGGGTTTTCCGGCGAGGCGCGCGCGAGGGGAGTGGCGAAGAGCTAGGTCTAGTGGTATTTCTCGGCGAGGGGAGTGGCGGCCGCCACTTCTCGCCCTCACGTGGCTTCGCCATTGGGTGCATAGGACATATCTAGAGGTGGGTTTAGGTCTAGACATGGTTTTGGGGATTTTACCGAGGGAAGTGGCGTTTTGGGAAATGGAGTGGGAGTAGGAGGGTGCCAGGGAAGAGGGAGGAGGAAGACAGTTTTTTTTTTTAATTTTTTTAGTTTTTATTATTTTATTAATTAATTAATTTTATTTTTTAATATCTACGTGTCGCCCAGTCATTTTCCATGTGGATACCACATCATCAGTTAACGGAAAATTTAACAGCAACGTTAACGGATGTATGAAAGTGTCCCAAAATTATAACTTAATGTACGACTCTGGGATGAAAAAAACTTTACGTACCAAACATTGAAAATCAAGAAACTTTAGGATAGTAAATTGAGATTAACCCTATAATATTTAATCCACTTTTTCATATTGTTTATTCAAAAAAAAAATTTATTAACCAAGAGAGTAATAATTTTGGTCTTATTCATGCACATATTACAACAAATCTCAAATCTCAGCGTGACTCCGCAACGTGGCAAGAACTGTTTCCTTTTGCCAATTTTCCACAGCACCGCGTGCCAAAGCGCGTCTTCTGTCGGGGTGGAAAAAAAAACGAACTTTAACAAAAAGTTTTTGTTACTGTTTATTTTAGAAAAATTATATTTTTATATTAAAAATTTAATTATGTTATTATTCACTTTATCTTTTATTTTTTCGTTATCATTAAAATTCAAAAATTTCAAATCATTTTCATTAATTTTCTTTTAAAAAATACCAAATTACCGAAACCAAACTGAAAAAGATATATAAGTGAAGGAATTTTTTATTTATTTTTTAAATCGAGATTAGTTATGCTGACTCTATATCCAACTTAAATAATATTAATCGTTTATTTTGTAATTCTCAGTTCATATATCATCTTTATAAAAATTTAATTTAATTTAAAATCGTTTGCCTATTTAATTATTATGATAAAATTTTAATGTTTAATAGAGAATAAAGTGTTTATTAATTTCTTTAAATTCTGTTAAATATCTTAAATATTTTCGATTTGATTAATATTTTATAAGAATAATTTATGAATAGCACTTAAAAAACAAAGTTTCGATCGTTAAAGGCTTCTTATGTATATATACATATATACACACACATTTCTTTCATCACTTGCTTTTCTTTTCTTTTTTTCTGTTAAATTAATCACTTGCATTTTCTCGTTGTACTTTCAGTGCTCCATAGATCTTCTCTCAGTCTCTCATCATTCTCTTCTCTCACAGACTCGACTCTGCCTCTCCTCCGCCCACATTCTCAGAATCTCGACTCCGGCCAGCCACCACACCACACCATACCCTATCTGGCCCACACCACGGACGAACCATACACGCATACACTGAAACACTGTTCTCTCTCTCCCATTCTCTCTCCTTCTCGATCGGCCGGCTCTCGAGCTTCCGAAATCTAGGGTATGGATTTCTGGCTTTGGAGATTGATAGGGTTTTAATATATATGGATTTGGATTTCTGGTTTTATTTAATTGGGTTTTCTTTTTTCTCTTCTGTTGTTGATCTTTCACTCACTATATTTATTCAAGTGCTGTAAGATTTCTGGGTTATTGAACACACGAATTTGGGAATCTTTTCCCTGAAAATCCAAATGTGATATATATATATATATATATATATATATATAAGAATATAAGATCATTTTAGTTCCGGTTCCTAATCAACCTAATTGTTAAACTGAAACCTAGTTTGCCTAACTATTTTGATCGAGGTCCTTAACCTCATTTAAGAGATTTAACTCATGCATTTATACATTTAATGTCCCAAAAATTATGAAATTTAAACAAATTCAAATAATATTTTAAAATATAATAAATACTTAAAAATCAATTTTAGGGTAATATTGTTCTTCACAAAAATTATAGCAAAAAATTAATGTGCCCACATAATTATTAACAAATTTAAAAAAAAAAACTATTGATATATTTTAAAACATAAGTACATAAAATTATGGATAAATTTAGCAAAATTAAAAATGGGTACAAATAAATTAAAAAATATGGGTACAAATACAAATAAAAGTTTAAAAAATATGGGCACAAAAAGGAATTAATATATAGGTACAAATTAAAATTGATAAAAAAAAAGATTGCAAATTAAAAATGAGTACAAACTAAATATAAAAATATATGATAAAAAATTTAACCATAAATATAATATATTGAATGTAACGTTTCTAACACTAAATGAATATATTTAGAAATTAAAAATATTTTATTATTGAAATAATTAATAATGTATATTAAAATCTAAGGATCTTGATCAAAAATTGAAAATGAATAAGGTTTTAATCAATGGAATAGAAAAAATAGGGATGAGAGCCTAATTTTTCTATATATATATATAACATATATATATATATATTTAATAAGGAAGCATATATTAGCTTCTGTGAGTATAGATCTGTTCAATGAAACATTGAGCACAAATCTCTGATTTATTGTAGAATATCCCGAACCGTACCGAATTCCAGATAAAATTTTGGGAATTTCGAAATTTCGATCTTCAAAATTCCAACCTTTCCGGGTTCGGAATTCAGGTTTTCATTTTTGGTTCGGATCCCAAACCAAAACAGCAGTAGGCGGAACCACCGCTACTCCCGTCATATTGTTTACGGCAAAAAAAACGTACCTTCCTTAGCAACTCATTTGTATTTTTGCCTGTCCAATTTTTTCAACCAATATTAAAAATTATCCAGTATTACGGTCTGGTGGTATTCCTCTTTACTTGGAAGTGAGAGGTCTTAGGTTCGAATCTCGTTGATGGTGAATTCGATACCAAATTAGGTTGCCCATTGTGTGGCTTAGCCGAACTCCCCCTCTCCTTAATGTAAAAATATCGATATACTCAAAAAAAAAAAAAAAAATTATCCAGTTTCTTAAAATAAGTCCAATCTCTTAAATTTAGGATTATTTTATTATCTTATTTATTGATAAGATTTATTATAAAAATTAATTTCTTTTAATTATCTTTTTAATTTTTTTTTTGTTATTTTTTGTTCTTTAGTTCCAAACCCCTATTTATAATTTTTTTTAATAATCAATGTATATCACATGTTAATTGTATTTATCTATCTATATAAAAGATTCATATTTATAATAAACATGTATCACTGCTTAATGTATCTTACTTGTAGTTATTATATTTATGTATTTTGTACTTGGATTTCATATCTCGCTTATAGGTAGGATATAATTTAATTGTGTATTTACCTATGTCATAAGTTTTTGTTCATAGTCTACCTATAGCACAAATTAATTGTATTACATTTTTTTTTCTTTTTATAATATATCACAAAAGCTAATGAATTTAAAATTTTCATCTAAAAAGACAAAATTGACAGATTAATTGTGTTATATATTTTTTTTCTTTACCAATCTTGTTTTAAACGTCTTTTTCGCTGCAAATCCGCGCCAAGAGATCAAATTTTCTCAATTTCTTGTCTGATCATCTCTCCAATTTTCTTGTAGCACAAGGCAATATGGCCCTCGCGCCAACTGCAGGGGATCAAGCTACTGAAGTCGCCTCCCTTACCGCTGGCTTGCCTATGCAGACCATCAGACGCAGGGGAACCTCACTTAGACATGTTGTTCTAGGCATTTTGTTTTCATCACGCATTCAGAAAACCAGACGTCTGCTTGAAGCTAGTTATGAACCTTTAGCAGAAGCACCAGGGCCGCCAGCCACTGCCTCTGACCATGTGATTGACGTGCCTCTCCAGGAACGGTTTTCGAAAAAGGTTGCTGAAATAGTGTGGCAGAAGGACTTGAACTCACTCCGCGGACTTGGTGGTGTTGAGGGCATCTTGCCACTTCTCAGGTCTCACTTTGAGGTAGCAAGCAACCCTGTAGAAAATAACCACTTTTTCTATAATCTTGTGCATGGTCGAGAATGATTGTACTTCAGTTGATTATATTCGAGTATTTGATCGCAGGAAGGTGCCGTTGATGGTGGTCAAAATCCAGAAGGATGGAACATTACCAAGTCCCCTGTTGATGCAAAAGGTTTCTTGTACTTTTTGTTTGAGGCGTTCAATCAGTACACGATTTTTTTCCTCTTGCTCTCAGCTGGGTTATCGTTTGCCATCGAATTCATGAATCAAGGAGTCAAGGATGGCTGGCATGACGGTGTTGCCATACTCATTGCCGTGTTCTTACTTATTGCTTTCCGTTCTGTGGGGAACTACCACAGTCAGAGAAAGCTGGCGCGGAAGCACTTGCTCGATAGGAGCAAATTGATGGTGAATGTTGAAAGAAGTACCACAGAACCTACACCGATTACCATATCTGGCATTGTGGTGGGTGATATAGTTCCTTTGAAGGAAGGAGACTGTGTTCCTGCCGATGGTTTGTTCATAGATCACGGTGAGGAACTGGTTCTGGATGAGGTATTGAGCCCAAAAATTGATTGTGAACAAAATCCATTTGTTTTTTCGGGTTCAAAGGTTGTGAAGGGCCATGGCCGCATGATTGTGACATCTATTGGTGCTAATACAGCTTTTGCTGAGGTGCTGAGCTCGGTGTCTGATCATAATCCAAAGGAAAATACACTGCTACAAGATTTGATGGACAAACCGAATGCTTGTATGGATTATCTTGCATGTTGTGTCTCGATACTGATTGCGCTTGTGATGTTGATACGCCTACTATTCTTTAGGAAGCACGAAAACTACAATGAGAGGCCAGAGCTGAAAGGGAAAGTTTCATTGAATTTTGTGATGAGGATCTTTGAGAAGATCTTCTTGGAACCTCGAGTAAAAGTTTCCAACTTAGCAAGCGTTCTCACAACCGTGGTAATAGGGATACAACATGGGATGCCTTTTGTGATTGCACTTGCCCTTTCTCAATGGAAGGAGAAGGCTGCCGAAAATCAGGCAGATCCACGGAATCTATCAGCTTCTGTCACCATGGGACTCATAAATTTCATCTGCATTGAAACAACGGCAGATCTAATGTGCAACCGGATGGAGGTCGAGGAATTTTGGATCGGCGAAAAAGATATAGGCAGTGGTGAAGTAGACTCGGAAACTGACCGAGTTCTTGAGGCTCTCCATCAGGGGATTTCAGATACCGCGTCACCAGAAAATGATTGGCTCATTTCTTGGCTGAACACCAGATGGGGTAGCAGCACGGCGTTATTGGATCAAAGATTTAAAACTTTTGAACAGAGACAATGGAGCTCTAATGAGAAGTATAGAGGTGTCTTAGTGAGGAAAATCGAGAATGATGAACACATTATGCAACTTCACTGTGACGGAGAAGCATCAACAATATTAGGCATGTGTTCACATTACTATGATAACAGAGGGGAAAGTCACAATATTGGATACCAGAAGAGAAAATTCAAGCAGGTGATCGAGAAGATGGAGAAGAAGGGTCTTAGACCGATTGCATATGCGTGCAAGAAAACAGAAGCCAAAGATCCTACAGAAGATGGTTTGATTTTGTTGGCACTTGTCGGTCTTAGATGTCCATATCAAGAAGAACTTAAATTGGCAGTGAAGGCTCTTAGAGAAGCTAGAGTACGCATCATACTGGTGTCGGAGGATGAGCTCTCAAAAGTGAGAGCTAGAGCTTCGGAGCTTGGGATCTCCCATGGCTCAGATGACACAGAAATTGAAGGTCAAGCTTTCCGAATCCTCAAACCCGAGGAAATGCGGGATAAGGTGGATTTGATCTCTGTGATGGGAAGTTCCCTCCCCGGGGACAAGTTTCTCATGGTGAAGCAGTTAAAGAAAAAAGGTCACATTGTTGGATTCTACGGAGGGCTAACCAGCAGTGACGCTCTGACCTTAAAAGAAGCTGATGTAGGAATTGTAGAGGATCTCTGGAGCACCGAGGTGGCCCGAGACAACGCCGATCTTATAATCAGAAATGGATGTTTCCTAAGCATGAATATGAAGTCTGGTGCTTGTGCTTACCACAACATTCAGCGATTCTCTCAACTTCAACTCACCGCTTGCATATCCGGGCTACTAGTAACCCTAGTCGTAACAATGCATTCGGGAGAGTCCCCGCTAACAACAGTTCACTTGATTTGGGTGAACTTGATCATGTGCCTTCTTGGTGGCCTAATGATGGTGATGGAGTTACAAGGCAGCGAACGACACACTCAAAGACCTGGGAAGAGGACCGAGTCGCTTATAACACCAGTCATCTGGGGAAACATAGCAGTTCAAGTTTCGTATCAGGCTTCCCTCTTGCTGATCTTACATTTCATGGGAAATGTAGTACCGAGCATGAACGAAGGTGTCCGGAATACCATGATTTTCAATACTTTCACCTTATGCCAGGTCCTTAATCTGTTCAGTGCCGTGGACATGGTAAAAAAGGAAGTGCTAATTGTTGTCCTCCGCAGCCATTGGTTTTTTATGGCGTTGGCGGCTGTTTTGATCATCCAGGTGATCATTGTTGAGTTCGGCGAAGGACTAGCCAGCTGTGTGAGGTTGAATGCACTGCAGTGGCTAATCTGTTGCGTTCTTGCTGCTCTTCCGTGGGGTTCTGATCGGGCCTTCAAATTCCTTTCAGCACACCTCCATAGAACAACTTTGGCACCGACGGTGAGCTCACATGTTGAATCCTCACGTTGGCAGCGCAGATTATACGTTCCCATTTGGTTATACGTTCCCATTTGGTTGTTCGTCATCTTCTCTATATCATCATACTGTTTCCGCCCAGAAATTTCTCCGCTCGCGCTGTATATCCGTTAATCTGCAAATACTAAATACAGCAAACAAACCATGTCTGCCATCTCTACAATGTGAAAGATGGTCGATTCTGTATTTCCAAGGTAGCAAATTTTCTCTCTCTTTGCGGGTTGCTCCCCCATGTACCTTCTAATTTACTAGTTTGGTTGCTTAAGTTTTTATCAACCTTCGATCGATGTTTGCAGTTCATCAGATCATATGTTGTTTTTCAATACAAGCGATATTAGTGAGGAGGGTGAATTCGGACACAGGACCACAGGTGTAAAGTAAACGCTTTTAACCATTTGAGTTACATTGGTCAAGTAAATTTGTATGCTCTTCTTCCACTGCAACCTACTTCTGGCCTGTTATTATTTTTACTGTTTTGTCAAAAACTACTGCAGCAATACAACTCTTTCAGTTTCATAACAGCCAATGAATAGTTTGAAGAGTCTTACGACACATGCCTTTTAAGTGGATCACATCCGACCGTTAAATTTCACATCGTATATTATAAATTGACGTACTTTATAGCTTACGCAGTTCGAATTAAAGGTTTATATTTTTAAGAGTAAATTATAGCAATGGGCCCTTAACTTTAATTCAATTGGAGCAATGGTCTCTCAACTAAAAATCTATTAACATTGGTCTCTCAACTCATCAAAATGTGCAGCTATGGTCCCTTTCGTCAAGTCCGTTAGAACTTTCATCAAAATGAGTCACGTGCTATGCACGTAAGGCTGAATCAAAGGGCAAATATGGAAAATCAAGTAAGAAAAATTGTATCAATGGTCCCTTAATTTTAATCCAACTGGATAAATGGTCCACAACCTTAACCTAATTGGAGCAATCGCCCCTCAACTATATCCCAATTGTAGAAATAGTCTTTCTAACATAACTTATTTTGACAAAATTCTGACGGAATTGACCAAAAAAATTATAGCTACACGTTTTGATGAGTTGAGGGACCAATAGTAATAGATTTTTACTTAAGAGATCATTACTCTAATTTGATTAAAGTTGAAGGATTATTTCTACAATTTATTCTATTTTTAACCTCAAGCCTGCAAAAACACCAAGGTAATTTTATGTTTTTACTTTCCAAATGTTTGTCTTTTGGTCAACTTGTGGCCTGTGTTCACCAACCACAAACATAGCAGCATTTGCCTGCCACGTGGCAAAGAGACAACCTCTCACTCTCTGCGACAATCAGATTGGAAAGGAGGCAGATTGTCTGCCCTCCTAGTTGTGGCATCCTTCCATGCCCTCCTATTTTGTGCCGTCACGGTTAAGCCACGTCAACATTTTATATTAATTTTTTAATAAAGATAATAAGACAAAAAATAATAAAAATATAAAATATTGACGTGACCATGACCGCACAAATAGAAGGGCATGGAAGGGCACCACAACTAGGAGGGCAGACAATCTGCCTCCGATTGGAAATCCATATCTATTTGATAACCAATAGGATGTTGCTGACGTGTAGATATCCTAATCTCTAACGCCACCAAAACTTCACAGAAAAAAGCAGCAAGCCATGGCAACATCTGCAATCCAACAATCAGCATTTGCTGGCCAGACTGCTTTGAAGCAGTCCAATGAGCTTGTCCGAAAGATCGGCGGCCTTGGCGGCGGCCGCTTCTCCATACGGCGCACCATCAAAAGTGCCCCCCAAAGCATATGGTAAGTACCTTGGTTCTAGCCTGTCAGCATAGCCTATCTTTCTTTACAAGCAACTTTACTAAAATTTCCATGTGTGAATATGAGCACTTTTTGATAATCAAAAGTTTTCTAACTACATTTGACAAACTTACAAATAATTTCGGGTTGTACAACCGCTTTTTGGAGAAGTACCTGCTATGTACTTCGTCATAAAGCACTTGAGTGTCTAATAAAGACTTCTACATGTTAAGAATAAAAGCACTTCTAGCAGAAGCGCTTATGAGTGGACGTGCTTAAGATATACACGATAAACTGTCAGAAGCTAATATTAAAGAAGAGCTAATGTGAAATTTTTCGCATTGAAATCAAAATGATGTTTAGATTACAATGACAAAATGTTTAACAAAACAGGTACGACCCAGACCGCCCGAAATACTTGGGACCATTCTATGAGCAAACTCCGTCATACTTGACCGATGAATTCCCCGGAGACTATGGATGGGACACTGCTGGACTATCTGCAGACCCCGAGACATTTGCCAAGAACTGTGAGCTTGAGGTGATCCACTAAAGAAGAAAATGGAAAAGAGGAAAATGGAAAAGCAAGTAGCTAAGAAGGGACCAAAAGCCAAGAAAGCTAAAGCGTAAAAAAAATTAGTGCTTAAACATGAAGATCTTGAAGAAGATGAAACAGTAGTGGGACCTGAGCAAGTAGCTAAGAAAGATGAAACCGTAGTGGCACCTAAACGTCAACAAGATGATACTGATGATGAGATGATTAACGTTCAACAGCAAAAAGAGGATGATGATGAAAGAATTGTTTCAGATGTGTCGGAAAAAGACAATGATCAAATAGATGATGAAGATATTCAAATGACATTGGCTGCGTGGAAGATAAAAACACAAATTTAAAATAAGCTAAAAAGTCAAGACGATGACCCAACAGACAAAATGGTAAATCCAAAAACAAGCTAATTCTGTTTAAAATTTGTGTTTATATTTTATATAAAATCATGAGTTTGCCATAAAAAAAAAATTAAAATGTCATCAACTGAATGATTCTGGTATAACTGATAATGCATACAAAGTTTGGTATAACTGATGCTGCATACTAAGTCTGGTATAACTGATGCAGCATACTAATTTTTTTATCACTAATGCTGAATATTAATTCTTGTATAAATAATAATGCATGCTAAGAACTTATATAAGTCTGGTATAACTGATGTTGCATACTAAGTCTGGTATAAGTATTAATGCATGCTAAAAATTTGTATAAGTCTAGTATAACTGATGCTGCATATTAAGTCTGGTATAACTGATGATGCATACTAATTCTGGTATAACTGATGTTGCATACTAATTTTTTATCACTGATGCTGGATACTAATTATTGTATAAGTAATAATGCATGCTAAAAACTTATATATGTAATAATGCAAACTAAAAAAATGTATATGCATTTTAAAATGTAAATCTAATAATCAATAAAAATTATGCTACACAAATATCTGTAACACAGATGCAACACAAAATGTCAAAAATGATTAAATAATCAATTAACTAGTTTCTAATCAATTGTCCTTTAAATAAATGTTTATATAAAACTGATGCTGCACAAGTATTACGTTGATTATATAAAACTGATTCTACACAAGTATTAGGTGGAAAATTATTAAATGTTTATGTAGGGGTTCCCCCCACCCAAAAACTTATGTCAACTGATTTTGAAAGATTATACGAGCTGATGCTGCACAAGTATTACGTTGAAAATTATTGTTTATATAAAGCTGATGCTGCATAAGTATTACGTTGATTATATAAAACTGATGTTGTACAAGTATTACGTTAAAAAGTATTAAATGTTTATGGGGGGGTCCCCCCAACCCCCTCCATCCACCCCCCAACCAAAAACTTATGACAATTGATTTTGCATGATTCTATGAACTGATGCCGCATAAATAACCTTTGCTAAATACTAAACTAACTCATAATCCATTCCAATTCTAATAGATATATATAATAACTATACTGCAAAAAACAAAATGAACTTCAATGAAAAACAAAAGCAACACAACGAAAAATCACTTTCGCCAAAAACTCGATCAAAATCTTCAAAACTAAAAAACCGTGACTGCAAAAAACAAAAACAATCTAAAAAAACTCAATGCAACCAATAAAAAACTGAAAAATCAGAGACTCTTTCAAAATCTAAACCGAAATAAATTAAAAAACACACAACACTTCGAAAAATCTAAATCGGAACACATAAAATTCAGAAAGATAAACTTGAGAGAAACACTTACCTTCGACGAAAACTTGAATGATTCGAATAGAAATTATGGCGAGAGATAATTGAGGGAGATGACGAAAGATAAATCGGAACAGATAAACTTCAAAGAGAAAAAAAAAAAAAGCAGAGAAACGAAAATATAATTTGAATGATTCGAATTACCGCCGATCGCTATTTAACAAAATACATAACTCCGTTTCTAACGGAAAAACAGGACATGACGTCCTCTTTTCTTGAAATGTTTAAAAAGTGTTGTCTCAATATATAATTAAGTATTGAAAGTATCCTCTAAGTGTAATTTTTCCTAAGGGAAGAGGGAAAGGAAACCGGTTAGTTTTTATGATTTTTGTCGTTAACGTGGCCGTTTATTAACGATTATAGTCGAGTGGCATGTGCCGTAATTTAGTTGGTCCGTTTCTTTTTGGGTTAGGCTTGGTTTTCTGTTATTGGGGTTTTTGTTTTGAAAGGTGTAGAGTTGTATGAAATATGATATATATTTGTGTTTCTATAAGTAAGGCTACCTTAAATTAATAATTGTTTAATCATTATAGTAATTAAATAATAATACCAGATCACTCAACAGGATTGATTATATCATCCTTGTATCGATTCTAAGGGATTCTGCAATCAACTGCTTATATTTAATCATCTAGTAAGTGTTTGTATAATACTAAAAGGTTTTTTTTTTTTTTTTTTGTTCTAATATAAATCTCGACGGTTGTGCACATTGTTCATATTATTCTTCTTATAAAATCGTAATGTAAGAGTCATTCTAATAATCTACAAATGAAGCAAAAAAAATGTTTTGTAATTGTTGGATCTACAACAGAAGTTTTTATTACAATAACTAGCATATGGGCACACACAAAGTGTGAGAAATTTTTTTATTTTTGTTTTTGAAATAGAAGGAGAGAGGAAGAGAGTGATAGAGACTGTGGGAGTGAGAAGTTTTTTTTAATTTATTTTTTTTAATTAGAGATATGTTAGGATTACATGTAGTTGAGACTTTGAAAAAAAATAGCAAAATTTGGTTGTGTGAAATTACATTTATGCCCCATATTTCTTATTCATGTTCTGTTTAAATTAGAGGGTTAAACTGGTAATTTCATAGGATTTTGGTTGACAATGAGTGTTTTATTAATTAGTAGAGATAATAACAAATATCAGAATAAGATAAGAATTAAAAAATATATATACAAGATTTAAAATTTAAAAAAAATCATGAAAAGTTATTTATATAAAATAAAAATAAAATAATGCCAAGGTTTTTTATAGTGTCACCAACCCAGACTTTACATATGAATGTTTTTTAGTTTATAATGAAAATAACTTTCAATATCCTTTAGAGAGCTTTAATATTGACAAGTCCTAGACACTGGCTGGTATGAAAATATGGGATATACAATTTGATCCCAAGCCTGACACAGCAGATTTAGGGTCGAACTGCAGGACTTGTCAATACTTAAACCTCCTCTGAAGCATGTTGAAAGCTGCTGTCATTATAAATTGTAAAAATTCATCTGAAAAGTTTTGGTCGTTGAACACTATAAAAAAGCCTTTGGTAAATTTATTTTATTTTTTATATTGTATAAATAACTTTTCATTGTTTTAATTTTTAAATCTTCCATGTATATATTTTTTTATTCACACCGTGTTCTGTTATTTTATTATTATTTTTGTAATAAAAACTTTTATTAGGGATTCAACAATTCTTTTTGTTCTATTTGTGGATGATTAGGGTGACTCTTACATGAGTTTAGGGCGTCTGACTGTTTTATAAGGAGAGAATGTGAAACCCATGTGCACAATAGTCAAGAAATTCATATTAGAACAATAAAGATCTTATAACTAAATACAAGCTGCACAATATTTAGAATCGATTCAAGGCTGATACAATTATTCCCGTTCAGTGATTCGGTATTATTTTTAACTTACATAATTATTGAACAAAATTAATTTTAGCTATGATTATAATTGAATAAGTAGTTATTATTGTTATAGTTTATGATTCTTGTTGCAGGACATTTGTGTTTGTCCATAATTTGTGGAACTGTTGTAACCATTTGGCCATTAATTCTTTAAATGAAGAAGTCATCCATTCCTCAATTAAACGTGATGTCATTGATCTCTTATATTGTAACACACTACTAAAATTCTCTAATAGAATTCTCTCTTGTACTTTCTCAAATTATTTTCGTGTTTCTAAAGTATTTTATTTATGTTGCCTGTTGTCTCATGTCTGTCTTAGCTCCAACTGTATTCATTAGTTGCAATTACATGCCAAGACGAGAATCTAGAAAATATCAAGAAGGGAATTGTGGCCGTTGCTCAGGTTATTGGTGGAGGATATCAACTAATTCTTCCTGCCAATGCTACTGCATCACAGTGAACCAGACAGCCCGGCTCTAAGTCCCGCCCGCTACATGGAGCTGGGCTGTCTGGGTTTGCTGTGATGCAGTAGCATTTGCGGAAAGAAACAAAATTGGATTATTTGGACAACAAACAAAACCCATTCTTGCTTTCACCATGGGTGCTGCTGGGGAAACTTCCACCTCCTAATTTGCTCTGATTCAAATTCATACAATTCAGCATGATTAGCGCTCAATTTTCACTCTTACTTCTGCTAATTTGAACAATTTCAGTTTGCTACTTCTCAGAAACTTGTTTATTCAACGTACGCCAATACTTACTTTTCTGTAGTAATCAGACTTGTTTTTCAATTTTGTTTGTTGTTTGCTTGAGTTGTGCTTCTTTTGTGTTCTGCATGCGTGATAGTGTAGTGAGATGAGAAAGTTATGAATTTGAAACCGTGGTTCTGTAGTTAAAACGAATCGAGCTTTGTAGATGATTTTACAGTATTGGTGCCGCCCTACGAATGTATGTGTGTGTGTCAGTTTTGTTACGTTTACATTGTTTCATTTTCTCGGTGAACCCCTCGTCCTGGCATTTGAATTTCTACATCTAGATCTATCTTTCTGTTAGTTTTAAATTTGTTAATTAGTTCTATTGCGGGCCTTGGAGAATTCGAAATCGGACTATTAAGGTGAATTGTCTCATGGTTGCGAGTCCCCATGTGGAGGGCAGGGCACACACTACACAGTTGTTTCTAGCTTTAACTGATTTGTTCCTCATCAGAGTGATGTTTGAAGATGCCGGTTGAGAATTCAAACACATCTGACCGAGATGCTGAGCCATTTGTGGAGGTTGTTCGAGCTGTTGGAGGATGATTACACAGCTAGAGATGGTCGAGCCTTTAGCCTTGAACAAGGTGACAGATCGCGAGGTGAAGGCGTTCATTGAGACTGATAAATCCATCGCCCAGCCGAGACCAAGACGCGTTGAGTTCTTGAGCGATCATACATTTTGCATTGTGCATTTTGGAGCAGAATGCTACTTTCTTCCCTTGTACAAAAAGAAAGAACAATGCACTTACCAAAATTTGTTAGTTAACCTGTTTTGAGTATAAATCCATGTCGGGGAATCAAAGACTTGCATAAGAGTTTATTGATCGAGCCTTTCCGTCCAATTGATCGTTAGTTTTGAAGTTGGAAAGTCAACTTTTGTATCACATAAGAAGGCTCGAGGTGACCAATGGTGCAGCAGCATGTTCTTAAAGAACTTGCTCTCCATATCCTTCTCCCAACGCACAAAGGTGATTTGTCAGCCATGTTAAGTATTATGTTACCCCATTCTCTAAGCATGTGAGAAACCAATAGGCTGTGAGCAATTTAAACGGTTATTCAGGTCATAAATGTTGAAAGTGCTGCTGCTATTTTTTTCATCTGTAAGGACACACAAAAGGTATCCACAAAATCAGCCTAAAAATTTCTTTCTACTTCGAAAGCCCAGGAAGATCCAAGCCCATCAACTTCATAATAGTCACAATAAAGTAAATAAAGAAAAGAGTTTTTATTACAAATGGTCATTGAGATTGACCAAACTTATCATTTTGATCATTCACTTTCAAAATCAATCAATGTCATTCCTGACATTCATTACCTTACATCAATTTGGTCATTCCGTTAAGATTTCGTTAACTATTTTGTTAGTTTGTATGTGGGACCCACAAATCCAATCAAATGGCAACACATGGATTACATAAAATAAGGGTTTTTATCGCAAAAGGTCCCTGACATTGATTCAACTCCTCATTTTGGTCCATGAGTTTCAAAAATCGATAAATTTGGTCCCTAACTTTCACTACCGCGCATCAATTTGTTCCCTCTGTTAATGTGGTCCCACTAATTCAATTATATGGCTTAACGTGGATTAACTATAAAAAACTATTTTTTTAAGAGTGAACCAAAAGAAGAATATTCAACGCTGACATGTTTCTCGCATCCCACAACCCCAATTGGAAAAAAAATTCAATCTAAATTCGATAAAATCAAATCCAAATTCAATTCAAATTTGATAAGATTTAGGATTATAACCAACTAGAAAGAACGAGAAGTGAGTTCAAGATGCCAAGTACTTTAGTGGTTTCATGGTGCCTTCCTTTTCCTTTTGAGCATACCCTGATGAAGACGACGATGACTTTTTTTCTTCTTTTAGTTTTGGTTTTTAGTTTCTTATTTTACTTTTAGTTTTAAGTCTTGAAAAAAAAAAAAAAACAAAAAATGTTTCTTATAGTTAATCAATGTGATGTCATATGATTGGATTAGTAGGATAAAAAATAGTGACGAAACTTTAATGGAATGATTAAGGGGATGTGCTATCCACACACCTCATTTTACTTCTCACACATTCTCTATTAATTTCTGTCCGTTGATCTTCTTCATTTCATCCGATCTGACGGTCGAAAATTAAAAAAGTGTGTGCGAAGTAAAATGACGTGTGTGGATATCACACCCCATGATTAAATTGATTTGAGGTATTGAACGTCAGGGACCAAATTTATCGATTTTTCAAACTCAGAGACCAAAATAAGGAGTTTGATCAATGTCAGGGACCATTTGCGATAAAAACCCTTATTTTGTGTAATGTACGTATCACCATTTCATTGGATCTGTAGGTCTCACATACAAACTAATAGAATAGTTAACGGAATCTTAACGGAATGATCAAATTGATGTACGGTAGTAAATGTTAGGGATGACATTGATTGATTTTGAAAGTGAATGATCAAAATGATGAGTTTGATTAATCTCAGACCATCTGTGATAAAAACTCTAAGGAAAACGATGCAATCTGCAGTAATAAATACTCTGTCGTTTCTATCAAATTCGGGGGTTCACAAATTCAATCAATGCGCAAAGACACTACCTTTGCCTCAGGAAATTGATTGGTGAATATCCTCAAGATTCCAATGCAATCAGGGCTCGTTGTGCTTGAGCTTGTGCCCTCGGACTGCATCCTATCCAGGTCGAAAACCTTGAGGCACATTGCCGATTGCTGCGGAGTAATTTGTTCATCTTCTCCAATTGTCACCAAATCGTTGCGTTGCTGATTTTAACAATAACAAGAGCAAAATGAACACACATTTTCCCGAGAAACAAACAGAAAATCGATAAATCAGGACAAAATAGTTGTGAGAGGAAGCTGACCTTGAGCTGCCGAAGGAAGAGCACGGAGGTGGAGTGAGCTTGGAATCCGAAACCGAAGTGAGGCCGCGGTGGAGAAAGCCAACGGTGCCGTCGTCGCAGCCGATCACCACCTTCCCTCAGCCGCTGGAGCAACAGTCGACCTTCCTCCTCCTCTTCTCTGATAACCGGGTTTACTGTCAAAAGAAAACGAAGCAAACAGGAAACGACGGCGTAGAGGGATGAGTTGGGCGTTCACTCACCCCAGTAAGCTTAATCCCGTATCTTCACTGAAGAATTAATCAACATTTAGACATGCGACGATGACTAGTATTAAAGGGGGTCATGCGGATTGACCATTGACTCGGTTCTTTTGTAAATAAATTAGTCTAGTTGTCCTAATATATAGAGGCAAACAAAGAGACATTTGATACTGGACGGACGATGTAAAATCAACGGTGGTGATTAATTCCCGGTGTTACCCTAGAAGGGTGGACCTAGAATTTAGAAACCCTACCGCTCTTATCTGCTGTATATAAATAAATCGAGGTAATGATTTATTTGTTCGTATCGAAGGCTTCGTCGAGTCAATGTCAATCGAAAAAGACAAGGAAAGCAAAATGAGGTATCTCCATCTTTCCCTATATTTAATTGTTGTTATTTAATTATTGTCTGCCAAGTATCAAATGTCTTTGCTGTTCCAGTGTGAATTTCTTGCCCGTTGTGGACATGCTTCACATCCTCCTCCTTTTCAAGCTTTCAGTACTTCTCCGTTGCAGTCGTCTCACTGAACTGTTGTCAGCATTTTCCTCAGACAGAACGTAGAAGAACGCTTTGTTGTATTTTTTTTCCATAAGCAATTTGTTCTGAGAAAATAACACCAATAATTAATTGTATAAATAAACAAGAGGTAGTAAAAATTAGAGTATACTTGCTGATATGAAGTTAGGATCTGGAAACTCTCCCCGCCGCGAGATGACCTGCTTGACAATTTCTTCGCTTTCCGATGAACTTGTTGAACAGATGTAAAATCAGTAAAAAATCAGGCTTGCGGTCAACGCTAAGCTCAATCTCTCCAGGTCGGCCATAGAGATACTTATAGCTTTCCCCAGTATGTTGAACGAAGCTGCCGACGCCGCCGGCTGCCATTATAGCCTATAGAAAACCCCATATTTACGCAAATTCAACACAATTGAGAGCATAAAAACTAGTTCAAATTTGACCTACACAACTTCAACATAATTCGACCCCAACAACAAATGCAGATTTTTTTCAAAAAATGGTGAGAGTGATTTCCCCAAATCACCGTCTCTGAACACGCAGATTTTTATTTTTTCATTATTTCTTAGAAACCAAGGGTCCGTGAGAAACTAAATACTGCTAATTTATCGTACAAGTTTGAGCACGAAATTCAAAGTAAAAAGGCAAGAATTAAAGTAATATAAATGCAAATAAACATTCAAAAACCAGATAAAAAACAGTGGCCGACATGGAGAGATTGGGGCCTAATTTTTTTATTGATTTTCCATCTGTTCAACAAGCTCATCGGAAAGCCACAACCAACGGAAGGGATTGTCAAGCAGCTCGTCTCGCGGCAGAGAGAGTTTCCAGATCCTAACTTCATATCAGCCGGTGTACTCTAATTTTTACTACCTCTTGTTTATTTATACAAGTAATTATTAGTGTTATTTTCTCAGAACACTTTGCTTGTGGAAAAAAATACAACAAAGCGTTCTTGTACGTTCTGTTTGAGGAGAATGCTGACAACACTTCAGGATAACTGCCACGGGGAACTACTGGAAGCTTGAAAAAGAGAGGATGGGAAGCATGTCCACAACGGGCAAGAAATTCACATCGAAACAGCAAAGACGTTTAGGTATTGGAAGTTCACAAACTACGGGCAGTGCCGGGCGTTTACGAGATGACAGAATACAAGTTGTTGAACCCGCAAGCGCTTGGTATTGATGCAAGGATGGTGCAAGAATCTCTGTTCAGTGATCTGGTAATTGTTTAAGTTAGATGATTGAATAATTGATTGATTAGTTTAGTTATGATTGATTTTTGTTGCTTCGCTTGTTTGTCTGTTTTAGCTCCAACTCTACTCATTAGTAGCAATCACGTCCGACGATGGGGAACTGGAAAAGATCAAGAGAGGTATTGTGGCACCGCCTCTGGTTATTGGTGGAGGACACCAGATAGTTTTGCCCGCCAATGCCGACATTGGAGCTACGGGATCAGTCGCTCCGCTAGTCGACTATATCGCAGCAGACCCTGAAAGCCCCACCCCAAGTCCCCCTTCTGTTCCTCGTGTTGGACCATTTGGAGCCATCCCAGACCCCCAATCTGCTCTCACCCCAACTCCCCCTTCTGCTCCTCGTGTTGGACCATTTGGAGCTATCCTAGAACCCCAACCTGCTCCCGCCATCACCGTGGGCACCGATAAGTCATATTTCCACCTCCTCTGCTCCGCCGTCCAAAAGACCTAGGACCTAGTCATCGTAATACTCTGCTCCTCCAACTAATTCCAATTCACCTTCAACAACTTCGGTTTTATTTGCTACTTCAGAAACTTGTGCTTAACTTTTTTGTAGTAATCGGACCTGTTTTTCAATTTTGTTTTGTTGTTTGCTCGAGTTGTGGCTTTTGTGTTCTGCATGCATAGTTGTGTCTGTTGTGTTCTGCATGCATAGTTGTGTCTGTTGTGTTCTGCATGCATGATTGTGTTTGTGTAGTGAGATAAGAAAACTATGAATTTGAAACCGTGGTTCTGTAGTTCAAACGAATCGAGCTTTGTAACCCCAAAAAAAAACCGAAATGAATCAAAGATTAGAATCATGATTCTTGAATTTCTAAATCTTTTGCTAATTTCTTTGTGTAAAGTACTGGTATCGATCTACGAATGTACGTGTGTCGGTTTTGTAACGTTTATACGTTCATTTTCTCAATGAACCCCTCGTCCTCGCATTTGAATTTCTTCACCCAGATCGGGAGGTGAAGGCATTCATTGTGACTGAGAAATCCATCGCCCAGCTGAGGCCAAGACGTGTTGAGTTCTTGAGCAATCGTACATCTTGCAAATTTGTATTGTGCATTTTGGAGCAGAATGCTACTTTCTTCCCTTTTACAAAAACAAATGCACTTACAAAGAATTTTTTAACTACTTGTGTGTTTGTGAATTAATAGACGAGGACTCAGAGTTGAGACTGAAACAGAAGGGCGACGTAGCCTTATCAGCTGTGAGCTGAGGTGCTCCGCTGTTTATCTTGCCGGGACATATGCCTGCCGGCCCTGGACTAATATGTGCACTGTTAAATTTGTCCTTGCCATCTTTAGATTTGAGAATATTTTAATCTCAATTCTCTGCTGGCATGCATGTATAGGGTTAAAATTTTATCCAAAGTAAAGGTTATAATTTATCCGACTACTGAGCATTGCATATGGAGGGCAGGGCAGACACTACACAGCTGTTTCTAGCTTTAACTGATTTGTTCCTCATCAAAGTGATCTTTCAAGATGCCGGTTGAGAATTCAAACACATCTGATCGAGATGCTGAGCCGTTTGTGGAGGTTGTTCGAGCTGTGGGAGGATGATTACACAGCTAGAGATGGTCGAGCCTTTAGCCTTGAACAAGCTGACAGATCGCAAGGTTCATTGAGACTAAGAAATCCATCGCCCAGCCGAGGCCAAGACGTGTTGAGTTCTTGAGCGATCATACATTTTGCATTGTGCATTTTGGAGCAGAAGCTACTTTCTTCCCTTACGAAAAGAAAGAACAATGCACTTACCAAAATTTGTTAGTTAAGCTGTTTTGAGTATGAATCCATGTCGGGGAATCAAAGACTTGCATAATAGTTTATTGATCGAACCTTTCCGTCCAATTGTTAGTTTTGAAGTGGGAAAGTTAACTTTCTATATGATATCGTAGGGTACTGTGTTCGCCTTACCGTCTGTTTATTTTACTTTTACAGAGAATAAAATGTAGAACTTTGTTATGTACTTGACGACCCCAAAACAAAAATATAAGCAATGGTGTTTGTTTAGTCGTAACTGAGAAAAATGAGCTAAAAGAATGTATTGTAGAACGTTTTAATAGAACTAAAACATGGCCGGTTCTCACTGTGAGAGACCTCTCTGTTTGATGGCAAACTCAACGTTCGTGTGAGTAGTTTCAATTGCGTTCAACTCTGGCGGCACCGACCATTCTCTCTACCTGCCTTTGTTGGCAGTGTTGGTCGTGGAATTCCACGGGCTTCTTTCACTTGGTCGCTGGTTCTCTTCACTTTGTGGCCATGCTCGGAGAGATGATTGGGGTTGGATGATGCGATCGGTGATGCAATGCTCGGTTGGGGGCGTGGAATTGTGTGGGTCAAGATGTACTGTTGTGGCGGTGGTTGCAGTGGAATTCCCCCTTTTTTTAGCTTTCTTTCTACTTCGGCTCAACTTTTGGTTGGGCTCGTTTTTGGTTTGTTTGGCTGGCTCACTTTTGCTTGTTTGTGCTTTTTTATCTTTGGACATTTGTGTTGTTGGTGATGAATTTTACCTTTCCACCCAAAAAAAAAAAATAAAAAAAATAAACACATGACCGGTTCAATACTTTAAAGTTTAAACTAGGGAAGCAAATAAGCGTAAGCAAATCAAAGATTTTTATTGACTTATTTGACAAATCCTAACCACCTCTTAGACTCTAGTTTTTTTATTTATTTTTTTAAGATTTATCAAATGAAGTGAGAATAATAAATTTGGCATTACATCAAATCTGAGCAAATCCCCCAATGTGGCAAGAATTGTCAACCAATCCATTTGTATTTCTGAGTTGTGAGCTTACAGAGCGAGTCTCCCCGTTTGCCAATTTTCCACAGCTACCGCGTCCCAAACGCGTCCTCAAGGGCGAACGACCACTACTCCCATCACAACGTTTACTACTAACAAAACATAGAGAAATAAGCATTACCCTTAATATCAGACTTACCGTATATAATAAACGATTTTAGCCATTTGAGTTACAAATTTTTTACGTATATAAAAAAGCTATGAAGCATTAATACATTAGTTTGGTCGCGTATCCGTATCCAATACTTCATCAGATACAATACTTGTCATATACTCCTGAATACCAGTATTTGGCTTTTAGAATACCGTTACACTTTCAGATGAGAAATTAAGAGGAGAAAATTAATGGAAACAAAGATTTAGTTGAAAGTAGATGAATACAAAGAGCTTGCCTTAATTGAAACAAGTGATATAACTCTCACACTTGAACTAACTTGAATTTGGATGCTTTCATGTTAAAACATGTTTTAAATTACACAATTTTATTGTTACATCCATGACATATCATACTTAGTTTTTAGAGATTTTTACATATCACCGTTTTGTGTCGTATTCATCACTGTATCCATAATCGTATCCTGCTTCATAGATAGGAGTAAATAAAAAAGACGTACGTAAGCCTCCCATGACTTCAAATTAAGTTTATAAAAACTAAGTAGATGAATTTTCCAGGTAATTTAGAGTCCAGCTTCCTGGAAGCTTCCATTGCAATTGCAAGAGGGGTATTGCTGTCAATTCACCTGGGGCATGGCCTATGTAAATAAGACTGATCCCCTCCACTCCTCTTCACATTCACAACCTGCACAAGTCCTCACCCTTCTTTGATCACTAGCTAACTTCGCATTGCAGTCATAGTCATCGTAGCTCGAGTTGTTAAGAGCGCTTACCCTTGCACCCAACGTCCTGTTTCCAAAACCCCCATTCACCAATATCGCTTTCAGTACCAGTTCGTAGTTAGTTTTTGTCCCTGCTAGCAGGATCAGTCATGACCTCGTTCTAGCACTGCGAGCTAGCTATGCTCGTTACTCACAACCAGTTTAGAAGGAGTCTAATTGCGTACGTACTCATTTTCTCAAGATCTAACATGGAGGAAAAAGTCTTACCAATCTTGTCTTAAACGTCTCATTCGCTGCAAATCCGCGGCAAGAGATCAAATTCTCTCAATTTCTTGTCTGATCATCTCTCTGATTTTCTTGTGACACAAGGAAACATGGCCCTCGAGATAAATACGGAGGATCAAGCTGCTGAAGGTGCCTCTCTTTCTGCCGGCTTGATTATGCAGACCATCGGATGCAGGGGAACCTCGCTGAGATATGTTGTTCTAGGCATTTTGTTCTCATCACGCATTAAGAAAACCAGACGTCTGCGTGAAGCTAGTTATGAACCTTTAGCAGCAGCGCCAGCGCCACCAGCCACTGCCTCTGACCATGTGATTGACATCCCTCTCCAAGAACGGTTCTCGAACAAGGTTGCTCGAATTGTGAGGGAGAAGGACTTGAACTCACTCCGCGGACATGGTGGTGTTGAGGGCATCTTGCCACTTCTCAGGTCTCACTTTGAGGTAGCAAGCAACCCTGTAGAAAATAACCACTTTTTCCATAATCTTGTACTTTGATCGAGAATGATTGTACTTCAGTTGATTAATCGAGTATTTAATCGCAGGAAGGTGCCGTTGATGGTGGTCAAAATCCAGAAGGATGGATTACCAAGTCCCCAGTTGATGCAAAAGGTTTCTTGTACTTTTTGTTTGAGGCGTGCAATCGGTACACGATTTTTTTCCTCTTGCTCTCAGCTGGGTTTTCATTCACCATCGAATTCATGAAGCAAGGAGTCAAGGATGGCTGGCATGACGGTGTTGCCATACTTATTACCGCGTTCTTGCTTATTGCTTTCCCTTCGGTGCGGAACTACCGCAATCAGAGAAAGTCGGCACGGAAGCACTTGCTGGATAGGAGCAAACTGATGGTGAATGTTGAAAGAAGTAGCACAGAACCTACATCGATTACCATATCTGGCGTTATGGTGGGTGATGTAGTTCATTTGAATGAAGGAGACCGTGTTCTTGTTGACGGTTTGTTCATAGATCACGGTGAGGAACTGGTGGTGGATGAGGTATTGAGCCCGAAAATTGATTGTGAGCAAAATCCATTTGTTTTTTCGGGTTCAAAGGTTGTCAAGGGCCGCGGCCGCATGATTGTGACATCAGTTGGTGCTAATACAGCTATTGCCGAGATGCTGAGCTTGGTGTCTGATCATAATCCAATGGAAAAGACACTCCTACAAGCTTTGATGGACAAACCAAATGCTTGTATGGATTACCTTGCATGTTGTGTCTCGATACTGATTGCGCTTGTGATGTTGATACGCCTACTATTCTTCAAGAAGCACGAAAACTACAATGAGAGGCCAGACCTGAAAGGTGAAGTTTCAATGAATTTTGTGATGAGGATCTTTGAGAAGATCTTCTTGAAACCTCAAGGAAAGGTTTCCATCTTAGCAAGCGTTCTCGCAACTGTGGTAATAGGGATACAGCATGGGATGCATGTTGTAATTACAGTTGCCCTTTCTCAATGGAAGGAGAAGGCGGCCGAAAATCAGGCAGATCCACAGGATCTATCAGCTTCTGTCACGATGGGACTCATAACAGTCATCTGCATTGAAACAACAGCAGATCTAATGTGCAACCAGACGGAGGTCAAGGAGTTTTGGGTTGGCGAAAAGGATTTAAGCAGTGGTGAAGTGGACTTGGAAACTGACCAAGTTCTTGAGGCTCTCCATGAGGGGATTTCAGCTACCACGTCACCAGCAAATGATCGGCTCATTTCTTGGCTGAACACCAGATGGGGTAGTAACGCGGTGTTATTTGATCGATTTGAAACTGTTGAACAGAGACAATGGAGCTCTAATGAGAAATATAGAGGGGTCTTAGTGAGGAAAATCGAGAATGATGAGCAGGTTATGCAACTTCACTGCAACGGAGAAGCATCAACAATATTAGGCATGTGTTCACATTACTATGATAACAGAGGGGAAAGTCACAATATTGGAAACCAGAAGAGAAAATTTGAAGAGGTTATCAAGAAAATGGAGAAGAAGGGTCTTACACCGATTGCATACGCGTACAAGAAAACAGAAGCCGAAGATCCAACAGAAGATGGTTTGATTTTGTTGGCACTTGTCGGTCTTAGATGTCCATATCAAGAAGAGCTTAAATTGGCAGTGGAGGCTCTTAGAAAAGCTGGAGTAAGCATCAAACTGGTGTCGGAGGATGAGCTCTCGAAAGTGAGAGCTAGAGCTTCGGAGCTTGGGATCTCCCCTGGCTCAGATGACACGGAAATTGAAGGTCAAGCTTTCCGAAGGCTCAATTCCATGGAAAGGCTGGATAAGGTGGATTTGATCTCTGTGATGGGAAGTTCCCTCCCCAAGGACAAGTTTCTCATGGTGGAGCGGTTAAAGAAAAAAGGTCACATAGTTGCATTCTATGGAGGGCTAGCCATCAGTGACACTTTGACCTTAAAAGAAGCTGATATAGGAATTGTTGAGGATCTCTGGAGCACCGAGATGGCCAGAGAGAACGCCGATCTTATAATCAGAAAAGGATGTTTCTTAAGCATGAATATGAAGTCTGGTGCTTGTGCTTACCACAACATTCAGCAGTTCTCTCAACTTCAGCTCACCGCTTGCATATCGGGGTTACTAGTAACCCTAGTCGCAACGATGCATTTGGGAGAGTCCCCGCTAACAGCAGTTCACTTGATTTGGGTGAACTTGATAATGTGCCTTCTTGGTGGCCCAATGATGGCGATGGAGTTACAAGGCACCGAACGACACACTCAAAGACCTGCGAAGAGGACTGAGTCGCTTATAACCAAAGTCATCAGGAGAAACATAGCAGTTCAAGTTTCGTATCAGGCTTCCGTCTTGCTGATCTTACATTGCATGGGAAACGTAGTACCGAGCATGAACGAAGGCGTCCGGAATACCATGATTTTCAATATTTTCACCTTATGCCAGGTCCTTAATATGTTCAGTACCATGGACATGGTACAAAAGGAAGTGCTAGTTGTTGTCCTCCGAAGCCATTGGTTTCTGATGGCGTTGGCGGCTGTTTTGATCATCCAGGTGATCATTGTTGAGTTCGGAAAAGGACTAGCCAGCTGTGTGAAGTTGAATGCACTGCAGTGGCTAATCTGTTGCGTTCTTGTAGCTCTTTCGTGGGGTTCTGTTTGGGCCTTCAAATTCCTTTCAGCACACCTCCAAAGAACAACTTCGGCACTGATGGTGAGCTCACACGTTGGATTCTCACATCGGCAGCGCAGATTATACATTCCCATTTGGTTTTACGTTCCCATTTGGTTGTTCCTCATCTTCTCTGTATCATCATACTGTATCCGCCCAGAAATTTCTCCGCTCGCGCTGTATATCCGTTAATCTGTAAATACTAAAAACAGTAAATAAACCATGTATGCCATCTCTACAATGTAATAGTAGATTCTGTATATCAAAGGTATAGCAAATTCTTACTCTCTTCGCATGCTGCTCCCCCATGTCACTTCTAATTTACTAGTTTGGTTGCTTAGGTTTTTATCAACCTTCGATTCGATGGACCAGAATGCTTGCAGTTCATCAGATCATATGTTTTTTGATACAAGCAATATTAGTGAGGGTGAATTCGAACACAGAACCACAGGTGTAAAGTAAACCCTTTTAACCATTTGAGTTACATAGGTCAAGTAAATTTGAATGTTCTTCTTCCACTGAACCCACTTCTGGCCTGCTATTATCTTTTCTGTTTTGTCAAAAACTACTGCAGCATTACAAACTGGTTTACAGCAGGGAATGAAGAGTTCAAAGAGTCCGACGACACATTTCCTCTTTAAGTGGACCACATTCGCCTGTTACATTCCACAACGTATACCATAAATTGAAAAGGATCTGGCGATGATCATTTTCTTGAGGATCCAGGGGATTCAGTGATCGTGTATACGATGAACGATCACGATCACAAGATCCTGGGATCTCCAAAAAAAAATCCGTCGAGGATCCTTTTCCATTATAAATTGACGTAATTTTATGCTTTCACCGTGGACCTGTCAACTATTTGTCTTTCGGTCAACTTGTGGCCTGTGTTCACCAACCACAAACATTGCGGCATCTAGGGACAGGCAGGCAAAATAACTGCGGTTATAGATAATCGTGGTTATTCAGATATTTAAAATTTACTGTTACGATTATAAGTAATCGTTTAGATAAATAAACAGTATAATCGTTTACCTGTAAAATTAAATTAATAGTTATGGGCATTAACCGCAGTTATAACAGATACCCGTTTATTTTAATATATATAAAAATTTCTTTATTTTTTGAAACAATATATAAAAATCTCTTATTTTTATGGGTTGGTGATGACTGAATTCAATTTTTTAGGATATTGTTTGATTTTTAATCAGAATTGATGATTTTGGATGCTTTGTATTGACTTTACAAAGATGCAAACTCAGCAAGATTATGATTGCAAATGAAATGAAGGAAAACTCTCTGCAAATTCCTCCCTTCTTCTTAATCTTCTTCCTCCTCCAAGACTACTTTTGATTAGTTTTTGTTAATATTTTATTATTTTTGGTTTGAGCTTCATGCCCAATTGAAATGAAAGTTTAATTTCTCACGCTCTAATCCAATTTATATAGTAGAGTTTCTTTGTCAGTTATGAAAATTTTTTCTTTTTTAATTTGAAAGTTATTAAAATACATGTAGACAAGTAAAAAGAGGCATAAATAAGACGGGTAAAAGGTTATGATTAAATGGGTACGCGGTTATGGATGTGGCTAACTATTTATAAATAGTTATGTGTAAATAACCGTGGTTATTCGCTCGTCATAACCATTGCACATCCATAGCAACATCTACCCGCCACGTGGCAAAGAGATAATCTCCTCTCTGCAACGAGATTTTTTTCCACATTTCGGTCACATATAACCAAGGAACAAAATGCCGATAATATCAGCGATATTTCACCGATATTATCGGTTTTTTACGGGACCGATATTTTAATAGGTATCCAACGGGTTTTCGTCAAAATATCGCGATATTACCGAAATATCGCGATATTTTGGAACTGTGCTACTCGGAGAAGAACGCCGGAGCTTCTACAGCTCCGGCCGACTGTAAAAGAGGACCTTAGACTCCGATCTAGGTATCAAAATGAAATAGAAGACGAGATGAATGTTTTTATATATTCCGTTTGCCGTGAAACGGTCGGAGGTGTTCGGAAAGTTCGTCGACACCCACGGCCTCGCCGGAGATGGGTGTGCCTATTCCCGAGCCGATTTCGTCCCAAAAACCTTGCAAAAACACGATTTTGAACTTCAATTTCACATATAAGGTTCAATCTAGAACAGAAAAAGGCAAACCCGAAGCTTACCTAACCGGAGAAATTCAAGAAACTCGCTGGAGTTCCTGCGTTCGCCGAGTTGCAGAGACAAGAAGGAGAGGGAGAAAGACGAGGTTGCTGATGATGATGGGTGTCTTCCTGAAGCAGGTGCGATGGTGTGCGTGTGTGTATGTGGGTCTCGAACGCTCGGTGCAGAGAGAAATGAGAGAGACGGCGCCGACGAGGGAGGAGCAGAAGGCGATGTGGGTCTCTGTGCTTGTGTGTGGGAGAAGGATCGAGAGACCTTGGGTCTCTGTGCGTGTGTGTGGGAGATCTGTGTGTGTGTGTGGGAGAATGGAGAAGGGGGAGAAGGGAGCTTAGAGAAGAGAGAAGGATCGAGAGAGAGAGACTGTCTGTGTGTGATGTTTGTGTGCATGTGTTGTGTGCGTGTGTGATATCTGTGTGCGTGTGTGGTGGCATGTGTGTGTGTGTGTGGTTGGGTCATCTGACTCACCTCACCTGACAACTTTTACAATCACTTTTTACAATTTCAGACCATGGACAAAAGTAATAGTGCTTTCATAATGAAACCGTGTGCCACTGTGAGTCTGTGATATTCTTTCACATTCAAAGAGGTGGAGTATCAGAGCCATTCAGAGCATTTTCGTTTCTTCTTCTTCCCTTACCCTTTTCAAAACCATTCCAGATCCATTCCAGAGCTTGAACACAAAGGGTTCCATATTTAAGGTAAGTTTACAAACTTATATTTATATTATTGTAATTTATACAACAACAAAAAAATTTGTGTGGACTCGTATGTTAGTTTTTTTAAGTAATTAATACTTGCATGTTAATTTTTGTAAGTAATTAAGTAATGTTAACAATTACATGTTAATTTTTTTAAGTAATTAAGTAATGTTGTATAATTATTCCCTAGGATAATTTTAATATGTTTAATGTTATTTATTATTTTATTAATATTAGGTTTTATTATCAAATTGGATTATTATTCATTAATATTAGGTTTTATTATTTCATATTATTTTTATAATTACTTAAATTTTTACAATCATTTTCTTTACTTCGTATTTAATTCTTCTGTAGAATAACTTTATTATTTAGGTTCTCTTATATAACCGTCATCACTACTATATTTTTTGGCCAAAAAATAATTGTCTAATTTTCATGAAAAATAAATATAGATACGTTTAAGATGTCCAGTGGAGTTACTAAACGTGATCCAACTTGGGAACATGGAGACCCAATAGACGGAAACAAACATGGCACAATTTGCAAATATTGTGGTCGGGTAATGAAGAGTGGCGGAGTGACACGACTTAAGTACCATCTTAGTGGATTAGATCCAGCAAAAAATGACCAACGATGCGATAATGTCCCCCAAGAAGTGAAGGCATTCATCAGCACATTATTAAAAAATAAAAAACAGCAGAAGGAAAAGATAACACATAGAATGGAAAATATTCGAGCTGGGCTACGAGGAGAAGTCATTGGCCAAGCGGTTGACAGTGATGATGATGACGATGAGGACGAATGTGATGATGACATGGGACCTGAAGAACGACGCAGTTTGAAATAAGCGTTACGTGCCTCCAAACAGTCAGCATGGGAAAGAGAATACCTTCATAAAATTCCTAATAGAGCACAAGGTTCCGGGACAAGTGGTGGTGCACAAATGAGACAGGGAGGCAGTCTTAGAAAATCACAACCAACACCACCAATAGCCCCAAGTTTATATAAGTCATCCAAAGCACGTCAAAAGAGTGTTTGGAGTTATTTCACTGGAGGTCATGTGAAGGAGGGAATGGGGCGTCTAATTAGCAAGTTCTTTATCTATGAAAATGTCCCTGCTCAGAAAGTATTATCACATCATTTCAAAAATATGGTAGTGGGATGTCAACAGGCCGATGTTGGAGTACAACCTTCCACTCCCTATGAGATAAGAAACAAATTTTTGGATATGGAGTATAAAGACATTGGCGAGTATGTTAACAAGTTGAGGTCAAAGTGGGAAACTAATGGTTGCACAATCATGTGTGACGGATGGACTAGCCCGACCAGATTGTCTATCATAAACTTCATGGTATACTCCAAGGGAAAGACAATTTTTTTGAAGTCTGTTGATGCTTCAGACCATATAAAGAACTACAAGTATATTTACAAATTATTGAGTGATGTAATCATGGAGGTGGGAGAGAATAATGTGGTCCAAGTCGTGACCGACAACAGTTCTGCATTTGTCAAAGCTGGAAAAAAGTTAATGAAGCATCATAATGTGTTTTGGACATCATGTGCAGCACATTGTATTGATCTCATGTTTGAGGCAATGGGGAAGAGAGAGAATGTTGCTACTGTGGTAAAAAGAGCTAGAACGATCACAAATTATATTTACAATCACGGTTCATTGTTGGCAAAGATGCGTGAATTTTGCAAAGGAGAAATTATTCGTCCAGCTACCACTCGATTCGCCACCAACTATATTGCATTAGACAGCCTACTTAAGAAGAAAGCTGGGTTGAAGTAACTATTCACTAGTGACGATTGGGCCAACCACAATTTGAGCCGCTCAAATGCAGGTCGTATGGTGGAAAGTATAGTGCTTGATCATGCTTTTTGGACTCAATAAGAACATGTGTGCCAAGTGTTTGAACCTCTTTACAAAGTTGTACGGATCGTTGACACAGAAGTGTATCCTACTATGGGGGCAATATATGAGTTGATGCGTGTAGTGAAGGATGAATTGGAAAGAAAACATGGTGCAAGGTGGGTCATAAAGATAATTGAAGACCGATGGTATAAAACATTATACCACGATTTGCATGCAGCAGGTATAAATTATGTCATAATTTGCAATTCATTTCTTTAGTTGCATAAGTATTATTTCTCTTATTAGAGTATGTGTTTCTTTGAACAACATATTATTTGAATCCTCGATACCAATACAGACCCGGTGTTGGAGATGATGGTACCCTTATACGTGCTGTACATAATGTATACTCTAAATTAGACCCTGCATCACCAGTAGTTGGCCAATTTGGAAATGAGGTACACAATTACTTAAATTATAATAATTACTTTGTTGGATTAAACTAATACCATTTATTGAATTCAGCTAACATGGTTTAAAGATGCAAGAAAAACTTTTGGAGAACCAACATCAGTTGCTGCTCGAACAAAAATGTCTCCTAGTGAGTGTAAACATATTTCACTATAAGTTTATAATAGAATTTGTTGGAGTTATTAGGCTTATCAACATTGTTTTTCATTGTAGCTGAATGGTGGATCATGTATGGGACCGATGCACCAACTGTGAGAAAGTTAGCAATCAAGGTATTATCACAAACAACTTCCTTATTTGCTTGTGAAAGAAATTGGAGCACATTTGCACTCATACACACAAAGCAAAGAAATAGGTTGGCTCATAGTAGGTTGGAAAAATTAGTTTATTGCTACTACAACATGAAGCTTCAAATTCGAGATAAGGAAGCAGAAATAGATCATGTCGACCGTGGTGACCCACTAGATGTGTTTGATATTGTTGCTGAAGATGATGATACAGAGGGTAACCAACTTTATCAATGGATTAGACCTTTTCATTTAGATGATGATGAAGGCAACCCAGCTCCCAGAGTTGTTGAAGAAGCACGTAATGAAGGGATAAATGTAGAAAAAGTATTACAGGAGGAGGTGGGATCTAGCAGGGCTGACTCTTTGGAAGAACTTTTGGGCCCAAGACCAAGAAACACTGGAATTCCACCTTCTTCCAATCCTACACAACCACAACATCATGCTGATACTAATGATAGCTCTAGTACAAGATCAGGAGACTCACCTACCATTGGAGGTGGGAATGATGAAGGATATAGTGGAGCTGGAGGTAGTGGTGGTGGATATGGAAACTATGTTGGACCACCTCCTGGATTTATGAGCCCCTTCACTGGTGAGGTAAATTTCACGCATGCAACACAGGATGATGACCATGGCAGTAGGCGGGCAGGACCAGGAATTGGTGCCATAGGTAAGGACTATACTCGTAGAGAAAGAGGCAAGGGGATTTTGTCAAGTCAAGAAGATGACTCATTATCTAGAACTTCAGACTCTGTTGGAGTGGGAAGTAGTAACTATGGTTATACTCATAACCAACCATTTCCCTACCCTTCATATCCTATTCCTGTTAGGATGGAATCGAGCGACTCATGGAAACAATTCGAGACTCTATCTTCAAATGATTTTGCTTATGGACAACGTCAACCAATCTCGGATCCATATGGGTGGCATGTTAACAATTACATGCAAAACTATTTTGGGGATTTATCATTTGATAACTACTCTTCACAATACACTCACTCTACACATAGAGATGATGAAGATAGTGAAAAATTTGAACCTCATAGGAACTCTATGTGATACTAAGTCACTCATGTACCTTACCATGCAATGTATAAAGTGTACAATATTGTACTAGTTCATTATATATAAATGATTATGGTGTGTTTAAACTTATTTCATTAATTACTACATATTTTCTACACTCACAATGTTTGTCAACTCGCTATATAATCAACTTGATAATGTTAAATCCATCATGCAATGCATTTCCTTCCAATTTTTTGTGATAAACTAAGGCCTCGTTTGACACACCGTGTAGAGCACCGGATAGGACTAATTATATGGAGCCGGTTGTTTGGTGCCCTCCCGTAATAAATAGTCACCGGATTAATTTAGTCAGTCTGCCTATTTAGTAGGGTATACACCTGCATAATAAACCATTCCAAAAGGAGTGGATTATTAGTCCGGTTCCCTTCCCTCTCTCTCGCACTTCGTTCTCCACAACACCTCTTCTCGCCGTCGTCGTTCTCACCGACGTCGTTCTCCCCGTCGTCGTTCTTGTCGGCACCGTCAATGCCTACTGCCGCCACGTCATCCTCTGCTACAAGAGCCCCGAGGCCTGGCCGTCGCACGTCGAAGGCTCTGAGTCCTGGCCGTCGCATGTCTTCCTCTGGGCTTCTTCTGCAACTGGGGAGAGATTCTTGACTGAAATTGCAGGGGAAGAAGAAGAAGGGAGAGAGCGGGACGGAGTTTGGGGGGTGCGGCGGAGAGATCTTTGGAACAAAAGAGATGATTTCATTTCTTCTGCAACTGGGTCTTGCAAAGAAACATGGTGTATTCGTAGAGGTTCTTGACTGAAATTGCAGGGGAAGAAGAAGAAAGGAGAGAGATGGAGGGGGTTGGGGGGTGCGGCGGAGAGATTTGAGGAACAAAAGTGATGATTTCTTCTTTTTTTTAATTTTATTTTAAGTTTGATTTAAATAAAGGAAAATTTTGTTTGAATTCCTCATATCCGGTATAGTACCAAACACAATATAAATAATACGGTTATTAATCCGATACTGCACCAAACGCCCGACTAATTTAGTCAGTACTATCCGGTGGCTATTTATGCTATCCGACAGAAATAGTCAGTACAGTTCGAGCTGCCAAACGAGGCCTAATAGATAATTGACTAAATAAACATCCTGCAAAGTTTCAATAAAAATTTCCAAGTTTTTCTTACAATTTCCGTGGTTTCCATATAATTTTTATCGATATCGATATTATCCCGATATTTCCATCGATATTTCCGTGTTTTCGGACTACCGATATTTTCGATATCATCGATATTTAATACCTTGCATATAACATCTGATGTTCCAACGAATGAAAATTATTACAACGTGTTCGCCCAACCGTCTATTCATTTTACTTTTACAAAGAATATAATGGGAAACTTTGTTATTTACTTGACGACCCAAGAACAAAAATATAAACAATGGCGTTTGAATAGTGGTTACTGAGAAAAATGTGGTAACATAATGTGTTGTTGAATGCTTTAGTAGAAGAACAATACTTGATTACTCAAATGATGAGTAGGAGTTTATACTCAAAATTATTTGTTTCTAATTTATAGAATTTTGTGTTTATAATTAAAACCGTTCATATTATAAAACACAATATAAAGATTGCCTCTACAAAAAATCAATTAAATATAAAGTCGTTTAGTCATCGAAATATATAAAAATAAATGAACAAAATTAGTAAAAGCATTACGAGCTGTCTTTGTATTTGCTAAAATAGATTGACTAAACGACCTTAAATTTAATTCATTTTTTGCAGAGATGGTCTTTACAAAGTGATTCATAATATAAACAGTTCCGATCATAAACACAAAACTTTGTGATTCGAAAACGAAAATTTTTGAGTAAGAGTTCTTACTTATCTTTGAGTGGCCAAACATATTTTGTGTAATAATATACTAGTAAAAGCCACACTGTGTGTGAGAGAAATATATGTTTTTATTTTTTAATGAGAGTAGTGATTTTTTTTTATGGGTAAACGAGTAGTGATTTGGTTTTAACTGGTTGGAAGTTATAGAATGTGTTTTACCCGTAACTTTTACTTTAGTTTTGTTAATACTAGAAATTAGGCCCGTGCGTTGCCACGGGAACCAGCTGTTTCATGCGTAATCAGATGAATAAAACACATTTAAGTTGATTAAATTCAACATAATTATGAACAAAGGAAGGGATACATAAGTGAATGAGGTCGATAAAATAAGCAGTTTTGCTTTTATATACATTCAAGTGAGTTTGCATATAAACACATTGTACAATGAGTGGGAAAAAACTAAACGTCTTTGATTAGAAAGAGATGGTTTCCAAAAGAAACAGAAGAAACATTTAGTTCACACATATAATATGTGTCATGCAGTGTAGACAGCCATTTCAACAGGTAAATAAAAATAGAAAGTGTTGAGGACTTGTTCAAGTAGCTAATTTTGTAACCACAACTGTTCAAAGGCAAAAATAAGCAAAAGGTTTGTTTCCATACAAAACTGAAGAAACAGAAGCAAGCTGCAGTTTACAAATATTTTGCCCCTGCAGTTAAGATGGCAAAATATATGCCCTGCAGTCTACGTACCTCACTTGTGCAACATACGCCTTACACTGGAAAAACATCAAAAATTGAATACAAATTTGTAAATCATGGACATATTTTGTTTTACATTTTTATAATCAAATCAAACGGCAGTGTAGCACGTAAAATTACAAACTTGAAGCAACTAGAGAGAAGAAATTAAGATGTAGAGATATCCTCAAACTTGCAACATATTGTATGGAAGCTAAACGTAGAGGTTTGCGAAGCAAACTGCGCCATGAGTTGCAGTCAATTGAACAAAAATATAGTAGTTTAACTAAAAAATGCATGATGAAATGGATTCATAGTTTTCATGCATAACACAACTCTATATTATTCCATAAGTCAACTTAATATCATTCCACAAAGTGAAATTAGAATGCTTACTTGTCGTAGAGAGGGCAATGCCACAATGAAGGCATATGGCGAAACTTAGTAACATGTAGCATTCACTGCACTTTGTAGCCAATATGATTTTGCCTATCTTAAGGCATCTGCCAACACAAAAAAGGCCACGAAAAGGATGCCAAGTCTACTTTGATTCCTATGACATGCGATAAATAGAACAGATAGATGATGTTTTCCATATCAATAGCATACCAAGAAATGTAAAGGACACAACACAGTAGCTTACTAATTCAAAACATTAAACGAACTATAAATGGATGAGTGGTTAATTGAACAAATTCAATACAACTTAATCAAATTCTAATTTTAAGCCAAGCACTATATTGCCAAGAAAAGTGCCCATATTGTTGTGAATGTAAGAAAAATGAGTTAGCCCTATCCACTGCTCATTTTGCTAAATGAAACGCCTAGAATCTATTCATTTTAAGTAAGTAAAAATCCAGAGGGAGATGGAGATATCAGACATTGAAAAGTGATTAAATTGCCATCTTAACAATCAATTTAACCTATATACACCTATAGGTATCAAATTCGATCTTAGATAAAAATAAAGCTGCTGATGAGATAACTGATTCTTGGTGTGAGTCATCACTTCTACTTTTTATGGCAATGATTACTTCAAGTTCTGATGCATACTCAATTGATCAATAATATCGACAATATATCCATCATTTCAGAAGGGTCATTACTAAACATCTACTAATCCGTAGTTGCCTGTAGTTTAATAACTGGAAGCCTGAGGTTTAACAAATTTGTAGATGTTTAGTAATGACCCCCGTGAAGCTCTTTATCAATATCTATGCATGTGAAGTTACGAAAGGCATGAAGAAACTGGAGTCAAGACAAAATTAATTTTAATTTAAGAATTCGAACAATGAACCTTGAATTAGTACACTTTCTCATATGGATTCCATGTTCCATCAAGACCACTCTAAACAAATGCGAGATTTTGGCATGGATTCTTCATTCCCATTCTCACTTTTGGCTCGACATCTATTGCTCTGTTTAACATGAAACATTATATGTATTAATATAACATGTATATAAACCATAAGGTAACATATTGCATTGTGTGTACATAATGTAATGTTTTTCTTATTCCAAAAAATAGTTGGCAAATGACACATTCAACCTGCAGATAAAAGTTCTATTCAAGTTTATACCAAATTCATATAACATTTCCAAGTAAATTCATACAAAATTCGTTTAAAAATAAACAAAAATTTTAGCAAGTTGGGCTAAAATATTGCAATTGCTCAAAGTCGAAAAAGAGGGGGAAAAAGGTAGTCAACTTTAGCATAATATACAAATTTTCAAGCTTTGAATTGCCTTGTTCGCAAATCAGTATTCTGTTATGCACATAACCATTTAACTTATTATTTGAATCAAAAGCGGAAAAGTCAAGAAGACATTCACAAAATCAAATCAAACGCACCAAATATCACATCAAAGAATAAATTATATAAATTGACAGATTGAAAGAAACTCAGTACAGATTAGAAACAGAAAGAGAGACCGGAGGAACTGGGAAAGTGAAGAGAGACGTAGTTGTAGAGGTTAACGAAGGAAGCCATTGCCAAGAAATCAAGCTTGAATAATTAACATTTATTGTTACAGATGATTAACTCTAAGGTCTCTCAATATCTCTGATCAAATGCATGTAAATGGTTAAATGAGTAATTTAGCTTGTTGATTTTTCTTCAGCCACCAGTGCAAATTTCATACGAATTCTCTCATATGCTTTGTAAATCTACCAAGATTGGTAAAAACATGCTACTCAGCAAAACATTCATTATTCACCCATTACTATTTAGCTCATAGTTACAAATACATACATATATTCTGGAAAATTTAAATACC
The DNA here is from genome assembly GCA_024362995.1 of Heteromeles arbutifolia. NCBI lineage: Eukaryota > Viridiplantae > Streptophyta > Magnoliopsida > Rosales > Rosaceae > Heteromeles > Heteromeles arbutifolia. The sequence goes on along the minus strand of JANCRC010000012.1, from coordinate 8,656,284 downwards.
TAATTGTGCAAAGCATATGATGAGGGAACGAAAAAACCAAAGTAGGTACTTGGCTAAACTGGAGAGTAGTGTTGTTAACATACCTAAGAATATATTAACATTCGTTTAAAAATGCATTTATGTAAGTACTAACACTACATGGTACTAATAATTATTGCTACGCATATGAGGATTAATCAACCCTTAATGGCACTAATAATGGACTTACATCTACATATTGAAGAGGATTGATATAATTGAGTGAAGTGTAATTGTAACAGCCCGTCCCGGAAATTATGTACGGTGGACGTGAGATGACGAAAATGCCCTAGGCATTTAATTAATAAGAATGTGTGCATTGAACTTGGGTATTTTGGTGGATGTATTCGGAATACACACACACCCCACATTCACTCTCTCTCTCTCAAACACTCTCTCTCTCACCATACCTACGGACCACACCCAAAGTACACAAAAACTTCACGGATCGACGCAGGGAATGACTCAATTGTGTTCCTGAGATCCATACGAACTCATCGACACCAATTTCAGGTAAGAACTCGTACGATTTCACGTCGAAAACCCGAGGTCCGATTTGGGCACTATTCATCAACTTTTCTTTGGCTTAGTTTCAGGACAAACAAAGCTCACAGGAAGCTTCGAAAACCCGAGGTCCGATTTGGGCACTATTCATCAACTTTTCTTTGGCTTAGTTTCAGGACAAACAAAGCTCACAGGAAGCTTTGTGAGACCCTCACGAACCTCGGAGTGTATCGTTGGCTTGATTTGGACGTCGGAAAACCCTGGTTCGAAAGTAGCCGGTTTTCGAGATTTTGATCCGTTGTGATTCGAAGGTTTTTCAAGGTTTTTGAAGGTATAGCCCTCTTCCTCTCTTAATTTAGAGCACGTAGGAAGAAAAATGAGATGAAATGGTGAAGAAATGGCCGAGTTATGGCAAGTTGCAGGTTTCCGGCGACCGGTGGCCGGTGCCGGCGACCCGAGGTAGAAGACGACACGCGCCAGCGCGTGTCATGCACGTGGGGGCGCGTGAGCTACAGTAAAATTATTTTAAAAATATCACGACGCTCGTGACGTCGTGTAGGTTTCGTTGGTATATTCATATGCCAAAATTGAGTTACGTATGAGAAGTTATTAGTAATTGTCGTTTATGTGCGTTAATTAACGTTATTTTAGTTACTTCTCATATAGGCGAGACCTATCCAGAGGACGAGCGTAGCCAAGCTAGGCACGGAGGTTACGACCCGTCTACATACCAGTGAGTGGGCAGTTTTGTTTTCCGTATATACCTATATAAATGAATTTTGCCCAGAAAATCAGTTTAAATGAAATGTGTTGTGAATGTGATATGAAATGCCATGCAAAGTATCTATATGTTTAATTATGCATTATTGATTGTTTATATTACTGTCGGTGCTGAGGACGCACAGGTAAGTGGCAGGTAAGTTTATATGCTAGTTGTTGTGAACGAATGTTGAAATGTGATGTGATGTGATATGATTAGAGCTCATAGACCTGCACACTGATATTAGTGCTCACGCCCAGAGAGGGGCTCAGTCTTTCACGTGTTGTTCACCTCCCGCACCGCATGCTCGCCTTGGATCCAAGTTAGGTGCTCAGTCCTGTCGAATAGGCCACTATAGGTGGGTTTGACTCGTAGGTGACCCGCGATTTATCGCTCAGTCTTCACGTGATTGTAGCACTAGAGCATATTAGTTTATTATCAGTGATGTTGTGTAGACCACTAGAGGTGGTATTGATGTGTGTGCAGGGTATATATATATGATTTGATTATGATGATTATGAGTTATATGAATTGTTGAGTATGATATGAGCTATATACAGTCGAGGGCTGAGATGATATTTGAGTATTCAATCACATTCACAGGGATGCTTTGGCATTCAGTTAATACTTTGGCATGGCATATACATATTTTCATACATACGTATTTCCAGCGGATTTTGAGAGATATATATACGAGTATATACTTTATTTCTGGGAAATTATACAGGTTTTACGGCGAGGGGTTATAACTTTTGAAAGGAAAGGTTTTGAAAAGAATTGTTGCTGACCCACTCAGTTTTATGTTTTTCGCCCCTCCAGGTTCGAGATAAAGCAGAGCTTTGGTGGCCACGAGGAATCCAACAGTGTTCTGACAGAACTCACAATTGTATTTTTAAGCTTCCGAACTGTGTAAATGGTTACGTCACTCTCACGTGACGGCCAGCATGCCCTCCTTCGGGACGGGGTGTGTCAGTAATCACTAACATTTCACATTTAACATAATTTCAATTATGAAATCTACATCCCAGTTAAATAATAAAATCAGGGATTAAACTTAGTTACTATAATATGTTCATGTATTATAAATTATTAATACATGCAGTGAAGAATGGTTCCATTGTACACTGAGATGCAAAGAGGGCAAAAGATTGCATAATTGGAAGGAACAGGTTCAAGATGAGAATTGAATTGATCAGCAAAAGATTGCATATACTGAGATGGAAATTGTAAGAAATGTGGATGTACAAATCACATGAGAATTGACTTACCCGATAAGTGCACAGTAACCAAAACCCAAAAAAATTATAATACGCAAACAGAAAAATCTAAAAAACCAAGGAGATGGGAAAAGGAGGATGAATCATTATTTAACTGAAGAATACAATTCATAGATAACATGTTTATGATAAAACCACATGCCCTCAATTTCATGGTACATCACAAGTAGTCATTCGTATTGCACCATCTCGGTTTAGGCTCTGGGTATTAGGGTTTTTTTTTTTTTTTGTTGCCTTTTTCTGATTTTGGGGGTTTTGTGAGATAGTCGGAATTATGTGAGCGATTGGTTTTTTCTGGTGATGTGTGGAGATGATTAGTCAGAGTTGCTGAGAGGGAAAGGGAGCAGAAGGCTCTGGAACCCCATAAGTTAGAAAATTCGATGGTGAGAGAATGGAGTTGTTGTCTAAGGAAGGCCTCCCCGACAAGTGGATATTTGAAGATTTGTTTTTCATTGGTTGAATTTGTACCATTTTGTGGATTGTCTGGGCTGAATGAAATGGACAAAACCATTTCTTTTGGTATCTATTTTTCTGGTAAATAATTACACACACACACACACACACACATATATATATATATATATTATATATCTATCTATCTAGAATTTTGTTTGGTATTCTCTCTTTTTCTCTCTTCCGCTCAATCTATCATCATATGTTGTTTCAGAAATTTGGCGATCAGAACTTGCCTTTGTTTTTATTCGGTGCAGCAGAGCTCAATAGCAGTTTTGTCAGTCAGTTCTTTGCTCAAATTTCTCACATTATATGTACTTGAACCTGGACCCATGCACTTGTACTCTTCGCAGGCCACATTGCTGCAATTTCAAATTATATTATTAACTCTCAAAACTAATTATATGAAAATGCTTAATCATGTTTTAAATGACATAATCTGCTAACTTGTTACATTCAGGGTGGTTATCGTCACTCCAGCCGGCAGGGTTAAACACCTTGGTCATGTTGGTGTAAGCATACACCATATGGGTCTGCCTCTCCAAGGCCTGTCCAAATATGTCACTGCCCCATTAATTATGTGTTACATTGTTAGTCATCAAGCATCAAAAGTTCTAAACCATGACTTGTAGACAAACAAAAAGATTAACTACACATATCTTAGTTAATCCACCCAAACTATGTTTTGAGAGGAGGAAGGAGAACAATCATATGGAATTTACAGTTTATATGGTGAGACTTGCATAATCCACTCGATCATTGTCGTTCGTATACATTCTTCATAAATTATATGAAAATTATGGGGAAAACAAATAACATGCATACATCTATATACGTATGGCTTAACACCTAAGTGTAAATACACTAAATATTTACATTTAGAAAATGAACAAACCTGTTTGCGAAACAAAGACGAATCATCGAGCTTCCCGAAATACTTGTTTCGAGGGACACAGAGATCGTCTTCTCATCTTCCATGCAAACCTGCCCCAAAAACCACTATACTCAATGCTAATGAAAATTTCAAGGACCAACAAAGAATGTTGGAATTTCTTGAACCAAAAACAACTAATACTGATCTTAATAGAAATTCAGAACTTCGATCAGATTACAGGATTTTGAAAAATAGTCAATACCATCTGAAACGAAATTCCACATTTCTCAAAAAATTATGAAACAATCTTGTTTGAGTTCCATGAATATTCCTAGTATCCAAATAGCATGTAAATTTTCCTAGCATCCAAATAATTGGTCAAAAGCTCAAAGTCCAAACAAACAATTAAAACCAAATCCTCAAATGTTTGGTTGGAATGAAGAGATTTAGGGGGGATTGAAATTCAGAAGGAAAATTTTACATCCAATCCACCCATTACAACCCCTGGCATGAAACTAAATCCCACACCTACTCAAAAGACAATGCAGAAAATTACTCAATTTAAAAATCCAAATCAGAAACTAAAACCTCACCGTTTCTCTCGCTCGCCTCTTCATCCCGCATATCTTCTCCTCATATTATGATAAAAGACCTCTCTTCAAGTTTGGCCTCAGATAGTTGGTCCATCTCAGGCTGCAACTTTTCAAGACCTTAATAATCCTGCAATTCAGACCAACCCACTACAACCATAATCAGTGAATTGTTTACATTAAAACATATGAAATTACAGTCCATTTGATAGAAGATTAAGATTTCATTGTTTTAATAGAAACACCAAAAAATGAACATTTCACAGCAAAGAACTAATTTCCCATTATTTAAAAATTAGTCATCAAATTTCATAAATATAAAATATAAAATAAATAAAAATATAAAATAAAAAATAAAAAATAAAAATCCAAAAGAATGCAAAAAATTGGAACCTTTGGGTGAGCAAGTAGAAGACATCACCCTCATTCCACATATTTCCACTGTGCTACAAATTCACCACTAAATAGCAAAAAATTCAAGTTTGTTAGTCATAATATATCTCAAAAATTAACTCCTAAAAGTAATAAGAAAAGAAAAGGCACTAAAATTGATAGGGAAGAAAAGTTAAATTGAGTACTATTTGTTAGTCATTTGAAATATCTAAGTCGCAAATTCTAAATCTCTATAACCGATGAGCCATATTGAGCTCATTTGTGCACTCGATACAACCTATGAGCCACATTGAGCTCATTTGAAATATTCAAGTCGCAAATCCCCCCACCCCACAGAGCCCATATATAAAGTGACAGTTTATCTCGGAGTCTCAAGAACACGGCCCTTGACCTGAGTCAAGTCCTTATTTATAGAAATACCACATGTAGCAAGCACAGGATCATTATCATACTGGTATTTTTTCATAGCCTGCAATAGTAAATCAAATGAGCAAGAAGAATTATTGCAACATGTGGTAAAGAAACTAAACCTTTCATGACCTGCAAAGCTATATCAGTCACAGTTCTTATTATTTCCTGAGGCTTCTGCCTTGATTTTTCAACTAAGGATGCCCTCTGCTTTGAAGATAATGCTTTTGTATACCTTTGAAGCGAAACTAATGAACAAAGCTAAAACACCAAGAGAAACCCCATGGGGAAGCACAAATCTAGATATCAGACGGAGGAGTTCCAAAAAGATAAGACTAAGAGTCTAAGAAAGAATGATATGATAATCAAAAGAAACTGGCATACCTCCAGAGGCAGATAGTTAGGCCTTTTGGGCTTGCCATTGATCAAAACCCTAAATAATCAAACCAAATCATTGGACAGAGTTTCCAAAATACCTTTATCTTAGTGCTAGAAGGAGAAACCTAAAATTATAGCTTAACTAATTGAAAGAGAAGAAGTAGAAATAAAAATACTCAATACTTACAGTCATTGTTTCAACTGAATAAAAGCCACGGTCCACATAATCTCCCATAAACAAATAGTTTGTATCTGGGCACTGCAAAAAAATTGCAACAGGAAATTAATGTTATTTTTGGAAAGTGAAACATCCAACAGAACAAACCAGAAAACTACAAAATACGAAAGAGAAAACATCACCAATAAGTAGCAACCAATTAACAACCTTGAAGAACACATACGATAAATTAAATAGCCCAAATGAGAACAATGCCTTTCCTCCAATGCGGAAAAGCTCCGCCAGATCATGGAATTGTCCACGAATATCACCACATTGTGAATGCATGAACCTTTATAATCTGTATAAATTTGTTATTAAGCATTTACTGATAGCCAGGTAGTAGGTATCTATCCAGTTTCCTGTTGTGTGATAGAACCTTAACTCTTCGGTTGAATTAACATGCATACTGCTGCCAGAATGCATTACTAAGTGCATATTAATCCAGTCAAATCAATTAAGATATCAAGAAAGATGACAACAAAATAAAACATGGCCACTCTCATACAATGATGAAGATGAATTTAAACGATTCAATCCTACTACAAATGAAAATCCCTAGAGAGGAATTTCAGCACAGATTTGCATATGCATTGAAAATGAAGATTTCAGAAAATGAAATGTAAAAGGGTTGAAAATTCTCGAAAAAGAAAAAGGACTTACAGTGACAGATGGCGGAGAACAGAGATGGCAGTGTAGGGCAGTGTAGGACAGTGTAGGCAAAGTTTTCGTAGCTGGGTGAAAACAAAAGCAACCACTAATACAATCAAGTAAAATAAATGCAAACCAAGAACATGTAGAACTATATAAATAAGGAATTCAAAACATTATAGTAGAAAATCAATTACATACAACTTTTCTTTAACCACTCTTTAAATGCAGAAAACTTAAATTAAAACTAAGAAACACATACGCATAAGCACATTACTTACACCCCAACCACTAAATAAGTGCAATTTGACACTAATCCACTACTGCTTACAGTCCCATATCTAACAATATATACACACACACACACATATATATATATATATGCACAGAAACATGAAGATTTCAGAAAATGAAACATAAAAGGATTGAAAAATCTGGAAAAAGAAAAAGGACTTACAGTGACGGACGGCGGAGAACAGAGATGGACAGTGTAGGCAAAGTTTTGGTAGCTGGGTGAAAACAAAAGCAACCACTAATACAATCAAGTAAAATAAATGCAAACAAAGAACATGTAGAATTATAACAATAAATTAAATTTGACACATAATTTTCTTGCTGAAATACTTTGATCTGCAAAACCAAATAACATTTTTCAACAAAAAAAAGAACTAATTTAACAAAGCAAAAACAGTATACGAAAAACAGCTATTCAATTTAGCTTCATTAAGAATACAGGAAGTCCATTCAAAACGACCAAAAGGATAAAAATATAGAAGAACCAACCTTTTTGAAAGATCACTGGTTCCATCGTACGTTCAATAACTTTAGCATGAACCAAATTATCTGAAATAAAAACAAAGTCCATTAACTAAATCAGAAGAAACCAATACATATTAACAGAGAAAAACGAATTGACACACATACATATACAATATATAATTAAATGACATACCTTGATGGCCTGTGGATTTGCGACATTGTTTCGAGAAGAAGAGCAGAAGGAAACAGTTCTAACGATAAGGCAGTACAAACTTCTGAGTGGGACTGAAATTAGAAAAACATAAATTTCAAACCATTTATAAGTCCCAAATCACAAAAGCCCCAAATTTAAATAAATTAAAGCCACCCGATGTACAACCCGAAGAACTCACCGGAAAACCCTAGCTTTTCTGTCTAAACAATTCCTTTAAATCAAACCGAAAAACTGAAGATGGTTACCTGAATTCAATAAAAATTAACATATAATGAATTTACTCTTAACCATGGTTTTTTCAAGAATCAGAAAAAAGTACAATCTTAGTGGCAAGGGTAGAAATTTCATTTGACATTGGCATGAACATGATAATCCAAGAAAAACAACCGAGAAAGTCTTTTTACCTAGCCGCAGCATGAGCAATGTCAAATCCACCCATATGTCAAAACCCTATACTTAATTTTCATATAAAAAAATCCAAATAGAAAATGAAGACAAATAATTGGATTAATTGACACTAATTCAAGTCAATTGAATAGCCAAGGTCAAAAATCCATACCCAAATATATTTGTTAAGACTAATATGAAATAGAAATTAATCATGCAAAGGGATGATAACAATAATAATAAGAATGTGGTTTTGGTGGTGCCATTGGTAGATGGTACTCCATACTTGAGCCTCAAAAGGGTTTATTCTTACCAAATAAGTAAACATAAGAAGATTTATGAGATACCACTCCTTTTCCCCGTACAACGCCAAACCTGCAACACAAAAATTACTTGAGTAAATAAATAATATTAAAAAAAAATCGAATTCCCTGACAACTAAAAAAATTGAAAAAAAATCCCTAGAATTTAGGGAAAATAACCTGGGAGCTCCCAGGGGTCGTATTTGTAGAGATCAATTTCGACGATGATCGGAACTGATATTGGCTGCGACGCGCATTTCCGGCAGAGGTAGTGTTTCACCAGCTCCTCGTCCGTCAGGTGGAACCTGAACCCCGATGGAAGCTGTAAATCGGCGGACGACATTTCAATCGGTGTCGTTTGCACTCTTTCTTTCTCGCTCTCGCAGTCGTAATTTCACTTGCCCTCTGTGCTAAGCAAGCTAGTCGGCGCTTGAAACTTGAAACGTAAGGGAGAGACCTGAATATACAGGGGGGAGAAGGGGAATGGAGCCCTCCCTCTCTCTCTTCCCAAATCGAGCATCACCACTCAATCCCCTCTCTTTCTCTCCCTCGAATCGTACAACCCCTCTGACTCTGCCTGCCTGTAAGCCGCATGCCTTCCTCTCACCAAATCCCTATCTTTCTCTCCCTCTCTCTCTTCTCTCTCTGCTCGCTCCCTCTCTCTCCCGACGGCGTGGTCTAACCGAGTACAGCCTCTCTCGGCCCGACCGAAACGAAGCACAACCTCTCTCGCCCCTTGAAATCTGAAATCCCCACCCCAAAAAACCATGCACGGGCCTTCCTGACGCAAAAGGTGGAGTAAGACGACACAGGCGAGAGAAGGGAGACGGCGGCGAGAGGAGGATAGGACGGAGGTGAGACCGTTTGCGTTGTTCTCGCAGGGTTTGCAAGACGGAAGAGGCAAAGAGGTTTGAGAAGGTAATGGAAAAGGGCAGCTTTACCATTGTTCTTCCCTTCCCACGATCATCAACCCCAGTACATCAAGATTAGCAGCAGAGAGAGGCTGTGGCAGATTTGTAAATAAGTTGAAAAACACTGTTCATTTCTACAGTGCCATCTCCATGCTTTCTTTAGACTAAAGTAATGGTTAGAATGGTCGTTTGCCTTTTTACCAAATAGGAGAGAATATAGCTTCAAAAAAAAAAGAGGAGAGAATATATAGAGGAATTTTAACGAAAAGTTTTCGGTACTGTTTACTTTAACGAAAAATCACATTTTTACACTAAAAAGTCAATCCTGGTACTATTCACTTTACCATTTATTTTGTCATTTTCGTTAAAACTCAAAGTTTTCAAACCATTTTTATTAGTTTTCCTAAGATATAACCATAGCCCCTCTTTTGTTTTGACCAAAAAACACCTCCTCTAAGTGATTATTTTATTTTAAAAAGATTTATTAACCATTGCTATCACGGTCTAGTGATATTTTTCTTAACTTATAAGTGAAAGATCTTAAATTTAATTATCGTAAAAAACAAATTTAAACCACACCATTATAAAACTTAATCCACTTTTCTATATTGTTTATTAAATAAGAAAAAAATATTGATAAATAATTTTGGTCTTATTTATGCACATATTACAACAAATCTCAAATCTCAGCAAAACCCGCAACGTGGCAATAGCCGTTTTCCTTTGGCCAATTTTCCACAGCTACCGCATGCCAAGCGCGTCCTCGGGCGGGGTGGGAAAAATAGCGAATTTCCTAAAGATAGAAATTCTCTCCGGATCTCTTCCATCAAATCAAACTAATCACTTAATTCGAATTCTTGAAATTTGATCTAACGGTTAAAATTATTATAACTTTTAAAGAGGCCTCCTGTTTGTAACCGTTAAATCAAATTTCAAATATCCGGATTGATTGATTGGGTGGATTTGGTAAAAAGGATCTGGAGAGAACCCCTTTCCTTTCCTAAACCGTCCCGATTCTGTACAGAAACCGAACCGAAAAAGTTCTTATCCGAAAATTCCAAAACGTTAAGTACTCGAAATCGAATCGATCCTGAACTTAATAGTACGAGAATTAGTCTCACATATGGTTTAGTTTGGTAGTCCCGAACCAAAATAAAAATCAAGATTAATTGTAGAACCCACTTCATATTGAACTTCAATGATATACATCATTTATTTTGAAAGTCTCAATTCATATATCATTCTTGTAAAATTCAATTCACTCTAAAACCATTTTTCTATTTAATTATCACGATAAAATTTCAATGTTTTTAAGAGAAAAAAGTATTCATTAATTTCTTTGAACTCAATTAGATGTCTCAAATATTTTCACTTTGGCTAATATTTTATAAGAATGATTTATGAGATGCAACTTAAAAAATAAACGCATGCTTCTTTTATATACACACACACACACACACACACACACGCACACACACACTAGCAGAGAGCACACACTTTGTGTGTGTGAACAAAATAGGTACATGATTGTCATTTTCTAAAAAAAATGAGGGTAAAATAGGAAAAATAGGGATATGATTGTCATTTTGTCAAAAGGTACAAAATTAAAGCCTCTTCAACCGTCCATTTCCTCTCACGTTCTCCTCAAGCGCAACCACTTCTGTTCATTCAAACTATAAAAAAAAACATCATGATTTCACTTACGTGTATGAAAAAATGATGGTGGGGCAATTTATCTTAATAAGTGCATATTTTTTATCTTATGTAAATATTTCGATATAAAATTACTATTTTGCCCTCCTTATGTAAATATTGTGTACCAAAAGTGAGGGCAAAATATAAATAAAAAAAAGGGAAAGATTTCAAAAGATACAAAATTACTATTTTGCCCTCATCATGTCAACATTTGTGTATTCAAAAGTGAGGGCAAAATTGGAAGAAAAGGGAGCAAAAAGTTGACAAACCCTCTTCTCTTAATAGATACTAGTACATGCCCACACACAAAGTATGTGTGAACTATTTTACTTTGTTTTTAAACTTGAAGCATAGAGGAAGAGAGAGAGAGAATGTGAAGTGGGGAAGGAAGGAGGGAGAGGTTTATTTTATTTTATTTTTTAAATTAGACATGATACAATCACTTGTAGTGAGGTTTAAATAAAAAACAGCAAAATTTTGTTTTGTAAAATTACGTTACTATCCTTAACTTTTTCGTTGTAATACAAAACAAAAATGTATTTTCACATTCTTTTACTTGACAAAAAAGATTTCATTAATGCGTAATTTAAATATATTATATTTCTTTCATCATTTCATTTTTTTTTCTGTTAAATTCATGCATTTTCCTATTGTATTTTATGTGCTCTCTTATCGTCTCTCAGTCTCTCATCATTCTCTTCTCTCGCAGACTCGCACATTCTCGAACCCTCTTAACTCCATCTCAACTCTCTCAGTCTCGACTTTGCCTCTCATCCGCCCACATTCTCCGAATCTCGACTCCGACCAGCCACCACACCACACCATACCCTATCTCGACCACACCACAGACGAACCATACACGCACACACTGAAACACTGCTATCTCTCTCTCCCATTCTCTCTCCTTCTCGATCGACCAGCTCTCGAGCTTCCGAAATCTAGGGTATGTATTTCTGGCTTTGGAGATTTCTAGGATTTTAATATATACGGATTTGGATTTCTGGTTTTATTTAATTGGGTTTTCTTTTTTCTCTTCTGTTGTTGATCTTTCACTCACTATATATTTTCAAGGGCTGTAAGATTTCTGGGTTATTGAACACAAGAATTTGGGAATCTTTTCCCTGAAAAACAGGCCCCGCCCAGGCCTAGTGCTGGCAGGGCGACCGTCCAGTTCGAAATGCTAAGTGCATGTTAATTCTTTTCAATTTTTACGAATTTTTGTTTGGTTGTTAATTTATTTTTAATTAGTAGCTAGTAGCTATGTGGGTTGTTATTTTTAAACATTTGTTCCAATTCAAGTCTAATCTTCAACAAAGAGTAATGCGTTGACCAAATTTTTAGACCAAATTTGCAAATCATATGACGTGTCATCAAAAAGTTTAATTTAGTACTCATTTATTACGTGTACATATCAATTAAAGACTCAAAAACATCATTATTTTTTAATCCCATATTGACAAGGTTAGTAAATAAGAAAAAACACCTCACAATTTATACAAAAATACTTTAAAGGTTCAGATGGAAAACAAAACTCATATCTATCTACTTGTAAACCTGGAGTTTTTTTGTTTCCTTCTCACGATACAAAAGAAATTAGTTTTTCTGTGTTTTTAAATTATTAAGTTTGAAGTGATTTTCTAAGTATAATTTTATCGATGTCTTACGTGTGAAAACAAATAATTTTCTTATATAAAGTGAAGGCATATTTTTTTACGTCGCCCCAGTCCTCAAAAATCTCTAGACTGGCCCTGCTGAAAAACCAAATGTGATATATATATATATATATATATATATATGTATGTATGTATTAATAAGGAAGCATATATTAGCTGCTGTAAGTATAAGGGGTGTATTCAATTGGGATTTTAATTCTTTTAATTAATCTAGGTTATTAAATCAGAATTTTAAGTGATTCTCTGAAATTCAATGTGTATTCAATCAGGATTTTAAGATAATTTATTAAAATCCGGGTGTATTCAATTAGAATTTTAAATAAGTTTATAACATTCCAGGTGTATTCAATTAGAATTTGAATTTAAAGAATTTGGAAAAGTTGAGGAATTTGAGGGAATTTGAGACATTTTGTAGTGTATTTTAAGCATTCACAAAATTCACCTCTCCCCATAAGATTTCGAGGGAATTGAATCAAAATTTTACATAGAATCTCTACAAATCAATTAAACTTCATAAAAATCCATGGATTTTGTTTGTACCATACTTGACCAATCCCGAAACTACTGAGAACCGGTCAACATTATACCGTCAAGGACCCACAAGGTCAGAGGCCAATCACAAGGCGACACGTGTCAACATCAGATGCCAATCACAGCACGACATGTGTCAACATCAGAAGCCAATCACAAGGCGACACGTGTCAACATCAGATGCCAATCATAGCATGACGCGTGTCAATGTCAGAACAACGCTAGAAACTCTCTTCTATAAATAGGGATCATTCTCCCACAATAATCCCTAATGTCATTTGTACTAGACTATTCACTAGAACTCACAAAATGAGAGCTTGAACCTATGTACTTGTGTAAACCCTTCACAATTAATGAGAACTCCTCTACTCCGTGGACGTAGCCAATCTAGGTGAACCACGTACATCTTGTGTTGTTTGCTTCCCTGTCTCTGTCCATTTACATACTTATCCACACTAGTGACCGGAGCAACCAAGCGAAGGTCACGAACTTGAAACTTTCTGTTGTACCAAAGTCCTCACTGATTTTGTGCATCAACATTTGGCGCCGTCTGTGGGAAATCGACACTTATTCCCACTCTCTTCAGCTTTGTCAAGTTGGTTTCCACCATTCGTACACTCTCTTTTGATCAAGCATCCCTCTCCAACATGGGGAGCGAGCTCACAGAATGACACCCCTCTCGCACCTAGTGCGAAGCAACGAAAGAATGAAGGAAAAAAGGTTTCTCTTCAAGCTAAAGTCGATGAGCTAGAAGCTCAGAACAACAAGATAGCAAAGAAAAATGACGTCCTTCAAGAGCAATACGAGAAGCTCTTCGAGACGCTCCACGAAGCTAGGCATGCTCAAACACACGAGCTCGTTGCCCCTGTGAACGTCAACCATCAATCGGATGCCTTCCAACACGGAGGGTCACCTGCTTTCAATATGGGTATTCTTGATAAGGAGCAAGCTACTCCTCAAAATGTCGATCAACATGAAACTTCTCTCAACCTAGCTGCTTCAACCCGAAGCAAGAAAAGTGGAGGAAGGCACCTCCTAGTAGAGGGAGCGGAAGGATCGAAAGCTGTTTATCGCGACTGTCGAGACTTCCTGAAGCAACGTCGAGAGAACCCCATCCACATAAACTCAAAGATCAATGACCCAAGGGTTTCTGAAAGACTCGGTCCCCTACCACGGCCCAGGCCGGCTACCAATTTGGGGAATGGGCAACAAGTCCTAGAGAAACATGAGGGTATAGGGGACTCAGAGGTGTTCCGACAGATATACCCTAGAAGTCAGTACGACGAGTCCAGGGAAAAATCACATGCTCTTGATCAGACTTTCCTACTTTCAAGAGGGGATGGAAATTTCCGAAAGAAAGCTCCAGTGATACAAAACTCCACCCAGGACCCCCTTATCCTACAACTCCTTGAAGAAGTAAACAAGTTAAAGGCCGAACGACAAGCTGAGATACCTGACTGGAATCAACCCAGGCCTGGCCCTCTTACAAGGAGGATCCTCGACACCCCTCTCCAGGCGAAGACAAAACAGAAGCTTGGCTTGCAACTCTGTACTGGAAAGGAGGATCCAATTGAACACCTTAACCTCTTTGAGTCTACCATGGCATACCGGATGCACACCGACGAAGAGCGATGTCTTCTCTTCCCCTCAACCCTCTCTGGTTGAGCTTTAAACTGGTATTGTCATCTTCCACCTGAGATGGTTGACTCATTTGAGGAATGGAGGAAACTGTTTGTTTCTCAACACATCTTCCAGACCGATCGCTTGCATTCTGCAAATGATTTGTACACTATCCGCCAGAAGCTGGACGAGTCACTACGAGAGTATGCCGGCCGCTTCAGCTATGAATATTCTCGCTACGCTGAGGCAGATGACAAGACCGCCCTCAAGGCCTTCACAATAGGCTTACGTGACTGTTTCTTCAAGTACATGATCAATGCTAACACTTGGAAAACTTACTCCGAGGTGATGGCACAGGCCTATAACCACGCCTCCGCTGAGGCAAGAACATATCAAGGGAAACCCCCTACAGCCACCCCTTATCAGCAAGTAGAGAGTGGAAGCCAGATCCAACCAAATGAGAAGACATCGGCCCTCCAAACGGCAACAGAGTATCCCTCTGCCTCACTTAATGCTTCGCCAAGTCAACAGACATACCAATCTTAGGGCAAGAGGAATGATTTCCATCCCCACCACTCTCATTTCAGTAAAAAGAGTAAAGGGCACTATCGCGATAACCAAAGGTATCGCCACGATAATGCCCGCCCCCAGGCAGTCAATGAAATGGGCCAAACACGTATCAAGACACGCCCTACCCCGAGGTATGAGACATACACGCCCTTGAACACCACATGCGTGGCCATTTACCCCAGTATAGCTCACCTGAAACCGAAGCCAAAGCCGAGAGAGCCAGTTTACAAGTCCACGAAGAACACGGGCATGTTCTGCTGCCACCATAAGCATAACAGTCATGACAGCGAGAAGTGTATCATCATCCGTGATCATATTGAAGATTTGGCACGTAAAGAAAAAAATTGATCAATTCCTCATTCACTCTCTGAGGGATAACTGTAACCAACGCCAAGTGAATGTGATATATTCCATAAGCGGCGACACACCCATATCTGAATCTTCCAACAGGGCCATGAAAAACAGTGAACGAACTTTGAGGCCTGGTCACCAAGTGTTTCACGTGGAAGACATCAGAGGAGGCAAGTATCAAAAGCCTAACTGGGATCCAATATGTTTCTACCCTGAAGAAAAAAAGAAGTCTACCAACTCAGAGACCCAGTATGCATAAGCCAACCGAGCTTCAAAAGGATTCACAGTACTCCAAAAATTATTCGGCAGCCTGCCACTATTACCACCAACCAGGTGATCAAAAGTACATCCAGGTTTCCACAATCATTCGGCAGTATACTGCTATTACCACCAACTAGGTGATCAAAAGTACATCCAGTACTCCAAAAATTATTGACAAACCTGCCGCTATTATCACCAACCAGGTAATCAAAGGTACAACCCGTACTCCAAAAAATTATTCATGAGCATCACTCATGACAATCATACATAATCATACATGAGCATCGCTCATGACAATCATACATAAACATTCATGAGCATCACTCATGTTAATCATACATGAGCATCACTCATGTCAACATCCATGAGCATTACTCATGTCAATCAACATACACATTCATGAGCATCACTCATGTCGATCAGCTTCGAAAGCTTCATTTACAGAGCTCTAGCTTCGAAAGCTTCATTTACAGAGCTCTAAGCTTTGACAGCTTCATTTACAGAGCTCTAGCTTTGACACTTCATTTACAGAGCTCTAGCTTCGAAAGCTTCATTTACAGAGCTCTAGCTTCGAAAGCTTCATTTATAGAGCTCTAAGCTTCGACAGCTTCATTTACAGAGCTCTAGCTTCGACAGCTTCATTTACAGAGCTCTAGCTTCAAAAGCTTCATTTACAAAGCTCAAGCTTCAAAGCTACAATTACAAAGCTTCAGAGCTACAATTACAAAGCCTCAGAGCTACAATTACAAAGCCTCAGGGCTACAATTACAAAGCTTCAAAGCTACAATTACAAAGCTTCAGAGCTACAATTATAAAGCCTCAGGGCTACAATTACAAAGCCTCAGGGCTACAATTACAAAGCCTTCATTACAAAGCTACAATTACAAAGCTTCAAAGCTACAACGCTTCAAAAACAAAAAAGCTCTCAGGCTTATAACATGGCACACGCCATACAAACAACAAACTAGTACATTCAGAGTACATGCAGAAAGTGAAGACACTTCTAGTCATCCTCATCTGAAGTCGAACCCCTGACAAAGTGGCGATGGAGTATGCTCTTCGTTTCAAATTCAAGGCGTCGAACAACGAGGCCGAATATGAAGCCCTTCTAGCAGGCTTACGTTTGGCCAAACACCTTGGGGTTAAACAAATTGATATCTTCAGTGACTCCTAATTGGTGGTCAACCAGGTCACCAACAACTTTGATGTTAAGGATAGCTTTATGGTAGCATACCTTCCGCAACCACAACTTTTGCTCAAGCACTTCCACTACCAGATCACTCAAGCTCCTCGAGCGGCAAATAGTCATGCAGACGCCCTGGTTGGCCTCGCCTCAGCAGTGGAAGACAAAGTTGGGAGAAAAATTCATGTTGAACTGTTGGTTGCTCCTAGCACCACGGCCGCCGAAGTGTGCAACTTACAACAGGGGGATAGTTGGATCACCCCAATTTATAAATTCCTTGCTCATGGCTTCCTCCCAAATGATAAAGTCCAGGCTAAGCAAATTCGATACAAGTCTACCCGCTACCTGATCATCAACGATCAACTTTACAAGCGAGGTTTTAACTTGCCGTACTTAAGGTGCCTTATGCCTGCCTAGGCAGAGATTGTCCTCCGGGAAATACATGAGGAAGTCTGTGGAGATCATGCTGGATCTCGGTCCCTAGCACATAAGACTTTTCGCCAAGGATATTACTGGCCAACACTCCACCAGGATGCCATCAAAGTATCCCGCACATGTGACAAATGTCAATGCTATGCGACTATTCCTCACTCCCCTCCAGAACCTCTCACTCCCATAATCAGCCCTTGGCCCTTGGCCTAGTGGGGGCTTGATTTGATCGGCCCAATGCCTGTAGGGAAGGGCAATGTCCGTTATGCAATCGTTGCGGTTGACTACTTCACAAAGTGGGCCGAAGTAGAACCCTTGGCAACCATTACTGAGGCAAAGATAGAAGACTTCGTGTGGAAGAACATCCTTTGCAGATTTGGCATTCCCAATGCGATAGTCACTGACAATGGGCGACAGCAAGAAGTTCAAGATGTTCTGCTCTAAGTTCAACATCAACTTATGCTTCGCCTCTCCAGCTCATCCCCAATCTAAATGGACAAGTTGAGGCCATCAACAAAATAATCAAGCGCACTTTGAAAACCAACTTGGACAAGGCTAAAGGTTGTTGGCCTGAATTTGTACCCCAAGTTTTTTTTTGGTCATATCGCACTTCATATCGGACTTCAACAGGAGAAACTCCATTCTCACTTGCCTTTGGCACAAAGGCAGTTGTCCTAGTTAAGCTTGAGCAAACTACCTTACGAGTCCATAACTACATGCAAATTGAAAATGACAAACAACTCACCCTCAACTTGGATCTAGTCGAGGAACACATAATTCAGGCTCACTTGAGGAATATGGCTTACAAGCAGCACATCTCCAACTACTATGACTGTAGGGTCAAACCTCGCTATTTCAAAGTAGGGGACTGGGTATTAAAGAAAAGACTACTTTGCGACAGAGTCCCGAGCGAAGGCACACTTAGTCTAAACTGGGATTGAGCGTTTGAAGTCATTGGCATCAGTCGCCCTAGCTCCTACAAACTCAGAAGCTCCGATGGCAAGACCCTTGGCCATCCATGGAACGCTAATCACTTGAAGTACTACTACAAGTAGACTCACAATGTACAAGTGTTGAGCTATAGCCGTTCAGAATCCTATGTAATGAAGGTCATTTGGCAATATGCTCTCTCTCACTCCAACATGCACACTCGGCATAACCAGTGCATGACTTCACCGGGCGCATCTTATAGCAGTAGTGCCACTGATGGAATGAGGGCTCACCTAATCCACACTTCATCCAACTAATATAAAACCCGATCAAGGTATCCCAAAAACCAGGGTTGAGTTGCCAGGCACATATCTAATAAAAGATAGCATCTGCTGCAACCACGGGTGCAAAGGCAGCTTCACCCCTAAGGTCATTAGTATCGGGGTGTAGAACATAACATGACCCATGGGTGGCTCAGAAGGCAACTCCTAATGATGCACCAAGCGCATTCCTACACTAATACTACATGACTGCCTTAGGGCCTCAAGCTGCTTTTCGCTATCTAATAAGTTGTTTTCTAAATGGTCTGCTTGGAACTCAGAGCGAATTATGGGTATGGCGTCACAAACAACTCCCCTCACCCACTAGCATAGAGGAATAACCAATATTGGCTAAGGTTTGACAATTGTGAAGATCAAACCATGAGAAAGCCCCACATGGAAAATCTTCAACTTCCACACAAGCTTGAGAGTTTCAAATTTCAAATGTTTAGTTCCCCCACTCAAAAAAAAAAAAAAAAAAAAAAAAAAAAAAAAAATCCAAAAAAAAAAAATGGAAGGGGGAACACAACAAAGCTTCATCAATGGAGGACAACCACAATTCTCAAAAGCTTCACACACTCTTGATCAAGATAGTGTGAAGCAAAATCAATTTATGATGCAAACAAAGCTTCACCCTACAAAGCTTCACCATACAAAGCTTCACCCTACAAAGCTTCACCCTACAAAGCTTGACCATACAAAGCTTCACCCTACAAAGCTTCACCCACAAAGCTTCACCCTACAAAGCTTCAACATCAAAGCTTCATATACAAAGCTTCAACATCAAAGCTTCACCTACAAAGCTTCAAGATCAAAAGCTTCAACATCAATTTATGGTGCCAACAAAGCTTCATCAATGGAGTGCAACTACAATTCTCAAAAGCTTCACACACTCTTGATCAAGATAGTGTGAAGCAAAATCAATTTATGGTGCTTACAAAGCTTCAACACCAAAGCTTCACCTACAAAGCTTCAACATCAAAGCTTCACCAACAAAGCTTCATCATCAAAGTTTCACCCACAAAGCTTCACCCACAAAGCTTCACCCTACAAAGCTTCACCCCAACAAAGCTTCACCCACAAAGCTTCACCCCACAAAGCTTCACCCATAAAGCTTCACCCCACAAAGCTTCACCTACAAAGCTTCAAGATCAAAAGCTTCAACATCAATTTATGGTGCCAACAAAGCTTCATCAATGGAGTGCAACTACAATTCTCAAAAGCTTCACACACTCTTGATCAAGATAGTGTGAAGCAAAATCAATTTATGGTGCCTACAAAGCTTCAACACCAAAGCTTCACCTACAAAGCTTCAACATCAAAGCTTCACCAACAAAGCTTCATCATCAAAGCTTCACCTACAAAGCTTCAACAACAAAGCTTCACTACAAAATTTCAACACTAAAACATGCAAGAGCTTCACACACTCTTGATCAAGATAGTGTGAAGCTAAATCAAATTTTGTGTCCAAAAAATAGCTTTAACTAGTCAAGCCTTTTTCCCTCTCTCCCTCTTCCGTCACCTTTCATCTATCAAATTTCCGCAACTTCTGCTCTTCTTCAATGGAGCCAAATTTTGGATATCTTATGGTTCTTGAACAGATAAACAACTTTCAAGAAGGAAATATTTCTGTTTGAGCGAAGGAAATTAGAGTTTTAAAGCTCCAAACATGACAGTCAGATTCCTGCCGATTCCAAAGCTGTTGTGATGTTTCAAAGATCTGGAAGTATTTAACCATTAATTCATTCTGAATTTTTGATATGTTATGGAAGAGATAATGAGGAACAACTTCGATGAAGAAAGTATATTGATTTGAGCAAGATAAAATGGAGTTACGAAGCTAACAACAGGTCTGATGGGTTGACAGACAAATCATGAACAGTTATTCATCATACCTGAATGTCTGGAGTTGTACTACTCCGATGGATCTCAAATTTGGATATGTTGTAGATCACAAGTTAAGGAACAACTTTCATGAAGACGACTTTGTGATTTGAGCTACAGAGAAGGGTGTTATAATTGCAGCGACTCAGGCTGATTAGTGGAAACGAAAAGCAATTCCACCACAAAAGGGGGAAGCAGAAATGGGCAAAGGGATGAGACCTTGGGTCTCATTTTTATTATTTCCCTACCTCTCAAACATGAAGCAAGAAAGAATTGTACTTCACTAAGAAAGAATTGTGCTTCACCAAATGAAGCAAGGCAAGGCATCGATATTCTGACAACTTGGTAACAAGCAAGACACCTCATTCGGCAACTCTCCTCGACCGACGACTTGGGGGACTCCTATCATATGCTACTACACCTTGGTACTCGAAAGTTCCGCTACTACTTAGTGACTTGGATCTTTCAAGTCCCCAATCGAGAAGTTTTCCTCACTTAGGAAATTAGGGGAGCACTATTTCAACCTACAGGATCCACCCATGAAGTTTCAACATGCAAATTTCAACAAAAGAAATAATTCAAAGAACTTAGTGGAGGATGCCTTAGTGTATTTAACACAATACGCTGAATGAAGTAAAGCTTGTTTATTGACATCATCGATAAATTACATATATGTACATACACAAGAATCAAAACAAACAAACAGGAGGGAACCTTCACAAAGGTTGCCCAGGAAAAGCCTCAGTACTCGACAAAGCACCAGCAAGAGGAGGCACCGAAGGGTGGTCATTTGGAACCTCTGTATTGGGCAGAACCCCAGAAGGAGGAGGCACCGGAGGTCGATCGTTTGGAGCTTCAGTACGCGGTAAAGCTCCAGAAGACGAAGACAATAGATGCCCTTGCAACAAACCCACAAACCTCTGATGATCACTTAGAATCTGACTCTCGGATTCCTCCAGCCGGTCAAGCTTTCTCTTCATGCCCGTGGAGTAGCTATGTGCAAGCAGGTGCAACTGTCAATTCTCATGCTTAAGCCCTCTGATCTCCTGTTTGAGGCTTATCACCTCAGCCGCCAATGACTCAACCTGGCGGGTTTGAGCAAATAGACGCTGAGCCATATTAGACACAGAAGCCGCACACTGAACACTGAAAGCCAGAGAATCCTTAACAGCCAACTCATCGGACCGTTTGGAAAGCAGTCTGTTATCTTTGGGAGTGAGAAGATTCCTGGCCACCACCGCAGCGGTCATGTCATTCTTCATCACAGAATCCCCAACGGTAAGATGACCAGTAGGGGATAAGAAAGACGGACGCCATATGTTGTCTTGAGGAGACCTGGCTGCCTCTTCCTCAACATTCAAGTCAAAACGACGGTCGGATGGGCCAGACATTTTCAGAAATGATGAAGGAAAAATGAGGTCCAATAAATCTTAGAATCACAAAAATGAAGGGAAGATTTCTACAAGCAGTAACTCTCTGAACGTACTTCTTGAACACAATTGGTGCCCCTATAAAAGAAAAGGCAACATGGCCGTTTGTTCGAAAATCAAAAAGGCACCGTTCCTCGAATTTCGAGAGCCAGATCTCCTTGGATAAAATGTGTCTGCAATCTTCACACGCAACATCAGCTTTCCGGATATCACGGACCACTTTTTCAAAGTGCTCTGACAAAGTTAAGGCACGAGAATTTCGAAGTTCCAGCTACCCTACTATTACCCACAAGGGTAAAGGAATAGCACCACTACTTGCTAATTGGGAAATCACTATACGAGTCAAATCTGTCCTCTATGGCAAAGCATACCCACAAGAATGCCTAATTTTTCCTCATCTCTGAGAATACACCTTCAACAGATATGCTTGTTCAAAAGTCGAAGGGGCAACGCTTTCCGAATTTCGAGAGCCAGATCTTCAACAGATCTGCTTGGTTCAAAAATCGAAGAGGCAACGCTTTCCGCATTTCGAGAGCCAGATTTTCAACATACCCGCTTGTTCAAAAATCGAAGAGGCACCTCTCTTCGAACTTCGAAGAGCCAGATTTTCCTGGATATAATTTGTCGGCACTTTTCACAAGCAACATCAGCTTTCCGGATATCACGGAACACTTTATCATAAGATCTCTGACAAAGTTAAAACACGTGAATCTCGCAGCTCCCACTACATCGATATGACCGATAAGGGTAAAGGAATAACATTACCATTTGCTGTTAGGGAAATTCCTAATATATGTAGACCTCCATCCTCCATAACCAGGTAGACCTGCAAAAATGTTCAACTCCTCCTCACACCCGAGAGGACACTCCCAACGAAGCCTCTCGAAATACTTAGCTTTCTTTCCCCCCCCGATAATACCTCTGCAAACAAGCCACACCAGAGCAAGAATATCTCATATTATCAAGGACAAAAGCAAGAGTTTCCCATATCATGCTTTTTCCCTGTCTTTTCCTTCGCCCTTGCTCTTACCTGCAAGACAAGGAGAAAGAGAGCAATCAGCCAGCACTTGGAATCAAGCTTCCAGTCAGGAACTGATTGCCTGGAACCCCTTCCTGATTGCTTACCTAGCATTGCTCTCGACTACTCATCTTCAACATTTTGTGCTTCCAGAGAAGATGCCACATCTGCAGGGAGAACAGATAAGGCAAGTGAAACTGATACCTTGAAGCATGTGGAGACAACGTGCTAATTCATCCTCAACTAAACTGAGGATCAATTGCCATGTGAGATTACTCATGGTCCGATTTCCTTCAAAAATCAAGCCACCAACGGCCCTTGAAGAAATTACAAGTCCAATTCAAGATCAAGTCTCCTATTCCTTGCTAAGAAGCCCTCCAGCTCAGTTCAAGAATAAACATGTGGAAAGATACTTCTTCAAAAGCAAAAGTACATCATATCATCAGAGTCGAAGCCAAAAATATCTCATGGCATGCTTTTCCTTTACCCTTGCTCTTGCCTACGGGACAAGGAGAAAGAAAGCAATCGGTCGGCACTTGGAAAGATTGAACAAAGAAACAGACCATCACCTCTACCTCGTGCCTGCCTGCCGTTCAGAAGAAACAAGCAGAGAAGAATGCAGCATGATGAGCTGTAACAGATCGCTATGGCATGACACCCCGCCCTGCACAATCATATAACTCAGCAGAATAAGTCTGAGTTGAATCCAAGAGCTCGAGAAGCTTCAACAACCTTTCGCTGGCACCTTCGCCAAAGAGCAAAGCCTCGCCATACCAACAGTAAAAGTATCCCATATCATTAGGGTCAAACGTACTCTAGATTTGACGGACTTGTTTTGTCACTCAAAATCCTGAGTTGGCTCGCTTATTTGGAGGAAACTAGAAAACCCTCCAGCCCAGTTCAAGAATAAGCATATGGAAAGTTACTTCTTCAAAAGCAAAAGTATCTCATATCATCTCTTCTCCCTTTTCTTCTCTTTATCCTTCTTGCTGAATGAGAGACAAGGAGAAGGAGAATAATTAGCCGGAACCCGAAGTCAAGCTTCCAACCTAGACCTGATTGCTTGGAACTCTGATTACTTACCTTGTCTGTCACCTCTTTCGGCAGATCTCCTCGCTCAGAGACTTGGGGAACTCCTACTATAGTATTTGTATCACACTTGACCAAGCTCGAAACTACAAGTAAGCTTCAAGTGAAAATGATACATTACCTTGTGCGTCAACATCAGCTAGAGATACCACTCATGAATGGAGGAGAAATGCTTCTAGAGAAGATGCCACTTCCACCTATGGAACAGAAAAGGCAAGTGAAAACGACACCACACTTTAGTACTTGAAAGTTTCGGGATTACTCAGTGGCTTGGAACTTGCAAGTCCCCAACCGAGGAGCTTCCCTCACTCGGGAACTTAGGGGAGCACTGTTTGTACCATACTTGACCAATCCCGAAACTACTGAGAACCGGTCAACATTATACCGTCAAAGAGCCACAAGGTTAGAGGCCAATCACAAGGCGACACGTGTCAACATCAGATGCCAATCACAGCACGACATGTGTCAACATCATAAGCCAATCACAAGGCGACACGTGTCAACATCAAATGCCAATCATAGCATGACGCGTGTCAATGTCATAACAAAGCTAGAAACTCTCTTCTATAAATAGGGATCATTCTCCCACAATAATCCCTAATGTCATTTGTACTAGACTATTCACTAGAACTCACAAAATGAGAGCTTGAACCTATGTACTTGTGTAAACCCTTCACAATTAATGAGAACTCCTCTACTCCGTGGACGTAGCCAATCTGGGTGAACCACGTACATCTTGTGTTGTTTGCTTCCCTGTTTCTGTCCATTTACATACTTATCCACACTAGTGACCGGATCAACCAAGCGAAGGTCACGAACTTGAAACTTTCTGTTGTACCAAAGTCCTCACTGATTTTGTGCATCAACAGATTTATAAATTCATTAAAATCTCTCAAATTTCCAATTTAATACACCCCTAAATTTGTTCAGTGAAACATTGAGCACAAATCTCTGATTTTGTAGAATATCCCGAATTGTACCGAAATCCCGATAAAGTTATGAGAATCTCAAAATTTTGGTTTGATTTCGATCTTCAAAATTTTGTCCTTTCCAGGTTCGGAATTCGGGATTCCATTTTCGGTTCGGATCTCGACCCGAAACAACAGTAGGCGTAACCACCGCTACTCCCGTTATATTGTTTATGGCAAAATAAACATACACGAATCTGTCTATCCTTCCTTAGCTACTCATTTGTAGGGGTGGGCAAACGGGGCATGGACCCGCGGGTAGGGGCGGGTCCAAGCAGTTCGAGGCGGGTACGGGGCGAGTCTAATTTTTTTAAATCTGAAACGGGGCGGGGCGGTTCCACGTTATTTGTAGGGCGGGGCGAGTCCTAATTGCTAAGGAAACGGGTCCCCGACCCGAACCGTTTCTACCATTGAAAAATATGGGATTTAACCTAGTCCGTTGATCAAATCTCTACATTAAAACATATATCAGAGTCTGTCTCTCCGACTCTCTCAGACCCGTCTCTCCGAAGCTCTCAGACCTCGCACAGTCGCACTCACTCCCCGAATCTCCTATCATCTCTCGTTTCAGGCCTTGATAAGGCACCATCTCCGTCCATCCCCTTCTTTCTCGTTCTCCCTCCCACTTCTACTGGACTTGACTCCTTGAGACTGTGTCGGCATCAATTGGGGAAGAACACCACAACCGCACCATCGTGACTTTTGGCCACCACCACACCATCGCGAATTCTTGCCACCACCACACCATCATCGCCATTGAGAACACCACCATCATCATGCAAATCCCTGGGTAATTTTAGGAATTTAGGGTTTTTGCATAAGCTTTTCAATTGATTTAGGAATTATGTGGGTTTCTGATTTGGGAATATAGGTTTTCTGGGGCTGTGATTACATAAGTTTTTCGATTCGTTATATGGACTGCTGTGATTTGATTACTTGCTGAAACTTTTTGATTGGTTTTGAATTTTATGGATCTGCTTATAGATTGTAGATTTTAAGTTGTTGGTATTTAAATTTGTTACAATTTTTTGAAGATATTTATTTTTGAACTAAAATTGGTAATTGAAGCTGCAATCTTGATGTTTGTAAGTCAAAGATGAGTTTGTAGATTGAATTTTTATATGATGTTCTTCAGAGATGAATTTACATTCAAAGCTTTATATAAGATGTATCTTCAACCATCTTTGGAAAAAGCTATTGTGGTTAATCTAGAGTAGATTCGATGTATTATTACGGCCGATGAGGTTTTGCTTTTGAATTCCCTTGATAGCTATGTATTGGAGTATGTGGTGGGGCTTTAGAGAAGATTGACAACAAATGGAGTAGGTAATGTTTAGCAGTCTGATGGTTCTGACTTGAGTCGGCAGTGAGGAAATAGAAATTTTGAGTCGGCACTTAATAGGTTTTGAAGACTTTTAAGTAATACAAAAAAGTGGAGTGCATACCCTAATAACCATATCTGTCACATTTTGTTTAGCTCAAGTACCACAGATGCTTGAACTGGCATTGAGACATGGTGCAAAATTGGCTATAGAACTTCATTCATTTACTGGTACATTTAATTTTGCCTTTCTTTTACGATTATATTTATGTTTGGTTACTGAAATCTAGTGTTGTCCGTTGAATGCAAAAATGTCATTTGTTTTAGTGGGAGACTAGGCTATGTCGAATCATACTTCTTCTAGCCTTTTATTTTACAATGATAGGATCAAGGGTCTGTGTACCCTCTTGTCAAGGTTGAGGATTTAGAAATTCAGTGAATTTGTACAGTCCATTACATAAGGATTTATATAGTTTTGAGTTCAGTGCCTTATTGGTGACTGATAATGAAACTTGCCAAGTTCCCACATCTGGTTTATTAATATGTGTGTTTGTGTGTACAAGAATATATAAGAATTGATGTGCATCGCTTCCTCAATTTAAAAAAACAGCTCCATTGTGCAGAAGCTTGTGAAACAGATCTTGTAATTTTCTAAAACATGTCTCTGTTGATGTGCAGTATATAAATTACAAAAAAAAAAAAGAAAAAAAAAAGTGGACCCGTCCCAAATTGGCCCGTTTCAAACGGGCCGGGTTAGTTACGGTTCCTAAACTCAAAATCCCTCTACCCGGCCCGTCCCGCCCCGTTACTGTTTAAAACGGGTAAGGTCCGGTTCCTCCAAAATTGGGCCAAGCCCGGCCCGTGCCCACCCCTACTCATTTGTATTTATGCCTGTCCAATTTTTTCAACCAATATCCAGTTTCTTAAAATAAGACAAATCTCTTAAATTTAGGATTATTTCATTATCTTATTTATTGACAAGATTTATTATAAAAATTAATTTATTGTAATTATCTCTTTAATTTTGTTTTTTTTGTTTTTTTGTTTTTTTTGAAAGAAGTACGATATTCATTAAGCAACTTGAAATACGTACAAATTGAGTATAGTGTGCATAATGGGCCTCGATAAAAACCTTGCCGGGAATTTCAACCCTATCTAAGGAAATGAGTGTCCCACACAACAATTAACCTATCCTCAAATGAACAATATAAAGGAAATTACAAACTTTCCTCAAATAAAATATCTTGAATCAAATCCGGAGGTTCCTTGAACCACACCAACTCCTGAGAAGCTCCAAGACCCATACAAGCAAGGCGATGCACGGCCGAGTTACCTTCCCTTCATATGTGGCTATACTTTGCATTCGGCAATCCCGAGAGAAAGAATTGCAAATCATTTATAATAGATCCCTAAACTGAATAATCCCCCCCTTTACTCGTCATGGCTACCATTACCACGCTAGAATCTCCTTCAAAGTTAACCTTCACATCGGTCGGAAAACAACTCATAATGAGTCACATCGCATAGCGCACTGCAACCAATTCCGAGTGAATGGCAAACTCGGGTCGATCAATTGGTCCGGCCGTGGCTGCCAGGAAGTCACCTAAGTGCCCTCGAATCACGACATCATAGCCCCCTCAAGCACCACCTTGACTCCAAGCCCCATCAAAGTTACATTTGATTGACCCCTCCACAGGTTTCTTCCATTTTTGCTTTGATTGACCCCTCCGCAGGTTTCCTCAATTTATGAACCTCCCTGGTAGGCTTCCGAGTCTCAGACTTATGCCATTTATGATACTCATGCATCCAACCCTTGGTTCTCAACACAATCTCCTGTTGTGGCAACCAAGACCCATTCCATAGGACATCGTTCCTATGCTTCCATAATGCCCACAACAACATCAAACAAAACTCGAAACCCACTATAGGGACCTATTGTGCTCTACTTACCAACCACTGCACAAGTGACAATCGATCACCCCCATTATCAACTTTCAACCCCAAACTTCGAAACCACACCGCCCTTTGCCAAACTACAATCTCTGAGCACATGCTCCGTTGATTCGGCTTGCACTCCACAGACCACACACATCTCTTCACCCACCACTCTTCTTTTGCTAAGATTTAACCGTGTGAGTAAAGAATCCAAACATGCACGCCAAGCACAGATCTTTACCTTCCTAGGGACTTGTGGGTTCCAAAGCTTCTTCCAAAACTTCTCCCCCACGCCACTAAACGAGGACGATGAGCCAGCAGAACCAATGCCATGACTGTCCGAAATTCCCCTAGCCACCTGGTATGCACTCCGTACTATGAATTTGTCACTTCGTTCATAGTGCCATACACACCTATCTTCAATATCCAAGACGCTAAGCGGAATACTTCGAATTAAATCCACATCTTCAGAAGAGAAAACATCATTGAACAACTGAACATTCCATTGTTTTGTATCACTCCAGAAAAGACCTCCTACAATGGCCTCCATATCCCAATGCCTCGGTAGTGGAGTTAAAATTCAAAAATGGGAGTCTCTCGGAACCCAATTATCTTGTCAAATCTGAATCTTCTTCCCATTACCCACCTGCCACCGATGGCCTTTGCGAATCACCTGCCTCGCCTCTGCAATACTCTTCCATACATAGGAACTGTTGGGTTTCACCGGAGCATCCATAAACTCAGATGTAGGGAAGTATCAAGCTTTGAACACCTAGAAAGCGAAGGCTTCCGATTGCTGGAGAAATCGCCAAACTTGTTTTGCCAACAGAGCAAGATTAAATGCATAGAGATATAGGAAATCGAGTCCCCCCTCGTGCTTAGGCTTGCACAGACATTTCCAATTAAGCCAATGTATTTTCCGTTTCCCCGGATCACCGCTCCACCAGAATTTAGCTATCATCCTGTTCAAATCCTCACAAAACTATTTGAGTAACAAGAAGCATTGCATGGAGAACAATACTTGATTACTCAAAGGATGAGTAGGAGTTCCTACTCAAAATTTCGTTTCCAATTTATAGAACTTTGTGTTTATAATTAAAACCGTTTATATTATAAAACATCATATAAAGATTACCTCTGCAAAAAATCAATTAAATATAAGGTCGTTTAGTCATTGAAATGTATAAAAATAAATGAACAGAATTAGTAAAAGCATTACGAGTTGTCTTTGTATTTGCTAAAAAAGATTGACTAAACAACCTTAACTTTAATTCATTTTTTGCAGAGATGGTCTTTACAAAGTGATTCATAATATAACCGGTTCTAATCATAAATACAAAATTCTATAAATTGGAAATGAAAATTGTACCATCTCAAGGTGGCTCTCGGCCATTTCAAGAAGTGGACTGTTTCAGCAGATTTGGCCCATTACCATAAGACCAACTCCAATGGCGGGCTAAATGCCAAATCCCCCCCCCCCAAACATTCTCCAACCCAAGCTAAAACATTGGGCTAAAAGCCAAATGCTAAAGTTGGGCCAAATACCCCCTCCCAAATTCCACCCCCCCCGGCGTGCGAGTGGACTCGTTGGCAATTGGGCCAGTCTCGGCCCATCCACACTCCAACACGCCCCACGCGTGTGCCTGCAAAGGTTTCCCGACAGGGTGGGCCCCTCTGTCAGGCCGTGTGTCAGCCACCCACTTGGGCTCCCAACGACTATAATTACATCCAAGGGCTGTGATTGAAGGACCGTTGGTTGATCCAATGGTCCAGATTCAAATTTCATTTTTTTATAATATGTTATTTTAAAATACATTGAATCCAACAGCCGAGATCGAATATAATCAAATCTAACGGTAAAAAAAAAGATCTAATGACCCAAATTTAAATCCAACGGCTAAAATATTTAAAAAAAATTTATTTAACTCAAAATAATGCCATGGAAGCCTCTTTTGTCTGCCTTGCGTAGAAGTCTCTTCAAGTCTTCACGATTTAGGTTGCGAAGGTATGTGGCTCCATATATGCTTTCAATTGCCTTACAGAAGCGCTTCAGGTTCTCAATAGTAGTACTTTCTGCAAGTCGGCAATACTCGTCAGTTAAGTCTGTAGAGCACCCATTAGCTAGCATGTGAAAAGCAGATGTGAACTTCTGATGAGGTGACAGACCTTGTCGACCTGTGACATCTAGCCTCCTTGCAAAGTAGTGGTCATGATTGACAACTGCGTTTAAGATGCTTTCAAAAAGCTATCTCCTCATCCGAAATCGCCTCCGAAAATCATGAGTAGGAAATCTCGAATGCTCGATGAAATAATCTTTCATCATTCGATCATGACACTCTTCTCTATCACGCTACACATATGAACGCCCTATGACAGAACCACGATGGCTAGATTCGCCATGGTGCTCAAATTGCATAAACGAGTTTACAAGTTCAACTTCGGTGTTGAACAATTCTGCATCCTCAATCTCGATCCTTGCTTGGTATTGTGTCATCTGCATTGCCATGCTACGCCTTCTTCTATCACCCATTGATGAGATATTGAGGATTTTTAGGAAACAAAAACTCTTTGAAAGTTGAAAGATTGGTGAATATAGAGGATGATTGAAGGTTGAAAGGTTGTGTGATCAACAAATATTGGACATATGTTTATATAGAGGATGATTGATGAAAGTTGATCGGTTGGTGAAAGTTGAAAGTTTGGTGTTAAACGGTTGGTGAATTGAAAGTTAGCCCAGGGTTGAAAGAGTGGTAAAAGTTGAAGGCTTGCTTTGTGGAAAATTTAGTGAATTTTCAATATTTATCGGAATTTAATTTTTTTTAGATTAAAATGTTCATAAAACTAATTTACGATAGTCTACATATTTATTTATTTTTTTAATTTAATTTAAGAAAAAAAATAGACTAAGTTCATTCTTTAATAATCCCGGGCTAAAATTTTAGGCTATAACAGTTGGAGCAGAAAAGCTGTTTCTGAGCTAAAAGCTAAATTTTCCGGGCTAAAATATTTGACTTTTGGCCCAACCATTGGAGGTGGTCTAAGTACACCGAGGTATGAAATTTTTCATGCATGATGTTGCATACTTGGAGCTGTATATTTTATATCTTCCAGTAAACAATTTTTCAGTGTCTATGTTTTATAAATAGGAGATCATTGTTGTTCTAATAAGTATTATAGTGCGTTTAAGTTCTAAATCTCCTTTTACTTCTGTTCGTTATCCGTCGTGATTCATGATCCAGACCTAAAGTGTATAAATGGCGGTGACTTATCTATTTGGGAGGGTGAGGGAGATCCATATGATTCTTTGTGCTGGTTTGATTCCTTCAGTTGACAAACAATAGGAAACTTGTGTAAATTAGAGAATCAAACTTCGGTACATCAAGTTAAGCACATTGTTTTAGCCAACTCAAGTTTGCAACAAAAAAACCTAAATTTGAGGGATAAAGGGTGTAAAAGGAATTTGAGTTTCAGAGAATGTTTGAAATATATATTGTATTTGGTCATGTTCATGGAAGTGATTTAGTTACTATCCAGTGCCATTGATCTGCTTTGACAAATATAAGCTGGATGTTCTAAGTTTGTACGTTCCTTCAGCTTCTAAATTTGCATGTTCCTTAGACAAAATGATTGAGTTGTCCTGTGAATTGATGCTGGTTCTTATATAGATGGTAGTCCCATTTGGCATGATATGTGCATTGCTGCAAGAGAGTAGAAATGGTATGGTCCTATGACAATAGATTAATCTAACGGTTAAAGGTTTCATACCCTGTGACATAGATTAGTTAATATTAGCTGCTAGCTGTTAGTTATGGGTAGTCTGTGGGCTTTTTACATAGGGCAATAAGAGAATAGTGAGCTACATATAATATTAGCTGCTAGCTGTTAATACTCTTTGGTTCAAGGTTTCATACTCTATGACATCGATTAGTTAATATTAGCTGCTAGCCGTAATTAATTTTTTTGCTTTTGGGTTTGTTACTTTATTTATTTTGAAACCTTGGCTTGTAACTAGTTTTTATGCTTTTGGATTTGTTAATTTTTTTTTGTTGCATGCATGTAGAATAGGCAGATTGGCTATTGTTTGCACATGCAAGGATTGATAGATTCTAGGATTGGTATATTGATTATGTTAATAGGAGATGGGCTATTGTGTACATGCAATTGGGCTGATATTTTCAATATGAAAGTTTAATTTTAGCCCAATATGTCAAATTTTAGTTCAATAGCCTAAAAGTTCAAAATTATTTCGGTATTCTCGATTTGTTCCAAAATCTCGAAAATTAGGATTGAGATCAGTATTGAAATTAGGATTCCCAAAAACTTCGATTTGGGAATCGGAACAAGAGTTTCGGTTCGGTATCTCATACCGAACCAGCCATAGCCCCTCTCTCTTATTTTGACCAAAAAAACACCTCCTCTAAGTTATTATTTTATTTAAAAAATATTTATTAATGATTGGCATCATGGTCTAGTGATTATTTTTTTGGATTTTTGATATGGGTTTAAAATCATTAAAAATTGAACCTATTTCAAAAGTCAAAAGTCACTAAAAATTGGACATATTTCAAAAGATGGGTTATAAAATTGGACCTATTTCAAATTTTTCCTTTTTTTTTTCACTTCTACATGAAAAATTTTAAATTCAATTTTCATCATAAACAAATTTAAATCATACTATTATAAGACTTAATTTACTTTTCCATATTATTTATTAAAAAAGAAAAAAAATAATAATAATTTTGGTCTTATTTATGCACATATTACAACAAATCTCAGCCAGACACCGCAACGCGGCAAGAACTGTTTTCCTTTGGCCAATTTTCCACAGCTACCGCGTTGGGGGAGGGGGAGGGGGAGGGGGGTGGTGGTGTTGGGGGGCCAATTTTCCACAGCTACCGCGTGGCGGGGGCTGTGCTCTCTTATCGCCTCTCAGTCTCTCATCATTCTCTTCTCTCGCAGACTCACATTCTCGAACCCTCTCAACTCCATCTCATCTCTCTCAGTCTCGAGTCTGCCTCTCCTCCGCCCACATTCTCCGAATCTCGACTCCGGCCAGCCACCACACCACACCATACCCTATCTCGACCACACCACAGACGAACCATACACGTACACACTGAAACACTGCTATATCTCTCTCCCATTCTCTCTCCTTCTCGATCGACCGGCTCTCGAGCTTCCGAAATCTAGGGTATGTATTTCTGGCTTTGGAGATTTCTAGGATTTTAATATATACGGATTTGGATTTCTGGTTTCATTTAAATGGGTTTTCTTTTTTCTCTTCCGTTGTTGATCTTTCACTCTCTATATTTATTCAAGGGCTGTAAGATTTCTGGGTTATTGAACACAAGAATTTGGGAATCTTTCACTCGCTATATATATATATATAAAGGATCCCCATTTTTCTAAAGAAATGGAACACTTTGATTGATTTTAATGAAATTGTGTGGTTGAGATTAAAACACATGCCACACAATTTCATTAAAGTCAAATTCAACGGTCAAGCGGGTGTTCCATTTTTTCCCTCGTGAAAGGATTCCTCTATATATATATATATGTATGTATTTTAATTTTTTTAATAAGGAAGCATATATTAGCTGCTGTAAGTATAAATCTGTTCACTGAAACTTTGAGCACAAATCCTTGATTTATTGTAGAATATCCCGAACCGTACCGAAATCCCGATAAAGTTTTGGGAATCTCGAAATTTCAGTTTGATTTCTGATTTATTGTGGAATATCCCGAAACGTACCAAAATCCCGATATGAGGAATCTCGAAATTTCGGTTTGATTTTGATCTTCAAAATTCCGTCCTTTCCGGGTTCGGGGTTCGGATCCCGACCCGAAACAGCCGTAGGCGCAACCACCGCTACTCCCGTCATATTGTTTACGGCAAAAAAAACATACACGAATCTATCTATCCTTCCTTAGCTACTCATTTGTATTTTTGTCTGTCCAATTTTTTCAACCAATATTAAAAATTATCCAGTGCCTTAAAATAAGTTCAATCTCTTAAATTTAGGATTATTTTATTATCTTATTTATTGATAAGATTTATTATAAAAATTAATTTCTTTTAATTATCTCTTTAATTATTTTATTTTTTGGTTATTTTTTTGCTCTTCTGTTCCAAATCCCATTTATAATTTTTTTTTTTTATAATCAATCTATATCACTGGATAATTGTATTAATCTATTTATATGAAAGATTTATATTTATAATTAACATGTATCAATGCTTAATGTATCTTACTTGTAGATATTATATTTTTGTATTTTGTACTTGGATTTCATATCTCGCTTATAGGTATAATAGCAGTTTAATTATCTATCTACCATGTCATAGGTTTTTGTTCATAGTCTACCTATAGCACATATTAATTGTATTGCATTTTTCTATTCTTTTTATAATATATCACAAAAATTAATGAATTTAAAATTTTCATCTAAAAAGACAAAATTGACAGATTAAATGGTATTACATATATTTTTTTTATTATATGTAATTAGATAACTGGACGCAGTTTAAAAAACAACTAATATTTTTGGACCTAGATCTAAAACACCAAATAAAGAACATAAAGAAATAGGGATCTCTATACGTGACACCATTTTTTTTGATAAAAAACTTTCGGTACATAATAAACACTTTTAGCCTGTTTTTTTTTTTTTTTTTTTTTTAGTACATCGATATATTTAGGGAAAGAGGAGTTCGGCTAAGCCAACTTAATTTGGTATCGAATTCACCATTCACAAGATTCGAATCTAAGACCTCTCACTTTCAAGTGAGAGGAATACCACCAAACTGTAGTATTGAGTGGCAATACTTTTTTTTTCAACCTTTCACTTACAAATGAATATCATCAGATCGTAGTACTGAGTGGCTGAGTGGCAAAACTTTTAGCCACTTGAGTTAATTTTTTTTGCTTATAAAGCGTGAATAAGAAGAAAAAAAAAAAGACGTACATAATCCTCCTATTAGCTATGCTCATTACTTACATGATCTAACATACGGGAATGAGTCTTACCAATCTTGTTTTAAACGTCTCAGTAACTGCAAATCCTTGCCAACAGATCAAATTTTCTCAATTTCTTGTCTGATCATCTCTCTAATTTTCTTGTGGCTTAAGGAAACATGGCCCTCGAGATAAATACAGAGTATCAAGCTGCTGAAGGTGCCTCTCTTACTGCCGGTTTGATTATGCAGACCATCAGACGCAGGAGAACCTCGCTGAGATATGTTGTTCAAAGCATTTTGTTCTCAAAACGCATTAAGAAAACCAGACGTCTGCGTGAAGCTAGTTATGAACCTTTAGCAGCAGCACCAGCGCCGCCAGCCACTGCCTCTGACCATGTGATTGACATCCCTCTCCAGGAACTTATTTCGAACAAGGTTGCTCGAATTGTGAGGGAGAAGGACTTGGACTCACTCCGCGGACACCGTGGTGTTAAGGGCATCTTGGAACTTCTCAGGTCTCACTTTAAGGTAGCAAGCAACCCTGTATAAAATAATCACTTTTTCCATAATCTTGTACTTGATCGAGAATGATTGTACTTCAGTTGATTATATTCGAGTATTTAATCGCAGGAAGGTGCTGTTGATGGTGGTCAAAATCCAGAAGGATGGAACATTACCAAGTCCCCTGTTGATGCAAAAGGTTTCTTGTACTTTTTGTTTAAGGCGTTCAATCAGTACACGATTTTTTTCCTCTTGCTCTCAGCTGGGTTATCGTTCGCCATCGATTTCATGAATCAAGGAGTCAAGGATGGCTGGCATGACGGTGTTGCCATACTCATTGCTGC
The DNA here is from genome assembly GCA_024362995.1 of Heteromeles arbutifolia. Classification (NCBI taxonomy): domain Eukaryota; kingdom Viridiplantae; phylum Streptophyta; class Magnoliopsida; order Rosales; family Rosaceae; genus Heteromeles; species Heteromeles arbutifolia. The sequence goes on along the minus strand of JANCRC010000012.1, from coordinate 8,620,177 downwards.
GTTCTTACTTATTGCTTTCCCCTCTGTGGGGAACTACCTCCGTCAGAGAAAGCTGGCGCGGAAGCACTTGCTGGATAGGAGCAAATTGATGGTGAATGTTGAAAGAAGTAGCACAGAACCACCTACACTGATTACCATATCTGGCATTGTGGTGGGTGATATAGTTCCTTTGAAGGAAGGAGACTGTGTTCCTGCTGATGGTTTGGTCATAGATCACGGTGAGGAACTGATTCTGGATGAGGTATTGAGCCCAAAAATTGATTGTGAACAAAATCCATTTGTTTTTTCGGGTTCAAAGGTTGTGAAGGGCCATGGCCGCATGGTTGTGACATCCATTGGTGCTAATACAGCTTTTGCTGAGGTGCTGAGCTCGGTGTCTGATCATAATCCAAAGGAAAAGACACTGCTACAAGATTTGATGGACAAACCGAATGCTTGTATGGATTATCTTGCATGTTGTGTCGCGATACTGATTCTGCTTGTGATGTTGATACGCCTACTATTCTTCAGGAAGCACGAAAACTACAATGAGATGCCAGAGCTGAAAGGGAAAGTTTCAATGAATTTTGTGATGAGGATCTTTGAGAAGATCCTCTTGGAACCTGAAGGAAAAGTTTCCATCTTAGCAAGCGTTCTCACAACCGTGGTAATAAGGATACAACATGGGATGCCTTTTGTGATTGCGGTTGCCCTTTTTCAATGGAAGGAGAAGGCGGCCGAAAATCAGGCAGATCCACGGAATCTATCAGCTTCTGTCACCATGGGACTCATAAATTTCATCTGCATTGAAACAACGGCAGATCTAATGTGCAACTGGACGGAGGTCGGGGAATTTTGGATCGGCGAAAAAGATATAGGCAGTGGTGAAGTGGACTCGGAAACTGACCGAGTTCTTGAGGCTCTCCATCAGGGGATTTCAGCTGCCGCGTCACCAGAAAATGATCGGCTCATTTCTTGGCTGAACGCGGCGTTATTGGATCGAAGATTTGAAACTGTTGAACAGAGACAATGGAGCTCTAATGAGAAGTATAGAAGTGTCTTAGTGGGGAAAATCGAGAATGATGAACAGATTGTGCAACTTCACTGTGACGGAGAAGCATCAACAATATTAGGCATGTGTTCACATTACTTTGATAACATAGGGGAAAGTCACAATATTGGATACCAGAAGAGAAAATTCAAGCAGGTGATCGAGAAGATGGAGAAGAAGGGTCTTAGACCGATTGCATATGCGTACAAAAAAACAGAAGCCGAAGATGCTACAGAAGATGGTTTGATTTTGTTGGCACTTGTTGGTTTTAAATGTCCATATCAAGAAGAACTTAAATTGGCCGTGGAGGCTCTTAGAGAAGCTGGAGTAAGGATCAAACTGGTGTCAGAGGATGAGCTCTTGAAAGTGAGAGCTAGAGCTTCGGAGCTTGGGATCTCCCTTGACTCAGATTACATGGAAATTGAAGGTCAAGATTTCCGAAGGCTCAACTCCATGGAAAGGTGGGATAAGGTGGATTTGATCTCTGTGATGGGAAGTGCCCTCCCCGAGGACAAGTTTCTCATGGTGGAGCAGTTAAAGAAAAAGGGTCACATGGTTGCATTCTATGGAGGGCTAACCAGCAGTGACGCTCTGACCTTAAAGAAGCTGATGTAGGAATTGTAGAGAATCTCTGGAGCACCAAGATGGCCAGAGAGAACGCCTATCTTATAATCAGAAATGGATGTCTCTTAAGCATGAATATGAAGTCCGGTGCTTGTGCTTACCATAACATTCAGCAGTTCTCTCAACTTCAACTCACCACTTGCATATCCGGGCTACTAGTGACCCTAGTCGTAACAATGCATTCGGGAGAGTCGCCACTAACAACAGTTCACTTGATTTGGGTGAACTTGATCATGTGCCTTCTTGGTGGCCTAATGATGGTGATGGAGTTACAAGGCACCGAACGACACACTCAAAGACCTGCTAAGAGGACCGAGTCGCTTATAACCAAAGTCATCTGGGGAAACATAGCAGTTCAAGTTTTGTATCAGGCTTCCATCTTGCTGATCTTACATTTCATGGGAAATGTAGTACCGAGCATGAACGAAGGTGTCCGGAAAACCATGATTTTCAATACTTTCACCTTATGCCAGGTCCTTAATCTGTTCAGTGCCATGGACATAGTAAAAAAGAAAGTGCTAGTTGTTGTCCTCCGCAGCCATTGGTTTCTGATGGTGTTGGCGGCTGTTTTGATCATCCAGGTGATCATTGTTGAGTTCGGAAAAGGACTAGCCAGCTGTGTGAGGTTGAATGCACTGCAGTGGCTAATCTGTTGCATTCTTGCTGCTCTTTCGTGGGGTTCTGTTCGGGCCTTCAAATTCCTTTCCGCACACACCTCCAAAGAACAACTTCGGCACCGATGGTGAGCTCACACGCTGGATTCTCACATCTGCAGCGCAGATTATACGTTCCCATCTGGTTATACGTTCCCATTTGTTTGTTCCTCATCTTGTCTGTATCATACTGTTTCCGCCCAGAAATTTCTCCGCTCGCGCTGTATATCCGTTAATCTGCAAATACTAAATGTTGAAGTTGTTAGGATTTCCTAGCTGTTAGGGTTAGGTTCCTTGTTTTTAGTTTTGCTTCAAGTAGTGGTTAATAATCCCTATTCTTGAGGAACAAGTTGTTTAGTTGATTTTAATCTCCAATTGTGTACCACGTAAATAGGGCTGTAAGTACGTGGGCTGCATTGCTTTATTTTCAGTTTCCTTTGTAAGGCTATTTATTGCCATTCGTATTCTTGAATTCAATAACAGAAATTCTCCCAGCTATTAAGTACAATTTAGACTTTTGTCACGAGTTTTATCAAGTGTTCACTCTTGGTTCTAACACTAAATACAGTAAATAAACCATGTCTGCCATCTCTACAATGTAATAGTTGATTCTGTATATCAAGGGTGTGGTAAATTCTTACTCTCTTCGCATGCTGCTCCCCCATGCCCCTTCTAATTTACTAGTTTGGTTGCTTAGGTTTTTATCAACCTTCGATTCGATCGACCAGAATACTTGCTGTTCATCAGATCACATGTTGATTTTGGATAAGCAATATTAGCAAGGGTGAATTCGAACACAAGACCACAGGTTTAAAGTAAACGCTTTTAACCAGTTGAGTTACGTAGGCCAAGTAAATCTGAATGCTCTTCTTCCAAGTAAATCTGAAACATTTGTCTTTTGGTCAACTTGTGGCCTGTGTTCACCAACCACAAACATTGCAGCATCTGCCTGCCACGTGGCAAAGAGAGAACCTCTCACTCTCTGCGACTATCAGATTGGAAATCCAAATCTATTTGATAACCAATAGGATGCCGCTGACGTGTAGATATCCTAATCCACATCATCTTCAACTTCCCGTTATAACATCCCTGCCCTCTCCCTGGTTGAAAGCATCTCAGCAGGCTTGCTCAACACCACCAAAACTTCAAACAGAAAAAAAGCAGCAAGCAATGGCAACCTCTGCAATCCAACAATCAGCGTTTGCTGGCCCGACTGCTTTGAAGCAGCCCAATGAGCTCGTCCGAAAGATCGGCATCCTTGGCGGCGGCCGCTTCTCCATGCGGCGCACCGTCAAAAGTGCCCCCCAGAGCATATGGTAAGTACCTTGGCTCTAGCATATCAGCATAACCTATCTTTCTTTCCAAGCAACTCAACTAAAATTTCCATGTGCGGATATAAATGCTTTCTGATAATCAAACGTCTTCTAACTACATTTGACATAAAAACTGACAAGCAATTTGGGGTTGTAGAAGCGCGCTTTCTGGAGAAGTACCTGCTATGTGCTTCATAGAAAGCACTTGGATTTTAAACAAAGGCTTCTACATGTTTATAATAAAAGCACTTCTAACAGAAGCGCTTATGAGCGGACATGCTTATGATATACACGATAAATTTTTGCTCAATGTATAGCTACATTGTTACAAGAACAACATGATCATATAACATTGAGAAGTCTATATTTGTAACCGACAAAACAGGTACGGCCCAGACCGCCCCAAGTACTTGGGACCATTCTCCGAGCAAACTCCGTCATACTTGACCGGTGAATTCCCCGGAGACTACGGATGGGACACTGCTGGACTATCTGCAGACCCCGAGACATTTGCCAAGAACCGTGAGCTTGAGGTGATCCACTCCAGATGGGCCATGCTTGGTGCACTGGGATGCGTCTTCCCAGAAATCTTGTCAAGGAATGGCGTCAAGTTCGGCGAGGCTGTCTGGTTCAAGGCTGGATCGCAAATCTTCTCTGAGGGCGGCCTTGACTACCTTGGCAACCCAAACCTTATCCATGCTCAGAGCATCTTGGCAATCTGGGCTGTCCAGGTCGTGCTCATGGGGTTCATCGAGGGATACAGAGTTGGTGGAGGACCACTCGGTGAAGGACTAGACCCACTTTACCCAGGAGGGGCCTTTGACCCCCTTGGACTTGCTGATGATCCCGAAGCTTTTGCTGAACTGAAGGTGAAGGAACTTAAGAACGGGCGTCTGGCTATGACCTCAATGTTCGGATTCTTTGTTCAGGCTATTGTAACTGGAAAGGGCCCGGTGGAGAACCTCTTCGACCACATCGCTGACCCAGTGGCCAACAACGCATGGGCTTACGCCACCAACTTCGTCCCTGGAAAGTGAAGAAACCTCAAATGATGGCTGTTCATCTGTAACATTACCCGAACTTACTGCTTTTGTTGAGGTTCTCTTGTTGTGGACTCCATTAGTTCTGATGTAATTTTACTAGAAACTGCTTGTACTGAAATCGGTGTATCCAGTAAAAAACTCCAAGCTCCTTTGTTTTATTTGTCTAATTGTGCTGCACATTCAAGAATTCCTATCAATAGATGCATGCTTTGTGGCAATATAGTAAATCTAAACCAGGGAACAAATGGAGGATGCTTCAAACCAGCGAAATACAAGAGAAAGTCGATGTTGAAACCATAATATCATAGGTTGATCTCAGGTTTCTTCATCGATCCGTCACCATTAGGCAAATTAAGTTTAATTAGGGCATAAAATTTCTGCAATGATGATTGCCTACACTATATCTATATGGACAGTAAGTATACGAATTCTGTCAACTTAGGGTGAAAGAAATGATGGGAAGAGCGATCATCTTTCACTATTATCTCAGTATAATGAAGATTGCACAATGGGAACGGCTATTACCTTTCACTATAACCTCAGCATAACGTAGACTGCCCATATAGCTAAAGACAGGTGTCTCGCCAACACGGGGACTGTGTGCAGTTGCATTCTAATTTCAAGAGTTTCGGCATCCAGACAGATCATTGTTTGCATCAAGACTACCTGTACTGCTCTATATAAAATAAACACACAATAAATTCCCACAATCAAAAGACCTGATACCAATGGCCATTCCAATTTAAGAAGCAGGCTAGGTTTCTTCATCTTAGGTTCGGGAAATTAGAAAAATTTTGAGTTCAACCAAAGCACGAGGAGAATGTATGAAACAGTCAATTTGAGAAAAATCAGAATTTTTGACATTATCTCTCGGTATAAGTTTACATTTACTACAGGGGTAATCAGTATACAATGAAGATTGCCTCTAATACTAAGGGCACCTAGTATACACGCCTTCCTCCAATGGAGGGTGAAAGAAGTGATGGGAACAACTATTCTCTCTCACTATAAACTGAGTCCCTGTATAATGAAGATTCCCTATCTTGTTAGTGTGAGTCTCTTGCCAATGCAGAATCTTGGGAAAGCAAGACCTATGGTCATATCCCAGTTACAAGAGGGGCAGTTTTTGCGAGGGACAAGTCGCATCATTAAACGAAGACGCACCTTCATGACTGCCTATAATGCTAAAATACATCAAATGAACATGTAAAAAAACGCCAGAATCAGAAGAAATGATACCGATAGCTGCTTCAATTTTAAGACCGCAAGCATAGAGGTAGAAGCATTCTGATGCTTCTTGCTTTGAGCAACTGAACACAGCCGTCAATGCAGCAGACAAACATGTCAGTCACCATTCACCAAAAATCTTTGCAAGAACATGAGCCATTTCTGAAATGATGAAAACGACTATTATCTCTCACAATAATCTCACGATTATAGATACTGGATAGGTGCTTAGTGACGGAGTGGCAATCGCTACAGACACGAAGATTCTTTATAATGCGAATAGGACTCCCAGCTTCCGAATTAATGAGACCAAATGCAATAGCCAATCTTTCGCTATGGTTTTCCAGTTCAGCTTCCTTCTCTTTTTCCTCTTCAAGACACAACAGAACTTGGCTTGTGTCAGGAACATGTCCTACGGATTTCAGTTTCTCTCTCATCTCACTCAACTTCGAATATATCTCTTCTGTCCAAGGATGCGATTTATCACCCACAATAAACTCATGAAGGACACCTCTGTGCTCTATGGAACTGCATCCCGGGTCCTTTTTTACTCCTCTCATTCTCATCATTTCTCTTACCTGTGAAACTTTCTCCCACTTATCAGCTGCAGCATACATGTTAGAAAGAACAACATAGCATCCAATAGTGTCGGGAGACACTTCAATCAGATGACGAGCAGCATAATCACCAAGTTCAACATTTCCATGATTCCGAGCACCACTGAGCAAACTCATCCAGATTACTTTGTTTGGTTTCATGGGCATACTTTCAATGACATTTTTTGCCTCATCCAGACATCCAGCCCGACATAAAATGTCTACAAAGCAACCGTAGTGCTCAATTGTGGGTTCAATTCCATAATCATTTGTCATCAGATTGAAATAGTAACGGCCAAGATCGACCAATCCCGCATGACTACATGCATTCAAGACTCCAATAAAAGTTATAGCATGAGGCTGCATTCCATTCTTCCGCATCTCGAGAAATAGCTCAAGAACTTGGTCAGCAATACCATGCATTCCTAAACCAACAATTATAGAAGTCCAATGCCCCAATTTCTTCCTGTGTATAGCTCGAAATGTGGTCAGAGCACTCTCAATGCTCCCACACTTGGAATACATATCTATCAACGATGTACCAAGCACGCCATCTAACTCAAATCCATGTTTTACCATGAAAGAATGAATCCATCTCCCCTTACTCAGGATAGCTAATCCCGAAACAGCTGAAAGAGCACTGACCAATGTAGCATGACTAGGCATGACATCTTCTTTCAAAATTTCTTGAAACAACTCCAATGCTTCCATAAACCTCCCATTAAATTCATAACCTGCAATCATTGAATTCCAAGTTATCACATCTCTTGCCAGCATCCCACTAAATAATTGACAAGCCGTCTCAAAGTCTCCAGCTTTCATGTATCCATTAATCATGGCATTCCAAGAAACCAAATTTCTATTCGGCATCCTATCAAACACCTCCCTAGCCATCTCCACCTTCCCGCATTTCGACAACCCATCGACCAAAACAGTCCAAGAAAACAAATCCCTCTCCTGCATTTGACCAAACAACTACATTGCCACTTCAACTTCTCCACACCTCGCATACCCATCCACCAACGAATTCCAAGTTACCAAATCTCGGTCACGCATTTCATCAAACACCTTCCGAGCCAAACCAATCTCACCACATTTCGAGTACAAACTCACCAAACTGCTCTGCACAAACTAATCCAACCCAAGCCCAATTTTCAACACCAACCCATGAATCTGCTTCCCTTCCTCAATCGCATTCAACCGAGCGCAACCCTTAATCACGCACGGCACAGTGAAATTATCGGGAACAAGCTCATGAACCAATTCAGAGAACAAAACAATGGCATCATGCGAGCGCTGGTTTCCGACGTAACATTTGATGAGAACGTTCCAAGACACCGACAAGGGTTGTTCGATTTGGTCGAAGACGGAGCGGACGTATTCGAGGTTGTTGATTTTGGGGTCGGCGTAGAGAGAAAGGAAGCAGGAGGCGACTGAAGGGTGGCTGAAAGTTCCGGTCTTGAGGAACAGGGCGTGGTGCTGCTCTGCTTCTTGTAGGGTTTTGCATGTTTGGAGAAGCGAGAAGGGGTTTAGGGTTTGAGGAGAGAGAAATGGTTTGTGGAGGAGAGAGAGAGATGGTGTGAGCTGAAGCATTGCTGCAACCTGCAATGGCGTTGGTGGATCAGATGATAACCACAACCAAGGGGTCTGACCGTCTGAGTGGCCTACGCATAACCATAACCAAATTGCACTAATAGTTCTGTAGTTTATCTTGGCTTTTAATTTCGTCCTTGTAGTTTTTTTTCTTACATATTCATCCTCTGTAATTTCATTAAGTTAACACCGTTGGTCAAATCCGTCAAATGCCTTTTGTTTTTTCTTTTCTTTTGTTAATTGCTACCTACTCATGATGGATTAAGTGTTTGTGGGTTAAGGAACTGTTGATCCTAAAAACTATCAAGTTTACGTGAGGCGCAGGTCGAGTAATTAATAAGCTAACTACGTCATTTGGTTGTGTGTGGGGCGTGCCAACTCGTCAGCCGAGGAGTAAAATGTGTCGATGTGGCGTTGGGTGCGCTGCTAATTTCTTGATCTTGCGACTGCTGCCGAGGAAGGAACACGTCTCGGTCTCGGCCTTCGGGTTCTAGAGCCTGAAGAAAAGGCTACTAGTTCTGCGAAGTTCAATATCAAATTCGACTTTCAATGTGCCAAATGTAGTAACTTGTAACACCACTTCGCCGATTCAATCAAAGCCCCGAATTCGTGGCTGTTAGTCTCCAAAGCCTGATATTCATAAAACCTGTGTCAACTTTAAAAAATCTAACTATTTTCTGAATCACCAGCTACCATTCTTTAAAATCAGTTTCCTGGGAACAAAGATCATTCAAATGTCACTATTATTAAACCTATTAGCAAGAACAAAGCTTCTTAAACTTCCTATTTCCATATATGAATTTAAGGAGGAGAGAAAAACAGAGTTATGCATTAATGTACTAAATGGAAACTAAATAGAGTATTGTATTCAACTTTCACAATACGAAAAAAATTAAAATTTTGGCTCCACAAAAGCCCCAAAGAGAAGCTGAAATTGCTCACCTTGAGTTACAAAACCCCAAAAAACGAAAAACCAGGGTCCCCTGAAACCGAAAACAAAACCGAAGTAAAAACCCATATGCAGCCGAATTAAACACACACATGCAGCTGAATTATACACCAACATGCAGGATCCGATGGTACTAACAAAACCCTCAAAATCGCAAAAAATAAATTTGAACAAAAAACCCATCTGCATATCCAAAATCGCAGAAAAGAAATTGAAACACCTAAATTGAGAAAGCCATAAAAACTCACCAGGAAACGCTAGCTTTTCTGGGTAAAAAATTTCTCCGAATCCAACTGAAGAACCGAAGAAACTTCTACAGGTTGGGTGGTTTTTCAACAAGAAAGTGCGGTTGGTAATTTGTGAGACAAAGATCGCAGGATTGTTGAAGGAGAGAAGGCAGCTGTGGAGAGCGAAAGGAATCGAGGTTCAAGAGCGACAAAAGCAGGGAATTGTGAGAGAGAAAAGTGGAACGGAGGGAAAAGTCGAGAAGAAAGATCGAGAAGCAGTCGATGCAGAGCGATGAGCGACGCGTGGACAAACGCATAATGGAGAAGAAACGGAGGGCATTTATGCCATTGAAAATGAAAGAAGCTGAGAAGTGATCGACAGGTGGAGACGAAGGGCAAAATCATCTTTCAACTGTTCAAAAAAAACAAAAAAAAAGGCCAATAACAAAGGAATTGGATGGCATTTTCGCCTGTTTACTGTTAATGAACAGTAGTTTTGTGTTGAGTTTTAGTATAGGCTTAAATGTCAAAATGGTTCCTACATGGCACCGATTTGACTAATTTAGTCCTCGTGTTTGTCTCTTTTAGCCAATTAAGAACATTTCATTCAATCTCTTTTAAAAAATTCATAAGAAAAATTATATGAGATATTATTATCCTTTCGTTTTACAGAAAAATGTAAATCAATGAGAAATAACACATATAAGAGATAAAACTTCCAATTTGAAAAATGATTAAGGTTGTGACATAGAAAAGAGAGAAGGTAATGTTAGGGAGGAGGTCGGGAAATTGGAAGGAGAATAATTTTTCTTTTAATTTTTAATTTTATTTAATTTTAAATATTTTAAATCAAATAAATAATTTTATAATAATTTATAATTTTTTTTTACAAAAATTAAATGAAAATGTCTTTAATTGGCTAACAAAGATAAACACAATGATCAAATTGACCAAATTGAAAATACATGGACTAAATTGACCTAATGATTAAAAGACAGAGACCATTTTAACATTTAAGCCTTTAGTATATGTATAACTAGTTTTTTGTGCCCGCGCGTTGCTGCGGGTTTTAAAGCAAAATGAAACGCGGTATTAAAGACTTGAAAAATGAATTTGCAAAGCAATAACAACATTAATAACAAAGAAATTGGAAAAGTTGGAGAAAAGCTTGAATTGTGAGAAGATAGGGATGAACATGAAAGTTCTTGATTGGATCATAGCACTTGGCAGATAATTTCATACAGGGATACAAAAAATATTAGAGCTATATATATTCTACTTTAGCTGTTCTTTGTGCTCTAAAAACTAAACCAGCTTCTGTACACAAAAAATTAACAAATGCTGATATATGGAGATGCAAAAAATATTGTCTAGTTTTGTGCAGAAAGTGGTATTTACAAAGCACCAAAGATATTAGATAATGTTTGATACATAGTAGGAAAAGATCCATAATATACTGTAGCAGAAGACAACATGTCTTGTTGCAAGAGCAATATTAGTGTTGACATTGAGAGACCAACCTGTACAGAGAAAAATAATGCAAGGCATTTATACAGTGATTAAGTTCACAGCTGAGCAGTTTTGAAGCAAAGAATTTAGCAAAATGATACCGTACTGACCTAGTTAATTTTTGGAGGGATTGTATCTGTTTTTGTAGAAGCTGGAGGTGATTTTTTTTTTCCAGCGATTTGATAGGCATTTCATCAACTGAAGAAAAACCTTACACTGATTTCGTATTTTTCGAGCAACCGTGACTGCAGAATCGCACAAAACACCGACTGAAAGTAACAGCACAAAAATTTGCAACGGCTCGAAGCAGGAATTTTTGAGGCAAAAAGGATTTAAAGTGTGAGAACGACCACGGAACAAAGATGGAAATGAGAGGAAATAAAACGGGTGAAAACGACAGTGAAGCAAGCAAAGTTGAAAATGAGAGGAAACAAAACGAAACAAAATAAAACCCAAACAAAGTACCACGTGATGACCAACACGTGGGACTAACAAAACTGTGCTGCCACTGTACCAAAAACAAATACAACCACACACAAAAAGTGAAAGGAAGTCCAATCCTGTCAAAGACAACCAAACAAAGGGCACCGGTGTAATTTGACTGTAGAAAAGCCCAACCAAACGGAACAGAAAAATAAAAAGGGAGGGCATTTTCGTCCGCGCACTGTCCATGAACAGTAGCACGGTTTTGGGGTTTTAGTATAGGAATAATGTCCCCCATTGTATGTTTTTTCATCAAGTAATTGAAACTACATATTAATAAGATATTGTTTGTCAACAAAAAAAAAACCTAATAAAATTACTACTATACCATTTTAATACAAAGAGAAAGAAGATATTAGAAAAGAAAACAATATCAGCATTAAAGTAATTTTGTACAAATAAATTTTTATTGTTTTTTTTCCTAAATCTCATAGCTATCACTTATTCTCTCTCTCCTAACTGCCAACCCCTATATTTTTGAGATGTCTGCCAACCTATTAAAGACAAATAACTCCTCTCATAAAAAAAATTAAAATTAAAATATTTATAAAATATAAAAAATATATTTCTCAACACAGAGTGCGACTTAGCTAGTATAATATGGAGGTGAGGGCCTAGCCCCTCTTAATTACGTGGAGAGCTGTCAGCTAATTTATGGTCAAGGATCTGCTGTCCTCAATTTCATGTCTTCTTTGCGTCTCTTTATTAGCTTTTTGACATGTATCTCCTTACTTAACTCTAAAATTAACACCGCTAACAATTTATATATAACTATATTAAAAAAAAAAACTAAAGAATAGCAGAAATTGCCGTTCACGCCCAGATCCCCTGCGGGGCCTCCGCTTATCACATCCTACCGGGCCTCTTCTCCTCCATCAGGCCGTTCACGCCCAAATCGCAGTTCGATCAACTCTTGGTATTAATAGGTAAATGGCAGCAAATCGATTTTTAATCCTTCTATGGCTGCAAATTGATGTTTAATCCTTCTATGGCAGCAAATCATTGTTTAATGGGGAGTCCTAATTAGTTCACGCCCAAGTGTAATCCTATATGGCAGCAAATTGACCTCCAATCGCAGCCGCTCATCTCGCCCCTCAGCCGCAATTTGAAGCGGTTTGAGAAGAATCCCGGACAAGATTAAGACATTGAAGGTGGTCGTGCAAGGGACGGAAAAGGTTCTGGAAAGCAGGGGCTTTGATGACGACGGTGAGGACGAGGAGGCAGACTGTATTTGACTGTTCGTTTTTGGGTGTAGTTGCAGGTGTTTATTTGACTGTTCATGTTTATTTTTTTTGTAGTTCTGTGGGTTTTTTTTTCAATTAGTTATATATAATAATTAACGGTGTTAATTTTAGAATCAAGTGGAGAGATACATGTCAAAAAACTAATAAAGAGACACAAATGAGACATGAAATTGGGGACAGCAGATCCTTGGCCCTAATTTATAGGGAGCCGAACGCTTAGGTGGCTTGCCATTATTGGCTGCCATCTCGCAACAGGTGGTGGTTCAGGAGTCTACCTCTCCAATCCCCTACGTATATATAGAAACTGCCGGTAGGGTTAGGGTTTGCAGGAGGACTCTACAATTTGTGCGTTTCAGGGAGGAGACAAATGAGCAACACTGATCGCTCTTTTGATATCATTGCTGCTTCCACAGTGACCGAGTCTTGTACGGAGGCCGATCTCAATGAGCGAGGTGAATCGTTCAATCCGAATCCAGAAACGATCTTGATCAAGTATTTGTTTAACAAGTTGGCCGGACGGGCAACGCCCGTGGAAGATGTGATCAGACACATTGACTTGCAAAAGGGCATGCCCCCAGATGCTAATCAAGTTCCCCCAAGTAAGATTAACCCTCCCAAATGAAATTAAATAAACGAATAAACCACATCATACAACGATCAGATATCGACCCCGACATACTAAAAAACGATTATTTCATTAATTTGGATTTGGAAAATGATCATTTGGGCTAATTTTCTCATTATTATTAAAAAAAAATTAACAATATTGCAACATGCTAGCAATAACATGGTTCAAATTCGCTTTTGACGAAAATTTGTTTCTAGGTCTTTTCTGTCATGGAGGTGAAAACCGATCAGCATATTTCTACATATGTGCCGAGGTAGTTCTTGGTGATGTCAAAACAAAAAGGCCAACTTCTAATGGGTACTGGAAGCTGCTTAGTAACGAACAAGTGCACATTCAAACGTCCAGTGACAGTGACGACGGTGCTGCAACCGTCGTTCATGTTGGTAACGTACGGACGTGGAGGTATTACGGAAGGGACCTTATGAGGCAGATGAGGGCAGCGTCTGAGACGTGCTTTAAAATTCGGGAATACTACCTTAATCCGGAGCTTGAGCCTACAACGCTGATCGTGACGGGACTATATCTCCGATGTTTTTTCAAAAAATTGTGCGTTTGTGAATTCATCGATGAGGACTCAGAGTTGAGACTGAAACAGGAGCGAGGTAGCCTCATCGGCTATAAGTGGAGGTGATCCGCTGTTTATCTTGCCGGGACATCCGCCCATCGGCCCTAGACTAATATGTGCACTGTTAGATGCTCCGGAGCCCGGGGGTGATCCTCTTGATACTTTGTTCATCGGAGCTCCTCCTCCCTCTCCTTCTTCTCCATGGGACCAGGAGATCAGTGACGATGAATGATGACTGACTGTTAGTCAATTTTGCATTCTAGTTTCTGTTGTTGTTATTTATTTTATATGGATTTTTACATTTCAGTTTGGATATCATTTTTAATCTATTAAGTTTGCATTCTAGAATCGATCAATGTCGCCCCTTCACGTTTTATACCAAAAATTAGTTTTGTACTTGTCGATTTACTGAGATTTGAGAACACTGTATAGGGTGAAAAACGAAATGGTTATGAGAACACAAAATTAAAAATTGAATGCTAAAAATGAAATGGTTATTATTAACGAGGCCTGATATTATCATTTGGAGGGTGACTCCTCTCTATTTTCCCCAAAACCAGATAGAAATCTCTAGCATTTCCAATTTCCATACTCACAAGTCACAACGCCATTTACTCTGTAATTCCAAGCACTCATAAGTCACAGCTGGAAGAAGTGCTGCTGATCAAGATTCACCTGTGGTCCATTATTGGTTTTGCTGATCACCTCGTCCCCGAAATACTCGGCGATGACAGAAAACCCATCCTTTGAACTTTTAACTTGCTGGAAGGACCGATCCTGATCTTTCAAGTTACTGCTCTGGACTTCTTTTGGTTTCGACAACAGCTTTGTACCTAGACATTTTCTTTTGAGAACCGCTTTGTATTCAGCAGCACATACAGGACACTCCTCATTATCGGCGAGGCAACGCTGATGGAACGAGTGGATACACAAAATGTACAGCCGGGAGATCGACAGTGAAAGTGCATGCAGTGCTCTTGCTGAGCTGAAGATTCTTGCATTTGTAAAAGATCCTGAATTTCGTCTCTCATTGCTGAGGTGGTTTCCTGAACAATTCAAGGATTCATTAGATAAGCTCTGTCACACACGCACGCACCCACAAAACCACACAATAGTTTGTATTGAAACCTGAAAAGGTTTGAAGTGATTTTTTTACTTTTATTTCTTTATTGATTAGATTTTTTGCAAATGATATTTATTGTCCAATACACAAACCCTTGGACCAAGTTATATTCCGAGCACTGTCATGCCTGGCCTGTCTCGATAACTAATCTGAGTGTATCTTTCATGACAAAGACTCAGCTTCACCTACTGGGGTAACATTAATATATATACATAACTATTTCATACCAAACACGCCACGTAGTTTCCGTTAAACTTTATTTTCTCTTTTAAAGTCCTCGGATCAATTCTCTACTTGCTAAATAATAGGTATACTAATATCCTTCAAAGACCACTGGTCAAGAGTCTAAATATCAATTCCTACCAGTTTAGGTATTCAGTTGAATGTCTAATTATATCAAATTAACAGATTTCAGTTCAATGGTTTAAAACCATATCCAAGGGCCCTGAAGAACTTATCATCTGCAATGCACCTGTCATTGCAATTTAAAATACTAGAGCATTTCTTCCTTCTTTCTTTGCAGTTTCAGATCTGACTAGAATCCCATGCAACCTTATTTGGTACACTGCTCCGACAAGATTACATTCGTGTTATTATAGAAGTTTCCATGGAACACGTAAATAAAAAACATAAAATGTTAACCAACTTTTACTGGAGGCAGGTGAAATGAACAAACGAGGTACAATAAATAAATTCAGCTGCAGTAAGTAAGGACTAACCTGATACTTCTCAATTGCTCGACAGTCCACTTTGATCAGTTTTGATTCTTGTTCAAGCCTTTGAGCAATGTAATCCTTAATGACATAGCCCTTTGTCTATCTCCAGCATCCCATGCTTCAGTAGTACCCCTTCTAGGTGCAATATTGCCCAGAAAGTGAGGTTCTCTCTTCTTGTGCAGATCCTCCATTTGAGCTACCTTTACGTGACAAACATCGTTGATGAGGTTCAACCCCACCAAGGATAACAGCCTTCTTGGGTAATGCCCATATCCCTGCCTTCTCAGTAAGCACAACCCATGCCCCTTCTTCACCATCATCTGTAGATGGAAGAATTGAAGCATCTAGAAACTTTCCAGCTTCATAAGGTAGGACAAAATTATAGAGCTGTGTATAATTTCTAAAGTAATGGGATACTATTGCATTCCATCACCAGAAAGAATGATTGCTGATCCTTGAGGCTTACCCCCTACCTGCAGTTTCATGGAGAATAAGAAGTCTTCCTCTTCTACCGAAATAAGAAGTCTTCCTCTTCTACTCTTCCTTTTGGGATTATCACTAGGACAGGAGTTTTTTTTTTTTTTTTTTTTTTTTTCCTCTAAACTCATTCCACATTTGTATTGCATGGTCAAAAGAGAATACTGTGTGTAGCTTGAACTACTACCCCGGCCCAGGCAGAAGGTAGCAACTAGAATGGTAGTCACTTTACCGGGATAGTTGACCTGCATATCAAGAAGCCAGATTCGCTGCCCAGCCAAATCTTTCTTAATTCCCGAATCACCATCTGAGCCAATAATCTCATGAGACCAAAGCTTTGACACAGTGAAATCAGCACCAAGTTCAATACTAGGGCATTGAATCTAACGATCTGTCAGAAGAAGAAACTGTTGGTAAGATTCCTGCATTTGAAGATTTGGGAAACACCAGGGCAGGGAGGGAGGAAGAGTTTGATCGTCCGGATATACTTTCTTGCGGCTAACACCAGGGGGGCTGCAATGAACTGCCATAGCTGGCCATCTGAACTACAGGCAAGTGCAATGCACACATCCTGGGAATCTGGGACGCAGAAGCAGTCAAAGAGTTGAATGTACAAAACCCAGTAAAACTACCCCTGTGCCTGCTGATCAGTTGTTGCCGCTTTTGTGTGGTCTTCCTACCAATAGGTAAAGAATTCACCTCCAATTCATCGGCAGATGCAACACTAACAACGGGGTCAGTACTCCCTTCAGCATAAATTTGAGGCCAGCACACAACAGCTCGAGTCTTCTTGTTACAAAGTACAATACCAGCCGTGCTACAATGTTTTACAACTTTCTTTGTTCTTGCAGACGTACTATCCCAATTGACAACACAAAGCAACCAACAGTTCCCACCTAAAAATTTATTTTCTACTTTGAAAGCCCAGCAAGATCCACGCCCATCAACTTCATAAAAGTCACAATAAAGTAAGTAAAGAAAACGATGCAATCTGCAGTAAAAAACAATGGCTCGATTCAATACCCTATCGTTTCTATCAAATTCGGGGGTCACAAATTCAATCAATGGGAGTAATTTGTTCATCTTCTCCAATTGTCACCAAACCGTTTCGTTGCTGATTTTAACAAGAACAAGAGCAAAATGAACACACATTTTCCCGAGAAACAAACAGAATATCGATAAAATCAAGACAAAATAGGTGCGAGAGGAAGCTGACCTTGAGCTGCCGAAGGAAGAGCACGGAGGTGGAGTGAGCTTGGAATCCGAAACCGAAGTGAGGCCGCGGTGGACAAAGGCGACGGTGCCGTCGTCGCAGCCGATTACCACCTTCCCTCAGCCGCTGGAGCAACAGTGGACTCTGATAATCGGGTTTACTGTCAAAAGAAGACGAAGAAAACAGGAAACGACTGCGTAGAGGGATGAGATGGGCGTCCACTCCAGTAAGCATAATCCCGTATCATCACCGAAGAAATTAATTAACATTTAAACATGCGACAATGACTGTATTAAAGGGGTAATGCGGATTGACCATTGACTGGGTTCTTTTGTAAATAAATTCGTCTAGTTGTCCTAACGTATAAAGGCAAACCAAGAGGCATTTGATACTGGACGCACGATGTGAAATCAACGGTGGTGATTAATTTCAATGCTACCCTAGAAGGGTAGACCTAGAATTTAGAAACCCTAGTAATCGGCGCTCTGGTATATAAATAAATTGGGGTAATGATTGATTTGTTGGTATCAAGGTATAAAATATCGATGATATCGAAAATATCGGTAGTCCAAAAACACGAAAATTTCGATAGAAATATCGGGATATTTTCGATATCAATAAAAATTGAAGAAAAACCACAGAAATTGTAAGAAAAACTTGGAAATTTTTATTGAAACTTTGCAGGATGTTTATTTAGTCAATTATCTATTAGTTTATCACAAAAAATTGGAAGGAAATGCATTGCATGATGGATTTAACTGATTTAAGTTGATTATATAGCGAGCTGGCAAACATTGTGAGTGTAGAAAATATGTAGTAATTAATGAAAGAAGTTTAAACACACCATAATCATTTATATATAATGAATTAGTACAATATTTTACACTTTATACATTGCATGGTAAGATACATGAGTGACTTAGTACTAGGGGTGGTTCGGTATGGGATCCCATACTGAAACCCTTGTCCCGATTCCCAAACGGAAATTTTCGGGAATCCCAATTTCAATATCGATCCCAAACCAAATTTTCGGGAATCCTGATTTTTGGGAATCCCGAAACTCCCATACCGAAACCCTTGTCTCGATTCTCAAACCGAAATTTTTCGGGAATCCCAATTTCAATACCGATCCCAAACCAAATTTTCAGGAATCCCGAAATAGTTTCGGGATTTTGGGACAAATCGGGAATCCCGAAATGGTTTTGGGCTTTTGGACTAAAATTTGACATATTTTGCTTTTGGGCTAAAATTCAACCTTTTATATTGAAAAATTGATATATAGGCATGCCCAATCTGCCAATTTGTTTCTACTAATCTGTGCACACAAATTTGTCAATCAAATGGCAAGGCCCAGTTAGTATTTGCCTATTCAAAAGCAATTTGCCAATATGAAACGTTAATATATACTTGAGTAAACTAGTAAATCTATCTATAATCATGCTAGTCCCCAAAATTACGTCTAAAATGTTAATATATGCTTGAGTAAACTTCTGTACATATACAATATAAATATTATAGATAGATGTAAAGTTTTCTCAAGCAAATTGTAACTTATAATCTATCCATGTATCCATCTATTAATCTCCCATGTTTATTCTGTATCTATGTATCCATCTATCAATCTTCTGTGATTTAAAAATTCTGCATATGTTCCACTATCTATCTTAGGGTTCCTCCATGTATATGTTCCATCATCGATTTCCAGTGCTTCTTCAGTATTTCAATTTTCACTATTGTAGGTAGATGATGTTCCCCTTAAAGATGTGATCCTATATATTTAAAAATTAAATAATATATATATATATATATATATATTTCGGTTTGGTTTGGGAATACCTAAATCCCAAAAACTTGAGATCGATTCTCGTACCAAAATTTCGAGATTGGTTCGGTATTGGGTACCAAAATTTTGGGGAATTTTGGTTTGGGATTTTTTTGGTTTGGTTTCGGGAATTTTTCGGTTTGGTTTGGGATTTTTGGGATTTTTTTCCAGCCCTACTTAATACCACATAGAGTTCCTATGAGGTTCAAAATTTTCACTATCTTCATAATTCGGGTGTCTAGGTGGACATTCCGGGTCGGGGTGTGTCTTAGGTTATGACATCCTGTCCCGCGATTTATCGTATTTTATTCTTAGTAGTAGTGAAATTACCAAAATAAGATGCCACGTAGGCCTTTCACGTGGACCTCAATTTTCCCTTCATTTTTCCACTCTTATTTTACTATTCTTGAGTAATTCTCATTTTTACGAGCACGTGGCTGTAAACGGAACTCAATTCGGAGGTATAACGAACAAGTTATGCTCGAAAATGTGTAAAAATATCTGAGGCGAATTCAAATTCGAAATTCTTGTGCAGTGTGCCACTGCTTTTGGTCTGATTTTCTGAATAGCCTTGTGGGTTATGTACGTTGGAAACCAAGAAAGTTGGTTTAAGTGTGCAGCAAGTGGACAATTTAATATTGTTTTATTAGGTTTTGAAAATCCACATTTTTGTGCCATCATCCATCGGACATCATTTTTTTTCCATTTTTTAAAATATATTTTCTTTCTCTCCCACAATCTCACACATCTCTCTCTCCCTCTCTCTTTTACACACTCACACACGCCATATCCCATCACTTTTCCCTCACATCTCTCTCCCTCACGGTTCCATTTTCCCCCATTTTCCCCCATTTTCCCTCATTTCAGCTGATTTTTTCCCTCTCTTCCCACTTACTTCCACTCATTTCTCTTTCTTTCATTTCCTTTCATCTGCAACTCTCCTTCCCAGAGCAGACAGACACACACACACCCCACTTCCCCGTGTTTCCCCATTCCCCAATCCCTCGAACCTTCTCCCTCATTCATGTCCTTGTTTCTTCTCCCCCGGAGCACAGACCACAACACCCACACCCGCCGAGCACCACAGTGGCGCACACTTTGGCGAGCACCATCACCACCTGTGGATCACTCCTTATCCCTTTCTCACCTCCCGGCGACCACCATCAGGCAAGGGGATCCATCAAACTGTTTGATTCAAACCCGAGCGGGTTTTGGGATCCGGAGAAAATGGATTTTTCATTTCCGACGACGGAGGCGCAGATCTTGGGTCTGAGTCTGGATTGCAGAGAGAGATCTGGGCAGCTGCGACGACGTAGCCTCGGCTGCCTTTCCGACGACGGAGCCACGACGATTGTTTCGATAATATCGAATATATCGCGATATTATCGATAATATCGCGATATTTTGACGATAATTAGGGGGATACGTGGGAAAATATCGGTCTCTCTGAAAAACGATAATATCGGCTATATTTCGCCGATATTATCGATATTTTAGTCATTGGTTGGTATCGAGTGCTTCGTCGAGTCGGTGTCAATCGAAAAGCGAAGGAAAGCAAAAGGATATATGATAGGATTTTTACCACCTACAAAAGTAGGGATAAAAACACATGAAATACTTGCAAGAATACAATGATATTATAGTATAGATGATCATGAAAGGTCGTTCTCCTCAAGAATTATTTAATAATTTATGTAAAAACAATTCCTAATTAACTACTTAGAATTAAAAGTTGAGAAAGATGATTTTGAAATTGGGTAATATTTAAAACGAATTTTAATTAAAAACTAATATGAAAGAAAAGAGTTTTAAATACTAATTCATAAAAGCACTAGGGTTCCACCATCACCTACCAATCCTATGAATTTCTATCAATTACTTATGATTTATACATGCCACTTTGAAGGTTAGGTTTTCTTAACATATATTATTCTCGTGATATTCAAGCAAGAACGTATATCTAACATGCAATCCGTCTGTGATATTTATATCAAATATGAACATGCAAGACTCATTAAGTTCTATGAAAACCTTTTGAAAAACCATGCAATCCCTAAAAGCGTGATATTTGCCTTAGATGAAATTACAATTATCAATCACAAGAAGCAATACTCAATCCTCCGGTGATATTCCGACCGAATTGCATCCAATTACTTGTCTAAACATCCTAATGGTGGCCAGTCATCAAGATAATTAGATAGTTTAAAACAATTATCAATAATTCAAAGCGTGCATGCAATCAATCATAAGCAATTAAATAAAAATTACATATTCATACTAAGGCTTAAGGCTTCGCCTTAGCAAACGGAAATTAGTTACACATATTCATAATCGAAATCATAGAAAATATTATTAACTAGAAAAAGAATGAAAACAACTTAAAGTATAAAATCTCCAAGAACCCTAGCAAAGTTCTATGTCTCCAAAGTTGCATAAAAGAAAGCGTGTCCCATAGACTAGGGTCGGCAGAACCCTTTTAATATTCCCTTAAAGCCAACGCACAAACCCTAGCAACAAAGTATTTTATTCCCACTAAGAAACTAACTAATAATAAAATAAAATAGAAAATAAAGTCCTAATTAAGCTAGGAAAATCTGCCAAGTACTTGTCCAGCCACGTTTTAGCCTCAAATCTCTTCCAAATCCGGCCCAAGATAGCATGTTTTAAAGATCAGGAAGTTCTGAACACATCTCCAGAAGGCCACGAACCCATCCGAGGTCATCTTGAGCTCCAAAAACGCAATTCAAGCCCAAAACGTCACTATTCCAGCATTGCGCATTGCTCTTTTATTTTATTGCCATAAAATAACCGTTTGGTAGAAAAATCTGATATTTTGATTCGATCAAGCTAAGTGACTCACAAACATCTTCCAACTGAAATTACTCCGAAATTCATCCGTTTGATCACTTTTTGCTCCAGAGGAATTCGAAAGTCCTATATTGAAAATACAATTCAAAGTATCAAAATTCTTTTAAAATATTAATCAAAATATACTAAAAACAGAGTTAATTATATAATATAAAATCTACTCATCAAGTATCTCTATCTTTCCCCATATTTAATTATTATCTGCCCATCTGTGTTTTATCTGATTTTTTTGATGTTTCTCCATTAGTATTTGGATTTATATTACTATTAATTCTTGCCCTTTTACTTTGAATTTCGTGCCATAACTTGTACCATAAAGTAGCAGTATTTAGTTTCTCCGGACCCTCAGTTTCTAAAAAAAAGAATTTTTTTTCAGAAAATAAAAATCTGCGTGATTTGGGGAAATCACTGTCACCATCTATTGTAAAAAATCTGTGTAAACAAGTTCAGAGAAATCACTGTCACCATCTCCTTCAAATAGTGCTCGATGCCCAAATTATTATAAATATAAGTAGTTAAATTTTTTCTTTTTATGTATTTAATTACTATTATTAATGCAAAACTGTCACATCCCGGATTAATCTCCAAAGGTTGACGAGGAATCACATGTGAAGGATCCGAAACATAATGTCGAAGGATCGAGACATGAAACACATTATGCACCTTGGATAACTCTGGAGGCAACTCAAGCCTGTAAGCAACTTCATCGACTCGCTCAGCTCTGATACCAACTGACACATCCCTTCCCGAAAGAGGGCATGTTGGCCGTCACTCTCTCGTGACGGCTAGCATGCCCTTCGGGACGGGGTGTGTCAAAAACTCCCACTCAAATACAAGGGATCATTTCAGCTTACCGATGCCACAGTAAATTTACCCTTCCATTTGTTTTTCCTCTGTTTAAGAAGAGCTCAGTTCTCTCTTTTATTTTTATTAAGATTTGGCTTTTCCAGACTGCATTTGTTTTTGGGGTTGAATTATGATGAGGTTGTGTAGGTCAAATTTGAACTAGTTTTTATGCTCTCAATTAATTGTGTTGAATTTGGGTAAATATGGGGTTTTCTGTAGGTTATAATGGCGGTGGCTACGGCTTCGTTCGACATACTTGGGAAGGCTACAAGTATCCCTAAGTCATGCCGACCTGGAAAGGTTGGGTTTAGCATTTGATCCCAAGCCTGACTTTTTATTGATTTTCCATCTGTTCAACAAGCTCATCGGAAAGCCACAACTAACGGAAGAGATTGTCAAGCAGCTCGTCTTGCGGCGAAGACAGTTTCCAGATCCTAGCTTCATATCAGCAGGTATGCTCTAATTTTTACGTTTATCTATACAATTAATTGTTGGCGTTATTTTCTCAGAACACTTTGCTTATGGAAAAAAATACAACTAAGCCTTCTTCTACGTTCTGTTCGAGGAAAATGCTGACAACTCTTCAGTGCGGATGACTGCGACGGGGAACTACTGGAAGCTCGAAAAGGAGTAGGAAGTGAAGCTTGTCCACAACGGGCAAGAAATTCACATTGGAACAGCAAGGAAAGTTCACAATCTATGGGGTAGTGCCGGGCGTTTACAAGATGACAGAATACAAGTTGTTGAACCCGCAAGCGCTTGGTATTGATGCAAGGATGGTGAAAGAGTCTCCTTTCAGTGATCTGGTAATTGTTTAAGTTAGATGATTGAATAATTGATTGATTAGTTTAGTTATTATTGAATAATTGATTGATTTGTGTTGCTTTGCTTGTCTGTATGTTTTAGCTCCAACTCTACTCACTAGTAGCAATCAAGGTATTAAATATCGATGATATCAGAAATATCGGTAGTCCAAAAACATGGAAATATCGATGAAAATATCAGGATATTATCGATATCGATAAAAATTGAATAAAAACCACGGAAATTGTAAGAAAAACTTGGAAATTTTTATTGAAACTTTGCAGGATGTTTATTTAGTCAATTATCTATTAGTTTATCACAAAAAATTGGAAGGAAATGCATTGCATGATGGATTTAACTGATTTAAGTTGATTATATAGCGAGCTGGCAAACATTGTAAGTGTAGAAAATATGTAGTAATTAATGAAATAAGTTTAAAGACACCATAATCATTTATATATAATGAATTAGTACAATATTTTACATTTTATACATTGCATGGTAAGATACATGAGTGACTTAGTACCACATAGAGTTCCTATGAGGTTCAAAATTTTCACTATCTTCATCATCTCTATGTGTAGAGTAAGTGTATTGTGAAGAGTAGTCATCAAATGATAAATCCCCAAAATAGTTTTGCGTGTAATTGTTAACATGCCACCCATATGGATCCGAGATTCGTTGACGTTGTCCATAAGCAAAATCATTTGAAGATTGAGTCTCGGATTCTTTCCATGAGTCGCTCGATTCCATCCCAATAGGAATGAGATATGAAGGGTAGGGAAATGGTTGGTTATGAGTATAACCATAGTTACTACTTCCCACTCCAACAGAGTCCGAAGTTATAGATAACGAGTCACCTTCTTTACTTGACAAAGTCCCCTTGCCTCTTTCTCTACGAGTATAGTCCTTCCCTATGGCACCAATTCCTGGTCCTGCCCGCCTACTGCCATGGTCCTCATCCTGTGTTGCATGTGTGAAGTTTGCCTCACTAGTGAAGGGGCTCATAAATCCGGGATGTGGTCCAACATAGTTTCCATATCCACCACCATTACCTCCAGCTCCACTATATCGTTCATCATTCTCACCTCTGGTGGTAGGTGAGTCTCCTGATCTTGTACTGGAGCTATCATTAGTATCAACATGATCTTGTGGTTGTGTAGGATTGGAAGAAGGTGGAATTCCAGTGTTTCTTGGTCTTGGACGCAAAAGTTCTTCCAAAGAGTCAGCGCTGCTACATCCTACCTCCTCCTCTAATACTCTTTCTACATTTATCCCTTCATTACGTGCTTCTTCAGCAACTCTTTGAGCTGGGTTGCCTTCATCATCATCTAAATGAAGAGGTCTAATCCATTGATAAAGTTGGTTACCCTCTATATCATCATCTTCACCAACAATATTAAACACATCTAGTGGGTCACCAACAATTTTTGTTTGTTATGTGAAATATGAAATGTCTTTATACTCTATTTCCAAATATTTGTTTCTTACCTCATAGGGAGTGGGAGGTTGTACTCCAACACCGGCCTGTTGACATCCCAATACCATATTTTTGAAATGATGTGATGATGCCTTCTCAGCAGGGACATTTTTATAGATAAAGAACTTGCTAATTAGACGCCTTATTCCTTCCTTCACATTACCTCCAGTGAAATAACTCCAAACACTCTTTTGACGTGTTTTGGATTACTTATATAAACTTGGGGCTATTGGTGGTGTTGGTTGTGATTCTCTAACACTTGCTCCCCGTCTCATTTGTGCACCACCACTTGTCCCGGAACCTTGTGCTCTATTAGGAATTTTATGAAGGTGTTCTCTTTCCCATGTTGACTGTTTGGAGGCACGTAATGCTTGTTTCAAACTGCGTCGTTCTTCAGGTCCCATGTCATCATCACATTCGTCCTCATCGTCATCATCATCACTGTCAACCGCTTGGCCAATGACTTCTCCTCGTAGCCCAGCTCGAATATTTTCCATTCCATGTGTTTTCATTTCCTTCTGGTGTTTTTTATTTTTTAATAATGTGGTGATGAATGCCTTCACTTATGGGGGAACATTATCGCATCGTTGGACATTATTTCCCGGATCTAATCCACTAAGATGGTACTTAAGTCGTGTCACTACACCACTCTTCATTACCTGACCACAATATTTGCAAATTGTGCCATTTTTGTTTCCGTCTATTGGGTCTCCATGTTCCCAAGCTGGATCACGTTTAATAACTCCACTGGACATCTTAAACGTTCCTATATTTAATTTTCATGGAAATTAGGCAATTATTTTTTGGCCAAAAAATATATAGTAGTGACGGTTATATAAGAGAACCTAAATAATAAAGTTATTCTACAGAATAATTAAATAGGAAGTAAAGAAAATGATTATAAGAATTTAAGTAATTATAAAAATAATATGGAATAATAAAACCTAATATTAATGAATAATAATCCAATTTGATAATAAAATAATATATAACATTAAACATATTAAAATTATTCTAGGGAATAATTATACAACATTACTTAATTACTTCAAAAAATTAACATGTAAGTTTGTAAACTTACCTTAAATATGGAACCCTTTGTGTAAAGGCCAAATAGAATCTGCGTGGACCAACAATAAAATAATAATTACACAAATGTAACAAATCTGGAACTTTCGATGTCGTACGTAGCAGCAAAACCTCGACGATCCTCTGCAGCTTGTCGTCTGTGAATAAATGAGAGACAAAAAAGGTATTTAACATTTAATTTGAAGTGGCGTGAGTTGTAGATCCATTTATTCAGCTGAAACTCTGAAAGGGCTATGGAAAGGCTCTGAAAGGGCTAAGGGAGGAAGAAGAAACGAAAAGGTGTAATAGAGGTTTTTCAATTTTCGAAGGGTTAAAAAAGGTGTGATGACCTCTGGGAATGTGAAAGAATTGGAAGTAAGCAGATTTTTTGGTTCTTCTCTGACAGAATTTTTGGTCTTCACATGGAGAAGAAGATAAAGTAAGCATATTTTTTTGTTCTTCTCTAACAGAATTTTTGGTCTTCACGTGTTTTGGTTCTTCTCTAACAGAATTTTTTGTTCTTCAGAGCAAAGTTACTTGCTTCCAATTCTTTCATACAAAACCGTGTGCCACACACACACACACACACACAAAACCGTACACGCGCACACACACACACACACAAAACCGTACACAAAACCGTGGTTTCTTACAAAACCATGTGCCAAAATCGTGGTTTCATACAAAACCATATGCCAAAACCGTGTGCCACACACGCGCACACACACACACGCACACGCAGACACAATCTCTCGTCTTGATCCTTATCCCTCATTCCACACACACACACACACATTCCCTCTCCTTCTTTCTTCTTCTCCGGTTCTCCTCCCCATCTCTTCTCTGTATCTCTCCTTCCCCGAGCAGACAGACACACACACACCCCACTTCCCCGTGTTTCCCCCTTCCCCAATCCGTTGAACCTTCTCCCTCATTCATCTCCTTGTTTCTTCTCCATCTCTGCAACTCTCCTTCCCGGAGCACAGACACACCACACCCACACCCACACCCCACCGTGACCTCCACCACAGTGGCGCACACTCCAACGAGCACCATCACCACCTATGGACCGTTCCTCCTCCCTTTCTCACCTCCCGGCGAGCAGCATCAGGCAAGGGGAGGCCTTGTTTAGGCCGTACGAGGCGGATGATCCATCAAACCCGAGCGGGTTTTGGGATCCGGAAAGAAAGGATTGCGGATTTGGATGGGTCTGAGAGCGGATTGCAGAGAGAGGCGCAAATCTTGGCAGCTGTGACGACGGAGCCTCGGCTGCAGTTTTCCGACGACGGAGCCTCAGCAATTTTGTCGATAATATCGACAATATCGCGATATTATCGATAATATTGCAATATTATGACGATAATTATTTGTATATGTGTGAAAATATCGCCATGTGAAAAAAACGAAATTATCGACGATATTTCGCCGATAATTTCAATATTTTAGATTGTGGTAGCAATCACGTCCGAAGATGGGGAACTGGAAAAGATCAAGAGAGGTATTGTGGCACCCCCTCTGGTTATTGGTGGAGGACACCAGATAGTTTTGCCCGCCGATGCCGACATTGGAGCCAGGGGGTCAGTCGCTCCGCTAGTCGACTATATCGCAGCAAATCCTGAAAGCCCCACCCCAAGTCCCCCTTCTCCTCCTCGTGTTGGACCATTTGGAGCCATCCCAGACCCCCGATCTGCTCCCACCCCAACTCCCCCTTCTGCTCCTCGTGTTGGACCATTTGGAGCCATCCCGAAAGCCCAACCTGCTCTCGCCATCACCATGGGCACCGATGGTCATATTTCCACCTCCTCTGCTTCGCCGTCCAAAAGAACTAGGACCTAGTCGTCGTAATGCTCTGCTCCTCCAACTAATTCCAATTCACCTTCAACAACTTGGGTTTTATTTGCTACTTCAGAAACTAGTGCTTAACTTTTCTGTAGTAGTCGGACCTGTTTTTCAATTTTGTTTTGTTGTTTGAGTTGTGTCTTTTGTGTTATGCATGCGTAGTTCATAGTTGTGTCTTTTGTGTTCTACATGCATGATTGTGTTTGTGTAGTGAGCTAAGAAAACTATGAATTTGAAACCGTGGTTCTGTAGTTTAATCGAATCGAGCTTTGTGGCCCCAAAAAAACCGAAATGAACCAAAGATTAGAATCATGATTCTTGAATTTTCTATATCTTTTGTTCTGTAGTTCAATCTATATGTTTGGAAATTTCCGTTGTTTAAACCTTATTTTCTATTTTAAAGTTCCTCAGATTAGTTTTTTAGCTTGTAAACATCTTTCAATTTGCTGTTGCAATTCAGTACAAGAGTGGTATGATCTTTGGAAGCAAACCGCTTCTCAAGATTCCAACGCAATTCACTAAGAACGATGTAATCTGCAGTAATAAACAATGACTCGTTTCAAAATCCTTTCGTTTCTATCAAATTCGGGGTTCACAAATTCAATCAATTGGCAAAGATACTACCCTTGCTTCAGGAAATTGGTTGGTGAATATCCTCAACATTGCCGATTGCTGCAGAGTAATTTGTTCATCTTATCCAATTGTCACCAAGTAGTTTCGTTGCTGATTTCAACAATAACAATAACCAACGCATCCATTTGTATTTTTCTCTCTTGAGTTTTGAGTGCATAGGACGACCATAGCTGCGGTCGAGTTCGGCGGCCGTTCTTTCCTCTCATTCTTCGTCTCCTTCTTTCTTCTATCATGTTGCTTTTTCCCCTGCTCTGCATTCCATTTGTCCTCTTCTTCTTACCCCACAGGTGTCCCTCCTCCTTGTTCATCCAAGCTCCAATCTGCAGTCATGCTTCACCATGATTTGTTGCGGTCCATCGAGACGGTGAGTAGAGCTCTGGTGTTTCCACCGTTGGCAGTGTTGGTCGTGGAATTCCACTGGCTTCTTTCACTTGGTCGCTGGTTCTCTTCACTTTGTGGCCATGCTCGAAGACATGATTCAGGTTGGATGATGTGATTGGCAATGTAATGCTCGGTTGGGGCGTGGAATTGCGCTAGGCCAGATGTATTGTTGCGGCGGTGGTTGCAGTGGAATTCTCGGTTTTTTATGCTTTCTTTCTGCTTTGCCTCAACTTTTGGTTGGGCTTGTTTTTGGTTTGTTTGGCTGGCCCACTTTTGCTTGTTTGTGCTTTTTTATTTTTGGGCCTTTGTGTTGTTGGTGATGAATTTTATCTTTCCACCAAACTAAAAAATAGAATTTTAACGAAAAACTCTCAGTGATGTTCACTTTAACGAAAAACCACATTTTTACACTAAAAAATCAATCATGGTACTATTCACTTTACCCTTTATTTTGTCTTTATCGTTAAAACTCAAAGTTTTCAAGTCTTTTTCTCCTAAAAAAAAAACATAAGCATGGCTGGTTCAATACTTTCAAACTTGGGAAGCAAATAAGCGTCAGCAAATCAAAGATTTTTATTTTCTCAATATTCCCAACTGAACATGGAAGACTTTAAAAAAACACAAAAATACTCGTCCATTTAATGCAAGTTTAGATAATTTCATAATCAAAATCACTTTTTTTAATCATTTATTTAAAAAAAATTGCAAAAGAATCAACCAATTTAGATGTTACCGGATAATATATGGTCAGAACCCATTTCGAGCATCATGTGGGGTTTTATCTAACAAACTCCAAATCACGCGAAATAATTGTTTTTAATTTCATGCATAACCTCCTCTTAGACTCTATTTTTTTTTTACTTTTGTAAGATTTATGAAATGAAGTGACAATAATAATTTTGGCATTATTCATGAACATATTTTACAAGAAAAAAAACATCAAATCTGAGCAAAATCCCCCAATGTGGAAAAAATTGTCAACGCAATGTCTTTCTGAGTTTTGAGCGCATAGAACAAGTCTGCCCGTTTGCCAAATTTTCCACAGCGACCGCGTCCCAAACGTGTCGTCAAGGGCGAACTACCACAACTCCCATCGCAACGTTTACTTCTAAATAAAACGTGGAGAAATAAGCGTTACCTTTAATATCAGACTTATAGTACATAATAAATGCTCTTAGCTGCTTGAGTTACAAATTCTTTACGTGTATAGCCCGGATAGGAAGCTATGAAGTACGAATACATTAGTTTGGTTGCATATCCATATCCGATAATTCACTAGATACGATATTTGTCGAATACTCTTGGATACTAGTATTCGGCTTTTAAGATACTTTTACACTTTCAGATGAGAAATTAAGACGAGAAAATTAATAAGAACCAAACATTTAGTTGAAAGTTGATGAATACAAAGAGCTTGGCTCTAATTGAAACAAGTAATATAACTCTCACACTTGAACTAAGTTGAATTTGGATGCTTTCATGTTAAAACATGTTTTAAATTACACAATTTTCTTGTTACATCCATGACATATCATACTTAGTTTTTAAAGAATTTACGTATCACCGTGTTGTGTCATATTGATCATTGTATCCGTAATCGTATCCTGCTTCATAGATGGGAATAAATGAAAAAGACGTACGTAAGCCTCCCATGACATCAAATGAAGTTTATAAAAACCAAGGACATTAATTTTCCAGGTAATTTAGAGTGTAGCTTCCTGGATGCTTCCCTTGCAAGAGGGGATTGTTGTCAATTCACCCTGGCCATGGCCTGTATAAATAAGACTGAACCACTCCACTCCTCTTCACATTCACAACCTGCACAAGTCCTCACCCTTCTTTGATCACTAGCTAACTTTGCATTGCAGTCACAGTCATCGTAGCTCAAGTTGTTAAGAGCACTTACCCTTGCACCCAACGTCCCGTTTCCAAAACCCCCATTCACCAATATCGCTTTCAATACCAGTTCGTAGTTAGTTTTTGTCCCTGCTAGCAGGATCAGTCATGATCTCGTTCTAGTACTGCGAGCTAGCTATGCTTGTTACTCAAAACCAGTTTAGGAGGAGTCTAATTTCGTACGTACTCATTTTCTCAAGATCTAACATGGCGGAAAAAGTCTTACCAATCTTGTCTTAAACGTCTCATTCGCTGCAAATCCGCGGCAAGAGATCAAATTTTCTCAATTTCTTGTCTGATCATCTCTCTAATTTTCTTGTGACACAAGGAAACATGGCCCTCGAGATAAATACGGAGGATCAAGCTGCTGAAGGTGCCTCTCTTTCTGCCGGCTTGATTATGCAGACCATCGGACGCAGGGGAACCTCGCTGAGATATGTTGTTCTAGGCATTTTGTTCTCATCACGCATTAAGAAAACCAGACGTCTGCGTGAAGCTAGTTATGAACCTTTAGCAGCAGCACCAGCGCCACCAGCCACTGCCTCTGACCATGTGATTGACATCCCTCTCCAAGAACGGTTCTCGAACAAGGTTGCTCGAATTGTGAGGGAGAAGGACTTGAACTCACTCCGCGGACATGGTGGTGTTGAGGGCATCTTGCCACTTCTCAGGTCTCACTTTGAGGTAGCAAGCAACCCTGTAGAAAATAACCACTTTTTCCATAATCTTGTACTTTGATCGAGAATGATTGTACTTCAATTGATTATATGCGAGTATTTGATCGCAGGAAGGTGCCGTTGATGGTGGTCAAAATCCAGAAGGATGGAACATTACCAAGTCCCCTGTTGATGCAAAAGGTTTCTTGTACTTTTTGCTTAAGGCGTTCAATCCGTACACGATTTTTTTCCTCTTGCTCTCAGCTGGGTTATCATTCGCCATCGAATTCATGGATCAAGGAGTCAAGGATGGCTGGCATGACGGTGTTGCCATACTCATTGCTGCGTTCTTACTTACTGCTTTCCGTTCTGTGGGGAACTACCTCCGTCAGAGAAAGCTGGCGAAGCACTTGCTGGATGGGAGCAAATTGACGGTGAGTGTTGAAAGAAGTAGCACAGAACCTACACCGATTACCATATCTGACATTGTGGTGGGTGATATAGTTTCTTTGAAGGAAGGCGATTGTGTTCCTGCTGATGGTTTGTTCATAGATCACGGTGAGGAACTGGTTCTGGATGAGGTATTGAGCCCGAAAATTGATTGTAAGCAAAATCCATTTGTTTTTTCGGGTTCAAGGGTTGTTAAGGGCCGCGGCCGCATGATTGTGACATCAGTTGGTGCTAATACAGCTATTGCCGAGATGCTGAACTCGGTGTCTGATCATAATCCAATGGAAAAGACACTGCTACAAGCTTTGATGGACAAACCGAATGCTTGTATGGATTCTCTTGCATGTTGTGTCTCGATACTGATTGCGCTTGTGATGTTGATACGCCTACTATTCTTCAAGAAGCACGAAAACTACAACGAGAGGCCAGAGCTGAAAGGTGAAGTTTCAATGAATTTTGTGATGAGGATCTTTGAGAAGATCTTCTTGGAACCTCAAGGAAAAGTTTCCACCTTAGCAAGCGTTCTCACAACCGTGGTAATAGGGATACAACATGGGATGCCTTTCGTGATTGCAGTTGCCCTTTTTCAATGGAAGGAGAAGGCGGCAAAAAATCAGGCAGATCCACGGAATCTGTCAGCTTGTGTCACCATGGGACTCATAAATTTCATCTGCATTGAAACAACGGCAGATCTAATGTGCAACCGGACGGAGGTCGAGGAAGTTTGGATCGGCGAAAAAGATATAGGCAGTGGTGAAGTGGACTCGGAAACTGACCGAGTTCTTGAGGCTCTCCATCAGGGGATTTCAGCTACCGCGTCACCGGAAAATGATAGGCTCATTTCTTGGCTGAACACCAGATGGGGTAGTAACGCGGCGTTATTGGATCGAAGATTTGTAACTGTTGAACCGAGAGAACGGAGCTCTAATGAGAAGTATAGAGGTGTCTTAGTGAGGAAAATCGATGATGAGCACATTATGCAACTTCACTGTGACGGAGAAGCATCAACAATATTAGGCATGTGTTCACATTACTATGATAACAGAGGGGACAGTCACAATATTAGATACCAGAAGAGAAAATTCAAGCAGGTGATCGAGAAGATGGAGAAGAAGGGTCTTAGACCGATTGCATACGCGTACAAGAAAACAGAAGCCGAAGATCCTACAGAAGATGGTTTGATTTTGTTGGCACTTGTCGGTCTTAGATGTCCATATCAAGAAGAACTTAAATTGGCCGTGGAGGCTCTTAGAGAAGCTGGAGTAAGGATCAAACTGGTGTCGGAGGATGAGCTCTCGAAAGTGGGAGCTAGAGCTTTGGAGCTTGGGATCTCCCCTGACTCAGATTACACGGAAATTGAAGGTCAAGATTTCCGAAGGCTCAATTCCGTGGAAAGGCGGGATAAGGTGGATTTGATCTCTGTGATGGGAAGTTCTCTCCCCAAGGACAAGTTTCTCATGGTGGAGCAGTTAAAGAAAAAGGGTCACATAGTTGGATTCTATGGAGGGCTAACCAGCAGTGACGCTCTGACCTTAAAAGAAGCTGATGTAGGAATTGTAGAGGATCTCTGGAGCACCGAGGCGGCCCGGGAGAACGCCGATCTTATAATCAGAAATGGATGTTTCTTAAGCATGACTATGAAGTCCGGTGCTTGTGCTTACCACAACATTCAGCGATTCTCTCAACTTCAACTCACCGCTTGCATGTCCGGGCTACTAGTAACCATAGTCGTAACAATGCATTCGGGAGAGTCCCCGCTAACAACAGTTCACTTGATTTGGGTGAACTTGATCATGTGCCTTCTTGGTGGCCTAATGATGGTGATGGAGTTACAAGGCACCGAACGACACACTCAAAGGCCTGGGAAGAGGACTGAGTCGCTTATAACACCAGTCATCTGGGGAAACATAGCAGTTCAAATTTCGTATCAGGCTTCCCTCTTGCTGATCTTACATTTCATGGGAAATGTAGTACCGAGCATGAACGAAGGTGTCCGGAATACCATGATTTTCAATACTTTCACCTTATGCCAGGTCCTTAATCTGTTCAGTGCCATGGACATGGTAAAAAAGGAAGTGCTAATTGTTGTCCTCCGCAGCCATTGGTTTTTGATGGCGTTGGCGGCTGTTTTGATCATCCAGGTGATCATTGTTGAGTTCGGCGAAGTACTAGCCAGCTTTGTGAGGTTGAATGCACTGCAGTGGCTAATCTGTTGCGTTCTTGCTGCTCTTTCGTGGGGTTCTGATCGGGCCTTCAAATTCCTTTCAGCACACCTCCAAGGAACAACTTTGGCACCGACGGTGAGCTCACATGTTGAATTCTCACATCGGCAGCGCAGATTATACGTTCCCATTTGGTTATACGTTCCCATTTGGTTGTTCGTCATCTTCTCTGTATCATCATACTGTTTCCGCCCAGAAATTTCTCCGACCTATATCCGTTAATCTGCAAATACTAAATACAGCAAACAAACCATGTCTGCCATCTCTACAATGTGAAAGATGGTCGATTCTGTATTTCCAAGGTAGCAAATTTTCTCTCTTTGCGGGTTGCTCCCCCATGTACCTTCTAATTTACTAGTTTGGTTGCTTTAGTTTTTATCAACCTTCGATCGATGCTTGCAGTTCATCAGATCATATGTTGTTTTTCAATACAAGCGATATTAGTGAGGAGGGTGAATTCAGTTTCATAACAGCCAATGAATAGTTTGAAGAGTCTTACGACACATGCCTTTTAAGTGGATCACATCCGACCATTAAATTTCACATCGTATATTATAAATTGACGTACTTTATAGCTTACGCGGTTCGAATTAAAGGTTCATATAGTGAATTGTAGCAATTGTCTTTTTACTTTAATTCAATTGGAGCAATGATCAAATGGTAAATATGGAAAATCAAGTAAGAAAAATTGTATCAATGGTCCCTCAATTTTAATCCAACTGGATAAATGGTCCACAACTTTAATCTAATTGGAGCAATCGCCCCTCAACTTTACCCCAATTGTAGAAATAGTCTTTCTAACATAACTCATTTTGACAAAATTCTGACGGAATTGAAGAAAATAATCATAATTACATGTTTTGATAAATTGAGGGACCAATTGTAATAAATTTTTAGTTAAGAGACCATTATTCTAATTTAATTAAAGTTGAAGAACTATTTCTACAATTTACTCTATTTTTAACCTCAAGCCTGCAAAAACACCAAGGTAATTTTATGATTTTACTTTCCCACCCGTGGACCTATTAAATGTTTGTCTTTTGGTCAACTTGTGGCCTGTGTTCACCAACAACAAACATTGCAGCTTTTGCCTGCCACGAAGAGACAACCTCTCACTGTCTGCGACAATCAGATTGGAAATCCATATCTATTCGATAGCCAATAGGATGCTGCGGACGAGTAGCTTTTAGCCTAAAAATAACTTTTCTGTTCCAACCCTTCCGATCTAAAATTTTAGCCTAGAGTTATTAAAGAATTAACTTAGGCTATTTTTTTTAAATTAAATTTAAAAAATAAAAAATAAATATGTAGACTATCGTAAATTAATTTTATGAACATTTTAATCTAAAAATATTTAAATTCCGATAAATATTGAAAAAATCACTAAATTTTCCACAAAGCAAGCCTTCAACTTTCACCAATCTTTCAACCATGGGCTAACTTTCAATTCACCAACCGTTCAACAACAAATTTTCAATTCGCCAACCGTTCAACACCAAACTTTCAACTTTCACCAATCGTTTAACACCAAACTTTCAACTTTCACCAACCGTTCAACTTTCATCAATCATCCTCTATATAAACATATGTCCAATATTAGTTGATCACACAACCTTTCAACCTTCAATCATCCTCTATATTCACCAACCTTTCAACTTTCAAAGAGTTTTTGTTTCCTAAAAATCCTCAATATCTCATCAATGGGTGATAGAATAAGGCGTAGCATGACAATGCAGATGGCACAAAACCAAGCAAGGATTGAGATTGAGGATGCAAAATTTTTCAACGCCGAAGCTGAACTTGTAAACTCGTTTATGCAATCTGAGCACCATGGCGAATCTACCCATCGTCGTTCTGTCACGGGGCGTTCATATGTGCAGCGTGATAGAGAAGAGTGTCATGACCGAATGATGAAAGATATTTCATCGAGCGTCCGAGATTTCCTGCTCATGATTTTCGGAGGCAGTTTCAGATGAGGAGAAAGTTTTTTGAAAGCATCTTGAACGCAGTTGTCAATCATGACCACTACTTTGCAATGAGGCTAGATGTCGTAGGCCGACAAGGTCTATCACCTCATTAGAAGCTCACATCTGCTTTTCGCATGCTAGCTAATGGGTGCTCTGCAGACTCAACTGACGAGTATTGCCGACTTGCAGAAAGTACTGCTATTGAGAACCTGAAGCTCTTATGTAAGGCAATTCAAGGCATATATGGAGCCACATACTTCCGCAAGCCAAATCGTGAAGACTTGAAGAGGCTTCTACGCAAGGCAAACAAAAGAGGTTTCCCTGGCATGATAGGAAGTCTCGATTGTATGCATTAGGAGTGGAAGAATTGTCCTACTGCTTAGGCTGGCAAATTCAAGGGCCGTCATAACAAGCCAACCATCGTGCTCGAGGCTGTGGTGTCTTACGACCATGGATTTGGCATGCTTTCTTCGGCGCTGCTAGATCAAACAATGATATCCGAGATTTCCTTCATTTGCAAATGCATTCGAGCCGTTTCTTCTTGGCGAGCGCTATGGGTTTCATTCAAACTTGCAATTCCGATAGCAAAGTGTTCACTCATTGGAACTTGGGACTTCCCTTTTCTCTTTGCTTCCTTTTGCTTATTTCTTCCCGGGGGCCTTGCAAAAGAAGGGGATGGGGTCATTTCATCGACGCCTTCATGGACACCTTCATCTCCGACATTTGTCTGTGCGGCTTCACGTTGAAATAATTTTCCCCATCGTTGGTCCGCATCGGTTCCCCACCTCGAACAATCCTTGAGGACGTCCCAAGCATGTTGCAAATTAAAAGCTTGATTTTTTGGTGTTACGCTTGTCTTGTAAATTTCCATTGCTTTGTCACCCTATGCAAAAAATACATAAAAATAATTAGTTGCAAAATAATATTATGTACATGACAAATAAAATATCAAGAACAAAACTCACAATTTCTGTGGCACTCCTTCCACTAGCCATGCCAACCACGGCTCTCTCCAAGCTTCCCTTCCATAAAGTGCATGCTTTGTTGATAGTCTTCCACCGATCATAAACACCACCACTATCCCGCCCGCCGCCATTGCAATTTTCTTGAAACTTTACAATGATTTTATCCCACAAAACCTTCTTATTTTGATTTGTGCCAACTGCACCATCTTCGCTAACAGACACTCATGCCAAGCATAAAGCAACATCTTCCTCACAGGTCCAATTACAACCTCTAATATGCTCTTTTGCCATGTTGAACAATTTGGAAATGGAAAGAAATGGTAGAAAGATAAATTGGAAGAATTGTAGGAGAAAATTGAGTTTTGTGTGGATGATTGAACAAATACATAGGTATTTATAGAGTTTTTGGGTGAATTTTGAGTTAAATAATTTTTTTTAATTATTTTAGCTGTTGGATTTAAATTTGGACCATTAGATCTTTTTGTTTACCGTTAGATTTGATTATATTCGATCTCAGCCGTTGGATTCAATAATATATAAATATAAAAACAAAACAAAAAAAATTGAATCTAGGCCGTTGGATTAACCAACGGAAACAGCCTGATGATCACGACCGTTCGCAGCAAAGAGCCGTTGGATGCAACGCGGAACGTGGCCGACAGGCCCACATGGGTGGGTCCCTCTCGGTCGGAAGGCTTGCGCGTTAGGCACGTTGGGGGTTGGGTTGGGCTGCGTTTGGCATGCAAACGCTGAAAAGCAAACGCAACCCTGGGGCCCACACCGACTTTTGGGCTAAATTTTGGGCGAAATCTGGCCTCAATTCCCCATTTAGCTTTTAGCCCAAAGTTTCCCCTTGGGTTGGACTGAGTAAGCAAGCTTACTCAACACCACCAAAACTTCAAAGAAAAAAGCAGCAAGGCATGGCAACCTCTGCAATCCAACAATCAGCATTTGCTGGCCAGACTGCTTTGAAGCAATCCAATGAGGTCGTCCGAAAGATTGGGGGCCTTGGCGGCGGTCGCTTCTCCATGCGGTACACCGTCAAAAGTGCCCCCCCAGAGCATATGGTAAGTACCTTGGCTCTAGCATGTCAGCATAACCAATCTTTCTTTCCAAGCAACTCTACTAAAATTTCCATGTGCGGATATAAATGCTTTCTAATAATCAAACGTCTTCTAACTACATTTGACATAAAAACTTACAAACAATTTGGGGTTGTAGAAGCGCTTTCTGGAGAAGTACCCGCTATGTGCTTCATAGGAATCACTTGGATTTTAAACAAAGGCTTCTACATGTTTATAATAAAAGCACTTCTAATAAAAGCGCTTATGAGCGGACATGCTTATGATATACACGATAAATTTTAGGGTAAAGTACAAAAAACCACCTCAACTATTGGTGTCACGACACTTTCATACCTCATCTTTTAAAATTGACAATGTCATACCTCATCTTTAGAATTTGGTCAATTTTATACCTTCCGTTAGCTTTACCGTTAATTTGTCAGTGAAATGTTGACGCAGCTTGATCCAGACCCCACTTTCTATTAAAAAATTATTAAAAACTAAAAAAAATAATAATATTTTTTAAATATTAAAATAATAAAAAAAGTAAAAAAAATTTATTAAAAAAAAACCCCTTTCGTCCCTTCCCCCTCTCTTCTCCCCCTCATCTTTTTCCCCTACCTGCTTAATCTTCAACAAAAAAAAAAAACCAAAAAAAAATTGAAAACCCATCAACCCCCCCGAAGCCCCATACCTGAACCCCCGCCCAGATCCCGTCACACCCCCTACCCAGATCCCGTCAAACCTCATCCCTCTCCCCCCCTTCCCTCTCTCTCTTCTCCTGTCAAACCCAAACCCCCCCTACGGGCCAAAATTTGAAAACCCATCTTCTTCCCCTACCTATTTTTTTTCTTCTTTCTTTTCTTTTCTCTCTCTCTCTTCTTCCTCTTCTTCTTCTGCAGGTTGGGTGGGTTGGGGCGGACGGACGAACTGGGTTTTGGGTTTCCTTCTTTGTTTTTTTTTTTCTTCTCTCTCTTATTCTTCATCTTTGGGTGGGGTAGGGTGGGGTGGGGGGGGACGGACGGACGAACTGGGCTTTTTTATTTTTATTTTATCTTTCTTGCTTCTTCTTCTTCTTCTGCAGGTTGGGGGGTGGTGGATTTAGGTTGCAGGTGTGGGAGGGATCTGGGCTGGGGGGGTTTGTTCAGGAATGGGGTTTCGGGGTTGATGAGTTTTCAAATTTTTTTTATTTTTTTGTTGTTGAAGATTAAGCAGGTAGCAGGGGAAGAAGATGAAGGGGGGAAGGGACGAAAGGGAGGGGGGAAGGACGGACGAACGCTTCAACTGGGTTTCCTTTTTTCTCTCTCTCTCTCTTCTTCTTCTTTAGGGGGTGGGGAGGGGGAAAACAAACTGAGGGTGGGTGAGGGGGAAGACAAAGTTGTTATTTATTTTTTTTACCTTCTTTTTTCTGGGTCACAGGAAGAAGGAAGAAGATGAAGATGGGGGAGAAGATAGAGGGGGGGAACTGGGGAAGGGGACGAACTTGGGATTTTTTTTTTTTTTTTTACTTTTCTTTTTTCTGGGTTGCAGGAAGGGAGCTGGAAAGGGGAAGAAGATGAAGATGGGGGAGAAGAGAGAGAAGAGGGTAGGGGAAAGGGCACGAACAGAAGATTTTTTTTCAAAAAAAAAAAAAAAAAATTTCTTTATTATTTTAATATTTAAAAATTATTAAATGATTTTTTTAAGTTTTTAATAATATTTTATTAATTTAAAAATAAAAAGTGGGTCATGGATCAAACCACGTCAGCATTTAACTGAAAAGTAAACAGCCAAGTAACGGAAGGTATAACATTGGACTAAATTCTAAAGATGAGATATGACATTGTCAATTTTAAAAAATAAGGTATGAAAGTGTCGTGACACCAATAGTTGAGGCAGTTTTTTGTACTTTATCCTAAATTTTAGCTCAATGTATAGCTACATTGTTACAAGAACAACATGATCATATAACATTGAGAAGTTTATATTTGTAACCGACAAAACAGGTACGGCCCAGACCGCCCCAAGTACTTGGGACCATTCTCCGAGCAAACTCCGTCATACTTGACCGGTGAATTCCCCGGAGACTACGGATGGGACACTGCTGGACTATCTGCAGACCCCGAGACATTTGCCAAGAACCGTGAGCTTGAGGTGATCCACTCCAGATGGGCCATGCTTGGTGCACTGGGATGCGTCTTCCCAGAAATCTTGTCAAGGAATGGCGTCAAGTTCGGCGAGGCTGTCTGGTTCAAGGCTGGATCGCAAATCTTCTCTGAGGGCGGCCTTGACTACCTTGGCAACCCAAACCTTATCCATGCTCAGAGCATCTTGGCAATCTGGGCTGTCCAGGTCGTGCTCATGGGGTTCATCGAGGGATACAGAGTTGGTGGAGGACCACTCGGTGAAGGACTAGACCCACTTTACCCAGGAGGGGCCTTTGACCCCCTTGGACTTGCTGATGATCCCGAAGCTTTTGCTGAACTGAAGGTGAAGGAACTTAAGAACGGGCGTCTGGCTATGACCTCAATGTTCGGATTCTTTGTTCAGGCTGTTGTAACTGGAAAGGGCCCGGTGGAGAACCTCTTCGACCACATCGCTGACCCAGTGGCCAACAACGCATGGGCTTACGCCACCAACTTCGTCCCTGGAAAGTGAAGAAACCTAAAATGATGGCTGTTCATCTGTAACATTACCCGAACTTACTGCTTTTGTTGAGGTTCTCTTGTTGTGGACTCCATTAGTTCTGATGTAATTTTACTAGAAACTGCTTGTACTGAAATCGGTGTATCCAGTAAAAAACTCCAAGCTCCTTTGTTTTATTTGTCTAATTGTGCTGCACATTCAAGAATTCCTATCAATAGATGCATGCTTTGTGGCAATATAGTAAATCTAAACCAGGGAACAAATGGAGGATGCTTCAAACCAGCGAAATACAAGAGAAAGTCAATGCCGAAACCATAAGATCATAGATTGATCTCAGGTTTCTTCATCAATCCGTCACCATTAGGCAAGTTAAGTTTAATTAGGGCATAAAATTTCTGCAATGATGATTGCCTACAGTATATCTATATGGACACTAAGTATACGAATTCTGTCAACTTAGGGTGAAAGAAATTATGGGAAGAGCGATCATCTTTCACTATTATCTCAGTATAATGAAAATTGCAATGGGAATGGCTATTACCTTTCAATATAACCTCAGCATAACGTAGACTGCCCATATAACTAAGGACAGTGTACAAGCCTCTTGTCAATACGGGGACTGTGCAGTTGCATTCTAATTTCAAGAGCTTCGGCATCCAGACAGATCATAGTTGCATCAAGACTACCGGTACTGCTATATATAAAATAAGCACACAATAAGTTCCCACAATCAAAACAACTGATAACAATTGCCATTCCAATTTAAGAGTGCAGGCATAGGTTTCTTCATCTTAGGTCGTGGGAATTAGAAAACTTTTGAGTTCATTGAAAGCACAAAGAGAAGGTATGAAACAGTCAATTTGAGAAAAATCAGAATTTTTTACATTATCTCTCTGTATAAGTTTACATTTACTACAGGGGTAATCAGTATACAATGAAGATTGCCTTTAATACTATTGGCACGTAGTATACAAGCCTTCCTCCAATGGAGGGTGAAAGAAGTGATGCAAACAACTATTATCTCTCACTATAAACTAAGACTCTGTATAATGAAGATTCCCTATCTTGTAGTGCGAGTCTCTCGCCAATGCAGAATCTTGGGAAAGCAAGACCTATGAGTCATGTCCCTGTTACAAGAGGGGCAGTTTTTGCGAGGGACAAGTCGCATGATTAAATGAAGACACACCTTCATGACTGCCTATAATGCTTAAAATAGAACAAATGAACATGTAAAGAAATGCCTGAATAAGAATAAATGATACCAATGGCTGCTCCAATTTTAAGAGCGCAAGCATAGAGGTAGATGCATACTGATGCTTCTTGCTTTAAGCAGCTGAACAAAGCCGTCAATGCAGCAGAAAAACAAGTCAGTCACCAAAAATCTTTGCAAGAACATGAGCCATTTCTAAAATGATGGAAACGACTATTATCTCTCACAATAATCTCACGATTATAGATACTGGATAGGTGCTTAGTGACAGAGTGGCAAACGCTACAGACACGAAGATTCCTTATAATGCGAATAGGACTTCCAGCTTC
Source organism: Heteromeles arbutifolia (assembly GCA_024362995.1). NCBI lineage: Eukaryota > Viridiplantae > Streptophyta > Magnoliopsida > Rosales > Rosaceae > Heteromeles > Heteromeles arbutifolia. The sequence continues at coordinate 8,577,839 of JANCRC010000012.1, read as the reverse complement.
TGAATTAATGAGACCAAATGCAATAGCCAATCTTTCACTATGGTTTTCGAGTTCAGCTTCCTTCTCTTTTCCCTCTTCAAGACACAAAACTTGGCTTGTGTCAGGAACATGTCCTACGGATTTCAGTTTCTCTCTCATCTCACTCAACTTCCAAAATATCTCTTCTGTCCAAGGATGCGATTTATCACCCACAATAAACTCATGAAGCACACCTCTGTGCTCTATGGAACTGCATCCCGGGTCCTTTTTTTACTCCTCTCATTCTCATCATTTCTCTTACCTGTGAAACTTTCTCCCACTGATCAGCTGCAGCATACATGTTAGAAAGAACAACATAGCATCCAATAGTGTCAGGAGACACTTCAATCAGATGACGAGCAGCATAATCGCCAAGTTCAACATTCCCTTGATTCCGAGCACCACCGAGCAAACTCATCCAGATTACTTTGTTTGGTTTCGTGGGCATACTTTCAATGACATTCTTCGCCTCATCCAGACAGCCAGCCCGACACAAAATGTCTACAAAGCAACCGTAGTGCTCAATTGTGGGTTCAATTCCATAAGCATTTGTCATCAGATTGAAATAGTAACGGCCAAGATCGACCGATCCCGCATGACTACATGCATTCAAGACTCCGATAAAAGTTATTGCATGAGGCTGCATTCCATTCTTCCGCATCTCTATAAATAGCTCAAGAACTTGGTCAGCCATACCATGCATTCCTAAACCAACAATTATAGAAGTCCAATGCCCCAATTTCTTCCTGTGTATAGCTCGAAATGCAGTCAGAGCACTCTCAATGCTCCCACACTTGGAATACATATCTATCAACGATGTACCAAGCACGCCATCTAACTCAAATCCATGTTTTACCATGAAAGAATGAATCCATCTCCCCTTACTCAGGATAGCTAATCCCGAAACAGCTGAAAGAGCACTGACCTATGTAGCATGACTAGGCATGACATCTTCTTTCAAAATTTCCTGAAACAACTCCAATGCTTCCATAAACCTCCCATTAAATTCATAACCCGCAATCATCGAGTTCCAAGTTATCACATCTTTTGCCGGCATCCCACTGAATAGTTGACGAGCCATCTCAAAGTCTCCAGCTTTCATGTACCCATTTATCATGGCATTCCAAGAAACCAAATTTCTATTCGGCATCCTATCAAACACCTCCCTAGCCATCTCCACCTTCCCACATTTCGACAACCCATCAACCAAAACAGTCCAAGAAAACAAATCCCTCTCCTGCATTTGATCAAACAATTCCATTGCCACTTCAACTTCTCCACACCTCGCATACCCATCAACCAACGAATTCCAAGTTACCAAATCTCGGTCACGCATTTCATCAAACACCTTCCGGGCCAAACGAATCTCACCACATTTCGAGTACAAATTCACCAAACTGCTCTGCACAAACTTATCCAACCCAAGCCCAATTTTCAACACCAACCCATGAATCTGCTTCCCTTCCTCAATCGCATTCAACCGAGCGCAACCCTTAATCACGCACGGCACAGTGAAATTATCGGGAACAAGCTCATGAACCAATTCATAGAACAAAACAATGGCATCATGCGAGCGCTGGTTTCCGACGTAGCATTTGATGAGAACGTTCCAAGACACCGACGAGGGTTGTTCGATTTGGTCGAAGACGGAGCGGGCGTAGTCGAGGTTGTTGATTTTGGGGTCGGCGTAGAGAGAAAGAAGCAGGAGGCGACTGAAGGGTGGCTGAAAGTTCCGGTCTTGAGAAACAGGGCGTGGTGCTGCTCTGCTTCTTGTAGGGTTTTGCATGTTTGGAGAAGCGAGAAGGGGTTTAGGGTTTGAGGAGAGAGAAATGGTTTGTGGAGGAGAGAGAGAGATGGTGTGAGCTGAAGCATTGCTGCAACCTGCAATGGCCGAGTGGCCTACGCATAACCACAACTAAATTGCACTAATAGTTCTGTAGTTCATCTCGGTTTTTAATTTCGTCCTTGTAGTTGTTGTTCTTACATATTCATCCTCTGTAATTTCATTAAGTTAACACCGTTGGTCAAATCCGTCAAATGCCTTTTGTTTTTTCTTTTCTTTTGTTAATTGCTACCTACTCATGATGGATTAAGTGTTTGTGGGTTAAGGAACATGGGAGCATATTTTACTCCTCAACCAAATAAGGTATGTGCACTCTATAGGGAAGTGGAGCTACGATCAAGTCAGTAATTTGTTATGTGATCACATTGCGTTTATGATAGAGTTAATAGTAATGTGATCACATTGCGTATATAAAAAAAATTAACGAACATGAACTTGGAGCTCAATACTTCAAATGTAAAGGTAACTCACCTATTAAAAGGGAAAAGGTACCAATTATTCTAAATCTTACGATAATTATCTTAAACACTCACTAACTTGAGTGTCAGAGTATCTTTTGCAGATACACTCCTCTCATTCTCTCATTAATAGCAAGTGAAGATAACGTCTAAAGTTACTATACATGATTATAAGACTACCTGTTAGAGAATTGAGGGACCCAAATATTTTCGACAATGTTTTTTGTCATATTTTTGTTAACCTTCTTTTTCATTTTTAATATTCAAGAAAAATATTATCACAGTAATCCTCATAATAGAGTGCTATATGCTAGATTTTTATGTTTTTCAAGTTCGACGTCATCGTACACCAGTTAGTCAAATGATAAAATTTTTTTTTTTAAATGAGAAGATGTGCACAAATTTAGATCGAAAAACTAATTTAATTAGCGGGGCCAAACTAAGGTCAAAATAGATCAAAACAACAAAGATGAAAATGTAAGAATTTGTATTATAGGGATGAAAGTGAAAGCTCATGTAAACTATGGAACTATTACTGCAATTTGGCCTTTCTGTTATATTTCCCTCTTTTTCCGTCTCCGAGTGAAATAACCCTAGTTTTTACTCAACAACGTAACCTTTCTCTCCACTTCCCTCCACCTCCGGTAAGCTGCTAGCTATGGCTCTCCAATGACCACGTTCACCAACTCGCCGAGTCGACTCACGCTTCCCCCCTACCAATCAACCCCCTTAAATCCCCAGATCTCTGAAAACCCGCAAAAGTCCCAAACTTTACCATCTTCTTCTTCTGCAATCCCACATGACTTCCCCATAGCTCGAAATGTTAAAGCCCCTCCAAACCCTCCACCTCCAAACCCTCCGCTCTCTATTGGGTTCCGACCATTTTCTCAAATTCTCAACAAGAACCAGGCTTTTCTCCGAACCCGCTCAACCCTCCAAACCTTTCCCGGACTTGGTCGCCAGAATCTGCGACATTTTGAGCGACCCCCAATGGGAACGGAACTCGGAGCTCAGCTGGCTCGGACCCGAGCTCAGAACCCATCACGTGTCGAAGATCATCGAGTCCCACCGTAACACTGACTCGGCGTTGAGATTCTTCTACTGGGTTTCTAAGAGGCATTTTTGCAAACACGATATGGGCTGCTTCTCGTCAATGCTTGATCGGCTTGTGAGGGAGCGGCTTTTTGCGCCTGCGGACCGTGTGAGGATTTTGATGATCAAAGCTTGTAGGAAGGAGGAAGAGCTCAAATGGGTAATTGAGTATTTGAATGACTTGAATGGACTTGGTTTTCAGTTTACATTGTTTAGTTTTAATACGCTTTTGATACAATTGGGAAAGTTCGAGATGGTTAGTGTAGCTCAAAATGTTTATACTCAGATGCTTAATAGTGGGATTAGACCGAGTTTGTTGACATTTAATACAATGATCAATATATTGTGTAAGAAAGGCAGGGTTCAGGAAGCAGAGGTGATTTTGAGCCGGATTTTTCAGTTCGATATGTTCCCGGATGTTTTTACTTATACATCGTTGATTCTTGGGCATTGTAGAAATCGTAAGGTGAATTTGGCATTTGACGTTTATGATCAGATGGTGAAGGCAGGTTGTGACCCTAATTCGGTTACGTATTCAACTCTTATCAATGGGCTATGCAATGAGGGAAGGGTGGATGAGGCACTGGATATGCTTGATGAAATGGTAGAGAAAGGGATTGAACCCACAGTATTTACTTACACTGTCCCAATTACTTCACTATGTGAGGCCAATCGACTGGTGGAAGCAATTGGGCTTTTCAGAAGTATGAGGAGCAGGGGTTGCCATCCTAACGTTCATACTTATACAGCATTGATCAGCGGGTTGTCTCAGACAGGAAAACTCAATGTTGCTGTTGGACTCTATCACAAACTGGTGAAGGACGGTTTGGTCCCAAACACGGTTACCTTCAATACATTGATAAATGAATTATGTGAGAGAGGAAGATATGGCATGGCTCAGAAGATTTTTTATTGGATGGAAAGACATGGTACCTTGTCAAATACCCAAACACACAATGGAATCATCAAGGTTTTCTGTTTGATGGGTAACGTTAATAGGGCAATGACACTTTTAAGCAAAATGCTGAAAGTGGGACCCTCTCCAAATGTGATTACTTATAACACACTTATCAATACATACATTGATGGGGGTAAATTAAACAATGCAGTGAGGTTATTGGATTTGATGAAATGGAGTGGATGTGAACCAGATGAATGGACTTATACTGAACTTATTTCTGGGTTATGCAAGGCGGGTAAGTCTGAAGATGCATCTACTATTATCCATGAGATGGTAGAACAAGGCATGCGTCCCAATCAGGTCACTTACACTGCTTTGATTGCTGGATATTGTGCGGAGGGGAAGGTAGATGCTGCATTGGCATTATTTGGGCGGATGGAGGAGGATGGTTGCTGTCCGGGTATTGAAACCTACAATACCATTATAAGTGGGTTGTGCAATGATAATCAGATTGAAAAAGCTATAAAAGTATGTACAAAGATGGGGGAGCAAGGACTGGCTCCAAATGTCATTACCTACACGTCTCTGATTAGGTGCCTCTGTGGGAATGGCAGTACTGACGTTGCATTCCAAATCTACCATGAAATGGGAAAGCAGGGTTGCTTGCCGAACTTGTATACATATAGTTCACTCATTTTTGGGTTATGTCGTGAGGGTAAGGCTGATGATGCTGAGAGGTTACTTAAAGAAATGGAGAGGAAAGGATTGGTTCCTGATGAGGTAACATATACCACACTCATTGATGGATTTGTTATGCTTGGCAAGCTAGATCATGCATTTCTGCTCCTTATGCGAATGGTTGATGTTGGCTGCAAGCCCAACTACCGAACTTATTCTGTGTTGGTCAAGGGGTTGCAAAGGGAAAGCCAGTTGCTGACAGAGAATGTTGTGGGCCTTAAGTCCCAACATGAAGGAACGTATAGTTGCAGCTCTGATGAGAGCTATACCTTTTTTGAGGTGTTGTGTAATCTCTTAGCTAGGATGTCAGAGTATGGATGTGAACCAACTGTTCATACCTATGATATTTTAGTGAGAGGCTTGTGCAGAGATGGCAGATATTATGAGGCGGATCAGTTGCTGCAGCATATGAAAGATAAAGGGTTCTGCCCCACTAATAAGATTTATCTGTCTCTATTCTTTGCTCATTGTACGAATTTGAAAGTGGATTCTGCGCTGGAAATTTTTGGTTTGATGGCAGATAGGGGATTTGAGGTTCACTTATCATCTTATAAGGCACTTATTAGTGTTCTCTGCAGGGTGAGTCGAGTGCAAGAAGCTGAAACATTATTCAGAAGGATGCTAGAGAAACAATGGAATACTGATGAGATTGTTTGGACTGTGTTAATTGATGGGTTACTGAAGGAAGGGAATTCAGATTTATGCATGAAGTTTCTTCATGTTATTGAATCTGAAAAATGCAGTATCAGTACCCAGACGTATGTTATTTTGGCCAGAGAACTTTCTAAAATAAACGAGACTCTGGTGACTTCTCAAATTGTTAACAAAGATTTGAAGGATGTACATTGATCATGGTTTCTTTATACACATGGAGGCAAAGAAAATTCATTATCTAGATTCATTTATTAACTAATAAGAAATGGCACTGTTTTTGGCCTGAGGTGTATATATTCCTATGTTGCGACCACTTTCCAGCTTGATCATGCAATTCATGGTAAGTAGATGGCACTTTGCCTTCAACTTCATTAGCATTCGTTGATTTCTATTACATTTTTTGGTGCTTGGTTGGTGGCATTGTTTGTCTAAAATCACCAAAAAAACAAGTTTGACGATTGCTTTGTTATTCTATATATGTAGAAGTGACAAGTCATTTTCAGAAGATAAACTGAATTCTGGTCTGCATGAAGCAGATTCCTTAGGAAGACATATAGGTTAGTCAAGCTAAAGTATTCATGAAAGATATCTACCATTTATTTTAATTTCTCTTTTTGTGTGGATAGGTATGATTGGTTTACCGTCTGTATAGTGCGTTAGTTGGTTTAGGGTTTAGAGTATTTCTGCATAGCAGGCTTCCTAATTACGTGGATTATCTTGATATCTTTTTTACGGTGCTCATTTGGCTGGTTTGACATGCCTAGAAAATATTCATGCTGTCATAGTGTTTATAAAATGGATTTCAGAGCTATACATTCTTGGCATATGTACTTGCAGGTGATGCAGCTTCAATGTTCCATAGTGGAAAGTTTCCACTTTCCTCAGAAATATTGGGCCAGAAGATGTTAAGGTACACCTTGTTTGATACCAATGTTGCATTATTTTGCTGCCGTAACATCATACACTAACAGTCGTTTACATGTATACCTCAGTTTTACAATAACATACGTTGAGGCCCTTTTAGTAATATTTTGGTTTTCTGTTTAGTTTATTTTTTATTTTAAAAACTCATTCGATGTCTTTTCCTTTATCTCTCTCTCTGCTTTATTTTCGTTCTCTCTTCTTTATTCATCATAAGAAAAAGAAAAAGAAACTAAAAGCAAAAACCTAACCAAATGATCCCTTGGATCATCACTTGGACGGCTGCGAGTGGAACCATTTTATTTCTGAATTATCAACAAGAAGTTATCTATAGGTGCCACCTGATTTTACCCAACGTAAATAATGTCTCTGGTTCAAACTTCCAGGATAAATGATCATTTAAATTTGACCTAACCATTTTAATATGATTAGGAATATTTAGTGTAGGGATTACTCAGGCCCTTCTAAAATTGAGCCCATTTTGCTCCAGTTAAACACTTTTTTAATTTTCCTCTAATTGTGCTATTATGCTAAAATGTTAGTGTGTGATCACTTTCTGTATCAACTATCTCTTGAATCTTTGTGATTCCGTGTAGATTCAACGTTTTAGTTTTCCCAAACGATAATTCCACTGTAAATATTTGTTCTTGAGCGTTTCCTTTCACCTTTTACTCCTTAATTTTGGTTCTGATAAGGGACGAAATAAGCTTTATCCCCTTCGGTTGTGTTTTGCTGATCTTTTGCCTAGTATTTCCTATGATTTTATTGGTATGAACTATATTGTGGATTCCGACAAAATATAAAAAAGAATCCTAGGAGCTAATTCTTTTTGTAACTCATAGTTACCTTGTGGATTGGTATTTCATAGTACTGTCCATAAAGAATTTCTTGTAATTCCATCATTTTGTATAGTGGAAGAATTAGCTCCTACCTCCCTACTACTTCTGGCGGTTGTGGAAGAATTCCCGGCATCTTATGTTTGATGTGAGGATGGGAAGGTTATGCAGCTGCTGGGTCTCCTCATCTCTCCGAAACTTCCCCCAGTCTCCGGCGCCAGCTATATGAGGCAGAGACCCGCCCCACTCCTACAAATGGTTTGGAGGCTTGAGCTTTGTATTTTCGGCCTTGTACTAGGCTATTTTGGTTCCCAAATGTACTACGGTTCAATCCGAGTTGGCAATCGTATCATGCAACTGAGAAACAGTTTGTATAAGTCTAATTGAATCTGCAGTGGCTGAAATCAGAATCAAGTGTCATCAATCTGATTGCTATTGTCCAATTTGGAATGAATTTTTAAGTTTCTTCCCAACCCCTGTATTGAAGTTCAGGCAAGCTCCTTCTCTGAAAATTAGGTTCTATAAATTCAAGTCATCCTTCCTCTAAGACATATGCCCAGCTCGGAACTAATATCATGAAGGAATGAAGTTAAGATGAATTAGTTAAGGGCTCATTCGGAAGTGTTTTTAAAATGACGGAAAGCCTTTTGGTAAAATTGGTTTTGGATTTCAAAAGCATTTTAAATGCTTTTTGGTAGAAGCACTTAAAGTGCTTTTTCAGGATCCACTTGAATTTTTACTGAATATTGGTTTCTAAAACATTTTCATCAAAAGTGTTTTCAATTATTTTAAAAGTATTTTCAAACGAGTCATTAGCAAGTGGTGGATTGTCTTGGAGATTATGACATTTCTCTTCAACTCACTGCGTTTTGGGTGCAGAGCCTCTCCCCTCTCCTTAATCTAGTTTAGAGTACGAATATCACTTATAAAAATAAAAAAAATTAGTTAGTTTAGAGGGAGATAGTTGGAGTTATGGATTGCACCAAAAGGAACAAGAAGGAGAGGAAAATAGCTCAAAACAAGAAGAAACCAGGGTGGTTGAAATTATTGTTTGGTAGCCCATATCAACAAGAAACCATGGTCTATTCAGTTGCATTTGTAATTAAGAGATGTGAGTTTCTACTTTTTTATGATTCATTTTATGAGATATATATCAATATCCGGAATACGGGTGCATTTTTGTTCACCACCTTCAAGTGGTAGTAATGCTCACTACTCTACTTATTATTGTTTGATTAGTTTAAATTTTGAGGTTTGTATCTATCTACTACACGGATTTCAAAATTTAAACTTGTTCAATGGTGATAAATAGGATTATGAGCATCACCATCAATTGATGATGGTGAGCAAAAATATTCCTCTAATATCACATGATAAATTGATTCCTAGTCTTTTAAGTATTAGATTTTGGATCGTAGTGTGACAACCACATAACATGTTTTTTGTATTTTGTATTGTATGTATCAGTAAATAGTAAACGTATATAATTTCAATATCTATATTTTACTCAAAATCAGAATAATTTAAATTTCAAGTAAATAAACGTGTCATTACTTTAAGAACACCATCTTTCATGAAAGAATTGTGGTATACTTGAATTACTTTTTTTTTCAATAAAAGGAAGGATAGATTTTTTATGATGTCCAGAACATATGTCATGTCATTGTACAAGTCCAGGGACGCTTGGAAAAGAAAAAAAAAAAAAAAAAAAACTTCCCTCCATATGTATAAGAACATATGACATACTGTCTGTGTTCCAGACACATTAAAATGTCTCTCAAAACGAAGAATAATAATGATTAGTTAGTTTTTGGGTTCAAGTGCTTGGGCGTTTCAAGGGAAGAAAACAAAGAAGGGCATCCACTCTCTGGCAAAAGTTGATTCTTCACAGAAATCAAAATCCCTGAGGTTTGCTTTGGCTTTGGACCCCCACATGTCCTCCATTTATATGACTTGATCTTTTCAATCTCAATTATTCCATGCATTACCAAACCTTCAATCCGAAGCAACATAACCACCCACACTACACTATTCTTGTCATTACCTACAACACAAGCATCTCTCAACTTTGTTTTTTCCTTTTGAAACTATACAATCAAACCTATTACAATCTTTGCAAACTCGAGCGTAGTCAAGTTAGATAAAACAATGTTTTTTATTATTTGCATTCAAGTTCGAATCTTTTTTCTCGTAGTTTAGTTTAAATCAGAAAGATGATAACCGCACATCATTTTTCTCCTTCTACACACTATTCTAATTTCTGGTTATAAAAGAGTGAAATTATCACTTTTCTTAAATTAAGTTAAAATATCGCTTGAATTAAAAACCTATTCTTTTTCGCAATAGTAGAAGCCTTATATTCCACATGTTTGGTTAGTTTTGGAGCTGGACCAAATTGTATTTTTAGGGAAAATGATCCTCGCCGGATCCCTTTCCTAGGGATCCCATGATCTCACCCATTCATCGTATATCGTGCGGTCAGTTTTCATTAAGTACTATTCATATTTAATTTTAAATTTTAAATTTTGAAATGATTTCTGACCGCACGATATACGATGAAAGGGTAAGATCACGGGATCCCTAAGATCTCTAGGAAAAGATCCAGCGAGGATCCTTTCCCTATTTTTAGTACCTGTTTTCTCTGTCACATGCCACCTGGCAGTGTTTTTACAATACAAATTCTCCAAATTCCTCCAAATCTGGCAAGGATAAATGCTAAAAGCGAAACTTTCCTGATTTCCATATCCTCTTCAAACGTACCCATATCTGGGGAGATTTTTGGATGTTACCGTTGTATATAATTATGTATTTATATTTAAATTTAGTTTAAACATATTCTTCATCATGTGATTAGTCATATAATAAGAGAGATAAACACAAGTAATTATGTGTTGAGAAAGATAAATATAAGATTGTATAAATCCGAACTTATGACCTACATGGTCTCGTAGTCTCATAGACCCCATAAAGAAGCAAGACTGTGATTAATATTATAACACTGACTAGAGAAATATTTTGTTGTGCCGGAAACATGGTCCGACACCAAGTGTCATACTATATTGGTTGAAAATTCTTTTTGAAGTTTCGAACCAATTGTATTATTACACAAGATGTACTGAGCCATGTTACCGATACACTGAAAAATCTCTCCACTAACCGAATTACTTCTTTCAATTTCGGTGAAATATTTGACCATAAATGTAAAAGACAAACAGAAATGTAAACCTTGATTTAGAACTTTGTTAATTATATAGTGAATGCCAGCCCTCTTCATCTGGCATATACAAAGTGCATGAATTGTGTCCCCATAAAAAACACCATGACTCCAAATATATATTCCTTCTAATCATTGTCTTTTATATACATCCCCATCTTCATTCCATGAACTTCACCTTCAAAACCCCACCAAAAACAATTTTTTTTTTTTATGAAACGAAATTATATTTTAAGGGGTAGACATTCGGGAAATAACTCACGTAATGAGTCAGCCAAAATAATGAAGTATCAAATTCGTCATCTAAATGAGTCAACTTAAGATTTTTTAGAGATGAATATCACTATACAGCACAATGAGTCATCTATAATAAGATAAACTCGTCATTCAAGTAAGTCGAGTCTCTCTTACTTATAAATGAAGAATAATAACACTAAATCATAAATCAGTGGCGACCCTAATAAAAATTTAAAAATGCAACCCAGAGATAAAATCAGAGTCATCGATGCCAACAGTGTCTTAAAAGACAAGAGGACACAAAGCATGACCTAACAGTTGATTCTCCAAAACTCCATTCCAAATGCTTACTTCCATTTCATTTTGGACTATTTTCTTGCACTCTAGCTTTTTCCAAAAGTGCTTTTGCCTACCCTTCCACCAACCCAGCCTTCTCCAGACCAGTACCTTAAACCTTTCCCATTGGATTTTTGTAGCACAGCAGCCGATTCTTATTTATATTACATCATCCAAAGTCAATAAAATTTAAATAAAAAAACCCAATTTTCATATATACAATCCATCTGCTATATAAACAGAGTCATTGTGTTTTGGCCCTTCAGCACCAATTATAGCCAAAACCAAAAAAAAAAAAAAAAACCACCAAACCCTACACCTACAAAGCTTCAGAGATCAAAAGCTCAAAAGCTGCTTTTCAATGGGCAGGCAAGGTGCTTCTGATCCAACCTTGGTTTCAGTTTCCTCCATTGCTCTACTGCAAGAAAGGTTCAGGCAGCTGCAGAAAGTGAAGGAGAGGAGGGAGGAGCAGCAGCTTCTGAAGAAGTTATCAGAGACTGATCACCAACGGGTTGTTTGTACAACAAGGCATTTTGATCATCAGCCTGCAAAGTTCTCATTCGAATCTGATATCTTCGTTCCGGTTAGGCGAAGTGCTCCTCCAGATCACTCACTCTCTCTCGGGCTTAATTTGCAGCTATATTCCACAAACTCATGGCCCAACAACACAAAAGCAGCTGCTGCCGCAGCAAGTGCTTCTGCAAAAAGTTCTGACAACTCAGACCTTATTGACACCTCTCTTCATCTGTAGACAAATCCTACTGCCTTCACTTTCTTTGTGTAATATCAGAAGAGTATGTAATTAATTATCACTAAAAATGTTTATTAATCTAAATAATGAAATAAATAAAAAGAAGGAATGGAGGAGCAACATGCGAGCTTCTCTTCTCTTTCATCTTCCCTCCTTTTTTTTTTTGCTGGTTTTTGCTTCAAAAAATTAACATATCAACACATACGTTTTTCAGATCATTATTTTGAGCTTATGATGATTGGTGATGAGTACAAAACATTCATCAAGGCCAAGAAAAGATCACATAATTGAGAATATTAAAGAGTAATAAACATAAGTCTCTCTAGATAATCAATCTTTGTGATGAAGCTTAATTTTGATGGATATGTTGAGTACAGGAAAAAAAGTTATTGCTGCCTTTGAGAGAGATTAGAATAAGTTGTTCTTTAGGAATTCGAAAACCGGAATCAAACAAAACTCTAAAAGGTCGTTCGATAACTATTTCGTTTCAAATAGAGGGAACATACAACGAAAGATGAGGGGTGAACGAGGATTGAGGAAGGATGGTGGGAAGAATAATGAGAAATAAAAAGTGTGGAGAATGGTACACAAAATAAAAATTAAGAACTAAAAAACAATTTTAAGTAGGTTTTTGTTTCTAGCTTTTGTTTCATTGTTCATACATTCCTTCGTTTCTCCCTCCTCTCGTCCACCACCATCCTTTACCCCACCCTCTCTCCACCTTTCTTCATTCCTCATTTTTTTCACCTTTAACGAGAAAAAAAATAAAAACTAAAAAACAGAAATGATTACTAAGCGAACACTAAGTTAGTTATATAATTATCGTACAATGTCTTGTTAGCCAAACTTGAACCTCCAACTTTGACTTTTAAGCTACTAATATCGGTAACACAATCCACTTTCCCATGGACCTCTCACATTGCAGTCCAAGAAGAAACCAATTACTATGAGAGGAAACAAGGGGAGGATTGAATACAATATTTATATATAAGAATTTCTCGTCCTACCCCCTGTTACTGCTTACTCAAACGAGGGACAAAAACATGAGTGGCTGTAAACATGAATGAATTGAACTACTCATCAAGATGACTTTGAGCTAAATATACACAATCATTTAGCTATTACAAAAAGAGTTAACTGCTGGATTGAATTTGGTTCTGTTCGGTTTAAATCGGATTTTTAAAGGAAATAAATGTGAATTGAACCAATTGAGTCGATTCGAGTTTGACCGGTTTTGGTCAACTTGATTATTTTAAACTTGGTTTGGTCCCTTTTTCGGTTTTTTTTACATTTTTAATAAATAAGTATTGAACTCGCCACTTATAAGAGTAAATCCAAAATCTTTCACTACATCGTAATACTAGTAACAAAACAAAACACTTTTAGAGCAACTGGCTCGGTGGTTTTTATTTTATTTTTCGCTTTTAACGAAAATCTTCGACCACAAATGGTCGGCCCAAACTGATCTGCAAACTCAATTACTCCTAAAACCCAACGAATCAAAATTACCAAAATACCCCTTTCATCTCCAGAAGCTTCCCAAACCCCTCTCTATCTCCATCAGAAAACCCCTACAAAACCCTAACTCCTCTCTCCGATCTCCAGCCCTCTCTCTCACTCACAAACACCACTCTCTCTCTCTTGCTCCTTCATCTCTCCATCTCAACCAGTATGCACAGGCTCCCACGACGCTCCGTCTCCGCCATCCTGCGCCACGGCGGGGCACGTTACCGGAACTCTGCGGCTCCGATCTCTTGCGCTTCTACCCACTGCGGCTCGGTGGGTTTCTCACAAATTCATGGTTTATATTTTCAAGATTCGAGAAAATGAGAAATAATTCTGAATTTTTATGTGTGTGTGATCGTAAATGTTGCTTTTATAACTGGGTTTTCTTTAATTTTGAACTTTAATTACAAAATAGTTCTCAGGGAATCCTCAATTGTTGTTTTTTGATAGTTTAATATTTCAAGGTTTTTTTTTTTTGTTCTGCTGCTGCCAATTTTGTTGTGTTCAATCGAAAGGTTTTCGCGATTGGATAAAGACAATTTCTTGTTAAACTTTTGAAGTAATTCTATTGAATTAATTTTTTTTTAATTTTGGATGTTTGAGCTTACTTCGAATATATAAAAATTTGAGCAGGTGGGAGAGACTGATGGGAAAGTCAGATGGCACTCAGTGTTGGTCCCTGGGAAGTGTAACCCTACCAATTCCACAACTCAGTTTAATTTAAAAAATGGCATGTATTTCGGCAATCGGCATGAGTCCACGGCTGCAGCCTCTGATGCACCACCCGCCGAGACATACGAGTATCAAGCTGAGGTACTGTAATGTGATCTTCTGGGGGGTTTTGAGCTTTTATTGTGAGGATTAACTGGTTTTGAAGTGGTGCTTTTCTTCATGATGCCAGGTCAGTCGTCTCATGGACCTCATCGTTAACAGCTTGTACAGTAACAAGGAAGTTTTTCTTCGAGAGCTTATCAGGTATTCTTGTGTTCATATCGTTTTATGTAATATTGATTCATGGATATGATGTGTGTTGCTAACATTGCCATTTGTTTACATTTGGGTTTAAGAGTTAGAAAACTTGCAATTGGAGTGTTGGAGCCAAGAAATACCAAAAAAATCTATGTTTAAGATTCCTTGGTATTCAAGAAATAGTTTTTATGTTTGATTCTAGGTGGTCGGAAGTTATTTAGCATTTGATATGCTGACAATATGTTCTTTTTTGCAGCAATGCAAGTGATGCATTGGACAAGCTCCGTTTCCTCAGTGTCACACAGCCTGAGCTTTTGAAGGGTGGAGGTGATCTAGATATCCGTATCCAGACTGATAAAGACAATGGGATCATCAATATCATGTAAGCTATACTGGTTGTTTCTGTCTTTGCTTGTGCCTAATGATTCTTGTTCATCGTATCAATGGTTTGGCCTTTTCCTTTGTGTGCAGTGATTCTGGAATCGGTATGACCCGGCAAGAGCTTATTGACTGTCTGGGAACAATTGCACAAAGTGGGACTTCAAAGTTCTTGAAGGCATTGAAGGTATACAAAGTCTTTGAAAAATATTTAAATTTAAGATCCTGCTTTGAATTATCTTATATACTTACAAGTTTGTTTTATCAGGATAGTAAAGATGCTGGCACTGATACCAATCTGATTGGTCAGTTTGGTGTCGGCTTTTACTCAGCATTCCTTGTTGCAGATCGGGTAAGTTCTTGGCCAGAAAAACGACTTTTAGTTTGGTATTGACTATAACGATGGGGTATTCCTCCCATTACCCAAGTTCCTCCTACGCTTTGCGGATTCAACTTCCGTTTGTCTTTTTTTAATCGTAAACTTGCATATAGAAATTTTTGTACTGCTTGATTGTTATGTGTCTCCTATCGGTTACAGATTGTTGTCTCCACAAAGAGCCCAAAGTCCGACAAGCAATATGTATGGCAAGGAGAGGTGAATGCTAGCTCTTATACAATTCAGGAGGAGACTGATCCCGAGAAGCTTATTCCCAGAGGAACCCGCATCACCTTGTATCTCAAGGTCAGTCAGTAAATTTTTTCTTGCTTTGTGATTTCTTAAACCTCTTTGTACTAGACACTGATCTCCAAGCTAATCTTTGTCCGTCTGCCTACTTTCAGCGCGATGACAAAGGTTTTGCTCATCCAGAACGGATTGAAAAGCTTGTGAAAAACTATTCACAATTTGTTTCCTTTCCTATATACACCTGGAAGGAAAAAGGATTCACTAAAGAGGTAAGGGTTCTTCTCTATTGTACTTTTGTCATAGGTTTTGTAAGTTATATTCTCTCGGAAACTATTGAGACTTTCAATTCAGGTTGAGGTAGATGAAGATCCAGCTGAATCCAAAACGGATGAACAAGATGAGAAAACCGAGGTATTTCTCTCTCATCCAGTATCTTGATCAATCTTGGACTAATGTATTCTGCATATTAGGAGAATCAGTGAAAATTCCTATCCATGACTGATGCGATGACTGAATTAACTTTTACAGAAAAAGAAGAAGATGAAGACTGTTGTTGAGAAATACTGGGATTGGGATCTCACTAATGAGACACAACCAATATGGGTGAGCCTCAGTTTCTTTTTTAGATGTTTACTTTGCTTTTTATGGTAGCAACTTTATCAGGAGAACTCATACATCATCTTAATTGATGTGTACAGCTTCGCAATCCTAAGGAAGTTAATACAGAGGATTACAATGAGTTCTACAAGAAGACTTTCAATGAATACTTGGATCCACTAGCATCTTCGCACTTCACAACAGAGGTATTAACTACTATTACCTCGTTGTAAGAAAATAAGTTTATCAACAAATGCGTTTTCTTGTACTTGTAGATTTTGAAGTAAATGTTGCATATTTCTGTATCTGTATCATCACATGATTTTTACTTCTTGAGTTGGGTAAAAGTTATGTAGAATTAACAATTAATGAAGTTCCTTAACAATGGCTTTTTTGTTGTAGAATTTTTTAAACCGCATAACTTATGTATGGCGGCAATTATCATGATATCATATTAAGTTGGGTAATGAATGGGAATTATCTAGAATGGAATTGCAATTGAGAATGCGGCATTAGTTCCCTGAACTTAGGATAAAATGTGTCATTGTTTGACTATGTACACTTCATTTCTTATTTCTTTTGCTTTTAAGCTGAAAGAGGTTGCTATTTGCAGGGTGAAGTAGAGTTCAGGTCTATTCTATATGTGCCAGCTGTCCCTCCTATGGGGAAAGATGACATAGTCAATCCCAAGACGAAAAATATAAGGCTCTATGTGAAACGGGTGTTCATTTCAGATGACTTTGATGGAGAACTGGTAAACAACACAAAAGATGTTTCCACAACATAGTAATGCATGGTTCTCTTAAATGTAAGCTTAGTGGTTCTAATTGTTTTTACATTGGCCTGAGCAGTTCCCACGATATTTAAGCTTCGTCAAAGGTGTTGTGGACTCAAATGATCTTCCACTCAATGTCTCACGTGAAATTCTTCAGGAGAGTCGTATTGTAAGTACATCCACCTCACTATCTTTCTAACCTTTAGTTCTAGTTAGTTTATTTAACAAACTATTATTTTTGTGATCTACTTGAAGGTACGGATTATGAGGAAGCGCTTGGTTCGGAAGGCCTTTGACATGATCCTTGGAATATCCATGAGTGAGAACAGAGAAGTATGTTTTTGGTTCCATTTTCTTATCATCCTTTTTTTTTGTATATTTACCTTCTTGTAGAAATATAGTTCAAATTTCAGCATCTTGGCAATTACCTCCTCTTGCATGTCTCCTTTCTTTTACGTTACCTGTACCTACGACTGTGAATCCTGATCTTTGCCAGCCGTCTACTTGCTTGCAGGTAGAGAATGATATATTCCCATAATAATTTTTAAACTTACACTTTTTTGTTTGTTGCAGGATTATGAAAAGTTCTGGGAAAATTTTGGCAAACACTTGAAACTGGGTTGCATTGAAGATCGTGAAAACCATAAGCGTATTGCTCCGTTGCTTAGATTTTTCTCTTCCCAAAGTGAGGATGTGATGATCAGCTTGGATGAATATCTTGAAAACATGAAACCTGAGCAGAAGGATATCTATTACGTTGCTTCCGACAGCGTGACAAGTGCAAGCAATACACCATTCCTGGAGAAACTTCTTGAGAAGGACCTCGAAGTATGTAGTGTCTCTCAATTAACTTGATGCTAACATATGATTATGTTCTTTTTCGTTCTGCTTTATGATTCATCATGATTTATGTTGTTCTATTGTTGTAGGTGTTGTACTTAGTTGATCCCATTGATGAGGTTGCCATCCAGAACCTAAAATCATACAAGGAGAAGAATTTCATTGATATTAGCAAGGAAGATCTCGATTTAGGTTAGTTCACTGGAGCCTTTTTATGTTACTTTTCTGTTCTGCTGTGGATGGGTGGCAGCTAATCTTTGTGCTTCTTTGATTTTATGTTTCCTTTGCCAAGGACTTAGCTGAAAACCTGATTTGTGTGAATGACATTTTTGCAGGGGATAAGAATGAGGAAAAAGAAAAGGAGATTAAGCAGGAATATGGCCAAACATGTGATTGGATTAAGAAGCGTTTGGGTGACAAAGTTGCCAGTGTTCAGATTTCAAACCGTCTTAGCTCGTCACCCTGTGTTCTTGTGTCTGGGAAGTTTGGCTGGTCTGCCAACATGGAGAGGTAAGAGGCTTCTGTGTTGCTATTTACAATTTTTAGAAATTCATGTATTGGAACCTGAATGTTATCTTCTGAACTTTTGATTGGATCCAGATTGATGAAGGCACAAACTGTTGGTGATACCTCTAGCCTGGAGTATATGAGAGGCAGGAGGGTGTTTGAGATTAATCCCGAGCACCCAATCATTAAAAACTTAAATGTATGTTTGCACAAAAAAAGTGCTAGTTCCAATCATTTGAATACTTGACGGTTGTAGCAAGTTTGATAACACTTTTAACCCTGATTTGTAGGCTGCAAGCAAGACCAACCCGGATGATGAAGATGCTATAAGAGCTATCGATCTTCTGTACAATACAGCTTTGGTATCAAGCGGTTTTACTGTGAGTATTCGTACTTGCTTTATATCTCTCGTTAAAACTGCTCTTAGGATTATAAAGGGTCCAAAAATATTTGTTGGGTTGAGACACAAGATGCCGCACACAACTAGGAATTTACTGTAGCCAACACCCGAAAATGATGATTTGCATCATTGCATGCTTGTTTGATGATGTCTGTGAGCGTCTAACGCGTTCACCTTGTACGCCTTGTTAATGCAGCCTGAAAATCCAGCAGAGCTGGGTGGAAAGATATACGAGATGATGAGTCTGGCACTCTCTGGGAAATGGTCCACACCTGCTGCCGAAATTCAGCAACCCGAACTCCAGCAACACAACCCAGAGATACTAGACGCCAAGGTACAGCACCCAGGACCCCAACACAGCCACCCCGAGACGGTAGAGGCCGAGGTGGTTGAGCCTGTTGAAGCTGGCAGCCAGAAATGAGGAGCACAAAACAAGTTTCCTTTTGCACTCTTTTTTCTCATGCACAACAAAATTCAGTCGGGGTAGGGTCTTAGAGGTGTAGTTCATAAAATGTGTGGACATAATTGTTAGGATATAATATTTGATGGGGCTGTTGGCAAGAAATAAGGGAGCATAAAGCAATTTTCCTGTTTTACTTGTTCTTACAAAATTTCACTTGTAGGTTTCGGTGGCAGTGTTGATATATGGAGATGAGTGTTGTTAATTATGGGATTACTAATAATTTTGTGATTATTTTGACTAATTACTTGTTTAGTTTGTGCTTTGTTCATCTTTATTTTGTAAACCTAATCAATTGGGTGTTTTACAACTTAAGGGCTAGTTTGAAAGTGTTATTGTATGAAACACTTTTACAATCAAGCAGTTTTTCGCCGAGCAACCAAATGTGTTCTTTTAATACTAAGTGTTTTGCTACTTAGTATTACGATTTAGTAGTATTTCTTTCCACTTGTAAGTGAGAGGTTTTAGGTTTGATTCTAAGGTAAATATGAACTACATTATTGATATCTCATTGTGAGGTTAAGTCTACCTTCTACCTATTAATATAGATAATATCGTATGCTCAAAATAAAAAAATAAAAAACACCAAGTGTTTTTGCTTTTTACTCAAAGCACTTTTAAAAATTTTGCCAAACAATTATTTTTGAAATAAAAGTGGTTCTTTTTTTAACAAACAATACTATCTATACTAAAAATGAAATAAAAGTAATTTTATTCTTTAAAAAACCTTTTAATTCCAGCACAATCCAAATGAGCCTAAGATATTATTGAAAGACTATTTTTGAAAATTCAACTAAATAAATGGATAAAACATTGTTCATAAATAATGATATTTTCAGTTTTGCTACGATTAAAGAGACATAATAGTTATCGTCGTATTAACTTACTAATTAGCGCTAATTGATTTGCAATTTGACCAAGATATGGAGAAGGGAAATGCCTCTAGACCACGTTACATTTATTTATATTTACTTAAAATTTATATTTTATTTCATATATATAGGCTATGTGCAAAAGAAAAGGAAAAGGAATCCTCTATGCATCCCTTTCACTTAATTCTCGTGACCCACAAATTCGATCTTTTGAAATTTGATTCAATGATTAAAGTTATTATAACTTTTAATGGGTCTTTTGAAATTCGGTCTTTTGAAATTTAAATGACCATTTTAACCTCGAGAATACACGTGGCGTGAGGCAGAACAATTCCAACCCGAACGTTGAAAGTCTTGACCCCGCTGTCCGGGTGAAAAAACTCCATTGCGCGTCCCAAGGGTAAAATCGGAAAACAACCCCTTACAGGAGATGAATAAAGAACTTCCCCAAATCTGTCTCTCCGCGTCGCTGGTCTTTGTCCTCTCTACTGGGCAGCTGAATCTTCTCTCCGTCATCGTCTGGTCAGCTCTCTCTCTCTCTCTCTCTCTCTCTCTCTCTCTCTCTCTCCCTCCCCCCCCCCCCTATTTCTTCTGTTTGGTCGCCGAGAAAATAAGGTAGAAAATGAAAGAAAATTCTTTTAGTTGCATTCATTTTGCTGCTATTGATCTAGTAATTTAGCAAAACCCCCAGCACTGGACCGAGGCAAGTACTCGAATTGGGATCGGTTCCCTGACCTTTGAATTTACTGCTTAGCCTTTTAATTTTACTCTTTGTTGCTGTAATTCTCTCTCTGTGCTGTGTGAGTCGTTGATTTGTATCAAATTAATCACCAGCGGAAGCAGATTCAATGGGAAAGTAGATAAATTTGGGGATTTATGTTGTGTGGGAATTGGTAAAGGTCTGCCTTTTTTGTTGTGTGTTTGTGAAATGTTCTTGTGGTTTGAAAGTTGTTTCATTTCGAAAATTTGGGAATTAGAGACTTTTTTTTCACTATAGCCTTGCTTGAAAGTTGAAATTAGCTTAAGATTGATAATGTTAGGGGCAGAAGAAAGCTTAAATTCGCTGTGTTACTTTGTTCAATTTCAATAAAAACTAGTTCTTTTGTGATGAATAATTCTTCGGAATCACTTTGCTTCGATACTAGCTGAATAGGAATAGGAATAGTAATTATAATGTCTCGTGAGAAGTTTATATTATAAATAACTGTATTTAATCGATGCCGTAGAAACTAGATGATATGCATCTTGCAGCAGCTTGCCTAATCACAATAAGCTAATCGAGTTTCATGTAATTGAAAATGCGTTCTTATAGATATTTGTAATTGTTTATGTGTGCATGCACATGTGTTTTCTTTTGGTGGTGCTGAATGCGTGTTGCTTCTTCGCAACAATAAGAAACCTTCTTTTGACAAGTTACTTTTAAAGAAATTGAACCTCTCTCTATTTGGTTGCTATGGAGGATATCTTTTTTGCTCCTGCACATTTCTCTCATCAGATATCAGAATATGCGTTTGTCATGATATTTTTCAAAAGATTTTAAGTTTTATGGTACTGAATACTGATGGTGATGGTGGTACTTCTTTTGCCACAGTCGCAGATAAGGGGGAACTGGTGGATGGGTACATCATCTGGTTCCAATATACACCAACAGCCTTCATCAAGAATGCTTCCTCCACGTCAGCAACCACGAGCAGGGGGACTACAAACCTCACTGTCCCTTGTATCTTCAGATCCTCGGCTTTCCCCAGAAGAACCGAGATCAAATTCTGATCACAGACGTGAGTCCCCTACCGAGAGTGCCAGTTCTCGAGAAACCTGGCCTACTGCTGATGCCATAATGGCAAAGAAGATGGAAAATGGGAAAGCAGAAAATGATTGCCCTGAACAATCAGTTATTCGCCGTGTTTCCAGTGCTGATAAGATCTCTCTTCGAGATATAGCAAGAGAGCGAGTTGATATAATCACTGAAAAGATGCATCACCTACCTGATGAGTTTCACGAAGAATTGAAGAACAACCTCCGAGTCATCCTTGATGGAAATGGTGGTTCGCAGCAGAGAGAAGAATTTTTTGTTTTGCAGAAACTTGTTCAGAGTAGAGCAGACTTAACAGCTAAGACATTGATCAGAGCACACAGAGTGCAGCTTGAAATCCTTGTTGCAATAAATACTGGGATTCTGGCATTCTTGCATCCAAATATCAGTCTCTCTCAAACTTCCTTAATTGACGTTTTCATGTACAAGAGATGCAGAAATATAGCATGCCAAAACCAGATTCCTGCTGATGATTGTACCTGTGAGATATGTACAAAAAGAAATGGTTTCTGTAATCTTTGCATGTGTGTAATATGTAACAAGTTCGATTTTGAAGTGAACACTTGCCGTTGGGTTGGTTGTGATTTGTGTTCACATTGGACTCACACTGACTGTGCCATTCGTGATGGACTAATAAGCATGGGAGCCTCCGGTAAGAGCGGAGCAGGGCCATCCGAAATGCTTTTCAGGTGTCGAGCTTGCTGTCGAACATCTGAGCTATTGGGCTGGGTCAAAGATGTTTTTCAACACTGCGCTCCTGCCTGGGATCGGGAGGCTCTGACAAGGGAGCTTGATTTTGTTAGTAGGATTTTTCATGGGAGCAAAGACACCCGAGGGCAAAAACTCTTTTGGAAGTGTGAGGATCTCAAGGAAAAAATAAAAAGTGGACTTGCAGAGTCAAAAGCAGCCTGCAGAGCAATATTGATGTTTTTCCAAGGTACATAATTGTTTGAAGCATTTTATTTTATTTAATTTTCCGCGTGGTGTCAAATTCGGTATGCTTCTTAGGGAAAAGATGTATTGTGGTACTGTCAAGTCTTGTGGAATGGTATTCCACTCCAACTATAGGACGAATTTTTGTGGAATTTTAGTTTATGTTGCAGTATCTGCATACTTTGCTGTCATGCTTTTACCTTATCTTTAATCTATATCGTCCTGATTTGAAGTATTTTTTTTTTTTTTTATGAAGAGCTTGAGGGAGACTCTCCAAAGAGCCTGGAAAACGGGGAAAGTGGACGGCTAATAGCACCACAGGAGGCTTGTAATCAAATCGCTGAAGTGGTGCATGAGGCCATAAGGAAGATGGAAATGGTGGCTGATGAGAAGATGAGAATGTATAAGAAATCCCGAATGGCTGTTGAGGCTTGTGACAGGGAACTCCAGGACAAGGCCAGGGAAGTTCAAGAGCTAAAGCTTGAGAGGCAAAAAAAGAAGAGTCAAATTGAAGAGCTGGAGAAAATTGTGCGGCTCAAACTTGCAGAGGCTGATATGTTCCAACTCAAGGCCAATGAGGCAAAACGAGAGGCTGACAGGCTTCAGAGGATCGCTCTTGCCAAGTCAGATAAATCAGAGGAAGAATATGCCAACAATTACTTAAAGCAACGGTTGAGTGAAGCCGAGGCTGAAAAGCAGTATCTTTTTGAGAAGATGAAACTGCAAGAGAGTTCGCGGGCATCCCAGAACAGTGGCGGCGGTGGTAGTGACCCTTCTCAGTTGCTGTTGTACTCGAAAATGCATGATATGATGCCAAACGAACGCCATCCTTTCAGAAAAAATCCCTGAGGAGTGATTTCTAGTATGTACTGTATTATTTTAACTTCAACACTAGTAATTTTTCTTTCTTTCGTGAACTAGTTTGAACGCGGTGACTCCCTTGTTTAATATGGCTTGTGTGCCCTGTGTCCATTTTTATTGCATCTATATCTATGAAGCTTGATATTTAAAGCAATTTGTTATATACTTGTATGTCCTACTGTTCTTAGAGACAATGTGGCAGTAAACAGAATGAGGTCCTTTAGTATTGTTTTCTTCATTACATTGTTTACCTCATGAAGTGGACAGAAGTTAAAACTTCGTCGACCATTTATCCCAACATAACTGAACTTGCTACGTGCTTTATTCGTAGCTCAGCGCTGTTTTGGCACCGTCTTTAGGTCAGTGACCGGAGAAGGTGACCGGAGAAGGCCTTGTTATCCTTATTTCGGCAAACCATGAGGCCTTGTTATCTTTATTTCGGCAAACCATGAAACTGGGAGCACGAAGATTGACGGGTAAGCATGAAGGTTACCGGGATGAGCATGAAGGTCGTTGAACGTCATTGCGGTGCTAATACCGCGACACCTAATTGTAGAGCTTACACAGACATTTGGAGTGACAATTTTGGCATTGTTTAAGAACAGGCCTGATCTTTTGGACTTGGTGACGGTGATGATCTTGCTGGGGATGTTTGACGGAACCAGAGTTCCATTCGGAAAACGCAAAAGATCTAGTGCGGTCGGTATTGAATGGCTGAGGATGAATTCATGGATTTGGTCTGGTGTGACTGCAGCTTCCGATATTTCGTGATCATTTGGCATGAGGAAACTTATGTCGGAATTCATCTTAAGGAGGATAAAAACTCCATGGTAAGACCGCGTTCTCATGTCCGCCTTGGCTTCCTGCAGATTGGTTTGGTTGATCGGATTTGTAGGCTTGGAATCTCCAACTGCAAATAGTAGAAAGATGAAGAGCCAGAAAGCCATTTAGTACAACTTTGAGTGTATTTTTTCTGTTTTTTTTTTTTTAATGCAAGTGATAATGAGAATGGGAAAATCGAGATACAAGCGATAATGGGGATGGGAAAATCGATCTCGTGACCTCGAGTGCAGTTGGTATTTGTTTAAGCCTGATGTACAGGGCTGGTATTAAATTTATAGCATGGTTTTTGCATATAGAAAACTTCATTTTAATCTTTGACAAATATGACTTTTAGATTAAAATTATGAGTAAAATCAAAATCTAATTTTAATCCCTTGATACATTAATAAACTCATTTATTAATTATATTTTGATTTTTTAATTATTTCTCTTTTTCTTTCTAATTTTTAATGTATCAATTTTATTTCATTATAATTTTCATTTTCATTTCATTTATCGTAATATATTTTGTTGTAAACATTTAGATAAACTAATTTTTGTTATACAATATATTTCGATGTACTTTGTCTTCTTCATTTAGGTACATTAAATTTATTATAATATATTTCGCTGCATACATTTAGGTACAAACATTTCGGTATATACATTTCGATACAAAGATTTAAGTACATTAATTCAATATAATATTTTTCAGTACTAACATTTCGGTACACACATTTTGTGACGACTCGTCCCTATTTTCAATATAATTTTCTCCCCGAGTGTG
Organism: Heteromeles arbutifolia; assembly: GCA_024362995.1. Classification (NCBI taxonomy): domain Eukaryota; kingdom Viridiplantae; phylum Streptophyta; class Magnoliopsida; order Rosales; family Rosaceae; genus Heteromeles; species Heteromeles arbutifolia. Next base: position 8,552,695 of record JANCRC010000012.1, on the reverse strand, counting down.
TAAAGTGACGATTATGCCCTGGTTGGCTAAGTGACGTGGATGTACTTATGCAGTTTTAAATTATTTTCTCGCTATCGTCATACGAAATTTTATCATTTTTCTCTTTGAAACTTTGACCCGTGCTTATCTTTAAAAACCAATTGTTTTAGCTCATATTTCCCTAGCCCAATCAAATTATCTCTCTCTTCTCTGCCCAATCAGGTACTATTTCTCTCATTCTCTGACCTTCTTCTTCCTTCTTCTCACACCCGAGACACCCTCACCTTTGAACACGCACCAAATAATCACAAATCGAACCTGCAAAGACCATCATCGTGTTCATCTCGACCTCACAAACCCACAGCCGTACCATCTAATCGAAGAACGGACGAGTTTTAACTCGCCAACTCGATTGAGTTGGTATCGTCGTGATCCCGGCTAAGTTACAAGATTTTAGGACGTGGGGGAGCCTCTACTCAACTTCCTGAGGTCTTTAGTGAAGGTTTGAGGTAGCTTTGTCGTGAAACAAACCGATTTCGAGAAGTCGGAGTTTTGGTCGAATCTTTCAAGGGATTTTCAGGCCATTTTCTGTTTGATTTTGGACTCTCAAGAGGTATGAACTTGTTCTACTCCTCAAGAGCTTCAAATCCATATAAATTTTGTTGATTTTGGTTGAGAAATAAGTTAGATATAAAGGTTTGAAAATTTTCCCAAAATCCGGCGAGATTTTCCAGAAACCGACGAATCAGAGGGCGGCGCCGGCGCCTGCAGACGGCAAAGCTCACCGGAGAAGAAGGCGAAGATTCCATCAAAGTTGACGGAATATTCTGACGACGTCAGGTAACGCCGTTACTATTTAACAGAATATTCTGTCTATTCTGACGGAATATTCCTAACGTCCGTTAGGGTTTCCATAACGCATACCGTGCACGTGCCTTCCCGTGGCCTCGCGTATGGCCGTGGGTTGGACGGCGGCCAGACTCCTGGTTTCATGTGCGGGTTCGTGACTTCGAGTATATCATTTTCATATATTCAAACCTTCCATTTGAGCAAACTATGAGAAGTTATTCCTAGATTCTTGTGTATGTGCTATTTAATGAACTAAAAATAGTTGTTTCGCATATAGGGGAGACATACCCCAAGGACGAACGCATATAAGCGAGGCTAGAGGGTTACGATCCTTCGACATATCAATGAGTGGGCATTTGTTTATATATATATATATATATATATATGTGTGTGTGTGTGTGTGTGTGTGTGTGTGTGTGTAAACTTTGTGGTTTCCAGAAACGTTTTTAAATTATTTTATGCATAGCATGCCATCACATAAATGTGTTATATTTAATTATTGCGTTATTATGAGTTTGTGACGATGCCATATGATCCTATGGGAGGCGCATGTAAGTTCAGGTAAGTTGTGTGTGATTGAAATGGTTGCATCATATTGGCATGCATATATTCATTTAGAGCTCATCATTGATGCACCCAGTGTTAGTGCTCCCGCCCCGGGCCAAGACCAGTCATTCACATGATGTTCACCTCCCGCACCGCACACTCGCCTTAGATCTAAGTTTGGTGCTAGCCCTATCGTACATGTCACATTAGGTGACTCCGACTCGTAGGTGACCCACAATTTATCGCTAGCTTTCACATGATCGTAGCACTATAGCGTACATATTTACACCCAGCCCTGTCGTACAAGTCACACTAGGTGACTCCGACTCGTGTGCAAGCATAAACTGATGAGCAATAGGTCAGTCATACAGGTCACATTAGGTGACTTTGACTGGCATGATAGTTTAGATTGATTCACACCTGACTTACATTGATTATCGTTGAGAAATCGTGGCATGGCATGCTTTTGTTGTCACTACTTTTGTACATTAGTTTTTCATACATATACGTAGTATTATTTTCTGGAAACTATACGGGTTTTACAGTGAGAGGTTAGTACTTTCAGAAAAGATAAATGTGTTTTCTAAAACTTTGTTTTTGCCCACTCACCCTTCTGTTTTTCACCTCTCCAGGTACTAGATAGTTATTCTTCTTTGTGGTTACCCAGCGGATTCTGACATTCCATTGATTAATGTAGGGATTTTCTCTCTGGTTGTGTATTTAGTACTTAATCAATTTGATTGCATCTTTAAACTACCTATGCTCTAAACGTTTGTAACTTGGGTTTGACCACTTCCGCATACTCACTTATTTCTAGTTTAAATAAGTTTTAGTTTTGGTTTTAATTTGTTCACATTTTTAATTACTCCTTTTGCACTCTTGGCTACGTCACTTTCACGTGACGGCCAGCACGCCTCGACTCCAGTCGGGGTGTGTCCCATTTAGGTACATTAATTTAAATAATATATTTTAGTTCATATATTTCGGTACATACATTTCGGTACTAACATTTAAATACATTAGTTCAATATAATACATTTCGGTATGCACATTTCGGTACTAACATTTAGGTACATTAATTGAGTATTTCAAGTTTGAAGAATGTTGAATAAAATTAATAAATTAAAAAACTCTTTTTTGGTCAAAAAATAAATTTAAAATTTTATATTAATACATTTAAATATTTAATAGGAGACATTAAATAAAATGCACATAATTATTTTGAATTAAGGACACATCAAGGGATTGTAATCAATATGTAATCTAACATCAGGTTTATTTTAAATTCCAATCTTCTTGAATGATTAATGACACACCCCGACTCAAACATCGAGACGTGCTGGCCGTCACGTGAGCGTGACGAAGTCATGTGCGCAGTGCGGAAGAATAAATATAGACAAGAAGTACTAGAATAGCACAACTAGTGATACAAGAGCATAAAAGAGTGTGAAGGTTAACAACATAGTTTACAAAGTTCGAGCATCCTAGGTGCAGTCTAGAAAGACATAAATAGGAAAGCCAGAATATTTACATGGATAGTGTACTGTTAGATATGCCTTGAAACCTCGCTTGCCACCAACGCTATCTAATACCTGGAGGGGCGCAAAACAAAAGTGTGAGTGGGCAAAAACAAAGCTTTACCAAAACACTTCGATATAAAAGTTGTAACCCCTCTCTGTAAAACATGTATACTTCCCAGAAAATATATATATATATATATACGTACTAATACTAGAAAATCATCATTCAACTAATGCCATGATCGAATGAACCATAATCAGTAATATGCATGTATCAAGTATCATCAAAGCAATCAGGTGATATCCCAACTCAAATCATGCCGGCAATATAAATCAATCAGCCGGAGTCACCTCTAGTAACCTGTATGGCTGAATCTATGGCTCCTCAACCAAATCCTCAATTCATCTCCCAATCAATAACCTGCACCCATGACGGAACCACCTAATATGGTCTGTACGTCAAGCTGGGTATATATATAACACTATGTGCTATGATCACGTGAAGGCTGGCGACGAATCGCAAGTCACCTACGAGTCGGAACCACCTAGTGTGGTCTGTACGACAGGCTAGCACCTGCCTTGGATCCAAGGTGAGCGTACGGTGCGGCAGGTGAACGATCACGTGAAAGCTAAGCCCTACTCTGGGGGCACAAACCCCGATGTGCAGGTAAATGAGCCATATTCTAATCTCATCGATATCACCTCAATCATCATATCACAATCACATACTTACCTGACTTACCTAGCGCTCGCGGTGCATCGACATATAATCATATAGACATAGAAATATATATGGCATTCGACATGGCATTCAATTTCATAAAAGCATTTTAAAGCATATTTCTGGGAATCAATCAAGTATGTGTGTGTGTATATATATATATATATATATATATATATATATATATATATATATATATATATATATATATATATATACTGAAAACAAAAGCCCACTCACCGATAAGTAGACGGGTCGTAGCCCCCGAGCCTCGTGTGGCTGTGCTCATCCTCAGGATACGTCTCACCTATATGCGAAACAACTATATAACCGTTAATTACGCACATAACCCAAATCAAGTAATAACTTCTCATACATTGCTCAATTGGGGTGTTTGAATATACCAACATGCTCTACTCAATCCCACGAATACCCCCATATTTTTAAAATAATTTTTGGAAGTCCCACGCGCCAACCAAGGCACGACAACACGCGTCGCCCACGCGCGGCCATGCGCTGTGCACACTGACGGAAACCCTAACGCTGTTAAGGAATATTCCGTTAAATCCCTAGAATATTTCGTTAAAGTTAACTAACGCCGTTAACCTCCGTTAGGAATATTCCGTCAACTTTGACGGAATATTCCGTCACCTTCAACCTCAGTTCGCCGACGACCGGCGCCGGCGCCGATGTGTCGCCAGAAACTGGGTAATTTTTCAACCTTCGATTTCTAGCTCATTTCTTAACCAAATTTCACGAAATTTACACAAAAATGATCCTTAGGACAAGGAGAAGAGATTTATACCTGTTTTGAACCCAAAATCCGCGTGAATCTTGTAGGAGAAAAACCATGAAATCCGGCCAAACCTCGAACTTCCGATCCCGACGTCCAAAAACCTCCAACTTTGTCCTCCGAGCTTCATAAGACCATTCTAAACCTCTCTATGATCTCAAAATAGGCTGAAACACCATAGATTTCGAGTGCATGAACAGTACCATTCTTGGTACTTCACGGTTGTTAGGGTTTTCGTGGGTCTAAACTCAAACTAAGAGTATGGTTGTACTCACCAGGTCACTAGGGTTCCAAATATGGTATCTAGGGCTTTGATTCGTGACCAGATCAAGAAGTATGGCATCGACTATACAGTTGCAGGGAAAAATGAAGGAAATTTCGAGAAGAGGAAGGAGAGACGGGTGAAATGGGAGGGGAAGGCTGCACACGTGTTGTGCATGTGTGTGTATAAATTAACCCTCAACCAATCCAAGCCACATAAAATCAATAAATAAAAATATATGGGTACCCCTACATAAAAGCATTATTCCAACTTACCCATTTCCACACCCTCGCAAGGGTAAAAACGTCATTTCATAATTATTATATTCGTTAGTTAAGAACGGACTGTTACAATTAAAGTTAAAAAACCCTTTTTGCATAATTCCATTTCATGCTTTTTGGCATAAAAATATTGTTTTCTGTCTACGAGGACAAATTTGACTGCCACGTCATCATTTAACAATCAATTGAACAAAATTTGTAACAGTTGTATGACATTTGTGCGGGAGCTATTGTATTTAATTGGAAATTGTATGAAATCAGAAAATGTAAGAAATTGAAATTGGACGAAAATTTGAGGAGGCAAAATGTAAGTTACCTTAACAAAATTTCTGTTTACAAGCAAAGAATGATTTACTAACACACAAGAATGAATAGATAAGTGGGCCCGGTGTTGAAAATGCACCTTCCATTCCCAATTTAACAAGGTATTGTAAAAAAAAGTGAACAATTTATGAATAACTAATAAGTAGAGGATTGCCTTAATGGTTATGACATTTCTTTCTAACTCATCGTATCTCAGAACATAAACTCGTCTTCTCCTTAAATGTAACTTATAATAATATCGCTTATAACAAATAAAAAAGAAAGCGAGATCATCATCTTCTTCAACATAAGAAAATGTCAAGCCTCGAACTTCAATTTAGCTGCATCAGAAAGTTTGAATTTGAAGCTAAACTTTGACCAAATAAATAAATAGGTCCATATCCATGTACCATCCATATAGCCGAGGACAAAATTGAAGATTGCAAATCTTCTATAAAATGGACTTGGATAAGAAGACCAACATCATGCTTGAGAATGACCTAATTTAGAGAGACATGTTGCCCTTCAACATTGACATTACACCAGAATTTTCAAACTCTTTGTGTTTAGATTGATTAAATTTGTCACTTTCAACTTGATCCTTCATATTAAGTGTAATAGAGTTGTCGATTCTTGTAACATATTGACATGACTAGATAAAACTTCAGTAAGATCGCCATACCACATCATTATGTTAATGGATGATGATATAATCACATAGGGAATTATCCTCTAATTAAATTATATTCTAAAAGTTGTTTTTTTTTTTTTTTTCGGATAGGAAAAGAAAAATTAGTAAATTACAAAGAAAAGCCCATCGACAAACAAAGTTACTATAGTCCCAAAACCAAGCTGAACGCACCTTACAAGAAGAGTCTGCCTTCAAGACAAATTATCAGAAGAAGACAGGACTAAAACTAACAAGAGCATCCGCGTACAAAATTTGTAATACATTTAATTAATTAATACTTGGTATGAAATAAGGAAAGATGGATTGGCTGCCGGTAACGTGAAATTTAGAACAATACTACTCATTACCTGAAAGCTGGCTATTTGGACATTCTTTTGTCCATGGGAATTCCTGTATTATAAATCAATCCTTCAAATCACCACGGGTGGTTTAGTCGATGGAGCAAATTTCAGGCTCATATTTCACATAGTATATTTTATGTTCGATTTTAGGCATTGGTGATTGGTGAATGACACAATGATGACAATGAGGAGGCTAACATGTCTCCTAACCCAGAAAGTGATAGATAACGAACCCATCAGCTAGTCCTTTAAAAAACAGTGAAGTCACTTCAAATTAGTAGTTCGAATGCAATTAGAATAATTGCAAGAACACATCATATAAGTGCATGGATTGGCCGATGTTGTAACTTGAATGTTGAACTATCATTATTGTATTCTAACATGTATTTATTCTTTATGTTATTGTTGTAAAATAATTGGGACATGACATCAATGGGAAAGAGGCCAGGGTGACATTTATATTTGAAATAGGTAGGTAGGTAAGCCATGGTATTTTATTTTATGTGATTATTGTTTGAGTTGTTGGAAGAGTTTGAATGGATTTGGAGACAACTAAAATTAATCATTCATAAATGAGTGAGTAAACAACCAATGCATATACAAAAATGATGGGTGTATGAATATTTAAGATTAGAAAATAAATAGTGTTAGAGAGGAATAAATATAAGTTGGGGTTTGCAACATAAGATTTTTACTTGTATTTCATAGTTCAATTATTTAAATTTAATGTTAATAAAAGTTGAGGTTGTACCACAAGACCACTATCGGGGATAGAAATAGAATATGAAACTGTAAGTTCCCAAGTAATGGAGGAGCCCAGGGCTCTCACCATGTGCCTATTGAAGAATGAGTCAAATTGGCAATATAAGGAGTAACTCAACTTCTTATAAGCCTTTGCAATATTTTTTCTTTCACTAATGTGAGATTTTTTTATCATCATGTACGCACAACTAATTCATTCAAAGTGCTACATATGTATATATAGGCAGGGTGCAAAAGTTGTGGCTCAAGTGGTTCTAGGATTTGTTTGGGACTTCTTTCGTTGGGGCAAAATCACTTTTTGACAACCAAAAACACATTTCTGACTATACTTTTGAAGAAACTTATAAGTGATTTAGGGTGATAGAAACATTTAATCGAGAAAGTGCCTCATTGCTTTTTTAAGAAACACTTTGATTTTAGGGGCATTTAGATCCAGGTCCAAAAAAATCAGCTACTTTTGGATTGAGTCTAGTTAGATGTTCTTACCAGTTTAGGTCTCAGATGTTCTTACCAGTTTAGGTCTAATTGATCTCATCTTATTCCCGTTTTGCCCTTTATAGTAAAAATAAATATATATTTAAATTTCCTAATTTATGCATTATTTAGTCAAATTTGAATCTTCGAACTCCTCAATCTAGCCACTATTTAAGGAAAAAATTTAAAAGTAAGTTCATGTGTTTGACTATAAACCCACGACTTAAGTTGAAATGAATGATATATAAAAAACCTATGAACAAAAACCTGTGATATAGGTAGACTATGAACAAAAACCTGTAATATAAGCAATGAACAAAAACTTATGGTATAGGTAGATAAATACTTTTAATTTGAATTAGAATATCAAGAGATAATGAGTGTGCACTATTAATCCATGGTATAATGTAACAGCCCGTCCCAGAATTATTTTATCGATGATGTGAAATGATGGGATTGCCCTTAAATTGCTATGGTATGTGACATTATCTTTGGTTTTATTGTCCTATCCTAAGTTTTGGAAAAATTTATTTGGAAAATAATTGTTATGGTTTTGTGTGGCTAGGGTTGCTAACCACACATCTAACTACCTCTCTCTCTCTCTCTCTCTCTCTCTCTCTCTCTCTCGGAACACTCTCCCCGTGCACTGTGCACGTACGGACGGAGTTGGAACTCGTCCATTTCTTCACAGATCGAAGCCCAAAAGGTAAGATTCTTGATCCTTGTTAACCCCTGAGTAGTTTGGTACCAAATTTGGAGCTTGTAACCCTCGGATTAGGCGTGAAATCCTAACCCCGAAAATGTGCAATGTTCATGCACACGTAAAATCTTGCATTTCAGGGAATTTCAAGCTCACAGTGAGCTTAAGGAGGTCCTCACGAGTCTCGGGGTACTTCGTTGGTAGAGTTTGGACGTCGGAGGACCGAGATCGAAGGTTTTTAAAGTGTGCCGAGCTATCGAGCTTTCTCAGGTAAAATCCTGTGATTTTCAAGCCTTGAAACTTGTTTAGATGTGTTCTACATGCTTAGAGCTTCATTTTGGTACCAATTGCATGAAAAATGGATGAAAAATGAGTGAGAAACCATAGTTGGAAAAATACCCAGAATCCGGCGAACCCACCGCGCGGCCGGCGAGTCGCCGGAGAAGACGACGGAATATTCCTGACGCCGTCAGTCAAAATTAACGGAAACCGTTAGGAGTTAACGGAATATTCCTGACGGCGTTAACTGACGCCGTCAGTGTGCCTGGCATGTGCCCGCGCGTGGCCGGCGCGTCTGACCGTGCCTTCGCCGGCGCGTGGCGGCGCGTGGGTGGTCGGAAAATTTTTCTAAAAATATGGGGATGTTCCTGAGATTGTGTAGGTCACGGTGGTATATTCATATACCCAATTTGAGCAATATATGAGAAGTTATTAGCGAAAGTTGGTTATGTGCTTAATTAACGTTATTTCGGTTACTTCTCATATAGGCGAGGCTTATGCGGAGGACGAGCGCAGTCGAGAAAGGCTAAGGGGTTATGACCCTTCGATATAACTGTGAGTGGGCAGTTTATTTCAGTATATATATATATACTTAACGTTTTCCTAGAAATCGATTTTTGAATGAAAGTATATTTTGAAATGCCATGCATAGATTTATATGAATATGTGATTTGAAATGTCATGCATAGAAATTACATGAATTATGTGAATTGATATTATATGATGCATATATGTGAAATGGTGCTGCGGACGCACAGGTGAGTATCAGGTGAGTTAGATATGGTGCATTGAATTGTTTGACGAGATTTATGTTGATAGCTCATAACCTGCACCCCTGGTGTTAGTGCTTATGTTATTCACCGCATCACACGCTCACCTTGGATCCAAGTAGATGCTAGTCGTACAGACCACTGGATGTGGTTCCGACATGCTAGTCGTACAGACCTTAGAGACGGTTCCGACTAGTAGGTGACCTTAGATTATGTGCACAGATGATTGATGAGAGAAACACTAGAGCGTATTATTACACCATCCGAGTCGTACAGACTACTGCAGGTAGTTCCGACTCATGTGCAGCGTAGTGCCGTACAGGTCGCAGTTGGCGACTCCGGCAGTGCCGTACAGGTCACAGTTGGTGACTCCGGCTGGATTGGATATTGAGCTTTAGAATCAGCCGTACAGGACCACTGCAGGGTCTCCGGTTGATTTATTATTTCACCTGATTTATGTTGATGCATCCATATTATGTTTTTGGCACATGGCATGGCATATTTCTCTGAAAAATGATGAAGAATGGTGTTTTGAGATTTCTGAAGCTATATATATTTATATATGCTATTTTCTGAGAAAGTATACAGATTTTACAGTGAGGGGATATATATATGTTGATAAAGGAAAGATTTTGAAAGACTTATTTTACTGACCCACTCACCTTGTTTTGCGCCCCTCCAGGTTCGAGTTAGAGCAGAGCTTTGGTGGCCACGAGGAATCCAACGGTATTCTGACAGAATTCACAATGGTATTTTAAAGCTTCCGAACTGTGCAAATGGTTACGTCACTCTCACGTGACGGCCAGCACGCCCTCCTTCGGGACGGGGTGTGTCATATAAGGTAGACAGAACAAGATAATCTATGATACAGGTAGATAAACACAATTAACTTGAGATAGATTATCAATAATGTGTGATAGGTAGATAATACAATTTATCCATGATACATGTAGTATAAAACACATAGTGGTAGATTAGAAAAAAAATGTGATATATGACACACCCCGTCCCGAAGGTAGGACGTGCTGGCCGTCACGTGAACGTGACGGCCAGCACGCCCTACCTTCGGGACGGGGTGTGTCAATATATATACCAAGAAGATCCATAGAAAATGAAGAATAAAAAGATGATGTTGAGGGAGTAAAACACGAAGAGGAAAGAAAGAGTTTTAGAATAGAAAAAAAAAGCACAGAAACATGAAAAAAAAAGAAAATAATTAAAGCATACAAGATTGGCTAAATTCTACAAATCAAACCAACAATAGAAATTTGAGGTTGGACATCTTTGATCATCTATGCTTGGGAGCAGGGAGGAGGGAAAAAAAGAAGATATCGTGAGGGATGAGAAGGAGACATCGTGAGGGAGAAAGAGAAGGAAAAATAGGAAACGTTTTGGAGGATGAAAGAATATTAAAGAGATTTAAATTCCTATACTTAATCCGATCATTAAGCATAAGATAATCCTATGAATAAGGATTAAAAATCATCATAAATATAAAAAAAAATTATTAATATATTAATTACTTAATTAGTCAATTTAGGAATAAATTTGGCAGGAGAATAAAAATAAGCTGATGTGTACAATGAGTCATTTGACCTAAGTCAATAATCAAGCAAAATTGGACTATACCTCATAAAGACTCACAAAATTGGACTCATATCAAATTTTCCCTTGATTTTAATACATGCTTCAGTGTAATGTTAATGAAAACACTTCTAGCAAAAACGTTTATGACCATACATTCTTTTCTTCAAAAACAATCTTAGACGAGCTCTAAGACTATTTATTATTGCACTCGAAATCCTATCTTCACCTTCCCCTTCCCTAAGTATTTGCATCAAAGAAGAAATTACATAGCTTGGTGTTCTTATTTCTTCTTCTTTTTTCTCATATTTTTCCCATTTTTCTTTAAAATAGAAATTTTTTATTTATTTATTTTGTCTAAATTATATCAAGTTCAAATTTGAAACACATTTTCATGTTGCCTCAAATAATACAAAAATATAATCTCATATATCATGTTGCTAATGACCCGTTCAAACTGACATCATACTTCACCTGTAAAATAATTAACACCCATAAAAAAAACACCTTTGACATAAATTTTACACTCACCTATTAAGCATCTATTTTAGGTTGCAAACTTGCAATGGCAGTTTATTGGGTTCATATTCAAAACCTTGTAATGTTAACCACTCTTCAAATGATGCCTATTTTTACGCTTTCGGGTTGCATGTGGTTTAATATCCTAATAGATAATGTGTTGAGTTTCTGTCCATGCGTCCCAGGTTCGAAACTTTCTACTCTCTTAAATTAATGTAATTATTTCGAACTCTACTCCTCTCTTAATGATATAAAAGTAAAAAAAGCCCCTCAGGTTAAGCAATACTATAGGATCCTTGTATTTTTGGTAATCGTTTTAAATTGAGGTTAACAGAAAATCTGTTGAGCTGCAAACAATTAAGTATAAAAATCTGAGCAATCCTCCAAGTTTAGCACGTTGCCCGGTAGCCGTTTGGCACCTAAATTAATTCTATGCCTTTTTAAGCAAATGGGAGAAGGACTTGCATGACAGTTACATAGTTTTCATAATGTAGCGTGCTAAAAATACAAAGTTATATGTAAGTTTTATTTAATACAACGTCGTATCATTATTAAGAGGTGCTACAATAACAATAAATCTGAAACTTGCATGCTGCTCTCAAAAAGAAAAAGACCTTAATAAATATTTTCGTGGACATTTACCAACAACTAAAAATGTTTTGGTGGACGTTAAAGTGGGCTATAGGAGCCTATAAATCATACAAAGCAATGGCTATAAGATTTTTGGAGTAATTTAAAGTGGATACTATTTGTAGTGCTTTGAGACATCTTTTTAGATTAAAGTCTAAATAATTAAGAAAGATAACCTAATGCTGTATTATGTGTCATGATTAACATTCATGGGACTGCGGAACAATCTTTTTTCCAGCCTACCCCACCATGCACCTCCCCTCACATGCCACGCAAAAGTTGATCAACCTACTACAACTTTCTTAGAAAGATAGAACATTTTTATTATTAAAGTTAATCATCCATTTAAATTGATTATTTGAAGGCTTAATTACCTTAATTAACCAGAGTAGAACATGATAATCCAAAAGTTATTCTCTATAAATATTCTCTGCAAACCAAATAAATTAAGCATCTCGTCTCAACACGTATAACTTGACATTCCAAAAGTGATTCTTATATATCAACGTGAATATTATGTCTTCAAATGTTCTAGAGTAACTAGAAAATGTCCTGGCGGGCGACTGCATAGAATGATCCCAAGCTAAGCGAACAAGATTCTTTGCTTTGCAATTGTTGGGAAGGGAGGACAAGATATCTATCGTACGCAACCTACTTTCCCTTCCTTTGCAGAAATGTCGTTTTCACAACTTGAACTCGTAACGTTTCGATCACAAATTAACAATCTTTCCGTTGCACAAAAGCTCGCCCTCGACTGCAGCTTCTCATAATTTCTTGATTGGTTTCGTTTGTTTTGGTTACCATTAGCTTAAGTAGGAAAGATGCTTGAATAAGTGTACTACCTTCTTGGTTACCACGTATAACTTGACATTCCAAAAGTGATTCTTACATATCAACATGAATATTATGTATTCAAATGTTCTAGAGTAACGAGAAAATGTCATGGCGGGCGACTGTATAGGATGATCTCAAACCAACAAGGTTTTCTGTTTTGCGATGGTCGGAGGAAAAGGGGAAACGTCTATCATATGCAACCTTATTTTTGTTTTGCAGAAAAAACTATTTCCACAATTCAAACTCGTTATCTAACAATCATAAATTAACGACTTTTCCGTTGCATAAAGGTTCGCCCTTGACTGCATGAGAGGAGCTTCTCATAATTTCTTGATTGTTTTCGTTTGTTTTGGTTACCATAAGTGTTCAAGTAGGAAAGATGCTTGGAAAAGTGTACTACCTTCTTGGATTGTTTTAAGGGTTTTGCTTTTGGGCAAAGGCAACGCATGGCCATATGGCTTTTCCCCGAAGTGACATTGCCATCGCCATCAACTTATCAAGTTGTCAATAGTGTGGGACATGGGATTAAAAAGTGAACATCTAATCATGCACATACCATATTACAAACAACATGTTCAATAATTTCAACCAACTCTTCAACTATGTTACCACAAAAATCCACCATGAGAGTCGAGAAACGCCTAGATACAGTGGTGCAAGTTGAATCTCGAATCTAAATTTGACCCAATTAAGTTCAAATAAACTCAATCTAAATTTCATAAACAATGGTTGGTGAACAAACAGAAATATCTAGCAAGTCGAAATTATGAAACACATTGTTATACAATTGTCATGGAGTAAATTTTTTAGTGTACCAAAAATCCCACTACAATATTACGATTTTAGTCAAAGTTATAGCACTTAGGGAACATATGAATCATATCATTTATTTATATCATAATATGTAAGATGATAATATTGTTATGCGGTGTTTATGTACACTAAATTTATCCTCACAGGGCTGCTCATACAAATACAACATGGCAAATTTAATTTTGAAAACAAGATAAAGCAACTGCCCTCATAATTTTTAGAGAAAACTTAAAATAAGTTTAATTTTTTTAGCTAATATTAGGAATAGTCTATTTTATTAAAATAGATTAGATCCCTTGAGTTTAAGATTATTTTATTAATAATAACTATCTCCTTAATAATAAAATTTACTATAGAAATTAAATCTCTTCCTAATTATCTCTTTAACTATTTTTTTCTTATTTCATTTACTTTTTATTATTTCTTCTTCTTCTTGCTGCTCTAGACCCACTCATAGATTTTATTTTTTTAATAAACAACCTATATGACAAATTTGTTTTCTTATAATCAGCATTTTTAGAGATTTATGTGTCTTGCTTATAGGTATATTATGTTTTTGTACTTTTTAGTTAGGTACGTATCTTGCTTAGAGATATATTATCCATTCATGTATTTGTTTCTTGAGTTAAGTCATATGTTCTGTACATGAATTTATGTTAGTATATTAGTTTTTAGGTTATTTGGCCAAAGGTCAATAAAATCTTTACTAATTAATCATATATCAATGGTCATTTTTATTTTAGGGAATAATCAATGAAATATTTATATTAATTATCTATAGGTCAATGAACAATGCCACACATGTGACAGCCCGTCCCGAGAAATAATTATCGTGGATGTGAAAAGACTAAAATGCCCCTGGGACGTTGAGTTTTGTTGTGGCATTGTGTGGTTTAAGTTTTGGATGTGGACAAATAGGTTAAGTCCCTAATATTTTGGAACCAATTAGGGACTTAGACTTAAGTTATTTTTGTTGTTTTGTTTGGTTGGTGACCATTTGGACCACACACACACACCCACATCATCCAATCCCGTGTACCTTATCTCTCCTCCCTCACGGATCTCTCCCATTTTCCATACAAACCGTACGGACAACACCTAAACCAAGCCAAATCTTCACAAATCGAGGGATTAAAGGTCACCATCTTGTTCCTTGTGACCTCACGAGTCGATTGGTACCATTTTTAGGACCTGAGACCTTCGAAAACCCGAGAACCCGTAACCCCAAATTTTAGCACTGTTCATGCACTCGTGAATGAGAAGGTTTCAGAGCATTTCAAGCTTATAAGGAGCTTTAGGACATTCTTACGAAGCTCGAAGAAGAAAAACCAAGTGATTTGGACGTCGGGAAGTGGAGATCGACGAGTTTTAAGTTCGGCCGGATTATCAAGGCTTTTTTCGACGGGATTCCGGTGGTTTCAGGGCTCGAATCAGGTATGGTTTTGTTCGTCTTTGTGAGATCTTCAAAATGGTTCAAGTTTCATGAATTTTGGTGCAAAAATGAAGAAGATATAAGGTTTTAAAGATTTTCCAGAAACCGGCGAGTTGCAGCGGCGCCGGCGACAGTCTCCGGCAAACTAAGGAAGATGAAGGAGAATATTCCGTCAAGTCTAACGGAATATTCTAACTGTGTCAGGTTAGTTTTAACGGAATATGCTACTTTTTAACGGAATATTCCTGACACTGTCAGTGTGCCAGGCACGTGGCCGCGTGTGGGGGCGCGTCTGGCCGTGCCTTGGCCGGCGTGTGGTGGTGCGTGGGTGGTCGGAAAAATATTCTAAAATTTTGGGGATGTTTCTGAGGATGAGTAGGTCACTGTGGTATATTCATATACCCAATTTGAGCAATAATTGAGAAGTTATTACCAAGTTTCATTTATGTGCTCTTAAGTGACGTTTATATAGTTATTTCGCATATAGGTGAGACATATCCCGAGGACGGGCGTAATCATTCGAGGCTTAGGGGCTACGACCCTTCTACATATCTGTGAGTGGGCTTTTGTTTTCAATATATATATATAAGCTGATTCCCAGAAATACGTTTTGAATGATTTTATTAAATTGAATGCCATGTCGAATGCCATATATATTTATTGCTATGTTTATGCGATTATATGTTGTGGCACTGTGGACGCCAGGTAAGTCAGGTGAGTATGTATTTTTGTTATGATGGTTAAGGTGATATTGGTGAGATTAGCATATGGTTCATTTAACTGCACATCGGGGTTTGTGCTCCGCCAGAGTAGGGCTTAGCTTTCACGTGATCGTTCACCTCCCACACCGTATGCTCACCTTGGATCCAAGGTAGGTGCCAGCCTGTCGTACAGACCACTATAAGTGGTTCCGACTTGTAGGTGACCCGCGATTCGTCGCCAGCCTTCACGTGACCGTAGCACAGAGCGTCTTTATATACCTAGCTTGTCATACAGACCACTACAGGTGGTTCCGACCTGGGTGCAGGTTATTGATTAAGAGTTTGGATTGAGGATTTATTTGAGGAGCCATAGATTCAGCCGTACAGGTCATGATAGGTGACTCCGGCTGACTTATATGCATTGCCAGCATGTTATGCATTGAGATATCACCTGATTGTTTTTTATGATATTTGTTGCATGCTTTGATACTGGTTATGGTTTATTCAGACATGGCAATATTTGAATGTTAGTTTTCAGTATGAGTACGTATATATTTTCCTTTACAAAGAGGGGTTATAACTTTTATATCGAAGTGATTTTGAAAAAGCTTTGTTTTTGCCCACTCACGCTTTCTATTTTTCGCCCATCCAGGTATTAAGTAGGAATTGTTCGCTGGTGGCTTACGAAGGCTTGACGGAGGTTCTGACAGTTCCCCTTCCATGTAGGATCACTTTCGGGTGTTGTTTAATTAGTATTTTTATGCTTGACTGCACTTAGGCTAGTTAAGCTCTGTTTGTGTAATTCACACTTATTTCGAATTCTTCTTATCTTTATCGCTTCCGCAAAGCGCATATGGTTACATTATGTTCACGTGACGGCCAGCATACCTTGATCTCGGTCGGGGCGTGTCAACACGGGTTTAGGCTAGTTAGAAAATAACTATTATACCCATCTCTCTCTTCATTTTATTCCTTCTCTCACGTAAATCCCTAGCCCCCAATCTAATTTCGAATCTCAAAGCTTTTTTAGCTTAAACTTCCAGATGTTTGGGGCTTTCCATAATGTCGCCGTTCTAGTCGAGCATGGCCTCAAAGGTAGTGGGTAATCACAAGGCGACACGTGGATTTTTGGGTTAAAATGACAAAATTACCCTCGAGTCATACCGGGATTCCTACGCGCAAGCAGTGGGCAATCAACCCTCAACCAAGTCAAAAGTGCCCAAAATAGGTAATAATTCAAAACCTATTTCATCCATCCTCATCAAATCCTCTCCACAAGGTAACCTCCAAAATATTCCTTTTAAATTATGTTAATTAGCTAATTAATAGATTTATTACCTAATTAATTTATTAATGGCTAATTAAACTACCAATTAACTACAAAATACACTAAAAAACACCACAAAGGGCCGGCCACCTTCTCTCCAAAGGGGACGGGCCATGCCCTATATATTCAACCTTATCTTCTCTAAAAAGTGAAGTTCTGCACTCTTGCAAAACTCCCAAAAACTCTCTAAACATTTTCTTTCTAAATTATAACTTTGGCATCGGAGGTTCTTCTGCCAAAGCTCCCCCTTCATCATGGGCGTCTGAGGCTTTTGGCATTGACCTAAGGTGTTAATTGTTTTGTAGGTGCAATTTTGTTTAAGAAGAAGAAGGTAAAAATTTGCATCCACACTTACTCTCATGTAGAACCGGTCCTGTGCATTTGGTATAGTTTGGCCAGAAAATTTGACTCGATTCGATGCTTTAGTAGCAATGCGGGAATAGAAACCCCATCATCATCTGTCAAAACAGGCTGCCGACTCCCACCTAGATTCCAATTAAAGGTCATAGTTGCCAAGAAAGTAGAGAGAAACTACACTTTTACCTCTAAGAAAGATACCACCGAGAGAGGAAATAGGGACCTCCATGAAGTGAGGGAGCTCAAGCAGGCCGTTCCTGGAAAGGAAGTAGGCGACAATGACTTAGTGATGGAAAAAAAAGAATCAGGAAATGGACACTGCAACGCAGTGTATGAATCAAAATGAAAAAGAAAAAAAAAAACTGAACTAGAAAACGGACACAGCATTGCAGTGTTTGAATCCAAATGTAAAGTATTGTAAAATACAGAAACAAGATACAAACAATGTAGTGCAATTTTCTGAATTCAAATGTAAAAGTCATGAGTTGAGCGATGTGTGAAGCATATGAGGTAATGGAAAAAACAGAATCAGGAAACAGACACTGCAACGTAACATCTAAATCCAAATGTAAAAAACAGAACCACGAAACAAACACTGTAATGCAATGTCTGATTCATATTGATCTATTTCAAAAAATAAAAAATATGAGAAACGAGGTGATTCTAAGTAGGTGCCAGCTGTGGTGGCAGATTTTGTAATTTTTGTATATTTTGAATGCATTTAAGTATTATAATACATAATTGACCTATTTATAATTAACATAAATATTGTTGATATTGTAACCTTTTATTGGTTTTATATATAATCATACTTAAATTTTTGTTCAACGATATTAGGTAGACTGAAAATAAATCAATTTTCAAATATTCAAAATTCAAAAATACAAACAAACAGATGAATGGAATTAGAAGATTTTAATTTAGTATAAATAAAATAGTAGAGAAAAAGTAAAACTGTACTTAACTTAATAGTTATGTTGATTTTTTTTATCCAAATCTAAATGCCCCTAATTTTTAAGGATTAAGATTTTCTTTCCTCCTCATTTCATCCCCTCATCTCACATTCTCTATTTTGTTTTTCTCTTTCTATAAAAAAAATTAATATGACTTAACTGTAACCGTTCAAATAGAAGAGAATGAAAGGAAAAAGAAAAAAAGAAAAAAGAGAATCCTACTTCAATTTTTAAATAGACAAGAAAAAAGCTTCATAAACTAAAGTCAACATCACGTTCTGTTCGTATTTGTTTCTAGCGCAACAGACACATGCGTTTGGCCATTCAACCTGAAACTACAATGTTACCCTCATACGGGAAAGGATCCTCGCCGGATCTTTTTCTAAAGATCTCGTGATTTCATCCGTTCATTGTATATTGTGCGGTCAGAAATCATTTCAAAATTTCAAATTTCAAATTAAATATGAATAGTATTTAATGAAAACTGACCGCATGATATACGATGAACGGATGAGATCACGAAATCTCTAGGATTCCTAGAAAAAGGATCCGGCGAGGATCCTTTTCCACCCTCATACTTAAACTAAAATAGCAAAGTTGTGGCCCAAGAAGAGTAGACTAGAGTGGCCTTTTGGTAATTTCGTCAGGAAAAAAAAAAAGGAAAAATTTGAAATAGGTTCAATTTTATAGCCAATATTTTGAAATAGGTCTAATTTTTTAGTGATTTTGTATCCATATCAAAATATCAAAAAAAAAACCAAAAACGTGCTGTAGATTTGTTGGGTAGTAGATTGGGTTTGTCTATCGAGTCAGCATTGGCCACATACGGTTGTAAGTTAAGTTACAACTGAACAGAAACGTGGCGGGACCCGCTTACGAAGCTGATGACGTGTCGCCCTTAGATTCTTTCCCGGTTTTTTTCTCGGGGGAGTTTGATAGGGTGCGGGCAAAAGTCGGAAAAGATGGAAATGTTATTTGTCAGAAGCAGCTGTCGTGGCCCCCACTTAATCTCGTCGCGACCCTCGACGATCCGAGCTCAAAATCGGAGCCGAGGATTTGGGGTTTGGCGCCTAGTCCGCCGCTAAAGCCATGTGTGGTTGAGTAACCTAAATCCGTTCGGAGTAGATTAGTTGGGAATTTAATGCTCTGTGGTAAAGGGTTCAGTTGCTAAAGCAGTTGCAAAATAAAATAACCACCTAGAATTTGTTTTTTTATTTTATATATTTTTGTAGTGAACTATGTGGAAGTTGATAACCAAAATTAGAGATGACTAGAAGGGTAATAGTCAGTATGAATTATTCATCATATTTTTTTTTATGACTGTATTTGAAATTACTCTAATTTATAAATAGATATAAAAAATAGTTGTAATGTGACAAACATTATGTTTTAATCAACTAGTCTAATTCACGTTTGCATTATTATTCATATTTTTGAGCATCGTCTTCGTATAAATATATATATATATATATATATAGAGTTGGGGTGGTTTCCTGTTTTTGTTTAAGATGCAAAATAAGTTTAGAAGTCCACTTAACAACGAGAGAAATGTTATGCTAGCTCTTCAGCCTCGTTGCCGCCCTCATCCTCCTCTCTGCCGCCTCTGCCGACATCTTCTACCTCGTGGTCCACCCCAAGTCCCCCAACTACTTAATCCATAACATTGCGTTCAGAGGATTCAACTTGACGGCGTCGTCTCCTTGCTCCGCCATCTCGCCAGAGATCAAGGTCACTATTCAAGCCCAAAACCCCAACAAGAAGTTCGGAATCTACTACAGGAAAAAGAGCGCTCCGTCAAACTCTTCAACTTAACTTTTTCAGTTTTGGATTAGCTTACAGAAGTTGCCTACCAAACAAGGTTTTGAATTTTTTGACAAAAAAAAAAAAAACAAGGTTTCAAAATTACAATTTTTAAATCAAAACATGTGCTTTTAGAAAAAATCAAAATTTTAAATTTCATTCTCCAGTTGAGTACCAAACGAACTCTTACGATCTAAGACAAAAATATGCAAATTGTATAATAATATCTTTTGCTAATGCTTTGTGCAATGTACGGTGTATAACACACAGTTGTCAAATGATTAAAAAAGAGTCCAACATCTCTCATATTACCTAGGAATAAAAAAGGTGAGAAATCAATAGTTAAAATCATTAACAAGAGTGCCCATCAAAGTAAATCTTCATTGGGAGAAGAATAATACATTACACACACATACACACAGACTCGTAGACTCATAGACATAGTGGTGGGTCCAAGCCATGAAGTAATAATTGAGCCTTTAAAATGTGTTGCCCATATACTAAGAGGATGCATTTCTAACAGTGAAGCACTTGATGCCATTATGTCAAAGTGGCTTCAAGCATCTCCCTTCTTCTTCCTTTTTTTTTTAGTTTTTTTTTTAATATATTTTAATCCTTTCTACAAGGATGTTTGAACTTAAATCTATTCTTACCCTAGATCCAGTGATGCTCTTATGCGCATCGAATTTTAGCCGCTTACTCGTAAAAAATAATGTTTAAAAAAGAATATTAATTGTTCACTCATGAAAAATAATGGGGAAAGAGAATTCTAAGTCACCATTTAATGCTATTAAGAAAAGTATTTTGCTGATTGTAATATTGAAAATCACGAAGTAAAATGATGATCACACAATTTTTTCTTCTCTTCGGCTACTACGTGTTTTTCTTTACTTTTAGCCATCAGATTAGAGAAATCAAACGAAAATAATGAACATCATTAAATATGGATATGTAGAGAAAAACAAAATACGTATAGTTATTATTCCTCAATCACAAAAAAAACACGAAATAAAGAGAAGCATGAAACGACTTTTGATACATGTAAATTACGCACAAAATATGTCCAAAGTTGTTAATATTCCACAAACGAGCACACTTTTTGTTGATACAATTGCTATCAAAGGAGGGAGCAATTGAAACATGACCTTACGTGTGTCGGTAGTTGTTTTTAATCACTTGAATTATTGACATAGATTTTAAAAACAAACAAAGCCAAAGAAGAAAAATACAAACTAAGGTGAAAAGAAGGTAAAAATAAAATGGACAAGGTCAATGCCTAAAAAATATCATATGTTGTCCACTTCCGAAGATCAAACCTATCATATCTACTTGTTTACTCTTAAAATAGATACTAGTACAATGTAAGGCCAAAAAAGTGGGGGAAAGAGTTGTACAATGTGGAAGAGTTTGATGACTTTTTTTGGTAGGGTAACGTTTTTCGCTCATTTTTTAATTTATTTTTAACATATTATTGTTAATTTTTGTTTATTGATCTTCTTCGATTCATTTTATCAGAAAGTCAGAAATTAAGAGAACTAAAAATAAATGTGTGGATATCACCACCATTTTGGTATATACCCTTTTTTTGGGTAGTGCTATAAACATATCTATTTTTACTTATTACACACTCATCTCTTCTCGGCTGTCGGATCGAATGAATTGAAGAAGATCAACGACAAAAAAATTAATAAGGATGTGTGAGAAATAAAAATGAGTGTGAATAACACTATACTTTTTTTAGGTCAAAAGACCGTATTAATACTTAAGCAAAATAAAATAGCTTCTAATGATGGTCAAACTAATCATGTTTTTAATTTTTTTTATTACACTAAAACAGTGGTTTTTGTTTTAATCAAATTATTCCATTATATTGCATTGGACGGGTAGGTTATGCCGACAAACATTTTCTTGTAGATGCCCACATCATTAAAATACACCCTTAATTTAATAGGAAAACTAATAAAAATGATTTGAAAACTTTAAGTTTTAAAGATAACGACAAAATAAATGGTAAAATAAATAGTACCATAATTGACTTTTTAGTATAAAAATGTGGTTTTTTTTTGTTAAAGTGAAAAGTACTAAGAGTTTTTCGTTAAAGTTCTCATCTTTACACACATAGTGTATCCATTAACTCTTTCCCCCAAGTAATTGCCTCTTTTATTCTAAAATGCTAGACTCACATTTTTTTTTTTTAATTTTTCATATTTTCTATCACCAATTAACGTGAACGGTAAAATAAAACAATACCATAACTTAAATTTCAAATTTTGTTTTGTTGTTGTCATATTGTTTCGAAGAGACAAAAGTAGGACACTACTTGGCTGCTGAAAGTTCAGCAACAACTCTTGCTGTACTCAATCATATTTAGACACGTGTCTAATCTGTATTTACAATTTCAATTATTTGAACACGTATACTTTCAGCAGCCAAGTAATGTCCACAAAAGAAAGAGCAAAAAATGGAAAAAGAAATTGGGAAGTTTGAGTGGAAGCCTGTCCTCTCTCTCACAAAATATATATATAGAGTGATGCTGTCCACACACATCTCTCAATATTCGGCTGTTGGATTGGACGAATTGAAAATAATTAAATGATAAAAATTAAAAAAGAACGTGAAGAAAGTAAAAAGATGTGCGTAAATAACACCAAGTGTGTGTATATAAAAATAAAAATATTATATATTGTAAGTCCGTACATCTGAATTGCAGCAGTGAGCAGATACACACCTTTAAACACTGAAGGGGTGCGGTCACTTTCAATTCTTACAAAAAGTAAGAGAGTCCCCAGAAAAGAAAAAGAAATGGAAATTAATAAATTGAATAATTTTAAATAGCTTCTTTTAATATTACAGTTTAATAATATTTATCTATACTTATAAATATAAGATTCTAGGTTTAAATTTTGCCAATGACATATTTAAACTACATTATTGTTAACCTATTGTGAGACTAAACTTGTTAAAAAAATAAAAAAAATAAAATAGTGAATATTGGAAAACATGTGTTATTATTATGGCATTTTTGGTAATGTTGGGTTTTTCTTAAGCTTCCCCCACTAGATGATGAGATAATGATGTCCCCAAACCTCAAATCAAAATGCTGGACGCCAACCTGAATAGTTAGAATAAGGAAGTGACTGTGGGTCCCTATTTGTCCGATTTTCAAGTCGTGTAATATGTCAAATTCGAAAATTGGCTACATATTGTAGATGTTTTAACGAGTTTTGAGTTATATAACGTGTCTAAAATCACCAAATATTATGAGTTTTGAGTCATTTAATTCATTATTTGGTTAAGTTAGAATTCTATAAATAATTGTGCTTGTTTCGAGTCATATCCTATGTCGTGTCTAAAACCGCCACCAAGTATGTGGGGTTTAGAAAAAAGAAACGAAGCGATATTTTTCTCACTCTGATAATTGGTTCCAGTTGGAATTCTAGAGAAACCAACACCAGTCCAATCAAATTTTCCTTTATTTTGGATGTAGGGTTTTTTCGTCTCTCAGAAAAATTGCCAAAAGTACTCAATGTGCTTTCTCAAATGAAAAACATTCACATTCTGAATGCTTATTTTAGCATGTGGTGTTACGAATTTGCTCTTCTAGAGATACACCTGAGCCAATTTAATGACGTTATAACGATATTGCAGCAACAATCTGATGTCATAATGATAATAATTTGATCCATAATGATATGGTAACAACAACAATAAAATCGGGTAATGTGCATCCCGGGGCAGTCTCTTTGGACTGTTAGAGCGTCATTATAGTGTCGTTGTGGCCTTGAATGTTATTGTTGAAGTATCGTTACAACATCATTAAATTAAATCGGGTGTCTCTAGACTAGATATTCAAAGGGTAATATAGTAAAATTAGAAGAAAAAAAATAGTATGTTTGATTGAATTTAAAAAAGTGAGTGCTTTTACCAAATTTTGCAAATAGAAAATGCATCACCCTTGATGCTCCTTTTTGGGTTGTGTGGGTGGTAGAAACTGGAAAGAGCCCTTTATACAGAAAAAGGCTAGTTGTTTCCTCTTATCTCCTTATTGATTTCTTCACAGGTTCCCCAAATAATAACAGTGCTTTGGCTCATCAACTTGTTGGTTTGCATGATTGGTAGTCCCCCTTCAGAGAAAAAAAGTAGTAAATTTGTTGGGTTTTTCATGCTTCCCAGATGTAAAAATTTGAACTTGAAAGTGAATAAGCGGTGGAGTTTGGAGCTGGGTTCCTGAAAGCTGAAGTGGGGTCCATGAAATTTCACATATTTTTTCAGATTTTTCAGTAAAGCATTGTTCTGGATGTGTTTCCTGAACTGGGTTTGCTGAAGATTTTGCTGGGTTTTCAGCATTTGGTGGTCAGATTTTGATGACTAGTTGTGCTGAAGCTTTCAGAAATCTCTGTGGAGTTGCATTAGCATGTATCTCAATTGTAGGGTATCCTCTGGTTTTAATGGCAGGTTGCCCTTCAATCTTGACTTGAACAAGGCAATGGAGACTTTGCATGGGACTAGCTGTACCAGAAGATGGAGAGGAAAGGTCCTTATTCTGGGGCTTCTGGGTTTTGTTACAATCATTTGGGGTTTCTTGAGTTTCAATGATGGAAGTTTGGGGATGAGAGAAAAAGCTCCAGATATGGGTGGAGAGAAAGCTTGGATCCTGCAGCAACATTTCAATGTCAGCAAGTCCCAACTTCTCGCTTTCGCTTCGTTGTTCTCCGAATCAGATCAGGTGATGCGCTCATGGCTCTCCTTAAACTTGCATCTATAAGCATTTTCTTTTGCTTTTCTCCTTTAGTTTGTTTGGTTTTGCAGCTTCTAATGGTTGATAAAGTGCTTTTCTTTAGAAATTTCTTTTTTGGGTTTATGAATTAGACTGGACAGACCGCTTTGAATTCGAGCGAAGCGAAAACATGTTAACTGAATTCAAGAAATTGTTTTCTCTTCTGGTTTCTGGATATCCAGAAGTTGGATTAAAATCAATTTTGTTATCTTTTGTGTATTTGTTCTAGCTTAATCGATTAATCCCTTTAATAAAAGTAGTTTCGAGCCGTATCCATATACTTAGTATTCTTCCTGTTCCGAATTCAGATTTACGATGGATTACTGGTTTTTCGATAATTGTCAGCTGACATAATTTGATGAATCTATTGTAGTTCAATACTCCACAGATGTAGGATATATAGTCCGCCCAAAAAAATTGTGTATCAACTATCCGTTATAGCGTTATTTTATGATGCTTTAGCTCTACTTTTCTAGCAAACCATAGTAATTGAATAGTGAACTTTTGATCGATTGATTTCGCCACTTATTTTTCCGGTCAGATGATAAGTTATCACTTTAAGCAATCATATCCAAGATGCTTGAGACCGTCTCTGTGTATTAAGAGGAGAAAACTGCATAGTTACGAGAAAAAGCTTTTATGTGCCCCCATTTTTCTACTTCTTCTCACTAGTCTTCATGTGTTACAGATAGCATCCCTTGAATGTACCAAAGAACCAGGACCGGGTATGATGTTAGGTAATGTCATTTCCTGTTATCTGAAGGTGCTATGTTCAGATGAGGAGTTTCAGAAGCGACATAAATGGGCAGCAGAAAATGAAGAAGCCAAGGACCAATGCCTGGTTCAAGATGAGAACATCTGCAGGAAGTGTGATGTATCATTGCTGGAGGACACATCCCCAACATGCACTGTGCAATCTACAGTTTCAGCTAATAGGATTTGTGAAAAGGTATAACTTTGATGCTTAGACTGAACTATGGATGTGTCAAATTGTCAATGTTACAATTTAGGTTCCATTATTACCATAGATGTTACAGCTACTGAGTACTTTACGTGAGTCATGTCAACCCCTTTCCGTACACATTAAAGGGGGAAACAGAAAATGTTAGCAAGGTTCAACTCTGGAAAAGCTCAAAAACTGAATATGTATGAAGAGTCGAATGATCAAATGAAGAAATATTCTTTGACAGATTTCCTGTAGGATTCACAATTGGTTTTTTCTTTTCTTATTTGAGTTGGTGCTGTGATGCCATGCCCGGACCATATATCTGATATGCACACTAAAATCCTAATTTGTGTGTTTCGGTGTGTGAAGATTTAATTGGGATGGCTTTTCTGTGCAAAAACTCTTAACTATTTAATTTAAATAGTTTGTATCCATGTTACTAGTCTGGAAAAAACAAATGCTAACCAAAACTCATCGGAGATGGTTCAAAATAACTAAGTGTTTTGTTTGTTTTTTCTCTCTGATTATAACAATTTGGGTTCGGTGGTGCAGGAGGAGTGTGCAAAAGAGAACTCTCAGATGCTTTGTACTCTGGTAATACGATGTTGGTGGGCATTTGTTGGAATGATCATGTGTTACAAACTGTCTGGTTTTTCTATGAAATTGTGGAGGAATAAAAAACAGAAGTTGGTTCAAAAGGTTAAAGAGCAGCCATTGCCTCGGAGGAAGCAGCCAGAGAAACAGCAACAGCAAGCCCCAAAGCCTCCTAAGGTTGCTGGCACTTGGAGGAAGAATCTACTTTTAGTATTTATCGTATTTGGTTTCATTACATCATTGTGGTTATGGTGGCACTTGTGTGCAAGAGATCATTTGTGGAGGAAAGAAACACTTGCCAACATGTGCGACGAACGAGCCCGGATGTTGCAGGATCAGTTTAATGTGAGCCTGAATCATGTTCATGCTTTAGCTATTCTGGTCTCCACCTTTCACCATGGGAAACAACCTACGGCAATTGATCAGGTAATTTTCATATCTACCTTTAGGTAAGTCATTTGCCCCCCTAGATAAGCCAACTTAATAGGCGCTTTGAGCATGCAATTCAAGGATTTTATAATTTATATTATACTGAAAAGTAAGGAAAGGAAAAACTAATCAGTAACTTTACCCTTATGCAACTCTGTTGGGTTATGAAGTGGTTTAACCTTGTACATTTCTTTCTTTCCACAGAAAACATTTGGTGAATATACAGAGCGAACAGCTTTTGAGAGACCCCTTACGAGTGGTGTTGCTTATGCTTTGAAAGTTACTCATGCCGAGAGGGAACAATTTGAGAAGGAACATGGATGGACAATAAAAAAAATGGAAACTGAGGACCAGACTCTAGTCCAAGATTTTATTACAGAAAGCTTGGCCCCTGCGCCTGTTCAAGATGAATATGCACCTGTGATATTTTCTCAAGAAACTGTCTCCCACATTGTCTCTATTGACATGATGTCCGGAAAGGTTCGTCCTTATTTTAGCTTTGGCTTAGAGATATGCTCTCCCTCTCTCCCTTCTCTTCTTGCTGCTTTTGTTAATTTTTTGTTTATGAGCCACTTTATCTGTGCCAATGCCTCAGACTAAACCATTACTACCTTCACCTCCCCTCTTGTTGTTTTCGTGTCAAATTAAACCTGTACAAGAAGGGAGAGATAGTACATTGATAATTTCAATGTCACTGGACCCACACTTATCCCCACACAATTCAAAATTTTATCAACCGCTTAAAAAGTTTACTTCTACAAGTCATACTTGCAAAGGCATATTCGATATCCAGTAACCATTCTCATAATGCTAATGTGAAATACTGCTAATTATATAGGAAGACCGTGAGAACATCTTGCGAGCAAGGGCAACTGGAAAGGGAGTATTGACCTCCCCGTTTAAGCTATTGAAATCCAATCACCTGGGAGTTGTACTCACATTCGCCGTCTATAATGCTGATTTGCCACCAGATTCCACACCAGAGCAACGAATTCAAGCTACTGTGGGGTAATTTTGTAACCATGGAATTTTCTGGATTTCTAGTACATGGCTGTGACTTGTGCTTTCTGAATTATTTTCCATTTAATATCTACAGGCTGAAATTCTTGTACTGGTGCTTTCATTAATAGGTATCTAGGTGCATCATACGATGTACCGTCACTGGTGGAGAAGCTCTTGCACCAACTTGCCAGCAAGCAAACAATTGTTGTGAATGTTTATGATACAACTAATTCATCTGCTCCAATCAACATGTATGGTACTGATGTTATTGATACTGGCCTGTTGCTCATTAGCAACCTGGATTTTGGGGATCCACAACGCAAACATGAAATGCACTGCAGGTTAGATTTCATACTACATTAATTATATATATATCCGCCCAAATATGTGAAAATACTCTTCTTTTTGTTTTCCTCCAATCCAATACAGTATACTCTTTCGGTTGCAGGTTTAAGCATAAACCTCCGTTTCCTTTGACAGCAGCAAGTGCATCAATAGGAGTCCTAGTCATTACCTTCCTAGTTAGTCATATTTTTCATGCGGCCATAAGCCGAATAGCGAAAGTGGAGGCAGACTATCGTGAGATGATGGAACTCAAAGTTCGTGCAGAAGCTGCAGATGTGGCCAAATCTCAGGTATATTTTGTTCATTAGCTATTAGAGTTTCCTACGACTGGAAGGTTCTCTCATGAAATTTAGTCTCTGACCCCTGTCTGAAATGAAAAAATAAACCCAATTGTTTATTTGTCTATTACTGTATTACATGATATTTCTTGATCAACCCGTGGCTGAACATCTCTCTTTTGCAGTTCCTTGCAACTGTTTCCCATGAGATCAGGACACCAATGAATGGTGTTTTAGGTAACTTAGATGTTCTTTAGTGCATCATTCGGTATCGCACAAAACTTTCAAGGTTACATAATCTGATGATATTTCAATCAAAATCCAGGCATGCTGCAAATGCTGATGGACACCGATCTAGGTCCAAACCAACAGGACTATGCGGAGACTGCTCATGCTAGCGGGAGAGAACTGATATCGCTGATAAATGAGGTTCTTGATCAGGCCAAAATCGAATCAGGCAGGCTGGAACTTGAAACTGTTCCTTTTGATCTGCGTTCAGTGCTTGATAATGTTCTAACACTTAACTCAGGAAAATCCAATGAGAAAGGGATCGAGGTAAAAACAAAATTTAACCTTCGTATTTGATGTATTTTTCTGTAGTTGCTACTTATATCGGTTCTTGTGGTTTGGGTTTTGTTTTGCATGATAAAAGTTGGCTGCTTATGTCTCCAATATGGTACCTGAAGTTGTCATCGGTGATCCTGGACGCTTTCGGCAGATAATCACAAATCTTGTTGGGAATTCAATTAAGGTTAGATATGTTTCTTAATACTGGTTTGGTGATAAAAGCTTCCCTATTTTCTGTCCCTATATTGAAATGAAAGGCTACCAGGTGCTAACAGAAATAAACTATATAGTTGGGACTTGTACACGGTTAGATGATTATGCTTAGAATCATCCATAATTTATAGTAATTGTTTCACTTTTAGAAACTGTTTACAGGTTTTATTACGTACTCGTTATGCTAATTGTCTGTTAACTTGTTTAAACTGTAGTTCACCCCTGACAAAGGACACATATTTGTCTCGGTGCATCTGGTGGATGAAGTGAGGGCCCCACCTGATCTTATGGATGAAGTTCTAAGACAAGGCTTGAACTTAGTTGGAGATGTCTCAAACAAAACTTATAATACATTGAGTGGCTTTCCTGTTGTCAATAGATGGAAAAGCTGGGAAGATTTTAAATCAATATGCAGCACAACACCGGAGAAATCTGATATGATCAAATTACTCGTAACAGTTGAGGATACAGGTGTAGGAATCCCTCAAGATGCACAAAATCGCATCTTCACACCTTTTATGCAGGCTGATAGCTCCACTTCTAGAACTTATGGTGGTACTGGAATAGGATTGAGCATTAGCAAACGTCTGGTAGATCTCATGAGTGGGGAGATAGGGTTTGTAAGTGAACCTGGCACCGGAAGTACCTTTTCATTTATGGGAACTTTTGGGAAGGGAGAATTAAGTTCCCTGGAGACAAAGTGGCACCAGTATGAACCAGCTGTCTCAGAGTTTCAAGGACTGAGAGCATTGGTAATAGATAATAAAACCATCCGAACTGAGGTCACAAAATACCATATGCGGAGATTGGGAATATCTGTGGATACAGCATCCTGTCTGGAATCAGCGTGCTCTTATTTATCTAGTGCTGGCAACACCAGGTGAATTTTATCTTTTCAAGTATAGTTTATGTTTGTAGTCGGTTTTATGTCCTGAAACAAATCATTGAAGACTCGAGGTCTTAATATACTTCTGTAGCATTTAATTACTGTGAACATGATAAAAGGATTCTCCTGGTATGATAAGAATTCATGGAATCAACCACTTCACAGCTTTACAATTTTTTTTTTCACTTTCCATAACTTCTCTAAGAAAGTGATTTGGTATGTGTGCAGAGAATGTTTTGATTAATAACAGTAGAATTTGGGTTTGATGTTTCTAATGCATGGTTAACTGTTTTTCGTGCAGTCTTTCCACACCGTTGGCCATGGTTCTTATTGACAAAGATGTTTGGGATAAAGAAACTGGTACTATATTGCATCAGTCACTTAAAGAGCACAGGAAAAACAACAACGTGGAATCGCTCATAAACCTTCCGAAGATACTTCTCGTGGCGACTTCCATCACTCCTGTTGAACGCAATGTAGTAACATCTTTAGGTCTTGTAGATAAAGTATTGACGAAGCCACTTCGGTTAAGTGTCTTAATTGCTTGCTTTCAAGAAGCCCTTGGAAGTCGTAAGAAGAGGCTTCTAAATGCAAACAAGCCAACTCTTGGAAAGTTACTAAGAGAGAAGAGAATTTTGGTGGTGGATGACAATGTAGTGAACAGAAGAGTGGCAGAAGGTGCTTTAAAGAAGTATGGAGCAATCGTCACCTGTGTGGAGAGTGGAAAGGCTGCTTTGTTGAAGCTTAAGCCACCCCACAACTTTGATGCTTGCTTTATGGATCTCCAGATGCCGGAAATGGATGGGTAATGAATCTGTCGACTCTTCATTCTCTAATCAAAGGGATCTTTAATTTTTACGTAGGAGTGTTTAGTCTAATGGTCAGGCCCTTGGTTTGTTACCAAGAGGTCTGGGGTTCGACACTTCCCAAGGTACCCACCTAGCAATTGCTAGAGTTTCTTGCTTCCCAAATGTTGTGGGGTCAGGCGGGAAGCCTAGTGATTAGTCGGGTCAAAGATCCGGAGACACTAGATTAAAAAAAAAAGAAAAAAGAAAGGGGATCTTTAATTTTTAACTGTCTATAATCATGCAGGTTTGAAGCAACTCGGATCATTCGTGGTATGGAAAGTGAGGTAAATGAGAAAATTGCAGCTGGGGAAGCATCAGTTGAGATGTTTGGCAATGTCGTAAATTGGCACACGCCAATATTGGCTATGACGGCTGATGTGATTCAGGCTTCAAATGAAGAGTGCATAAAATGTGGGATGGATGATTATGTGTCAAAGCCATTAGAAGAAGACCAGCTGTATTCAGCAGTGGCATGTTTGTTTGAGTCTGGTTAATCGAGAGGGACTCCTATTGATGTGGTTTTTCGTGGATTGATGTCCATAGTGTCATGGGCTCTCCAATTAACACTGAGCTGCCCGGGCCCTGCCTTGACCTGGTTGAGAGACTAGTTCTATCCATATTTTCCCAACTTCCAACCACGGTAATTTTCTAGCATTTCTCTTCTGCACATGTCAAAATATGTCATAACGTCTGCACCACGCTGTTTTCAGCTGTTTCAGAAATGGTTTAACACAACCCATTTTGCTATTCTTTCAGGAATACTGCGTATTGGGCCACAGAGAATGTATTCATGTGTGTGTGTGTACTGGGAGACTGGCCGCCATCACTTGTTGGATCAAATACTTTATGATCATCTGCCAAGCAAAATAAGAGAAATGATGGCCTTCGGTACATACCATCTGCTCTTGTTTGTAGATAGTGTCTGCCTTCCGCTTCCACCTCAAAATTTTTTCCTCCATTGTTTGTAGTATGTAGGTCGGGATTAAGAACCATGTAGTGCCAAAATCATCCATTTTTTGAACTCTGCTGAGATGAATGAATCTTTCATCTCCTCGGTGTCGGTACAAGATTGCAAGCTAATAAACCCGAATCCTTGAAGGATGAAAGATTATTGAGTTGATGGCTGCTTTGACATTCTACGCATGGAGGGAGATCGAAGAAAATACGAAAGACTCTTGATAATCGGAGAGAGAGAGCGTGTGCACTTCGAGTTAGTCTGAGAATGTCTTGAAATTTTTTGTAGAGGTGTATATGACTATATCTATTATGTAATGAAGATCATGTTGTAGGTGTATCTTCAGAGTACCACTGAGTGTAAATTATATGCGTTTCCCATAATGCATAAATGGTTTCTCCATTGATGTTGCCAAAAACTGAGAGTACGGTTGGTTCGTTTGATAACTATATTTGTTTTTAATTTTCACTTGTTTTGCTTGAGATAGGGAGAAAGTATATAAAAGAAACGAGGGAATAAGACAGGTGGTGAGAGGGGAGGGAAAAAGAATAAAGAATGTATGAATGAAAACAAAATCTCAAAAGAGCAATTTGGAATGGTTTTTGTTTTTGTTTTGTGTACCCTTCACTGTACATTTTTTTTTTTACATCTGACATCCTTCCTCCAATCTTTATCATATTTGGAATAGTTTTTGTTTTTGTTTTGTGTACCCTTCACTGTACATTTTTTTTTTTACATCTGACATCCTTCCTCCAATCTTTATCATTAAATTGATAACAAGCAATATTCTAAACTTCTATAATTTAGAATTTTAGAATAGGATGATTCAAACTCGAGAGAAGGGGATTTGAACTTAGATACAAGCGGTGAACACGTTGTCTTGACCAATTGCTTGCCTCATAACTAGCAACAACTTATTTAACAAAGTAATCACGCAACCACAAAAGGCATTAGAGATTCAGAATATTAGTATCTATACATAGCTGCTCTATCAAATGAACGACCCTTCATTAAAAAAACTTGAACAATAGATTAAAAACGTGTACAGAATATGAATCTCACTAAAATTATAAAAGCGACAGTTCGAATAAGCTAAATTAAAGCGGACAAAAACTGCACAAACAACTAAATTTCCACACAACGACAATCAAACACAATATGTATCCGAGCCCAGTATTTTGGGGACTACTTGAACATAATACAACGTAAAACTGAATTCAGAAGAAAGAAAGAACAAAAATAGAGTCAAATCTCTCGGAACGTTCGCCGTCGCCATTGCAGCCACTTCTTTATTTTCTCATCACATTTAGGGCTGGTTTGGTATTGCTGTGCTTTGAAAAAAAGCTGCTTCTGCTGTGCTGTGAGAATAAGCAGCTGTGAAATAAAGCAGCAGAGTGTTTGGTAAACTTTTTTGTAAAAGTGCTTTTGAAAAAAAAAAGTAGTATTATAGTGTTTGGTGAACTTTTATGTAAAACAGATGTGAAAAAAAGCCGGTTTTTCAAAGCTGGGTTTTGCAGCTTCTTGTTTTTGGCTTTTTTTCACCCAAAACTGTGAAAAAAAGCTGAAGCTGAATGTTTACCAAACACCAAAAACTGTCATAGCTTTTTTTCATAGCAGTTTTTTTTAAAATCACCTCAACCCCAAACTGGGGCTTACAGGCCTTACATGGACACCTGCGTCCCAGCATTTTCTCACATCGAAGAAAAAAAAGTCTTGCTTAGTAGTTTAGATTACCCTTGGCTTCTCTCTTCTTTTGTCAATTAATTTGGGTTGGTTGCTCACATTCCAATAACCCCGCCCAATTGCCCTTTAATTCGAATCACCCTCCTCGTCAATTAGTTTTAAACTTTTAAGTTAGATCTTTGCATTCTAATAGTCACTCTTTGTAAACTAGAGTAGTTTATAATATTTACCTTGTTTAAAAAGAAATTGTGACTTTGTTTTTTATGTACAACGACAGAGCGGAAGAGGAGAAATTTTCAAACACAAGGCTTGACATAGTAACATTAAATTCTACATCACATAATCTGTGTGCAACATCTCAACCCTCTTCCTCTTCATGATAGTATAAACACCTTCATGAATGCTAATACAACTTCCTAAGCCACCAAAGCATATTTAGTAACAATTACCAAATCCCCACCCACCACTAAAACATAGCCTAAGATACATGAGTCTCCAATTAATTACTGACGGAATGGCTAAAACACCAAAATACCAAAAATCTTGTCAAATAAACCCCATATACACTCCATTAGGTTTTATATTGCACCTGAAGTCAAATTTCTTTCGCCATAACACGGTAATGTGCCCATCTCTTGCATCTGCTTAAATTATTAAAAGAGATCCTTAAAACACTAATTTCCAAAGTTTTACACTAATACATAATATATATATATATATATATATATATATATATATATATATATATATATATATATGGAGGTGGCTCTGGTTCTGGCCACTGAGACTTTCATTCGAATAGGTCATCCCTAGTAAAAACAAACCTCTCTCACTCTGAAATGTCGAATTTTCTGATAAAGGTGATAATTTCTCTGCTCGTTCTCTCAGTTGCTCCTCTCAAATCAGGTAACCTAATCGCACAACTTTTTGAGTTTCGCGTCCATGCATGATGCATATACGTTCAGTCCATGTATCGAACCCTAAAAAAAAAACTTTAGTGTGATTTATTTTCTACTAGCATTGTCACTTAATGCGTGTGTGCGCGCGCACACTACATTTTTCAGTTGCGGAGTTTGAGCAATGGTGCATCGCCGACGAGCAGACGCCGGACACCGAGTTGCAGGCAGCAATGGATTGGGCTTGTGGGGGAGGAGGAGGTGCAGATTGTAGCAAGATTCAGCTGAACCAAGCTTGCTATTTCCCAAACACTGTGAAAGACCATGCTTCCTATGCATTCAACAGCTACTTCCAAAGATTCAAACACAAAGGTGGATCTTGCTACTTCAAGGGTGCTGCTCTAATTACAGAACTTGATCCAAGTCAGTACTTCATTATCTTTTTTTCTCTGTTTTTAGCATAAAACCAAAAAGAGTGAAGAAAGGAGCATGTGACATGTACATACAAATGTTGGTGGGTTAGCCATGTGATGTGAGATTTGGATAACGTGGTTAGTTGTTTCTTAAGAGAAAAACTTGGTAAGGGCACTGGATCGGATCATTCGTAAGGCTCTTCTCAAAAAAATATAAAATTATGTATTTTGGTCTTATTTGGTGTGAGAATCTGAGAGATGTTTTAGTCATGCAGTCTAACCGAATATCTTATTGTTTCTTATAATCTTAGGCACAATGAGGGAAAAATTTGAAGGAAGTTATTATGTGAAATAACTGAATGTAGTAACCCTCGTTCCGCCGAGATTCTAAAAAAACCTAAATGTAGTAAATTTAAAATGATTATATATGTTCATAATGATTTGAAATCACTAATTCCTCTTCGTTTTCTTGTTGTGAAAATCTTGACATTAAATAGTCTAAATAAATAATTACCTAGATTTTGAATCAACAAATAAGTTCTTGAAAACATATGGAATAACTTTCAATATATGATTTTATCATAGATATTCGATGTGAAAACAAAATACTGAGGGTAGACTATTTAACTCCCTCCCCTCCCCCTCCCTCCGTAACTTTCAAAAAAGGACCATAACTCACATGGGATCTACTGTAACTTGTTTGCTTATGATGTCAATTATTTTTGCCACAATAAAATAATATTTAATTTTTAATGTTTTCCTGCAGGCCATGCCTCTTGCCACTATGAGTTTATTCCTTGATTGAAAGGAAAATGCAAGATTCCAAATGCCCATGATTACTTTTAAATTGAAGATTGCGGCTATGGAAGCATATGACCTGCAGAAATTCTACTCAGAAAACATTTCAAAGTGAGGTTATATTCGGAAAGGGATCCTTTTCGGATCTCTTCCACAAATCATTTTCATCAATTAATCCAGACCTTTGAAATTTGATCCAACGACTATAAATAAAGGCCCACTTTTAAAGTTATAATAACTTTAGCCGTTTGATTAAATTTCAAAGACTCGGATTGTTTGATAGGAAGAACTTGATGGAAGGGATCCGGAGAGAATCCATTTCCGTTATATTCAGCTTTCAATCATATTAAATGTATTTTGGTTCTTTCAACACGTCACAAAACGGCAACGGTACAATTATTAGTAAATCCATTCATTATGTACTGTATTTTGTTTTGTTTGGTTTCCGATGTCGGATTCTTATATTTTTCAAAAGAAACATCAAAGAATATCTCATATTCTGTAATTTCTCAAATATAGTAGTTGGCTTGCTTTGAATATATAGGAGCTATAGCCATAGGATTTGAGGGAGATCCAGCTAGTGGCTTCGTCGAACTCCCCATCTTCATAATATAAAAATATCGATGTATTAAAAAAAATATAAGATCTCATGTCAATGAAATTAATTAATTCGATTCCTGGTAAAATTAAATGTGCCAAGACCTCTTATATTTGAATTCTTATATTTGAATGCAAGATTCAAAGCAGTACTGCAAGTGCAAGACTCCAGTGGCTCCTTTGTCATCAGAAGTTGAGCTTCTGTGAAATTGGGCTTCTGGGTTCTCAACCTGTAAGGGCTTTGGCTCATATTTGGTCTTGGGTTCTGCAATTGCTTTTGACGGGCTTTGCATATTTCTTTTGTATTCTGAGCCTATCGACCAACCTTTTATACAAGCGACAACACAGAAAGGAAATCGAACACAAAACTTCAAATGCAATAACGAATACTCTTAACCACTTGAGCTTCCAAATCGACACACAAGCAAGTTTCACGTTCATTACTTTTCATGGACGCATGTTATATTTAATTACCCTAATTTCATGAGTCCATGACTCACATTTAAATAAAGAAAGATCTCAAGAGATATCCAGTATAATAATCCAACAAATTAGGTTCAAATTTTGAGACAAAAATCAAGTTCTTGTGTTAGCAAATCGAAAAGGGTAGATGGAGGGGACTTACATGTGACCTAAAATGCAGAACAAAAATTGGAGTTTGGATCCAGTTTTGAGTTTGAAGGGTTGGCAAAGATGGAAAGGGGATCCTCTCCGGATCCCTTCTACCAAATCCTACCAATCACCAAATTCGGGTCATTGAAATTTGATCAAACAGCTAAAAACATGGAGCTCCTTTAAAAATTATAATAACTTTAGTCGTTTGATCAAATTTCAAGGGGTTCAAATTTGTTGATTGGTAAGATTTGGTAGAAGAGATCCGAAGATGATGCATTTCCGGCAAAGACAAAGGCAAAGCCTGCAACTTTGGGGGAAGATGAGATGAGGACAAAACTTGAAAAGTGCAAAGCATGCAAAGGCGGAAAATGAAACATTTGGTGTTGTCAATCTCCCAAAAGCCGTAACATGGTCGGCGTGATGATAGGGAATAGGAATTTACATGCAACAAAGTCAAGGTTTCATCATGCCTTTTGCTTCTCTCACTCATTTCCTTCGTAGAAAGTAGGAAACTAACTAGTTATGTTTCTAATAGTTGTTCCCACGCGTAACTCGTTAGATGACAGTCATTGATGTGTTGTAGTACTTATTTATATCAACGGTTGATAGCCAATCATGTACATATAGACAACTTACGATGCAGCTAGCCTAAGTAGTGGTCATACTTAGACTTCCTCGGTATTGGGACCAAATTGTACGAGGTTCTTTAGGTTACAAACTTTGGGAGGTCTTAGGGTACAACTTAGGCACATATAATTTCACCCTTTCTTTTGTTAACTTTTGTCTAACTTATCATAATTCAAAATCAAATGGTTTTATTGAAGGAGGCAAAATATCATTACTTCGGGTCAATTACCGCGTGAAATAAAACATATACATCTTATGAGAAACGAACTGCTTTAATCGTGAAACGTGGTTTCGAGATGAAACGTTTGCGTATATCTTGATATGTGAACATCCTCACTCGAAAGTGATATCCTGTATCTATATGTACATGCATCTATCATTGTTTGATTGGTCGATCTAAAGGATGCAAACGATGAAAGCACAACAATAAAACCACTTGAAGATAGGTCCTTTTCACTTGAGCAATAAGCTAGTACTTACTTCAAGCAAAATACTACTCACCGCCCTCTCTCTCTCTCTCTCTCTCTCTCTCTCAACAAAATGCCAAATGGGGTAATGGAGGAAGGGTGGCTGCAGATAAGAGATATGGGCCATTAGGTACACTCACTTAGAGGGGACAAGGAAGCAACAAGATTCCCTTTCTCCTCATAAATATTTAAAGTGACGGTGATGGTTAACACTCAACTGATTACTGTTGGATGAGTTTGATTTAACTTATTAACCATACAAATTTTGAAATTTAAATTAATCTAACGATAATTAATAGGATAATGATCTAACATCATCGCCACTCGAATATGATGAGCAAAAATACACTCTTTTTGCTCAAGTTGTTTTGCAACTTTGATTCGGCAGATTAACATAATATTAAATCATATTTAGGGATGAGAATCACTTACAGGATAAACATTGATTGATTCAATGTCTGAAATTCATTTGGGGTTAATTAAATATGTAGATTCTTATTCTGGAATAAGAATTTGATTGTGATTTCTGCACTCACATCTTCTTACTTTCAAATAAATATTTTGTATTTTATGTATTAGCATGCGCGTAAAGAGTACTTCACCAAACATAAGTACTACTGATCATCAAGGGTGGAGAAATGACTGTCGCCACACATGGTGAAATTTCTCGTAATCTTTCCAGACTGGGAAGGGATGGATAATCGTTATTTGCCATCAATTATCTATTTTTTCAAAGAAAAAATAAATTCAGGGACAAAGAATAAATGAATATGTACTTAGTGTAAATTAAATATATAGAGTAAATTGCAGCTATAGTAAAAAATTTATTACTTGATTATCGCTTCCCTTTTCTTCTGATATTTCATCCACTTATATTTGTTTATACAGCGGTATATTTACTTTAGGAGGTGAAACATTAAACTGGTGTTAAACTTGTTTACAGAATCGAAGACATCTCACTTACAAATAAAATAAAATAAAAATACCGTTAAATTATAGTACTTAAACGATTTCATCGCTTCCTTGAATTATAAACATATTTGCATCATTTTATATAATTTCATATCAATTTGGAGGAGGGGGAAATCCCCATCAAAGTTGTTTGGAATTAAAATAAGAACAACTTGGATTAGGAAGACAAAGAAAAGCTCAAGTGGAAGTGGAAGGCACTACTTTTTAAACTTTCCAAACGTCATCTGAATTTATCACTTTAAAATTAACATAACAAGGTTCTCTCTACTGCTCAACCGTGCGTGTCACTTTCTCAGATTGACCCACTAAACCCTGTATCCTACCATTTGTACCCCTCCACTCTTCTAGATTAAATTGAATTTAGCTTGTAAATAATGCTAAAAACTAATAGTAATCTTAAGTTAACTGGACACATGCGTTGATTTAGATCGTTAATGCGATGCGTAAAGGAGTTGATTATGGTTGAGATTATAGTATTAGACAACGAAGCTATATGTTATAAATGTAGAAGGAATTTGCAAGTGAGAATAGTGAATGTACTTAGATCTGCTGGTGATTGGTAAGATCTATTTCGAACAACAAAAACATGCGCTATATTGTCAATAATTGAATAATTTTATTATTAGAGTCCATTAAGATTCTAATATTCGTTATTGATTATGAAAAAAGGGAATATTGGTCTTATGACTTCATATCTAGCTTAAGAACCTATGATGCCATAGTATCCACATAAGATCTCATTTGTAGTATTTTAAAGCTAATTCATTAAAGTTTGCAGTTTGGCATAATCTTACTTTTGCTTTTATTCTTTCTTTTATGATGTTTTTATTTTTATTTTTTTATACAAACGATAATTACATGTAAACCAAATTAAATCATAGGAAGTAGAATTTGAACTTAGTTGCATAAAGAAAGCACATCTGCTCTAAGTAATATAATTGTGTTCTCGTTTTTATGGTGTTAGAGTATCCACAATAGAGGCTTCATCCTCTATGAGGCTACTACATTCAAGCATTAGTGAGAAATTTCATCCCCAATGAGCTGAAAAATGAAGCTAGATCCGCCATTGGGGCTAGCAACTTCATTTATTGGGTAGCATAAAATTGGGCTACATTTAACCCCAAAAAACAGTGGGTCCCACAAAAAAGTAGCAACCCATATGAGCAAAATTCTATCACTTTCCCTCTACTTGCGAATACACTTACACTCTCCTACATTCTTTTTCAAATTCTTTTTTCTTGCATATTTTTCTTGTAATTTGGCTAATTAATATTTGTTTTCAATTTCATAAGAACTAAAGTTTCAAATTGGTTTAATGTTCATGGGCACTGGTAGGTGAAATTTTCAAATAAATTTTTTCAAAATTGTATGATACTAATTTACCAATTGATGCTAGTTAAATTGTGTGTTGTACGTGAAAATCAAATTATTTCTGGGGGCGAAGTGAGGGTTTGTATATTTCAATAGATGAGATTGAAATAAGAGAATTTAATTCAACAAACGGTTCATAAATGATGAAATCTAATTTTGTTACAATTTGAACTTAAAAAAAATCTAACTTTGTCACATATAAAGCCCGAAAGAAATAACCTCTCATTGGACATGGAGCATATGGTGGTTACAGGGAAGGTTTTTTCTGTAACTTCAACTGAACCAAATATATAATTGTACAACTTGCAAACATATCCCACTGGTAGTAATGTTATTTCACACTATTTAAAGGGCTTTTTCTAACTCAGAATTTTTAAATTCCACAAGTGGGTTCTCTTCTCTCTCTCTCTCTCTCTCTCTCTCACAGTGTCACTCGCACTGTCAGCAAAAGACTGGTCTGTGGTGGAATTCTAAGCTTCAAATTCCTTCAAAGTTCAAACAAGGTACAACCAGAGACTTGATATTTTCAAATCAGTAGTCATCATCTACTGGTTTTTGCATTCAAATCCTCTGTTTTGCATTGGTATTACTGGTTGTGTTACAAACCAGTCCTTTCCTTTTTTTGGGAAAGTTTTGAGCTCTGAGTTGTGTTTTCATGGATGATTTTCCATTACTGAAACTGGGTTGCTGATGTTTCTTCAAGGTACATCATATACGAACTTTTCTTTCCTTTTGGTGGGTTTTATGGCGCTCTGTTTTCAAATTCTGTGTTTTTTCCCTTTTCTGGAAAGACTGGAGCTTCAATTTTGAAGTTGTTTTTGTTTGAGATTTGGTGGCGACCCTTTTGTTTATGAACTAGAATTTGAATGTTTGTGAAAAGATTAAATCTTTATCATTGTCTTGGAACAAATGGGGTTTCTCAAAAAACCAAAATTTGGGCGTTGGAGCCAAAGATTAAGCGGTTTGTGTTTTTCCGAGTGCTTGGGATGATGATTTGGTGGATGGAATGGTCAGTGATTTCCTGTGATTCATTTTGTTGGAGAGTTTCATACTTTGTTTGGCTATCGAAATGGAAAAAATGTGGCAGCAGAAAGTGGTTAAAGGGTTAGAGGAGAGAGTTGCAGAGAATGTCTAAGAACACCAGATAATATTGCACCAGATAATACTAGTTTAGTATTCCATTCTCTAGTTTCTGCAATCTTGTTAATTAGAAGTTTACCATGGAGATTTGAGATCATTTGGTTTCATAGTTTACTTGGAAATCAGACTAATATTGCACCAGTAATTGTATGATCATTGTCAATTTATGTTTTTCGAAATGTTTGAATCTCTTTTAATTGCATAATCATTTTGATGGATTGGCGCTCTACTGGTTTTCACGCTTCACGTTCGTCATTTTACATTCTTTTCGTATCTTTTCTCTGTTTATCTAGGTTTTTTCGCTTGGTTATTGTCTTTCTTTACTTCACAGATGCTTATCTGGTCGTGTTGGTCTGGTCTCTATTTGCGGTTGCATTCTTGCTACACTTGATTATTGGTGAATAAGCTTCGGATTGGCAACACCAACGAATTAGAACGACAAGTTCTGGGATCTTTAAGTTTGATGTTGAAGTTGTGAAATTGTTCTCAAAAGATTTTCCTGTATTTTGCTAATGCAAATTTCTTTAGTTGTTCTGACTAAAAATTGTTAGTGAACCATTAGGCTATCATGCGCTAGAGCTACTAAATGAACTGCCAAAGCAAATTTTAAAGGCTGCTCCGGCCTTTCCATTTACGAGAACTTCACTTCAGCCTATCCTTGTTCCGAATTCCACAATGACTAAATCTCATCACTGTTCCTCATGCTTTTCACTTGTTATCTTTACGGTATTGCACAGATCTCTCATTATTTTGTTATGCAGATTATGCTGGTTCTGTATTTTGTTGTGTCCTCTTTGTTCCATATATCTGTGTAACCAAGGTCTCTTATTGTAATACAGATAATGCTTCTGGCAAGCGAATTTGAAGCTTCCTATACAGCTCTAACGAAGCTTGGATAACACAAATAGAAAGATAGTTTTCGGCAACAGAGTCAACAATTAGACTACTCTCTTCAATGCAAGCATCAAAGGAGCAGAGAATTTCTGGGATGTCAAACCGGTTATATTATCAGCCAATCCAAGAAGTAGAAGCCTACTGCTTGCCTCGTTTCCAAACTTTGGACCCCCGGCTACATTACAATGAGAGCAGCCAAAGTACCCACCTCCCATTGCAGAGTTTCCATGAACACTACTGCACTTTGGAGTCTTCCTGGTCTAATGGTAGCTACACTGTTTATAACACCCCATCAAATGTCAGTTTCTCACCTAGTGGAAGCCCGATGTCGCAGCAAGACTCTCATTCATATCCGTCTGATCAGTACCATTCCCCTGACCAGACCTACAGCTCTCCGATAAGTGGATCCTGCATAACCAATGATGCAACTGACTTCAAGTACAAGCTGAAACAATTAGAAATAGTAATGCTGGGTCCTGATTCCAATATTCTTGATAACTATTGCATTACTTTCCCGAATGGGGCGAGCAATTCCCTGCCAGACGAGGACAGCTGGGGACAGATTATGGAATCAATCTCTAAAAAGGATTTGAAGCAAGTCCTCATCTTCTGCGCAAAAGCAGTAGC
Source organism: Heteromeles arbutifolia (assembly GCA_024362995.1). Taxonomy (NCBI): domain Eukaryota; kingdom Viridiplantae; phylum Streptophyta; class Magnoliopsida; order Rosales; family Rosaceae; genus Heteromeles; species Heteromeles arbutifolia. The sequence goes on along the minus strand of JANCRC010000012.1, from coordinate 8,509,534 downwards.
AGATAATGATCTGTTAATGGCACAATGGATGATGGATGAGTTACGCCAGATGGTTTCAGTTTCGGGTGAACCAATTCAGAGGTTGGGTGCATACTTGCTGGAAGGACTAGTTGCGCAGAAGGCATCTTCGGGGAGTAACATCTACAAAGCACTGAGATGCAAAGAACCAGCAAGTTGCGAACTCCTCTCTTACATGCATATTCTCTATGAGGTGTGCCCTTACTTCAAATTCGGGTACATGTCTGCAAATGGAGCCATTGCAGAAGCCATGAAGGATGAGGACAGTGTTCACATCATTGATTTCCAAATCGGTCAGGGGAGTCAGTGGGTCACTCTAATCCAAGCTTTTGCATCCAGGCCTGGTGGACCACCCCACATCCGTATAACAGGTATTGATGATTCCATGTCAGCTTATGCCCGTGGAGGAGGACTAAACATTGTGGGAAAGAGGTTGTCTAAGCTTGCAGAGTTGTTCAAGGTTCCATTCGAGTTCCACGCAGCTTCCATGTCTGGTTGTGACGTACAGCTGGAGCATCTTGGTGTTCGACCTGGGGAGGCTTTGGCTATCAACTTTGCGTTCATGCTGCACCACATGCCTGATGAGAGCGTCAGCACTCAGAATCACCGGGATAGGCTGTTGAGGTTGGTTAAGAGCTTGTCTCCGAAAGTGGTGACCCTCGTTGAGCAAGAATCTAACACAAATACCGCTGCATTCTATCCACGCTTTGTAGAAACACTAAATTACTACACAGCTATGTTTGAGTCAATTGATGTGACTCTTCCAAGAGATCACAAGGAGCGGATCAATGTGGAGCAACACTGCTTGGCTAGGGAGGTTGTTAACATAATAGCATGCGAGGGCGTTGAGAGGGTGGAAAGACACGAGCTTCTTGGGAAGTGGAGGTTGCGGTTCGCAATGGCTGGATTTACACCGTACCCTTTAAGCTCCTTGGTAAATGCCACCATCAAGACGCTGCTGGATAACTACTCTGACAAATATCGGCTTGAAGAACGAGACGGGGCACTCTACCTTGGCTGGAAGAACAGAGACTTGGTTGCTTCTTGCGCATGGAGGTGCAAACCGAGCACGAATTGATGCTTTTTCTTTGTCGGAATGGAGGCGAGGCAAGCTTGGAGAATAGAACATGTTTTTTCATGTGTTCTTTTGCACTTGTAAGCTGCCAACTGCTTATAAAAAGGGTGGCATCAGCTGTGTACACTTGATAAAATCGAAATTATTAGAGAGAGAGGGAGAGAGGGAGGGAGAGAGGGAGAGGGAACTTTGATTTCAGAAGGCATTGGTTTGTACATGGTTGTCTGAGTAATTGGCACAAATGCTTTGCTTTTTTTCTTCCTTTTTTTTTTTGAGGAGGTTTAAATCCAATACCATCAAATAAAGAGAATGGAAAGAAAGTGGTTGTTTGGGAGATATGTTTTCCTTATTCAAACAATAGTTACTTGGGTTTGAAGGTAGAGGAATTTTAGTTTGAGTGAAGTTCCACTTTGGTCTCTGTAGTTTTACTCGTCGCGGACTAAACTCCAATATTTTCCTTTCAATACAAGCGTCGCAGACTTAACTCCAATATTTTTTTTCCTTTAAGTACAAGCAACATTCTACTCAAAGGGAAAGGGAGGGTCTAAATCCAGGACGACGCAGTGGGTTAAAAGAGGAAAGCCCTAACGAGCAATCAACTACTTGCACTCCAATAACAACTTATGTGCTAATTCCTTTAAAGTGGCGTTCTTGAGCTATTATTCTTGAATTGCAACAATTAGTAAACTATAACGTTTAAATCACACAAACTGAGACTACGAGACCAAAACTATTCAAGTAAACTAAACGATTAGGGTTCATGAATAACATTAGCACAACCAACTTTTCATATATCAAGTACTAACATGACATGAGAGTCCTCCTTCCTTAGTCTAATCCCTACATCTTTGAGGTCATCCAATCTATATAAAATAATTTACACAACTTTTGTTAACCTTCCAATCCGCTGTCGGACAATATTGGCATTCCGCCAAATCCTACCCTCCAATCCCGACCCAGAGCATCCTCTCTGGAGACGAAAACAAGAGGAAGAATGAATAAGATGAACCCTAGCACCAGGCATGTCCTGATGCATTAATACATTATTTAGGGTGTCGATGAATCTAGATCCAGCATTGCAGGTTAACTGTCAATGGGTTCTGCTTTCGGCTTTTCTTGCTCCGGTGGATTACCTTCTGGACGCAGATTGTCGCAAACCACCATATCAACGCCTTCTGACTTAATTCCCATCTCAACAGCTTTCATTTGATTTGCTCTACAAACAATCATGTAAGGGGGGTCGCTTTCTGTTGTCGTACATGCTTCGGCAACCGATTGATCATGTAGTGTTCTTTCGGGGCCAAGATCAGAATCAACGACCATATCTGAGCCAGCAACATCACTTGATTTAGTTTTTGACTCATCATTCCGTTGCTCGTTTGGTTTAACTTCATGCTTTGGGCTAGTATCGCGGCAGACAGCATTCCCTTCTGGTATAGTGCCAGACTCACAAATGCGGGCTGTCGTAAACACGTTTGATGCTGCTGTATTATGGGTGACAGTCCTTGTCGGGGGCATATCATGATCATGTTGCCCCTCATATGTGGCTATAACCACTTTTGAATCATGAGACGCCCTCTCTACATGTTTCTTAACAGGGCATCCAGGATTTGAGCATCTGTAGTAACTCCTACATATGCAAGTGCAGACGCAGAGGAGAGTCAGCAAAAATATACCAAAGAAACTAAGACAAATAAAAAAATGCCAAATAGATTAACTGAAAACTTTGAAACATAAACCGATTCCATTCACATCATTCTATGACAAACACCAAACAAGACCAAACTAAATAAAACAAGAAGCAGGACACATTCGAACAAAGCTCACAGACACGTAGTGAGTCTACTGACTATTGTCTAAGAGGTAATAATATCTAATATTTCCGGTTTATCCCAAGAGCAACATAAAATACTTCCAAAGCATACACAAGTTACATGAAGGAAAAGAATGTCGTATGTGATCTATGCATTTACAAATGAGCAGAGTGGCAATTTAGGTGCACGCCTGATGCCTCACATAAAGCGTCAATACGTGGAAGCATTAAACTGATCATACCTTGGATTTGGATTGCCTTTTACTAATTTCTGCCCATATTTGCGCCATCTGTACCCATCACTCACTATATCAACCTCACTCATAGTCTGAACAACCATACGTGGTTCAACAGCTGGCTTATCCACAGGTAATGAGTTGCCATTATGTTTTCCCTTCTTCCTATTTTTTTTTCAATATCAGTTAAACAAAGGTAAGTATTATATACCAGTGCACAGGAAAATTCAAAATAGCTATTGCAAGAACATACTGTCTTTTAGGGTCAGGATCACCATCTCTTGGTCTATTTGACTGAGAGAGCACACCCTGCACGGCTTCAGTAACTGCAACGCTTGAAAGCTGCGGGGGATCTACTGGCTCAATCTGGTTAGATGTGTGCCCATGCGCATTTGACGATTTGTCTTCAAATACAAGGTCATCAAATAAATTAAACAAGATTTCGCATTGTAAGAACCATATCTAGATAACAACTAAGTTTCATTCTCACCTTCAACATCAGTTAACAAAAGCACTTTTGGTCTTTCGTCCTCAACAATGGACACAACAAAACTAACAGCTACTGGGACACTTTGGAGTTTAGGATGTTCATGCTCACCAAAGTATACAGTATCTGTTATCTGGCCACTATGTGCACGTTCCACTTGCTTCTTCACTTCACATTTTGGATGTGTACACCTGTAGTAACTTCTTACATATGAATTTCCCTTAACATATTTCTGGCCGTATTTTCTCCAGTGATAACCATCGTCTAACACTCTCTTAAGTGTAGTAGATGGAGTGGTTCCTTCTTGAGTAGATCGCAAGGCAAGTGCAGTGGTTTCAGGAGTTTGTGGGGTTTTCTCAGATGTTAAAGAGCAAGCACTTCCTTCTTGATGTGGTTGTGACGCAGTAACAACTCCATCAGGCACCTGTGACGCTTTCTCAGGTGTTAGAAATTGGGCAGTCCCTTTATGATCTGATTGCAACGGACAGATCCCCTTATCAGGAGCTTGATGTGGTGCATGAATTTCACTATCAGAACTCTCTTTCTTCTGCACTATATCAGAAGCAACTTTATCTGTCCCATCTTCCCCTAAAGGAATCATGTGAACTTGATTCTTGTATCACAGCCTGCAACTCAGCTCAGGATGCCACCATCACAGTTTACCTCCGTCTCAAAAAAAACTCCAATACAGCAGGTTGTTCAACTCTGATCGTTTAAAGCAAGGAAAAGAATGTCGCGGTCAGGACTTGCTAGCTGCAGAATAGATCAGAGCAGTCATAAGGAAATGCCCTGAGTCCCAATTTAGTTAAACGAAGATCATGAACACCATAATTGTCTGATTTTCAAAAGAAATGGAAGACGACACGAAACTCCTGATCCTAGGTTATCAATGTGAATGGATGTGCGTGTATATGCATCTTATGTGTGTGCGGCAGCGTGTATATACATGCATATATATTGTTTTGATTTGGTTAAGCATATTAAGTAGGTGAAGCGGCTCTGCTACTAATATTTCAAAATTTGTTACTGTTTTCGAAAAGAAAATAAAAAATTTAAATACAGAAAGAGTCATGAGACACATAAATAAAATTCCAAATCTTTTTGTCCATATATTACTCAGAAGAACAAAAATTACCTCCCATTACCCAGAAATATAAATTTTAGCTTGAAAAAAAAAAGTTCATAACTTTAAACAAATTAACTATTGAGTCAAATGATTAGCTCAGTTCAGTGAGGTTCCAGGAAAATGAAACTAAAGCAAACAGAAAATTTGGGACTCAATTACGCAATTTTCTCACACTTTCTCAGCAACCAAACAGAGGATGTAGTAATTAAGAGCTAGAACTACAACAAATAATTAAAAATACACCAAAAAAAACTAAAAAATCAAGGCACATGAGTTGAGGTCAATTATATTAAAAAAATTAATAAACAGTATAATTAAAAAAATTAAAAAATTAATCTCAAAACCATCAATTTTTTAGCTCAGACAACAAACCCTATGCAGTACAGTACGAAAAGAGAAAACTACAAACCCTATAAATTTCGCGATCAGGTGGCCCAATTCTGCGGGAAGCCGGCGGATTGAGATTGAATCAGAGCTGTAGATCACGCCGGCGATGGTGATTGAGCTGGCGGGAGACAGGGAGGAGCTGGGTGGCAGTGAGAGAGACGAGTCGAAACTCTCCGAGTCTTTTGCCAAAAGTCTAATCCGATGGGGGGAGAGAAAGAGGGGGAGGAGAGATTTTTGTTGCCCGCGATGAGGTGCACGGAAGAATCTTTGTTCCTCTCGCTGTCCTGCGGTTTGATTGGTTATAATCGTACGAATCTTTAACATGTGGGCCATGGTTGTTTTCTTGGAGTTTGGACCATGATAACGCCTTTCTCGGTTGTTGTAATAAGGCCGTGGCGCCTGGGCCCGTTTTAATTTTTTTTTTTTTTTTTTTTTTTTTTGGGTTAAAGGATAAAATTTTGTTAAATTAGATGTGAGATTAACCATTGACAAAATTCGAACTCACGTTGTCATGCACGGTCTCAATACCGTAAACTTTTAAGGTTTAGGTAGTACCAAACTAGTACTAAATTATTCATAATTTTGCTCGGTTGTGAAACATAATTTTGAATCCAACTTTTTCTATCTCTGCTTTTAAAAAAAATTGAGCATTACCAAACTGGCACTAGATTATTCACAATGTCTTCATTTTCAACACATTACGTCTCAGATTCAAACTCTATTCCCATCTCTTAGTCTCGATTAGTGTAGGGTATATTAAAATTCTAAAAAAAAAAAATAGCATAACAGTTGCACAAACTCGCTTGTTTTTTTTTTTAACAAATGAAACTATCTACATTAAGGAGTGTGGGAGTGGGCTAAATCTCACGATGAGCTAGCAATAATTTGGTTCAAATTTGTTTTTGGCGAGAATTGAACATAAAACCTCCTACTTACGAGTAAAATGAAATACACTAGATCGTAATATTAAGTTACAAACTCGATTTTATTTCACGGAAAATACCTGCCAATCCTTGACTACATGCGTCCTGCATCATCAGTACATACACCGCCATACACAATCGGAGGCGTTTTGTCTTCTTTCCTAAATCAGCCCTAATTTTCCAGTCCAATCCACACGGGAAATTCGGAAAAGTAACCATAGTTTAGACCCCATATAGAATTATAGCCACCATTTTAGTTTTATGATAATTCTAACCAAAACTTGATGTAAAAGTACTAATATACCCTTAATGACAAAAAAAATCCCCATTACTCTTAACCATGAAAAAACAACAATTAATTGAGATCTTGAAGCATAAAAGAGGTAGCCTCTTGAATACTACCCAGTACCCCTACTCTCGAACCCCTCCATTTCCTACACTATTTTTTAATCAATATATATATATATATATGTATGTATGTATGTACGTACGTATGTAGATATAGAGTAGCTATAGATATTCAAATGTAATCAGAGAACATGAAAAATGAAGATAACCCTGTAAACTAAACATAAAATCATGATAAGAAATATCAAAAAGTTGATTTAAGAATTGGAAGCTACAATTGACCAACCATTCCATTGTTTCTTAGGCCATCTCCAATCGAAGGGTCCAGAGGGCCGAAAATAGCCCTAAAACCGTCTCCAACCGAGGGCTAGGCCAGATGGTTGTGGAATTTGAGAAGGCCTCACGGAATCGGAGAGGGCTGGCCACTTCCAGCCAGCCAGCCAGCCCCGGGCTGGCCAGAATTTTTTTAAATCTGTCGGATTTCCTGTCGGTTATAACTGACAGGTATGCTTTGAATTTTTATTTTTTTTACAGTTTTATTACTATTTTTTTTTTACAAAATTTTTCCTATAACTTCTATTTTTCATATTTTTTTAAAATTCTATTTTTTTCCTATAAATTTTCTTTTACAAAATTTGTTTCATATTTTTTTTTTAAATTCCATTTTTTCCTATAACTTCTATTTCACAAAATGTGTTTTTATTTTAAATTCTATTTTTTTCCTATAACTTATATTTCACAAAATTTGTTTCGTATTTTTTTTTTAATTCTATTTTTTCCCTATAACTTCCTAAGCCATTATACAACATTAAATTAAATTAAGTAACATGAAACAACATTAAATAACATTAACCAACATAAAAATTATACAACATGAGAGGGCCAGAGGGCTAAAACGAGCCCTCTGGCCAGCCATTGGTTGAAATTAAATTAATTCTGTTTCATCTCCAACCGAAGGCTGGCCGGCTCGTTTTAGCCCTTTGGCACTCCAAGATATTAATATTTTAATGAACAGTACAGGGCGATATTTGCTTTCATCTCCAACTGAGGGCCAAACATAATTTATTATTTAAATTTAATGTTATTTAATGTTGTTTCATGTTATTTAATTTAATTGAATGTTGTATAATGGCTTAGCAAGTTATAGGAAAAAATTAGAATTTAAAAAAAAAAAACAATTTTAAAAAATTTTGTAAAAAAAAAAAAAACTGCAAAAAAAAAAAAAAAATTGAGACTAGAGAGGTTAGCTAGCCGTTGTATTAAAAAATTTCTCTACTATTCGTGTTGGTTATAACCGACACTATTGCTCTTATTCCTGTCGGTTATATCCGACAGTTTTAAGCAAAAATTTTGGCCAGCCCTTTGGCCCTTTTAGATTTCGTGGGGCCCACGAGCCCTTTGGCCTAGCCCTCGGTTGGAGACGGTTTTTGGGCTATTTTCGGTCCTCTGGCCCTCTGGACCCTTGAGTTGGAGATGGCCTTAGACAATTTGAAAAGGCTGTTGCGTCCTGCTGCTTTTTTTTTCTTTTTTTTTTGGTCAGAACATCCCTACTGCTTAATTATGTAAAATTGGCAAATGGTGCTATTCTAGTTTAACGTGAGAAACCAGAAAGTTGTGAGAGAGTTTAAATGAGTTTTTGTTGTAAGAAACCCTAATATTAAGGGTATATTAGTACTTTTACATCAAATTTTGATTAAAATTATCATAAAACTAAAATGTTAGCTACAATTCTATATAGGATCTAAAATATGGTTACTTTTCTAAATTATCCCATCCACACACGAAAGGGAAATCTCAGGCCCTAATTCCCAAAATTCGCCCTCTAATTCTTGCCAAAACCCTAAATTTCTCACTCTTTCCAATCCCACCATCTCCCTCGTCCCAAACCCTAACCCTAATCCAGAAGCAGAATGCTTCTAACTCCAGGCCACTCTCCTCGCCACCTCTCATCCCCTTCGCCCTCTACAATTTCCGAAGCTTCTGCCCAAAGCCCTACGCATTCCACCCAAATCACACTCAAGAACCCTAAAGGCCACCCCACGGTCCTCGATGAAGACACCTATGTCGCCGCGATCGAGAAGATCATTGAAAGGGACTTCTTTCCCGATATTTCCAAGCTCCGGGACCGCCTCGACTGGCTCGAAGCGATCAAGACCCGCGACCCGGTTCAGATTCGAGATGCCCAGTTGAAGATCATCGAGCGGCGCGGAAAGAAGGTAACTCATAATCCTGACCCTGATGGTAGAACCCCAGGTTCGACTTTTATGCGTAGTTTTACCCCTGCCGATGAATTTGATGGTAAAACCCCGAAAACCCCGGGTGTTTCGAATGTGGGGTTGTCCGGTGATGTAGGGTCTAGCGGCGGTGATGATGGCGTAGAGGGCTCGTTGTCGCTTGATCAGTTCTTTAGGCGGTATACGAGTGAGGACAATCATAGTTTTTCGAATATTTTGGAGAAGGTGAATAGGAAGAGGAAGGAGAGATATGAGTATTTGACGGAAGGTGAAAAGGAGGAGGTTAAATCTATTGAGGATGTGAAGAGGGATAGGATTACAGATGGGTATGGAACGTCGGATCAGCCGCCTAGTACATTGGATGGGTGGAAGTATACAGTGAAAAATTTGCTAATGTACCATCCTGCTGATCGGGGTGAGGCCCCATTGACAGAGGATGAACGTGCAAATAGGATGAAGAGTTTGGAGAAGGAAATTAATCGACCCAATACGCGATTCCATGGGAAGACAATGGATTCCAGGCCAAAGGAGGATGCTATGGCCGAGTTTCTTTATACCACAGTTGCAGGTGCAACCCCGGTTATCATGGATAGAGATGGGGATAAGTTGAAGAAGTATGATTTGGATGATTTGAGGAAGACTCCCAATCCATTTTATGTGGAATCGGAGAAAAAAGCAGATAATGGTTATAGTTTTGTGAAGACACCTTCGCCTGCACCAGGTGTTGATGAATCACCGTTTATTACATGGGGTGAAATTGAAGGGACACCTCTGAGGTTGGATCTCGAGGACAATCCAGTTGATATTGGTGGTGGTGAAGGACCTCATTATAGGATCCCATGCCCGCCTGTAAGAGACGAAAAGGCTCACTCGCTGTCAAGGGAAGCTGCACGCAAATTGAGGGAAAGGTCAAAATTGTTTCACAAGCCACCTCTGCCTTCACCTTCTAGAGGTGGCAGTGCCAGTCCAAGTGTGCGGACACTCTCCCCTGCTGCTCAGAAGTTTGTAAGGAATGCAATTGGCAAGTCCTCATCTTCTATTGATGAAACTCTTCGTGCGAGTTACCGAGGTTCAAGTCCTGGGTTTACTACTCCTAAAGGTGGTAGGAGTGTATCAAGGCTTGGAAGCCATGCTAGCATCATATCAAGATCACCTTCTGCTGCAAGGGAGGGAACTAATCCTCCTTGGTAATTTGGAGTTTAACTTTTTCTTGATGTTCCATTGTATGATCAATGCTTGTATGGCACTGGATAAGTCTTCTGTTTTCAACTATGTATGTAAAATTCAGACCCTTATCTTTATGTAAAATTCAGACCTTTATTTTATGTTGATAAGTGGAAGATTATTACAATAATGATGCCAATGTTCAAGATTTCCATGCTCGTTTAACAATGTCAGTTTTTGTGCTGTTATATATTTTACTACTTGTTTCATTGGTGGTCTTTTTATGAAATGCAATAAGTTTAGGATTCATTTCTTGGATGAGTGTGGAAACCCCAAGCCCCATCGATTGTAGCATGGCAATTTCACTTTGCATTAAGATAAAGAGAGTGTGCACCACTTGCCTTTAATTTTAACATTGTAGTCATATCAAATAATCTGGCACTGAGTCTTTTTGGTTCGAACTTCTGTCAGATTTCAGTTTTTAGATTGAGATATGTTTTATCGGTTTCCTAATGGTTCCTCTTTGACAAATTTATTAATCTCCGTTACATGTGTAACTGTAGAGGTGATGGAAAATATAATACGGAGAACATATTAAAGCTACTAGTTGCGTGGCAAAATTCTAAAACATAGCTGCTGTGGTTACCGAGGTTATGATTTGGTAGTGGATGTAGCTTCGGTATTGTATTAGACCTTTATATAGTATAGTAGCATTGCTGGATGGATTCTTCTGTTGATGTGGATTGTATGATCATTTATCATTCAACATTTTGCTGCTTCATAGAGAAAGATGTCCAGATGGGCTTTTGTATATCCTGCTGCATTTTCTGTTTCTGTTTTCGGTTTGCAGAGTGAAGCAGAGTATATCATGCTGTTGAGGTACGAGCTTTCTCCACTCAGTCTGTATAGATAGATTCATGGGGTTCGGTCAATGGGGAATGCATACCACTCAATGTCATTTGAACTTCTACAAATCGGTCTGAGATGGATTTGCTTGCATGAACGGGAACTGAGTTTGCATCTGGTATCCGTGCCTCCAAATCTGTTAAAGGTCAGTCAAGTACGAATTCACATGTTTTCTCACGAGCTGCGCTGCACCCTGATTTTGTACCTCATGGGAAATGTGATTTCTGGTTAAATTGTTTAGCTTTAGATGAACTTAGTTGTTCTGGGGGAAAAGCAGGGAGTTTGAGAAATATTGGAAATGTGGGATTCAGGCACGGGTGCTGCGTGAACTTGAGCGGTAAGGGAGGCTCATGTGCCGATTTGGCTTGCTTCGTTGTGTATTTTTATTTAACTTTACTCTGATTGACCGTCCAGAGACATCTTTGATTTGGTTTCGCCTCGCGTTCTTTCTTTCGAGGTTTTTTTGTTATACTTTCACGAGCTTCATATGCCGAGTTGTTGAATTCCGTTGAATGAAAAAGAAACTCAGCTTATTTTGTGCAACTCTAAAACTCGAACTTAATCTCACTTTACCTTTCAAATTCAAATTTTGCCATATCAACAAATTAGTGGTCCCCACTATGGTCACATCATCAAGTTAACACCAATTTAGACAAAATCTAGCCAAAGTGGAACGAATATCGCAGTTCCATAGTGTTAAGTGAGGAAATATGAGTTTTGGAAGACAAAGCAAAATTAAATACGGGTAGTGATGAAATTTGAGCTTTGAGAGACAAAGCGAAATTGAGTATGAGTTCTAGAGAGCATTGCACAAAAGTAAGCCAAGAAATTATTGTTGCAATTAAAATAAGTGTTAGAAAGGATGATTGATGGCATGTTTACTTTCTTATTATTTTTCTTTATTTTTGTGATACAATATTCTAAACAATGAGATAAATGTCAACTGACTTAATTCACTTGTGCAATGACATTTTCATTGACATCATATGAATAGTAATTCACTTGTGATACGGTCTAATGATATTTCTCTTTCATTTATGTATGAGTGGTCTTAGTACTATGGTATAATAGTATTCCTCTTTCACTTAAAAGTGAGTGGTCTTAGGCTCGATTCTCGTCAAATGCGAACTTGAACTACATTATTATGGCTAGTCCATTGTGAGACTTAGCCAACTCCCTCACCCCCTTAGAGTAAATACAATGTTTGTTCAAAGAAAAAAAAACATTGTCATCTAATTGATCCCATAGTCATCTCTTCTCTATTATATTCTTAATCTTTCCGATTCATGACTCCTTAATTTCAACTAAAGTGGCTTTAAAACATTGACGAAGGGTAATTATGCTTATGCACTATGATATGTGTTCGATCCTATTGATTCTTTTCTCCTCAACAACTACCTATTTAACTCACAAACTATATCGTTTTCCTTTGTGATAACACATTTAATTTCAGCTTTTTTTTTCAAAGTGAATAGTTAGTTTTTGAGAAAGTCCTTCAACCTTGGAGTTAACCTTAAGTAGCAATAATGCGTTAAAATAAGCTCTCTTTTTTTCTTCTGGTGAACTGAAAAAAAGGGCAGCTTCACACGTGTTTCCAAAATAGGATTATCCCAAAGAATAAAAAGTGATCGAGTCTGACGGCGTCAACTCTTTCTATTGGCGATGAGATGAGAAAAGGTTAAGAAATCAAAGTTTGCGTCGTTACTCCATCCCGATCGACGTCATTTGGCAGCTAGTGCTCCCCGCTCCCCGCTCCCCGCTCCCCGCTCCCCGGCGGTTATAAATACCACCTCCCCTTTGACCACTCACCATTTCCGTTCTCCCTCTCTTTCTTCGCTTCCGAGAGCTTCACTGCGTTTGCCAAAGAATCTCAAGGTACTCTCTCTCTCTCTCTCTCTCTCTCTCTCTCTAGAATTGCATGCTATAAGAAATTGAGTCCTGTAATCCTAGCTCGAGTCAACTTAATTACTTGTTTACTTGATTAATCCTGATGTAATTAGCAGTAGTCTTGATTAATCTTGATGTGATCAGCAGTCTTTTTACGATCGTTCTTGCTATTATTGGCTTCCAATTCATATAATTAAGCATGATTAGCGCTTCAATTTTCAGTCTTTCTTCACGTAATTTGCTCTGATTCACTTTCAACAACTTCAACTTTCTGTATACTTCTCAGAAAACTTGTTTCTTTTAGGCAAGGCTTAATTTTGTAGGAACAATTGGACTTCGATTTTCGATCTTGGTATTGTTGTTTGCTCGAATTGTGTTTCTTTGTGTTCTGCATGCATGATTGTGTAATGAGATAATTCACGGAATTGAAACCGAGTTATATAGTTAAAAACTTACAAAGAATCAAGATTTGTAGCCGGAATATAAAAAAAGCTAACTTTCCTTGCCTTACAATTTTGATTCATTGAATTTTCTTATTTTTTAGCTCTTTTCCTTTTTGGTTAGTTATCAGATTGCCTGTTGATGATTTTGTGGTATCGCCATACGAATGTGTCTACATGTTTAGAGAGTGGTAGTAATACAAAACCTTTTTCTAGTTTTATTTCAACTTACAATCACAAATTAATATTTTCTGCGAATCACATTCCGCCGTTTGCATTTCTTCATTCAGATCTTTACTTCTTTTAGTTTTAAGTTAGTTATTAATTGCTGGTAAAAATAGAGTAAATCAATACTGTTGCATCGGAGAAGTAGGGTAGCGTTCTGTTTAAGGCTCATTAGGGTGAGTCGTCTCATGATATGAAGTCCCTTGTGAACGGCGCAGTTGTTTCTAGCTTGAACTGGTTTTATTCCTCATCAGAGTGATCTTTGAAGATGCCAGTTGAGAGTTCGAATGCATCTGATCGAGATGCTGAACCATTTGTGGAGGTTGATCCAACTGGGCGGTATGGGCGGTATGCTGACCTCCTTGGTCATGGTGCTGTGAAAAATGTTTATAGGGCTTTTGATCAGGAGGAAGGTACGGAGGTGGCCTGGAATCAGGTCCGGTTGTACAATTACAGTGACGACCCAACACTCATAAATCGGCTTTACTCTGAGGTTAAGCTGTTGAGGCAATTGAAGAACAAGTATATCATTGTTTGTCACAGCGTTTGGAAGGACGAGGCGCATAGCACTTTGAATTTTATCACCGAGGTGTGCAATTCTGGAAACCTGAGGGAGTACAGGGAGAAGCATCGCCGTGTGTCGCTTAAGGCTCTGAAGAAGTGGTCGAGACAGGTGCTTGAGGGATTGGAATACCTCCATACGCACGAGCCGTGCATCATTCACAGAGATCTCAATTGCAGCAACATCTTCATCAACGGGAATACCGGCCAGGTAATTATAACTCATCAGTTGTATCAACTTGTTTCTCCTGATTTTTTTTTAGCAATAGATTTGGTTACTTGTAGGCAGGCTATTTTCGTCAGTATGAAATTGCTCTTCAATCCAAAATCAGAGTTGGTTTGTATTGTTAGCAATAGAACGTAATTTCTTCTCAAAATCTTTATCTGTGACAGTATTCTGAATCTTGTGATCGCTTTGTTTTAACACAATTTGATGAAAATGAATCTTTGTAGCCCATGCCAATGGACGAGGTTCAATTTCCTTGTGTTTTCAGTGAGCATTATTTTTCATCCTATCCTATTTTTGGAATGTTACATTTCCGTATTTAAATTCTGCACTGCATCACCATAGGCTATAGTAATTCGCATTCCTCAATATCTGTCCCTACATCTCACCATAGGCTATAGTAATTCGCATTCCTCAATATCCTTCCCTACATCTAGTTCTCTGAACCCCGAAAGAGCATTGCGTATTTGATTGAAGAGTCAGAAATTATATGCCCATTTCCCTGTCTAATTACCTAATATCATATGTTTACAAATCTGAATTCCTAAGTCATACGGCCTTTTTCTCATGAACATTTGATAAGAATATGACCCTTAACCATTACGCTTTTCATTCATAGGTGAAAATTGGTGATCTGGGGTTTGCAGCAATAGTGGGAAAGAACCATTTAGCACATTCGATTATAGGTACACCCGAGTATATGGCGCCCGAGCTGTACGACGAGGATTACACAGAAATGGTGGATATATACTCGTTCGGAATGTGCTTGCTGGAGATGGTGACAATGGAGATACCATACAGCGAGTGTGACTCTGTTGCCAAGATATACAGGAAGGTGACAATGGGTGTCAAGCCTTTAGCCTTGAACAAGGTGACTGATCCGGAGGTGAAGGCGTTCATTGAGAAAGCCATAGCCCAGCCGAGGGCAAGACCTACAGCCTCTGATCTTCTCAAGGATCCCTTCTTGTCTGAAGTCAGTCAGTAAGAGCCTGACCCGAGCTTGTGATGGCTTTTCGACACTTGTGATCTTTCAAGACCTCATTTCATGATATAGGGGTTTCGTCTGGCTCTCATTTCTGAACCATCACAAGCGATTGACGGGGTTTCTGTTCAAGTATATGCCTATCTCTCTCTCTCTCTCTCTCTCTCTCTCTCTCTCTCTATTTTGTGTATTATCTCGTAGTTCTTGACCTGTGCAATTGGGTTTGTACTAAAATTGAATGCCGGTACTCTATAGTATATACTATTACATAGTCCATGGTGATCTTGCTCTAAGAGTCTTCGAAGATATTATGGGAAAGTTAGTGTCCGTCAAGCAAGAAAATGGCCCAAATGACACAATAATCCCAGCTGATGCGGTGACGGTTCATTCGTTGAAATTGAGCGCATAGTGAACCTCATTTATTAACAATGAATAAGCAACTGCTATATTATGTGTTACATCAGTTGGAAAAGTAGTCTGTGCTCTTTGTAATATTGTTTAATAAGTGTTTTATTATTTTCTTTTTGTTTCTACTGTTGCCATTTTTTGCTGTCATTGAAATAGGTAGCCAATTATATATATATGTAGACATCGAAATTTCGGTGAAACAAATGTTCACCAACGCATTAAAGTTTTGACGTGTCAGGGCATACATGACATACGCCACGTGTCATACAAATTGTACACATGGTGTGTGACTCAACAAAATAGAAAGAAATACCCTTGATGGATCAAAACAAGTTTTGTTCTCAGTTTGGGTAATGACAAGGCAAGCACACTTCAATCCATTATGGATCAAAACAAGTTTTCTTCTCATTTTGGGCAATGACAAGGCAAGCACACTTCAATCCATTATGGATCAAAACAAGTTTTCTTCTCATTTTGAGGCACTCGTTCAATCGTTCGTCTGAGATCAATTCATTGCGACCCTTAGATCAACAGTCAACCATCTACATCAAATTTGAAGACATAATCAGAGGAAAAGTTGTAAACAGAGATTGTAACCTACAAATTCATTACAACACAATCTACTTTGTACACGTGTTCTTGTCTTGTTTGTAGCAAGAATTATCATGTTCACAAATTTGGCACGCCCGGTGGGACAGGTCTCTACCTCTCATCTCTGTCTTCAACTTCTCAAAAAAAAAAAAAAAACAAAAAAAACACAAATGGAGTCAAGGAAGGTTCAAGCTGTTCCTGCAACCAATGCAAAGAACAAGAACGCCCTTGCCGTAAGTGGTGGAACTTCGGGCGTCACAACTCGAAGTAAGGCAAGAGCACTTTCCACCGCGTCTTCCGCCCCTGCATCAACTCTGCTGAAGGAACAAGAGCTCCCAAGGCACGAGCCCGTAATCACCCTGGCTTCGTTAGGGGCGCCAAAACAAGAAAGCCCGAGAAAGTACTCTAAGTCCCTGCTTTTTGATGCAGACTCGAGCAGCGGCTCAGCCATGCAAGTCATGACCACCGGAGCGACTTCAATTGAGGAGCAGCTGGCTCAAATGAATGAAGCGATCGCAAACTCACACAGACTGTGGAGGAGAAAGACTTGCAAATTGCCGCACTCGTCAATTAACTAGATGCACAGCACGACGTGAAAGTCGAACTAAAGGTTGATCCTGTAAAGAAGGAAGATGGCGAGGAAGAGGAGGCCCTGGTGGGGAAAGCCGAAGAAAAGCTCGAGCTAGACTAAGCAGATGCGCTCATAGGATCTCTCTCTATCCAGCAGCTACATGAGATGATCGCCAACACCATCAAGGTGCAGTATGAAGGGAGCTTACATACCTCCATGTTGTACTCGAAGCCCTACTCCAAGAAGATTGACGCTCTGAAGATGCCGATGGGTTATCAACCACCAAAATTCATGCATTTTGATGGAAAGGGAAACCCAAAGCAGCACGTCGCCCATTTCGTTGAAACTTGCAACAACGCACGGATGGAAGGAGACTACCTCGCGAAGCAGTTTGTCTGCTCTCTGAAGGGGAATGCATTCGACTGGTACACGAACCTAGAGCCTGAATCCATCAACAGCTGGGAGCAATTGGAACGGGAGTTCCTCAACCGTTTCTACAGCACCCGCTGCACTGTAAGCATGCTGGAGCTGACAAACACGAAGCAATGAAAGGACGAGTCAGTCGTGGACTACATCAACCGATAGAGTACTTTAAGCCTCGACTGCAAAGATAGGCTTTTAGAGATCTCCTCGATCGAGATGTGAGTCCAAGGTATGCAATGGGGGTTACACTACATCTTTCAAGGCATCAAACCGTAAACTTTCGAAGAGTTAGCCACCCGCGCCCACGACATGGAGTTGAGTGTCACCCATTATGGAAAAAATGAGCCAATCGCTGACTTAAAAAAGGATAAGGTATTTACTTCAAAAGTGGACAATCATGGAAAGAAGCCCGTTAAGGAAGCTTTAACTATCAACACTACCCCCATTGAAACCTCATCTGCACCCGTCAAGATTTCATCCAAGAACAAAGCAAAGAAGATAAAGAGAGATGAGCTTTCTTGCACCCAAGACAGGTACAAAAACACCTTGAGGGAATTGGAGCAGAAGACATACCCTTTTCCGGACTCTGACATGGCCACAATGCTTGACGACCTGTTAGAGAAGAAGGTGATCGAGCTACCTAAATGCAAGCGTCCTGAAGAGATGAATCGCGTTAACGATCCCAAGTACTGCAAGTACCATCGTATCGTAAGTTATCCCGTTGATAAGTGCGTCATCCTCAAGGAACTCATCATGAAACTGGCACAACAAGGGCGGATCGAACTCGACCTAGAAGACATTGTTGCAACGCACACTACTACGATCATCTTTGGAACCTTTGATCCCGTGCCTCTTCAAGTAACACATGACTATTCCCGCCAATGCTCAAGTCATACTGCACCTTCTGCACAACTATCGATGGGGGCAAGCGACCAAGATGCACCTACCGATGATGAAGAAGGGTGGAGATTGGTGACTTACAAAAAGACGAGGAATCCAAGACCGCAAGCCACAAGGCTAAAGAGGGAGCAAAGGAGAAAGCACCGCCGCCGCAACAATAGGAAACCTAAATGAAACATAAGAGCTGCTAAGCCAATATATGTTGGGGAACCTATGGAGCAAGAGCCACGCATTCCTGCCTCCTTGCATGAGTAATTCTTGAAGGATTTCTTCCAACAGTGCATTATCGCAACTTGTCACATGGTTGAAGTAGAGATAGAAAAACCTCCAAAAGACAAAGTTATCGCCATCAAGGTAGAAAAGACCCTCGCACCCAGAAAAGGCCTGCCGACACACGTTAGCATCAAGGAAGCATTACGATGGCCTAAGGAGATACGAAAAGCACTAATAACGGTCTTGGCAAGTCCCGAGGACCATGAGGTACAAGAAAGCAAGGACGAAGGCTTGAAGCTTCGGCCACATGAATATGCCACATGTTGTGCTGCCCATGACATAATCAACTTCACTGACGAAGAATTACTCCTGGGATCAAAACCTCACAACTGTCATCTCTTCGTCTCATGGTACATAAGGGAGCACAAAGTCAACCGCATGCTTGTGGATGCTGGATCGACCATAAACATCATGCCAAAGTCAACAATGATCACAATCGGCATCAAGGAGAATGACCTATCCCTAAGCCGTTTGCTGATCTAGGGTTTTAACCAAAGAGGACAAAGAACGATGGGCATGATTCGAGTAGAGATGACCATTGGCGAACTCAAATCAAGCACGCTATTCCACGTGATTGATGCAAGAACTTCCTACAGCCTGCTTTTAGGAAGGCCTTGGATCCACGAGAATAGAGTAGTGTCATCCACCCTCTACCAATGCTTAAAATTCTACCGGGAAGGGGTGAAGGTGATCCAAGGTGATACCAAGGCATTCACCGAAGCTGAATCACACTTCGCAGATGCCAAGTTCTATATAGAGGAAGACATGGTGCCCAAAGCTCTTCCAAAAGAGATCAAATCCACATGCAAAGCAATACCTAAAAAACAGGAATGGCAAGCAGTGCCCAAGAAGCAAGAAGGAGAAGCCGTGCCATCTTCAAGCAAAAACAATAATGAGCCTGCTAAACCTGCAACAACCAAAGGGAGTATGATGCTTTCAAAGGGACCGAACATACCCGTTTTCCGATACATCCCGATGTTGAGAAGAAAGAATGGTCAATCCTCGTTCGAAACTGGAGCAAGAAAAGCCGACACACAGCAGCACAAGGCTGATGTAAAGTTGCTCAAGACGAATGCAGTTTTACCTCTGACACAGCTAGGCGACGCTAAGGTTGCAAGACCACCGTAAGGCTTCATGAAAGCTCTGCCAAATGGGGTGGAACCAAGTTTTCTTCCAACCAAGAGGACCGAAGAAGGCTTTGATCCAAATGCCTACAAATTCATGTCGAAGGCTGGGTACGACTTCGCTTCTTCTTCGAATCCTGGAAAGAAGGTTTCAAACACTGTCAGCGACAAAGAACGTGACCTCACTGAGACTCAAAAGAAGTTAAAGGAGCATGGTTACGGAGTTGACAACAACAAAGCTGGACTTGGCTTCGCACCAAATGCACTCTTGAAGATTTCAAGCAAAGCGAAAAATGCTAGCGCTCAACACATCAGCGTAAGCATTAAACATGATCAAGAAGAGCCTAAACCTCTCATTCGAGTGTCAGTCTTCGATAAGCTGAATCGTTCAAAACCCAGAATTTCGGCACTTGATCGCATTGGTGAGCAAGATCGAACTTCCGTCTTCAAATGACTTAATACGCCAACACCCTAAAGCTCTATTTTCGAAAGGTTGTCAAAACTTAAGAAACAAAGCAGCAAGGCTCGCTCTCCTTCGCGACGATCGGCTTTAGAAAGATTTGAAGAAACCAAAAAGCCTTCTAGAAAGAGGAAGACAACGCCAAAAGAAGAAAAGCTTGACGGTCTAGCAGGAAAAGACGACGTTCGAAGCTCGATTCCTTCAAGGATGAAGCGCCAAGCAACCTTAGAGGTTGACACAAAAGGATCACTGAAGGTAAGGAGGCGCATCATCATCCACACTGGCAAATCTTCATGCCAACCAGCCTAAGAGGACGACATTGAAGATGAGAGTCAAGACGTCTCCCCATCATGATCCAAAAAGACAAAGAAGATGAAATCCCTAAGAAATCTGGCTCTTTCGACTCAAAATCTTCACCTCGACCGCTAGGGGCATGCTCCAAGTCAAGCAAAGTTGAAGGATGGACTCATGTCGCTCCAAAGAAATTGCACATGAAGCCTATGTTGCATCCACAAATTCACTAGTTGGAAATTGGGCAAAGAAACTTTCATCAACCTCCAAAGCAATGTGAAAGTGTTGTAGATGAGGAAATTTCGACACAAAGATCGTTCATCCCTATCACAGTGCGCGATCTCTTCTTCCTCGAAGACTTATTCAAATACTCGGCACACAACTCATTGCCTGCACAAGCCCAAGAAGACGGCACTGAAGGAGAAGTTCAAGATGTCTTCCACATCACAATCCAAGAAGATAAAAAAGACAAAATCCTTGAGGAATATGTCACTGCGGCAAGGCACGGTTGATGAGCTTAAAGAGCTCAACTTAGGAACAAAAGAGGAGCCCAAACCTATCTTCGTGAGCACGCTGCTAAGTGCGGACGAGATATAGGAGTACTACCAACTGCTATTAGAGTACAAAGATGTCTTTGCCTGGACATACAAGGAAATGCCCGGCCTAGACCCTGTCATCGCTTTGCATCGTCTTGCAGTCAAGCCTGGAACGTGACCGATAAAGCAAACTCAAAGGCGTTATTGATCCGAGCTCATCCCACAAATTGAGGTCAAGATTGACAAGCTGATCAAAGCAGGCTTCATTCGAGAGGTGCAATACCCCAAGTGGATCTCTAACATCGTCATTGTCCTTAAGAAATCTGGACAAATACGTGTTTGCGTAGACTTCCGAGACCTCAATGATGCTTGTTTGAAAGACGACTTTCCTCTGCCAATCATCGAAATCATGGTGGACGCAACCACTGGCCACGAGGCACTGTCATTCATGGACGGCTCATCTGGATACAATCAAATTCGCATGGCTCCCGAAGATGAGGAGCTAACAGCCTTCCGCACTCCAAAAGGTATCTCTACTGTTACAAGGTGATGCCATTTGGTCTAAAAAAACGTTGGAGCTACATATCAACTTGCAATGCAAAAAATCTTCAATGACATGCTACACAAAAAATGTAGAATGTTACGTAGATGATGTGGTGGTCAAGACAAAAAATAGATCAGATCACTTGAAGGATTTGCGAACAGTGTTCAATAGGCTGCAAAAATACAACCTCAAGATGAACCCATTAAAGTGTGCATTTGGCGTCACCTCTAGAAAGTTCTTTGGCTTCATTGTCAAGCACCGTGGCATCGAAGTGGACCAATCAAAGATCAAGGCCATTCAAAGCATGCCTGAACCAATAAATCTACATGAGCTGAAAAGTCTGCAAGGGCGACTCGCTTTCCTTAGACGGTTTATCTCCAACTTGGCAGGACGTTGTCAACCGTTCAATCGACTCATGAAGAAGGATGTTCCGTTCGTATGGGACGAAGCATGCCACAATGCCTTTGAAAGCATAAAAAGGTATTTGTCGAGTCCACCTGTCCTGGGGGCGCTTGTGCTTGGGAAGCCGCTCATATTGTATATCGCTGCTCAGGAAATTTCAGGAGGAGCACTCTTGGCACAAGAAAATGAATCCCAGAAAGAATGAGCGATTTACTATCTCAGTCGAACTCTCACCGGCGCTGAGTTGAACTACTCCCCAATAGAAAAGATGTGTCTTGCCTTGGTGTTCGCCATTCAGAAGCTCAGACATTACATGCATGCTTACATCGTCTACTTGGTTGCTAAAGCTGACTCGATCAAATACGTCATGTCTAAACCAGTTTTGACAGTGCGACTAACTAAATGGGCGTTGCTTTTCAATCAATACGAGATCATCTACGTCCCAGCTAAAGCCGTCAAGGGACAAGCACTAGCAGACTTCTTTGCCGATCATCCCATCCCAACCGATTGGAAAATCTCAGATGACTTGCCTGACGAGGAGGTGTTCTACATCGACATCTTCCCAACATGGACGATGTTCTTTGATGGATCTGCACGAGCAGATGGAGCGGGGGCATGAGTAGTATTCATGTCGCCACAAAGGCAAATATTGCCTTATTCCTTCCAACTAAGCGAACCATGCTCCAACAACGTCGCTGAGTACCAAGCACTGATCATCAGGCTTCAAATGGCGATCAACATGGAAATCACAGCCCTTAAGGTATATAACGACTCCAAGCTTATAATCAATCAACTCTTAACTAAATATGAGGTGAGGAAATATGATCTTGTCCTATACTTCCAGCTGGCAACTCAACTGCTACAAAAGTTCGAGGCCGTAACACTAGAACATGTGCCAAGAAAAGAAAATCAAATGGCAGACGCTTTCGCTAACCTAGCCTCGAGTATGACACTAGGAGAAGGCAAAGCTGCAGATGTGCCAGTTTGCCAAAGATGGGTGATCCTGCTTGTCACAGAAATACTACTGGGTGATACAACTGTCATCTCAGTATTTCTAGTCAACGCTGAAGAGTGGAAACAGCCGATGATCGACTACTTGGAGCATGGAAAGTTTCCAGATGATCCTAAACACTGTTCCGAAATACGTCGACGAGCACCTCGTTTCCTCTACTACAAAGAAACACTCTACCGACGCTTTTTCGAATGAGTACTTTTGAGATGCCTGTGTGAGGAAGAAGTTAATCAAGCAATGAAAGAAGCACACCCAGGCGTATGCGGAGAGCATCAGTTTGGACCAAAGTTACATTTCCAGCTCAAAAGAATGGGTTACTACTGGCCAAGCATGGTGAAGGACTTCCTGGAACATGCCAAAAGATGCCAAGCCTGCTAATTCCATGCCAACTTTATACATCAACCACCTAAGCCATTACACCCTACAGTTGCTTCATGGTCATTCGATGCATGGGGATTGGACGTCGTAGAACCAATTACACCAAAGTCGTCTGTAGGAGAAGCTTACATCCTAGCTGCAACAGATTACTTCTCCAAGTGGGTTTAAGCCATACCCTTAAGGGAAGTCAAGAAGGAAACTGTCGTCCGTTTCATCAATGAGCATATCATCCACCGATATGGTGTGCCTCGCTACATCATCACTGACAATGGAAAACAGTTCTCCAACCGACTTATGGACGAGCTCTGCGAGAAATACAAGTTCAAGCAGCATAAGTCTTCCATGTATCATGCCCCAGCCAATGACCTTGCGAAGACATTCAACAAAACTCTATGCAATCTCTTGAAGAAGGTCGTTGGTAGGACCAAGAGAGACTAACACAAGAGAATAAGCGAAGCGCTTTGGGCATATAAGACGACGCACCAAACACCTACTTAAGCTACGTCGTATTCACTCGTGTATGGCGTGGAGGCTATTTTGCCACTGGAAAGCCAAATTCCCTCACTAAGGATGGCTATACAAAAAGGTCTAACTGATGAAGAGAATGCAAAGTTGTGTCTTCAAGAGTTGGAAGCGCTGGATGAGAGATGGCTCGAAGCTCAATAGTACTTGGAGTGTTATCAAGCACGACTCTCCAAAGCCTTCAACAAGAAAGTTCGCCCTCGTTCTTTTCAAATGGGAGATCTCATCCTTGCATTACGTAGGCCTATCATCATGACACACAAGACAAGAAGCAAATTCACCTCGAAGTGGGATGGACCTTACGTAGTATGGGAAGTCTACACAAACGGTGCTTACAAGATCGTGGAAAAAGATGGCTTAAGGATTGGCCCCATAAACGGCAAGTTCTTGAAGCGGTACTATGCCTGAGAAGAAGCTGAGCTCCTGGCCCGCAAGAGCATAAACTGTGTACGGCAGAAAAAAAATTTAAAAGAAAAAAAAGAAAAAAAAGAAAGAAAAAAAACCCATCACTCATTTGAACTACGTTATGACTTGATCTCTTCTTTGGAAAGGTACGTAGGCAGCTCGAAGATTCAATTTTCAAGTTCAGTCACATCAAAATAAAAAAATAAGTTTTTTTTAAAAAATAAAAAATAAAAAAATAAAAAAGAGGAAAAAAATATACATCTAAATAAAATAAAACTCGTTTATTGACTTATCTGGAAAATTACAAAAATGTACATTTACATGAGTAAAAAAAAAAGAGAAAAAAAAAAGAGGGAGCATTCACAAAGGTTGATCAGGTGGCACCTCAACCCCAGAAGGAGGAGGCACTGGAGATTAATCATATGGCGCCTGAGTACTTGACGGGACGCCAAAAAGAAGAGGCACCTAAGGTTGATTATTTAGGCCCTCAACACTCGGTAAAACTCCAGAAGACGAAGGTAATAGGTGCATTTGGAATAAAGCCACAAACATCCGATGGTCACTTTGAATCCGACTTTCAGATTCTTGCAGCTGGTCAAGCTTTCTCTTCATGCTCGTCAAGTAACTATTGGCAAGCATGTGCAACTCTCTGTTTTCATGCTTAAGCCCTCCGATCTCTTACTTAAGACTCGCTACCTCAGCCATCAGTGACTCAACTTGACAAGTTTAAGCAAGAAGACGTTGGCCCATATTCGATACAGAGCTCGTGCACTAAACACTGAAAGCCAAAGAGTCTTGAACAGCCAGCTCGTTGGACCGCTTGGAAAGCAACCTATTATCTTTAGGGGTGAGAAGATTTCTAGCTACCACCGTAGCCGTTATGTCATTCTTCATTATAGAGTCTTCAACTGTAAGATGACCATTAGGGGATAAGAATGATGGATGCCATATGTTGTCTTCAGAAGACATGTCAGCGTCTTCCCCGACATTCAAATCAAGACGACGATCAGATGGGCAAGCCATTTCCAAAGATGCTGAAGGAAAAGAAGAGGTCAGATAAATCAAGATCTTGGAAGTGCAATAGGGGAGCTTCTACATGCAGCAATTCTCGAGTGTGCTTTGGAACGCAATTGATGCCTCCATAAAAAGAAGAGGCAACATAGCTGCTCGTTCAGAAATCGAAGAACCGCTCGTTCAGAAATCGAAGAGGCACCACCTTTTCAAAAGCCGGATTTTCTGGATCAAAGTTTGTCAGCACCTTTCACACGTGATCTCAGCTTTAAGGAAGTCATGGACAAAATCAAAGAGGCTTGTCGTCTCTCTCCGAAATTCAAAAGCCGTCTACTTGTTCGGAAATCAAAGAGGCAACAATGCTGCTTGTTCAGAGATCGAAGAGACACCACTCTCCGAATTTCAAAAGATGGATTTTTCGAATCAAAGCTTGTCAGCACCTTTCACACGCAATCTCAACTTTATGGATATCACGGACGACTTTGTCAAAGATTTTTGACAAAGTTGAAGACGTGTGACTTTTACTGTTGCAATTACCCAACGGTTGCCGACAAGAATAAAGGAATAGTACCACTACTTGCTATTGGGAAATCCCTATATATGTCGACCTTCATAATCTATGGCAAGGCAGACCTACAAAAAAAAAAAGCCTAACTCTTCCTCACCTCCTAGAGTGTACTCCCAACAAAGCCTCTTGAAATACTCAGTGTTCCTCATCCCTTGGAATACCTCTGCAAATAAATCACACCAGAGCAAAAGTATCTCATATCATCAGGGTCGAAAGCAAGAGTATCTCATATCATGCTTTCTCCATGTCATTTTCTTTGTCCTTGTTCTCACATGCAGAACAATGAGAAAGAGAGCAATCAGCCGCACTTGGAATCAACCTTCTAATCCGAAACTGACTGCCTGGACCTTTCCCTGATTGCTTACCTAGCCTTACTCTTGAGTACTCATCTTCAACATCTTGTGCTTCCAGAGAAGATACCACATCTGCCTGGGGAACAGATAGGGCAAGTGAAAATGATACAAGGAAGCATGTGGAGACAAGAGCAACAAAACACGTGCTAGTTCATCCGCTACTTCTTCGAAAGCAAAAGTATCATATATCATGTTTTTCCCTTGTCATTTTCCTTGTCTTTGTTCGTACCTGTAGGATAAGGAGAAAAAGAGCGATCAGTCGGAACTTGAAGTCAAACTTCCAATTAGGAACCGACTACCTGGAACCCTTCCCTGATTACTTACCTAGCCTTGCTCTCGAGTACTCATCTTCAACTGCTGATGTACTTCTGAAGAAGATAGCACATCTGTCTGGAGAACAGATAAGGCAAGTGAAAATGATACATCGAAGCATGTGGAGACAAGCGCAACAATACATGTGTCAATTTATCCGCTATTTCTTCAAAAGCAAAAATACCTCATATCATCAGGATCAAAAGTACTCTGGATTTGACGGACTTGTTTTGACCCTCAAATTCTTGAGTCAGCTCGCTATGGTGTGGTGAACTGCACGTGCCGATTCATCCCCTATGGAGCCAAAGATCACTTGCCACGTGGAGCTGCTCGTGGTCCCATTCCATTCAAGAATGAGCCTCGACGGCCCTTGAAGAAATCACAAGTCCGATTCAAGATCAAGTGTCCACCATCCTTGAATCAAATTCAGTTCCAGATAAAAGGAGTAAATTCAAACATTTGAAGGAAGTCTGGCAGAAAAAAACCCTTCAGCCCAGTTTAAGATTAAACATGTGGAAAGCTACTTCTTCAAAAGCAAAAGTATCTCATATTATCAGGGTCGAAGGCAAAGATATCTCATGGCATGTTTTTTCCCTGTTTTTTTCCTTTACCATTACTCTTACCTGCAAGACAAGGAGAAAGAAGGCAATCAGTCAGAACCTGAAATCAAACTTCCAATCTGGAACTGATTGCCCGGAACCTTTGCCTGGTTGCTTACTTAGCATTGCTCTTGAGTGCTCGTCTTCAGCTGTTAATAAATCTCGAGTGAATACTTCAGAACAGTTGATATGATGTTGGCTCTTTACATTGAAGCTGCCAAATATTGATGAGTCGCTAAGAAGTGATGCTCTGAAAGACCATTCAAAGGCAAAAGGTTGCACACCACTCTTGTCATGCAAAAGAAACAAGCAGAGAAGAATGCAGCATGGTGAGTTATAACAGATCACTATAGCATGACGCCCTTCCCTGCAGAACCGCATAATCCAGATGGAGGAGTCTAAGTAAGATCCAAGCTCGGCATCGTTGCTCTAATCGAAGAGCTCGAGAAGCTTTAACAACCTTTCGATGGCACCATTGTCGAAGAGCAAAGCCTCGCCGTGCAACGTCATCAAATCACCACCACCACCAGGGAACTCTCCTCTTCCTTGCTCGAATCTCCAGCCCAGTTCAAGAATAAGTTTGTGGAAAGTCAACAATTGGAGGAAACCAGAGAATCCTCCAACCCAGTTCAAGATCAAAGCTGTAGAAAGTCAACAAGCGCAACAAAATACGTGCCGATTCATCCACTACCAAAGCCAAAGATCATCTACCACGTGAAGCTCCTTGTGGTCCAATTTCATCCAAGATCAAGCCTTGACGGCCCTTGTAGAAATTTCAAACAAAATTCAAGATCAAGCCTTGACGGCCCTTGCGAAAATTTTCCAGCGCTTTCAAGATTAAGCCTAGACGGCCCTTGAATCGACATCTACATTGAGGAACTTCAAAACACATCTTCTACACGTGACAAGCGCATGTATACGACACGCCTTGAAGTAGGGGCATTTGTAGACATCGAAATTTCGGTGAAATAAATGTTCACCAACGCATTCAAGTTTTGACGTGTCAGGGCATACATGACATACGCCACGTGTCGTACAAATTGTACACATGGTGTGTGACTCAACAAAATAGGGAGAAATACCCTTGATGGATCAAAACAAGTTTTCTTCTCATTTTGGGCAATGACAAGGCAAGCACACTTCAATCCATTACGGATCAAAGCAAGTTTTTCTCATTTTGGGCAATGACAAGGCAAGCACATTTCAATCCATTACGGATCAAAGCAAGTTTTTCTCATTTGGGCAATGACAAGGCAAGCACACTTCAAGTTTAAAATGGTATTAAGTGGGAAATTAGGCCATAAATTAGACCACTTCAATTTCAATATTGCATTAAGTGGGAAAATTAGGTAATGGTGATTGGGTGGGAAAATTTTGTGGTGGTGATTCATTCTCAAAGCCTATAAATAGGCTTCTCCATCAAGGTATCATTCATCAAGGACATCACAAATACATTTCTCTACTCCCAAATTGGAAGAGAATTCCCCAAATCCTTGAAGCTTTGAAACTCCAAAACTCTCAACCTCCCAAATTCCTAAGAATTCCGAAGATTCGAGAAAGCACTCTTCATTCTTCGCCAACACCATACATCACAAAAATCAACAAGCACAACTACACGTCCCGGTTCTTCCTTCGCCACAAGCCAAATGCTTGAGGCAATCGTTCAATCGTTCGTCTGAGATCAAGTCATTGCGACCCTCGGATCAGCAGTCAACCATCTACATCAAATTTGAAGACATATTCAGAGGAAAAGTTGTAAACAGAGATTGTAACCTACAAATTCATTACAACACAATCTACTTTATACACGTGTTCTTGTCTCGTTCGTAGCAAGAATTTTCGTGTTCACAATATATATGGAAAGTGTTATTGACACTCCAAAAATCTCATTCGACACTCCTCACAAGTGTATTTTTCTTTCCCTAATATAGAAAGTTTGGAATGTAGAATGAGATTTTTGGAGTGCTAATAACAATTTTCATATATATATATATATAATGTATATATATTATATAATGGAAGTGTAAATTAATTAGTTGCATGGACAATTGGACATGAAAGGAAAAAGTGGTTTTGGGATTGGGAGTTGTTGGGAGAAAGTAATGCAAAACCGCTTCATCCCAAGGACCAAAGAAATATTGAGAAACCGTGCCGTTTTGGGTATTTGCTAAATACTACACATTCATATGTAGCAAACACAAAGCTTAAAGCTGTACCCGCACTCCATCATCTTTCCTCCCCTTTATCTATATTTTTTTATTCATTTCCTCAAAACTATAGTTTTACTAGTTTATTTACATATATACCTCATTCTTCCTTTTCTTCTCCCCAACAAATCCTTTGCAAATCTCCATCACCATCTCATCTCATCCCAAAATCCACATCAATGATGCCCTCAATTGTTGGGGGTGATTTTTTCTTCTTTTATCAACGATTATCGTACGTGAAATTTGAATGAAAAACTTATTTTAACATAATAAAGACCAGTGTCACTGTATGAAATGGCCACAAAAATTCGACGTCATTAATTATCAAAGAGGCTTTTAACATAACGAAGACCAGTGTCTCTGAATGAAACGGTCAAAGAAATTCAACGTTAGTAATTATCAAGTAACTTCAAGAACTTTAGTAAAGCTGCTTGATTAGGCCAGCTGTCACACCATATGAGACTAACTAAAAAGTCGGATGAGATTAAAATATAAAGATTAGTGCCCTATGTGTTCAAATACGTCAACCCAAACTTTTCTCGTCGTAGGGATATTGCATGTTGTATCAACATAAAAAACCAAATGAAAGACCAATCGGACGGCTAAGAATTTCATTCAAATGGTTTGGGGGGTTACGTACATGCATAGACACAAAACTTGTGATGCAAGCAACTAACATGGAAAGGAGCACCAAGAATTCAACTACTCACCACTCGAGAACGTTTTTGAAGCCTCAAAATTTGGACATTCAGAGTGTTTCACTCGTGTGCATTTGACTTTGACTACACAAAAACAACTGCACGAATGTGTGTGTGGACACATTTTCTAATTGACATATTAATCGATTAATTAACTAAAACCATCCCTTTAATTTCAATCCTTCTTCCACTTAATTCCACTGGTTTTGCCATTTCTACAAGTTATTATCTATAATTTTCTTCGATTAGTGAGACGAATTCCAAGCATTTTATGGCAATTGGGCAGCCAAAATATGCATTACATTTATAAACCAAATGCTTATGCTTAAGAGTTTCACTTTCACTAAATCTCTAGTCTCTCAGAGCTTGGTTTCGAGCTCTTCCAATGGAAGTTGCAAGCCCTATGAAAGACAGCTCCATGTCGTCAAGTCCTTTCTCTTCTCCGAACGTCTCCGCCTTGCTCAAGATCAAGATTTTATCATGGTAAGATTGTTGGAAAATGTTAGCAACTTTGCAGCATTGGATTTGAGCACTTTCTGTTGAGTTTTTTTTATGTGTGATGAATCTTGTCTCAGGACTCAAGAGACCGGTTTGCCTGTTGCGGTTAGTGTTCGAGTTGGCGGAAAGATCTTCAACCTCCACAAGGTAAGAAATTGAAAGTAGAATTATACGAATTAATGTGGTTATTCGCTCGAATTTGAGCTACTGAGCTAAGTTAAAATCTTTTGTTAGGTGTTCGTGATTGTTTTGCTTTTGTGTTCTTGATCGCGTTTATACCATTTTTGTCAAAAATTGGCCTAATCTTTTCAGTTCCCACTTTTTTCAAAGAGTGGATACTTCAACAAAAGATTGAACGAATCAAATGAAATTGATCTGCCACCGGGCTTTCCCGGAGGGCCAGAGACCTTTGAGATGATTGCACTCTTCATCTATGGCTCCTCCACATTGATTGATCCATTCAATGTGGTAGCCCTCAGATGTGCAGCAGAGTTTCTTGAGATGACAGAAGACTACTCCTCCGGGAACCTCTGTGAGCGCTTCAATCTCTACTTAAACCAAGTGGTGATGCAGATCTGGGATGACACCCTAATAGTACTTCAAAAGTGCCAAACTTTGCTTCCGTGGTCTGAAGACCTGCTCATCGTGAGCCGGTGCATAGAGTGCCTCGCCTTCATGGCCTGCATGGAGATCCTTGACCCCGAAAGAAGGCGTGAAACACCTGTGGTCACATTGGAAGCATTGGGCACGGGAAATTGGAGCTGCGAAACAGGGAGGGAAATTATGAATCAAGACCTTTGGATCAAGGATCTCATTGCGCTGCCGTTCGGATTTTTAAAGAGGATTATGTCAACAATGAAGGTTTACAGAAAGCAATTGTAGAGAGAGAAAGTTAACAAACTAGAGAGAGAGACTGAAAATTATTTTTCATTTGATTGATTACCATAATTACACTACACAGTGGTATATATAGCTTAGCAGAACCAACACTTCTAACTAACTCTATACAACACCCAATTACAACATGACACATGTCAACACATTTATCAACCTATCATCCCTCCTCAATCCCATGATTGGAGCAGCCAAGCATGAGATTGGAACAGAAAAAATTGAACTGTGAAGAACATAAGCCTTTAGTCAGGATGTCTGCATATTGATCAGCAGAAGCCACAAACTACAACACAATAGATCCTTGTTGAACTCTTTCCCGAACAAAGTGACAGTCAATTTCTATATGCTTAGCCTTAGAATGCAGAACATGATTAGTTGCAAGTGTCATTGCTGAAATGTTATCACAGTACAGCAAAGGTGGATCAGAACATGTAACATGTAAATCCTTGAGTAATTGTTGAATCCACACAACCTCGGCTGTGGTAGTAGCCATGGCCCTATATTCAGCCTCAGTGGAAGACCTACTAACTGTATGCTGCTTTTTAGAACTCCAGGAAACAGGATTAGACCCCAGAAAAATAACAAAACCAGTAGTTGATCTTCTGTCATTGGGATCACCAGCCCAATCAGCATCTGTGTAGGCTTTTAAAGACAGAGGACCAGATCGAAAACACAAACCTAAGTGCATGGATCCTTTAAGATATTGCAAAATCCTCTTTACTGCTGCAAAATGTTGTTCAAGGGGAGAATGCATAAATTGACAAACCTGATTAACAGAGAAGGCTATATCAGGTCGTGTGAACGTTAAGTACTGCAAAGCACCAACAAGACTTTGATAGTAACTTGGATCTGAAAAATGAGGGCTGCTATGATTCAACAACTTTTGATTGGGATGACATGGAGTAAGACACGATTTACAATCAACCATGTTAGCTTTCTGTAAGATTTCCTTGATATACTTGGTTTGATGAACCAACAATCCTTGAGACTGATATTCAATCTGCAGACCAAGAAAGAAACGCAAAAGCCCTAAATCCTTCATATCAAACTCCTTAGCGAGTTGAGTTATCATAGATTGTACCAATTTATCATTATTACCTGTGAGTATAATGTCATCAACATAAAGTAGAAGGATGACTACCTCACTGCCAACATGTTGAACAAAAAGAGAAGAATCGGCATAAGATGACTTGAATCCCAAAGAAAGCAAGAAGTTGGAAAATCTGTCATTCCATGCTCTGGGAGCCTGTTTAAGGCCATATAGAGACCTTTCCAACTTACACACATACTCAGGATGTATTGGATCCAGGAAACCTTGTGGTTGAGACATGTATACCTCTTCATCAAGAAAGCCATGAAGAAAGGCATTCTTAACATCCAACTGTTTCAGTTTCCATCCATTTGTAGCAACCAAGGACAACACTAACCTCACAGTTGTAGGTTTGACCACAGGGCTAAAAGTTTCGTAATAGTCCATCCCAGCTTCCTGTGAGAACCCTTTAGCAACCAACCTAGCTTTATACCGAGCTATAGAACCATCAGAATTCTTTTTGATTTTATAGATCCACTTGCAGCCTCCAAGATTCTTGTTGGGAGGAAGAGGAACAAGTTTCCAGGTATGTTGTTGAACTAAGGCTTGCATTTCTTCTTGCATGGCAGCCTGCCATTCTACATACTTGGAATCTGCTGAATATGTTGAAGGTTCAGTGAAATGAATATCATCACCAACTGTAGCTGAAAAAGCTCTCTTCTTCACAATACCAGATTTTGATCGAGTTTACATAGGATGACTGTTAAGTGTTGAAACTGTGACAGATTGCAGTGGATCAACTTGAGAAGATGTAGTGTCAGGATGTAAATCTGGAAAACCATCAGGTCCAGAATGGGAAAACTGCGCAGCCGAGCCATGAGTATGAGACTGTGAAGGAGAGACAAGGTCACTTGTGTTGTATGTTGATGTAGAATTGGACTGAGTAATAGCAGCTGTTGAAGTTCCAGAACCCAAGAATTGTGACACTTGAGGTAGAGGGATAGGTATGACTAAAGGATGTGTAAAAGTGTTAGGATGAACAACAGTACTAGTAGTAGAAGGTGATGCAGAGCTAGAAGCTGAAGAATGTGATAATCTGATGCTGGGAAAGCTTTGTTCATCAAATATGACATGTCTAGACACAAGGAGTTTGCGAGTATTGAGAGAAAAACAAATATAACCCTTGTATTGTGAGGCATACCCCAAAAATATACACTCTGTAGTTTTGGGATCTAACTTGTTGTTCCTATAAGGCCTCAAGGAAGGAAAACAAGCACAACCAAAAATTCTCAAATGATCAAGCTTGGGTGGAGACTTAAACAGAAGTTCAAAGGGTGATTTCATGTGAAGAACAGGAGTAGGCATCCTATTAATTAGATATGAAGCCGTAGCACAAGCATGAAACCAGAAATAAGAAGGCATAGAAGCTTTTTGAAGTAAAGTAATAGCAGTTTCCAACAAATGCCTATTTTTTCTCTCAGCCAACCCATTTTGTTCTAGGGTATAGGGACAAGACATTTGATGAACAATACCTTTATCTCTAAGAAAGGCTTTAAAAGTTGAGCCCACATACTCACCCCCACCATCACTCTGAAATGTTTTAACAGTAGCATGAAACTGAGTTTGAACATAGGCAACAAACTGAGCAAAAACAGATAGAACTGCAGATTTATTGCTTATAGGGAAAACCCATGTATATCTTGTACATTCATCCACAAAGGACACATAATACCGAAACCTTTCTAAAGACTCAACTGGAGCAGGACCCCATACATCTGAATGTATTACTTCAAAAGGAAGAACAGACTTTGAAGCAACACTAGGAAAAGGTAATTTAGAAAACTTGCCTTGCAAGCAAGAAATACATGTAATTGAATTTTTATTACAGGGAACAGAAATGGATGAATTCCTAAGGGCTGCAGTGGTAATAGCATTGGAAGGATGTCCTAATCTACAATGCCAAAGATCAGAGGACACCTTTTGACCCAAAAAATGCAGCTGGAGTAATCACTGGTAATCTGGAAGGCTTGAAAACCGGAATTGGATAGACTGCATTGTTACTCAGTCCTTGATACAACACTTTCCCTGTGACCTTGTCCTGTATACAAATAGAAAACTCATCAACAATACAGCAACATGTGTTATCTTTACATAATTGATACATGGAGAGTAAATCTTGAGACAGTTTAGGAACATGTAGCACAGAATTAAGCTAAAAAGTATGTGACTTAGTGGGAAATACAGTGTTTCCAATATGAGCAATACTTAAACCTTCACCACCAGCACCCGTGACTGTCTCAGTCGATGGATAAGGAACTGCAGCTTGAAGATTAGCAATATTTGAAGTCATATGGTTGGTTGCACCTGAATCAACCAGCCAAAAATCCTAGTGAGGTGCACTTGGAGTCACGTTGGCCCTGGCTTGCATATCTACAGGTTGAGAAGCTTGATATAAAACAGGTTGCAGAACTTGAGGTCCAGGAGAATAATAGCCAGGTGGAGCGCCAACAGAAGAAAACTAAGAATATGGATGAACAGTCATTTGATGAGAAGAAGACTCAGCCATAGGAACCTGTGGAGAAGAACCAACCATAGAATACTGTGAAGAAGCGTTCCTGTCAAAACAAGTAGCTGCAGTATGTCCTTTCCTATGACATATTTGACACCCATTCTGGAAGCAATCGAGAGCTGAATGACCTTTCTTATCACAAATTTGACAAATTTGTGAAGGATTCTAGGCCGAACCAGAATGGAATGGAGCAGGCAACAAATTCTGAGAATTATTTGCACCATACAGAGATTGTGAGGAAGACTGGGAACCCGAGGAAAAACGTTTTCCCTTGCCTTTGGACTTGAAATTATTAGGACCTCTGAAGTTGTTAAAGGAACCAGAAGCATATTGAGAAGGAAAAGCACACGGGGAATAACCAGGCATAGGCATCTGAACAGGCACTGGTGAAAAACCAGACATAGACATCTGGGAATGATGCAAAGAAGTCTCATCTTGTAGTCCAACATGACTCGAAGACTGGCCTGGATCATATGTAACCCGAGCACCCTGAGCATACATAGTAGACATTAAAGGGATTTGCTTGTGAACTTCAGCCAGTGAAAATTCTTCAGCCTTTAATTGAGACCTGAGTTCTTTCAAAGACACCAGATTTTCCCTGCCACGAATGACAGCTTTGATAGTGTTGTATTCAGATGGTATAAAGCCACAATAACAATGTCTTCATCAGAAATAGTAACTCCAACAGCACCCAATTGATCTCTGGAATCCTTGATCCGCTAAAGATATTGATCAATGGACTCGGGCCCTTTTTTAATATTCTGCAAATCAATTTTCATTTGCACAATGCTAGTACGAGTAACACTAGCAAACCGTTCACGGAGATTGTCATACATTTCCTTAGCACTTTGAGAACCAATGATGCAGGACAATGCAGAAGTAGATAAAGTCGCAGCAATAAAAGTCATAAAAGCTTTATCATGTATCTTCCATATTTTGTACGCATCAGAGATGACCTCAGTAGTGTCAACAACACCATCCACAGATTTATCAGTCTCAAACTTCGTAGGATAGGAAATTGATCCATCAATAAAACCAATAATGCCATTCCCTTCCAAAAGAAGATTCATTTGGAAATTCCAGGTAACATAGTTAGAGTCATCTAATTTCATGGTCACAGTGTTACCCACACTCGGAATCAATGAAGAAATTGGCGATTGAGTAAGAGCCAACTGATTCGGGTTCACCATCGTGTACAATCAAGACTACTTTACTACAAATAAGACTTCGAAATTGAACAACCCACACACAGCAAATAGCAGTAAAAACCTCAAATCTTGGAGCAACAACAATATCGCAAACAAGGCACAAGAAATCAAACAAAGTACGACTACCAAATCGATTTAGAAAGTGAAGAATCCCAAAGAACAGATGTAAACTAGAAGAGGAAACACCTTTCAAGCGACCACAACGAGCGCAGAAGCAGACTCGCAATTGTGCCCCAAAAAAAAAACCCCAAATCTTAGGGTTTGAGCACCGACTTCGATCGAGCACCACCGACTGCAATCACAAAAGCGACCGACTTAATAAAAAAAACCACCGACAAAGTAGCACAGAACAACAAGGAAAGCAAGAAGACGAGCGGAAGCAACTAGGTCGTCAATCGATGGCGGTGGCCATGATCGGCGATGATACCATGTCAACAATGAAGGTTTACAGAAAGCAATTGTAGAGAGAGAAAGTTAACAAACTAGAGAGAGAGACTGAAAATTATTTTTCATTTGATTGATTACCATAATTACACTACACTGTGGTATATATAGCTTAGCAGAACCAACACTTCTAACTAACTCTATACAACACCCAATTACAACATGACACATGTCAACACATTTATCAACCTATCAGATTATAGGATCTTTGAGAAGGCAAGGCATGAAGGAAAAGTACTTGAGCCCCATCATTGTTTTCTATGCTAACAAGTGGGTGCTTTCGACAAAAACGCTTCAATACCGGGAGAATTCTGGTCAGAGAATTGGATATGATCACAAAGTTTCAGTCATTTTACAAGGTGTCCTTGATTTGCTGCCGATGGGGGACAAGGCTTGTCGATCAATCCCAGTCGGGTTTTACTTCGCAATTCTCCCTAGATCCCTCGAAGTAGGTTTGAGAATCGATACTAGGGTGAAGCTGCAAGGGCAAATTGTATCTCTGCTGCACTTTGCTCAGCTGGAAGACTTCTTGTTTCCGAAAAGTGGAAGTGAGTCGATTTCTTCCAGCATGGAGCTTGCAACAATGGAGAGCATAATTTCAGCGTATGTATCGTCTAACATGGAGTCGGACAACGGTCTTTTAGCAGGAAACACAATTGTTGCAGAGTTATGGGATGCATATCTTTCCCACATAGCTCCTGATCCAAACATGGAGCCTAAAAGATTCATGGAACTCATCGAACGAGTCCCGATTTCATCCAGACACTGTCATGATAAACTCTACTGGGCAATGAACATATTGTTAAAGGTAAACACTTCACGATCAACTCTGCCGAATCATATACATCTGTATGATCTTTCTTGTATTTTTGTGGAGTTCGGTTTCTTGTCCGATAACTTGGCCCTAGTGTGTAGTTCTGCTCGCTTAATCCTCTATTTCCCTCACTATTGTCGTTATTGAAAAAGCTCTACAATCTAACAAAAAAATTTTTAGCTTGCTCGAAACTCGTTGAACTCAGTTGTGTAATTTCTGATCTTCAGGCGTACCCGAATACATCCCAGGAAGAGAAGTGGGCAGTCTGCAAGTACCTCAACTGCCAAAAACTATCACAAGAGGCATGCATTGAGGCTGTTCAAAATGAATTGATGCCGTTGCGTTTGATTGTCCAGGCGCTTTTCGTCCAGCAGCTCAGCACACACCAAGCTTTCAAAGAATGCTCGGATTCGTTTAGATACGCCCATTGTCCAGAGTTTTCAGGGAGTCTCAAAAGCTCTAGGTGCCCAAACTCGAAAAGCCAGAATCTCGGAGAGAGTCCGTATGTAGACGTAGCAGAGGCAGGCAGCAGACTCTTGAGCTTCTTGCTGGAAAAGGACAATGTATATCAGAGGCCTGAGTTATCGAGGAATGAATATGAGTCAACTAGCTTCAGAACTCAGGACCTCGAACAAGAGCTCATGTCCTTGAAGCGGAGCCTTCAATGGCAGAGCGTTTCAAAGAAGAAAGAGCCAGTCTCAATCACAGAACCTAGCATGAAATCATACGGTAAAGAAGGTAGATCAATGAGCAAAAGAAGTAACGCGCTCGGACTAGTGACAAGTTGCATTGGCTCTGTGAATTTTGCCTCACAGAGAAAGTATGCCAGTATACTGCTGAAGGTCTTCTGCCGGATCTCCTTGTTTGGAGGTAGAAAACCAAAGAGAAAGCCGGCTGCCTCCTGTACATGGCCTATCCCAATGCAGCACAATACTCATCAGAAGAAAAAGTATGAAAATCAGAACCAGTGATGATCGTAAAGAAGGCGTGAATAACTGCCCAAGAAAATTTTTATTTGAAAATGTAGTTTTTCTCATTCACTTGCAACCAGGGCAACAATATAAGAATAGTTATCCACTTTTGTGCAATAT
The DNA here is from genome assembly GCA_024362995.1 of Heteromeles arbutifolia. Classification (NCBI taxonomy): domain Eukaryota; kingdom Viridiplantae; phylum Streptophyta; class Magnoliopsida; order Rosales; family Rosaceae; genus Heteromeles; species Heteromeles arbutifolia. The sequence goes on along the minus strand of JANCRC010000012.1, from coordinate 8,471,360 downwards.
TGTATCCAAGATTACATAGATTACATGTTCATGTACTCAACATGTAATAATTGGAAAACACAAGGACGCTGACAAATTGATCCAACAAGAAAGAGAGATGAAATTTGTAACAATCAATCAGCAGAACTAGCTAAGAAAAAAATTGATAAGTAAAAGTACAACTGCATGAGTTCTTTAAAGCAAACTTCGGTCTATTAACATAACGAGAAGAGATACATCCAACTGCATTCCAACGAAACCATGTCAGGGTTCAAACTCCCCATGCTTAGACTACAACAGCAGGCAACACGCTGATTGCTCAATTCAAATACACAGCAAACAAAAGACATACTGGCTGTGAAAGATCTACTTTTGTCACTAAACAACTGGAGTTGCTTCAGAAAATGTGTCACTGACACTCTTAAATTTATGGGACTCTACTACACGTCTTGCTGTTTTAATGAGAACTTGTCCGTTGACATAATGTTGGCGACACACAGGCATGTATACATCAGCACCACCAATCAGTTCCGTCCTAGTCTCCTCCGTCTTCCTCAGGGTAAAGAAAGCTCGTTTGCCACACATTTCACATCGAGCAGTCAACTTGGTCACAGAATCAGCAAGAGGTATTATGTCAAGAACCGAGCCAAAGCTCCTCCTGCCAATTATAACCATACACACATCAATAAGAAATCAATGAAGACCAACCACATCAACTAGCAACACAATCATAACAGAATGGATTTCATTTGAGAAGCACCTCAAGTAATCACCATCCAAGCCTGCAACAATCACAGTTTTCCCATCATGATCAGCAGCCATGCAGCAGAAATCATATAGATCTTCAAAAAACTGAGCCTCGTCGATACCAATGACATCAAGCTGCCAATATAACCCAGTTTCGAGAAGGGCAATTAGAATATACCATATGCATTCAAATTACAAACACTAAACAAGACCTATGCCATACATCAAACAATTGCAACCATCAAAACCAAAAATCGCCTTTTCGCATCACGGGTACATAACTAGTACAATGGCACCTCCTCATGGCAGACCATCAAATTGTTTCACCATGCCATAACATGTTTTACAGAAATCAAGGGTCCAAGATCCAATAGTAAAACATACTAAAGTAAAACAATAGCCCAAATAATTATTAAAAAAAAAAGAGAGAAGAATTGACATAAACCCAACAAAGATTAAACACTTCCCCAGCTCCAAAATTACCTTGTCATAAGCATCTCCTCCAAAGTTCTGCCGAAACGACGACAGATCAGACAGCGCCCAGCACGGAAACTTCACCCCGTCGTGGGTCACAACTGAATCAATGGCGTATCTGGTATCCTTACTCGATTTTATCATCGCCACATTCCTACACATAAAAAAAATTTAAAAAGTAACAAAATTTAAGGGAAATTTAGTACCGATTTAACACGACCTTACACAAAGCTTCAATCTTTGCCCAAAATCTTCACAAATCAAACTTGTGTTTAACCAAAAATTTAAAATTTACCTGCCGCTGTTGACCTCCAACTTGATCCGGCGGAGTAGGGCGGTGGTTTTGCCGGCGAACATGGGACCTATGATGACATGGACCTCGCCGGAGGTAGAAGAGTCACTGGTGGGGGGAATGGAGGGCTTGAAGGAGGCCATGGATTTTGTGTTGCAGAAAGAGGAGGGGTTGAAGATTTGGGGAGGGAAGAAGAGAGATGGGAAGGCGAAAGCTTTCATGATCTGAATAAATAGAGAGAGAGAGAGAGAGGGTGGGAGTGGGAGCGGAGAGAAATGGAGCAGCATTTGATTTGAGTTTTTGAAAGATTTGGAGGGAAATCGGAAACTTTTGGTTTTGGAGGTAAATTTAGATGGAAATTGGGAATTTGGGAAATTATGCTTTTTTTTTCAGACCCAAAAGAAAAGAAGAAAAATTGTCCAAAAAAAAACCAAAAAAGAAAAGAAGAAAATGTGTTGGTTGACCCGGAAAAGAATACAAAAGGGGGAAGAAATTGAATTATTAATTTTTTTGGGGGTCAAATGTATAAATCAAATTAATCAATTATCAAATAATGAAAATCACATCTTGTTTAGCACGCTTCTTAATTTTCGAGTAAAATCCCTATTATACCCTTTTCACCACTCAAAACGACCCATTTAAAATGTTTGAAAATAAAAGACCCCCGCTATTTTGCTCTCATTTCTCCAGTTAAAGTGAAGAATAGTTTTTCATATTTCAAATTTTATTTCATCTTGTTTTTTTTTTTTTTTGGAATAGCGTTGTTATATTTATTTTTTAACTCTATGTGTTCTTGTTTTGGTATTAGTATTGGTATTGTTAAAAATAATCATGCCTATGCATTATCGTGCAGATTCGATCACTACTGATTCTTCTTTTTTCTAATGATTAACTATTTATCCATTAACGCTATAGTTTCTAAAAAAAATCTATTTAGAAAAGATTATTGGATTTTTGAAGAAAAAAATAAAAGTGGTCCCTAATTAAATTCTGTTACAAGTGAATAAAAGAAACTATTAATTCATAAATTTTATAAGCAAGGGATTTTATTTAGCTTGTGGGAGTGCTTTTTGGTTTTCTACCCACTTTTAGAGCAACTCCACCCTTGGAGCCCTCCCCCCTGGCAATCCACTATTCAATCCATCTTATTGAACAGTAACTGCCTTTAATGAATAGTAACTGCCATTAATGAACAGTAATTGTCATTTGCATCTCCACCCTTGGAGCCCTCCCCCCTGGCAATAGGCAATAAAATATTACTTTTTTTTGTTTGTTTAAATAATACAAAATAAAATTATTTGTAATTTCGGATAAGATTTTTTAAATCGTTCTCATTGCGCCACGTGTCATTTTATAAAAAAAAAATATTTAGCGATGGATTTCAATAAGATTTTTATCCAATGTCATCGTGCCACGTGTCGTTATCTTTTCAGAATCTTTGACGATAGATTTCAATCAGATTTTAAATCGTTCTCGTTGCGCCACGTGTCATTATCCGAAAAGATAATTATTGGAGATCGATTTCGATAAGATTTTTATCCAATGTCATCGTGCCACGTGTCGTTATCTTTTCAGAATCTTTGATGATAGATTTCAATCAGATTTTTAACGAATGACGGCATGCCACGTGACCCTATCTATAAGCCAATCATTTCTGAATCGTCCATATAATCCACCACCCAACCTCACAAATCTCACACCAATTTTCTCAAGATCTCTATCATTATTCATAGTTTCTGCTTCCTTCATCACCAAAATCTGTATAATTATTCATAGTTTCTGCTTCCTTTTTACAATGTCTTCTTCTTCATCAAGGATGATGTGGGAAATCGATCAGCAAGAGGAAGAATTGTTTAACCAATCTGAAAGAATGTTCAATCTCCAAGTGGCTCGAAATAAGAGGGAAGAGGATGACGAGCGTAGAAGGAGAGATGACGAAGCAAGAATGGCCACAGCCTCACATTCCCGTCAAGTCATCCAAGCTCTGGGTCAGATCTGCATGCCCAGCCGTTCCAGAAACCTTGATAGAAGCAGGGTACGACGGGGTGAAGAGCTGTTGGACGATTACTTTGTCCATAACAGTGCATTTCCTGATACGTACTTCAGACGTCGTTTTAGAATGGAACGACATTTGTTTAACAGAATCATGACTGATGTTTGCAACCATGATTCTTACTTTGTGCAAAAGAAGGATGCTTGTGGTGCTATGGGTCTTCTTCCCCAGCAAAAACTTACTGCTGCTCTGCGGATGCTTGCGTATGGAGCATCTGCAGACCAAGTGGATGAGATAGCAAGGATGGGGAAATCAACCATTCTTGAGTCCCTGATGAGGTTTTGCGGAGCAATTGAATCTATCTACACCGCAGAGTACCTCCGGCAACCTACTCACATGGACTTGGAAAGGCTTCTGAAGAAAGCCGAGATGCGAGGTTTTCCTGGGATGATTGGGAGCATTGATTGTATGCATTGGACGTGGAAAAATTGTCCAAGTGCATGGCAAGGCGCTTATGGAGACAGAAAAGGAGCAAAAAGTATTATTTTGGAGGCGGTGGCATCTTTTGATACATGGATTTGGCACGCCTTTTTCGGGGTTCCAGGAGCTCAAAATGACCTCAACGTCCTTGCCCAATCCCCAGTGTTCAACGATGTCCTGCAAGGAAAGGCACCAAAAGTCACATATGAGGTGAACGGACGTATGTACGACGGGTCATACTACCTAGCTGACGGCATTTACCCAAGGTGGTCAACATTTGTCAAAACAGTGCCACGTCCGCGAAGTGAAAAGGAAAAACATTTTGCAAGCTGTCAAGAGGGGTGCAAGAAGGATGTGGAGCGTTGTTTCGGTATCCTCCAAGCTCGTTGGGCGATCGTTAGGGGTGCTGCCAGATTGTTTGATGTAGAGTCGCTTCGCTCCATCATGATGACGTGCATCATTCTTCACAACATGATTGTGGAAGATGAGTACGATTATGAAGCCGTTGATGAATATGAGCCAGACACAATGAACAATTCAAGAACACGTATATATTGTGCTCATGACGCCACCGATGAGCCCGTGCAACATGAGCCTTTAGAAAGGGATGGACGTTACAATGAAAGGGTCATTCAACGATATACTGCATTTCAAAGGCCAGAAATGCACAATGCCCGGCAAAAAGACTTGATAGAGCACCAGTGGGCATTGAAACAAGCTGAAGATAATTAAGTTCATTTAGTGTGTTTTTTATTATTTGGCTTCATTTAGTGTGTTTTTTATTATTTGGTATGTTTATGTAATTTTATTTGGTGTGTTTCATTTTAGTTCATTTAGTGTGTTTTTTATTATTTGGTATGTTTATGTAATTTTATTTGGTGTGTTTATGGAAGTTTGAATAAAGATTCTCTTATAGTATAAATATATTACCATATTAAATAAATTTACTCTTACTTTAAATAAAGTACTAAATTCAATAAATTGGAAACAACATAAAATACTCTATTCAATAAATAATAAATTACAACCCAAGGTGATTGGAAAACTATGGGCTCCGATTACAAACAAATACTCTATTCACTATCACTTATAAAATCTGTAGTGGTAGGAAGATCTTCTCTTCTCGTGCTAGGACCATCTCCTCTTGCTCTCGCTTCTCTTGCAAGCCTCCTTCGCACCACTTCCGCTTTCTCCGACTTCCAAAAAAATTTACAGTTTGGAGACTTCCCTTCTAAAGGCTCCTTCATAATCTCACGATTTCGTTGAGCCATTCTTTCTTGTCTACCCAGTTCCCTTTCTTGCCTAAGTAGCTCTCTTTCTCTCTCATTTGCTTGAAATTCTCTCTCAACAGCTGCAGCTTTTGCATCTTCTCGTGCCTTATCAGCCTCAAATTTCGCCATTTCCCGCGCCAAAGTCAATTCACTATGGCGAGTAAGTTCTTCCATGTACTTTGCATAATCATGCTTGGAAGCACTTCCTTTTCTCTTTGAAGCCTTCTTACCTTGAGGCCTAATTGGATAACGGGTCGAACCCGACGCTTGTTCAGGGATAGGCGTTTCGGGCACTTCTTCTGTATCATCATCATGCGAGCCAATATCAGGTGTAGAGTGTAGAGGGGTGCTGTTCATGACAACTTCTGGACCGACAAGCACAACTCTGAATTTAGGACAATCTTTGACAATATTCCAACATTCCCACCGGTTGAATGATTTATTTTTGCTTTTGGTTTTGGCACCATACAAGCTTGTGCTTGAATTAGCTACACAATGGGGGAGAAGAAATAATTAATTAAAGTAGGTAACAAATAAATAATACAAACAAATAATTATAATTAAAGTAGGTAACAAATAAATAATACAAACAAATAATTATAATTAAAGTAGGTAACAAATAAATAATACAAACAAATAATTACAATGTAAATTTGGGTATAGTACAAACAAATAAATAATATATTGTTACCTGATCCGTGTAATTTTCCCCACTTCGAAGATTATTACTAGCTTGTGCCAAGGCGTCTCTCCACAAACCAAACGATTGGCTAAGTAATTTCCAACGGCTGGACATCGATTCTTTGGTTCTTTCCCCACCCATTTTCTCAAGATACTTGGTATGAATAAGACTCCACATGTCTCGCAACTGCATCTCATTACCCGTAAGCGAACTATGAGTAACTTCAACCCAACAACTACACAACGCAACATCTTCAAGAAGCGTCCAATTCGTACCTGCAGCAGTAGTCATTTTGTTGAAAAATTTTGGATTGAAACTTTGAGAGAAATATAGGAATGTGGTTGAAAGTAATTGAGAAAATATGAAATTGTGGTGTAAGGTAGATGATAATGAGAAGGTATTTATAGAAAAGTAGAAACAATTTTTTTTTTAAATTTTCAGATATTTTTTTCGGATTTTTTACAAATTTTAAAATTTTTTTATTCAAATAATTAATCTCTGCCGTTGGATTTAAAAAAAATTGAATTACAACGCTCCAGATTGTGCCACGTGTCACAACGGTAACTTTTCTTAATTTCAAAACTATTTTTTCTTTTTCTTTTAATTTATAAAGCAGATTAACATCAACCGTTGATCTCAGATCGAACGGTTGATATTAAATCAGCTTTTTTTTTTTTTATTACCGTTGGAAATCGGACGGTTCGTATTAAAGAGCCGTTGGGATCGAACGGACCGTGGGAAGCCACGTGGCTTCCCAACGGTAACATTTAAATCTGAAAAGTGGGCTGACTTTTCTATTTTTGGTCGGGCGACGCGCCCCCACGCGCGAGTGGGGTGCACGCGCCTGACAGAAAAAAATAAAAAAAGGGGCAGACGCCAGGCTGACGCCAGCGCTGGCGTCACACCCATCGGGCTCTCGGGCTGGCAGCAGTTCACAGGCCCCTTGCTCGAGCCTCCACCGTTGCTCGGCCTCCTCCACCGCTGGACCTCCTTCACAGGGCCTCGGGCCCTTTGCTCTCCACCTTCCCCCGAGCAACCAGCAACGCTGGAGTTGCTCTTAGAGAGTAGGGTGTCTTACTAATCCGAATAGTATAGAGCGTGCTTAAGATGACCTCACATCCCGTATGGTTGTTTGTGGACAGATTTTAAGTACCTTCACTCACTTGGTTCGGCTTCATTAACATCAATCATCTTAATACCATGCTTAGTTACAAACCCACCTACTAAACTGAGCCTCTCGGAGTGCTCCTCTCGGACTCGGAGTGCTTTTGCCACAAGAAGTTTTGATAGGTTGATGAAGGAAAGCTTTGCGCACCTGTTGCTTTGTAGTATTTTAATTACTAGTATGGTGATTTGGTGAATGTAAAGTCATTGAGTTCGATTTGGATTCTCTCCGAGGCACATAACCTAATATATTTTGTCTTTTACCTCAGAAACTTGCATGCCTATCATTTGGAAATTTGGGAACGTTTTCTTGCTTGCTAATTATTCTGAACAATAGATTTGATATTGATTGGTAATATAGTGATTTCATATATTTAACTTTTTGATCGGTTTTCATGTTTCATATTTTTCTTTTTCAATCAACCTCGTCATTTTACATGTCTCACTTCTTTTAGTTATAATTTAACTTTCAACGTATGCATAGCATGTGACATTCTTCTAGTATAACTAATAACTAATCTTTCTGCATGTGCTCACGCGCATGCGAAAGACATTTTTTAATCACGGCGCGCTACGCGCAACTTGCACATTTTAGATGTATTTATATGCAAGGATTGGTTCAATGTATTGAAACATAAAATAAAGGCGATTATCTCTAATAATACAGGCAGTAATTTAAAGTATTTTATCTAGAATATGTAAAAATATAAAAAAAAGTAATAAACAACAGAGAAGATCCTTATAATTTAGTTGCAACTAAAAGCTAAATAAAAAGTATAAAAACAATCCAAGAACTTCAATTGACCATGATACACTTGACAGCAAAACATATCATGAACTCATATCGTTCCGTCCTGTTGAAAATTTAATGTGTTTGGTTAAAGTCAAATATTAGCATTATTTGTAATTGAATTGCATTAAAAGTTGAAAAAGGGAATTAAACATTAAAAGAAAGAATATAACCTTATGTTGAATTCGAGGGAAGAAAAATATCTTTGTACACAACGATATTTAGGGATTCATGATTGGGTTCGTGGTTGAAGCTACTTTGTCTAGTTGTGATAGAGAACAAATTCAAAAGGAGAGGGAGCAGAAAAGGAAAGAAAAGAAAATTGCATTTGCACTACCAAAGGCAATTATGACCTTATCTCTCTTAGGGAATTCCTCAAAATCAAATATTCGCGTAGTTTCAATGCTCCTTATGACGCTGCGGCAAAGGTGAACTGTACCAAGTTGCAAATAATAAAGATGATTCATCATAGTGTAGCTCTAGCTATTTGTGTTTTATTCAGCATTCAAAAGATACCCTAATAGCTAATTCAGATATTAAAAGCACTGACGAACTTATAAGCGTGTGAAAAAATTACCTTAAAGTAAAACAATTGGCAAGTGACGTATAATGCTCCAACACGTTTTGGGCCTTTTCCCTATAATGGATACACCAGTGAAAGAGTTAGCAGTACAAATTCAAACAATTGTTCGTGAACATCCAAGAAAATACCAACTCTTATTGTATAGAAGTTTGAGTAAAGGAACAGACTTTTCTTGCAAAGAGAACAAAATACAAACCAAAGTTTCGTAAGAGTAGCGAAATAAATAGAATATCAAAAGAGAGAATCTTACAGCAAGAATGACAAAGACTTTCATAAGGAAAGAGCCAGCTCCCTTCAACTTCTCTGGAGACTTTCCATTCAAAGCCAATTCCTTATCAGCCTACAAAAGTTCCACATAGGCCAGTCCTAATAAATTCGTCTTCCTAACATAGCGGCAACCAATTACAAAAGCACGCATCTTTATAGAACAATAATAAAGTACCAAATTAATTTTCTTTTCATTAAATGAAAAAGGAAACTGGGGGTCTTACCCTCTCAGCTAGAACCCTAATCTCATAAGCAATGACATACAATGTTGGCAAAGCCCAGGCCATATCCCAATTCTGAAACTCCTGAATAAAAGTACTGCACATCCACCATTAACATTAGTCAAAAACCAAAACCAAATACAAAATTTCACACAGAACAGAATTAAATAAAACAAAGAATCAATAGTTTGCGGATTTTTCATATGCCTGATAGGAATCAATGAAATTCCCAATTCGGTAGCTCTGAAAAGCCCGGAAGAGATGCACTAGAATTTCGCCAAACTGTAGGTCGTTATCGGACTGTTTGATCAATCTATTGAAGTCATGTCACACACCAAGAACCCTCACCAATCAAAACCCTAAATTCCCAAATTGAAACAAATACAAATACGTATACAAATATACACATTGGTGAGGATGTATTTGGAAGACGTTGAGGGCATCGGCGAGGGAGAGGAGGGTGGGGCTGTTGGAGGAGAAAGAGAGAAGATGCTTGAGGGAAGCTCCGTCCTGGGTCGAAACGGAATCGGAGAAGTGGTTGAGGTAGTCGGTAATTCTTCTGTGAGCTTCTCCCATGCTCAAGTATGCCATCTCTATGTCTGCTCGATCTAACACTCTCAGTATCTGCAAGCACACACCTTACTTTGCTTTCGAAAGGGTTCAATGACGTCGTTTTACTCCACCATTGTTCTTGTTTTTCTTGAATTGTCTTACTTTCTAGTTTTTTAAATTGGGAAGTTTGGTACCTGGAGGAGATGGCAATGAAGGCGGCGGCGGCGACGACATAGGTGGAGGAACACGGCCAGAGATTGGGTTCCTGAAACTGGGCGTCCGGGATCGAAGATGTGAAAAATGATGGGTTCCAAGACGCGTCCCGGAGTCTGGTTCCGAAAATTGGGCTCTTTTTTATTATTCATCTGTATATAGCGGTGGTATGTTGGTAGTGATCGTTTAACCTTCAACTGAACCCAGATCGTGGAAATCATTAAACTGCTTTGTAGTTTCGATCGTGGGAATCGTCAAACTCTTTGGTTTTGATCATGGGAAGTTGAAGTAGAACTGATAACTGAACTGGCAACTATATTCTTTTTCACTTTCCTTCCACGTTTCAAATTCTGTAGTTAATGTTTTTACCTTTCTATCCCTTATCAAATTTATGTATAATTTATTGCATGAGTTAAGTTTTTTTGTTTCAAGGGCTTTTGTGTCCAATTATTTTTGGTGAAGCCTTGAGACACCAAAACTCACTTCTGGCATTTTATTAGTAGAGATTTAGCGATGTTCAATATTAAATTAATTTAAATTATAGGGAGAGAGATTCGAACTTAGGTGCATAAAGAAATACTAACACATCCGTTCTAACCAATGTAAATACGCCCATCAACAACTAGTTTTATTTAAAGTTTTGTTTGATGTGGTTTAGGATTAAATTTTTTGTTTAGTCATTGAGTTTCATACATACATTGTTAATATGTAAACAAATAAGAAGATGATTGGGTGATTAACACAAGGCAGGCATCGATTCCTCCTTTGAACTGCATAAACTATATAGTAAATAAATATTATTAAATGTTGCATGTGATTGCATGATGCCTACTCTTTCCATGAGCAGCACATGCACCAACTAATAATAGTGAACGATGTCGTGTTGATGAAGAAGAAAGACTTTCCATTAAGATGATCCTAAAACGGTTCTAATTACGACCGTTTGTACGGTAAACTTGATGTCATGTTAGTGGAGAAGAAAACTTTCATGCTTACTGAAAATGTAGTATCCCATGTAAACTCCTAAAAACAAAAGGAGTCACGTGGATATATAAGTCTGTATAATGTGTGTGTGTGTATATATATATACATATGGAAGAGACAAGGGTAGTATGGTCAAGTACTGAAAAAAAAATCGTTTTCTGATGGTTATGAAGCTGTGCGTCGGGTTTCACGTTAAAAGTTAGATTCCTATTATTTGGCGTCCTTTCATCCCACCTCCCTACTCTATTTTAGTTTGGAGCTTCCTTTCGATAAGCTTCCAATGGAGGATCAACTTCAGCGAAGGGGCATTCTTCTGATTCTAATATGCCAACTATGTTGCAATAATTGTAAACCTATTGCACACTTATTTTGTTAGTTGTTTGCGCAACGTGATTGGTTTTGGCTTGCTATTGAATTTGGTACTATTTTTCCACTTCCGGACTCCTTCTCAGATTTATGGCCTGCATTTGAGAGATGTGTAATCAAGTGAAGTTTGAGCCTCCTTCCTTTTCACGCCTTTGTCCTTCACCTTTGGCTTGGATTTGGCATGTTGGAGTTTTCACTCAATGGTCATGTATGTGGTATTTTGGATAAGCAACTTTTAGTTTCTCTTGGGATCTCGGCTGAGTCTTGTAATCTTCTTTTATAGTTCATGCGGTTTGGCACCCTCCTCTATTTCTTGGGTCAAAGTGAAAAATGGATAACTTTGCCAAAGGTAATCGGGTCCGGCGGCTTGTAGTGGGTTTTTTCGAGATTATGCGGGTTATTTTTTTGGTGATTTCTCTCAGAGCTTGGAACATCATACTTCTTTTTATACGAAATTTCAACCCAGAGCTTGGGACATCATACTTCTTTCTCTGCGGAATTTCATGTTGTCATCATTGTTGTGGAGTTGGCTTATGTGCGAGGTTGACAAAATTTATGGCTTGAAAGTGACTCTCCTAGTGTGATATCTTGCTTTGCTTTTGGTTCTTTTCTCCTCCTTGGTCACTCCGAACTTGTTGAAGAAACTATATTTCTCGATTATAGCACATGATTTTTCGTTTTTCTCATATATTTCGAGAAGGGAATGCACTTGCTGACAAATTAGCCAATTTAGGGATTCTCTTGTCACATCCCGGCCCGGGCCCCGACCACAACCCGGGCACGACTCCACCGTAGCACGATATTGTCCGCTTTGGGCCCCAACCACGCCCTTATGGTTTTGTTTCTGGGAACTCACACGAGAACTTCCCAGTGGGTCACCTATCATAGGAATGCTCTCGCGCGCTACTCGCTTAACTTCGGAGTTCCAATGGAACCCGAAGCCAGTGAGCTCCTAAAAGGTCTCGCGCTAGGTAGAGATGGGAATATACATATAAAGCTCACAGGATCCACTCCCCTGGGCGATGTGGGATCTCACAATCCACCCCCTCATAGGGGCCCGACGTCCTCGTCGGCACACACGCGGCTAGGGTTAGGCTCTGATACCAAATTGACACACCCCGACTCGGAATGTCCACTAGGACTCCGAAATCGAGCTGTGTTGGCCGACACCTGGAAGGTGACGAAGCCATAAAGTGCAATGATAAGGAAAATGTGAATAAATTTAAACCTAGAAGTGTCAAAATACTAGAGTGTGCTGGTGAGCGGGAGTGAACCCATCTCACACGTGATGTCAGAGCATAAATAAGTACAGTAGAGCGGGTAAGAATTTTACCTTCAGAAGTAGCCACCAGAACTGAAATTTGCCAAAAATCCTCGTCGAGACAAACAGTCAGTAATCAAAATCTAGAGGGGCATAAAACAGAACATGAGAGTAAGCAAACCAAAACTTTGGAAACATCATTCTAAAAAATGCAATAACCCCTCACCGAAATCCGTATAATTCTCCAAAATAACAATACATATGTATATAAGAATCATGCTGAAGAACAGTAACAACCAAGGTAGGCCATGTCAAAATATCTCAGTAACAACCATGTAAGCAAAATGAAATAAATCAATATAAAATGAATATTAGCTGGAGTCACTTATAGTGACCTGTACGACTCATCCATATCTCATCAATCACTGCTAGCATATATCTCATCAATCAAGGCTAGCACATATCTCATCATATTTCATCAATGAATGCTAGCACATATCTTATCAATCGATGCTAGCGCAGATCTCATCAATCACTACTAGCACATATCTCATCAATCAATGCTAGCACATATCTCATCAATCAGTGCTAGCACATATCTCATCATATCTCATCAATCAGTGCTAGCGTATATCTCATCATATCTCATCAATCAGTGCTAGCACATATCTCATGATATCTCATCAATCAATGCTAGCACATAAGTTGGAGTCACCTATAGTGACATGTACAACTTATCCATAGCTCATCAAATATCCCTGCACACGAGTCGGGACCACCTCTAGTGGTCTGTACGACAGGCTTGTGCACCTACCTTGGATCCAAGGTGAGCGTAAGGTGCGGGAGGTGAACATCACATGAAGGACTATGCCCTGGCCACGGGCGGGAGCACTAACACCAGGTTGCATGTTTATGAGCTCTAAATGCATCTAATACCGCATGTACGACTCATAGGCAACCCGTACGACAGTGCCGAAGTTGCCTATAACATAAATGTAGTCATGCCATAATCCCATCATTTCAACTAATACTATATACTCACCTGAACTTACCTGTGTCTCCTGCGTTCACCTTTGCACTTCAGAGCGTTCACAATAATTATGTGCAAGTAACATACATATGGATATACCAGGATGTAAATCTGAAATTCATCCGTATCATAATATTTCCAAATATATAAACATATATGCAAATGGCATAAAATGCATACGTTGTAACGCCCTATTCCCGAACTATTTACCTTCAGAAATAATTATCAATGATAAACCTAACTAAACACTAGTTTAATTAACTATCATTACTAACTATTTTTCACTTCAATGTTACGATTCTTCACACATTGATTTATAACCAACATTTAACCACCAAAACATAAGGTTAAATCTCACATTTTCCACCAATCTCCTTCGCATTGCTCAATTCCCCAAACAAGGCTATTGTCTCAATTATTTAGTCTCATTTATTGTGCGGCTGCATCTAATGTCTCGTTAGACTGCCTACGTACCCTAAACAGGGATCAAACCATTCGTAGTTCACAGTAATTATATGAAATATTCAATTTATAAATGTTGTGAAATTATCAGTCACGTATATATATATACACACACACACACACACACACGATAGAAAGGAAAGGACCCACTCACCTGGAGTCCACTCTACAACTTCCTAGCACAAACATTGAGACATCACGAACCATCGTCGCCTAGAACAATTATCAAATCACATCTCAGAATTCTTGTCTATAAAATACATAAATTACATAGAACATATGTCTACGTAATTCAATCCGGAAGATCCACATATTAGATTTCTGATCCACAACTTCCAAGGATCCACATTATGGTTCTAGAACAATACCCCAAAGTTTCATTACAATCCAACGGTCAGATCTCCACCGATTGTCAAAACCAAATGGCGGTTAACATTTTATTTTATGAACTTACAAATCCAATTTGGGAAGATCCGCATATCGGATTCCCAATCCGTAAGTTTCTATGGTCCTCAAATATTACATACTATAATATTAAAGTTTGGTGACAATCCAACGGTCAGATTGTCGATTCGTACAATGACCTATTAACGTATCATCGCGAATCTAGGTTATAACAATCAATCTATGTCAACCCATTCTCAAAACTGAATTCAAGGCATTTAATATAGCCTAAAAATAGCATTGATGGCCCTCGGGCCACGCGCCGCCGTGGGTGGCAGTCAGCCGTCTCGACTCGCCAGAAAATCCAACTATTTCCAAAAATTACCAAAATTTATAGGAATGAAGATCTCAATGAGTAGAGTAATTTTCATACTTGTGACCAAGGCCAATTTGGCCGGAAAAAGCTTCAAATCACCACGAACCCATCGAAAACCCTAGAATGGGTGTTTGTCAATTCGACTCCTCCGGTATTCCAACGCCCTAATCACTGGTTGGGTCTTGTTCCTAGGACCAAGTGAAGTTGATTAAGGGTGGTAGTAGGTGGTGAAACTTGCCGGAATGGAGGAATTGTTGTCAAGCACCTCCGGTGCTCCAATGGATTTCTACACGAAATAGGACCTAAAAACCCTCAAATAAGGGTGGAGATGGTAGAGGGAAGGTTGTAGAAGATGTTGCAGGTGATGGATGGGTGAAACTTACCTGAAAAATGGTGGAGGACCGCCGGAAACCACCCCGAGTTGCAACTGGGTTTCCTACGTGTGAATGTCACAGGAAAGGAAACATGAAGCTTCCCTCTCTTTCCTCCTGATTGGTTGTTTCTCTCACATCTAATTGGTCCCTATTTTCTATCCTTGAAGATGATTGGCTTCTTTCCCACAGGGTGGGAATTCAAATAATTTGGTAATTTAAAATGTAAGTAACCAATTTCAAACGTCCGTAACTATACCGTTATAATCCGGACTCTCAAACAGCTTTCGCCTATGCGCTCGTACCAAAACTCAAGTTTAAGGAAGCATTAAATATATGTACTAATGTCCAGTGGCAAATATATGTAACAACATAAGGTTTAGAATAGTTGTATTGATACATAAAACTGAAAATAACATTTTCAATTACGCAATCGAAAGTTGCGAACCCCGAACGTAAGTACATAATATCGTTGGGTGGAGCAACTTCCCAGTGGGTCACCCATCATGTGAATGCTCTCGCGAGCTACTCGCTTAACTTCGGAGTTCCAATGGAACCCGAAGCCATTGAGCTCCCAAAAGGCCTCACGCTAGGTAGAGATGGGAATATACATATAAGGCTCACAGAATCCACTCCCCTGGGCGATGTGGGATTTCACAATCAAATAATTTGGTAATTTAAAATGTAAGTAACCAATTTCAAACGTTTGTAACTATACCGTTATAATCCGGACTCTCAAACGACTTTCGCCTATGCGCTCGTACCAACGAGTACTACGAGGATGCGCCAAAAGAATAAGTCATACGTCTCTCAAATCGATGGCCAACTGAAGTCAAAGTCCTTGCCTCTAGGGCATTTTTGTCAATTCACGCTTTTAAAATTTATAAAAACGTAAAATTAGGGGCGGGTTGTCACATCTCTCGTCTTCACTTGTTCGACATGCAACTTCTCCTATAGAGATTCATCATTTTCTACATTCAGAATTCTTGGGCATGCTGACTTACAGGTTTAACTCCCCTTCTTGATGTGTGATTTTCTTTTTCACCTAATCTTTTGGATTTTCTTTTTTGGTTTGCTTGCAAGTTCTTACCTTTCATGTTTTCACTACTACAAAAGAGGCTATCATTGGCGGTGTAAAAATCGACAAGAAACCCCAATTACTGTCAGATTTTTGGTAAATATTTGACATCAAATAATGCAATGTCGGATAGGGGAACCGACACCATTGCTAGCGTCACGAAAAGGGTATTGACGTCGGTTAATCCCCTTAATCCGCCATCATGAAGCAAAGTAAAATAAAATTAAAAAGAACAACAGCATCAGTTAAAAGTGACATCGAAGAAGCGACATTAAATTCTGACGTGATGGCGGTCCTAACCGACATCAAGTAACAATTAAACAATTAAAATATCAAACCTACTGTCGGTCCTAACTAACATTACCCAACATCTGGATAAATAAAATAATTATTATGATGTCGCCCATAAGTGACACCAAATATATTAATAAAAAAAATTGGCTTCAATGTTTAATTAATAATAATTAAAAAATAATATATAAAAATAATTCCCACCATATTTCATATATAGGGCAAAGCAAACATTGATAAAACTATTAACAATAACAATAGTACCAAACACTAACAATTATCCACCATAACTACAATTAACTACAATTCCTAAAAATGTACAACCCATACATATTTTTCCCGAACTCTTGCAAAAGATTTTGAACCGGTTGTGTGGTTCATTGTTTTCAACTGCCGATTATGCTTATTTTTTTTCCAGCAATCTCCTGAAAAATAAAAGAATTTATTACACAAATTTCAAGGTAAAATAAAATAAATCATAAATGGAAGATTTATGTGATCTCTAACCTCTACCGCTACATGTTTTGAAAAAGCACTAGAATGATCACTAATGCATTTTCCAAACTAATCAAATGAACAAGGATGTTCTTTCCAATTGGGAATTGAGGATCTGCGTCTCCGTTGAGTTGATCCTTATAAATACATAAAAAACAATTAAAAATCAAGAAACAAAAATCAATTTTCATTTTAAGCATAATACTAGTTAGAATACAAAACAGAAACTGAAATTAATAATCATAATAATTAAAAAATGAACCACCTTCGAACTCTTCATCTTCGAAATGGAGTTCCTTAGAATGTTGATCCATAGCAAAAGTTACTGGAAGGAGAAGGAGAAAAACTGAAACGGGGAAGAAAGGAGAAGGAGAAGGAGAAAGACTGAAATTGGGGAAAAATGAAAGCACGGATGAAATGGGGAAGAAAGTGGTGTAAATATGCACTAAGTTGGCATCGGTTAAAACCGACATTGATTGCACTGACGTCGAATTAAATGAAGTTTGGTGTCGGTTAAAACCGACACCAACTTCTGACACATTTTACTGATATGCACATCAAATGAAATGAAGCCACTTCCTGACACACTTTATTGAAATTCATGTGGCGTCGGTTTAGATGAAATTTGGTGTCGGTTTCTAACACACTTTATTGAAATGCACGGTGCGTCGGTTTAAATGGAGTTTTCGTCGGTAAAAAACGACACGATAGCTAACACATTGACTGCAAACTTTTCTCAATCCATTTCCTCGTGCAAAACAAGCTGAAGAATTCCCGCCTAAATATTTCAAATTATCCGTTGTTGATCAATTCTTTATGTACTCAGCCAGCTCAAATAAAATCCCTACAAAATTAAATTGTAAATAAAAATTAAACATAAGAGGAGAAAATAAAAATATTAGAAGCAAGAAAAACTTACTATGAAGAAAAAGGAATTAATGAAGTTGGAAGAACAAATAAGAAAGATGCAAGAGAGAAAGAACAAAACATGGGGGAGAGTTTATAAATTGGAAGAAGAAATAAGAAAGATGTGAGAGAGGAAGAAGAAAACACGGGGAGGGTATATAAAGGCCACCAATCTGTCGCCTACAATCGACACCGTGTTTCAAACTATTTTAAAAAAATTAAAATCCGTGTCGGCTACAACCGACATAGGCTTTGAAAATATTAAAAAACTTTCATTAGTGTGGGGTAGAAGCGACATCAGTTTTCTTTTAACCGATGCTAACTTTATGTCGGTTACAAGCGACATGATTTTTTTTATACGACACCACTATTTAAAAAATATTAAAATCTATGTCGGTCATAAGCGACATTAATAGTTTATATCGGTTATAAACGACATAGACAGTTTATGTCGCTTATAATCGACAGTAATTCTGACATCATGTTAAGTAGGTGTCAGAAATGTCTTATCCGCCACTATGTTATATAAAACCGACACCAATCACCGACACAATAAGGCCCTTTTGTAGTAGTGTTTTTAGAGGGGTTTAGTCCTATGTTCCTCCTCTTTTTCTTGTATTATCTTTTTCAAGTACGATTTATGTCTCCCCCCCCCCTCTTTCCTTTATTTTGTTTTTCTTATTTTATGAGGGGTAAGATTTATGTCCCCCTCTTTTCCTAGTACCATCAAGATTCTAAACTAAAAACAAAAGAAAAAAGCAGGGTAAAGCACTGAAAAATGTGACAAAAGTGAACAAATTTACATATGAAAAATGCACGACTGGAGGGTTGAGGTTCAACGTACGCCAGCTAAGAGCTAGCTAGCTATGTGGAGAGAGCGGAAAGACCAAAGTCCCTTTCGTGGGGAGCACGAAGAAATTAGACATGCTAATTGCTAACCATATATTCCAATGTATCATACAGAAGTTTACCAAATTCAATGACTTTCCATGAGCCAATACTTTATACATGCGCATGCATGCATGGACAAGTAAGTTCGTAGGGTTTAGGGTTTAGGGCAGGTCGGTCTGGTCTGCTGCAAGCCTGCATATCCAGAGCTTAGCAGCCGTGCTCAGTACTAGGTATATATTTGTTAAGAGAGCTTATTTATTTTACTGAATTATTATTCGCACTCTAAAATAATTTTCTTGTTTTAACTTGATACGTAAGACAGAGCTTTTGCTTAATTAAAAGTCAAATTATAATAAAAAAGGATTAACTAGGAGGACTCGGCATTGCTGTCATGTAGTTGATGCCGGCAAAACTATGTTAAAAAGGGCTTAACTCGCAACAACAATAACATGGATATATGGCTGCTGCTAAATATGTGCTCATATGAACGACTAGGTTTGAAAAGTTGCGAACTATTATTCTTATGTTTTGATTCACAGTGTTCAACCATATATTTAAACATTTGTCACTTGGTACTGCTATCATCAATCGGTCATATATAATTTATGGGGATATATATATATATATATATATATATATATATATTTGATACATTCATCATACCGTTTAGGTAGTGATTGTATTGTAGCCAAATCTTATATTAATGTTTGACTTTGTAATTGTTTTTGGCAAAATGTTTGACTTGTATTTCTGTTAGCAGACCTTTTTTCTTTTCAAAACTCATTAGTTAAATACATTTATATTAGATTGCTTTGGTAGAAAATTTCTCTCTTCAAATATATTGGTTTAAGAAATACATGGGTGGTTTGTTTCTTCTGCAGCAACTTGTTTCAAATAATATTTGGGTTTTCCTTGTACTTTCCCTTATAGAAATCTTATATAAAAAGTTCGAAATTTTTAGTGGAAAGTGAGTTGAACATCTAAGTACTCATAACGGACGAACAAACAAATGAAATATAAACTTGACCAGGAAAACTAATGAAAAGAGTTTGAAAACTTTGAGTTTTAACGATAAGGACAAAATAAAGGGTAAAGTGAATAGTACCAGGATTGACTTTTTAGTGTAAAAGCAGTACCGGGAGGTTTTCGTTAAAGTTCTCTTATTTTATTACCCGTAAACAAATAAACAAAGTTGTTGAGATGGCTACAAACTATGGGTTACATCTGGACTGACTTATTATAAATAAATATAAGTACTCCTATACATAGTGAACTAAATCTTACTCTTAACACACAAGTTCCGAACAATAAAAAACTTAAAATACTATTATTTTCCCAACATAGGTTTGGAATTTTCAATCAGAGTTCAAACTCTCAAGTATGCATTCTTGTGACCATAAGCTCTATTTTGCTATACCGTTTGATCCGATGGCTAAAAGTACACTAACGCCTCATGTGGTACCACGACTACATAAGAGAAAAATTAGTTTGTTATTACATGTGTGATAAATTTTTTTATAAAAGGTTATATATGAAGTAGAAGGATTGTATTTACCACCCCTCATTTGCTCGCACCACCTTTCTAATATACTTTTTGAATTCGGCACAATACACACATGATACATGTATTTAGTAAAATCAACATCACAACTGTCAAAAATAAACACAAGTATTTTTCATTGCAACAGTGTAGTATTGACAAATTCTTTATGTTTTTACAATATATTGGATGAAATCAAACCCTTAGCCCAATTTCTTTACCGACCCTTAGTGAATAGTGTTTAGACGAGTGACTTACCACATTTTCTTTTGAAAAGATACAAGATGCCATTCATTGAATAAAGGGCAGAGATTCGTGCATGAAAAAATCAACCCCGAAAGAATTTGCAAACTAGATCCAAAAAATACAACAATAAACTAACTACAAAGTAATAAACAGACTTCAAACACTTCGTTGAAAGCTTAGGTCTTAGAAAAATCAATGGAATTGATAAATCTCATATTACACGAAGATCATGTGAGAATGACCTCTCAAATTGTATCGAAATAAGGAATACAATGCTCATAGGCCTCAAAGCATCTCTAAAAGAGATGTCAAATTTTAAGAACAAATTTTAACTTTGACAATCTATGTGGCACTTTGCTTTCCACCTGATATGTAAAATTAAATTATTATTTTACTACATGATATTTTATAATAAATGTTTAAAAAAAATGCATTTAATAATTAATTAAAAAAGATTTGAAGTTGGTGCCAATTTTGGTAACAAGAGTGATGGCTGCCAATTAGGTTATATTACATCAGATTTGACTTTTCGATTGGAAAATATTGTTGCCGCCTTTTTTACTGTTCTGTTATTGATGATTTGAACATTTTGACATCTCTTTTGGAGATGCTCTCGTCGCATCACTCAACAACCGCCATGACCTCATATAACACCAAATGAAGTAGATCCAAGAAAACAAAAGGTCATTCGAGTTAGAACGTTAGATCTCAAAGATATTTCTTAAAGATAAGATGTCTACTGTATGTTGTCATTTTTCCTTTTACGATGATAAAAAAAAGTAAGATAAGTGATAATAATAAATACACTCAATTTTTTTCTCTCATGGGACACATGATACATGCAAATCTACAAACCTTGTATATAAAAAAAGAAAATAATTTTTTTTTAAAAAGCCTTAAATTTACCAAAAGAAGAGGTACTAGAGTGCACAAATTACAAAACAAAATGAAGACCAAAGGAGATCAAAAGCAAAAGTCATCAAAATCAACGGCTAGTAGCATTGGGTCCATTTCGACGTGGAATACGGCGCCGCATAGGTAATGTGTAAAACCATACAATGGAGGCGTTTCCCCAATAAGTATATAAGGAATGAACGGGAGGGACAAAGCTACAGAGTGATCTTCTTCCCATCTTGTTAGATCAGACATTTCATTACTAAATCTGCACGATTTTACTTCTGATTAACTTTTGTTTTTTGGGCAAATTTCTCACTACCCATTTCTCAAAATTTCAAATTTTGCAGTCAGAAATTCAGAAAAAAAAAGTCTAAAAAAAAGTTAAAAAATAGAAAAAGAAGGTGAAAATCTTCATCTTCCCAATTTACAGACTATATATTGCTCACCAGACCCTCCAAACACCTTATCTTTCTCTCTCTACAGCCTCTGTTTCTCTCTCTAGAAATATACATTTGTTTAATTTCTCATCCATCTGTTTGGTAACTGAATTTGTATTTGGTAATCAAATACCACCATTGAAAGAACAAATACAAAGGTTGGAGGGGGCATATATAGAGAGGAGGTTGAACATGCCCTCTGTTCTTATTCCTAGAGTGCCTCCTCTCAGATCTTAGTTTTCTTCAAGGTTTGGCATCTGGGTTTTTGTTTAATCGGTGGGTATGATGAAAATCTGATTTGGGTTTTTTATTTTTGATCTTTTTCTGAATTGGGTATGTGGATTTGGATCCAGCTGAATTTTTCTGATTGATATTTTTTTTTGGGTTTTCTTCTAGGTGTGCTAAATTGCGGTTCAGTATTTGATCGGTGCAGGATCGGCTGTTTCTGAATTGAATCCGGGATTACTTGTTTTCGAATCGGATTACAGTCTGCTCGTTTGAAATATTTCATAGCAAGGCACTGGTCTT
This sequence comes from Heteromeles arbutifolia, assembly GCA_024362995.1. NCBI lineage: Eukaryota > Viridiplantae > Streptophyta > Magnoliopsida > Rosales > Rosaceae > Heteromeles > Heteromeles arbutifolia. The sequence goes on along the minus strand of JANCRC010000012.1, from coordinate 8,449,109 downwards.
TCTACTTTGGATTGTTGTTTTTATTAATCCGCATTTGATTTTGATTAAGTGGGTGTTTATTGTGGATAAAGGAGAGATTTTTATTTGAGCTGCTGGTGTTGCTTTGAGATTGGATTGGATAATTGTTTGTATCTCATTGTGCTGGAATACCTTCAGCTTCTGTTTCTGATATAGAATTCTATTGGATCATCTGTTAAATGCTCCATCATTTCCAATTGGGTTTGAGTTGCGATAAAGTTCGTTTTCTTTTGAGGTGGATTAAGTGTGATTTGCGTTTGTGGATTTTCTCAAAGCTTGAATTGATGTAGTACTTTTGGCTTGCAGGAAAAAATGCAATCCGATAGTGGTAAGTTATTTATTGGCGGCATATCTTGGGATACAAATGAAGAGCGTCTGAAAGAGTATTTCAGTAGTTTTGGGGAGGTGGTAGAAGCAGTGATCATGAAAGATCGGACCACAGGCCGTGCTCGTGGTTTCGGATTTGTAGTTTTTTCTGACCCAGCAGTTGCAGACAGCGTCATAATGGAGAAGCACAACATTGATGGAAGGATGGTAAGCAAACTACTTCCGTTTGGTTGAAACGAGTAGCCGTCAGTTACATTCTTATGTTTACAGTGTATCATCATGTATCATTATGCTTTTTGTTTTGATTCACTCAAAATGTAAAGGAAAATTCATTTTCTTATAGGAGTTACGGGTCTGAAATTGTAATTGCAGGAATTCATTTTTACTGTGGTTCTGTGTACAACTAAATTTCAAATTCAGCAAGAGTAAATCATGCTTCTCATTCTTTTATCTTTCGTTCTATCAGTTTTATTAATGCATTGCTGTTTTATTCTAAGCTGATCAATTAATTTGTAGTGCTTGTATCATTTGATCTTCATTTTTAGCGTTGTGTTCTCTATTATCAGGTTGAGGCCAAAAAGGCTGTTCCTAGGGATGACCAAAACATATTGGGTAGAAGCAGTGGCAGCATCCATGGTTCTCCAGGTCCTGGCCGCACAAGAAAGATTTTCGTTGGAGGTTTAGCGTCCACTGTCACAGAGAGTGACTTCAAGAAGTATTTTGAGCAGTTTGGGACAATCACAGATGTTGTAGTGATGTATGATCACAACACCCAGAGACCGAGAGGCTTTGGATTCATCACTTATGATTCAGAAGAGGCAGTGGACAAGGTTTTGCTTAAGACATTTCATGAACTGAACGGGAAGATGGTTGAAGTCAAGCGTGCAGTTCCCAAAGAGTTATCGCCTGGCCCCAGTCGTAGCCCTATTGGTGGATACAACTATGGTCTGAGTAGGGTCAATAGCTTCCTTAACGGCTACACTCAGGGGTATACTCCAAATACAGGTGGAGGCTATGGACTTGGTAGATTCAGTCCAGTTGCTGGTGGTCGTAGTGGATTTCCTCCATTTGGTTCTGGTTATGGAATTGGTATGAATTATGAGCCAGGCTTGAGCCCAGGTTTTGGAGGGAATGCAAATTATAATAATAATAATAATAATAATATGAACTATGGACGGGGTGGATTGAGTCCTTATTATATCAATAATTCAAATAGGTTTAGCAATCCCATTGGGTATGATGGCGGTAATGGAGGAAACACATCTTCGTTTTTCAGCTCAAGGAACTTGTGGGGGAATGGGGGTGGTGGACCTGATGGTCTTAACTCCACAAATTCTAATGCTTACATCGGATCAGGAAGTGGGACCATTGGAGGAAGTACATTTGGAAATACTGGAGCTAATTGGCCATCTTCAGCTATGTCAGCTCAAGGCGGAGGAAATAATGTTTCTAATAGTAGCAGGAATCTTGGTTATGGAGTTGGGGATAACAGTTACGGTCTGGGAACTGGAGGTTATGGAAGAAACAGTGGTGCAAGTGTGCCCCCTACATCTTCATTTTCTGCATCAAATGGTGGTTTCGATGGGTCCTTGGCTGACTTTTACAGCAGTAATTCAATTTATGGAGACCCTACTTGGAGATCATCAAATTCCGAGCGAGATGGGTCTGTTCCTTTCGGTTATGGGCTTGGTGGCACAGCTTCTGATGTTTCAGCTAAGAGTTCTCCTGGTTATGTGGGTGGTTATAGTGTTAATAAGAGACAGTCAAACACAGGTTAGCGCCACTGAATTAATATCTTAAGCAACTTCTGTTTTTTTATCTATTTTTTGGTATGTTTCTTAGTTTTGATTTTTTTTTTGTAAGATAGGAAACTTAATTGTAATTTATTTGAAATTGACTACTTAGGATTTGATCCTAAATTTGTAGGTTTTCTGTGTTATGGTCTATGTTAGGCTTATTAGCTGAAAAAATATGAATAGGAAAAGCTCTTGTTAAGCTCATGGTTGCACTGCAAAATCTTATTGAATTTTGTGACTGGTCAGTGAAACTTGATATTGATATCTGATTGTTATACTCATCCCAGTTCATCAAGCTGAACTTATGAAGTCCTTTATCCTGTTCGTTACATTGAGCGCAATGCCTTTTGTCCTTTAGTGGCTGTTCACATGATACCACAATGCTAGGTTGTGATTCTTACACTAAGTAGTAAGTGTCTAGATGGTCCTTTGCTTCATGTTAGTCCCCTAGCTTATTTTCCACGCAATTCTTCATTTATATCCTTGATAGTTGATACTGGCTGATAAGTTTGTTACCGCAGAGATGGCAGCTTTGAATTTCCTATATTATATCATCTATAAAGACTCTTTTGGAGCCAGTTACGACAGAGTGTAGTGCTTTGGAGTCCTAGGCTTATTAAATTTTCTGTGAGTTTAGTTAAGGAATAGAAAAATTGGGACTTTGGGATAAAAGGAAAAGGCTTTGAATGTTGGAGTACTGGTGTAATAATTTAAGTTAGCTTTTGTTTGGTGTTGGTAGAAGTTGTAGCTGGACAATGAGCTTCTTGGCTACTTAACTAGATACGACCATCAACCTCATGGTAATTAGGGGGACAATTGTCCCAGATGGGTATTGACTGTGCAGGGTTGAGGAGTCAATCAGCTATATTTTATTTTGTGTTATAGTGTTGGTAGGGCATTTCATCGATTTCTCTTCCTGCTTATGTGATTCTAATGAAACTTCTACTTTTTTGTTTCTGATAAGAAGATTAGGCAGCTTTCATCAATTTCTCATCTGTTCTTGAAGGAAAGGCACTATGACTTTTCCGAGGGGATGGAGCTCTCATTTCCTTGGATAGTGTTTGTTTGCTTCGTATTTTGTTTGACAGATTTTAGTGTTGCTTCTTGTTTATTGGCCGATCTGGATTTTTGAATGAGCTTTCTCATTAATCTGTTGGCGCATGTGTTATGGGGTCATAGAAAAGTAAAGTGTATGAATTCTTTTTGTTCTGCTAGACCATAGATCTCTCTGTCACATTCCCTTGATGATTGAAATATCACGATGATTCTTTAATTCTCTCATCCTGTATATCTTTACTCTTAACTAGTGAAATTGGGTTTTCATAATTTCATCTTGAAGGCAGTTCACTCTTAAGTATATTACTTAACGATTTTCTGAGTTTTATCTCTGTGTACTGTTTTCTGTCTCATGGATGCATTAGGATAGCTAACAAAGATACTTAACAACTAACAGATACATAGAGGGATAGAGAATTTAGTGAATCATTGGAATCTCATTTCGTGATCCACGTAGTCTCTTCAAATCTGAGGCAAGATTTGTTATACTTTCCTGCCATCATTGAACAGTTGCAGTTTAGATTATAATGGTGGCATTTTGCTTGTTTATCGGAACTTGTTAGCATAAGCTCTCAGTTGGCATCTCATTCTAACTTTACTTTTTCCCATGAGTTGGCTAATGGCTACTCACCTCACAGCTTTGTAATCAGTGTCTGAGTAGGAAGTGGTTTGCATGAATGTGATCTTAAATTAAAGTTGTTGGTTGATTCTACATTGTATTCTCCGGTGGATGATATTTCGTAGAAAATGACATCTATTTTGCATATATGTATATGTAACTGAGAACGTGTTGCTCGTTTGATTAATCTCTGATATTTTGATACTTAAAAGCTCCTCTCCATCTGTTTTTTTCTTCAGGAATTGCTGCCTAGGATCATCGTTCGTTTCTGATATCACGACATTGTAGGTGAAGATAATCTGGTGAAGCACGTGAATTGTGAATTTTGCACACCGCCCTCGTTTATACATCTCAGTAAAAGAAATTTGGTTAGTAAGAACTAAGAAGAGCTAACTGGAGTGCCTGTTTGCAGAAGTAAGTAGAGAGATAGAAGTTAAGATGGATTTTGTGTTAATGCTTTGAGTTTTGAGTTACCGATTTTAGGTTTTTCTGTTTTGGTCTTTGAGTGAGATGTAAAATCAGATTGCGGGATATAGTCAGAAGTGTATCATGCATCTCCGGTGAGGCGGCGATACCCGAAAGGCGAAAAGAAAAAAAAAACGAAAAATGATAGACTGATATATATTTTCTTTTTGTTTCCTAGAGTTTTTATCTGTAACATCTCTGGCAATTGGTTATGGTCAGGGAATGCTTTTTTTTTATATATTCTTTTATTTTCCATTTTTCTGTTATTTGTACCTGAAATTAATGTCGATTTATTAGTGTGAAACGTTTAAGGGTTACCGAGCTAGGGGACCCCATTAATAAATCATCGCATATTCTGATTCTTTCTTTGTCTTTGATGACTTGGTATGCAAGCAATTTTTAAGATTATTTTGTTTTAGTGTGGTTATGTTTAATGTTTTAGGTAGTTGATCAACTTGTCATTTTCTAGCTTTGTTGGGTGGAACAATGTTACATTGCATTCTAAGGTTATGAAATAGTATCTATTTACAACTTACGTTTGACTATGTGATTGTTTAATTGATGACGTGGTAAATGTGAGATTCGTTTTTGGGCAGATGTAGAAGTCGCATTTGCACAATTGAGATGAAATTGTATGATGTGGGACGTAATTAGCTCTAACAACTATTTTTACCCATCACACATCCATTGTTAATTTTTGTCCTTTGATTTTTTTAATCCGTTCGCCGATGGTCGGAATATGTGAAAGGATAAAAAAGATATGTGTGGATTGCACCACTCTAATTTATATCCATTTGGTGCAAATGTGGCTTCTATGTCAGTCTAAAATCATCAATCACGTCTTCAATTATTATAGTACTAGACGACCAAACAACTAAATGGCATAAATCAATACAATCTCATAATCTCAAGGTGCAGTGGGAGAAAATTAAAACTTCGTAACCACTTTTTGAAAGACATTGGGAAGGATGGACGTTTTATAGGTGAAAGCCATATCGTTTGTGACCTACAGATCTTTCATTTGGAAATCGTTAAACTTAGAAGGGATAAAATGTGGTTAGCCCAAATAATAATGATTGGTTGTAAGCAGTCTTCTAAAAGGTTTTGTCTAGAACTGCCTAGCCGCTAGGGGGCCTAGCCATTGCTACATTAATCCTTAGGTGTTTAATAAATAAGAAAAGATGCTCATACTTGCCTAAGCGTTCGCTTAGTTCACTTTTTTTGCATTTTATATTTTCAATAGATTTGTTAGATACTTTGATGAAACACTCATTATATGTTTGTTTTCAATGTTTTCAACATGTTTTACTTTGTACTTTATATATTATTCTATTTTGTAATTTATGTTTTTCAATACAATTATATATTTTTTAAATATAAGTAGCACTTATTTATATGATAGATAATAAGTTTAAATAAAACAAAAAAAGGGCTTAGGCCCCGCCCCCTAAGCGCTAGACTCATATCCACCGCCCGACTACCACTTAGCAATTTTTAGAACATTGGTAGTAAGAAGTCATTTATTCTAATTGCAAATAGCAATGCCTGTATGATAAAATGTAGCTCATTAAAAACGCAAAAAGAAAAATTTACATACTATTAAATTGAGACATTACGGTAACGTGTACTGAATCTATCTAAATTACTTTACATGACATTATATTATTGAATCGAGACACTACGATACAATATAACATGTATTGAATTCATCTAAGTTGCTCTCTCCTCTGCACCGAGAGAAGAATGTGATGGTGGTTCCTGATCAGGCAAAGAGTGCGACACGCATTATAAAAGAAAGGCACTATTTAAGTTTGAAAATCTTTGAAAGTAATAAAAAAGGAAAGAGAAAATCCTGTATGATAGAGGACCCCTAAAAGAGAGACCAACATTCTTTCCACTCTCGTTTGCTTCCCTCTACTTTTTATCTCATTCTTCCCAGTTCGGATCCTTGCCGGATCTTTTTGTGAAGATTTCAATAATTCGTAAATCATATTCATTTATCGTATATCAGAGGATCAGAAATTATTTTAAACATTTTTATTCAAAAATAACGTGATAAAAACTAACCGTACAATATACGATGATCGAACACAATTCATGAATTTCCGAAACTCTCGTAAAGAAAATCCGCGAGGATCCTGTGGGCACTCTTCCATGTCTCTCGTGGGAATTTCTGACAGACTCGGAATATTAACAGCCGAAAAGTTCAAAGCACAAAAAGTAAAAAGAAAGTAGGAGGATTGGGTAATTGCGACCATTTTACCTTTTTGACTTTCTACTGCCAGATAAATCTCTTTCAACTTTTTACTGACTGCAGTTACTATTCAAGATGCAAATTTACACCAGCAAACAGTGATGTGAAAAGCAACAATGCTGGATACCCAACTTTTACTTGGAGGCAAGGTCTAAAATATCCATAATATCCCGGTATTTTCAGCGAAATTTTTGTGTTTTTGGACTACCGATAGGGGACTCGAACCCCTCCCATTTTACTCCTTCAACACCTTGACCACCATATCACTTATATTTTTGTGAAAATATGCTAAAATATTTATATATTTTTTATACTCACAATGTTTGCCAGCTCGCTATATAATCAACTTAAATCAGTTAAATCCATCATACAATGCATTTCCTTCCAATTTTTTATGATAAACTAATAGATAATTGACTAAATAAACATCCTGCAAAGTTTCAATAAAAATTTCCAAGTTTTTCTTACAATTTCCGTGGTTTTTATTCAATTTTTATCGATATCGATAATATCCTGATATTTCCATCGAAATTTCCGTGTTTTTGGACTACCGATATTTTCGATATCATCGATATTTTAGACCTTGCTTGGAAGTGATATAAGTTGAACTTAGAGAACACTTAAGGTGTGTTTGTTTGACTTCCTTAGACTTTATTGGGCTGGACTACACTAAAAATTAGGATAATCTTGTGTTTGTTCCCTACTCGGACTAGTTTTAATGGTATTAAGAGGGACTCGCCTAGACAAAATAGCTCGCTAGCTAGTCTTAGCGAATCCCTCTGCAAAGCATAGGATTGCTAAGACCGTCTCGACTGGGTTTACGTTCATCTGTTTCGTTTCGTCAAGCGACTTCTCGATCTAACTACACAGCTCAGATTTGCGTTTCACAATATGGGTATCTTCCAAAGACACTGCCTTAGGCTCATCGACCTCGATTTCAAACGGCATGGCCTTCGGGTGCGACTTTACCTCTGCTCAATGATTAATTGGGGTTTTAAATCCTTTTAAACTATTTTGATTAGTTTTAGTTTGTGGGTTTCCTGTTCTTTGATCGATGGTGTTTTTACTTTTCTGGGTTTTCAATTTTGTGCAGTGGCTATTCATCTGAGAGCAACCGGTGATGTTCTTGTACTCTAGCAAGCCAAATTCAAGTTTTGCCTTTTGTGGTTACATATTGTAAGTATGTATATGAATCTTGCTGCTTAGAATTTGAACAAGTTTAGAATTTTGATTGTGAATGATGGAGCTGTGTGAAAATATTAGCCCTTTAAAATTTGATTATATTCTTCAGATGGTTGGCTATTCATTATGCAGATCCTTGAGAAATTTGTTGTTTATTTGTAGTTTTGAATCATTGGGGGTAATTGGAATTAATTTGGAAGGGTAGGAATTGAACTAGAAGTTAGTCCAGCTTCTTAATCCGACACTGCACCAAATGCTTTACTAAGTTAATCAGGCTTAGTCTAATCTAAGCCAGTCTAGCTTAGTCCTTGAAGCTAGTCCAGTCCGAGATAGTTTGGTGCAACAAACGCACCCTTCGTACTAGTTTGGTACTGAGGTGCTTTTAAAAAGTGGGTATAAAAAAAAGCTGAGCTAAAAAAGATGTTTGGTAAACACTTAAAAACAGCTTATTTTCAGTTTTGGGTGAAAAAAGCTGAAAACGTGAAGCAGCAAAAATGAGCTTATTCTCACAGAACAACATAAGAAGTTTTTTTCCAAAGCACAGCAATACCAAACCAGCACTTACATCCAGATGCTGCTCTTGAATACTTATGATAAGAGTTTGACTATCGTCTCTTTATATATATCGAGCCCTATTTTAACAAGAAATATTTAAGAGAGAGAGTTACTCATGGATTCACTAGACAAACTCACTTCAAGTTGTTTTGATAACAAGTGAATACGATTAAGATTGGCTGGAAAAAAATCTTTTGCTAAGTGTGAGATACAGGTTGGCATTCACCCAAGTAGTTGTTCTATCATCAGGTATATCTAAAAGATTGAAAAGTAGTCAATTAATGTCAAGATGGCCGAGTTGGTCTAAGGCGCCAGTTTCAGGTACTGGTCCGAAAGGGCATGGGTTCGAATCCCATTCTTGACAATTTTTTTTTGTAATTTTCTGCCAAGCCCATATTATTGTCCACTGTTAATATAATATGTAGGTTAATAATACCACTTGATTGTATGACAGTCACACTAAAATCTTTGTTTTTGTATACAATAGACAAATCTCACAAATGCGACAAATTATTTTGATGTAATTTTTTTTACCATTAATATATTATAGGTTAGAAAAGTAGTTACTCCTTTAGTTTTGTGGCTGCTCATTATAACACTTAGATCAATAATATCACGAGCACGTTAAAATATTTCTCCTTAAAAAAATAGTGAAATCATGTAGAATTGATAATAATTTAAGATTATTTTTTGTTTATGTGTAGCGCATGACTTAATAACACCATATGACGGTTTATGTAAAAACAACACTAGAAATTTATTCAAGGATTATAGAAGGAAAATCATGTAAAAATGACAAAAAAAATTTGGACCATTTCTCGATTTATGCGTGTCATCCTTGCGCAGGGGCCATGCTAATCTTCTCTGTATCGTTCCAATTTTATCGGATGTCCCCAAAGGGACAAGCCTTGATGTCAAGTAACAGTATATAAAGTCGTTTAGAAACCTTTGTTTTGGTCGATGTGGGACGCTGGCTTCCGTCCTTTTAATAGTCAACTTTATTTCCCACCTTGGGCTTTCCTCTGTGGACTGAGTATTCTCAGTCATAAACCCAATGAAGCGATCATGTATCGAGTAAAACTGTGTAAGTAGACAAGTTTTGTACCTAAACAACCTAAGGATCTAAGATTTCTTCCTTAAAGATTAAACAAATTGAGTTAGATGGTTGTTAACCCAGATCGAAAGAATTGGATGGTACCAAGAACAAAAGACCCGACTTGTAAAGTAGTTGAGTGAAGCTTTGGAAGTGGAACAACATCAACAACAACTTTGTCTATGATCTTACCTCTTTATAAAAATATGAAGAAAAAAAAAAAGCAAACCAAAATTGCAGCTATAAATATGATTCTTGAAATTATGACATCAAAACAAGAACAAAAAATTATCCTCACAAATTAATTAATTAAAAGCAAAAAAAAAAAAAAAAAAAAAAAAAAAAATCCTCAAAGTCGAGCTTCGGATAAACAACTTATGTTCGTGGATTGATAAATTTCCATGGGAGAAGCATTGTTTAATACTGTGATGTCTCTGATCATCTGAAGATTCCGCTGCCTTTATCCGACGCTCCAAATATACCTTCCCTCCTCATCTTCTCCTCCTTTGACTTTCTACAAAAAACCACCCAAGAATTCACCTCCAAAGCAATGCAAACCCCAATCAGTGTAGACAATCCCAAGCAATAAACCAGCTTAGCAAAAGACCTCCCTTCTCCCATCACCTCAAAACCTTGGAAAACATTCACCACACCCAGCACCACACATGCATACCCAACTAAATGGTGGTAAGATTTCCAGTACTTCTTGTACTTGTTTGTAGTTTTAGGTCGAAACAGTAGTGCTAGGGTTTGAAGCGCTCCCAAGCAAAATGCTGCAAACCCTAGCTTCCTGTGGAGCCCATACTGGACCCCAGGTGACATATCCCCAAGCCTAATCCCAATAGCAAACCCTACAGTTCCTAGGAAAAAGGCAAACAGTTGGACCCCAGCGTGCACATAGAACCATGTGGGACCTAATGATTGTATGTGCCTGAGGTAGCGTGCAAGCACTGCTCCAATGGGAAGCATGATGCCCCATGCAATGGCGTTCATGATGCCATGCACTGTTCTGAGTGTGCCAATGTTGGAGTGATGTGTGGCCGTGGTGCCTGACATGACATCGAATGTTGTTATGGATGAAAGGTCGTTAGCGGTGGTTGGATGTATGGTCGGCGAGTAGCCTTGGACGTAGAGACCACGGTTCCACACGTGGTGGAGCTTTGTCTTGTTCGGCGTGAGTTTCAAAGTAGCGAATATTTGGATGGAAGCGCCGTTGTGGACGGTGGCTAATTTTCCGCCGTATAGGGTGGCAGACGAAGAGAGAATGTGGATGTCAAGAGGGCGGGAGAGGAGAGGGCGTTTTTGGAGCTTTGTGGTTGGGTCTAAGAGGTAAGGGAGGAGGACTATTTGACCGGTGCTAGGGTCCGGAAAGGCGATCAGAGCACGCGTGCCAGTCATTTCTGCAGAGGTCGGGTTGATGCCCCACCCGACCCACCCGGAAGGGGATATGAAAGTACCAAAGAAAACAAGGTCTAGGGTGGCATTATGGGGATGGAAAGTCCATGCTATGGAGGCTTGTTGGGTAGGGAGTGTGATGCATTTTTGAAAGGTTTTAGTGGGTGTGGTGGTGGTGCAATGGGCAGAAAATGTGACATAGGGAAAGGAAAAGAGAAGGAAGAGGGACAAGAGGAGGAGCATATTGATGGCTGGGAAGAAGGATTGAATATCAAAGATAGTGGAAGCTAGAGATGTAGAATTGGTTGGCAAGCTTTTGTTAACATTTATGTGTTTGGTATTGAGGTTGATGTAATTGATCATCATGGCTGTGGAGGACTTATGTGTTTACTAAGCACTGCTTAGCTTTGAGGTTAAGGCAACCAAAGTGTTTGTTTGGTGGAGTAGAAAATGATGCTTCAAGTGGAAGTGGAGGTGTCTTTTTGTGATGAATTATGATGGCTAAAAATATTTCAAGAATTGTGCTTGGCTTTGAAGCAAGGGTATTTTGATTAGTTTATTCTAGAGAGCATCATTATATAGAAAGTAGAAGCTTGAGCACAATTATATATTTCATTTGCTTAACTCAATTAATCAGATCATCACCCAAAGGGCCAAAGCCGCTTTCTTTTGGCTAATTCCTTGCCAAAGTTAATCCCTTTTGTCTAATTGCCAATTGGTTCTCATTTTCTTTCCTTGAGTGAAAATTACTTGCAATTTATATACTACTCATACTGCATGTGGTGCAATATTTTAGTAGATAAAATGTTGTGTTTCTACTAATGCATCTCAAGTTCTAAACTTCTCCCTTCCCTAAATTATTGTATTGATCCTAAGTAGAAGCAGGGTCAGACAAGGCTAAGGCTACCTTCCCTCCCCGACCAATCAGACATTCGGGAGTGAGGCATCGTGTATATTCATTTGATTTCGATCAGCAACTGAGTGAATCCGTCTCCATTGGCTAAAGTTCGCAAAGTAGAAGTAAATAGTTTTGAACTCTCCCCTCCTAATGGTAAAAAACTTTAAAAAAAAAAATATATATACTACTCATACTAGAATCACCCTTCCTAGAGGGCGTTATGTCCAATTAGTTAACCAAGATTAAGGAATTTAATTAATATATAAATAATGTTATTCAGATAAGAAAAAAAAATTAAATTACACTTCCTTCCAAATTTGTTTCAATCAAATCTTGAGATTTTTTAAGGGTTACTTTGATCTAGGAAAATTTGAGTTGTTATTGCCCCCGGGGGGTGGGGGTGCGGGGCTGCTTGGTGGTGACGTGATGGCTGACAGTCTTCCCAGCTGCCCTCTCTTCATTCTTTTTCTTTTGTCAAAAATTGTAATCACTACTTATTAATAAAACTTCTCTTCATTCTTTTTCTTTTGTCAAAAATTGTAATCACTACCTATTAATAAAACTTTTTGCTAACCAAACAAAGAGAAAGATAATTTAATCGTATGTTACAAAATAATGTAATTTTACACAAACTAAATTTTGCTATATATTTTTTCTTCCTTCACTCGCATATCATGATGTTATTATCTCAAAGCTCTTTTCACTCCCACGTTTTCTCTCCCTTACTGCCTCTCTCTTTCACAAATAAAAAAAACAAAATCTAAAAGCCAACTTCATTTGGTTGAGAGAATGAAATTTGACTTGTCATTAGTCTGAGCAACCAAACGGCGTCGTCAGGGGTAAATTAATCTCTGTCATTGTGACGGTCAGTTTGTACGTGCGAGTGTGAGAGATAGGAAGGAAAACCAGCGATGGAGCGAGAGAAAGAGAAAGTGAGATTGGGGGGAGGGAGAGTGATACTGGTCCCGTACATGAAGGAACACGTCCCAAAATACCACGACTGGATGAAAGACCCAGCTCTCCTCCAAGCCACCGGCTCCGAGCCCCTCACCCTCGACCAGGAATACCAGATGCAGCTCACCTGGACCCAAGACCCCAACAGTACTCTCTCTCTCTCTCTCAGGTGTTTTTGTTGGTTTTTATGTATTTCCTTGCTTTTTCATAACAAAAACTGAACTGGGTTTTGACTAATTGTGGATTCTGCAGTTAAAGGTTTGATCTTTTGGGAAAAAGATAAAAAGTGTTGAATTAAGTTTTGATAAACGATTGGGGGTTTTTTGTGTAGTTGTATTACTGGTTTGGTGAATGATTGAAAAGTTGGAACTTGGAATTGGGTTTTGCAGAGCAGACTTTCATTGTATTGGATAAGCAATTGGTTGTGGGAGAGTTCAGCCATGGACAACCCCATGTGGAAGGTTAGCCAAATTTAGAGTCTTTCTTCACAAATTACTTTCTGATTGGTTGCTGAGAAAACTAAGGAGAAATTAGAATGATTACTTATCTTAAGGAGAATTAGAATGATTACTTATCTTAAGGAGAATTAGAATGATTACTTATCTTAAGGAGAATTAGAATGATTACTTATCTTAAGGAGAAATTAGAATGATTACCTTAGGTATGCAAAGTACATATTTTTAAGAACAGTTGGTTATTAAAAAAGGGGCTGTCGTATTTCCACACCCACTATAAAATGATACTCTTATTGACAAATTTATCCTAGTATAAAATTACCTTTAAAGACCTAAAGACCAACCAATCATGTCTTGCCACATAATTATTAGTTGTATTGATTCTTTTTAAGCAAATTATTAGTTATACTGATAAAAAAAAAACCTGAAATATCATAAATAAGAAAAAGAAAAAAATATCATGAACCCCACAAGCTTTCCTGGGGAAGGAAGTTCAGAAATTAAACTTATCAGGGTGAATTCGGACTTGACAAAGCAAAGCCTCGAGGCTCGCAATAAAGCGCATGTTGTTGAAGGTGTGATCAAGCTTCACCAGAGAGTAGAGCAAGTTAGGCTTCAAGACTATTATAATGTTGAGATAGATGAGGAGAGAAGCTCATAGTCCAGATTACATTAGGGGACTCACGGATCCGACACTCGTTGAACTCCGATCGTGTTTGGTGTTTTGGAACAATTTGGATACCTACCATATACTGAATTTGGAGGAATTTGATGTTAGGGAAAGCCAGTGCAGCACCAAACTATGAGTGAAGCTCTTCCAATTTAATCACACTCTCTCTTGTGTGGTCTGAATTCAAATTGGAAACGATAGAAATTGGGTACTAGAGCAGTTTTCAAGACGTGGTGGTGCTGCGATGGTTGGCGATAGAGGAGGGGCGCTTGGTGTTGGGGATTTGGGGAGTCGGTAGTGACGGTTCTGCAAATTTTCTGGGGAGAGGGCTGCTGCTGGTGATATTTGGAGTTCTTGGGTATTTTCATTTAGTGATAATTGTTTTTTTTTTAATTTGTAATAATTTTTTTAAAGCAAGAAAAAATTGAAAAAGAAATATTTAGGGTTATTTTGGAAATAATGCTGGGTGGGAAAAAGTTGATGTATTTTTTCACTTTTTATGGTGGGTGTAAATATAAGGTGGGTGGGGAAATAAGACATTGGGGTGGGCATATCACCACTCTTAAAAAAAATGAACAGTTGGTTGGATGGTTTTGATTGAAATTCCTGAGAAGGTTGTTACTTTTCTAGTTTTCAGCAAGTAAACTTGGGAATTGTTAAGTTGTATCAGTTTACAGGATATTGCTCGAGTTTTTATGATCAGTTTCTTTTTACTAGAAATCGAGGAGAAAACAACGAAAAAGAACATATTTTCAAAGGATTTTGTTTTGTGTTATGATTAATGAGTGAGTAACGGTATGATTAATGGTTTGCAGCCATGATTGGTGATGTGAACTTATATATGAATGACCTGGACGATCCCCACATGGGAGAGATTGAAATAATGATTGCTGAACCCAAAAGGTACCTTCCTTGACTTTCTTCTGATGGTAAAAAACAGAAGTGATTGCGTTCGAGTCAATCTGGTTTCCCTTTGTTTTTCTATTTGTGTATGTGCTTGTTCGTTTGAAGCATTCCAGCACCAAATATTTATGCTTCTTCCTCACTTAGTTTTCACTTTAGGGACTATTATATGTATGCTATAATGTAATTTTTCAGTATTTTTTCTTGCTAGTTTAGTCGTGGTAAAGGACTTGGGAAGGAATCGGCCTTGATGATGATGGCCTTTGCAATTGAAAATTTGGCAATCCACATCTTCCGTGCTAAAATTGGGGAACAAAATGGAGCATCTCTTAGCTTGTTTCGGAAATTGGTCTGTCTGTCTGTCTTTCTCCCTCTCTTTCTGATTTTCTCTTATCATAAACTCATGCAATTTATCATGCAATGTTGGCCTCTCATATTCCACTTGCATTTAATTTGCACTTGTGTTTCCTCGTGGCTCACTAAACTCTCATATGGTTGATGTAGGGCTTTGAGGAGATCTCTCGTAGTGAAATCTTCAAAGAGGTGAGTCCAATTATCTTTATGAAATCTGCATATGTGCACAGGCTTTAGTTGGTCTATGCAGTCTACATCTCGACTCTTGGGATTCTTAACGAAAATACTCTTTCTAATCTTCTGATTCTCTGTATGACCTTGGAGTGGCTCAGACTATCGTTATTACTTATAACAGACGTTTCTTTACAATTTATATGCACTGCCCGGCTTCACATCAGAAAAATTTCCAATGGTTTCATGTTCTTAAAAGGGCCCTGATACTACCTAGGAGTGTTTAGTCTAACGGTCAGGCCCTTGGTTTGTTACCAAGAGGTCTGGGGTTCGACACCTCCCAAGGTACCCACCTAGCAATTGCTAGAGTTTCTTGCTTCCCAAATGTTGTGGGGTCAGGCGGGTAAGCCTAGTGATTAGTCGGGTCAAAGATCCGGAGACACTAGATTCAAAAAAAAAAAAAAAAAAGGGCCCTGATACTTGTATTGTAAAGAATAGAAACCGTTTTTTTCTTTGATGATTTCGACAATTAGCTTTTGACTAATTTCTTCAAAATCCACAAACAGTGGAAATTAAATGTTTTGCCGCAGAAAAAAGTTCAAATTGCTTGGTTAATTTTATACTACATTCAGTGTTGGAGCGCCATCTGTCCATTTTAACAAATTTCTTGTCATATATGACAGGTGACGTTGGAGTTACATGTAACAAAGGACAAGCATGAGGAGTTGCTGCAGATAGGGAGCTTCATGACTCATACCTAGCCGTCAAGGGCCTATGATCATGCTATTCTCCACTTCACGATCAACGTCAACTCTTTTGCTAGTGCTTGGTATGCAGAAAAGCTACAATGTTGTTTAGACTCTACCGTATCATAGAACTTAACCTTACTGAACAGGGCTATACCAAATGTTAGGGCTAGAATTCACATTCAATCCTATTTTGAAGATGATTCATGCTGGTTTACTAATTTTCTATCCATTTTTCACCCTTCTTTAGTTTACTTATTTCTTTTCGCCTGCCGGTTTATTAGTAAACTATTGCTGTAAACACATAAAAAGAAAACAAAGGGAGAGGGGAAGCAAAGCGCTTGACTTAGAACGTACAAATGTGGTCGAAGTAATGGCAGTAAAGACTAGTGGAGTAGTTCATCCCGACGGTTTTGAATATTTGGCCCAGAAGTTGGGTGAGTCTGAGGGGGTAGTCTTTGAAACTGAATCCCCAGCTTGCCATATAAGATTGAATGTGGTGCTGTTAGCTAGTCTGCAGAGATGTTTGAAACTTGAAAGCAAGAGCTCCTGCTTGATTCATGGGCTGTAACTGGTTGTAGGTGTTGTATAAACTGCCATACTCCCGATACAACTGTGCAAAGAGCGATGATAGCCTTCATGTTGGATCGACTGCCACTGCAATCCATCCTGTAGAAGCTTGAGTAGTTCTGCTAGCAAAAGTTGGACGCTTCTGGTGGATGGGATGAAGTTCCTATGAAGGTAGGGTTGTAGTACCTGGACATCACTGCAAGAACCGAAGATTCAGTTGGTCAAAAAGGTCAAAATCAGAGCAGGTTTTAGTTTTAGCAGCACAAGAAAATAGGAGAAACTGCAAATTTTCAAAAAAAAAAAAAAGGTCTTACAGATATTGTCATGGATTAATGGATATTGAGCTTGAAGTAATCAATGAAGATAATGCGTGATTAAGTTATTAGTTTGCAGTGTAGAATCAAGGGGACAACAGCTAGGCATATGCATTCCTCTTTCAAGTACAAAACTAGAATATATAGGTGTACGTATACAGGGAATGGATCCTCGTTTATTTTATTTTATTTTATTTTTTTATGGGATTAGTTGTGGGGCCTCTACCATGTTACGATATGAACCGTCTATTTTTTTAAGTTGCACCTCAAATATATCCTTGCAAATTATTAGCTAAATTAGAAATATTTGAAACATATAATTGAATTCAAAGAAATTGACGAGCACTATGTTATGAGAAACATTCAAATTTCATTATGACAATTAAATGGGTAAAAAGTTTCAGATTTAATTGAATTTTCACAAGGATGATGTGTGAATCGAGAATTACAAAATAAATGGATTGGATCCCTAAAGTTCGATGCAAATCGGGTTCAACAACTAATCTCCAATTTTATCAAAAAATGCGAATCCATTTCTTTTTGTCTTGAGATAGAGGCTCGTGGCAAAAGAGGTAGAGAAAGACTTGGAAAGAGACTCTAAGAAAAGTCATTGAGTACTTAGAGCTAATAGAAGACTTGACGCAAAACGAAGTGCAGTGGCGTTCTAAAATTTATACAGCCAACCTCACTGGCGGAATAAGACTTTGTTGTTGTCGGGAAATCTTTCTCAAAGGGGCTTGATATACATATATACACACAGACATAATAATACATGTATCAAATACAATAATATAATTTTGCAAGCATGTGATTGCATGATGGCTCCTCGGATCCCATCATCACACATGAACTAACCATTAGATCGATCGACTTTGGATATAAAATGACCGTATTAATCTCTTGCCTTGTAAAAGTTGTCAATATAAATACACATGAATGATATTTATTAAAAGTTGTTCTTTTTCAAAATTATTATCATTTATAGGAGTAGTGTGAATTTGAACTTAGGTCTCTTTAGACGTTAGAAAGAGAAATATCATTAGGGTAAGAGTCAACTTATTAAAGAGTTGTAGAAGCTAAAAACACGACAAGTTGAAGAAATCATTAAACTCCAAAAAGAAACTACGATTTTTGTTTTTGTTTTTTTAAATATGACGCTCACAACTCACACAACTACGTAATGTTACTAATTCATATTTTTTAATATAATATAAGTAGGCATAACGTCAATGTGTAATCCACGTATTAATAATAATAGGTAGCGTTGTGATAGTTATGATGAAAAACTCCTTGATAACGAAAAGGGTAGTGTCAATGTTAGAGATACGTGGAGATTGTAGTGTAGGCCAGTAAGCAGTAACGATCGAGTGGAAGGACCAAACTCCCTTTCGCGGGGAGCACGAAGAAAGATACTGATTGCTAATCATATTCCATGATCCCAATCTTACTAAATTTAATTCATCCAAAGCCATTTCTTATTGTATTAAGTTTCTGAAAGTGACCTTCTTTAAGTTAAAAACTTGAAATTCTTTGCTCTTGTTAAAAGCAAATGGAGGCTTTATTTTTTCTTCCATTTCAGTGGTGAAATTTTGAAATTATGAGCAAGGGTACCTAAATTAACATTCAACTTTGAATTAGAGCAGCGTTGTCCTTTACATGCGAGTTCAAATTCTTATTTACAAATCCTAAAATATCGTCTTGTCCAATAAAATATATCATCGATTGCAAAAAGTCTGCCCGAATAGTGTGATACTTTTTATTTTATAGTGCATTATTCATATAAAAGTAATTTTAAACTTCTTATATGCACCTTCCTTTTCTCTAAAAACCTTTATTATCTTTTTTTATTTTTTTTACTCCTTATGTTCTTTTCATAGTTGCTTGAAGCTTTAAAGTGTTATTGGGTGGTGGTGATAATGTGAAATAGCAAATAAGGTTGGTGGTATTTTTGGGTGATGAACTTGAGTTGAAATCTTCTGCACTTATTTTGTGTGTGACATCTTTGTAATCATTATCATTAATTGACACGTGTTAATAAAATTAATCATCTTTAACTTTGTTATCATAAACTTAATACGTGTTAATCAATAATAAATGTCACAAAAAGGGCACACACAAAATGGGTGCAGAACATTTGATCTCGATGAACTTGATGATATATATGTGTGTATGTGTTTTTCAAAAGGGTGTTTGTGTGTTTTCTTTAATTGTTGAACTATTATCAAAACTAAAACTATAGGCTTCTATATCTAGTAGTGAACTTTTGATCTCATTGAAAAATAAAAGGCTTCAAAACTTCTGGTTTCAATATATGCTTGTTAATTTAGATTACAAGTTGATCTTAAAAATGGTTGAATTCTAATTAAGTAATATTTTTGTGTACTTAGTTTGAAAAATTCAAAACAATATTTAAATCATGTAAAATGGGACAAGAAAAAGGATAATTAATTTACTTTAAGTGATATAAAGGGGGAAGACTATTCATGGCCAACAATATCAATGGATAGTCACCAACCATTCCTATTTACAAAACGTACAGAGGAAAGTCGACTGGTTTAGAAGATTAATAAATTAAATGTAGATTTTAATTTTTTTTATTTCTAATTTAATATTTGGGTTTTGTAGTACCTTTTCTTTCAATGAAAATTTAACATTTGGGTTTCGAACAAGCCAAGTAGTTTTAAATTTAACATTTTATGAATGATGCTACTCACTCACCAACTCCATGTTGCTCACTCCCTCTTTTTAAATACTTTCATTATATTTTAATTTTTGCATCAAGTTATTTTAATGCATAGTATTCAAAAGAAAAGATATAAAGGGTGTAGTCAAATTAGGATTTGATGAGATTTTAATAGACTTTAAAATCAATGTGTAGTCAGTTATGAATTAAAAAGATGATTTTAAAAGATTTTGAAATCATAGTATAGTCAAATTAGAATTTAAGAAGATTTTAAAGAATACATCCAAATCTAGATGTAGTTAATTAGGGTTTTAAAAAATACGTCCAAATCTAAGTATAAAATGCCAAAGAGTTGTTAGGATTTTAATGAATGAGGGATTTCGACGAATTTGAGGGTGAGTGATATAAATACCAAATGCCATCAAAACTCCAACCATCTCCACTGCTACTACAATCCCAATTGCAATTCTATCCCTAACAATTTCAATGTTATTGTAGAATTTCCAAAAAAATTGAAAGGAACCTATATATTAAAAAATACAAAATTATGGCCTCCATTAGTATGTGTATTGGATTCATACAAAAGATTTGGATGGGTTTGCTTCATTTTTTTATTTTGTGGGCTGAAATTATTATTTTTCAAGTTTAATTTTATGATTGACTGGGTTTGAAGTGGTTGGTCACAGATGGTTGTGGGTTTAAAAGAAGAAAGATTTAGATGACAAAGGAATATAAAGGAGCAAGAGCCGCCAAGTTGGTGCTGCGAGAGAGAATGAGAGAGATAAATTGGTAGTTGCCGGTATTTTTAAGTGATTTAGTCTATGAAAATCCATCAAAGTCCATTAAAATTTGTTATATGAATATTCTCAAATCTTTCAAAATCTATATGAACTTTGTAAAATTCTACATAATCCTATCAAACCCATCACTTAACAAAATCTATTAAAATCCTCTCATATCTATTTGACTACACCTAAGTAAACAAAAAACAAACTTTGTAATTGCCATAGTCGTAACAAAGACCGCTTCCATGGTTAAATTTGGTCATGCAATAATTCCATCATCCGCAACAACGACCGTCTTTCAATTAGTCTCATTGACTTTCAATTTGGTTCAGAGCTTCTTAGTTTTCTAAAACATGCCAATTATCTTTTAAGCGTCAAATTTTCCACTATTATCGTGTGAGTTTTCTCTACTTGAATAGACGAAAAGTTGAGCTAACGAAATACGTTTTCAAAGATTAAGATGCTCGAAACTTGATGGGAAGTTCGTATAGCAAATCAAAACAATGTCCCAAATTCAGGTGGATTGTCTGAGCAAGCAAAATAATCAGTAATACAAAAACTAAAAAAAGAAAAAAAAATTATAACTCAGTTGGTTAAAAATATTCCACTTCCTTCGATTATCCCTCCCTAATATCTTGTGTTAGGTAAAAAAAAAAATACAAACCAAAGATCAGAAGAGGCCTAAAAAAAAGTCCTCAAAATCAAGGGCTTGTGGCCTCCTAGAATGGTGTTAGGGCCGCTTTAGTGTGGTTTCAAATTTCCTAAACGGCACCGTTTTTGTCAATAACTATAAAAGGAATGACCTTGGCCCAGAAAAAACTATAAAAGGAATGAACGGCGACAGGAACGACATGGTAACGTGATTTTTCCCATTTTATGACACCAGAGAAAACCATATATTTCCATGACTAATTTCTCCAATTTTATATTCTTGTAGATTTATTATTTTTGTTTCCATTTCTATGAATTTTCGAATCAAATTGGTTAAATAAAAAAAAAGAGCCTGAAAAAGATATAATATAAATAGAAAAAAAGAGAGAAACTGATAATCTTGAGCTTCCCATTTTCCAGTGCCTATATATTCTTGAGAGACCTTCAATGCCCTCCCTTTCTCTCTCCCAAACCTCTCCTTCTCTCTCTGGAAAGACACATTCTTTAATCTCGTAATACTCATCTGTTTGATAACTGAATTTGCATTTGGTAATCACCATCGAAAGAACAAACAAAAGGATTGGAGGGGGCGTATATGAGGAGGAGGTTGAACATGCCCTCTGTTCTTATTCTTACAGTGCCTCCTCTCAGATCTTAATTTTCTGCACGATTTGGCATCTGGGTTTTCGTTAATCTGCCGGTATGGGGGGAAATCTGATTTGGGTTTTTTTTTGCTTTTTCTGAATTTGTTGTGGGTTCGGATCCAGGTGATTTTTCTGATTGAAAATTCTCTCTGGTTTATGTTTTTTTTTCTTCTTTCTTCTTCTGGTAGGTGTGCATAATTCTGGGTCCTGTATTTGATCGGTGAAGGATCGGATGCTTCTAAATTAAATCCAGGAACACTTGTTTTTGAATCGGACTACAATCTGTGTTCTTAATATTTAAAAAAATAAGGTACTATTCTTTCGAGTTTGGTTGGTTATCTATTTTCTGCATTTGGTTCTAGTTAGGTGGATTGATAAAAAAAATATAGACTTTGAGCTGCGGGTGTTGATGTTGGATTGGATTGGTGATTGTGTGCATTTTGTTTTTTGGAATCGGTTTACTTGTATTGTAGAATTATATCGGATCCATTGTAAAATGCTCCATCTTTATCGGGTTGGGATTGAGATTTTGATTTGACGTTTACATTTTTCTTTGGGTTGAGTTTGATTTGTGAAGCTTAATTGATGACGTGCTTGTGGTCTGTAGTGAAAATGCAATCCGACAGTGGTAAGTTGTTTATCGGCGGCATATCTTGGGATACAAATGAGGAGCGGCTAAAAGACTATTTCAGCAGTTTCGGGGAGGTGGTAGAAGCAGTGATAATGAAGGATCGGACCACAGGCCGTGCTCGTGGTTTTGGTTTTGTAGTTTTTTCTGACCCAGCTGTGGCGGACAGTGTCATAATGGAGAAGCACAACATCGATGGAAGGATGGTAATCAAAATAATTTCTTCTTGATGAATGTAGTTTTGTCCTTCAGTTGCACTTTTATGTTTACACAATGACCAAGCATCATTGTGCTTTCTTTTTGGATAACAGAAATGGCGAAGCAAATTAATTTCCTTGTTACAGTTAGGAGTCTGCGAATGTAACTGCACAAATTCATTTCCTATGGTTCTGTGTTAAACTAAATTTCAAATTGAGCTAGAGTAAATCACGGTTGTCATTATTTTATTTTTCTCCAGCGATCATTTTAGTTGATGCATTACTTTGCTCTTCACTTCTTATACTCTGCTTGTATAATTTGATCTTGGTTTTAACCCTTGCATTCTCTATTCTCAGGTTGAAGCGAAAAAGGCTGTTCCCAGGGATGACCAGAATATTTTGGGTAGAAGCAGTGGCAGCAGCATCCAGGGTTCTCCAGGTCCAAGTCGCACAAGAAAGATTTTTGTTGGAGGTTTAGCATCCACTGTCACAGAGAGTGACTTTAAGAAGTACTTTGAACAGTTTGGAACAATCACGGATGTTGTGGTGATGTATGATCACAACACCCAGAGGCCGAGAGGCTTTGGATTCATCTCTTATGATTCAGAGGAGGCAGTGGACAAGGTTTTGCTTAAGACATTTCATGAACTGAACGGGAAAATGGTTGAGGTAAAGCGAGCAGTTCCGAAAGAGTTATCACCTGGTCCCAGTCGCAGCCCTCTTGCAGGATACAACTATGGTCTCAGTAGGGTTAATAGCTTCCTTAATGGCTACACTCAGGGGTATAATCCAAGTACAGTTGGAGGCTATGGACTTGGTAGATTCAGTCCAGTTGCAGGTGGTCGAAGTGGATTTTCTCCATATGGTTCTGGTTATGGAATTGGTATGAATTATGAGCCAGGGTTGAGTCCAGGATTTAGTGGAAATGCAAATTTTAATAGTACTATGAGCTATGGGCGGGGTTTGAGTCCTTATTATATCAATAATTCAAATAGGTTTAGCAGCCCCATTGGGTATGATGGCGGTAATGGAGGAAACACATCTTCGTTTTTCAGCTCAGTGACTCGGAACTTGTGGGAGAATGGGAATGGGAATGAGGGTGGTATTAATTATGGAACAAACTCCACAAATGCCAATGCTTACATAGGATCAGGAAGTGGGACCATTGGAGGAAGTACGTTTGGAAATACTGGAAATAATTGGCCTTCTTCAGCATTGTCAACTCAAGTCGGAGGAAATAATGTTTCTAACAATAGCAGGAATCTTGGTTATGGAGTTGGGGATACCAGTTACAATCTGGGAACTGGAGGATATGGAAGAAACAGTGGTGCAAGTGTGGCCCCTACATCTTCATTTGCTGCATCAAATGGTGGTTTTGATGGGACCTTCACTGACTTTTACAGTAGCGGCTCAGTATATGAAGATCCTACTTGGCGTTCATCAAATTCCGATCGAGATGGACCTGGTCCCTTTGGTTATGGGCTTGGCGGTGCAGCCTCTGATGTATCAGCTAAAAGTTCTCCTGGTTATGTTGGTGGTTATAGTGTTAATAAGAGACAGCCAAATACAGGTACGGGATCAATATCTGACGTAACTTATATTTTCATCTTTTTTGTTTTTCTCTTTAGTTTCTTTTATAGAAATATAGGGAACTTTCTTTTTTTCTAGTAATTCGCATGGGTCCATACAAATTTGGATAAGTTTATATTGGTAACATATAATCTCACTACCTTATTGAGCTTGCTTATTTGGCTGGCTCTGCTGCAGTTGATCCACAATATTTAACTGATTTGAATTTTTGCATCCAAGCAATAGGTTCATGAAATCTATTTTTTCTCTAGCTGATGTTTCACCGAGCTGATTACTGTAGTATTGGATTATATTTAGTTTAGCATACCATCCAAGAGAGGAAAGGCGCTGCAGCTTCTGATGTATAGTTCAGTTGATTTAGGTGACTGTCTAGTCAGCAGTTCAGTAGACTTAGGTTGGACTCGTCACAATTCCTCTAGCTTGTTTTACACTCAATTTTGTTTAGTTGCCTTATTAGGATTATACATTATGGTCATGAAGTGTATTGCTTTGGAGTCCTCGGTTTGTTAGGATTTTTGGCAAATTTACTAAAGGAATGGGGAATATATGGGATGGACTATTAATGGAAAAGGTTTTCAATTTTGTTGTATCGGTCAATTCAGTTTATTTGGATTTTGTTGGTGTTGGTGGAGGTTGTAGCTGGTCAGTGACCTTTGATAACTAATATGATTATCAACGTCTTAGTAATTAAGGGGATGATGGTCCCAAATGATTATTGATTGTGGAGTGTGCAGGGGCATGGAGACAGTTGACAATATCTTATATTCTGACATGGCTTTGATACTTGATAAGGCATTATGTGATCTCCTGTGTTCTTGTGCATCTATCTTATGCTCCCTTTTGCATGTGGTAGGAAGATTATGCATCTTACCTCAATGACTCGTATGTGCCGGAATGAAAGGCATATGAATATTTTTGAGGATGTTGCTCTCTTAGTCTCATTCCAATACGTTGAGTTTATTTGTTTTTTCTTTCCCTGGTTTTCACCAGATTTTCAAGTTCATTCTTTTTTCTCTGTAGGCGTGTGTGTTTTTGGATCATAAATGTTTGTTTTTCTTTCGTATGAGAAATATGTATAAACTTGTGTTTTCCCCTTTAATCCGCTGCACTGCTTATCTCTCTATTTTGAAATCTCTAGCCCTTAATGGTTGAAAATATCTGTTTTTGTAAGGACTTGTTCACCTTGTCTTTACTGAGATCCAGCATCTGTGCCATTGACAAAATAAAGTTGCTTCTTTTCCTTCTTCGTTGTAGGTTATCTTCACTAGTAAAGTGGCTTTGATGTTCATAACTTGAGCTCGAAGGCATGCATATTAAAGTATGAGTTTTCTTTTTCCTACACCTTTGGCACACAATAAGTATACTCAATGGTGTGTAAGTTTATTGTTTCTATACAAGCGTTACTTAGGGAGGGGGAATTAAACTCAAGACCTAAGGTGTTGGGATAAATGTTACTTGAGCTACAAGGTCCTTGCAGATTAGTATACTGTAATATGATGCTCTGAGTATTATCTTTTACCTTTAAGGACGAAAATGAGAAATCTAGAAATCTAAATGAGTCTATGATGAAGATTGTTGAGTCTATAAAATACAAATTCAGCTCAGCCCTATGGTTAAAATGTGTCTAGGCTCTCTCTATTTCTCTCTTGCCTACGTGTGTTTCCTCACCAAATGGCAACGATTACCCCTGTACCCAACCTTTAAACTCCGTCTGCCAGTTTAAGTAATAAAATCACTAATCAGGGCATGAAATGGAGAGGGAAGATGTAGTTGGGATAAAAAGTATGCTGTCTCATGGACGTTCAACTGCTGCAATTAGGAGTGTGTATCAAAGTAACAATGGAGAGATAAATAAGAGGGACAGAGAATAGGCTATCATTGAAAGTATCATTTCTTGATCCTCGTCTCTTCAGATTTGAGGTCAGATTAGTTGTGCAGTGTTTCCATCAGTGAACAATTAACAGCTTAGATTATGATGGCTCCATATTGCTTTTTTGCTGGAATCTTGCAACAGTTCTAAAAGATAAAGCATTTCGTTATAATTACGTAGCTTAAAGTGTGTGTGTGTGTGCACGTGTGTATATAACTGAAAAGGTGTTGCTCACTTAATTATCAATATTTGTGACTGCTGACACTTACAAGTTCCGTTCCTATTGTTTTTCAGGAATTGCTGCCTAGGATCGTCATTTCTGATATCACGACATTGTAGGTGAAGATAATGAAGCAAGCGAACTGTGAATTTTGCACACCACCGCCGTTTATATATCTCAGTAAGAGAGATTTGGTT
The DNA here is from genome assembly GCA_024362995.1 of Heteromeles arbutifolia. NCBI lineage: Eukaryota > Viridiplantae > Streptophyta > Magnoliopsida > Rosales > Rosaceae > Heteromeles > Heteromeles arbutifolia. Next base: position 8,422,849 of record JANCRC010000012.1, on the reverse strand, counting down.
AGTAAGAGCTAACTGGGAGTGGCTGTTTTAAAGAAGTTAGAGTTAGAAGTTAAAAATGGATTTTGTGTTAATGCATTGAGTTTTGAGTTACCAATTTTAGGGGTTTTCGGTTTTGTTTTGGTCTATGAGTGAGATGTAAAATCAGATTGCGGGATATAGTCAGAAGTGTATCATGCATCTCCGGTGAGGCGGCGATACCCAAAAGAAAAGGAGAGAAAAGGAAAGAAAAAAAAGAGAGAAACTGATATATATTTTTTTCCCTCTAGAATTTTATCTGTAAAATCTTCTGGCCAAGTTGTGGGTTCTGGTCAGGGATTGCTTCTTCTTCTTCTTCTTTTCCCAATCATTTGGTTTGTTTTTATTGTACCTGAGCTGAGATTAATGTTGATTTACTATTAGTGTGAAACATTTTAAGGGTTTACCCATCTAGGGACCCCCATCAATAAGTAATCGCATATCCTGATCTTTTTATGTTATATTTTTACCCTTTGGAAATCCTCTTTTTTTTTTTCCTCTTCATAATATTTTGGAATTTAAAAAACCAAGGTTAAAAGGAAATTATGATGCAGCCATGGCCGCTGCCGTGGCTGTGGCGCAAGTGGCGGCAATGGCCCGCTGTCGGTGGTTGTGGTTAACCTCTCCGCCACTTGCCCGCTGCCGGAGGTTGTGGTTAACCTCTTTTTCTTTTTGAACTTCTGAAGTTTGATAAAATTAGGAAGGACTTCAAAATTGGGGAGGAAAAGCTTAGGATTGTTTGGTCTTCTATTATTTTAAAATACAGTTAAAATTAATAATCTCAAGATTTGAGGGGAACAAATTAGGAAGTAATTGTTATTTAATTACTAAATTATTTTGTTATATATAAAAATAAAATTAGTTAAGAGCCAATGATACATGTCACATTTAGAATGAGTGGTACTGCTCATTACATGGTGCAAATTCGAATTCTAAGTAAAAAGGAGGCAAAATCTTTAAAATATTTTATGAACTTATAAAAGTCTTTTAATTTGTAATTTAAACTAAAATGTTAAGCGAATTGTTAAATTAATTTGCAAATATCACATAGAAACAATAGTTTAACATATTTGAAGAAGAAAGAAGGGAATAAATGCAGCTTATTAAAATTCTCATGCAAAATTGAGAACAAATATATACTTTTATTAGAATTTCAAAGAAGATAGGTCCAACATTGGGCTACATCTTCTGTTTACACTGGATTATATTGAATGCTAATACAATACGAAATTATCGGCTCTATTTGCAGATTACTCCGGGAAAAGAAAATTTGACTCACATCCACCATCTTAATTAAATTTTTGATACAACGTAACATCTAAGGTTAATTCTGTTTACTTTTTCGTTCAAAATATTGAATGTCCATGACCCTTCAAAAAAATATGTTAAAGATATTTTAATGCACATCAAAGTATCTTTGAAAAAGGGTCAAGTGCAACATTTTGGATGGAACAATAGACGGAGTTAAGCTGTAGGTGGTATATGGAAACAAAACTTTAATTGATCAGGGATAGTGTAATTCAGTTTTTCTTTTCAAATCAGGTTTTGAAACAAGGCTTATAGCTCGACCGTACAATTTTAGCATCGAACCTCACAATTGGTTCTAAAGCTGAAGAGTGATGACATCTTGGGATTGCACGGTTTGAGTTCAAGAACAGAAATCTCGTTAATAACTTGAGCTTTGTTTGCTTCAAACTGCTCATCCTCTGCATATAAATTGTAGTTCGATTTTATTAAAAATGAGTTCGAAGGAGAAAGACCAACGACAAGGAGTAAATTTTGAATCGAATCAAAGAAACCCTACCTTTCTCAATGGTGAAGTCGTTAAAGAAACGAAGAAGCTTGGTTCTATTTGTGACAAGTACATTTACAGTCTCGGGAGGCTTATTTTGGTTTGCAACAAATAACTGTCATTAACAAAAACAAGAAATTAATCATACTTTAAATACACTTGTGAGGAGTGCAAAATGAGATTTTTTTAGTGCTAATATCAGTTCCATCTTTATTGCACTAAAGGTTTAAAAGTTGATATTCTGGACAAACCTTGAAGACCTGAAAGGTTTCTAACTTGATTGTCTTCTTCGGATCCTGCAAACATGTGATTTATTAACAAAAACACATAAAGGAATAAAGGAGAACTAATAAAAATGACTTGAAAATTTTGAGTTTTAACGAAAATGACAAAAATGTGTTGTAAGTGAATAGTATCAGGATTGACTTTTTAGAGTAAAAATATGGTTTTTCGTTAAAGTAAATAGTACCGGAAACATTTCGTTAAAGTTCCTTTAAATAAGTGCTATATATGTAGAGATGGTCATGCATGACACAGGTGCATGTGTTTGTACTTTGCACGAACATGACATGCGTCTGCGTGTAAATAGAGGAGAAATTCTGCTATATCACTGTGTATATTTCTGGTTAGGATTGTGATATCCATACACCTTATTTTACTTCTCATACACCTTTTTAATTTTCGACCGTCGGATCGAATGAATTGAAGAAGTTCAACGGACATAAATTATCAAAGAGTGTGAGAAGTAAAATGGGATGTGTGGATAACACATCCATTCTGGTTATACAACAAGTTCTCGTGTGAGAAAGAGAGAGGGATTCTATACCTTGAGAAGGTTCATTATAGGATTATCATGTTATCCAGAGAGCACACATATCGAACCATCACATCGAAGTTTGAGCGATTCAATAACATATCTCCTAACATCTGAAACAAAATTACGATATGCATGTCAATAATAACATTTGTGGTTCTCAAGATCATACATAGAGAAACAAATTGAGTGGTATGCAAGAAAATCAGCTGAAAAATAATCTGTAAATTGTAATACCTTGATGGCCTGGCGTTTGGTGATATAATTGGGACACTCCAACAACTGGGAATTGTACTCTTGGAAAAACTGTAATCAAAATCACAGAAAAGGATAAATTAATAATTCAAATATTGAAACTTATAATCTGCAAAAAGTAAAGCATGATAGGTTTAGAAATTTAAGTAATTATTATCTGAGATTTGCTGACTGCCCAAATTGCTAAAAGCATCTAAATAGTTGCCAACTTCCAAACAACCAGAAATTTTTTTCATGAAGATTATGAATCCTTACCCACTCATAGTTTTTAGAAAGGAATTCAGCAACAGTTGATTTGTGCCTAGTCATAAGCTCCTGTTCAAAGTATGACAATGAGTTAATGATCAAGCTAGTGAAATGATCATTCGTTAAAATCTGTTAAATGTTTGAAGTGGACCAAACCTTGAAAGTAGTCGCAGCATCCGACGCTATGTCGAAATTTGGAGTTTGAATGTAGTAAAAAAACTTCTTCATGTGGTCTGATTCGAGGACATACCTGTGACATTAACCAACAATAATGATTCATTATATAATATACAAGCTCATTTAAAAAGATAAGTTTTGACACTCAATTAATGACAAAACAAAACGTTACCTTGCAATATTCTGATGACGAATGCATTCCCTTGAAATTGCACCATAAGATAGAGCAATATCACCACTGTCTTCATAGCTAAACCAAACCAAAACGAACGGTTCATTAATATTTTAACTCCAGTTCTGGAAATATACATTTTTTGAACTTCACTGGTACATTCTTACCCTTTTATCAGAATGTCCATAATATCAATATTATTCTCCAAGTACTCTAATGCGATCGAACGCGACTGAACCTTTTGCCTTTGTAAATTTGCAATGACATGAGTAGCGTTTTTACGATCCTACAACACGTACTCAAATATTAACACAAATGTAACATGCTTAAATAATGCAATAGGGCATACAAACTCATTTAATTATGGCTTACCCCCAAGTTGAGCTTTGAAAGACAAACAATGAGGAGCCTGAAAGTGTCCTCCCTAAAAAACTCTTGGGTTAGTTGTGCACAAGAATCTTTATTCTGAATCATCACCTCCATATACAACAGTCCTTATCTCCAATATTGCTTTTGTCAATTCTTCCATATATCACAAAGTTCAAACCAAATGTCATTAACCTAACAATTTCATTAATTTCAAAACCATACTCACTCTATAAGCTTATTAAGCTACACAACCCAAAAAATTTAAATTCCATGTCTAAAGGTCATTGCAAAATAATTCTGTCGTAGGGTTCAATTTTTCAAAACCTAAAAGGAAAAACCAATCAAACAATCATGCTACATAAACAATTCTACAATACGAATGAAAAATTCAAACCTTTTCTTTGCGTTTTTACCCGCGCACATCATTATTTTGATCAACGAACATTAAAAGCTCACGCATGTGCTTTACAAGCTCTATCGGCATTCTTGCCTTAGGGTTAAAAAGACCCTTGGTTGTCAACTTTTTCGCCATCATAATAGATTCTTCATTCAAACCTCCCCTACTTTTCTTACTTTACATTTGGAATTCGACTTCAGAATGTTAGGGTTTAAGAGCAAGGCAGGAAGAAAGAGAAGAGATTGAAAATTTTAGAATCTACAATCCATACCGGTTTTTTTGGGACAACAAAGAGTTGTTGGAATCTACAAATATAGGAACCGTTGACAAAGGGGATAAACTTGCTAATCAATTCGTGACACGTGGAATCTAAATGAGAGTAGGGCCAATTTTCTTGGAAGGATATATGTGCTGGCAGAGGATTAGGGTTGTAGAGGCACAGAAAGATAGATGTAGGTTGGATTTACAACTACTGCAACCAGAAAACAGTAAATACAGGCTTAGAAAGCAAGAGCAAAAAGGATAAGAAAAAGATAAAACTAGAGGAGCATTTGTTTCTTCGCTGTATCGGTATGTTTTTAGCTTAAAAATTTATAAGTTGCACAATAATTAAGAATGTTTTCCACATTGTTGTCGTTTTAGGGTTTGTGTGAAGTTCTTTATGTCAGTTGTAGACATAAGATTACCTAGCACATAACAAAGAGTGCGACGACGGTCTTTTCTTTGGACAAACCCTAACTTTCATGAACTGGTCTCAAAACCCTAGTTAGAATTATTTGCCTTAATTTGTCTACAAATCTAGTCCGACTTGGAGATGGTTTGAGTCGAACCCTAAGGTTGTAAATCGGCATGAAATAACTTGAGTTTACATCATGTTCGATTTGTGTTTCGCTCGTTGAAGCTCAACTCATGAAAGAAACAAGTCAAGTCTAGGTTCGACTGTATAAGAAACAAGCTTGCACATTCGTACGTTTGAGTGGTAAAGTTCGTGAGTAGCTTGTAACTTTTTACGAGACAACTCAAACTAGATTCTATTCAAAAAGTTTGCTTGGAATAGAAAGTTATGTTTGGAATTTTGTTTTTGATGAATTATGTTTACTACTTTTTCTCTAAGTTTGGATTGACCATCTTCAGTTTGTTTGTTTTCTTATTATGATGGAGATTGAAACTATATTGTCTTATTTTGTTTCTAAAGATACTATAAATGTCTAATGACCATGCAGCCTCTCATTGGCTTCTAACCTTAAAGATTCATAAAAGAAAGAGATCCTTACGCAACTATTTTAACTTGTTATGTTTGAAATTGTTGTGTTACATGATTTATGTGTTTCCAAGTTGATAACTCGAATAGCTCAGTTTGGTGTTGAGCTTGAACTTTTTAAGCTCGCTTGAGATAGACTCGTATAACAATTGAAAGTAAGACAATCTAATTTGAGCTTGAAAAATCAATTAAACAAGTCAAATTTAAACATTACGATCTCAATTTGGCTAGATTCTTGTTTATAGTCCTATAAAAGCGAATATGAGTAAAATTCCTCAGGCGTGTGAAACTATTGTTTACCCAATTCTCCTCTAAAGATGTAAAATTTCATCATGATAGTATTTTCTTAAATTTTGAATCCTAAATTTTTATTTTTATTTTCACTAGATTTCATTTCTTATTATAAAACGCACCATTTGGCTTCATTTTTTATTTTGAGTTCTGAGATTTGGCTCTAGAAGTTCGTCTAAAAGTACTTTTAAAATAACTGAAAGTATTTTTAATCAAAATAATTTTAAAATTACTCTTTAAAAAAATACAAATTCTTTTGAAACATAATTAACCTTAAGAGTAAATTGTAGCTATGGTCCCTTAACTTTAACTCAATTGGAGCAATGGTCCATCAACTAAAAATCCATTACCATTGGTCCCTCAACTTATCAAAACGTACAGCTATGGTCCCTCAACTAAAAATCCATTACCATTGGTCCCTCAACTTTAATTCAACTGAAGAAATGGTTCTTTAACTGTAACCCAATTGTAGCAATGGTCCTTCCAATGTAACTCGTTTTGACAAAATTTTTGACATAGTTGACAAAAAGAACCATAATTATACACTTTGATGAGTTGAGGGACTCTAATTGTATAAATGGTCATTCCAATATAACTTATTTTGACAAAATTTTGACAAAATTTATGAAAATGACTATAGCTACACATTTTGATAAGTTGAGGGACCAATGGTAATGAATTTTTAGTTGAGGGACCATTGCTCCAATTTGATTAAAGTTGAGGACCATTCGTACAATTTATCAAAACGAGTCCGTCGGGAAAACCCAAAGCCAAACCTCCACCACAAAGTCACAAACACGACTCTCACTCACCCTCCACCGTCGCACACAAACACAACCATAATTCTGAAATTCAAACGCAACCCAAATGTTAATTCTTCAGAGAATGGCAATGGCCACTTCTTCTTCCTTCCTCTCAATCCCTCTCCTGAAGACCCCTTCTTTCCTTTCCCCAATTAAACACTGCGTTTCGCCACTGAGCTCCGAGTTCAGGGCTCTGGCCCTCTACGGCGGCAGAAATGGAGTCTTCACCTCCTCGGCGGTGGCCACGGAGGCTCAGGTCTCGACCCAAGACGACAAATTGAAGAATGCCCAGATGGAGGTAACTGATAAGCCTGAGAAAGTCGTGCTTCCAACCAACGAGTCCTCGGAGAGCCTGCTCAGAATTCGGCACACGGTATTTTCTATGCGTATTGAAATTTCATTTTTTTGATTGGATTTATAGTTGTGTTATGTTAAATTGAAGTAGGAGGTGCTTTCGTGTCGAAATATATGAATCTTTAGGTACTTAGGAACTTTTTTTTTTTTTTTTTTTTTTTGGAACTTGATGCTTTTGTGCAACTATTTCCAGTTCTATGTTACTACTTGTTATTAATTCTATTGTGAAGAGCAAGGAAGTGGGATAGAAGAAAAAAGAACATTACTTTTCGGTAATTTGATCGAATAGGACCCGGAAAAATGGGTTTACAGCAGTAGATAAGATGGGAAGTTTTTCATCCTGTTGTTGGGAATGTGAGAAGTTACATGGGTTTCTGTCTTTCAATAAAGTGTTGAGCTTGACATATGTTCCTTTGTATGAATTTCCTCGGAATTTGGTATCGATGGTGCCTTTCCGGTTACTATGAGGATGAACCATTTATGTGTATGACTGCAGTGTGCACACGTGATGGCCATGGCTGTTCAAAAGCTCTTCCCGGATGCAAAAGTGACAATTGGTCCGTGGATAGAAAATGGGTTCTATTATGATTTTGATATGGAGCCTTTGACGGACAAAGAGTTGAAGAGGATCAAGAAGGAAATGGTACGTAGAATTTATGTTTCAGTTACTACATTTTTTTTTCAAAACTTGGGAACCATGAAAGCATTGACAAGTATTCATTAGTTTTTTATGTCATCTGAAGGATCGCATCATTGGTAGGAATTTACCACTTATAAGAGAGGAAGTTTCAAGAGATGAAGCTCACAGAAGAATAACTGCTCTCAACGAACCATACAAATTGGAAATTTTGGATAGTATCAAGGAAGATCTCATTACCATATATCACATTGGTAAGGTTTTCCACATTTCTCAACGTAGCATGAAAGATGATGATTTCATATGTACGAACTGTGCTTAAATGATCTACCATATTCATAATGCATGTACTGGGATTTGATTTTGTTTTGAACTGGCATCTAGTTGGAGTAAAATGTTTTCATGTCATAGTTCCTTATATTATTCTAAATTATTCATAGGCGATGAATGGTGGGACCTGTGTGCGGGGCCTCATGTTGAAAAAACTGGAAAAATTAACAGAAAAGCTGTCGAACTTGAGTCTATTGCTGGTGCTTACTGGAGAGGAGATGAAAAGAAACCCATGCTGCAGAGGATTTATGGCACTGCATGGGAGAGCGAAGAACAATTGAAGGCATATCTTCATTTCAAAGCTGAAGCTAAACGTCGAGATCACAGGCGCCTTGGTCAAGTTCTTGATCTGTTTTCTATACAGGTAGTCAAGTTGAAGTGGATTGCCTCTCTTTTTGTTGTTTACACAGATTTATCATTAGCAGTTCCATTAATGGCAATTATTTGGTATGAGGGTTCTTGCATTGAACATTTTAGTTGGTGAATTTTACAGAATGATGCCGGTGGGGGTTTAGTGTTCTGGCATCCAAAGGGTGCTATTGTGAGGCATGTAATAGAAGATTTGTGGAAAAAGATCCACATAGAACGTGGTTATGATTTGCTGTATACTCCACATGTTGCAAAGGCAAACCTTTGGCAGATAAGTGGTCATCTGGATTATTACAGAGAGAATATGTATGATCAGATGAATGTTGAGGATGAACTTTATCAGCTTCGACCGATGAACTGCCCCTATCATATCTTGGTTTACAAAAGGAAGCGTCACTCTTATCATGAATTCCCTATTCGAGTTGCTGAGTTGGGAACCGTATATAGATATGAGTTATCTGGAAGCTTGCATGGCCTTTTTCGTGTAAGAGGTTTTACTCAGGTATGGTGTCAGTATCTCATTTCCGAACTGTTAGTCTATACTCCTAGATCTACGAAGTGTTTTTTGTTTAACCTGAGGACCATTTTGCAGGATGATGCACACATATTTTGTCTAGAAGATCAGATAAAAAATGAAATCAGGGGTGTCCTAGATCTTACCGAAGAACTTTTGTTGCAATTTGGCTTCAGTAATTATGAAGTCAATCTATCTACGAGGCCAGAGAAAGCTGTTGGAGATGATGATATATGGGTGAAAGCAACATCTGCCCTTAGAGATGCTTTGGATGATAAAGGTTGGAGCTATCAAATTGATGAAGGTGGTGGTGCCTTTTATGGTCCAAAGATTGATCTTAAGATTGAGGATGCCCTTGGAAGGAAGTGGCAGTGCTCAACTATACAGGTAAGTCCTGAACTCGTTGACTGGCAAAATTTTAATGCATGTTTTTAATTTGGTATTGTCTCTCTGTCTCTCTCTGTATCACTTTGTAAAATGTTCATAGGAGATTTTAAGCATATTTCTGAGCGGAGTGAATTACATGGATTTTTTTTTTTGATAAACTAAAGCCACTTTATTTGTCTTTTACAATTGTTTGATCTTTTATTTCCCAAACCGTACAGGTTGATTTTAACCTACCACAGCGTTTTGACATAACATATGTTGACTCAAACTCGGAAAAGAAGCGGCCTATCATGATCCATAGAGCTGTTCTTGGGTCATTGGAGAGATTCTTTGGAGTCCTTATAGAGCATTATGCGGGGGATTTTCCATTATGGCTTTCGCCAGTGCAAGCTCATGTTTTACCAGTTACCGACGCTCAGGTATGTAAAGAACTCGTTTATGTTTCATTTAACTCAAGAAACGGTCAACACACCTACGTAGGGCCTCTTTGGTTGCCCCATGAAGTTTGAATGGCTCATCATACATTGGATTACTATACCTTTTCATTGATAAAATGGGTCTATATTTTTTCATCCATCTCATTGCTGATTATCCATGCCATGAATTGTACAGTTGTAATTCTTTAAATATGCTATTATTTTTTAAGGGTTTTCGCTCCAACACTTTCAAAAGTGATGGATCCATTCAAGATGACAGAATTTGTGCATTGTGAAGGGACATTCAAATTTCTCTAGACAAGCAAACGAACCTTAGATAAATGTATTTTTTTGTTTGGTTACCAGAGATGATTATCTTTGCACTAAAGCAGAAATTTGAATGTGTGCAGCTTGATTACTGCAAAGAGGTAACCAACAAACTGAAAGCAAATGGTATCCGCAGTGAACTTTGCCAGGGTGAACGCCTTCCAAAACTGATTAGAAATTCAGAGATGCAGAAAATTCCATTAATGGCTGTTGTCGGTGCCAAGGAAGTTGAAACTGGCACTGTTACAGTAAGATCCAGGTTTGGTGGCGATCTTGGCACCATGCCAATTGATGATTTTGTCAGTACAATCAAGTCGGCCATTGAAAGCAAAGCGTCAATTTGAAGTGCTTGCAGTTGGCGAAGGGTGGTCATCCTATCGATTTTGAAAGATGTCTAGTCACAGGGAAGCACAAAAATGAAACAAATCAGATAACTTAAAAGCAATTTTGTTGCATTTGTCCTGTACCATGGTAGCATATACTCATTTGTTGTTCAGTCAGTGCCAAGATTGATACATCAAATGGAGGTTGATTTGGAGAGAGCTTGAAGTCGGTATCGACCCAAAGGCTGCACTTATATTTGTATATATTCATAGACCGAGGGCAATAATGTCAGGCAGAAGGCCATCAACACTTAACCTGGGTTGCATATGATATTGTTTTGCAGTGATTAAACATCTTTTTTCAAACTGCTAAGATAACTGATGACAATGAAATCTCTCTCTCTCTCTCTCTCTCTCTCTCTCTCTCTCTCTCTCTCTCACACACACACACACACACACACACACACACACCCACCCACCCAAACCGGATGGTATGGATTAAACATTTGTTTTTGTACTTTTTTCTTATAGCGATGCACTAAATCAATACGGGAAGAGAAATTTAAACTTAGGTGCGGACACACTTGGGCTAAGTTTTGGTCTACGTTTAACTCCCTCCCTCTCTCTCTCTCTCTCTCTAAACTAGTCTAATTTGTGTGAATGTGAACTGTACATTTATTAGCACATTAGTGATATTTTGATTATCATATTGGTTTTAGGCTATTAATAGTGCTTGGAAAGAAGCCTGCACATCCACAACGCTGAGAACGATTGTGAAAGCGAAGGGAAAATACATGGTTGATCCAGTGAAGTCATGGAGAGAAACTCTTTGTAATAGAAAACCGAGACTTGCACGACGTCACAGAAGATGCTCGTCTATTATTTTTTACGTCAATAAAACATTTGTTAAGATATAATTGAGCCTAATCAGAAAATGAGTATATAAGGTACTCGCTAGTAAGTACCTAAGTATTAGTTGGTAATCTAAAACTATAAGCAGCTTAATTAATTACTAACATAGGATATAATTCTAAAACTATAAACAGCTTAATTAATCTAAAACTATAATGCTAAGGAGACCAAATTTGTAGATAAAATTTTGTAAACTAAATGACATAAAAGTTGATGATTGAATTATTACTTAAACATTGATAAATGTGCTCATTCTTATTGGTGACACATCATTTAATTTGTAGGTTTTATCTATAAATTTAGTCTCTTCAGCATTACTGTCTATAAAAACATCTTAATTCAGGCATATTTCCCTGTTTCTTGGAAATGTTGTGGTGAGGAAATTTCAAGCTCTTAATTAAGCTTTTTTTTTTAAAGAAATTTTGAAATATTTTGACTACTTCAATGACTGCTATTTTTTAGTGCACGGCTATTGGGGGTAAGGCATCTTCCATAAAAATAGGTAGTAATTGGCTGAATAATTTGATGGCGTTAAGCGTCCCAATCTAAGTATAAAATTGCGCTGAAACCAAGATAAATTTACATCCAACTTTCAAACAAAAGGTTTTCAAAAAAAAAAAAAAAAGAAAAAAACTTTCAAACAGAAGAAACTAATTCTGAATTGAAAACTCAAGATGGATATGAAATTGATAAATATCTTGCCAATGTTTGTGTTCTTGTTGTTAGCGTCCACATCTACTGCCAAATCCAGTATCTATGATGTAACAAGTGCAAAATATGGTGGAAAAGCAAACTCTGATATATCCCAGGTAGGCATTATATATGATTATTTAATTCTTCTTGAAATGCTAAACTAATATTTTTAGAGGAATTTTAACGAAAAACTTCCGGTACTGTTCACTTTAACGAAAAACCACATTTTTTACACTAAAAAGTCAATTCTGGTACTATTCACTTTACTCTTTATTTTATCCTTATCGTTAAAACTCAAAGTTTTCAAACCATTTTAATTAATTTTCCTTATTTTTAGATGAGAAATTACTTCTGCACACACTCTTTAGTCTTTGGACATTCTTGCTTACTTTCTTGATTTTTTTCGCTGATTTGTTTAACCAAGAAATAAGAAATAAATATGCATGGAAGAAAATGAGTATGCCAAAAATCATCTCTGTTTTAGAATTGTTTGGTAATTAAACTGAATGATTACAATTTTTAATGTTTATTCAATGTTTTTATCTAGGCTTTTAGCAAAGCTTGGACAGATGCATGTGCATCGACATTGGCAAGTAAAATTGTTGTTCCAAGAGGGACATACAAGTTTGTAGGGGCAACTTTCAAAGGACCATGCAAAGCTCCTATTGAGATTCAGCTCCAAGGCACACTGCAGGCTCCAGCAGATGGCAGCAAACTCTCAAAAGCAGATACTTGGGTAGCTTTTGAGCGCATCGATCGGCTCACCTTATCCGGTGGTGGAACTTTCGATGGCCAAGGAGCATCTGCTTGGAAGCAAAATGATTGCAACAAAAACAAAAATTGCAAATCTATTGCTATAGTAAGAAAATTTAAATCTTTTTTTTTTTAAATAATTTAAATCTATTGTGAAAAGGGTATGTGTCAGACATCGAATCTAAGTCATCGATCATGTTGATAATCTGCAATTTTGATACACAATCTGACAATATAAGAATTTTTCTGATGACAATGTGACTTTGGTATGTGACATTATTCGCAGAATCTGAGGTTCAATTTTGTCACAAATTCCATAATTCGGGACATAACAACAAAAGACAGCAAAAATTTCCACGTCAATGTTTTGGGTTGCAACAATGTGGCATTCCAACATTTTACTGTCTCAGCGCCTAAAGAGAGCATGAACACAGATGGAATTCATATCGGACGTTCAACTGGGATCAACATCACAGATTCAACCATTGGAACTGGGGATGATTGCATCTCCATAGGTGATGGCACCAAGCAACTCCATGTAACCAAAGTTACTTGCGGACCAGGCCATGGCATAAGCATCGGAAGTCTCGGAAGATATCAGAATGAAGAACCTGTGTCCGGAATCTTTATCAAGAACTGCACAATTAAAAATACAGATAATGGTGTGAGGATCAAAACATGGCCTGCTTCTCCATCAAATGGTGTAGTCTCAGATGTTCACTTTGAGGATATTATTATGGACAATGTTGGAAACCCTGTCATCATAGACCAAGAGTATTGTCCATGGAATCAGTGTACACTTAAGGTATACTATTTTGCACAAAAATTAACATCATAATTTCTTTTTCACGTAGTCAAATACTTAATCTTGAATAATAGAATACAACCGATGGCCATCTGATCTATTGACACCAACCTCCACTATTTTGAATGACTACCTACCTGAGTTCACCATTCTGGAATAGTACATGTCTTCAGGAAGCACTCCGGGTTTTCGAAAAACCACTTGAATTTTTAATAACCTTTTTGATCTATTTATAATAAATATATTTATGAGTAAAAGTGTTTTCTAATAATACTATTATTGCATGCAGGTTCCATCCAAAGTTAAGATCAGCAATGTCAGTTTCAAAAACATAAAGGGCTCATCTTCAACCCCAGTCGGTATTAAGATTGTATGCAGTGGAGGGCTGCCATGTGAGAATGTGCAACTAAGTGACATTGATCTCACATACACTGGAAACAAAGGCTCTATTACCTCTCAATGTAAGCATGTCAAGCCCACCATTAACAACGTGGCACGGGCTCTTGCTTGTGCGACCTCTTCTTAAAAAGAAACCAATTATTCCTTGTAAACAAGTTTTTTTATTTTTTATTTTTAATATTGTTGTACGTCGTAAATAAGCTACCCATGAGACTTTTCTCAAATGACATGAGATGACTGTGGGTTGACGGTTGAGATTTTTGTTCAAATCTCACTTTATAAAAAAATTACAAGAATTTTGTGTTCATTACTCCATTGCTCTCTAACTTGTAGTGAATAGTCTAAAATATTTCACTTACAAGCTAAAAGAAGAATACGTAGTATTATGTGTTAATTTTTTTTATTTTTAAATAAATAAAAATGAATTTTACTTTCGTGTAATGTGTGACAGAGTTATTGGGTAATTATCAAACTTTTTCATTTTTTTAAACGAAAACAAAAATTACAAGGACATCCAAGTTGTTGGAATATGACATTCTCTGTTTAGTCTGTTTAGACCTTCTAACGACAGTTATTTCCTTATAACTGATGCACTGAAGTAGCTAGTCAAATTTATTTACTAGAACCCTAGACTTTTACAAAAGCTTTTTATGCAAGCAAATATTGGGAGAAGTGGGAATAGAACTTGAGATCTTGAGTATACTGGGTAGATGCTTTTAGTCAGTTGAGTTACATCAAAGTCAAAGAATAATACATATATAAAGGTAGCACGGGCATAGTTTGAAGCAGTACATAAAAATGATCTCAACATCACATTTACTTGATCCACCAAACAAGGCTCCATCAGTTCCATTGTTTGACATCTCAACCCTGACAAAATCACAATCAACCCTTAACAGTAGGGCTGGGTTCGGTTCAAAACGGTTTGGTTTTTTGTTAAAATCGAAAACCGAATTGAAATTTTTATTTAATTCGGTTCGATTCATTTTTTTTTCGGGTTCGGTTTTTTCCGATTTGGTTTCGGTCCGTTTCGGTTTTTTTTTTCTTCTTCCATAGCAAAAAAAATTCCTAAAAAATTCCAATTGGTGCAGAACAATCACATTCCAATCGGTTCGGTTTTTTTAGATTCTTCTTTGCTCTGAACACTCTTGCATTGCTCTAATATGCATCACTGCAATTTTGGGTACAAAAAATTTCAGATTTTAATGGACCCTGCAGCTTCAAGATCTGCCATTTGTTTTCTTCCTCTTTTGTGCAACAGTTTCTTTTAATTATGATGGAGAGTGGAGGAACAACAACCATTCAGGGAGGGAGGCATGCACAATCAAGAAAAGCAAAACAGGTGCAGCATAACCCAATCAGAACCAATTTGCACAAAAAAATGCACATTTCAAATTTTGCATCAAAAGGGTTCTAAGTTCTGGTCAGGTTACAAATAAGAAAACTCCACGTTTGTGCATTGCTTATCAGCATTGCAGAGGGTAATGATTCCGAACCCAATCATTCAATCACAAATTAAACAAATTTAAAGATTGGGAACAAAATCGATGAAATTGATATAGCGAGAGCACAGTTTTTGACCTGAACTTATTGAATTAGGCATCGGGGCGGTGACCCACTTGAAAATGATGAACGGATTGCTGCAAATCCTAGTATAAATCGCTTGCAGTTGCAAACATTCGAGCGTTCAAAGAAGAAATCATGGTGCAAGAATTCGATGGTGGGAGAGAGAGGTTGAGAAGTCAGAACAAGGAGATGAAATGGGAGTAAATGGGGTGGCTAAATCGGTTCGGTTCGGTTCGATCCTGTCCAGTTTCTGGACCATCAAAACCGAAATCGAACCAACCTATTTCGGTTTGGTTTGGTTCACTTAGTTCAATTTGATTTTTTTTTTCAGTTTTGGTTCGGTATTCGATTCGGTTTTTTTTTTGGTTTTCGGTTTTTTAAACCCACCCCTACTCAACAGCCTACTCGCGGAATGCGATCCTCTTTCCACACCCTAAAAGCACCCTACACCGCCACGTCGAACCCCACGTTTCCATCCCTCAAATCCTCAAACATAGCAGCCACAACTCAATCCTTGACAAACACACCGACGAGGCAGAAGCACTGGCATGCACTTGCGTCTCATTCTTCAGACGAATTGGATCTTGGTACAACCGTTAGCGACGACATTAGTCATGGAGAAACACTCCTTGTGATAGAAAACCGAGACTTGCATGAGTACGTCATAGTAGATGCTCTTGTCTTTATAATTGAGTAAAGTGATGTACCAATTTGCGGTCAGTGAAGAGGAGTAGACTATAAAGAGAGAGACCGAGATGGAGTTGAGCTGGAATATTATGCTATGATGTGAAGAATTGTTGAAGATTCCCACAAGTAATGCCGTCAAGTTTAAACAAGTTGTAGTTGTGTCGTGCTGGTGGAGTTGGCGTTGATCAGGGTGCTGGTGGCTGCAGCAACTAGGGTTTGCTTGGAAGAAACAATTTGAGTACTGACTTGGAGGCAGCATGGAGAACAATATGTTAAAGAAGTGGTAATGAACACTGAACTAGCCGAGGGCCATACGTAGTGGTGGTAATTGATGTTCTAAAACTATAAGCAGCTTAATTAATTACTAATTATAGGATACAATTCGTGAACTACATTGCAATTAACATCTTAATTAAGGCATCTTAATTCGGGGTTATTTCCCTGTTTCTTGGAAGAAATTTTGTGAGGAATTTCAAGCTCTTAAGTAAGCTTTTCTTTTGAATAAATTTTGAGATTTTTTTACTACTTCAACGGCTGCTAGTTTTTTTCGTGCACTTGGGGTTGAGGCATCTTCCATAAAAATAGCTAGTAATTGGTTGAATAATTTGAGGGCGTTAAGCTTTCCAATCTGAGTATAAAGTTGGGATGAAACCAAAATAAAGTTTTCATCGAACTTCCAAACGAAAGAAACTAATTCCGAATTGAAAACTCAAGATGGATTTGAAACTGAAAAATATATTGCCAATGTTTATGTCCTTGTTGTTAGTATCCACATCTAATGCCCAATCTGGTGTCTATGATGTGACAAGTGCAAATTATGGTGGAAAAGCAAACTCTGATATAACCCAGGTAGGCATTATATATATGCTTATGTAATTCTTCTTGAAATGCTAAACTAATATTTCGAGTTAGAATAGAAATTACTTCTATACACACTCTTTGGTCTTTGCACATTGTTGTTCTTATTTCTTGATTTTTCTTTTGATTTGTTTAATTCAGAAGTAGGAAATAAATATGCATGGGAAAAATGAATAAGCGGAAAATCATTTCCGTTCTAGAATTGTTTGGTAATTAAGCAGAATCATTTCAATTTTTAATTTTTATTCAATGTTTTTAATTAGGCTTTGAGCAAAGCTTGGACAGATGCATGTGCATCGACATCGGCAAGTAAAATTGTTGTTCCAAGTGGGACATACAAGTTTGTAGGGGCAACTTTCAAAGGACCATGCAAAGCCCCCATTGAGTTTCAGCTTCAGGGCACATTGCAGGCTCCAGAAGATGGCAGCCAACTCCCAAAAGCAGATACTTGGATAGGTTTTGAGCGCATTGATGGGCTCACCTTATCCGGTGGTGGAACTTTCGATGGCCTAGGAGCAACTGCTTGGAAGCAAAATGACTGCGACAAAAACAAAAATTGCAAATCTATTGCTATCGTAAGATAATTTAAATCTTGTTCTTTTATAATTAAAATCTATTGCTAGATTGTGAAACTAAACGGTTGATCATACTCTTCTATGAATATATGGTGCCTGATAGCTGATCCCATATATGTGAAAAAGGTATATATGTCCGGGACCAAATCTAAGCCATCGAACATGTTGGTAATCTGCAATGTTTATTCACAGCATGATAATATAAAAATTTTCCTGACAACATAACTTTGGCAAGAAAGATTACTCGTCTTGTTTGTATATATTTTAACTTTTTCACACCGTTCGCAGAATCTGAGGTTCAATTTTGTCACCAATTCCATAATTCGAGACATAACAACAAAAGACAGCAAAAATTTCCACGTAAATGTTTTGGGTTGCAACAATGTGGCATTCCAACATTTTACCGTCTCAGCGCCTAAAGAGAGCATCAATACCGATGGAATTCATATCGGACGTTCAACTGGGATCAACATCACAGATACGACCATTGGAACTGGGGATGATTGCATCTCTATAGGTGATGGCACCAAGCAACTCCATGTAACCAACGTTACTTGTGGACCAGGCCACGGCATAAGCATCGGGAGCCTCGGAAAGTATGAGAATGAAGAGCCTGTGTCCGGAATATTTATCAAGAACTGCACAATTACAAATACAGATAATGGTGTGAGGATCAAAACATGGCCTGCTTCCCCTGCAAATGGCGTTGTCTCAGATGTTCACTTTGAGGATATTATCATGGATAATGTTAAAAATCCTGTCATCATAGACCAAGAGTATTGCCCATATAATCAGTGCACACTTCAGGTATACTATTTTACAGTACCAAAGTTACATCATATTTTCTTTATTACTTAGTCAAATACTTAATCTTGAATAATAGAATACAACCGACGACCGTTTGATCTCTTGACCCCAATCTCAACTATTTTGAATAAATACCTGAGTTAACCGTTTGATTGTTTCTGAAAGGGTTTAAAAAAATTTCTATCAACCAAAAACACTTCTAGCGTTTAAAAAAAAAAAAAAAAAAAACTGAATTTCTAATAACTTCTTCGACATATTTATAATAACAATTTTATATAAAATATTTAAGAGTAAAAGTGCTCTATAATAATACTATTATTGTATATTGTATGCAGGTTCCATCCAAAGTTAAGATCAGCAATGTCAGCTTCAAGAACATAAAGGGTTCATCTTCAACCCCAGTTGGTATCAAGCTTGTATGCAGTGGAGGGCTGCCATGTGAGAATGTGGAACTGAGTAACATTGATCTCACATACACTGGAAAAGAAGGCTCTATTACGTCTGAATGTAAACATATCAAGCCCACCATTAACAACGTGGCGCAGCCTCTTGCTTGTGCTAAATCTTCTTGAAAATAAACCAATTACTTGTTGTGAATAAATTTTTGTTTTTGTTTTTTGGTTTTGTCGTGCGTTGTAAATAAGTTACCCATGAGACTTTCTCAAATGGCATGAGATGAGTGTGGGTTGACGGTTGAGATTTTTGTTCAAACCTATCTTATAGAAAAAATGACAAAAGAAATCTTGTGTTCATTACTCTAGTGCTCCCTAGCTAGTACTGAATTTTTACAAGGGATTTGAATATAAAATATTTCACTTACAAATTAAGAAGAATATTTTGAATCACATAATAATTTTTTTTTAAATAAATTAAAATTAATTTCACTTTCGTCTCATGTGTAACAGTGTTATTGGGTAATTGTCGAAAATTTTCATTTATCTTTTAAACAAAAATAAAAATTACAAGGACATCCAAGTTGTTGGAATATGACATTGTTTAGTCTGTTTAGACCTTCTAACGATAGCTATTTCCTCATGACTGATGCACTTAAGTAGTCACATTTATTTACTAGAACCTTAGACTTTTACAAGAGTTTTTTATGCAAGCAAATATTGGGGGAAGTGGGAATAGAACTTATTGTTGGAAATGTGCCCTAAAACCAATCATATGATGATACTTTACGGACATTTCACATGTTAAACTAATCTAGTTTAATATAAAGGGCAGTGATTATTGTTTTAAGCCGTCTCATATAAACGTTATATGCTTAAACGATAAGTCCAAGGAATATGTAATTGGAAGAATGTGATCTAAAGAAGTTAGATTTAAGAGACCATTCTCTTTTGTATATATATCCTAAACGTTCCTGATCATAGGATTGCCAAATGGGCATTGATAGTCCATTAAGATCAGTACGTGCTATGTATTCTCTTAGGGAGAGTGACTGGTCTTAAGTATGTAGGTGCTCGATAGAGAATGAATCCACTGAACGCGATTAACGAGGAGTTCTCATATTCATGTCACATGAGAACTCATGGTTGGGATAATGCAAAGTAGTCCTTTGATCTGAGGCATAACAGTTGTCTTGTGGTTAGGTCCTTGATCTTTGACTATGTCAAAGTCACTCCGTCAGAAGGTGTCTATGACATAGTTGGGGTTAAGCCACTTAGCCATGGAGGCAAGTGAATGCGCAACAAGGGATCTCTAAGCTTCAAACCGTTTAAGGGAGAATACTCTATGATATGATTAAGAATCTGTAGCCAAAGTATGAATGAGATTTAGGAAGTCGTTCCAAATCACAGTCAAGGTAATCATATAAGTAAATGAATTACATTGGATAGTAGACATGAATAAACTATCAAACCAAACAATGTGGTCCAGAGTATTGTATTAGAGAAAGATCGTATTGCATTGTAATCCTAAACTAAATAGGTTCTCCACCTCTTCTGATTAGCTTGGGTAGCCATGATATACTGCTAGGTGTCACTCATGGTTTGTGGAAGCCCTAAAGGTGTGTAATCACTAAAGGGATAATTGAAAGTAAGTTTCAATTCACAATCGATTTGAAGAGTTCTAATCGCCCGATGCCTCGCTAAAAGAAACCTAATGGATCATACACCGTGTAAGGTAGAGATTGAAGAAATAACGGAGATGAGTAAGGATAATTAAATGGTTTAATTATTTATGGTTAGGATTAATTAATATGTTAATTAATCAAACGAATAAGTTCGTTATAGACTTCGGGTTAGTTTTGGGCCGCAAGGCCCAATGGGATTTGAATGTCAACCCCATTAACATAAGTTGTATGACAACTTATTGACTTAAGACCCAAAAGGGCCCAAACAACCCATAGCTTTAAGGAGGCCGGCCATATAGAGAAAGAAAGGGGTTTTGGTTCTTTTAGTCACTTAATTGAAGGGACTATATAAAGGACATTATAACCATTTTATCATTAGGGTTTTCTTTTGGAGAAAAGATGAGAACACAAGCTCCCTTTTCTCTCAAAGAGGCCGGCCACCCTAGAGGAACATAATTAGCAATCTTCCTACCTTTAGGTTACTTATCTCTTCATCAATGCTCTCTTTGGTGTGGAGACTTAGAGGTTCTCTATTTTGGGAACTTGGAGAATCCATTCTACCATCCTCAATCAAGAAATCCATGGAGCTAAGAAGTAAGGAATGAAGGCCCTATCTCTTAGGTGATTAGCCTTTGCTTTTGCAAAGAGGAATCAACAAAGGTATAATATTTCTCAACTCACTTTGTTCTTGAGTTGAGTCTTGGTTCACCATAACTACTAGGCCTTGAATTTCATGGGTAAAGTTTTGTTTTTAAGTGCATACAAGCATGATTCCGCCTTTTAATTGTTAATTGCATGCATAGATGTTGCTCAAATGAACTATTTTTCACAAATATTTGCTTCACTTATGACTTCGAGTGTACGACACTACTACAAAGAACACTTTGCGCAACAAAATAAAATTCGTTGCGCAAAGTAAGATTTCGTCGCTCAAAACCTTGAGCGACAAAATTTTTGTCGCACAAAGCTCGTGAAGATAGGGTTTGCGCGACGAAAATTAATCTTCGTCAGGCAAAGGTACTTTGTGCGACGAAACATTTTGTGGCACAAAGTTTTTGATTTTTGATTTTCTGATTTAATTAAATTAATTTAATATCTTGCAGGACGAAAGTTTTTGGTTTTTATTTTTTTATTTAATTAAATTGACTTTTTGTTTTATTATTTCTATTATTTAATTTAATTATAGTAATTATTTGTGTGACAAAATATTAGGTAGCGCAAGATGTTTCGAATTTTTACTTTTTGAATTTAATTTAATTGTATGGTTTTATTTTTTTAATTACTTTAATTTAAATTGACATATTTAAAATAAAATTACATATGAAAAATAGTGATCAAATTATCCATAATATACATTTTATTAAAAATGTACATATAAATTAACAAATTACAATAATAAAATCCTAATACAAGTCTATTGTGGTGGTGGTGGAGGGGGATATGGTCCGATAGCGTCATAATCCTCAACTCCTCAACTTTCACTGTCAAAGTCCCGACGATTCCCTACAAAAAATAACAAACTTGGTCAAATAACAAAAAAAAAAAAAAAAACATAAAATAATACCAAAAAATGGACATAACCTCCCCTAAAATCGGCATACCCAAAACTCCACTCCTCACCCTATACCCGACCCCAAACCCAAAATTAACTCCAAAAACACATATTAATGAGAAATAAATTAAAATTTAGAGAGAAAATACCTTTTGGCAAGATTGAGAGTGAGTGAAAGATACGGAGAAAGGAGAGAGTGTGAGAGAGTGAGAAGAGATAGTTAGAGAGAGAGAGAGAGAGAGAGAGAGAGAGAGAGAGAGAAAAGAGAGAGAGAGAGGAGCGATTGGGTGTGAGAGAGGAGGTCGGATTTTGGGAGAGGGAAAGAGAGGAGAGGTAAGAGAAACTAGAGAGATACATTAAGAAAATTGTGGAGGAGTTATTTTGGTTTTCAACTCCGTATCATTTTGTGCAACGAAATATTGGTCACGCAAAGTCTTAAAAAAAATTATAAAAAAAAAAATTCCCCCACCCCATTGTCTAATAAAATTTATTTCTATAAATTCTTCGTGCAAAATTTATAGAAATAAATTTTATTAGACAATTTAAAATAAAAAATTAAATAAAATAAACAGGGTTTATGTGACAAAATATTAGTATTTGTCGTGCAAGTTTAAAAAAAATAATAAAAAAGAAAATAATTTTATTTTACAATTTAAAATATAAATAAAATAAAATAAATAGGGTTTAGGCGACGAAATGTTGATTCGTCGTGCAAAGAAAATGATAAAAAATAAAGAAAATAATTTAGGTTAACAATATAAAATATAAAATTAAATAAAAATAAAATAAATAGGGTTTAGGCGACGAACATTAATATTCGTTGTGCAAAGTTTTTAAAAAATAATAAAAACTATAAAAATAATTTATTTTACAATTTAAAATATAAAATTAAATAAAAAAGAAAATAAATTGCGTTTAGGCGACGAAATATTTAGATTGCATAGCACACAAGTTTTTAAAAAATAATTTTTTTATTTTATTTCTTTTTGTAAAGACTTTGCGCAACGAAGTTTAAAATTTCATCATGCACAATTTCGTCGTGCAAGGGTTTTTTTTTACTAGTGCGAGTAGATGCTTTTAGTCAACTGAGCTACATCGCAAGTCAAAAGAATACGTATATAAAGGTAGCACGAGTATAGTTTGAAGCAAATACATAAAAATGAACGATCATTTTTAATTACCCTCAACATCACATTTACTTGATCCAGCAAACAACGCCCCATCAGTTCCATTCTCAAGCCTGACAAAATCACAATTAAACCTCAATTGCTTTGTAAACGCGAGATTCCTGCGACAAATAATACAAGAATATGAGTACAAAGTAATAATTTGTATTAATTAATTTAGAGTTACATTCTCTTTACAAAACTTGAATCCTTGGATTTGATCTTCGGAGTGAAAAATGGGGATGTTGTTGATCCGAGGGTCACGATAACTTGATCTCGAATGAACGGATGCCGGAAGGGTTTGGCTAGTGGCGATGGAAGAATCGGCACGTGTAGAGGTGCTTCACAAGTGTGGCAAAGAATGCAAGAGCTTTCTGAATCTTCTGAGTGTTTGAGAATTTGGGAGTTTGAGCATCTGGGTGTTTGGATGTATTTCTAAACCTCTTATTTGTCTTGAAGCCGCGTATTTATAGGCTTTCCAAGTCTTTGCATGCGGCTAGATTTGACATTGATTGTGGACTTGATTAATTGACGAAATAACACAAGACTTGATTTTGGGTTTGGTTGACATTTTAAATCAATTAATTTGTTTTGATTTAAATTTAAATTAATTAAATAATTAATAAAGATAATTCCTTAATTACTTTCTTTAATGACTCGTCTGGTTTTGATGAGTCACATGTAATGTGTACGATATGTGAGACCAACGGTGCATGCCACGTAAGCCCAGGCATGTCAAAATTTAAGGTGTTGGTGAACATTTATTTGACCAAAATTTCGATGTCTACAAGCCTACTCGTGGAATGCGATCCTCTTTCCACCCTAAAACCACCCCCCACTGCCACGTTTGAACCCCACGATTCCGTCCCTCAAATCCTCAACCACAGCCGCAATTCAATCCTTGACAAATTAACGTCAACGACGCAGAAGCACTGGCACGCACTTGCTTCTCATTCTTCAGACGAATCGGATCTTGGTACAACCGTTAGCGACAACGTTAGTCATGGAGAGAAACTCCTTGTGATAGAAAACCGATACTTGCCTGAGTACGTCATAGTAGATGCTCGTTTTGTAATTGTTTCTAGCAAGTAAAGTGATGTACCAATTCGCGGTCAGTGAAGAGTAGACTACAAAGGGAGCAATTGAGATGGCAATGCCGTAGCCAAGAATTACGTACGTGGGTGGGCAAAGTTAATTAAACTTTTAATCTTTTTGTTATGTACATAAAGTTATATAATAGTAAATCTGAAAGTAATAATTTGAAGTAAGAAATTTATACTATGTTTTCTCGGCTTGTAGTCTTCAAAACTTTTAAGTGAATAAAATAAGGAACCATTTGTAGTATGGAAGTTTTAAATTGTTACTAAATTATAATATTAGTTAAAATGATGAGTTTATTTAACATTTAGTAGCTCTTATTTTCCTTAAAAACATCTTTGAGATTCAAAATTTACATTTGCTAAGTGGAAAATGACAGTTAAAAATCATTAAATAGCCCAAAAGATTACTATTTTCAAACTTAAAAATCCAAAACTCTCCCTATGCTATAGCCTATAGGGAGCCTTGTACTTAGCTCCGCCACTTCGAGATGGAGTTGAGCTGGAATTCCGTGCTATGATGTGAAGAATTGTTTAAAATTATTATTGCGAGGATTCCCACAAGTCATGCCGTAAAGTTTAAACAAATTATAGGCGTTGTCGCGGTGGTGGAGTTGGCGTTGATCGGGGTGCTGGTGGCTGCAGCAACTAGGTTTGCTTGGAAGAAACAATTTGAGTACGTACTGACTTGGAGCGGAAGCATGGAGAACAACATGTTAAAGAAGTGGTAAGTGACAATGAACTAACCTAGGGCCATACATAGTGGTGGTAATTCATGTTCTAAAACTAGAAGCAGCTTAATTAATTACTAATTATAGGATATAATTCTTGAACTACATTGCAATTAAACATCTTAATTAAGGCATCTTAATTCGGGGCTACTTCCCTGTTTCTTGTAAGAAATTTTCTATGTGAAAAAATTTCAAGCTCTTAATTAAGCTTTTCTATTGAAGAAATTTTGAGATTTTTTTACTACGTCTTCAATGGCAGCTAGTTTTTTTCGTGAACGGTTTTTTAGGGTAAGGCATCTTCCATAAAAATAGCTAGTAATTGGTTGAATAATTTGAGGGCGTTAAGCTTTCCAATTTGAGTATAAAGTTGCGATGAAACCAAAATAAAGTTTTCATCAAACTTCCAAACGAAAGAAACTAATTCTGAATTGAAAACTCAAGATGGATTTGAAACTGAAAAATATCTTGCCAATGTTTATGTCCTTGTTGTTAGTATCCACATCTAATGCCCAATCTGGTGTTTATGATGTAACAAGTGCAAATTATGGTGGAAAAGCAAACTCTGACATAACCCAGGTAGGCATTATATATACTTATATAATTCATCTTGAAACGCTGAACTAATATTTCTAGCTAGAAGAGAAATTACTTCTGTACACACTTAGTCTTCGCACATTCTTGTTTTTGTTTCTTGCTTTTTCTTTCGATTTGTTTAATTAGAAGTAAGCAATAAGTATGCATGGGAAAAAATGAACAAGCAGAAAATCATTTCCGTTCTAGAATTGGTTCGTAATTAAACAGAATCATTTCAATTTTTAATTTTTAATTTTTATTCAATGTTTGTAATTAGGCTTTGAGCAAAGCTTGGACAGATGCATGTGCATCGACATCGGCAAGTAAAATTGTTGTTCCAAGTGGGACATACAAGTTTGTAGGGGCAACTTTCAAAGGACCATGCAAAGCTGCTATTGAGTTTCAGCTAAAAGGCACAGTACAGGCTCCAGAACAAATCAAGGATCTCCCAAAAGAAGATACTTGGGTAGCTTTTGAGCGCATTGATGGGCTCACCTTATCTGGTGGTGGAACTTTCGATGGCCAAGGAGCAACTGCTTGGAAGCAAAATGATTGTCACAAAAACAAAGATTGCAAATCTAAAGCTATCGTAAGATAATTTAAATCTTGTTCTTTTATAATTTAAATCAATTGCTAGATTGTGAAACTAATAGGCTGATCATACCCTTCTAAGAATATATATATATATATATATATATATATATATATATATATATATATTTATTTATGGTGCTTGACAGCCGGAGCCATACGTGTGAAAAGGGTATATATTAGGTAGCGACTCTAAGTCATGGATTATGTGGATAATCTGAGATTTTGATTCATTTTGACTATATAAAAATTCTCCTGACTACATAACTTTTGCAAGAGACATTACTCGTCTTAATATGTTTTAACTGTTTTCACACTTTGGCAGAATTTGAGATTCAATTCTGTCACCAATTCCATAATTCGAGATATAACAACAAAAGACAGCAAAAATTTCCACGTCAATCTTATGGGTTGCAAAAATCTGGTATTCCAAGATTTTACTGTCTCAGCACCTCAAGAGAGCGTCAATACAGATGGTATTCATATGGGACGTTCATCTGGGATCAACATCACAGATACAACCATTGGAACTGGGGATGATTGCATCTCTATAGGTCACGGAACCAGCCAACTCCATGTAACCAACGTTAAATGCGGACCAGGCCACGGCATAAGCATTGGAAGCCTCGGAAGGACTGAGGATGAAGAACCTGTGTCCGGAATCTTTATCAAGAACTGCACGATTACAAATACAGATAATGGTGTGAGGATCAAAACCTGGCCTGCTTCCCCTGCAAAGGGTACTGTTGTCTCAGATGTTCACTTTGAGGATATTATCATGGACAATGTTAAAAACCCTGTCGTCATAGATCAAGAATACTGCCCATATAAGCTGTGTACACCTGAGGTATACTATTTTACACCAAGTTAACATCATAGTTTCTTTATTACTTAGTCCAATACTTAATCTTGAAGAATAGAATACAATTGATAACCATTTGATCAATTGACACCAATCTCCACTAGTGTGAATGGATACTTGAGTTCACCAGCCTTTTTGAGATTGTTTATGAAAGGTTTAAAAAAAAATTATGTCGACCAAAAGCACTTCTATCGATGTTTGATATAAAAACTTAAAAGCACTTTATGAAGAAGTACATTTCTTCATGAAGAACTCGCATGTGGTTTTTCAAAAAATTACGCTTGAATTTTTAATTACTTTTTTTGCATATTTATAATTAAAATATTTTTGTAAAAATGCTTTTTAATGATACTATTATTGTGTGCAGGTTTCATCCAAAGTTAAGATCAGTGATATCAGCTTTAAGAACATAAAGGGCTCATCTTCAGGCCCAGTTGGTATCAAGCTTTTATGTAGTGGAAAGCTGCCATGTGAGAATGTGAAACTGAGTGACATTGATCTCACATACACTGGAGATAAAGGCTCTATTACCTCTGAATGTAAACATGTCAAGCCCACCATTAACAACGTGGCAAAGCCTCTTGCTTGTGCCACATCTTCTTAAAAACAAGCCAATTATTCGTTGTGAATAAGTTTTTTTTTTGTCTTTGTCGTGCGTTGTAAATAAGTTACCCATAAGACTTTTCTCAAATAGCATGAGATGAGCGTGGGTTGACGGTTGAGTTTTTTTGTTCAAACCCCTCTTTGTAATAACATGACAAAAGAAATTTTGTGTTCATTACTCCAGATCTCCCTAGCTAGTAGTGAATTTTCATATGTGATTTGAATTTAAAATACTTCATTTACAGGTTAACTGTCGAACTTTTTAATTTTTTTTTAACAAAAATAAAAATTATAAGGACATCTGAGTTGTTGGAATATGACACTTTGTTTCGTCTGTTTAGACCTTCTAACAATAGTTATTTCCTTATAACTGATGGACTTAAGTAGTCACATTTATTTACTAGAACCCTAGACTTTTACAAGAGTTTTTTTATGCAAGCAAACATTGGGGGAAGTGAAAATAGAACTTATGACCTCGGGTGTATGGGATAGATGTTTTTAGTCAATTGAGCCACATCACAAGTCAGAAGAGTAATACATATATAAAGTAGCACGGGCATAGTTTGAAGCAGTACATAAAAATGAACGATCATTTTTAATTACCTTCCACATCACATTTACGTGATCCACCACACAAGATCCAACACATAAGGCTCCATCAGTTCCATTGTGCTAATTAGGGCTTGTTTTGGGGTTTAATTTTTTGATATCATTCTTCTCACCAAGGAGGAAAATATATAATGTACATTAGTGATTTACAAGGAAAGAAACATCAAATAACCTAATTACAATCTTATTACAAGGACTCAAATAGGTAACTAAACTAATTACAAAATGTCAACTCTTCAACACTCCCCCTCAAGTTGGTGCATAAATGTCGTTCATGCCCAACTTGACAAGAGAGTTGTAGAACGCTTGACTTTCAATAGCTTTAGTTAAGATATCAGCCAATTGATCATCTGACTTCACGAACGAGAATTGAATAATATTCCCATCCAACTTCTCCTTAATAAAGTGTCTGTCAACTTCCACGTGTTTTGTGCGATCATGTTGAATTGGGTTGTGTGAAATATCGATAGTTGCTTTATTATCACAAAATAAATCGGAGGTTGAATTCGAAGGATACCCGAGCTCACCAAGTAACCTCCGAAGCCATAATAGTTCACATACTCCTTTTTGCCATACTCCTGTATTCCACATCTGCACTTAATAAAGCAACCACTTTCTGTTTCTTACTCCGCTAAGTCACTAAGTTTCCTCCCACAAATGTAAAGTAACCAGATGTGGACTGACGGTCAGTAAAGTTGCCTACCCAATCTGCATCGATGTAACCCTCTATTCGATAATGATCATTCTTAGAAAACATGATGCCTCTACCCGGTGAGGACTTCAAGTTGCCTCACTCGGAGAATGCATAAATTGACTAACAACACTTACTACGCATGCAATATCAGGCCTGGTATGAGATAAATAAATTAACCTCCCAACTAACCTTTGATAACGATCTCTGTTAGTGGGAACTTGATCATGGTGCACGGCAAGATGGTGATTTTGGACTATGGTGTCAGCCAGTTTGCAATCAAGCATTCCGGTTTCAGCTAATAAGTCTAGAACATATTTTCTTTGAGACATAAATATACCCTGTTTAGATCGAGCTACTTCTATCCCCAAGAAATATTTCAAACCACCAAGATCTTTCATCTCGAACTCGGTTGCTAGGTAATCTTTGAGCCTTAAGATTTCCTCTTTGTCGTCACCCGTAATAATCATATCGTCCACATAGATGATAAGTGCCGTCAATTTCCCCATTCGACGTTTCAAGAAAAAAGTATGATCAGAATTGCTCTGCCTGAACCCATATTTCCTCATAGTCATCCGGAACCTACCAAACCATGCTCGTGGTGATTGTTTCAACCTATACAACGCTTTATTCAACTTGCACACTACTCTGGGTTGTAAAACCAATGCATAACCAGGTGGAATATCCATATACACTTCTTCTTTAAGATTACCATGTAAGAAATCATTTTTCACATCAAATTGCTGTAATGGCCAATCTAAGTTGGCCGCCAATGAAAGCAATACTCTTACCGTATTAATATTTGCTACCTGGGCAAATGTCTCTGTATAATCAACACCATACGTCTGAGTGTATCCCTTGGCCACCAATTGTGCTTTGTATTATTCAACGGACCCATCAGCTTTGTACTTGATGGTGTACACCCATCGACACCCAACTCTCTTCTTTCCTCGGGGAAGTGGAACTAAATCCCACTTTTCATTTTTCTAGAGTGCAACAATTTCCTCCTCCATTGCCTTGGTCCATCGATCGTCTCATAGTGCCTCCTTTAATGAACTTGGTGTGTTATCATTGGATATTTGTTGTACAAAAGCTTTGCTAGATTCTGATAGCTTCTGTGATGACACATAGTTGGCAATGGGATATTTAGAGCCTTTCGTTGTGTCCGGTGAATATCGATTGGGTGGCTTTCCCCGATTGTGCCTGAAAGGTAATTGATAATTCGGAACAACGGATACATCAACAGGAATAATAGAGCTTACCTCAGGAATATTCTCAGGAGTATGGTCATCTGGTGGTACTATATTTGGAGACGAGGGGGAGTAGTATCAGTAGAAGTCTCAAAGTTGACAAGTGGCAGCACTGTTGTCGTGGGTGAGGACGACATTGTCATTCCTTCTGTTGATTCTGTGGGCAACACTACGGCTGCTGTTGGCTGGGCTGGCAGCACAGCCGCTATAGGCTCAGCTAGTGGCAGTTGAAGATCAACAATATCATTCATGGTCCAATCCTTCTCGTCATGCTGTGTCTCTCCCTGAGGAAGAGGATTGGAAGAATCCGAAGGGTAATACATCTTAGACTCGGAAAAAGTGACATCCATAGTAACATACATGCGACAGGAAAAAGGGTGGTAGCAACGGTACCCTTTCTGATGGAGTCCGTACCCCATAAAAATACAACGGAGAGCACACAGTTCAAGTTTCGTCCGTTGATTTATATGAAGATGAACAAATGCAACACATCCAAAAACCCAAGGTGAGAGTACCAAAACCGACGGTAGATGCACGAAGGTATCAAGGACTTGTAAGGGGGTAAGAAAATCCAGGACTTTGGATGACAGACGGTTGATAAGATAAGTGGCGGTTTGAAGAGCAACATCCTAAGAGGAGTGGGGAACAGACGCCCCAATCAAGAGAGAGCAAGCCATTTCTAAGAGATGACGATTTTGGCGCTCAGTCACCCCATTATGTTGAGAAGTATGAGGACAGGTAGTTTCGTGAAGAATTTCGTGATTAGTTAAATAATGGGAAAAATCATTATTAACATATTCACCACCATTATCAGAATCTGTATTTTAATAGAAAACTGTGTCTGAACCATGGTGTGGAAGGTCTTAAAAGCCGAATAACATCACTTTTATGCTTAAGAAGATATAACCATGTCATCCGTGTGCAATCATCTATGAACGTTACAAACCACCAAATACCAGATGAAGTAGTAATCGGAGATGGTCCCCAAACATTCGAATGAACAAGACCAAAAGGAATAACACTTTTATTAGAATTCAGTGGATAAGAAACACGGTGACTCTTGGCAAGTATGCAAGTGTCACATTTAAAGTCTGAAACTAAACAGCCAACAAATAAATCTGGAAACATCACAGATACAACCATATGGGACGTTCAACTGAGATCAACATCACAGACACAACCATTGAAACTGGGGATGATTGCATCTCTATAGGTCATGGCACCAAGCAACTCCATGTAACCAACGTTACATGCGGACCAAGCCACGACATAAGCATCGGAAGCCTCGGAAGGACTGAGGATGAAGAACCTGTGTCCGGAATCTTTATCAAGAACTGGACAATTACAAATACCGATAATGGTGTAAGGATCAAAACCTGACCTGCTTCCCCTGCAAAGGGTACTGCTGTCTCAGATGTTCACTTTGAGGATATTATCATGGACCACGAGTATTGCCCACATAAGCTGTGTACACCTGAGGTATACTATTTTACACGAAAATTAATATCATAGTTTCTTTATTGCTTGGTCAAATACTTAATCTTGAAGAACCCAAACAGAAAAACAAAGATTTCTTGACACCAACCTCCACTATTTTGAATGGATACTTGAGTCGATCGGCCTATTTGAGATTGTTTATGAAAGGTTTAAAAAAAATTCTTAACAAAAGCACTTTTAGCGATGTTTGATATAAAAATTTAAAAGTAATTTCTGGAGAGAGGTATATGTTTTTAGGAAGAACTACCATGTGGTTTTCCCAAAAAAAAAAGAAAATACACATGAAGTTTTAATAACTTTTTTGACATATTTATATTTAAAACATTTTTATCAAAAATATTTATGAGTATAAATGCTTTCTAATAATACTATTATTGTACGCAGGTTTCATCCAAAGTTAAGATCAGCAATGCTAGCTTCAAGAACATAAAGGGCTCGTCTTCAGGCCCAGTTGGTGTCAAGCTTTTATGCAGCGGAAAGCTGCCATGTGAGAATGTAGAATTGAGTAACATTGATCTCACATACACTGGAGATAAAGGCTCTATTACCTCTGAATGTAAACATGTCAATCCCACCATTAACAACGTGGCGAAGCCTCTTGCTTGTGCTACATCTTCTTGAAAACCAACCAATTATTCGTTGTGAATAAGGATTTTTTTTTTTGTCGTGCGTTGTAAATAAGTTGCCCATAAGACTTTTCCCAAATAGCATGAGATGAGTGTGGGTTGACGGTTGAGATTTTTGTTCAAACCTCTCTTTGTAATTAGATGACATACAAAATTTTGTGTTCATTACTCCATCTCCTTAGCTAGTAGTGAATTTTCATATGTGATTTGAATTTAAGACATATTTAACTTGTAAGCAAAAAGAAATACGTTGTATTAAATGACATTTATTTTTAAATAAATAAGAATTATTTTTATTTTCGTGTAATGTGTAATAGTGTTATTGGGTAATTATCGAATTTTATTTATTTATTTTTAATTAATAGAAACAAAAAGTACAAGGAGAAGCCCCTAGGGCAACTAGGAGAGATTTTTCAGTGTGACCGGTACACGAGATGGTACACCACGTGTTACTATACAAATGATCAGATATGTGTGTTAAAAGGTTAATAACTTAAAAAATAAAATTTCCCACCATTTACGTAAAGACACGTGGTGTACCACCTGTGTTCCCGTCACAATTAAAATTTATCGGCAACTAGAAGCAACAAAATCCCAAATCCACGGTGCTCTTGCCTCACTGGGCAAGGAGCAAACCCAAATAGCAGGAACAACAAAAGAATGACCCAAAGAAGCTAATTCATCAGCTACAAAGATAAACTTCCCTGAAGATATGACGAAACGAGCACTGGCGGAGCCACATTAAGGGCTACCCTGGGCTGTAGCCCAGGTAGCTATCGGTAGAAAATAAAATTTTACATGTAATTTTTATTGATTTTCAAATGTAGCCCACTATATATTTAGTCATTGATTCGAATTCTCTCAGTTTAATTATATAATACAGTTTACAAACTATCTATTTTTCTCACATCTTTTTTCTCATCGCTTCTTGTACATGTACAAGTTTGAATTTGTTTGAATAACGAAAATTTTTGGCTCACCTTGTGAAAATTTTCTTAAGCTAGCTGATACTGTAAAAAATATAGTATCAAGTTTCTTTGCTTATAAAGATTTAAATCTTTAAGTTAGCCCACCTGACGAAAAATTTATAGCTCCGCCATTGGAAACGAGATACACGGGAAGTTACACGCCAACTTCTGCAGATTATGAATATTAAGTAAGAAGGTGCCAAGGGAACGAAGATCCACCATTAATATTATCAATTAGGATCTTAGAGTCTCCTTCCACCTTCACATGGAACTTTCTTCAGTTAGTCCTACCATGGATGCTCTTCTTTTCGTAGGAACTGTTGAACTTCTGTTTTGTTTACCGGAGTTTGAGCCAAAACAAACTAAAAGGTCTAGAAAAGCGAATACATTCAACAACTCAAAAGCTCCAACATTCAGGGGGACCACTACTCATGATGGCCAAAATTAGGCCCTTGTCCAAGGCAATTTCCCAATTAGATTTGACGAAGACGTGAGAAAGGTGAAACTCCCAATATTGTCTCAACTAATTTTCAGGTTTTTCTAATTCATTATGTCATATGTTCATTTAACATTTGGTTGATCATGTGCATGCTTTTAAATTGTGTATTACTTACATGATAATTTATTAATTTTGTATGTGATTAATATAACAATGATCCTATTTTTCAACAGGAGAATGGTGGTTTCTTTTCTCCGTGTAACCTGCCCGCTTTGTTTGCCGAAGGCGCCCCTCCCGGGCATAGGATTTCAAGGCGGTGTCGATGACGGCGGCAACGAGCTCCAGCTCGTTCACAACCAAGCGGATCGGGTCGGCGCTGCCGATCACAGTGATGCTGATCAAGAGCCGGTTGCCCTCGGCGGTGCTCTGATTCTTCCTCTGCTTATACAACGACATCTTCATCGTCGTTTCGTAATCAAATTCAAAATAATAAAATAATTGAGGGCAGCGATAATTAATGATTTAGAGATCGAGACCAAGGCAGTGTTAGCAGGGACGGAGCTAGAAATTTCTTCTAGTGGGGGCAACCCAAAAAACAACTAAGAAAACATTATTATAGTATGGCTTATACTCAATATGATAACATGGATTATTTCAAATGATAATGTATCACAATTCCAATGTTACAAAAATTTCAGTATGGTAGGGAAAAGTAGCAAAGTGATAAGAAATATATTAATACATGATAGGCGGAAGAAGATTTTTTCCATCTGAATGACAGAATAACAACACTTTTGCGCATCTAATATTTGATATGAAGTATAAGTAGTATGAATATATGTTGAATATTAGATACATATAATTTTCTCCAAAACTAAGGCATATATATTATATAACTGTAGTTTACAACTGAACAAACGAATTACTTGAGTGAAAGCATCTGCCCCCAATGAGCCTTCTTTAGCTCAAGATGGCGGCAGCAGAGATCGAGAGGACAACTCGACATGAAATTACCGGCACTTACGATTTCCCCCATTCATAAATCACAGCTTGATTGCTTCGAATGGAGCCTTCATTAGCTCAAGGTGGCGGCAGCAGAGATCGAGAGGACAACTCGACATGAAATTACCGGCACTTACGATTTCCCCCATTCATAAATCACAGCAACTGAACAAACGAATTACTTGAGTGAAAGCATCTGCCCCCAATGAGCCTTCTTTAGCTCAAGATGGCGGCAGCAGAGATCGAGAGGACAACTCGACATGAAATTACCGGCACTTACGATTTCCCCCATTCATAAATCACAGCTTGATTGCTTCGAATGGAGCCTTCATTAGCTCAAGGTGGCGGCAGCAGAGATCGAGAGGACAACTCGACATGAAATTACCGGCACTTACGATTTCCCCCATTCATAAATCACAGCTTGATTGCTTCGAATGGAGAAATAATTTTTTTTTTTAAAAGGGAGAGGGCCAGAAAGACTCACAGAGACATAGTCTGGCTTCCACACCAGCAACGGGTTTCGAACCCAAGACCTTCAATTTTTAGTTTTAAAAAAGCCTCGTAATCCGTCTTTTACCACTGGACCACCTACTCGTGGTTAATAAAGAAATAATTTTGATAAAGGAAAGAATTATGTGGGGTTTTTATAAGAGCCCCAAATGGTGAAATCATTACCTTATGTTTAAATATTATTCTGTTATTTTAGATGCCCTTGCTTTTCCTTGGCTCGCAAGTCTTTTCTTTAGGTCGCGATGTTTCCCGAGGAGTAATGATAGATTTGCAAACTAAATAATGTGTCATTAATAAGAAATAAACACATTAATCAATACTTAAATAATTTTCCAATCATCAACTTTCATATCATTTAGTTTACAAAATTTAATTTACACATCTAATCTCCCTAACATTAACTAGTAAAAAAAAACACTTTGCGCGACGCAGGTCCTTCGTCGAGCAAAGTCATAAAAACGTCGCGCAAAAATTAGCGCAACGAACCTTCGTCGCGCACCAACCATCGCACCAAGGCAATGACATAAGGTTTGCGCAACGAGGAAGTACCTGCGTCGCGCAAACCCATTTTGCGCGACGCAGGTCCTAAGTCGCGCAAAGTGGGTTTACGCAACGCAGATACTTCGTCGCGCAAAGTGGGTTTGCACGACGCAGGTACTTCGTCGCGCAAACCCACTTTGCGCGACGTAGGTAACTTCTTTGTCGCACAAACCCTTTTTTTTTTTTTTTTTTGCAAAAATATTTTTTATTTAATTTTTAATAAATATTGTAATTAAATTCTAAACAATAATTAATAAACCATGAAAAAGTATTTAATTATGAAATATATGAAAATGTACATACAAGATGTCCAAGCAAAAAAGAAAAAACTACAACAAATAGTCTTCTAGGTTTGATACATCAGGCTACTGGGTATCGACTAGACGAAGTGGCTGGGAGGTCGAAGGTGGAGCAAGATCAGGTGCTAGCATCGGGATTTGGAGGCCAAACATCTATAAGGCCTGTACAATAAAACTTAAATGCAGCTAAAAAGAACACCAGGGCGCCTAATCGAATGTAGAAAACTACACTCATGTATTGCTTATATTCTGTCATTCCTGAGCTGGTTGGAGCCCTTATTCATGTGCTCCATGTTCCAAGAAGGGTCTACTGGAGGAAGTTGGAATTTCTTTGGTTTCAAGGCCAATGCGAAATTGGGCAATGTTGGTGCTGTCTCCATGATTCTGCAGTTGAAATATCCAAAAACACACGTTAATTATTCCCGAGGGTTTGTTCTATGTATTATCAGCCAAGAACATTGCGATTGCAATTAAGGGTGCCAAGAGTGAAAAGGAGATTGCATTTAGGCATAAACAAAATACTATTGGTAATACTTCTCTCAGGCAGGACATACTTTTCGTGTGAGTACATATCTTCGTGTGAGTACATATCACGTTTTATCCGTACTTTGCTTGAAGCATCTTTTGGAATTTTCTCAGATATAGATACTTCATGGTTCCCCAGAGCGGTGGATTTCTGCATAATGTGTATAAAAAAGCACTTAACCATTAAAAGAAGAAAGATTGACAAGAAGAAGAAAACTGATAAGCTAATGGACATTTCAATCATGAAACATCCAATGCTACATACGAGACGGTAGATCTTCACAACACGACACAAATTTCAAGAAGAGCCTGTAGAATATTCTTTGCTAATATCTAGAGATTGGACTAGACTCTAGAGTAGATAATTTAGGAGACAGTTTTCTTAGGAAGAGTTCTCGTAGAAACTGAACTCCATCTTAATGGCCTAAGGTTGCAAATCTCATACTAAAGACAATTTTATGTTCGTTCCTTGTACGTGTTTGTGTTTGACGTTCTTGGAGATAGGGAGAGAGGATAAAGATATTGCGGCTACAACATATACTTTATTGCCCCTAGAATAAACAGCAGATAATCTGCTAGATGCCACCCAATGAAATCAGCAAAATGAATACGCAAATACAGCCACTACCTACCTTGACAAAGGGGGAGCAGCGTTAAATGCTTCGCATGCCTTCTTACTTTCTTTGAAATACTCATCTGCTGCTTGCAAAGCAGCTACAGCCATCCCATGAAATTTTTCTGTGTTACCCTCATCAAGGATCAAACCATGATAGTAACATGCAGCAGCCTGGTTAAAATGGGAAGGTTAAAATTGGAAGAACTTTGGTTAGCTGTTCAGAACACAAACTTCAATCGTAATTCGTAATTAAAATCAAATATTCAACATTAGCAGCGTAAGACCCCTCCCTATCAGCTAGATCAACTCAAAAGAAAGAACTAAACTACATGGTTCTTCATGAATAGTTCAATATACTTTCATTTGGCAGTTACTCGTTCAGAAAAGACAATAGCGTATCAGAACCTAGAACATAGGTATCAAAATCTGCATGCACGTAATCTAATACAAGGGAAGACAAACCGAATGAGCGAGTAATCACCAACGTAGAAAGTACAAATGACCAACTTGATATCTGTTTTTAGATAAATGCAAGTGTTCTTTCTAGAGGAATCACTACAAGGCCACTATTTTCCCTCCATAAATAAAACATACATGTTAAATCACGCTTTTGGTTTCCTTATTACTCTCATAGACACTATCCTTATAGTGGGAGGTAAACTCATAAGTTTAGAAGGATAGTGGTAAGAGCATAAAAAAAACGAGCAGAAAGTGCAAGATACCTTTGCCTCAACATATTTCCACTTCACCCCAACAATTTAATAATGGAAGGTTCATAATGTTATCTTGAGCCTGCAAATAGATGGCATAAAGAAAGCAATATGCTTCAGGGTCACCATGTGATTCAACAAACATATAATGTGTTCGGTTGACAAGAGTAATCATGAGAAACATAGTGAACCACAAGAATTAACAACTTATATATGACATGTAACTGATATGAAATATATAGGAACTTCTCACAACTACTCCAAATAGAGAACAGCCAAAATTACTCAACGTCGGGAAAGGCAAAAGGAAAACCTAAGAATGTAGCCAAAATTATATATGACATGTAACTGATATGAAGTTAGCTTGTGATAATGATAGCATTGCCATTAAGTGCAAAATCAGGGGTTTCAAATTTTGAATTATATGTTCTGATCACTGAATGATATGTTATGCAAAGAATAAAAAAAACCTTGTTTGCATCAAATTATCTGTAAATAAAGTCATCTAAACAGCTTAAAGAACGTGTAAATTCTGAACAATTTCTATTTTGGTTTCAGGGCAGGGTCCTAGCTACAAACAGAAGCAACTGTTTGGATTGAAACAGAAGGATGCCTGTGGACTATAGTATAGTCCACACCTAATAATCATTAATTTCATGGAAAGTTGTTCTATGCAATGCAACTAGTTAGTTGTGATCATATGATAGTAGTAGAAAAATCCATCACCTAATAACCATTAATTTCCCACAGCTACTAATTATACAAGCTTTAACACAATACTAATAAGCTGCAAGAACGAAAGAAAGCAGTACATGTGATGAAGCAGCTAAACTAAAATAATTCCAACAAAAATAACTAAAATTCGATTTAACACTAAAACCCCCAATTTCTATTTTAATTTTCCTAATTGAATCTAATTACAATACCAAAATCTTCAAATTAAGGCATTAGAAAGAAGAAAAATACAGAATTCAGCAAAGATAAGTACTGGCTGGGTGCAGTCGAAGGGAAGGAAGGATGAGGAGGATGCTGGGTGGGTGGGTGCAGACGGGAGGAAGGAAGGATGAGGAGGAGGCTGGGTGGGTGGGTGGGTGGGTGTAGTCGGAGGAAGGAATAGAGAGACGGAGTGAGAGAGAGAGGGACGAGAGAGACCGAGTAAGAGAGGGAAGAGAGACCGGCAAAATACAGAATTAAGCAAAGATAAGTACTGGCTGGGTGCAGTCGAAAGGAAGGAAGGATAAGGAGGATGCTGGCTGGGTGGGTGCAGACGGGAGGAAGGAAGGATGAGGAGGAGGCTGGGTGGGTGCAGTCGGAGGAAGGATGAGAAAGACAGAGTGAGAGAGAGGCACGAGAGAGACCGAGTAAGAGGGGGAAGAGAGGCCGGCAAAATTGGAATAATTTAAAAAAAAAAGCGCCTATTAGCGAAAATAATGCCGCCAAAATTTTAATAGATTGCGCAACCTAGGTATACATCATCACGTCGCGCAAAGTGTTTTTGTGCGACGAACTAATTGTGGCGTTACGCAAGTTACGTCGCGCGCAAGTTATATTTTTTTAAATAAAAATTACTGAAAATGTGATTTTATTCCTTTTAAATTCAATTTTTTAAACATAAAATCCACAATAATATATTTTTCTAACAAAAACCCGATCTGAATTACAATAATAAATTTAAAGCTACTTAATAAATATACTTACCATTCAATTTCTTAAGTGTTATACATTCAAAATAAATGAATTTAAAGCTACTTAACAAATATATATATACACACACACACACACAATTGAATTTGATGGGATACACATTATACGAAGCTAATTTCAACAATCGAGATCGCATACGCCAAAAATCGCAAAAAACAAACATTCAGAGATCAAGTAACGGGACAAACCCTTTCGACGATTATACACCAAAAATCACGATTTAACGGTTATTTTAACTCCGATTTTGATGATTTTTTACAGCTACACTCCTTGACCCTATATGAATACAATGAACTAATTCGATCATCAATTTAAAACATTTACACAAGTTGATACCACAATATCTTATGTTATACTTAATGAAAGTATAAATGGTTTTAATCACAAATGGTCCCTGACATTGATCAAACACATCATTTTGGTCCCTGACATTGAAAATCAATAGAAATGGTCCCTGAGATTGTCCACCATCAATCATTTTGGTCCTTCCGTTAAAAACTCCGTTAAGTGTCCCAGAGCTCTTGGCCGGAAGTTTGGGCAATTTTCAAAGCTTCGTAACTCAATTGTTTCTTAACCAAATTTGACCCATAATATATCAAAATGAAGATAGGAAAGTGTAGAATAAGATTATACCTATTTGGAAGTCCAATGGTTGCCGGAGATGGCCGAAAAATAGCCTCAAAGTTGATTGGTCTGAATGAAAACTTGAAAACTCGCCGGAAACTGGGTAAACTTTATACTTTCATAACTTCTTCAATACTCAACAAAATCAAATGATTCAAAAACAAAAATCATACTTCTCGATGAGACAAAGAGAATGGTATCTTTTTAGACGGCTAACTCGCCCTGGTTTGGCCGGAAAATGGCTCGAAAGTGGCTGTCTTGGTCTTGAGTTACCCACTTTCGAGCCGTTTTCCGGCCAAACTAGTTTCAACGATCCAACCGTCAAACTTGTTTGTATATGTTTCGAGATCACAAACGCCAAAAATCGCAAAAAACAAACATTCAGATATCAAGTAACGGGACAAACATTTTCGACGGTTATCAACAAAAAATCACGATTTAACGGTAGTTTTAACTCCGATTTTGATGATTTTTAACAGCTACACTCCTTGACCCTATATGAATACAATGAACTAATTCGATCGTCAATTTAAAATATTTACACAAGTGGATACCACAAAATCTTCTGTTATACTTAATGAAAGTATAACTAAACTCCTAGTGTTAGTGAATGTATCGTTTTGATGGGAAACGAATTGTACGAAACTAGTTTCAACGATCCAACCGTCAAACTTGTTTACATATGTTTCGAGATTGCATAAGCCAAAAATCGCAAAAAATAAACATTCAGATATCAAGTAAAGGGACAAACCTTTTCGACGGCTATAAACAAAAAATCACGATTTAATGGTTATTTTAACTCCGATTTTGATGATTTTTTTATAACTACACTCTTTAACCCTATATGAATACAATGAACTAATTCGATCGTCAATTGATATCAAAAAAGAAAAGGCAATGCACAAACCCCAAAAGAAAAGGAAAAGGGCAAAAAAAAAAAAAAAAAAACTTTGCGCGACGTAGTTCTTCGTCGCGCAAAGCTGTTTTGCGCGACGCAGGTGTACCTACGTTGCGCAAAGTTGTTGTTTTTTTTTTCTTTTTTCTCCCTTTTCCTTCTTCTTCCCTTTTGCTTATGAGTAGAAAATAAATAAATTAAAATCTACTTGGTAAATATATATATACCATAATAAACTAATTCGATCGTCAATTTAAAATATTTATACCAGTGGATACCACAAAATCTTATGTTATACTTCATGAAAGTATAAATAAAACTCAAAGTGTTAGTTAATGTATCGTTTTGATGGGAAACGCATTGTACAAAACTAGTTTTACCGATCCAACCGTCAAACTTGTTTGCATATGTTTCGAGATTGCATAAGCCAAAAATCGTAAAAAATAAACATTCAGATATCAAGTAAAGAGACAAACCTTTTCGACGGCTATAAACGAAAAATCACGATTTAACGGTTATTTTGACTCCGATTTTGATGATTTTTTATAGCTACACTCTTTAACCCTATATGAATACAATGAACTAATTCGATCGTCAATTTAAAATATTTACACAAGTGGATACCTAAAAAGAAAAGGCAATGTAAGAACCCCAAAAGAAAAGGAAAAGCGCAAAAAAAAAAAAAGAAAAAAAACTTTGCGCGACGTAGGTCTTCGTCGCGCAAAGCTGTTTTGCGCGACGCAGGTATACCTACGTGCGCAAAGTTTTTTTTTTTTTTTCCCTCCTTGTCTTTCTTCCCTTTTGCTTATGAGTACAAAATAAATAAATAAAAATCTACTTAGTAAATATATATATATACCATAATAAACTAATTCGATCGTCAATTTAAATATTTACACTAGTGGATACCATAAAATCTTATGTTATACTTCATAAAAGTATAAATAAAGCTCGAAGTGTTAGTGAATGCATCGTTTTGATGGGAAACATATTGTACAAAATTAGTTTCAACAATCCAACCGTCAAACTTATTTGCATATGCTTCGAGATTGCATACGCCAAAAATCGCAAAAAAAAAACATTCAGATATCAAGTAAAGGGACAAAATTGTGCGCGCGCAAACATCCTTTGCACGACTGCACTTTGCGCGACGAAGACTTGCGTCGTGCAAAGCTATTTTGTGCGACGTAGGTGTACCTTCGTCACGCAAAACATCTTTGCACGACGCAAGTCTTCGTCGCGCAAAGTTCCGTCGCGCAAAGAGTGTTTGCGCGACGTTTTGTGTTTACCGTCGTGCAAACATATTTTGCGCGACGAAATTTGCTGTGTCGCGCAAGTTTCCGTCGCGCAAACATGTTTTTGTACTAGTATA
The DNA here is from genome assembly GCA_024362995.1 of Heteromeles arbutifolia. Taxonomy (NCBI): domain Eukaryota; kingdom Viridiplantae; phylum Streptophyta; class Magnoliopsida; order Rosales; family Rosaceae; genus Heteromeles; species Heteromeles arbutifolia. Next base: position 8,380,416 of record JANCRC010000012.1, on the reverse strand, counting down.
AGGAGTACCCATCAAAACATTACGTGGCAGCCTACTATTGGACATTTTGACAGCGTCTCCTCCTTTATAAACATACCCGTTTCTTTCTCTCAAAGTCGCCATTGCATGTAACCCAACAGTCCCAAACGCAGGCTGATCGACTCCTCTTCGCATTCTCAAGTAAGTCATCTCTCTCTCTCTAAAGTTGTGAACTCTTGTTTTCGGTTTTGCATATACTTCTAAATTTTCACCATCCGATTGCATAGATTTCAAGGTTTGTGTGATTTGTCCCAGATATTTGATTGTTTTGATTGCACCCCTTTGAGGATTTTGGACTGACTTCTTTGTTTATGCCATCAAATAATTGATTGCAAAAGAGTTGTAAAGGAAGATGAAAAGTAATAGTCTTTGTTTTGTAATTTTTTTCTTTAATTATGTTTCTGTTGAGTCCCACATTGGCTCTACAAAAAGAGAGATAATAGTTTAAATATCTTAAACCCACTTCAACTAATACCAATGTCTTTTGTGATAAAACTCTACATATGACGGATTGTGCATGTGATAATTACCAAATTTGGGACAATATCGGTGTTGTTAGAAGTGGGCCAAGTTTGGAACAATATCGATGTTGTTGGAAGTGGGCTGTATGGCCTGTCTCTCCCCACATGCAGGGTGTGTCCCTAGCCCGTCTCTACAGTTTCTCCTTTGGAGGACTAAATCATATTAGTTGAACGTCAAATTTTAATTTAAAGAACAAAATTGAAATGATGAAGAGGCCTTCAAAACGACATAATTAAGCACACATTGCCGGGCCCTCGAATCCGATTGCATATACTTCGAATTAATACAAAATTTGAAGAATATCTTTTGCTAGGGAAAGAAGCTCAGATGGGACAATGTCAGTCTCTTCTCTTCCTCCTGATCTTCCTAACTCTCTCAAGGTCTGGTATGTCATGGTTTTGGTCCTCTTCTTCCGGCAGCACCGACAATAATCCTCCGGAAAATCTGCAAATATCTGGTGATACTGCTTCCGAATTCTCTATGGATTCTCTCAATGATGAAAAAGGCATTGAACGTGTCAACAACACTAGAAGAAAACTGGTGGGCACTAATTCGTGTTGGTATGATGCTTATGAAGGAATATTTGGAGCATGCTCAGAGATGGCCGCGGATGACAACGATAAGAGGAAGAGATTTGCTTGGGATCTTAACAATTGCTTTCAAAAGGATTCTGGAAGAAGCCCTTTTCCTACATGTCGCGTAGGATCTCCTATGAAACCTTGTCTTGAAAAACTGGACAATGATGCTATTCACACGTACCGTGGATTCTATCTTGAAACGAACTCCATTTGCCATCAGTTACAGTCTGGTATATTCAGGCATCAGACGGAGAAATTGGTGAATGATTTGAAAAAATCATCCGATTATGCAGAGAAAAAATTAGAGAACATAGCGGAAAAGGCAGATAAGTTGTTAGACGGCTCGAAAGATATACACGAGTCTTTGACTTCAATTGAAGAACAAACACAAGAAGTGGCTCAAACTTCCAAGAATGTCAGTGATCACATTGGTGAGATAGTGAAGCAGTCAGAGGCAGTGCTCGAGCAGTCCAAGAAAATTGAAGCCTCCCAATTGGAATTGCAGATGGGGCAACACAAATTGAAGGAAAACTTGGAAGCAGGGATGGCAATGGTTCATGAATCTTATCACATCTTAGATAAAGGAATACTCAGCTTGCAGGATGAGACTAGTGAAATAGAGAAGAAGATAGGTGTAGTTGGAGAAACCATGTCTTCAAAGATGAGCAAGTTGCAAAGCAAGGCGGATGATATTGGGAATGTAGCTGATATTTCCTTGGAAAGGCAAAAGGAACTTCTAAATGGCCAATCTGAAGCGCTTAATGGGCTTCAGTCTCTGACCAAATTCCAATCCCAAGCTCTGAAAGAGAGCAAGTAAGACATAATGCACTAGTCATGGTGGTGAGGAAATTTTAGGCATTATCAAGCTGTATGTTTTAATGTTGCTAATAACACATTTTAAAATTTGCAGGGCGATATTGCAGCAGTTCGCTACATTTGGCCGTGAAAAACAGGAACAGCTTCTTCAAAGCCAAGAGAAGATTCAACGAGCTCATGACCATTTTAGTCAAAAATTCAAAGACCATATTGGAAGCTTAAGTAACTATTTCTTTTCGTTCCATTCTCTTTGTAATAATTTATGATTAACATAACACTGATTCATTTTAATGTATACAGGAAGCTTTTGAACAGAAGCAGTCATCCATGTTTGTTGCTTTGGATAGGCTATTTGCCTTGCACGACGCGTTGCTGGTGGAATCACGGTCAATGAAAGCAGTCGTTTTCTATTTCATATCAATGCTTGCCATTTACATGTTAACCAGCACAAAGCAAACCTATCCAGTGAGACACTGGCTTTACTTGTCTAAGTGTATCATCCATATTCGTATGTATTTTTCACAAAAATATGTTTTGTGATTTTGTAACCAACTTGTATGTGAACATTTTTTGTCACAGTTCTATGCCTTGCATTCATGCTCGAATTTGCAGTCCTTCGATTTGCAACAAAGGGAATAGAACAACGGACTCGGTTGGGTAGTGGACTTAGGAACGTTTATGTGCTGTATGCTGCCCTTCACTTATTATATGCTTGTTGGAAATACAAGTAAGTGAAAAGACCTCATCAAACATTAGAATTATATAGTTGGTTTTTATGATTTGGATTTAACATGTCTGTGTTTTAAAATTTTCAGGGACTATGAAAGGCTAATCTACAATATGCTACAAAAACTAACAGAGGAGGTTATAAGCTTGGAAAAAACGCAGAGTTGTCATGGGAATCAGATGATGAATCCGACTGGTCTGCATTAGTTGACAAAGACGTATCGGACGACATTGAACACCTGAAGGATTCTAAGCATTTCCAGGAAGAAGTTGGAGATAATTTACGTGCAGTCTCTTCATATACTGGAAGATATAATCTACGCAGTCGCACTCGCAGTCCTATCTGATTTGATGTCAAAATTTGTTTGCCATGTTTTTGCTAAGAAATTGAGAACAACATTATAGTCTTAGATTACTACTGTTTTCCTAATATTTTTGTAATTGTGTTTGTAAATCATCATTCGTTATCATCAACAATATCTAATCCATTTTTACAAAGATATTTAATACTGGATACTAGAATTATTATATAAAAACGTCAGTTGAGAAAAGTTAACCATCAAGGATTCCACACCTAACCAACAGAAATGATAAAGCCTTACGACCGGACCTAACACCATCAAGACACACAAGGTAAACATCGTACTATCACAGAAGACTTTGCAACAACAAGAAAACATGATTGTGAATCCCTAGAACCATTGCCACGACCCCATGAAGGAAAGACCGCACCACCCATTCATAATCTTGCAATTGTTGGCAAAAACTCTGCTATGAGTCACCTCCAACAAATGTAGAGCTTCCTCTGCATAATCCTTGCCAAGCGCACAAACTTTGTGAGCGTTATCTTTCTGTTTGGTTAGATGTGGTTATGTGAATAGATTTTGTATTGTCTTTCTGTTGCGTTTGTAATCATAAAATTGTAATCATGATAGACGCTATTCTTCATTCATTTGACTAATAAAATACTTATTATCTTTCAAAAAAGGATCTTACAATCTTGGAAATACAAAAAAATTTGACACGATGTGAGTAGATGGTCGCAAAATTTGTCACTCATAATTTTATTTTATTTGTTTGCTTTCATATACATAAGTTTGATATGTAAGACTCACTGTCATCAAATACATGCACATACAAATCCAAATCAAGTGATTAACAGAAGAATCTTTCACCACTTTTAATTGTTTTAAAATATTAGTTTTGGGATTTGATTTGGCTGCTCATATATATATGGAAAGCCTTGAAGTCGAATATAGCACATAACTGATACTGACATACCATAATCATGATTAAAACAAAGCCAAAAGCGACTAATCAAAGCGTTGGCAGGTGGATTTACAATTCAGAATCCTTAAGTGGACAAAAATGTCACCAACAAGGCAACTTCATAATCTTTGATGCTACCGTAGAAAGTAAAATTTTGATTAGAAAAAACAAGCAACAAAATTATATAAAAAAAGAGAGAGGAATTGGTAATAATTTGATAATTAGTTTAACTAGCTTATTTAATTGTGTTTTTCATCAAGTACATGTATCTTAATTACTATTAGTCATTGTTGAGACTCAATTATTTCCGTCTTCCATGATAATCTACTTTATTCTTCATGTCATTTTCAGTCTGTATAAAAAGTGAGAACTGGTCATAAGATAATTGGAGCGCTTAGCACTTTAAAATCGTATTCATTAAGCAAAAGATAAGATAAAATTAAAGGGCACGGGAAAGTACTTTAGTTGCATATGTTGTGTTTTTTCTTTTCTAGTTAGTGATTATTAACGAGGGTATCTTTCTTTGATAGTTATTCTTTTAGCATTATCATTGGTTTCCCTCTATATGCTTTGTGATTCCCTTTGAAGAAGAAATTACATATGGAACCAAATTATAAGAATGTATTTTGAAGAGAGACAAAGTTTATTTATTTATTTCATAGAGAAACAAAACGTATTCATGTGACAGATAATGTTAACTGTCTTTGCATTTACGATTTTATCCTTATATGTTTGAAAGATAATCTCCTCATTTCTCTCTTTCTTCTTTTTTCTTCGGTACATCTCATTTTCCCTCTCCTCCTTTTTCTTCCTACCTCTCTTTCTTTCTCTCTTCTCCTTCTCCTTTGTCCTTCACTCTCTCCTACTTCTTATTCATACTTCTCTCTCCTCTCTTCTTCGTATTAATTATTCCTTAGATTTATGAGTTTATTTTTTCTTTCATGAGAATGATTGAAATTTTTTATTTTAGCATTTAAAAAAAAATTGATTCTTTAGGTTTTGATTATTTGGTTGCATGAATTTTGAAATTGATCTAGCAAAAGTACTAAAATTTTTGAAACTAATATTGTAGAAGTGCTGAAATTTTGAAACTGATCTTGTAGAAGTGTAGAAAATTTAAAACTGGAATTTTGAAAGGGATTTTGCAGAAGTACTGGAATTTTGAAACTAATCTTGTAGAAGTGTTGGAATTTTGAAATTGATCTTGTAGAAATGCTGAAGTTTTGAAACTGATCTTGCATAAGTGCTAAAATTTGGAAACTGGTCTTGCAAAACACTGAAATTTTGAAACTAATCTTGTAGATTGCTGGAATTTTGAAAATGATCTTGCATAAGTGCTGAAAACTAAGAAACTAATCTTACAGAATGCTGGAATTTCAAGATTGTTCTTAGAGGAGTGCTAGAATTTTGAAATTGATCTTGCAGAAGTGCTGAAAACTTTGAAATTGATCTTGCAAAAATGCTGGAAATTTTGAAACTAATCTTGCAAAAGTGCATGAATGTGAAATTGATATTGCATAAGTGCAGATTTAGAATCAGTTTGAAGTTTTTATAGATAGCGTCAGCTTGTAGTTTTGGCTTGGTTAAGTAACAAGTCTATTGGGGCATGACTGAAATTTTAAAATTTTGGTTTGCTTATTTTTGGGCTAGTTTTATTAGGATTTGTCTCTTTTGAAATGATTCAAAACCAGTAGAATTATATGAAATGTATTTTATAATTTTGTCTCTATAAGTAAAACTCTTTTTTTATTATGTTAATTGACAAAAAAAAATGTTATACATGTGTAATTGTTTTATTCCATGAGACTAATTAAAACCCCAGCCCTACAAAAAATCATCAAAAGAGAATCTTTTTTTATGCAATATTATGGTAGTTAAAACTCTTGTTTTACTTATCATGTATCGAGATTATTTTGAATTTATTTTATTGTGTCACAAGTTATCTCACTAAGTATAACAAAGTATCACTCTAATGATAGATTCTTAATTTTGTTTTTTTTATACATTCTTAAATTTTTAATTGTATTCAAATAGCTAAGTTTGGTTGTACGCACATTTTTCCACTCCGGCCAACAGAGATATTTGTGTAATTTCAAAAAGGTTTCTAGTCACCCTAGCTCCACCTACCAAGCATATAGTTAAACCAACCATTAACACTATTAAAATAGTATTTTCCACACGTGAAAAAGATCAACGATTTTTATACATAACCACTGAATGTGTTTTTCATATATAAAAGGAAAGTATTACTCGTTTCCAGAAACGTGCAAACATTTTCTTTTCGATGTTTTAGCCAATATTGGTGTTGGCAATAAAGTATAGGTAATCTGTCGAATTAAGAAACATATGAGAAGCAATCAACAAAACGGTATTGAGAAAGAAAAAGAGTAAGACTCCTTAATAAGGATATAAAAAGGTTGACACTGAAAACGAGTGCATGCGGATTGCCATTGTTGTTGGCAAGTTTTACGGCGTTTTCTATTTCCTAATTTTACTGTTTAATGCATTCTTCGATTTAAATGGAACACGTCCTTTTTCCACAAAACTCACAATTACAACCATTCTTGAACACAAAATTCTCAGTGTGTACTTCATCAAGAGGAGTGGCTCAAATTTGACTATACATTTCATATCTTTACATGAAAATATACATGTCGGATACCTGATAGAAAATGTTACCAAACTCATCATGTACATTTTATGAAACGAGACTTTTCTGTGTGGATATGAATGAATGGACTGATCATCATACAAGGAAAAAGAAAATCTTAAATGAAATGATTTGTTGGGATGGTTTAGTGACCACAACTGCAATAGCTAGTATACACATGACTTCCTACAATTCCACTTATTTTGGACAAAGGTTGGGGCAGTTGACTCTATCCTTGTTTCCCACTTATTTTCGACAAAAACCAAGCCACGTTCTTACTCTCTTTCCCCTCTTATTTGGTAATTTGAACACAATTTCATAGGGTCCCCTCGTCATTACTCAATCGTCAAAACCATATATATATTGTCAAACAAAACCTCATATTTATTTGAATATATATGTCCAAAACAAGGAAAAACAAGGTTTTGGGAAAGGCATAAATATTCGTCAAGTAACCCATGATTTGGTAGGTTTCTGTCAAATTCGGTAGGGGGTTTCTTGTAGCCTTGTAGGTAAACACTGGAATTTATTCCCATATCTTGGGATCAAAAATTGATGGGTTGGCCAAAGGACCATTCTTTTTTTCTTTTTTTCCTTGGTTTACATATAGAGTATTCTGTTCTCTTTTTTAATAAAGAAATATTATTAGTATTCCAAAATAATTATCTTACGCTCATTATTTCGTTAATTTTTCATCAAGGTTAACTTTTTTTTTTTAATACAAGTAAAAGCTCCCTTCATTTCCTACTATATGTGTGTGTGTGTGTCTACTCATAGACAGTTTTCATCACCATCCCCTAAACCTTACTTTGTTGTTTCTTTTTAGGTCATCCTCAAATATCACCTCCACAAAAAAAAATTCTAAATTTGAAACCATATGATCATTGGACTAAATGATTGTCATTATAGTGTTTCTTTGCAAAACCGTATCCGTCTATTTTTTCACGACAAAAGAATATCTTAATATTTTTGGATTTGTCTATCTTTTTGCAAGATGAATTATGAATGACAAATTAAAATGTAAATGGTTTAGATCCTTGAAAAAAATGTTAGGAAATGGAAACTACAAGAAAGTGTGTCAAAATGTGTGTAAAAAAATGTGTCCCTCGATCTGGACCCATGTTTATATATATTAGGGTTAACCACATTTTACACCCTCAAGGTTTATAGTGATTTTTAAGGTCATGAGGGTTCAATTTTCTCACATTGCACCCAAAGATTTTGTAATTGTATCAATTTACACCTCTAATTCTCTATTAAATTGATGAGTTTTTAGTCAATTTGGTACAAATATAGCTTACATGCTAATCCAATTACAGTTTCACGCTCATCATGTCATCAATTTAATAAAGATACAAATAATTTCTTAGACAAAAGGCATAAATTGATACAGTTTTAAACCTCAGGATGCTTATGAAAAAATTAAAACCTCATAGCATAATTTGAAAACCACCCAAATTTAAAGGGTGTAAAATGTAATGAGCACTACACATTAAGTCACCTTTCTCTTTCACGTATGTATGTTGAAGCGTGTCCATACAAATATAAGGATAGTATTATCCACACACCTATTTTTACTTTTTACACTCTTTTTAATTTTTGGCCGTTGAATCGCATAAATTGAAGAAGATCAATAGCAAAAATTAACAAGGATGTGTGTAAAGTAAAAACAGGTGTGTGAAGAACACTATATATCCAAATAGATATATAAGCACCATCATGCTAATCTACACCTTTCAAATTAACAAAGAAGAGTGGGGGATTGAAGGTAATTTGATTGCACTTTTTACCTCTACAACCAAAGTTACCATGTTAACCAATAACTCAACTCATAAAAAAATTGAACTATTAGAATATGAGCCAAGAAATGTTTAAAAGGCAACAAATTCCCTCCTCCACACTCAGCAATCAACCAGTACAAACGTACAGACAACAAGGTGCATGCCTTTGTATCATAATCTCTTTAACTACTAAACAAAATATTCCAACAACTTGGTGTTATGCATATTGAAACTAATTAAAGGTAAAGGAATAATGTCGACAAAATTGTTGGCATCTTGAAAAGTTCAAGCCAAAAACACCAATCTAATTTACCTATATTTTAATGTAAAATATAGGTAAATTAATTTTGAATCAACAATATTTATTTATCTTGTAGGTAAATTATTTTATAGTGCCCTTTTAGATTTTCAATTTGGTGAGAAAATTAAAATAAATTTAAAATGCGTAATTTTATGCAAATTTGAAAAACAACTAAGAGGAATCAAAACATGATATCATTTCATATTTGTTAAGTAAAGTGGATGCTTCTTCTTTGTTTTTTTCTGGCCACAAACCTTAATCTCCAATTTGTTATAATACGCAATGAGTTTAAAACATCTATTCATCCACTTATTATTATAGTCTAGTAGTACTCATCTTCACTTGTAAGCGAGAAGTTTTAGGTTCGATTCTCGTCAAAAGTGAATTTGAATAACATTATTACTAATTCATTGTGAGGTTTAGCCCCCTCCTCCACCCTTTTAATAGAGATAATATCGTTTGTTAAAAAAAAACATTAATACGATAATACCAAATTACTAATCTCTCTTTTGAAATCGGCATATACAATTAATTGTATACATTAAAATTGTAATTAGGGGTACTTTAGACATCCAGAAAATGTAAAATGTGGTAAGTCAAATAGGATTAATAAATTTGCTTACGTGGAATTTAGTCATTGCGTTTTATTCAGGTACTAAAGTCATATTTAACAATAATATAATTACTTTTATTTTGTCGAAGGTAAATATTGTTACAAACAAAATAAATGTACACAAGCAAAGGCTCAATTACAAGATAAGCACAGCACAAAGAAATAGACCCCCAAAACTAAACAAAACAGAGCCCAAAACAGAAAGAAAACAAAATAAAAATGCAAAACACAAACCCTAGCAGCTTGCAACCCCCGCCGCCGCCATAGCATCAGAGATCCACCAACATAAACTAGCCTGAGATCCAACCAAACGACACCCCAGAAGTAAAGCAAATTAAAGAAAATAAGGCTCCATCATTCTCTACCATTCTCTACCGAGCATCACCACAAAGATTGCAGCCACAAATCAAAGAGAGCCAGTGAAAATTCACGTTTCGCAAGCTACAATGCCAAAAGGCAAACAAGATTAATGTTGTAGATCACCGAGGGATGAAGCCAAGTGGGAAGAGTATGAATCAGATTGATGAGAAACATGGAGGTGGACGGGCATCAGGGAGTGGAGGGAAGTGGAGGACGGAGTTTGGGGCTAAGGACAGTGAGATTGAAGGCAAGAGGAGTGTAGGACGGGAGATCAAGAGAGAGTAAGGGAAAACACAAGCTGAAACAAAAAAGGAAGAGGAGCAGAGAGCTACCACTAGCCATAGCTAAGGTCGGCAGCGGCATAGAAGTTATCAGAATGGAGATCACTCACACAACGGCAAAAAAAGCTCTCAGTGGGACATAATGACTCTCTCACCAAAATTGGAGAGAACTATAAACATAGGATAGCGCTATCCACACCTTCATTTTTATTTCTCACACATTCCTCAATTTTCAACCGTCAGATTGAATGAATTGAAGAAGATAAATAGCCAAAAATTAACAAAAGTATGTGTGAAGTAAAAAAGAGCGTGAATTATCCTAAACATATCATAATATAACTGATTTTGCTCCTTGACAGACACGACTAAATAGAGTACTGGGAGAATAAAATTAAGCAGCCACACCATCCCATATTATTCATAAAACAAAATTAAAGCTGAATTATATTATTATATATATACATAGGCATGTATGTATATATGTAGATGTAGTACCTCACCAACATATCATTGATAAAACTACGGGAAACATTTTTATATGGATGGCCATCTATAAGTAACCATGACCTTTTGCCAATCCATGCAAGTAGTACTTCTACAAAAACAAGATGATCAACTACAATCGTTACATTCATTATTCTTTTCACATCAAGATGGCATAGCGCATGCTATCACTTACCATTAGTTGATTCATCTCCGTGATCTGGGAAAACTCACCAGATGCCCACACCCCATCAGCACCATGAACATGATGAGGTTGCGAAAAGCAAGAAATCACAGAAAATGGCACGAGTACAACGCTGTACAACACCGAATTAAACCCCTTAATCCAACGTATACGCGGCAACGATCTTCTATCCACGTGATGATGATCATGATGTGCTGGAAAAATTGGCAATTCTGCTGGTGCTGGGTTCCCTGCTTCAACATTTACCATGCTCTCATCTGCTACTCTAGGGCTTTTCCTTATGTTGTGGAGAGTTTGCCTCATTGTTGCTAGCATACTCCACATCTCTCGAATCACCGGTCGGATGCCTAATTGCTTGCCGGAATCAGAAGACTAATGAACAGAAGATTTTTGGTTGTGAATTTGGTGAATTGAAGGAAAAGGCTTTTGGGGAGGCCAAACTTTCTATGTGGCTTTTGATAATGGCATGATAGTGGAGTTGCTAGTGCTAGTGTTTATCACAAAGGGTTTATGTCCGAGTGTGCCTTTTTATAAGGAACTTCACATTCACATATATATATTCCTATTTTTGTGGGGTAATATCAAGGCCAACATTCCCACAAAGCTGCCTAGCTAATTATATAACATTATTACAAATTAAAAGCCCCTCCTGTTTTGCTGATTTTGTACACATTTTTAGCAAAAGGAGTGAATATTTAAAATTTTGGCATTACCTTTACAGTTCATTTGGTACAAAACTGAGGGCTGATGATGTCCCACATATGTGTGTATGAAGCTTGGGACACTTACAGATCGTATCAAAAATCAGATCATGGTGTGGTACCAATCATTTTATGATGAGAGAATTCCAACCATTTGATAACTACTGAACTTTGAATATATATTTTCTTTTGGATACATAACACACATACGACGGATGATGGATAATTAAGGAAGTCTACTAGCTATCAGTCGGGTCCCTGATTTGGACTATATAGGAGAGAATCAAATACTGGAATTTTTTTTGTGATGAATTCTGATATCTTGGCTATCACTACAACTCAGTCTCTTACAGGTGTAATCAACATGCATAGTAACCTAGCTATCAGTTGGTATTGTTGCTAAATAATTACTTAGAAATCTTGGCAACCTTTTTATTTGGATCTTTATGGTGGCTTATATTCTTATCATATGTAGTGTTGTACGATGATCCAAAGCGTTTATATTCTAAATCACTTTCCAAATATTATGTCTACAAATAAATGAAATAAACTAAAATTGATTAGTAATATCTAACAATTATTGGATGTACAAGTTATGTTTCTTAATTACTTAAAATGCTGAATTTCGACAACGTTAATTAAACAGTTAAATAAACTCTTATTTAGTTGATTATTTGCACAGTTGGTGACCTAGAAAGTTGATAGTTCCAATCATCAAGCAACATTGTAGGGTTAAAAGGAGAGTAGAGAAGGTAGAAAGAAAAAGTTCAAGTGAGAAGGGTACTAGCATATTCCTTCACAAAATCACTCAAGAATTAATTATAATCAAAGCATTTAAATTCACAATTTTTCACAAAAAAAACTATATATGTTATGGTCCAACAATTTTTTTTATTAATAAACGATATTATCTACATTAAGAGGGTAATATAGTCTAACAATTGAGCAAGACAACATTACTTTTTCTATAATGGATAGTTTAATCGTTGTGATCTTGGACATGACTGCCATTTACTTGTCTTTTAACTAGCTACTACCCACAGCTTATTTTTGTTTTATCTTATTTTTATACAACCCACTGTTATTAGGGCTATACCTTCATGAAAGAAACAAAACCAGGCTGGTTTGTTCACATATTCTTTTTATTTTTTTAGCTAGCTGCTTCTTTTAGGAAAAGAAACATAATCAACAAGTTAGTGCTTGAGTACTGGAAAAGTGATTAATTAGGTCCATAGTGGTGGAAGTTCACGAACCTGCATGCTTCAATTAGTTTCGTTTCACAAAATCCTATAATTATCAATTACTAAAATGTAAAAAACCTTGTAATAAAAATAAAATTATTACAAAATTAGGTTTTAATTCTTAAACAAAATGAAGTTTAGATTAGTGCCTGGTACAAGATCTTTCTTTTTTTTAATAAAAAAAAGGGACCAGCTAGTGGCTTCGCCACATTAGTCTACCATTCCGGAGGCCATGAACACTCACAAAGGCATTTCAGCCTCTTTTGGCCACCATCGTGTGATTCACCAACGCCAAAAATAGAACCTAGGACGTGCTGTGTGGAATACATGCCTGAAATTTATCCCCAACTACTGAGCCACCCATGGTGGTTGTACAAGATTTAGTCTATGGGTTCTATTTAAATGTCAACATTTATATTGCATGTCTTTTTTTTTTCTTTTGTAATTTCATGATTTTTCTTTTTTATGTCTACGCTAATTCCTTATAATATATTTCGGTACAAATATTTAAGTACACTAACTCATTATAAGCATATTTCAGTACAAACATTTTGATACACTAATTCATTCTAATATATTTCAGTATAGTTATTTTTGTACACTTATATATTTACATATTTTTCTTATGTGTCACTAATTTCTTTTAATGTTTTCTCATTTAGATTTATTTATAATTGGAAGAACTAAAATGTGCATATTAATAAAATCAAAATTTTAATGTGGAGACATTAAATAACAAAAATAAAATATGAATTTTAATAAAAGTACTCTTCAAAGAATTAAAATCAATATGTAACCTAACACCAAATTTGTTTTAAATTTCAATATTTTTCAAGGACTAATGTCCACAAGCCCTTAAAATTATCAGTCACACTTGATATATTGACTTAAACAGAAACGGAAACGACTTTATCAGGTCCTTTTTTAATTAATTTCTAATTGTTTTTGTAGGAACACACTAGAATCACTAGTGCGGAATCATATTATGACCTCCAATTATGTTAAAGTTAAAATTAAAAATGCCAGCTCCCATAATGCAATTTGCAACTGATCAGTGACCAATTCGAAGGTGTCAAAGGCTCGATTAATGTCAATGTTCATCCTGTTCATGTAAATTGCCTTACACAAATGTATGGCCTGCCTGCTAATCCCTTTCGTGGCCTGCAAATAGATAGCTATCTCCCACTAATTCTCTTTTCAAAGTTTTGGTGTTAGGTCTAGATGAAGTCCATACTCATACTTCCACTTTGATGGTCAAACTTAAAGGAAGAAAATCTTTCGATCATGGACACAAAACATAATTTGTTTTTGTTCACAAAAATATAATTTGTTTTTGTATTCACTATTTAGGTCGGCAGGTATACTCAATTGCTCCCTTTTCATGCACACTCGGCAACTATGTTTATGAGAGTTATAGTGATAGCATCTGCCAATTCAAAAATTTTAAAATTCAAACAATCTGGGCAAAAAAATTATACTGATTTCTTAAAGCTACTTAAAGATCATTCCTTGTTTATCTGTATTTGTTAGCAATTATAATGCATATGGTATTGGTCAGTTCGTTTGTTTTTAACAAATGCGTTAACGTTACCATTTAGAGATTAAAAAAGCAACCATACATAATTAACGCAGTTTTGTGACACTATAGTATATACTGAAACATGACTCAATATAACCAGCTTCGCACAAACTTGTAATATATAATCATGTATTAAGGATTAGTTTGTTATTGTTAATTCCTTATATATACATGGCACAAAACCACTTCTTTTGGTTTACCTCAAAATCTGGTTTCATGACCTGAACTTATTGTTTAGGTTCTCCTTTAACGACCATCATTTATCCTTCAAGAAATTATGCAATTTAAACAGGATTAAATTAATAGATAAACTCACTGTTTCGATAAAAGAACTAGTTTAATCATCACGATCTGAGCATGATTGCGTCACCTAATCTTAACGCAATTCAACAGAAATCTTGCATATTTAACCTTTCAAGTGAGATCCAATACGCGTACCACGAAACTAGAGTCCCACATTACAAACTTTTTTGCATTTTATTTTGTTGCAATATCCAAATTTCTTCTAAATCAATTTGAATCAGGGTTGTGATGGATAGACTGTGTACAGTATTCATCAAACATTCACATAGACAAGTGGAATATGATCAGTAGGGAAGAGTAGGTACATTAAACACACATAAAACAATTTTATTCATCCAATAATTATTTGTCATACATAAAGGACATTGGCCCATCATCATCTACTCAAAACCCCAAATTGACATAGCACGATAACAATAGTTTCTGATTTCTGTGTAGTGATCAACGGCAGCTGATTAATCCTCCTCTAGAGAAACAGGCATGTTGAGATCAGGTACATTGTCCAAATCTACCCGATCAAGCTTTTTGACACCAACCTTAGCCGTTTGATGATGACGATGGTCCCGCACCATCTTCTGACTGGATGCAGAGATGAGTTTGGTCATATGAAGCAGGATTTCAGAGACCTCAATCTCATCAGCACTAAACTCACTAAAACGATTAGTACTATTGTTAGTAAGAGGATTAGGGTTATTATGGTAGGGGGTGTTAAGGCTGCACATATTCATTCTCTCTTGAATTGATCAAATTAGATGCATTTGGTCAAGGGATACTGTGCTATATATACAAATTGAGGGGGCTTTTCTTTTTCTAATCCTATTAGGGAAAGTAGGTATCACCTAATTAGACCATTTGACCAAGTTATACAAATTAAAATGCAAGTCATAAACTTTTTTTATTTTTTTGGGCTAGGGTTCTTTTTTCTTTTCTCAATTTTGTGCTAGTTATGGCTAGAGTGGTCTCATAATCAAAAGCAGACTCTTAATACCAAGTCTAATTAGGATATATAAAGTTAAAACTAGTTATATCCTTTCTTATCTATTTTTGGACAAACGATTGTACCACAACAAAAGTTACGAAATGAGATTATTAACATTATTAATATGTGAACTAGTAATGCTATGTGATGGTGTGAATAATCTGTGGACATCAAGTTGTTTGATTGCTAACAAACAAACAAACAATATATGAGATATTCAAAACATTTAAATCACGAAAATAGAAAAATGGCTAGATAGGATTTTGCAACAAATTATTTTCCAATTTATTGAATAAATACAATGTTATCTATACGAAAAAGTAGGGAAGTAGGTTAAGTTTTACTTTCCATTTTTGATTTTTTTTGTCTCATCATCAAAAGGAACTTGAATTCTCTCCCCTCTCATCCCCTCCTTTTAATCTAGACCGTTCAATGAAAATCTGATGGTTTGAAGTTGCACCACATATTTAATGAGCTTCATTTTATTTTTATCGCTTTTGTCCAACAATCCTTCCCTAGCTTTTCCATTCATATTCACAACACTTCTAACACGCCAGCCATAAAGTGGCTCCTTAAGTCGATCTAGAGGTCGTAACAGAACGACTACTATTTTGAAGGTCTTAGAGCTACCAAATAAGTAAGGAAAAATTCTTAAATTGTGTCGTCGTTCTCATCAATCTATTCAACAACCTTTAGATGCACCATACAACAAATAAAAAGAAACGCGTGGGGAGTAAATAGGAGGAATGAGGATTTCCTCCCATCAAAAGGTGCCAAAACCTAGTTCTCAATTAAACATATTTGTCTTAATTAAAAAAAAATTAAAAATTTTGTTTGAACTAAAACACACAGAGCAAAGTAGGTGAACAATAACAAATCAACGGCTGGCAAGATCAACGGCTGACAGGTTGCCAGCTAGATCAGATTCCAACGGTCACTGTCCGAATTCCAAACTACTTTTCCGATCCTTCCAGAGAATAATACCGCGTCAACCAGGTGTCGTGTCTCCTTCCCTTTTCTTTTCGGTAATAGTCTCTTTTCCTTCCGTTTCTTTCTTTCTTCAACCACAAAATTAGGGTTTCCTCAGTTTCTCACATTTTTCTCCAATTCCATTCGAACACCCCACCAAAAAAATAACTTTAAGGCGATTTGACATTCGATTGCAAACGTGAAGTCGAATTCGAAGAAAAGCCCCAAGATTCCCACCTTCGATTTGGGGAAAAAGATCGAGGATTGCTTGAATTTGGGGAAAACGCTTGGACCTTTCTTTCTTTGAATTTGGGGGAGGTTCAGGGCTTCCGGAGAGGGCTGCATTTCTAAGGTTTTGCTTTTCTTTTCTCAAAGATCAAATCTTTACCTTCCAATTATGAATACCCAATTCCCCAAATCCCTATTTTCGATTTTTTCCCCAATTCTCTTCGCCTTCTTCATCGTCCTCTGCTCATTCCCCGCCGTCCGATCAGAACCAGAATCCGTATCCGAACCCACCATCATCAGATTGCCCTCTGAATCCGAGCCTGCGGACGCCTGCGGCCGATCGACCCGGTTAGCCTCCTTGTGCCCCGTCAATTGCTTCCGTCCCGACCCGGTCTGCGGCGTGGACGGCGTGACGTACTGGTGTGGGTGCCAAGATGCCCATTGCGCTGGTGTCAAGGTGGAGAAATTAGGGTTTTGTGAGGTGGGTAGCGGCGGCTCCGCCCCCCACTCTGCTCAAGCTCTGCTTTTGGTTCACATTGTTTGGCTCATTGTCCTCGGCTTCTCCGTCTTGTTCGGCCTTTTCTGAGAGTTTTCGGATTCCAGTCCAATTCGATTCATCGCTTTAGTTGGTTGTTCGGAAGCTGTATTGATGGAGCTTCCAAAGATTGCAGCTTTAGCAGATAATTTTAGGTAATACATTGTGGAAGATATGTCAAATTCATTACTGGCTGCACATTTCTGATTGATTTGTTATCGTTTTCGCCCTCGGTTTACAAATTCTTTGGCTGGGCTTTGAGGCTAATTGTGTTCTTTGATTTGAGGAGAATTGGGTTGTTGGGTTTTGTTTTTGTTGACTTTCTTCTGAAGTTCTTGTAGATGCCAGCATGTATCTTAGAGATTGTTGTATTCATCATTGTATTTGTATTTCTCTGTAGAACTATTTGAATCATAATTAACATTCTAATTTCAGGTATTAATTTCCATACATTTGTTCAGAGGATGGGATTTTGAATTCTGAATAACTTCAAAGCATTTACGTTTGATTTTTGCGAGAAAGGTTTGAGAACTAAGAAAATGCTTGTTTAATTTGATGAATATGTTTGTTTAATTGGATAAAAGGGATGAATTAACCCCAAAAAATGTGGTGGCAAATGTCTCAGCTGGAGCTGGTGAGCTGTTGCACCCACCCCCACCAAGGGGTTGGGTTGGTTCTACTTCTAACTTGTATTGTTGGTCCTATAAATCATCCTCATCAACAATATCTTTACCGTGCAAACTTACATGCAATCGGGACATTGAAGACTAAAGAGAACTTACTTGCAATCGCGACATCTATTTGAAACTACTTCTTTTTGAAACTACTATTAAAAGCACATTAAAATTTCTAATAAAAATCTAAGTGTTTCTTGAAAGAATCAACATAAGATGCTGCTTTTAAAAAGCACTTCAACTGTTTTTTCCATAAATATTTTGAACTTTTTCTGTCAAACATGATCATAAACCTTTATGAGAGAATAAAATTCGATTTTGACACACGTACCCATCTCAAGTTGTGCATGTAGGGATATGAAACATGCCCAAGGACGAAAGTTCGTTATCAAGCTCTTTGTTATGATCCCAAAGGAATTAGCTAAATCGGATGACAGGTCATTAGCGCCTACTAAAGTCATCACTCTCACATTCCGTGTGAAGCATGGAGGGAAGGTGCTTTTTTTTTTTTTTTTTTGGTCAAACGATAGATTTATTGCAATAGATATTAGATCAGAGAGCTGATAGGATTCGAACTCACGTCGTGATGTAAGAGCAACACTCCTCTTCACCACTGTGATAGAAGGCCACTTGTCAGGGGACGTGCATTTAACCCACTTGCATGTTATATTAGTTGCCCTTCACTCACGCATAAGATGTAGGGCTAGGGAAAGAGGGGTTAGAGATTTGTGAAATCAAAGTTTTAAAGGGGGGTTGAGGGAGATCAGCAACTACCTCCTCAACGGGAAAGTGAACGAGGATTGAGGCACCCGAGCTTTATAACAACTCAGTCTTGACAAAAATCAAGGCATGTAATCTGAAATCATTGATTAGAAAACGCCAATTCATCTTGATTCACTCGGCGTCGAAGTACCTTTTGCAGGTACACCCCCCACTCAACGAAGTTTTCGAAAAGTCGTTCTCGACAAGTGATTCGACAAGCGTGTGAATTACAATGAACAAACCTGTTGAGGTATTTCTTCTAAGATATTTGGCTCCAAACAATCTATAAAAGCTGTTTTAGTTATTATAAAAGCAGTTCCTATGTTAGATTTTGATTTTGATAGTGACGTCAATTGGTGTTGGGAGAAAAGTCATAAAAATGCTTAAGTGGATTCTTTTGTTACTTTTTGGTCTTACCTGTATCTTGGGCTGTTTGGATTGGCCTCTAATGATTGGACTGCTGAGGGGTCACAAAAGTGGTTTTGGGCTCGAATTATTGTGTTTAGGCCCAAATTATGAGAAACTATTTTTGCATCGTTATTTTAACTTTCGACATTAAATTGTTTTTATGACTACTAGATTGAATAAATTAAAAAAATAATTCAGTGAATGAATAGAGACAGGAGAGCAAAAGATGGAAAAAGGAGTGGAGGGACAAAATTTAAATTTCCCATTTGCTTTTGTGAGAGAGATTTGCAATGAATTCAACTTGTGAGCATCTTAATGGCCATTTCTTCTTAAAAAGTAGGCTTAAAAGCCAAACCACCCCCACCAGATAAAACTAAACTCGAAAGGCAAAATACATTTTTCAACTGTGTGTTTTAATATAGTGAAAGTAAAAGGTGCTTTTATTTATTTTCAAAAAAGCTACACCAACTGAGGTGTTTTGTGATAGATTTTTTTTCAATATGCCCTAAGTATAGTGCGGTGCACTATAAGTTATTATACAAGTTTGAGAGAATTCTTTTTTTTCTTCAAGTGTCCATCCACTGGTATAATATAATGACATATAATTTATGTGCTTGTATTTTCAGCACACTGAAAAATCTCTCGTGTTTTACCTTCATACGGTACCAAAAACAAAACTACACCAATAGCCTCCAAAGTAGTGACGAACACTCAACAATGTCCAATTGGTTGTTATACAAAGACTTTCTTGTTCCTCGATCAACATCGACACAAACTAGAGACTCATCAAGTTTGAATTTTCTCCAACAAATCATGGCCTCACATTTCAAAGCCAACGATGAGGATAAAGAACCCAACTTTCCTCCAAGTGCATTATTCAACTGTGGATCCCACACACCGCTATTTCCTTGCGGTTTCCGTGTCAGCAAATCCTTGTATTTCATGCCATGAAAATTCATCCGAAAACAAATCATCTCTCTTAGAACAAATAGTTCATCCTTTGGTCATGGACTCAGACTCTGAATTGCAGCAGAGCAAAAGGAGGAGGAGCCACCAAAGAGAAGATCAATCAGTAATTGGCTTGGAAAATTTACCACATGAAATCATCACTGAGGTAAGTTCAAGGCTGCCCTTTTCATCTCTGGTAAAATTCAGGTATGTATGCAGAGCATGGAGAAATTTAGCACAAGACCAACATCTTCGAATTTTCGATGCTTTGCATAACTCCAACACAGCTGATCACAACAATATGTGCCTGATTTTTCACTGTGATACCCCCATCAGAAACCATATTTACTTTGTAGATTACCCTTTTCACCATGGTGAAAAGGAGACAATGCTAGTGAAAAAAATTCACCCTCCTTTCTGTGTTTCGATGCCTGAGTTTGATGTGGTAGGATCATGTGATGGTTTGCTGTGCTTATCTGATTCGTTGTACAATGATGCAATATGCATATATAATCCATTCACTAGGGATCATAGAGAGCTGCCTAAATCAGTTCGATTTCCTAATCAGGAAGTGATTTACGGATTCGGGTTTCATCCGATTACTAAGGAGTACAAGGTAGTTAAGATAGTGTACTATAGTAGACGAGAATCATGGAGCCGGTTTCGCGTGTATCGGCCACAATCAGAAGTTCAAGTTTTCACTCTTGGAACTTCTGATTGGAGAAGTTTAGGAAGAACATCTCACTACCTTCATCACTGGCCAGCTCAGGTCTTGGTCAATGGAAGGCTTCATTGGGTTACTAGGAGAAAGGGTTACCACCCGGGTCGAAAGCTCATCTCTTTCGACTTGGGAGACGAGCAGTTCAGGGAGGTACCGAAACCTGAAGGTGACGGATTGAGCAGGTGGCATTATCATGTGCTGGTTGTGAGAGGTTGTCTTGCTGCATTTTTTTACTGCAGTTATGGGAAATTGGAGATGTGGGTTATGGAGGAGTACGGTGTGAAGGAATCATGGGTTAAAGAGTTGACCATTGGAAGTTATGTGCCAAAGACATTGAAACAAGATGTTGATAGATCATGGAAGATTTCAAAGATTGCTAAAAGAGGAAGACATGTTAGGGTTTTGTGTGTTTTGGGGAGTGGCCAGATCTTGTTGGAGTACAAAAGCAGAGCTCTAGTTGTTTATGAACCAAGTATTAGAAAGTTTAAGGATCTTTTGTTTCAGGGGATGCCTAAGTGGTTTCAAACCGTTGTTCACGAGGGCTCTCTCAATCCGATACATACCCTTGTTAATATGTGATGGCAGGCGATGAGGAGACAGCGGCTCTCGTGCAGGTGCTTTGATGGAATAGAGGGGGGGGGGTGTGGGTGGGGTGGGTTGAGATGTCTTTGTTTCTGTACTGTTTGTAGAATTGTGTCCTAAACAAATGTAATGAAACCAACATGAAATTCTTCATTTACTCTGATCATTATATGGTTAATTTACACAACATTTACATATGCATCATAGAAATTAGCATAACTAGTCTGAAGCTATTCTGTGTGACGGCTACAGAACTGCAATTCGATTATTCGAGCATCAGTCTTTTCATCATTGAGTTGTCCTCGGAGCTTCTGTTCTATCAGTGCTTTCCTGCATTCTTTTGTCCAGGCTGAAGCAATTGTGTTGCTGACCTTTTTTCACTTTCCACCACCACCAAGGTAGAGTTTTCCAAACACGTGAATTACCATCGTCAAGACTCTCGAGCTGTGTTGTATTTTTTAGATTACAAATCGCAAACTCAATTTCGTACGGAAGACATTTGAATCCCTGCATCTTAACTTGTTTCAAATGATCATGTGTGAATTCAGAATGCATCTCGGCCTGTGGTTTGTCACGGCCGCAGTATATTCCTAAATGTCTCAAGCAAACTGCGATACTAAACGAGTTTTCTACCCAAACAAAATGCATCCCGTAGCAACTAAAATCACGACGAAAGATTATGGATACTGATCATTTTACTCTACTTAAAGCCCTACTTCATGAAGCTCTAACTAGTAACTACTGTCACTAGTTTCCAGACATCAGCCTCAAGTTAAATTATCAGGTGTCGAAATAACAGCAAAGAAGAAAGCAAATCAAGTTCGATTAAGAGTTAAAAACCGATTTCTATGCGTAATCTAATCTAATACTAGCCGTTACTACAAGCTCTTGCAATGAGGTGTAAACTTGAGGAGATTCATAACGCACTCGAGGTAAAGGTCACGAGTAATAATTTGCTTTCAATGCAACCTGATTTGCCTTTTCTTTGCTTTAATTTGGACACCTAATAGTTTACCTAAGACTGATGTTTGGAAACTAGAGTTTAGAGTTAGAGCTTTATGTTGGAAAATTAGTTTTAACATTATTTTTAGTTTTATTGTTTTTCTTGTGAGTCGGGGATTAGGATTCCTTGCCTGTTAAGTTTATTTGTTTTGCTCGTCAAGTTTGGATTTGCTTTTGTTGTCCCCTATAAATAGGATGATTTGTACCGTAGTTAGAAGTAAGTTAGTCACAAAAAAGTCTTACAGATTATGTAGCCATCTTGGCAAAATTTATAATGTTGTCTTTCGTTTCAACTAATAAAGTATTATTCGTAGTTTCGTATTATCTATGTTCGTTTCTTTGGGGTTTAATCCGATCTTGTTTGATATCAGTTTTTTTGGAGTTTGTTGGTCTGTCTTATTTAAGTTTGTGAAAATTGTATGTTCTTGTTTTTTGATCTTGATTAAGATTCTGCTTTCGTTCTGGTCAGGTTTGTTTTGATTAGGGCTTTACTCTGTCTAGTCGTAGGTAACTAACAAAAGTGCTTGCGCAATGTTGCGGGTTTTAAAATGGTGTAAAGCATGTAGAAAACTATATACATGTGTGTGTATATGATAGGCAATACTATTTACATACGTGTAGAAATCTACTTTACAACCCTATTTACAAAAAGAAACAAAATAAGAAATAATTTTGTCCTCTTCAATCAGAACTCGTCACTATACTATTGGAGAGATTCTCTCTATAAATCACAACATAGTTTCGGTAGCATTATTCAACAAACATGTGTTTGCCATGGGTTCAAAAAGTACACCATGCGTACATCTATTAAAAACTTGTCACATGATGAAATGGTGATAAGAGTGTTTGAGTTAATATTTGAACTTTGGTCCTAAAGGAAAGAGAGCCCAAAAGAACTAAAGTGAAGAGACTTGTCCGAGGCCCAGCACTAAGCCCAGTCATCCATCCCAAGACAGTATGACGGCTCCTCATTAATACAAAGGCTATATGCTTACAAGAGAAGTGACAACCGATGGAAATCAACCTACTCTAAACCCAAAAGCACTTTCTAATGGCAGAACAAGTAAAAAGAGATGATGATTCACTGAAGTGCTTTCGGGCAAACCCTGCAACAGCCAAGGCAAAATGCCTATAAAAGGGAAAACAGGGCCCAGAGACAAGGACACTCAACCAATCAAACAAACAAGCATACAAACTCTGCTCTCAAGCCAATTCGTACCTTCCAACCCCTTTTTAGCAATAGTTCCCTTAGAAAGACATCTTTTGTCCAGTGTAAAAGCTCTGCTACCCTCCCTAGATGTTGTATTATCGATTCCCTCGTGTAAATTTGTTCACCATCCGTCCCCTTTTAGCACTCAACCCTTTGTAACCACAAAGAGAAGAGACTACAAGACGTTCCACCTTGCCCGACAAGGTGAAATCTTGCTCGACCCTCTTTGTCTTTCAATTAGTAGATCTGGTATTATGATGTATTCACCAATTTGTATTCAAGTCATTTCCAGTCATTCGATGATCTGAAGTTTCATTGGTTCCCAAATTTGATTCATTTAGTGGTTTTTACTGTCATGAAAGTCTAAATGGGAATTAAACCGATGACTTAATCAGATCTAGACTGCCACCTTCCAAGCATACAAGATAAAGAACCAAAAGTTCTTGATCTCAAGGCATATAAAAGAACTTAATGTGGACTTAACCCATTCACGACAATCCTTCAATAAACAAGAAGTTAGAATAACTTGGGGCGCAAGTAATCGACTTAAACACACTTGTTCTACATCTGCCATACTGAGATGGCAGTGGCACGCCTTAGCACTTAGTTAGTTTTGATTACGAGCCTCAAGGCCTGCACCTAAGGCCCCACAAAGGCACCTTTCAGAACTAACTTTGTCCTCCTCTTGCATCCTCTCAACAAGCAGGAGCCCGGCAACCAACCAAAGTGCCAACTCCTCGGGGAGCTGTGTGCTCGAGTCAGGGACCCCTCCCAGCGAAATTCATGCCCGAACAAAGAGTATCTCTTATGTTGTTGTCATTGTTTTGTTTATAGTGAAAGTGAGAACTTAAAAGCATGATCCAAAATAACAATTCTTTTTACAACCCAAATTCCTTGGTGACCACATTCAGGCTTCAGCAGCAATAATAATTCCAAAAAAGAGTGTATAAGAGGTGACGTTATGGAAGCATATAGGAGCAAAGTTGCAATTGAAAACGACCAAAACTTGTGATAGATATTAGTGAATGATTTCCTTCTTGGGATTACGCAATATCAATAGTCCCCAACTGCAGAATGAATTAGTAATCTCTCAGATAAGCTTTCTAGGCTACGATATATTGTCACGTTTGTATCCTTGCATACATCCAGTGAAAATCAAACTTACTTGAAAGTGGGCCTTGCTAGCTGCCATAATGTGCACACCACCCATTCAATATCTCCGTTTTCCTTCCAAACGCTCCAAGATATGTTCTTCATCGGTCAGGTACTCGACCAAGCCTTTAAAATAGTTCAAAGTAAATAAATATATCAACCTCCTAAGCACATCTTTACTAATAAAATAATAAATTATACCTAAGTGAATATTGACATCCTATGTAAATTGTTACCATTGGTATAATTCCGACAATCATGATGGCCAACTCTCAGCTTAGTTTCCCACAGTTTGTTGAATTCAAGTGCCATATCTACGGTACCTGATCCTTTGGGAGAACCAACGTACCAACATTTTCTTCTCGGCAGTTTCGACAACTTCCTCATAAGAACAACTCCTAAAAGAAAAATGCATGCTAGTCTAAAATACCAAGAAATAAAAACAAACTTAAATGAAACCCAAGATAAATTTGTAATATTATGTTGCAGGGTTATAATTATATCAGTACTCACAATTTCTTCTTTAATTTCATAAGCAACATTAGATGGTATCTCTATACTATATTCAACCCACACAAATTAACTAAGGTTCAAAGTTTCACAAGTAGAAACTAAAGGATCAAAAACAACTAACAGGGTGTCGTAGTATGTCAAAGAGTTATGCGGTATGAGATCAAGGATTCCAAGGAATGGTGTTTCAAAGCGGTATATCAGACAGGACGGACAAGATCAAGCCCCGGTTTGAGGTGCACAAGTTTTAATTTTAGTTGTTCTTCGACATTGATGTTTGCATTTTAATTATTTTCAATAACTTACTAATGCATATGCCAATTAGCGATGAACTATGCTTTCTTGAGCAACATGAAAGATGTAGTAGATGATGCAGCTAGTCAGGCTTACCCGGTATTGCTTTTCCGGATAGAACTGCAAGGGCTGCATATATGTTTTCAGGATCTTTAGGTTGAAAATCGAAAACTATGGCCTGAAAAAAGAGACTAGACGAATTTAGAGTTCAAATTTTCAAACTTTTGTACTGAAAAGGTAACAAAATATGGATACCAGGTCTATGTTAATAGACATTTTCCCAAAAACTTTTGTACTGCAGCATACTGGTGTTGGAGATTAAGTACTAATTAGGAGACTTTTTTATCCATAGCAGTTAACTTTTCTTTTCACTTGACTTAGATTACTTTAATTAATTTCAAGAAAAAAACATTTTTCATATTTATATTTTTTACCATGTTTTTGTTCTTGTAGCATGCTTTGACTTCTCAACTACTTTTAAAATCTAAATATAAAAAAGTTTAGTATTTGAAACAGAAAAAAGCAGCATTTAACATTTAATCTCAATTTACCCTTTTCGTTTTTGTTATACCAATTCACCATTGGGCTTCAAGGTGATTTCATATCAAAGATTTAAACACTCTTGAATCAAGCATCAGTTTGCGGATGGTGGTGTGTATGGATCAGGAGGGATTTAAAAGGGTGATTGTGGAGTCTTATAGTTTTAAGTTTGATAGGCATGCTAAAGAAGGAAAGGGCTGTGTCTATTGAAGGTATCCTTCTTGATGTGTGGGAGTTGACGAAACAACTGGAGCAAGTTGAGTTCTCATACGCTTCCCGACGTTGTAATGGAGCAGCGCAATCTGTGGCTTCTTTTGTGAGTAAGAATGGAAGAGTCCATAGATTGGGCATGTTATTTCCCAAGTAGTTGTTTAATATTCTTGCTCATAATATAAACATTTTATATTTGACGTAAATGAATTCTATCGTTTGACAAAAAATAAATAAATAAATAAAGCATCAGTTTGGTAATGAAATTGCATGAGAGTTGACTTTTCGGCAAACGGAGATTATGTACTAGTTGGGACACAGGTTAGGAAATAGATTTTAAGGTTAATTATAGTAATAAAAAATCAACCAAGTAAATTAAATTGCCCAAGAAAATCCAAAAGAATTATTAGTGAACTAGCCAAGCTACCTTATATAGAGAAATGGAGGGAGGAGAACCTGACAATCAGGTGGTGGTGGGGAGGGTTTAATGATAACCATGAAATGCTGCAAATTCCAGAGATTGAGAGAGTAAGCAGCAGATGTAAGCAGCTGGGCAGGTCCTTTTGTTGCTCTTAGAGGCACTGCTGCAACATAAACTTCATCCCTTCCTCTCGTCACTGTTGGTTTCGTGAGCAGTGAGGCCATTTGGTTTTCCAATAAAAAAAAAATATTGAATCGGTTTCAGATGAACAACAAAAATATGAAAAATATGAACTATTATTTTTATTATTATAAGGGGAATAATTCGCAATTTTGGTTCATTTCTGTCCACTAGGTTAACCTTGGTGGAAGTCATTTGTCAATTGACTCAATCCCCGTCCAAAGATTATAAAAGACAAATGTTGTGTGAAAATTCCACGCACAAGATAAAGTTCGGAGATTTCTTCACACTTTTCATATCATTTTTCCCTTTAAGGCCCATCAAGCTTTTTATATGTTTGTTTTGGATATTTTATAAGGAAAACTAATGATAATGATTTGAAAATTTTGAGTTTTAATTAAAATGATAAAAAAAATGTTGTAAGTAATAGTATCAGAAGTGACTTTTTAGAGTAAAAATATTTTTTTTTCGTTAAAGTGAATAGTACCGGAAGTGTTTCATTAAAACTCCTTATTTTATATAGCTAATGGTTTGAATCACAAGTGTGTACTAGGCGATGGTATTCATCAGTCGAAAGAGCTTTTCAATGAACAACTAATTGAATCACATTATTGCTAACTTATTGTGATGTGCTAATTAAAAAAAAAAATTGTATAAAAAGAATTAATTATTAAAAAAAAATACTGATAAAATGACGAAAATACCCCTGCATTATTATTTGGTGTATTATTTTGGGTTGCTTTTAAATTTTTTTTGTTTTGGGGGTATTTTTGTCAAAAAGAAAATTTGTGAAGCTTGTGACCCAAAAAGGATTGTTGGCTTTATATATAAAGGTTAGTGTAGCCACCAACAACTGTTAGCATCAGCTGAAACAACTTCACGAATCTAGGTATAGAAAATTTTCACATAGATATCAACTATTACCATGATTATTTGAGGAATCAAATTGCATTTACAAATTATCATTGATTACATACGTATCACTATCTCAATATAAGTTTTTATTCATGAATCAAATTATAGAGACGTGTCACCTAACAATCGTTGATGTGGATATTGCTAATGGGTTTTATGGTGAAATCTCAATCTTTTTTATGGTATCAAAGCAAGTTAGTCCACATGTAAAGCTCAACGCTATACATGTTACATGTCACCCTAATTCCTGTTGCCCACGTATTTAGCTTGAAAATTCATCACATGTGACGGACGTGTGAGAATATGGTCAAAGAATAAACCTTGCGAGGGTTTATATAAGAGGTTGGTGTAACCTCAACTTTCTTCAGCTACTTAAGAAATGAAAAGACATTTCACACAAATTAACAATGGTGGCATGCATAATAACTATTTCAATATAGTTCCAATGAATCCATGGAAACTTATAGTGAAATGGTGGATGTGTACACCCATTCTTATCTCCAAGTATACCTCAAACTCCTAACAACCACATGATGAACCTTTGTCATCAAGGAAAAGGAAACTTAAAATCAGAAAGAAAAACTTGATCAAGTAGAAAATGCACGTAACTCAATTTGTCATGAAACAAGTAGTAGCTATGTATATAGTACTACAATGGTCGATCTTATTACTCAAATATTCGAACATACGTATGGACATGCACCACGATACAAATCATCATGTCTACTATAAGTATATGGAGAGCTAGCATTATCTATGTTGCACGCTCACCTCACCTTCTTAGTACGTTACTCCTTATTTAATTTCTTAAACCACACTAAATGAAAGACATTTAATTGATCTCTTCACATGCATGCAAACCCCAATATACCCACTAATAATACAAACTAAAAATTCACTCAGTCTTCGCCACCGGGGCTTCAGTACCAGCTTTCTCCTCAGCATCATCAGCTGCCTTCTCTTCTTCCTTAACTATTACCTCCTCTTTAGGGGCTTCAACTTCTGATTCTTCCACCGGTGACTCCGGTGTAACTGGTGCCACCGGAGGAATTTCAGCAGTATTCTCCTTGTCCTTGGCCTCCTCCACAAGCACTGGTTCTGGTTCTGGCTCAGGGGCTACCTTATAATTAGGTGTAGAAGTTTCCTCTTCAGTTGTAGTACTCTTCTCCAGAGTTGGTTCTTCTTCTTTTTCGACTCCTACAACTTCCTTGGGCTCCTCTACCTTCACTTCCTTTGTCTCAGCTTCGACTAGGGCTTCCTCATCTTTTACAACTAGGTTTTCCTCGTCTTTTGAAGCCTCCGCCTCAGCCTTAGGTACTTCTTCCCCAGAAGCCACAACAGTCTCTGCAACTTCCTTTGGCTCCTCCGCAACTTCAGTTGGTGCTACTTCTTCAGTAGTAGCAGTGATAATAGCCTCTTGAGCCTTAACTGATTCCTCGTGATGAGTTGTATCCTCTACAGGAAGGGCTGTCTTTGCTGATACAACCTGCATGATCATATACATACAGATACAACTCTTTGATAAATATTTTGTAATTAACTAAAGGGTCAATTAGTTAAAATTGTAAGAGAGCTTGAACTGATCATCACAAACACAAATGTGTTTTACATATTGAACAAATTAATGGAATGATTTTTGCAGGAGTCTTTATTTTTGTCCCTAATTCCTCTTTGATCAAAATAATACAAGTAAATAAAGATAGGGGCGTGCTATCCACACACCTTATTTTACTTCTCACACATCCCTTGATAATTTTTGTCCATTGATTTTCTTCATTTCATCCTATCCGACGGCCAGAAATTAAAAAGGTGTGTGAGAAGTAAAATGGGATGTGGATATCACATCTCTAAAGATATACTGAAGGACAAAATAAATGTGCGGAAATCACTTCACACAAATCAATGTAAAATAAACCAGTCTGGAACCGAAGTTGAGTGAACACCTGAGCAGTGGCCATAATGGGAATCGAAAAGTGATCAAATTGAACAAATAAGAAGATCGAGAGAAAGGCGAACTTAGAAGAGGAGAAAGCCAAGAACAAATTAAAACTAATGGTTGAATGAATAAAAATGATCAATGGGATGGTTTATATAGAGTAGTCCATAGAGGTCACTGCCTAGTGGTTGATGCACGAGAGGACTCCAGTGGTGGGAAATTTTTTTTTTCTCACCGCCCTCAAATGACAGTGGTGCTTATCACATATTATTGTTGCATGAGTTTAAATTTCGAGATCTGTATAATGGATAGACACAAATCTCAAAATTTAAACTCTTTCAATAATAATAATAATTAAATAGGGTGGTAAAGAATTGCCACTGCTTGAGAGTGGTGAGCAAAAATGCACACCCTAGTAGGGGAGATCAAATCCTCTGCACTTAAAATGAATGTGGCCTCTCTATGACCCTAATCATTGACTGATACGTGTTTATAAAAACTTTTTTTAACGTTATTATAAAAAATTTAATATATATCAATTAATGATTAATGCTACAAGGAGACCACACGTATTTTGGAGGCAGAAAATTTAATATCATGGTGGGGTGGCGAGGGCGAGGGAACTAGAGGAATCTTGGGATTTGGCACCTCATATCTCTCAAAATTCAAGAGATTGGCATGTTTGGTAATAATGTCACACAAAAGGTGTTGGATCCAATTTGGGTTAAATAATCGCTCTCATAGCTGTTAGAGAAATGTTAAAGAGATTCTTTTAAAAGTGAGATTTTTTATGTATTCTCTGTGACCTAATATTTTTGACACAATATTTTATAATGTTGGCACAGAAATTGGCATTTAACTATACGGTGACAGAGAATCCATAAAGAGTTCCATTTTTGAGAGAGTCTCCTTAATATTTTTTTAGTTGTTATAATAATCTTAGGAGGCAGGGAGGGAAAGGATCCTCGCCGGATCTTTTCCTAAGGATCCTAGGGATCCCGTGATCTCACCCGTTTATCGTATATCGTGAGGTTAAAAATCATTTCAAAATTTAAAATTTAAAATTAAATATGAATAGTATCTAACGAAAACTGACCGCATGATATACGATGAACAGGTGAGATCACAGGATCCCTAGGATCCTTAGGATCCTTTTCCAGGCCAGGAATGTCAATTATGGACGTCTCTTGCTTTTTCAATCGAAGCCATCATTCTTCTTTCGGTTGTGTGTGCTCATGTGCTTTGTGCAGTCGGGTTACCATCATCATATCCACTCATTTGCATCTTTCAAATCTTGATTATTTAACTATCATTTGTTTGGCCTATTTACCAAATTAATGAAGCTACCATGCATGTTACTATTCCATCAGGTTATGGAAAACTTGTTTTTGATACCACACGATTATCGTTACGTGCTGTTAGTAATTTATATGTATTTTTATACAAGATAAAACTGTAATATTATATGACAGTGTTACGATCACATTCAAACTTTTACTATGTCACGTTTTGTATTGGGGCAACTATATATTTTCTTCATGACCTTCTTCTTAAGTCTCCTCCAAAATTTTAAAATGTTTGATATAACCTAACATTTAACAAGTAGACAAAGTGTGAAACGTGATGCTTATTGCTTAGCATCAACAAAGTCACTAAAGGTATAAAAGGTCAGGCCGACCTTAGGTTATGCGACCATGACAACCAATAGGCACAATTTGCTTATCAGAAATGAATGACACTCTGACGTGGAACATCATAGACAATATGTTCAATCACCTATTGCCTCCTCTATTTGTCTTGGAGCCCTATAAGGCGACAAAATCTGCACTATCAATACTAATAGTTTTCTGATCCCACTCTCCCTAGTTTCCTTGGCCGAATTGGAAGACGGTCACACATGCGATGATGTGTATACATCAGCATTTTCTTAGAATTCATAAGTAATCAAACTCTCACTAATCACTTTAACTTGAAGAGAAATTCTAGGAAAATTCTTTTAAAGTGAGACTATTAGTGGACTTTATGCCACCTCACAGTTTAACATTTATTTTTGTACTATTATTATAAAACATTGTATAAGAAACATGAGGTGACAGAGAGTCCATAAAGGTCTCACTTTTAAGAGAGTTTCCTTAACATTTCTGTAACTAAGAAAGTTGAAACTAAATAAAGAAAAGCAAACCGCATGTAACTGCAGTGTAGATCAAATCTCTAACGCAAGTGTGAAAACTCGAACCCTCATGCATAATT
Source organism: Heteromeles arbutifolia (assembly GCA_024362995.1). Classification (NCBI taxonomy): domain Eukaryota; kingdom Viridiplantae; phylum Streptophyta; class Magnoliopsida; order Rosales; family Rosaceae; genus Heteromeles; species Heteromeles arbutifolia. The sequence continues at coordinate 8,348,563 of JANCRC010000012.1, read as the reverse complement.
GAATCGAGTTTCTATTAGTTAGAAATATTATCTCCAATGCTCATATACTAAAGTTTCACTGATACGTATGACATTCTTTGTGCGATTTGGATCCAAAACCAAGTTGCACACACAATATTCCAAGAACAAATCATCTATCCCATGCGTGCACGTTCAATATTGCTATTCAAGTCCTACGTGCCGTTTCATTTAGGGTCTAGGCGAATGAGGATCTTTTTCGTACCTTCTTTGTGAGGTTTCCGAGAATCTTCAAATCGTGTCCATTCATCGTACATCAGGCAACCGATTTTTGTCATGTACTGTTCACGTTTAATTTTAAATAAAAGTATTTAAAATAATTTCTAACCGCACGATGTACAATAAACAGACCCAATTTGAGAATTCCTAGGATCCTCACTCGGTTTAGGCAACAACAATCAAGATTCAAAAGCTGTAAAAGGAGCCCACAAGAGATTCACAGTGCCTTGTTGTACTTCTGTGCCAATGAATGTGTGACACGTGGCAAACACATCACCAACCACTTGGTGGGATGTGGCTCCCTGTCAGCAATGGACATGATATGGTCAAGTGAGGATCCTCGTCGGATCCTCTTTGTGAGGATCCTTGCCGGATCCTCTTTGTGAGGATCTTGAAGATCTTTAAATCACATTCGTTCATCGTACATCGTGCAGTAAAAAATTATTGTAAATTTTTTATTTAAAATTGAATATAAACAGTATCTGACAAAAACTGGTCTCACGATGTACGATGAACGGATGTGATTTGATTCCCAGGATCCTCGTCGGATCCTTTTTATGAGGATCCGACGAGGATCGAGAATCCAACGAGGATCCTCTCTTGATATGGTCCTAGATTTGGTGCTCAATTTGTGGGTCCATGTGACAAATCATGAATAACAAAAGTGTGACAGGCAACCTTTATCTTTTTTCATCTCCTTGTTTTGAATCTAAATGCGTATATTTTGTTCATTAACTCATGATTAATGAAACATGAAGCCAAGATAATCACACATGGTCCCAAATTTGTGTGGTTCACTATAAACTTCATGGGTGCAACAATCGAGCTGTCCCTAATTAATTAGTTGTACTATACAAGTCACTATATTTGATTTGCCAAACTAGTTTCTACTTATGCCACATGAGACATAGAGTTAGCTAGTGCACTAAGCAAGCTTGTTTGTTGCAGGGCTATTGGATTATATAATTCTCCATATGCATTGGCTGGTTTCGTTATAAACCAAAGAGACATTTTGGCTGGCATGTGCATGGAGGAAGGTCGCTCGCTACATGAGTATTGTGTTAGTGTAGGAGAATCCGGTTAGGATTCTACTTGGGTTAGGTTTTTTTAATTTTTGTGGGCTTAGTATTTCTTGAGGCCCAAGTTATGCACTTGTATATACGCAGACACACACATACATACAAGCGTATAACTTGGGGGGAGAGTGATCGGAGGGGACCAAACCCGTACAAAAATGCATAGACATAATTTCTTTTTGCCACTGTAGTAAAGCGTCATCTGCATATGTACCTTGTGATATCAATACAATATACAATTTACATAATTCTACATGGTATTGAAGCCACCCTTATTTATTTCCAAGTCCAAAACAACTAAGGTTGCGTTTAGTAAAGCTTTTGGGGCATATTTGGGCTTCTAGCTAAAACTTTTACTGCATCAAGTTGTTTGGTATAACACATCAAATCAGATTTTGACAAAATCATAATAATCAGATTCATACAATTAGAAGCCCTTTTCGAATTCAAATGACTCTCCAGATGAAATTATTTAGTTAAGAAGCCGTTTGATAATTATTTAGTTTTTAATTTTTATTTTCTGTTTTTATGATTTTAAAACTGAAAAATGAAATCTTGTTTGATAACTCATTTCAGGCAATAAAAGGAAAAAAAAAAAAAACTGAAAACTATTTTTTTATCGTTGTAATAAATAAAAAGTAACTAAGACTGAAATTTTATAGGAAATTTTTTTTTTATTTATAAATTATAGAAGAATTCACATAAATTCATCTAAACTACGAGAGGAGATGAATTTAAACCTAATAAAATTTTAAAAGCTTTTAAAACATGATCGAGTGAACTTAATTTAAAGTTGGGTATCAATAAAGATACCCTTTGGAGAAAGTCATGGGGTAGCCTCTGGAAAGACACCATAAAGCCCATAAGCATAGAGATTGGGTTTATGCTTTTACACCTTCGTTACAGAGCATTCAAAAAGAGTCTGCCATGGCTCCAAACATCAAAAAGAGTCTGCCATGGCAGTGGCACCATTGGCGGTTTTAACTCAAGGTATAACCCTATAACTAGTTTCCTCAAGTTATATTTTTGGGTTCTAATAGCTACTCAAAATCCTTTAGAAATGTTTTATGGTTCCGAGAGGTTTTCAAAATCAGTCACTGAGTTTAGTTTCATCAATTTACACCATGATGATTTAACATTGCAACTATTTAAGATTTGATTGGTCGTTAGATTTTCTGTTAAATTGATGATGTGACAAAATAAGAGACTCATTTTTTTGTGCTGATGTGTCGAAAAAACTCATCCCCAACCTTTTCTATCAATGGGATAATTTTACCATACAACACTTCAACACTTCAACATAAATAATATGGGTATCGTAGTTGCCATATTACCAGTCAAACAAGAAGCATAATTGTGTTTTTTTTTTTTTTTTTTTACAAATAAATTATGAATCGTGTTTATGCTTGAATTAGTTATATGAGGCGTGTAATGACTCTTAGTCATTGATGAATGTAGAACTCACATTGCATCAATGACTTATCATTATCATTTTTCACAAGTTATAGGTGCAATCATGTCCTACACCTTGCAACCTTACTCATATTATTTTAGTAACAAACATGGATTAGCACCCCTTAATAAGAAAAATAAAAGAGAAGACACATTCAAAGAGTGGGGAGTGCGTTTCTTTCAATGGTATGTGGGTCCCCATGATCAATCTAATCCCTCATGCAAGGGGATAACTGTGTAGAACATACAAAGCTATTCTCTATTTCACTAAACATCCCCCCAAATCTCCATAAACTTCTGCATTAGTGTCCTACACGTTCTCTCTCTCACTTATGTTTCGGATCACCACAGGACCAATTCTCACTCAGTTTGACAAATCATCCTCAATCTCTCTCCTCCCTTTTGAGAAATTCAACAACCCACCACAGAAAAAGCTATAGGGGACAAAAGTCCAGTTTTTCCCTTTTGCCTTTTTCTTTCTCCTCTTTCTTTGCTTTCAAGGTCTTATTTCTTGTGTATTCCCATGCACACGGACTATTATTTCCTTCACTGGGTTGTCCCCAAAACACAAATTCTCTCACTTTCGGCCATTTTTTCCAATTCCCCACGTGGGTTTCTTCCATTTTCTCCCCAAATTCACAAAGCAAGAACCCTTAATTCTGTTTTCTCAGTAATGCGTTTGTTCGGTTCGTCTGCAATTGGGAATTGCTAGTTGGGTTTTCTTTGCTTTTGTTGATGAGTTGATAATTTTCTGGATTTTGGAGCTATTTCAAGTTCCAAGAACATGGGGGGAGGAGAGAAGAGTGACATAGAAACAAAGAAAAAAAACCAAGGTGATACAGATAATGAAGGAGTTGAGGGGATTGGGAGGCAGATGAGTGAGACTTCCGTCTCTGCAGCTGAGGAGGAGGAAGATGAAGAAGGAAGCAGTAAAATTCAGTTGGGTCCCCAATGCACTCTTAAGGAACAGATTGAGAAGGATAAGGTCTGTTTTTCTGCTCAATTAATGGCAAAAACTTTGTACCTTTTTACATTAATTTCTTTTATTTATGCAAATATTTTTGTCGGGTTGTTGACTTTTTATTTTTGCTGCACTGTTGGTTGACTTTGTTGTTTCAGGATGATGAGAGTTTGAGGAGGTGGAAGGAGCAGCTTCTTGGGGCTGTGGATTTTGAGAATGTTGGGGGTATGAGACATTGAAAATTTCATTTCATGAGCTCTCAGCTTTTGTGATTTACTAGAATCGTCGAATTTCAAAATCTTGGAATTTTATGTTAGTTTCTTTTGTACTTTAATCTTTCACTGTTGATGATTGCCAATGATCAAAGTTGTTAATAACCAATTGGAAATAATTAAAGTGTAGCTTTCCTTTAACCCCTTTTCCTTTTGTGCTTTCATTGGATGTCCAGTCCTTTTCCTGCCTTAATAGTTAATAATGATTCCTTATCTTAAGAATGTTTGCGTCTTAATACTTATAATTTCTTCGGTCAATGTTCCTGTTACGCTTGTTTCCGAAGAAAATTTCACGTGAGAATTTGTAAATATTTTCTTTATTTTGATTTAATATTCTATCATGAATTGTCATATTGTTTATATATGTAGAAGAAAGAATAAAGGATCATCTTGGAAACATTGTTCTGTTTGGCTACAACCCTGAGCTTATCTCTTAGTTTTATGAATCTCAATCTCTGTCCGAGGCGCTATCATTTTAGGCGGCCTATAATACTGGGAATGGTTTTGCGTAATTTGTTTTATTGTCTGTTTTAATGAATGGTGTTATCACGAATCGTGATCATGAGATGAATGTCAGTACTACATTGCTATTCACAGAATTCAACTTTCTCAAAAACCTGTGAGGGAACACTTCAGAGCTGATATCTTGCACTCTTTTCTGCATATGGTGTATCTTGCGGCACAAGGCCTGTATCTGTAGTTGATAGTAGAACACCATAACTGTTGAACTTTGAAAATTAGTGCTTCTTCACCTATCGTCATTTTACTAGAACATTCTCGGAACTTTTTGCCTCCAATCTTGTGGACTTGTAGAATGTAGAGATGAAATTGACAATTATTGGGTTTCTTTCTTCATCTTTTTTCTTCTTTGTTTCCAACCAACCTAGGGGTACAGTTGGCTATATTCTTTACTAATTTGATAGTAAGGATGTACATTTAGAAATGATTTAGCTCCAACACTCTATTTCCGATGTTTAACTCTTCACAGAGACGATAATTGTTTGAAAAAAGTATGCCGTAATCCATATTTTTGCGCTTTTTTTTAAAGGGTTTTCCGTTCCTTTCTCGCACATAGTAATCGTTTCCCTTGTTTTCAACAGAAACTCTTGAACCAGAAGTGAAGTTCATTCAGCTGTCGATCCTTTCTCCTAGTAGACCTGACATTGTTCTTGATATTCCGGAAGATGGGAAACCCAAAGGCTTATGGTTTACGCTGAAAGAAGGTAGTCCGCACAACCTGAAGTTCTCCTTCCAAGTTAAGAATAACATTGTATCCGGCCTCAAGTACACCAACACTGTTTGGAAAACTGGTGTCAAGGGTAAGTAATCTGTCTCCATCCTAGTTGTTCATGTAAAATGAAACATCCCGAACTTGAATTGTTCCATTCACGATGATTTTAATTTCAGTCGACAGCACAAAAGAGATGATTGGAACTTTCAGTCCTCAGCAAGAGCCTTACGTACATGTGATGCCGGAAGAGACCACACCTTCTGGCATGTTTGCCAGAGGATCATATTCTGCAAGATCAAGGGTAAGCGTAGTTGAAGTATTTTTCAGTTAATTGACTGCAGTAATATAGTCACCACTACAAAGTCTCGTTCTGTTCTGTCGATCTTTCTGTTATTGCAGTTTCTTGACGATGATAACAAGTGCTACTTGGAGATCAATTACACCTTCGATATTCGAAAGGAATGGGCTAAATAAACCGATACTTTGCCACAGAGTGCTAGCAAATCTCTTCCATTCAGCTGATGTTCTCACACCGCAGTTTAAGATTTTTTCCGGTTAATGATACCCAAATATTACTTACTTCCATGCTTATGCTAAGTTTGTTACTTAATTTTCATAACATCGGATTGCAAGAAAGCGAGAGTGTTTTTTTTTCTTTTTCGAGGGGATTCTTTGGTTACTGCCTGCAATAAAAAAGGTGAGCTTAGATTCTGTTGTAATTGAAAGCATTGTTGCTCTGGTTTGGATGCATTTGGATTTGTTTTCTTCATCTTCTTGCTATTCAAATCGGCCCTATTTGTTTCTTCCACCTAAAAGAGTATCGAAAATTTGGAAATTTATTGGGACAAACAGAATGCTTAAGCTAATCTTAATAGGTTGGCGACAAGTGCTTCAAATTCACAGTCAAAACACGAGTTGTTGGCAATGAGGCTTGTACCTTAAGTGGTTAAGAGCATTATCCTACACCGGAGTCCCTAAGTTCGGTTTCCTCCAGTCTCTATCCCCGGTATTAATAAACAAAGAAAAAACAAGAGTTGTTGAGTTCAAATCCAAGTTTTCCTAGCATGAACGCAATAGGGTTCAAAGATTGACGCCCTCACATTTGTGTCATGCCTCTATATATTGTTAGGTGCAAGAGATTTCAAAGAAAACCACACCTGAAAGGAAGAGCTTGATTAGGTAATCCTCTCTGCTTTCTGCACTTTGACAATAACCCACCATCCTCCTACCTCCACATTCATGCTTTACGACTTTGCCATTGAATTGTATTAGTGCTTTCTTCCTAACAAGTCTTAAAAATGGAATGGACACGAGAGTTTTAGTGTGCCGAGAATTAAGTCTGATACAACAAATGTCATAATGCATTAAGTTGAATTTTTTTCAAGTTTTCAATTAATGGTATTACTACACTTGGTGTAGCAGGACATATTCCTGGCACACTGAAAAATCCCTCGTTATGTTCATAGTCTAGCGTTATCGAGTCTATTCTGAAAAAATTTAGCCATTAGGTTATGTAGGAGAAGAGACTTAGGTACCGTTTGGTACGTGGGATGTGACGGAACGCACTCGTCCCACGTTTGGTGCGCTAATTTTCCTGGGATGCGCTGTCCCATGGAACAGATTTTAGTCAATTTTTTGTGCCACCCTCCCCCCTGGAACAACTTGTTCTAGCCCATGGAACACAAAATTATAACATTTTGAACAACAATACCCCTCATCTTTTTCATTAATTTCACTATCTACCCTCTCTCCCGTAGCCTCCCTCTCTCCTGTAGCTTCCTCCTCCTCCACCACAAACCCAGCAACCCATGCTAACCTAATCCTAGTAAACTCATCCAAACCCAACCCCACATTCCTCCCGCCGCCTTCCTCCTCCTTGCTAGTTCCATAACGAGATCGTCGTCTTCCGCCGCGAAAACCTCAAGACCACCCACTCGCAAGATGTGGCCGACGCCGTCGCTCGAGGGATGGGACGGCGAGGATTAGGCCCAAGATGTGAGGGATGACATTGAACTCGTTGGCGGTGGCTCAGGTAAGGTCAAACTCGTCGGAGTGGATTGGTACGATTGTCATTTAATCCTTCGTTCCATTATGGCCTGAGCGTACACCAAACGTAGCATGGAATCTCCGTTCTGTTCCGTCCCATTTGCGTACCAAACGATACCTTAAGGAGAACGTGGGACTTGTTTAGAATTTAGCCAAACCAATGTGAGACTAGAGTTTATAACTTAGCAATATTCTAATATATTCTAATTTACAGAAAAATAGAATTGATTTTAGTTGTAGGTTTTTTTCCGAATATTTGAAGAGATCGAAACTCATGAAGCTCTCCTATTATATTAACTAATAAGAGTTAAAAATGCATATTTAGACGTAGTTAAGTTGGCTAAGAAAATGTCTCTTCCATACAAGTCAAATCATTCTCCTTAGAACTTATATAATTTTAATTTAAAATATGACTCATACGAAAATAAATAATTTCAAAACGTTGAGATTTCATTGGTGGTTAGTTAATTAGATGAGAATCATGTGCAAAAACACTTCTCTTAGCCAACTAATTCGTTTGACTAACACCTTTCCCCCCAAGTAGAAGACAAATCCCACCTCTATTAAAATGAATGATTAATTAATCAAAACCCTACTTGATTTGACCACATATACCAATGACTTTCACATGCCTCTGCATCTCAACAATGGAGATGTTAAAAAATCCCCATCATTAATAACAGCTAAAAAACAGTAGCAGTATTTTTTAACTGAAATGAAATTTTGTATGTGGCATGACATGAAATAGTAGTAGCGAGAATTGTTATCAAATTTGATAGCAGTTTCAAACATTTTTTAATTAATTAATAATACTTATTAGTTTCTTATTTGTTTTAACATTATTATAAATAATTGTCGATTGTGTGATCATTGCAATTTGTCTTTTATTCTACTTTTTTTAACCAACGAATTCTTCTTCTTTTTTTACCTTATTTTGGTGACCGCTGCAAGTTCTAATAGATGAGACTAGTATTCTGTTGTTTTACTAAAAGATTTTTATTTCTTCTTCTTTTTAGGAAAAATTACATATATAGTATACTTTTAATACTTAATTGTATATTGATACAACATTTTTTTTTATCATTTCAAGGAGAGACAAAAGCTAGTACATGTGAAAAATGACATCATTACCTCTCTTTTTTCTCTAGCGTGTAAGTTGCAAAATTACCTTGTATAGTGGAAAAGCCTTTTTTACACTTATGTCTCTTCAACCGTTGCTCATTTCTCTCTCTTTCTCTCTTCAAGAAGTATTGGTTCCATTTAATTATTCAAATGAATGAATGAACTTGCGGATCTACGACCTCTACCCAGTTTACCATCCCATTCTCATTCTTAGTTGGACAATTAAAGTTCCCATCTAGTTTTAATTATTTGTTAGACAGGTATAATTCCCTTCTTTTTTTCCCTTTTCAAGTTAAATGTGCTTTGAAATTGAATTGAAGGATGTTCTTGTTGCTTTATAGTATTTGATATTCAAATCAAACACGATTTATCACAGATAACCTTCCATTGACCAATTTAAAATGAGTTTCAAATCAAACAAATTCTGAATTAGAAGACATTTGCCTTGCTTCTCTCCTCCAAAATTCTACTGTTTTATTTCAACCTTTGTTAACAAAAAAATAATTTCTATCAAAAATTCGAATTTGTAAAATGAAAAAAATAATACAAGAACTAGATTTTGCAAATGAAAATTTATCGAACACATCTACGACATAATAAACCAAAAGATGAATTAGTGAAATTTTGTAAACATTGTCATTTATCGAAGACGGGTTGAACTACTGCAAAAATGGTCGAAGATGGGTGCTGATTCTGAAAAAAACGGTCGAGGATGTGTTGAATTGATTTTGCAAAAACGGTCGAGGACAGGTTGAACTAATACTACAGAAACATTGAACTGATTAAGCAAAAATAGTCGAGGACGGGTTGAACTTATTTTGCAAAAACGGTCAATGACGGAATGAATTGATTCTGCAAAAACGTTGAACTCATTCTGCAAAAATGGTCGAGGATGGGTTGAACTGATTCTGCAAAAACGGTCAAAAACGGGTTGAATTGATTCTGTAAAAATAGTCAAGGACTGGTTAAACTGATTTTGCAAAAATGGTCAAGGATCAGTTGAATTGTAAGAGGACGGGTTGAACTGATTCTACAAAAATGGTCAAGGACAGGTTGAACTAATTATGAAAAAACGGTCGAAGATGGGATGAAATGATTTTGCAAAAACGGTCGAGGACTAATTGAACTGATTCTGCAAAAATGGTCGATGACAGGTTGAATTGATTATGCAAAAATGGTCGATGAATGATTGAACTGATTCTGCAAAAGTGGTCGAGGATAGGTTGAACTGATTCTAGTAATAAAGGATACAAACTGATTCTACATATAGTTTCAAAACTGATTCTGCAGAAATAGTCGAGGATGAATTAAGCTTTTAATTTTGTTGGAGTTGTGAGGGCGGAGTTCTATTAACAGACCTAAAACTTTAGGGGTATGACTGGTATTTTAAAACATTGTTTCCATGTTTTTGAGCTAGGCTTTAGTTGTTTTTATGTTTTTGTCTCTCATTGACATGTTTAAGAACTAGTGGAGTTCATTGAAATATAATAAAAGTTTTTGTCTCTATATATAAAGCTCCCACCATCAATTATTTATATATATTTAAAACTTTAAATATAAACAGAAATTAAGAAAATAAAATAATGTAATAAAATAATAGTTTAATTTAACATATAAGGTGAAGACCGAAACTTTAAAATATGTCAAAGTGCCACATAGGCTATCAAATTTTAAATTTATTTTAAAATTTGACATCTCATTTGAAGATGATCTTAAATGTCTAAGAACTTATTTTACAAAAAGAAAAATTCTGTCTAAAGTTTGAAAATAAAATATTTTTGTAGCTACATTGGTAAATCACAATAGCAAATCAACCATGTGCTTTTACGAGTTTGATACATAGTTGTGATGAAGATTATAGACATTTGTAATGAGTGATATTTAATAGTGGCTAGTTTTATTTGCGGTACTTTGTTGAGTAGATATAAATATTAATTATCATATAAGAGTTATTTAATGCTATATTCCACTATTAGAAAAATTATTACAATAATACAGCATAATTAGTAATAATATTTCCTTGTAAAACAAAATTAGGAACAATGATTATGATCATGTGGTAGATTAAGAATTATTAGTATTATTTTGGATTAAGGTTTACTTTAACAAGGTTATACAGTACATGCGTAATGTTACGCATGTCACATGTATACTGTGGTGTCTGCGTGTTGGCAGAGACACTGTGAAACGGTGTCGTATTTACGGCGTCGCGTGGTTTCTCTGAGTGAGTGCGCGTGTTTCCCAAATCCTTAGGCACCAGTTGGCACCGGCGGACTTTAGGCTTTAGGCACCAGACAACCAATGTTTGTTGGTCCAAATCTCATGTATGCCCCACTGTGCCATTCTTGTTTCTTTAATTCCTATTTCTCACCACGAGAAATTGGATTCCACCGTTTTGAAGCGCTGAATTTCGAGTGTGATGATAAACGCTCTTAACTATTGAGTTATAGATTCTATGCTTCTCATTTTGAGATGTCAATTAGGCATTGTGCAAGTTTCTCAAACTTGTATTTCTTGTAATCGTCCTTAAATCTAGGCCTGACATTTGGACTCAACTCGTTAACATGCCCCAACCCACTCGTTAAAAATTAACATTTCAATGGATGCTTAATGAGTCAGGTCGTTAACCGAAGAACTCGTTGGATGTCAATTAAGCATTCTACAAGTTTCAAATTACAAAGGACTCGATGTCAATGGATGTAGGCAGTCCTTCTAGATTGTCCTTTGCTTGGAGTTAGTTGATACAGTATAAGTTTGTTACTTGTCCTTTTCCTACTTCCTACCCCAGATTTTACAATCCAAGTAAATACCAACAAGTTCGATTCCCGAGAAGCAAGAGAGAGAGAGAAAAGACCAGTTACAAACCACACACGATTGGTACTAATTAACAAGAATACTAGCAATGAAAAATTCAACTGGTGATTTGGTTGAGCCAAGGATGCTAGCTAGGAAAGGTTCAACTAGTGCTTTAGTTGAGCCAACTGCTAAGCAAAATCAACAACTTACATTAATTTAGATGCAACGTGTAAGAGTGTAGAAATATGACTCTTTGTATTGATGTGTGAAAAATATAACAAAATATGTAAGGTGACTTTACATAGGCTTATAAGTAAATTGAGATGTTGTCCATATTGCCAATTGATTTTATGGTGGAACCGTAACTTTCTTTAGAGATGAACTAAATAGGGTGTTCAAGGACGGGAGCATTAAACATTTCCTCATGGGAACGTTGCATGGCTCACAAGAGTTCCTAATGCAGGAAGCTGAATTAAATTTTTCTTGAAAAATACGTGTTATTAACATGACACGAGTATAAATAGATAAATTCAAACAAGACCCATCGACAACCCTAGCTAGAAATGTAGGAGAAAGTCTTTAATGATGGAAAGGGATCCTAATCCATTAAGTCCATGATCCGGACCGTTGAAATTTGATCTAACAGTTACAAACAAGAGGTCTTTTAAAAATTATAATAACTGTAGCTGTTTGATCAAATTTCAACGGTTCGGATCTCAAACTTGATGGATTAAATGGAAAGGAATCCGAAGAGAATCTCTTTCCTTTAATGATGAGGTAGAGTGAAAGTTTCAAGTCTCTTCAATGCATTCGAAACTGATTTGATGAAGTTGATTTAGAAATCCCACCCTACACACACAGTCACACTCTCTCCCCTGTTTTTAAAGTGAAAAAGTCATTTCAATTAAAGTAAATGTTCTCAGTTTGCAAAGGCTTAATTATTAATAGTCTAGAGGGGATAGAGAAGTCGTAAGATAGCCTCCGTGATGAAAAAAAATTTAGGATTTAAGTTCATGTGATAAAATTTGTTAGAATTTAGGTTTAAAACTGAAAATTTCGTCAATTTTTCGTTAATTGTTAGCATGAAACTCATGTGTGAGGCTAAAAAGATAAAGTTAGCATCACGTTCTCAATTAATAGAGAATTCTGTTTTAAACTCATATGTGTCGTTTATATGTTAATAATTAATAAAAAGTTGATAAATTTGCAATTTTGAATCTAAAACCTAACAAACTTTATCACATAAGCTTATACTCTAATTTTTTTATCACATGAGCTATTTTCCAAGTACTCTCATAACTAATAATCCATTTGCACTTTGCAAAACAAAACCCTCACTTTCCATCATTACATCTCTTCACACCACCACCGCCACCAGGGCACCAGCTGGTTCCATCCCCACACATTTTCTTTTGTTTTTATCTCACCAGCAAAAAACCCCCTCTCACTTTATATACCCTCATCACATTTCGCTCTTCAATTGCATACGCAACCTCCATTTTCTCTCAAAGTTCCTCGGCTGTTAGAGGTCAGTGCCACCATTTTTTTTCTTCAGGATTTTGCGTGTTCAATTCTACTTCATTGAGCTTCTGAAAGTTTAGTGCTTTACTTCATATTCTTTGATATTTAGTCTTATTTGATATGTTGTGATGTATTATTTTGAATTGAGCTGATCTAGATCTGATTTTTGGGTGTGCATTGTTTGAATGTGGACTCCTCTTGTTCTTCTAGAGATTTGTTGACTTGGGTTTTACTGAGAAACCTGTAGTGAGTGTGGGAAGGGTGAATATATTGCCTCACAGAAACAGAACTTTGATCTGGTTTTTCCCATTTTTTAATTTCTTTTCTGAGTTCTGAAACAGGGAATTGGGTCATTTTCTAAGTTAATTTCACCTGCATTTCCTGTTTCCTTCATTGCAGTTTCATTTACTGTTGCATCTGTTCTTTTAGTGCAGTCCATTAGATCTTTAATTACCACTTTAATGGGTAATTGTTTTTACAACTTTTTTTTACTGTAAATCAAGATCTGGCAATGATTGTGTTTCTAGATTTTCTTACTTTTTCCAAGATTTAGCAAAATGGGTGTTGTAGAAAAATAGTTCTACTGCAAAGAAAAGGTGAAAAGGTTGGATCTTGGAGTAAATTGAAGAGTTTTACTGCTCACACTGATTAATTGGCCTCATAAGAGTGGTTAATTAATTGGTATATTACCACTTTGCATGTCTTGTTAAACTGAGATTTAATTCATATTTGGAATTTATTCTTGCAGGAATTTGGAGAGTGTTACCATACAAAATAGTACTATCAATCTTTTTGGAGAAAATGAAACTTCCTGTGATTTGCATGCTACTACTTCTGAGTTCTTCAGCAGCATATGCTCAAAAAACCAAACCTCCCTCTCCCTCTTTCAGCCCTACGCCAGCCCCGGCTCCAGCGCCAGATTTCGTGAACCTCACAGAATTACTCACCGTGGCCGGGCCATTCCACACCTTCCTTGACTACCTTCAATCCACTAAAGTGCTTGAGACCTTCCAAGACCAAGCCAACAAGACTGAGGAAGGCATAACTATCTTTGTCCCGAAAGACAGTGCCTTCACAGCTCTTAAGAAGCCCTCTTTGTCCAATCTGACCGCTGACCGGCTCAAGTCAGTCATCCTATTCCATGCCTTGCCGCATTACTACACTCTAGCCGACTTCAAAAACCTCAGCGAATCAAGCCCAATTCCTACATTTGCCGGCGGAAGTTACACTTTGAACTTCACTGATGCTTCAGGCTCTGTGCACCTTAGCTCAGGATGGTCAGACACAAAAGTAAGTAGCAGCGTGCACTCAACCGATCCTGTTGCAGTTTACCAAGTTGACAAGGTTCTTCTACCCGAGGCAATCTTCGGTACTAACATTCCTCCAACCCCAGCTCCAGCACCAGCTCCTGACACTGCACCAGCTGCGGATGCTCCAACCGCTGATGGAGGCTCATCATCTCCAGGATCTGCACCGGGAAAATCTTCGTCTTACAGGATTATCAGCTGGGGCATTTGGGGTCACTTGGTTTTGGCAGTCTCAGGTGGTCTGGCCTTGATCTTGTGAGAGACACCTCCCCGTTGATCGAATTTTTTTTCCAAGTTATATGTTAAGAGGGTCGATTCGCTTATTTTCGTTCGATTGCTTGATTTGAAACCATTTTTTGTGGACATATCATATGTGGCACTGAATCTCTATGTGTATGAGAATTTGAGTTCTTTTATTTACATGAGTAAATGGGATTTTGTTTGATCTGCTGTTTATGCAGTGAAAAATTGTTGTACTTTTAACTTAATTCTTCTGTTGCTTAGCTTACAAGATATACATAAATGCATGTGAGATTTTTCATGTTATGGGGATCGCCTACTGGTTTTTGCTTCTTCTGAGCAGGCTGAGACAATCATCGAGACAAAAAATATGCATCTGAAAGTGGCAGAGGTTTTCACATTAAGGAAGATGTGTCATTAAGAAACATGTTTCATAGAAAAAGATTAAGCAGTGCTCACTAAACTGATCTTTACGAGGAGAAAGACTTGGGTGTCACTGGAGATGTATCTGCATCTCACTATAGCACTCGTCGCGTGACTTGGAGAGATGGGAATGGGATACATCTCCGTCGACAACTCATGCTATGAAACTGCCCTTACTTTTGCTATCACAACACCTGCTTTGTTTGTCAACTACTTTTACGAGATGATATTCTGAACACTCTTACTCTATAGAGACGAAGTTCGAACTTGGATACACAACCTTGACCAACTAGCCTAATCTCTGATTTGTCAACCATTTACATCAGCTAAACTGTTTACAAGCTACCATTTTACATTTTTTTTTTATTTTGCTAGGGAACTTGCACAATGTTCAAACTATATAACAATGTCCAAACTTTACCTTTTCTTATTTGTTTTGATTTGTTAAATAATCAACAAGCAACCAATATGTGTATAGTTTGAGTGATCCAGATCCTTATAAAGTCTTGCAATTTTTTTTAACTTTGTGAAATACTCCTTCATACGCAACACGCCTAACACGCAACAAGCATGTTCAGTTAAAATTTCATTCTCCAAACTAATTAACAGTACAAAAAGTAATCAAACTCTTTATCGACCATTGTAAAATTTTGTAACTTTCCGACGTGCCAGAGTGTCCACACTAATGCATTTACTTATGAGGAAACACAATAAATTATGTGAAATTTATAGAAGATGCCAAACCGACCACATACATTTTCCCTCAAAATATTATTAGACATTCACATTCCTTTTACAGAGACATAGCCGGCCTCTCCTCCTCTGCTTTTCCATTTTCCTAATTTATTTTCCCTTCCCTTCCCCTGGCTCTTCGCGCGTCCTTCCGCCTACACGTTTTTCTCTCCTTCTCTCACTCTCGACTTCTTTCCTTTCATCAATCTACACACAAACATCTCTCTCTCTCTAACATCCAAACTTCTGCAGAATCAATGAGAAAGTCCATCAATTTCGGTTTTGTCTTCTGAATCTCCGTGAGGTACACTCCATTTCCCGACGTGGGTTTTGATTATTTTATATGTTAATGTCCGTTACTGTATGATTCGATTACTGGGTCAATCTTAAAAACGCGTTTTTTGATCGACGTGCATGCTGTTCTGCGTCTATGATATGATTCCTCAATTGGGTTCTGTTCATATATCAATCTAGTTTGTGTTTCTGTTGTTGCCAGATTAATAATTCAATGCTAACACGTCGAAAATTGTGATCTTTATAGCTATTTGAAGATTGAAATATGTGATTTTGTTTCTGGGGAATTCAGTGTCTGAGTTTTTTGTATCGGGAATTCGGCACAAACAAAGGGGAAGATGTCTGCATTTGAAGGAGTTATTGTTTCTGATACATGGCTGCAGAGCCAATTCACTCAAGTCGAGCTTCGCACCCTCAAATCGAAAGTAAGCTTTTTGTGATTGGTTATCAATTTTATGCATTTTGTATTCTGTCAAATTGTTAGGAGAAATTTTATGATCAAGTGGAATTTTTTTGGTGATATGTGAAATTGGTTGCATTGGTTTTAGTTTCTTTCGATAAGGAATCAGTCTGGTCGAGTCACATTGGGAGATTTGCCGCCTGTTTTTGCGAAATTGAAGGCTTTCAGTGATATGTTCAATGAAGAAGAGATTAAATCAATCTTATTGGAGTCGGGCAATAACATTGGTGAAGAAATTGATTTTGAGTCCTATCTTCGGGTGAGTCTTCCATTTATCCTGCATTTGGTGAAATTATTCATAATTGTTTGATGGAGTATGCATTTGCAGTCTTGTTTCTTTTACATCATGTTCTGATACTTGTTAGACACAATGGAACCGGATTTGCTAAATGGCAGGCACATTTGAATTTGCAAGCGCGTGAAAATGCAAGATCTGGTGGTTCAAAACAATCTTCCTTTCTCAAGGCAACGACAACAACGGTTCACCACGCGATTAATACTTCTGAGAAGTCTTCTTATGTTGCTCACATTAACGGCTACCTGGCGGAAGATCCGTTCCTGAAGAAGTATCTCCCTTTAGATCCATCTACAAATGCTCTATTTGATCTTGCAAAAGACGGAGTACTACTCTGGTAGTGTTTCTTGACCCACTCAATTTTATACTCAGTAGAGTCAACTGACATTTTTCAAGTTTCTTAATTATTTTAGTTGCTTGATGTAGTAAGCTTATCAATATAGCTGTTCCTGGGACTATAGATGAGCGAGCTATCAACACTAAAGCAGTTCTTAATCCATGGGAGAGGAATGAGAACCATACCCTTTGTCTTAATTCTGCTAAGGCTATCGGCTGTACCGTAGTTAACATTGGCACACAGGATTTGGTTGAAGCAAGAGTAAGTTGAGCACTAGCAGCTACCTATTGGAATGTTTTTATTACTTTTCCTGTTTGTTCTGAGCTTCCAGTTTTCTCGTAACGTTTTCACCTTATTCTTAATTTGCAGCCCCATCTTGTACTTGGCTTGATTTCACAAATAATCAAGGTATGCAGTATGAAACATTTTCGCTTTTTGCTTTTGTGTATTTTAGATCACAGAAACCAGAGTGTTTCAAGATTTGGGTTATCAAGGCGTAAACTTATAACTCGTTTTTCACATGGTGGCAATATCAGATTCAACTGTTAGCTGATCTTAATCTGAAGAAAACTCCACAACTTGTGGAATTGGTGGATGACAGCAAGGTCAAATCTTTTTTTTTTTTTTCCTTTTATCCATGTTTGGATAAGGGTAGACGATCTCCATTTACATTTTGCCATGTTTGTGGATGAGCGCATAAACTTACTTCAGGTATTGTGTTCATGGACAGGATGTGGAGGAGCTCTTGGGTCTACCACCTGAGAAAGTTCTACTAAAATGGATGAATTTTCATCTAAAGAAAGCTGGCTACGAAAAGCAAGTCACAAACTTCTCTTCTGATGTGAAGGTAAGAATTAGCTGACCAGTTTAGCAATGATAAGCATTTTGAGCATAAACCTAATAGTTACTGTGTTACAGTTGTACTTCCCGTTTCCTGTAAACTGACCACTAAATTATCAATTAAGAGGGAGATATTTTATATGCATCATACATCGTATCTTATTTGAGTTGCTGCTGTGCAGTTAGAATTTCTTGCTGACTTACAAATAAAAGCAATATTCTGCATAAAACTTGTACCCAACATGTTTTAGTATTGTTTTAAAGTATGTTATTGAGTTTTTTTCCTGTTCTCGTGGTTATGTAATAAACGCGATGCATTTTCAGGATGGAGAGGCTTATGCTTACCTGCTTAATGCTCTTGCACCAGAGCACTCAGGCCCTGCCGCCTTGAATATGAAAGATCCTACAAAAAGAGCAAACCTGGTTCTTGAGCAAGCAGAAAAATTGGATTGCAAAAGATACCTTACTCCAAAAGACATTGTTGAGGGCTCACCAAATCTTAATCTTGCATTTGTTGCACAAATTTTCCAGCACAGGCAGGAAACAGTACTTCTCAAGTGCTTTAGTTTGAGCTTGCAAATTTGGCTTCTCTATTGCAAATTAATTGTACTTAGTTAATCGTGTGTGGCCTTCTCTATTGCAGAAATGGGTTGTCTGCTGATAGTAAAAAAATGTCCTTTGCTGAGATGATGACAGATGATGCCGAAACTTCTCGAGAAGAGAGATGTTTCCGACTGTGGATTAACAGTCTCGGAACTGCTACCTATGTCAATAATCTTTTTGAAGATGTCAGAAATGGGTGAGATTTTCAATTCCTGCTCACGCTTACCCCTTCGAAGCACGTACCTGTTGTGCCTGGTTGACCCGTGGTTAATATATCTCACTTGTGCGTGCAGATGGGTTCTTTTAGAAGTGCTTGACAAAATTTCTTCAGGATCAGTCAACTGGAAGAAGGCATCAAAGCCTCCAATAAAAATGCCGTTCAGAAAAGTCGAGAATGCCAACCAAGTTATAGAGATTGGAAAGGAATTAAATTTCTCCCTTGTGAATGTAGCAGGGAATGATATTGTGCAAGGAAATAAGAAGCTCATACTGGGTAAGTTTGAAGAGTTTTTTCTTTAATGTTCTATCTTGTTATGACCACAATATTCAATTTTTGCATCCGATCAAAGCTTCAAAGTTATGTTACTTTCTTAGAACTCTACGTTTTCTGATCCACTTGGCAAAAATAAAAGACCGAAGTTTTGGTTTCTGATGATATGTTGACTAGGTGAGTTTTTGTTTTTTTTGCGTTCTTTTGGGCTTGATTTTGTTTCTGGTTGTGCTAAGACAAATCACGCCCGTGGCCCCTTTTCTCAATTCATATTTTTATGAATGTAAGTGATAACTTTTAACTTTTCTACCTCTGCAGCATTTTTATGGCAGTTGATGAGGTTTAGTATGCTTCAACTCTTGAGAAACTTGAGATCCCACTCCCAAGGTAAAGCGGGTAAAGAGATTACTGACGCTGACATTCTAAACTGGGCGAACAAAAAAGTTAAGAAGGCGGGTAGAACCTCCCAAATAGAGAGTTTCAAGGTAATTACGCCTTTCTCACTGATCACTTGGATCCCATGATTGGTAAATCAGTTTTTACTTATGGTTTTTTTTAATTGAACTTTCAAATTTTAGGATAAAAACCTTTCAAGTGGAGTTTTCTTCCTCGAGCTTCTTAGTTCTGTGGAGCCAAGGGTGGTCAACTGGAGCCTTGCCACCAAGGGGGAAACTGGTACTCTACTTTTTATTTTTCATGATCAATATTGTTTTCTTTTACACTACTATTTGTATACGTGTTACCTTGTACTCGCCAAAAAAAAATTTGTATCGAACTATTGGAGATGGACATGTATATAGACTGATACTGTAGTATTGAACACATTTCTCATTTTTCTCATGTTCTTGTTGTTTACCACTCAAGTTTTTAACTTCATTATCTTCAATATTGCAGAGGAAGATAAGAAGTTGAATGCAACGTATATAATCAGTGTTGCCCGAAAGCTCGGTTGCTCCATTTTCTTGTTACCAGAGGACATTATGGTGGTATGGATATTATAGCATGCTGAAATATTTATAACATACTCATCTGTGTCATCTTGACTCGAATATATGAAAACATCGAGTACTTTCTGTCCCGTCTGGCACCTGATTAGATCATTTTGATTTCTCATTTGTTTCTGTTTAACCGATGTATGTGAAGTAGATATGACTATTCAGTTGAAAACTGGATTCAACCAAAAGCGCAGTTTACCGTCTTCAGTGGATTATTACATTAGTTAGTATATGTAACACCCAAATTCTACTGTTGTGTGCTTTTTGTATGACAGGTAAACCAGAAGATGATGCTTACTTTGACTGCAAGCATCATGTACTGGAGTCTGCAGCAACCGGGAGGGGAAGCGGAATCAAACCTTACCACTCCTGACGGGTCCCCTACAGCTTCCGCTGATGGCGAGAAGGAAGCAACTTTGGCCAGTGCAGTCTCCAATCTGTCTGTGGACGAAGCTGCTTCAAACCCAACCTCCCAACAGACAGAACACGAGAATCCCTCAAAGGTCGAAAATGAGGAATCGTCTATAGAAAATGAAAAAAAGGACACTTCTGGTGAAAAATGACAGGATATACTTGATCACATTTCATTGTTTTTTGGTTTCTAGAGAAGAGGAATAAGATGAAACTTGGTTGCAGTTATCAGACGCTCTCTGGTTAATGGGATTGTAAACCACAGGAAAAGAAAGGGAAAGAGTTTTGTAAATTTTAATTAGAGATTTTTGTACCTAGGAATATTCTTTTTAATGGCTATTTCATTAATTTTTCTGAATAATATGAGAATTCATTTTTTTATTCACCTTTCTTATATTTTTTAATACAAGCGATATTCTTATTCTTAACTGCACTACGGAGAGGATATGTGTTTGAACCCGAAAAACAATAGGTTGAGAGGAAGGCCCTAAGCACATTTCTTAAATTTTTTGAACTTAAAGATTAGATCTTGGTATTCTTCTTCACTTGTAAGTGAGAGGTCTTAGTTTTGATTCTTGCCAAACACGAAGTTGAACAACATTATTATGGCAAGCCTATTGTAAGGCTTAGTCCACTCTTCCGCCCCCTTAGTGTAGATAATATCGTTTGTTCAAAAAAAAAAAAAAAAAAAGAAGCAGCTTAGATCTTGGTATTGGAGTTTATTTCATTTTTATTTCATTTATTTTTCGAGAACCTTACAGGTTTTGACTAAAATAATGAAAATACAAACTCTAATTGTCAAATTGATCGTTTTTGGAGATTTGTTGATGTGTTGTCAATATCTGATCGATAATATCATCAATATTTGATTGATATTGTCGTCATTTAAATTTAATCATTTTAACAAGTGAGATTTGAAAAATCTTCTTCATTTAACCCAATTTCCCCTGAAAAAAAAAATCACTCAAATTATATTTGTACAAATAAAATAAATGTATGGAATTATAGGCTCGTAAGACCAAAAGTTACAAAAGAAACAAATGTTTTGTTCATAATATGTGGAATAGAAACAAAATTGGCTAGTCTACATTTTCATGTTCTTGTTCACTTGACATGGAGGTAGTAGGACACTTTACCGCAGTAACAAAAAACAATCATACCTATGCACCTGGTGCAATTTTGATCCCTCTCCCTCCTAGCAACTAAAAAAAAACTAACATAAAAACAAAAACAAACGAACGGTTCACTACAGTAAACATTTTAGTATGCAATCCCTGTGTTACGCTTTAATGCATATTTGCTAAGATCTATCGCCCACGTGTGAACTCCATCACAAGATTATGATCGCAGCGCTGCTTAAGCATTTATATACTGCCACATTTCTTCACAGATTACCATGTCTGCATTTCACAAAGAACCATTTTACAGTTTATTTTTCTGAGATGATTAGATTTTGTAGAACAAATTGAAATTCATTCAGTGACAGTTATAGGCACAACAGCATCGAAGCAAAAATTACAGGGCATAAAAATGCGGCAATGCCCGAATTTGCAGCGTATCTAATCATATATACGGTAACAGTTAAAAATTTACATTTGATCACCTCCAACTACAACATGCTAATACACAACAGGTACTCTCTTTTACTTGGTTGTTTCTTTCATACAGAAACGCAGGTGAGAGACGACAACTTCAGTTTCTTCCTTCCCGACGGGAACAATGCCCCTAATAGGGTGCCGGACATTTTTGCAGCTTGACCAGCTCGATGCTGCAAATGCTATTTCTCGTCCAGTTTTAGGGAATTTAGCCGTCTTATTCTCTGATCGAGCTCTTTCATCACCGCTGGTTCTTGCTTTTTCCTTTGCTTTGATATCGTGTTGGTTGTCATTGAACCTATCTTATCAAATGCCACCTGCAATAGTGTGGACACCATATGATACAAGGTTGACACGAAGAATATATAAATTTATTTCGGGGAAATAAGCAGTTGTAGAGATATGCGTTACCGTCAATAGTTCATCAGGATCAAATAGGTGATGGGTGGTTCTCTGCAGAATACTGATTACATCTCCAACATGATGGGTTATAAGCAGCTGATCTTCCTTCATCTGCAATTGAAAATCACAAAATCAGACAAACTTCTCCTGTAATCATGTCTAATATTTCGGCTGAACTTAGATGATCGACAGTCAAGAGGTAGTAAATCTGCATAACAAATACAAGCAACGAAAAAGGCCAATGTTTGAAGTTCTTGTACCTTAAAGATTGCTAAAGCAACGTGAAATAGAACTTTAGCCCCCTCATAGAAAAGGACATCCCATACCCTTAGAGTAGTCTTGAAAGAGAAAAAGAGCAACCCCCGTGAAAGTGTTAGTCACGGAAATTAACAGCAAGTTTCTAGTAGAGAGAGAGAGAGAGAGATTTGGTTTGGTTTAACCTCAGAAGGCAAGCTCTTGGAAAAGAGGCATAGAAACCACTCGGTGGCCACAAGGGAGACATCAAACTCCATTGCTTCCAAATGCGCTGCTATCCTGCATTTTGCTTCCAATTTTTAAAAATACACAAGGGGAAAGTAAAACATAAGACAGGCAAGTCACCGAAAGCAAGATACCTCGGGCACTTTTTGTCCAGGAACTCCTTGACAACTCTTTGTTCAACATGGCAACCTGATAAATTATTTGTATAGCAGTCATTAACTAACACATTTTCCAAGAGGACTGCAAGCATCCAAAATGCATCTTCCTCTGTTTTCATCACAAGCAGTAACAATGCTGCAACATAATTTAAGCCCTGCAGCAAGAAGGTCGAACCATTCCAGGTAAGTAAACGCCAGCAGCGAAAAGTAAATATAATTCATATGAAAATACAGACAGAAGAAAGACCGACTTTGTTGTTTCAAATCAGTTATCTTGGAAAAATACACGAAATAAGATATTCTCTTGAGCAATAAAGACAAGTGGGGATGAACACGCAAGCAGATTGTGATCGATAACATTTTCCCGTCAATCCTATTGAAATTTACAGGAGAAATAACTCATACTTCACTGGGGCATACAACATGAGTTGGTGAACTAAGGTTTTGGGATGGCTGAAGAAACAACAGAAAGGTACTGTAGTAACAAGTATTTCGGAAACCATTCAAATAGATTCAATTTTTGTTATTTTCTTTGATTAGGACATTCTCATTAGATAAGTGTGGCTACAAGATAGATTCAACGGGAGCAATGTAAAAGATGCTAGCTAACAATTAAAGCTGAAAAGGAAGAGTAAAACACAAAAAGGTGCCATAAAGAGAATGAAAATCGAAGCGTTGAACTTAATCTAAACAAAAACAATAATATGATTAACAAACGTAGTCTTGAACATGCGGCAATTTGGAACATCATTTTGTAACATATAAAGGTTTTGGCACCTTCATGCTCGTGATAATCAGTTAATCACACAACTTTAAAAACATGGGTATTTCGAAAGGCGCAAGAGAACCACCTGACAGTATCCAACATCAGAATCACGGAAGGAATATCCAACAAGGACACGTCGGAGAGCAGCGTGACCCTCTGGGGTGTCCAACCATGGATGACCAGGGAAAGTCCGGGGGAGGTCCTGCACATACAGTCAAGAAATGAATTGCAGAACGTGGAGGAAATTCAACGACAACGCAGCCTAACTTGAAATAAATTCTGAGCGTTAGAGTAAATACTAAAGGAAGATTTCTCCAATGGATTGGTACAGACAAATGCTCAAACATGAACATTTCCAAAGATCACCACAAAGTTACCTAGAGCTAATATTTTCCTAAATTCACTGACGTGGGAATAGCTACATTGTCTAGAGCGGATGTGCTCCCCCTATGCACTCGAATTCGAGTCCCCCTAGAGCAGATGTGCTCCCCCTATACACCCGAATTCGAATCCCCCTCCCCGCAATTTAAATTAGAAAATATCACTAGTATCAAAAATATTTTCCTAAATTCATCCTGAAAATTACTTCCATCTCTCAAAAGGGAAGCTGAAACCAAGAAAATCATACCAATAAAATATCAAATTCCAACATTTTGCCACAAACTTATGATTGCAAAATCCAAATGAGTGGGCAAATTAAGAAACTCACATGATCAATCTGCCTGGTGGCAGGGGTGACCTTGCCCTCAGTGGCCTTGATCAAGTCATCGTAATAGCTCTCCGGCACGGTGGACTTCTTCTTGGCGGCCCCGGACAGCGAAAACCACACCTTGGGGCGGAGCACCGGCGGAATCCCCTTCCTAATCAGCCGCTTCAGAGTGATGGAATTTCCCAAAGCTGAAAACTTTAAGGAGGATTTCAAATTCCCTTCAGAAATAGAAGTCTGCAAGTACCAATTTGCACCTTTGTTTGCCTCCAATGACCACCATTCCCTCCCCTGCTGCCTCACCTTTTCTCTCACCTCATTCAACACATTCACATCATCCACATTCCCTTCCACTGTAAACCCATAAAGGTCCTGGAATTTTACAGTCAGATTTGCCCTCCTGGCATGGATGCTGGGCCTCAAGATTGGTATCTGGGATTGGAATTCCAGGGGCAGGTCTCTCTTGCTCTGAGTCCCAAACATCTCTTTGGAAAGGGGATTCCGGAGGGGTGGATCAAGATGAGGAGATAGAAAGAGAAGATAGAGAGAGAGAGAGGATATGTCAACCAAGAAAAAACCCACCAGCTACAAATCCATGGAATTGGTCTTAATTTATAGCCTGAGAAAAAAGCTTTCAAATTTGAGCAAGGTGTTTGATTTCTTCAGCTGGGTTGCTTAAAGATTTGATGAAAGATGAGTCAGGGACAAAAATTTATCACCCCAAAAACCTAGCATTTGTGATGGCCATGAAAGTCTGTTTTCTGCCATTAATATATAAACTCTACCCAAAAAAATCAAAGATAAAAAATAAACAAATGAAAAGAAAAACTTTTTAGAGTTTTAGTGGCCTTTTTTTGTAGAAAAATAAATATTTTCAGACAAAAAAACCCAGAAAAAAAAGGAAAGGTGGAAAGAAGAAACAAAACCCAGAAGAGATTTTTCCTGCAATGTAAAATACAAAAGGGAAAAATGGGGAAAGAAAGTGGTACCTGAGAGATAGGGGTTGAATCAAGAGGACAAGAATATCCTAATTTAGGATTAAAAAGTAATTAGTGGAATTGGATGATTAAGAAGTGGTTTAGCAGGAAAATCCTAATATTTAGGGGGTAATTTAAGCTTAACAATAAAATTGGATGGTATGAAGTGGGAAAGAAAATAGTGAAGTAGGAGGAAGGGGTCCAATTTGTAAAATAAGTTAGTTTTGGGTGTGTTTTACTATTAAATTTCTTTCTATAAAATATCTTTTGAATGTTTTTGGAGCCAGTTGAGTTGACACTGAAAAAAGACAGACATTCACAATTTCACACAGTGTATGCAGAGTTTTCTCTTTCCTTTTATTTTATTTTTGGTTTTGGCTTCTTTTGTTTTTTTTGTTTTTTTTTGTTACTTTATTTGTTTAGACAATTTTAGCTAAAAAATATAATTTGAAAATAAATTGAGAAACGTAGACAGGATTTGATTTCAATCCATTGACGTTTCTCCTTTTGTTACTAACAATTTTTTGATGGATTTGTTAC
Source organism: Heteromeles arbutifolia (assembly GCA_024362995.1). Classification (NCBI taxonomy): domain Eukaryota; kingdom Viridiplantae; phylum Streptophyta; class Magnoliopsida; order Rosales; family Rosaceae; genus Heteromeles; species Heteromeles arbutifolia. The sequence goes on along the minus strand of JANCRC010000012.1, from coordinate 8,322,798 downwards.
TTTGATATTAGACAGTTCACTCTAAATTCTTAAATATTTCATTTAATATTGTAGTCAACAAAATATGTACTTTTTGCATCTGTATAAGTCCAACCTCATAATTTTTTTTTAACTAAAAAAAATCAAGTGTTACAAGATCAACTTACTATCTAGTTTTTTTTTTTTTTTTTTTTTTTTTTTTTTTTTTTTAAACAAACGATATTATCTACCTTAAGCGAATGGAAAAGTGGGTTAAATCTTATAATGGGCTAACAATAATGTGGTTCAAATCAACCATAAGACATCTCACAAGTGAAGAAGAATATCATTAGACTGTAGTACTAAGTGGTAACTTACTATCTAGTTATCTATAAGAGACTTGTAGCTTAAGTAATTAAATATTTATCCATACACACAATATATTGTTTTTCTTTTTCTTTTTAGACAACAATAACATAATCTGCAAATGGCATTTTACTGTAGTAGCGGAAAGTAGTAATGCCTCTACAATTTGGTGCGGGTTCGATTACCACCAATCCTCTTTCTCCCTACCATTTATAAATTTAACCCCCGTTTGTTAAAAAAATAATTATAATACATGACTCGTTTAGGAGTACTTTTAAATGACTAAAACCAATTTTAGAGAAAATATTTTTGAAACTAATAGTAAAAATTAAAGTTAATCCTGCAAAATATTTTTGGAATTCAAAATTATTTTCTCTAAAAACGATTTCTATTATTTAAAAGCACTTTTTAACCAAGTTCATAATATATTTTAAATTCAATTAAACTACGAAACAAAAAATATATAATTAAATTCGAATACAGAAAGAAGAGCACATTGCTTCACCTTATTCAACTAAACCCAAGTCGGTACTATGTTAATTTAACTAAAAAGATTTAACTGTAATTAATCCAGATCGAGTTCAAAACTTGAAAAATTAGAGGACAAAACACAAATTAGACAGAAAGGTAAAGCGCGTTTTAGTTTGACAATCGAGTCATTTCACAACGGTTGTGAGGAGGGCATTTCTGCACTCAAAGTTAACTGTTTCGGGCCCGTGATATAATTACCAGAAGTGCTAGTGAGCTGGACGTTGCGTGGGGCCCCGTTCTGTGGGACCACAACCTCTAAGCGCGCCAAAAAGTAAAAAGGGCGGGTTGAATCACGTTCGAGTGTCTCACATTCTTGATCCTGATCATCCAGAGATTTTTCAATCTGACCGATACATAGGATAATACACTACATGTTACTAAATAAATGATGAGATATGTGTGCTAAAAAGTTAATAACTTAAAAAATAAAATTTCTCACCATTTCTATTAAAACATGTGATGTATCACTTACGTTTCCGTCACAACTAAAAATTTCTCATGATCATCAGACTGTGTAAGAAGATGGACAACGCCGCGTAGGCACTGACAGTTGTACGTTGTGATCGTGGTACGAAGGCTACACACGTGTGATGATTCGGGTGCATGGTAAATGAAGTGGGACTCACAAGCGGCGGATTGCCGCTGTCTGGAGCCCGACTAGTTATTCGTGGGAGGACATGCGGACGTGTTTGGTTCGGGTGCTGGGCCGGCCTCCGTTGTGACGAATACAAGAAGCTGGGCCGGTTTTTGTTTGCGGGTCCCACTTGCAGTAGGAAGTCCGAGACTCAGAGCTCTCTGCAAAAATACAGTTGATTTCGTTGCTTCCGATAAACGGACAAGGAAACAAAGACAAAGCACGTTAAAACTTTAGCAAGAAGCTAAAACAACATAAGCAATCGACAATGTGATAATTTCGTGTTCTTAAGGCTTCAAGGCATTGCTCTTGTTACACTAACTTGTTTATAGGTTTTTTTTTTTTTTTCCCTCAACTGCGTTTAGAACATAACCGCTCTTAACCTGTGAATTGATGGGTTGATTATAAAAAAAATAACTTCAAGTTTTGTTCAGAAATAAATTGTTAAAATGACGATAACTAGCATTGTTTTACCTATTAAAATTAAGATGAATTATTTTTTGCAAAGAAGTGATTTTCACACACTTTTTAAGTTCTTCATACACTCATCTTTATTTCTAACTATTAGATTGAATAAATCAAATGAGATTAACGATCATAATTAAAGAATGGTGTATACGAAATTAAAAAGAGTGTGATTATCATTTTTCTTTTTGTTCAGATGAAGCGTACATTTCAACTTCTTAGTCTTGGTTACACTTATTTTTCCTCGCACCCTTTTAGCAAGAGGGATGCACAACATAACTGAAAAAACAACTCATGAGGTCGGTGTAGTGCTATCTAGATCTACTTAATACAAACGATTGAAACTGGTGACATCGAATAAGTATGTTGAATTTTCATAGAGACCCATATATATGAAATATGGTTTGATCATTTATAGGCTGCTTCCATGCTTCAAGTTTACTAGATTTAGTAGATAATATAGAAACTTAACAAGAATAATTAGAATCCAAATCAACCAACCGGTTGAGAGAGAGAGAGAGAGAGAGAGAGAGAGAGAGAGAGAGACGTACTAAAAAAGATCAATACTTTAGGTGCAATTCAATACTGTCATATATCCCGTATGAGAGAGAGAGAGAGAGAGAGACGTACTAAAAAAGATCAATACTTTAGGTGCAATTCAATACTGTTATATATCCCGTATGATTAATGTTAGATAGACCAATTTATTTAGACTAAAATTTTAAATTATATGATGCATCATTAATTAAAAACAAGCATGTTAATCAATATTTAAATAATAATTCAATCATCAACAATCGCATTATATAGTTTACAAAATTTAACTTAAATAATTAGTCTATCTAACATTACATGTTACATGTATATGGGGTCCTTTGTGCTCAACAAAAATCATCATCTTCGATCATGCATTAGACGTGCTATCACCTACTTCTTTCCTTTACTACAAAGACAAGATCATAGATTTTATCATGCAGGACGCAACTTGTATGGCCTAAGCAAAGTCACCATCTCAATTGCAACAAAATGTAGTTGTAATAGTACTCAATACAACTACTCAATCACATATTGATAGGTTTCAATGATGTAGGACATAACCAATACAAAGTCATGATCACTTTGAAGAAAAACTTTCTTGCACCCGTTGTTTGAAATAAGTGTGTGTAGATCTCACATCTTTGATCATATGTTACAATAGTATTAACTAAGTTAAAAAATTGTGAACGTAAACTCACCATCCCATATTATTGTTGTAGTTCTAAATTACCGCTAAAGAAATTAAAACCTAACAGTAGTATTAATTAAGAACCCTAATAATTAGTAAATTGCAGTTTTGACCCTTGGGGTAGAAATTGCTTTTAATAGATTTATGCAAAAGATGGCTCAAGCCACTTTTGTGAGAGAAAAGAGAGGATTTCTGCAAAAGTTGTGTTAAACCAGGTTTGTGCAGTTAAATACCTCTTATACGACCGCGTCGCCAAATAAAAATAGTGTTCATCCGAATAGCCTGAAAAGTCCAAATTGTCCCACTCTATTTTTTACAGTTCTTGAAGCCAAATAAAAATGTAACAACATTAGTGATCCAATCCTCTTGACCATGCAAATGGCAGTTTATGTAGGAGCATCAGAACGTGACCAAGTGTTATGTACATAACGTGACAGCCATTTAGAGACGAAGATGGTCCAAAACATTATTCATTTTAATACAAATCAAAAGTGCAATCAGGACACCAAACCGCACAAGAACAAAGCCGATCCGGTTTTAAAGCTACGTGAGCCCACGACCCTACCCCATGCCATATAATTTTATAGCTATTATGTACTTTTTAATTTGTTTTTGTTGTGGCTGTTGTGCCCTAGCCAATTCAAACATATTGAAGTTGTTTTAACCCATCATGATTTCACTTCTAAGCTTATGTTTCATGAGATCGATCGGATTATGGTGATAAAGATAAAGATTAGGAGCCCAAAAATGCAAAGCTTTGTTCTTGTGCTCCGATTTGCGACTTTCAACTTGTTTTCAATCCATTTTGCCATTTGATCTACATCATTTCTTCATCCCTCTTTTTCCCATATATACCATCAAACAAGACCTACTTGTTTAGAACATTGGCTCAAATAAAAAAAATACAAATTTAAGTTGGTCAATAATGTGAACAATATTTAATCGATATGTTGTCATTATTTGATTTTAATTATTTCAGTAATTAAAATTTGTAGAATCAACCAATTTCTCAAAAAGTATTATCCCAACTTTCTTTTCTGTTTCTTCCTAACTATAATGTAGTAATATATATACAATTGGAAGGCCCCTGCAACCTTGCCTCTCCTACAATTCTTACTTTTGTTATATATATGCTAGTTTGTTCATCGAGACCGTAATCCTACAATATGCATCTTCTAGCGAACCATACTCTTGTGTTTCCCAGCAATCATGTCATGAATGAAGATGGAGCTTGGCTTAGTGATGTTGTTACTTTTGTTGTTCATTGAAGATGAGCAATTAACCAAAGTATGCTTTCAAGAAAAAGGAAGGCAAAAAGGAAATAAGCTGCTACCATTAGCACCGGAAAATTTCGAGATAGTTTTCTATGTATATGAAAACACAAGTCAGTATACCATTTGTCATAATATAAGTGAATCAATGATATATTTTAGTGTCTCTCTAATTCTACTATGACACGTGTTGTAATAGCTCGTGTTCCAGGTACAATAAATACCATGTTGTCCATAGACAGCATACAGTAGCAGAGATGTAGCCAATTAGCCATAGAGACTTGTGAACAAGCCCCTGAACCTTTCGTTGGTGGGCATGGGTAATGGAAAAATAGTTAAGGGACAATGGGTTGGCCAATGTGGTCCAAAGGCTACTTCTACGTAGACTTTCTCTCCTTAAATCTGAAGTGTGGAGGCTTGGAGTTGGATCCAACTCCGGAGTTCAATATATACTTGGTGACCACGGTATGGAGCTTAAATAGGGGAAAAGCTTACTCCTAATCGAGTGACTTTTGTGTTTACAATACTTAATTTCTAGAAATTACATGATGGTAGTCAGGAAGAGGCTGAAATGCCTAATCTTTCTAACTTCTAGAATGATATATGGACTGTCGTGGCGAAGCCATTAGCTGGTCCCTATATTAAAATAAAAAATACGTGTGTGTGTGTATTTATACCTATACCTATTATATGAAGGGTCACATATTAATCCGGAATATACATGTAAGTTCTTTTTCTCCTTATATAATTAGAGGGGTTTAAAATTGTAGAGCTTTACTTAGACACATGCACACATGTGCATATAGATAGAGAAAACCAACGTCATTCACGTGTATATAGAGATGGTTGAAGATCGCGTTACGTACTAATGTCAATGATAAACAAAACGGAGTGAATTAGTTTAATCAAATCTTGATCAAGCAACTTCCCAGGCATGCATTCTTGTCGTTGACGATTCAAAGCCTCGTATATATATGTTCATGCACTTCCCCATAAAACCATAATCAAAGTAAGAGGATGATTACACATGAACTATATAATTAGCTAATAAAATATTTCATAGATCATAGATGGAAAACTTAATTTACGTACCTCAAAACAACTTGCACAGTATAATGATTTATCCTTGCCCTAAACTATAAGATAAGAGAAATGCTAAGGATACTCTCACAAAGTGGGGTTTTCTATAGATTCTTTGCCACATCATATTTTAACGTCAATTTTCGTACTAATATTATAAAATATTATGTCAAAAACATGATGTGGCAGATAATCCTATTTTTAAAAGAGTATCCTTAGTATTCCTCATGAAATAATTAGGACTAAATCACAAAATTTTGTTCATAGCTAAATTGGGATTATAACCCTAATTAGAATTATGCAAAGAAACGAGAAACAGTGAAATGAAAGGAGGGAAGTCAAAGTATATAAACATCGTCAAGCCTCGGGCGCAATGCATGGCGTACAATATTGAAAGAGGTAAGCTGTCCATCCGACACGAAATTAGTAAGTTAGCAAGTTAGCATTACCATACTCCATCCATATATATCTATGATTTCTAACCCATTAATTCAAAGAAGATGTCTCAATCCAACCTAAAAATTAAATGAGAACAAGAGATGTGTCTCAAAACAGGTGTCAGTTTATCAACGTACAAGAAGATGTGTATGTGGCTTGCTGCATGCATTGATGCACCTGAAGAAAAACGCCTCAAACTTTTCAAGTCAAATAAGCTTTTCACTCCCCAAGACAAAATTGACACTAATTAAGGTTTCAATTTGAGCGTTTGAAGAAATATGAAAAAAATCAAACTCTGTGTTCCAAGTTCAAATCATCTCCACACTTTTTAGTATAGGTTGGTATAGAATATCGTTTGTTTGTAGTGAAAAAAAAACCAAAACACCAAAACAGGTTATTTCACGTGCATAACGATGCGTATAACATGTTTGGTAGAGGTATAAAATGGTTTGCTAGGAAATGTTCCTTTTAACATGTTTATGTTAGATTATGAATTCAAAATTTTCTCTTTTTAAACTATGTGTTCTTAAAATTCGCATCTTGACAATATAAACATATATTTGACAACGTAAATCTGATAAGATCGATAACATCATACTCGCTAAGATGATTTCTTATGGTATTACATTTTTTTCTTCTAGAATCATACACTTGTAACTAGCAAGGCAGAGCCAAGTACAAGGCTCCCCTAGGCTATAGCATAGGGAGAGTTTGGTTCTTCAAGCTTAAAAATATTAATTTTTGGGTTAGTTTATGATTTTTAATTGTCATATTCCACTTAACAAATGAATTTATTTATTTATTAGTAAGTATGTTTTTAAGAATAATAAGAGCTAATAGATGTTAAATAAACTCATCACTTTAACCAATATTATATTTAATAGTAATAAATTAAAACTTCCATACCACAAATGGTTTCTTATTTTATTCACTTGAAAGCCTTGAAGGCTAGAAACCTAGAAAACATAGCATAAAATTGTTGCTTCAAATTACTACATTCAAGTTTTTACTATTATATAACTTTATGTAGGCAACATAAGATTAAAATTTTGATTTTGTAGTAATAATTTTAGCTTAGCCCACCCATCGAATAATTTCTAGCTGCCGAGCCAGCCCGCATTTGTTGGGAAACTAAGTAAATTTGTGAGAAAAGCAACATTTTAGCGCATCCTAAACCTAATTTACACTCCATATATAATTAAATTAAAAAAAAGGGTAAAGTACAAAAAACTACCTCAACTATTGGTGTCACGACACTTTCATACCTCATCTTTTAAAATTGACAATGTCATACCCCATCTTTAGAATTTGGTCCAATGTTATACCTTCCGTTACTTGGCTGTTTACTTTTCAGTTAAATGCTGACGTTGCTTGATTCAGAACCCACTTTCTATTAAAAAATCATTAAAATATTATTAAAAACTAAAAAAATTATTTAATATTTTTTAAAATAATAAAAAAAAGTAAGAAAAGAAAAGAAAAGAAAAGAAAAGAAAATAACTCTCTGTCCGTCCCTCCCCCTTCCCCCCTCATCTCTCCTCCCCCATCTTCATCTTTTTCCCCCCACCTGCAACCCAAAAAAAAATAAAAAAAATCCAATTTGTCTTCCCCCCCCCCCGCACCCACCCTCAATTTGTCTTCCCCCCTCCCCACCACCCCTTCCCCCCACCCCCTCTTCTCCCTCCTACAACCCAAAAAAAAAAAAGAAAAAAAAAGAAAAAAAAAAACCCAGATTCCGTCAGCGGGAAGATGGGTGCGGAAGAGGATGTGGAGAATGGGTGAGAGTGATCGATTTGGGGTTGGCAGGGGGTTGGGTTTTTGGGGGGGGGGGGGGACGAACTGGGTTCGCTTTGGATATTTTTTTTTTCTTCTTCTTCTTCTTCCTCTTCTTCTTCTTCTTTCTGGGTTGCAGGGGGTTGGGTTTGTGGGGTGGGGACGAAACTGGGTTTGATTTGGGTTTTTTTTTTTTTTTTTTTTTACTTTTCTTTATTATTTTAAAAAATATTAATTTTTTTTTTTAGTTTTTAATAATTTTTTTAATAGAAAGTGGGCCCCAGATCAAGCCACGTCAGCATTTAACTGAAAAGTAAATGGCCAAGTAACGGAAGGTATAACATTTGACCAAATTCTAAAGATGAGGTATGACATTGTCAATTTAAAAAAAATGAGGTATGAAAGTGTCGTGACACCAATAGTTGAGGTAGTTTTTTGTACTTTACCCTAAAAAAATGGGCGTTTTGATATAGGCGCTTCGTTTTTTAATTTTTTTAGACTAAACATTCACTCCTTTTGAAAATTTGATCAAACATTTTCCTAAAATTTTGGTTATTAATTTCAGTTTTTCACATAAGTTCAATTTTGTTTAGAATTTTAGTTTTTCACGACTTCTCCTGGGCATTTCGTTTTCTTTTTTTTTTCTTTTCCTATCATCCCTATATTTATGCATTTATTATCCATCTCTATGCATTTTTTTTATTGTTTGTTATAATTTTTACTTTTTTTTGTGTGAATATAGTAGAATATTTATAAAAATAAAATTGTCAGATTTTATTATTTAGAAGACCCAACACATAATAAAGATTTGTTTGATTATATAGCTACGTCGAGTTACCTATAATATGGACACATTTAGTTTTATAGTGGATTTGATTTTTTGTATTTCTCGGTACATTTGGAATGTAAATGTACCAAAAGGGTTATCTGATAGAGACATTTGGTTTTGTGGTACATTTGAGATTTTTTGTTCATTTGGTCTTTTGGTACATTTGGAATCTAAACGTACCAAAAGGGTTGCCTGACAATGGGCACATTTGGTTTTATGGTACATTTGAAATTTTGGTACATTTGGTTTCTCTGTACATTTGAAATCTAAACATACCAAAACGGTTACATAACAATGGGTACATTTGGTTTTATGGTACATTTGAATTTTTGGTACATTTGGTTTCTCTGTACATTTGAAATCTAAACGTACCAAAAGTCGATACTTTTGTTCTCAAATGTACCATAAGTTTTAAGTATATTTTGTATATATCTATACGTGAAAAAAAATATGTATTGAAGATTTTTATTGAGACATTTTTAATAGAAAGGGATTTTTTTTTTTAAATACTGATAATAAGGAAATGAGGAATTAGTTAATTAATTTTTATTTTATTTTATTAAAAAATGTCATTTAATGCGTAGAAGAGGATTGACAAAATTAAATTCCTATATTATAGGCAATCAGTTGTTAAGCTACCTTATGCCTCTATATAAATGTATTTAAATTAAATAAATAGAAAATTATTGAGGTGGCAATTGATCAAATCACCTTAATCAAATCTTTAAAATGGATGAATGTTTAATGGGTAAAGTACAAAAAACTACCTCAACTATTGGTGTCAAGACACTTTCATAACTCATATTTTAAAATTGACAATGTCATACCTCATCTTTAGAATTTGGTCCAATTTAATACCTTCCATTACTTGACCGTTTACTTTTCAGTTAAATGCTGATGTGGCTTGATTCGGGACCCACTTTCTATTAAAAAATTAATAAAATATTATTAAAAACTAAAAAAAATTATTTAATATTTTTTAAATATTAAAAGAAAAGTAAAACCAAAATTCGAGATTTGTTATTTTTATTTTATTTTATTTTATTTTCCTTCTTCTTCTTCTTCTTCTTCTTCTAGGTTGCAGATTCGGTTTTTTTTTTTCTTCTTCTTCTGGGTTGCAGATTCGGGTTTTTTTTTTTTTTTTTTTTTTTTCTTGTTCTTGTTCTTCCTCCTCCTCCTTCATTCTTCTTCTTCTTCTTTTTCTGGGTTGCAGATTCGGATTCGGTTTTTTTCTTCTTCTTCTTCTTCTTCTTCTTCTGGGTTGCAAATTCGGATTGTTTTTTTTTTTTCTTGTTCTTCTTCCTCCTTTTTTCTGGGTTGCAGGAAGAGAGATGGAACGGGGAAGAAGATGAAGATGGGGGAGAAGAGAGAGAAGAGGGTGGGGTGGGGTGGGGTGGGGTGGGGGGGGGAGGGCACGAACAGAAGGTTTATTTAATTTTAACTTTTCTTTATTATTTTAATATTTAAAAATTATTAAATGATTTTTTTTAGTTTTTAATAATATTTTATTAATTTTTTAATAAAATGTGGGTCCCGGATCAAACCATATCAGCATTTAACTGAAAAGTAAACGGCCAAGTACGAAGAGGGTATAACATTGGACTAAATTCTAAAGATGAGGTATGACATTGTCAATTTAAAAAAATGAGGTATGAAAATGTCGTGACACCAATAGTTAAGGTGGTTTTTTTATACTTTACTCATGTTTAATCTAACAATTATAGAAAAGATGTAGAGCATTCTAATTATTTCACCCCTGCGACTTAGTACTACGGTCTGGTGGTATTCTTCTTCACTTGGAAGTGAGAGGTCTTATGTTCGAATCTCATGAATGACGAATTCGATACCAAATTAGGCTGTCAATTGTGTAGCTTAGTCGAACTCCCTCTCTCCTTAGTGTAAAAATATCGATGAACTCAAAAAAAAAAAAAAAAAAAAAAGGTATTCCACCCTTATGTGAATTTCTAGCTAGCTCCATCCTTACCACTAATTTAATTAATTGGGTAAATTATATAAAACTACCTCAACTATTGGGCTAGTCACAGTTTTATATCCCATCTTTAAAAAATGTCAATGTCATACCTAATCTTACAAATTTGTTACAATTTCATACATTTTGTCAATTTGTCTGTCAATTCTTCCGTTAAATAATGATGTGGCTTAAGACGGGACCTATTCTCTATTAAAAAATTAATTAAATATTAAAAACTGAAAAAATAAACTCATTTAATAGTTTTTTTTTGCATGGGGGACCCACCCCTAATAAAAACCCACCTCACCCACCCGTAGTCTACTTCCTCCCGCACTTCTCTCTCTTGCCGTGCCTAGAACCACCATCCCTCCCCTCTCTCTCTCCCCTTTCCTCCCGTATTCTCTCTTCCTTTCTCCCTTTCACGCTGCAACGGCAGCCTCGTCGGCTCCACCGTCGTCCTCAAGCTCCAAGCCTTAGGCTTCATGAACCTCGTCCTCCGCACCCATGCCGAGCTCAACCTCACCCGCCAAGCCGACGTCGAGAAACCTAGAAATGTTCATGCACCACCGAACCTCACTGGACCCTAAACCAAACCCCAGAAACCCCATCGAACCCGCTCTCCCTTCGACCCCAGAACCCCAACATAGCTACCTCCTGTCCCTTGAGCCAAAACCCACAAACCCAGTTGAGCAAAGCCCAAAGCTTTCTCTGATCCCAAATCGCCACCACGTGTTCGAAACAGGAGAGAAAGAAAAAGATGGATGCACGGGGATTTTTCGTGGCGATGGCAGAGGTGTCAAAGGGGTAGCAACAGAGCACACCCAGTTTGCGAAATTCCAATTAGGATTTGATTTGTTTGAGTAAATTAAAAATTGGGGACTGAAATGGGGAAGAAGGGTGAGGGTGATGAGTTCGGGGGAGACAGGTGGGGAAGAAGGTTGAGGGTGATGAGTTTGGGGGGTGGGTTGGGGGAAGACGGGAGCGGGTGGGATCTGGGTTTGGGGTGGGATCTGACTTTGGGGTGGGATCTGGGTTTGGGGTGGGATCTGACTTTGGGGTGGGGGAAGACGGGAGCGGGGAAGAAAGGTGAGGGGGATGAGGGATGGGTCCTCCATGCAAAACAAAAAAAAATTTAAATGATTTATTTTTTTAGTTTTTAATATTTAATTATTTTTTAAATTTTTTAATAGAGAGTGGGTCTCGTTTCGAGTCACTATTTAACATAAGAATTGACAGACAAACTGACTGAATGTATGAAATTGTAACAAATTGGTAAGATGAGGTATGACATTGACATTTAAAAAAAAAAGTATAAAACTGTGACTGACCTAATAATTGAGGTAATTTTATGTAATTTATCCTAATTAATTTGATGATGGATTGCTGACGAGATGTCTACATAATGCTTTTTTTAATTAATTTGTCACTATACCAACTACTAATTTAGAAAAAATATGGAGTAAACTACACCAATAAAAGGACGAAATAATTACTTATTTTAAATGGTTGTTGGCTTTCAAATAATGCTACGTAATTACCCAAACCCTCAATAATTTCATAAATAGAAAGAAAAAAACAATAATGAATTCGATAACAATAATGCCAACAACAATATGCCTCGCAGACTCACAAACAAAACTTGTTTATTTTTATTTTTGTTGGAATAACACCAAGGTTGTTCTTGTTAATTTGTTCATCAACACAGAAATCGGATCTTCGAGGAATATTGGACTTTAGTCATAAAAATCATGTGCAATGTATCTATAGCAAAATGTGAAGAACTATATTGAAAAGATTAATAGACTAAATTAATATTAATTCGTAACTGGAGACACCCATAGAGAAGAGAAAGACCTGGGAAACCAGCCAAATCTTATGCCATGATTTCTATCAACTATCACCATTGGAGTACTTGTAAGAATAGTTTACAAATACAGTTCTTGTAAATCTTTCTCAATATTCATGTTCCCGAATTTGAAAAAAGAAAAAAAGAAAAGAAGAAGTGCATGCAAATAAATATAACAAGAAATATGAAAAACACGATGAATTAGAGGACGAAGAAGAAGAACAAATGCCTGGCTTTCCCATGTACGCCGCGAAATCTTTTGCCCACCGATGAATTGTCCACCGGAAACACTCACACATGTTGATCGTCTAAGCTAGACATGATAAATATGATACCCCAAAAAGCTATGTAATTTCTTCTCGGAAGAGTGAGTAGTAGTACTAGCACTAGCACTCATGACAGGCCATATTAATTTCTTCTTCTTGATCTTCATAACTGTCCGTGATTGCTGCTCAAAGAAAACCCAAAAACATGGACGAGACAGAGAGTGAAAGAAGAGTGGTGCGTGGAGGAGTCAATTAATAATGCAGTGGAAAATATAAAAAGGGGCAGAAGTGGAGAAATGTTTATGTGTTTCAGAAATAACTGCCACCTGTTATAGAATGAATAAATAATAGATTAATATGTCTCACTTTTATTGGATATTACTGTAAAAACAAATAAACTTATTGTGATTTAAGTGAAACAATAACAGTATATGTGACAACTAGTCTTTAATTTTACGTTTTCATAAATTTTAAAAGCGTGAATTGACGAAAATGCCCTAGAGGCAAGGATTTTGAATTCAGTTGGCCATCGGTTGAGAGACGTAAGATTTATTCTTTTGGCGCATCCTCGTAATACTCATTGGTACAAGCGCATAGACGAAAGTCGTTTGTGAGCCCGGATTATAACAGTATAATTACGGACGTTTGAAATTAATTACTTACATTTTAAATTACCAAATTATTTGAATTCCCCGTGAAAGAAGCCAATCAGCTTCAAGGTTAGAAAATAGGGACCAATCAGATATTTGGGTTAAGGACCAATCAAAAAAGGAGGAAAAGAACAGAGGGATTTTTCCCGTTTCCATTTCGTCAACCCGTGCACTCACAAACCCGACTTCAACCCGGCCGAATTCCGGCCAGTCTCCACCATTTTTTCAGGCCATTCTCACCCCTCCACCACCTGCAACTTATTCCACAACCTCTCATCTACCATAATTGCTCAAATTCAAGGGTTTTAAGGCCAATTTCGAGTAGAATCGTACCGGAGAACTCGAAGGTTCTCGACGACGATTCGCCGTTCCGGTGAGTCTCACCACCCATCACCACCCTTAATCAACTTCCCTTGGACCCAGGAACAAGACCCAATCAGTTTTAGGGGCGTTGGAACATCGAGGAAGTCGAATCGAAGAACACCCATCTTAGGGTTCCGGCGGGTTTGAGTGAAATTGGTGCCTTTCCAGGCCAAATTGGACTTGGTCGCAGGTATAAAGTTTGCTCTACTCTTTGATATCTTCATTTTTGTAATTTTTGGAAATAATTGGATTTTCCGACGATTCGGGGCAGCCGACCGCCACCTACGGCGGCGCGTCGCCAAGGGGCCGTCGATGTCATTCTTAGGCTATATTAAATGCCTTGAATTCAGTTTTGAGAATGGGTTGACATAGATTGATCGTTAGAACCTAGATTTGCGACGATACGTTAATAGGTCATTGTATAAATCGACGATCCGACCGTTGGATCGTCACCAAACTTTAATACATTATAGTATGTAATATTTGAGGATCATAGAAACTTACGGATCAGGAATCCGATGTACGGATCTTTCCGAATTGGATTTGTAAGTTCATAAAATAAAATGTTAACCGTAATTTGGTTTTGACAATTGGCGGAGATTCGACCGTTGGATCATAATGAAACTTTGGGGTATTGTTCTAGAAGCATAATGTGGATCCTTGGAAGTTACGGATCAGAAATCTGATATGTGGATCTTCCGGATTGAATTACGTAGACATATGTTCTATGTAATTTATGTATTTTATAGACAAGAATTCTAAGATGTGATTTGATAATTGTTTTAAACGCCGATCGTTCGTGACGCCTCAATGTTTGTGCTAGGAAGTTGTAGCGTGGACTTCAGGTGAGTGGGCCTTTTCCTTTCTATCGTGTATATATATATATATATATATATATATATATATATATATGATTAATAATTTCACAATGTTTATAAATTGAATATTTCATAAAATTACTATGAACTACGAATGACTTGATCCCTGTTTAGGGTATGTAGGCAGTCTAACGAGACGTTAGATGCAGCCATACAATAAATGAGACTAAATAATTGAGACAATAGCCTTGTTTGGGGAATTGAGCAATGCGAAGGAGATTGGTGGAAAATGTGAGATTTAACCTTATGTTTTGGTGGTTAAATGTTGGCTATAAATCAATGTGTAAAGAATTGTAATATTGAAGTGAAAAATAATTAGTAATGATAGTTAATTAAACTAGTGTTTAGTTGGGTTTATCACCGATAATTATTTCTGAAGGTAAATAGTTCAGGAGTGGGGCGTTGCAGCTTATGCATTTTATGCCATCTGTATACATGATTATATATTTGGGAATATTATGAGAGGGTTGTATTTCAGATTTACATCATGGTATATACATATGTATATTACTTGCACATAATTATTGTGAACGCTCTGAAGTGCAACGGTGAACGCATGACACACACATAAGTTCAGGTGAGTATATAGTATTAGTTGAAATGATAGGATTACGGCATGACTACATTTATGTTATAGGCAACTCCGACATTGTCGTACGGGTTGCCTATGGATCGTACATGCGGTATTAGATGCATTTAGAGCTCATCAACCTGCACCCCGATGTTAGTGCTCCCGCCCGTGGCCAGGGCACAGTCCTTCATGTGATGTTCACCTCCCGTACCTTACGTTCACCTTGGATTCAAGGTAGGTGCACAGTCCTGTTGTATAGACCACTTTAAGTGGGTTCGACTCGTAGGTGACCCACGATCATTCGCACAGTCTTCACGTGATCGTAGCACTTGAGCGTACTTATTTACACCTAGTCCTGTCGTGCAGACCACTAGAGGTGGTTCTGACTCGTGTGCAGGAATATTTGATGAGCTATGGATAAGATGTACATGTCACTATAGGTGACTCCGACTTATGTGCTAGCACTGATTGATGAGATATGATGAGATATGTGCTAGCACTGATTGATGAGATATATGCTAGCACTGATTGATGAGATATGTGCTAGCCTTGATTGATGAGATATGTGCTAGCATGGATTGATGAAATATGTTGAGATATGTGCTAGCCTTTATTGATGAGATATGTGCTAGCATTGATTGATGAAATATGATGAAATATGTGCTAGCCTTGATTGATGAGATATGTGCTAGCATTGATTGATGAAATATGGATGGGTCGTACAGGTCACTATAGGTGACTCCAGCTGATATTCATTTTATATTGATTTATTTCATTTTGCTTACATGGTTTTTACTGAGATATTTCGACATGGCATACCTTGGTTGTTACCGTTCTTCATGGTTGTTACCGTTCTTCAGCATGATTCTTATATACATATGTATTGTTATTTTGGGGAATTATACGGATTTCGGTGAGGGGTTATTGCATTTTTTAGAATGATGTTTCCAAAGTTTTGGTTTGCTTACTCACATGTTATGTTTTATGCCCCTCCAGGTTTTGATTACTGACTGTTCGTCTCGACGAGGATTTTTGATAAATCTCAGTTCTGGTGGCTACTTTTGAGGGTATAATTCTTACCCGCTCTACTGTACTTATTTATGCTCTGACGTCACGTGTGAGATGGGTTCGCTCCCGCTCACCTGCACACTCTGGTATTTAGGCATTTTTAGGTTTAAATTTATTCACATTTTCCTTATCATTACACTTTATGGCTTCGTCACATTCCAGGTGTCGGCCAGCTGAGCTCAATTTCGAAGTCCTAGTGGATATTCCGAGTCGGGATGTGTCAATATAGAACGAAATTTAGGTTGTATGAAGTATTTCTCATACAACCCGATATTTTAGGGATACTGAAATGCTTCTCATGAGAGAGAGAGAGAGAGAGAGAGAGAGAGAGAGAGAGAGAGAGAGAGAGAGAGAGAGAGAGAGAGAGAGAGAGAAAGAGAGAGAGGTTGTATGAAGAAGTTGCCCCCAAAAGATGATGAGCGTTTCCCGTTGATGTTGTTTTCAAAGGAGGAGGTTTCCCGTTTTGTTTCACACTTTGGAGCTCTTCTTTTTGTCTTCCAGCTGCTCCAAGAGTCAACGAAGATTAAAGTGCCAATTAATTGACTACTACTTCATCGGCTTTTGTTTGATCGTTTTCTGCTTAATTGTTGGTTTAAATTAATTAGTCTTCTCAACAAAACTAGCTTGATTTAGGGAACAATGTAAATCCAAGATTGCAAGTAATAAGAAGCATGGGTCGAAGCTTCCTGTCCGGATTCCAAGCTTTATGAGTTATCGTCAAACTAACAAAAATATTTTGAATTATAATAAAGAGATACTTTGGATGCGGTCTCTAATCCTTAACATTTTTGGATTAAAACTTTAATGGTATTCAAAGTTTGATCAAAGTCCCTTGACTTTGTACACCTCATTATATTACTATTACTATTACTATTTATATTTTTATAGTTTTGACATTAATCGTTTGATATTTTATGAGATTTATTGACACACCCCGTCCCGAAGGAGGGCGTGCTGGCCGTCACGTGAGAGTGACGTAACCATTTACACAGTTCGGAAGCTTAAAAATACCATTGTGAATTCTGTCAGAATACCGTTGGATTCCTCGTGGCCACCAAAGCTCTGCTCTAACTCGAACCTGGAGGGGGGCAAAACAAAATTGAGTGGGTCAGTAAAACAAGTCTTTTCAAATCTTTTCTTTATCAAAGTTCTAACCCCTCACTGTAAAACCTGTATACTTTCCCAAAAAATAGCATATATAAATATATATAGCTTCAAGAATCTCAAAACACCATTCTTTATCACTTTTCAGAAAATATGCCATGCCATGTGCCAAAAACATAATATGGATGCATCAACATAAATCAGGTGAAATAATAAATCAACCGGAGACCCTGCAGTGGTCCTGTACGGTTGATTCTAGAGCTCAATATCCAATCCAGCCGGAGTCACCAACTGTGACCTGTACGGCACTGCCGGAGTCGCCAACTGCGACCTGTACGGCACTACGCTGCACATGAGTTGGAACTACCTGTAGTAGTCTGTACGACTCGGATGGTGTAATAATACGCTCTAGTGCTTCTCTCATCAATCATCTGTGCACATAATCTAAGGTCACCTACTAGTCGGAACCGTCTCTAAGGTCTGTACGACTAGCATGTCGGAACCACCTCCAGTGGTCTGTACGACTAGCATCTACTTGGATCCAAGGTGAGCGTGTGATGCGGGTGAATAACATAAGCACTAACACCAGGGGTGCAGGTTATGAGCTATCAACATAAATCTCATCAAACAATTCAATGAACCAAATATAACTCACCTGATACTCACCTGTGCGTCCACAGCACCAATTCACATATATGCATCATATATCAATTCACATAATTCATGTAATTTCTATGCATGGCATTTTTAAATCACATATTCATATAAATCTATGCATGGCATTTCAAAATATACTTTCATTCAAAAATCGATTTCTGGGAAACCCATAAGTATATAGGTGTATACGGAAAACAAAACTGCCCACTCACCTGGAGTTTGCCCTGCAACTCCCTAGCACAACACATCAAGGCGTCATGACGATCGGCACCTAAAACAATCATCAAATCATACCTCAGAATCATATCGATAGAATATATCACTTATATAAAACACGTCACTATGAAGTTCGATCCGGAAGATTTGCAACTCAGATTTCCAATCCGTAACTTCCAGAGGTCCACAATAAATCTCTAGAACAACATCCTAAAATTTCATGACCATCCAACGGTCGGATCTCCGCCAATTACCAAACTAAGTGACGGTTAACATTATATTTTATGAACTTACAACTTCAATTCCGGGAGATCCGTAAATCGGATTCCGATCTGTAAGTTCCTATAATCCTCAAATATTACGTATTACAACGTATCAAAGTTTGGTGACGATCCAACGGTCGGATCGTCAATTCATATTTTGGCCTAACCATGCATCGTATCGAAATTAAGTCCAAATGATCAACCAACGTTAAGCCACTATCAAAACTGAACTCAGGACATCCAATATAGCTTAAAAATAACATTGGCGGCCCACTGGCCACGCGCCGCCGCACGCGCTGCCGTGGGTGGCGGTCGGCCGCCCCGGCTCGCCGGAAAATCCAACTTTATCCAAAAATTACCAAAATTTACAGAAATGAAGATCTCAATGAGTAGAACAACTTTCATACCTGTGGCCAAGGCCAATTCGGTCGGCAAAGCCTCCAATTCCAACAAAACCCGTCGGAAACCCTAGGTTTGGTGTGCTCCAATTCGACCTTCAAACTTGTTCCAACGCCTCAACCACTGCTTGGGCTTTGTTCTAGGCCTCAAGAGGATGCCATGGGTGGTGGTGATTGGAAGAAATTGCTTCACATCTTGACGGAAAGGGACCCAACCCGTGCGCCCCCTTTTTGCACGATTTCTTCTATTTTCACCAGCAAATCTCTCCAAATTTGAGATGGAATGGATAGAGCAAGGGTCCTAGAGTGTTTCCCATGAGGTTCCTTGAATCAATTCGCCGGAAAAACGGGTGAATTTCGCCGAAATGTGGGTGTGGGTGCCTCGGGTCGAAATGGGTCGCGGGTGAAGACCCGTTTTCTTCCTTCTCTCCTCCGCTTCTCGCCTTCTCTCCTTTCCTCCTTTCCCCTGTTCCGATTGGCCCTTCTCTTCCTCTCTCCTCTCCCCATTCGTTCGGCTCCCTCCTTTCTCTCCCGGAGCTGCTGCTCCTTCCTCCTGGTTGGGCAGTTTTTGCCCAATCTTTTCTTCCTCCTTTCCTCTCCAGCCGGCCACATACACACACATACACCCACATATAATTTTATTCCTATTAATCCCAGCCATCCATTTATTTCCTCATTAAATCTGGGCCGTCCATTTTCATAAAAGAATTTCCATATTTTATTATTATAATTCCAAAAATGCCCAAACTTCAAACTTTAATATCTTTTTCGTTATAACTCCAAATCACGAACCGCTTGCGCCCATGCGTCCGTAGCGACGAATACTACGAGGATATGTCAAGAAAACAAATCTTAGATGGCACGACACAACGATTAACCTCGAACAATGCGCGTGCCTCAAAGGGCATTTTTGTAAAATCCTTTATTAAAACTTTAAAAAATCTTAAAATCAGGGACGGGCTGTCACATTTATAATTCTATAAATTTAAAATTCCTCATTATAATACTATTAGAAACGGTTACAATAAAAAAATTCAAACATTTTGATTGAATAAATGCATAAAAACTATTTAAAAATAAGAAATAATAAATGACAAAAGAATGTATCCATAGTGTTAAAAAAATTGGTACATTTTACAAAAAAATTGGTACATTTCACATATAACAAAGTGGTACATTAATAAAGAAGAATGGGTACATTATATATAAATTAGGGTACAGATAAAAGTTTCAAAAATTATGAGTACAAATGAATTTTTAAAAAAATATAGCCGCTAAAAGAAATTAATACATGGGTACAAAATAAAACTAAAAAGAAAATACTACAAATTTAAAAAAAATGTTGCAAATTAAAAGTGGGTACAAACTAAAAATATAAGTATATGATACAAAGTTTAGGCATAAAACATAAATATACCATATGTAATTTGTCTATCATTGATTAAATATACAATGTCACGTAACGGTATATACATGGGTACAAATAAAAAATAAAAATTTTAAAAATATGGGCACAAAAAGAAACTAATATATGGGTACAAATTAAAAATGAAAAGAAAATTGGTACAAATTAAAAATGAAAAATATTTGCAAATTAAAAATAGGTACAAACTAAAAATAAAAATATATGATAAAAAATTTAGCCATAAATATAAATATACTAATTGTAACATTTTTAACACTAAAGAAATATATTTAAAAATAAAAATATTTTATTATTCAAATAATTAATGATGTTATTAATACCCAATGACTTTGATCAAAAATTGAAAATAAATAGGATTTTAATCAATGGAGTAGCACAAAGAAGAATGTAATGAAAGTTTCAAAAATTATGAGTACAAATGAATTTTTAAAAAAATATAAGCCGCTAAAAGAAATTAATACATGGGTACAAAATAAAACTAAAAAGAAAATACTACAAATTTAAAAAAAAATGTTGCAAATTAAAAGTGGGTACAAACTAAAAATATAAGTATATGATACAAAGTTTAGGCATAAAACATAAATATACCATATGTAATTTGTCTATCATTGATTAAATATACAATGTCACGTAACGGTATATACATGGGTACAAATACAAAATAAAACTTTAAAAAATATGGGCACAAAAAGAAACTAATATATGGGTACAAATTAAAAATGAAAAGAAAATTGGTACAAATTAAAAATGAAAAATATTTGCAAATTAAAAATAGGTACAAACTAAAAATAAAAATATATGATAAAAAATTTAGCCATAAATATAAATATACTAATTGTAACATTTTTAACACTAAAGAAATATATTTAAAAATAAAAATATTTTATTATTCAAATAATTAATGATGTTATTAATACCCAATGACTTTGATCAAAAATTGAAAATGAATAGGATTTTAATCAATGGAGTAGCACAAAGAAGAATGTAATGAAAGTACCTGACGAAAACTGATCGCACGATATATGATAAACGAATGTTATTGGAGAATCCCCGGAATCCTCATAAAGAGGATCCGAAGATGATCCTCATTCAAATTATAGATGCATACTTCAACGTGTGGTTGATTTGTTAGAATTTCCTTATTATCATAAAAATAAGGCGTGTACGACTAGTTAATCGTTATTGAAGAAATTAAAATACAACTCGATAATTCTGTATAAGCACACATGTGAGGTTTGGTAAACTTTTAATGTGGAACATTTCATATCTTTTGATAAACTTACGATGTGATACATTTCTTCACATCCTTACGAGTCACTTGACTAATTGTGAATTTTCAAACATATTACATGAATGTGTGACCATTAGGCTTCGCATGTAAGTCATCATACTCTGATATAATAATACCATAAATGTTTCACCCATAAATTCAGTTAGCGGTACAAGAAATAACCTAACTCTTTATAAACATATACATATTTAATAAACTTCTGATCTCGGACATTATTCACATTCCCATAACTAAATAGCAAGCTGATCAATAAAAATGAGTGAGTTAGAGAACATATGCCCCACGGTTAATTTTTCTTATTGTAGTTAATAAGTCACAATGACATAATTATAACACATCGTCAATTGAACTTAAATTACATAAGTTGACTACTAGGGTGTGGTAGAGTCTCAGACAAAATCTTTAACAATCTTTTTCCATCAAACCCTGTAGAATGGGCAATGACAACAGGGTCAAATTAATGGCACCAACCAACTCCTTTAAAAAATGGAGATCAGAGGGTTGGTGATTGCAATTCAAACCATTGTACAGAACGACGAGATGGGAGAGGAAGCATCCCTATAAGGCTCGTCACATGTCACACTTGGCTGTAACTGCACCGTTGAAAAAAATGAACTGCCAGTTTTTCTTCTTATTTCTACCAAGCCCATAAATTTGTGTTTTGGCACGTCCTAAAACTGGGAGCTTGACTGGGTTCGACACTTATTTGTCTTGAGTGTTTTTCGGTTTCAGTGTTACGAGATGGCTCGAGAGAAAAAGAGAATAGGTGTTTCACTGTTGGAGGTTGCCAATAAGCAATAGTGTGTATAGAATTGTGTTATGCTTGCGCGTTGATCTGACTTCTTGACCAAATGATTGTGCATCAACTGAGACCGGTGGTTTAGTTAAGTTCTTTTTTATGCCTTGAGTGAACGATGACTTAAAGCCAATGCAAAATAAGTGCATGCCTAAGTAATAACTAAAAATGAAAGTAGAAATGAAAATAAAGGCAGGGAACTAGATGTAATCATTTTTTGATGTAACGGAGATTACAAACATTTACAAAAGTAGGCTGATGAGCCAATCTACATGACTTGAAAAGTAAATAGACTTAAAAATGTTATTAAGAAAACATTAAACTCTAGCAAGATTCAGGCATGTTAGGCCAAGATAATGCTAGGGGAGTCCATCGAGGTCATTGGTATTGGATTGGACTAAAAAGGAAACATTGCGATCAAATAGGTGATCATGGTGGTTGGAATTGCACATCAACCAAATCATACTAGGGGTGACAGAGTTGTAAAGTTTTACATTTTAGGGATAGGAGGCAGTGTTTTCTTTGAAGGAAGGCTTTGAGATTGTACTAGAAACGCTAGAGGTTTACTGAAGAGCAATTTGGGTTGTGTTGGAAAGTAGTTGGGTTGATTAATTGGAGAATCACTTGAGGTTTGTATAAACGTAAAGATTGATTTTGACAAAGGTCCTCATCTTGAAGGCCTTTGACTCTATTTATAGGTAGTGGAGAAGGAGCAACCTCGATCTTATTGCTGAGTTGGCGGAGGAGTAGATCGGTCATTTGACGTTGAAAATAACTACTATTCTTGGTTGGTGGCTTTCAACTACGTCCTATGGCATTTTGCACAATTGATGCGGTGATATTAACCTCTCAGATGCCGAGTCCATTGACATTTAAGGAGGCGTGATATTCTCGGATTTGATTGTCTACGTGGTAGGTGCGCTTCGAGGAAGGTTGAGTCCGAGCCATCAGACATGTGTGAAGTGAAGTGGGTGTCGTCCAAGCTCTAGGATAGAATTCTTGATGGGGCTTAGAAGTTGGTGGACCGGAGTCGTATGACTTTGTGTGAACAAAAATATATTAGCCCCATAACATGTCTTATTTTATTTATGGCCCAAAAACGTCCAAATTTGTCAGTTCAAAAAAAAAAAGGAAGTCCAAATTTGCTTGCAACGAAGTGTTTTATCTCATGTGTATATTTTTCTCGATTTCTCCTCATGCGAGCAAAAGGACTGGCACATTGATCATATACCCCCTACAGCTAAGTCTCCTTTGGCATGTTGCTCCCTGTTACATGGTCGCACTAGCACTTGCACCATAAATTTATAGGTGATGTTGCTACATAGGTTGGTAGTGATGGTGTAGAACAATATCAATAGAAAGATGTGGCAATAGTCTCGGTGGTGGTGAATGATTCTTTGATTGTTATTGCATATTTGAGCATAAGCAACTACGTACCCGTAACACCGTTCGCTCTTGCACGTCAATTTTCCTTGTAAATTGAAGTAAGGCACGTGTAGTTGTTGACAAAGAAAACAAAGGTAATCAAGATGTATATACCTCGATGTTTTCCATAAAGATTTGAATTCTCGGATGTGTAAGATTTAGTACGTTTCATTTTTTGGTGGTTAAGTCGACGTGATGATGGTTTATATCATACTTTTTGTGGTTGTTGCAAGAGATCCGTTTGTCTCTTAAAGCAAGAGGACCAAAATTGACTTATTGTTTATGCATGTGCATGTCAACAGTAAAATGTCATGAATATGCATTCATGGTTGGGCTAAGAAGCAGCGACATGACTCCCAAATTATATGTGCACCAACCCCTCTTTGAAAATCATGTATAACAATTTATTAACAATTTAATTAGCTTTAAAGGGTGGATCAATGAGAAGTATGGGAGTAGGTTAAAGGAATCTTATCCTTGTAACAAAGCTAAAAGTGGAAAAAACGATTCAATTGTACTCAACTTGCAACATTTTATTTAGATGGGGACTGAATCATCCAAATCTCATCAATATCCTCTCTTTCATTCCCTTTAATTCCCAGTACAAACTTTGCTGTTATTTCACTCATTAATCTATTTTTACTAACGCATGGTATAGAACTGCAGAATTTATAACCTTGCCCTTCATATTTGTCTGCAGTTTATACTCGATCGTTGATATTGTGAATGTTGGGAAATAACTTGAGTGTCACTAGTCAAGCGTGGCACCATTTAAGCATACATCATTTGAGGTTATAAGAAGTACATGCATGCCTCGATTAAAGGTTATCGACTATGGAACATACATACAAACAAGAACCCACAAACGCTGCTTACTCATGTTTTCCTCAACACTCAGACATACATACACTTGGCCACAAAAGTTTTTATTCTTAATTTATTGAGCTACCCTGATTTGGTGGATCACTTCAGTTTCCTTTGGTGGATCACTTCAGGGGCTAGAATTAATAACCACCGCCGTAGCTACCACTGCTGCCACTACTGTATCCACCACCTCCACCACTGCCACCACCGTATCCACCACCTCCACCCCCCTTACCTCCTCCTTGTCCACCTTGATGCCCGCCACTGCCACCACCTTTACCACCTCCACCATATCCACCACCACCATATCCACCACCACCTCCGCCTTTACCACCTCCTTGTCCGCCACTTCCACCACCGCCTTTACCACCTCCGCCTCCACCTTTTCCACCTCCATGGCCGCTGCCAGCTCCTCCTCCTTTACCACCTCCTTGTCCTTGGCCACCACTTCCAACTCCGCCTCCACCTTTTCCACCTCCATGGCTGCTACCACCTCCTCCTTTACCGCCTCCTTGTCCTTGACCACCACCGCTTCCACCTCCACCTTTTCCACCGCCATGACCACTACCACCTCCTCCTTTACCTCCTCCTTGTCCTTGACCGCCACCGCCCTTACCCCCACCACCATATCCACCACCTCCTCCTCCTTGTCCGCCACCACCTTGGCCACCTCCTCCTTTGCCACCACCTTGGCCACTGCCGCCTCCTTTTCCACCACCTTGTCCACCTCCACCTCCTCCTTGTCCACCACCACCTTTACCGCCTCCATGTCCACTACCCCCTCCTCCACTGACACCGCCTTGTCCACCACCACCGACTCCTCCTTTACCACCACCTTGTCCGCCGCCGTGGCTGCCTCCTTGTCCACCTCCACCTTGACCACCTCCACCTCCGCCTTGTCCACCCCCTTGTCCTCCTCCATATCCAGTACCACCACCAACTTGACCCCCTCCTTGTCCTCCACCACCGATAGTTTGAACACCATTTTCACCTCCATGCCCACCGTGATGCCCAGGGCGGTTATGGTCAATGTCCTCTGAACAAATGAAATTCGTTGCAAGAATATGATCATCTTGTTTTAAGCATTGAAACATATAAAATTAATCCAAATACTATAATAATGGGAAAAAAAATTTCACAAGATGTTTACTTACGTGTTTCTAGTGTGGCTTCTTCAGTTTTAGGGTTAGCAGCGTTGCTAGCACACCTACCACGTCGACCGAAGCCCTCGTAATGAATGCAATCGTCTACCGTCTTGTCTTCCCCATTTCCTGGGCAAGTCATATATGTACTGATCAGTGAACTAGTATTTAAAAGCTGATCAGTGAACTAGTATTTAAAACCCTAAATGTGCATGCAATGTAGGAATTAACCATGAGAATATTTTTCTTAAGAAAAAAATTATTTACATCATGCAATAATCAACTTCTGCCAATCATCTTGCATAACCATTTTTACACTAGAATTTTATAACCATCTTTTTTTTTTCTTTTCACTTATTCGTCAAATATAAACATGGAGTAAGAAATGTAATAAATTGGATTTGGTGTTTGAAAATCTTGAAAAGAGGTTTCTAAAATACTGTTAGTGTAAGTTCCACCATAAAAATAATTAGTTGTACGAAAAATAGTTCAAATTACGTATTAATTAGTATGCAAAGTTTGAAAAGCTTCTAATGCGAGACATTTTATGATGCGAGACATTTCATGCAGCTGTGAATGTTAAACCAAAGAAATGTATGAACAAAAGGAAAATAATATGCATGGAAGGTGGTGATCATTGATATGATGAGAAACCTTTGGTCTCATGATCCTGAGGCACTACTTGAGCGGCCACAGAAGAAAAAATGAGAAAGAGCGCAAGCAGCTGCAGGCGCAGGAAACTATTCATTTTTTTCTTCACAAACATAATACTCACAAAACCACACTCAGAAGGAAATGTCTCTATGTATGGAAATCTTTGAGAACTCCAATGCTTTTTCCAGGCTTTTGTTTGGCTTTATTTATATTGCAGGAGGAGGTAGTAAAATACGAAACCGCCATTAAATTGGGTAGATGGGATGAGAACAGAGATCTGAACACTTAGATAGTTACTTGGCCACTGAAAATGTTGGCACATAGGCTTTGTGCATGTGCATGTCTCAGTTATCACTTCATGTGGATCGAAAGAGTGTAAAAAGAGACACGTGTATAGATTGAGCTCAGCAGAGAGAGTTTTGTGTTGGCATGTGGCCTCCCGAGTTCAGAGAGTTTTCGAGACTAAATTTGTGTTCAGTCGGTTAGTGCAGAAGACTAGGAATATTCAAGCAATTCAATAACTTGAGTAACTTATAATTATAATAGACTTAGCTGAATTTATTGAGTAATAGACTTAGCTGAACTTATAGGATTATAACTGTATTAGGATATAGAGAACCATTATCAGATACCCTCATCGTTTCGTAGACATTGTTGGAGGGTTGCAGTAGTTTACTCGTCCAAGTTTGGCCCTTACAGTTCATAATTTCCTAGTTGTTCAACGGATGTGAGATTTATAGTCACAACAAGCATGTGAATTTTCAAACTTCATACTTGAACAATACTTTGAAAATAGAAACGTGAGGTCATTGAGCTTCACAAACAGATCACCCACCGAAGCTGAATATCGTGTAAGTTTATGAGTATGAATTATGGAAGGAATCAGTTCTTGTGTTTAAGGTTGAAAAGTCTTAGTCAAAAGCTATAACTTATTTGGTTTCCTTGTCGAATAAGTATTGTAAGATTATGAGTAATCCTTATGGGATTAGAACTCAGTAATGGAACACGTTTAGGATTGATATGTTGTATCAATTGTGAAGTTCGGATCCTAAGTCTATTCTGATAGGGAATGACAAAAGGAGTACTATAAAAGGCTTATGCCACTGCTCTTGCAAGGAACGGTTCATAGCATTCTGAGTCCTATTGTTTGGAAGAACCATTGTGCCTTGCTAAAGAGGAGAAGGCTGCAAGCTGTGAAGTCGCAATGGCTTCTTCATCTGGTTCCAATTCTGCATGTAAGTTCTCGAGTTTTTCTCATGTATGAATTCATCTCTTGGTTAAATGAAGTTGTGATTTAATTGATTGTATCCATGTTCTTTAGATTGATGAACTGTTCGAGTTTATTCTTACATATCGGACTTCTCATAAAACATGTGAATTGCATTACTTTTGTCAGTTGTGTGATCTACTTTTGTATCTTGACATGCCACCTATTTTGCAGTGTGATAACATCACAATTTGACTTGCTCACAACCGTCTTTCATGGCAGGACCAAACACGCAGAGGTTGATCTACATTTTAGGGTTTAAGTGTTGGACAGGTGTGATAATTATATATTGTCAGCCGTGGATATTCATAATTAGTTAACTAATTGTAATTATTAGCTATTAGTGAGCTCATTTACTAGACTCCGTTCATTCATTTTGCGTCTGCTTCACTACCGCAACCAAAAAGAAGAGATGAGAAAACGTAAACTTTCTTTTTGTTGCGAATGAGTCTTATATTGATAGGAGAAGAGACCTTATAAGCTTATAAGAGGTTGAGCTACTCCCCATATTGCCAATTGGTTTTATGGGGAGTAGCCCATAAAACCAATTGGCAACATGGGGAGTAGCTCTGATAGCATGAAGAAAATTGAGGTTCCACCATAAAACCAATTGGTAATATGGGGAGTAGCCCAACCTCTTATAAGCCCATGCAAGGTCCCTCCTCCTATCAATGTGGGACTCATTCTCAACACGCTCCCTCACGTGGAGAGAATTTTTGAGCCTAACATGCGGACAATACAACGGGGTGACGTGGAGCACATGTGGCTGTTTGGCTTCACACATGCGACAACTTACTCTGATAACATGAAGAAAGTTTAGGTTCCATCATAAAACCAATTGGCAATATGGGGAGTAGCCTAACCTCTTATAAGCCCATGCAAGGTCCATCCTCCCATCAATGTGGGACTCATTCTCAACATTGAGGTTCCACCATAAAACCAATTGGCAATATGGAGAGTAGCCTAACCTTTTATAAGCCCGTGCAATGTCCCTTCTCCCATCAATGTGGGACTCATTCTCAACACACCCCCTCACGTGTGGCGAATTTTCGAGCCTAATACGTGGACAACACAACGGGGTGACGTGGAACACATGTGGCCGTTTGGCTTCACACGTGGGACAACCTGCTTTGATACCATGAAGAAAGTTGAGGTTCCACTATAAAACCAATTGGCAATATGGGGAGTAGCCCATCCTCTTATAAGCCCATGCAAGGTCCCTCCTTCCATCAATGTGGGACTCATTCTCAACACGCCCCCTCACATGTGGCGAATTTTCAAGCCTAACACGAGGACAACACAACGAGGTGACGTGGAGCGCGTGTGGCCATTTGGCTTCACACGTAGGACAACCTGCTCTGATACCATGAAGAAAGTTGAGGTTCCACCATAAAACCAATTGGTAATATGAGGAGTAGCCAAACCTCTTATAAGCCCATACAAGATCCATCATCCCATCAATGTGGGACTCATTCTCAACACTTTTTTTCTTTTTTCATATATTTTTTTCCAAACCAAGTTGTCAAAAGTTGAAGCGGCCACATCATTTTATGAAGCCTAAAAATCAAAGGTGATCCATTTATTTTGTGCATGCACTGGGTTGTCTACTTTTGTGTACTATCGTTTTTTCGTTCTTCCTTTTCCCTTAAAACGTTAAAGAACTGCAGCAATTGTAATTTCATCGTTATTTTTTAAAATTTATTTTAATGTAGTCGAGTTTCACTGCATGAATCCCATTAAGCACTGAATTGATATTTCCTTTCCATGACAAGGTGTATCGGCATGAAGCCTGAAGGTGGTGGCAATTTTGAACTAATTAAGAAAATTGAATGTAAGGTGAAATTGTTTTGTAAGAATTAATGTATACTCGAAAGACGTTTAATTATCAGATTCCATCAGCATATAGCACAAAGAAAAGAAAAACATTAGAAAGAGTGCTATATTATATGTAATGCTTCATTTAACATAGCGGATCATGAGTACAAAGTGCAGAACATTAAATACGTACGTGATCCCATGCATGCATATACATTCATATATATGCATGAAGCTTATTCATATTTTCCTACAACGCAGTATATCTAGGCATATGGCTTCCTCCGCCACCTCCTCGACCGTAGCCGTCATCTTTCCCATATCCACCACCACCACCACCACCACGTCCCCCACGTCACCGGCCTCCGCCACCACCACATTCCCCTCCTCCCCATCACCTCCACCATGTCCCCCTCCTTCCCATCCTCCGCCACCAGGACCACCTCCCCCCCGCTTCCTCCACGGCCTAGATGTTTGTAAAAGAAGTAAATGAAGAACTTTTGCAGAGAATTTAGAGAGAGAAAGTGAATGACTAAAGTTTTGTATTGATGTGAAATGAATACCAATTACAGAGAGGAGTTCACTATTTATACAAGTTATAGACTTTAGCTTCACTGATACGCTACTAACCAACTAACTAACTTCCTTATATTCCTACAATCTTAACAGACTAACAACCTTGATGATGTGTCAACTAACTGCCTTGTTGATGTGTAAACATACATGTTGATGTGTATATAATGCAATGCTGATATGTATATATCAGTCAACATCCCCCCTCAATCTCAACTAGGTTCCCAAGTTTGAGATTGTATGAGTGCTTCAAGAAAGAAGGAATCTGAATCACTAAATGTAGTTATTCCCACTTTTGTATCAACTGAAAACGTTATACCATTTTGCATAGTTCCTTTTAGAAACCTTAAAATCCTTTTAACTACCCTAAAATGTACCTCAGTAGGTGAAGCCATGAACTGACATACAAAATTTACTGATTATGCAATATCTGGCCTTGTAAAGGTTATTGCAAAGATCCTACAATACTTCTTTACAAACTAAGATTTGTCAACACTTCTCATTTAGTTAGTGGCATTGGATTGTGTGGCTTACATGGTGTTAATGCTGGCTTACAAGATTCCATTCCAGCTTTATGAAGAAGATCTCTGATGTACTTAGATTGATTTACACAGATATCACCATTCTTCTTGTAATTGACTTGTAAACCAAGAAAGTATGTTAACCTCCGCATTTCTTTGAGTTCAAACAACTCAGATAACTCTGTGATGACATTTTGCATCTTACTTGAATTAGAACCAGTGATTATAATATCATCTACATATAATAGTAATATGATAACATCACCTCCACATTGTTTGAAAAATAAGCTTGAATCAAATGATGAAGTTTTAAATCCCATTGCAGGTAGGTAGCTTGTGAATTTTGAGTTCCAAGCTCTTGGAGTTTGTTTAAGTCCATATAGAGACTTGATGAGTTTGCATACATAGGATGGATTAGCCATATCTACAAAACCCTGAGGTTGTTTCATGTAAATTTTCTCCTGCAATTCACCATGTAAAAATGCATTTTTGATGTCTAGTTGTCTTAAGTCCCAATGATTAATTGCAGCCAATGCCAAGAGTATCCTTACTGTGGTGTGTCTCATCACAGGGCTAAAGGTTTTTGAAATAATCAACCCCTTGTTCTTGAAAGAACCCTTGTGCTATTAGCCTAGCTTTATACCTTGAGATAGTAACATCTGAATTCTTTTTGAGTTTGTATACCCATTTGCTACCAATAATGGATCTATCATCTGGTGGTGGTACCAATTCCCAAGTTCCTTGAGCCCTAGGAGAGTCATACTCTTATTGCATTGCACTTTGCCATTATGGCATTGCAGCAGCTTTTTTGAATGTTGTTGGTTCTACAGAATCACTGTTAATCACTAGAAAAGAGAAACATCCACCAAAGACTTCATCTTCAGTTTATTGAAGTGATTGAAGTTCATGTAATGTAGCTAGATACCCTTTGTAACTTTTCTGTGTTAGAACACCACTCTTCAATCTAGTGATCATAAAATGTATATTTGTATTCCCTGATTCATCAAAATTAGATAATATAGGAGATGAGATTGGAAAAAGTACCTCCAGTTGTGTTTCATTATGGACAGGCAGCATTTATGATATACCAGAAAGGCTAGGAGTAAAGGAATGAGGATCTTAAGTTGATGAAGTACCATGTGACAGTGATGAGGTTTCTATACCAGATGCTGATCCACTAATCTTGACCTTATCCCAGAATTAGCACTGTTTTCAGAAATAGACATGGACACATTATGCTCATAATCACTATTACTTTCCTTTTAAAGAGTCTGAGGCACTACAACACTTGGTAAAGGAACATGAATCACAATAGGCCTCTGATTGGTAGACTGAATATGTTGACATCTACTTGTATTAGAATTGGAATGAACTTTGCAGGGAAAAATTCATTCATCATGAATCACATGCCTTGACAAAATCATCTTCCTAGTTGCCACATTGTAACATATAACTCCCTTGTATCCCAAAGCATATCCGAGAAAAACACATTGAATAGATCTTGCTTGCAACTTATTTGTATTTTAAGGCATGAGAAAATGATATATTGCAGTCCCAAAAACTTTTAAATTCTGTATCTCAAGAACTTAATCAAATAACAATTGATATGGAAACTTCATTTCCAGCACCCTACTTGGCATTCTATTAATTAAAAAGGTTGCATATGATCAAGCATGAAACCATAATGATGGAGATAGATTTGCTTCGGACATTAGAGTTAGTGCTGTCTCTACTAAATGTCTATGCTTCCTCTTAGAAATGCCATTCTGTTGAGGAGTATGTGGACACAAAATTCTATGAACAATCCCTTTAGATTCCATAAAATTAGTAAAGACCTTACTCATGTACTCTCCTCATCCATTAGTTTGCAAACATTTAATGGAAGTATTGAATTGATTAAACATAAAGGCATGAAATTTCACAAATGCAATCACTGCTTTAGATTTATTAACCAGAGGAAAAATCCACAAAAACCTTGAATATTCATCAATGAAACTGATGTAATATCTATATCATTTAATTGAAAGCTTTGGAGAAGGCCCCCATACATCTAAATGTACTCTTTTAAACATAAAACTTGCACTACTTTGTTTTACAGGAAATCGCGTACACATTTTACTTGAAATACATGATGAGCATAATGACTGAGAAGAATCTATAGTAATTGGTACTGTGAAATCCCGTTCCTGGATTTCACTATTGCAAACTACGTATTTGTATTAAGGAGATTCTATATTATTTTTGGAAATTTATATTATTTTTAGATTTTAATTACTTAATTACAAAGTTTAACTTTTTGAAAATAATTATTTAAATTCGTAGACCTTCGGGAGTCACTCTTAATGTTTTTGAATTGAGCTCAACCCCACGAGCACATAGGCGAAGGTTATTCGTGAATCGGGACGAGAAAAGAGAAGTTACAAACGTTAGAAGTTTCTTAAATAAAATAGGGATTTAATATTTTTAGGGGTTCCTATTATTTTGGGAATGGACCAATAAGAGGGGGGGAATCTCCAAAAAAAAAGAGAAAAGACTAGAAGCCTGATGGCAGCAAGTGAAAGGGAAGAATGAGAGGTGCAGGAGAGAAAGGAGGGAGGGCATTGGTTGCCCAATCAGAGAAAAAGGGGGACAGACCAATTAGGAGAGGAAGGGAGAGAGACGGAAAAATGAGAGACAAGAGAAAGGAGAGAAATGAGAGGGAAGAGAATGAGAGGAACTTTGCCGGATCCCCTAGACCTGGTTTCCCCTATGACCCGACCCGATATATGGCTAGGTAATCCCGACTCCTTTTACGGTGATTTTCCTGTAAATTGAAGCTACCCACCCCCTAGAATCAACATAGCAACCTCTCCTATTCCAATTCCACTAAAAAACCAACGGAAATTAGCTTTAATTTTATGAAAAATCGACGGTGGGTGCGACAAGTTCGTGGCGACGATTCCTCAAATCTTGAAGCTAAATCCTTCAATTACCACCACCAAAACACTCCTATAGAGGCCAGGAACAAAGTCCAAACAGGTTTGGGGGCGGCGGAGCACCGGAGGTGACAGATCGAGGCACACCCTTTTTAGGGTTTTCGGCGAGTTCGAGGGAAATTGGAGCTTTTCCGGGCCAAACTATGCTTATGGTTCTGCTGGGTATATCCGCAATGGGTGTTCACCATGTGCACGATTAAACTATGCTTATGGTCCTGCTTGGTATATCCGCAATGGGGGACCATACGCATTCGAGGAGTGATCATGCTTGGTATATTTGCGATAGGTGATCATTACCTAGAGCTATAGGATACAGTCCTGCTTGGTATATTCGTGATGGGGGACTATTAGGGGTGGTCATGCTTGGTATATCCGCGATGGGTGATCACTGCCTACGTTATTAAACTATGCAAATGGTTCTGCTTGGTATATCCACGATGGGGGACCATACGCATTCTAGGAGTGATCATGCTTGGTATATCTGCGATGGGGGGCCATACATATTTCAGGGGTGATCATGCTTGGTATATTCGTGATGGGTGATCACTGTCTGCACGATAAGATTATGCCTATGGTTTTGCTTGGTATATCCAAAATGGAGGGCCATACATAGTCTAGGGGTGATGAGGATTAGTTGTACTTGGTACATTTTGATAAGTGATCATATTTTGGTTGGATTCCGTTGAGTGGTCCGGAATCCCTACTCTTGCTCATTTCCATAAGGTTAGCCTGACCCTAGATAGGAGTGAGTAGGAATTGCTCACAACAGACGTTATGTTTATAAATTAGAATTATCATGATATTACTTGGAATCCAGGTAGGGAATTATGTAGAATTCCTTTATTAAATTTCGTGCATTGAAATGCGATCTTACTGATTGATTAATGTAGTTAAATGTTAATAATGGTGCATCTCTGAATCTTAGGATTGATTAATTGGAGTGATTGTGGAATGATGTTGGACATGATTGTTATTATTATAATTAGACTCGTTGACTAATGTGGCTAGAGAATAACATTGTGCTTCATTGATTGTTCTTTGAGATGTTGCATACTATGAATTGCGGTATTATGTGAAAGATAGTGATTTATATGATGGGTGAATTGGAAATCTTGATGGTCATGTAGGTTTGTTATGTAGCCCTGAGTCTAGTAATTTCATGCTTATCAAGTTCTAATGATTAATTGAGAAATGTTATGCTTTTCAGCTTGAACAGACTGTTATATATGTCGAATTGTAGTGAATGGTGAACTACGAATGGCTTGATCCTTTTTAGGGTACGTTGTACACAAAAATTACTATGCAATTCGAATATTGAATTATGCTATGTACATATCCTGGAGGCGGGGTCTGTTGGATATATGGATATTTGGTGGCGTCATGTGTCGATCTTGGACGTATGTCGGGATCGGGGCGTGACAAGTACTTTAGCAGACTTTAACATAGCTGTTAATATCTTTCTAGAGAGATGACCCAATCTTTTGTGCCAAATCGCAGTCTTCACCATCTTTCATAGAAAACCAGCTTTTAACTCATTTTCTAATCTATTCATTGAACATGATCTTGAAAACATTGTCACATGTATGGTGAAGAGATCCCCATCACTCATTCTTTAGTAAAGTATCACATTGGTTACCTTGTCCTGTATGAAAAACACACAATCATCACAAATAAACTAGCATCTATTATCATGGCATAGTTTCTTTACTGATAAAAGATTAACAGTAATGTTGGGAACATGTAAAATATTTTTCAAGTATAAGAGATTTACTGGAGTGATTAGTGTGGTTGAACCAATATGTTTCACATCCAAACCTTGTCCATTCCCTATGATTATCTTCTCATCTCCATTTTAGGCTGTGACTTGATTCATATTGTTGATATTGGTTGTCATGTGATGTGTGGCACCAGTGTCCAACACCTATGTATCAGTAGCAGAAAACCCATGTGGTTGTGAATAATCTTTTACTTGAGAAAAACCCTATGGACCTTAAGCAGACATTGCATTGATTGTTGGTGGTGATGAAGCCTCTTGATAAGCATAATTGTTCTTGTGGTAGCGCTCTAATGCATTATGACCCTTCTTTCCACATATCTAACATACCAAGATTTGATACTAATTAGTGTTTGAACTGTTGACACTTCTGAAATGACAGTTAGGTGCAGTATGGCATCTTCTTGAGTATATTTGACATTTTGGAGTAGCAGATGATCTGTAATTAGTGTTCCCATTCCAGCTTTGCTAAGTAGAACCATTCTTTGATCCACCATTAGATGATTGACCATTATATCCAGATTGTGAACTTTTGCCTTGATTAGAAAAACCACCATTAAAACCTTTGTACTTGTTGCCAAGGTAAGGTTTAGAAGCATTATTCCCAAAAGAATTTCTGTTGGAATTGAATGACCCTTGATTCTGAGTATTAAATGGTCTTTGATTGCTTCCAGTGAAACCACATCCTCCTTGATAGTTATTTTCCCCCATGCCAGAGCTTTCACCTTTTTGATAGTTGTTTGTCCCCATATTAAAACTTTCACCTTGATAATTCCCATTTCCTCGATATGCACCATTGTTGCCATTACCATTGTTATTTAACCTGTCATCATTTATGTACATAGCAGACATGGAACTTGTAAGAGCTGTGATCCTAGATTCAATTGTAAGTTCAGCACTTGGAAGCTGTGCAAGACAATCTTTTACTGAGATTGGAGTCTCTCTTGCCAATATCACAATTTTTATCATATCAAATTCATGTGGCAACCCTGTTAAAGCATCAATAACAAGATCATTCTCTGACACTCTTTCACCTGCAGAAATCAGTTGATCTCTAATAGCTTTTAATCGTAACAGAAACTTGTCAATTCAATCCCCTCATTTATGTGCAGTGTGAAACTCAGTCTTCAACTGATTGATTCTTGATACTGAGACAAAGGCAAAACGATCCTGTAAAGCACTCCATGCTTCCTGTGAGGTTTTACAGCTAATAACATGCTCCATAGCATCATCAGATAAAGTGGCAATGAGTAAACTCAGTAATGCCATATCCCTTTTCACCCAATTCTTGTAAGCACTAGTTATATCCTTTGTCACTCCAGTTTTCGTATGTATGACATATTTAGGTGGACATGGATGATCACTCGTAAAGAAATCTAGTAAATCATAACCATGCAAGACTGATTGAAATTGAAAACTCCATTTGACAAAATTATCATCTTGTCATTTCACATTAAGCATCCCTAAAAGACATTCGATCTTCACAGATTCAACAGTAGTTTCAGACATTTTGAGTAGTATCACAAGAATTCTTCCTCTTTCACAATCAAGAAATCCCAAATTTCCAACAAGAAATCTTCACAATATGCAGACAAGAACAATATTCAGACACAACTAAGAAAATCCTATTCGGCAATTGGCCTTTAATGAAGAGAAATGACAGATTCTATACTCTGGCAATTGGGTTTCGAGGAGTAAAAACAACATACAATTAAAAAAGGAAATGGTAATTGGCCTTTCTAATCCTTCAACCCTTCGAACAAAAAACTGGCTATCGGTCTTGAATACAGAGAAATTATAAAGAAAACTTACTAACACAATTCATCAAACACTTAGAGTGCACAGTGTCGATCTCTAAAGAAAACCCATGAACTTGAACACCAATCTTCATCCAAAGTAGTAAACCTGTTCTTAAAAAAAAAGTAGTAAACCTTCATCAAGACCAGAACTTCCATGAACATTGCAGCGGAAAGATAAATGATCACCAGCGAATGACCTCCGGCGATGATACCATATTAACACTAAGCTGTGAATTGTAAAAGAAATAAATGAAAAACTGTTGCATAGAATTTAGAGACAAAAAGTGAATGACTGAAGTTTTGTATTGCTATGAAATGAATACCAATTACAGAGACAAAGAGAGGAGTTTGTTATTTATACAAGTTACAGACTTTAGCTTCACTGATACGCTACTAACTAACTAACTAAGGGGGGTGTAGTCAATTTGGATTTCACAGGATTTTAATAGACTTTTTTTAAGTGACAGATTTCAAAGGATTTTAATAGAGTCTACATTCTATATGAATTTTAACAGATTTATATGGATTTCTGTTATAGATTTTTATGGATTTGTATGAACTTGTCTCGTGGATTTCTTAGGATTTCTAAACATCACCAAACCAATATGAACATGATACTCAATCATTTATTTATTTATTTATTTTTCCGACCCAACTTGTAAACATCACCGAACCTTATGTAAAAATTCTAACTCACATCAAAACATTAACCCAGCGTGTAGAGATTCGAATATAACAATAATTGAGTGTATTAATTTGTTAAATTGGCAACAATGGTTATATATATTCAATTACAAGGCTAAACTCTTTTGGAAGCAATTCTGGTTTATTCACTCCAACTTTTGATGAAATTGATGAATCATAAGAATGTTGAGGTCACCAAAAATGCCCTGCTTGGTATCCTCTTTTCCCATGTACCAAGTGTGTGAGCTTTTTGCAGGCTTAGAGATGTTTATGAAGGAAGAGGTGGAGTTGTCACAGTAGTAATGGTTTACATATTTATCTACTTTGAGTAATACCTTTCACACGGCTATTTGGTTAATTGAAAATTCATTTGTTGATGTGTTAAATAAATATGGAATTGTAGAAAGGGATAACAAAAACATGCGTGACCTGAGAGAGAGCCTTTGGACTGGAACTTTGAGACCCGGCCAATTGTTGGAATTGGCTGTGGGGTTTTGTGTTAAAGGGCGATGATGAGACGACACAATGATAATGATGAGTGGTTTGAATGCAGGTAGTGAGGTTTGTATGCAAGAGATAGAAAAGTCAGTTTGAGAGAGAAACTTGAAAAGAAATCCTAGGGGTGGAGGTGTGATTCTTTATAGTCTTTGTATGTGTAAAATTCACTCACAAATCCTACAAAATCTCTTACTTAATGAAATCTTTCAAAATCTATGACGTTTTGAATACCTACAGATTTGCACCTTGGATTTTAAATCCTAATTGACTACCCCTGAATTTTGATGCATTCTTTTAAATCCGGTTAAATCCTACTTTGACTACACCATGATTTCAAAATCTTTTAAAATCCTCTCTTAACATCCTAATTGACTATATCCTGATTCTAAAGTCTTTTAAAATCCTTTCAAATGTTAATTTAACTACACCCTCTTAACGTCCTTATATTCTTACAATCTCAATAGACTAACAACCTTGCTGATGTGTCAACTAACTACCTTGCTGATGTGTACATAATGCAATGCTGATGTGTTATATCAGTCAACATCCTTCAGGCTGCTTTGTTTCAGAATTGTCCTCTACTGTTTTTGATTCTTTCCCTTCATCGGTAACTACTACTTGAGACTGGCCAATGTCCGTATTAACGGTCATGTTCATGTCCATGTCCATGTCTGTGTCCATATCCATGCCAGTATCCGTGTCCCCATTCGAAGGTTTTTGCATCATCTACAGTGTTACCTCCTTTTGCCTCATCAACTGCATACGTATAGAAGTTTATATATATATATATAGCCCTTTAGTCGAACTTGGGAAGAGTATATCGAGTATACTGGAGCCAGTACGAATACAAAATCCTAGCTATATGTTAACTGCGACACTATGACAGAACTTAGTGAAAACAAAAACCAAATTCTTGTACACTATGACAAATTTAATAATTGGGTAGCTACATGTGGTTTGGTCGCTTGTGCATATGAAATGGGTGAATAGGTACATTGAACGTGTTAAAGTGTAAACATACATATTGATGATGCTCAATTGTTTAAAACTGAGGCATAGTGAGTTTGAAGGAAAAAAAAGACAATTTAGGGTAAACCAATATTAACTAGCTAGCATACGTAAAGAAGACTGCATGCACTAATTAATAGTTAACCCTTCTTCTCATTTTTAGATGTCTCAGCTTCAACAGCGGAGGAGACGAGAACAACATAGCCAAACAGAAGGCTTAGAAAAATCAAAGCCTTGAAATCTTTCATGATTCTCTAATTAACCCTACGCTACCCAAAATTCTCACAAGAAAGAAGACTAGAAGTCTAGAAGGATGTGAATGCTAAGGTTTATCACCACTGTTTCTATAGTGCTGGAGGTGCTATTAAACGACAAAATAAGGGGGTTTAGCAGACGAGCAGTAGACATTATGGAAGTGGTGCACATTTACTAGCTAGCGAGGAAGCAGATTCTAGTTAGCAGTATGGAAAGAGTAATAGTACGTACGGGTACGTACGTTTGACTTAACTAGGATAAACACAGGTGGTTCAAGCAAGACATGTTTGGTTTGAGATCATCATGCATGCGAATCTGGATACCTATTTAAGAATATAAAAAGTGATTGATTTTCAGTCGGTTGATTCAAATTGGTGCATAAAAGGTTTACGGACAGGGGATTATTTTGTCATAATTTACGTGGAATTAGATTTAATTAGTATGTAAACTGGTTTTTACTACTTATAATTTGATAAGGAGACTATTTTGATGCTCTATGCGAGTTCTAATAAGATAACCATATAGATTGTTTGTTTATATAAATAATAGTCATTGCTCACAGAAAAAACTGGCTTATTATTAAACTTAGACCTATTATAAGTACTATTGAAGTCAGCTATGACTTCATCTTCTTCGTTGTTTTTAAAGGTTTGTTTAGTCTTACAAGTTACCCAACATACACTTACTTGCCGAGAACTTATGGGGTCCGGCATCCGGACCACGTGTCAATGCAGCCCCATACACAATAATGCCCACATACAGTCATACTCCATCCCTTCTCACATTGAGGCCTACCATTACTCCATGTAAAGACCCCACTTCTTCTCACGCCACCCCCAAGGGCCACCATGTTCCGGTTCTAGATGAAAAAATTTCTCCACATATACAGAGCGATTTTTATTTATTATTTTAAAATTTTAAAATTCAAAAGATATTTCTATCTTAATGTACACCATGGTAGATGAAAATTTGAACCTGAGACGTAACGAGTTACTATAAATACAATCTATCACTTGTGTAAATACATCAATTAAATAATTAATAAATTAACTATAATTTGTAGTAGAGTAATGCTAGGGAGACCAAATTTTTTAAACCAAATTTACAAACTAAATGATGTGGTTGTAGATGATTGGATTATTAATTAAGTGTCAATTAACGTGCTTGTTTCTTATTGGTGACACATCATTTGATTTGCAATTTGGTTTAAAAAAATTGGTCTTCCTAGCATTACTCTTTGTAGTAGGTATTGACGCTACTGATGAGCCCCAATCTCAATGTTGATTAGACTAATTTTTCGATGTGCACTCGAGACACGGTCATCTATGTTGAAAGTAGACTTGTTATTCGCGTCGTGTTTTATGTGTTCGTGTCATTTTCATGACACACTCGATATCTTAACTGGTTGTGTTGTGTAACACCTGTTAAAGTAAACGGGTAATATGACCCGACTCGAAATCGACCCGTTAATATTATCAGATAATATGACCTGACCTGTCACTTGTCAAAGAAAATATATTTTAAATCAAGAAAAAATGAAAATGAAAAATATAAATTGACAATAAAAATGGAAAACACAATACCAAATTAGTATGTGCATATCACATTGTCACATAAATATTACTTCAAAACATTAAAAAAAAACATTTGTTTTTTAAGTATTACATACCCCAAAATAAGAGCCTAATGAAAAACATTAGTACATTACTATAAAATACCAAATGTTCAAGGATATACAATGAAGTGAGTTGCGTTTCAAGGTTGAGGATGCAATCACGAGCGTTTATATCTGCTTTCACATTTTTTCGACTTGTAAATTAATGATTATGAATTTTATTTATTTTGAACTCCCTTAAATATACTATTCATGAGGGTTTGTATGATTCTCAAAATTTAAATGGCAACGT
Source organism: Heteromeles arbutifolia (assembly GCA_024362995.1). Classification (NCBI taxonomy): domain Eukaryota; kingdom Viridiplantae; phylum Streptophyta; class Magnoliopsida; order Rosales; family Rosaceae; genus Heteromeles; species Heteromeles arbutifolia. Next base: position 8,281,302 of record JANCRC010000012.1, on the reverse strand, counting down.
ACCCATCCTCAAAGCGTAGAGGATGAGATCATGAGCGTTTGCCTATTTTTTCACATTTTTCGCACTTGTAAATTAATTATTATACTTTTTTAATGTGTTTGGTATTTTTAAATTACTTGATACTTTTATTTTTAATGTGTTTTGTAATTTTTTTAATCTCACTATTTGCCTATAGGATACTATAAAATAAATAAAACTTAATTTTTTAAAATTATATAGAATAAGAATACAATAACACATATTTGATATACAATATATACATATACACTATGGCTATTGTATTTTATAGTAAGTTTTTTTAATTAGTTTTAAAAATTAAAATCATCAAAATAACATTTTTCTTAACGTGTTGAAACGGGTTACCCGCGTGTCGTGTAAACTTATTAAGGACCCGTTATTAACGGGTTCTTATCGTGTGACTCGATTAGTTATCGTGTCGATCCGAAACCCGTTGTTTTCGTGTCATTTATGTGTCGTGTAAAGTGTCAGGTCTAGTTACGAGTATGAATCCCACATCGAGAAAAAAAAGAGAACTTACATGTGCTTATAAGTAGTTGAACTACTCACCATGTCAGTTGATTTTATGGTGGAACCTCAACTTTCTTCATGATATCAGAATAAGTTATCCAAGTGTGTAGCTTAACGACTGCACATGCTTCGCGCCATCCAACTTATGTTGTCTATATGTTAGGTTTGAAAATTCATGCACATGAGGGAGCGTGTTAAGAATGTATCCCATATTGATGAAAGAAGAGAATTTTCATGGGCTTATAAGTACGTTGAGCTACTACCCATATTGCTAACTGATTTTACGATGAAAGCTCAACTTTCTTTATGGTATCAAAGCAAGTTGTTCCTCGTGTGAACACAGGTGCACCAAGTCACTCAGTTTGTGTTGTCCACTTGTTTGTCTTGAAATTTGTCACATATGAGGGGCTGCCACGACCCAAAATGTAACGCGACAGCGCCGCGAATCTTAAAAACGCAAGAGTTGTATCCTCTATTCTTAGAGCATGACAATTCTCCTGTATCTTTAAGATACACAAGGCCTCTAAAATTAATATCAAAATAAATATCAGAGTTCAAGTAAAAGCCATAACATTCAAACCATTACATAAGCAACCTTTTTACAACCGAAATCCCAAAAGTTCAGTTTACAAAAGCCCAGGGAGTGATAGCTTTAGATAAATATATATAGAAGCAAAAGAGGCTATACACAAACAGTTTTCACTGAAACTAGAAAATCAATATTTACATTTCAAAAGCTGATTTTCTGACTTGAAGCTTTGAGGTTGACAAGCTACAACCGCACACCTTAGTCCAACTCTTCCACTATTTGTCGCACAGCACCTGGAAATGTAGGGGTGAGCATCACATACAATCATTTGCACCCCCTCGGGAAACACCCTAGCTAGGTTGGAAACTAAATATACCTTATTACTACGTATAAAGAAAATAGTTTGCACAACAAAATCCTTTGGCTTGAGTTAAAATTTATTTCATGCTCATACAAGTAACTATAGTGGGATCCCTAAATTCTTTTTGTCCTGACAACCGAACACACGACCAACTACCCGTACCTAAAATAAAATTCTCAAGTAATACCAACACAAGGTAGGGTAGTGAGAGTGTCCACTTACAACCTATACCACATAGACACAAGTACCCTCCCCTTACGGTTAATGGTACAAGTCCGTTTGTATAGGACCCTCTGGAGGTTTTGGGGATTGAAGCCCAAGGTAGTCACACAACCCCCTTCACTCTCAGGTCGTCATTACAATACAGAATAACATAAATCACATGCTAGAAATAATCAAACTCCTTTTCCTAATATGCAGTTCTAACAACAACAAAAATCCAATGCATAGCTTGCACGCATCCATATTTACATACATAATACATACCAAAACCACTAACCAGGGCGTGAGTCCCCCCTACCTGATATTCCAAGCTTCAAGTACCAATTCTCCCACAATTATTCACTCTTATCATTTGATCTCGCTTAAGCCACGAGAGTGCCTCATCCGAAAAAAAAAAACACATCAATACACACTTCACATGCACCAACACATACTAATACTTCTCAATTTCATCTGCCCAGTGCATGTATGTCCCAAAATAACCAAATCTAATATTTATTCATATGAGTCATAGCTTAATTAACCTTTTCCATGAAATCCTTTTAGCCATATACCAAATGCCATCTAACAGCCAATGCACATTTGAATTCCATAACTCAAAATCAAGTAAAATTTTACCTTTGTCTTCATTAATATGCTCTTTGATCAGCCTTGAGACTTCCAAAACTCTCAGTTCAACCATATAGCACTTCAACCATGAATTGTCAAACTTATTACCATGAATTCCCCAATTAAAATAAAATTTCAAATCTGCAAATAAGCTTTGAATTCTTACCTTCGCTTGTAGAGCTCGACTTCCTGATCACAGAGGCGAAAACGGATTGCAAATTGGATGTCTAGGGACTACCCGATGCATTTTTCTTCTTTTAGAACCTAAAGAAGAACCAGGGCGGTTTCTCTTCCCATCTGGCCTTTTGGAAGCAGTGCACCGAAACACAAAAGATGAAAGGCTCATCTTAGCTCACGTGCTCTCCATTCCATTTTGTCTCTTCTTTTTTTTGTTTTTTTTTTTGTTTTTTTGTTTTTTTGTTTTTTTTTGATAACCCAATAACAACTTAACACACAACCTATTTTAATCCACCTCAACCTTTGCAAGCTCCACGTAATTACATATATATTCCTGGGGTTTTACATTCCACCCCCTTAAATAAATTTCATCCCCGAAATTTGCATGGGGATACTTCTGCTTCATAACAGATTCTAACTCCCATGTAGCTTGTTCAACTACGTGATGTTGCCATTTTACTTTGACAAGTGGTACAATTCGATTTTGGAGCTTCTTTATTTCTCGATCAAGAATACAAATTGGACCTTCAACATATGTTCCACTTGACTCCAACGGCAAGTCCACCCATGTCTTAATATGTTGAATTTCTGGAGCACTTTTCTTCAATTGGGAGACATGAAATACATTATGAATATGACCAAGTTGGGGTGCCAGCTCCAGTTTATAAGCAACATTCCCTACTATTTCAATTATCTTGAAGGGACCAACATATCTAGGTGCCAATTTTCCTTTCATTCCAAATCGATGTATTCCTTTTTGAGGGCTTACCTTCAAAAATAAAAATCACCAGATTGAAATTCCAATGGTCTTCTTCTCCTATCTGCATAAGACTTCTGCCTACTTTGTGCATTTTTGAGTCGATCACGAATAAGCTTAACCTTCTCAGTTGTTTCCTTTATGATCTTTGGACCCAAAATTATTCGATCTTCTGTATCAGCCCAACAAATCGGTGATCAACAAGGTCTCCCATATAGAGCCTCATAAGGTGCCATACCAATACTACTTTGGTAACTGTTATTGTAGACAAATTCAGCAAGTGGAAGGTGTACACTCTATTTTCCTCCAAAATCCAAAATACAAGCTCTCAACATATCTTCTAAAATTTGGATGACCCGTTCTAATTGTCCATCAGTTTGTGGATGGTATGCCTTGCTCAAATTGAGTTCCGTACCCAATTCCTCTTGTAGCTTTTTCCAAAGACATGAAGTAAATCGAGAGTCTCGATCAGAAACTATTGTTTTAGGGATTCCATGCAATCGAATAATCCACTCAATGTAGAGTTTAGCAAAATAGTCGATAGGTGAATTCATCTTCACGGGCAAGAAATGAGCACTATTCGTAAGTCGGTCTACAACCACCCAAACTCCATTATGCCCTTTATTTGAGCTCGGTAGATCAGTAATAAAGTCCATTGTAATGCTCTCCCACTTCCATTCTGGAATAGCTAATTGTTGTAGCATACCAGATGGTTTTTGGTGTTCAATCTTCACTTGTTGGCATATTGAACATTGACTAACATAATTGGCTACCTCTCGCTTCATCCCTTTCCACCAATACCTTCTCTTCAAATCTTGGTACATCTTATTACTTCCTGGATGCATTGCAAATCGAGTATTGTGAGCTTCCTTCAGTACTCTTTCTCTTACTCTCTTATCTTTAGGCACAACCATTCTTTCTTTATATCTTAGACCACCATCTTCATGAACTTTCCACTCTTCTGATGCTTCTTTAGATATTATCCTTTGCTTCCACAACTCTATTTCTGGATCATCTTTCTGTTTAGCAATCAATTCTTGCTCTAATTGAGGATCCAATTGAAGATTAGTCAAAACACCTTCACCCAAAACCTCTATGTCATATGCTTCAATAGTTCCAAACATGTCATTTTTAGCCAACATTAAACTTGACAATGTACTTCTCGTTTTTCTACTCAACGCATCAACCACTACATTGGCTTTTCTAGGGTGATATAACAATTCAAAGTCATAATCTTTTATATACTCCATCCATCACCTTTGCCTTAAGTTCAGGTCACGTTGGGTAAACAAGTATTTGAGGCTTTTGTGATCTGAATAAACATAAAATTTACTACCGTATAAATAACACCTCCAAATCTTCAAGGCATGAACTATAGCAACTAACTTTAAATCATGAGTAGGATAGTGCTTCTCATATGTTTTCAACTGTCTTGAGGCATAAGCAACTACCCTTCCATTTTGCATCAGTACAGCTCCTAATCCTTGTCCCGACGCATTTGTGAATACCTCATATGGATCCTCACTATTTGGCAACACCAATATTGGAGCAGTAGTTAACCTTGTCTTAAGTTCTTTGAATGCAGACTCACAATCTTCACTCTATACAAACTTTACCCCTTTTTTCATCAAACAAGTCAATGGAGTCGCAATTTTGGAGAAAAACTTTACAAACCTTCGATAATATTCGGCTAACCTAAGAAAACTTCGAATCTCAAAAAACATTTTTAGGTCTTTCCCAATTCAACACCGCTTCTATTTTACTAGGATCAACTGAAACTCATTCTCCAGAAATTACATGCCCAAGGAAACACACTTCACTTAACCAAAAAGCACACTTTGACTTCTTTGCATATAGTTGGTTATCTAGTAAAGTTGGTAGAACTATCCGCAAATAAGTCTCATGTTCCTCTCGAGTCTTAGAATACACGAGAATGTTGTCTATGAAAACAATCACAAACTTATCCAAGTAGGGTTGAAACAGACGATTCATGAGGTCTATGAATGCAGCAGGTGCATTCGTCAATCCAAACGGCATAACAACGAATTCATAAAGACCATAGCGAGTGCAAAAAGCTGTTTTAGGAATATCTTCTTCTCAGACCCTTAACTGATGATAACCAGACCTTAAGTCGATATTTGAGAAGTACTGTGCCTCAACAAGTTGATCAAACAATTCATCAATCCTTGGCAAAGGATACTTGTTCTTTATCGTCACCAAATTCAACCTTCGATAATCGACGCACAATCTCAAGGTCCCATCTTGTTTCCTTACAAATAGAACCGGTGCTCCCCAAGGTGAAGTACTTTCTCTTACAAATCCTTTCTGAAGTAACTCCTCTAATTGCACCTTCAGATCCTTTAATTCCACCGGTGTCATCCTATATGTTGGCAAAGAGATGGGTTCAGTTCCTGGTACCAAATCAATTCTGAACTCTACTTCTCGATGTGGCGGAACACCTGGTAAGTCTTCTGGAAACACTTCGGGAAATTCATCTACTACAGGGATCACCATCCACTCATTAGTATTCTCTTCAGTAGACCCAATAAGTGCATAACATAACAATACTTTGTTGTTCTGGAAACAATTCTTCAATAATAAACTCGATACTTTCATTCACCCTTAGAGAGATTTCCTTCCCTTTAGGGGTCAGAATTCTAACTTTTCCCCTTCCACAATCAATTTGGGCTTGTTATTTTCTTAACCAATCCTTCATAGGATTAGTTCATACTTTATCTTATCTAAAGGGTACAAGTCGGCTGTAAGAACTTGATCTTTGACCACCAACTGACATGCCTTAAAGATTTGATTTATAGATATTTTCCCTAACAACGGTACATTTAGGGTTAAAGGTTTCATCACAAGTTCAGATTTTAACCCTAAGGAACTAGCCAACCATACAAATATAAATGAATGTGATGCACCAGTATCAAACAATATTCTGGCTTCGGCATTGGAGAAGAGAATCGTACCATTCAGAACCATCTTATTATTTACAGTAGCTTCATCATCTTCGGTCAAAGTATACACTTTGCCACTTCTTTTTACAGGTGCATGGTTTCGAGCTCCTCGACCTTGGTTCTCTTGGTTAGTATTCTGAAATGCCTGCTGATTGTGTTGTGGTTGTTGAACTGTTTTTGTTTTAGCTCATTGCTGAACTTGAGGTCGATTAACAACTGTAGAACCAGAGCCTTCTCTTTTGGGACATTTTGGGCTGATGTGCCCAAATTCACCACAAGTGTAACATTCGAGGCCAGTTTGCCTTTTGCTTGGTCTTTCACTGCCACTTGAACTTCCAAATTCTTTTCTCACCTTCTTTTTACCCTTGTTTCCTTCGGATGCACCAACTGAGGCTTTCTTTTTCAAAAAGCTGAGATGATCTTGCTCAAGTGCATAAGCAACATCTACAATCTCCCTATAAGTCTTTGTTCCTTGACCCACAATATACCTTCTGATGCCATCTTTCAAGCCCAACATAAATTTTACTGCTTTCATATTTTCATCAACTACTAGAGCCTTAGCATATTTCCCCAACTCTGTATACGTAGAGACATATTCAGCCACTGTCATATCACCTTGCTCCATCTCAAAGAACTCTTTAATTTGTGTTTGCTTCAAAGCAACCGGAAAGTATCAATCATAAAAATGTTGCTCGAAATCATCCCAAGTCATTTCTTTATTTGCCTTTTGATCACAGACGGTATTCCACCATGAGTCAGCTTTTCCTTCAATTACATAAGTAGCTAACTTAATTCGATTCTTAGCTGGCACCTTCAAAATATCAAGCTTCTTTTTTATGTTCTTGATCCATGTCTCTGCCTTGTCAAAATCAAGTGTACCACAAAACTTCGTAGGCTTCAACTTCAAGAAACGATCGAGATGGGTGGCTTCTCGCTCACTTTCTTTTTCTTCCTTATTTCGCTGGTTTGTTAGTTGACTAGCCAAAAATGCTTGAAATAACTCAGCCATTTGTTGTGCATTAACTTGTGGGTATGGTTGAACGTTAGGTAAATCAACATGATGCTCTTCAGGGGCACCTTGTTGTGTGCAAGGGTTGTCTTCAAGTTGTGGCGACATCTTGTCAACAAAATCAATAAACTGAAACAAAATGCATGACTCAAGAAAATGTATACCGAAAGAAAACAAATGACTCAAAGAAAACAAATATTGCAAAAAAAAAATTGTGAAATACCAAATTTTTTTTTTCTTCTGGTTGCTTGTTAATTTAAAACATGTTATAAACCATGCTCTGATACCATTTTTCCTGTCACGACCCAAAATGTAACGCGACAACGCCGCGATTCTTAAAAACGCAAGAGTTGTATGCTCCATTCTTAGAGCATGACAATTATCTTGTATCTTTAAGATACACAAGGCCTCTAAAATTAATATCAAAATAAATATCAGAGTTCAAGTAAAAGGCATAACATTCAAACCATTACATAAGCAACCTTTTTACAACCGAAATCCCAAAAGTTCAGTTTACAAAAGCCAAGGGAGTGATAGTTTTAGATAAATATATACAGAAGCAAAAGAGGCTATACACAAACAGTTTTCACTGAAACTAGAAAATCAATATTTACATTTCCAAAGCTGATTTTCTGACTTGAAGCTTTGAGGTTGACAAGCTACAACTGCACACCTTAGTCCAATTCTTCCATTATTTCTCGCATAGCACCTGAAAGTGTAGGGGTGAGCATCACATACAATCATTTGCGCCCCCTCGGGAGGCACCCTAGCTAGGTTTGAAACTAAATATACCTTAGTACTACGTATAAAGAAAATAGTTTGCACAACAAAATCCTTTGGCTTGAGTTAAAATTTATTTCCATACAAGTAACTATAATGGGATCCCTAAATTCTTTTTGTCCTGACAACCGAACACGTGGCCAACTACCCGTACCTAAAATAAAATTCTCAAGTAATACCAACACAAGGTAGGGTAATGAGAGTGTCCACTTACAACCTATACCACATAGACACAAGTATCCTCCCCTTACGGTTAATGGTACGAGTCCGTTTGTATAAGACCCTCCGAAGGTTTTGGGGATCGAAGCCCAAGGTAGTCACACAGCCCTCTTCACTCTTAGGTCGTCATTACAATACAGAATAACATAAATCACATGCTAGAAATAATCAAACTCCTTTTCCTAATATGCAGTTCTAACAACAACAAAAATCCAATGTATAGCTTGCACGCATCCATATTTACATACATAATACATACCAAAACCACTAACCAGGGTGTGAGTCCCCCTACCTGATATTCCAAGCTTCAGGTACCAATTCTCCCACAATTATTCACTCTTATCATTTGATCTCGCTTAAGCCACGAGAGTGCCTAATCCGGAAAAAAAAAACACATCAATACACACTTCACATGCACCAACACATACTAATACTTCTCAATTTCATCTGCCCAGTGCATTTATGTCCCAAAATAACCAAATCTAATAATTATTCATATGAGTCCCAGCTTAATTAACCTTTTCCATGAAATCCTTTCAGTGATTTAGCCATATACCAAATGCCATCTAACAGCCAATGCACATTTGAATTCCATAACTCAAAATCAAGTAAAATTTTACCTTTGTCTTCATCAATATGCTCTTTGATCAGCCTTGAGACTTCCAAAACTCTTAGTTCAACCATATAGCACTTCAACCATGAATTTTCAAACTTATTACCTGTTAGGATGCTGACAGTTGGCATCATCTTGTTATGCCAAGTGTACGTTGTAGATGTAATAGTTAGTTAGTAGTTACAAGTTGTTAGGGAGAATCTACTACAAATACTAGCTTGTAAGAGAAGCTAAGGGTGAATGAAATATTGTTGTATTGTTGTTTGGTATTTCTCTGTATAATCGTAGAAAACGAAGAGCTAGGTCTTAACATTTGGTATTATAGCCAGGTTTTTCGATCACTCAATCCTTCTCTGTTGCATGACACGACAAGCTTCGCGTAAATCCATGGAGTTTAGAGTTTCAAGCTTGGAAGAGAAATTTGACGTATTCAAGAAGTCTCAGGATGCATTTCGATCAGAACAGTCGGATCTCAAATCCAATGAGAAGTTGTTATTGCAGCTCTCATGGCGCGATTGAATGGCGGGTCATTGGGCAAATCATCTGAAGCTACACACAGTGATTCCTAATTTCGTGACAGGATGAATCTCAATCCCAATCGACAGAAATTTGGGCAAAACGTCGATCTGTTTTCTCACCCTCCATTCTTGAAAATGGAATTTCTGAGGTTCAATGAAAGCGATGATCCAGTGGGATGGCTTTTCAAGGCAGAACACTACTTCAATTTCTTTAATATTGAAGATTCAAGGAAAGTGAAGATGGCTTCCTTTCACATGGAAGGTGATGCACTCCAATGGTTCTAATAGGCTAGGTGTTTGGAAAATTACCCAAATTGGGATGATTTCACAAGGGTATTGTGCCAAGAATTTGGTTCTTCAGAATTGGACGATTAGGTGGAGAGTTTGGTCAATCTTAAACAGACTGGTTCCTTGCGTGATTTTGTGATGGATTTCAGGCGTCTAGCTAATCGAACACGAGATATCAGCCCTGCATTTTTCAAATCTTGCTTTGTGGGAGGACTCAAACCAGAATTACGACATGATGTCAAGATCTTGAAGCCTTGTGATGTGCTTGAAGCTTCTGCTTTTGCTCAGCAGCTGGATGCAAAACTTACAAATCTTAAGGTGAAGTCATTTTCTAAGACTCCTTCAATTCAACCCAATTTTCGATCTCCCTTGCAAACTATCAATTCCAATTCATCTTATGAGAATCGACCAAAGCCCAATAATGTGCGGAGATTAACACCTGAAGAGGTAGATCACTGTAGAAGAAATGGTCTTTGTTATCATTGTCGGGAGAAATATGTTAGGGGTCATAGTTGTGAGAAGAAGCAGTTTTTATTAATTGATGTTCAAGATTCAGAGTTGGATCTTGAGGATGAGCAGGAGAATGAAGAACTTGAAATCACGGCTTGTGCTTTATTTGGCATCCCTGCACCACCCACTATTAACACCATGAAGGTTTCTGGATATATCAAAAATTGCCATGTTACCATCCTTATAGAGCGTAGACAACACGAACGAGAGTTACTTGGAGCATGTGTGGCCGTGGAAGTTCACACGTGGGACAAATTGCTCTGATACTATGAAGAAAGTTGAGGTTTAACCATAAAACTAATTTCCAATATGAAAAGTAGCCTAATTTACTTATAAGCACATGCAAGGTCTTTCATTTCTCCGATGTGAAATTCACTCAATAGGGTGAAATCCAACAGCCACACATACTCCACCTATTGGTATTGTCCAACCTGATTACTATCTCATTCAAATCATACGTGAATTTATTTTTACTAATATATTTTGAAAAGAGAATATATTAATAATATCGTCTATCTTCGTTATAACATTTATAGGATTATACATTTCTACATTTGCATGGAATAAAAACTCAACGATTGATGTTTCTGATCTGATTATTTTCATCCTTACTCTTTTACAAAGAAGCATTCATATTTTTATGGTCATATTCTCAACATGCCCCTTTGTGTGTGGCGAATTTTCAAGCCTAACGCGTGAACAACACAACGGGGTGAAGTAGAGCACGTGTGACCATTTGACTTTACACATGGGACAACCTGGTCTAATACCATAAAGAAAGTTGAGTTCACCATAAAAACCAATTGACACTTATAAGCACATACAAGGTCCATTCCTATCAATGTGGAATTCATTCTCAACAAAAATACCTTCATTGTAAAATTTCCTCGTGTTTGATCTTAATGATCACAAACAACTAAAAACACAATATAACACTTACCTGAAGAATCTTATAAGCGTTGAATAGAATTGCAGCCACCATCATGTACATCTTTCACCGTTAATTAAACCTTAAGAAAACATTTTACATACCACGAACCCTAGATGCAACGGCTCAATGGGGAGTAGAGAACTTTGGTGCTTCTATTAGGTGTGCAGAGATCACTTGTATTTATATTGGCACAAGTCATAGAGTTTCGTCCATAGAAGAACTCTACAACTCACGTGAAGAGCCTATTACTTGATCCTCACGCCAACTTTAGAGTTCTAGACTCTTTGAACTCCTTTAGTCTCAAGTTATATAATTCATCAACACTAATAAGAAGATCCCGGTTCTATTTAATCTAATCCCTACAGATTAGTCGGGTCTTATTATTCCACAATGACTATGAGACCCATCCCCCTAAGTAGAAACATGAATAAAGATGAACTCCAACAGGTCTGTGATTGGCTTGTATTCAGTACTTGGTAAGAAATAAAAGGTTGAGGATGAGTAATGCTAGGTAAACTAAATTTATGAACTAAATTTGCAAATTAAATAATATGTCATCAATAAGAATAAGCACGTTAACTAATACTTAACTAATAATCCAAACACCAAATTTATGTCATTAGTTTATAAAATTGAATCCACACATTATTCTCCAAGCAATATTACCGGGGTGAGAATACCTGGACCTTACTTTTCTGTATTTTGTTGGTTTTCGTTTTCCCCTGTTTGTTATCATTTGACGAAAATACCTTGCTTAATTCCAAACTTTGGAAGTAGTCCGGAGATTTTTATTTACTTAATTTCCATCAACCCTTTCTACTTTGGCGTAAAATGGTGTTAATATAGATGTGGATAACATTTGATGTCTCATTTGCAATATATACTATTAGAAAGAGTAGTACATATATAGCTTCATATAACATTACCCTTCATGAGTACAAAGGCTACAAACTACACATATTTAACACATGAAAGAGCTCCATGGACTATCTTCAGTCCTTGGAGCTGACACGTATGCCATGCTCTCATGCTTGTGCATATATACTACATGATCCCATTCCTATATACATGCATGCACGGAGCTTATTCATATTTTTCGACAACTCTGTACATGTGCACATGTAGACTCTCATGTATATTAAGTTGTTGGTCTAGCTTCGAGCCTATACCTAGGCATATGGCTTCAGTTTCCCACGCCGCCACCGCGTCCCCCTCCTCCCCTGCCGCCGTCACCCCAGCCGCCGCCACCACCACGACCACCTCCTCCCCTGCCTCCATATCCATCAGGCTGCTTTGTTTCAAAATTGTCTTCTACCGCTTCTGATTCTGTTCCTTCATCGATAACTACTACTTCGGACTGCTCAGCAGGCCAACAACACTGTCCGCCGCAAGTGTAGCGGCCATAGAGATAGCAACACCGGCCACAATATCTGCCACCTCCACCTTGGTTAACTTCCTTTGGCTCATCCACTGCACCATATACAAACATATATATCTCTCTCTCTTAGCCCTTGGTAGACCTTAGCAAGTATTGAGTACATATATCGGAGCAGTATGAATACAAAAAACCCTAGCCATGGATGGATATGTAATTTCGAACTACGACACTAGTATGAACTTACTGAAAACATATCAAATTCTTGTACACATTTTCTTTCTTTGTTCCATAATAATTGGGTGCATATATGTGGTTTTGATCGATCGTGCAAAAGTAATGGGTGCATAGGTACTTGTATTGTGTAAAGTATAAACTAGGATACGGGAGGCCTTTCAAAATCAAAGTCTTGAAATTTTTCATACAGAATAGGTAAACCAATATTAACTAACATACAGAAGTCCATAAATTAACCTTTCTTCTCATCTTTTGTTGAAGCATTCTTCTCATCTTTGGTTGTCTCAGCTTCAACAGCGGAGGAGACGAGAACAAGAGAGCCAAACAGAGGCCAAGCAAAATCAAAGTCTTGAAAATTTTCATGATTCTCCAACTCTTATGCTACTCAAAAATCCCACAAGAAAGACTAGAAGGATGTGAATGCCAAGACTTCGACGATCACCATTGTCGATTTATAGTGCTGGGAGGTGCTACTACACGACAGTATACATTATGGAAGTGGTGCATATTTACGAGCGAGGACGCAGATTTTTGTTAGCTGTAGGGAAAGAGTAGTAGTACGTATGCATGTACGCACGTTTGACTTAACTAGGATAAACAATGCATCTTCGATTCTTATTCCGCTGGATATACGAAAAAAGAAACACATGTTGTTCAGGCGTTCGAGCAAGGACACGTGTCTAGTTTGAGCTCAGCATGCATGCATGCGAATTGGACACGTACACAGACTTACCCACGTAGACACACCAAATTTCGTTTTATTATTTTTAATAGAAACAGCTGAACACGCAGTGGGTTGATGATTAAATTCTTAACTATCAAGGTAATTTACCCTTTATTTAGACACATCCATTTAATAATTAAAATATTAACCAGAGTTGTATTATTATGTAATGAGCCTCAACTCGAATGTTGATCAAAGAAATTTTTTTTGCGGTGGACTCAAAATTAATACGGTCACGTAATATTGTTGTTTTATTTAAATAGAAAAGTGTTATTGGCATTTCAAAAATCTCATTCTACACTTCTCACAAGTGTATTTTTCTTTCCAAATATAGAAAGTTTGGAGTGTAGAATGAGATTTTTGAAGTGCCGATAACAATTTCTTTTAAATATATATATACACACACACGACAGACAGAAAATGGACACATTGAATAAAAACTCAAGAATTGGTGGTCTGATTATTTTCATCGCTACCCTTTAGAAACAACAATCCATGTTTTTCTGGTCTTATTCTAGATCAGAAAGTCCCAGCCAAAGTACCTTAATTAATAGCTCGGTGCTGTGTAGCTGTTGTTGGAGGTCAAGTTGACTACCAATTCCTTCAATCTTATCTCATAGATTAATATATATACCCCTTGGTCAAATCCGATCCGATATTTACTACTTTTTTTCTTGAATATAGTGTTGTGTGAGAGATGAGACTGAGACCCATGCATGTTATATCTGTCAGAGATTTGGCCCCAGGAAGAACAATGCCAAATAACCAAGATTTACTGTACCCCTCAGGTTAGAGTTGAAATTGGATGGCAATGGGGTGTGGATCGGAAGAAATATCTTACAAAGATGGATATCGCTCACACGTTATTGACGTGTTATAATATAGGTAATACAATAATGTTGATTATGAATTTAAGATATTTTATCATTAAATCCTCACGAAATAAACAAAAAAAAGTTGAGGTTGTACCATAAATTAACTGACAATACGAAGAGTTGACAATTTTCTTAAGCTCTCGCATGGTTTGATCTCTTAAAGATGAAATTTTTTTTTCACATTCTCATATGTCCCTTATGTATGGCGAATTTTTAAACTTAACAGATAGACAATACAAATGGGGTAATGTGAGTACGTGTGGTTCTTAGACTTCAAGCTAAAGAGGTTAAGATTCTACCATAAATCATGACATAGGAGAGTAGCTCAATTCCCTGTAAGTCCTTGCATGATTTGTCTATCTCCAATGTGTGACATTATCTCACATTCTCACGATAAACGCATGTAAAGAAAATTAATTGTTAAAGATTTGACATTGCTGTAATAGTTATACTGAGAAATTATTCGTCTTAACTCTGTTGTCAAGTTGTCATTTGTTTTTGACATTGACCATTTAAACAAAATATATTCATACAAAAGCATTTTATGAAGGTGACACCCTATATAAAGTAAATTGAAGCATTGATTTCACACAACTGGTATTTAAATTTGATAAATATAGAAAATTGGTTGTTAATGCTAATTTCGTGAGAATTTTTTATTTTTTATTTATCAAAATTAAGCACGAGATAGGGCGTCTATGCAGTTCCTCGGCTTACTTCTTAAAGAGGTTTGTGATGAAAATTGCCATGGAGTTGGTGTGAATGACCAGCGCTCCACAATTTTTCAAAGTAAGATATTTTTTTTTAATTCGGGTGCATCCAAAACTATATGGTCATGTTCTAATTTTCTCTGTAACTAGAATGAAACCTAGAGGAAACCAATCACACAAGTGTTGGATTCCACTAGATTAATAAAAGTCTCAACATTTACATTGAAAAGTTGGAATTTATTACAACATAAAATTATAATTGATGTGACAATCTGAAGTCTTATGTCAAATTGTATGTTTCCCCTATCAAATTGTCATATATTATTTTCTTATTAATATAGCTTTAAACAGTTGTATTTATTAAAAAAATTGTTAAAACAAATTTTTATTGGTGAAATGTCAGCAAAATGAGAGACCCACTATTAAAATTAATTAAAAAAAATTGACGACAATGCCAAATTTGATTCCTAAACACAAAGGCTTCAAAGTCAATCAGCTAATAATACTTTGGTGAACGAATTTTTTATGCCAAATATTAATATGCATAGTGGTGAATTTGAATCACATTATTGATAGCCCATTGTGAAGCTAAGCTGACTCTCATCTCCCTTAATTGTAGATAATATCGTTTGATCAAAACAAAAAAAAAATATGCACAGTAACATTTCAACTTAAGATTTAACATTTGGATCGGATGCTCAAAGGTTTTATATAGCAGTCATAACCGAATAGGAAGCATAAAAGTTTATTCCTAGGGAAATCCTTATTAATAAAGAAAACAAACAACCAAATAGGAATGGGAAAGCTAATTAAATTCTTTTCCGAAGAGAAAAAATTCCTAACCAAAGCCGACTTAAATTTTAGGGTTAATCTCGGTTTACTACCTTAAAATTTCTTGGTTTTCAACATTTTGTACATGAAGTTTTTTTTTATCCCAGAGTGGTACACAAAGTTATAATTTTGGGACACTTTCATACATCCTGACACGCACTGATTTTGATGTCCATGGCCACGTGCTAGCCGACACCTGAGGGTGACGAAAGCCATTTAATAAATGCATATGCAGAGAACATGTGAAACATGCATATAAATTTCGCTCGAACTATCCAAAATAATATAATAATATTCAATTGCCAACAATGAAAACATAGTGATAATGTATGACATGTTCAGAGCATACATTTAATTCAGAATACAAGCGGAATGTGCTATTACAAGTGAAGTCAAAGCAGAGAGGATGACGCGGTATCACAGATAGGAGAATGCCTCGTACCTCGGATCATATGCCTCGTTCCTATGTCCTGAGGGGGCGCAAAACAAACATAAGTGGACCAAGTTGATATATATATATATATATATATATATATAAAATACTGAAACAGTTATTCAATAACGTATCAACCCCCAAAGTTTTATGGAAACTCAATAGTATAATATGTAATAGGTTTTTCCGAAAACCCTAGCTTGCCATAAAACCTTTCATAAAACTTGTCTCGTATATATATTATGCTAAATAGTGGTATCATAATCGACCCGTAGGCCCCTACATCACCCGACCCGTAGACCAAATATAATATATCTTCTGACCTGTAGGCCCCTACATCACCCGACCAGTAGGCCAATATAATATCTTCCGACCCGTAGGCCCCTACATCACCTGACCCGTAGGCCAAATATAATATATCTTCCGACCCGTAGGCCAATATAATATCTTCTGACCCGTAGGCCCCTACATAACCCGACCTGTAAGCCAATAAGTATCATCGCCCGTTGGCAGAACAGTGACCACTAGGTATACACAAAACGTTGAATATAATCTTTCCAACATAAGTACATATATCTCAAAAACATCTTTATAGCATATAGTCATTCATCATATATACTACAAAGAAGTGTAAAAACATGTCCATAAATAGTATATAGTCATCCATCATATATACTTGTTTAGGCCCAAAATATCAGTTTGGGCCGAATTAGAATTGTTCTCGGCCCGGAAAGTTCTATTTGGAGGCTTGTGGGTTATTTAGCCCATGGGCCGAGATCGGCCAGGTCTGGTCAGGAAGAGTGCTGTTTGGATAAAGGCGAAGCAGGCAGAGTCCTACGGATAATATGAATCCTGATGCATTAAGGGGTCTCGGCAAGGATGAGGTTGACAAAGATGTAAGAGATGTGTGCGGCATGATAAAGGCTAGGTTCAAAGTCCTGATTGGAGAAGGATTAATCGAGGTAGTTTTGGATCAGAATAAGAAGTCCTAATCCAAGTATGACTTGGACTTGATTGCAAAGACACTCCTATAAATACAGAGGCAGTGGTATCATTCAGAGCCTCTCCAACTCAACACATAAATCTGCCATGCGCAAACCCTCGCTTTACGCGAAACCTCTCAACAACCTTGAGATTTTTATTTTCCTTTTCGTCAACACACCTTCAGTTTGGATAAACAGCACTGTGAAGGCAACCAGTGGTATCTTCAGTTTGGATAAACAACACTATCGTCGTAGAATCAACCGACCGCGGAGCACCTTCAGTTTGGATAAACAGCATTGCGAACGGGCCGACTGGTTACCTATCCAAGTCTTGGTCGAGAAGGATTTTCGAATCCTTATTGGCAGAGGTCATCTCATCAGCCTTCTCGGCGAAGTGAGGTGTTACAGTTTATTAGGGCTTGGCACATTGAACGCCGAGTTGTCGTATGATTCGATACTCACAAGTGGGCTTTAGAGTTCGCCATTCTGACGGCCGAACCACATTCACCATCAAGACGTACATCCGCTTTGAGTATTTGTACCCTTACACTTTAGTGTCGATTCGACGTGAGTTTACTCTGACGAACACCATCACTGTGATTAAATCCGACGACAATGATCTGTGAACTTCGCATATTTAGTAGCCTTATCTTCAGGTTTTAGAATCCGAGAGCCGAGTCAAGTTCCTTCCTCGGCTGCAATCGCAAGACGTAGAAGTCAGGAGCGCAACCAACGCAACGTCAACAAATTTTACTCCTCGGTCGAGCTCGGCCGACGAGTTGGCACGCCCCGCACATAACCGAAAGACGTAGTTAGCTTATTAGTTACTCGGCCTGCGCGCCACGTAGGCTTGGTAGTTTTTAGGGTCAACATTTTGGCACGCCTGGTGGGACCCAGTGCTAAAACTACGAAGTTCATGCCAATTGAGACACGATCAGTCAAGAAGAAAGCAGTTATGGGAAAATCGACGACTGATTTATCGGTACCGCAGACACAAAACCACATTGTTACCGCGACACCAGAGTCTGCCAGCACGACACGCCGAGAAAAGGAAGCTGGCCTCGGCGGTCAGCCTCGTAACGCAGAGGCACCTAGCAAAACCACATCCATTTTCAATGATGTGGTAGTGGAGGACTGTGATGAAGATGGTGGTGAAGGCGCTGATCCACCACAAGGTCGTTTCTCCAAAGACGACTAGATGAACAATCTCGGCAAGTCGAACAGGTATTCAGCCGAGGAATAGACAGTCTGCTCGAAGTAATAAGCAGTACTAATGAAACACACACCAGATTGCTTGAAATGCTGGTACACAAGATCTGTGAAGATAAACCCCCCGATCATTTTCGGCAATGGCCACTAAAGAATGATCCTTTACCGATAGTACGGGCCGAGCCAGTGCTTGCTCGGCTCAAGTGAATTGACCTGGAAAAGAAAGGAGGATCGAGCAGTAGAGGGGATGGAACTGACCAGAAAGTAGATGCGACATCTATCGATGCGACCGAGATCCAGAGGATGATCGATTCGACCTTGAAAAAAGAGCCGAAATTCCCAAAATTCATCCACCCGTACCCTGCCTACGTCAAAAAATTTGAATATCCCAAAGGTTTTAAAATCCCAGATTTCAGTCTGTTTGCCGGAGAGTCGTCTTTGTCCTCGTTAGAACATGTGGCCTGGTTCACCGCTCAATGTGGCGACGTTAATAGCGATTTCCATAAACTGCGGCTATTCAACTTCTCATTGACAGGCTCGGCCTTTGCGTGGTACATCAATCTCCCACCAAACTCCATCCAGAGCTGGGAGGAGTTGGCCGAAAAATTTCATGAGCAATTCTATCGACTGGGGATGGAAATGTCGGTTTCATCATTAGCTAGGATGGCTCAAGCATCAAATGAGTCACCAATGGATTACCTGACCAGGTTTAAGTCAGCAAGAAATTGGTGCATGGAGTACAAGAAGAAATTCCTGGGGGCAAACTTCCGAGACATGTATGAATTAGCTCAACACGTGGAGCAATATGACTACCTACTCCGAGAAGAAAAAGTCTCAAAGTCTCCATCCCAAGGAACCATCTATAAAAACCCCACGGTCAGCTATGCCTCGACTGAACTTGAAGAGTATGCTAATATTGATGTAGCCAAGATAGTCATTGATAAACCCTATGTATGCAAAGCATTGACGTACGCCAATACCAATGATGTAAAAACTCGCTCGGACACCGAAGAATCTACCACCAAAACACCAAAGGTTTATACTTTCGACATCACTAAGGCCGACGCCATCTTCGACCAACTGCTGCTGGCCAAGATCATCAAGCTTCGGCTTGGGCATAATATTCCTAAGGCCGAAGAATTGAAGGGAAGAACATATTGCAAGTACCATAACTCGAATAAACATACGACAAACAACTGTGTCATATTTCAAGATGCCGTTCAAAGCTGGATCGACAACGGTAAACTCAAGTTTCCAGACAAGAAAATGAGCGTTGATACCGACCCGTTTCCTACGACGACGATTAATATGGTAGATGCCCGTCTACCTAGAGACAAAGGGAAAGAAAAGGTCGAGCCCGTCTCAGTGCAACACTTTCGAACGAAGAGTTCTCAGCCATGGCTCAAGATAGATTTATTTTCGAACGAGCCACCCGAGGTTCTTTCAGGACCGGCCATCATCCAACCTATGACAAACTCCAGCACAGAGGAAGAAGATAAATCAGTGATTCTTTGCAGTTGGTGTAAGACAAACGTCGACGTAGCGCCAAACAGAAGGCTGTTTCAAGTTAAGACAGACTCGGCCGCAACACCTCAGAAGACACTTAGTGCGAGCCAGCACCAGGGGCTTTTCGACAAACTCGACCCCAAAACGCGGCCGACCGAACTGCCCCCAGTTAGACGACGCCTCGACTTCGATGCATCATTCTATAACGAGGATTATTACGCACGAAGTTCTGGCAGCTCGAACTCAACGGCAAAACGGAAAACCTTCAAACTTCCGGAACCGCGTGATCAACGTTGGTACACCTATCATTCCCCTAAAGGTGTGTACACTGCACTATCCAAATCACAGAAGCGTCGGCGCCGAAGAATGGACTGCATGGCTCGCCGACAAGTAGCTCAGGACACTTCGGCCCTCAAGTGGCAGCCGAAGAACAAAACTAGCAGTGATGACGAGCGACAACCCCCGACCATCATGACAGAGTTGCTCCAAGAAAGACAAGTGATCAATCCTGACGTGGAAACCATATTTGAGGAGCCTGATAAGCGAATCAAACTTCTCATTCGACCCGGAGAAATGAAGGCGCGCCTTGAACAGTTGAAGGTGGAAGCTGAGAGCAAACTCCCCCCGCTACCTATACAGGATCCTTTGATCAGGGTTAGACGAAACCTGTATCCACCGTTCCTCAGAGAGGCATTGGAGTATATGCGAGAGTTTCACAAAAAGCATTCGGCCAACGATCTATACGGTTTACCGAAAGCATGCCAAGATACGATTGATCTCGTTCTGGCCTGTCCTGATGCCGAGTGAATTATTCAAAAGAATTCAGACCTAGGGCTGAAAGCTAGGTTCCAGCACATACGAGAGGCTCGAGTCCTCGGCTTTGACGTCGACCCATATACTGATATCGAGACGAGCGAGCTCCCCTTTTCTCTGGAAGATCTCCAGCACTTGCGATACCATTTCGAAGTCTTTTCGGCCATTTCTCTTTTCAGCCTTACAACCGATGAAGCGAAGCGCGTGGAACGCTTAGATGCTTACCTAGACATCAGGGACGCCCGCATTATGTATCAAGATCAGACTCGCGGCACAACGCAAGTCCTGGACCCTGTTGTGGTTCTCAATGAGCCTGAGCCTCTCGACCAACAGAAGGAAATCCTTCAAGACGCCTTGCAAGAACATACCTCGACAACGGTCGATGAAGTCAACCCAAATACTGTCAATGACAGAAGTCCGAAGGAGAAAAGCCCGGCAAACGAAAAACCGTCAGAGGTGGGAGATACCGGGCCGATGGGTCATTTGGTCCTCGACAACATGGAAATCAGTATGGTCCATGTTTTGCCTGCAGATTTTCAACCACGCACGTCCCAACCTAACTTCCTAGACGGCGACGTAGTGGCCGAAGAGGCTACCCAGGCCGATTTCGTACTCCTTGTCGAAGTCGAGTTAGCGACAAAAGAAGATAACCTTAAGGCAGCTCTCGCCGAATTATTTCCTCGTTCGTCATCGGCTAATCTCCATCACCTAAAGCCGTTATATGTTACGGCTCATATCGAGGGATACCCAGTGTCCAAAATTTTCGTTGACTACGGAGCAACAGTCAATATCATGCCTGTGACAATCATGAGGGTGTTACGTCGTTCTAACGATGAGCTCATTCCATCAGGGATTACCATGAGCAGTTTCGTTGGTGACAAATCCCAAACCAAGGGAGTTCTCCCATTAGAGGTGACCATCGCAGGTCGCAACCACATGACCGCTTTCTTTATAGTTGACTCCAAAACCGAGTATAATGCGTTGCTCGGACGAGATTGGATTCACCAAACCAGTTGTATCTCTTCATCGCTATATCAAGTTCTCGTCTTTTGGGATGGCAAAACAGTCGTGGTTTACCCAGCCGATTCTCAGCCATTGGAAGCTAACATGATCCAAGCACGATACTACAACGATCATGTCGGATACATCACGTTACACGGCCTTAACGAAGAAGGTCGGCCAACGCGGATTTCTGTTCAGAAGGTCATCGAGGTTGGCGCCGAAACCGTTCACCAGGATTTGGCGAGGCTCGGATTGGCCAACTTCATCCTCAACCCTGATGTCTGACGCCAGTCAGATCGCACGCCGAGCCGCAGTTTCATCAACCATGGAACGGTTGCTGGCTCATTGGTACGCTATCTACCAACAGCTGGATTCAGTCGTCAACCTTGTGGAATTCCTTGCCAAAGGCGACAATGGCCATGTTCTCTCTCTCGACAAAATCCAGGCTGCCCCGGTCGAACTTGAGGATAGCTGGCCCCAAGTTAAAGACCCATTTGACAAAATAAATGTGGGAACAGCCGATAACCCTCGGCCATTGTTCATCAGTACTCTGTTACCCCAGCATACTAAGACCGAACTCTGCAAGTTGCTTGGCGAATTTAAGGATTGTTTCGCTTGGAGTTATCACGAGATGCCTGGCCTTGACCGAACCCTCGTTGAGTATGAATTACGCATCAAACCTGGTTGCCAGCCTTTTCGCCAACCTCCTCGACGGTTCTCAACCGAAGTTCAACTCGGCATAAAAGAATAACTGGTTCGACTTTTAAACGCCGGGTTTATTCGAACTGCCTGATATGTAAAATGGTTGGCAAATATCGTGCCTGTGCTGAAGAAAAGCGGTGCCTTACGCATTTGTATTGATTTTCGTAATTTGAATATGGCAACTCCCAAGGATGAATATCTGATGCCAATCTCAGATTTGTTGATTGACGCCGCAGCTACTCATGACATGATGTCTTTCATGGATGGCCATGTCGGTTATAACCAGATCTTTATCGCCGAAGCCGATGTTCATAAAACTACGTTTCGTTGCCCGGGGGCACTTGGAACATTCGAGTGGGTGGTTATGCCATTCGGCCTTAAAAACGCTGGGGCTACATACCAACATGCCATGAACGCCATCTTCCATGACTTGATTGGCACAATAGTTGAGGTGTACATCGATGACGTGGTGGTTAAATCGAAAAGTCACCGAACACATCTAGATGATCTTCGGCAAGCTTTCCTTCGCATGTGACGACATAATCTGAAGATGAACCCGGCTAAGTGCGTCTTCGGCGTATCGCCCGGTAACTTCTTAGGTTTCCTTGTGCATCATCGAGGAATTGAGGTGGACGAAAACAAGGCACACACAATCATTGCTGCCCCGCCCTCAATGACAAGGAAGCAATTGTAGTCCTTACTCGGCAAGATAATTTTTCTCCGCCGTTTTATATCTAATTCGACGGGAAAAATGAAGGCGTTCTCTATGCTTTTGAAATTAAAGGACTCGGATCAGTTTGAGTGGGGCGAAGAGCATCAAGCGGCTTTTACACAGATCAAGGTTTCCCTCACCACGCCATTGGTTCTCGTACCACCTCGGCGCTGTAAGCCTCTAAAGTTGTATATTTCAGCGGCCGGAGAGTCTATTAGCTGCCTCCTCGCTCAAGACAACGAGGCCGGCCGCGAACAAGCTATCTTTTATCTCAGTCGGGGTCTGAATGCGCCTGAGATCAATTATTCGCCTGTTGAGAAACTTTGCTTGGCTTTGTTCTTCGCCACTACAAAACTCCACCATTACATGCTTTCGTCAGTCACGCAAGTCATCGCCCAAACCGATGTTATCCGTTACATGCTAACACGGCCTATAGTAAAAAGCCAAATCAAGAAATGGACAATGGCGTTGTCAGAGTTCAGTTTGTAGTACGTGCCTCAGAAAGCTGTTAAAGGTCAAGCTTTAGCCGATTTTTTGGCCCAACATCCCTCCCCATATGATGTCGGGGGCAATGACGTCGAAATCGGCATGGTTGAAGCACGCGATAACTACTGGACAATGTACTTTGATGGGTCTAGTACCTCAAACTCGGCTGGTGTTGGCATCGTCATTCAATCGCCTAGCCACTGCCGCTGGTCTTTTTCTCTTCGGCTCGATTTCGATTGTACGAATAATCAGGCCGAATATGAAGGTCTTATCATCGGCCTTCATGTCCTCCATGACTTACGAGCGACCCGTGTCCTCGTCCTCGGTGCTTCCAAACTTGTGATTAACTAACTCAATGGGTCTTTTCGATGCATGAGTTGTACTCTGGCACCTTATCACATGATAGCCAGCTATTTGGCCGAGTCCTTCGACGGCATCACGTTTGAACACATTTCCCGGGTTCATAATACCGACGCAGACGAACTGGCCCAAATCGCTTCCGGAGCACAACTCCTGGGGGGCAAGCTAGGCCGGGAAATACCTGTGTTACGACGACTATACCCGGCCTTGGTTAATCAGCAGGTCCTCCGACGCGATAACGTGATACACACAAGAGTCATGTCATTACCTTCGTTGTTGGACCGACAAGACCCTATAGATGTTTGCGCAGTTGAGGCAATGCCAAATGATTGGAGGAAGCCTATCATGCGGTATCTCGATAATCCTAATAGCAAACACGACCGTAAGATAAAGGTTCACACCACGAATTATGTCATGTATCAAAATGAATTATACCGAAAAGGTGAGGATGAACTACTATTGTTATGTCTCGGCCCCCAAGAAGCTGCTCGAGCAATCACGGAAGTTCATGAAGGAATTTGTGGATCTCATCAGTCGGGCCGAAAAATACGATGGTTGCTTCGACGACATGGTTATTTTTGGCCAAGCATATTAAAAGATTGCATTGAGTTTGCACGGAGAAGTGTGCAATGCCAAATTCATGGTCCCATACAAAGAGTCCAGGCCGAATCACTGCACTCGGTCACTAAACCATGGCCATTTAGAGGATGGGTTATGGATGTAATTGGCAAAATCACGCCGTCCTCCGGGGCTGCCAAGCATGCATGGATACTTGTGGCGACCAATTACTTTACCAAGTGGGTCGAGGCAAAATCGTATGCCGAATTAACGTCTAAAGAGGTTTGCGGCTTTGTAGAGGAACACATCGTGACCAGATTCGGGATACCAGAAACCATCATAACTGACAATGGCACGATCTTTACAGCCGAGAGGTTTAAAGAGTATGTAGCGAATCTAAAAATTCGGCTTGAACAGTCCACGCCGTACTATCCACAGGCAAACGGACAGGCCGAAGCAAGTAATAAGGTGATGATCGGTATTCTTGAGAAAATAATAGGGGAAAGGCCTGGCATGTGGCATTTGAAGTTGAATAAGGCTTTATGGGCTTACCGAACATTGCTCCGGTCCGCGATTGGGACAACTCCATACGCACTAACCTACGGGCACGACGCTGCGAATAATCGAGCAAAGTAATTTGTTCAGCGCCGAATATAGTCAGTCTATGAGGCAAGAGTTAGAGGATTTGGAAGAAGCGTGGCTTGATGCATACAATTTATTGGTAGCACAGAAAAAGATTGCCGAACGAGCCTATAACCAACGGGTTAAACAGAAAACATTCGGTGAAGGAGATTTAGTTTGGCAAACTATGTTGCCTATGGGAATTAAAGATCCTAGATTCGGCAAATGGTCGCCGAATTAGGAAGGATCGTTCATCATTTATAAAGTGCTCGGCAAGGGGGCATACCACCTTAAAGATTGAGCTAGCGCAGTTCACAAGTTACCAATCAATGGGAAATTTTTAAAGAAATACTATCCGACTACTTGGGAGATGCGAGAATGAAAGTTCTTATTAAAAAATTATCAAAAAGCACAGCTTGAGCTGGTCGGTTAGTACATAAGTAAGTCTAGGGTGACGGGGGAAGAAGAGTTTCAAGCACGGCCTTCAGCTCCAGCCATCTCACTTCGCCCATAGTGACCTCGGCTTGACGGATCCTCTTATCCATTTTGAGCTGTTCGACCTGCTTCACGCTAGCCGCATAGTCGGTCAGGCAGGATTTGCCACCCAGCTCAAAATCCTTCGCGAGTTCAGAAGCCACGGTCGATCTTCGTTTTTGAAGCTTAATGATCTGACGGTCCAGGTCGGCCAGAGCGTCCTTCTTTGCTTTTGATGGCTTCAACTTTTGGGCGGTGAGCTTCGAAAACGCCCGACGCGACCTTCAAGTCGTCTTCGACCTGAAGAGCTTTCTCGAAAATGCCAAAGAATTCTCGAGTCTGCTCCAAGGTCAAAGATGCCCGAGTAATAGCTTCAGGGCTCAACTGACCATTAACTGCAAGGTCATTGAGGCATTCGCTGACGGAGTCGAGGCCCTTGCGTTCGAGAACCTGGGAGGTCGAAAGTGACAGAAGCTCTTGCAGCTTGACGAGAGAAGATGAGTCGGCCGATGACCCAATCGTGGTCGTCGAAGGGCCAGCAGTTCTTGATGCTGCTGAGAGGAGAATGTCGAATTCGATTTCCCACGAAGGCTACACGAAACAGAAAGGTCAGAACATATCGAATCATCAGACAATCAATTAAGAAGGAAATTTTAGACCTGCTGGGAAGAGACTTCGGCCATGTCTGCTGGATCGTTGCTCGAACCCAGAGAGCTCAATGGCCGAGCCCAATGTTTTAGACTACTTCTCAATTCAAGTGGCCGATGAAGGTTATCTACATTTGATGGCCACTGAGGTGGCCAAGAGATATAAATAACGCCCTTCGGCGCATAAAATTTTCGGTGAAAGGAGAACACGGGCACCTGACATTTAGTATTTTCTGGTTTAGCGTTCCAAGCCAGAAGATTGATAAAAGAATAGTGAGGAGGGTGCTTACATAGGCAAAGGTAGCCTCCTGAGGAGAGATGCCGAGGTCTTGATCCTGTGGGTGGATCGACGTTTCTGCCGTTACTTTAGGCTCGGTGGCAAGGCCTTTCCCATGTGCAACTGCGGGAGGATCGACCTGGCCGACTGCTTCAACTGTTGCAGGAAGCTCTACCCGGACTGCTGCCTCGACCGACGGAGGAGGACTGTTGGGGTGGTTGTCACTCTCATCATCCTGAAATAAAGGTGGTTAAAATTGCTCGAAGTTGTTTGAGGAAGAAGGAATTAATAACCACATCGTTATACCTCCATGATGATTGCCGACTGTCTTGGAGCCTTGGAAGGGGTTCTTCTCGTCGCTGCGGTTGCCCTTCCAAGACAGGGGCCGCAACCGATTCAGAAGTGGTCATTCTCTCAATCGGCGGGGAAGCAGCCAGTTCGGCCGGGGCTGGAGATGCCGTACCCTCGGCTAGCTGGGCAGCTGCCGGCTCAGCCGTGACCTGTGGCTCAGATCGAGCCTCGGGTGCTTGGTCAGTTTGGGCCCGCCGCACGACCGCCTCGGTGCCGATGGAGGAAGAGACGTCAGCTGCGGCTGATCTTGTCGTTTGGCTATCAACGACATGGATCTCCCGTTGCCCTTTCTTTGCCAATTTCTTGACACGCTTGGAGGGTTGAGGGGCCACGGCTGCTGTCTCGGTCTCCTGTCGAGGTCGTTTGCTTGGCCTGGAGGAGGGAATTGATATCTTCTTCGCCGCAACGGCAGCCACTACCTCTACTCTCATCGGTACTCGGCTGCCTGGGAAAAGATAAGAGCGAGTCAGTAAAATTATGATGATTTATCTCAAAAGCAAAAGTAAAAATAGCTGTATACCTTGGGCCGTTTCTTTAGGCGGGAGAGCCGGGGTCTTATTCGGACAATCGCCGAAGAGCCTACTTGTGATATCTTCGACCGGTGCGCCAAAGAATTGTTGAGTGCACTCTTCCCACCATTCGCCGAAGGTGTCAATGCTGATGGATTCAGGGACGACCAGTCGAAGGCGAAGTTTCTGGCACCGTTCTTGAAATTCCTTCTTCGCGTCTTTGCATTCCTTTTCCGAGGAGCCAGAGAGGCGTCATCGGCTCAAAAGAGTGTGAGAGGAGAGAAAGGGGACCGGGCAGCCTTGAAGGTAGCCGAGTTGCCGGGCGGTGAATTTTGGGTGATAAACCTCCCAGCTGGCTCGGCGGGCGTCACAGCCAAGGGGAAGGTCCCGGGCAAGCACGAACGATCCCCAGGATTGACGGAGGTCGGCATCTTCCTCAGTGCTCCACGCTGACGAGGGGAGCATGACGGACGAGGGGTATTCTCGACGACGGCAGATCAGAAATTCGTCGTTAGAGAGGGCATCGAGGGTGAAGAGGTATTTGAATACTTCCTCGGCCTTGTGCGAGGGTGCTGGTCGAGAAGCCAGCTAAGGACTAAGTGCCTCGGTGGGCAAGAAGTTGGCGGTTTCTGGTCGAAGGGGGACAAAGTAAACCTGCAGCCAGAGCTGGAAGACCCAGAGAGGGCCGTTCTGGTGCGGGTCGACTTTGTGAAGGGTCATCTCGGCCAGGCAGCGGTAGATGTGAGCGAGGATCATCGGGCTAAGAGCCAAAGTGTGGCCTCTCGACGAGACACTTGTTCGACTTGGTACAACAGATGTATTTGTTGTACCAATAGAAGAGAAAGGCCTCGTGCTCTTCTTCTCGCAGATCCTCGTCCCCTCGGCCGGCGAAATGGAGGTAGAGGGTGTTGTAGTTGAAGAAGTTCTTGTGGAGTTTTTGAACCTCTTCCTTCGAAGGTGTTTGACCTTCGCCGCTCAGAATCTCGAGGGCCCGCTTGTCGAAAAGCGCTTTCAGGTTAAGATTCGACGAGTACCCGGGGATGGCGGCATCGATTGGAATGCCAGATGGGGAGGTCCCCAGAAGGGCCGTAACGTCAAGGATGGTGGGACTGACGGGGCCGAGTGGGAGGACCAGAGTGTTGGTAGCCGAGCACCAGAGGCTTGTGGCGGCTATAAGGAGCTCTTTGTCCATGACTATCTCTAGTGATGAGAGGCGGATGGCGTCATAAATGCCGAGTGTTTTCCACTGCTCGCCTAAAACCTTTTCCATCCGCTCGACCCAGGCCGCCCAGATTGTAGTGGTCGAGGGCATGAGCCTTGAGGTTTTGCCGAGCTCTATCTTGACCACTTAAAGCCTTGCAGCAGGAATTTCAGGCTCTCGGCTTTGAAAATTTCGGTAATTGGGGACGGCACGGCCGCTTTGAAAAGAGGACCAAGGATCTGATGGGGGGTGTTCATATCGCATTCGAAGCGAATGGTTTTGATGGCGCAGTGATCGACAATTTTCTCGCATTTCTTGCATTCTTTGGAGAGCTGGGAGGTGAAGGAAGCCATTGCTAATAGTCGAAAGGTTTCTGGAAAAAGGGATTTCTGGTTTGGAATTTGAGGCAAGGATCTGGGAGAAAAAGGGTTTTTCTGGTGTTTCGGGAGTGAGAGCAAGAGATTTCAGAAAATTGGAAAGTGTAAAGGTGCAAATGAAGGAGTTCTGATATTTATAGGGTCCTTGGAGGAAGATCAATTGTTCCAGAATTCGAAGTAAAAGGGAAATTAGTCGAAAAGTCTCTAATCATTGTGAATATTCGGAGAATCCAGGTGAAGAGACCGAGTTTCTTGATGCACGTTTGCGTGTGGCAGCGAGTTTTATGGGAATAGACATTTTGATGCTCGGACGATCATCAGGTTAATTAAGAGTCTGGGGATCGAGGTGCAATGATTATGCTTGGTAAGAGATTCGACGGTTCAGTGAACCGCACGCTTCAGGCGTCATTATTGGGAGCAGTTATGGCAGAAGACGCCACGTAGTGAGACGGTTGGCAGAAAGAAGATCGTGTAATCGTGCTTCATAAATGCCTTGGAAATCGAGAATTGAAATTATGAAAAGATTCGCTTCTTCAAGGTCTGGGCTCGGCCAGTAGATCTCCCGGCAGAAGACCTCAGAAGCAAGGGGGCAATGTGTAGGCCCAAAATATCAGTTTGGGCCGAATTAGAATTGTTCTCGGCCCAAAAAGTTCTATTTGGAGGCTTGTGGGTTATTTAGCCCATGGGCTGAGATCGGCCAGGTCTGGTCAGGAAGAGTGCTGTTTGGATAAAGGCGAAGCAGGCAGAGTCCTACGGATAGCATGAATCCTGATGCATTAAGAGGTCTCGGCAAGGATGAGATTGACAAAGATGTAAGAGATGTGTGCGGCATGATAAAGGTTAGGTTCAAAGTCCTGATTGGAGAAGGATTAATCGAGGTAGTTTTGGATCAAAATAAGGAGTCCTAATCCAAGTATGACTTGGACTTGATTGCAGAGACGCTCCTATAAATACAGAGGCAACGGCATCATTCAGAGCCTCTCCAACTCAACACACAAATCTGCCATGCGCAAACCCTCGCTCTACGCGAAACCTCTCAACAACCTTAAGATTTTTATTTTCCTTTTCGCCAACACATTTTCAGTTTGGATAAACAGCACTGTGAAGGCAACCGGTGGTATCTTCAGTTTGGATAAACAGCACTATCATCGTAGAATCAGCCGACCGTGGAGCACCTTCAGTTTGGATAAACAGCACTGCGAAGGGGCCGACTAGTTACCTATCCAAGTCTCGGTCGAGAAGGATTTTTGAATCCTTATTGGCAGAGGTCATCTCATCAGCCTTCTCGGCGAAGTGAGGTGTTACAGTTTATTAGGGCTCGGCACATTGAACGCTGAGTTGTCGTATGATTGGATACTCACAAGTGGGCTTTAGAGTTCGGCATTCTGACGGCCGAACCACATTCACCATCAAGACGTACATCCGCTTTGAGTATTTGTGCCCTTACACTTTATTGTCGATTCAGCGTGAGTTTACTCTGACGAACACCATCACTGTGACCGAATCCGACGACAACGATCTGTGAACTTCGCATATTTAGTAGCCTTGTCTTCAGGCTTTAGAATCCGAGAGCCGAGTCAAGTTCCTTCCTCGGCCGCAATCGCAAGACGTAGAAGTCAGCAGCACAACCAACGCAACGTCAACAAATTTTACTCCTCGACCGACGAGTTGGCACACCCCACACACAACCGAAGGACGTAGTTAGCTTATTAGTTACTCGGCCTGCGCGCCATGTATGCTTGGTAGTTTTTAGGGTCAACAATACTACAAAGAACATAAGTTTGATAAAGTATGGTATTCCAAAATATTCTCAGTAAAGCATGATAATCATAAAGTGTAAATCTAATTTACTCATAAAACGTTTCATAAAATGTAACCATTAAATCATGCTTTTCTACTATTAAAACATGCATTTTAGAAGGGGTCCACTCACAGATACTCCATTGTCAAAGAGCTGTACGAAATAGGAAGAATGAAATTGCCGCTAATAATCGCACCTAAGCACATAAAGGGTCCAATTAATAAAACTCTATTCAAATGATTGAATTTTGGAAAACGGACGACATAAATGGATTCAGGATGTCGAAAAACATAAAAGGGGACCTCGGGTACCCCCACACGCCGCATTACGCGCTCTCACGCGCCGCCTTAGGTCGTAAAAAAGTTGGCCAAAAAAGTCACGCGCCGCCTTACGCACGCCCACACGCGTCCTACGCGAGGCCTGGGTTCTGGGTTGGATCGGGTTTGGGCTTGGGCTGAAAGGTTTCTAGGCTTAAAGGGTTTAGGCCTCATGGGCCTAGGGTCAACGGCCCGAAGGCCCAGGTTCTCATGGCCTAAAGGCCTAGGGTCCAAGGGTCTGGCCTAGGGTTTTTAGGTTAAGGGTTTAGTGGGTTTGGGTTTGGGCTTCGAAGGTTAAGCCCAGCCCAGAGTTTAGGCCAAATGACTTGGGCTCTGGCTCTGGGTCGATTGACCCGTTTCTCGTCTGGAACGAAGACTGGAGCCTCCCGAGCTCCGGTTGACGCCATTTCACCATTCTAACCTACGATTTACCCCTAAAATTCAAGTTACAAGATAGGGGAAGAGATTCATACATGTGACGCACCATGAGGTGGTCGAAATCTGGGTTCGAATACCACGGGCTTGCCAGACCTGGGCTCTTGGTTTCTCTGTGCTTCATAGAGACGATGGAGAGAGAGAGAAGGTCCACTTAATGGTGTTGGTGGTGATGAGGTCGTTGGGGTGTCACGATTTGGGCATTGGGGTGTCTTAGGTGTCGTCGGGAAAGGAAAGAAATATATGTAAGAGTGAGAGAGATCCGAGAGAAAGAAAAAGAGAGTGAAATGAAAGTCTCACGGGAAGAAGAGAGAGAAGGAAAGATAAGGTAAGGGTGCCACGTGACAGGCATATAATGAAAGAGAATTGGGAAAGAATGTAACAAGGGAATTCAGATTGGGTAAAAATGAGGGGTTAAAATGTAATTTCATAAATCTTTAAGGAAAATGTGAAATTACAAATAATTTTGGGGGTAAAGTTTCACAATGTACCCCCTTAAAAGAATTTCATCCCCGAAATTACAAACTCAACTAAAAAGATACGGGTACTGGCTCTTCATCAATTCTTCTGTTTCCCATGTCGCTTCCTCGACTGCCTGGTTACTCCATAACACTTTTACCAACGGGATGACTTTGTTCCTCAGAGTTTTATCTTGTCAGCCAATGATAGCCACTGGTTCCTCAACATAGCTTGCATCCTGATTCACTTCCAACGGTTTCAGCTGAATAACATGAAAGGGATCCGACACATACTTCTGAAGCATGGAAACATGAAAAACGTTGGTGGTAGCTCCAACCTATAAGCAACTGCGCCAATCCTCTCCCTAATCTGTTAGGGGCCAACATATCGAGGGCTCAACTTCCCTCGTTTACCAAATCGAACTACACCCTTCCAGGGTGACAACTTCAGAAAGACAAAATCGCTAACCTTAAACTCACGGTCCCTGGATTGTCGATCCGCAATGCACTTATGTCGGTCTTGTGCTACCTTCAGGTTCCTCTTAATCAATTGGATGTTAGTATTAATAGAGTTAACAATTTTTGGCCCCACTAACACCCATTAACGGACCTCTATCTAACACAACGGCGTGCGACAGGCCTTCCCATATAATGCCTTAAACGGTGCCATGCTGATACTGGAGTGGTAGTTGTTGTTGTAGCAAACTTGATCAACGGAAAATAACTATCCTAGCTACCCTTCCACTGGAGAATAGACACTATCAACATGTCATCCAAGGTCTGAATCGTTATCTCCGATTTGCCATCTGTCTATGGGTGATAAGCAGTGTTGTACAACAATTGAGTGTTCATGGCAACATTGAAAGTTCTCCAAAACCTGAAGGTGAATTTTGGATCTCTGTCTGACACAATGGTGACTGGTACACCGTGGAGTTTGACAATATTATCAATGAACAACTTTGCCAACTTCTTTAGTGTGTAGGTTTGTCAAACAAGTAAGAAATGAGCGGTCTTGGTGAGTCGGTCCACAATCACCTAGAAGCCATCAACTCTCGATCGTGTGCTCGGCAAGCCATACACGAAATCCATTGTGATGTCTTCCCACTTCCACGCTGGTATAGGGAGATTCTGCATTAGCCTTTCAGGTCTCTGTCGGTTCGCCTTCACCTGCTGGCAAATAATGCATCTCCTCACATACTCTGCCACATCTCGCTTCATCATGTACCAGTAGTATAATAGACGGATATTGTGGTACAATTTAGTGCTTCTCGGATGTATGGCATATGCCGAGATGTGAGCCTTATCAAGAATTTCCTTTTTCACCACTTCGTTATCCTTAATCACAAACAATCTATTTCCCATCACCAACGCTCAATCTCTCCGGATTTTCAAATCTCGTCTCGACTCATCCAGTACCTGCTTCTTTAGGTCTGCACACTGCTGATCAAGTTCCTGAGCTTCTCGAACCATATCCACTAAAACAGGTCTAACTTAGAAGTGTACTAACAAGCCTCCTTGTGAATCTGGTGTCACGGTAACGCCAATTTCTCGAAGAGAAAACAGTAGCGGAACATAGATAGCTCGAAGGGGGTAAGTTGTCCATAAGATTTCCGGCTAAGTGCATCCACTACAACATTGACGTGTCCAAGATGATACTCGATAGTGCAGTTATAATCACTAATGAGCTCCATCCACATTCTCTGCCTCAAATTCAGTTCCTTCTTAATAAAGAAATGTTTCAGGCTCTTGTGATCAGTGAATATGCGGCATTTCTCGTCGTACAAGTAATGTTGCCAGATCTTTAGAGCAAATACCACTGCTCCGAGTTCCAGATCATAAGTGAGGTAGTTTCTCTCATGAATTTTGAGTTACCTAGAAGCATATGCTATGACTTTCCCATGCTGCATCAGAACACAACCCAATCCCGACAGAGATGCATCACTGTAAATCTCAAACTCACCACCATTATCCAAAAGAGCAAAGACTGGGGCATAAGTAAGACGCTGCTTTAGCTTCTGAAAACTCCGTTCACAATGCTCATCCCACTCGAATTTGACCTCCTTCCGGGTCAACTTAGTAAAAGGCAGGGTGATTGCCGAGAAATCCTACACAAAACGTCGATAATAGCCAGCTAGCTCTAGAAAGCTCATCACTTTCGTAACATTCCTCGGTTGCTCCCATGTAGATACTGCCGAAACCTTCTAAGGGTCCACACTAATTCCCTCAGTAGAAACCACATGCCCGAGGAAACTGATCTGGTTTAGCCAAAATTCACACTTACCGAACTTAGCATATAGTTGATGTTTTCTCAACCTCTCCAACACTAACTTCAAATGTTTCCTGTGTTTAGCATTACTCTGGGAATAGATCAGGATGTCATCAATGAACAGAATCACAAACTGATCCAGATACGATATGAAGAATTTATTCATCAAATCGCGCCGTCGTAGGTCGCTAGAAAGTTGGCCGAAAAAGTCGTTAGCGTCGCCGTGGACGACGGCTTGTGTCCTCCACGCACCAACTCTGGCTCGGCCTTACGCGCGCTCATGCGCAGGCCTACGTACGACCTAGGTTCTAGGTTGGACCAGGTTT
The DNA here is from genome assembly GCA_024362995.1 of Heteromeles arbutifolia. Lineage (NCBI taxonomy): Eukaryota > Viridiplantae > Streptophyta > Magnoliopsida > Rosales > Rosaceae > Heteromeles > Heteromeles arbutifolia. Next base: position 8,246,715 of record JANCRC010000012.1, on the reverse strand, counting down.
GGTCTTGGGCTGAAGTAGGGGTGGGCAAACGGGTACAGGAACAGCGGGTCGGGGCGGGTAATCAAGGTTTAGGGCGGGTACGGGCCGGTTCCTAATTTTGAAAAAGAGAAACGGGGCGGGGCGGGGCAGGGCTTTGAAAATTTAGGGGCGGGCCGGTTCCAAAAGTATAGAAAAACGGGTACCTGGACCGGCCCGTTTGTAATTGCAAACGACTGCCCAGCAACTTCGAATCCTCGACGACATCGCCTCTGTAACTCACTCGCGGCCTCGCCCTTTTATCTCTGCAAGTATAGAGTCTGTCTCTTAGTCTCAGACTCAAGTTAACACACCATTTCTCTCTCTATCTCTTTATCTCTCACTCCCAATCGGAAATGGATCCGATCCCCACCACTCGCCGGACCCCAAAAATCCCACACAAACTCGATTACTCAACGGTAGTCAGTCATCCACGATGACCACGACTCCGAGACCGACCTCTACAGCATCATCATCCACTGCTGCGGCGACTGCTGCTGGTACTCCAACTGCGGATCCGACGGAACCTGTTGAGGGTGCACTCATCCTGATTGTTGTTGCATCATGGTGAAGATAAAGACGGGTGTTTGGGTAAGGGATAAGGGTGTCCTTGTGGAGATGAGGGAGGACTGCGGTGCGATTTGGGAACACCGATAACAATCCTGATTGGCACCGGAAAGCTCATTCTTCCGCTTCAATCTCAGTATTCCCAAACCCAGAAGAAAAAAAAAAATTTGGACCCGTGGACCCGTCCCGAACCGGCCCGTTTCAAACGGGCCGGGTTAGATTCGGTTCTCAAATTCAAAATCTTTCTATCCGGCCCTGCCCGCCCCGTTACATTTTAAAACGGGTAGGGCCAGGTTCCTTCAAATTTGGGCCCGACCCGACCCGTGCCCAGCCCTAGGCTGAAGGATTTGTGGGCTTAAAGGGTTTGGGCCTCATGGGCCTAAGGTCAACAGGCCGAAAGCCTGGGTTCTCACGTCCCAAAGGCTTGGGGTCCAAGGGTCCGGCCTAGGGTTTTTAGGTTAAGGGTTTAGTGGGTTTGGGTTAAATGGGAGTTGGGTTTGGGCTTCGAAGGTTAAGCCTGGCCCAAAGTTTAGGCCAAATGACTTGGGCTCCAGGTCCGGTCGATGCCTTCTCACCGTTCTAACCTACGATCTACCCTTAGAATTGAAGATACGAGAGAGGGGAAAAGATTCGTACTTGTGACGCACCGTGAGGTGGCCTGAGTCGGTCGAAATCTAGGTTCGAATACCACAAGCTCGCCAGATCTGGCTCTCGGTTTCTCTGTGCTTCACAGAGACGAGGGAGAGAGATAGAGATGGTCCACGTGATGGTGTTGATGGTGGTGAGTTCGCTGGGGTATCACGATTTGGGTGTTGGGGTGTCTTTGGTGTCGTCGGGAAGGGAGAGAGAGATTTGTGAGAGTGAGAGAGATTCAAGAGAAAGAAATAGAGAGTGAGTTGAGAGTTGACTCGGGGGAAGAAGAGAGAGAATGAGAGATAAAATGAGGGTGCCACGTGGCTGGCAGAGAGATGAGGAAAATTGGGAAAGAATCTAATAAGGGGATCCGAATTGGGTAAAAATGAGGGGTTAAAATGTAATTTCATAAATCTTTAAGGAAAATGTGAAATTACAAATAATTTTGAGGGTAAGGTTTCACACATCTGTTAAGTTTGTTGTTAACTTTGCCTTTAACTGATGGCGTGGCATCACGTGGACAATGACTGGGCGCCAAGTGGATATTTAAAAATAAAATAATCAAATAATCAAATAATAAAAAAATAAAAAAAAATAAAAAAAAAATTTTTGGACATTTTCTCCCTCACCTTTTCCGACCCCCCTCCATTCTCTCCTTTGCACCCACCATTCCCCCTCCCTCTTCGACTCCACCCACTCTCTCTCTCTCTCTCTCTCTCTCTCTCTCTCTCTCTCTCTCTCTTTCTCTCTCTCTTTCCCTCCCACATTTCTCTCCATCAATGGCCTCCTCCAAGTCCACTTTACTAATCACCACCACTTTACTAATCACCACCTCATTCATACTCTTCTTCTTCTTCTTCTTCTTCTCTTCCACAGCCACCACCATTCGATTAATCTCGGCCAAAGTCCCCAAACATTTCCTCCATTCTCTCCTCTGCACCCACCCTCCCCCTCCCGAGCCCGAAATAGGTGGTTTTCTACATGCCATTGTGCGCTTGAGCAATGAGGTCTTTGTACGGATGGGACAAAATTGGCAAAGTGATTGCCTGAATTTTATTGGGCCTCTTGAAGCCCATCTCTCTATACAACCCCCGTATCACCTCCGGCGATAGATTCAGCTCCTCGAATGTAATCGTTGACGCGTACAACGTGTCGACGGTCACCTAAATTGAATTCAAACCCCAATTGGAAAAATCCTAAAAATGTCAGCCCTTTGTAATTTGTATGAAAACCCTAACTAGATTTTAGAGAAATAGGTTTTACGGTATTGATGTATGAGTCTTCGAAATCATCGAGGAACATGTTTTCTCTGTTGATGTTCAGGTTGGCAATGTTAAGCGCAAGTCCGGCAGTAGACAGCGGTGGTACTGATCCGTCGTCGTTTTGGTTTGCCCCCATTCTGGATAGCAATGATCGAGTAGGCGATGTTGCATCCATGTGGGATGGAAAAAGAGAGAGAGAGAGAGAGAGAGAGAGAGAGAGAGAGAGAGAGAGAGAGAGAAATGGAGTAAGTGGAGTCGAAGAGGGAGGGGGAAAGATAGGTGTAGAGGAGAGAAGGGAGGGGGTTGGAAGCGGTGAGGGAGAAGACACCCAAAAGTTTTTTTTTTTTTTTTTTTTAATTTTTTTTAGTTTTTATTATTATTTTTTAATATTCACGTGGCGCCCAGTCATTGTCCACATGGATGCCACGTCATCAGTTAACGGCAAATTTAACAGCAACTTTAACGGATATATGAAAGTGTCCCAAAATTATCTTTATGTACCACTCTGGGATGAAAAAAACTTCATGTACCAAATGTTAAAAACCAAGAAACTTTAGGGTAGTAAACTGAGATTAACCCTAAATTTTATGATGAAATAATCTAAGCTTTCAATTAAAAGGTCATCGTATAAATTCACTAAAAAATATCTAGATATACAATAATGATCAAACAAATAGACGAATGCTCTACGTCAATAAACCAAAAAATTATTTGAGATACTGATAGTTGAATGAGATATTAAATTACTATTGGATTATAACACCAACAACAGTACCACACATCACACATAACAGAGTAAAGGAGAGGTTGTCTATGTTATTATGAATTTTCTCTGTATAATTATTCTTATGCTATATTTGGATGAAAAACTTTAAAACTTGAAAATTAGGCTAATTACTTTGGTGCAAATGCTCTAAAACACTTTCTTGCAGTCCAATACATTTAAAAGAAACTTTCAATTGACATATTTTAGGTGTTATTTTGAAAATCTTTTGCTTATTATTAATATCTTTGAAGTACATTTGTAGTGTATAAGTAATAATTTTGTAATCCTTGAGTGGTTCATTGTTGATAGAGTACTTTTAACAGTTAAATCTAAAGTACGTACCTTAAAATTGAAAGACTTACATCCAAAAATCAAGGACATGGAGTACAATATATAATGCTTCATACACGTCCGATCATGAGTACAGAGTGCAGATACTACGTACTCCACATATATTAACACTTGAATGAGCTAATTGCCTGCACACATGCACTCATGCTCGTGCTTGGAACATTACATACGTACATGATTCCATGCATACATATGCATGTATGGAGCTTATTCATATCTCCTAGCACGGACGGAGTTCTACTATTTATATACGTGCATACTGCATTTATATAGTTCTCATAAAGTTGGTCTCCTTTAGAAACTGATGAAGGCATCTGGCTTTAGTTTCCTCCACCACCGCCTCCACCGCCTTTTCCCCAGCCACCGCCACCTTTCCCCCAACCATCGCCGCCTTGACCACCCCCTCCCCAGCCGCCACCACCATGATGACCACCTCCTCCCCAGCCAGGGATGAAGCCAGAGATTTGTATGAGCGGGGGCATCCTGAAACAACAAAGTCACAATTAAAAATCTCTAGAATTTATTGAACAAAACACTAATATATTAATCCATAAAGTTTTTCATACAACATATTACAATATTCCTCGAATCGTTTTCATGTTTTGAAAGCGTTGCATAACAATATCATTACCAATACCATTAAATATCTCTTTATATAACAATAATCATTTTATCATTCATCCATTGATCTCTCAATTAGAAAGCTAAATTCTAAATTGAAATGCCAAAAACAAATTAATGAAGTAAAGTCGTATAAAATACCTTGTGGAGTAAAATTCTTGTGTTGAATTTTGATAGTTGATTACTTGAACTCCAACTGTCTATAACACTCCAAATTCAATTGAGTTTTGGTTGAATGAAAGGGGAGGAAATATCTGGAGAATTTAAGGACTGGAATTGCTTTGTTGTACGTGGTGGGATGAGTTTTGTACGGATTAATGACCTAGGGTTAGAAAAACGGGGAGGCACAACTAAATTAATTGTTAATTAAATTTTCATCAGGTAAGACATTTAGGATCCAAAACGGTAGACTAGTTTGAGGCTGGTTATTGAGAATTGGAATGCAACCATACTTTTTTTTTTAACGAATGGGGGGCATCCGCCTCCCCTCAGCCTACACTAGCTTCGTCCTTGTCCCCAGCCTCTGCCTCCTTGATGACCACCTCCTCCCCAGCCTCCGCCTCCATGATGACCACTTCCTCCGCCTCCCCAACCACCATAGCCGCCACCTCCACCTCCATATCCATATCCATCAAGCTTTTTTTCGATGCTATCTTCTACCGCTTTTGACTCTGTTGTTGCGTTATATAATAAATATTAATTAGAAAACTAGATTTTCATCCCTAAATAAGATGAAGTTTAGAAAAATATCTTATACAGGATTAAAAATTGATTTTAGTCTCTAGACTCTATTTAATGTCAGCATATGTATTCAATGTCTCTCTTTTTTATTGGATAATTTTATGAATTTAAATTTTAATTCTCATTATGGTAAGTATCTTATATAAGAAAATATTTTCGTAGAGATTTTTCGGTACTCTTATGTTTTTGTATATTTTCTTATGTGTCACTAATTCATTACAATATATTTAGGTAGGAACATTTTGGTACACTAGGTTAGTATAATATGTTTAGGTACGGACATTTCGGTACACTAGTTTAATATAATATATTTAGGTACCGACATTTCGGTACACTAGTTTAGTATCATATAGTTAGGTACGGAATTTTCGGTACACATGTTTTTGCATATTTCTTATGTGCCACTAGTTCAATACAATATATTTAGGTACGGACATTTTGGTACACTAATTTAGTAAAATATATTATGATATAGACGTTTAGGTACACTAATTAGAGGAAATTAAATAAAATTAATGAATTAAAATGTGTATAATAATAAATTTAAAATTTAATGTAATGACATTAATTAAATAAGATATCTATTAAATATTAAAACAAAAATATAATATGAATTTGAATTAACTACACATTAAGGGACTAAAATCAATATACAATCTAACACCACGTTTTTATTAAATTTTAATCTTCTTAAAGGATTAAAGTTCAAAAACCCCTATTAATCAAGCTAAGTTAGTCCAAGATTTCATAATATATGAGAAAATATGTACTGTTAGTCGAAGATTTTCATAATATGAGAAAATGTGTACTTAACCACATAATCAATGTTAAATACGTGTGTGTATATACTATATACTATTCACAAATCAATGTCAATACGCTAAGTAAATGATACATATCTTGTATAGTTTTATATATAGAGTCACCACACTGTATAATTAACTAACCTTTGTTCTCATCTTTGGATGTCTCAGCTGTGGTAGTGGAAGAGACGAGAACCAGGGTGCCAAGCAGAAGGCCTAGCAAAATCAAAGACTTGAAATATTTCATGATTTCTCGAAATCTTATGCTACGTGCTCAAAATTCTTACAAAGAAAGATGGGAATGCTCTAAAGCTTTGGCGATCACCACAGTTTATAGTGCGAGGTACTACTGAACGACAAAATAAGGCGGTTTAGTAGATGACACCAGACAATATGCATGTTTACGAGTGACGGTTCATATCTCAGTTCAAGCAAAAGACATCTGTGTAGGTTTAGCTCAGCATGCATGCGAATGTGGACACATACACACTCGCAAACGTAGACGCACCGATTCGTTATATTAAACTAAGGATATATTTGCATTCTCCTTCGGAGACATGTGCTTATTCTCGTCAGCAAATAACGTATCTTGACGGTATAAATTTTATAATTGAAATTGTTTCAATTTCTTAATTTTTATTTGAAGATTACCCTTATAAAAAAAATTTATTTGAATTAAAGATCATTTAGTGATTCAAATGTACATAACAAATTAACAGTGTAGGTAACAAGTAATATATTATGACCAACCATCTATTTATTTGATTGTGATTAAAAGATCTCCAAAATTTAATTGAATTTTTTGTAGAATTGGTATTCAAATGAAGATAAGTAATTTGAACGATTTCATCGTTAATTTTATTCGGTTGAGATATGTTATTTGCAAATAGAGAAATATGTATACCCCAGCAGGGAGATGCAAGTATTATCCTTAAAATCTATATTTGAATCTTGAAAATAAAATTTATATTTGAAAACCCATTTGACGAGATCTAAAATTTATATCCTAATTTGCACAAGGTGGAATGCTATTCATACTGTTGATCCAAGAGCTACTTTAAGTAGAATTTGCTAACGCATGTGATTAAAGAATGCAAAAAACTCCATGAAAATTCCTTAGTTTTCTTTTTCCCAAATAATTCAAAAGAAAAAAACAAAACAGGCATTCGTTTAAATATCACAATAATGCTACAACACCAAAATAAAGCAAACAATGGGTATTATTGCTAAAATGCAGCTATCCAACTACCAGAGCCATCCTAATCCAAACTGAGGTCTAAGATGAAAAAAATGAAATGAGGCCTTCCCAATTTAGTACTTAATATATAAATTTTTCAAAATAATATGAATTTGAGATGCGTCAAATTAGATTTATTAGAATAAGAAACTTATTTGTCCTTCTTTCGAATCAAGAGTACAATGAATGATAAAAATATGAGGAAAACTAACGAAAACTTCAAAAAAACCTCCCTTTTAATGAAAAATCATTTTTAAAGGTATAGTGAATAGTGCCAGGCAAAGAAGAAAATATGATTTTTTGTTAAAAGTGAACAGTGTTTTATTAAACCTCCCAAAAATATAAGCCTAATATAAAGTGAGACCCAAGGCGCATGCCTTGTTTGCCGTGTCTCTGGGCCGCCTCGGCCAACTACCATATGATCCTTCAGCACCCAATGTCGGATTTTCAAAAGCTGAGAAACCCCAAAATGTCTTCAAGGAGAAGGGCTGATAGATTGTTACATCTTCTTCAGTGATTTTTGCTATCTGAAGCTTGTTGACAGCAGATTGATCTCGATAGAGAAGAACACGCATGCATTTCTCTAGCAGCTTTACACCCTCTTCGAAAGTCAAGTTCTCATTCCACTCATCACAAAGTATAGGCCGTGCAAGGTGATTTCCAAATCCTGTAGCTACATGATTGTCCTCAAAATTTACACCAATCATGCTAACCAGGCCAAGGTACTCCTGTCCATTTTTAACTCCACCAAGAACAAGAGAGTTCCACAATGGATTGAACTTGTTATTGTTAACAGAAATGAAGAGTTGCAGACAGAGCATGTATCAAAGAAGAAAAGAGAAAAGGGAATAAAAGAGAGAGAGAGAGAAAGTAATGGATTACATTGATACTCAATTGATCTTTACAACTATGAGAATACAATTTATATAGCCATCATGACTAGCTTGCAGCCTAAGCTATTTAACTAACTAATTTGATAACAACCTAACTAACTATTGCTGAGCTGGAATGATATATTTAACATCCCCCCTCAATCTCAATTGGGATTTCCAGTTTGAGATTGTATGAGTGCTTGAGAAATGCAGAACAATGAACTCCTTCTTGTTGATGTACTCGTAGCCCTGCTCCCATCATCAATTAATCCTCTGTTCTTGATGATTAAAGGTGCCTTCATCAACTCGACTAGAGTTTTATCCCTGCTTTCAACCCCAGCAGCAAGATTCTGCAGCAATTCATCTCGAGTCTGATCTCGAGCCACCAAAACATCAAGATCAACACCAACCGATCCTTGTGAATAAACAGCAGTAGCAGCTGCTTCCCAAACATATTGCTTGTTTGACCTTGGGCTTTTTTTTTTTTTTTTTTTTTTTGTAGAGGCAACCACCTTGTCAGCAACAAAAAAAGCATAATAGAACCTAACACCAAATTCACAAATCAAGCCATTGTCTGCACCAAGATCCTTGTTTTCCTTCAGAGCCTTTAGAAACTTTGAAGTACCACTCTGAGCAATGGTTCCAAGGTAGTCAATGAGTTCCTCTTTTGTCATTCCAATACCAGTATCCGAGATAGTGATAGTCCCATTATCTGGATCATGTTTGAGGCGTATCTGTAGCTCACCAGAATCTTCAAGTAGATGGGGCTCAGTCACACTCAAAAATCTTTGCAAGAACCCTTCAAACACTTTCTGGCTATCGGCCTTGAAAAAAAAGTAAGTATACGGCTATCGGCCTTGATACCTACAAGATACACAGAAAAAAAAAAAAATCTTCACTGAGAGATGCACTCCGGCAATTGGCCTTAATGGAGTTGCACACAATAACAACAAACAAGACTATTCAAGAACATTACTCCGGCTATCGGCCTTTAAGGAGTAACATAACTTTTCACTCCGGCTATCAACCTTATGGAGGAAACACATTACATTCAGCACACTCTTGGCAATCGGCCTTTTTCGAGTGCACAAATCTTAAACAACCAAGAACTACTATCAATTCAATCACACTTTGGCATCGACCTTTAACAAGTGGATATCACAAACAACTTCACAATTCTATCAATTTATCAATAACGGCTTCGGCCTTGTATTGATCATATACACATGAAACTGACATTTACACAAACACATAGAGTGCAAGAACTTCAACCATACACAGAAAACACCATGAAACTTGAACCAGAGAACCCATATAGCATTGTACAATTTTGACTCCAGAGAACATCTCGCAAGAAATACCTGATTGTTGTCCCTTGAAAGATTCAGAGGACTATATTAAGCCTTTGACTGAGTGGAAGGCAAACGGTGATGCTACTGTTAGTTGTGCTCTGAAAGAAATGAGTGGCTGTGGTGACTGCGTGTTGGATCTCAAGCGCATCCTTCCGGCCGAACCGAAGGGAGAATGTACAAAAACTAAGCGAAAAATCTCGCCAAGAACCACCAGCAAAAAATCGTCCCTTCGAATCGTCCAAACCTTCTGTGGCAATTGGCCTTTAACAAAGATGATAAAACAGAAAGACTTCAAAATTCAACACTCCGGCAATTGGCTGACACAATTCATCAAACACTTGGAGTGCACCAAGTTGATTGCTCCAGAAACACCCATGAACTCGAACAGAAAACTTCAACCAACGTAGCAAATCTTCATCCAGAGAAAACCCATCAAACAGCTGAAGGGCACAGATCTTTTCCCTGTTGAAATACCCAGATTCGAGAACCAAGAACAGTAAATCGTCCCACACAAACAGAGCAATGTTGCAGAAAACCCAAACTATAAAGAACACCTCCGACGACACAACGTTGCAGTGGAAAAACGAGAGATCACCAAAGAAAGACCTCCGGCTCTGATACCATGTTAACATAAATGAAAAGTTGCAGACAGAGCATGTATCTAAGAAGAAAAGAGAAAAGGGAATAAAAGAGAGAGAGAGAAAGTAATGGATTACATTGATACTCAATTGATCTTTACAACTATGAGAATACAATTTATATAGCCATCATGACTAGCTTGCAGCCTAAGCTATTTAACTAACTAATTTGATAACAACCTAACTAACTATTGCTGAGCTGGAATGATACATTCAACAGTTACGCCTAGTGTACACCACACGGTTCAAATAGCTGTGCACCACTTTAGGTCCCAAAGAGGTCCCTTCATCCTACATGTTGTAGTACAAGACGAGATCATCCAGATAACGTAATAGCTCTTGAAAGTCACTTATTTCTCCACTTGCACCAAGAAGAGAATGTTTTTCAATAAGTTTCATTCGTTTGACACTCTTGTATCGCAGGGTAGACCCATAAGAGCCTCCCATATCAGCAGCCATCAAAATTCCATCTTTATACTTGAGAGCCACAACAGATGTACCAGTTACATATGGGTACATGGTTCTTTGAGAGCTTTCAAGATTGCACAGTAGGTCAGGTTTCAATTGGTTCGACTCCATTAAACTCGTTTTTTGTTTTCGAGGATTTTGAAACGAAGAGAAAAAATGCTCACGATCTGAAGCTTCCGAATACAATTTAACGTCGCGGAAAATATGAGAACAGTCAGACCTGGTTGTAAAACTAAAAACACAAGAACCTAAAATCCACCTTATCTATAGAAGTCTCAAATTTGTGTTGAATCAATTGAAATCTGAATATTACAATAGAAAACTAGGCTATATATGTTGAGAATGAGTCCTACCTTGATGGGAAGAAGGACCTTGCATGAGCTTATAAGTAGTTGGGCTACTCCCCATATTGCTAATTGATTTTATGGTGAAACCTCAATTTCTTCATCATATCAGACCATGTTGTCCCACATGTGAAGCACAATGACCACATGCGCTCCATGTCGCCCCGTTGTGTGTCCACATGTTAGGCTTGAAAATTTCTCACACGTGAGGGGGGTGTGTTGAGAATTAGTCCCATTTTGATGGGAGGAGTGACCTTGCATGAGCTTATAAGTAGTTAGGCTACTCCCCATATTGCCAATTAGTTTTATGGTACAACCTAAACTTTATTCAATATACATATATAGCCATCAAAACTTAATCCTACTTGTAAACATAAAAGCTACGTCCGAAACGAGAAGGAAAAGGAAATCCTAATTAAATATAAAACAAACAAATCAAAGAGAAAAAAAAGAGTAAAGTAATTAAAACCTATAGCTTGTAGGAAAATTCACACACACACATTTATATAAAGGAAAACTAATGAAAAGAGCTTGAAAACTTTGAGTTGTAACGATAAGGACAAAATAAAGGGTAAATTAAAAAGTACCAAGATTGACTTTTTAGTGTAAAAATATGGTTTTTCGTTAAAGTAAACAGTACCGGAAGCTATTCGTTAAAGTTCCCTTTATATATTTGGTTCCAGTGAAAATTAGTTTTAATTTATTAATTTATTATATCTGTGAATATAATGTATGCAGATTGTTTCCCATTTATATATTTACAGTATGGTGATGGTGAGGAGCATGAGTCCGGTGATCTCCTCAGGGATATCTGAAATCCACGATGAACAGAGATCATAATGTTCCCGTATGAGCTAATGAGAGCAGTGTTAGAAGGAGAATCCTCTAAGGTTTCCATGTCCTCCTACAATTAGGATATATTTAATTACTTGCCGGAGTTGTATTTGTATTCTTATAATTTTTTTTTTTTTTTGAACAAATCTTATAAACCAAGTTACCTTGTATCTTATTAAGCTCTAGGGCTTATGTAAATTGGGTTATCAATAATTTTATTTAATTCTCTAAATTCGGTATTATTTGTCTAGGTCTTTGATGTGCTCTCTCTCTAAACACAAACCGTCCGGCCTTAATTTCCCAGCCTATCCCTAAAAATCAAATAAAGTAGAACAAAAGAGACTGAGCGAATTGGATACAAAACTTTACTTGTATATGTCATTGATTTCGTATATCATCAATCGATGACATGAATTACACAGGTACTAGAATTTGTTCACGAAATTAATTAAAGAGCACTCAAACCATGAGATTATAACTGAGTACAGATACAATATCCACCCAGCTAGCACTTGTGATTAACTTTATTTTTGCATGCCTCTCGCTAGTGAGGTTTTATTCGAATGATACATAAGAATAGGATCGAGGGAAGTGCTTCAAGCATATTAAGCACATGCATTAGAACATAATTAGATAATTAGATAATTAATTAAGCACACTGCATGCATGGGCATGCAGAAGCGTAATTAACTAATGAACTAGTTGTGAGGTTGTGCATCAACAGCCTGACCAGCATGATTGCAGCACCTTAGGCACTCTCTTCCATTGTAACTCCATCTGCAACAACCATAGTAGCAACGCCCTCCACGGCCTCCTCCTCCATTTCCGCCACGACCTCCTCCACTGTAACCCCCACGACCTGGGTTGCTACCATACCCACCTCGCCCAGGATCTCCTTGGTACCCGCCACCATACTTGGCGTCACTTACATCACTGGGATTTGTAGTAGTCCCCGCAGCTGAAAGTCATATAAGGAACATACGTTTAAATGAGGTGACAATATTTCATTTATTCAAATCATTGTGAATTTGGAACCTAATTTAATTTTAAGTAGCACATACTTGTACTATATCTATTTGGTGAATAAAGTTAAGTACACTAGTATTATGTTGTGGAAAGTACAGCAAATTAAGCTCACAAATTGTATTTATAACTTTGCTTCGCAACTTTGGTGACACTAGGTAGCTAGCAATATATAATTTCTACAAAAATTAGAAGGGAAAAGTTAAGCTCACCATTTGCGGCCACTTCACAGGAAATGAGAAGGACAATGGCAAGCAAAAGACCAAAGTAAATGAAAGTCTTGGAAACCATTTTTGTTCAACTGGAAAGAGAGTAGAATACTTGGAAATTAAGAAGCATTCTTGCCTCTATTTATAGAGAAAAATAGAGGGCAGTGTACAATAAATCTACACGTTAACCCCACAGGCCACACCACCGTACACGTACAGTGTAGACTGTGTAGTTGGAGGTTGAGGAGTTGCCTTCCTAAATTTATTAAATTTAAAACACTTATATCTTTTCTTAATTACTGATCGGTGTTCTCATTGCTTCTGATATTGAGTTTATTTTTCTGATTATTAACAGTGATGAGTACAAGCTGTCTTAACGTTATGAAGCAATTTTGCTAGCTATTAGAAATATCGAGAAAGTGCGTCAAGATTAATTAGTCTGGTTCATTAACTAATTAATTTGTTAAAATGTGAGCGTTCAATGCAAAACTAATCAACATGCACTGATTTTTCAAACACTAGAAAAGACCATATTGGATATGGGAACTTTCGAAATAATTTGTAGATTAGAATCAAGATAAATGATATGTAATTAGGATTGAGATAGATGAATATCAGCGTCCTTCGAAAATTGAATAATATTGTAATTTTGACTTTAGCGGGGGGCTCCATGCTATACACATGCCTTGGACATATGTCAGTGAGAGTCAGAAAGATCATGACAAATTAAGTTGCATGGGGACTACTCTATAAAAATAGTCGTGGGCATACATGCATGTCTGCATGTCTATCTTCAATGAATAGATAGCCTAGAGGGAGCCTGCAAATTGCAATTTAGACCACTCACTCATCTCATACAGCTTCGACCGACATATAATTGGTAAAAATTGTCTTGAATATATTTTATAGTTTCATTGAAAGCCCTTTTTGGTAATACTCTCTTGTTGTTTTAAATACAAAAGATATTCAGAAATCTGAATCGAGATTTCGAATAAACAAGAAAGTACTCTTAATTAACTGAACTAAAACGCCCTTTCTGTTTTTCGTTCTTTTTCTTTGCGAGTGATATTATGGTTCACAGCCACGCACATAGAGAAGTGCAAAATCAGTGTGTTTTCTCACCGAAAGGTTATTTTCTGCTCAGTTTGACAACGCGTCCTCTGTGGTCAATTTATTCTGAATTTGACTTTTCAGACTTGTCTAGGGCCAATTGGATTTGAACGGTTCATTTTACTTTAACAAATATTAATATAATATGTTACATGACTTTCAAATGTCATCAAATTGAACCCACGTTATTTGACTTAAAAGTAATCCATCCGAAGTGGAAGATACTTGGCACCTTTTCTTAAAAAAAATAAAAAATAAAAAATAAAAAATTTAAGAAAAATACCAAGCCATTCATAGAGTCAAGTATACACTAGATTTTTCTAAATTACAAGAATGAAGATTCAAACTTGAGTGCAAAAAATAGAGTAGACTGCTCTAGCTACTTTGGATAATCTCAAGTACGGGAGCCAAGCAATTTAGCAATCAACGTTGCAAGTGGTCGGTTGATTTGAATTCAACTACAATATTAAAGAAGAATCCAAAGCAATTGACCACTTACGACGTGGGTTGGTCTATTTTCATTTTCTTTCCTTTAGTTGGCGGGTAAAGTTGATTAACGTCTGTTTACAGAAACAAAGTCCATAAAACCTATAGATTAGAGAAACAAGGGGCCAAAAAACAAAATAGTGCATCATGCATGTGTTTATAAATAATTAACATTTCCGTCGCTTGTTTAATTTGCAACCAAAATACAAATCAATCCTAATTTCCTTGTGATCAATTCCCAAGCTAGCATAAGAGAAGATGAGTGTAGAAGTGTTGGATGGTGCCACCATTGTCAACTTTGTGGAAGATGAAGAAGCATTCAGCCTCTCAATTCGCGACCGTTTTGCTCGTCTCGACACCAACCACGATGGTCTGCTTTCTTACGCAGAGATGCTGAAGGAGCTTCAGTCTCTGAGGGTCTTTGAGACCCACTATGGCATTGATGTGAAGCCAGACCCCGAAGAGATTGCTCATGTCTACGACTCGCTGTTCGTGCAGTTCGATCATGACTCGAACGGGGCGGTTGATTTGGAGGAGTTCAAGGCTGAAACCAAGCTGATGATGCTTGCTATGGCCAATGGGATGGGGTTCTTGCCAGTTCAAATGGTGTTGGAAGAAGATAGCTACTTGAAGAAAGCAGTGGAAAAAGAGTACTCCAGTACCAAAGTTAAGCAGCTGATTGATTAAGCACTTTTAATAGATTGTACTTTTCTATTTAATTACGAAGAGCCTTCAGCATTGTTGATTTTTATGTTCAAGTTCCATCAGATATAAATGAGGATGAAGAGATCGAAGATGGCTAAAGTAAATGTTCGTAAAATTCAATTACAATTTTATCTAAGTTTCTACTGAATTTATACAAATATTTCATACCGAAATCTCTCGTTCTATTTTTTCTTTGTACTCCTAATTATTAACAGTAATACAGAGAAGCACAGAAATGCAAAAAAGCAAGTATCGAAGAAGAAGAGCAAGAAGAGAATATCAGAGAGAGGGAGAGAGAGAGAGATAAGCAATTGACTACATTGATACTGAATTAATTTTTACAACTATGAGAATACAGTTTATATAGCCATTATGACTAACTTGCAACCTAAGCTATTTAACTAACTAATTTGATAACAACCTAACTAACTATTGCTGAGCTGGAATGATATATTCAACATCCCCCCTCAATCTCAACTGGGATTTCCAGTTTGAGATTGTATGAGTGATTGAGAAATGCAGAACAATGAAATCCTTCTTGTCGATGTACTTCTAGCCCTGCTCCCATCATCAATTAATCCCACAATCACCAATTGCATACACTTTGTCACATCCCTCCACACGCAGCCATTCATCAGTTGCTAAAGCCCGTCGATTACCCTGACCAACTTGAGTCATGAAATCCTTTATGAAAGGATGTGTTCCAATACCAGTTGGGCCACCCCCGACAACAGCAAAATGAAGAATTCTCTTCTTCTCCTCATCGCGTACAGTTGGAAGGGTTGCCTTTTCAAAGCAGTCAATAACAGTTCTTCGAATCTTTTGAGCATCTTCTACTTCCTTCAAGAAGTGGCAATTCTCCATCACACCAGGAGTATTGAATGTATTAACATTGGCTCCCACAACTATAATAAGGTAGTCATAATCCACAACAAACTCTTCTTGTCCATCCAAATTGTTTTCTAGATTAGAATGGCAATAGATTTTCTTATTTTGTGCATCAATCTTCAGACACGCAACTTCAGTGAATCGAACGTCCACATTTTTTCTTTCTAACAATGTTTCGAATGGGTTCAACAATGATGCGAGCTTCCACTGTACCACCTTGAAAAATTACTCAAGAGCAGTGCAATTTCATACTCATCAATCAACTTCCCAAAGAATTTCAGCCCCTCAAACTGATTTATACACTGCTGTAGCTACTGTTTTCTTTGCGATAAGGTTTCTAATATTTCAGTCAACATTCCTAGAAGACCTTCAATTTTCACAGATTCCATTGTATTTTCAGACATTTTGATTACTTTGACCAAATCCTTCTTCGTTCACAATTGAGAATGATCAAACAACAAGCTTTACAATCACATAAATCAAGAAACACAACCCTCTTCGGCAATCGGCCTTCAATGAAGAAAGGGAACAAGAACTGCACTCCGGCAATCGGCCTTAATGGAGTTGCACACAATAACAACAAACAAAACTTTTCAAGAACGTTACTCCGGCTATCGGCCTTTAAGGAGTAACACACAATATCTGAGACAGAACTTTTCCCTCCGGCTATCGGCCTTATGGAGGAAACAAATTGCATTCAACGCACTCTTGGCAATTGGCCTTTTTTGAGTGCATAAGTCTCAAACAACCAAGAACTAATCACGTAACAGAAAGGAATGGCTATCAGCCTTCGTATTCCTTCAACAATCTCACAGAAAATGGCTACCAGCCTTTAACAGATAAACTTGCATACAAGAAACCCTATCGAAGAAACAAATTTCACTGCGACATTTAAGCAAACAGATAGAGTGCAGAATTTAGTTACTCACACCTCAGCGAAATACCATTCCCTGCATCCCCTCGCACTACTCTGACTCGCCACCCCTACCACTCACTATAGAGTCCAAGAAGCCCAGTGGTTTAATAGGCCTTCTGATGAAACTAATGGTAGCAATTCTAATTCCAATGAAAATCAGCCTTCCGATGCTTCAACTATTGATAGAAAAGAGAAGCTTACTGAGAAATAAGTCATTATTAATCATGCGGAGGTAGCTTGGCAAGAGAGAATATCCAGATGATTTAGAGCCACCAAGATCCATGGCGAGAATCAGAACCTGAAAAAACCCAGCGAGCCCCATTTCAGAAAACCTCCAAGAAACGATTGTTGTTGTGGGTTTTGACGATTTCCTCTAAGATTTTGTTGTGGGTTTCTTGATTTTCCCAGAAACGATTGCTGTTCGTGGGATTTTGTTGATGATTTTGTGCACATCGCCAGCAGAAGAAGAAGAATGGTCGATGAGGTTTGAAGCTGGAAGCACATCAATCCACCAGAAATATGCACAGCAACCAAATCATCACAACACAGTCTTGAATCGAGAAACCCAGATGAAGAAACTCCGATCAGAGCTCCCCAAGAAATCTCCAGTTCTTTAATCTTCAGCGGAAGAAATGGCACTGAGGATCATCCGGGCGATTGATACCATATTAACAGTAATACAGAGAAGCACAGAAATGCAGAAAAGCATGTATCGAAGAAGAAGAGCAAGAAGAGAATATCAGAGAGAAAGAGAGAGAGAGATAAGCAATTGACTACATTGATACTGAATTAATTTTTACAACTATGAGAATACAGTTTATATAGCCATTATGACTAACTTGCAACCTAAGCTATTTAACTAATTAATTTGATAACAACCTAACTAACTAATGCTGAGCTGGAATGATATATTCAACACTAATCATGAGTAAGATTGCTACAAATGGTTAAAAAAATAAACACATCTCGGGAGCTGGAACGAAGGAGAGGATGTTTTCACCGAACAACTCAAACAATGAAACCAAGAGATGCCCCGAATTCAAGCCATCCTTCCAAACCTGAGTGAGGAGAGCTGATTTCTTTAGAGACTAACCAACAGGCTTGCCCATTCTACTCGTGATGTGTAGAATGCTCTCATTTTTGCCTAAAATACTGTTCGTTAAACAGTGGTCTCCCAAATTTGTCCCTGCTTGGTTTTGGAAATTCAGGTCTGATTTCTCAATCCTATGTTTCTTTGTTGTCTAAGATGATTTTGGGTTATATCACTCAAAAACAATTTTTTTTCACTAAGAAAGTGAAAATCCCTAGCTTTTAGATTTTTCAGTATTTTGTCGGTAATAATATTTTATACATGTCTCTGTTTCCAAATATGATGATCTCTTAATTTACTATTGTAGCTTTTGTAATAGGATGATCTCTTAATTTGCCTTTACATATCTTCTTTACTTCCTCTTCTTGCTCTATATATGATTCCATCTCCATATAATTATTTCACTAGCCTTCATGCACACGCTCACGTGCGTGCAAAAGACATTTTTGGAATCACGGCGTGTTACGCGTGACTTACACGTTTTATTGTATTTATATGCGTAAATTGACAAAAGGAAAGTCAAATATTTGAAGTAAATGAATAATTTTAGATCATGCTAGAAGAAACCCCTTATAAACCACTTAAGGCAGCTGAATTCACATAATAAAATCGGTCTCTATAGAATTTACATTAAGAATAGAGAAAATAATATTTAATAAACAATTGATTGAATCACATTATTGCTAGCCCATTGTGAGGCTAAGGCCACCTCCTTCCCCTTAGTGTAGATAATATCTTTTGTTAAAAAAAAATCATTTGACAATTAATTTAATCACATTATTATCTGCATGCAAAAGATCTTTTTTATAACCGGCATTACATATCTCTTAAGATGTTTCAAACGTGTTTAAAAATAGAGAAATTGAGTTACATTATTGCTAGCCTATTATGAGGTACTAATTATAAAAAAAATAAAATAAAAAATAAAAAACTGCACCAAAAAATTAATTATGAAAAAAAAACATTGTAAAATTACAAAATTATCCTTGTATTATTTTATGCATTCTTTTTTACTGCTTTTGATTTTTTTTTTGCTGAGGGGCATTTTGGCCATATTATTTTTTGTCGAAGCCGTGACCCCAAAGTCGGGATCTGGCTTTATATATAAGATATTTCCTGTTTTTACAGGAAGCAAATCATTGAATACACACAGAAAATTAAAAGAGTTTTAGTTTTTGGATTCATAATTGATGAAATAGTTTGAAATGGAGAACTTGGTTGATTGAGACAGAGAGAATCCGACAGCTCCAAACTCTGATCCGCTGATCTCGAAATGGAGAAGTTACCTCTCACTTCACTTTCACAATGTAAACTAGCTCCTCAGTTCAGTTCTTAAATATGAGGTTTTTCAACTACCACTTTTCTGTAATGAAATATTTGAGCAGTACTCGCCACGATATCCAATTAATTAGGTCAGTTTTTGTTTAATTGGGATTCTTAATTTCATACTAGGGATTTTAATTTGATTGGATTCTATATTTTTGAAACTCAAGTTAAAAATTGTTACATAGTTTCAAATACATAGGATTAGTTTCATAACTTTATGGGTTGCTTTGTTATTGTTTTTGGTTGCAGATTTAATCCCTTGAACTTGAATTGGATCACTCTTTGGTCAAATGCTTATGAATATTAAGTCTTTGTTCCGCATATGGACCGTCATAGAAGAGTTTCTACCATCAAATTATAACTAAGACTGCGACAGTAGCTGCTCCACCATCATTTCTAAAAAATTAGGTAAAAATCTCTCCTCTGCAAATTTTTTTAACAATGGACCAATAAATGCACAAAAAAAGTTTAGTATGATCTGATTTTTATGTCTTTCGCTCATTATCTCATTGAACAAATCAATTCCGGAAGCCATTTTAAGTATGCTAAATAATTTAGATTTGATATTTTGTGTGTTGAATATCAAGATAGAGAAAATTTTATCTAGAACGCCATCTGTCCACTTATGCATTTGTTTTTCTAAGTCAACAATTCTGCAAAATGAGGGTTTATATTTCACTTTTTAAACACTTTAGACCAAATTTGTTTAAGCATAATTCAATTGTTTGGTTTGATTACAAAGAATTTGTAAAACTTGGATTCATACAATATTTAAGGTTTAAGGCCATAGCTCAAACCACACATATGTTTTGTTATCTCATCGTTATCATACATAGTTCAAAACACACATAATATAAAATTTGACATAAACTTTACATGTTTGGTTAATAATGCCTAATGTTTTCGTCTATGGAGAACCTAGTGTGCCAACAGTTTTCAACTGCGTAAGTAATTTTATTAACTTTCTGTAAGTCCTTTTATTGTTCTGATCTTTAGCAAAAGGATCCCTTAACAAATCCAACTGTCATTTGTTCACATTAACTTCTATTTTTCCAATTTCTAACAGATAAATGAAAACACCTACATATCATAAGAAATGAGGAACAAAGTGAAGAAACAAACCCATTAGATTAAAGAAGTTCAACACTACTCATTGTTTCTTATTCTAGATAGGGTTGTAAATAGATTTATATAAGCATTATGGCCTATCATTTATATTTTAAAACTTTCTACATGTTTTATACAAATTCAAAACCCGCAGCATCTCGTAGACACTCTTGCTAGTTCTTTTCCGAAGAGAAAAAATTTCTAACTAAAGCCGACATAAATTTTATGATCAAATAATCTAGGTTTTCAATTAAAAGGTCATCGTATACATTCACTAAAAAATATCTAGATATACAACAATGATCAAACAAATAGACGAATGCACTACTTCAATAAACCAAAAAAAATATTTGAGATACTGATAGTTGAATGATATATTAAATTACTATTGGATTATAACATCAACATCAGTACCACACATCACACATAACCGAGTAAAGGAGAGATTGTATATGTTATTATGAATTTTCTCTGTATAATTCTTATGCTATATATGTTTGGATGAAAAACTTGAAAATTAGGCTAATTACTTTGGTGAAAATGCTCTAGAAAACTTTCTTGCAGTCCAATACATGTAAGAAAAACTTTCAAATGTAGACATCTGTGTAGGTTGAGCTCAGCATGCATGTGAATATGGACACACACACACACACTCGCAAACGTAGACGCACGGATTCGTTATATTAAACTATGGATATATTTGCGTTCTCCCTTGGAGAGATGTGCTTGTTCTCATATGCAAATAACGTATCTTGATAGTACAAATTTCATAATTTTTATTTAAAGATTACCCTTACAAAGAATCATTTGAATTAAAAATCATTTAGTGATTCAAATGTATAAAACAAATTAACAGTGTAGGTAACAAGTAATATATTATGATGAACCATCTATTTATTTGATAGTGACTAAAGGATCTCCAAAATTTGATTGAATGTTTTGTAGAATTGGTATTCAAATGAAGATTAGTAGTTTGAACGATTTCATCGTTAATTTTATTCGGTTGAGATATGTTACTTGTAAATAGAGAAATATGTATACCCCAATATGGAGATGCAAGTATTATCCTTAAAATCTATATTTGAATCTTGAAAATAAAATTTATATTTGAAAACCCATTTGACGAGATCTAAAATTTATATCCTAATTTGCACAAGGTGGAATGCTATTCATACTGTTGATCCAATAGCTACTTTAAGTGGAATTTGCTAACGCATGTGATTAAAGAATGCAAAAAACTCCATGAAAATTCCTTAGTTTTCTTTTTCCCAAATAATTCAAAAGAAAAAAAAAAGGCATTCGTTTAAACATCACTACAATAATGCTACAACACCAAAATAAAGCAAACAATGGGTATTATTGCTAAAATGCAGCTATCCAACTACCAGAGCCATCCTAATCCAAACTGAGGTCTAAGATGAAAAAAAATGAAATGAGGCCTTCCCAATTTAGTAGCTTAATATAAAATTTTCAAAAAATATGAATTTGAGATGCATCAGATTAGATTTAGTAGAATAAGAAACTTATTTTTTCTTCTTTCGAATCAAGAGTACAATGAATGATAAAAATACAAGTCTAATTTGAAGTGAGACCCAAGGCCCGTGTCTCTGGGCCGCCTCTGCCAACTACCATAATCCTTCAGTACCCAATGTCAGATTTTCAAAAGCAGAGAAACCCCAAAATGTCTTCAAGGAGTAGGCCTGAGAGATTATTACACCTTCTTCAGAGATTTTTGCTATCTGAAGCTTGTTGACAGCAGATTGATCTCGATAGAGAAGAACACTCATTCATTTCTCTAGCAGCTTTACACCCTCTTCGAAAGTCAAGTTCCCATTCCACTCATCACAAAGAATAGGCGTGCAAGGTGATTTCCAAATCCTGTAGCTACATGATTGTCCTCAAAATTTACACCAATCATGCTAACCAGGCCAAGGTACTTCTGTCCATTTTTAACTCCACCAAGAACAATATAGTTCCACAATGGATTGAACTTGTTACGCCTAGTGTACATCACACGGTTCAAACAGCTATGCACCACTTTGGGTCCCAAAGAGGTCCCATCATCCCACATGTTGTCGTACAAGACGAGATCATCCAGATGACGTAAACTCCTGAAGGTCACTTCTTTCTCCACTTGCACCAAGAAGAGAGTGTTTTCCAATAAGTTTCATTCGTTCGACACTCTTGTATCGCAGGGTAGACCCATAAGAACCTTCCATATCAGCAGCCATCAAAATTCCATCTTTATACTTGAGAGCCACAACAGATGTACCAGTTACATATGGGTACAAGGTTCTCTGAGAGCTTTCAAGATTGCACAGTAGGTCAGGTTTCGATTGGTTCGACTCCATTAAACTCTTTTTTTGTTTTCGAAGATTTTGAAACGAAGAGAACAAATGCTCACGATCTGAAGCTTCCGAGTACAATTTAACGTAGCGGAAAATATGAGAACAGTCACACCAGGTTGTAAAACTAAAAACACAAGAACCTAAAATCCACCTTATCTATAAAAGTCTCAAATTTGTATTGAATAAATTGAAATCTGAATATTACAACAGAAAACTAGGCTATATACGTTGAGAATGAGTCATACCTTGATGGAAGGAGGGACTTTGCATAAGCTTATAAGTAGTTGGGCTACTCCCCATATTGCCAACTAGTTTTATGGTTGAACTTCAATTTCTTCATGGTATCTTTTTTTTGGTCAAGAGGAATTTTATAACAAAGTCCAAATGGACACTGTACAAAGACAACAACGTCATAACTGAGGTAGGTACAAAAGAGACGCTACTTATGCATTCATCGCATGAGTAAAGGTACTCAATTATACCTAAAGCAAAGAAATTACATAAGATGTGGCTTGGCTCAAAAGCCAGAGTCCACCCGAAGAGGCCCAAAAGTGACCCATCTGAAAAATCTGATAACCCTAAAGCCAAGAACACCCGCCGTCGAAAAGTTGGAGACGACCGACGAACGGAAAACCTATGAGATACCACCGCATAGTGCAATACAAAAACCATCAATGCTTCAACGTTGGAGAAAAGAAGCCCAACCTGCAGACCAGGAAGACCCCAAACTATCATGAACGCCACATATCCGATCCTCAGACGAACACAACCGCAAACGAATACCCAGAACCAAGCTGTAATAAAAAAGGTCAGGTGGTGTAAACACCATTCTAAAGAGATACCAGACCTTTGTAGGGGTGACAACATATAGTTGTCTCTGACTAGAAGCAGCATACAAGAGATGAGATGAAATCCCCCAAAACAGGAGTGGAATTGGAGAGCAGATTCGAAGTATTAGAGTTGTTTGAGAGCAGAACCCCAAAAACGACCCCAAGAACCCCTAATCTGATCCCAAAAACCCCAAATCAAAGGAATAGTACCTTGAAACATGGGCACAAAACCCGGAAACAGAGTTCCGTCCATACCACCTGTATATGGCAGGTTGCTCCACCAATCCATCAAGAGGATCGGGGCGATCGCATTTGCGGGGAGGGATAAAAACCCTAGAGATAGATCTCCAACCACATCGGGAACCGGGACCATAGCAGAGCAAGGAAGAAAGAGGGAGGAGGATAACACCAAAATTGAAAGGGTAGCAGCCACTGGCCCCAAGCAGGAGCTGGAGGCCGACGGCGGAAGGGTTTCTGCAAGCGGAGAGAGGAAGAGTACTTCAGTCAGTGAGAAGTATTGAGTTTTCCCTTCTTCATGGTAGCAGTTTGTCCCACGTGTGAAGCCTAACGGCCACATCACCCCGTTGTGTGTCCACGTATTAGGCTTGAAAATTCGCCACACTGAGGGAGCGTGTTGAGAATTAGTCTCACCTTGATGGGTGAAGGGGCCATGCATGAGCTTATAAGTAGTTGGGCTACTCTTCATATTACCAATTGGTTTTATGGTAGAACCTCATCTTTCTTCAATATACATGTATAGCCATCAAAACTTAATCCTACTTGTAAACATAAAAGCTACGTCCGAAGTGAGAAGGAAAAAAAAACAAACAAATCAAATAGAAAAAAAGAAAGAAAGTAAAGTAATTAAAACCTATAGCTTTTAGGAAAATTCACCCGCACACACATTTATATATTTGGTTACAGTAAAAATTAGTTTTTATTTATTAATTTATTTATTATATCTGTGAATCTAATGTATGCAGATTGTTTCCTATAAATTTACAGTATGGTGATGGTGTGGAGCATGAGTCCGGTGATCTCCTCAGGGATATCTGAAATCCACGATGAACAGAGATCATAATGTTCCTGTATGAGCTAATGAGAACAGTGTTAGAAGGAGAATCCTCTAAGGTTTCCATCTCCTCCTACAATTAGGATATATTTGCATTCTCCTTCGGAGAGATGTGCTTATTCTCGTCAGCAAATAACGTATCTTGACGGTATAAATTTTATAATTGAAATTGTTTCAATTTCTTAATTATTATTTGAAGATTACCCCTATAAAAAAAATTTATTTGAATTAAAGATCATTTAGTGATTCAAATGTATATAACAAATTAATAGTGTAGGTAACAAGTAATATATTATGACCAACCATCTATTTATTTGATAGTGATTAAACGATCTCCAAAATTTAATTGAATTTTTTGTAGAATTGGTATTCAAATGAAGATAAGTAATTTGAACGATTTCATCGTTAATTTTATTCGGTTGAGATATGTTATTTGCAAATAGAGAAATATGTATACCCCAGCAGGGAGATGCAAGTATCATCCTTAAAATCTATATTTGAATCTTGAAAATAAAATTTATATTTGAAAACCCATTTGACGAGATCTAAAATTTATATCCTAATTTGCACAAGGTGGAATGCTATTCATACTGTTGATCCCAGAGCTACTTTAAGTAGAATTTGCTAACGCATGTGATTAAAGAATGCAAAAAACTCCATGAAAATTCCTTAGTTTTCTTTTTCCCAAATAATTCAAAAGAAAAAAACAAAACAGGCATTCGTTTAAATATCACAATAATGCTACAACACCAAAATAAAGCAAACAATGGGTATTATTGCTAAAATGCAGCTATCCAACTACCAGAGCCATCCTAATCCAAACTGAGGTCTAAGATGAAAAAATTGAAATGAGGCCTTCCCAATTTAGTAGCTTAATATATAAATTTTTCAAAATAATATGAATTTGAGATGCGTCAAATTAGATTTATTAGAATAAGAAACTTATTTGTCCTTCTTTCGAATCAAGAGTACAATGAATGATAAAAATATAAGGAAAACTAACGAAAAGTCCAAAAAAACTTCATTTTTAATGAAAAGTCTTTTTTTAAAGGTATAGTGAATAGTGCTAGGAAAATGAGAAAATGTGATTTTTTGTTAAAAGTGAACAGTATCGAGAGTGTTTTATTAAACCTCCCAAAAATATAAGCCTAATATAAAGTGAGACCCAAGGCGCACGCCTTGTTTGCCGTGTCTCTGGGCCACCTCTGCCAACTACCATATGATCCTTCAGCACCCAATGTCGGATTTTCAAAAGCTGAGAAACCCCAAAATGTCTTCAAGGAGTAGGGCTGAGAGATTGTTACACCTTCTTCAGTGATTTTTGCTATCTGAAGCTTGTTGACAGCAGATTGATCTCGATAGAGAAGAACACGCATGCATTTCTCTAGCAGCTTTACACCCTCTTCGAAAGTCAAGTTCTTATTCCACTCATCACGAAGAATAGGCCGTGCAAGGTGATTTCCAAATCCTGTAGCTACATGATTGTCCTCAAAATTTACACCAGTCATGCTAACCAGGCCAAGGTACTTCAGTCCATTTTTAACTCCACCAAGAACAAGAGAGTTCCACAATGGATTGAACTTGTTACGCCTAGTGTACACCACACGGTTCAAATACCTGTGCACCACTTTGGGTCCCAAAGAGGTCCCATCATCCCACATGTTGTACTACAAGACGAGATCATCCAGGTAACGTAATAGCTCTTGAAAGTCACTTATTTCTCCACTTGCACCAAGAAGAGAATGTTTTTCAATAAGTTTCATTCGTTCGACACTCTTGTATCGCAGGGTAGACCCATAAGAACCTCCCATATCAGCAGCCATCAAAATTCCATCTTTATACTTGAGGGCCACAACAGATGCACCAGTTACATATGGGTACATGGTTCTCTGAGAGCTTTCAAGATTGCACAGTAGGTCAGGTTTCGATTGGTTCGACTCCATTAAACTCGTTTTTTGTTTTCGAAGATTTTGAAACGAAGAGAAAAAATGCTCACGATCAGAAGCTTCCGAATACAATTTAACGTAGCAGAAAATATGAGAACAGTCAGACCTGGTTGAAAAACTAAAAACACAAGAACCTAAAATCCACCTTATCTATAAAAGTCTCAAATTTGTATCGAATCAATTGAAATCTGAATATTACAACAGAAAACTAGGCTATATATGTTGAGAATGAGTACTACCTTGATGGGAAGAAGGACCTTGCATGAGCTTATAACTTGTTGGGCTACTCCTCATATTGCCAATTGCTTTTATGGTGAAACCTCGATTTCTTAATCATATCAGAGCAGGTTGTCCCACATGTGAAGCACAACAACCACATGCGCTCCATGCCGCCCCGTTGTGTGGCCACGTGTTAGGCTTGAAAATTCGTCACACGTGAGGGGGGTGTGTTGAGAATTAGTCCCACCTTGATGGAAGTAGTCACCTTGCATGAGCTTATAAGTAGTTAGGCTACTCCCCATATTGCCAATTAGTTTTATGGTACAACCTAAACTTTCTTCAATATACATATATAGCCATCAAAACTTAATCCTACTTGTAAACATAAAAGCTACGTCCGAAATGAGAAGGAAAAGGAAATCCTAATTAAATATAAAACAAACAAATCAAAGAGAAAAAAAAAAAGTAAAGTAATTAAAACCTATAGCTTGTAGGAAAATTCACACACACACATTTATATAAAGGAAAATTAATGAAAAGAGCTTGAAAACTTTGAGTTGTACCGATAAGGACAAAATAAAGGGTAAAGTGAATAGTATCAAGATTGACTTTTTAGTGTAAAAATATGATTTTTCATTAAAGTAAACAGTACCGGAAGCCATTCGTTAAAATTCCCTTTATATATTTGGTTACAGTGAAAATTAGTTTTAATTTATGAATTTATTATATCTGTGAATATAATTTATGCAGATTGTTTCCCATTTATATATTTACAGTATGGTGATGGTGAGGAGCATGAGTCCGGTGATCTCCTCAGGGATATCTGAAATCCACGATGAACAGAGATCATAATGTTCCCGTATGAGCTAATGAGAGCAGTGTTAGAAGGAGAATCCTCTAAGGTTTCCATGTCCTCCTACAATTAGGATATATTTAATGACTTGCCGGAGTTGTATTTGTATTCTTATAATTTTTTTTTTTGGGAACAAATCTTATAAACCAAGTTACCTTGTATCTTATTAAACCAAGTTGTATTTGATTTCGTATATCATCTATCGATGACATGCATTACACAGGTACTAGAATTTGTTCACGAAATTAATTAAAGAGCACTCAAACCATGAGATTATAACTGAGTACAGATACAATATCCACCCAGCTAGCACTTGTGATTAACTTTATTTTTGCATGCCTCTCGCTAGTGAAGTTTTATTCGATTCATACATAAGAATAGGATCGAGGGAAGTGCTTCAAGCATATTAAGCACATGCATTAGAACATAATTAGATAATTAGATAATTAATTAAGCACACTGCATGCATGGGCATGCAGAAGCGTAATTAACTAATGAACTAGTTGTGAGGTTGTGCATCAACAGCCTGACCAGCATGATTGCAGCACCTTAGGCACTCTCTTCCATTGTAACTCCATCTGCAACAACCATAGTAGCAACGCCCTCCACGGCTTCCTCCTCCTCCATTTCCGCCACGACCTCCTCCACTGTAACCCCCACGACCTGGGTTGCTACCATACCCACCTCGACCAGGATCTCCTTGGTACCCGCCACCATACTTGGCGTCACCTACACCATTGGGATTTGTAGTAGTCTCCGCAGCTGAAAGTCATATAAGGAACATACGTTTAAATGAGGTGACAATATTTCATTTATTCAAATCATTGTGAATTTGGAACCTAATTTAATTTTAAGTAGCATATACTTGTACTATATCTATTTGGTGAATAAAGTTAAGTACACTAGTATTATGTTGTGGAAAGTACAGCAAATTAAGCTCACAAATTGTATTTATAACTTTGCTTCGCAACTTTGGTGACACTAGGTAGCTAGCAATATATAGTTTCTACAAAAATTAGAAGGGAAAAGTTAAGCTCACCATTTGCGGCCACTTCAGAGGAAATGAGAAGGACAATGGCAAGCAAAAGACCAAAGTAAATGAAAGTCTTGGAAACCATTTTTGTTCAACTGAAAAGAGAGTAGAATACTTGGAAATTAAGAAGCATTCTTGGCTCTATTTATAGAGAAAAATAGAGGGCAGTGTACAATAAATCTACACGTTAACCCCACAGGCCACACCACCGTACACGTACAGTGTAGACTGTGTAGTTGGAGGTTGAGGAGTTGCCTTCCTAAATTTATTAAATTTAAAACACTTATATCTTTTCTTAATTACTGATCGGTGTTCTCATTGCTTCTGATATTCAGTTTATTTTTCTGATTATTAACAGTGATGAGTACAAGCTGTCTTAACGTTATGAAGCAATTTTGCTAGCTATTAGAAAGATCGAGAAAGTGCGTCAAGATTAATTAGTCTGGTTCATTAACTAATCAATTTGTTAAAATGTGAGCGTTCAATGCAAAACTAATCAGCGGTGGATGGACATGCACTGATTTTTCAAACACTAGAAAAGACCATATTTGATATGGAACTTTCGAAATAATTTGTATATTAGAATCGAGATAAATGATATGTAAATAAGATTAAGATAGATGAATATCAGCGTCATTCGTAAATTGAATAATATTGTAATTTTGACTCTGGCGGGGGCTCCATGCTATACACTTGCCTTGGACATATGTCAGTGAGAGTCAGAAAGATCATGACAAATTAAGTTGCATGGGGACTACTCTATACAAATAGTCGTGGGCATACATGCATGTCTGCATGTCTATCTTCAATGAATAGATAGCATAGAGGGAGCCTGCAAATTGCAATTTAGACCACTCACTCATCTCATACATCTTCGACCGACATATAATTGGTAAAAATTGTCTTGAATATATTTTATAGTTTCATTGAAAGCC
This sequence comes from Heteromeles arbutifolia, assembly GCA_024362995.1. NCBI lineage: Eukaryota > Viridiplantae > Streptophyta > Magnoliopsida > Rosales > Rosaceae > Heteromeles > Heteromeles arbutifolia. Next base: position 8,217,115 of record JANCRC010000012.1, on the reverse strand, counting down.
CTTTTTGGTAATACTCTCTTGTTGTTTTAAATACAAAAGATATACAGAAATCTGAATCGAAAATTTGAATAAACAAGAAAGTACTCTTAATCAACTGAATTAAAACGGCGCATGCCCTTTTTATTTTTCATTCTTTTTCTTTGCAAGTGATATTATGGTTCATATTTTATCTCGAGTGGGAGTGGGAGAAAGAATAACACAGCCACGCACATAGAGAAGTGCAAAATCAGTGTGTTTTCTCACCGAAAGGTTTTTTTCTGCTCAGTTCGACAACGCGTCCTCTGTGGTCAATTTATTCTGAATTTGACTTGTCAGACTTGTCTAGGGCCAATTGGATTTGAATGGTTCATTTTACATTTTACTTTAACAAATATTAATATAATATGTTACATGACTTTCAAATGTCATCAAATTGAACCCAAGTTATTTGGCTTAAAAGTAATCTACTACTATGAAGGCATCCGAAGTGGAAGATACTTGGCACCTTTTCTTAAAAAAAATAAAAATAAAAAATTTAAGAAAAATACCAAGCCATTCATAGAGTCAAGTATACACTAGATTTTTCTAAATTACAAGAATGAAGATTCAAACTTGAGTGCAAAAATAGAGTAGACTGTTCTAGCTACTTTGGATAATCTCAAGTATGGGAGCCAAGCAATTTAGCAATCAACGTTGCAAGTGATCGGTTGATTTGAATTCAACTACAATATTAAAGAAGAATCCAAAGCAATTGACCACTTACGACGTGGGTTGGTCTATTTTCATTTTCTTTCCTTTAGTTGGCTGGTAAAGTTGATTAACGTCTGTTTACAGAAACAAAGTCCATAAAACCTATGGATTAGAGAAAAAAGGGGCCAAAAAACAAAATAGTGCATCATGCATGTGTTTATAAATAATTAACATTTCCGTCGCTTGTTTAATTTGCAACCAAAATACAAATCAATCCTAATTTCCTTGTGATCAATTCCCAAGCTAGCATAAGAGAAGATGAGTGTAGAAGTGTTGGATGGTGCCACCATTGTCAACTTTGTGGAAGATGAAGAAGCATTCAGCCTCTCAATTCGCGACCGTTTTGCTCGTCTCGACACCAACCACGATGGTCTGCTTTCTTACGCAGAGATGCTGAAGGAGCTTCAGTCTCTGAGGGTCTTTGAGACCCACTATGGCATTGATGTGAAGCCAGACCCCGAAGAGATTGCTCATGTCTACGACTCGCTGTTCGTGCAGTTCGATCATGACTCGAACGGGGCGGTTGACTTGGAGGAGTTCAGGGCTGAAACCAAGCGGATGATGCTTGCTATGGCCAATGGGATGGGGTTCTTGCCAGTTCAAATGGTGTTGGAAGAAGATAGCTACTTGAAGAAAGCAGTGGAAAAAGAGTACTCCAGTACCAAAGTTAAGCAGCTGATTGATTAAGCACTTTTAATAGATTGTACTTTTCTATTTAATTACGAAGAGCCTTCTGCATTGTTGATTTTTATGTTCAAGTTCCATCAGAAATAAATGAGGATGAAGTGATCGAAGATGGCTAAAGTAAATGTTCGTAAAATTCAATTACAATTTTATCTAAGTTTCTACTGAATTTATACAAATATTTCATACCGAAATCTCTCGTTCTATTTTTTCTTTGTACTCCTAATCATGAGTAAGATTGCTACAAATGGTTAAAAAAATAAACACATCTCGGGAGCTGGAATGAAGGAGAGGATGTTTTCACCGAACAACTCAAACAATGAAACCAAAAGATGCCCCGAATTCAAGTCATCCTTCCAAACCTGAGTGAGGAGAGCTGATTTCTTTAGAGACTGACCAACAGGCTTGCCCATTCTACTGGTGATGTGTGGAATGCTCTCATTTTTGCCTAAAACACTGTTCGTTAAACAGTGGTCTCCCAATTTTGTCCCTGCTTGGTTTTGGAAATTAAGGTCTGATTTCTCAATCCTCACTAGTAGAAAAAACACTTTGCGTGACGGAGTAAATTTGGTCACGCAAAGAGTGTTTGCACGACGCTAAACACAAATTGTCGCGCAAATGTATTTTGCGCAACTGAACTTTGCGCGACGAACGTTGCGTCGCGCAAAACATTTTTGCGCAACGCAACCTTTGTCGCGCAAATTCCGTTGCGCAAAATACATTTGCGCGACGCTCCTGTGCGTCGCGCAAAATTTTGGCGCCAAACAAAGGACTTTACCGCTTTTTTTTCCCAACTTTGGGCGACGCAGATGGGCCTTCGTCGCGCAAAACTGCTTTGCACGACGCAGATGGGCAGTGGTCGCGTCGCGCAAAGCACCTTTGCGTGACGAAGGCTGGCGTCGCGCAAAGCAGCTTTGCGCGACGATGGCTGGCGTCGCGCAAAGCTGTTTTGTGTGACCACTGCCCATCCGGGTCGCGCAAAGTGAAAGCGGAAATTTTTTTTCCTTCTGTCATTTATCACACTCATCACTCCAATTCTAACACTTCACTCAAAAATGAGAAAACCCAACAGTTGACTCATCACTCCAACTCCAACAAACTATAACACATGCCATGGCTGCATCTGAAAGACATTGGTCAACCTCATGGCTACATCGGAGAGAAAAGGGGGAAAAAAAGACTAGAGTTTTGAAGTCTTAATTTGAAGTGCGTCAGAGCTTCCAATAACACAGAGAATATTTACACAACAGCATGTCCGCTGACAAAACAGCAAATACTATAAAACATTAAAAAAATACCAAATCATATTTGCAAGTCTAATGAAAACATACTTATAAGGTTGATAACATTTTGCAGAAAGCCTTAAGCATGACCTTCTTGACCAAATCAATGAGTTTATAGTCATATTTATTGAAAGCACAATACATTATAGAACATGTGGGTATTACTTTGCCTGCTGTCACACTCTTCGCTTGTACTCAACTGGTTCCTGCATGTCAGGATAGAAATCGTCAACACAGTTCATATTTCATGAGCAGTCACATAAGTGATGGAGAGACACCTAATGATCAAGACAAACCTGGATAAAGAGTTGATAACCTTTGGTTTGTGCCGGATCAGCAGGATTAGGCTGGCCTAGCAAATCCTGAATGCCTACGAGGATTTGCTTCATTGTGATGGCCGGCCTCCAACCCTGAAAAAAGAAATTCACGTTAGGACGACTTCATCAACGGACAAAATCTCCATATACATGCTAGAGCAGTAGAGATTGCTTACTTTGTCCTCGTTGAGAATCGAAAGACAAACAATTCCAGAAGGATACACATTGGGGTGGAAAAAGCCCTGCGGGAACTTGCATTTCGGGGGCTTGCTGGGGTAATCCTCACTGAAGTTTAGTGTAAGTGGAAAGTAGCCACCTTCCTAATCAGTCTGCAATACCAGCAAGATCAATACCCAAAAAAATAGAAGAAAAAAAATATTGCGACAATTTCTTGTAAAGATGTTACGCTAGCAACCAAGCAACCACTATCAGTCCATAAAAATCAGCATTCCCAATATATATCAGCATTATGAAGCTAAAAAATTGTGAACTTTATCTTCAATATAATACATTTCAGAGAGAGATATATATGTGGACACACTAAACAATAGTATGAAAAAGCAGTCCAGCAAACAACTTCTGGAAAAACCCTCATGCAATTGTCTATAGAAATTTATACAGTGAAACATAATTAGAACAAAATACAATAAAATTAACCCCCCCCCCCAATAAAATCTAAAACCCTGATGCCCCGATTGAGGGGCTAGCTGATCATGCAAGTCAAATTCCGAATTAAAATCCCGACAACCTAAACTTACTATCTTCAATTGCATACCCTACAAAACTCTGACCAGAAAAAGAAAGAAAAGGACTCACAGAGGGTTTACTGGGGATGATGCACTGCCACACCATTAAATTGACGGAGCCGTCCGAAGCAGTCTCCGGCTTCGCCACAAAATCCTAATTTGATTAATCATGGTACTCGATTGACGTCTAAAATCTTATTTTCAGCGAAGTGCGACTATAACAGTTGAGACTCGTAAACTTTTAGTGCCAAAAATCAACGTAAAATATCCCAATCCAATCAAATGATCACAGAAATTTAACACCATGCATGGAATGATGGAATAAAAATTAGAAATTAAACATAAGAAATACAGAAAGAAGAAAAGGGTACCTCATACTTTGCCTGCCGCTGCTCGTCAAAGGCCAAAAAACTTAGATCCTAAATACCAAAAAGAAATTTGAAATTGAATCAGAACCCACACAAAATTGGAGCCGAAAAAGCAGAAAATTGGAAAGATAGAGAAACTAAGATTTGAAAAGTGAGAAGAAGGAAGGATGCTGGTTAATGGGTAATTGGGGATTTATGTGAGAAACTGAGAATTTTTAAGGAAACCGATGAGAATTTATAAAAAAATTAAAAAAAAAAAAGACTTTGCGCGACGTATGTGCGTTGCGCAAAGTTGTTTTGCGTGAGTTAGGGAAAATTGCGTCGCGCAAAGTTTTTTTTTTTTTTTTTTTTTTTCATTTTGCTTTTCTTGTTGGGCTCTTGCATTGCCTTTTTCTTTTGTTGTATCCACTTGTGTAAATATTTTAAATTGATGATCGAATCAGTTCGTTGTATTCATATAGGATCAAGGAGTGTAGCTGTAAAAAATCATTAAGATCGGAGTTAAAATAACCATTAAATCGAGATTTTGCGTTTATAACCGTCGAAAATTTTTGTCCCGTTACTTGATCTCTGGAAGGTTTTTTTTGCGATTTTTGGCGTATGCGATCTTGAAGCATATAAAAACAAGTTTGACGGTTGGAACGTTGAAACTAGTTTCGTACAATGCGTATCCCATCAAAACATTAGACTCACAAAAACTTGGAGTTTATTGATACTTTCATTATGTATAACATAAGATTTTGTGGTATCCATTTGTGTCAATGTTTTAGATTGACGATCGGATTGGTTGATTGTATTCATATAGGGTTAAAGAGTGTAGCTGTAAAAAATCATCAAAATCGGACTTAAAATAACAGTTAAATTGTGATTTTTCGTTTATAGCCGTCGAAAAGGTTTGTCCCGTTACTTGATCTCTAAATGTTTGTTTTTTGCGATTTTTGGCATATGCGATCTTGAAGCATATAAAAACAAGTTTGACAATTGGAACATTGAAACTAGTTTCGTACAATGCATATCCCATCAAAACATTAGATTCACAAAAACTTGGAGTTTATTGATACTTTCATTAAGTATAACATAAGATTTTGTGGTATCCACTTGTGTCAATGTTTTAGATTGATGATCGAATTGGTTGATTGTATTCATATAGGGTTAAAGAGTGTAGCTGTAAAAAATCATCAAAATCGGACTTAAAATAGCCGTTAAATCGTGATTTATCGTTTATAGCCGTCGAAAAGTTGTGTCCCATTACTTGATCTCTGAATGTTTTTTTTTTTGCAATTTTTGGCGTATGCAATCTGGAAGCATACAAACAAGTTTGACGGTTGGAACGTTGAAACTAGTTTCGTACAATGCGTATCCTATCAAAACATTAGATTCACAAAAACTTGGAGTTTATTGATACTTTCATTAAGTATAACATAAGATTTTGTGGTATCCACTTGTGTCAATGTTTTAAATTGACGATCGGATTGGTTGATTGTATTCATATAGGGTTAAAGAGTGTAGCTGTAAAAATCATCAAAATCGGACTTAAAAAAACCGTTAAATCGTGATTTTTTGTTTATAGCCGTCGAAAAGGTTTGTCCTGTTACTTGATCTCTGAATATTTGTTTTTTGCGATTTTTGACGTATGCGATCTCGAAGCATATACAAACAAGTTTGACGGTTGGATTGTTGAAACTAGTTTCGTACAATGCGTATCCTATCAAAACATTAGATTCACAAAAAACTTGGACTTTATTTATATTTTCATTAAGTATAACATAAGATTTTGTGGTATCCACTTGTGCCAATGTTTTAAATTGATGATCGAATTGGTTGATTGTATTCATATAGGGTTAAAGAGTGTAGCTGTAAAAAATGATCAAAATCGGACTTCAAATAACTGTTAAATCGTGATTTTTCGTTTATACCCGTTGAAATGGTTTGTCCTGTTACTTGATCTCTGAATATTTGTTTTTTGTGATTTTTGGCGTATGCGATCTCGAAGCATATACAAACAAATTTGACGGTTGGATCTTTGAAACTAGTTTCATACAATGCTTTTCCCATGAAGTTCAATGATATATATATTTACTAAGTAGATTTTAATTTATTTATTTCGTACTTATAACACTTAAGAAATTGAATGATATATATGTAAGTTTAATTATTGTGGGTTTTTGTTAGAAAAATATATTATTGTGGGATTTATGTTAAAAAAAATTGAATTTAAAAGGAGGAAAGTCACATTTTGGGTAATTTTTATAATAATTTTTATTTTCAAATAAATACTTTGCACGACGTCGAATTATACAACTACATAGCGCAAGGTGTGATAATTTTCGCGCTCCAACAGTGAAAAATAGGCCCCCTTTTTTTTCAACTTTTCCAAATTTGGACAAAATCTTGAACCCTCCCTCTTTATACCTTCTATTCGAACCCTCCTTATTTCCCAGAGTCTGTCTTGTGAACCCTCCCTCCTTTTTATTTCCCATGAACCCAGAACCCAGCTGAATCCCGCCTCTCTTTATCTCCCTCTCTCCTCTTCACAAATCTTGAACCCAGAACCCAGAATCCTGTCCCTCTTTCTTTCCCCGTAGACCCCAAATCTCCCTATCTCCTCTTCACAAATCTTGAACCCCAAATCTTTCCTCTTCACAATCTCGAACCCAGACCTGTCTTTCCTCTTAACAAATCTTGAACCCAAACAACAGGCCTTCACGCGAATCTCGAAGCCGACGCGAATCAAGTCCCAAAATCAAGGTAAGGGTTTCTGATTTGCGATGGGTTTTTGTAGGTAAGGGTTTCTGATTTTCGATGGGTTTTTGTTATTTAGGGTTTAGGCTCAAATTGCATGATGAATTCTGAGTATTTTGTTGATGTATGTGTGTTTTGTGTATGAACATGGAAGTGTTCTTCTTGTACAAATTAAAATGTGAAAAAGAAGCTATGAATTTGGTTTAGTTTGGGTTTTATTAATTTGATTTTAATTGAGTTTCACTTTACAATTAGTACACCAAATATAAACTGGTAGTTTTTGTTTTCAATTTAAAGTTTCATATCCCAAAATCTGACAACCAGTTAGTAAAAAATGCATGAATGTCAATCTATAATCCTGTAGCAGAAGCTATTAGGTTTTGATGGTGAAGTGCTTTGTAATTTTTATCATGTGTGGTTTATTAAAATACGTAAGCCGACTTTGCCATTACCCTTGCTCGTAGAAGACACACCACACCATGGCCTTTTAAGATGAATTCAATTTTAAGTCTTGTGTTTGTTGATGGTTTGGTCATTTTTCTTCAGCTTTGCTCAAGCTGCAGCTGCAGCCCAAGCTAGCGCTTCTGTTATCTAGATTTTTGTTGGTCGTCTTAGGGTAATGTTCTGCCACATTGTCTAATGGAATTTTTTTTAAGTTCAACTTCAGTTTATCTAAGTTTCTAAAGGTCAAATTTATCATTCAGGATTGGTCTCGTAACCATTCTGGTGACCCTGAGATAGAAGCTGCTCTCAAAAGAGGGGAGGATCCTGAGTTAGCCTTGGTAAGTTGAAAGTTCTCATCTTGTGGTTTTTTATATTTTATTTAAAAAAAAACTATAGTATGAATTTTGATTTTTGACCTCTATATGATTACCAAATATAAACTGGTAGTTTTTGTTTTTCAATTTAAAGTTTCATATCCCAAAATCTGACAACCAGTTAGTAATGAGCTTAAAGAATTTGTTCAAAGACCAATGAGACAGAACACTGTTGGATGCATTCCTTCGCTAGCAGGTCTTCGCCCCAGCACTGATTGAAACAGGTTGATGGTAGCTCAATCACAAGATATTGAGTCACTGAAGCTTAGTTCCCAGACTCGCTTTCCTCATCACTGATTGAAGTCTTCTAGATGGTTTAATTTCTGGCTATGCCGTGAATTACTCATGTGACAGTGGAGCTTTGATATAGGAAGATATTGAGTATAAACTGTTCCTATATAATAATAAGATGTTTTCTGGTTTTGCAGGTCACAAAGGCATATAACTACATTCACAAAAATGGACATAAATGAAGTTGATTGCAGCAGCAGTTCGTAATAAGTAGGATCTATCCAGTCTCTTGGGGTAATTTATATCAGTCACCTTTTAATTTTGTATTTTTTATATAGCTTCGAATTCTTGTATTTGCCTTTATGGATATTTGGTTTTGAACGGAGAAGTTTGTATGAAACTATCAGTTTGAATGCCTAATGGTTTATAAACTTTTGAACCATTGGTGGAGAAATACCTTCAAACTAGTAAATATTTGTTCCTTTAATATGTGTATCCTTGCTCTATGTATGGTTGTGGCTTAAATTTTTTAATTTAATGTGCAGATAAGACGGCCACAGAAAATTCAGGACTACCGTAATATAATTGTGCTCGAAAGGTACTACTACTTGACATTTTTTCTCTCTTTTTTAATGGAAAAAGATAACTATAACGTGTTCTGTAGCATACCACGATTCATCAATAAGTTATTGGTAAACATTGGAATGGATTTAAATTTATGATAAAGAATTATTAAACAAAGAAATTTCGATTAGTTGGGAACATGTATAATTATGACTTTGATTTCTTTAAAATATCTTCAATCATCATACACATACTAAGTAATTAGATGATGAATATTTCTTGCCCTAGTTGCAGATGAAATGCCATTTTGATTCGAAGTACCATGCCGGCATGTATGTAACGAGCTACTTAGCTTACTAGATATACATTTAGTAATTCCGTTTCAAGGACGTTTACGTTCGACCTGGTAATGAAACCGCTGAGCAGTTTTATGTAAGTATATGTAATTATTATTATTCTTATATGTATGAATCGTTCAAATATTATTTATATTTTGTTATTAAACATTATATGTTTTTTCTTTATTATTACAGGATACTATGGTGGAAAAGAGCACAGTTGTTCTCCAAGAAGCAGCATCACAGCTTCCCTCGTTGACTCCGATCGAGGATGTCATGGTACCAGATGATGTAGGTTTTTAGATCATGACTGAAGTCCTGGATCAGAATCTTGGTCGTCGTCATAGCCAGGTTGTTCGGGGTATGGGGAAATCGCGGGTTCGTGAGACGGGTGCCTCTTCTTCCAGATCGAACACAGCAGAGGTCGATGCATTGATGGAGGAAGTGACAACCTTAAGGGGTAAGCTTGTGATCCAGGAAGAGCAGATGAGGGCCCAGGGCAACTAGATGAGGGCCCAGGATGATCAGATGAAAGCGCAGTTGAGGGCCCAGAGTGAGGAGGTGAGGACCTATGCTGAGACGGTGAGAGACCTTGTACGAGCCATACAGACGGTCGGCCTACAAGTCTCGCTACCAGCACCTCATCTTGATCCACCTTCGACCTCAGAGCTACCTCACCCTCTCGATACTCAGTAGCTTGATGTTTTAAACCTAGTTCACTTGTAGTTTTTTCATTTTTGTTTGGAAATCTTGTATGTACATTTTTATATATTTTATAATTAAATACTTTTGCTTGGTTAATTAATTATTCTTTACAATTTAATTACAATATTTATCAAAAGTTAAAAAAAAATTAGTTTTGACCAAAATACACAAAAAAAAAAAAAAAAAAAAAAAAAGTTTGCGCAATGTAGGTTGCGTCACACAAGGCAACTGTGCACGACGTAGGCCTTGAGTGGCGCAAAGACCCTTTGCTCGACATAGGTCAAGCGTCGCGCAAGGCCACTTTGCACGCCGTAGGACCTGCGTTGCGCAAAGCTACTTTGCATGACGCAGGACCTGCGTCGCGCAAGGACACTTTGCACGACGCAGGATCTGCGTCGCACAAAGTGGCCTTTGCACGACGTAGGTCCTGCGTCGCGCAAAGTGTTCTTGCGCGACGCAGGTTATATCTTCGTCGCGCAAACTCTACCATCACTGCCTTGGCGCGACGCTTTTTGCGCGACAAAGGTTGCGTCGCGCAAACCCTTAAGCAACGATTTTTGACTTTGCACGACGAAGGTACCTACGTCGCGCAAAGTGTTTTTTCTACTAGTGCCTATGTTTCTTTGCTGTCTAAGATGATTTTTGGGTTATATCACTCAAAAACAATTTTTTTTCCATTAAGTGAAAATCCCTAGCTTTTAGATTTTCCAGTATTTTGTCGGTAATAATAATTTTTTTTTTGCAGCTTTATAAGTGTCTCTGTTTCCAAATATGATGATCTCTTAATTTACTATTGTAGCTTTTGTAATAGCATGATCTCTTAATTTGCTTTTACATATCTTCTTTACTTCCTCTTCTAGCTCTATATATGATTCCATCTCCATATAATTATTTCACTAGCCTTCATGCACGTGCTCATGCGCGTGCAGAAGGCATTTTTGAAATCACGGCATGTTACGCATGACTTACACGTTTTAATTGTATTTATATGCGTAAATTGACAAAAGGAAAGTCAAATATTTGAAGTAAATGAATAATTTTAGATTATGCTAAAAGAAATCCCTCATAAACCAATTAAAGCAGTTGAATTCACATAATAAAATCGGTCTCTATAGAATTTACATTAAGAATAGAGAAAATAATATTTAATAAACAATTGATTGAATCACATTATTGTTAGCCCATTGTGAGGCTAAGGCCACCTCCTCCCCCTTAGTATCGATAATATCTTTTGTTAAAAAAAAATCATTTGAAAATTAATTTAATCACATTATTATCTGCGTGCAAAAGCCCTTTTTTATAACCGGCATTACACACCTCTTAAGAAGTTTCGAACGTGTTTAAAAATAAAGAAATTGAGTCACATTATTGCTAGCCTATTATGAGGTACTAATTATAAAAATAAAAAAAATAAAACAAAAACTGTACCAAAAAATTAATTATTAAAAAAAACACTGTTAAAATTACAAAATTATCCTTGTATTATTTTATGCATTCTTTTTTGCTGCTTTTGATTTTTTTTTGGCTGAGGGGCATTTTGGCCATATTATTTTTTGTCGAAGCCGTGACCCCAAAGTCAGGCTTTGGCCTCATATATAAGATATTTCCTACTTTTACAAGAAGCAAATCATTGAATACACACGGAAAATTAAAAGAGTTTTAGTTTCTGGATTCATAATTGATGAAATAGTTTGAAATGGAGAACTTGGTTGATTGAGACAGAGAGAATCCGACAGCTCCAAACTTTGATCTGCTGATCTGGAAATGGAAAAGTTACCTCTCGCTTCACTTTCACAACGTAAACTAGCTCCTCAGTTCAGTTCTTAAATATGAGGTTTTTCAACTACCACTTTTCTGTAATGAAACATTTGAGCAGTACTCGCCAGGATATCCAATTAATTAGGTCAGTTTTTGTTTAATTGGATTCTTAATTTCATACTAGGGATTTTAATTTGATTGGATTCTATATTTTTGAAACTCAAGTTAAAAATTGTTACATAGTTTCAACTACATAGGATTAGTTTCATAACTTTATGGGTTGCTATGTTATTGTTTTTGGTTGCAGATTTAATCCCTTGAACTTGAATTGGATCACTATTTGGTCAAATGCTTATTAATATTAAGTCTTTTTTTCCGCATATGGACCGTCATAGAAGAGTTTCTACCATCAAATTATAACTAAGACTGCGACAGCTGCTGCTCCACCATCATTTCTAAAAAATTAGGTAAAAATGTCTCTTCTCTGCAAATCTTTTTAACAATGGACCAATAAATGCACAAAAAAGTTTAGTACGATCTGATTTTTATGTCTTTCGCTCATTCTCTCATTGAACAAATCAATTCTAGAAGCCATTTTAAGTATGCTAAATAATTTGGATTTGACATTTTGTGTGTTGAATATCAAGATAGAGAAAATTTTATCTAGAACGCCATCTGTTCGCTTAAGCATTCGTTTTTCTGAGTCAACAATTCTGCAAAATGAGGGTTTATATTTCACTTTTTAAACACATTAGACCAAATTTGTTTAAGCATAATTCAATTGATTGGTTTGATTACGAAGAATTTGTAAAACTTGGATTCATACAGTATTTAAGGTTTAAGGCCGTAGCTCAAACCACGCATATGTTTTGTTATCTCATCGTTATCATACATAGTTCAAAACACACATAATATAAAATTTGACATAAACTTTACATGTTTGGTTAGTAATGCCTAATGTTTTCGGCTATGCAGGACCTGGTGTGCCAACAGTTTTCAACTACGTAAGTAATTTTATTAACTTTCTGTAAGTTCTTTTATTGTTTTGATCTTTAGCAAAAGGATCCCTTAACAAATCCAACTGTCATTTGTTCACATTAACTTCAATTTTTCCAATTTCTAACAGATAAATGAAAACACCTACATATCAAAAGAAATGAGGAACAAAGTGAAGAAACAAACCCATTAGATTAAAGAAGTTCAACACTACTCATTGTTTCTTATTCTAGATAGGTTTGTCAATAGATTTATATAAGCATTATGGCTTATCATTTATATTTTAAAACTTTCTACATGTTTTATACAATTTCGAACCCCGCAGCATCGCGCAGACACTCTTGCTAGTTCTTTTCCGAAGAGAAAAAATTTCTAAACAAAGCCGACATAAATTTTATGATCAAGTAATCTAGGCTTTCAATTAAAAGGTCATCGTATACATTCACTAAAAAATATCTAGATATACAACACTGATCAAACAAATAGACGAATGCACTACGTCAATAAACCAAAAAAATATTTGAGATACTGATAGTTGAATGATTTATTAAATTACTATTGGATTATAACATCAACATCGGTACCACACATCACACATAACAGAGTAAAGGAGAGGTTGTATATGTTTTTATGAATAACAGAGTAAAGGAGAGGTTGTATATATGTTATTATGAATTTTCTCTGTATAATTCTTATGCTATGTTTGGATGAAAAACTTTAAAACTTGAAAATTAGGCTAATTACTTTGGTGAAAATGCTCTAAAAAACTTTCTTGCAGTCCAATACATATAAGAAAAACTTTCAAATGACATATTTTAGGTGTTATTTTGAAAATCTTTTGCTTAATATCTTTGAAGTACATTTGTAGTGTCTAAGTAATAATTTTAATCCTTGAGTGGTTCATTGTTGATAGAGTACTTTTAACAGTTAAATATAAAGTACGTAACTTAAAATTGAAGGACTTTTATCCAAAAAGCAGACATAGAGTACAATATATAATGCTTCATACACGTCCGATCATGAGTACAGAGTGCAGATACTACGTACTACACATATATTAACACTTGAATGAGCTAATTGCCTGCACTCATCACTCATGTACTCATGCTCGTGATTGGAACATTAAATACGTACATGATTCCATGCGTACATATGCATGCATAGGGCTTATTCATATCTCCTAGCACGGACAGAGTTCTATTTATATATATATATATATATATATACATATACATATATATATATATGTGTGTGTGTGTGTGTGTGCATACTGCATACATATAGTTCCCATAAATTTGATCCTTGAGAGACTGATGAAGGCATCTGACTTTAGTTTCCTCCACCACCGCCTCCATCGCCTCCACCGCCTTTTCCCCAGCCACCGCCACCTTTCCCCCAACCACCACCGCCTTTACAGCCTCCTCCCCAGCCGCCACCACCATGATGACCACCTCCTCCCCAGCCTCTACCTCCATGGTGACCACCTCCTCCCCAGCCTCCGCCTCCATGATGACCACTACCTCCGCCTCCCCAACCACCATAGCCGCCACCTCCACCTCCATATCCGCCACCTCCACCTCCATATTTATATCCATCAGGCTTTGCTTCAGTGCTATCTTCTACCGCTTTTGGCTCTGTTGTTGCGTTATATAATAAATTAATTAAGCTAAGTCAGTCTAAGATTTTCATAATACGAGAAAATGTGTACTTAACCAGATAATCAATGTTAAATGCGCGTGTGTAGATACTGTATACTATTCATAAATCAATGTCAATACGCTAAGTAAATGATATGTATCTTGTATATTTTTATATAAAGTCACCACACTGTATAATTAACTAACCTTTTTTCTCATCTTGGGATGTCTCAACTGCGGTAGTGGAAGAGAAGAGAACCAGGGTGCCAAGCAGAAGGCCTAGCAAAATCAAAGACTTGAAATACTTCATGATTTCTCAAAATCTTATGCTACGTGCTCAAAATTCTTACAAAAAATATGGGAATGCTCTAAGCTTTGGCGATCACCACAGTTTATAGTGCGAAGTACTACTGAACGACAAAATAAGGCGTTTAGTAGATGACACCAGACAATATGTATGTTTACGAGTGACGGTTCATATCTCAGTTCAAGCAAAAGACATCTGTGTGGGTTGAGCTCAGCATGCATGTGAATATGGCCACACACACCCACACTCACAAACGTAGACGCACCGATTCGTTATATTAAACTAAGGATATATTTGCATTCTCCCTTGGAGAGATGTGCTTATTCTCATATGAAATAACGTATCTTGATAGTACAAATTTCATAATTTTTATTTAAAGATTACCCCTACAAAGAATCATTTGAATTAAAAATCATTTAGTGATTCAAATGTATAAAACAAATTAACAGTGTAGGTAACAAGTAATATATTATGACGAACCATCTATTTATTTGATAGTGATTAAACGATCTCCAAAATTTGATTGAATGTTTTGTAGAATTGGTATTCAAATGAAGATTAGTAGTTTGAACGATTTCATCGTTAATTTTATTCGGTTGAGATATGTTACTTGTAAATAGAGAAATATGTATACCCCAATATGGAGATGCAAGTATTATCCTTAAAATCTATATTTGAATCTTGAAAATAAAGTTTATATTTGAAAACCCATTTGACGAGATCTAAAATTTATATCCTAATTTGCACAAGGTGGAATGCTATTCATACTGTTGATCCAATAGCTACTTTAAGTAGAATTTGCTAACGCATGTGATTAAAGAATGCAAAAAACTCCATGAAAATTCCTTAGTTTTCTTTTTCCCAAATAATTCAAAAGAAAAAAAAAGGCATTCGTTTAAACATCACTACAATAATGCTACAACACCAAAATAAAGCAAACAATGGGTATTATTGCTAAAATGCAGCTATCCAACTACCAGAGCCATCCTAATCCAAACTGAGGTCTAAGATGAAAAAAAATGAAATGAGGCCTTCCCAATTTAGTAGCTTAATATAAAATTTTCAAAAAATATGAATTTGAGATGCATCAGATTAGATTTAGTAGAATAAGAAACTTATTTTTTCTTTTTTCGAATCAAGAGTACAATGAATGAAAAAAATACAAGTCTAATTTGAAGTGAGACCCAAGGCCCGTGTCTCTGGGCCGCCTCTGCCAACTACCATAATCCTTCAGTACCCAATGTCAGATTTTCAAAAGCAGAGAAACCCCAAAATGTCTTCGAGGAGTAGGGCTGAGAGATTGTTACACCTTCAGAGATTTTTGCTATCTGAAGCTTGTTGACAGCAGATTGATCTCGATAGAGAAGAACACTCATTCATTTCTCTAGCAGCTTTACACCCTCTTCGAAAGTCAAGTTCCCATTCCACTCATCACGAAGAATAGGCGTGCAAAGTGATTTCCAAATCCTGTAGCTACATGGTTGTCCTCAAAATTTACACCAATCATGCTAACCAGGCCAAGGTACTTCTGTCCTCTCTTTCTGCCACCAGCAAATTTTGAAGAGGTGTTCATCAATATTTTTGAATATATTGATATACTTTTCAATATTGTTAGGTCACGGAAGCTACTATACTTGGTCATAGGTGAGAAAGTTTGAATTTTGTTTTTGATCTCGTAGTGTTTAATAAACTCATGAGACTTTTATACGCTGTTTGCTTTCCCTAATCAACTGCAGTGCAGTTGAGATATGTGTTCTATTATATGTGTTGCACTTAATGATATAAACTAGAAATATTGCATGTAATGGTATAAATTTTAATTTTTGTTGTAGATGGAATTGCTCCAAGGGCTAAAATGAATCAACAACGAATGAGGCGCTTTAAGTCAACGAAGGATGCTAAGTTCGTTATGGGTACTTTTACTATGAGATGCTTCTGAATCACACAATTTATTTTTCTTTACATAACTTTGTTTGTACAAGTTTATAAATGTCCCAAATGTTGGTATCAAATGTGTAGGAAGTTGAAGAAGAGAAGCTAAGAAGACAGTTTGAATTGGAAAGCAAACAAGCCCTACCAAAGCAGCAGTCCGAAGAATTAGATTCTAATATAATAAAATTAAATAAATAAAATTAAAAAATATTAATTTAATTAATTCGGTTCGGTTTGGTTTGGTTCGGTTTCTTGACCACTAAAACCGAACCGAACCAAAAAAGTTCGGTTCGGTTCGGTTTTTTCAATTCGGTTCGATTTTTTCGTTCGGTTTGGTTTTTTCGGTTTTGGTTCGGTTTGGTTTTCGGTTTTTTTCGATTTTCGGTTTTTTGAACCCACCCCTAGAACCTCATCTTTCGTCAATATACATGTATAGCCATCAAAACTTAATCCTACTTGTAAACATAAAAGCTACGTCCGAAATGAGAAGGAAAAGGAAATCATAATTAAATAAAAAACAAACAAATCAAATAGAAAAAAGGAAAAAGAAAAAGTAAAGTAATTAAAACCTATAGCATTTAGGAAAATTCAGCCACACACACATTTATATATTTGGTTACAGTATAAATTAGTTTTTATTTATTAATTTATTATATCTGTGAATCTAATGTATGCAGATTGTTTCCTATAAATTTACAGTATGGTGATGGTGTGGAGCATGAGTCCGGTGATGTCCTCAGGGATATCTGAAATCCACAATGAACAGAGATCATAATGTTCCTGTATGAGCTAATGAGAACAGTGTTAGAAGGAGAATCCTCTAAGATTTCCATCTCCTCCTACAATTAGGATATAATTAATTACTTGCCGGAGTTGTATTTATATTCTTATAAAAAAAAATTGAACAAATCTTATAAACCAAGTTACACCTTGTATCTTGTTAAGCTCTTGGGCTTATGTAAATTGGGTCATCAATAATTTTATTTAATTCTCTAAATTCGGTATTATTCGTCTAGGTCTTTGATGTGCTTTCTCTCTAAACACATAAACCGTCCCACCTTAATTTCCCAGCCTATCCCTAAAAATCAAATAAAGTAGAACAAAAGAGACTGAACAAATTGGATACAAAACGTTACTTGTATATGTCTTTGATTTCGTATATCATCAATCGATGACATACATTACACAGGTACATGAATTTGTTCACGAAATTAATTAAAGAGCACTCAAACCATGAGATTATAACTGAGTACGGATACAATATCCACCCAGCTAGCACTCGTGATTAACTTTATTTTTCCATGCCTCTCGCTAGTGAAGTTTTATTCGATTCACATATAGGAATACGATCGAGGGAAGTGCTTCAAGCATATATATTAAGCACATGCATTAGAACATAATTATCTAATTAGACAATTAATTAAGCACACTGCATGCATGGGCATGCAGAAGCCTAATTAACTAATGAACTAGTTGTGAGGTTGTGCATCAACAGCCTGTTGTAACTCCATCTGCAACAACCATAGTAGCAACGCCCTCAACGGCCTACTCCATTATACCCACCTCGCCCATCTGCTTGCTTGCGATTATACCCACCTCGCCCATCTGCTTGCTTTCGATTATACCCACCTCGCCCATCTTCTTGGTACCCGCCACCATACTTGGCGTCACCTACATCACTGGGATTTGTAGTAGTCTCCGCAGCTGAAAGTCATATAAGGAACGTACGTTTAAATGAGGTGACAATATTTCATTTATTCAAATCATTGTGAATTTGGAACCTAATTTAATTTTAAGTAGCATATACACGTACTATATCTATTTGGTGAATAAATTTAAGTACTCTAGTATTATGTTGTGGAAAGTACAACAAATTAAGCTCACAAATTGTATGTATAACTTTGCTTAGCAACTTTGGTGACACTAGGTAGCTAGCAATATATAATTTCTACAAAAAATAGAAGGGAAAAGTTAAGCTCACCATTTGCGGCCACTTCAAAGGAAATGAGAAGGACAATGGCAAACAAAAGACCAAAGTAAATGGAAGTTTTGGAAACCATTTTTGTTCAATTGAAAAGAGAGTAGAATGCTTGGAAATTAAGAAGCATTCTTGCCTCTATTTATAGAGAAAAATAGAGGGCAGTGTACAATAAATCTATAAGTTTACCCCGCAGGCCACACCACCGTACACGTACAGTGTAGACTGTGTAGTTGGAGGTTGAGGAGTTGCCTTCCCAAATTTATTAAATTTAAAACATGTATATCTTTTCTTAATTACTGATCAGTGTTCTCATTGCTTCTGATATTCTGTTTATTTTTCTGATTAATAACAGTGATGGATACAAGCTGTCTAAACGTTATGAAGCAATTTTGCTAGCTATTCGAAAGATCGAGAAAGTGCACCAGGATTAATTAGTCTAGTTCATTAACTAATCGATTTGTTAAAATGTGAGCGTCCAATGCAAAACTAATCAGCAGTGGATGGACATGCACTAATTTTTCAAACACTGGAAAAGATCATATTAGATATGGGAACTTTCGAAATAATTTGTAGATTAAAATCGAGATAAATGATATGTAATTAGGATAAAGACAGATGAATACCGGCGTCACGAGTGACGTAAATTGAATAAGATTGTAATTTTGATTGTGGCGGGGGGCTCCATTCGTGGAATGAAAGATTGATCCATGGCATAGACTAAAGCCTATCTTCCAGATGACTATCCTTGACTTTTCAAACAAAATAAAAGCCTATCCAAAATTATCACATCATGACCAAAAGCCTAGCCTACCTAGGTTTCTTATCTCATCATCATAATTCCATCACCTTTAAACCCATCTATGCATGCATCATGATCCCCGTCTAAATGAATTTCAAATTCATTGTTTACTTAAATTCAATTGCAATATTAAACTGCAATATTAAAAAATAGAGAAAAATGCTCCAGCTACTTTGGATAATCTCAAGTCTGCGAGTCAAGCAATTTAGCAATTAGTATTGCAAGTGGTCGATTGATTTAGATTTAACTGCAATATTAAAAAATAATTCAAAGCAATCGATCACTTACGACGTCGGTTGGTATATTTTCATTTTCTTCCCTTTAGTTGGCTTGTAAAGTTGATTAACGTTTGTTTACAGAAACAAAGTCCATAAAACCTATGGATTCGAGAAGCAAGGATCACTCACGACGTCGGTTGGTATATTTTCATTTGCTTCCCTTTAGTTGGCTTGTAAAGTTGATTAACGTTTGTTTACAGAAACACAGTCCATAAAACCTATGGATTCGAGAAGCAAGGGGCGAAAAAACAATAGAAAATGCGAGCTCCATGTTAGATATGGGAACTTTCAATGCAAAACTAATCAGCAGTGGATGGACATGCACTGACTTTTCAAACACGGGAAAAGACCATATTAGATATGGGAACTTTCGAAATAATTTGTAGATTAAAATTGAGACAAATGATATGTAATTAGGATAAAGATAGATGAATACCGGCGTCACGAGTGACGTAAATTGAATAAGACTGAATAAGATTGTAATTTTGACTCTGGCGGGGGGCTTCATGTTAAAGCCTATCTTCCAGATGACTATCCTTGACTTTTCAAACAAAATAAAAGTCTATCCAGGATTATCACATCATGACCAAAGGCCTAGCCTACCTAGGTTTTTTATCTCATCATCATAATTCCATCACCTTTAAATCCATCCATGCATGCATCTTGATCCCCGTCTAAATGAATTTCAAATTCATTTTTTACTAATTATCACCATATTTTAATGGATAATAATCAGTTTAAAATCCAACCCCATTAGCAGCTTCCAAGTGACGTATGCAAATAAACAACATTCCAATATTAACTTAATATCATTTTGCAACATACCACTTGAATCCATCAGCCAAACCAAACTGATGCAATCCACACGTCCATACACCAGACAACCCAAATCAATTTGAACTGTACTGCTTACTTGGGGATATAATTTGAATCCCATTTATCCCATATAAGAAAATGTCAAGATGAATCATATTAAAAGATCATTATTATGATAAAAACCATAATATTTTATCCTTCAATAATAACAAAATTATCTTCACTTTTCCTCTGACGATTGGAAGCTATGCTCACTCAACGGCCTTGATTACACGGGCCGTTGGTGCAATATTGTCTATCTGAAGACTCAATGGGACATACAATGATTTATTATTTATTAATATTTACTGGACACAATTTCTAAGATTTGTGTCAAAAAAAGGAATTTATAATTATTAACTCATTTCTATATTTGAAGACCGATTAACTTTTGCGCGGAGACCGATGACCCTAAGGGCACAATTGTTGGTTATGTGTCGCTGCAGGAAGGACTTTTAATACAATAAAAAAAATAAACACTTACGATAATTTCAAAAACCATATCACCAAGTATCAAAACAAACCTGCTAACAATCTAAAAAGCAGTTCAAAAATATACGAATCTAACAACCATTCATTGCATGTGGAAATGATCCATTGTAAATCTAAAACATGTCGCTTAGTACTACGGTGTAGTGGTATTCTTATTTACTTGTAAGTGACAGATCTGAGGTTCGGTTGTTGCCAAAAACGATTTTGAACAACAGTATTGCTAACATATTTTGAGGCTATAACACTGCACAGTAATAAACAGCTCCATACCATTATTTACCACAATTTTATAAATTTAATTTTTTTGGTCTGCTATAGGTCAAGACAAACGAAAAAACACATAAAGTGTTGCCGACAAACAATTTTTATAGACACAAAAAGTTTTTTGTGCCCATCTTTAGTAAAAAAGTTGTCATCTAACCCAACTCGACACGGTTTCCGTGCCAATTACTGTTTTGTGTCTTCTTTTTTAAACATTGGGCACAATAGATGGTGCCCTCTATGGAATGGGAATTGTTTAAGCTTTTTGGTGGTCAAACAGACACAACCTTCTCAATGGTGCCCTTTGTTTTGTACCCAAAGGCCATTTTTGTTGTAGTGTTTCAAACACTGGAAAAGACCATATTAGATATGGGAACTTTCGAAATAATTTGTAGAATAAAATTGAGATAAATGATATGTAATTAGGATAAAGATAGATGAATACCGGCGTCATGAGTGACGCAAATTGAATAAGATTGTAAATTAAATAAGATTGAACAAGATTGTAATTTTGACTCTGGCAAGGGGCTTCATGTTAAAGCCTACCTTCCAGATGACCATCCTTGACTTTTCAAACAAAATAAAAGCCTATCCAGGATTATCACATCATGACCAAAGGCCTAGCCTACCTAGGTTTCTTATCTCATCATCATAATTCCATCACCTTTAAACCCATCCATGGATGCATCCTGATCCCCGTCTAAATGAATTTCAAATTCATTTTTTACTAATTATCACCATATTTTTAATGGATAATAATCAGTTCAAAATCCAACCCCATTAGCAGCTTCCAAGTGACGTCTGCAAATAAACAACATTCCAATATCAACTTAATATCATTTTGCAGCATACCACTTGAATCCATCAGCCAAACCAAACTGATCCAATCCACACGTCAATACACCAGACATCCCAAATCAATTTGAACTGTACTGCTTGCTTGGGAATATAATTTAAATCCCATTTATCCCGTATAAGAAAATGTCAAGATGAATCATATTAAAAGATAATTATTATGATAAAAACCATAATATTATCCTTCAATAATAACAAAATTATCTTCACTTTTTCATCCGATGGTTAAGAGCTGTGCACACTCAACAACCTTAATTGCACGGGCCGACGGTGCAATTTTAGATCCAAACACAGCCACCCAATTTCCTTGAGTTTCGACCCCTAAACCGAATAGTTGAGAAAATTTACATTTGAACATTCGTAGCTGCCAAATAACTCCGCCAAATACATATTGATTTGATTCGGCGAAAAGCATACAAAATCTTGAACCAATGCCGACAACAATGGCCTTGTGAAAATCGAGGCCAGAAAATATTGGCCTAATTCTTTTCCACCGAATGACCTCTATTTGGCCGAGTGCAAAGATGATAATATATATATCTCTCTCTCTCTCAAATGCAGCACTACCTTATTTTTAAATGGCCAACCAATCAATTGCTAAAGAGCTATTGGCCTTTTCATTGCTGAGCGTTACTTCGACCGAACCTCTCCGGTGATGGCCTCTCGTCGCTCGGCCTTGATTGTAAGACAGCATTCGAGTTTAAGATCCTTGACGAACTCTAACTGACTGCTTTACCAAAGAAGGATATCCCACGTGAAAGCCTACCACTTGAAATAGGTGGCTTTTCATTTATATAATGAACCTGCCCTTATCTCCTTTCAAACTGAAATCATATAATCTTTTGCATGCCATCTCTTTTGGCCATAAAAAAATATGATTCCACCGAATTTTCTTTTCCTGACAAATGCCATCGAGTGGACCAATGCTGATGAAAAGATCCTCGGCCGAAAGACAACATCTGGCCGAGACTCTACCTCAAAGCTTGGGAAATTGATGGGCACCACTTCACCATTGAACACCACTCTTTGAATGAATGCCACGGATCGAATCTTGCCATCAAATGTTTATAAACCACTAAATCACAGACTATTGCATGAGAAACTGGCCGAGAGACAGTAGCTGGAAGAATATACACCTCTTGCGCGCACTTGATTAATCCAAACGGCCATACATTGTCTCACCGAATGGGTCGTCCCAAAACTTTACTAGTTCACGGCATATCATCTTTATCAAGAAAACGTACGGGACTCCGCATGAGACATCCAAATAATCGAAGAGAACTAAAGTTCAACACCAAGTGGTTGTTTTATTATTGATAGCAACTTTGTCTCTCCTTGTTGGGCTTCGATCAAGCATGACCAAACCACTGCCGAGTCTGTGTACGCAGTGAGCAAGAACATCCAACATCTTCCTAAGTGATCGTCAAGAGCTATCCCTGAACTCAATAACTGTGTAAACTGTAGCTCGGTAGTGCACCTCGGCAAGTATAAATCATGTCCCAATTGATGGTAAATACTCCGCGACAGAAGAAAATGATGTCGGCACCAATCAAATTCGACCATATATGCACATAAAACATTGGAGAAACTTCTCCACTCATCTGTCATAGCCAATATAAATCATGATTCTTGGACCCATATGGCCATTTGAAATTCCATCGATTGTAAAAATTTGAAGTCCACCGAAATAAACTTTGGTCCACCATAGTCCACCGAGATTTTCAATGCATAGATCGGCAAAGAATTCGCCGCCAAGCTCAACGAGTACCAAACTTCAAGATCTTTGAACATAAAAAGCTCTCATTTTTTTATGCATGCAGGCCATCGAACGGACTAAAGAAATTGGACTATCATCAAAGCAGCCTTAATGGGCAAAAAGACTTGTAGTGAGCTCTCTTAAGACTTGAGAAATTTCATACTTCTCGGCAAAACTAATAAAAAATTTTTTTGCAGGTCAAGCTTAGTAACACTTCTCGATCCTGATGTCCGAGGGACATCGGGATGACCACGTGCTGGCCGACATCCGAAGGCGAAGGTTACACAAGCTATTTAATAAATGCATATGCTATGAAAATGGAAATCATGCGTATAAATTTCGCTCGAATTACTAAAATAATAGTCAACTGTCAATAAAGAAAACACATTGATAGTGCATGATATTTTCAAAGCATATATCTAATTCAGAGTACAAGCGGAAAATAAAATAGACAGGTGTTATTACAGTAGAAGTCAAGGCCAAAAGGATGATGCAGTATCACTGGTAGGGGAATGCCTTATATCTAGGATCGTATTCCTCGTTCCTATGTCCTGAGGGGGCGCAAAACAAACATGAGTGGACCAAGTTGATATATATAATACTGAAACAATTATCCCAAAGTTTTACGAAAACTAATAGCGTATTATGTAATAGGTTTCTTTGAAAAGCTAACATGCCATAAAACCTTTCATAAAACATATCTCGTATATAGTGTGCTAACTAGTGGTATCAGTATCGACTATATACACAGAACAGTGCCCTACACACTCCCACCCGAAGGCAATATAAGTATATTCTGCCTCATCTCCCATATGCATCGAATAGTGCCCTACACACGCCCACCCGAAGGCAGTATAAGTATCATCGCCTGTAGGCAAAACAGTGACCACTAGATACACACCAAACATGAAAATACTCTTTCCAAACATAAGTACATATATCTCAAAGTCATCTTCATAGCATATAGTCATCCACCATACATACTATGAAGAAGTGTAAAGAAAACATGTTCATAAATAGTATATAGTCATCCATCATATATACTACAAAGACATAAGTTCGATAAAATATGGTGTTCCAAAATATTCGCAATAAAGCATGATATATCATAAGTGTAAATTCAATTTACTTATAAAATGTTTTATAAAATGTAACCACTAAATCATGCTTTTCATGTATGCATTTCAACTATTAAAACATGCATTTTAGAAGGGGTCCACTCATAGGTACTCTGTTGTCAAAGAGCCGTACGAAATAAGAATGACGGAATCGTCGCTAATATTCGTACCTAAGCACATAAAGGGTACAATTTCATAAACCATACTCAAAGGATTGAATTTCGAAAAACGGATATCATAAACGAGTTCAGGACGTCGAAAAATACAAAAAAATGACATCATGAACGGTCACGCGCAGCCGCAAGGTGGAGTTCTAGCGGCCACGAGCCGTCGTGGGTCGCTGGAAAATTCGCCGACACCGCAGTGGACGGTGGCGTGTGTGCTCCACGCATCGACCACGAGCGGCTGGGCTGCTGGGTTAGACTAGGTTTGGGTTTGGGTTCTAAGACCCAAGGGCCTGGGGTCCAAGGGTTTTAGGTTAAAGGGCCTGGGCTTGAAAGCTTGGCCCAAAGGTTATAGGATTTCAAAAAGTAAATAAAAATAAATAAATAATTAAATGGGTTTGGGTTTGGGTTTAACGAGCCTAAGGCCCGAGTCCTATACGGCCCAAATGCCTAACTAAGTAGGGTATTGGTTTTGGGCTTTCGAAAGGTTTGGGCTTCAAGGGTTGGATGTAGCCGGCCTGCTTCTCGCCGG
This sequence comes from Heteromeles arbutifolia, assembly GCA_024362995.1. Classification (NCBI taxonomy): domain Eukaryota; kingdom Viridiplantae; phylum Streptophyta; class Magnoliopsida; order Rosales; family Rosaceae; genus Heteromeles; species Heteromeles arbutifolia. Next base: position 8,191,869 of record JANCRC010000012.1, on the reverse strand, counting down.
GGAAGAAGGCTAGAGCCTCCTGAGCTCCGGTCGCCATCGTTTTTGACCCCTAAACCGTACAATCTAACCATAAAAAAGAAGGTAAAGATGAAGGGAAGGGATTTCGTACCTTGACAACGTCGACTGGTGGCCAGATCTTTGCTCGAAGGTCTAGGGTTTCGCTGGAGTTTCTCTATGCTTCGCCGCATTTCACAAAAACTAAGGAAGGTGAAAGAGAGTCCACATGGAAGGGTTGGTGGTAGTGGTGAAATCGCTGATAGGTATGGGTGTGTGAATGGATGCATAAGAGTATATCAGGGGGAGAGAGAGAGTGAGAGTGAAAGAGAAAGAGAGTTGAGCTGACAGAGTGAGAACCCAGGGAGAAGAGAGAGAGATATGGGTGAGTTAGTGGGCTGCCACATGGCAGCTAAGAAGAGGGAGAGAATCTAGAAAGAGGATCCAGATTGGGTATAAAATGATAGGCTAAATTGTAAATTTAATAAACCTTTTAGGGAAATTGTGAAATTTATAATAATTTGGGGGTGGGGTTTAACACTTAGTATATGAGGGACCACCATCTCAAGAATTGACCAAAGCTTACCCAATGTCGTGGCCTTGATTCAAGACAACATGTGATTTTTGCTCAACTTGGTCAGGTGATTTCTGCTTCTCTTGGAAACACAAACATGGAGGCCTAGCAATTCGCGACGCAGAAACAAACAGTGGACACGTCATTGAGAAGCATGCAGTAGTTCATCGAGTCTTTGGTGAAGAAGAAGCTCTTGATGAATCTTGATAAAGCAGAATGTGAAGACCACGACGAAGTGAACAACATGTTGAGATAGGATCTAGAAACTTTTCAATGACTTAAGCTTCGAATCGCTGATTTTCATGACGAAGTTGTTCAAATCGCCGAGCTCGAATCACCATTGCTAGATTAAAAAAAAATGTCACTGCCACCGAGCATGAGATTTAAGTCGAAAAACCGAGTTCGTCGAAACAACAAGGTGTCGGTAGTTGTGGGATTCAGACGAATGCAATCTATCTAAATGCTCGGTGACCACCAATAATCAAGGACTGAAACAATAAGACTTGGTCATATGTGAGATTCGGTCGAGCTATATGGCCGAGGACAGTAAAAACAAAAAATCATTGCAGATATTCACTACCAAATGCCTTCTTTGTCCCACCGAATGCCCATCTCCTAGGCCACGTGGAGACGTATTACAACACGGGTGGCCTTTCTTGTTGCACGCAAGATATCAGCAAATAATCTCTCTCGGCGAGACTAAAGAAAACTTAATCTCCGATTATACCACATGCTGCCCTTTATTTTCTTACGTATGGGCATGAAAGGCCGAATGGTTAAGAAAATAATTTATTCCTTTTTTTTAGCAAAAGAAAACTAAAGTGGCCGAACTATAAAGTGGAGGGGGCCAACGATGTTTTATTCCGAGCCGAGATCGTTTAATACCAACAATTCCAACCAGAATTTGCACCGAGCCGAATAAAAAACAATCTCCAAATATATTTGACTTGGTGAAATAGTTTTCTCTTTCTGCCGCCAAATGTGATGAAAAATTAAGCACCTCGAGCATAATTAATTCCCCAATTTCGGCTTTTCACTCGAATAATTCAACCAAACGGGGTTTCTCCATGTCGGCTTCATCACCAATAATCATATCGATTGGCGTATTTTTAGCGTCTAAGAACATGTCTCCAATTACCATATCAATTGATGTGGTTTTATGGTCTGAAGCCATGTATCGGTCTTGTTCGTCATTGGAACACTCATTTGACGAATCATGTTTTAAGTCAATTTTTTACTTAGAAACTTGAACTTTTTCTTCTAGGCCTAGGTTTTTCTTCGGCCGTCTTGACAATTTTCTTAGGCCGAAGTTTGACTGTGATCGGAGCGAAAAATTGCTCACAGACCTCTTGCCTTTCTTTTTCAAGAATTCTACTCACATCAAAAAAATTTCTATAGCACTTATCAAGGAGTTTTTCTTGCTTCTCGAAGTTTTTCTTTAATAGGCGACAAATCTCGTCCAATGGAGCCTGATTGAGATCTTGATATACCATGTGAACTTCATAGTTATAGCACCAGGTCCTACTGGGCGTGCCAAAATGTTGACCCTAAAAACTATCAAGCCTACGTGGTGCGCAGGCCGAGCAATTAATAAGCTAACTACGTCCTTCGGTTGTGTGCAGGGTGTGCCAACTCGTCGGTCGAGTTCGGCCAGGGAGTAAAATGTGTTGATGTGGCGTTGGGCGCGCTGCTGACTTCTTAATCTTACGACTGTGGCCGAAGAAGTAACACGTCTCAGCCTTCGGGTTCTAGAGCTTGAAGACAAGGCTGCTAGTTCTGCGATGTTCACAAATCGTCAGCACCGGGTTCGGTCTCAGTAATTATATTCGTGAGAGTATAAATACGCCGAACTGGAACCAGACTGTACTGACACAAATACTCGGAGGGGATAAATGTCTTGATGGTAAATGTGGTTCGGCCATTAGAACGCCGAACTCTCAAATGTACTTATGAATATCCAATCATGAACAAAACTTGACTTTCAATGTGCCGAGCCTAGTAACTTGGTAACACCTTACTTTGCCGAGAAGGCTGATGAAATGACCTCTACCAACAAAGACTCGGAAATCCTTGTTGACCGAGACTTAGATAAATAACCAGTCGATCTCGAAGCAATGCTATCTATCCAAACTGAAGGTACTCCTCAGTCGGTTGATTCTACGGCTCCAGTGTCATCTCTCCAAACTGAAGATGTCGCTGGTTTCCTTCACAGTTTTGTCTATCCAAACTGAAGATGTGTTGGTGGGAAGAAAAGGGGAGAGGATAAAATCTCAAGGTTGTTAAGAAGCTTTGCCCAGGGCAATTTGTGTGTTGATTTGAAATGGCCTTTTTCTGTCGCATAGCATTTGGTATTTATAACATTCATACTTTTTGCTTGGCAAGGCCTGATAATTTTAGGGATGACAATTCTAACCGTTAAACCCAATAACCATGGATAAACGCCCGAATGGATTAGATTTGTGTATGAAAATTCAGGTATATTTTGGGTATGGGAAAAAACCTTGATTATTATTCGGTTATGGTTTTGGATATGGTTATAGGGGGAAAAAAAATTTCAACCCATATAACCTCTTTTTACACCCAACTTATTCTCCACACCTACATTATTTTTAATTAAACTATTAATATCTTTTTAAACCTAATTTTATTACCTAAACTACCCTCATAAACCCAATTCAATATGCAAATTTATCTTTACACCCACACTACTAACTTTAGTTGAATTTATCTTCTTTCTTGTGAATTTGTGTTAACTTTTTCTCCTACAAAATAACCAAATCAATATGATTTAGATTCTGATTTATGCATTCCCTAATTTTGGTTTTTACTGAGTTTGATTTCGAGATTTAAAGGTCAGAGGCTACTTGCAGTTTTTCTTTAATCTTGTTTTATTTTGCATTTGTTAGAAACACATCAGTTGCAATTTTGTTTGATAGGTTTATATATACATGTTTAGGTATGGGATTGATGTCTGCCTCAGCACCCTTTGCTGTCATATTGTTGCCAATTCCATCAGCAATTTTACTTTCTTCATTGTGTCCTTTTTGGTGATTACAGCTTTTATATTGACATTCAGCTTTAAATCTTTGTTACAATATTAAGAAAAAACTTGGCCGGTGATTTTCACTCTCAATTGAATCTCTTACAGACCCTTTAAGTGCAAAACACTTAAAGAGGATGGTCAAAATTTCTATTCAAAAGTTTACGTTTGTTTTTTACTTTTAACTTTTTACCACCTTTTAGCAATAACCCATAATTTTTCTATAGGTGCCTATGCTCTTTGCCATTTGAATTTAGTTTTATGAATATCTACATAAATATCATCAATCTGGTTTGTCCTTGACCAATTTTAACGAGTGCATAATCACCATCTTCTGTCTCCTTTGCCTTGATGTTGGAGTGATTGCCTCAAATTTCTATAGAATGGACTGGGGAAGTGGTATGCCTTCATGGACTTGTGATTTTTATGTGCCCCACGTTCAGTCACGAATCTTATTTCTTCGTCACTTTCTAAGCTGCGTAGAAGAAAGATTAGATTGGTGATAGTAAGAGTTTGATTATTGGATGTGGGTTTATTGATAAAATTTAGTTTTATTGTTAATTACATCTTGTACTTTATAGTAATTATGTAATATGTAAAAAAGGACACTTCATAATTAAAATTTAAGTTGGGTGTAGAAAGAATTTACATGGGTTCAAATAAAATTTCTCGTTATAGGGGTCCCCAATCTGTATCCATTTCCAAATCCGAACCAAATAATATATATTATATATAATTGTTGACCCTAAAAACTACCAAGCCTACATGGCATGCAGGCTGAGTAACTAATGAGCTAACTACGTCATTCGGTTGTGTGTGGGGCGTGCCAACTCGTAGGCCGAGCTGGGCCGGGGAGTAAAATGTGTTGATGTCGCGTTGAGCGCACTGCTGACTTCTTGATCTTCCGACTGCGGCCGAGGAGGGAACATGTCTCAGCCTTCAGGTTCTTGAGCCTGAAGACAAGGCTGCTAGTTCTGCAAAGTTCACAAATCGTTGGCGCCAGGTTCGGTCACGGTGATTATATTCGTAAGACTATAAGCACGCCGAACAGTTACCAGACTATACGGACACAAGTACTTAAAAGAGATGTACGTCTTGATGGTAAATCTGGTTCGGCGTCAGAATGCCGAACTCTAAAACTTACTTGTGAATATCCAATCATAAATAACTCGGCATTCAATGTGGCGAGCCTAGTATTCTGTAACACCTCACTTCGCCGAGAAGGCTAATGAGATGACCACTGCCAATAAGGATTCGGAAACCATTCTCAACTGAGACTTAGCCTACCTAGGTTTCTTATCTCATCATCATAATTCCATCACCTTTAAACCCATCCATGCATGCATCATGATCCCCGTCTAAATGAATTTCAAATTCATTTTATACTAAAATTCAACTGCAATATTAAAAAATAGAGTAAAATGCTTTAGCTACTTTGGATAATCTCAAGTCTGGGAGTCAAGCAATTTAACAATTAGTATTGCAACTGGTCGATTGATTTAGATTTAACTGCAATATTAAAAAATAATTCAAAGCAATCAATCACTTACGACGTCGGTTGGTATATTTTCATTTTCTTCCCTTTAGTTGGCTTGTAAAGTTGATTAACGTTTGTTAACAGAAACAAAGTCCATAAAACCTATGGATTCGAGAAGCAAGGGGCGAAAAAACAATAGAAAATGCGAGCTCCATGTTAGATATGGGAACTTTCAATGCAAAACTAATCAGCAGTGGATGGACATGCACTGATATTTCAAACACTGGAAAAGACCATATTAGAGATGGGGAACTTTCGAAATAATTTGTAGATTAAAATTGAGATAAATGATATGTAATTAGGATAAAGATAGATGAATACCGGCCTCACAAGTGACGTAAATTGAATAAGATTGAATAAGATTGTAATTTTGACTCTGGCGGGGGGCTTCATGTTAAAGCCTGTGTTCCAAATGACTATCCTTAACTTTTCAAACAAAATAAAAGCCTATCCAGGATTATCACATCATGACCAAAGGCCTAGCCTACCTAGGTTTCTTATCTCATCATTACGATTCCATCACCTTTAAACCCATCCATGCATGCATCTTGATCCCCGTCTAAATGAATTTCAAATTCATTTTTTACTAATTATCACCATATTTTTAATGGATAATAATCAGTTTAAAATCCAACCCCATTAGCAGCTTCCAAGTGACGTCTGCAAATAAACAACATTCCAATATCAACTTAATATCATTTTGCAGCATACCACTTGAATCCGTCAACCAAACCAAACTGATCCAATCCACACGTCCATACACCAGACAACCCAAATCAATTTGAACTATACTGGCTTGGGGATATAATTTGAATCCCATTTATCCCATATAAGAAAATGTCAAGATGATTCATATTAAAAGATCATTATTATGATAAAAACCATAATATTTTATCCTTCAATAATAACAAAATTATTTTTCTTTTTTCATCTGACGGTTTGGAAGTTGTGCTCACTCAACGGCCTTGATTACACAGGCTAATGGTGCAATTTTGGGTCCAAACAGGTTCATAAGGTTCATATTTTGTCTCGAGTGGAAGTGCGAGAAAGAATAACACAGCCACACACAGAGAAGTGCAAAATCAGTGTCTTTTCTCACCGAAAGGTTATTTTCTGCTCAGGTATTCTACTACTATGAAGGCATCCGAAGTGGAAGATACTTGGCACTTATTCTTTAAAAAACAAAAAACAAAATAAATAAAAAATAGATTTAAGAAAAATACCAAGCCATTCATAGAGTCAAGTATACATTGGATTTTTCTAAATTACGCAAATGAGGATTCAAATTTGAGTGCAAAAAATAGAATAGACTGCTCTAGCTACTTTGAATAATTTTAAGTCTCCAAGCTAAGCAATTTAGCAATCAGCGTTGTAAGTGGTCGATTACTTTGAATTCAACTGCAATATTAAAAAATAGAGTAAAATGTTCTAGCTACTTTGGATAATCTCAAGTCTGCGAGTCAAGCAATTTAGCAATTAGTTTTGCAAGTGGTCGATTGATTTAGATTTAACTGTAATATTAAAAAATAATTCAAAGCAATCGATCACTTACGACGTCGGTTGGTATATTTTCATTTTCATCCCTTTAGTTGGCTTGCAAAGTTGATTAACGTTTGTTTACATAAACAAAGTCCATAAAACATATGGATTCGAGAAGCAAGGATCACTTACGACGTCGATTGGTATATTTTCATTTTCTTCCCTTTAGTTGGCTTGTAAAGTTGATTAACGTTTGTTTACAGAAACAAAGTCCATAAAACCTATTGATTCGAGAAGCAAGGGGCGAAAAAACAATAGAAAATGTGAGCTCCATGTTAGATATGGGAACTTTCAATGTAAAACTAATCAGCAGTGGATGGACATGCACTGATTATTCAAACATTGGAAAATACCATATTAGATATGGGAACTTTCGAAATAATTTGTAGATTAAAATTGAGATAAATGATATGTAATTAGGATAAAGATAGATGAATATCGGCGTCACGAGTGATGTAAATTGAATAAGATTGAATAAGATTGTAATTTTGACTCTGGCGAGGGGCTTCATGTTAAAGCATATCTTCCGGACGACTATCCTTGATTTTTCAAACAAAATAAAAGCCTATCCAGGATTATCACATCATGACCAAAGGCCTAGCCTACCTAGGTTTCTTATCACATCGTCATAATTCCATCACATTTAAACCCATCCATGCATGCATCCTGATCCTCGTCTAAATGAATTTCACATTCATTTTTTACTAATTATCACCATATTTTTAATGGATAATAATCAGTTTAAAATCCAACCCCATTAGCAGCTTCCAAGTGACGTCTGCAAATAAACAACATTCCAATATCAACTTAATATCATTTTGCAGCATACCACTTGAATCCGTCAACCAAACCAAACTGATCCAATCCACACGTCAATACACCAGACATCCCAAATCAATTTGAACTGTACTGCTTGCTTGGGGATATAATTTTAATCTCACTTATCCCATATAAGAAAATGTCAAGATGAATCATATTAAAAGATAATTATTACGATAAAAACCATAATATTATCCTTCAATAATAACAAAATTATTTTCACTTTTTCATCCTACGGTTAGGAGCTGTGCTCACTCAACAGCCTTGATTGCACGGACCGATGGTGCAATTTTAGAACCAAACACAGCCATCCAATTTCCTTGAGTTTCGCCCCTTAAGACAAATAGTTGAGGAAATTTACATTTGAACGTTCGTGGCTGCCAAATAACTCCGCCAAATACGTATTGATTTGATTCGGCGAAAAGCATACAAAATCTTGAACCAATGCCGACAACAATGGCCTTGTGAAAATCGAGGCCAGAAAATATTGGCCTAATTCTTTTCCACCGAATGACCTCTATTTGGCCGAGTGCAAAGATGATATATATATATATATATATGACCTCTATTTGGCCGAGTGCAAAGATGATATATATATATATATATATATATATATATATATATATATATATATATATCACAAATGCAGCACTACCTTATTTTTAAATGGCCAACCAATCAATTGCTAAAGAGCTATTGGCCTTTTCATTGCTGAGCGTTACTTCGACCGAACCTCTCCGGTGATGGCCTCTCGTCGCTCGGCCTTGATTGTAAGACAGCATTCGAGTTTAAGATCCTTGACGAACTCTAACTGACTGCTTTACCACAGAAGGATATCCCACGTGAAAGCCTACCACTTGAAATTGGTGGCTTTTCATTTATATCATGAACCTGCCCTTATCTCCTTTCAAACTGAAATCATATAATCTTTTGCATGCCATCTCTTATGGCCATAAAAAAATATGATTCCACCGAATTTTCTTTTCCTGACAAATGCCATCGAGTGGACCAATGCTGATGAAAAGATCCTCGGCCGAAAGACAACATCTGGCCGAGACTCTACCTCAAAAACTTGTGAAATTAATGGGTACCACTGCACCATTGAACACCACTCTTTGAATGAATGCCACCGATCGAATCTTGCCATCAAATGTTTATAAACCACTAAATCACAGACTATTGCATGAGAAACTGGCCGAGAGACAGTAGCTGGAAGAATATACACCTCTTGCGCGCACTTGATTAATCCAAATGGCCATACATTGTCTCACCGAATGGGTCGTCCCAGAACTTTACTAGTTCACGGCATATCATCTTTATCAAGAAAAAGTACGGGACTCCGCAGGAGACATCCAAATAATCGAAGACTACTAAAGTTCAACAACACCAAGTGGTTGTTTTATTATTGATAGCAACTTTGTCTCCCCTTGTTGGGCTTCGATCAAGCATGACCAAACCACTACCGAGTCTATGTACGCAGTGAGCAAGAACATCCAACATCTTCCTAAGTGGTCGTCAAGAACTATCCCTGAACTCAATAACTGTGTAAACTGTAGCTCGGTATTGCACCTCGGCAAGTATAAATCATGTCCCAATTGATGGTAAATACTCCCCGACAGAAGAAAATGATGCCGGCACCAATCAAATTCGACCATATATGCACATAAAACATTGGAGAAACTTCTCCACTCATCTATCATAGCCAATGTAAATCATGATTCTTGGACCCATATGGCGATTTGAAATTCCATCGACTGTAAAAATTTGAAGTCCACCGAGATAAACTTTGGTCCACCGTAGTCCACCGAGATTTTCAATGCATAGCTCGGCAAAGAATTCGCCGCCAAGCTCAACGAGTACCAAACTTCAAGATCTTTGAACATAAAAAGCTCTCATTTTTTTATGCATGCAGGCCATCGAATGGACTAAAGAAATTGGACTATCATCAAAGCAGCCTTAATGGGCAAAAAGACTTGCAATGAGCTCTCTTAAGACTTGAGAAATTTCATACTTCTCAGCAAAACTAATAAATTTTTTTTTTATAGGTCAAGCTTAGTGACACTCCCCGATCTCGATGTCCGAGGGACATCGGGATGACCACGTGCTGGCTGACATCCGAAGGCGAAGGTGACGCAAGCTATTTAATGAATGCATATGCTATGAAAACGTAAATCATGCGTATAAATTTCGCTCGAATTACTAAAATAATATAATAAAATAATATTCAACTGCCAATAATGAAAACACATTGATAGTGCATGATATGTTCAGAGCATACATCTAATTCAGAGTACAAGCGGAAGATAAAATAGAGAGGTGTTATTACAGTAGAAGTCAAGGCCAAAAGGATGACGCAGTATCACTGGTAGGGGAATGCCTCATATCTTGGATCGTATTCCTCGTTCCTATGTATTGAGGGGGCGCAAAACAAACATGAGTGGACCAAGTTGATATATATAATACTGAAACAGTTATCCCAAAGTTTTACGAAAACTAATAGCATATTATGTAATAGGTTTCTTCGAAAACCTAACATGCCATAAAACCTTTCATAAAATATATCTCGTATATAGTGTGCTAACTAATGATATCAGTATCGCCCATATACACAAAACAATGCCCTAGACACTCCCGCCCGAAGGCAATATAAGTATGTTATGCCTCATCTCCCATATACATCGAACAGTGCCCTACACACGCCCACCCGAAGGCAATATAAGTATCATCGCCCGTAGGCAGAACAGTGACCACTAGATACGCACCAAACATTGAATATAGTCTTTCCAAACATAAGTACATATATCTCAATATCATCTTCGTAGCATATAGTCATCCATCATACATACTATGAAGAAGTGTAAAGAAAACATGTTCATAAATAGTATATAGTCATCCATCATATATACTACTGTTGACCCTAAAAACTACCAAGCCTACGTGGCGCGCAGGCCGAGTAACTAATAAGCTAACTACGTCCTTCGGTTGTGTGCGGGGCGTGCCAACTCGTCGGCCGAGCTCGGTCGAGGAGTAAAATTCGTTGATGTTGCGTTGGTCGCGCTGCTGACTTCTGCGTCTTGCGATTGCGGCCGAGGAAGGAACAATTCTCGGCCTTCGGGTTCTAGAGCCTGAAGACAAGGCTGCTAATTTGCGAAGTTCAATATCAAATTCGGCTGTCAATGCCGAATGTAGTAACCTGGTAACACCTCACTTCGCCGAGAAGGCTAATGAGATGACCTCTGCCAATAAGGATTCGAAAATCCTTCTCGACCGAGACTTGGATAGGTAACCAGTCGGCCTCTTCGCAGTGCTGTTTATCCAAACTGAAGGTGCTCCGCGGTCGGCTGATTCTACGGCGATAGTGTTGTTTATCCAAACTGAAGATACCACCGGTTGCCTTCACAGTGCTGTTTATCCAAACTGAAGATGTGTTGGCGAAAAGGAAAATAAAAATCTCAAGGTTGTTGAGAAGTTTCGCGTAGAGCGAGGGTTTGCGCAGGGCAGATTTGTGTGTTGAGTTTGAGAGGGCTTGAATGGTGCGACTGCCTCTGTATTTATAGTGGCTGTATATCTGCTCGCAGCCTGATGATAATATTGTAGAGTCCAACTTCAAACTCCTATTGACGTGACTTGACTTCCAAGGGATTGTATTTTATTTTTGGTGATGTGGCTCTACCACATGCTTTCCTCCATCCACACGCAACCAAAGCAAAACACCTTCCTATGACATTTCAGTATTGCACGGCACCATTTCAAATAATCTCCCACGTGGAGACCATTAACAAGGCTCCATTTTCCATGCCGTCTTATCCATGCACCATTTGCAAATCAATTGCAAATCCTTATCCGCCATTATCATAAAAAGCTCCATTCTCCATTATCATGAATTGCTTGCCGCGTGAGTCGTATCAAACATCCCAAACCCGTTTGAACTGTACTAAATGTCAGCAATATGATTTTCTTCATCCTTTATCTTTTAAACAACCAGCTGGATATAGCTAAACTTAGATAATCTAATATATATTAAGAAACAATATTATGATTAAAACCACAATATTATTCCCTAATCGAAAATTATCTCAACCACTCTATCATCCAACGGTCTAGAACTTCACTCATCTGACGGCCTCGATTGCATGGGCCAATAGCGTAAATTTGGGTCTAAACAACTACAAAGACATAAGTTCGATAAAATATGGTGTTCCAAAATATTCGCAATAAAGCATGGTATATCATAAGTGTAAATTCAATTTACTTATAAAACGTTTCATAAAATGTAACCATTAAATCATGTTTTTCATGTATGCATTTCAACTATTAAAACATGCATTTTAGAAGGGGTTCACTCATTGATACACTGTCGTCAAAGAGCCGTACGAAATAGGAATGACGGAATCGCCGTTAATATTCGCACCTAAGCACATAAAGGGTACAATTTACAAAACTATACTCAAACGATTGAATTTTGGAAAACGAACGTCATAAATGAGTTCAAGACATCAAAAAACATAAAAAATGACACCATGTACGGTCACGCGCCGCCGCAAAGTGGCGGCTCTGGCGGCCATTCGCCGTCGTGAGTCGCCGAAAAATTCATCGGCGTCGACGTGGACGGTGGCGCGTGTGCTCCACGCATCGGCCACGAGCGGCTGGGCTGCTGGGTTAAACTGGGTTTGGGTCTGGGTTCTAAGCCCCAAGGGCTTGGGGTCCAAGGGTTTTCGGTTAAAGGGCCTGGGCTTGAAAGCCTGGCCCAAAGGTTATAGGATTTCAAAAAGTAAACAAAAATAAAAAAATAATTAAATGGGTTTGGGTTTGGGTTTGGGTTTAATGGGCCTAAGCCCCGAGTCCTATACGGCCCAAAGGCCTAACTAAGGAGGGTTTTGGTTTTGGGCTTTTGAAAGGTTTGGGCTCCAAGGGTTGGGTGTAGTCGGCCTGCTTCTCGCCGGGGAAGAAGGGCACAGCCTCCCGAACTCCGGTCGCCGGATCTTTGCTCGAAGGTCTAGGGTTTTGCCGGAGTTTCTCTGTGCTTCGCCGTGTTTCACAGAAACTAGGGAGGGTGAAAAAGAGTCCACATTGAGGGGTTAGTGGTGGTGGTGAAATCGCTGATAGGTATGGGTGTGTGAATGGATGCATAAGAGTATATCAGGGGGAGAGAGAGAGTGTGAGAGTGAAAGAGAAAGAGAGTTGAGCTGACGGAGTGAGAACCCGGGGAGAAGGGAGAGGGATAAGGGTGAGTTAGTGGGTTGCCACATGGCAGCTAGGGAGATGGAGAGAATCTAGAAAGATGATCCAGATTAAGTATAAAATAAGGGGCTAAATTGTAAATTTAATAAACCTTTTAGGGAAATTGTGAAATTTATAATAATTTGGGGGTGGGGTTTAACACTTAGTATATGAGGGACCACCATCTCAAGAATTGGCCAAAGCCTACCAAATGTCGTGGACTTGATTCAAGACAACATGTGATTTCTGCTCCTCTTGGAAACACAAACATCGAGGCCTAGCAATTCGCGACGCAGAATCAAACAATGGGCACGTCGTTGAGAAGCATGCAGCAGTTCACCAAGTCTTTGGTGAAGAAAAAGCTCTTGATGTATCTTGATAAAGCAGAATGTGAAGACCACGACGAAGTGAACAACATATTGAGATAGGATCTAGAAACTTTTCAACGACTTAAGCTTCGAATCACCGATATTCATGATGAAGTTGTTCAAATCGTCGAGCTCGAATCACCATTGCTAGACTAAAAAAAAATGTCACTGCCATCGAGCATGAGATTCAAGTCGAAAAACGGAGTTCGTCGAAACAACAAGGTGTCAGTAGTTGTGGGATTCAGCCGAATGCAATCTATCTAAATGCTCAGTGACCACCAATAATTAAGGACTGTAACAATAAGACTTGGTCATATGTGGGATTCGGTCGAGCTATATGGCCGACGACTGTAAAAACAAAAAATCACTGCAGATATTAACCACCAAATGCCCTCTTTGTCCCACCGAATGCCCATCTCCTAGGCCACGTGGAGACCTACTACAACACGGGTGGCCTTTCTTGTTGCACGCAAGATATCAGCAAATAAACTCTCTTGGCGAGACTAAAAAAAACTAAATCGCCAATTATACCACATGCTGCCCTTTATTTTCTTATGAAGGCCGAATGGTTAAGAAAATAATTTATTCCTTTTTTTTTAGCAAAAGAAAACGAAAGTGGCCGAACTATAAAGTGGGGGGCCAACGAAGTTTTATTCCGAGCCGAGATCGTTTAATACCAACAATTCCAATCAGACTTTGCACCGAGCCGAATAAAAAACGATCTCCAAATATATTTGACTTGGTGAAATAGTTTTCTCTTTCTACCGCCAAATGCATTGAAAAATTAAGCACCTCGAGCATAATTATTTTGCCAATTTCGGCTTTTAACTTGAATAATTCAACCAAACGGGATTTCTCCATATCGGCTTTATCACCAATAATCATATCGATTGGCGTATTTTTAGCGTCTAAGACCATGTCCCCAATTACCATATCAATTGATGTGGTTTTATAGTCTGAAGCCATGTATCGGTCTTGTTCGTCATTGGAACACTCATTCGACGAATCATTTTTTAAGTCATTTTTTTACTTAGAAACTTGAACCTTTTCTTCTAGACCAAGGTTTTTCTTCGGCCGTCTTGACAATTTTCTTAGGCCGAAGTTTGACTGTGACCGGAGCGAAAAATTGCTCACAGACCTCTTGCATTTCTTTTTCAAGAATTCTACTCTCTTCAAAAAAATTTCTATAACACTTATCAAGGAGTTTTTCTTGCTTCTCAAAGTTTTTCTTTAATAGGCGACAAATCTCGTCCAATGGAGCCTGATTGAGATCTTGATATACCATGTGAACTTCGTAGTTATAGCACTAGGTCCTACTGGGCGTGCCAAAATGTTGACCTTAAAAACTACCACGCCTACGTGGCGCGCAGGCCGAGTAATTAATAAGCTAACTACTTCATTCGGTTGTGTGCAGGGTGTGCCAACTCGTCGGTCGAGTTCAGCTAGGGAGTAAAATGTGTTGATGTGGCGTTGGGCGCGCTGCTGACTTCTTGATCTTACGACTGTGGTCGAAAAAGTAACACGTCTCAGCCTTCGAGTTCTAGAGCCTGAAGACAAGGCTGCTAGTTCTGCGATGTTCACAAATTGTCGGCACAAGGTTCGGTCTCAGTAATTATATTCGTGAGAGTATAAATACGCCGAACTGGTACCAAACTGTATTCAAACTGTATTGAAGGAGATAAATGTCTTGATGGTAAATGTGGTTTGGCCATTAGAACGCCGAACTCTAAAATGTACTTGTGAATATCCAATCATAAACAAAACTTGACTTTCAATGTGCCGAGCCTAGTAACTTGGTAACACCTCAATTCGCCGAGAAGGCTGATGAAATGACCTTTACCAACAAAGACTCGGAAATCCTTGTTGATCGAGACTTAGATAAATAACCAGTCGGTCTCGAAGCAATGTTATCTATCCAAACTGAAGGTACTCCTCAGTCGGTTGATTCTACGGCTCCAGTGTCATCTATCCAAACTGAAGATGTCGCCGGTTTCCTTCACAGTGCTGTCTATCCAAACTAAAGATGTGTTGGTGGGAAGAAAGGGGGAGAGGATAAAATCTCAAGGTTGTTAAGAAGCTTTGCGCATGGCAATTTGTGTGTTGATTTGAAATGGCCTTTTTCTGTCGCAGAGCATCTTGTATTTATAACATTCATACTTTTTGCTTGGCAAGGCCTGATAATTTTAGGGATGACAATTCTAACCGTTAAACCCAATAACCGTGGATAACCGCCCGAATGGATTGGATTTGTGTATGAAAATTCGGGTATATTTTGGGTATGGGAAAAAACCTTGATTATTATTCGGTTATGGTTTTGGATATGGTTATAGGGGAAATTTTTTTTGAACCCGTATAACCTCTTTTTACACCAAACTTATTCTCCACACCTGTATTATTTTTAATTAAACTATTAATATTTTTTTAAACCCAATTTTATTACCTAAACTACCCTCATAAACCCAATTCAATATGCAAATTTATCTTTACACCCACACTACTAACTTTAGTTGAATTTGTCTTCTTTCTTGTGAATTTGTGTTAACTTTTTCTCTTACAAAATAACCAAATCAATATGATTTAGATTCTGATTTATGCATTCCCTAATTTTGGTTTTTACTGAGTTTGATTTCGAGATTTAATGGTCAGAGGCTACTTGCAGTTTTTCTTTAATCTTGTTATATTTTGCATTTGTTAGAAACACATCAGTTGCAATTTTGTTTGACAGGTTTTTATATACATGTTTAGGTATGGGATTGATGTCTGCCTCAGCATCCTTTGCTGTCACATTGTTGCCAATTCCATCAGCAATTTTACTCTCTTCATTGTGTCCTTTTTGGTGATTACAGCTTTTATATTGACATTTGGCTTTAAGTCTTTGTTACAATATTAAGAAAAAACTTGGCCAGTGATTTTCACTCTCAATTGAATCTCTTACACTCCTCCCTTTAAGTGCAAAACACTTAAAAGATGATTGTCAAAATTGCTATTCAAAAGTTTATGTTTTTTTTTTTTACTTCAACTTTTTACCACCTTTGAGCAATAACCCATAATTTTTCTATAGGTGCCTATGCTCTTTGCCATTTGAATTTAGTTTTATGAATATCTACATAAATATCATCAATCTGGTTTGTGCTTGACCAATTTTAACGAGTGCATAATCACCATCTTCTGTCTCCTTTGCCTTGACGTTGGAGTGATTGCCTCAATTTTCTATAGAATGGACTGGGGAAGTGGTATGCCTTCATGGACTTGTGAGTTTTATGTGCCCCACGTTCAGTCACGAATCTTATTTCTTCGTCACTTTCTAAGTTGCGTAGAAGAAAGATTAGATTGGTGATAGTAAGAGTTTGATTATTGGATGTGGATTTATTGATAAAATTTAGTTTTATTGTTAATTACATCTTGTACTTTATAGTAATTATGTAATATGTAAAAAAGGACACTTCATAATTAAAATTTAAGTTGGGTGTAGAAAGAATTTACATGGGTTCAAATAAAATTTCTCGTTATAGGGGTCTCCAATCCTTATCCATCCCCAAATCCGAACCGAATAATATATTTTATATATAATTGTTGACCCTAAAAACTACCAAGCCTACATGGCACGCATGCCGAGTAACTAATGAGCTAACTACGTCATTCGGTTGTGTGCGAAGCGTGCTAACTCGTCGGCTGAGCTGGGCCGGGGAGTAAAATGTGTTGATGTCGCATTGAGCGCACTGCTGACTTCTTGACCTTCTGACTACGGCCGAGGAAGGAACATGTTTCGGCCTTTAAGTTCTTGAGCTTGAAGACAAGGTTACTAGTTTTGCGAAGTTCACGAATCGTCGACGCCGGGTTCGATCACGGTGATTATATTCGTAAGACTATAAGCACGCCGAACAGTTACCAGACTATACTGACACAAGTACTTAAAAGAGATGTACGTCTTGATGGTAAATGTGGTTCGGCCGTCAGAATGCCGAACTCTAAAACTTACTTGTGAATATCCAATCATAAATAACTCGGCATTTAATGTGCCGATCCTTGTATTCTGTAACACCTCACTTCGCCGAGAAGGCTAATGAGATGACCTCTGCCAATAAGGATTCGGAAATCCTTCTCAACTGAGACTTGGATAGATAATCAGTCGGCCTCGACGTAGTGCTGTTTATCCAAACTGAAGGTGCTCCACGATCGGCTGATTCTACGGCATCAATGCTGTTTATCCAAACTGAAGATGTCACTGGTTGCCTTCATAGTGCTGTTTATCCAAACTGAATTGCCGAGAAAGGGGAAAAATGAGAGATTTCTCAAGGTTGTTGAGAGGTTTCGCATAGAGCGAGTTTGCGCAGGGCAGTTTGTGTGTTGAATTAGAGGGGCTTTGAATGATGCACTCCCCTCTAATATATAGCAGCGAACTCACTCCTAGCCGAACCAGAAATGTATTCGGACTAGAACTCCCAAATCGAATCTGACTACAATTCGGCCAATCCCAGTTTCAAAAGGTTTCTAAACCAAGCTCCATAATGAATCAGATTCACTCCCGAGTTCTCAGCACCTTCAATTCTGAAACCTTCTCGTTGTACCAGGACTCGACTTTTTCGCTCTTATCCAAATCACTCCTCCTTGCAATGGGACTCGGTCGACCTACTTGGGCAGCTTATGATAGCTAAATGGCCCGTAGAGTTTCTGGAAGAACATTGGGCCGAACACAATCCTAAGCTCGGCCCAATAATGTTATTTTGGGCCTAAACAATAATATTAAATTATTAAATTATATATATATATAAGGCTTTGTTTTAGTGCTGTCTTCTACCGCTTTTGGCTCTGTTGTTGCGTTATATAATAAATTAATTAAGCTAAGTCAATCTAAGATTTTCATAATACGAGAAAATGTGCACTTAACCAGATAATCAATGTGAAATGCGTGTGTATAGATACTGTATACTATTCATAAATCAATGTCAATACGCTAAGTAAATGATATGTATCTTGTATATTTTTATATAGAGTCACCACACTGTATAATTAACTAACCTGTTTTCTCATCTTGGGATGTCTCAACTGCGGTAGTGGAAGAGAAGAGAACCAGGGTGCCAAGCAGAAGGCCTAGCAAAATCAAAGACTTGAAATATTTCATGATTTCTCGAAATCTTATGCTACGTGCTCAAAATTCTTACAAAAAAACATGGGAATGCTCTAAGCTTTTGCGATCACCACAGTTTATAGTGCGAAGTACTACTGAACGACAAAATAAGGAGTTTAGTAGATGACACCAGACAATATGCATGTTTACGAGTGACGGTTCATATCTCAGTTCAAGCAAAAGACATCTGTGTAGGTTGAGCTCAGCATGCATGTGAATATGGACGGATTCGTTATATTAAACTATGGATATATTTGCATTCTCCCTTGGAGAGATGTGCTTGTTCTCATATGCAAATAACGTATCTTGATAGTACAAATTTCATAATTTTTATTTAAAGATTATCCCTACAAAGAATCATTTGAATTAAAAATCATTTAGTGATTCAAATGTATAGAACAAATTAACAGTGTAGGTAACAAGTAATGTATTATGACGAACCATCTATTTATTTGATAGTGATTAAACGATCTCCAAAATTTGATTGAATGTTTTGTAGAATTGGTATTCAAATGAAGATTAGTAGTTTGAACGATTTCATCGTTAATTTTATTCGGTTGAGATAGGCTACTTGTAAATAGAGAAATATGTATACCCCAATATGGAGATGCAAGTATTATCCTTAAAATCTATATTTGAATCTTGAAAATAAAATTTATATTTGAAAACCCATTTGACGAGATCTAAAATTTATATCCTAATTTGGAAAACAAATATGTGCACTCCAGGTGTTTGATGTTTTGTCTCAGTGAGTTTCTTTCTACTATTTTCTCTGTTTTACAAGGCCGATAGCCAGTTGAAGTTTCTTGAAATTGTGAAAGTTTACAAAGGCCGATTGCCATTTCCTTCTTGCATTGTATGTTCTTTCTACTCCTTAAAGGCCAATTGCCAGAGTATTGAATCTTGAGGTTTTATGTTACATCTCTTCTTTTAAGGCCAATTGCCGAAGAGGGTTTTCTTGGGTGTATCTGAATATTGTTCTTACTTGCTAGTTTCTTGAAAACTTGTTGTGATAAAGAAGAATTCTTGTGAAAGTTGTCAATATGTCTGCGAATACTATAGAATCAGTGAAGATCGAAAGCTTGTTAGGAATGTTCACTGTGAAGTTACAGGATGATAATTTTGTTAAATGGAATTTTCTGTTTCAATCGGTATTGCGTGGTCATGATTTGCTGGATTTCTTTTTGGGTGATAACCTATGTCCACCCAAATATGTCATACATACTAAATCTGATGTCACCAAAGAGATAACTACTGCTTATAAGAATTGGGTGAAAAAGGATATGGCTTTGCTCAGCTTGCTTATTGCTACACTATCTGATGATGCAATGGAGCATGTTATTGGCTGTAAAACGTCGCAGGAAGCTTGGAGTGCTTTACAAGATCGATATGCATTTGTGTCCGTGTCAAGAATTAATCAGTTAAAGATTGAGTTTCATACTGCACAGAAAGGAGGGGATTTGATTGATAAGTTTCTGTTGAAATTAAAGGCTATAAGAGATCAATTAATCTCTGCTGGAGAACGAGTTTCAGAAAATGATCTGGTTATTGCTGCTTTCAATGGATTACCACAGGAGTTTGATATGATTCGAACGATGATATTGGCAAGAAAGACACCAATTTCTTTGAAAGATTTTCGTGCACAACTTCTGAGTGCTGAACTAACCATTGAATCCAAAGTCTCATCCCTTACAGGTTCAACGTCTGCGATGTATATGAATGGTGATCAAAGCAATGGACATATAGGGTCCTATTAAGCAAATGGTAGGTATCATGGTGAAAGCTCTACCATGGGGGCTGCTAGTTATTAGGGAGGTGAAAGTTCCAATATGGGATCTAATGGCTATCAAGGAGGATATGGGTTTACTGGCAATAATCAAAGGCCATTTCATTCTCAGAATAGAGGGTCATTCAATTCTCATAGGGGATCAAAACCTTACTTTGGCAACAAGAATAAGGGATAACAAGAATAAGGGATCAAAGAAAGGTTTTTCTGATCAAGGCAGCAGTTCACAATCCAGTTTCAATGGACAGTTATCTCATGGTGGCTCAAAGAATGGTTCAAGTTGGCAGAGTTGGAATGGGAATACCAATTTTCGATCATCAATTACACCTGAATGTCAAATATGTTCAAGGAGAGGCCACACTACACCTAATTGTCATTTCAAGAGTACTAATGCTGCTAGTCAGTATCCAATATTAGTGTGCCAGATATGTGGAAAGAATGGACACAATGCATTGGACTGTTTTCATAGGAACAATTTTGCCTATCAAGGAGGACCACATCCACCACCAACAATTACTGCCATGACTGCTCAAGGAACTCAAGGTTTCTCTCCAGCAAGGGATGATCATCTTCCACAAGGCTTTTCTGTTACAGATACATGGGTGTTAGACACTGGAGCTACACATCATATGACTGCCAATGTTAATAATCTAAATCAGGTCACGACTTACAATGGAGATGAGAAAATAATCATTGGCAATGGTCAAGGTTTGGATGATAAGCATATTAGTTCAACTACTCTAATCACTCCAGCTCATTTTCTATATTTGAAAAATATTTTACATGTCCCTAATATTACTGTAAATCTATTATCAGTGAAGAAATTATGTCATGATAATGGTTGCTGGTTTATATATGATGATCTTGTGTTTTATATGCAGGACAAGGCAACCAAAGTGATACTATACCAAGGAATGAGTGATAGGGAACTCTTCACTATACCTGTGACAGTGTTTACAAGATCAAGTTCAGTCAATGGATTGCACAAAGAGTTGCAGGCTGGATTTCTTGGGAAGACTGTTAAAACTGCAATATGGCATAAGAGGTTAGGGCATCATTCTGAAAAGATATTGGCGGTTATGTTGAGAGCTGCACAAGTACCAGTTAGTATAGATAATTCTCAGTCAGTGTGTTCTTCATGTATTACAAATAAAATATGTAGACAGCCATTTCCTATAAGGCAAAGTAGAGCTACTTGTATGTTTGAAAAAAGTGGTTTCGGATGTATAGGGGCCTTCTCCAAAGATTTCAATAGAAAGATACAGATATTATATCAGTTTTATTGATGAGTATTCCAAATTTGTGTGATTAATAAATTTGAAGCTATGTCTGTTTTTGTAAAATTTCATGCCTTTGTATCCAATCAGTTTAATACTCAAATTAAGTGCTTACAAACTGATGGAGGAGGAGAATATGTGAGCAAAGGATTCACTAGTTATCTGGAGTCAAAAGGAATAATGCATATGATTTCATGTCCTTATACTTCTCAACAAAATGGTATTTCTGAGAGGAAACATAGGCACTTAGTGGAGACAACATTGACTTTAATGGCTGAGGCAAATTTACCACCATCTTTCTGGTTTCATGCATGTGCTTATGCATCATTTCTTATAAATAGAATGCCTTGTAGGGTGTTAAAGATGAAATCTCCATACCAAGTCTTATTTGGTAAAATACCAGATATACAACATCTAAAGGTGTTTGGCTCAGCTGTCTATCCATTCCTCAGGCCATACAACTCAAATAAATTGGAAACAAGGTCAGTGCAGTGTCTCTTCTTGGGTTATGCTATGGGATATAAGGGAGTACTTTGTTACAACATGACAACCAAAAAACTGTTGATGTCCAAACATGTAATACATGATGAATTGATTTTTCCCAATAAGATACATTCAACTGCAAGTGCAAAGAGTTCTTTTCAGGTTCAACCTGTGGTTCAGAGACTAATTGTGATTCAAATGCCTATGCCTAGTGTTTCGAATGTGCCTCACAGAACTAAATGGGAAGATAATACTGGGCATCCAGATGACATATCTATTTCAATGTCTGGAAGTAGTGCTGCAACTAGTTCTCCTGCACAGCATAATTCCTTACAATCGGTCCCAGCTTCACATGGCTCTATTTCACAGATTTCAAGTTCTTCTCCAGAGACAAGTATCAGGTCTAGTTCACTGTCACAGGGTACTTCTTCACAATTGGAGCTTTCTCCTCTCACTCTCACTCCTTCTGGTATATCACACATGTTGCATGTCCATCATAACACACAGCTTGAGGTAATACTTCCTATCTCCAATACCATTTCATCTGATATTGATGTCTTGCAATCTGATTCACTACTTCCAATGGTCACTGGATCAAAGAGTGGTGTGTTACCACAATGAAGTTATAAGGGATATCTTGCTGCCTTACCTGAGCTTCAATCCTTACAATTCACTGAGGATGAGTTCTTTGGTGGGGGGTTTTCCTTTTTAGCTAGTTCTATTGATGTTGCAGAACCAACATCCTTTCACCAAGCTGCATCCATGTCACAATGGCAGAATGGGATGCAAGAAGAATACAATTCTCTTAGGGCTCAAGGAACTTGGGAACTTGTTCCACCACCCGCTGACAGATCAATTATTGGCAGTAAATGGGTTTATAAACTCAAAAAAAAACCCTGATGGCTCAATCTGTAGGTATAAAGCTAGATTGGTAGCACAAGGGTTTTCCCAAGAACACGTAGTTGATTATTCAGAGACATTTAGTCTTGTGGTTCGACATACCACAGTGAGAATATTGTTAGCATTGGCTGCGATTAATTAGTGGGAGTTAAGGCAGTTAGATATCAAAAATGCATTTTTGCATGGTGATCTTCAAGAAGAAATTTACATGAAACAACCTCAAGGGTTTGTGGATATGGCTAATCCTTCTTATGTATGCAAGTTAATAAAGTCATTGTATGGTCTTAAGCAAGCTCCGAGGGCGTGGAACTCCAAGTTCACAAGTTATTTACCTGCCATGGGTTTCAAAGCATCAACTTTAGATTCCAGTTTGTTTGTTAAACATGATAATGGTGATGTGTTCATTTTACTCTTATATGTAGATGACATTATACTAACTGGATCAAGTCAGTGCAAGGTTCAAGCTGTAATCACAGAATTGTCTGAAGTGTTTGTGCTTAAAGATATGGGAAAGTTGACTTATTTTCTCGGTCTCTAATTCAACTACAAGAAGAATGGTGATATTTGTGTCAATCAGTCTAAGTACGTCAAAGACTTATTGCATAAAGCTGGTATGGAGTCCTGCAAGCCAGCAACTACACCTTGCAAGCCCCATGATCCATTACTTGTCACTAAGGGTACCATATTGCCTGATCCAAGTTTATATCGCAGTATTGTTGGCTCTCTGCAATACCTGACCTTTACAAGGCCGGTTATTGCGTATGTAGTGAATTTTGTGTGTCAGTTCATGGCTTCTCCTGCAGAGACACATTTTGGGGTAGTAAAACGGATACTGAGATTCTTAAAAGGAACCATACAAACTAGTCTAACATTTTCAGTAGATACTATAGTAGGAATTACAGCTTTTAGTGATTCCGATTAGGCTGCCGATTTGAATACAAGGAGATCTGTAACAGGCTATGTTGTATACATTGGCAATAATCCCGTTTCATGGCAATCAAAGAAGCAAGATTATGTATCACAGAGTTCTATAGAGGCCGAGTATAAGGCATTGGCACACATTGCGGCTGATGTTGCCTAGATTCGAAATGTTCTTCAGGACATGGCAGTTGTCTTACCCTTTCCTCCAGTAATATACTGCGACAACAAATCTGCAATTGCATTAAGTGCCAATCCTGTTTTTCGCTCTAGGATAAAGCACTTAGATACAGATTATCATTTCGTACGAACGAGGTTTCAAAAGGGAGATTTGATAGTTCAATACTTACCTACTGAAGATCAAACTGTAGACATATTGACTAAGGGTTTACACAGTCCTTTGTTACTTAAGCATTCATTCAATCTCAAGCTTGGAAACCCAGCTGAGATTGAGGAGGGATGTTGACAGATATGTACACATCAGCAAAGGATCCACATCAACAAGGGCAAGGATCCACATCATCAGTAAGGTTGTTATAACAGATAGTTGGAATTGTACAAAGATAAGGGTGACAATTAGTTTGTTAGAATACTTGCAATTGAAGGAAATGCATGTATAAATATAGGATATCCCTCTGTATCTTGTAAGAAGACATTCTGCAACATTAAAAGAATATTCATTCTCT
Source organism: Heteromeles arbutifolia (assembly GCA_024362995.1). NCBI lineage: Eukaryota > Viridiplantae > Streptophyta > Magnoliopsida > Rosales > Rosaceae > Heteromeles > Heteromeles arbutifolia. The sequence goes on along the minus strand of JANCRC010000012.1, from coordinate 8,167,600 downwards.
TTCTTCCCTCTCTCTTTCTTAATATTTCTCTACAAGGTTTATTGTTTCTTCTTCTTCTGAGTTTTTAGATGAGTATTAATAATTCATACTGTTGATCCAATAGCTACTTTAAGTAGAATTTGGTAACGCATGTGATTAAAGAATGCAAAAAACTCCATGAAAATTCCTTAGTTTTCTTTTTCCCAAATAATTCAAAAGAAAAAAAAAAAGGCATTCGTTTAAACAGCACTACAATAATGCTACAACACCAAAATAAAGCAAACAATGGGTATTATTGCTAAAATGCAGCTATCCAACTACCAGAGCCATCCTAATCCAAACTGAGGTCTAAGATGAAAAAAAATGAAACGAGGCCTTCCCAATTTAGCAGCTTAATATAAAATTTTCAAAAAATATGAATTTGAGATGCATCAGATTAGATTTAGTAGAATAAGAAACTTTTTTTTTTTCTTCTTTCGAATCAAGAGTACAATGAATGATAAAAATATAAGTCTAATTTGAAGTGAGACCCAAGGCACATGCCTTGTTCACCGTGTCTCTGGGCTGCCTCTGCCAACTACCATGATCCTTCAGCACCCAATGTCGGATTTAAACCCCAAAATGTCTTCAAGGAGTAGGGCTGAGAGATTGTTACACCTTCTTCAGAGATTTTTGCTATCTGAAGCTTGTTGACAGCAGATTGATCTCGATAGAGAAGAACACTCATCCATTTCTCTTGCAGCTTTACACCCTCTTCGAAAGTCAAGTTCCCATTCCACTCATCACAAAGAATAGGCGTGCAAGGTGATTTCCAAATCCTGTAGCCACATGATTGTCCTCAAAATTTAACTCCACCAAGAACAAGAGAGTTCCACAATGGATTGAACTTGTTGCGCCTAGTGTACATCACACGGTTCAAATAGATGTGCACCTCTTTGGGTCCCAAAGAGGTCCCATCATCCCACATGTTGTCGTACAAGACGAGATCATCCAGATGACGTAAGCTCCTAAAGGTCACTTATTTCTCCACTTGCACCAAGAAGAGAATGTTTTCCAATAAGTTTCATTCGTTCGACACTCTTGTGTCGCAGGGTAGACCCATAAGAACCTTCCATATCAGCAGCCATCAAAATTCCATCTTTATACTTGTGAGCCACAACAGATGTACCAGTTACATATGGGTACATGGTTCTCTGAGAGCTTTCAAGATTGCACAGTAGGTCAGGTTTCGATTGGTTCGACTCCATTAAACTCGTTTTTTGTTTTCGAAGATTTTGAAACGAAGAGAAAACATGCTCACGATCTGAAGCTTCCCAGTACAATTTAACGTAGCGGAAAATATGAGAAGAGTCAGACTAGGTTGTAAAACTAAAAACACAAGAACCTAAAATCCCCCTATCTCTAAAAGTCTAAAATTTGTATTGAATAAATTGAAATCTGAATATTACAACAGAAAACTAGGCTATATACGTTGAGAATGAGTCATACCTTGATGGAAGGAGGGACTTTACATAAGCTTATAAGTAGTTGGGCTACTCCCCATATTGCCAATTAGTTTTACGGTAGAACCTCAATTTCTTCATGGTATCTTTTTTTTGGTCAAGAGGAATTTTATAACAAAGTCCAAACGGATACAGTACAAAGACAACAGCCTCAAAACTGAGGTAGGTACAAAAGAGACACCACTTATGCATTCATCGCATAAGTAAAGGTACTCAATTATACCTAAAGCAAAGAAATTACATAAGATGTGGCTCGGCCCAAAAGCCAAAGTCCACCCGAAGAGGCCCAAAAGTGACCCCTCTGAAAAATCTGATAAACCTAAAGCTAAGAACACCCGCCGCCACATCCGCCGCCGAAAAGTTGGAGACGACCGGCGAACGGAAAACCTGTGAGATACCACCGCATAGTGCAATACAAAAACCCATCAATGCTTCAAAGTTGGAGAAAAGAAGCCCAACCTGCAGATCAGGAAGACCCCAAGCCACCATGAACGCCACATATCCGATCCTCAAACGAACACAACCGCAAAAAAATACCCAGAACCAAGCTGTAATAAAAAAGGTCAGGTGGTGTAAACACCATTCTAAAGAGATACCACACCTTTGTAGGGGTGACAACATATAGTTGTCTCTGACCAGAAGCAGCATACAAGAGATGAGATGATATCCCCCAAAACAGGAGTGGAATTGGATAGCAGATTCGAAGTATTAGAGTTGTTTGAGAGCAGAACCCCAAAAATGACCCCAAGAACCCCTAATCTGATCCCAAAAACCCCAAATCAAAGGAATAGTACCTTGAAACATAGGCACAAAACCCGGAAATAGAGTTCCGTCCATACCACCTGTAGACGGCAGGTTGCTCCACCGATCCATAAAGAGGATCGAGGCGATTGTATTTGTGGGGAGGGATAAAAACCCTAGAGATAGATCTCTAACCACATCGGGAACCGGGGCCATGGCAGAGCAAGGAAGAAAGAGGGAGGAGGATAACACAAAAATTGAAAGGGTAGCAGCCACCGGCCCTAAGCAGGTCCTGAAGACCGGTGGCGAAAGGGTTTCTACTAGGTTTCTGCAAGCGGAGAGAGGAAGAGTACTTCAGTCAGTGAGAAGTATTGAGTTTTCCTTTCTTCATGGTATCAGGTAGTCCCACATGTGAAGCCTAACGGCCACACACACTCCACATCACCCCGTTGTGTGTCTACGTATTAGGCTTGAAAATTCGCCACACGTGAGAGAGCGTGTTGAGAATTAGTCTCACCTTGATGGGTGAAGGGACCTTGCATGAGCTTATAAGTAGTTGGGCTACTCCTCATATTACCAATTGACTTTATGGTAGAACCTCATCTTTCTTCAATATACATGTATAGCCATCAAAACTTAATCCTACATAAAAGCTACGCCCGAAATGAGAAGGAAAAGGAAATCCTAATTAAATAAAAAACAAACAAATCAAATAGAAAAAAAAAAAGTAAAGTAATTAAAACCTATAGCTTTTAGGAAAATTCACCCACACACACATTTATATATTTGGTTACAGTAAAAATTAGTTTTTATTTATTAATTTATTATATCTGTGAATCTAATGTATGCAGATTGTTTCCTATAAATTTACAGTATGGTGATGGTGTGGAGCATGAGTCCGGTGATCTCCTCAGGGATATCTGAAATCCACGATGAACAGAGATCATAATGTTCCTGTATGAGCTAATGAGAACAGTGTTAGAAGGAGAATCCTCTAAGATTTCCATCTCCTCCTACAATTAGGATATAATTAATTACTTGCCGGAGTTGTATTTATATTCTTATAAAAAAAAATTGAACAAATCTTATAAACCAAGTTATACCTTGTATCTTGTTAAGCTCTTGGGCTTATGTAAATTGGGTCATCGATAATTTTATTTAATTCTCTAAATTCGGTATTATTCCTCTAGGTCTTTGATGTGCTTTCTCTCTAAACACATAAACCGTCCCACCTTAATTTCCCAGCCTATCCCTAAAAATAAAATAAAGTAGAAAACGTTACTTGTATATGTCTTTGATTTCGTATATCATCAATCGATGACATGCATTACACAGGTACTTGAATTTGTTCACGAAATTAATTAAAGAGCACTCAAACCATGAGATTATAACTGCGTACAGATACAATATCCACCCAGCTAGCACTGATTAACTTTATTTTTGCATGCCTCTCGCTAGTGAAGTTTTATTCGATTCACATAGAGGAATACGATCGAGGGAAGTGCTTCAAGCATATATATTAAGCACATGCATTAGAACATAATTATCTAATTAGATAAATAATTAAGCACACTGCATGCATGGGCATGCAGAAGCCTAATTAACTAATGAACTAGTTGTGAGGTTGTGCATCAACAGCCTGACCAGTATGATTGCAGCACCTTTGGCAATCTCTGTTGTAACTCCATCTGCAACAACCATAGTAGCAACGCCCTCAACGGCCTACTCCATTATACCCACCTCGCCCATCTGCTTGCTTGCGATTATACCCACCTCGCCCATCTGCTTGCTTGCGATTATACCCACCTCGCCCATCTTTTTGGTACCCGCCACCATACTTGGCGTCACCTACACCACTGGGATTTGTAGTAATCTCCGCAGCTGAAAGTCATATAAGGAACGTACGTTTAAATGAGGTGACAATATTTCATTTATTCAAATCATTGTGAATTTGGAACCTAATTTAATTTTAAGTAGCATATACACGTACTATATCTATTTGGTGAATAAAGTTAAGTACTCTAGTATTATGTTGTGGAAAGTACCACAAATTAAACTCACAAATTGTATGTATAACTTTGCTTAGCAACTTTGGTGACGCTAGGTAGCTAGCAATATATAATTTCTACAAAAAATAGAAGGGAAAAGTTAAGCTCACCATTTGCGGCCACTTCAAAGGAAATGAGAAGGACAATGGCAAGCAAAAGACCAAAAAAAATGGAAGTCTTGGAAACCATTTTTGTTCAATTGAAAAGAGAGTAGAATACTTGGAAATTAAGAAGCATTCTTGCCTCTATTTATAGAGAAAAATAGTGGGCAGTGTACAATAAATCTATAAGTTAACCCCACAGGCCACACCACCGTACACGTACAGTGTAGACTGTGTAGTTGGAGGTTGAGGAGTTGCCTTCCCAAATTTATTAAATTTAAAACATGTATATCTTTTCTTAATTACTGATCAGTGTTCTCATTGCTTCTGATATTCAGTTTATTTTTCTGATTAATAACAGTGATGGATACAAGCTGTCTAAACGTTATGAAGCAATTTTGCTAGCTATTAGAAACATCGAGAAAGTGCACCAGGATTAATTAGTCTAGTTCATTAACTAATCGATTTGTTAAAATGTGAGCGTCCAATGCAAAACTAATCAGCAGTGGATGGACATGCACTAATTTTTCAAACACTGGAAAAGATCATATTAGATATGGGAACTTTCGAAATAATTTGTAGATTAAAATCGAGATAAATGATATGTAATTAGGATAAAGATAGATGAATCACGAGTGACGTAAATTGAATAAGATTGTAACTTTGACTGTGGCGGGGGGCTCCATGCGTGGAATGAAAGATTGATCCGTGGCATAGGCTAAAGCCTATCTTCCAGATGACTATCCTTGACTTTTTAAACAAAATAAAAGCCTATTCAGGATTATCACATCATGACCAAAGGCCTAGCCTACCTAGGTTTCTTATCTCATCATCATAATTCCATCACCTTTAAACCCATCCATGCATGCATCCTGATGCCCGTCTAAATGAATTTCAAATTCATTTTAGACTAAAATTCAACTGCAATATTAAAAAATAGAGTAAAACGCTCTAGCTACTTTGGATAATCTCAAGTCTGTGAGTCAAGCAATTTAGCAATTAGTATTGCAAGTGGTCGATTGATTTAGATTTAACTACAATATTAAAAAATAATTCAAAGCAATCGATCACTTACGACGTCGGTTGGTATATTTTCATTTTCTTCCCTTTAGTTGGCTTGTAAAGTTGATTAACGTTTGTTTACAGAAACAAGGTCCATAAAACCTATGGATTCGAGAAGCAAGGGGCAAAAAAACAATAGAAAATGCGAGCTCCATGTTAGATATGGGAACTTTCAATGCAAAACTAATCAGCAGTGGATGGACATGCACTGATTTTTCAAACACTGGAAAAGACCATATTAGATATGGGAACTTTCGAAATAATTTGTAGATTAAATTGAGATAAACTATATGTAATTAGGATAAAGATAGATGAATACCGGCGTCACGAGTGACGTAAATTGAATAAGATTGTAATTTTGACTCTGGCGTGGGGCTTCATCTTAAAGCCTATCTTCCAGATGACTATCCTTGACTTTTCAAACAAAATAAAAGCCTATCCAGGATTATCACATCATGACCAAAGGTCTAGCCTACCTAGGTTTCTTATCTCATCATCATAATTCCATCACCTTTAAACCCATCCATGCATGCATCCTGATCCCCGTCTAAATGAATTTCACATTCATTTTTTACTAATTATCACCATATTTTTAATGGATAATAATCAGTTCAAAATCCAACCCCATTAGCAGCTTCCAAGTGACGTCTGCAAATAAACAACATTACAATATTAACTTAATATCATTTTGCAACTTACCACTTGAATCCATCAGCGAAACCAAACTGATCCAATCCACACATCCATACACCAGACAACCCAAATCAATTTGAATTGTACTGCTTGCTTGGGGATATAATTTGAATCCTTATAAGAAAATGTCAAGATGAATTATATTAAAAGATCATTATTGTGATAAAAACCATAATATTTTATCCTTCAATAATAACAAAATTATCTTCACTTTTTCATCTGACGGTTGGAAGCTGTGCTCACTCAACGGCCTTGATTACAGGGGCCGATGGTGCAATTTTGGGTCCAAACAGGTTCATATTTTGTCTCGAGTGGAAGTGGGAGAAAGAATAACACAGCCACACACATAAAGAAGTGCAAAATCAGTGTGTTTTCTCACCGAAAGGTTATTTTCTGCTCAGGTAATCTACTACTATGAAGGCATCCGAAGTGGAAGATACTTGGCACTTATTCTTTAAAAAACCAAAAACAAAATAAATAAAAAATAGATTTAAGAAAAATACCAAGCCATTCATAGAGTCAAGTATACATTATATTTTTCTAAATTACGGAAATGAGGATTCAAATTTGAGTGCAAAAAATAGAATAGACTACTCTAGCTACTTTGAATAATTTTAAGTTTGCAAGCTAAGCAATTTAGCAATCAGTGTTGTAAGTGGTCGATTAATTTGAATCCAACTGCAATATTAAACTGCAATATTAAAAAATAGAGTAAAACGCTCTAGCTACTTTGGATAATCTCAAGTCTGTGAGTCAAGCAATTTAGCAATTAGTATTGCAAGTGGTCGATTGATTTAGATTTAACTACAATATTAAAAAATAGCTCAAAGCAATCGATCACTTACGACGTCGGTTGGTATATTTTCATTTTCTTCCCTTTAGTTGGCTTGTAAAGTTGATTAACGTTTGTTTACAGAAACAAAGTCCATAAAACCTATGGATTCGAGAAGCAAGGGGCACAAAAACAATAGAAAATGCGAGCTCCATGTTAGATATGGGAACTTTCAATGCAAAACTAATCAGCAGTGGATGGACATGCACTGATTTTTCAAACACTGGAAAAGACCATATTAGATATGGGAACTTTCGAAACAATTTGTAGATTAAATTGAGATAAACTATATGTAATTAGGATAAAGATAGATGAATACCGGCGTCACGAGTGACGTAAATTGAATAAGATTGAATAAGATTGTAATTTTGACTCTGGCGGGGGGCTTCATGTTAAAGCCTATCTTCCGGATGACTATCCTTGACTTTTCAAACAAAATAAAAGCCTATTTAGGATTATCACATCATGACCAAAGGCCTAGCCTATCGTCATAATTCCATCACCTTTAAACCCATCCATGCATGCATCCTGATCCCCGTCTAAATGAATTTCACATTATTTTTTACTAATTATCACCATATTTTTAATGGATAATAATCAGTTCAAAATCCAACCCCATTAGCAGCTTCCAAGTGACGTCTGCAAATAAACAACACTCCAATATCAACTTAATATCATCTTGCAGCATACCACTTGAATTCGTCAACCAAACCAAACTGATCCAATCTAGACGTCAATACACCAGACATCCCAAATCAATTTGAACAGTACTGCTTGCTTGGGGATATAATTTGAATCCCATTTATCCCGTATAAGAAAATGTCAAGATGAATCTTTTTTTTTTTTTTTTTTTTTTGAGAAGAAGATGAATCATATTAAAAAATAATTATTATGATAAAAACCATAATATTATCCTTCAATAATAACAAAATTATCTTCACTTCTTCACTCAACAGCCTTAATTACGAGGGCCGATTGTACAATTTTAGATCCAAACACAGCCACCCAATTTCCTTGAGTTTCGGCCCTTAAGCTGAATAGTTGAGGAAATTTACATTTGAACGTTCGTAGCTGCCAAATAACTCCGCCAAATACATATTGATTTGATTCGGCGAAAAGCATACAAAATCTTGAACCAATGCTGAGAACAATGGCCTTGTGAAAATCGAGGCCAGAAAATATTGGCCTAATTCTTTTCCACCGAATGACCTCTATTTGGTATTTGGCCGAGTGCAAAGATGATATTTTATATATATATATATATATATATATATATATATATATATATATATATATATATATATATATATATATATATATATATCTCTCAAATTCAGCACTACCTTATTTTTAAATGACCAACCAATCAATTGCTAAAGAGCTATTGGCCTTTTCATTGCTGAGCGTTACTTCGACCGAACCTCTCCGGTGATGGCCTCTCGTCGCTCGGCCTTGAGTGTAAGACAGCATTCGAGTTTAAGATCCTTGACAAACTCTAACTGACTGCTTTACCAAAGAAGGATATCCCACGTGAAAGCCTACCACTTGAAATAGGTGGCTTTTCATTTATATCATGAACCTGCCCTTATCTCCTTTCAAACTGAAATCATATAATCATATAATTTTCTTTTCCTGACAAATGCCATCGAGTGGACCAATGCTGATGAAAAGATCCTCGGCCGAAAGACAACATCTGGCCGAGACTCTACCTCAAAAACTAGTGAAATTGATGGGTACCACTGCACCATTGAACACCACTCTTTGAATGAATGCCACTGATCGAATCTTGCCATCAAATGTTTATAAACGACTAAATCACAGACTATTGCATGAGAAACTGGCCGACAGACAGTAGCTGGAAGAATATACACCTCTTGCGCGCACTTGATTAATCCAAACGGCCATACATTGTCTCAGCGAATGGGTCGTCCCAGAACTTTACTAGTTCACGGCATATCATCTTTATCAAGAAAAAGTACGGGACTCCGCAAGAGACACCCAAATAATCAAAGACTACTAAAGTTCAACAACACCAATTGGTTGTTTTATTACAGATAGCAACTTTGTCTCCCCTTGTTGGGCTTCGATCAAGCATGACCAAACCACTACCAAGTCTATGTACGCAGTGAGCAAGAACATCCAACATCTTCTTAAGTGGTCGTCAAGAGCTATCCCTGAACTTAATAACTGTGTAAACTGTAGCTCGGTAGTGCACCTCGGCAAGTATAAATCATGTCCCAATTGATGGTAAGTACTCCCCGACAGAAGAAAATGATGTCGGCACCAATTAAATTCGACCATATATGCACATAAAACATTGGAGAAACTTCTCCACTCATCTATCATAGCCAATATAAATCATGATTCTTGGACCCATATGGCCATTTGAAATTCCATCGACTGTAAAAATTTGAAGTCCACCGAGATAAACTTTGGTCCACCGTAGTCCACCGAGATTTTCAATGCATAGCTCGGCAAAGAATTCGCCACCAAGCGCAATGAGTACCAAACTTCAAGATCTTTGAACATAAAAAGCTCTCATTTTTTTATGCATGCAGGCCACCGAATGGACTAAAGAAATTGGACTATCATCAAAGCAGCCTTAATGGGCAAAAAGACTTGCAGTGAGCTCTCTTAAGGCTTGAGAAATTTCATACTTCTCGGCAAAACTAATAAAAAAAAATTTTACAGGTCAAGCTTAGTGACACTCCTCGATCCCGAAGTCCGAGGGACATCGGGATGACCATGTGCTGGCCGACATCCGAAGGCGAAGGTGACGCAAGCTATTTAATGAATGCATATGCTAGGAACATGTAAATCATGCGTATAAATTTCGCTCGAATTACTAATATAATATAATACAATAATATTCAACTGCCAATAATGAAAACACATTGATAATGCATGACATGTTCAGAGCATACATCTAATTCAGAGTACAAGCGGAAGTTAAAATAGAGAGGCGTTATTACAATAGAAGTCAAGGTCGAAAGGATAACGCAGTATCACTGGTAGGGGCATGCCTCGTATCTCGGATCGTATTCCTCGTTCCTATGTCCTGAGGGGGCGCAAAACAAACATGAGTGGACCAAGTTGATATATATAATACTGAAACAGTTATCCCAAAGTTTTACGAAAACTAATAGCATATTATGTAATAGGTTTCTTCGAAAAACTAACATGCCATAAAACCTTTCATAAAACATATCTCATATATAGTGTGCTAACTAGTGGTATCAGTATCGCCCATATACACAGAACAGTGCCCTACACACTCCCGCCAGAAGGCAATATAAGTATATTCTGCCTCATCTCCCATATGTACCAAACAGTGCCCTACACACGCATGCCCGAAGGCAATATAAGTATCATCACCCGTAGGCATAACAGTGACCACTAGATACGCACAAAACATTGAATATACTCTTTCCAAACATAAGTACATATATCTCAAAATCATCTTCATAGCATATAGTCATCCATCATACATACTATGAAGAAGTGTAAAGAAAACATGTTCATAAATAGGATATAGTCATCAATCTTATATACTACAAAGACATAAGTTCGATAAAATATGGTGTTCCAAAATATTCGCAATAAAGCATGATATATTATAAGTGTAAATTCAATTTACTTATAAAACGTTTCATAAAATGTAAAAATTAAATTATGCTTTTCATGTATGCATTTCAACTATTAAAACAGGCATTTTAGAAAGGGTCCACTCACAGATACTCTGTCGTCGAAGAGCTGTACAAAATAGGAATGACGGAATCACCGCTAATATTCGCACCTAAGTACATAAAGGGTACAATTTACAAAAATATACTCAAACGATTGAATTTCAGAAAAAAAAAACTTCATAAACGAGTTCACGACGTCGAAAAACATAAAAAAAGACATCATGTACGGTTACGCGCCGCCACAAGGTGGCCGCTCTGGTGGCCACGCGCCTTCGTGGGTCGCCGAAAAATTCACCAGCGCCGCCGTGGACGGTGGTGCGTGTGCTCCCCGCACCGACCATGAGCGGCTGGGCTGCTGGGTTAAACTGGGTTTAGGTCTGGGTTTTAAGGCCCAAGGGCCTGGGGTACAAGGGTTTTGGGTTAAAGGGCCTGGGCTTGAAAGCCTGGCCCAAAGGTTATAGGATTTCAAAAAGTAAATAAAAAGTAAATAAATAATTAAATGGGTTTGGGTTTGGGTTAAGGCCCGAGTCCTATATGGCCCAAAGGCCTAACTAAGTAGGGTTTTGGTTTTGGGCTTTCGAAATGTTTGGACCCCAAAGGTTGGGTCTAGCCGGCCTGCTTCTCGCCGGGGAAGAAGGCCAGAGCCTCTCGAGCTCCGGTCGCCGTCATTTGACCCCTAAACCCTACAATCTAACCATAAAAAATAAGGTAAAGATGAGTGGAAGGGATTTCGTACCTTGACAACGTCAAATGGTGGCCAGATCTTTGCTCGAAGGTCTCGAGTTTAGCCAGAGTTTCTCTGTGCTTCGCTGTGTTTCACAGAGACTAAAGAGGGTGAGAGAGAGCCCACAGGGAGGGGTTGGTGGGGGTGGTGAAATCGCTAATGGGTATGGGTGTGTGAATGGATGCATAAATGTAGATCAGGGGGAGAGAGAGTGTGAGAGTGAAAGAGAAAGAGAGTTGAGCTGAGAGAGTGAGAACCCGAGGAGAAGAGAGAGAGATAGGGGTGAGTTAGTGGGCTGCCACATGGCAGCTAAGGAGAGGGAAATAATCTAGAAAAAAGATCCAGATTGGGTATAAAATGATGGGCTAAAATGTAAATTTAATAAATCTTTTGGGGAAATTGTGAAATTTATAATAATTTGGGGGTGGGGTTTAACACTTAGTATATGAGGGACCACCATCTCAAGAATTGGCCAAAGCCTACCAAATGTCATGGCCTTGATTCCAGACAACATGTGATTTCTGCTCAATTTGGTCAGGTGATTTCTGCTCTTGGAAGCACAAACATGGAGGCCTAGCAATTCGTGACGCAGAAACAAACAGTGGACACGTCGTTGAGAAGCATGCAGCAATTCACCGAGTCTTTAGTGAAGAAGAAGCTCTTGATGAATCTTCATAAAGCAGAATGTGAAGACCACGGCGAAGTGAACAACATATTGAGATAGGATCTAGAAACTTTTCAACGACTTAAGCTTCGAATCGCCGATTTTCACGACAAAGTTGTTCAAATTGCCGAGCTCGAATCACTGTTGCTAGACTAAAAAAAACGTCACTGCCACCGAGCATGAGATTCAAGTCAAAAAACGGAGTTCGTCGAAACAACAAGGTGTCGGTAGATGTGGGATTCAGCAGAATGCAATCTATCTAAATGCTCAGTGAACACCAATAATCAAAGACTGAAACAATAAGACTTGGTCGTATGTGAGATTCGGTCGAGCTATATGGCCGAGGACAGTAAAAATGAAAAATCACTGCAGATATTAACCACCAAATGCCCTCTTTGTCCTACCAAATGCCCATCTCACAGGGTGAATAGGCTAGGCCACTTGGAGACCTACTACAACATGGGTGGCTTTTCTTATTGCACGCAAGATTTCAGCAAATAATCTCTCTCGGCGAGACTAAAAAAAACTTAGTCGCCAATTATACCACATACTGCGCTTTATTTTCTTACGTATCAGCATGAAATGCCGAATGGTTAAGAAAATAATTTATTCCTTTTATTTTAGCAAAAGAAAACGAAAGTGGCCGAACTATAAAGTGAAAGGGGCCAACGATGTTTTATTCCGAGCCGAGATCGTTTAATACCAACAATTCCAATCAGACTTTGCATCGAGCCGAATAAAAAATAATCTCCAAATATAGTTGACTTGGTGAAATAGTTTTCTCTTTATGCCGCCAAATGCATTGAAAAATTAAGCACCTCGAGCATAATTATTTTGCCAATTTCAGCTTTTAACTTGAATAATTCAACCAAACGGGATTTCTCCATATCGGCTTTATCACCAATAATCATATCGATTGGTGTATTTTTAGCATCTAAGACCATGTCTCCAATTACCATATCAATTGATGTGGTTTTATAGTCTGAAGCCATGTATCGGTCTTGTTCGTCATTGGAACACTCATTTGACGAATCATTTTTTAAGTCGTTTTTTTACTTAGAAACTTGAACTTTTTCTTCTAGGCCTAGGTTTTTCTTCGGCTGTTTTGACAATTTTCTTAGGCCGAAGTTTGACTGTGACCGGAGCGAAAAATTGCTCACAGACCTCTTGCCTTTCTTTTTCAAGAATTCTACTCACATCAAAAAAAATTCTATAGCACTTATCAAGGAGTTTTTCTTGCTTCTCGAAGTTTTTCTTTAATAGGCGACAAATCTCGTCCAATAGAGCCTGATTTCGATCTTGATATACCATGTGAACTTCGTAGTTTTAGCACTAGGTCCTACTGGGCGTGCCAAAATGTTGACCCTAAAAACTACCAAGCCTACGTGGCGCGCAGGCCGAGTAATTAATAAGCTAACTACGTCATTCAGGTAGTGTGCAGGGTGTGCCAACTCGTCGGCCGAGTTCGGCCAGGGAGTAAAATGTGTTGATGTGGCGTTGGGCGCGCTGCTGACTTCTTGATCTTGCAACTGTGGCGGAATAAGTAACACATCTCGGCCTTCGGGTTCTAGAGCCTGAAGACAAGGCTGCTAGTTCTACGATGTTCACAAATCGTCGGCACCAGGTTCGGTCTCAGTAATTATATTCGTGAGGGTATAAATACGCCGAACTGGTACCAGACTATACTGACACAAATACTCGAAAAAGATAAATGTGTTGATGGTAAATGTGGTTCGGCCATCAGAATATCGAACTCTAAAATGTACTTGTGAATATCCAATCATAAACAAAACTTGACTTTCAATGTGCCGAGCCTAGTAACTTGGTAACACCTCACTTCGCCAAGAAGGCTAATGAAATGACCTCTACCAACAAAGACTAGGAAATCCTTGTTGACCGAGACTTAGATAAATAACTAGTCGGTCTCGAAGCAATGCTATCTATCCAAACTGAAGGTACTCCTCGGTCGGTTGATTCTACGGCTCCAGTGTTATCTATCCAAACTGAAGATGTCATCGGTTTCCTTCACAGTGCTGTCTATCCAAACTGAAGATGTGCTGGTGGGAAGAAAGGGGGAGAGGATAAAATCTCAAGGTGGTTAAGAAGCCTTGCGCAGGGCAATTTGTGTGTTGATTTGAAAGGGCCTTTTTCTATCGCATAGCATCTTGTATTTATAACATTCATACTTTTTGCTTGGCAAGGCCTGATAATTTTAAGGATGACAATTCTAACCGTTAAACCCAATAACCGTGGACAACCGCCTGAATGGATTGGATTTGTGTATGAAAATTCGGGTATATTTTGGGTATGGGGAAAAACCGTGATTATTATTCGATTATGGTTTTGGATATGGTTATAGGGGGAAATTTTTTTTGAACCCGTATAACCTCTTTTTACACCCAACTTATTCTCCGCACCTATATTATTTTTAATTAAACTATTAATATCTTTTTAAACCCAATTGTATTACCTAAACTACCCTCATAAACCCAATTCAATATGCAAATTTATCTTTACACCCACACTACTAACTTTAGTTGAATTTGTCTTCTTGAATTTGTGATAACTTTTTCTATTACAAAATAACCAAATCAATATGATTTAGATTCTGATTTATGCATTCCCTAATTTTGGTTTTTACTGAGTTTGATTTCGAGACTTAAAGGTCAGAGGCTACTTGCAGTTTTTCTTTAATCTTATTATATTTTGCATTTGTTAGAAACACATCAGTTGCAATTTTGTTTGACAGGTTTATATATACATGTTTAGGTATGGGATTGATGTCTGCCTCAGCACCCTTTTGAAGGAAATTTTGTGAAAACATGTTCATTTGAGCAACATCTATGACATGCAATTAACAATTAAAGGCGGAAACATGCTTGTATGCACTCAAAACAAAACATTACCCATGAAATTGAAAGCCTAGTAGTTATGGTGAACCAAGACTCAACTCAATAACAAAGTGAGTTGAGAAATCTTATACCTTTGTTGATTCCTCTTTGCATAAGCAAAGGCTAATCACCCAAGGAGAGGGCCTTCATTCCTTGCTTCTTAGCTCCATGGATTTCTTGGATGAGGATGGTTGAAAGGATTCTCCAAGTTCCCAAAATAGAGAACCTCTAATTTTTCCACACCAAGGAGAGCAATGATGAGGAGATGAGTGACCTAGAGGAAGGAAGATTGCTAGCTATATTCCTCTAGGGTGGCCAGCCTCTTAGAAAGCAAAGAGAGCTTTGTGTTCTCATCTTTTCTCCAAAAGAAACCCCTAAGGATGAATTGGCTATAAAGTTGCCTTTATACCACCTCACAATGGAGTGGCAAACTTCCAATTAAGCCAAGTTCACTACCCCTCTCTATATGGCCGGCCATTCAGGGTTCATTGGGCTTCCAAGCCCTTTGTGTTTTCAAGTTGTCATACAACTTGAGTTAATGGGCTTGACATTCAAATCTCATTGGGCCTTGCGGCCCAAAACTAACCCGAGGTCTATAACTAACATATTCGTTTGATTAATTAACGTATTAATTAATCCTAGCCATTAATAATTAAACCATTTAATTATCCTTACTCATCTCCGTTGTTTCTTCAATCTCTACCTTACTCAGTGTACGATCCATTAGGTTTCTTTTAGCGAGGCAGTGGGCGATTAGAACTCTTCAAATCGATTGTGAATTGAAACTTACTTTCAATTCTCCCTTTAGTGATTATACATGTTTAAGGCTTCCACAAACCATGAGTGACACCTAGCAGTATGTCATGGTTACCCAAGCTAATCAGAAGAGGTGGAGAGCCTATTCAGTTTAGGATTACAATGCAGTACGGTCTTTCTCTAATACAATACTCTTGACCACATTGTTTGGCTTGATAGTTTATTCATGTCTACTATCCAATGTGATTCATTTACTTATATGATTACCTTGAATGTGATTTGGAACGACTTTCTAAATCTCATTCATACTCTGGCCAGAGATTCTTAATCATATCATAGAGTATTCTCCTTCAAACAGTTTGAAGGTTAGAGATCCCTTGTTGCGCATTCACTTGACTCCATGGCTAAGTGGCTTAACCCCAACTATGCCGTGGACACCCTCTGACGGAGTGACTTTGACATAGTCAAAGATCAAGGACCTAACCACAAGACAATTACGATGCCTTAGGTCAAATGACTACTTTGCATTATCCCAACCATGAGTTCTCATGTGACATGAGTATAAGAACTCCTTGTTGATCGTGTTCAGTGGACTCATTCTTTATTGAGCACCTACATGCTTGTCTTGGTGTCAGTCACACCAACGACTCGAGACCAGTCACTCTCCCTAAGAGAAGACATAGCACGTACTGATCTTGACGGACTGTCAATGCCCAATTGGCAATCCTATGATCAGAAACATTTAGGATATGTATACAAAAGAGAATTGTCTCATGAATCTATTTTCTTTAGATCACATTCTTCCTATTACATATTCCTTGGACTTATCGTTTAAGCATATAACATTTATATGAGACGGCTTAAAACAATAATCTTTGTCCTTCATATTAAACTAGATTAGTTTAACATGTGAAATGTCCGTAAAGTATCATCATATGATTGGTTTTAGGGCACATTTCCAACACCTTTCCTGTCATATTGTTGCTAATTCCATCAACAATTTTACTCTCTTCATTGTGTCCTTTTTGGTGATTACAGCTTTTATATTGACATTCGGCTTCAAATCTTTGTTACAATATTAAGAAAAAAACTTGGTCGGTGATTTTCACTCTCAATTGAATCTCTTACACTCCACCCTTTAAGTGCAAAGCACTTAAAGATGATTGTCAAAATTGCTATTCAAAAGTTTATGTTTTTCTTTTACTTTAACTTTTTACCACCTTTTAGCAATAACCCATAATTTTTCTATAGGTGCCTATGCTCTTTGCCATTTGAATTTAGTTTTATGAATATCTACATAAATATCATCGATCTGGTTTGTGCTTGACCAATTTTAACTAGTACATAATCACCATCTTCTGTCTCCTTTGCCTTGACATTGGAGTGATTGCCTCAATTTTCTATAGAATGGACTGGGGAAGTGGTATGCCTTCATGGACTTCTGATTTTTATGTGCCCCACGTTCAGTCACGAATCTTATTTCTTCGTCACTTTCTAAGTTGCGTAGAAGAAAGATTAGATTGGTGATAGTAAGAGTTTGATTATTGGATGTGGGTTTATTGATAAAATTTAGTTTTATTGTTAATTACATCTTGTACTTTATAGTAATTATGTAATATGTAAAAAATGACAGTTCATAATTAAAATTTAAGTAGGGTGTAGAAAGAATTTACATGGGTTCAAATAAAATTTCTCGTTATAGGGGTCCCCAATCCGTATCCATCCCCAAATCCGAACCGAATAATATATATTATATATAATTGTTGACCCTAAAAACTATCAAGCCTACATGGCACGCAGGCCAAGTAACTAATGAGCTAACTACGTCATTCGGTTGTGTGCAGGGCGTGCCAACTCGTCAGCCGAGCTAGGCCGAGGAGTAAAATGTGTTGATGTCGCGTTGAGCGCACTGCTGACTTCTTGATCTTTCGACTGCAGGCGAGGAAGGAACACATCTCGGCCTTCAGGTTCTAGAGCTTGAAGACAAGGCTGCTAGTTCTGCGAAGTTCACGAATCGTTGGCGTCGGGTTCGGTCACAGTGATTATATTCGTAAGACTATAAGCACGCCGAACAGTTACCAGACTACACAGACACAAGTACTTAAAAGAGATGTATGTCTTGATGATAAATGTGGTTCGGCTGTCAGAATGCCAAACTCTAAAACTTACTTGTGAATATCCAATCATAAATAGCTCAGCGTTCAATGTGCCGAGCCTAGTATTATGTAATGCCTCACTTCGCCGAGAAGGCTAATGAGATGACCTCTGCCAATAAGGATTCAGAAATCCTTCTCGACTGAGACTTAGATAGATAATCAGTCGGCCTCGACGTAGTACTGTTTATCCAAACTGAAAGTGCTCTGCGGTCGGCTGATTCTACGGCAACAGTGTTGTTTATCCAAAAGGAAGATGTCACTGGTTGCCTTCATAGTGCTGTTTATCCAAACTAAAGATGTGTTGGCAAGAAAGGGGAAAAAATGAGAGATTTCTCAAGGTTGTTGAGAGGTTTTGCGTAGAGCGAGTTTACGCAGGGCAGTTTGTGTGTTGAATTGGAAGGGCTTTGAATGATGCACTACCATCTAATATATAGCAGCGAACTCACTCCTGGCCGAACCAGAAATGTATCCGGACTAGAACTCCCAAATCGAATCTGACTAGGATTCAGCCAATCCTAGTTTCAAAAGGTTTCTGAACCAAGCTCCATAATGAATCAGATTCACTCTCGAGTTCTCAGCGCCTTCAATTATGAAACCTCCTCGTTGTACCAGGACTCGACTTTTTCGTTCTTATCCAAATCACTCCTCCTTGCTATGAGACTCGGTCGACCTACTTGGGCGGCTTATGAGAGCTAAATGGCCCTTAGAGTTTATGTAAGAACATTGGGCCGAACACAATCCTAAGCTCGGCCCAATAATGTTATTTTGGGCCTAAACAATATTATTAAATTATTAAATTTTATATATATATATATATATATTAAATTTTATATATATATATATATATATATATATATTCACCGAATTCATTACCTTGAGAATACAAAAATTGCGTTGTGTGAGTTGCATTCTGTGGAAAAGTTCAGTAGTTTTAATATGAATAAAAATCTATGAGAATTCAATGGTAGTTATGACAGATATCAAAAATCAAACCAACATTATCCACGTTTAGCTTTAATTTTTATGCTTCACAAGATCCATTCATTAAATAATTTTATACATCAAATATTTAATGACAAAATTATTATTTACTAAATTATCATGCGTCAATTGAATGAATATATTTTTTTTTATTGACGAAGATGGATATAACCGTTAACCACTAGAGAATTTGTTACTCGGTAGGTATGGTTATGAATAATACCCGATGGTTAATTTGGGGTTATGGATATGGTTAGTTTTCGTGATTATAAGGATGAATATAGCATTTCCGTCACCAAACCGAACCATTGCCATCTCTATTCCTCTGTGGTCAATGTATTCTGAAGTTGACTTTTCAGACTTGTCTAGGGCCAATTCGATTTGAATGGTCCACTTTACTTTAACAAATATTAATATAATTATCTAGAATTAAATATAGCAATAAGTTATGACTTCAAATGTCATCATATTGAACCCAAGTTATCTGACTTAAAAGTAATCTACTACTATGAAGGCATCCGAAGTGGAAGATTCTTGGCACTTATTTTTCACACAAAAAAAAATAAAATAGATTTAAGAAAATACCAAGCCATTCATAGAGTCAAGTATACACTATATTTTTCTAAATTATAGGATTCAAACTTAAGTGCAAAAAAAAATAGTAGAATGCTCTAGCTTCTTTTGATAATTTCAAGTCTGCAAGCTAAGCAATTTAGCAATTAGCTTTGCAAGTGACCGATTGATTTAGATTTAACTGCAATATTAGAAAAGAATCCAAGGCAATCGATCACTTACGACGTCGGTTGGTATATTTTCATTTTCTTTCCTTTAGTTGGCTGGTAAAGTTGATTAACGTTTGTTTACAGAAACAAACTCCATAAAACCTATGGATTAGAGAAGCAAGGGGCGAAAAAACAGAATAGTGCCTCATGCATGTGGTTATAAATAATTAACATTTCCATCGCTTGTTTAATTTGCAACCAAAATACAAATCAATCCTAATTTCCTTGTGATCAATTCCCAAGCTAGCATAAGAGAAGATGAGTGTAGAAGTGTTGGATGGTGCCACCATTGTCAACTTTGTGGAAGATGAAGAAGCATTCAGCCTCTCAATTCGCGACCGTTTTGCTCGTCTCGACACCAACCACGATGGTCTGCTTTCTTACGCAGAGATGCTGAAGGAGCTTCAGTCTCTGAGGGTCTTTGAGACCCACTATGGCATTGATGTGAAGCCAGACCCCGAAGAGATTGCTCATGTCTACGACTCGCTGTTCGTGCAGTTCGATCATGACTCGAACGGGGCGGTTGATTTGGAGGAGTTCAAGGCTGAAACCAAGCGGATGATGCTTGCTATGGCCAATGGGATGGGGTTCTTGCCAGTTCAAATGGTGCAGGAAGAAGATAGCTTCCTGAAGAAAGCAGTGGAAAAGGAGTACTCCAGTGCCAAAGTTAAGCAGCTGATTAATTAAGCACGTTTAATAGATTGTTCTTTTCTATTTAATTACGAAGAGCCTTCTGCATTGTTGATTTTTATGTTCAAGTTCCATCAGAAATAAATGAGGATGAAGAGATCGAAGATAGCTAAAGTAAATGTTCGTAAAATTCAATTACAATTTTATCCAAGTTTCTACTGAATTTATACAAATATTTCATACCGAAATCTCTCGTTCTATTTTTACTTTGTACTCCTAATCATGAGTAGGATTGCTACAAATGGTTACAAAAATAAACACATCTCGGGAGCTGGAACGAAGGAGAGGATGTTTTCACCGAACAACTCAAACAATGAAACCAAGAGATGCCCCGAATTCAAGTCATCCTTCCAAACCTGAGTGAGGAGAGCTGAT
Source organism: Heteromeles arbutifolia (assembly GCA_024362995.1). Taxonomy (NCBI): domain Eukaryota; kingdom Viridiplantae; phylum Streptophyta; class Magnoliopsida; order Rosales; family Rosaceae; genus Heteromeles; species Heteromeles arbutifolia. The sequence goes on along the minus strand of JANCRC010000012.1, from coordinate 8,146,937 downwards.
TTCTTTAGAGACTGACCCACAGGCTTGCCCATTCTACTTGTGATGTGTGGAATGCCCTCATTCGGCATCTTCTGAGAAGACAACAAGGGGCCTGCATCAGTATCCCCTGCTGGAGCTGGAGCTGCTGTGTCTACTTCCATGTGAGATGGTGAAGAAGTCGTTGGTGACAAATCCGTTGGCCCATCAGTTGTAATTTTCTTCAGGGGCGGTTGCTCTTCCATGTGCTCCGCACTTTGCTTGCGCTTATCTTGATTATGTACACAAGAATCAGAGTTCAGACTTAATCTAAATAATAAACCTTGAAAACTAAGGGTTTCTTCTCCTTCCTGGACAAGAAACCCTATTCATCAGCTTTCCAATCACACATCCAAGGGGGTGCTTCCTTCATTATGCCCAAAGTCTACACATAAGAGCAGAATCCCATACCCGAAAAGGATACGAGGGGGCTACGAAAACGGAAACTCTTTCTTGCACCATTGCATGGCTGATTTGTTACAATCGGACAACATAAAATAGGCTTGTAGCTTAAAGGTACTCAACCCATAGACGTGATAGTGCTTATGCTTCTTGTGTACCCGTTTGAGTAGTGTAATCTATTATATTGCAAGAAACTTCCAAACCATTCTAGCAATTTAGGGTCACTTATTGTGTGTAAGAGATAGAGGAGAAACACATGGGAGAAAAAGAGGATATGAAGAGTGGAGGAAGGATGATGGAAAGATGTAGAAGAAAGGTACAAGGAAAATTTTAAAACCAAAAACCCATTTATGCTGGTTCTATGCTTGTATAATACCATTAGGAAATAAGATTCATTCTAAACATATTAGTAGTGTAACTCATTTGAAGGGGTTGAAGTGCCATCATTTAAGAAAACATAAGCCGTTAAATGTCTTACTTGGCAGAGTAATATGGAGTCTCCCCTTGGTCTTCCAGTAAGATTGCGGCGCTGGAGATGGCAAAAGTGGGAACATCTTCAGCCTATCATATATGCATTGACCTGCTGCATTCTGGAAAAGCGCAAGCTCTCAATAGGAAGCCTTTCTTAAGATTTTCCAACAGTATATACAGGCATGAAAATAGACTCACCAACAAGGCTCCATACACACGCCACGCTTCATGCCGCTTCATCTCATTCTTTTGCTTGTCAAGAAGAAGCTCTGGTTCAAGAAGTCGCAGATATGACTCCAGATTTGGCAGTACAAGAAGGCGAACCTGCAGTGAAAAATAATCACCCAACAGTTAAGAACCCTTACTACGTGTTCCAAAATAAATAAATAAAGATTCATATTCCCAGAAAACCAAATCCTTGAAGATGAGTAAAACATGGAAGTAGATTTCTAATGAAAAAAAGATTGACAAATTACTATAGCCTAGAAAATCGAGGTAAATGACTTTGTAAGAATAAGAGTTCATATGTTATACGGAGTAAAGGTATTGCAACATCTTCATTTTTCTAGAAACAAGTCATTAGCAAAAGAGAAATTCTTGGAAAAGGTATTGCAAATATCTTCCATTCCACCATATTGAACTTCTAGGACTCAGAATAAAGAGACTAATAAAGACAATGCAGTTGCAGGCAGTGCATAAACTTGCAGGCAAACACGCCTGGAGCCACCTAGCTTTATTTACCAGTACATAATTCTCTTTTCAATGTATGAAAATAGATAACAAAAAAAATGCTAACAGAAACTTATGGGAAGAACACGAGAGATATTACTTCAAGTTGAATTTATATTCCAGGACATTTACTGCTTTATATAGACCTTGTGTACTGAACTGATTTTCTTAGTTGCAAGAAGCATGAGGCATTACCACATTGGGCCCTAGAGCAGCTAAACCTTGAATTGCACCATAGTGTTGAGTCAATGTCCGCTTTGGATCCAAAAATGCATTGACCAAAGTTTTCGTAAGACGCGACTGGAGAGTGTTATATACATGCCCAAAGCTGCAACAAATTCAGATATTAAAACTCATAGGTAAGATGACAAATTCATACCAAAATATACGCATGGAATTTGAAAAGAAAATACAAAGCTTTGCTTCCATGGTAAAGAGATTTTTTTAAAACAACAATCATGCTAGGCAGATTGACTATGCTAGTCCAGTTTCACTTAACATAATGCACACTAAAAACCAACTTTTAGTTGCTTAATACACCAGGATCACAAAAGTACAAAAATAGATCTGGACGTGACCCAAGGTCAAGTCACAAGAGAAAAGTAGGAGGTGATATCTCAAGAAGAGATGTCAGAGAAAGTACAAGAAAAGGGAAGCATGCCAGCTGAAAGATAAGCATGAAGGTAAAAGGAATTTTAACCAAAAATAACAAGCCTAACCTTTTGCAGATTGAAGCAACCAGGTTTGCAGTGAAGTCTCTAAGTTCCCAATGATTGTCAGAAAACCTGTTGCCTAACCTTTTTGCAACAAGGCAAGTGACCACAGATGGCATCAATTGGTGCAGCTGATCAAGAGCAAAAAGGAAAGCGAAAACAATAGAGGTCTCAGAATAAAACTCCCATATAAGAACATATTTTATCCTAATCACCACCTTACATGCTTCAGTCCCGTGATGGACAACTGAGTCCAAACAAGAGAACCCTTCAACATAAATAGCATGAGTTCCCAGATGATAATTTTTAGAAAGAAACTGAAAAGGGACAGGAGGAAGGCCATAAAAAGTAAAGGTGATATCCTTTGAAGGCCAATCCACCAAATTAACGGGGTTGCATTCACCTTAACATATGTTTTAGGGATACTGCCATCAGCCTACCCAATCGTCAAACCAGAAAATTACAGAATTCAACTAAGACATGATTATACAGATGTGCACATAACCCTATAATTACATTAATAGAAAATTAGTCCCATACGGCTTTCCTTTGAAATAAAGGAAACAAAGAAGAACGGAGCACTTACATAAGGTTCTATGTGTATGTGAGGATTCTGGAGAAGACTCCGAACAACTCGCATCAAAGCGAATAGAAGTGCATAATCATTCAAGCCCCGAGCAACCTGATATACATTAAGAACAGTTGGTATAAGTAACCAATGGCTACATATCTTACCCTTCTTGTAGCTATCATTGACAGTTTCAAGAATTATACCTCGTCAGCGATAAAGCATGTGAAATAAGGAACTAGTGGATGAAGTCCCGAATCAGTGGCCAAACTCACTAATGCTTCTTTAAACAAAACCAAATCAGACCTACTCACAACAAGCTCAGTGATTTTGTCAAAATATAACTGCAAAGACAACAAAGAGAAGGAATATGTAAACAAGCTGCAAAATGAAGTACTTCCAGTATAGGATCAGACAAGTGAAATATGTACCTGAAGCTCCCTAGATAATACGTGCTTAACAGGTAATTTAATGTCAACAGGAAGTCCATCACCCTTTTGTTCATAATTTTTACCATCAGAAGGAGGTGCGAGTACTACAGAAGAAGAACACAAATTCCATAAGTGAGATCCCAAACTTGAGCTAACAAAAGTAAAAAAAATGGAGTTAATTCTAGTTCCCCATAATTGTAATAAAAAAAAATTATCAGTGGATACAAGGATTGAATTCCAGACAACCAAAAAAGAAGAATGTGACACAAACTGCAGACAACCTTACACTCACAAAATCATGAAAAATGTCTTGTATATTGGAGATGCCGAGTAGTTTTTAAGAAAGAAGATATTCGGCATTTCATGCTTCACACAACTTTAAACTTTAGACAGTGCTACAAAACCCATATAACGCTTTACTCTACTACAGCTAATTCCTAGAATACCAAAGTCTTAACCTTTTCATATTCTGAAGTAATCAAAACTCCTAAATTGGAAGTGTGATTTGTCATCAACAATTATTCACACAATCTACAAAGTTAGAAAAAAAACCTTCTAGAGGAGCATTTTCTGGAATTGCAGGTTGTACGCCTTCTATAGCAAGCCAGTGACAAACAATTCCAGTATCAAGCGGTGCTTTTGGTAAAGGAGCTTCAATCACCTACAGTCAAACATAAATGTGAAAGATTAAAAGGAAATAAAACAAAATCAAGTAGAAAGTGTAATCAGATTACTCAGTAACACCTACATCTTTAAAATCCACATCCTTTTCGTCAATATAATACAAATCCCTGTGCCCAATAGCTCTTTTGAACCGCAAAGGACCTCCGGAAACATAACCATAGATTGGCTGGTGCAAGCAAAGGAAGCAAAATGAGATTTCAAAGAATAAACAAAACAATGGTAACGAAACATATTCAAAACCTCACCTCTACATTTCTTATGTTGAGTGCACCATCAACGTCATCAGCGGTCAATCTAGTTCTCCTCGAGTGACGCATGCATTTAATAGCCTCCTGTAATTCCATCACAATGAAATCATACTCAACCCTTCAGTGTCTCAAATCCCAATTCACCAAAAAAGCATAACTACATTATCATTTTCACCGACTAATCAAAACAAAACCAACCCAACTTTTAACTATTCAGTCCCAAACTTTACGCATAAACAAGTAAACCCAATTCCCAAATTTTACAAATTTTAATAGTACAACCTTTAACGATCAAAAACAACAATGTCAAAACAAACCCACATCAGAATTACGCCGGAAAAGTTGAAAATTTACCTGCATGATCTCACGGAGACGGTATTCGACATCGGGGGCGAGAGCAAGAGCAGCATCTGGAGACAAGTTGTTGATTCCAATGCTCTGTGCAATTACTTCAACATTCTCTTTGGGCACGATGCTCATTATTCTCGACTGCTTCCTACTGACCTCAGTCTCACAGCAGTATTTCTGAAACAAGCAAGCACAGTAAGCAATTTCCCATCCAAAAATTCAACTTGTTTAGTAAAAAGTAAAAGCACAAACATTTTGTGAATCTTGATGCGTAAGATCTTATGGAAATTGATTACAAACGGATTTTCTTTCCTACCCTTCAAATTTTCTGGGCAGCCAAACAGAACCCTAATAAGCACGAATGAAAACGTCAGCTTGAGCAACAGTTGTTGCAGGCTTCGGTCGTTCACTCGGGAAGGAAAAAGAAGATTCAGTCTGAAATAAAAAATTAAATTAAATTAAAAAATTAAAAAATTAAAAATTAAAAATTAAAAATTAAAAATTAAAAATTAAAAAATTAAAAAATTAAAAAAATTAAAAAAAAAATATATATATATATATATATATATGAGAAGGAAGGAGGATTTCGGATAAATACCCAGGTCGGGTTAGAAAGTCAAATATTCGAGTTGGGCCTCAAACTGTTGGTCAAAATGCTAAACACGACCTTAAGGCCCGTTACTTCTCTAGACAATGTTTATGCAGTTGTGCTTATTTTGACTTTTGTTGGAAGTGCTTTTATAAAATTACGTTTAAATTGTAAAGTCTTAAGTTTTAAGTTCGATTCTAATTAAAGAAGAATTTCAACCATATTAATGCTAACCTATTGTGAGGCTAACTAAGCTCACCCTCCTCTTAGATAAATAATAACGTTTGTTCAGGAAAAAAAATGGTTTGAAATAAAAAGTACTTGAAAGTCATTGCTTACGCTTTTCTCAAACCTAATCCAAAAGCGGTCTCAAACATGTCCAAATAATTGGTTGTGTAGTGGAAGCATAGCATCTCTAATAAGAAATGCAGAATGCCTTGAAAATATACATCTTTTTTCTACAGCTTTAAAAGATGGGCGCAATGAGTTATATAAAGAAAAATGTAAATATACATCTACATTCACGTTTCCATCTTCTCCAGATGTAAATGAGATGTAAATGTGATTTTTGCTTATCAAATTTGCATGTCTTTACTATAGATGCTCTAATCAAATTTTCAAATGTGTCTCTAGAAGCTTATCTCCATGATATTTGGAGAATGGCGAGTTTATTTCAGTTGGTAAGGTTCTGCTTTACCTCTCGGTAATGTAATCGTGCAACTCATTCAGTAGCGACGTACGTTGTTAAGCATGGCGGAAGATTTAGCTGGGATGAGCTAGGTTCAAAGTTTCTTTTTAATGTTTTAGCAGAAGATGCAAATGTAGGTACTCGTATTTAATTCAATAAATTTCTATCTTATGACAAAAAAAAAGGGGAGTAACAGAGTTCTCAAATTTATTCACCATCGCAGTTAAAATTACATTAAACGTGCCATAAACTACTTAGGTCGGTAGAATACCCCAACTCTCTATGAATCGTAGCAAATCGAACTATGGTTCAAGTCTTAATGATTCTAGTGACCTTCTAGATCACATATCGGTTTTACGAAAAATATTCCTTATTTTAGTGTCCGTATTTTTCATCCGCCTCTCTTTATTTATCTCCTCATGTATTGATTTGGTATAAAATTGTAACATGGAAGTTGTTTTTTGATAAAGATGGGAAGACGGACACCTATATAAGGAGTAAATTGTAGCAATGGTCCTTCAATTTTAATCAAATTTGAGCAATGGTCACTCAACTAAAACTTCATTACCAGTGGTCCCTCAACTCATAAAAATGTATAGCTATAATCATTTTCGTCAACTCCGTCAAAATGAGTTATATTGGAATGACCATTACTCCAATTGGGTTAAAGTTGAGGGATTATTGCTTTAATTGGGTTAAAGTTGAGGGACCATTTCTCTAGTTGAATTAAAGTTGAGGGACCATTTCTCCAATTGAATTAAAGTTGAGGGACCATTGATACAATTTTTCTTATTTGCCCTTTGACTTAGCCTCATGTGCATGACACGTGACTCATTTTGACGGAAGTTCTAACGGAGTTGACGAAAATGACCATAGTCGCATGTTTGATGAGTTGAGAGACCAAATGTAATGAATTTTTAATTGAGGGACTATTGCTATAATTGAATTAAAATTTAGAGATCATTGCTACAATTTACTCAAATAAGAAAGTTCCACTCGATTTTAGGCAGGAAAAACTTGATAGCAAAGATTTAAAGGTAAAAAAACTGTCCCATCCATAGTCTAAAATATCGATAATATCGACGAAATATCGATGATATTTCGGTTTTTTCAAATCACGGATATTTCGGAACATATCCATGTACATATCGTACAAATATCGACAATATCGACGATAATATCAGAAAATATCGATGTCGATAATTTCGCTCACACTTCAGCAATATTTTGTCAAAATATCGGTGTAATATCGCTAAAATATCGAAAATATCGATGTAAAGGAAGAGAAAAAAAGGAAAAAAAAAAGAAAAAAAAGGGAAAAAAGGGAGGGAAAAAAAACAAAAAGGGGATTTGAACCCCTCCCATTTTATTCCTCCAACACCTTAACCACCATATATCACTTATGTTTTAGTGATGATATGCTAAAATATTTATATTTATATGAGTGGCATGTTAACAATTACATGCAAAACTATTTTGGGGATTTATCATTTGATGAACTCTTCACAATAAACTTACTCTACACATAGAGATGATGAAGATAGTGAAAAATTTGAACCTCATAAGAACGTTATGTGATACTAAATCACTCATGTATCTTACCATGCAATGTATAAAGTGTAAAATATTGTAGTAAATCATTATATATAAATGATTATGGTGTGTTTAATCTTTTTTTCATTAAAACTACATATTTTCTACACTCACAGTGTTTGCCAGCTCGCTGTATAATCAACTTAAATCAATTAAATCCATCATGTAATGCATTTCCTTCTAATTTTTTTTTTGATAAACTAATAGATAATTGACTAAATAAACATTCTCCAAAGTTTCAATAAAAAATTCCAAGTTTTTCTTACAATTTCCGTGGTTTTTATTCAATTTTTATCGATATCGATAATATCCCGATATTTCCATCGAAATTTCCATGTTTTTGGACTACCGATATTTCCGATATCATCGATATTTTAGACCATGGTCCCATCCTAGTCCTGATATCATAAGCATCTCTATCTAAATTACTTAAAAATCCCAAACTTTAATCTCTCTCCAACCCCCCAACAAAAAAAAAGAACTTTAACGAAAAATTTTCGGTACTATTCACTTTAACGAAATCCCAAACTTTAATCTCTCTCCAACCCCCCCAACAAAAAAAAAGAACTTTAACGAAAAACTTTCGGTACTATTCATTTTAACGAAAAAAATCATATTTTTACATTAAAAAATCAATCCTGGTACTATTCACTTTACTCTTTATTTTATTATTTTCGTTAAAACTCAAAGTTTTCAAACTTTTTTCATTATTTTTACTAAAAAAAAAAAAAAGAAGGAAGGGGAGAAAGCCAATGCTCATTTTCCACTTAGCACAGCAACACCCCACGCAACTAAGTTGCTACAGATTAGTGTTGCATTTCACCTTTTCTAAACACATCTTATCTATCCAGCAAATTATAGTACGGCCACATTCTTGGATGTTGGCCTCTCAACCAGCGCCTAAAGTTGTCGGCATGATTTTCATTTGGATTAAAATAAAGACCATCTAAGCCACCAAAGTCATGTGTTAATCTAGGATATATTTTAAAGTCACGTGATGAGCGAAATAGTATAATGGAAATGAACTCATTTACACTTAAATTTTCATTTATTAGAAGACGGGAGAAATTACGTGAGGAGTGAGATAGAGTGATCCAAAATCACGTAACGAATGAGATAAGGTGATAGACTCTGGCAAATTTCTCTTCATTAGATAACAGAAGAAGTCATGTGATGAGTGAGATAAGGTGATGTGTTAAAGTCTGATTCTTACATTAGATGTCACCTGAGATAAGGTGATAGACTCAGGCTATACTCAAGTTTCTCTTCACTAGAGAACATAAGAAATCACGTGATGAGTGAAATAAATTAATATGTTAAAGACTTGTGATTTTAAAATTAGATGTCACCTGAAATATATTTTAAAGTCACACGTTGAGTGAGATAGATGAACGGAAATATTCCAGGATGACACCAATTTTTTTTCTCCACAAAAGAGCAGAAGAAGTAACCAGAAAGCAAGACATAGCCCTAATAGCAAGTAAGCTTTATATGAGGCCAATGGGCTGGACGGCCTGAACCCATGTGCAAAAAGTGGATGAAAAAGCAAAACCACCATGCCCCCCTCATCATCTAATCTTTCACTTTTCATCTTCTATATTTTTTCTGATTAAATTACAGATCCATCCAGCTCTAAAGCCTTCTCTACTCTGCAGATCTTCTAATTTAATCCCATTTAACAAGTAATTTTCTCCTAATTAAAATGTATTAGTTTCTAAGAGATGTATTAGAACTCCAAAAAATTCAATCATGCATTCCTTGTCGGTAAAAATATGAGGAAGAGAATATTGCAGGATGATTCTTTCGGAGTGCTAATAACAATCCCGGATTTATTTCTTCTCTTTATAAACAATTCTACACTGAATCTTACTATGGTTAGTAGTATAATTGAGTGAGAATCGCAGTGCACTAATCAACTATTTCCTGAAGCATATATATTATGTAGGAAAACTCAGCTACTCTGGATGGTCTCGTTGTAATTGGCAATACTCTTTTGAGCATCTTCTTTGAGCTTCTCAGTTGAGATGGGCATCAATGGAGGTTTGGTCAGGAGTGTTTTCTCGAGACACCGATCTTTCGGGACGTACGAGAGCAACGTGAGTTGCCGCCATACATGCTGCAACCCTCTCCTGCTCCATGTGCTATGTATTAATGTGATCTGTGTTTTTGTTTGATGGCATCAGGTGAGGAGCAATGTGACAGAGAGGAGAAGATGGAGCTCGGTTAGATGGTACCTATGTGGGGATGAATATAATTCCGTCATGGCGGAGAATGATTCGGCTTCAGTTAAGAGCTCCGTGGCTACTGCCGCCACGCAGTTTAATTCAGTTTTAGCCGTTGCAGACGAGGATTCTAGTTCGGTTAGGAGCTCCGAGGCAACTGTCACGCAACCGATGCCAGAAGACTTGAGTGACAAGGGAAACATCAGAAGAGAAGCAACTAAGGAAGATGTGGTAGTGGCAAAGGCTGAGTCTCCGGTCTCCAAAACAATGTCTGAAGAGCATGCAGCAACCATCATCCAGTCAGCATTTAGAGGCTTTCGGGTAATTCGACACTATCAGATTACTTCATTTTGCTCATCTTGTAGAAAAATAAGTTTTAATTCAACAGAAATTACAATTATTCAAAGATCTTTGGTAGGATTTATGTTACAATTTTCTTTTGAAAGGACGACATCGGCTCTAGTCAATGTGCCTACAACCACGATCTGCAGGTTTATGTTACAATTTAAGCTAGAGAGAAAACCACAGTTATCTTAAAATTGTTTCGAAAATGCTAAATCGTTCTTCATTTATTTCTTTGTGAAAATTTGCGTTACTGCACTGGAAGTTCTGGCTAATAGTCATTAGAATGCTTGGATTTCAGACTAGGTGTCGAAATGGAGGAACTAAATCAAAGGATGGTGAGCAGGAAAGTCCAAGTAGGGGATCTCTGGGCACGTCAGTTGAAGTTCAAACAGGAAATTCTGTGGAAGTTTACTCGATTCAAGGAGAAAATTCGGCTGCTCACCACCGGGCACAACAGAAAGCTCGAGCTCAGGCGCTAAAACTGAAGGTATACCGCAAACAACTCTTCCATTCGATTCTTACAAGTTACAACTGTGTAATGCTAAAACCACACTCGATAAAACTTACAGGAAGAATGGGATGACAGCACTGTGAGTAGCAACATATCAAAAATGAGGATGCAGAACAGACTGGAAGCAACAACAAGGCGTCAGAGAGCACTCGCTTACGCCTTTTCACAACAGGTACATCTGAAATTCATTCTGTCGTGGAACCGGTGATTCAACTTCTCTCTATCTCTATCTCACGCGATATGAACGATAAGAGAAATCACGTGATAGAGATACAAAGAGAGTGATAAATAACCGACCACACCCAAGATTTTTCCCTGAAAGAGGTCCTAAGACTCTTAGCATGGTTTGAAAACTATTTAACTTAGTATTATTTGTTTGAAGCTAAGAATCTGCTCAAAGAAAAGGCACACCATATCTGATGGCACAGAACAGAACATGGGTTGGAGCTGGCTAGAACGGTGGATGGCAACTCGCCCTACTGAAATCTCCTCCGCGGAAAGTCACATAGGCGACCAGGTTGAACCAATTCACAGCAACCAAAGATTTTTCATCGGAAAGAGATTGTTCGACGGGGCAGGTGAAGAAAAAGAGAGCAGCGGATCTAATGAAGTCGGTGTCCTATTTGATAACTTTCCGGTAACACCATTAGAGAGAGATGACTTCAGTCCAACTAAAAACAGGTTCAAGACTACAAGAAGCCTATCGAGGCGAAAATCAATGCCAAGCTATGAGTGTGGGACAGAGTATCCCAAGGTAAGGGCATGTCCATTATTTGAGCTATGATCCGAACTGAGATTGTCAAAAGAGGATTGACATTTGAAGAACAAAATTACTAAGTTCCAGCGTTTGATTCAATGACTGGCTTCGACATTGATACAGGTAAGCAAGAAGGATTGTTCGAGGGAAGCCGATAAAGATGAAGAGTGCAACGGAAAGCAAACGGAGAGAAGCAAGTGCAGAAACTCTTCGTTCTAAGGAACATAATTCCCAACTAGAATCTCTGTTAAGTAAATAAGATTCTTGTTACTATTTACCATGCCCTTTGTATGAGGATTCTAATGGACTTGACCTTTAATATAATCTGATGCTTGATACCTGAGAGTTAAAAACATTCAACTCACAGAACCTCGTCTTCTCCGAGGGACCAACGAAAGTAAATATACTCGACGAATTAGGTAAAACATCGTCAACGACAAGAAGGCCGTAAAAAAGGGAAGAACCTACGTGACAAAACCAGTTATTCGAAAAAGAAGACAAACATAACGAATATATTAGCAATAACAGATGTTACATGGAACATAACCAATTCCCCATCTGGAAATACAAAACCATACAAAGCCAACTGCCAATCCAAGTTTAGCTTATACTATTGACAAGTAACTGCCAATCGGTAACGGTAAAACATAATATCGAAGTAAAGTTTTGATCTGCAAACCTATATCTTATCGATATCTTCATCCTCAAACTCAACATAGTCATCAACACCGCCTTCGGTTTCTTCATCGTCAATACCCCCAGCAATACCCTCGTTGAGACGTGTATTCTCTGGAAGCTCTCCATATGCCTTGAGGAGCCTAGCTTCATCAGGCATGTACTTGAGGATCACATCAGCTTTGTCGTCCTGATAGTCACGAAGACCGACAAGAATGATATCGCCAGCTGCAATCCAAACCTTCTTGTGCATCTTACCACGGATGTGACAAAGTCGCTTGGTCCCATCTATACACATGGCTTCACACCGACCGTTGCCAAGCATTCGGAGCACTTGGGCATACTCCTGTCCATCTTCCTTAAACACAAGCTCACGCTTTTCGTCATCAGCCTCGTTCTTACCTCTCTTCCTGTTCTTTCCTCCCTTACCCTTGTTCTTCGGCATGCTTACGAGTTCTGTTTCTGCAACCAAAGTACAATCAGATACTCAAACTCGAAAATCAACTGCTTCTATAAGTTCATAAATTATTTACAAACACCAAAACTTGATCCAAACCAAAGTTTCATCGGACAAAAACGTGCCATAAAGCAAACAATTTTCGGTTCCACCGCCCAGTTTTCAGGAGATAAAAAACAAAACAAATTTTGGAAAGCAACAAAGATAATGTTCCCAATCTTTTTTTTTTAAAAAAAGGAGATTCGCCACGACAGAGGGGCCGAGAAGACTCGCAGAGGTGCTTCACCCTCTACTGGCCACCATCGTGCACCCGGAATCGAACCCAGAACGTGCCGTTCACGGAATACGAGCCTTAAATATGTCCCCAAAGGCTCGAAAAAAACCCTAAAAGTATAGGTTAACAAAAAAAAAAATTTCAATGAATTAAATACTAAATTCCAACACAAAATAGATTCTAGGTCTGTTCAGCTAACTCAAACAACAGTTAATTCGATTTCGGAAAACCCAAAAAATATTCAAAATCTAATCATTCAAACATAAATTTAACTTCAAGAAATAAAATTCATCCAAACTAGGAGAAAACCAATAAAATTAACAAAATTCAGATAACATGGAAAATTAGGAAGAACAAATTCTCTGAAATTCAAAAAACCCACATACAATTAGATCAGATCCCAAAAGAAAAAATTCAACATACAGCTCGCTCTATCGATTTACAGGTAAGCCACGAACGAAGCAAACCCTAGAATCGATAACAATTTCAGAAGACGAAGAAGGTAGGAGAAGAATACCTCTGTTGTGCGAAAAGGCGAAACTTGGAGGAGGATTCGACGGCGGAGCACAATCTGAAAAAAAAAAAAATCTTTTGCTCTGGAATCGAATCGAGAGCCCTAGCTAGCACGCAGCTCGTATTTGTACCACAAAAGGTCAGGTGGGCCCAAGTTGGGCCGGGCCGAAATAAAATTACTTTGACCCGAATTTTATAGGTTTGGGCTTATTGGAAGAGAGAGAGGGTGCGTGACGAATAAAGAGAGGGCTTAGAATATATTACTTGCTCGGCAAGTGATACAATTATTTCGGGAGATATTACTTGCTCAGCAAGTAATGCAATTACATATAGGATGGAACGTCTACCTTTCACAGGTACCCTTACCTGGTATTCACAAATCCGGCTGGATTTCTATCATGTCTACCAAAAACACTAACACAGACGACCAAAACGCCGACGACATGGAAACAATGGGACGGCCGCGGCATCACGTACCCGAAGGTGTTATCCACCGAATCCTCCGACTCCTCCCCACTATCCCTGCGGCTCGCATGAGCTTTCTTTCCAAGCAGTGGGAAGGCCTCAGGTCTTCAGGCTGTGTATTAGATTTCGTGGAGGACAACCTTGATGGCGAACTTGATGATCGACCAAGAAACTTCATCAACACTAGCGACAGGTACTTAGACCAGTTCCGTGAGTGCGACAAGATTTCCATACACAAATTCAGGCTTCACATGAGGTACTCTTCCGAAGACGCTAACATGGTCGATGAGTGGTTGAATTTTGCAGTTGAGAGAGGGGTGAAAGAGTTGGATATCAACCTTCCATCCGGAGGTAAACGGGACAAGAAATATTGCTTTCACTTGCAGACCATTGCTAATGCTGCAAAAACTCTAACTAGCTTATATGTGGAGAATGTCGAATGTGATCCATATTTTTCTTTTAGAAAAACAATACCATCTACTACCTTTCTGTCCTTGAAAAGTTTGTCCCTTAAAAGTGTGATGTTGTCGTGCTTCTACATGTTCTTCCAACGTAAATTCAAGTGCCCTTCCATGGAGTATTTGTCATTAACGTCATTAACGTCATGTAATTATTACTATTTTTGTTGCTCAAGCTCCAGTCTTAAATCCTTGGAAATTATGCTTTGCCCTGATTTGTGGGAGATCGGAGTACTTGATGCTGTGAATCTTGAATCTTTTAAATTTGTTTCAAGTTCGGAATTGGTTGAAAGATACAGCTTGAAACATGTCTTGATCAGTGGAGCTAAGCATCTGAGAAACTTTGAATTATATGGATGCAAAGATAATTACTCGGAATATGTCTTTATCTATGAGTGGTTTTCTGAAGTCTAGCTCTTTGGATCCAGAGTTATGGGAGGCTAGAATCACACTTCCAGATACTGAACTACCCGCCTTTGACTGCTCATCTAAACACTTTTCTTCTCTGCGAGATTATCTTGAATGTTTTGATTGCTTCAAAGAAATTACACTGGAAGTTGACGATGCTAAGGTATATAAATATAGATATACATATACATATGTGTGTGTGTGTGTGTGTGTGTGTGTGTGTAGTGTATATTCCATGTTTTGCGTTTAATCCTTACTGACAATTTCCATCTTCAAATTTTTGTTTGTGTGAATGTCGTAGGCTCTTATCTTTCCAGAAAACTTCAGACAGACCCGCTCTCCACCGTTGCTGAATCTCAACATTCTTGAGGTCACGTCCAAGGTATCTCCACAAACAAGGGGGGATATATCTGCCTTGAGGAACTCCTTGGTTTGGATGGCACCTTCTGCAAAGATACTACTACCAGTACACCGCTGGAACAGAACAAGTATATATCGATATTAATTCTCTCTGAAAAAAACTCAATAGAGTTACGTGCGCTTTCTTCTCGATATTTCACAAATGCGGGAGCTAGCAGTTGTTGAAGACTAGTCTCAGTTCATAACTTCAGTATGCGCAGACAGTTTCACCTGTTATTTGTTGGCAAAACAATGTTTTTGTATTCCGTTTCTTAATGTTGTGCGACTTGAGGACGAATTTATGTATTGTATTTTCATAAGTATAAGCTTATCTTTCCTTCTTTCACAGATAGTCTGCCGTTACATATACACATAGTTTATCGAGATTTGTTAGTTTCTAACACCCTTCCGTGGCCCTCGAAACTTTCCTCGAGATTTTGGCATAACGCTGTGAATTTGTGCAACAATACGCCCAAGTTTTCTGCATGTTTCATTTTCCGGTCTCAAATGCTTTGGAGATTTCACTTTTGCACTATCTGAGTTTAATCGAGTTAAACGCTGTGAATCTTGAATCTTTTACGTTAGTTTGAAGTCCGATCAGAGCTAAGCACTTGGGGCATCTTAAAAACCCTCTGCAGCGCCCTAGTTGGGCGGTCCTCGCTAGCACAAGCATGTTGGAATTCATGTGATTTCATCACATTTGAATTCCAGTGAGTTCATCAAAACTGTGACAGCAAGCTAACTTGTAAATGAGATATAACTCATTAGAACTTGTAAGGGTTTGTATCCGGACAAACATAATACATAATGGAGGGAAAAATGATATGACCATATATGTTTGAATTAAGCCATAAGGCAGTTGGTTTGCAATTCGAAAACTAATGGTAACTGCCATGGTAATGGGATGAGGCAGCTACCAAAATTAATGGTGTGGATTGGTCCCTCTTCTCGGTATATGACCTTTGTGTTCATTAAGAAAGGATAAGCCCCATTGTGAATCCTGAACGTACAAGCACTGTGTACAAGAGAAGAGAAGATGCCACCATAACAGAAAGTATGGCTGCAAAATCAGGTCAGTGCTTCTGCCGCTCAAGCAGTGGAATACCTGAGTTCTGCCGCTCAGGCTGTGGAATAACTGTGTTCTGCCGCTCAAGCGGAGGATCCTACAAATGTTAAACTTTTATGCAAGCTAATAGGGTTCATGCAGAAACTTATCAGGATGCATACATGCTATATGTATATATATTTGATGTTCATGTAGTTTAACAACTTGGTTGATTGGATCCTTTTAGTTAAAGTCGACATGTGGTATCAGAGCCGGTCAATTCAAGTTCTAAACTCATGATTATGGAGAAATTTGAGAACTCAATCTGTATTGTCCCTCGAAACTTTCCTCGAGATTTTGGCATAACGCTGTGAATTTGTGCAACAATATGCCCAAGTTTTCTGCATGTTTCATTTTCCAGTCTCAAATTCTTTGGAGATTACACTTTTGCACTAGCGGAGTTTCTTAGAGTTAAACGCTGTGAATCTTGAATCTTTTACGTTAGTTTGAAGTCCGATCAGAGCTAAGCACTTCGGGCATCTTAAAAACCCTCTGCAGCGCCCTAGTTGGCCAGTCCTCGCTAGCACAAGCAAACAGATGTAAAAAGCCTGGGAGAGCCTTGTAGAGTCGAGTGCAACCAGATTTGTGAAATTGTGGCAGCACTCGATGAGCTCTCGGCCATGAGCTTATCCGCGCTTGACCTTGAGATGTGGATCATAGATTCGGGGGACCGAGGCTTATGTTTTAACTCCGATATATGTGGCATAACGTTTCTAAAACACATTGATGCTGTAAATTGAACAACGCCATCACTATTCCAAAGATTATTCGACTTTATTTTATACATGTACGACAACCACAAATCGGACTCCCTGTAATTCTCCTTGAGCAGAGAACAAATAAGTCGGAAATTACAGCAAGAATCAATATGAATTATGAAGGGGACCCTTCATAAAATAAATCACATATGAAGAAAACAAACAAAAAAAATCATAAATCCGAGCCCATTTTGTCTCGGGTCAAAGAAATCCCAACTGGATATACCGGTGTATTCTTGTTGTTATTGCCGGAACTTTTTCTCCAGGGACGATGTTGGGATCATTCTTTTTTGTCATTGATTTCTCAGTCGTGCTCTGCTCTTCATTGTCAGCGAAGAATTGTAGGCCCTAAAGTATTTTCCGAAGTTTAAACATGTTACAAGCAAATAAGAAAAGCATTGCGGAAAACAGAAGCAAAAGACGGTCAGTATACCTTGGGTGATTTATCCTCTAATGCCATTGTTGAATGCTTTCCTAGCTTAGCTGAGACGTTCTGCAGATACACAATTAAAATAACTCAGTAACTGAATGAGGAGAAGGACAACGAAGCCTAGATAATGTAGAAGTGCAGTAAGCAAACTTCATCGACTAACCAGATAGAAGTATCCCTGAGCTCATTTAGTAGTCGGTTTTCAAAAGAACAGAAAGAAAGTAATCGGACCTGTAATGGTTTAGTATCCAGCTAACCTTTGACGCCATCCGCTACTTGGCATAGGTACCATAGACCTGAGTTGGTAGCATCCTGTATTGAAAACAAAAGGGTAAAATCAATGAATACAAAGATGAATAGAAATTAGAAAACGCAGAAGGTTTCCAAAGTGAATGCATAACCAGAAATATAACCTGTTTGCTCTCAATAAGATCGACTGTCCCTTCCTGTTGTGTCAATTAACAAATACAACATCAGTAATCTGATAAATTTACATCATGGCAGAGTAAAACAGAATTATATATAAGAGAGCGAATATCAACTCACCAACCCAGAGACCATTTGATGAATCAATTCAACATCAAACCCAATTTGAGAAAAGTTTGATTTCACCTCATTGACCTGTATACGAATATGAGCGTCGACTAGTCAGTACTTGTCATCAACATTATCCCCTTACGCTGAATTACCAATACCTTCCGAAATTCCAAATGGCACTACGATGCTGATGCTACGAGAGGAATTCTATATCAAAAAGTGATGCGCTTACTAGTTGCTAGTATGGAAGATAAATATATTTTATGATTCAGCCAAGGAAGGGGAAGTGGAAGTGCAAAAAAAAATAAAAAATAAAAAATAAAAAATAAAAAATCAATCCTGTGTCAATAATAAGATCCCCTTATCTCTTGATTAGACAGCATTTTTCTGTCTTATTACCGTTAAGTAGGTAAATATATTGTTACATACATCATTTGCAATAAGCTGCGTTATTTCCTTCTGCTCCTCCACCTTAAAATCCAAGTTTTCCAGCTTCTTTGAAAGATGCCTTTTTGTACTCTGCAAAAAGGATAGACAATACATTACTGTGCTGCAGAGCTTTTTAAGGATTACCATCTGGAAAAGCCAACCACATGGTGGCCAAAAAAATCTGGGTGTGGCAAAAAAAATCTGACTTACAGCCAATGTTTCATGCACATTCTCTAATTGTTTGGACACAGTTGCAATAGCATTTGCCATATTCTGCCTTGTTACATACATCACATCAGAAAATGACCAGCCCTGTACAATATCACAATATACCCGTAGACCAGCTGATACAATTCCTTACAAGTGCAGAACTAAATAGAATGTGTGTGTGATTCTGACGACAAATTTTCAGAGAGGTACCTAACCACATGTAACAATAGCCCATTGCACCAAGTGCAGCAGCTGGAACTAAATATGAAGCATAACTCCCTGCGCTGACATGAAATGCCTGAGCATATCTATCGAAATAAAGTCCCGATGATTCCTGGGCAGACACTAAATGTGAACCAATTGGTGGTTTCTGAACAGTTTGTATAAACTCTAATCTATGAAAATCAAAAACTGTTATAAAGCCTGAAGAAATGTTTATACCACTAAAGGAAGAATTTTCATTGTAGATAGTTACAGGGCCAGATGAGGTTAACTCCCTGATTTCTACCTAATTGAATTCAAGATGAAATACCTGCGCTCTGATAACTGCACTATGCGGCAAGATATCAGCTTCATTTACACCCTTCAGTATATCCTGAAGCTGTGCAGTAAGATCAGACAATCGCCCGCTCCTCAAAACTATCGAACTGGTCAAGCCTAAATCGCAAAAGATCCACTAGTTAGTGGAATATAGTAATAGATGAAAAGGAACAGAAAACTACATACAAACGGTGTTTCATAAACCATACAGTACTTTTGGCCATAACCAATGACAAAAATGTACTTCAATGCTTATTCCTTTTCTTTGTTGATTTCTGCATTGTTTCCGTTTCAGACACTAATCACATTCTTTGTTCCACTCTTTCCAGCTTAAAATTGTCATTAAAATAGAAAGGGCTTATACTTTTGGAGCAGTAGGATGACTCCTTATGAAAGGAACAAGAATCCGCTTGGTAATTTAAATCTACACCCCCATAAAAGCATACGTGGGTTAGGCCAGTTGGTCAGAGAAGCGTGCCCGCACCCTTGCACCAAATTCGAATCCCACCCCCGTATATTAGAAAAGTTTCTAACTTTCTAGTAAAAACAATAAATATCCACAACTCGAGAAGAATGAAAAATAGGTTAAACTCTGAATCTGTGTCCAGCAGCCATAGGCTCATAGCAGCCAAAACACAATCTGCACTAAACAATCACTCAGTTCACCAACTGAACTGCTAACTGTACCCAAACTTACTTGCTACCAGTACAATTTCAGTTCCAATTAGGGTTTATATCCTTCAAATTTCTAGAGTTTTGTTTTTGATCAATCAAATTTCTGAAATTTACATCAAACTGGAAAGAAAACAAAGTGAACAACAAAAGGGTAAAATCGGAACAAAAAATACGCAAACGTTTTCGATAATCCCGACCTGCTCCGACGAGGATGAGAACCTTGGAGCCGGAAACCCCAGTCTGCAACGCCATCTTCTGCAATTCAACGCCAAAGAGCAATGTGTAATTCGCGGAAGTGTAGGGCGAAATTCCACTTTAGTCCCTCTACTTCGATAGTCAATTTATGGAAGCAACGTAGTTTCCCAATTTGATACGATTCAACAACATTTATCTTTTTTCTTAACTTTTTTTATTTTTTATTTATTTTAAATATATACAATTTAAACTAGATCCCACAATACAATAATCGTAATAAATTAATATCGAACGAGAAGCTAGTTTGATAAAATTAAGAGTAAAAGAAATTTTTTTTGATAAAATTAGTACAATATTTAACAATTAGTAAATCACATAATTTAAATTAAACAAACGGTCTACCCTCTTTTATTTTTAAAAGGTTTTTATCACAAATAGTCCCTGAAATTGACGCAGCCAATCAAGATGGTCATTGAAATTGAAAATCAATCAATGTAGTCCCTGAAATTGGATGTCGCAAATCAATGTAGTCCTTCCGTCGTAACTATCTTGATGGGGTGGATCAATTTCAAGAACTATTTGTGATAAAAACGCTTTTTAAAACTTCAAGATTGCTCTTCGCATTAATCCAACCACGGACCCACAAACAAAACCAGAAACTATGGGGGTGTTTAGGACATTTCCTACCAAGAGTTTTGTTTAAGTTAGTTAAAGTTTGCGCCCTTTTCCACGTTTCTCCTTGCGCCATAGCCAAAACAAGAAGATAAAAATTTCTCTCCTCTTCTCCAGAGACTTCAATGGCGCCACCGACTATTCTCTTCCTCCTCATAGCTTCCTTCTTCCTCGCACCGCCGCCCCACCTGCAAGTTCAAGCCGCTGACCAAGCCTTCACGTCTGTCGTCATCTCCCAAAAGGGTCTCGATTTTCTCAAGGACTTGCTCGTAACTCAGGCCGTTTCCTCCATAATTCCACTCCAGCTCCCCAAGATTTCGAAATCCAAGAGAATCCCGTTTCTGGGAAACGTTAATATGGTGCTCTCCAACATCACAATCTACGGAATCGATGTGGGTCCGTCGCATTTCGTGCTGGGAGACGACGGAATCGCCATTATTGCTTCGGGGGTCACCTGCAATCTGAGCATGAATTGGCACTATTCCTACAGTACTTGGATTGCTCCTGTTGTTGTTTCGGATGAAGGTCGTGCCTCGATTCAGGTATGGCTTAATTTTGCTTTATGTATTTTTTTTGGGGGGTTAATTTTTGGGTTTTTCTGCAAATTGATAGGTGAAATTTGTATAGTTTTTGATATATACAATTGGGTTTTTGCTAATAAGTATGATTAATTGGAAATTAGGTTGCTTTATTGTGCTTTATGCATGAATGGAGTTAGTGGCAGAGAAGAACATAATTGTCTGGTATGATGATGCAGTTGGGGAAGAAATTGGTGCTATTACCATTGTATAGCTTGTGCATGTCCAGTTTCGAATAAAGGCGGTGCTTTTGTTTACTTTTCGAATATTAAAATGGCCTGTTCAGGCCAGAAAAAGTTTGAGTGAACAGTGTGATTGCTGGTTTAGCTTGTTTGTCATGTTTATTTGTTTCTTGAGATTTATTGGACTTTGAGAAAGAAAGAGTGTATGTGTGTGTGTGCCGGCGCTTACACATTATTATTGATCGAATCATGCAGCTGTTTATTTTGAAACATAGGAACTGAAACTGAATTGCATATGAATGATGTTTACTGAGAAGGAATGGTATACTTTATTGTTTTTAGTTTTCATCTCGGATATCATTTGTGGAAATATGATCATGGTCTTTTACCTTCAAAAGTTTGTATGAATGGTTTAATTTCATTTTGGTGTATGTTTCCTCCCTATTTGAATAGTAATTGAACATTAAAGATGTAGTCATGGCATGAAAACTTGCTTCCTTTTCCGGACCTTTTAATGCATATGAGTTCCTTTTTGGAAACTGAAAACTACATGAGAATTTCACATCACTGAACCCATTTCTTCCCTTGAAGGTTGAAGGCTTGGAGGTTGGGCTCTCATTAGGCTTGGGGATTGAGGAGGGAACTTTGAAGCTTACCCTTAAGGATTGTGGTTGTTACGTTAAAGAGATATCCATAAAATTGGATGGAGGAGCCTCTTGGCTTTATCAAGGGTATGCAATTTTCTGTTTGGTTGTGGAGAACTGTGTACTCTTGTAATTGTTGTTCCCCTGGCTCCAGCAGTCAAACTATTATTATGCTAGTGTTCCACAAACATCTAGAAAGAAATTGCCAGGATTATTATGAGCCATGCTATTCTTTCCATTCCATCCACCAGAAACGATCTTTTCAATTGCTGTCTTCCTAAAACATATACTTCTCTGGAACTGGTCTTTTTCTGTTGTTTTGGTATTTCCTGAATGGAAAACCTTTTGCTTCTATAAAGCTAGAGTACCAAAGTTTGGTGTGTGCTTAATTGCTCTGTACTATGGACAAGTTTTTAGTAAACCACTTTCCTTGGATGTTTGCTTCATCACTGACTGGTTAATTTTTATGCTTAATGGGTTCTACTAATTGTCTCAAGATTTACCGGTATTTTGGTTTCCTTATCATTGTGTGCTGCCTGACTAATGCCCCTCTTAGTTCAAGAGAAAGATCAGAATTTAATTTACTTCCGTTAATAATCCATCTCCTTGTCATCCTTCAGGATGATTGATGCATTTGAAGAGCAAATAGGATCCGCAGTGGAAACTTCTATGACCAAGGAACTCAAAGATGGCGTTTTAAAGCTCGATTCTTTTATGCAAGCTCTTCCAAAGGAGGTGCCGTTGGATGATAATACTGCTTTGAATATGACTTTTGTGAATGATCCGGTATTGAGCAATTCTTCCATAGGGTTTGAGATTAATGGTTTATTTGGAAGAAGAAATGCTTCAGTCTCTGAGTACCACAATAAGGATTCACAACCATTAGTTTCCTGCTCAGATCCATCTAAAATGCTCGGAATTTCACTGGATGAGGCAGTGTTCAACTCTGTAGCAGCTGCCTATTTTAATGTAAGTATTGGAAATATTTGTGTATTTTCTTAGAGTTCTGTTGTGTTTATATGCCGATAAGCGTAAAAATGTCTTCAAAGTATTTATCATTCAGTGTCTATCTTTGGCCAGGCAGAATTTATGCAATGGATTGTAGATAAAATACCAGATCAGTCTTTTTTGAACACTGCCGGATGGAGATTTATTATTCCCCAACTATACAAGAAATACCCCAACCATGATATGGACTTGAACATATCCTTATATTCTCCTCCAGTCGTGAGGATTTCAGAGCATAATATTGATGCTACCATTTACTCGGACCTGGTAATCGATGTATTGGAAGAAGACAGAGTAATACCAGTTGCATGCATCTCATTGGTAAGTATATCACATGACAATCTTTCCTTTGAATAGGTAACTACGCATGATAATTGTGTACAACAAACAATAGTAAAGTTTGGTGTTCTTTTAGGTCATTCGTGGATCCGGTTCAGTAAAAATCTCAGGCAATAACCTGGCTGGCAGCGTGAAATTGAACGACTTTTCAATGTCATTGAAGTGGAGCAATATTGGAAATCTTCGGTTGTATCTAGTACAGGTATTCAGGTTTCACAAAAGCTTACTCAAACTAAAGTTAGTTACTGCATTAAGTTATTAACCGTTGTATATGTCTTACATTGCAGCCAGTAATGTGGACAATTATTCAGACTGTTTTCTTGCCATACGTGAACTCGCATCTCGGAAAGGGATTCCCTTTACCAATCGTTCACGGCTTCACCCTTCAAAACGCTGAACTAGTCTGCTCGAGTTCAAGAGTCATGGTCTGCAGCGATGTAATATATGAGGCATCACATTCGCACAATCTTAATTGGCTTCTGCACAGCATTGTCTAAACGCATACATCATCCTTGACTTGGTCTTTGCTTATGAGGATTCAAGGCCCCAGCATTCCCTCTTTGTATGTCACGGTTCAATGTTCATATGTAAAGTTCAGAGGGAAGGAGAACCCTTCCGCTCGTTGAATGTGAAATTATAACATATAACTTGTTCAACGTTTGTAAAAACACCGGTGTACATGTTTTAGTTAGAGAAAACTACTCGCTATATGGCATTACGCATGCTGCCAGAGACTAACGGAAACTCAACTTCTTCAAAAAAAAATGAAGAAGATTGTATGAAACCCTAAACTTAAAAAGTGAAAACAACTAAAAACCATTGGTCTTCCATTTCAGGTCCATTTCTTAATTTGTGGCATGTTTGCAGAAGGTGCCATTCAAAGGAAGGAGTCCCTCATCTCGGAATCTTCCTCCTCGGTTGCCGGAGATGTCTTGGCGGTGACCCCCAGATGCTTGAGAACTTGGAATACATGAAGAAATACACAATCAAACCTTGGCATCTCGAACATATAGGGATATGTCTTCGGAGCAATCAAACCTTTCGAGATAATCTCTCAGCGCAGAAAACTGTTCCAATGAGCCTGCAGGAGCCAAATTAACCCAAGAGATCGACTTCACAAAACCACTAAAAGTGAAACACATTGCGTCCCGAACACTGATGGCAACCTCCACATAATACAAAGTTTCTCAGGTGCTTAGCTCCTAAGATAAAGAGTTGTTCCAGTCTCATTCTGCAGCTTTGATCCGAACCTGCAACGAATTTAAAAGATTCGAGATACATAGCATCAACTACAATCTCCCTCGCACCAGTGCAATGTATAATTTCCAAGTACTTGAGGCTGTTCCGCGTAACACATGACGTTAATGACAAATGCTCGATGGAAATGCACAAAGCAAAGATGACGAGATCGGAGTTTTCCAAATCCACATGATATTTTCAAGAGCTGCTTGTCGTTCTCACGGAATTGACCCACATTACCTTTCCCAAATCTTGATGGACTTTCTTGGCTTTTTGCCGAGTGTATGATGAATGTTTCCCTCGTCGAAATCTAATACAGGGACTGAAGACTACACAGCTTCCCATTGCTTGGAAAGAAAGCTCATTCGGACCAGAGGATTCGATGGATAACAAGGTCTGGTGATTGAGGCCGCCGTAGTGTTTCCACATCCTTGGTGCTGTGATCATCTTTGTCTTCCATCATTTCGTCCCGTTTTCGGATCTTCCAACTTTTATCTGTTTAGAGTTCTTTGAGATGTCGCCTTGTGCTTTTCTCTTGGGCAGACATAATTGAAATCTAACGGGATTTTGAAGAGTTGGAGCTCTAATTTATAAGACTACTGCTACAATAAAGGGATAGGAGCCTTGAACTCCAAGCAATTGGAGATTAGGGTTATCTGTTTCTTGAGAGAAATAGAAAACGTAGGCCCATAACGGGCTCTAGTTTGTGAAGAAAACTTATGAACGGGCGTTCAAATTACGCGTCTTGTTTGTCCGCACATAAAATTTCTCTAGCCCTTGTATCATGTTCCACCAAACGTACCCCGTGGCCCCATGATTGTTTCAAGCCCTCTCACCCTTGTAGCCGTGCCAAAACAAAATTTCACCCCAAGCCCTCGAGATTGAAAGATTCTCTTTTGTAACTAAAACATAGTCCTACTGCTTGTTTAATAGATGTTTGTCAAGTGTTTAAAAAGTGAGACGCGCTCATTTAATAGACGTTTGTCACGTGGTGAATTAGTGACAAGAGAGTATATATCAAAAAGTGATGCCACTATGTTACATTAGGTAATTGAAGCCTTCGAGTCATAGCAAGGAAAGAAGCAATTCCCCCACCCAAAAAAAAAAAAAAAAAAGAAAGAAGCAAACTTCTCCAAACAAATTCTACTTATCCTTCATACTCGCAGCGAAACGCACCGTTTTGGGGTCCTTGCAAAATTCAACAGTCAAAACGCACCGTCTGGTGTCTTCTCCCTTGTAAAATTAGATAAAGGTCCCCCAAAATATCTCCAGTTTACCCAGACAGAGCAACAAAAGCCACTCTCTCCACTCTGAGAAAAACCTCGCTAAACCCCCCCCCCCTCTCTCTCTCTCTCTCTCTCTCTCTCCCCCCTCGGTTTTGCTATCTTATGAGCTTCACTCTCACCATAAACCCACAAGAAAGATGCAATTTTCTCTGACCATTTCACCCTCCAAAGCCCCTCTAATTTTCCCCTTCCACCAACCCATCTCCCAAACGCCAAAGCCCCTGAGAACTTCACTGCAAACCCATGCCAATTCCGTAAATTCCCTCAAAGGGTCGCCTTTACTGCCCGCATTCAGTCGGGCAATCGAGGACGAGGAGTACCGGCTGGCCCGGTCCCAGGTTCTCCGGAAAGGTATGGACTTGGAGGGCTTGAACATTGAGGGCCTCTCGATTGGCGGCCATGAGACCTGCATTATCATCCCGGAGTTCAAGTGCGCTTTCGACATCGGGAGGTGCCCCTCCAGGGCCATTCATCAGAACTTTTTGTTCATCACTCATGCCCATCTTGATCATATTGTGAGCTTCTCTTGCTTTGCTCTTTTGGGTATCCATCAATTTGTTTGCTTCAGTTCAATTATACAAGTTAATGGTTTTGTTAATTTATAGTTAAGTGAAAGTTTAGGACTTTGTTGTTATGAGTTGTGTAAGTTATGTGGGCTGGTTTATAAATGTTTCTCTAAAAAGCACTTTTACTAGAAACGTTTTTATAGAAGCACATTCAAATTTTTAATGGAAAATTCAAGTGTTTTGAAGTTTTAACACTTTGAATCACAGAAGCACTTAAGCGCTATGTGTCATCTGAAAGTGCTATTAGCTGTATTAAAAGCACTTCTAGATTTGGTGGCTTTCGAGTCAACCATCTCTGTATCCACAATTTCTTATAAGTCAGTCATTGTGTTAGTTTATAACTATTGAAAATTTGTGACTTTATTGGAAGTTCTGTAAGTTATGGGCTAGTTTGGAAATTATTCTTTAAGAAGCACTTCTACTAAAAACGCCTTTATCATACAAGTGTTTTTCCATAAAGCACTTGGAAACCTAGAAGCACTTTTAAGATTTTTCCATCAAATGTTCATAAGCATTTTTGTTTATGTGAAAGCGAATTTAGCCATTTGCTAAGCACTTCCAAACAGGCTCATAGTTTAGGTTGGTGTAAAAGCAAATTTGGTGGCTTCCAAAATCAACCATGCATCCGTGTTCCGATGAATAGCTGCATACACATTTGATTACTTTTAATTTTCTTAGACTGAGCCATTTTGCTTCATTTGGAGGTTGAAATGTTAGTATGTGCTTGAACTGTATTTAACGTTTCAGGGTGGGCTGCCGATGTATGTAGCCAGCCGTGGTTTGTACAGCTTGAAACCTCCAACGGTATTTGTGCCTCCTTGTATTAAAGAGGATGTGGAGAAGCTAATAGACATTCACAGAACGATGGGTCATGTGGAATTGAATCTTGATTTGGTTGCATTGGATGTTGGTATGTAGCAACAGTTTAGTGGGATTGTTTATATCTCCTCATTCCTGAGGTGATAACATTACACATTTGAATTCAGGTGAAACATATGAATTGCGGAATAACCTTGTTGTCCGGCCATTTAGGACTCAACATGCTATACCTAGCCAGGTGCGTGCTTCATCAAATTATAGTTCATCTACATAGTTTACTGAAATGTTTCTGGAACTACAAATGCAAATGCTCAGAATGGTAGGACTAGTTTATTTTTAATAGATGCATATGCAACAAATGGGCCATGGCTTCTTTCTTCTGACTATAAGATCAGGAATCATTATTTCCATAGTATTGGATTCATGTGGTGGGTCTTGGGAGAATATCCACTACGTCCCAGACTCATATTATTTGGGGTTATAAAGTCTTTACGAGTGAGGCCTTTCGTTCTTGATGTCATTGCTTGCTAATATAGATAGTCAAATATAGCAAGTGTATGCAACCTAAAACTCAGAGTTCAGAATATCATGTAACTTCTTTTTATTTTTAATTTTCAGGGTTATGTGATTTACTCGGTTAGAAAAAAGCTGAAGAAGCAGTACATTCATCTAAAAGGGAAGCAGATTGAGAAATTGAAGAAGTCTGGTGTTGAGGTTTGTAATAGCTGCATAATAGTTTTGTGTTTATCTTGATTAATTGGTATTGATTTTGATTTTTGCT
This sequence comes from Heteromeles arbutifolia, assembly GCA_024362995.1. Lineage (NCBI taxonomy): Eukaryota > Viridiplantae > Streptophyta > Magnoliopsida > Rosales > Rosaceae > Heteromeles > Heteromeles arbutifolia. Next base: position 8,118,981 of record JANCRC010000012.1, on the reverse strand, counting down.
TTCTAGATTACAGACGTTATATTGTCACCAGAAGTGGCCTTCACAGGGGATACAACGTCAGATTATATGCTGGATCCACGCAATGCTGATGCCTTGAGGGCAAAGATTCTTATAACTGAGGTGTGAAGAAATCTTATCCTTTAGGAGTGCTTTTTGTTGGATATAAAATGTAGAAATATAATCATCTGCTTTTGATATGATTCAAACACTGCATATTTAGTTCCTTGATGGCTATTTCCGGAGTCGCATCATACATGTTTAGGAGAGTTCACTGACCAACATAATTATAGTGGATTCCATGCATAAATTGCCAGGCATTTTATTGTTGGCCCTCAGTAGTAGACCGGGAATTTAATCCCATTAATCATCATTTACTGGCAGTCTTTAGATGCATTGTGGAAAATTTCTAGGTTAAGTGGTTGTAGGCATTGGTAATTTTAGGGCTGTTGTGAAGAAAGATTTATCGAATATGAATCTTTTCGGAAATGGCTCAACATTATGGTAGAGTGATTTCATATGAACTTATTTTCTAAATTTTTATTCCTCTATGGAAGTGAATATATTTTAACTGACGAGATCTTTGACAGGCAACTTTTCTGAAAAATATGTTTTAACTGACAAGATCTTTGACAGGCAACTTTTCTGGATGAAGGGTGCAGCATTGAGCATGCACGACAACATGGTCATACTCATATAGACGAGGCATGTGATAAATTAACTTTTTTCTATGGTTTTTTTTTTAATGATTTTTGAGATAGTTTGCTCTGTCCCAGCAGGTTTTGTATATGTTTTGACTAATGACTAGACTGCATCTTTTCACCGAAATTGTAATTGTAAAATTTACTCTGTTAACGCAGATCATTGAGAACGCCCAATGGATAAGAAATAAGTCAGTTCTGTTAACCCATTTCTCCTCCCGCTACCATCTAGAGGTAATCGCTTATCTGAACTATGTCTTCTTGTTTTTGTTTCTATTGGCTTAGGGCATGTTGTTGCATATGGATTTCTGCATGTATATCAGATGATCATTTGATTGTTTCAGAAATAACTCAATGAATTGTTCTCCTTCAATTGCAGGACATTCGTCAAGCTGTATCAAAGTTGCAGTCCAAGCTGTCAGCAAAAGTGATCCCTCTTACAGAAGGTTTCAAATCAATCCACGCTTAGATTCTTAAATTTTTAGATCATTTTGCCCATTACTATATGTAATATGTATAGCGATAGAGAAAAAATGTAATCGGATTTTCTGTAGATCAATTCTAGGCTTCTGTTTGAGATATATCATTGCTAGGTTGTGATAGTGGACAAGTTTCTTATCAATACAAACCTCCATTCGAAGATCCTCGCATGTTCCTTTGAACTAAATTATAGTAACACCATGATACCTTGTGTGTCCATGTGTGTGAGAGCTCGCTCGCGTTGTATGTGCACGCAAGAAGGCTAGGCGTTTAAGAATTGAAGAAGAATTATTTTGCTAGAGAAAATTTGAGCTGAATCTAAAGCAGTCTTCATTTCATTCAAAGTAGAGTTTGAAATCTGAAACCCAACTGTAAAACTATATATCAATCCGGTTCAGACGTCAAATTTCAGAGACTTAATGGCAGGAAACCGGCGCACTGGATCTCATCGTGCTCTGTAACTTCAACACAGCATCGAGTTGATCCGGAAAATGATATATCGCCATCTTCCCCAAATTCGGAGCATGTTCGAGAATATACCTTGCAAACTCGACAGCATTAGACCCATGGTACAGCTGCAAGGCTACCTCCTGGATTTCAGAAATAAAAGCAAGATTCTGCAACTTCCAGTATCCCATAGCAAACCCTGAACACTAAAAGGCGATAACACATCGAAAAATTCTCAGAATACAAACAGATAAGAGTGCTACAATTTAGAAGAAGAAACGAAGAACTCAACTTACATTAGATTCAGTACCAGTACTGCTGCAATCCTGTACTTGCCTAGCATTTATAGACAAAGATCTCAAACTAGGCATTCCGCGTAAAAGAGCGACGAGTGCAGGGATGAAGCCATCATTCAAGTTAAGAGTTTGAATCGACAAATCACAAACACCGTCTAATTGTAGCAGCACATAGGAGTCCATCGAGAAAGCCTGAAATGTCAGCAAATAAAACACTGCAGAAAACCGAATTCTGATTCAATTTACAAAATTTGTGAAGTTCAACGTCTACTACCTTGACAATTTCGTCGTACAGAATAAGAACTCTAACCCGGCGTAAGCAACGAAGAATGCAAAACAAGACATCGAAGTCAACCACTCCACAAGTCGAAGAAATCTCAGCCCTCTCCAAGCCCGCGAGTTTTCCAAGTTCTACGTGAGTGCCGAAATTCCCAAGCCACTGCAGATGTTTAAGATTTGGAGTCGAAAACTCGAAGGATTTCTTGCTGGGATAACAGCTACCAACCACGTTGATACATACGTTTTCAATTTTGTCGCCTGAAATGTTTAGACTGCAGCCGTAGTCACTGAAAAGATCAAGAAACACAAAACTAAACGATTCCAAAGACGAGCTTTCTAAGTTAACGTCCTTTAAGCCGTAAACATGATAAAGATGCAAGTCCTTGAGGCATCGGCAGCAATGTGAAATCCATTTCCAGAACACATCTCCTACTATCACAACAATACTCAAGTTAATGTATTCGAGATTAGACGAAAAATCCAAGGAAGCAACCGCATCGCTGTTATAACACTCCATGTTGATCACAACCAGAGACCTCAAAGACAGGCAAAGAAAGAGAGAAGTAGGAAGCTTTGGATACCAAACACTTGAAGCAATCCAAAGATCAACCACTTCAACATTGCACCTCACTGCAATCTCGATCCATTTACTCAGTCGAAACTTTTCTTCGTCACAAAAACAGCATTCAATACGGCCAGGATTCTCATGTATATCGTGATTTCTCCAAGAAAAACGGAAGCTCAACATCTTATTATCCCCGCGTTGACTCAAGAATCTGTCGATGGAATCCAGCACTCCTTCACTCGTGCTGCAGCGCAAACGCACATCAGAAAAATCGTTCAGGTTCAAAAACGGAGTTGACAGACAAAACCCTTGGCTTCTTTTGGACACGGAGCCAACCCGAGTGAGGTCTTTGAATGAGAGGAAGGATAGAATATGATGAGCGATTTCTTAAGGAAGATTACGGAATCTGTCTGCCATGCTTTCTTCAGTACAACAAGATCACAGAGAAGAAGCAAAAGGCAAGTCACAGCTTCACAACAGAAGAAAAAGCTGGTTTGATTTGCCGGCCGAGATTCTTGTTAATGTTGCTCCAAAACACTTGAAAGTCCACTTGGCTTGTCCTAATCTCGAATAGGATAATACTTTCGATCATTTCGAGTGCGAAAACTATTGTCCCCAACTAATCCACCTGTCAGCCAAGCGGGTGTGAGTTTTTATCACAAAATGAATCGTAAATTAGAAGTGAAATCAGAATTCCGATGTGAGACTTCTTACATTCTTCGACAAATTTTTTTATCGAAACTGTAGCGAATTCACATGCGATACAGCGTTGGATTATATAGGCCAAGAAAACGTATTTGCGAAAGCTATGACAAGGAAATAGAAAGAGCGGGTGGATGACAAAGTTGATATTTCATCGACATAAATTATAGTACTAAAAAAATGTTACATGTTTTATATAAAAGATGTGGAATAAACCATTTACTCCAACCGAGATGTCAAACATGACATGGAAAAGAAGACTAAGCTGACATAGACAAAGAGATGTCAAATTTGAAGCTGCCTTCAAATTTGATTTTTGCTATTTCCAAAGGCATTTCACTTGCCTTACCTTAAATGCTAGCATATTTAAGTATTATTTTATTATTTTTAAACCAACAACAACCCAACTTTTATTATTTTTGTTTCAAATAAAACATAAATGAAACAATAAATTTTGGCATACCGGGTCGAAGGAAAATATGGACAATATGTCAAATTGTCAAATCAACCACCAAATTTAAATTTGATGTTTTGAATTTGACGTCTCCTTTGGAGATACTCTAATACATGAGAGAAAACACACTAGCCGGCTTAGCCAAGCAGCAAGAGAAAACAACGATAGTCCGTGGCAGGGGCACCGGGCTACATCTTCTCCGTCCGGCAGCCGTTCACGGTGAAACCCCCGACATTCTTTTTGTCGTAGCAAAATCTTGCACTTATTTCCGTTCATCACAGTTCCTCCTCACTGTCGGTTCTGTTAGTGAAGATATGTTGTCAAGAAACTCTACCTAATCTCTAATCAAGCTAACCGTGATTACAGAGTACTACCACTACACTAAACCAGTCCAATTTTCAAAATCAAGGGAAAAAAATTCAGAAATACAGCAATGACACTTGGGAATTCCATCGGCTTCAGTTGTACAAGATGTGATTTTGAGTGTTGCAGATCTTTTTCCATTCGGAGAACCGTCTACATCAAACACAATCTGGACGAGAAGATCTCGCCAACCATTTTGTCAAGGAGCAGATGTAAACAGCAGGGATGCATTTGTTCCTCCGAAGCCAAAAGAGTTCGACAAAGCTGCTCTTATTGACATGTCCATTGAAGTTGTCAGAGGCATGAAAGCATCCTTAAATACTGGATCTGGTTGTGACAGATTAAGCGTTGGTGGTGCAATTCCCTGCAATAAACAGGAAAGCAACAAATCAAAAGACGTGTAACAACACAAATCTTCTAATATGTTCACATGATATGCAGTAACACAAGTCCACAAACTGTCGACTTTACAATATTATCCAGGTGACAACACAGGTAATGCAGTTTTGTCTCATTTATTTAAATCGCCCTATTGATTCAGCGTGTTAGGAAAGGTTAGGTGCATGACTTTGTCATGAATCTTCAAAGAAACTATATATTATCAGTCAGCTACGTTTTCTGCGGATATTTGTTTCCATCTCAATCATCAAAGGAGCAACTTACATGGTGTATGGCCAAAATAGAAAATATTGCTTCAACAGCTCCAGCCGCACCAAGGAGATGACCGACAGCTCCCTGAAATTTAAATGTATACGAATAAAACAAGTATATGACACCACTTAGATACAAGTGACAGCAAGGAGCTTCACGAGTTACATTTTTTTTTTTTTTGGAAGCTAAGGTACTTGGAAATACTATAATCTACCTTGGTGGAGGACAACGCTAAAGCACCTGATGTCACATGGTCAGAGAAAATGGTTTTGATAGCATTGGCTTCTATTGCATCACCTGATTAGTACATTAAAACAAGATGAGCCACATCCATACTAGTTTCAATACATCCTGAAACTCTAAAGCGAACAGCTGAAAACACGAAGTTGTAGCAACTTCTAAGGTCATAAACACTTACCCAAAGGTGTCGATGTAGCATGCGCATTTACATAATCCACTTGTTTAGGATGAAGACCTGACTGCGAGTCAAAAGCAGGTGCATTACTATAAACACCAATTATTTCCACATGCATACTGGCCACAGAAACTTAACTACGTGATGAAGAATTTGTTCAGGACACCTAATAGATCACACCACAAACAATGAACTTTCTAGGTGCCAAGTTAGCGCAATCATACGGTACCTATCAACTTTTTGAAGTTTAATAGCCAAGTAATTTTTACTATAATCATTGGATATAGATTTTCTACTTTTGGAATGACATCCCCGGATATAAATTGTGCGACTCAGACGAAAAAAAAATGATTTTGAGAATGGCATATACACCCATCAAGGTTTTACCTGTCTAAGGGCATGTGTCATGGCCAGAATGGCACCTCTTCCATCAGTATGCGGTTGAGTAATATGATACGCATCACCTGTACAGGCTCACCATCTTCAGAAACTAATAAATTACCGGAGCATTACAAAACATATACAATATATTTAGTTTATGACAAACAACCTGACATGCCATAACCACGAATTTCTGCATATATTTTTGCTTCTCGATTCTTTGCATGCTCAAGCTCCTTCATTGGAAAATATAAACCCAATATTAAATACACCAACTAAAAGCTGAAAGAAACACGAGAAGACTTTAAAGAACTAATTTTCTAGAAATAGACGTCCGAACTACCTCCAAAACCAAAACACCAGAACCTTCACCTATCCTGGGATCATAAGTACAGGTTAGACAACAGTAAGCATCAAGAAACAAAACAGAAACACACAAATCATGCAAACAAACCTTTTTAAGAATATGCACTTACACAAACCCATCCCGACCACAGTCAAAAGGTCGTGATGCCTCTTGTGGGGAGGAATTGTATTTCGTGGTCAAAGCCCTTGACCTGGAAAACAAGAAGAAAACTCCTTTAAACAAGATAAAAGTATAAACAAAGTACAACGCGCTTAAAAGTGAAGCTACTTTTGTAAGCAGAGCCAAATACGTTACAACAAATGCAGGGTAGAAATTCGGTATCAGAAGATTGTGCATGTGTGCGGTACATGGCTAAGTCACATAAAGGCTTATAATATTATATAGCAGTGGAACAACATACTTGCAAAATCCTGCTATTGATAAAGCATCTATGCTAGACTCTGTGCCTCCAGCCACCATAACATCTGAATCTCCAAACTGAATCATCCTTGTGGCATCACCCAGAGAATGTGCTCCAGTAGCGCAAGCTGTTACTGCAGCATGATTTGGTCCCTATGTTTAAAAACAACACCAGATGTATTCTTTACTACAAGAAAATACGTCTGCATGACCTTCAAAACTAAGAAGAGACTTTTCGGTTTGAAAATTTAAAAGAGAAGAATATAATTCATGGCTTAGTGAGGGAAATGAGTTGCAGTCATTTGTGTTCTTGGCACTTTTTCAACTATACCCTGTTGGTTACTTCAACGGTTAGGTGCCAACTTCAAACTTGAAAAAAGACCAACATGACAGCTAATGACCTACATCTCGGTCCACATTGGTCTTTGAATAATACATCAGAATTTGAGTAAAAGACCAACCTCTTGTTCCCATAATACTCACAACATACAGAACAGAATGTATCTCAAAAAGTTGTTTACGCACCTGAAATCCATATTTCATGCTGATATGACCAGATGCCATGTTGATTAGTATCCGAGGAATGAAGAAAGGACTAAGACGTCGAATACGCTGGTTACACAATCAGAAACAGCACATATCAAGTTTGTTCTTTCTACCCAGATCATTGCATAAATATTATGACAACCCAAAATGCAAAACAAAAAAAACCAACCTTCTCACAAATCATTTGTGCAGCATCCAATATGTCACTGATACTTCCAGTTCCCCCACCAACTGAGACACCCTGTCATTCTCCAAGTTCAAATATACCTCATTCTTTTTTAAATTTAAACAAACTTAAAAATTTGAAATTACCGTTCTTTCCCTCTCTTCGGGCTCAGTAGGCATCCAATTAGCATCTTTAAGTGCTTCTTCAGCAGCACACATTGCATACCCAATAAATCTCGCCATTGAACGATGATCCTGACAAAATATACACATACATTTCAAACATTTCAATAAAAGCCTGAAACTTTCTGCATTTTTTTATACAATGAGTCGGACATACTAAATTGGTATCGAACTCACTATCCAACAAATACCTCCACTTGGAGTGCGAAGAAATATCAGTAAATCGTAGCACTAAATGGCGAAACTTTCAAAATTTGATACTAAAATTAAGCAAATTACCTTGGAATTGAGCCACAGTTCCTCGTTGAATTCACCTGGTTTGGTTCCACAGGGTACGATTGCAGCAACTTTGGAGGTGAGCTGGTTGAAGGTGTACGATTGGGTGTCTGAATCAAAGCCGTTCATCTTGATATCTTGATGGGTCAGTGCCCTTATGCCGCACTCGCCTTCTATGAGTCTCTTCCACGTCGTCTCCACTCCGCAGCCCAATGGCGTCACCATGCCCAACCCTGCGAACCAGAGCTCAGCAAGCTAAGATTACAGAGAGGAGAGAGAGGGGGAGAGAGAGAGAGAGAGAGAGAGAGAGTACCAGTGACGACGACTCTGCGAGAACGAAGAGGAGGAGGGGGGTCGAAGAAAGACGAGGACATGCGACGACTGAAGAGTTTGCGCCAAGCGGGAGACGCCATTGTTTTCTTCAAAGCGCCATCAATGGCTATGGCATTTTCTGTTCAACTCTTTTTGACGACTGTTGCATTGAAACATCTTAATGGGCCGATTGACTTTGGGCCTTGCAGGTTTCAGTGACCATGTTATGAAGTCTTGTACATAAATACGGGTGTGATATCACATCCCATTTTACTTCTCACACATATTTTTAATTTTCGGCCGTCGGATCGGATGAATTGAAGAAGATCAACGGACAGAAATTATCAAAGGTGTGTGGATAGCACACCCCTATAAATATTTACATGTGTCACGTGTCATGTTTTTGTGTTATTGATACATGACACCACGATAGTTTTAATCAATTATGTTTTAGTGGTTCCACATGAATCGCCTCAACATTGTAACTTAATTACCTTTATTATAAATTGTGTCAGTTTTATGTGTTTAGTAGCATTACTCTCTTCATTAAATTAGACTAATATCTTGGTCGCTGTTTTATGAACTTACAAATATTGATACTAAACTTATTGAATTGAACAATAATCCGACAATACAAAACAAAATAATCTTTTTATGTTAAATTGAACCAAATACTGATACCAATAGTCGTAACTCGTATTGTTGTAGTCAGATTATTGTTTAGTTTAACAATAACCTTAAACTCAATACTACAACAATAGAACTTGACTTTTAACACAAAATGATTCAAGCAGAAATAATTGTAAAATTGTTATAAATAGGTTAAAGTTAGAGAGATAACCTTTACTAGTGACAAGAGCGAAGTAGGTGTAAAATATTACACTGTAACTATAGCACAAGAGGATGACAAATAAAATAGGGAGGAATAGATACCGATGTTATTGATCTTTCCTTTCTTACTCTATATATTTTGCTAGCAGTCGGAGTGCTCTATTTATAGAGCAATTCCATACGAACATATTCTTACACTTTGAAATTTACAGCACATGACTTTGAAAATACGATCACCTTTATTTCCAAAGTCTACATCACTTTGTGTGGGTATTGAAAAACTTATGTGGATATTCATTAAACTGCCAACGGTTTCAACATTGCCAATGTTTTCAACACTCCCCATTGGATGCCCACATATCAACATTAGTTGCCTCGTTAAAACCTTGCTTGGAAAAAACCATAGCGAAGGAAAAAAAGTATAACTTTACCTGGATTGTTGATATAATGTTAAGTATGCTTATGTTGCCTCGTTAAAACCTTGATAGGAAAAATCCAGTGGGAAAAATCCTAATCGAAGGAAAAAGAGTATAACATACATGTATCATGGATGCTCCCCTTGATATATATCTCCCCTTGATTTCGCATTTTCCAAATTTAGCTGTTTGGTAAGTCGACGTAATCCGATATTCTGCACTATCTTCTGAAACGTGCATTTTGGTAAAGATTTGGTGAATAGGTATGCTAGATTTTCATTAGAACAAATTTGTCTGACTTCAATAACTTTAGCCTTCTGAAGCTCATGTGCACTGAAAAACTTCGAAAATATGTGTTTAGTCTTATCGCCCTTGATGAATCCTTCCTTTATTTGGGCAACACAGGCTGTATTATCTTCATGGATGATAGTTGGATTGTCTGTCTTCGAAGTTAGACCACATGAATTTCAGATATGATGGATCATTGATCTTAACCAAGAACATTCACGACTTGCTTCGTGTAAATCAAGTATTTCTGAGTGATTTAAGGATGTAGCAACTAATGTTTGCTCATAAAATTGTTGTATCTCCATTCTTGAACATATATCCAGTTTGTGAGCGGGCTTTATGCGGATCAGAGAGAAAACTAGCATCTGCATATCCAACAAGGACCTAGTCATTTGTGGATTTCTTTGAGTATAAGAGACCCATGTCTGTTGTCCCACGAAGGTATCGCAATACATCTTTGACTCCCTTCCAATGACGAATTGTTGGAGCAGAGCTATACCTTGCTAACAAGTTGACTGAAAAAGCTATATCTGGTCTAGTAAATTGTGCTAAATACAATAAAGCACCTATTGCACTTAGATATGGTACTTCTGGACCAAGGACCATTTCATCATCTTCTTTTGGACGGAATGGATCTTTCTTAATGTCCAAATAACGAACGACCATTGGTGTGCTAAGTGGATAAGCCTTGTCCATGCTAAATCGCTTTAGGATTTTTTCAATGTAAGCTGATTGGTAGACCAAAATTCCATTAGCACAATGCTCGATCTGCAAGCTGAGACAAAATTTTGTTTTTCCAAGGTCTTTCATTTCAAATTCGCTTTTCAGATATTCAGCAATTTTATTGAGCTATTCCAACTAGGTTCATATTATCGACATATACTGCCACTATAGCAAATCCAGAGTTGGATTTCTTAATAAACACACAAGGGGCAAATGACATTATTGATATATCCTTCTTTAATCAAATACTCACTGAGACGATTATACCACATTCGTCCAGATTGTTTCAGCTCATACAATGATCGCCTTAACTTGATTGAGAGCATACCTCGTGGTTTGTTAGTTGTTTCAAGCAGCTTAAGTCATTCTAGGACTTTCATATATATATATATATATATGTCAGCATCTAATTCTCCATATAGATACGCGATGATGACATCCATAAGCCGCATTTCAAGTTTTTCTGAAACCACTAAACTTATTAAGTAATGGAACGTAATTGCGTCCATTACAGGAGAGTATATCTCCTCATAATCAATTCTAGGTCTTTGCGAAAAGCCTTGTGCAACGAGTCGTGCTTTATATCTTGCAATCTCGTTTTTCTCATTGTGTTTCCTTGTGAATACCCATTTGTAACCCACAAGGTTTACACCAGGCGGGGTTTGGATTACTGGTCCAAAATCATTTCGCCTTTCCAAGGAATTTAATTCTACCTGGATTGCATATTTCCACTTAGGCCAATCTTGTCTCTATTTGCATTCATCAACAGAGCGGGGCTCAATATCATCACTTAATATGATTTCAGTGGCCACTACGAATGCGAATATGTCGTCTATGGTTATTTCATTATGATCCCACAATTCATTAGTACACGCATAATTTATGGAGATTTCTTTGCCTTCATGTACCTCTGTTTCTTCAGGGATATGTGTCTCATCAAGGACATTTTCTTTTTCTGAAAGTACAGAATCATGAATTGTGGATTTGTCATTCATTTTCTCTTCTTGAATGATTTCATTTGGATTCAGTTGTGTCCTCGTCTTTCTCTTTCGAGGGGCTGAATCTTTTGAACCTGGGGGTCTGCCCCGCTTCAGGCGTGCACTAGACGAATCATTCGCTGCCATTTTATTTTGTCCAATAGGGACATCAATTCTTGCAAGTGCATTTGCAGATGGTATATGTGATTTTGTCACTTTCATAGCATCATTAAATACATCTGGCATTTGATTGGCAATACTTTGAAAATGAACGATCATTTTCACTTCATTTTCACATTGAGTGCTACGTGGATCAAAATGAGATAAGGTGGGAACAACCCATGTCAGCTCTTTCCGTTCTTCTGGAATGGCCTTTTCTCCCTCTAATGACGAGAATACTATCTCATCAAAGTGACAATCAGCAAAACGAGCTGTAAACATATCACCTGTCAAGGGTTCCAAATATCTAATGATAGATGGTGAATCAAAACCCACATAAATTCCCAGTCTGCGTTGAGGTCCCATTTTAGTGCGTTGTGGTGGTGTAATAGGTACATAATCAGCACAACCAAAAACTTGTAAATGTGAAATGTTTGGCTGATACCCAAACACGAGTTGTACTGATGAGTATTGGTGGTTGGTTATAGGTCTTAATTGAACCAATGATGCAGCATGTAAGATTGCATGTCCCCATGCAGAAACTGGCAATTTTGTTTTCATGATCAGAGTGCGAGCTATTAATTGAAGCTGCTTAATCAATGCTTCTGCTAAACCATTTTGAGTATAGACATGAGGAACAAGGTGTTCAACATCAATGCCCATTGTCATGCAGTAATCATCAAAGGTTTGAGATGTAAATTCACCAGCGTTATCAAGTTGGATTGACTTAATAGGGTAATCTGGGAACTGTGCTCGCAACTCAATTATCTAAGCAAGAAGTCTCGCAAAAGCTACATTCCGAGTAGACAAGATACAAACATGTGACCATCGGGTAGATGCATCAACCAAAACCATAAAATATCGAAATGGTCTACATGATGGTTGAATAGGCCCACAAATATCCCCTTGAATTCTTTGCAGAAATGATGGGGATTCAGCATCAACCTTTAGTTGTGATGGTCTAATTACCAACTTCCCTTGAGAATAAGCCTTGCTAGGGTTATCATTTGAGATAACAATGTGTCTGCTCAATAATGGATGTCCATTAGAGTTCGTAATGATTCTATGCATCATGGTAGATCTTGGGTGACCTAGACGGTCATGCCAAAGCATGTAAACTTTTGAATCAATGAACTTCTAGTTCATGACAATATGTGATTCAACTGTCTTTATGCATGTATAATACAATCCACTCGACAAACCACGCGACATCTCCAATATACGCTTCTGGGTATCATTGGAGGTAATGCATAAATACTCCACATTTTCTGCAGTTTTCGTTTTAATGTAGTATCTATTTAAACGTATGTCTTTAAAACTTAACAAATTTCGAGTAGATCGAGTAGCGTACAACGCATTTTGTATGGACAATTCCATTTGGTAACATAATCTGGGCTTTCCCTGAGCCTTCAATCACATCTGATTGCCCTGATATTATTGTTACCCTTTTTTTTGTAAGCATCAATCTTGAGAAATACTTTCGATCTCGAAGTATTGTATGCGTGGTTGCACTGTCTGCAAGATAAATATCTCCGCCATTTCTCATGTTTTGAGAATGACCATAGTTTTTATCCATGCTCTCTGAGTAAGGGAATCACAGTTAAAAGCAAGTTATAACAGGAAATTTAAATGCCACTTTTATTGAATTTGAAATGCTAGTTTTAAATTACAAGTTTAGTACATCAAACATAAACGATTCAGTCGGACCGGTACACTTCATTCCCCCTTTCCACAATGAAGTCTGAGACATCTAGGTGAATTGTGTTCAACTGCCCTGATAAGTCACACACTGGATTAGGTATATCCATTGGTTTAGCCTGGTCGAGAAAATTGGTCTTAACACCCTTATCCTTGAGGGAGGCTTGATACAGATCCATCAGATGTTTTGGGATACGACAAGTACCCGCCCAATGCCCATTGCCACCACACTTATGGCAGGCTCCTTCAGAGTTTCTTGGAGTATTGGTCATATGAGCTCTGCCTTTATGGCGATTTATATTTTTGAAGCTTGGGCCTGAATTATGCCTTGGAACCTGGTTGTGAAATTGGACACCGTGATTCTTACATTTCCGGTTCCACCGTCCTCGCTTGTGGCCACGTCTTTGTTTATGATTATTGCCACCAGAGGATGTGGCGTTCATTTCGAGGGAAACAACATTCACTTCTGGGAATGGTGCAGATCCAATAAGTCGGGAATGATGATTTTTCAGCAGGAGCTCATTGTTTTGTTCAGCAACCAGGAGCACAGATATTAGCTGGTTATATTCAGTGAAACCTCGCGTTCTATACTGCTGCTGCATGAGCACGTTTGAGGCATGAAAGGTGCTGAAAGTCTTTTCCAGCATATCTTCTTCAGTGATGGTTTCCTCACAGAATTTCATCAGGGAACTAATTCTGAACATCGCAGAATTGTACTTAGCCACTGACTTGAAATCCTGGATCCTTAGGTGAGTCCACTCATAATGAGCTCTTGGAAGAATCATCAGTTTCTGGTGATTGTATCTGTTTCTTAATGCCTTCCAAAGAGTTAACAGATCTTCAACCGTTAGGTACTCGCTTTTTAGTCCCTCATCAAGGTGACGACGAATAAAGATCATGGTCTTTCGTCCTATCTTGAGAAGATGTAGTGTTCTCCTCCTTGATTGTTTCTGCAAGATTCCCTGCCTCCAGATGGATCTTGACATCCACTACCCAGGTAAGGTAGTTCTTCCCAGTAATGTCCAGGGCAACAAAATCAAGTTTTGCCAAGTTCTCCATTTTCTTTTCTGAAAGAAAACTGAGATGTGTAAAAACTTGCAAATAATATGTATTATGGGGGATGTAGTGTTAGAATTTCTGGTTCTTACAAATTCTTCATTTTGATATTCAGGCCAAAATGATAAGCACTCGAAACTTCTGGCTCGAGATTTACATGATGAATGAGGAGCGCGATTGTACCGCATCATTCTCATAACATAGGATGAGCGATTATTCCGCACCACTCTAGTAGTAGGAAAATTTAAATACGCAGAGCAAGGTGAGCGATTATACCGCACCACCTAAAATTACAATGAAATTAAACAGCAGATAAATTTAAATATGCAAGGTAGGGTGGGCGATTATGCCGCTCAACCTAAAATTTGCAGTAAAATTAGATCTGCGGTCCAAGATAGGCGATGATACCGCACCATCTTGGATTGCAGTAAGATTAAATTTGCAGTTCAAGATGGGCGATTGTACCGCACCATCTTGGATTGCAGTATAATTAACATAAATAGACACTGGGTTAGTAATCAAGATCTACACCAAACAAGAAATCAAATATATATGTAACTGTTAGGTTGAGAGCTAAAAGTAGGCATGGTGCAAACAGTTATTCGCAAGGTTATATCCAGCAGTTGAGGCAGAGGAAGAAGATGAACAGTAAAATCCTTAGAGGAAACATTTTTTTTCTTCTTTTCGTTCGGCGAAGAGGAATTATTTCTTTCGGTGAAGAGAAATGAGAAATGGTTATATTTAGAGAGTTGTGCTGATAACATGTTATAAATATGTCAAAGTTAGAGAGATAACCTTTACCAGTGACAGGAGCGAAGTAGGTGTAAAATATTACACTGTAACTATAACACAAGAGGATGACAAATAAAATAGGAAGGAATAGATACCGATGTTATTGATCTTTCCTTTCTTACTCTATATATTTTGATAGCAGTCGGAGTGCTCTAATTATAGAACAACTCCATACGAACATATTCTTACACTTTAAAATTTAAAGCACATGACTTTGAAAATACGATCACCTTTATTTCCAAAGTCTACATCACTTTGTGTGGGTATTGAAAAACTTATGTGGGCATTCATTAAACTGCCAACAGTTTCAACATTGCCAATGTTTTCAACAAAAATGTTTTTTCCTCTGTATTTATGATAAGAGCTCGACTCTCATATTTTCATTTTTGTTGAATAAAACCAACTTGCATCATAAATTACAATGCAAGAGAAAAACCGGTAATTACAAGAGAAGTGATGCAGCTAAAGGATTGGAGGCTTGAAGATCTGGGCTTGGTTGTGGGGATAAAACGTCCACCATCGCTAAAGCTTAGAAGCAACAAAAGAAAGAAAGCAAATTTGACACAGTGAGAGAACTCACTATTTCTCATTGGAATATTTTAAAAACTTTGGCCAATTGCGTAAATGTCAAACCGTGAACAATAATTAACTTTGACTTTGTTACGGTGAAGTACTTCATACACTTGGAATGTTACAGTGAAATACTTACTACCATAAGTAAAGATAAATCAAACACAAATAAATACGTGATTGAATTGAAATACAGCTATCGAAACATCTAATTCCAGGTAAGTTTCTCCCTTATCCATGTGAGTTGTTCATGTCAAAAAAGCAAAAGACAAAGAAAACATTAGAAGTTGTCATGAGTCGTGAACAGAACAATCCACATGTCACCATGTAATTGGAGGAAAGTGTAAATGGCTCCCAAACAGTATGTGGTCCAAAGGAACAGTATGATTGGGTACTGATATGGGTGGGGCTTTGGGGGAAATAAACCGTCCGGTGGATTGAATGATCAAAAGAAAAGGAAATCTGGGCTTTTCTGCACGGCCTTCAACAAGAACCAGGAAGAAGCAGAGCATCAAACAAAATCACACCAAAACCAAAATCTCTCTCTCATCTTTCTCTTTCCATTAGAAATACGGAATGATATATAATATATGCAATAAAGATAAACACGCACTGCCGTATCTCTCTCTGTCTCCTCTTTGCTTTCTCTCTCTTCTACTGTATTGTCTCCCACCGCAGTCGGACAACTTTGTCAGTGAGAGACGCCCAAAAGCCAAAAGCCAAAACGCGAATCCGAGTGCTCAATAACCTTCATCAATCTGATAAAATCGACGCTTCCTTGTAACGCCTCCTACTTCTCTTTCTACCCATCTCTCTCTCTCTCTCTATAAATCTCGCTCTTTTTTTCCCCACTTTAGGCTTTTATCAAAGACACAATTTTTGACGAACCCAATTCGATTTCTCCTGTTTTTGATCTGGGTTTTGCTTGTTTTGTGATTTAGAAGTCGTTTTCTCATCTGGGTCGGTGCGAAATCTCGCTGCAACTAGGCTATGAGGAAGAGGGAGAGGGAGAACCCATGTGGGGTTTGTGGGCACTATCACAAATACGAAGAGGGCGAGGTCTGTGGGGTCTGCGGCCATCGAATGCCGGCGGTAGCTGAGAGAACTTCGATCCAAGTTAGTGCTTTTCCGTCTGAGATCTTGCCGGAGTTTCTCTATTTGGGCAGCTACGATAACGCTTCTCGCTCTGAACTTCTCAAGACTCAGGGAATCTCTCGTGTTCTAAATGTAATATTTTGTACCTTTGATTTTTATGCCTTGGTTATAGAATTGTAGATACAAAATGCGTTTCTGGTCCGGTTTTTCTCTTTGGAATGAATCAGTTTAGTTCAATGGTTCGATGTTTGTAGCCGAAATCGTTTTTAGTATGTTGGTTTTGCTGATTAGACTTTCATTTGGAGACTGTATTTAGGATGGATAAGCGATACTAAAGCTGTAATCTTATATATGATAGGGGATTGATCATATCTGCGAGGGGACTTGCAGTATTCGGAAGTGCATTGTTTATATAAATAATAGGGAAGTCAATGAGATAGCTACAAGATCATCCCTTGTTAAATGGAATGGTTGAGATCAAAAGTTATCTTGTCTATTAGATTGAAATGGTTGGCTGTTGAGATAGATAGCAGAACATGAAGAAGCAAATAGTAGCATTCAAGGATATGCTGCTTAGTGGTCATCTGGATGGTTAACTCCTCTGCAGTAGAAGATTCATAATTCCAGATGAGAAGTAAGAAAGGCGGATTAAGGCTGTGTCTAGGGTTATGAATAGATATGGACTTGGATAATGACTTAGTTGTTCACTACTTGACATCAACTGATTTATGATCATTGGGTTGATTTTAATGATTTTTACCTTGTGTTGTGTTGGTTGAAGTAGCAATTCAGTCTCCAACATTCGAAGGCTTGACGTTCTTGTGTGATGTTTTTCTCCCTCTATGTGCAGACGGTTCCTGCTTGTCAAAATCTCTATAAGAATTCGTTCACTTATCACTACCTCCAAGACGACAAAATTTTGCAATTTGAGGATGCAAATCAATTTTTAGGTGTGTACTCTCTTTGTGACCATAATGACACATATGTTGTTTAATGTATTCTAGATTTCAGCTCGTTGTATGGTTTTAATTCTTGGATATTTGACTCATAATGTGTTTCACTAATACAGATTTGCCCTTTCAAACTCAGTCTTTATATATAGCTGTTGGGACCTACTGTTTACATGAGTTACTGACATGCACACATTTAACATATTGTTCACTGTCGCTTTCATTTTATCCGAGTACATTGGCTACTTCAATTGGTTCCTAGTTTTTCTATAGATTTTTCACCTGACATAGTATTTAGGTCAAAGAATATACGGAGCCACTGAAACTTGGTTATGGAAACATTAAAATATTTGGGTTGATGGGTTATTCAATGCGGGATCTTCATAACGAAACGGATCGGTTTTTGATGAATAGGATTATTGATAGTTTTTTTATTTTTGGTAATTAGATTATTGATGGTTGAATTTGATATGTTTTGATCATTATGATAGCACGCCACTGAATGGTTTCTTGATTTGCATTTGCCTAATTGCCCCCTTTTGCATTCTGGTACCGTCCACTGGTTCAGCGGATTTGCAACCTTATAGGTTTATGTGTCAGCTTTCCCAATAGAGAATTAGAATCAAGATATGGACAAAGGGCCATAAATCAATCTTGACTTATGGAGGATTGGAATAACGAGACAGGCTTTTTTCGTAGTGGCAGTCTGGCACCTTTCTGATAATTTGTTGGAAGAAATCTTTGTAGTAATCTTAAATTGATCAATTTTAGATGAGACACATGAACCACACTCTACTAGGTTAAGTTAATACAAAAATTAACTAGTCCACGCTTTGCAGTTGCTGATCTATTGTGTTTTTTTGGTGGCAAAACATCATTCAAGTGTATTTATAGCATTTAATTACTGTAACTGACCTGAAAATTTTAATACTTACTAGCGAATGGCTTCGCTATTGAATTTCAGAATTGCGATGCTAGCTTGGATATTCTTAGTATAATTAGCAATTCAAAATTTGCATTGTTTGCTTGATTTTCCTACCGAACGAAGTGAAACTGTGCTTAATCTTGCAGAGCAATGTGAAAGGGACAAAGCTCGCGTTTTAGTGCACTGCATGTCTGGGAAAAATAGGTGAACTACTGAAAATCATGTTTTTTCTTTTTAGTTACTAGTGTACATAACTGTGCACTGACATGCACACACATGAACTATAGAGTGTTTCATAAATAGTGCATCACATAGCCTGTGCAATTAATACGGAGTGCTATCCACACACCTTTTTTTACCTTCCACACACCCCCTGTTAATTTCTGTCCTTTGATCTTCTTGAATTCATTCGATCTGATGGCCGAAAATTGAGAGGGGTGTGTGGAAGGTAAAAAAGGGTGTGTAAATGGCACCACCCTTATATTCTGCTAAACCACCAGTCTAGTGGTTTTTACGAAAGATTAACCATCTTTTTTTGTTTTGTTTTTGAGATAATAACTATGTTCATTCTTACAGGTCTCCGGCTATTGTAATAGCTTATTTGATGAAATCGAGGGGATGGAGACTTGCACCGAGTTACCAGTGGGTGAAAGAACGGAGACCTGCTGTTGAATTAAGTGAAGGTATGCAATGAAGTTTTGTTGCAGCATTTCTTAGGAGGAGCAGAAAGCAAATGGAATTCCATGATTGTCAAACCTTCTGAATATTACCAAGCAATATTCATGCATAAAGGTAGTGCCCACTTGTTCTGAACAATTATACATCTCTGACTTTCATTTGTGTTTATGGATGCAGCAAATTACCGTCAACTGCAGGAGTATGAGGAAAAGATCTTTGGATCAACCGACAGCAACCCAACCTTGCCAGCCTTCCCACCGGCAGCTGCACCTTCATTTAGCTTTGGCTTCCCAAGAGCCAATGATCCAGTTCCCCTACCTGCATTTAACAATGTTGGTGCTACCTCCATTTTTGCCCGGCCTCCCATAGACATTCCTCCTCAAGACTTTACATTCGGAGCCAGCCAGCCTCAAAATGTGATCTCAGGAAGCGCTTTCAGTGCAAACCTGCAGAATTCAAACCCCAGTGATATACCAATGGATAGTTCTTGAGTGTCCTGTTTTCTTAAACCCCTTTTGCGGATTCAATCATTCAAGTGTTGGAGCAAAGTATCCTGACTCGGATGAGTTTTATTAATATCTGGATGTAAAGTGAGAGTGACTGCTCATACTTTTTTAGCTTATAAGATTTGACAGGGAGATAAAAGATGGTTTCCTTTTTCTTTCTCTAGTTTCACTTCTGTAAGTTATGTTTGTCCATTAACGCGTGATCCAATACAAAAGTTTTCTTTCACTATATGCACCTTTTTTTGGGTATGTTATTTTAAACCCAAATGCAATTCGAACTTAAGACCTCTTCGAATAAGATAAGTATTACTTCACCAAAAAACTAGTTGGTGGGCGGCGAACTATAATTGAAACGAGGGCGTTGGACCGGCAGTGAGCAGCGGCGGAGTCTAAAACAGCCATTTTTATTTACAATGTTGACCTGACATGATCTTAAGCCAAGTAATCATATATTCAACAATGTTCTACACGGATCTGTTACAATGTAAGGCAAAAAGTACAGCCAAGCATGCATTACAGGGAACACAATACAGTAGAGATCATACACAGAGACAGAGCAGACTATTTGCTTGGAAATGTGTCTTTAGGAAACAAATGTCTCAAGGGTGGACTTGGCAAGCCATAATAAGCCCGGATCATCTCGCTTCAGCACAAGATAAGTTTCTTCTTTTCCGACTTCATCCACGACGCTTTCATTGAAGCCAATCAGGAGAAGGAATTCCATGGCAGCTGTTATGACAAAAATGAAAATGGGCAAAACAAAAACGGTTATCACAAAAGCTCGATTATTAGATGTACAAGCATGACCCGTCTTGTGATTATTATCCAACCCTTCAGGGTTCCATTTAAAGTTTTTCCCAAGCCAGGTCAATAAATACAGAATCTAAATGTACGGGAAGTTGCATACCTTTGTAGTTTGCCACATTCCTCTGGATTGCGGGGTTCGCCTGCAATGTATGTCCATCGGCTATTAGGAGAAATATTTAAGAGGAAACTCCACCTGTTCAAGCTAAATTTAATGAAAGACTATTAATGGTAACAATGTCCGTACCTTGCGAAGTTTCCTGTATTTCATCTCACCTGGGTGTTCAAGCACATTCCTACAAAAAAAGTGTATGGATAAGCCACAATCAACAACTCAATGCATAAAGGTCTACAGATGACCCAACAATGCATTTCTATCTACTTCAGGTGCTACCTGAGTTCTACATTGCTTCAGAGCAACACGTTCAATATAACCGCGACTATCACAAAAGATAAAACCAGCTGGTATGCACTGCCCGGAATTTTTTACATGTATGGAGAAAGGCTACAAGTTAACCAAATTAGATTACTGACCTTATTATCTTAAAGAGAGTTTGGAGGACAGTGGTAGCCTGTGTGGGCTTAACCTCAGCATGCAGCATCTTAATGTTCTCCTGCAAGCGTTTACAAAAAATTGTAACAGGGTTTTGAATTCTCTGAAACTCTTGATCATCTGGATTGGGTTCATCAATCTGCATTCTGGATGTATCCTGTGGATGCATAGTATCAGGATCAAGATCTGCCCGAGCGACTCCATTTGATTGAGAATCATCAGGATCAGGTTCATAATAAGCCTTCCTTGGATTGTCTTCATGTTTGATGGTTTCAGTAACCAAAGAACTGTCGTGTTTAGGTCTTATAATATTTCCATATGAACCATATCCTAAATTATCTGCTTTTGCATCCAAGTCATCAGGATCAGGTTCGTCCACATTATTCCTTGCTTGACCCCTGCTTTCCATAATATCCATATTATCAGGATCTGGTTCTTCACGAGACTCGGTCCCCGCTAACTCAGGTTGACAGATCATAGACTCGCTGAAATCTTTCCCAAATAAGGTCCCGCTTCCCGTAAATTGTGAGCATGATTCATTAGTTCCCTGAGAATCATCAGGACTGGGCTCAAACTTGTTCTGATTGTCGGACTGGGTATCAGGATCAGGCTCCATATCAGGGTTCTTCTGAAGTTTGGATTCTTTTTGCATATCTGACCCGGAATCATCAGGATGTGATTCTTCATGTGCTTCAGAGACACTATCATGAGAAACAGTTGCCATACGGTGATAAGCAGCAACCACTGAAGCTGAACGAGCGCTTGGCAGCCGATCGGATATATTTCCTCCAAGCTTCTGAGAAGAATTACTTCTGTCTCCAACAATGAAGTCTTCTTCATAATGTTCCGGGTACCGCACTCCACTCAGTGTGTGACTTGTTGATCTTGTCCAATCTAAACTCTCAGCTTCTTGGTTCAACTAAACAGATATAATATTAAATTAAAAATGAAGGCAACTACACTGGAACATTACCATGGAAACTTAAAAGAACATGCATCCACTGTATTTGTTACCTGTTTATCCAAAGCATAAAAGTTCGCATCATGTTCAGAATATACCATGTGAGCCTGAAATAAATAGAAGAACGGTATAAGGTCCCTAAAACCACAACACCGTGTAATGTCATCATGCATAAACCACAAAAAGCTTCTGCAGACATATAATGTACCAACACAAAATGCGCGCACACACTGAAAATGTAGAGTACATAACTATAATAGCTTACAAGTTCATGCAGAAGAGTTTTCTTGATACTTTCATATTTCCTGAAACCCTTGAGGTCATCCGTTCGAAGACGCAGAGATATCTCCTCTCCATGGTTCTGCAACAGTAAGCAAGCGACGCCAAGAAATGTGAAGCAAAGAAAATATACTTGTTCTACTATTTTCATAATTTATTATGACGTGTAGAGTGATTACCTTATTGAAGCCGAGGATGCATTTGGGACTTATGCCAACATAACCAACAGGGGCCATTTCAGTCATGATTCCCACACGCCAACGATGCTTTAAAAAGAACAATGCAAAGATAAATTATCAGCGGTGGCATCTGAGTACAAGGGAATTCAATTTATCAATACAGAGCAAATGCACTGCATAATGGACAGTCTGTTTATACGAGTGTGGGAATATGCATTCCATGGTACCTTGTTCATGACAGAAATAATTCCAGGATCTGCAGCAAGCATGTGCATTCTTTTCAACGCCTCTGAAGCTGGAGGGTTCAACTACAGACAATTAACTACCAAGTTGAAGTTGCACGCCTCTATCAAAAATTGATAAAGCAATAAATTTGGTCATATATAATGTTAGAATACCTCAATTCCTGGAAGTTGAAGTGTCCGGAATTCACAAAAGATATAAGGTCCTTGCGGAAGTTTCAGACTCTGAGGCCTGCCTGTCATCCGCTGCCTCAGTCTCTTTTCCTCTTCATCAAATCCAGCTATCCTTAAGTTTGCCTTTGCATTTTGTAAAACTTCATCAACCTCGTTTTCAGACACTCCCATCATTCTGATGGACTTCCCCTAAAAAAGAACAAATCAATCAGTTAGCATGCAAGAACTTCGAAAGTTCAGTTATAGAAATTTAATCAATCAAAGTCACATCCATCTTATCCCCTTTAATACACCCCTTTAATACATTCATTGCACATATTCATTAATGAAACTTGAACATAAATTAGAAGGGTGCTAAAGTTTCCCCGTCGTCTAAGTCGCTGACATAAAACTTCTGATGGGACAGTTATCACGTCTTATAGACAAGTAGAACAACCAAACTCCAAAAAGCAGTAGCAATATCTAGGTAACTATTTAAATATTCAGAAGACATGAACCGAATACAAAAACACCAACTAAATACGCTACCTCAACGATGGAAGCTTCCTGTAAACTCAAGTTCTGATGCTCATCAGAGAAGGGAGACAACATTTTTGAGCTATTATCCGAGAACTGCGGAATAATTAGCCTCATTGTATCCGCTTTAACATCCGTTAACGTTTGCAGTTCATGCCCGAGATCCTTAACAGTAGCACCCGAACTGATCTCAACATTAAACCTTTTACCTCTCCATATGACCCAAATATTGTGCTCCACTTGTGGATCTTCCATGTTATCCTACAAAGCCAAAAATTTCAACTTAATACGTAACAATGTATCCAGAACTACCAATAAACCAAAATTACCAGCCGTTTCAAAGAAATAATCATTTTTTCAGTTCCCCCATCAAACTATTGAAATCACAAACAAAACCCACATCAAGTTTTCAACTTTATCCACTGAAAAAAAAAACACCAACAAAACCCACATACAATTAATATCAAATTTCAACGAAAACCAGCTCAAAGCTAAGAAATTTTCGAAACGGGCACACAGTTTTCACAGAAACGAACGAAATTAATTGAATTGCACATAGATTTTGGAACTAATCAAGCATTAATCATGGATATTATGGAAGCATAATCCGTAATTGAAGAAACCCAGATGGAGAATTGGGATTACTTACTCAGATTATGATCGAGCTCTCTGGTTTTTTGAGAAGCGGATTTTCTGAGAATCGCGTTTGTCCTAAATATCAGGTGAAAATGTTGATGCCGTAAAAAGGTAAAATAACTTGGACGTTCAAGTATTTATATAGGCAATGGGAGCGTAGGATAAGAGGCGGCGCATTCTAGTGTCTGTGATTGGGAATTATGCTAAAATTAACGGCGGTGGGTAGTTGACCGCCTGTTACGTATGTGCTGGCGTATCGCCATAGGGATTATTGAGAAGAGAAAGTTTATCAGATGCTAGTACACTGCAACCATGCTGACTGAACACATTTCCTAGATTTTCGTTCTATACTTTTCTTTCGTATTTTTCGAGCATTTTGTTGGGAGGATATCGGTTTAATGATTAAGTTGTCTTTTTCGGAGGATGCTAACAACCTTCTCATTTGAACATTCTCATTTTACTTTTTTAACATGTCTCTTTTTCTCATCTTGTAATATTGTACGGTGATTTGAACTATCTAATTTCTAGGCAAGCCTCTAAAGATCATCTATGAAAAAACATACCTAAATTCGAAATTGTTTAGCCATCTTTAAACCGTCAATTGAACGGTTAAACGATTTTTAACTTAGTTGATTTTTTGCAACGTTAATCTTTAGAAGGTAAAACGAGAAGATCTGAATGAGAAAATCGCCATCTTCTTCATGATCATCATAAAATTCGACATGCAAAAAAAGAATGTCGGGTTGACTATCTGACACCTTTCCCCTCCTCCTTGTCCGGGCTTGAGACCGGCAGCGTAAAATAAACTTACACATGCGGAATAGCAAGTTCCATTCATCCCTAGTTAAGTCAAAATGTACGTGTTTCCAGGAATAGGTTTACGTAATAGGAGATCATGCTGCAAGACAGCTTACAACGCAGCAAAATCTGCAAACACAGGACATGTACTGGAGGAAAGTACACGAACATTGTTTTCTCTAGGCATATAACCGTTTTTAGTACCTGCATAACTGCAAGTCCAAAGCTATACAAGGGGAGATTCAGAGTGTAGGGATAAATACTCTCTACCGCGTAATTAGTCTTCTCTCAGTGGCTAGTAAGCGCTCTGAGTAAATGTGCCTAATGAAGATGTCGTTATTTATAAACAGAATTTATGCTACAATATATTTTTCATTAACCTTAATTGAGCCATGAGGTTCAAACATAATCCAACGTTAATCCATGAGAACGAATATGTTTTACTGTAATTGTTACAAGACTCGAATCGGAGTGTGCTTAACTCGAAATCAGCTCGCCAAGTTTACTATGCAGCAAGTGGAATTGAGGTTTTATTCATTCTTCTTCTGCAGCAACTTCTTGGTTTTTGATAGACAAGTCATGCCTGGAAAATATGAAAAATGGTGATAGTCAATTCATTGTAATTACTTGCCACTCAAAATAAGACAGATACGAGAGCAGTTAATTGCGCTACAACGATTAATTTGGAATGCTAATAACAACTTTCCAATACGAAGGTACATGACAACATACTGAATTTTACGCGAAAGTTGATACATGGCGGTTATAGACATAGCGAAATTGACACTCACAAGATTCCAGTTCTTCTGCAATACCAAAATGGACGACCATGAGAAGGTGAAAATCTATCTCAAACTTATACAGTAAATTATTTGCTGTAATTAATTCATAACTTGAGGTTTAGAATCACTTACTGGTATAATTACTGTGCTGTATCTTGCCCATATTAGTCCACTGCATGCAAGGACTGGAGATCATCAAATGTGGACGCCAAAAGTTTTTATCAGTAATCAATTAATGGAATAATCACCAACCAGTAAGTAAACTTTTCGGCAAAACTGACAAGACGGGAGAGGTTCTTGACTATCCCGGAGATATATCCCTTTCTTCTTATATCGCTCAACACTCTCACTACGTGACAGTGGCTAAGTCATGTGATGAGATATATAAAAAATCAGAGAATATATCTCCGATTGTATGTTAGAATCCGGAAAGATGGAGACCATCAAACAAATTAGGGAGTCATGGCCAACCTGATTGCTGAGGATAGGATAGTTTCTCTGGTGGTGTTGCTGAGTCAAGAATATTTGCAATGGTTAGACCCCATTTAAATGTTGGGGCCCAGAAATGGACTGCAAAATTAGAACAAATAGCAAACCTTTTAATATAAGGAACTTTAACGAAAAATTTCCTGTACTGTTCACTTTAACGAAAAATCACATTTTTATACTAAAAAGTCAATCATGATACTATTCACTTTACCCTTTATTTTGTCCTTATCGTTAAAACTCAAAGTTTTAAAGCCATTTTCATTAGTTTTCCTTTTAATTATATGAAAACTAATGAAAAGGGTTTCAAATCTTTTCACTTTAATAAAAAAACCATACACTAACTTTATTTAATGATAAAGACAAAAAAATAAAAAAAATAAAAAAATCTAAGTCGCGTTGAGTGCGCGTCCCTCACCCCTAACCAAAAACCCCCAAAACTTCCACCTGACGACTTCGCGTCCCCTAAACCACCCCCTCCTCATCTCTCTCATTCTATTTCAACAGCTCAACTCTCTCTCCCTCTCTCTCTCTCTCTCTAGAAAAAAAAAGAGAAACAAAGATGCCATTCGCAATTTTGCTCCCTCCGCTGGGCGTTTGTCTCCGGCACGGCTGCTGCAACATAAGTCCCCTCTTTCTCCTCCGTCTTCTTCATCTTCTGGTGGCAGATTTGATATTATTAATGGTGAAAATTTGAAATTTTGGATTGGTGGTGGGCCCAACTACTCTAACCAACTATCAGCAAATTGCCTCTGTTTTTTCTTATATGGTTTGTTTGTTTTTCGTTTCGGTGCTTCAATTTTTGGCTATGATTTTTTATGCATTGGACATGGACATGTGAAGAGGAGAAATTTGTGTACACAGTACGAATACGACGTTGATGTTTTGCGACAAAAGAATAAATATATGTGTATATTTTTATAAACAGTATCTTTAAGTTTCATAAACAATGTAGTAAGTTTCATAAACAGTGTCGTAAGTTTTCATAAATAGTGTAGTAAGTTTCATAAACAGTGGAGAAAGTTTCATAAACAGTTTGTGTGACGATTTGCATAGGTCCGTGAGTCAAATTTTTTTTTTAATATTAAAATTATGTCATTTTCATTAAAATTTAAGTTCTTTTATCATTTTTATTAAAATTTAAGGGTTTTTCATTAAAATTTAAGTCTTTTTAATTAAATAAAGTTATAGCATGATTTTTTATTAAAATAAACTTAGTCCAAACCCTTTTCATGAAAATTTCCTTTAATTATATTATAGTGTTAATTGAGTTTTTAATTTTTTATGAAACGAAATAACTTTATCATCAGACAAACTTCAACTTTACATCGAAGTTAGGTACTAGATAAAAATTGAAAACATACCAAGTTTAAATAAGACAACATATCCGCAAGCTCAAAAGAGCAAAACTAGAGCAGGCAAACGCCACACAAACAACTAAACAGCCCACGTCATCATCAAATCATTGAGTTTCATCCTCAAAATTATCAGTAAAAGGCTTAATGATGTCATAATATTCTGAAGGCAGATATTTGCTCAATTTTCAGTAAAATTTTAGTTTTCATCTAAGAAATCAATAATCTCGATAATATGTTGTTTAATCTCAATAACTTTGATGCTAATCAAGAACAACCTATCGGATTAAGATGAACTCTACCAACAATTCTATTGAGAAGCTGAGAACAATATAAGTAAATAACCAACAGAAAATTAACATGTATAAACTTGTGGAGTAAGTAAACAAACTCGTTTTGGGGCCAGCTGGGTGGTTCCAAAATGCTTGCAGCTTGGAATTTGCCATGAAATGATACTCGGATCCCTTCTGGAGATCTGATTGAATATACAGCAGAACTGAGGAAGAAGAAGATAAGAACTTACATATAAAATCATTATATAGTGGTCCTTCCAATAATTTTGGGTTGAATTCAAAGAAAGTGACTGTATAAATATATAAGCAAAGGCATCTTGTGCAAGAAAAAGAAATCTAAGCAAAGGTATTCGACAAAAAAATATTTTAAAGGATAATGCAAGAAAAATCATTTGTTTAAAGCATATTTTGTAAATCATATGATATGGTTGTTGATTACTGAATTATTACTTAGGTGTTGATTAATGTTTTTTTATAGGTGACACTTCATACAGTTATATATGTGATTTAAAAAGTTGATCTACCGTATTGTTTTATTTTAAAGTAAGAGAATAAAATAAAATGCAGCCTCAACACTATTGGCCACAACTTTTAAAAATTTGCATATCCATTTGTGAACAATGCATAAAGACCCTTTCAACTACTTTAATAAGTGGCCATCCTTTTTATTTCAAAAATATAGCTATTAGTCTGCATTTTTGGTTTATAAATTGTTCTTTTTTCGTGATTCATTTAGTTCCATGCGGTTCTCCAAGTCTGCAGTATAGAGGAGGTAAGATTTAAACTTGACTTTGAGTGTGGGGTAAACGCTCTCTACCACTAAAGTTACAAGACGCGAGTATTTCAGCCTCTTCCGAAGGCATATAAATGCCGGGGGAAAAGTTCTACAAGTACCACATTTGTTGACCGTCATCCATTAGAGTATCACTTTCTTTTGTCAACGCAAATTGAAACATTGCAGATTGAAAATTTGAAAACTAGAAGCAAATGAGGCTGCATTATTCATTGGAGATATGATATGTTACACAAAAAGGGGTTGTTTAACAGCAAGAACATATGATCACTTTGATCATCTGTAACATCAAGAAACATGCCAACTTGTCTAGATATGCACCAAAAATCTTCATCTTCCAAAGAACAAAATCAAGGATAATCCAGAAGAGTCTGACTCCGACCATTGCGGCATCGCTGTTCAGGCTCACATCCCCTTCGATATGAATTTACCATCTGTCTGTAGCAGTTTTCCGGATGCTTGAAGCTGCATCCAGGCATGCCATCTCTTAATGTAACTCCATAGCCAATAATCCTCATGGCATCTACTTCTACTTCAACAAAAATTGCAGAGATGAGGAGAGTGCCAAGGGAAAAAACAGTCATTGCCTTGGACACATTCATTTTTGCAATTGCATAGGGTGAGTTTTCTGGAATTTTTATAGGGAGAGAACTGCGCGTGTGCAAAAATATGGTGGAAGGAATTGATTGATCTTAATTTTATTCTAATTACCTGTGATTAAGCTGATTAATTGATTAGGCTTGTAATTACTTTGATTGCTGCACTAAGAGGGAACTTTTTTGTAGGGATTGATAATTGAAATCAATCACTAATATGTGAATTAACTTACACACTGAGAGAGTAAAAAAGGTTATCGTTAGTTATTTGTACCACATTTACTGATAATATTAGTGACCGTGTCTCTGTTTGAGATGAGATCTACGTATACAAATGAGTCTCATCTCTATTACACAGGTGACGGGTGAGATTAAATGGGAAATGTAATTCAAATAGCATGACTCGATCTAACGAGAAATAACTTGCACCTCTAGACCAAGTATACATATGTGATCACAAGAATGGGAGCCACTTCACCGTGAGTTGAAGAATGACTTGACCAACAAGCGACCAAAAAAAGAAATTTTTTATGACAGTGGACTCATGTCAAATTTGTTCATAGCTAAAATTAATTAAAACCAGCTCTTGAACAAGAAAAGAAAACGCACAGCTAAAACAAGAAATATAAGAAAGAAATGAAACAAACGCGAAAAAGATAACCCTGCAGAGCACTGCTGTA
Source organism: Heteromeles arbutifolia (assembly GCA_024362995.1). Lineage (NCBI taxonomy): Eukaryota > Viridiplantae > Streptophyta > Magnoliopsida > Rosales > Rosaceae > Heteromeles > Heteromeles arbutifolia. The sequence continues at coordinate 8,089,211 of JANCRC010000012.1, read as the reverse complement.
ACCCTAGCTAGCTAGCTAGCTAGATTATATCAGTGTCCCATTACAATGACATGACTCAATTCATTGTCTTCAGTGTCATCTGCGTCTGGTACTTCGTCTGCACCTGGCTCAACTTCGCCGGTTCTGGCCGAAAAAGTTACTGCAACCTTGTTCACAATCTTATATGTGTCATCCACATCATCATCCCCGACTGCATCACTCTCATCCTCCCGGCATTGGTCCCCATTGTTCGGGTCACTGTGGCAGTCGCCATGGTTCTCATGAGCCTCTGCCACCTTGACCAAGAACACACCGGCCAAGAGTGTCCCTAGGCAAAGCAAAAGCAGTCGTCTTGATACAGCCATTGTAGTGACGAAACGGGATCTTTCGAGCTTTTTGGCAAGAGATTAGGGTTTGTGTGGAGTTTGATAGCGTGAAATGTGATCGAAAGGAGTTGTGGGGATTATAAAGTGAGTGTGTTGTTTACTATAATAAGAAGTGGGGTTTGTTTGTGGCCTTGAGGAGTTTGTAAGGAGTTGAGCTGGTCTTATGGCTTTGATGTGGAAGAATGCCCTATATGTCAGCCTTGTTATTTGAATCAGTTTTACCATTGTCTTAGATTTTGTGTTTCTTAGGTGTGATTTGGTCCGAATTCGTCATCTTAACAAATCAAACCGGACTCCAAATTAATCGGGCTGATGATAATTCGATTCGACTTAAAATTGCATACATGTTAGAGGACTTTTTAAGTTTTTGTGTGAACTAGAAGTATACCTGTTTATTTACTTGTACAAGTTCAAGGAAGCAAAGTAATTAGAGCTTATGTTTACGACATTTTTCGAACATAGGTCAATCTTATCCATGTCCGATCTGTTTAGATACAACGATTGTCAAAAGAAAAACCGATCAACATAGGGTTGCTTATTAAATTTGGAATTTTGATGTTACATTTTCAGTATTCATACACCTCCAATCGAGTGAAGAACGGAAACAAAACTCTCCGCCTTCAATTCGAATCAAGTTAAAGGATTCATCGGTGAGATATTAAACATTTGGATAACATTTTGTGCATAAATAATGACATCCCACCGACAACAATTATGGCTTTGCATGGTGCAGCATTGCAGTTGCTGCTACCATACTTGGTGTGTTATGGGGAAACCTCTCCCCTTGATGCTGCTCTACCAACTCATCTAAATTTCTGGCCGGAGCGCAAAGAAGTCTGATAACCTTTTCAGCGGCAACAATCTGTTTTTCTCGGAGGCCATCGTCATGTATCAAATCCCTGCGGTGGATCAAATATACTCAATTTATGTGCGAGCTACGGAAATATCAAGCCTTGTACTCATAATATCCAGTATTTCTGTAACCATGCTAAAAATTGAAGAGATCGTGCTTAAATGAAACTTACAAAATCAATAAGGCTAGGTTTGTTGGAGTGCACGCATGAAAGAGAGCTTCAGGTATAATAGGTGAATCCATGAGAATATTTGGGAGGGAGATGTAAGGTATCTTGGCTTTATAACGAATAATCCACTCAGTTAGGAAATGAGCTCGATAAGCGACTACACATGGTAGCCGTGCAAGCTGCATCTCCAAGGCAACTGTTCCAGAAGCACATAATGCAACACTACTTGCCTGCAAGTTTAAGTAACAAGTTTGAGCAAGAACAGACTTATTCAAATATGCTCAGATATGAACATCCGAAAACTTGGTTTCAGATATGCTCAGATTCATGCTCTGGTAGATGGCGATGTTAAGTGCATCACCGCTATCAAACGAGGAGACAACTTTCACTGTGTAGGAGGTAAAAGGATACACAAGCAAACACAATTTATAGCATCCACAGTACTCTTTTGGGTTTTTTTTCACTCACACTGAATGCATCATATTTTTGGTGCAGGGATCCTCCTGGAATCAATATAGCGGGCACAGGCCACTTGTTAGTGATTCCGGCAACATAGTTCTTCACATGCTGATTTGGAGCGACGTGGATGACTGTTACCAACTCAGGAAAGGACACTTTTAATAATCCCATAGCATTTGCGAAGATAGAAAGCATTCTGGTAACCTCTTGTAATCTGCTTCCAGGAAGCAAGGAAATGACTTTGGCTCCTTTGCAAAATAAAAACCACAGAATATTAATGAACGTTCCAATTTTGATAGAGAAAGAAACGTGCACACACACAAAAAGGAGCGCCTTGACAATGATATGGAGCTTGGAATAAATTTATTTAAAAAAGGAGAAGAAAGGGGAAGAAATAATCAATTGATGGAGCATGAAGATTTCAGAAACGGTTTCATTGTGGAACCTCGATTCTTAGGCCACTATAACAGAATTATTCTTAGGTACTGCCAAGGATAATCAAATAAATATTACAAATGAAGATTAAATTTCACCTGGTGGTATTGCATATCTCCTTCGGAAATCTTCACAGTTTCCTTCTATCTTCCATTCATGGGGTGAAGTGTCCTTCTAGAAACAAAATTGTGTATTAGTACTTGAACCTTAAAAACAAAAGTTGATTTTAAAAGCATCAAATGGTTCTGAACTATGTTTGTATTATTTTCAACTGTTTAAAAGAACGAACGTGAAGCTAAAGATCCGAGAAATCTTAAAGTATGATCTGTAATGACAACTATCAAGTACAGGAGAACAAAAAAATCAAACCAATTTCAGCTCCAAAGCATCCTCCAAAATGGGGTGGCCCACAAAGGTCGCAGCCAGTCCATTTGATCTGCAAACTTCTTCTTCATTTGGAAGTATACACAAGACATGATCCACAAATCCAGCCAGGCCTCGGAGTCTTGCTTCACCCCCTTTCCAAGCCCAGAATGACGGTGCTACATAGTGGAAGTGTACTGGAGCATCGAATCGTTGCTGATTGTATCTAGCTGCAAAAAGCATGTCCCCATTTTCCAACACCACATGTATCACTAAAGTCTGATTATAACACCAAGAAGGTGGTGCATATTACCCCGTAACTGTTTTAAGAGGCGGAAAGAGAAACCCTTTGAATCCACTGTCACAATAACATGAGGTTGAAACAGAAGAGCAGCCTCTACTGTCTCCAGCAGCTTCACCTGGCACAACACAATAACCAAATACGATGCCAGAATGTAAAAACTTTTTTCTCTTATACTAAAAGATGAAACACTATTTGTCGTCGAATTTGTTCAGTAAAGTCTTATGTAGCTCAAACTCACTCTGATCCTATTCAGATGAGGCAATAACTCCAATAATCCCATCACCGCAATATCCTCCATCGGAAACAGCGACTTTAATCCTTGCTTGGACATCATCAACCTAAACACATTATAGACACAAAACAAACGCCTCCTGTTTAACCAATATCATGCAAACAACAAAACTTCAAAAACCACAGTTTTGTCCAAAGCGTCTAAAATGTTATCCATGTGAAGATTGTATTCTCTTAAGAAAAGCAAGATAACCCAATTACTTAAATGCACACACAGAGGCTGCTAACATAAACCTATGTAAAAGGACTTCTGCAAAGAATTACAGTTTCCAATAAAACCACAGGGAACGTAATAGATTACCCTCCAACACCGGAAAAGCGGACAGAAACAGGACAGAGATTCTTCAGAGACGCCATGAGACGAGAGCCAATGGTGTCCCCGGAAACCTCTCCAGAGACTATGAAAACCCTCAGCTCCCCATCTCTAACAGCCATGTCTATCAAACTTGTGCTTGAAACTGATGCATATCTTCTGATTAGCCTTGAAAACCCCACAAAATTCCAACCATCCACATTCCATAATTTTCTGAACCACATTCCTGAATATCTCCTGAGCATTCTGGTTTATGTACACAAGAAAATAAGTATTTTAAAAATCTTGGGGAATGAACAAATTAGAGATATCTCATAAATTAACATACATAATAAACCCCAAGATCAAAAGTGAGTGTAAAAATGAAAGTTATCTAATTTAAAACCCATGTAATTGAAAGTAGCCATTAGAACTGAAGAAAAATAATTTCTTTTCTACAGCATTCAAAGAAAAAAAGAAGAAAAATGCCCAGTAAAGTGTTGGTTATGGAATTTAAACACACAGCAATTTGAAATATTGAAACAATAAATGAGAAAAACAGTTGCAAAGGAAGAACTTACAGTTGAGCAGCCGAGGCAAAGCAGTAGGAGGAAGAAAGCAAAAGGGTTTTTTCAGAAAACTGCTTCAATTTTTGGGTGTACAGATCTTAGCTAAATTTGTGCAAGGCCTATATATTGATTTCTTTCTTCTAAAAGGCCCATATATACACACCAGAGTGGCCCAGTAGGCTAGGAACAGCAAAAAGAAATTGAAGACTCTCAGCAAAAGTTCCAACTAGTAAAAAAAGAATAGGGATCCCTTTCCATCTAATCCATTAAGTTCGAAATCTGAGCCGTTGAAATTTGATCAAACGGCTACAAACAAGGGGTTTATTTAAAAGTTATAATAACTGTAGCCGTTGAATCAAATTTCAACGATCCGCATCTCGAACTTGGTGGATTAGGTGGAAAGGGATCCGGAGAGGACCCCTTTCCGTCAAAAAATTCATATGATCTGTGTCTGGTGTGTTGGTTGACTTGGTTGACTTGGCAACTTCCAACTAGTCAACAAATTCATACTGGTATAATGATCTACTATAATTCTGGTTAAGCTCCATTCAAAGCAACAAAAACAGGTGAGGAAAGTTAAGTTTGGCATCAGCTGGCAGAAATACCGACTCTTTGAAGAGATGGATATCAGTAGCAACAATAACTTCTTCTCAGTCTCTTGTTCTGCTTCTGTTATGTTTTGTCTTCAATGGAACTTCCATGGCATCTGACTCCATCTATGCAGGCCGCTCTCTTTCGGGGAGCCAGAAAATCACCTCTCCAGGTGACATATTTGAGCTGGGTTTCTTCACATCAGGTAACTCTCGAAACTTTTACGTAGGCATTTGGTACAAAACTCTCCGCCCTCGAACTGTAGTTTGGGTAGCAAACCGAAACCAACATGCTTCTGGTTCATCTCCTTTGACACAGCAACTCTTCCGAAATGGAAGCTTAGCGTTGCTGGAGCAAACGAAATCTACAATTTGGTCAACTCATTCTACGTCAGCGGTTTCTAATTCCACCATGGCAGTGCTTCTTGACAACGGGAACCTTGTCATCAGAGATGAATTGGATTCATCCGCTGTTTTGTGGCAGAGTTTCGATCACCCAACTGACACTTGGCTTCCAGGTGCCAAGCTTGGATATAATAAGCTTACCAAGGAAAAACTATTTCTTACACCCTGGAGAAACGCACAAAATCCAGCCCCTGGAATATTTTCTTTTGATATAGAACAAGCTGGAACAAGTTATTCCTTACTTGGAAATGGTTCTGCCTTTGGTTATTGGCCTAATGCAGGGGACATTTCTCACCTTAATCGCTCCTTCAGCGGTGATAATGATGAGAATGGAAACTATATTCCTCTAGTAAATTTAACTTGTGTTGCAAAGGAGAATGGAAGCTATTTAACTTATGTTCCCAACTATCCTCATGCATTTACGAGATACAAACTTTTGATCAATGGTCAACTCAAGTTGTATGACGGGGGTGAGACAAGAGACTTTTGGGGTGATCAGCTTGGACAATGTACCGACGATGCTTCATGTGGTGCTTTTAGTATCTGCGACTCTCATAATTTGCCTCGTTGTCGATGCTTGGAAGGATTTGAACCCCAAATCCCAGAAGATTGGGATTTTGGAGGTTATTCTTCTGGTTGTGTGAGGAAAACTCCTTTTCAGTGCAGTGATGTAGGAACTTACAAATTTTTGGGAGTGCCTGATGCTTATTCTTCGCAATATTCTGGGTCTTTAATGGTTAAAAGCATTGAGGAATGTATATTAGCATGCTCAAGAGATTGCTCCATCACTGCCTTTGCTTACGATAACGACTGTAAGATTTGGAAAGGGGATATATTCAATCTGAATCAACTACCATCTTCCCTGACTAAACTAATGGGTGACAGAAAATTGCATATACGAGTTGCAGATTCAACCAACAAGGTAAAGAGAAAGACTACTTGGATTGCTATTGGAGTACTTGCGGGGTTCCTTTCAATCTCAACCATTCTCATGGTATTTCTCAGAAGGAAATGGTCAAAAGGAGCATCGGCGATGGTACTGGATTCTGTGGTGCTGTTCAAGTACAGAGATTTAAGAAGAGCAACAGAGAACTTCTCAAAAAAAATTGGGGAAGGAGGTTTTGGTTCTGGTTTCAAGGGGATATTGCCCAATTCAACTGCAATAGCAGTGAAAGAACTAAAATATTTGGATCAGGGAGAGAAGCAATTTCGTGCTGAAGTGGGAACCATTGGTGCTATCCACCACATTAATGTTGTTCGCCTTTGGGGTTTTTGCACAGAAACTTCAAAACGACTTTTGGTCTATGAGTACATGCCAAATGGTTCTCTGCAATTTCTTTTTCATCAAGAGAATGCACTAATGTTAGATTGGAATGCCAGATACATATTGCAGTAGGGACTGCCAGAGGATTGGCTTACCTACATGAGGAGTGCCGAGACTGCATTTTGTTGGATGCTGAATACAGTCCAAAACTGGCTGATTTTGGTCTTGCAAAACTTGTCGGAAGACACCATAGCCGTGTTCTAACAACCATGAGAGGAACTGTAGGTTATCTTGCTCCAGAATGGTTTTCAGGTGAAGCAATCACACCAAAAGCTGACGTCTTTAGCTATGGCATGTTGCCGATTGAGGTTATAACAGGAAGGAGAAATAGAGAAGGGTTAGATGAGGGGTTAGAAAACTACCGTCCTCTCAGGGTTGCAAATGTAGTTAATAAGGGAGAAGATGTTGGTACGTTGTTGGATTACAGGTTGGAAGGCCGTGCTGACAAAGATGAGCTCGCTAAAGCATGCAAAGTCGCTTGTTGGTGCATTCAAGAAGATGAGAAGGATAGGCCAACAATGAGGCAGTTTGTTCAAATTCTCGAGGGAGTTTCAGATGTCGACATACCCCCAATCCCACAGTTCCTCCAGCTCCTTGTACAAAGTCCATTAGAAGGCATTAATCACCTCAAGACTACTTGCAGTTCAGGCTTGTGGTCATGCTCTGATGATCAAAGTGCATTTCAAGCCAAAATCAACAACCGTGAAACGAATATTCACGAGGATGCACCTGAAGGAGAACATAGTCCATCTCTTTGTACGCGTTAAGACCGCATTTCCTTCTATAATTAGAGGCTCACAGACTGATAGAGTCGCTTGTTGAAGTGAGAACGACAAGGACTTTGTATGTACTTTTTTACAGCGTTCGATATGCATGACTAGACTAGACTAGACTAGCTAAATGACTAGATTTCATGTGTAAAAATCAAGGAAGAATACGTATATTATCTTCTAACTTGAAGGATTAAGACGGACAATTCGTACGACATCAAAATACACATTTAACATTACAAACTAACAAACTTGATAAAGCCCAAAAATTAAAATGTGAGTAAATGAAGCAGCCATTAGAACTGAAGAAAAATAATTGCTTTATCTTCAAGAAATAAGCAGAACACAGAGAATCTAATAACAACATTCAAAGAAAAAAAATACCCAGTAAGGTGTTCATTAATACATAGCAATTCGAAACATTCAAAGCAGTGGACGAAAAAGCAGTAGGGTTTCTTCAGAACACGCTGCTTCAATTTTTGGGTAATTTTTCACTTGCTTTCGTGAAAATTTCAATTGGGGTTTAGGGTCTTTGTTTTAACCTAGAAATAACCTTTAATTTGTATGATTCAGGATTTAAACTTTGGAGGTCTCTGTTTTAAAGGTTTAAGCTTTTTAGATAAAAACAGAGCGCTAAGCGCGCACAAAAAAAAATTCAGTTCTTTTATTGAGGCGTTTCGTCAAACACTTGGTGGGCTTGTTGTCGTTAGCTGAACCAAGTTTTGCACATGTCAATATGTATTGACATATGCCGAAGCAATCGGTTGAGTGCTATTGAGAGAATTGGTGGGCACAAAAGGGACGCGCACCAAACATTCAAGGGTCATCGAAAGACCATCACATGTATATTTCTTAGACTCCAGGTGATGTTGAGACCAGTTTGGTCCTAATATGCATCCGCCACTTATCTGTATGCATCCAATTGGTAACAGTAGAGGGTTTTGCTTTGATTTTGTTTCATTGAGATTTCATTCCCTAGTTTTGTAATTTTGTTTATGGTCCAAAAAATGCCAGAGAGATCACATTTTAAAAGACTTGTACCATTTGTTTAATAAAGATGAGACCTACTTTTATTAATGAACCCTATCTCAATGGAGAAGTTGTACAATGTTGTATCTCTAACATCACTCAATAATTAAGCGAAAATTATACATGCATTGAAATTTATAGATGTGTATCTACAACTACAACTTTCATTATGTGATCATGATACGTTGTTAATTCTTGATACAGTTGCGCGGTCTATAGCCCTATCACGCAACCAATAATATATCGGAGTTGTAACGTGTGCTCAAATATTGATATACATCACTCCCTTTCCTTTTTCTTTTTTTTCAAACACTAATATACATCATGCCGCACATTATTTTCGACTCATTATACAACCAGAGACGGAGCAGGGGACGGACCCACCTTGGGATAAGGTTCCTAAGATTAGAAATCTTATATTGAAGAGTTGGGTGTTACCCTTCTAAAATTTGAGATGCCCTTAAAAACTGCTTTCTAACTGATTGACGAATTGTCTGTATGGGCACTGGGTAAGGAAGCTGCTAGCCTCATGCCATTGTATGTGTTGGTATGGGCATATGCCGATAGGCTTACTCGGCATGCTCGCTCAAAAGCTATTGACATTTGTCGACATCATCGTTCGTAAGTTGTTGGCATTTGTCGACAAGTGTACAACATCACTTGGCAAATAACCTCAGATCTACCAAAGATCGATGAAATGCCAATTTGCATGCTATTCCGTTCATAAAGTTTTGCACCCTAATCGTGCTATTCTATCTAACCACCTTTTGGATCCGCCACTAATGAGGTAACCTTGAATTTTTTCTCCGATGGTTGCAAGTCTAAGCTACCAATAACTTGTGACCCACGGGCCACGACCAATAGTGGATCCAAGAATGGAAGTGGTAATTTCAGTGAGTAGCGTGAAGTTAACGGTGCAACACAACGTGATGCCATGGCTTGGATCAAGCACGTAGATCAACTTAGTATAAATTCGTGGTGGCATTTTTTCGAGCACATTGTTCGCGCCGTCGAGTTCTGCCCATGCCTACCGACTGATGCGCGCATGGCATGCCAAAAATTGTCTACAGATGCGCGAGGGATCACAACTCACAAGAGCTGCCGACGTCTGTTCAGCATTTGCTCCAGTCCATTTATATGCAAACATTCATTACAAAACCTAAATCATGTTTTCCAACATTTGGAGGTTAATGATCAACTAACTATGCAATAGCGGAGCCAGAAATTATTTGGTGGGTGGACTAAACTAAAATTATTACTACGAGATCAAATGGTTAAATTTTTTTGTTACTTACATAAAGTTATGCAATAACAAGCCTGAAAACAATAATTTAAAGTAAGAAATTTAACTATGAATAAAGCAAGTTTCAACTAGATTTAACAAATAAAACATTTGAAGTTGCAACTTATAGTAGAAAGAAACATACATCATCAATCTTGTCATAACAACTTAACAAATAAAAGAAAAAGTACCAATTCAAGTTGTGCCCTTCGATCCTTATTGGAATTGAACGTTAACCTAACAAATTGAAAAAGTACCCATTCAGAAGGTATATCACTCTGTAATTTATCACTATCATCTCTTTTTTTAAAGAATGAATCAATAGTTCTTAACCTCTTCATTAAACGTTAACCTAACAAATTGAACAACAATAATACAAGTTTATATAATAAATTATATTTCAAAGAAATCTATCAGACTATCAGAAAAAATATATTAAACTTGAAACTGAATTTTTAAAGTACGACCTCTTAAAATTACAGCAATAAACAAATAAAATCATCAAGACTTAAGAATAAAGTGGTCAAAAACTTACCTATTGATGAGAAAAATCAATAAACTTTCTCACTTGTATGCTTGGTTTTTGTGAACTGTAGACAAGACGAAAGCTTTTTAAAAAGTGAAAAACGGCCATTGTTGTACCCCAAAAGTCGAAAATAAAATAATAAACTACTCCAAGAAAACCTCAAATAATAAAACATTAAACCTATTTTTTAAAACCGGATGACTACTCCTAGGAAACCTAAACTAATCACTATAGACTACTCCCTAGAAACTAATAAAATTAAAAGACCTATAGACCTATAAATGAGAGACGTGTGTGTATGATTTGAAATATAATATTAATAAATTTCGATATTGATTAAAGTAAATAATTTTTTAATATTTATCAACTCTTGCTTTTTCTAAAAGTAGTCATATTTTTCAAAACTTTTACTTATTAGTTGGGTTATAAAAATTAAAAATAATAAAATAGTCTAAATTATTAGTATTTTTAATCTCAAACAACTAAAACTCTCCCTATGCTAGAGCCCACCCTAGGCTTGTTACTGCCTCCGCCATTGTAACTATGTGTCTGTGTCTTACACCATCGTTATTCCGATTTCTGCTTGGTAACAGTAGAGGGTTTTGCTTTGATTTTGTTTCATTGAGATTTCATTCCCTAGTTTTCTAATTTTGTTTATGGTCCAAGAAATGCCAGAGAGATCACATTTTAAAAGACTTGTACCATTTGTTTAATAAAGATGAGACCTAATGTTTAGACCCGATTTTACAATATCGGCCCGAGCAATCGAGACCGTTGAATGAGCGGGATCTAGACCGTTGGATTTCATATTTTTCTAGATATTACTATTGGATTTTCGTAGTAATTATCGTATGAAATATATTTTTGGAAGCAAATGAGATCAACTCCAGTTCGAATTGCTACATGGATAATGGTGGAATTGCAACACTTACATGGATAATGGTGAGGAGACCTAAGCAGGCTAGGATGTTGTCAGATGATTGAAGACCTGCATGCCGTGTGAAAAGCTACAAGTTATAAATATATTTGATGTGATAAGGGTGAGCACAAGGATTGGATTTGGTTGCATTTTTGACTAAGTTCAGAGTTTTGGAAATAGTAAGGCTTATCTGACGCAATCAGTGGAAGAGTTCTAATACATGACAGAAGCCTACATCAGTTTATTAACCAAGGCCCAGTCCTTATAAATACAGAGGTAGTGACGACGGAAGAGGCTCTCCAACTCAACACACAAATCTGCCCTGCGCAAACCCTCGCTCTACGCGAAACCTCTCAACAACCTTGAGATTTTTATTTTCCTTTTCGCCAACACATCTTCAGTTTGGATAAACAGCACTGTGAAGGCAACCGGTGGTATCTTCAGTTTGGATAAACAGCACTATCGCCGTAGAATCAGCCGACCGCGGAGCACCTTTAGTTTGGATAAACAGCACTGCGAAGAGGCCGACTGGTTACCTATCCAAGTCTCGGTCGAGAAGGATTTTCGAATCCTTATTGGCAGATGTCATCTCATTAGCCTTCTCAGCGAAGTGAGGTGTTACCAGGTTACTACATTCGGCACATTGACAGCCAAATTTGATATTGAACTCCGCAAATTAGCAGCCTTGTCTTCAGGCTCTAGAACCCGAAGGCCGAGAATTGTTCCTTCCTCGGCCGCAATCGCAAGACGCAGAAGTCAGCAGCACAACCAACGCAACATCAACAAATTTTACTCATCGGCCGAGCTCTGCCGACGAGTTGGCACGCCCCGCACACAACCGAAGGACGTAGTTAGCTTATTAGTTACTCGGCCCGCGCGCCACGTAGGCTTGGTAGTTTTTAGGGTCAACACCTAATTTTATTAATGAACCCTATCTCAATGGAGAAGTTGTACAATGTTGTATATCTAACATCACTCAATAATTAAGCGAAAATTATACATGCATTGGAATTTATAGATGTGTATCTACAACTACAACATTCATTATGTGATAATGATACCTTGTTAATTCCCGATCCAGTTGCGCGGTCTATAGCCCTATCACGCAACCAATAATATATCAGAGGTGTAACGTGTGCTCAAATATTGATACACATCACTCTCTTTCCTTTTTTTTTCCAGCACTAATATACATCATGCTGCACATTATTTTCGACTCATTACACAACCAGAGATGGAGCAGGGGGTGGACTCACCTGGGGATGAGGTTCCTAAGATTAGAAATCTTCTATGGAAGAGTTGGGTGTTACCCTTCTAAAATTTAAGATGCCCTTAAAAACTGCTTTCCAACTGATTGACGAATTGTCTGTATGGGCACTGGGTAGGGAAGCTGGTAGCCTCATGCCATTGTATGTGTTGGTATGGGCATCTGCCGATAGGCTTACTCGGCATGCTCGCTCAAAAGCTATTGACATTTGTCGACATCATCGTTCGTAAGTTGTTGGCATTTGTCGACAAGTGTACAATATCGCTTGGCAAATAACCTTAGATCTACCAAAGATCGATGAAATGCCAATTTGCATTGTAACAACCCGTCCCGATAAAAGGGGTATTTTTGTGAAATTTCACTTTGGGTTAGATCCTCTTCTTTTAAAATTGTTTTTGGGTCTTAAATGGTGTGCCCAAGGGGCCCACCCCCTGATTTTTGTTCCCCGGTTCTTTCCTTTTTTTTCTTTCTTTTCTGATTTTTGGCACTCTCTCTCTTCTCTTTCTCTCCTTCTTCTTTCTCTCTTTTTCTTCTCTACCCGTGAGCTCTCTCTTCCTCACTCTCTGTGCTCTCTCCTTCCCAGTGACCAACACCCATAAACACACACACACCCTAGGACCCTCCCAAGCAAGAACTCGAACCCAGGGCAGGTCCATGGTGCACCACAGTGGCGGAGACCACCGTTCTTTCCCTCTCTCGTCGAACTCCGATGTAGACCGCCCCTTTCGAGGCAATTTCCGGCCAAACCACGACGAGTTGGCCGGCGTGGAAGGTATCAATCTCTTCGTCTCGCTGAGTACTACAACTTTCCTTTTTGTTTCACTTGATTTCGTTGAGTATTGACAAAGTTATGGCCGTTTAAAGTTGTGTGGTTTTCCGGCCGAATTCCGGCCTTCCCTTCCACTTAGGTCCGGCGAGCAGCAACCAAACCCAAGGCCTTTGGGCCTTTCCTGCCGAGCCCAACCCAAAACCCTTTTTAAATTAAGGCCTTGAGGCCAATTGGAACTTGGGCTTTCAGCCAATTTTTGTAACCCAAATCCTAAAGCCCAAACCTAAACCCTTTGGACCCAAAACCCAAGCCCAAGAACCCAAGCCCAACCCGGATCCAAACCCGTGACCCGTTTGACCTGGTCCGACCCGGACCCTGACCTGTTGACCCGGTCTGACCGTTGACCCAGTCAACGTTGACCGTTGACCGTTGACTTTGACTTTTGGGGTTGACTTTTTGGGTTTTCGTCCGAGACTTCTCCTAGGCTAATTTCGACATTCTGGACCCGTTTCCGAAGTCTGTTTTCCCAAATTAAGTCGTTTGAGTAGAGTTTGACTAAATGTACTCTTTATGTGTTTAGGGGCAATTGTTGTGGCGTTACCTTCTTCGCTAGTTTGCGTGGCTCTTCAGCGGCGGAGTATCTGTGAGTGGACCCCTTCAAAAATGCATGTTTTATAGTAGAAATGCATACATGAAAAGCATGATTTGATGAGTATGTTTTATGAAATGCTTTACGAGATATCGTGCCTATTAAGGCTATTTTGAATTATTATTATTTTTCCTATAACCCGTATTCTTATAGAATATCTGATGGATGACGATATGATATTTAGAATACGTTTCGAACACTTCTTTATAGTATAGATGATGGATGACTTTATACTATGAAGATGCCTTTCAAATGTACGTATGTTTAATGGTTTTGTACTTACCTAGTGGTCCTTACCGTTACGGGACGTAGGGATAGTTTTCCGGTCCGTCCTGGGCGAAGAATTTGGTGTTGGCATAGGGCCTGTAGGGTGTTTCCTCTGGCATTTAAGACCAGGGATGGGGAGCCGGCATGGGGCCTGGGGGTTATTTCCTCTGACTGTATGCTCAGAGATGGGGAGCGGGCATGGGGCGTGGAGAGTTATATTGGACATTCACTAGAGATTATTATATAAAAGTTATGATTTGAGACAGTGCACGGCATGCTAGGTTTCGGAAAACCTATGTTTATCACGATATATATGTGTTTTTATAAAACCTGGGGGTTAGTACGTTGATAACTGTTTTACTATATGTATATCAAATTGGTCCACTCATGTTTGTTTTGCGCCCCCTTCAGGACTTAGAATCGAGGCATACAATCCCGGCGTCAAGGCATTTCCGCATCGGCATTTTCGAGTCCTCTCGGTGTAGGACCTATTCCTTTGTTCATTCAGTTTTATATTAATTCTTTTAGTGTTCTAGATTAGATGTGTGCTCTGAACACGGTCCTTAAATGCATACTCTTTATTTTATATTTATAAGTCTTATTTATTCTTTATTCTCAGCATTTGCATTCAATAAATGGCTTTCGTCACCCTTCGGGTGTCGGCCAGCACGTGTCTATCCTAGTATTCGGGAGATATCGGGATCGGGGCGTGTCATGCATGCTATTCCGTTCACAAAGTTTTGCACCCTAATCGTGCTATTCTTGCCAACCACCTTTCCAAATAATATTTTTTGGATCCGTAGAGGGTTTTGCTATTCCGATGTGTCTGTGTCTTACACCATCGCTATTCCGATTTCTACTTGGTAACAGTAGAGGGTTTTGCTTTGATTTTGTTTCATTGAGATTTCATTGCCTAGTTTTCTAATTTTGTTTATGGTCCAAAAAATGCCAGAAATATCACATTTTGTAAGACTTGTACCATTTGTTTAATAAAGATGAGACCTACTTTTATTAATGAACCCTATCTCAATGGAGAAGTTGTACAATGTTGTATCTCTAACATCACTCAATAATTAAGCGAAAATTATACATGCATTGGAATTTATAGATGTGTATCTACAACTACAACATTCATTATGTGATAATGATACGTTGTTAATTCTTGATCCATTTGCGTAGTCTATAGCCCTATCACGCAACCAATAATATATCAGAGGTGTAACGTGTGCTCAATTATTGATACACATCACTCTCTATCCTCTTTTTTTTATTTATTTATTTTTTTTTTTCAAACACTAATATACATCATGCGGCACATTATTTTTGACTCATTACACAACCAGAGACGGAGCAGGGGCGGACCCACCTTGGGATAAGGTTCTTAAAATTAGAAATCTTCTATGGAAGAGTTGGGTGTTACCCTTCTAAAATTTGAGATGCCCTTAAAAGCTGCTCTCCAACTGATTGACGAATTGTCTGTATGGGCACTGGGTAGGGAAGCTGCTAGCCTCATGCCATTGTATGTGTTGGTATGGGCATTTGCCGATAGTCACTCGGCATGCTCGCTCAAAAATTATTGACATTTGTCGACATTATCGCTCGTAAGTTGTTAGCATTTGTGGACATGTGTGCAATATCACTTGGCAAATAACCTCAGATCTACCAAAGATCGATGAAATGCGAATTTGCACGCTATTCCGTTCACAAAGTTTTGCACCCTGATCGTGCTATTCTTGCCAACCACCTTTCCAAATAATATTTTTTGGATCCGCCACTAATGACGTGACCATGAATTTTTTCTCGGATGGCTTCAACTCTAAGCTAACAATAACTTGTGACCCACGGGCCACGACCAATAGTGGATCCAAGAATGGAAGTGGTAATTTCAGTGAGTAGCGTGAAGTTAACCGTGCAACACAACGTGATGCCATGGCTTGGATCAAGCACATGGATCAACTTAGTATAAATTCATGGTGGCATTTTTTCGAGCACATTGTTCGCGCTGTCGAGTTCTGCCCATGCCTACCGACTGATGCGCGCATGGCATGCCAAAAGTTGTCTACAGATGCGCAAGGGATCACAACTCACAAGAGCTGCCGACGTCTGTTCAGCATTTGCTCCAGTCCATTATATGCAAACATTCATTACAAAACCTAAATCATGTTTTCCAACATTTGGAGGTTAATGATCAACTAACTATGTGTCTGTGTCTTACACCATCGCTATTCCGATTTCTGCTTGGTATAGAAAATATATAATTGATGCTTTCACAGAAAGGGTTTTGTAATTAGTCTTACTACTCTGATGTAACAACAAATACACCCTTCAGTATTGGATTAACTGAGAACTTAATTATTGATTTATGTACAAGAGGTTTGATTATGTAACTAACAAAGTTTATACCACTACCCACGAGATTTGTGTTCGATTTCTCTCTCAATATCGCTTGTATAAAAATAAAAAAAAAAGATGTTACGTATTGATTTTTTTTAAGAAACTTCGGCAGTGCAAGAAAATTTTTATTGATAACGAAAAAAAAATGTTATACCTAGTCAGGAAGACATAAATTTTACCTCTCATAATACAAAAATAAAAAATACATGAAAAAGAAGGGGGACAAAATTTTTACCCCTTTAGAAATGAAAACAAGAAAGATATAAGGAAAAGGGGAGACATAAAACCTAACCCCTCTAAAACAAAACCTAAAAGATATAATAACCTGCAAAACAAAGAATCAAGAAGATTAGGCAAAAAAAAAAAAAAAAAAAGAAATCATCAGGAGACAAATCTGTATAGGTCGGGATGCCCAAAAAATTCGTGTGCAGAAAAGGGGGAGTCTCCAAGGATGGAATCGCATGCCACAAATGGAAGACTAAAGCAGCCCTAAATTTGTCAATTTATCAACGACCTTATTCCTTTCTGGAAAAATATGAGAGCAATAAAAAACCATATGCTTCAAAAGGGGAAGGCAGATTTTCCAATGAACCCGAAGATGCCGAGGAGAACAAAAAAAAGTCAGGATATCACACTGGAAGAGTTTCTTTTGAGCCACAAATTTCGCCAACTCCACTGCAAAGATGACAGCATGAAGCTCAACATAGAAGGAAAGTATGTTACCCCAAACTCTGAGAGAAACCACCAGGAAAATAACCCTTAGAATGACGAAATACTTCACCACAAGCCACAGGACTCGGGTTACCCTTAACAAGCCCATCTATATTCACATTAACCCAATTATATGGAGGAGGATGCCAAAGAATGGGAACAATAGAAGGAGCATTACATAACTTAGCGGGAATCTCAAAAGAGGCTAAAAATTGCTCGTTTAAAATCCGTGGACATGACAAAAATAGAAAGCTTCAAACTGCCTAATCCAAGTCAAAGTACAACAACAAAAGTAGATATAAAAAAGTATATTTGTTAATCATGAAACAAATTTGATTCAAATATTTGTTAATCATGTATGATTGGAGTATCCTGATCACAGATACAAAAAATGAAGAGTCATTCATGTTCATATCTTTTCTAAGAACTAGCAAATTTCTCACAGTTCATTGTGTAAATTTTCATCACCCCTGCGCATGTAACATTTTCATGTAAAGAGTGCTTCCAGTTTTTTCAGTAAAATGCAAATCGAATCCAACTCGCAACCATTTTTTCACCTCTGACAGTCTCACCCGCAACATGTGTTCAAACTTGATCAATCCCATCCAAACAAAAAGACACTCAGAAACTATAGAAAACTGGTTTACGATTTACAGAATCCTTGTAAATTGTAGCACCAATTCACAGCAGAAAACGTCCATAAATGAGCATCAAAAGAAAGCCAGCTTTGTTTGAGGGTTTCAGAACAACTTTACAGGTCACTTAACTAAGACCTGTCACTTTCTCAGCCCCCATTAAATGTATTACAACGACCACCTTTATTTCTTACTTAAAAAGTTATTTTTGATCAGCAATCTCTCACCAATAATATAAAGGGGTCTTTTGATATGGATCCAATTGGACTAAAAATTAGATCTATTTCAAAAGTCAAAAGTCACTAAAAATTTGACCTATTTCAAAATGTGGGCTATAAAATTGGACTTATTTCAAATTTTCCCTAATAGGGACTCAAAATTAGTTGGAAATTTATATTTAGTTACCTTCCTAACCATAAGGACCACATCTCTTGTTATTAATACGTGTATTCATTTTTATACTATAGATTGCTTTTATATATCAACTTTGACATTCGTTGAAATTGTAAGCTGTAAATTAGTAACACCACATGATAGTGTGACGCTCATACTACAAAATTGTTGCACACTCTTGGTCTATTGAGTTTTGACCAAAAAAGAAAAAAAGCCTTGTTACAAAACGCTGAATTTTGTTAACGTGTTTATTGGATCCAAAACATTGTTTAAAACCGATTAATTACCATCGCCTAAATCTAGATTGTTCTCAACATATAGGAATAGGAGACCATGCAAGTGTGTGGTGCTGCTCCACATCAACCTAGAAATAGTGCCCTCTTGGAGCCTTCTTGGATGGGTAATTGTCAGAAATCTTAAACCACCAAGGTTAACCAAACATAACTGACATAATTGAATATTGTCCTGCAAACTCATGGCCTTGCTTGCTTGCTTCTAGGTTTTGATTGCTTCCACAAACCCCACCAACTTCTCACATTAATATATTATATTTATTACAATCCCATCTCTAAAACCATCTCATATATCTTCCAACATTTGCCAGCCTGCCACTGACACAAAAAGTAGCTAGCTAGCCATGGCATTCGTATACATTTCATGGTTTCTTTTAACTCAAATCCTGCTTCAAGTTGCAAAACATGTGGCTAAAGTTCCAGCAGTTATTGTGTTTGGGGACTCATCCGTGGACTCTGGAAACAACAATGTGATTTCCACACTTCTGAAGAGCAACTTCAAGCCGTATGGCCGTGACTTTGACGGTGGTCAGCCCACAGGGAGGTTCTCCAATGGCCGAGTTCCACCGGATTTTGTTTCCGAGGCTTTCGGGCTCAAAACTTCGGTCCCTGCATACCTGGACCCCAAGTTTGGGATTTCAGATTTTGTCAATGGTGTTTGCTTTGCTTCTGCTGGAACTGGCTATGATAATGCAACTTCTGATGTACTAGTAAGTCCCCTCTCTAACTGTATCATAATTTGGATTTGTCTAGTCATAGTCATGCATGCATGCACATATAATGGCCATGTATTCTTATATTTTGCTCAATATGTAGTACGTTATTTTATCAGACTATCAATCAAATTCTTTGAAATCCTAATTTCGTGATTCATACGATATAAATAACATAGTGCGTTCTGTTACCAACTTTCAATAATCTATACAAGTTTTACCTGATTGACGCTTCAAAGTTTGAAGCAACATATGTAGGTAAAGAAAATATACAATAAAAAAACTAGGTAAGGAAAATATACAATAAAAAAACTAAGCATGCTATATATGCAGAATGTGATGCCTCTGTGGAAAGAAGTGGAGTACTACAAGGAGTACCAGAACAAACTCAAAGCCTATGTTGGCCTTGACAAGGCAAAAGAGATTCTGACAGAGGCTTTATACTTGATAAGCTTAGGAACAAACGACTTCCTCGAGAACTACTACATATTGCCCCGCCGGCGAATGCAATTCACAGTCCGGCAGTACGAGGATTTCCTCGTTGGACTTTCCGAAAACTTCATTAGGGAAATCTACAGTCTAGGGGTCAGGAAAATATCCCTAACCGGGGTTCCTCCGATGGGGTGTTTGCCATTAGAGAGAGCCAGCAATTTCATGGCAAATAATGATTGTATGCAGGAATATAACAATGTGGCTGTGGAATTTAATGGGAAATTGAAAAATATGGTGGCAAAGCTGAATCAAGAGCTTCCAGGGCTTAGAATGCTATTTACAGAAAAATTATATCCGCTGTTCTACCAAATCATCAAAAGACCTTCATCATATGGTAAGTTTCATAGTAAATATTTGTATTTATCAACTATTGATCTACATAGATGCTTATAGAACTGCAATGATGCATTAGCAATATCTTGGCTTGCCTTAATTGTGTATTAACCATAAGTCATGACAGCATCTTTCTACTTTGGCAAAGTTCCAATCAGGGCACACTCATTGGTAGTTTTGTTGCCACACTTTCTCTGTGGAAATATCAGATCTTTGGTTTGGAACTTGTGGATACATACATGGCACATCACATTATCATTTGTATTTATATCTCCTGAACTTTTTAGAAGAAAAAACTACGCGTCGCATTAAACAGGCGTCTCACATTAGCACTTGACTTGAAGGTATGAATTCATCCAACAGCAAAAAACATCCAGAACTTACTAGCAGTAGAAGTGTGGTTATAAAAATGTAAAGATCCTCAAATTCAAATTTTTATTTTTTATTTATTTATTGTTGAAATTTGAAACTCAATATACATTTTCCCTTAATATTACAGCAGATTAAACTGTGATATATGGGATTATAAATAATCCTGATACTAACCAGATTTACCAGAAACTGGTAATAAAGGGGAGCTATTGCTGAAAGCATATATGCATGAACTAGACATGAAGGTCGTTGAAAATGTTTGGTGGGAAACTTTAATATGGGATTTTAAATAAGCATGCAACCAATTAATCAAATCTAGTTGGGGTACACATGGCTTCTGTTTTTGTTGCAGACGTCAGAGTCTGATTTTTTCTGGAATTATTAACTTCCTTCTTTAATAAAACATTTCCCATTAGTTCTAAATTAAATTAATTAATAATTTAATTATGATTTATTGTTTGTTGTTATTGATTGGCAGGATTTGAGTATGCTGAGAAGGCATGTTGTGCTACTGGGACATTCGAGATGAGTTACCTCTGTAATCAGAACAACCCATATACGTGTGCAGATGCAAATAAGTTCATATTTTGGGATGCCTTCCATCCAACGGAGAAAACAAATAAGATACTCGCAGACCATGTAATTGGCGATCTTTTAGACACCTTTAATTGATTTATTATTGGAAAACGAACAAAAAGGCCAAATGGCACACGCGTGAGCGAGCTTTCGTTTTGAAGAAAAATCATTTCTTCACTGTGGTAAAATAGTAATGTGTGTGGTTTCTAAGAGTAGCAGTCTAGTAAGTTTACGGTAGATCATCCATCTATACAGCCACTGTCGTTACTATTTCATCTGAATTAATTATATCTCACAAAACGTGTGATGATCTTTGATTGTATTGTATGAATGTATATTTCATTGAGTTTTCAAATGGTAATGTATGAACTAATATTTCTGTGGTGTGTTTTATTAGTAAGCAATCTTGAGTTGTAAATTAGATATTCACCAAAAGAAAACAAGACTTATGTGGCGATAATGATTCGTGGATAAATATGAAAATTCTTCACATTTAATTTTGTGAGATTTAATGGAAAGGGTTTGAACTAATTTCCTCACAAACATTGAACACAATGGGCTGAATCAAAAGCTCAAAAAGAAATAATTTTTTTTTCTCGGCCTTACCCCTAACGGAACCCATACAAATAAACTTCATTTTATTTACAAGAATGCCACTACCTCATTAATCCACCAGACAAAAATTAATGTGTTTGTTATTCAAATTTCGAGATGAAAGGCACATGAAGAAGGAGGAAAGGAAGAAACAGAGAAAGCAAAATGGGGGCACCGAAGACGATGGAGCACCAAATCGGAGGAATCCAAAGCGACGACCTTCGGTTCGGACTTCACGGCGTCAAGAACGGCCTCGTCGGCGCTCACCCTTTCGAATCTGCTTTGGAATCTTGGGGTACACTTATGGAAGTGCGTTTCCACCGAAGATGGATTCCCTTCTCGATTCCAGAGGTCTGCCGGACCAAGTCCTTCTTCAATGCTGGGTTTGGAAGCTGTGACTGGAAGATTGAATGATTTTGGCTTTGTGGATTACCTAAATGACCCCCCGGGAATCTGAAACCTTCCGGCCTGTGGACACATCATGCAATGGAAGTTCGCCTTGGGCTTTCAAAGGGTCCGGTCTCCCCAAGCTTTATGTGATCCTCGTAGACTTCCTTCCCTAAAGAAGAGGATTAGTAACCTTGTCAATGTTATTCTTAAAATGTGATTATCTGTCGCGCTGTGAGTTGAAAGGTCCAGGCATTGATATTGTGGCATTGGCTTTCTTCCAACCAATGATAGTTCCTTTATTTGGCACTTCAAAAAAAAAAAAAAAAAATGCAAGTAACAAGAACCCAATTAATGTAAAAGTCAATTAAGGACATCACAGAGAGATGGGAATTGGGCTTTTCATTTGTTCATCGAAAAGTTAATAAATTATTAAACTCTGCAGTGGCAGGTGCCATGCACGGTTGCTGCGTGTCTGTGAGACTGAAATTTCAAAAGCTCGGATCATTTGATTCGGTGACCTTAGTGGAAGTGATCCTCTCAGGATCTCTTATCTTGTTCCACATCCCTCTCCCTCAACCTTTTTTTGAATAACAATATAATATAAACAAAATAAGAAAAATAAAAAGCTAAATTCTTTTAACTAAGCTTCTTTAGATGTACTTTTGAATTTGAAGTTGAAGTTGAATTTTGGAAGCAATAACTAATATTTATCTTCGATTTAAGTATTGTTGGTTGTCAATGATTGGTACTCCGAGCCCCGAGTCGATCTTCTTCCTGCCTTACCATGCATGCGTAATTATACATGTGCCAATCAATTATTAACGCACAATTGCTCTCTAGTTGTTAATACTATCGAGACCAAATTTTTACCAAATTTTGTTAATCAAATGATGTGGATGTTGATGATTGAATTATTACTTAAGCATTAATTAATGCGTTTGTCGTTTAGTTTACAAATTTGGTTTTTTTTTAGCATTATCCTCTATTAATTAGAAGGGCACGCATGCATGCATGAACTCCAATTTAAAAAAAATAGTCAGTATTCAGTTTCATAAATAGTCAGTCAATTTAATAATAGTGTAGTACCTGTATTAGTTTCATAAATAGTCAGTCAGTTTAATAAAAGGAAAACTAATGAAAAAAACTTCAATATTTTGATTTTTAACCAAAAAGCATGTAATAACTTTATTTAATGGTTATGACAAAATCCAACGTCAAACCAGCCCAATAAGACTGGTCCAAACAATAATTTATCAAGGTTCCAATTTTATCCCTAACGTCAGCTTGGCCCGTTTATGTTCTCCGTTTTCGCTTCGGACGGAGAGAGCAAAAGGTGTAATTTTCCCATTTCATCAACCCATCCGCTAATCTTCTTCTTCGTCAAATCAATAAGCTCTCATTTCCTCTTGTACTCCGGCTGACCATGTAATTTCCGCATTTTTGAATCTGGATCTGGTTTTCAATTTAGATATGCATCTGATTCTTTTTGGATTAGTAGCTTTTAGGTCCCCATTTTTGTAAGAAATTTTAGGTCTGAATGTTTTTTTATTTTAATTTGATTAGGAGCTTTTAGGTTTAGTGCTAGGTTTATTATTCCCATGCTCGTTTGGATTTTGATGAAATTTCAGATCTTTAGGAGAATTTTAGGTCGGGCAAGGATTTTGTATGTGTTTTTTTGGTATATTTTGGATTTTGATGAAATTTCAGGTTCTTAAGAAAAATCTCGTAACTTGATTTCAAATTCAAGTTGAAATTTTGTGGCATAGAAATTTCTTCATGGCTGTGTTGCCAAGAGAGGGCAGGATGTATACATTTTCTTGGGGGCACCGATGGCAAACTCGGCCACCAAACCGAGCCAACTGATGTTGAGCCCCATCCTTTATTGGGAGCACTTGAGAATGTACCTGTGGTGAAAATTGCAGCTGGATACTGCTACCTTCTTGCTCTGACTTGTCAACCTAATGGCATATGTAAGGATTGTTTGTTTTCATCAGTTTGCCTTGATAGCATACATCAAACAAAAAGCTTTTTCGGAACCAAAAAAGGTGTTCCAGGATCTTATTTATACTTACTGAGAATGTTACTAAAATAAAAAATATTGTGAGCCTTGTCCAAACTTTATTTTCCTAAAGCATTCGATATCACTCCTTTTGATATCTTCATGTTTGTTCCTTGATAAATCCAAACCAATTTTGTTATTGTAGTATTTGCATTAAATTTTATATGAAGATTAGTATCGCTCATTTGTATGATCTAGAAATCTTTCAGGTCTGTTTACTCTTATCTCGTGTGTTGCGTCTCTTATAGGGATGGGCATGCAAATGTGTTGGCACCGGAGCTACCTACACTACTAGAAATTTGGCTATAAGCCACCATTTTCATTGGTGGGTATTGTCAAGTGTTGCCACTCACATTGATGGCAAACCTCTGTGGCCACCAAGCAGCCACTAAACTAGAGAACATGGCCTATGTAGAAGACTCTATTGTAACAATGGCTACCAATATTGCATTGGTGCCATCCGCGAACAATGCCACCTTAATTCACATTGGTGGCAAAGTTGCAAAATAATATTAAAAAAAAAATGATGCCTCCGAGGGCACCCAGATTTGAATATAATATTTCCTTTTTTTTTTGGTGAGGAAACAAATTGTAATATCTTTGATATAAGAATATACTACAAATTTGCATAACTGATCTTTTATACAATTTTGAACAAATGTTGGGACTCAAACTTTGAAAAGTGTTTGAACACTCTGTTTCCAAAGAGCTTAATCATGTCAATAACTTGAATCTGATCATTTGTTGCACCCAAAGTCAAATCCACAAAATTCATAAGAATAATGTTAACTCAACTTCAACTATTAAAGCAATTAGAGTTGAGGACATGTATCACTGAGATATGATCAAATAAATACTTGGGAAATGTAATTTTTCAAGAGGTTTGCAGTCATAATATCAGCCATGAAGACTCTCACGTTGCTGCTACTATTTGGCCTAGCTGGTTAGGCCTTTAGCTCTGTTTGTTGTACTTTAGGGATTGCTTTGTAGTCTGTTATTAATAAATTTCCTTATTTCAGAAGAAAAACAGGTAAAATGCGAACATAGAATTACAAGGTCTAAACATCAACTTGAAAAACCAAAATATCAAAATCAGATAACTTGAAAGGAAAGATATAGCTCCCACACATACTCATGAACCCAGGCATCATGCACAAATACAAGAAATCCAAACCCTTTCCTCATTTCAAACCAAAAGGCAATCTGAAATATAGGCCATTGAACCAACAATCATATTGGGCATTCAAAAAAGTAATCTTCTCAACTTATCTCTAATGAAGCTTTAAAGCTTCTCCCGAATGATCTCATATGTGCTTGGTTCCTCAACACTCCCAATGTGCTTGAATAATGCTATCAAAGAACCTGTGCATACAAGAAGATGAGGTACATTATGAAAGAGAGAGATTTCGATGATCCGAGATGTATCAAGTGTTGAACTTAAGGCTAGTAAGAAAAATACATAAATTTGCATAAAACGTGTATGCGTTTGTACATAGATACATATTTACTTATAATAAAAATGCTAACTTACAACCTGATGTAATGAAACATCAGTTAATTTGTAATAAACATGTAATCTGTAATCGTGCACCATCACTTAATTTGAAGAGCACAAATATACCTTTAACATCTTGCCTCAAAAGGGCAATAAGTGCTTTATGCACAGCATCATGCTCCGCAAATTCCTCTAAAAGCCCAACATCCGACTCATATAACACAACCACCATATTCCCAGGATCACAATTCCTAACAAAGAAAGGAAAAAAAATCACCAGTGTGTTGAGGTGTAAAATATGCCAAGAAATAGAAAGTTAATTAATTAATTTACAATTGATTAATTAATTAAAAAAAGATGGGAAGCAGTCGGTTGAAACGGGTAGAAAATGGAGCAGTTCCTCCCCCACTTTCCTCAAATGTGCAAAAGAGGAGTTCAAAAAAAACTGCCAACTATTTCCACGGTGTTTCACAAATAAGTTCCACAAACTCAAGTCTACAGAAAGACCTGAAACGGATTCAGAAAGGGGACGGAGAGGATAGCGGAGGAAGAAAACAACGAAGTAGAGCACAACAAAAAACTAAAAGAGAAACGAAGAACAACTAAAGGAGAGCAATACAAAAAAAAAAAAAAAAAAAAAAAAGGAGACGACATAAAAGCACAAGAGAAAACCAACAAAACAAATTTTGCTCAACACAATGCAAGGAGAAAATCACCATGTTCACCTTAATTTGACCCACAACCTTCCATTCTTCTTAGCCCATATTGGAAACAACCTTGATTCACCTCATTCGTCCCCAATCTTCGACATGCATACAGAAAATGGAATTAAAATTCAAAATCTAGAATCTATCCAAAAACTGAAAGTTTTTATTTTGAGAAAGCACTTACACTAGAGAACAACACATGAAGAGAGGATTATTTTTACCTCTTCGGTTGAGGTCCAATTTCGGCAGACTTTGCCTGAAATTGGCCGGATAACCCGCGGTCACCATTTCTTAGATCTGAAATTGAGGAAATTTGGCTTCGAATTTGTAGAAACTAACTTGGGGGTTGGAAAGATGAAGGGAAGAGGATTCTGGAGATATAATTTGACGGTCGTTGGTGACCGGGGGACGGCGGTGTTGCTGCATGAGAGAGGGAGAGAGAGGATACCAGAGGGAGGAGAGAGAGAATGAAGGGGAAAGGGAGTAGAGAGAGAAAAAAGAAATAAAGAAACTTAAAAAATATCTGAAGAGATAAAACAAAAGAATAAATTTTTTTTTTGTATAGACGAGTTAAGAAAGGCCACCGATAATAAACTTCAAAGCCCACCGATAATAAACTTGGGTGACTATAGAGTTAAGAAAGGCACCAATCTTCATTAGTGTGTAAAGAAGGGTGCCTTATAGCCTTTTTTCTAGTAGTGCTAGTGACGTCGTTTAAGCAAGTGAATGAGAGGTTGTACTAATGAATCTCACCAATTCCATATACTGGAACGCCCACACTTCTCACTCACCAAGTTAGGGATACTATACGCATTTGGGGTCGGAGACAAAGGGAAACTAGGCATTGAACTTGTTGCCAACCAAACCGAAAGGGGAAAACCAAACTGGTCGATATTGATCTCAGATAGAGTTCATCATATCATAGCTTTCCCGGCCACAACATAATAATCTATCCTCTAATTTATCATCATAACTCATTGCATATGATGTTTGCATTTCCATGTCTATTGTGTAAATAGAAACAAAGAATTCATCTTAAACTGAATACTGACTATTTTTTAAAACTAAACACGGGTACTATCACTATATCTTAAACTGAGTACTAGTACTATCACTATTTGTTAAATTGAACACTATTTCTTAAACTGACTATTTATGAAACTAACACGGGTACTGCACTAATTATGAAATTGACACGGGTACTACACTACTTATTAAACTGATTAACTATTTATGAAACTGACATAGGTACTACATTATTTATTAAACTGACTGACTATTTATGAAACTGACACATGTACTACACTATTTATTGAACTCACTATTTATGAAACTGACACGGGTACTACATTATTTGTTAAACTGACTGACTATTTATGAAATTAACACGGGTACTACACTATTTATTAAACTGACTGACTATTTATGAAACTGACACATGTACTACACAATTTATTAACCTGACTGACTATTTATGAAATTGACACATGTACTATACTGTTTATGAAACTGACACGGGCACTACACTATTTTTATTAAACTGACTGACTATTTATGAAACTGACACGGGTACTATACTATTTATTAAACTGACTAACTATTTATGAAATTGACACATGTACTACACTATTTATTAAACTCACTGACTATTTATGAAACTGACACATGTACTACACTATTTATAAAACTGACACGAGCACTACACTATTTATTAAACTGACTGACCGTTTATGTAACTGACACGGGTACTACACTATTTATTAAACTGATTGATTATTTATGAAACTGCAGCAAAAGAACCCACACTATATTTGAAACAGAACCAAAATAACCCACATTATTTCTGGAACTACAGTAAAATAACTCACACTATTTATGGAACTACAGCAAAATAACCCAAACTATTTATGAAACTGAACCAAAATAACACACACTATTTCTGGAAGGAAACAAAATAAACACTATTTCTGAAAATAGAACAAAATAACCAACATTATTTTTGAAATTGAACCAAAATAACGCACATTATTTCTGGTACTATCGCAAAACTATTTATGAAATTGAACCAAAATAACCCACACTATTTTTGGAATTACAGCAAAATAACCCATACTTCTAAAACTGAACCAATATAACTCACACTATTTCTGGAACTATAACAAAATTACACACTATTTCTGGAACTATAACAAAATTACACACTATTTCTCAAAATTAAACTAAAATAACTTACACTATTTCTGAAACTGAATCAAAATAACTCATACTATTTATGGAATTACAACAAAATTACACACTATTTTGGAAAACTAAACCAAAATAACCCATACTATTTCTGGAAGGGAACAAAATAACCGCTATTTATGGAACTACAATAAAATAACGCACACTATTTTTTAACAGAACCAAAATAACCCATCCTAATAAGTAACAATGAACGTACTTACGACAATGACTTTAATTATTAGACTATTAGTCAATTAGGCAACCAGAAGTTGGATTACCAAATTAGCTAATCCTAACCCTCCACCCTCACGATAAGTCATCTTAGTCATGCGTGCTATATGCTGATGCTATTTAGATAAACATAAAACAAGTAATAAGCACGTTCAAGGAAACTTGGATAAATGGCTCACAAGTACTATAACAATGCACTAGTACTACTAGTGTTTGCCAGCATTGTGGTGTAGGAAGGAATGTAAATGATGGGTGCTGCTCAACGAGATCTTTTATTATGGTCTCGTTTCTTTGAAACTTTGCTTTATATATATATATATATACACAACAACATCCAAACCAGGCTTTTCATAGTGCATCCAACCCAGGCTTTTCATGTGGATTTTCTTCCTTGGAACAAGTTGCTTCTTCTTAGCCCTCTTAGATGCATTCTGACTGGAATTGAGACAAGCCATTTTTCATCTTCTTCGTCGCACCATCAACCAGCTTATTGCCAGATGATGCAGCCTCCTCCTCTCCCCTATTTTGTTCCATATACACATACTTTTCAAAGTTGCTAGAGGCTTGGCTATATTCAAAACGAAATGCAGCTTCTTTCTCACACGCACTTTTATAAGAGATTAGCATGGTGAAACGCAAATCATTGTCGTATCTAAAAATAAAGAAGTCCGAGTATTCCGCGTAATGGTCTATCACAAATGTCGGCCACCTATAATGCAAGAAGAAACCAACATTTTGTTGAATCAATTCAATACTCCACGCATTGCCGCTAGGGTCGAACAACAAAACTAACCCAGTTATTCTGCCTTCCATTTTTCTCATGAATCTTTATAGGATTTTCAGTCTTTCGGAGCTCATATCAGCATAATAAAACGCAAAAAAATGAAGGCTCCTCACATTCCGAGCTTCCTCCATTGAAATTTGCTTTGCAAGTTTCAAACTCTAAACAGAAAGCAGAATCGTAGTGAAATTTTCTGAGCAACCAAACAAGTCCTAACATTTTTCCCTTCGATTTAAAATTAATGAAGCAAGAACGAACAAAATTCAAGATGGGATTTGTGATCATATAAAATTATTGGGGTTTTTTTTTCTTTTTTTTTAATGTGGAAGTGGCATACTTGTAAAAAAAAAAAGGAAAGTCTATTTCTAACGGGAGTGGCTGACGGAGTGAGATTCCGTTAGGGGTAAGAGCTGGAAAAAAATTATTTCGTTTTGGGCTTTTAATTCAGCCCATGTGTATTCAAGGTTTATAGGGCCTGATATATAATAGTTTTGTCCTTATCATGAAATATAACGCCCTTTTGGTTAAATAATAGTATAAGGTTGTTTTTGGAAGTAAATTTAACCCAAGCCCTTTTCATTAAAGCTCCCTTTAATAAATAGTGTAGTACCTATGTTAGTTTCATAAATAGTCAGTCAGTTTGAGAAATAGTGTAGTACCCATGTCAGTTTCATAAATAGTAAGTTTAATAAATAGTGTAGTACATGTGTCAGTTTCATAAATAGTTAGTCAGTTTAATAAATATTCTAGTACCTGTGTCAGTTTCATAAATAGTCAGTCAGTTTAATAAATAGTGTAGTACCTGTGTCAGTTTCATAAATAGTGAGTTTAATAAATAATGTAGTACTCGTGTTAGTTTCATAAATAGTCAGTGTTCAGTTTAACAAATAGTGATAGTACCTGTGTTTAGTTTTCAAAAATAGTCAGTATTCAGTTTAAGAAATAATGTAGTATCCGTGTTCAATTTTAGAAATAGTCTATTTAAGAAATAATATAGTATCCATGTTTAGTTTCATAAATAGTGCCCACGTCCAGTTTCAGACATAACCATTTAAAAACAATAGTGAATGGAGAAATAACATTTCAATTTTTTAATTTTTTATGGTGAATGAAATTCAAATATTGGTGAAAAAAAAATAAGACAATCCGTATAAATAGCCTTGGTCAAGATTGTAGCACAAGTAGTACCTGCATGAACAATTAAAATTTGTAATTACCAAGCCAGACAAAACTTTGAGCAAGATCAATCCATTACGTAATATTTAATTCAACTAAAAGAAAGAAAGAAAAAATAAACTTGTTAGTAAATTGCAGAGCTATAAAATAATAGTATTATACCTCACATGTTCGATCCGATCCTCTGTTCTAAATTAAAATTAAAGAAACAAAACGCAGATTTATACATGCATAGAAAACTAGATAGCACTTGATGAAAATAGGATTTGGCACCTTGCCAATGTCTCTCACTCCCTCTCCCATCTAACAAAAGAACAACGAAATTTATTTTGTATTTTTTTGCATTAATTTGTGGTTTTTATTTTCAACAGTGACGCTTTGGAAGACAATTTCAAAGGGTTGCGAGGGATTTTAAAAGGTTTGTGAAAGGCAGTGTCAAAAGGCTTAGGAGTTGAAGAATACTACATAGAGAAAGCTTTTATTTCCTATCTGTTTGGGTTAATATCTGAACATTGGGCTGCAAGTGTGAAGAAGCCCGGATATGCCAACTAAAAGAAGACTTGCCCGAAGCCCAGTATCAAGCCCAGAGAAAAGTTGGCGCCTTCCCATTAATGCATTAGACCATGTGTCTATGGTTTAAATGTCAAGTGATGGAGACTAACTCATAATCAGTCAAAAAGCACTTTATAGTGGCAATACAAGTAAAATGCTGATGACTCACTACCCTCCATGTTGTTTTCGAGCAAGAGCAAAGACAGTGCAGTCGGGCTAATTTGCCTATAAAAGGAAGAAGATGCCCCAGAGACAAAGGCACTCAACCAATCAAACAAATAAACAAACATACAAACTTTGCTCTCAAGCCAGATTTGCATCCAAAAGCTGTAACCAGCCTAGATCTCAGTTCTTTTCAAGACCTTTCCCTACAAAAGCCATTTTTTGTCTTGTTTAAAAGCTCTACTATCACCCATGGTGGCATAGTATCAATTCCTTTGTGTAAACTTGTTTACCATCTGTCCCTTTTCTAGCATATAAACCCATGTAACCTCAAAGAGAAGTGATCGTAAGACGTTCAACCTTGCCCACAAGGTGAAATCTTGCTCGAAGCTCTTTGTCTGTTTTCTAAAGTTAATAGATCTACTGCTTAATGTATTCTCCAGCATGTATTCAAGTCATATCAGCCTGTTTTCTTACTTTAAGAGTCTTATTTACATCTGGATCTGGTCAGTCTAATGGATATGCTTTCATTTAAAACCAATCTGGAACCAAGTAAATGACTTAAGGGATATGGACTTCCCTCATTCAAACATACAAGACTATGAACTAAAAGTTCTTGTTCACAAGGCAAGAAAAAGAACTTAATGTGGACTTAACCCATCCACGACAATCATTTGATAATAAGAAGTCCGAGTAACTTGGGGCACAAATAATCGACTAAACACACTTGTTCTACATCTGCTATACTGAGATAACAGTGGCACGCCTAGCACTCAGTTAGTTTCATTGCGAGCTTCAAGGCCTACTGTCACATCCCAGCCCGAGGTGGATCACTTCCCAAGCCTGCTCCACCACCGTAGCACGATATTGTCCGATTTGGGCCCCGACCACGCCCTCACGGTTTTGTTTCTGGGAACTCACAAGCAACTTCCCAATGGGTCATCCATCTTGGGAGTGCTCTGGCCCCCTTCTCGCTTAACTTCGGAGTTCCTACGGAACCCGAAGCCAGTGAGCTCCCAAAAGGCCTCGTGCTAGGTAGGGATGGAAATATACATTTAAGGATCACTTCCCTGGGCGATGTGGGATCTCACAATCCACCCTCCTTAGGGGTCCGACATCCTCGTCGGCACACACGCGGCTAGGGTTAGGCTCTGATACCAAATTGTCACATCCCGGCCCGGGGTGGATCACTTCCCGGGCTTGCTCCACCACCGTAGCATGATATTGTCCGCTTTGGGCCCCGACCACGCCTTCACAGTTTTGTTTCTGGGAACTCACGAACAACTTCCCAGTGGGTCACCCATCCTGGGAGTGCTCTGGCCCTCTTTTCGCTTAACTTCGGAGTTCCTATAGAACCTGAAGCTAGTGAGCTCCCAAAAGGCCTCGTGCTACGTAGGGATGAAAATATACATTTAAGGATCACTCCCCTGGGCGATGTGGGATCTCACAATCCACCCCCTTAGGGGCCCGACGTCCTCGTCGGCACACACGCGACCAGGGTTAGGCTCTGATACCAAATTGTCACATCCCGGCCCGGGACGGACCACTTCCCGGGCTCGCTCCACCATCGTAGCACAATATTGTCCGCTTTGGGGCCCAACCACGCCCTCACGATTTTGTTTCTGAGAACTCATGAGCAACTTCCCAGTGGGTCACCCATCATGAGAGCGCTCTGGCCCCCTTCTCGCTTAACTTCAGATTTCTTACGGAACCCAAAGCCAGTGAGCTCCCAAAAGGCCTCGTGCTAGGTAGGGATGGAAATATACATTTAAAGATCACTCCCCTGGGCGATGTGGGATCTCACACCTACACCTAAGGCCCCACAAAGGCACATTTCAGAACTAACTTTGTCATCTTCTTGTAGCATATCAGCAAGCAAAAGCTCAACTATACATCCAAATTGCCAATCCCTTGTGGAGCTGTGCTGAGGACCAAGGACCCCTCTCTGGAGAAATCTTCGCCACAACACTGTCTTAATTGATCTCAATTTTCTCATCAATCAAACAAAAGATAGAAAATCAAGTCGCATATCTATCTACCCAAAAGTATCCTGGAAATTGACGGGGTCGAGAGGGATGTCATTGCACTCAGAAGACGTAGGTAAGCGTCTGAAAGCCTAGAAGCCGCCCTTTACAATTCTTACACCTTAGGAACGGCGACCATGATCCAACTCCGCTAGGTTTCTTCGGCGGAAGGTAGATTCGGTAAGGGCGTGTCATCTGGGTCGTACAACATCTCCGCTTCTTTCCGAAGTGCGATCTGCATCTGTTCATCACATGTATCAGGTTTCCATTGCCATTTTTCAGAGTTGGTGGTTATTGATGCATGTGTTGGAATTAGAGAGGGAAGACAAAAAGGAGTTGAATCTTAATTTAGTTGGAAGAGAAAATTACTTGGTCAGTTGGAGAACCAAAAATCAAGTAAAATGGGAGCTCGTTGATTTGACAGAGCAAAAGATCTATAGACATCAGAGAGAAAATTACATACATCACAGAGAGAAATAAATTTGAGATCTATATACATTTCCTCTCTCGCGAAACAGACCAAATAAACGGGAAAGCCATGACGTTAAAGGCAAAATCGGAAGTTCAATAAATGAAATTTTTTGGGATAATTTTGTTGGGCTGGTTTGATATTGAGTTTTGTCCTAACCATTAAATAAAGTTATTAGGTGGTTTTTGGTTAAAACTCAAAGTTTTGAAGTTCTTTTCATTAGTTTTCCTTTTAATTTTATGTGACAAATTTCAGTGTGGTGACTGCACCAAATCAAGTTTCACTATCATTAGGGTTGTAGGGTACATCCAAGACTTTAAATCAGCAATGGAGGCAAAGTATAAACATGAAAGCTATAGCTAAGACCAACGCGCCTATTCTATTACATTCCTTTCCTTTTTCCTTTATTGGGTGAACCTGTCCCATTGCCCGAATCAGGAATGGTGATGTGACATGGCTTACCTTCGTAACCAAGGGAGGTTTTACCCACCAAGTCTAGCTTTCTTGTTCAAGTCTTGGCTTGCTCTTTTTCCATATCTGTTGATGGCACTTACTATTGAATGTCTTGATTGCGCATAGCCCTTTCATGCTTCTTTGTAGCATACTTTAGATGCTGTGGGATAAACCCTATTTGAAAGGTATTGAAAGGTAAATGAATGCTTATCTTATGGATGCGGCATTAGCGGTGTTAGCGCTTTCCCTCTTAGAAGGATTGTTGTTTCCCTTAACAAACATGGTTAGTGCGAGTCATTGTTGTTTCCTTAAACAAACATTCTTAGTGCGAGTCATTGTTCGGATAAAACTGTTGAAATATCTCACATTTACCGTATCTTTGAGAAAAGAAGAGGTTAAATATCTTAACTTCACTCCAACTAATACCAAGGTCTTTTGAGATAAAACCCCACACTTGCCGGACTGTGCAGGTAGTAGTTAACAAGTTAGGGACAATATCGGCATTGTTGGAAGTGGGTTTTCGGCCCGTCTCTCTGATAATTCTATATGGTATCAAAGCTATGGAGCGAGCCCGTACTGCCACGTCATGGGTTGGGTTGGATCTTCAGCCCGTCTCTTTGATAATTCTACATGGTATCAGAGTCAATGAGCAAGCTTATATTGTCACGTGATGGGTGTGTCCCATTAGCCCCACGTGTAGGGTGAGTACCCTTGGCTCCACGTGGTTGTCGATGTGCGGATCTCCCACTTGTGACCCACTAATTGGGTTGGGTCCCACGTGAAGGGGCATATTGAAATATCCCATATCGACCATATATCTGAAAAAAGAAAAGTTTAAATATCCTAACTCTAGTGCAACTAATACTGAGGCATTTTGTGATAAAACTCTTATACCTGATGGATTGTACAAGTGGTAATTACCAAGTTGGGGACAATATCGGTGTTGTTGGTAGTGGACATTCGGCCCATCTCTCTGATAATTCTACAAAAGTTGTTTCAGGCCAACTCTACTACTGAATAAGGTAGGATTAAAGAAATTCGTAACTAAATTCACATCTTTAATTCATAACTCTAAATATATGGTACTCTCTTTAATATGTTTACCCTGTGCATTTTGGTTTGATCGTGCGAATTGGAGATTTAAGGTCTTGAAATCCTCAAGAACACCATCAGTTTGAGGAGTTCTGGCATCATCACCCACCAGGCCATTGTTTCACATTTTAACGGTTATAATTGTTAGACCAAGTCAGAGTTATCAAGAATCCAGCTCATGTTTAAACTTTAAAGTCTGTTATTCAGGAATGCAGTTCTTATCCAAGGATAACTCTAATAGGTCTAGATTATTTTTAAATGTTTGAAAGTTTGATTTCACAGATGTTGTATTATTCAAATTCAAATATTGCCGTCTAAATAGGGTTGATAAACCCTTAATGTAATCTCAAAATTATTATAAATACACGCAACCCATCAGTTGATGGGTATGCACATTCTGAGCTGGAAACCTGAGAGTTTTAAATTTTTACATGGTATTGAGCCTTTCTGTCTAACGACAAAAGATCCTTCATTTTTTCCCTTACCCCATCACTGTTTCCATGGCTGAAACTAATAATGTCAACCATATTCTTCCCCCCTGCAACTTCATCCGTAAATCCTTTCTCCTCTTCCATGACTACCATAGTGAATATTAAGCTTGATTGTGCCAACTATCCTTTATGGTTGGCATAGATCTTGCCAATACTGAAGAGTCGTGACCTGATGGGTTACGTCAACAACTCTCTTGTCTGTCCTCCGAAACACTTGGCTAGAAATACTGCTGTCAATCCAGCATATGCTATATGGGTGCAACATGACCAAATAGTCCTCAGTTAGATCAATAGCTCGTTGACTGCCTCCGTTTTAACGACTGTAGCCAGCAAACGCACGTCTCGTGTGACATGGAAAGCTTTTGAGCATCGTTATGCATCCACTTCTCAGAATTGCATCATCTTTCTGCTAAATGAATTGCTCCTGACCAAAAAAGTGATCTCTCAGTAACTGATTACTTGGATCGTGTAAATGCTATTTCCGATAACCTTACTCTTGATGGACGACCATTAAGTGATAATGAACTGGTTCAAATTATTCTTAATAACCTTGGTCCTGCATTCGAGATGACTGTCAATGCAGCTCAGGCACGTGATACTCTGATCACGTACCCAACCCTTGAAGCCCTTCTTTTGACAACGGAGAGACGAATGATGGAACAAATTGTACCTGTGATGGAAGCTGCTCCAGCCAATGCCTTTGTAGCTGCAATAGGACGTGGTGGACGTTCTTGTGGAAATGGATGTGGTGGCTTTCCGTCGAATCGTGGTGGTGCTTTTAATATCAACCAGCGAGGTCTCCTCCCTCGCAACAATAATCAGCGTAATCATGTCGTCAATGGGGAACACTTCAATTCAAGTGGAGAGAGAATCATTTCTCAAATTTGTGGTAAGCCTGGATATCCTGCTTTAGATTGTTACCAGCGCATGCATGATGCTTATGAAGGACGTATTCTAACCAAACGTCTTAATACCATGGCCTCTTCACCAATTACCTTGAATCAACAACAAAATGGAAACAGGTTACTAGACACAAGAGCCAATGCCCATGTCACTCCTGATATTCAAAATCTGGTAAATCCGAATGAGTACAATGGTAATGAAAATATCGGTGGTGTAGGTAATGAGACTGGCCTTTCAATTTCACACTCTGGTTCAAACAAAATTAGTACTAAGACTTGCTCATTTGAACTAAGCAATATACTCCATTGTCCAACCGCTTCCACTAGCATTATCTCTGCCCATAAATTCACTCTTGATAACCACTGCTACCTACTAATATTTCCTTATTTTTTCCTTGTCAAGGACCTCAAGACCTAGAAGATGCTTTTCCGAGGGAGAGTGAGAATGGGTTGTACCCATTTCCAGGTGGCGGTGGATTATCCAAGTATCCTATTTCAAAGTTCTTAGGCATTAGAGTCTCGGCCCAAAAATGGCACTCTCGTCTTGGTCACCCTGCATCTTTAATTATTAAGTTTTTGACTTCAAATAATCAAGTACCAAGTCATGGTACTGCCGATGTAATGTTTTGTGATTCTTGTCTTTTGGGCAAAAGCACCAAACTTCCTTTTAGCAAGTCAGAGTCTGTGTCTTAATTTCCTTTGGAACTTTTACATTCCGATGTGTAGTGTTCACCAATTATGTCAATTGAAGGTTTTCATTATTATGTATTGTTTGTCGATGATTATTCTCACTATTCTTGGATTTTTCCCATGAAAAACAAATCTGAAGTATTTGGAATTTTTGTTACATTTAAGGCGCACGTTGAAAAAATGTTTAACACATCCATCAAAACTCTTCAATGTGATGAAAGTGGTGAGTATAAGAGTCAAGCCTTTAAACATTTTCTTGCGACTTAGGGAATTTCACAAAATGGAATTGCTGAACGAAAACATCGCCACATAGTCGAAACTAGTTGTCATGCTTTCCCATGCCCATATTCCTGACAAATATTGGTTTGATGCTTGTTTGACAGCCACATACCTAATAAATAGGTTACCAACTAAGGTTTTGTCTAATAAATCTCCATATGAAAAGCTATTTCACATAACACCAACTTATGAATCCTTTAAAGTATTTGGATGTAAATGTTTTCCTTGGTTGACACCCTATGCCTGCAACAAACTTCAACCCAAGTCTAAGTCATGTGTTTTCTTAGGATATTCGTTGAATCACCAAGGATACAAGTGTTTGGATTTATCCACGAGACGAGGGTATTTGTCTCGCCACGTATTATTCGATGATGACTCATTTCCATTCAAGGAATTTACATCTCTCAAGGAAAATGTATGCACAATAGGTAACTCTCCAACCTCTGAGCTTATCTTTGACTTTTCAAACCCTATCCCTGGTCCACCAAATAACCAAGTCCTAGTCACACCCAATGTCCAGCCCGCCACTACCAATAGGTTATCAGATAATCAACCAATGAATGAACAACTTGCACCAATATCCTAACCTGCTCCTACTACAAATCATGCCCTTATTTCCAGCCCTAGTGAACCTCTCCAAAACCAAGATGAGCAAGAAATAGTCAATGCTGTCCCTGTGAACCAGAATCAGTCCCAACAATGCGTCGATGATCCCGTGTTGGTTCATGATCCCCCTCCAATCCATCCAATGACCACTCGGTCTAAAGCTGGGATACAAAAGCTAAACCCGAAATATGCACTGCATGTTAATACTGACAATAAAGTGGTTGAACTAACATGTTTTAGTCAGGCAATAAAGCATAAAGAATGGATAACTGCGATGGCTCAGGAATTCAGTGCCTTGCAACGTTATGGTACATGGACTCTTGTACCTTACCATCATGCCATGAACTTATTGCCAAACAAATGGGTTTTCAAGATAAAAAGGCGTGCATATGGCTTGATTGAGCGACATAAGGCTAGGCTTGTGGCTAATGGCTTTCATCAATAATCTGGGATCGACTATATGAAGACCTTTAGTCCAGTTGTCAATCATAGCACCTTGTTTTGAGTTTGACAGTTTCAAAGAAGTGGCATGTTTGACAGTTGGACGTTCAGAACGCATTTCTGCATGGGTATTTGAATGATGATGTGTACGTGAGACAACCACCGGGTTTTGTTGATAAACAGTATCCTAACTATGTTTGTAGACTACAACGTAGTTTGTATGGTTTAAAACAGGCGCCTAGGGCCTGGTTTCAAAGGTTTTCTGAATTTCTCCTTCAATTAGGGTTCCAAGAGTCCATGTGCGATTACTCCTTGTTTATTTTTAATCAAAGAGGAGTTTATTTGATTTTGCTTATCTATGTGGATGACATATTGCTCACAGGAAACAACAACACTCAAATGGCACGGTTGATCAAGAAGCTTAGCCCTTTGTTTTCCATGAAAGACTTGGGTCCCTTAGTTATTTCCAGAGTGTTGAAGCCACTTACGCTGGTAACAATATGCATTTGACTCAATCCAAGTATGCCCTGGACTTGCTTGAACGAACGAAGTTTAAAGATGCCAAGCCTATTTCCACTCCAATTTTTGTAGGACAAAAATTGTGCTTATGTTGGTGAACTTTACAAGCATCCGGATCAATATCGCAGTGTCGTTGGAGCGTTGCAATAATGAACCATCACGAGACCGGATCTCTCCTATACCGTTAACCAGGTGTGCCAATTTATGCACTTACCCAAGGACACTCATTGGATGGCAGTGAAACGCATCCTGCTTTATTTGAAGGCCACATATGATCATGGTCTTGTTTATAAACTTGGAGGTATGCAACTACATGCTTTCTCTCAGATATGATCATGGTTTTGTATTTATTTGGGTCCAAATCTGGTGTCTTGGAGTTCAAAGAAACAGAAGACTGTCTCTCAGTCAAGTACAGAAGCCGAATATAGGCAACTAGCCTACACTGCTGCTGAGCTATCTTGGTTAAGGTCATTATTCAGATACCTGCAATGGCATCTTCTCATTCCACACATATGGTGCGACAATGTCTCTTCAATAGCCTTAGCTTCCAATCCAGTTTTTCATTCGCGGACGAAACACTTGGAGGTCGATTATCACTATGTCCACGAGAAGGTGGTTCGAAAACAGCTTATGGTAAATTTTATTTGTTCTCAAGATCAG
This sequence comes from Heteromeles arbutifolia, assembly GCA_024362995.1. Lineage (NCBI taxonomy): Eukaryota > Viridiplantae > Streptophyta > Magnoliopsida > Rosales > Rosaceae > Heteromeles > Heteromeles arbutifolia. The sequence continues at coordinate 8,049,403 of JANCRC010000012.1, read as the reverse complement.
ATTGCTGATTTGTGTACAAAAGGTTTGTCTTCCTCGCGTTTCAAGCTTTTGGTGTCCAAGCTTCCAGTTGTTTCTCAGCCTGTCAGCTTGCGGGGGGCTGTTAAACCAAGTCTGAGTTATCAAGAATCCAGCTCATGTTTAAACTCTAAAGTCTGTTATTCAGGAATGCAGTCCTTATCTAAGGACAACTTTGATAGGTTTAGATTATTTTTAAATGTTTGAAAGTTTGATTTCATAGATGTTGTATCATTTAAATTCAAATATTGTCGTCTAAATAGGGTTGATAAACCCCTGATGTAATCTCAAAATTATTGTAAATACACGCAACCCATCAGTTGATGGGTATGCACATTCTGAGCTGGAAACCTGAGAGTTCTAAAGTTTTACAGTAATTACTAGGAAACTCGTTCTTCTACTGTAGCATTAGCATTATAATTAAGATAGATATATCTATATCTATATCTATATCTATATCTATATCTATATCTATATATCTATATATATAGATATAGATATATAGATATAGATATAGATATAGATATAGATATCTATATAGATATATAGATATAGATATAGATATAGATATAGATATATAGATATAGATATAGATATATAGATATAGATATAGATATATAGATTGGTCACTTAGCGTTTTTATACATTTAGAGAGGTTAACTAGCTTGATTTTATTTTAATTTTTTCCTGTAGAATTTTGGGGCATTTTTCAGCATTGATCCACAGACTCATTAATGTTGTGAAAATAATAAGCTCCCAGATTTATTGGTCTATGACAGTTACATAAAAGGATTGATATCAAATAATATCTTTGGATGATCCAATATCGTTTTCATAATAATAAAAAAATACAAACAAAAAATGTCGTTTTCATAATATGATATATGTGAGGATTAATTGAAAAAGATAACTATCCAAATCTTCTGTATAAACTAACGTAGAGCTCACTTGGATGTGCTTTTGAAATGACTGAAAGCGCTTTTACAGAAAATATTTTTGGGTTCCAAAAGCATTTTAAGTGCTTTCTACGAGAAGCATCAGTTATGTGATTCTTTCCGGAAGCACTTTAAGTGCTTTTCCAGGATTTACTAGTAATTTTACTAAGGATTGTTTCCAAAAATATTTTCACCAAAAACGTTTTCAATCATTTTAAAAGCACATCCAAACGAGCTCGTAATTAAAATATCTGACAGATGAAGCTCAGACAAAAGCACTTATATACCATTGCACATCAAATATGTATGGCCAAAACTAAACCCTAATAATGATAAGTTTATGGCTTTAAAGGACACATAAATGATGTATTTAATAATCAAGCTTAGCACCTCCGTTTCTGTTGGGAAATCTTCAGAAAACTAAACCCTAGGCCATTTTCAATGGAACTAGTCACTTTCATGGGAGGTAGGAACCACATGGTTTTTAACTCTAACTCTCTCTCTCTCTCCCCACATTTGGTTGTATTTTCGGTGTAGTAGTTGTGAAGGCCAGCGTAATCGAATTTGCTCTCGCTTCAACTTAAAAGTGAGTGACATGAAAAAAGTTGAGGTGTCACCATTTAATTAGCAATTGGAAGTAGCCCAACTTACTTATAAGTCCATACAGGGTCCTTCATTTCATCAATGTGGGTGACAGTAGCACGTGTGACCGTTAGCTTCAAACGTGGGATAATCTGCTTTGATACATTAAGGAAGTTGAAGTTCTACAATTATACTATAAAACCAATTAACAATATGTAGAGTAGTTCAATTTCTTATAAATTCTTGCATGATTTAGTGTGTGGGACTTCGCCCTCACATTCTCACATCGCTAATGATTTCTTAATCGAAATATTCATATGATCTTTTGATGCACATGCCTGCCATGATACTGTGCGATCAACATGATATTTTGAAAACTCGGCGCCCATTGAGAGAACTTTCTTCGTGGATTTCAATAATTTACCACTTCGTACGTACATGGTTTACACGTTTGCATGGTTAATTGCATTTGGTTGATGTCATTCAACTTATCTTTACACCCAAAGTCTAACCTTGTGAATGGAAAAAGAAGCGACTACATTAGTCGTTTTAACATTTATTGGTACAACAATGAGGTCCCTCTGTGCATACGTTGCTTGCAAGACGACTCGTAAATGTATGTAGTACAAATATCACGTCATTGAAAAAAGAAAATTAATAAGGGTTATCTTCATTAGACAAGGTCTAGGTTCAAATTTTGTTGCCGGCAATCTCTTTTGATGGACGATCTGTAAAAATCAAAAAAAGTGACTAAGACCCCCTTTGTAAGCTCTCAAAAAGGCTTGTGATACGACATGTCCTGGGATAGGGTAGTCTCCCCTCCTCCTGAACTTTTTCACACACCTCAATAAGGGTGGTTCGGTATGGAATCCCAATCGAAAATGGGATCCCGAATCCTAAACCGAAAATTTTCGGGACGGGAATTTGAAGACCAATCCCAAACCAAAATTTTGGTATTCCCAATTTTCGGGATTCCCAAATTATTTTAGGTATTTCGGGATGATTTGGTATTTCCAAATTTCATACAAATTGAAATAGCAATCATTCATACCAAGTTAAATTAACATGCAACTAAGTAACAAACCCAAAAGCAAAAAAATAAGTTACAAACCTAATATGTTCGAAAACTAACAATACAATTTTTTGATTTCGTGTTGAAGAAATAGACACATTTGTGGGAGGTTCGTACCGGCAAATGTGGCAATAAAGGGCTATGGTTCCTATCTATAGACCACACCAATTATATTGATACTAGTAGTTAGCAACATTTCAAATGTATAATATATATATATATATATATATATATAAAATATTTATTTTCGTTTCGGTATGGGATTACCGAAAAATTGAGTAGACAATACCGAATCTCGTACCAAAATTTCGGATCGGTTCGGTATTTCATCCCGAAAAATTTGGTTTGGAATTTTTTTTTATTTGAGATTAGAATTTTTTTGGTTTGGTTCGTGATTTTCGGGAATTTTTTCCAACCCTACACCTGAGAAAGTTAATAAGGGGAAATTCTTGAGAAATTTTCTTTTTGGACGTGAACCTCATCAAACTGAAATATTTTCATTTATAAGTTTTTGCTTTTACATTTTGTGTTTGAAATAGGGGGGAAATGAGGGATCAGTAAGAGTTGAGGAAGGAATGTACACAAAATGAAAACTTAAGGAAATTATTATTGGCATTTCAAAAATCTAATTATGCACTTCATACTTTTTATAACTAAAAAGAAAAATACTCTTACGAAGAGTGCACAACTATTAGTTCCCAAACTTGAAAATAAAAACTCTTTTAAGTTGTTTTCAATTTCAAGAATTTGTTTTCATTCACTCATCTTTATTTCTTCACCTCCCCTCCCACCAATGTTCTTCATCCTTCATTTTTCTCTCTGTATCTCAAGCACCAAAGATGAAAGTTAAAAACTAAAAACGACAGTTATCAAATTGACATCCGTTTAAACATACATTGTACTAGAAGTTTGGTCGTCTACTACAAATCTATAACACAAAATATAGGTAGCCACCTGCCTTTTCTACCATGTTTGAATTAATTGGTTGTATCTTCAAATTAATTGGTTGTATCTTCACTCTGCAGAAATATATATTGCTTTAAAGATATTCTAGAATCAATTTGACAATTTATATTTCAGATCATATATCACAGTGCGTGCAGTGGTTCAATTAATGGTACATCCATATCTTTTGTGAAACAAAGAATTTGTTTTTTTTTTCCTGTCTAGAAAATTAGAAATCTCCTTGCAGACCAACCAGAGTGTAGTACTAGCGACAAATTTAAACTCCCAACAACTTCTCCACTCCGACGACTATAATTTCAAACTTGCATTTATGTTCCAAACACGGTTATTTATACACGAGAAGCTCCCCTCGTGACTCCATATAATTCTTAACAGGCAAAGCAGCTGATCATGGCATACATGCACATTTCATGGCTTCTTCTAATTCAATGCCTACTTCTGGTCACCAGAATTGGTGCCAAAGTTCCAGCAATCATTGTGTTCGGAGACTCATCAGTCGATGCTGGGAACAACAACCAGATTCCCACAATTGCCAGGAGCAACTTTCAGCCTTATGGCCGTGACTTTGCCGGTGGCAAGCCTACTGGGAGATTCTCTAATGGCAGAGTTCCCACGGACTTCATCTCCGAAGCTTTTGGACTCAAACCATTCGTACCTGCCTACTTGGATCCTACTTATAACATATCAGATTTTGCAACTGGAGTCACCTTTGCTTCTGCTGGCACTGGCTACGACACTGCAACTTCAGATGTGCTAGTACGTACTATATATTTAGTATAAGATTCCTCGTATAGTTATTTATTTGTTCATCCTCTAAACATATAGAGAATATTTTCTGGAAAATTTGTCCTATATCACCGATGGCTACCATAATGTGTCTATTACTTTCGTCACATTACTAGTCATATATGTGATTCGTCACTGACAACAGAGATAAACACATGGTTGTATACAATTGGTGACATCCAAAAATCTCTTCTATTGATTGTCTAATACAAAATTAAAGTTCTGTCTACGTTGTAAAAGATTGTTTGGTATTGAGTGTCAATCTACAATATGTTATTACAGTATCGGTATTAGTCAATATATTTGTTGTCAATACTCTACTTATTTGGTAATTAATAGCAACAACAAATTAATGGTACCCGATACCAGTCAATCAATGGCCATCAACAAACTACTAACGAGGCAAAATATCTATGATGTTAAAAAAAAATTAGGGTTGATTAGATATTGGTCCTGAAAAATCATGATTTCTAAACATAAACCCACATATAATTCAACATCCAACAAAAACCCAAAAGTCAGATAAACTGCAGCATAAGTGTAACATCCCACATCGTCCAGGTGAGTGATCCTTAAATGTATATTCGCATCCCTACCTAGCACGAGGCCTTTTGGGAGCTCACTGGCTTTGGGTTCCGTAGGAACTTCGAAGTTAAGCGAGAAGAGGGCTAGAGCACTCCCATGATGGGTGACCCACTGGAAAGTTGCTCGTGAGTTCCCAGAAACAAAACCGTGAGGGCATGGGGAAGGCCCAAAGCGGACAATATCGTGCTACGGTGGTGGAGCGGGCCCGGGAAGTGATCCATCCCGGGCCGGGATGTGACAATAAGAATATAAGTAACCTACTAATACAAATTATTTACATTTTTTGCCACAACACACACTTGAAAATTAGCTTCAATCATGGGCTTTAAAATCTGATTAATCATCCTGACGTTTTTTTCTATTTATTCATTTTTAATTTCTACAACAATCTAGTGCATTACTTTAAATCATGACTGCATTATTATTCGGTGTAAATTATTCTCCATATATATAATTGTTAAACGTCCCTACTTTACCTATATAAATAATATCGCCCTATAGTCTGTAATTTACCTACAGTATATAAACAAAATATTCTCATGTTTCTTTTGGCAATTTACCTATGATATACGCAAATAATATTCTCATGTTTTGTTGGCATTTTTCCTATAATATAATAGTAGGTAAATTGTCACATGTCGGCCCGGGATGGATCACTTCCTGGGCCCACTCCACCACCGTAGCACGATATTGTTCGCTGTGGGCTTATCATTCCCTCACGGTTTTATTTCTGGGAACTCACGAGCAACTTCCCAGTGGGTCACCCATCCTGGGAGTGCTCTGGCCCCCTTCTCGCTTAACTTCGGAGTTCCTACGGAACCCGAAGCTAGTGAGCTCCTAAAAGGCCTCGTGCTAGGTAGGGATGAGAATATACATTTAAGGATCAATCCCCTAGGCGATGTGGGATGTTACAATCCACCCCCCTTAAGGGCCCGACGTCCTCGTCGGCACACTTCCGGCCAAGGATTGGCTCTGATACCAATTGTCACATCCCAGCCCGGGGCGGATCACTTCCTGGGCCCGCTCCACCATCATAGCACGATATTGTCCGCTTTGGGCTTACTATTCCCTCACGGTTTTGTTTCTAGGAACTCATGAGCAACTTCACAGTGGGTCACCCATCCTGGGAGTGCTTTGATCTCCTTCTCGCTTAACTTCGGAGTTCCTACGGAACCCAAAGCCAGTGAGCTCCCAAAAGGCCTCGTGCTAGATAGGGATGAGAATATACATTTAAGGATCAATCCTCTGAGCGATGTGGGATGTTACATAAATTATGCAAGTAGGTAAAGTAATATAATAGTAGGTAAATTATGCAAGTAGGTAAATTATGTACGTGATTTACCTACATTTTTTTTATGTGAATCAAATATCTTGACTGTATATGTAAATAACTTACCTATAGTAGGTTCTTTTCTTTTTCTTTGTCCTAAAATAATTTACCTGCAATTTTTATCTCCTTTAATTTATATATTTTTACTTTGACAACAATTTTTTTTTATATATTTTAAAGTACAATAATTTACATATATATAATAGGGACACGTTGTAATGGTAAATTGGAATTCGAGAGCCAAACTAACCAACAAATCCCTACATTTATATGCAAAATATTATTTTTGTAAAATCATTGATTCCCCTTTACAATTTGCATAGAATTAATTGTGTACATTAAACATTCAATAAGGGTGTTTTAGGCATCCAAAAATTTTTAAACAAGTAAAATCAAATATAATTAATGAATTTGCTTATATGGAGTCTAGTCAATGGGTTTTATTCGAACAAAAAATTTACATCAGGTTTTATGTGGAGAAAATTGAGTTTCAGGAGCTAAAGTCATATTTTTAGAAGAAATTATTTCAAAATCTGAATTCATCATTGTAGGCCTTGTAATTCAACATGCTAATGGTTTTGCACCCACTACCCCTGTTCGCAGTCTGTGATACCACTATGGAAGCAAGTGCAGTACTACAAGGAATACCAGAGCAAACTGACACTTCATCTAGGAGGAAACAAAGCAAAGCAAACTATCCATGAAGCTTTGCACATGACAAGCTTAGGAACCAATGATTTCCTTGAAAACTACTACTCATACCCCGGCCGGTCGAATCAATACTCTATCGAACAATACCAAGATTTTCTCATTGGAATTGCAGGAAATTTCATCAAACAACTCTACGGTCTCGGAGCTCGGAAAATATCCTTAGGAGGCCTACCTCCTATGGGGTGCTTGCCATTGGAGAGAACCACCAATATGATGGGTGGAAATGACTGCATTTCAAGTTATAACAATGTGGCCTTGGAGTTCAATGGCAAGTTGAAGACCTTGACTACAAGCCTTAATAAAGAGCTTACTGGGATCGAATTGGTTTTTTCAAACCCATACGATATTTTCATGCAGATGATAAGAGGGCCGTCTTCGTATGGTAAGTGATTAGTGACTTATGAAGTGTGCTCTGCTTTGCTCTGCTTGCGAGAAACATCAATAATATGAATTTCACCCAACCACTAGACCAAAACTTTAGAGCCCCATTTTTCTCACTTTAGCATTTAAGTTGTCACATATTAATTATATTCTTTGGGGGTGGTGGATATCATGTGATAGTTAATTTTTATGTACTTTTATTTTTACAATTCGACACGTATAAATAATTGTAAATATAATAAATTATAATTTGTCTATAAGAATGAATGACCGTCTTTGGTTATTAAATTTTCTTCGTGATTGACAGGATTCGAGGTGGCAGCGGTGGCTTGCTGTGCTACTGGGATGTTTGAAATGGGCTACGCATGCAATCGAAACAACCCGTTAACCTGTACGGATGCAAGCAAATACATTTTCTGGGATTCCTTTCATCCAACTGAGAAAGCAAACCATGTAATCTCTGATTATGTGGTGAAAAATGTATTAGCCCAGTTCCTTTAATTCTCTTTAAATTCAAGAGCACTGTACACCTCATATGCTTAATTAGTGATCATATATATGTTCTACAAAACACTCGGTTGAGCATGTTTAGTAAATCCAAAAAATTGTTGAACCCCCACAACTTTGGTGAGTAACTTTATGTGATCGTCACACATGCAGTTACTTGGTACACGTGTATTGATGTATTTATTAAATTATATCTTGGTCCTTAATTTATCAATCTTATTGTTTTCTTACACTATTATAGGACATGGATTCGTAAGGCGCCATGTTAATTTTAACACGAAGTCTTAATTACAAGAAATGTAAGATTACATTATAATTATTGGTTTATTGTCCAATGTCACGTTCATTGTTCTAAAAATCTCCGTCTAGCGCCTCTTAGGCCCCGTCTAGGCGCTAGGCGGCTGGCCACCGCCCCGATTAATGCTAAGGCCGCCTAGACCTGCTGAGGCACCACCTAGACCCGCCTAAACACTCGCCTAGATCGCAACTTACTTAGACAGAAAATAGATAACTTTCATTTTGCATTTTGTTTTTTTCCAATAAATTGTAAGAGACTTGTTGCATACTTAAATGAACACACATTATATCCTTATTTCACATGTTTTCATTATGTTCCAATACTTCATAATATATATGCATTATATTTTGTAATTTATAATGAAATTATATATATTTCAAGTATAAGCATACACTTATTTACACGAAATATGATTGATTTACTTAAATCCGCCTAGGCACTAGGCCTCAGCCCGCCGCCCGACTAGTGCCTAGCGATTTTTAGAACCTTGGTCACGTTACGTAATAATAGTAAAATTATGAAATGATATTTTGTATTACATTAACAATACTCGTTGTTACATAATAATGTGCAACCTTCATGTTAAGATTGTTACAACGTGACATTAAGTTTCAATGTCTAAATTACAAGAAACATAAGGTTATATCATACTCGTCAAACTTTACTTTAAGGTTCAAGGATGATGGTGTGGTTATGTCAACATTGTTATATTATTGTAACAACATTAGTTATTGCGCCGTGGATTACTACACTATCAACGTAGGCATAATGATGGTGAAATGATAGAATAATATTGTTATGACATTAACTACGTAATTTGTTGTTACGTAATAGCAAAGCAGCTTTCATATTAAGATGGTTGCAATATGACGTTAAGTTTCAATGTCTAAATTATAAGAAACATAATCAAATCTTACTTTCCATGATTCAAGGATAATGGTGAGGTTACATAAAGTCAACGTTGTTATAAAACTGTAATGACGTTAGCGATTACATCCTGGATTATTACACTTTACCAAACGTAGGGCCTATGCATGGATGCGACGGCCTTACAGACGAATCATGGTTCAAATCTATATCAAAGTGACTAGTTTTTCCTTTTACATTTCAATGAAAGTGACTAGTTGTTGACCTATGTGTAACAATTAAACGAACATATATATGTCAAAATCCAGCCATCTTATCCACCGAACTTGCTAGAAGCTATCGTTTCGGGTCGAAGCACTAAAAGAAAAGGACCATAAAACGCGGTGGCATAGGAACCACAGGATCCCCTACTAGTAAAGGGAAAACGGAAGTGCGCTCTTGTGCACCAGTCGATAAATTCCATCTCCTTTAATGCAAGCACTTAGTAAGCAAGTTAACTGCAAAAGTCAAGGGTTTCAATCGACTTGATGCCGATATTGGCGGAGCCAACAAGGAGACATTGGATGCAATTGACCCTAACAATTTCAAATATCTCCCTTTTAAATTTTTATATGACCTCTATAATAGTTAAGGCAAACAAAATAATAAGTTTATAATTGAAACATACCAAGACTGTTACTTTTTAAAAGCAGGGAGAGCTTTTCCAGTTATCAATATTGTGGAAGAATTCACATCGTATAAAAATTAATGGTCAAACGATAATTTAGTTATATACAATGAGAAATATATTTGATTTTATTGGTAATGATGTTGTGGTACGGTGTTTTTAAAATATGGGAACATGTCATAGACAATAAATGAAATGAAAGTATGATTAATTTTCAGAAGCTTCTTGTTTATGACCCCATTGTTGTAAATTCTGAGCTCTGTCTCTGGAAGCCGACCTTTGTGCATGATTTATTCGTGAAGATGACAAATTCCCAAGGTGCCACACAACCCTAGCTAGCTTTGTGGCTTTACGCGGATCTTACTACTTACTACTAGAAAACTGAAGGAGCAAACAAAGTAAACGAAGGGACTCACCAAGGGACCACTACTTTGTTGTGTAGGCAGAATCTAGTTTCAAATCTTCAGATGACGAAGTGACTGCTGATACAATCCCACACTCTGCTTCTACTCAGTGCACAGTGAATAATGTATTTCTTATTACTGTAACAACATTTTCAACAACCCTTTTCTTCTTACAGTCTTTCCTTATATAGTGACTAGGTAGCTTTCTCCCTAAGTCACCCTCTAACAACCCTATAACAACCAATAATCCCAACTAATTCATGTTTGTCCTAATCAACACTGCCAACTCACCAATACAACCGTGCTGACTTGTCACCATACACAGCATCATATCAATACCCCATCAAAATAAGGCTTGTAAGACAAGACTTAAAAAACACACAAAAGGAATACAATGCAAACAGAGAATCGATACATCATAATTGGGACACCATAGGAAATCTAGACTTTAATTCAGAGTAGTTCTCCTAAGTTGCCTCTTCTGAAGCATGATTCTGCCATTGGACCAAAACTTCAGTTGTTGCAGTAGCTCATTTTTTTATTAACCTTCTCTCCAAAATTGCTACTGGAACGTCTTGTAGTATTCCTGCATCTGTGATGGTTGGTAACTAGACTGTAGGCTGAATGTTAGGTCCCAGATGCTTTTTGAGGCAAGAAACATGAAAAACTAGGTGTAATTTCGAATTCTCTGGTAGTTTGAGTCTATAAGCAACTGGTCTTATCTTAGCCAACACCTCAAAGGGCCAATAGAATCTAGGCTGGAGCTTGTGAAATGGATGTGAAGCCAAAGATAAATGTTGATACGGGACTAACCTCAAATACACTAAATCACATACTTGAAAGACCCTCTCAATTTTGTGCTTGTTTGCCTTTAATAGAGATAAGATCATGTTTCGCTCTTGCAAGCAGCGATCAACCATATCAAGCTTTGTGGTACCTGTCTCATATATTGGAATCTCAAGTGGTGGTTGTCCATAAACCACTTTATAAGGACAAAGCTTAGTCGATGTATGGAAAGCAGTGTTATAACTATACTCTGCCCAAGGTAACCAAGTACACCACTTCTTGGGTTGTACGCTACAAAAGCACCTCAAATATGTTTCCAAACACCTGTTAACCACCTCGGTTTGACCATCTTTCTAAGGATGGTAACCCGAGCTAAAACACAAAGATGAACCTTGCAGGGCAAAAAACTCATTCCAAAATTTACTCATAAAGATTGGGTCCCGATCTGATACTATCGAAGTAAGCATGCCATGAAGTTTAAAGATGTGCTCAACAAATAGATTGGCCACTGAAGTTGCAGTGTAAGGATGGGAAAGGGCAAGGAAATAAGCATACTATGATAGTCTGTTTACAACCACCCAAATTACAGACTTACCTTTGCAAGGTGGTAACCCAATAATGAAATCCATAGAAATGTCCGTCCATACCCGAGAAGGAATAGGCAATGGTTGGAGTAATCCTACAAGAGCCAATGTCTCATATTTTTGTTGCTGACAAGTTGTACAATTGGCTACCAACTCTTTGATGTCTTTTTTCATGCCAACCCAATAAAAAGACTAAGATAGTCTTTTATAGGTTTTAAGGAACCCAGCATGGCCAGCAATGGCACTACAATGATGTTCTACAAAGATCTTGTGTCTCCAAAAACTAGTATGACCCAATACTATTCTGCCTTTGTATCTCAAAAACCCATTGTCCACCTTGTATTTCAAGTTACTAAGCACGGTTGAATCAGTGATCTGTAATACTTCTTGGATTTTTGTCACAATCCAAGTATCTTGCTCAAGATCCCTCCTCAAGTCATCCATCCAACTGAGATAAGGGTAGGAAATAGCAACCAATTCCATATTACAATTCTGAGCTTGAATATCAACAAGTAATCTTGAAAGGGCATCAGCCACTTGATTATCACAACCATGTTTATACTGAATCTCATAATCGAAACCCAATAACTTTAAGACCCATTCATGTTGAATGGAGTGTGAGCTCAATTTTGCAAGAAAAATTTAAGGCTATGATGATCAGTTCTGATTATAAAGTGTCTCCCAATCAAGTAAGATTGCCATTTCTTCACTGCATGAATAACTGCCATCATATCTTTCTCATATGCAGATAGTGATTGATTTCGTAGACTAAGAGCTTTACTGGTAAAGGCAATAGGTCTCCCATTTTATTGTAACACATCATCAATCCTAAATCCAGATGCATCACTCTCAATAATAAATGGCTGTGTAAAATAAGGAAGTGCCAATACATGTGGAGAAAGCATAGTTGTTTTCTACTGATTAAATGCAATGGTTGCATCTGAAGTCCAATGGAAATTATCTTTCTTAATTAAAACTGTTAAAGGACTAATGATCTTTCCAAAACTAGGAAAAAACTTCCTATAATACCCTGTCAATCCTAAAAATTCTCGAAGTGCCTTCACTGATGTAGGTACGGGCAAATTGCCAATGGCTTCTAGTTTACACGGATCAGCTGCAACCCCATCCTTAGAGACAATGTGACCAAGATATTCCACTGTAGATTGTCCAAAGTCACACTTGGATTTCTTCACAAACAAGGTGTGTTCTTTTAACAACTGAAAAACCACTCGAAGATGAGTCAAGTGAGATTCCCAAGAACAGCTATAAATAAGAATATCATCGAAGAAACCCAGAATAAACCTTCGAAGATAGGGCCTGAAAATGTCATTCATGAGACACTGAAATGTTGCTAGAGCATTGGTTAAGCCAAAAGGCTTAACCAAAAACTCATAATGCCCATCGTGTGTTTGGAAAGCCGTTTTCTCAATGTCATTTGGATGCATTCTGATTTGGTGATAACCAGATCGCAGGTCTAATTTGGAAAAGAACCTAGCCCCAAACAGTTCATCAAGTAACTCATCAATTAAAGGAATAGGGAACTTATCTTTTATTGTAATCAAGTTAAGCCCCCTATAGTCCACACACATTCGCCATGTTCCCTCATTCTTCTTTACTTAGATAACGGAGGACGAATATGGACTATTGCTCACTTGGATAAACCTAGCATCTAACAATTCCTGCACACATTTCTTGATTTCTGTCTTCTGTAAGGGTCCATACCTGTAAAGCCTCATACTTGGTGGCTTACTACCCTCTAATAATGGTATTCAATGATCATGGGACATATGAGAAGGTAAAGTGGTTGGAGGTAAAAAAACTACCTTAAATTCCTACAATAGCAGGTGCAATTTCTGAGACTATTGATCAGTAAGTAAGTCTTGATGCTGCACAATATCTTCAGTTTGGAGTTGAAACAGAAAAGCTCCAATAGAAGACTCGTGTTGCAAAAGTTTCTCCATTTGGAAAATAGAGATATCTTGTGTTGATGCACAAAATCAGTGAGGACTTTGGTACAACAGAAAGTTTCAAGTTCGTGACCTTCGCTTGGTTGCTCCGGTCACTAGTGTGGATAAGTATGTAAATGGACAGAGACAGGGAAGCAAACAACACAAGATGTACGTGGTTCACCCAGATTGGCTACGTCCACGGAGTAGAGGAGTTCTCATTAATTGTGAAGGGTTTACACAAGTACATAGGTTCAAGCTCTCATTTTGTGAGTTCTAGTGAATAGTCTAGTACAAATGACATTAGAGATTATTGTGGGAGAATGATCCCTATTTATAGAAGAGAGTTTCTAGCTTTGTTCTGACATTAACACGTGTCATGCTGTGATTGGTCTCTGATGTTGACATATGTCACCTTGTGATTGGCCTCTGACCTTGTGGGTCCTTGATGGTATAATGTTGACCGGTTCTCAGTAGTTTCGGGATTGGTCAAGTATGGTACAAACAGTGCTCCCCTAAGTTCCCGAGTGAGGGAAGCTCCTCGGTTGGGGACTTGCAAGTTCCAAGCCACTGAGTAATCCCGAAACTTCCAAGTACTGAAGCGTGGTGTCGTTTTCACTTGCCTTTTTTTTTTTTGTTCCATAGGTGGAAGTGGCATCTTCTCTGGAAGCATTTCTCCTCCATTCATGAGTGGTATCTCTAGCTGATGTTGACGCACAAGGTAATGTATCATTTTCACTTGAAGCTTACTTGTAGTTTCGGGCTTGGTCAAGTGTGATACAAACACTATAGTAGGAGTCCCCCAAGTCTCTGAGCGAGGAGATCTGCCGAAAGAGGTGACAGACAAGGTAAGTAATCAGAGTTCCAAGCGATCAGGTCTAGGTTGGAAGCTTGACTTCGGGTTCCGGCTAATTATTCTCCTTCTCCTTGTCTCTTATTCAGCAAGAATGATAAAGAGAAGAAAAAGGAGAAGAGATGATATAAGATACTTTTGCTTTTGAAGAAGTAACTTTCCACAGGCTTATTCTTGAACTGGGCTGGAGGGTTTTCTAGTTTCCTCCAAATAAGCGAGCCAACTCAGGAATTTGAGGGTCAAAACAAGTCCGTCAAATCTAGAGTACGTTTGACCCTGATGATATGGGGTACTTTTGCTTTTGAAGAAGTATATTTCCACAGGTTTATTCTTGAACTGAGCTGGAGGGCTTCTTAGCAAGGAATATGAGACTTGATTGTGAAATGGACTTGTAATTTCTTCAAGGGCCGTTTGTGGCTTGATTTTTGAAGGAAATCGGACCATGAGTAATCTCATATGGCAAGTGATCCTCAGTTTAGTTGAGGATGAATCAGCACGTTGTCTCCACATGCTTCAAGGTATCAGTTTCATTTGCCTTATCTGTTCTCCATGCAGATGTGGCATCTTCTCTGGAAGCACAAGATGTTGAAGATGAGTACTCGAGAGCAATGCTAGGTAAGCAATCAGGAAAGGGTTCCAGGCAATCGGTTCCTGACTGGAAGCTTGATTCCAAGTGCTGGCTGATTGCTCTCTTTCTCCTTGTCTTGCAGGTAAGAGCAAGGGCGAAAGAAAAGACAGGGAAAAAGCATGATATGGGATACTCTTGCTTTTGTCCCTGATGATATGAGATATTCTTGCTCTGGTGTGGCTTGTTTGCAAAGGTATTATCGGGAGGAAAGAAAGCTAAGTATTTCGAGATGCTTCGTTGGGAGTGTCCTCTCGGGTGTGAGGAGGAGTTGAACATTTTTGCAGGTCTACCTGGTTATGGAGGATGGAGGTCCACATATATTAGGAATTTCCCTAACAGCAAATGGTAATGTTGTTCCTTTACCCTTATCGGTCATATCGATGTAGTGGGAGCTGCGAGATTCACGTGTTTTAACTTTGTCAGAGATCTTGTGATAAAGTGTTCCGTGATATCCGGAAAGCTGATGTTGCTTGTGAAAAGTGCCGACAAATTATATCCAGGAAAATCTGGCTCTTCGAAGTTTGAAGAGAGGTGCCTCTTCGATTTCTGAACAAGCGGGTATGTTGAAGATCTGGCTCTCGAAATTCGAAAAACGTTGCCTCTTCGATTTTTGTACCAAGCAAATCTGTTGAAGATCTGGCTTTCGAAGTTCGGAAAGCGTTGCCCCTTCAACTTTTGAACAAGCATATCTGTTGAAGGTGTATTCTCAGAGATGAGGAAACATTAGGCATTCTTGTGGGTATGCTTTGCCATAGAGGATAGATTTGACTCGTATAGTGATTTCCCAATTAGCAAGTAGTGGTGCTATTCCTTTACCCTTGTGGGTAATAGTAGGGTAGCTGGAACTTCGAAATTCTCATGCCTTAACTTTGTCAGAGCACTTTGAAAAAGTGGTCCGTAATATCCGGAAAGCTGATGTTGCGTGTGAAGATTGCAGACACATTTTATCCAAGGAGATCTGGCTCTCGAAATTCGAGGAGCGGTGCCTCTTTGATTTTCGAACAAACGGCCCTGTTGCCTTTTCTTTTATAGGGGCACCAATTGTGTTCAAGAAGTACGCTTAGAGAGTTACTGCTTGTAGAAATCTTCCCTTCATTTTTGTGCTTCTGAGATTTATTGGACCTCATTTTTCCTTTGTCATTTCTAAAAATGTCTGGCCCATCCGACCGTCGTTTTGACTTGAATGTTGAGGAAGAGGCAGCCAGGTCTCCTCAAGACAACATATGGCGTCCGTCTTTCTTATCCCCTACTGGTCATCTTACCGTTGGGGATTCTGTGATGAAGAATGACATGACCGTTGCGGTGGTGGCCAGGAATCTTCTCACTCCCAAAGATAACAGACTACTTTCCAAACGGTCTGATGAGTTGGCTGTTAAGGATTCTCTGGCTTTCAGTGTTCAGTGTGCGGCTTCTGTGTCTAATATGGCCCAGCGCCTATTTGCTCGAACCCGCCAGGTTGAGTCCTTGGCGGCTGAGGTGATAAGCCTCAAACAGGAGATCAGAGGGCTTAAGCATAAGAATAGACAGTTGCACCTGCTTGCACATAGCTACTCCACGGGCATGAAGAGAAAGCTTGACCGGCTGGGGGAATCCGAGAGTCAGGTTCTAAGTGATCATCAGAGGTTTGTGGGTTTGTTGCAAGGGCATCTATTGCCTTCGTCTTCTGGAGCTTTACCGCGTACTGAAGCTCCAAACGATCGACCTCCGGTGCCTCCTCCTTCTGGGGTTCTGCCCAGTACAGAGGTTCCAAATGACCACCCTCCGGTGCCTCCTCTTTCTGGTGCTTTGTCGAGTACTGAGGCTTTTCCTGGGCAACCTTTGTGAAGGTTCCCTCCAGTTTGTTTGTTTTGATTCTTGTGTATGTACATATATGTAATTTATCGATGATGTCAATACACAAGCTTTACTTCATTCAGCGTATTGTGTTAAATACACTAAGGCATCCTCCACTAAGTTCTTTGAATTATTTCTTTTGTTGAAATTTGCATGTTGAAACTTCATGGGTGGATCCTGTAGGTTGAAATAGTGCTCCCCTAATTTCCCGAGTGAGGAAAACTTCTCGATTGGGGACTTGAAAGATCCAAGTCACTAAGTAGTAACGGAACTTTCGAGTACCAAGGTGTAGTAGCATATGATAGGAGTCCCCCAAGTCGTCGGTCGAGGAGAGTTGCCGAATGAGGTGTCTTGCTTGTTACCAAGTTGTCAGAATATCGATGCCTTGCCTTGCTTCATTTGGTGAAGCACAATTCTTTCTTAGTGAAGTACAATTCTTTCTTGATTCATGTTTGAGAGGTAGGGAAATAATAAAAATAAGACCCAAGGTCTCATCCCTTTGCCCATTTCTGCTTCCCCTTTTGTGGTGGAATTGCTTTTCGTTTCCACTAATCAGCCTGAGTCGCTGCAATTATAACACCTTTCTTTGTAGCTCAAATCGCAAAGTCGTCTTCATGAAAGTTGTTCCTTAACTTGTGATCTACAACGTATCCAAATTTGAGATCCATCGGAGTAGTACAACTCCAGACATTCAGGTATGATGAATAACTGTTCATGATTTGTCTGTCAACCCATCAGACCTGTTGTTAGCTTCGTAACTCCATTTTATCTTGCTCAAATCAATATACTTTCTTCATCGAAGTTGTTCCTCATTATCTCTTCCATAACATATCAAAAATTCAGAATTAATTAATGGTTAAATACTTCCAGATCTTTGAAACATCACAACAGCTTTGGAATCGGCAGGAATCTGACTGTCATGTTTGGAGCTTTAAAACTCTAATTTCCTTCGCTCAAACAGAAATATTTCCTTCTTGAAAGTTGTTTATCTGTTCAAGAACCATAAGATATCCAAAATTCGGCTCCATTGAAGAAGAGCAGAAGTTGCGGAAATTTTATAGATGAAAGGTGACGGAAGAGGGAGAGAGGGAAAAAAGCTTGACTAGTTAAAGCTATTTTTTGGACACAAAATTTGATTTAGCTTCACACTATCTTGATCAAGAGTGTGTGAAGCTCTTGCATGTTTTAGTGTTGAAATTTTGTAGTGAAGCTTTGTTGTTGAAGCTTTGTAGGTGAAGCTTTGATGATGAAGCTTTGTTGGTGAAGCTTTGATGTTGAAGCTTTGTAGGTGAAGCCTTGGTGTTGAAGCTTTGTAGGGTGAAGCTTTGTGGGTGAAGCTTTGTAGGGTGAAGCTTTGTAGGGTGAAGCTTTGTGGGGGAAGCTTTGTAGGGTCAAGCTTTGTAGGGTGAAGCTTTGTGGGTGAAGCTTTGTAGGGTGAAGCTTTGTAGGGTCAAGCTTTGTGGGGGAAGCTTTGTAGGGTCAAGCCTTGTAGGGTGAAGCTTTGTGGGTGAAGCTTTGTAGGTGAAGCTTTGTATGGTCAAGCTTTATAGGGTGAAGCTTTGTGGCTGAAGCTTTGTAGGGTGAAGCTTTGCTTTGTGGGGTGAAGCTTTGTTGGGTGAAGCTTTGTGGGTGAAGCTTTGTAGGGTGAAGCTTTGCTTTGTGGGGTGAAGCTTTGTTGGGTGAAGCTTTGTGGGTGAAGCTTTGCTTTGTGGGGTGAAGCTTTGATGTTGAAGCTTTGTGGGTGAAGCTTTGCTTTGTGGGGTGAAGCTTTGTTGGGTGAAGCTTTGTGGGTGAAGCTTTGCTTTGTGGGGTGAAGCTTTGATGTTGAAGCTTTGTGGGTGAAGCTTTGCTTTGTGGGGAAGCTTTGGTGGGTGAAGCTTTGGTCAAGCTTTGTGGGTGAAGCTTTGCTTTGTGGGGTGAAGCTTTGTGGGTGAAGCTTTGCTTTGGTCAAGCTTTGTAGGGTGAAGCTTTGTGGGTGAAGCTTTGTGGGTGAAGCTTTGTGGTTGAAGCTTTGCTTTGTGGGGAAGCTTTGAAGCTTTGCTTTGTGGGGAAGCTTTGGTGGGTGAAGCTTTGGTCAAGCTTTGTGGGTGAAGCTTTGGTGGGTGAAGTTTTGTATGCATCATAAATTGATTTTGCTTCACACTATCTTGATCAAGAGTGTGTGAAGCTTTTGAGAATTGTGGTTGTCCTCCATTGATGAAGCTTTGTTGTGTTCCCCCTTCCATTTTTTTTTTTTTTTTCGGATTTTTTTTTTTTTTTTTTTTTTTTTTTTTTTTGGAGTGGGGGAACTGAACATTTGAAATTTGAAACTCCCTAGCTTGTGTGGAAGTTTGAAGAATTTCCATGTGTGGCTTTCTCATGGTTTGAATTTGAATTTCAAAGTTCTTTGGCTATGTTGAGCTATCTATATAAGAATGATAAGTTTCCACTCTTTACCTTGCCTTCATTTGCTAATTTTGTAGTGATTTTTGAAGACAAAGTGCTCTCTAGTTTAGAGGGATTCCGGCATTGCTTTGCACCATCTTCAGGTTGGTAGTCTTCTCCACTAGATCGAATGCTTTCATTCTTGTTGAATTGTTTGAGTGGTGATGTACTTGGTTAAGAACATAATGAACTGGTTGAGCTTTTTTTTTATGCCCTAGGAACTTCCTTATGTTTCGATCCTCCTTGTAGTGATAGAGTTTGTTTTTGTTTGTTGTAGATGTCAGAGCCTGGAAGTTCTAGTGATGAGGGCTCCCCTGGCTCTAGCTCTAGGTTGGAGCCTGCACTGTCGGAGTCTTCATGGTCTTTGTCAGAGTCTTGTACAAAAGAAATGTTGGGTGATCTTCACACTTGTCAAACTTTAGCCAATATTGGTTCTTCCTCCATGCCAGTGGGTGAAGGGGTTGTTTGTGACGCCATACCCATATTTCGCTCTGAGTTCACAGCGGACCATTTAGAGAAAAATTTGTTAGATAGCGAAAAGCAGTTGGAGGCCCTAAGGCAGTCATGTAGTGTCCCCTGTAGTGTAGGAATGCGTTTGGTGCATTGTGAAGAATTGCCTTCTGAGCCGCCCAAGGGTCATGTTATGTTCTATACCCAGGTATTATTGACTTTAGGGGTGAAGCTACCTTTACACCCGTGGTTGCAACGGATGCTCTCTTTTATTGGATATGCGCCTGGGCAACTCAACCCTGGTTTTTGGGATACCTTGATTGGGTTTTATATTATTTGGATGGAATGTGGGTTAGGTGAGCCTTCCTTCCATCAGTGGCGCTACTGCTATAAGATGCGTCCGATGAGAGCATGCACTGGGTATGCCGAGTGTGCATGTCGGAGTGAGAGAGAGCGTGTTGTCTTTGGTAAGAAAAAGGCGCACTGCACTTGGAAAAACCGTTGGTGCTTTCTTTATAACGATTGGGAGCATGCTAAGGGTGTCACACTTGAGCGATGTGTTCCTACTCACTTCCAGACTGTAGGTTGTAATGTATCCATTGTTTGCATTGTTTGCTATTTGTTGTGATTTCTTCTTGCTTCTAACACATTTTTTTTTTTTTTTGCAGTGACACGAGGAACCATTAAACTGTCCGGACGGGAGCTAGCTGACGTAGAGAAGGTTTTGAGGGTGCCCGAAGAATATAGGCATTTGGGCAAGCTACGACCCTTATTTCAAAAGTACGGTTTCCAGCCCCAAGTTTCCGAGTGCCAGAGACGAACAAGTAAGTTGTATCTTTTATTTCGCCTCCTCTTGCTCTTACAAAATTGCATTCCTTTGATTTTTTTTTTTTTCAGTGGAGAAAGTGAGCAAAAAAGAGGAGACTGGCACCAAGAAAGGGAAAGCACCCATGTTGGTTCCTGTAGACGACATTTTGTTTCATAAGGGAGCTCATAAGCATCGGATGAGGCCAGCCCCTAGACTTAAGTCGCAAGAGGAAGTCCTCAAGATTGCTGCCTCAAAGAAGGCTGAAGCTGAGGCTATCGGGTGTGCTGCCGCCATAGTTGCAGGAGAGGAGAAGCGACTGTTGCCTCCTCTTCCTACCATCGATCCCATCTTTCCTCCAACCATGGAGTCCATTGACCAAGAAGGTGGTTCTAGCTGCAGCCGTAAGAGGAAGTACAAGGAAGAGGTTGGCAGCGTCCCTTGGAAGGATTTGAAGGTTGCCATGCAACCAAGTAGTTTTAGGTATGTCAATAATTGCTTGGCAGGACGTCGATCTACTGTTGAAGAGCTTGGCGAGCCGCTAGCTAGGCACGAATTTGATCGTGACCGGATGATGAGGCTATCTTCCTATGTGAGTGTTACTCTGTCATTTCTTTACTTTCTCCCATCTTTTTTTTCTAGTAGTGATGATCATCTTGTCATGTAGGTCATGACTGAGTACGACGACAGGCTACAAGAGCTTGAGAAATACAAGGCAAAGTTTAAAGAGAATAGGCGGCTTGTGAAAGATGCCAAGAAGACGAGTGAAGCTTTGGTTGAGGCCGTCCGGCTTAAAGATCAAAACTTTGAGAGTTTGAAAAGGCGGAATGGTGAGAACTTGAGGCTCAAAACACAGTTAAAGACGGCTAAGGAACAGTTGGAGACAACTATTCTCGAGGTTTCCAAGGTTAAAGCGGAGTTGGATAGTGCCTTGGTTGAGGTTTCTGAGCTGAAGAGGAGTATCCCAACTGAGAGGAAAGCTGCCGTGCACGAGTTCTTAAGTTCTCAAGCCTTTCATGATGCCTTTAGACCTCACTGCATCCGGGCGGCTAATTTTGAGAAAAGGAAATGGATGGCCGTCCTTGATCGTTACGACGATGGAAGTATTATTCGCAAGTACTGTGAGGAGAAAGATGAGTATCGACAAAAGGGTGAAACCTTCGTCCTCGCAGTCGATCCTAGTAGTGAAGAGGAGTCTGACAATGAGGCTAATGCTGATGAGCAGGTTCACCAAGGTGAAGATGATCTTGGAGATGCAGATGATGGTGGTGGGATGCAGAGTGATATTGTCAGGGGTTCGACTTCAGATGAGGAGGACTAGAAGTGTCTTCACTTTCTGCATGTACTTTGGATGTACTAGTTTGTTGTTTGTATGGCGTCTGCCATGTTGTAAGCCTGAGAGCTTTTTGTTTTGGATGTTTACGAGTGTTTGCACTATCATTGATGAATGTTTGGCTATGTTTGAATAGATCATTTGTTTGGATATAAGCCATGACTTGGTTGTTCGTTTCTTTGTATAGTCTCGTTGACACATACTTAGATTTTATTTCATGTCGGAAGCATTCCCGTTGAAGTTTCAACACTTGAGTGTTTCATTGCTAGGAATGTAAAAGAGTTAGGGCCGAGTTGGCTAAATCATCTCTTTATTGAATTCATTGCCAAATGGTCTTCATTACATAGGATGCCGAACGGCTATAGCTCAACACTTGTACACTGTGAGTCTACTTGTAGTAGTACTTCAAGTGATCAACATTCCATGGATGGCCAAGGATCTTGCCATCGGAACTTCTGAGCTTGTAGGAGCCAGGGCGACTGATGCCAATAACTTCAAACGGTCCATCCCAGTTTAGACTCAATGTGCCTTCACTTGGGACTCTATCGCAGAGTAATCTTTTTTTTAATACCCAATCCCCCACTTTGAAAGAGCGAGGTTTGACCCTTGAGTCGTAGTAGTTAGAGATACGTTGCTTGTAGGCGACATTCCTCAAGTGAGCCTGATTTCTGTGTTCCTCGACTAGATCCAAGTTGAGGGTGAGTTGTTTGTCATTCTCACTTTGCAAGTAGTTCTGGACTCGAAATGTTGCTTGCTCAAGCTCGACTGGGACAACTGCCTCTGTACCAAAGGCAAGTGAGAATGGAGTTTCTCCTGTTGAAGTCCGATATGAAGTGCGGTATGACCAAAGAACTTGGGGTACAAATTCAGGCCAACAACCTTTAGCCTTGTCCAAGCTGGTTTTCAAAGTGCGCTTGATTATTTTGTTGATGGCCTCAACTTGTCCATTAGACTGGGGATGAGCTGGGGAGGCGAAACATAAGTTGATGTTGAACTTAGAGCAGAACATCTTGAACTTCTTGTTGTCGAACTGTCGCCCATTATCAGTGACTATCGCATTGGGAATGCCAAATCTGCAAAGGATGTTCTTCCACACGAAGTTTTCTATCTTTGCCTCAGTAATGGTTGCCAAGGGTTCTACTTCGGCCCACTTTGTGAAGTAGTCAACCGCAACGATTGCATAACGAACATTGCCCTTCCCTACAGGCATTGGGCCGATCAAATCAAGCCCCCACTGGGCGAAGGGCCAAGGGCTGATTATGGGAGTGAGAGGTTCTGGAGGGGAGTGAGGAATAGTCGCATAGCGTTGACATTTGTCACATGCGCGGGATACTTTGATGGCATCTTGGTGGAGTGTTGGCCAGTAATATCCTTGGTGAAAAGTCTTGTGTGCTAGGGACCGAGATCCAGCATGATCTCCACATACTCCCTCATGTATTTCCCGGAGGACAATTTCTGCCTCGGCAGGCGTAAGGCACCTTAAGTACGGCAAGTTAAAACCTCGCTTGTAGAGTTGATCGTTGATGATCAGGTAGCGGGTAGACTTGTATCGAATTTGCTTAGCCTGGACTTTATCATTTGGGAGTGAGCCATGAGCAAGGAATTTATAAATTGGGGTGATCCAACTATCCCCCTGTTGTAAGTTGCACACTTCCGCGGCCGTGGTGCTAGGAGCAACCAACAGTTCGACATGAATTTTTCTCCCAACTTTGTCTTCCACTGCTGAGGCGAGGCGAGCCAAGGCATCTGCATGACTGTTTGCCGCTCGAGGAACTTGGGTGATCTGGTAATGGAAATGCTTGAGCAAAAGTTGTGTTTGCGCAAGATATGCTGCCATTGAGCTATCCTTAGCATCAAAGTTGTTCGTAACTTGGTTAACCACTAATTGGGAGTCACTGAAGATATCAATTTGTTTAACCCCAAGATGTTTGGCCAAACGTAAGCCTGCTAGAAGGGCTTCATACTCGGCCTCATTGTTTGATGCCTTGAATTTGAAACGAAGAGCATACTCCATTGCCACTTTGTCGGGGGTAGTCAAGACTAGTCTTGCTCTACAACCCTGTTGGTTGGATGAGCCATCAACATACAGACTCCACACTGGGGCTGTTGGTTCTATTTTCTGGGCTTCCAAGGGTAACGAAGCCACTGCTTTAGGTGTAGAAGCAATGTCAACAGGATATGTGAAGTCGGCGATGAAGTCTGCCACCGCTTGGCTTTTCTCAGCTGGCTTTGGTTGGTAGGAGATGTCAAACTCACCCAACGCTATCGCCCATTTGATCATTCGCCCTGAAGTGTCAGGGCTTTGTAGTATCTGTCGAAGAGGATGATTAGTAAGCACGATGACGGAGTGTGCTTGGAAGTAAGGGCGAAGTTTTCGAGCAGACATGACTAATGCCAGAGCCAATTTCTCAATGTTGGAATATCGTGTCTCCGCATCTTGTAAGGCTTTACTAGCGTAGTAGACGGGCCGTTCGACATTACCATCCTTTTGGATGAGAACGGAACTTACTGCTGAAGCTGATACCGATAGGTAGATAATGAGAGTGTCCCCAACTTCAGGTTTGGAGAGCAGAGGGGCTTTACTCATGTACTCCTTGAGGTTCTTGAATGCCTCGGCACATTCAATAGTCCATGTAATGTATTTCTTACTTCCCTTAAGTGCTTTGAAGAAAGGAGCACATCTGTCTGTGGCCTTAGAGATGAACCTGGTTAATGCTGCCACCTTACCAGTGAGGCTCTGGATGTCCTTTGAAGTTACCGGTTCCTTCATGTTGAGGATTGCTTTGATCTTCTCAGGATTAGCTTCAATGCCTCGTTGGCTAATCATGAAACCCAAGAATTTGCCAGAGCCCACACCGAATGCACATTTGTTGGGGTTCAACCTCATTCGATACCTCTTCAGAATGGTGAAAGTTTCAGATAGGTCGGTAATGTGTTGGTCAGCATGTTTGCTCTTGACTAGCATATCGTCAACGTACACTTCCATGCTCTTCCCAATCTGTTCGACGAACATTGAATTTACAAGTCTTTGATAAGTTGCCCCTGCATTCTTTAGGCCGAAGGGCATGACTTTATAGCAATATAGTCCCCTATCAGTAGTAAAGGCTGTGTGTTCTTGGTCCGAAGGGTTCATGAGGATTTGGTTATACCCTGAGTAAGCATCCATGAAGCTCAAGAGTTCACACCCTGCTGTAGAGTCTATAAGTCTATCAATGAGAGGAAGGGGAAAGCTATCCTTCGGGCATCCTTTGTTTAGGTCGGTGTAGTCTACACACATTCTCCACAAGATCTTTTAAAGCAAGAGACTTTCCTTGGTCGGACTTTTCTTAACAAGAACCACATTTGCCACCCATGTTGGATAATTGACTTCACGGACGAAGTCTATGCCTTTGAGTTTTTCAACTTCCGCCTTCATTACCTCGTATCGTTCGGCGTCATAAGATCTTCGCTTCTGTCTTACCGGCTTGGTCTTGGGGTCAATACTCAAGTGATGACAGATGATATCCGGAGAGATGCCTGGCATGTCCTCGTATGACCAGGCGAAGACCTCAGTGTTCTCTTGCAAAAAAGAGATCAATGCCAACCGAATGGGTGGTGACAAGGTAGTGCCAATCTTCACCATGCGATCCGGATAATCTTTTGAGATAGAGACATTTTCTAACTCTTCAGCAGGTTGGGCTTGCTGGGTGAAAGAGTCATCTCGAGGATCATCGGGTTGACTGTTGCCATTGTGAAGATCTAAGTTAGCTTCGTCCGGGCTTGTTTTTATGACTTGGTCATGTATAGAAAGGGTTTCTTTAAGCATAGGTAGATGTTGTTGCTTGACTGAAGTGTTGTAACATGATCGTGCACTAAGTTGATCTCCTCTGATATAACCGTTGCCATAGGGGGTTGGAAATTTCATCAACAACATATGTGTAGATACCATGGCCTTGAGATCATTGATGCATGTGCGCCCAAAGATGACATTATATGTCGTTGGGCAGTCAACCACTAGGAAGTTAGTGGTAATGGTAGCTTTGTAAGGGCATGTACCAACGGTGAAGGGTAAGTGTATGCTCCCTAGAGGTTGTACGACGTCACCGAAGAAGCTTATCAAAGGAGAAACTGAGTGATCAAGCAAGTGTTCAGCTACATTAAGTGCCCTGAAAGCTTCAGCAAACATGATATTGACCGAAGCCCCCGTGTCTACCAGGATTCGTCGTACGTCAAAGTTGGCTATGTGAGCTTCCACGATCAATGGGTCACTGTGAGGGTAGATGATACCTCTTTCTTCCTCAGGGTAGAAACATATTGGATCCCAGTTAGGCTTTTGATATTTGCCTGCTCTAATGTCTTCCACGTGAAACACTTGGTGACCAGGCCTCAAAGTTCGTTCACTATTTTTCATGGCCCTGTTGGAAGATTCAGATATGGGTATGCCGCCGCTTATGGAATATATCACATTCACTTAGCGTTGGTTACAGTTATCCCTTGGAGAGTGAAGGAGGAATTGATCAATTTTTCCTTCACGTGCCAAAGCTTCAATATGATCACGGAGGATGATACACTTCTTGCTGTCATGACCATTATGCTCATGGTAGCAGCAGAACATGCCCGTGTTCTTCGTGGACTTGTAAACTGGCTCTCTCGGCTTTGGCTTCGGTATCAGGTGAGCTATACTGGGATAAATGGCCACGCATGTGGTGTTCAAGGGCGTGTATGTCTCATACCTCGGGGTAGGGCGTGTCTTGACACGTGTTTGGCCCACTTCATTGACTGCTTGGGGGCGGGCATTATCATGGCGATACCCTTGGTTATCGCGATAGTGCCCTTTACTCTTTTTATTGAAATGAGAGTGGTGGGGATGGAAATCCTTCCTCTTACCTTGAGATTGGTATGTCTGTTGACTTGGCGAAGCATTAAGCGAGGCAGGGGGATACGCTATTGCAGTTTGGAGAGCCGATGTCTTCTCATTTGGTTGGATCTGGCTTCCACTCCCCACTTGCTGATAAGGGGTGACTGTAGGGGGTTTCCCTTGATATGTTCTTGCCTCGGCGGAGGAGTGGTTATAGGCCTGTGCCATCACCTCGGAGTAAGTTTTCCAAGTGTTGGCATTGATCATGTACTTGAAGAAACAGTCACGTAAGCCTATTGTGAAGGCCTTGAGGGCGGTCTTGTCATCTGCCTCAGCGCAGCGAGAATATTCATGGCTGAAGCGGCCGGCATACTCTCGTAGTGACTCGTCCGGCTTCTGGCGGATAGTGTACAAATCATCTGCAGAATGCAAGCGATCGGTCTGGAAGATGTGTTGAGAAACAAACAGTTTCCTCAATTCCTCGAATGAGTCAACCATCTCAGGTGGAAGACGACAATACCAGTTTAAAGCTCCACCAGAGAGGGTGGAGGGGAAGAGAAGACATCGTTCTTCGTCAGTGTGCATCCGGTATGCCATGGTAGACTCAAAGAGGTTAAGGTGTTCAATGGGATCCTCCTTTCCAGTATAGAGTTGCAAGCCAAGCTTCTGTTTTGTCTTCGCCTGGAGGAGGGTGTTGAGGATCCTTCTTGTAAGAGGGCCAGGCCTGAGTTGATTCCAGTCAGGTATCTCAGCTTGTCGTTCGGCCTTCAACTTGTTTACTTCTTCAATGAGTTGTAGGACAAGGGGGTCCTGGGTAGAGTTTTGTATCACTGGAGATTTCTTTCGGAAATTTCCATCCCCTCTTGAAAGTAAGAAAGTCTGATCAAGAGCATGTGATTTTTCCCTGGACTCGCCGTACTGACTTCTAGGGTATGTTTGTCGGAACACCTCTGAGTCCCCTATACCCTCATGTTTCTCTAGGACTTGTTGCCCCTTCCCCAAATTGGTAGCCGGCCTGGGCCGTGGTAGGGGACCGAGTCTTTCAGAAACCCTTGGGTCATTGATCTTTGAGCTTATGTGGATGGGGTTCTCTCGACGTTGCTTCAGGAAGTCTCGACAGTCGCGATAAACAGCTTTCGATCCTTCCGCTCCCTCTGCTAGGAAGTGTCTTCCTCCACTTCTCCTGCTTCGGGTTGAAGCAGCTAGGTTGAGAGAAGTTTCATGTTGATCGACATTTTGAGGAGTAGCTTGCTCCTTATCAAGAATAACCATGTTGAAGGCAGGTGACCCTCCATGTTGGAAGGCATCCGATTGATGGTTGGCGTTCACAGGGGCAACGAGCTCGTGTGTTTGAGCATGCCTAGCTTCTTGGAGCGTCTCGAAGAGCTTCTCGTATTGCTCTTGAAGGACCTCGTTTTTCATTGCTATCTTGTTGTTCTGAGCTTCTAGCTCATCGACTTTAGCTTGAAGAGAAACCCTTTTTCCTTCCTTCTTTCGTTGCTTCGCACTAGGTGCGAGAGGGGTGTCATTCTGTGAGCTATGGCTTCCTTCGCTCCCCATGTTGGAGAGGGATGCTTGATCAAAAAAGAGTATACGAGTGGTGGAAACCAGCTTGACAAAGCTGTAGAGAGTGGGAATAAGTGTCGATTCCCACAGACGGCGCCAAATGTTGATGCACAAAATCAGTGAGGACTTTGGTACAACAGAAAGTTTCAAGTTCGTGACCTTCGCTTGGTTGCTCCGGTCACTAGTGTGGATAAGTATGTAAATGGACAGAGACAGGGAAGCAAACAACACAAGATGTACGTGGTTCACCCAGATTGGCTACGTCCACGGAGTAGAGGAGTTCTCATTAATTGTGAAGGGTTTACACAAGTACATAGGTTCAAGCTCTCATTTTGTGAGTTCTAGTGAATAGTCTAGTACAAATGACATTAGAGATTATTGTGGGAGAATGATCCCTATTTATAGAAGAGAGTTTCTAGCTTTATTCTGACATTAACACGTGTCATGCTGTGATTGGTCTCTGATGTTGACACATGTCACCTTGTGATTGGCCTCTGACCTTGTGGGTCCTTGACGGTATAATGTTGACCGGTTCTCAGTAGTTTCGGGATTGGTCAAGTATGGTACAAACATCTTGAATGGGCTCATTAGGAGTTTCAGGGCTAGAGAGACAATAAGTGGAATTACCCTTCTTGAACTTCATATACATTTTGTCAAAATCTCAAAGAACTAGTCTAAGCGTTCGTAACCACTGAACACCCTAAACAATGTCACAACCACTAATAGCCATAACATACAAGTCAGTTACATAATGATAATCTTGAATTTTTAAAGAAACTGCTCCTAATGATCCAATTGTATTCACTTTCCCACCATCAACAATCTTAACACTAAAAGAGTGAGATGTGTCCAGATGCCCTTTAGTTTTTTTTTTCACCAAGGATGAATCAATGAAGTTGTGGGAGCTACCAGAGTCAATGAGGATTACTACAGGACAATTTTTTATGCAACCTAACACTTTCATAGTCTTGATGGATTTAGGTGCATGAGTACCAAAAAGAGCACAAGATGTTATTTTGGGTTCTAAGTTCTCATCCTCAGAACTATCAGTGTCACACACATGTTGAACATCAATGAGTAATAACTGTTTCTTTTCACAAGAATGCCCTCTGGAGTATTTTTCCTTACAATGAAAACACAACCCATTTTTCCTACAATATTCAACTTCCTTAGGGGTTAATCTCCTAACAGGCTCAGTTTTAATCTTGCTATCTCCTATAGGCACATTACCCATATTCTGTAAAGGTGCACGAAAGGAAGAATTACCAGAAGAACGAGTAAAAGGCTTAACCTTTAAATTAGCTAGCTTGGCATCAATCTATTGTGCATAGGCAGTGGCTTTAAGAACATTTCTGGGCTTCAAGATTTTGACATCATGGCTCAATTCTGATTTGAGACCGCCAATGAATCAAGATTTCAGCAAAGAATGATTGATATCCGATGTACGATTTGCCAAACGCCTAAATTCAAGAATGTAGTCTCGCAATGTCCTAGATTGTCTCAATTTGACCAAGCTCTCGGCTGAATCTTCAAATTCTGATGGTCCAAACTCCTGACATAAAGTTGTTGTGTGATGTAATATAAAATAGCACACAAACTTAAACCCTTTTCTTTTATAGTTGTAGTATGAATAAGTTGGGATCGTTCTAGGCTGGGGATTAGAAGGGCTACTAATCTACACAAATTAAACTCTAAATCACTAAACTAGACTCAAAAATAGAAAACTAAACTTAAACTACTCAAAATAAGCTAAACTGACTTAAAACACACAAACTAAGTTAAATTGACTCGAAACGGGAACTAAAGGGTGATTTAGACGAAAATTAAACTAAGAAGACTCGAAATACTAAAGGGGGATTTGTTTTGATGAATTTAAGACTTAAACAAACAAACTTGTAGAAACAAACTAATTGATACTAAATTGGGGTCAATGAAAGGGGTGAAAGGTTAACTAGATGGCCATTCTCCACACATGACACATATGCAACCCGAACCGATTTCCAGTTAAGGCTAGCTAGAGGGTCGTTCTCCACACATGACACATATGCAACATGAATCGATTTCCAGTTATTATTCCTATAAACCATGAATGACAATGCCCCAAGTTAACCGTGAACAGCACTAATTAACCATCAGATTTTCCTAAATTCATTGAATTGGACTCAGCGACGCAACCAAATTATTCTTATCAAGTTCCCTATATGAACAGCATGATAGAGATACATATCAAAGATCATTAAGTTCTATGAAAATCATAACCATTGACATGACATTCGTAATTATGGACAGCATGATACTCATGTCAAGAATTTACTTAACGCGATCGTGACTAGCAACCTCCACTACTTGTAAATATAAGTTCATAACTATTAGGTGAAACTCCCTTATATTCTAGCATCAAATTCATGCATGCAAACTATGTGTGCACCCTTAATCAACATACAAGAATAAGTTCTCAATCAAACAGTTAAGTAAATTGCATTCACGATTTATGAAATAATAACTAGATGTAATCAATTCATATCACATATATGTTCATGGCTTTGAATTCACCTCTAGCTAAATCGAAATTAGTTCCGCATGTTCATCATAACTGAAAACCAAATTAAAACAAACTTGAACTAAAACTAAGGATAGAATGCACCTAGAAACGCTCCAGCAATCCAAATGTCTTGAATGGCAAGCACGGCTCCAAGCTCTCCTCATTCCTTCCTTGCTGCGGCACAAAGTGTATTTTTCTGGATTTTAGGCTCTTAAAACCTGCGACACAACCCCCTTGAAAATTCACCAGAATTGTGTATATATAGGGTAGGGTTTGGCAGAAACCAAGGAAGGGAATGATTAGGTTGTTCGGATGGATTAGGACTCCTAGAATCAGATGAGAAGTATTTAAAATAGGATAAGGACTCCTTTTGCAGCTAGAAATAAGTTTAGATAATGTTGGATAAATAGGATAATGTTTGAATAATGTTGGTTAGGATAAGATAAGGTTGGATAAGGTTTGGATAAGATAAGGTAGTTTGGATAATGTTTCCTTCTTTTTAGCTGATTCCTTATCTTCCAAATCTTGAATTAATTTCTCCAGATGTTAAGCACATTCCTAGCCTCTCTTGAACTTCAAAAACGTCCATCCACCTTGCTTCATGCATGTGCTATCCATTCCAAGCCCAAAACTGCTCTAAAATGCTCCAAATTGCACTTTCTTGCCAACTTTGTCATTTGAACCTACAAACACACGAAAATGGCTTAAAACACTCTAATAAGCAGAAACTAACTAAGTAAATGCAAGAAAACAATCTAACTAAGTCGTATAAATATGCTCCTATCACTGTGAATTCCTCCCATTTCGGGTAATTGACTACGCAATTCGCCCATTGAAACCATTGAATAGGTTCTCCTTCCAAATGAAAAGAAGCCATCTTCACTTTCTTAGAATCGTCAATACTGAAGAAATTGAAATAATGTTCGGCCTTCTAGATCCAAGATAAGGGTTAATCACCATCACCAAAAGAAAATCCATCTTGATGAACGGCGGACGTGGAGGAAAAAATTGCGAATTTGTATCCATGCGATTGAGATTGGATGTGAAATTAGGGTTCGTACCCGGTGGACAATTGGTAGGATTAAATGCACACCACTAGGTAGCACACAAATGTCCTATTGATTTTCCTTATTAATACTAAGATCTGTCAATTGTAGCATATGAAAATAAGGGTCTTTCCCGCAGAAGATTGTTTTACCTAACTACTTAAAATGTCACAAAAACTGGTTTGCTGTCCCTACTGACCAGCCACGGAAAAATATTTATTAGACAGACTTACACTTATCTAAAGTCTACGAAATTTTATATGAAGATACTAGACACACAGAGCTACACTCATACAAATTTTTGGGATTTTTGGAGTTGATTTGCTATTTAAATTAAATTGAACAAAAGCAGGACAGAAACAGATTTTAAGTAGTTCACAAATTAAGAAAAACGAGTTAGGGGAATTGCTATCCACCACCAAATAATCATGAAAACATGTTATGTTTCATTCAAATTCCTTTTATTTCCGGATGAAGATGCTCAAGTTGGCTCAATGTTAGAACTCAACCTATTACTCTTTCTTACATAGTATGTTAAGAGAATGACGTTTTCAACTTAACTTAGTCCCTAGCATGCAATCTAGAATGGCGTGTTCATAGATTTAACAAGTAGAAATCATTAAGAATGAAAAGAGTTTGAGTCATCACAAGGCATCGTAAGTACTGGCGTTGTCTTACTTATCCTAGAAATTGGTTCACATGTTAATCGCAATTAACAAGTACTACTCTAGAACATATGTAGGTCCTCATTTGACAAGGGCAGGCACACACATATTCATAGCATTAGAATCCTAGATATGCTTACTAAGTATGCATCCGTAGAAAACACATAAAGAATTCATCAATGAGACAAGTAGTGAAGCAATTTTCATCCTTTCACAATAGTAATTCAACAAAATGTCATAACAAACTTGCAATCATATTTGGGGCTTCAAAACAGCCCCTAACTTCTAAAAATTAGTTACACATAATCCTTAAATAAAACCAAAAGAAAGACATGAGTTTGAGAAGATAAAACCGAAAGAAGAGAATGCCAAGATTTCCTCCTTCCTTTCCTTCCTTCCCCAACGCAGCAGCCTTGCCTTTTTTTTCCTTCCTTTTTTTTATATCTTATTTCTTCTAAATTCCTCTCCCCCTTGCCGCTGCAACCTGCAGCCTTTATGCCCCTGCTTGCTGCCCCATTTCTGCTCCATAACTCCCCCACTAATAGCCATTTTGTGATGACAATAAGTGAGAGGAAATGGCAAAACAATTGTAACTCTTTAGGTAGTCTTTATGCCAATTACTCCCTCTTAATCCTCATCTTTAATTCCATTTCCTCTGATATTTGAATAGGTGTCAGCTGGTTTGTTTTTGGCTGCATCAGTTTTGGCTGCTAGATTCATTGGGTTTATTGCTTTCAATGCTTTCTTGTCAGTTACAAACTGCTCAGCCCCTTGTGTACCTTTTAGTGTTAAAATGGTCATAACTTCTTCTAGAAAAATGATATTAGGAATCCGCGAAATGCACCAGAAAATAGACATCCATATCTTTCTAAGCATATAAGGCTCATTCTCTAATTCATTCTGAGCTGTTCGTAACTTGCTTCCAAAGTCAGCTGATGTGCACAGGCAGTTTTGACGAATTTGTTACTTAAAATCCCACTTGTGCTATTTTTCTTTTCTTAGCTTGACAAGTCCTACAAAACACAAAAACAAAGTAAATAGCTCAAAAATATAAGGAACTAACTAAGAAAAGATAAGTGAATTTGATGTAATATATATATATATATATATATAAAAATATGAGCTTATCAACAATTTGGATCGGACTGAGTTGCTTCAGAGGATTCCCCAATCTCCCCGCTCCCTTTTGTTGATAAAGATTGCAGTTGCTCAATTATCAACTCAGTTGCTACTCGGGATTCCAGATGCAATTCGTTGAATTCATTCCGAAAATCTTCAAACAAAGATTCAAGCTTGGAAACGCGCGACTCCTTGTTCTTTTGGAACCCAGGCGAGTCATACATGAGAAGGATCGAGGAGGATCAAAGACACTGGCTGATACCAATGATACAATCCCACACTCTGCTTCTACTCAGTGTATAGTGAATGACGTATTTCTTATTACTATAACAACATTTTCAACAACCCTTTTCTTCTTACAGTCTTTCCTTAAATAGTGACTAGGTAATTTTCTCCCTAAGTCACCCTCTAACAACCTCATACCAACAAACAATCCCAACTAATTCATGTATGTCTTAATCAGCACTGCCAACTCACCAATACAACCATGCTGACTTGTCACCATACACAGCATCATATCAACTGAACCAACGAATCAAGCTGATGAACACTTGTTTGTTTGATCATAAAAATATTTATCAACCAAAACCTAAAATTTCCCACTACTTTGGGGCTTTTGCATATTTTCTTTTTCTTTACTATAAATTTGGAGGAAGCTCTCTCTGCAAAGAAAAAACCCTAGCCGTCACCCCATAGCCGCCGGCCTCTGGTTATGGCTAGGGGCCGGTGGCAGCCTCTCCCCCCTCTCTCTTCTCCTCCTCTCTCCCTCTCTTCTTCCCTCTTGCTCTAATTTCAGTTTTTTTTCCTTTTCAGTTCTGCCTTCGATTTTGTGAGCTTGGTCTCCTTCCTTCCCTGTTCTTGTCCCCCACCTTTCCTCCCTACCTCACCCCCTCATATTCCACCCGCATTCCATCCCGGGCTCCGATCTGTGTGCGCCAAAGAAAATAGTGCTAGATCTATCCCCCTGCTCACTTCCCTTCCCTAGCGCGTTCGCGCAGACCCTGCAAAGGAATGTTGTTGGAGGTGGAGACATCCACCTTGGCTGCAACAATGAGTGTTGCACCGAGCCTTTCTCCTCTTTCAATTCTTTATTTTTTTTATGCTAAAGGGGTCCTAATTGCTCTCTAGGGTTCCCTAGTTTCTAGGCTTCCCTAGGAGAGCGGCTGCAGGAAGTTGCTTACGGCGTATGGCGCCGTGGTTATCTAGTTCCGGTGCTCGTAGTATTAGTCACACAGTGCTCGAGGGTTCCATGGTGTGCTTGGTGTTTGTACACCGTGGGCGGTGGCAACTGCAACGGAGGAGTCAGGAATGGTTGGGTTGATCGGCGAGGGTCAAGGGTTGGAGCAAGATAATTAAAATATTATGGGCGCATGCTTTCCAGTTGTACCGGATTTGAATAATGTATTGGGCTTTGTAGAGATGATGTTTGCTCCACTAGCTATCTCTCCTTTTCATGAGCCACTACTTTCTCGGTTTTCGGGCGGCCAGTCATGTGGTGGCTTTTTTTTTTAGATTTCACTTCGTATTTTGCCTTTGTTCTATCATTTTGATTCCATGTGGAGTGCACCTGTCTAAAGGCTTTCAGCTGGTGGTTCAGGTTGGTTTTGCAGCATGTGGAAATGACTATGGAAGCCATGGTCGCTTGTTTTGCCACACGGTTGATGCTCACAGCACAGCAATGGATATACGCTACATGTTTGGTGGGTGGAAAATTCCCCTGATTTGCTTAGGGATACCTTGTAATTTGCTTTGTAGTGACATTTGAGGATGGGTCCTTGTTTGTGCGGGACACTCTTTCCTTCGACCGGGTTGAAAGCTTCGGCAAGGTTTTATTGAGGCCCAGTATGCACGCTATCCTCAGTTTGTTGTCAGTTTGTACTTGTTCTACGTTGTTTAAATTGAATATCTAATATCGTCTTTCTCTCAAAAAAAAAAAATTTGGAGGATCGATTTTGCTATAGAGAATACCTGTAACCAGATTTTTTTAACTATGAATTTGAAACCAAATATTATTTACTTATTTAATTCAAAGAACGACTAATCCTATTGTTCTGTATAAACTCTTTTATTAACGAAACTGACTGTACTTAAATAAATAAGTAAACTCTTTTATTAACGAAACTGCATATAATTCAATATAAAAAAAGCCATTAAATATAGTTGGGGACGGAGTGCTAAACTTTCACTCATCTGTCTCTTTTATGAAGAAAACAAGCCACAGCTTGCAAATCTGTCCCTAAATGAAGAGTCCCAAAAAAGGGTTTTTCTTGTGGTGTTGCTAAAAATAAGTCATCATAATATACCAGATGAAACTCAGATATCATTACACATCGATCAAATATGTATGGCCAAAACTAAAACCTATTTATATAATAATAGATTAATATATAGTGGAACCAGAAGTTAATTTTAGGGGACAATGCAACTCGTTTTCTAAGAACACATAAACGTGGAATGAATTTAATCATCAAGCTTAGCGCCTCCATTTCTGTTGGAAAAGCTTCTAGAATTAAACCCTAGGTCCATTTTCAAAGGAACAACTAGTCACTTTCATAGGCGGTAGCAACCACATGTTGTTTAATTACATTAAACTCAGCCTCTCTCTCTCAATTACCACATTTGGCTTTATTTTCGGTGTAGTAGCTGGAAGGCCATCGTAGTCGATCGTAGTTTCTCTCAGCTTCAACTTAAAAGTTGATCAGGGGCATATCTAAAGATTTGTTAATTGAAATATTATGATCTTCTTTGGCATGTGAAACTATCTTCCAGCTGTGATACGGACTAAGGTAATTGTGGTCACCCATTGTTCGATCTTAATCCATCGGTAGGTGGGTATTTATTTTTTGTGTACTTTCTCCTCCACCGTTAGATTACGATTGAATGGAGATCGAGGATAATTTTTCTGGTCTACCAACGGGACTCGATACCATCCTATCAAAATGATATTTAAAAGATTCAGTGGCAATTGAGTGAACTTGGATTTCAATAATTTGCCACTATGTACGTGGTCTATGCGTTTGTGTCCTACATGTAATATACCAAATGTATACTCGTGAAGGGCAGCGTACGCAGGAATAACGTTAATCCTGACCACATTTATTGGTACAACAATGTAGGCCACTCTGTTCAATTACTAGGGTAATGTTAGAGAGAACAATTTTTAAGATCAAATTTTGTAAATTATATAATGTGTCATCAACATAAAATAAACATGTTAATCAACAATATTTAATGTCTTCATTTTGTCAAACTTTTTAGAAATGGCATATGAATGTATTTATGTTCCAACAACTTCTCTACTCCAATTTCCTATAATTCAGACTTGTATTTATGTTCCAACCAATATTATTTATACATGAGAATCCCCCTCCCCCCTACTCTCACCACACGTCCAAGGTTCTTTTGCTATAACAAGAAAAACAGCTGATCATGGCATACCTGCACATTTCATGGCTTCTTCTAGCTCAATGCCTCCTACTACTAGTCACAAGAATTGTTGCCAAAGTTCCGGCAGTCGTGGTGTTCGGGGACTCGTCGGTGGATGCTGGGAACAACAACCAGATTCCAACAGTTTTGAAGAGTAATTTCCAGCCCTATGGTCGTGACTTTGCCGGTGGCAAGCCAACTGGGAGGTTCTCCAATGGCAGAGTGCCTACGGACTTCATCTCCGAAGCTTTTGGACTTAGATCATCCGTACCTGCCTACTTGGATCCTGCTTATAGCATATCAGATTTTGCAGTCGGAGTTACTTTTGCTTCTGCTGGCACTGGCTATGACACTGCAACTTCAGATGTGCTAGTATGTCCCAAATATTTATCATAAAGCTTCTCTCTCCACAGATAAATATAATTACTATTAGCTTGATCGATTAATTGGTTCACTTTCTATTGTGTTATAATGATTGTCTAATATGATATTAGATATGTAGCTAGTGTTGCACCGACCTATTTACTTCACTTTATACCAACAAGGGAAAATAATAGCGTTTGATGCCGAGCACCAATTTACAGTATCTATTACATTTTTTATAATTAGTCAATATTTTATCACAGTTTATATTACAGTATATATTAATATGAAATATGTATTAAGTATTGTAGATTGAGTAATATATAAGAAATGTATTAGGTATTGTAGATTGATACTCAATATCAGTTCATGATTCTAATTAAGCCTTGTACTAATTCAGTATATATATCATACTAATGGACTGTACTACCTTACTTTGTAGTCAGTGATACCACTATGGAAGCAGTTGCAGTACTACAAAGAATTTCAGAACAAGTTGAGACTTTATATGGGAGGAAACAAAGCAGACCAAACCATCCATGAAGCTTTGCACATGATAAGCTTAGGAACCAATGACTTCCTTGAAAACTACTACACATACCCCGGCCGGTCGAATCAATACTCTATCGAACAATACCAAGATTTTCTCATTGGAATTGCAGGAAATTTCATCAAACAACTCTACGGTCTCGGAGCTCGGAAAATATCCTTAGGAGGCCTACCTCCAATGGGGTGCTTGCCACTGGAGAGAACCACAAATATCATGGGTGGAAGTGGCTGCGTTTCAAATTACAACAACGTGGCTTTAGAGTTCAATGGCAAGCTGAAGACCTTGACTACAAATCTGAATAAACAGCTTCCTGGGATCAAATTGGTTTTTTCAAACCCATATTACATTTTCCTGCATATGATAAGAAGGCCTTCTTTGTACGGTAAGTCAGTTGACTTTTTAAGTGTCCATTGTTGCCATGGTTTGCTTCTTTCATGCTTACATGTAAAATCATTAATGAATCACCCAACAAC
This sequence comes from Heteromeles arbutifolia, assembly GCA_024362995.1. Lineage (NCBI taxonomy): Eukaryota > Viridiplantae > Streptophyta > Magnoliopsida > Rosales > Rosaceae > Heteromeles > Heteromeles arbutifolia. The sequence goes on along the minus strand of JANCRC010000012.1, from coordinate 8,011,068 downwards.
TAAACCAAAACTTTCTCACTTTAGCATTTAAGTAGTCACATTATCTGGGTGGTGGATATTATGTGATATTAATTTCTATTACTTTTATATTGTATACCAATTTTTTATATTTTATTTTACACTAGGAGTGAAAATTTAGACTAAATTACACAATTAGCCAACTATAATATATAATATGATATCAAATTCGTTATTCATAAGAGTCAAACTAATACCTCTCACTTCGTAATAAGAAGGATATTTAGTGACATTGTTTTCCAATTTAAACTGGGACATATGTTAAAGGAAAGTGCTACAGGTACTCCAAAAAATTCTTCTTGCACTCCTTTTTTTTCTTTCAACACTAGTTAAAGAGGCATGCAAGATGATATTTTTAGAGCGTTAATAAATGTGTCGTATAAAACTATGATTTATCAGTGAAGAGCACCGACTAACCTTTGATGATCAAATTCTTCTGCAATTGACAGGATTCGAGGTGTCATCGGTGGCGTGTTGTGCCAGTGGAATGTTTGAAATGGGCTACGCATGCAATCGAAACAACTTGCTCACTTGCACAGACGCAAGCAAATACATTTTCTGGGATGCCTTTCATCCTACTGATAAAGCAAACCGTATAATCTCTGATTATATGGTGAAAAAAGTACTTGCCCAGTTCCTTTGATTAGCTTCAAATTCAAGAGAAATGTACGCGCCATATAGATGCTTTGTGATCATATATGTATTCTACGCGATGCTGTGTTGGTAGAAGAATATGATGTTTGCAGAAAAATGGAATTAAAGCCTAGGCTTATGGACCTATGGTGCCTGTGATATTAGTACATATTCCTGTACCCATTTCTGAGTGACCCAAGACAAAAATTATATGTTGTGTGAAAGTACATTTGTGGCAGCGTTTGGTTATAAGTTATGAATTTGAATGGTTTTATTATTAAAGTATTGTAATTCGAACAGGCTAGGACCCAGGAAAGTACTTACAAAAAAATAATTTACTTGTACTTGAAGATGTCACGTTTTTCTTATAATAATGTATGCATGATTGATTGAAATACTACTATCATAACATCCTAATCATATGAAGAAAACTTGCATATCTCATGTTGTATAAAATTATCTCTGCATGTTTCTGATCACATAATTAGTCAGGTGAGAGAGCTTCTCTCTAATTGTAGGGAAGTTTATTTCCCCTTGCAGGGTAATATTTTTATTTGATTCATTTCATTGTTTAGATTTTTTTTTCTTTTTTTTTTTTTTTTCTTTTTTTTTTTTTTTTTTTGTGACATAGCAATTCATCATATTTCCTAATCTTACCGGCTTGCCTTATGTTTACTTCTTTTTAATCATGGTTGTGCTGATGGATAGTTGAGGGCATTGCCGAATCCATGTATAGTTTTCCATTAATTTAACCCAGCTCAGTTTATCCATTAATATTTCAACAATAGGTAAGATGTTTGATAAAATGTCTGAAAAAAATATTGAAGCGAGGCTTATAGTATTTTCATGTCTCGACAAGAACAAAATATTCTCGGTGGTTAAGGATCCAAATTTTCGTATTCAAAGTTAAATAATGTCATGACAAGCGGAGTGATAGTCTTCACTAGTAGGATTTTGATGAATTTGGAATTTTATATATGTTCCATCCAGAGCCTTGGCTTAAAACAAAAGGGTAGGGGAAATACGAAAAAATCAAAATGTCACCACATTATATTATACATGCACTAGGTCCTAGGTCTTTCCTAGCTTAAGCTAGAATAATGTCCAAATTGAACATAAAAATTATCTACCCACCTTTGTTTTATTGCTTTTGGACTTGTCGAAAAGTTTGAGAGGATACAATAATGCTCAGTTCGCATGGTTAATTGTTATACTTTATTTGATTTAAGTACGGTTAAAAAAATTCCACTTCTTACAGCTCAAAGCGAGCTACGTTTGTAGGCGGTGAATTTGAAAAAACCATAGGTTCTAATATAAAATTAATTAATAATATATAAAAAGTAGTCAAACAATTTATAATCACACGTAAAGTCACTTTTTCATCAATTTGGGATTCATAAACACGCGAACAATACAACTCAGGTGACATGAAGCATGTGTTGCCGTTAGACTTTACACGTGGAACAACCTACTCTGATACCTTGAAGAAAGTTGAGGTCTCTCCTCTCATCAAAGTAGGATACATTCGCAACAGAACTATAGGGTGATGTTATTCCACACAACCATTTTTACTTTTACATTTTTTTTTTTTTTGTTAATTTATGTCATTTAATATTTTTTAATTCATTCGATCCGATTGTCGAAACTTGAAAAAAAAAATTATATGAGAAATAAAAACAAAGATGTGAATAGCACTACCCGGTGAACTAAAGAACTTATCTACTCAGTAGAAAATAGCTGAACATAAATTTATATGCATTTTGGTAAATCTTTAAGACGGCTCCATTAACGACTTTTTATTTACTTAGCAATGAAGTAAGACGTATAACTTGCACAAGCCTCGGTGTTTAATTCATATCTTAGAGTTTTATTACAGCCAGTTCATTTACACGCAACGCAAGCAAATAATTTTCACCTCTGCGACTGTTGGCCCACAAAGAAACGCAGAAGCATCAAGGATTAAGATTTTCGTATCTAATATTCAAAGTATATAATATATATACCAATAATACTATAACAAAAGAAAAAAAATTCTCTGATAATGCTTCTATCCTTGCGGAGAATGCCATATTCCACCGATTGCGAATAATATGTTCGTGATTAAATTCATAAAATTTAATTTATTAATTTTTATTCGAAGATTATCTTACAAATATTATTTAAAGCGAAAATTGTTTAGTCATTGAATATTTAAATAATGGAAGATTTATTATGAATAGTTACTTGACACTCATGATTTGGAGTGATTAAAAAATTGAAAGGTTTCATTAAAAATTTGAAAGGTTTTTTTTTTGGTCAATAGGAATTCCATTAATAGAGCAACATAGAGAAGAAAATACATAAAGACTCCTCAGAAAAGGAGAAGATAAGCACAGCTCTTGCATAGAGCAGGAACAGACGTGTATCAGTCAGTAAGAACTAGCTATCTAGCCAAAAAGACTACCAAAAAATTTGAAAGGTTTATAATGAACCCAGATCCTCTTCGAATCTAATGATCATGAGTCTAAGGATCAAATGATCCGGATCATTAAAATTTGATCCAACGATTACAGACAAGGGACCTTTCTAAAATTATAATAATTGTAACCGTTGGATCAAATTTCAATGATCCGGATCATTTGATCTTTAAGCTCAGATCATTAGATCCAGATGTTCGTTTATAATGATAAAATTGCATCACCGATGATACTTATCTGCAAACGGCAAAATACGTGCATTCCCTACATTTGACACGTGTGCTTTAGATTCTTATTCGCCACGAAACAGTTGTAGAGATATAAAATGTGAAAAACACAGCCGACTCCAAAGTGGAACGAAATCATTTTCTTTCTGTAAGCAAAAAGCTAAATACCAGAAGAAGAAAGGAAAAGCAACACCAACAACCAATATGAAGAAGCTCTACAACAAGAAAGGCAAAATCCACCCGTCACCGTCGCCGCCCTCCGTAGCCGACCCTCTGACCCTTCTTCCGGCAACCATCCTCGGCTTGGCCATATCTCTTTCCGCCGAAGACCAAGAGGTCTTGGCCTATCTCATCTCCTGCACCAACAACAACTCCTCAGGCGGTTGCGAGACGAACCAGCTTGGGCCCACTACTAAGTCCAATCCTGCACCGGCGACAAGACCGCCGCAGGTAACATCCATGCCTTGTATCAAGCCACACAATCCCAACGCGGACAAGACGTATGGAGACCACAAGGCCCAACAGAAGTGCGACTGCTTCAGGTGCTACACGAGTTTTTGGGCACGATGGGACGCTTCGCCGAACCGCCAGCTGATCCATGAAATCATTGAGGCTTACGAGGATAGGTTGGTGGAGAAGAAGAGGTTAAGAAACTCAAAGGTGAAGAAAGAGAGAAGGAAGAATAACAAGGGCAGTGTTGGTAATTTGGGCTCTGGGGAATTAGGGCATGGGGACAAGAAGGAGGTGGAGGTAGGCCCACAAATGGTGGATGCTGGTGTTGTTGTTGGTGAAGTGATGAGAGCTGGTGAGTCTGGTGATGAAGGTTGTGAGATTGGAGTGGAGAGGGGGACCATAAGGAGGCTGGTGAGTTTCATTGGGGACAAGATTTGGGGTGTTTGGAATTAGGGTTAGGGTTGTCATCAACACAGATAAGTTTCCAATTACCAATTCTTTGTGTTATTCTTAAATTGTTTTCCCTTTGTGTACATTACCCATCTCGTTGAAGAAAAACGATGGGGATTTTAGTGGCTTCTTTGCCATTTGGGTTTTCATTTTAGTTTATTTTTTTCCAAGATAGTTTTACTAGATTGGATTAATTTGGATTTAAGTTCCAAGAATCCAATTTGGTGCTGAATTTTGGATTATGGAATGGAGGTCCTCTCGTAAATTATCTATAAGTTTTTGCTTAAGCTGTGAGATTTTTAATTCATCTACAAAAACAATTTGCAACATTAATTGTTAAGCTACAGATTGTGAAGAACAACAATGGCGATTTCTATGTAATCCAGAGAGAGAGAGAGAAATCTAGATAGAGAAGCATAACTGAATTATCTTCTTGTATTGAATGAATGATTACAACTCAAAATACAAGTGTGTGTGTGTGTGTATATATATATATATATATATATATATATATATATAAACGATTTTCCTTGCACACTAAGTAAACTATTACTAACAGACTTAACAAACTCATTCATTTATCTGTTGACACTTGTCACCATATGGTGGCTCTATATCTTTACATCCCCCCTCAATCATATGCTTGGAGGAGGCAAGCATAATATTGAAACAATGATGCTGAAACAAAGGTGCAGAAAGACCCTTGGTCAAAATATATGCAAACTAGTATGTTGATGACGCATGAGAGACATGCATATCACCTCGGATGACTCTCTCCCTTACAAAATGGTAATCTATTTCAATGTGCTTCACTCTTGAATGAAAAATAGGATTAGATGATAAAGCAATTGCAAAAATGTTGTCACAATGGATGACTAGAGCAACTAGAATAAGTACACAAAGATCACATAACAACTGCCTTATCCACGCTAACTCAGCAGCTGCAATGGCTAAAGCCCGATATTCAGTCTCTGTAGAGGACTGAGAAACGGTGTGTTGAATCTTAGATGCCCAAGATATCGGATTGGAGCCAAGATAAACAATGTGACCAGAAGTAGATCTTCGATCATTGGGGTTTCCTGCCCAATCTGCATCATTATAAGACTACAATTGTAATTATCCTGATTGAAATTGAAGACCATAGTCCATAGTGCCACGAAGATATCGCAAAATCCTCTTAACAGCCACAACATGAGTTTCCATGGGATTATGCATGAACTGACAACACTGATTCACAGAAAAAAAACAATATCAGGCCGAGTAAAGATCAAGTATTGCAATGCTCCCACAATGTTGTGGTACTGGTGTGGACTATGATAAGGAGTGCCCTCAGTTTTAGACAACTTGTAATATGGTAAACATGGTGTTGCACAAGGTTTGGAATCTTGCAGATCAACCTTTTTCAAGCAAATCTTTGATGTACCTTGACTGTGAAACAAAAAGACCATCATTCTGATATGTTATCTGTAACCCCAAGAAATACTGTAATTGCCCCAAGTCTTTCATTTCAAACTCCTAAGTTAAAGCTTTAACAACCTTATCAATCAATTTAGATGAACTACCAGTAAGGATGATAGCATCCACATAGAGAAGTAATACAGCAGTGCCAAGACTCGTGTGTTGCACAAAGAGAGATGGATCTGCAAGGGAAGATTTAAAACCCAAACCTGGTAAAAAACTTGTAAATTTTTCATTCCAAGCTCAGGGAGCTTGTTTCAAACCATAGAGAGACTTATGCAACTTGCAAACATAGTGAAAAGGATGTTATGTACTTTCAAAGCCTTGTGGTTGAGTCATATACACTTCTTCATGTAAATCACCATGAAGAAATGCATTTTTCACATCCATTTGCCGTAATAACCATTTAAACTGAGCTGCCAATGCCAAAATCAGCCTAACTATTGTTGGTTTCACTACAGGACTAAAGGTCTCATTGTAATCAATACCCTTATCTTGACTATACCCTTTAGCAACTAAGCGAGCTTTGTATCTTGCCACTGAACCATCAGGATTGGCTTTGACTCTATACACCCACTTACAACCTACCAGATTTTTGTGAGGTGGCAGTGGAACAACATACCAGGTTTTTGTGAGGTGGCAGTGGAACTAAAGACCAGGTTCTTTACTATACCCTTTAAAAGTTGTAGGTTCTGAAACTGTTGCAGGAACCTGAACTGTAGCTGAGAACACTTTCTTCTTCTATATGCCACTCTTGGATCGTGTTTGCATAGGGTGCAAACTTACTGATGGTATAGGAAGGACAATGAGCAGATTTTCAAGTTGAAAATCTGGATCAACAGGGACTGAAGACTCTGTAGCTTCTGTAATGGATTCCACAGATTACATAGGTGTAATAGGGTTGGAATTTAAACAATCTGAAGCTCTAGTGGAGTGAGATATGGAAAACTCTAAGGCACTAGGAATATTAGAGACTGAAAACTCTGACGCTCGAGAGGGTATAAGTGGTACGACAGTGTTTTGTGAATCAACTAGTGAAGGGTAAACTAGTTGGTGCATTGGTGTTAATGTGGATGCAGAACTAGACAATGTTGGTTTGGAAGCAACTATAGAGGAATAAGGAAAACTTGTCTCATCAAACAAAACATGTCTCAAAACAAAGATTTTGTTTGTAAGAGGATTAAGACAAAGATAACCTTTGTATTGACCTGCATACCCTATGAATATACACTGTGAAGTCTTAGGTTACAACTTACTGGAATTATACTGTTTTAAGAGTGGAAAGCAAGCACAGCCAAAAACTTTGAGATGTGATGTAGAAGGAAGAGTGCCAAATAAACAAGTAAAATGAGATGACGTGTTAAGTGTTGGATAAGCCATCCTATTAATAAGGTAAACAGAAATGGCACAAGCATGGAACCAAAATGTATGGGCTAAACTGGCAGTTTGCAACAAGGTAATGGCAGTTTCAAGAATGTGTCTATGCTTCCTTTCAGCTAAACCATTCTATTATGGAGTATAAGAACAGGACATTTGATGAATGACACATTTTTCTAATAAGTCGTTTTTGAATTTGTGACTGGTGTATTCACCACCACCATCACTTTGAAAAACTTTCACAGTTGCAGAGAATTGAGTAACCAAGAAGCTGTGAAAATGTACAAAAACACCAAAAACTTCACTTTTATTCATTAAAGGGAAAATCCAGGTGAACCTGGTACATTCATCCACAAAGCTTACATAGAATTTGTACCCTTCAATTGAAACAATAGATGAAGGACCCTAAACATCACTGTGTATTAACTCTAAGGGCTTTACAGTTTTATTTGTAGGAAAGGTAAATGGAAGTTTGGCAAACTTTCCTTCCAAACAGGATTTATAAATAGAAGACACATGATCTAAAGATGTAGGAATTTTTTACTATTTGAACATTGCAAAAGTGACATTGTTAGAAGGGTGGCCTAATCTTTGGTGCCACATATTTATTTTGACTTGACTACCAAGATATCAGCTTTGTTGCTGAAAAGTTGCATTGTATTTATGTTCTTGTGTAATGAGATGTTGTGGAATATGAAAGGGTATGGGATAGAGGCCATCTCTACACAGTCCCTGAAGAAGGATGATCCATGTGATCTTGTCCTGGATCCAAAAACAGAATTCATCACAAATGAATATGCATTTGTTATCTTTATACAATCTATGTATAGATAACAGATGCTGTGATAACTGAGGCACGTGTAAAATTTTCTTTAACTCAAAAGCATACTGAGGTGTATATAGAGTAGAGGAGCCTATATGAGATATTGGCAAACCTGAGCCACTTGCAGTGGTGACTGGATCATTGCCAGATAATGGTGCTGCCAGATTGAGATTAGAGATATCTGAAGTCATATGAGAAGTTGCTCCAGTATCAGCAACCCATAATTGCTCTTGTGGTGTAGATGGTTGAAATGTAGTATGCATTGCAGAAAGATTTGAAGACAGAGGCCGGCCTTGATAAGCAAAGTTTCCCCTGTGATAACACTGAGATGCAGTATGCCCAAATTTCCAACAAATTTGGCATTGAACTTTGGATATGGTAGAAGATGAAGATGAGTGACTTTGGAAACAATCTGCAGCAATATGGCCTCTTTTATTGCGTATTTGACAGACAGGAACTTCATAACCTTGTTCAGGACAAATGGAAATGTGAGGTTTTGCAGGGCAAAGAATTCCAACACTTGGATTCGGAGATTCTGTATTGTACCTCGAGTTGAAGTTGTTCCTACCCCTACCACGTCCTAGAAAACTATTGGTAGTATAGCCTCCTTTATAATTAGAGGAACTACCATGATAAGCATCACTAAGAGAACCACCATTGTAGTTGGAAGACTGTGAAGAGCCACTGGAAGATCCTTCTTCTAGCATGAAAGCTTTGTCTTTGCCTTGTTTGTCTTATGCAGCCATTGCAGTAACGAAAGACTTAAAGGTGGAATTATTCTCAACAGTTGTTTCTTCTGCCAGTAACTGGGATCGAAACTCTTTAAGAGTGATAACATTCTCCCTACCCCTTATAACTATCCTGAAAGTATTGTACTCAGAAGTGAGTCCTTTCAATGCCAAAATTACAACATCATCATCTTCAAATGTAACACCAGCTGCAGAAAGATGATCTCTAACATCTTTAATTCATTGCAGATATGTAGAGATAAAATCTGACCCTTTCTTGATGTTTTGCAACTCGGTTTTTAACTGAAAGATACTGGATTTTGTGATAGTAGAGAACTTATCCTCCAAATTAATCCACATAGCATAAGAACTCAAACAACCAATAACACACGACATAGCATTTGAAGACAAAGTAGCAATGATAAGCTGCATTAATGCACGATCATGCATTTTCCAAATCTGATAGTCATCAGTCTCAACACCTTCAATATTAACATTGTCATCAAATCGTTTAGGACAGCGCCTAGTACCATCCACAAAGCCTAAAATGCCATGGCTTTCAATAAGCAACCGAATTTGATATTGCCAAACAAGATAGTTCGTATCATCAAGCTTTACTGTAACAGAAGTAGACACATTTGTAATAAGATTTGTGATCGGAGACCGAACTATGTGTAATTGTGCAGCCGTCACCATATTTTCTTGAAGGAATTGAGAAAATTAGGGTTTTAAAAGAAGATTTTAAGAGATTGTAGAAGGACAAATCGTAATCAACAAGAAGATTCAAAGTGAGAACACAGAGTCAAAGAGAAAGCTCCAGCCATACATTTCGTCAAACAGGTGGTGAGCACACTTACAATCGATTGTGCAAATCGATATGGATGTTGAAGGCAAAGCTCAAATCCAAGAGAAACAGCAACAAAAAGCAACACAGCACACCAAAACTGCAAGAAGCGAGAGTGGAAGCAATGGAATCCTCAAGATAGTAGAACGATCGGCGAAGATACCATGTTAAGCTATAGATTGTGAAGAACAACAATGGCGGTTTCTATGTAATCTAGAGAGAGAGAGAGAGAGAGAGAGAAATCTAGAGAGAGAAGTACAACTGAATTATCTTCTTGTATTGAATGAATGATTACAACTCACAGTACAAGTATATATATATATATATATATATATATATATATATATATATATAAAAGATTTTCCTTGCACACTAAGTAAACTATTACTAACAGACTTAACAAACTCATTCATTTATTTGTTGACACTTGTCACCATCTGGTGGCTCTATATCTTTATATTAATTACGTTGTCTTTCTGTTAATTTTTGCTTAATTAGTAAGAATTTTAACTCAAATATAAATTCGTTCACTTAATCGATATTTCTATAGATTTGAACACTTTTAAGATTAACTTATTTCGATGTCAACCATTAAGTGATTGCCACGAATATTGCAGGCTGCATCATTAGACTAACATAATAATTTAATAATTATATTATTAATTCAAAGTCTTGTTATTTTTTTTTTTCATAATCGTGTTTAACGCCAACATAAAATAACATGATCTGTGTGTAATTGGGTTGAAGTTGAAACGGTCAAAGTTCAATGTTCATCAGCGTCGAATATATGATGAACCAGTCCAGTCTACAGACACAAATATATGACTGACTACTATTCAACGTTTGAAAGTGCCAATTTTCTTCGGATCATCAAGCGGGATTAAAATTTAAAAATATATATATATGGAAATTAAACAGAAAAAAAATGACAAGAGGAAGAGGAATCTTTCATGGTTACTTGTTACCAAGGAAAAGAGGATTGCTATGGTCTAACATTTTAGGTCATTGCCTATTGGAATATGTTTAATAAATAATGATCGGATTCCCACACCTTTTTTTTATCTCTCACATACTTGTGTTAATTCATTTGATGTGAAGGCCGAAAATTGAGAGGAATATGTAAGAGGTAAGTGTGTGGATAGCACCACCTTTTAGTAAATGCCATAGTGTGATAATTAAACTACACAGTATAAGTTCAATTTCATTTGACACTCTTGGATGGTGTATTGTGTTTTCGGTGAAGCAAATGCATTGGTACGTATCTAAACAAAAGATGTTTTAAGTTCGAAAACTCATTAGTTATTGCATGTTTTCTATTTTCGATTTGCTTAGAAGTCTCAAAGTTCGGTTCTCCTAGGTCTCGAGTTCAGTTCTCCTAAGTCTCGAGTTCGGTTATCCTTATTTATCTATTTAAAAATGCCAACCTCATTTTCATAAGATTTAATATAGGGTGAAGTGGGAATTATCTAATGGCACTTGACAAGTTTAGGTCAACCAAACCTAAATTCCACACTAAACATGCCTTCTGTTGACTGATTTACACGCATGCTGTTCTCTAAATACACCATAATTTTGTTAATCCATGAAATGACGAACAATGCCTAGGTTTATGGACAACCTTGTTGCAATGTCACCTTTCATGTTGCTGGGGTGGTTGCACTTAGAGAAGCACTTCAATTTGCTGAAGTGGTTTTTTTTAGTTGTGAATACAGTGCTAGGTTAAAAAATTGTGAGTTTTAATTAGGGGTGGGCAAATGGGCCCTAGACCGGTGAGCCAGACAAGTCCTAACGGTTCGGGACATGTCCAAAACTTTTAAATATGAAATGGGGCGAGGCGGGTTCATGATAATGGCGGGGCGATGCGGGTCCAAATAGTTGAGGAAACAGGCCCCCATGTCGGCCTGTATATCCATCGTCCAAAATCAGTTATTTAATCTCTTATATTGATTTCTCCTCGTATCATAGTCATGAGACTCTCAGTGACTCAGTTTAATAGTAATCTTGAGAAATTGAGCCATTTAGACGTGGATTTTGGTTTTTTGTTTTTCGTGCTTAAGTGTCTTTTACGGTTTGGGACGTCCCAAATTTAAAAACAAATCTATACTATAAAGAGAACCCTCCTTGTCAACTTTTTGCCACATTTCTTTCCAATTTTGCCCTCACTTTTGACACACAATGTTGACAAAAAGGAGGGCAAAATAGTAATTTTGTATCTTTCGAGGAAATGACAATCATATCCCTATTTTCCCTACTTTATCCTTACTTTTGATACACAATATTTACATAAGGAGGACAAAACAGTAATTATGTAATATTAAGATAAAATATGCACTTATGAAGAGAAATTGTACTAAAATAAAATTGTTCACAAACAGAGAGTGTGCGCTCTCTGCTAGTTGTAAATAACCTAAAGAGCTATGACACGTTAGTGAAGCTAACACCTCCTCCACCAACCTAGTTGACAAAATGAGGTTAAAATAGAACGCAAAGGATACATGGATTAAAGTAGGACATAATGGGGAGTAAAGTGAAATTTCATATAACGTACTAGGAAGTACAGCAGATTTAAGAAATGTTGGGATTTGGGCTTTGGCTATATTTGAAGTCATTAAATTTCAAGCAAAAGCTCAGCCCATTAATTCCCCCCCGAATAATAACAGCCCGCCCCAAAATCCAACATCAACGCTACCCGGCGCACGTTATCACACTCCGCCTAAAACCTCCTTCGGTCCCGTCTCTTCGGTCTTCATCCACCATTCCGATACAAACTACACTCCTCCGAGTCCGACTAAGTCTCCCCAAACGGCAGTCCCAGCCGGGCGATTCGCCGGAAATGGACGCCCTTTTCGACTCAATCAACGTTCGAGAGCTCCTGTCGGCGCAGGACCTCGGCGACCCCACGACCCCTCTGTCCGCACCGGATCTCCGCCTCCTCATCCAACGCCTTGACTCCCACTCGCTCCAAATCAAGTCCAAAATCCAATCTTACCTCCTCTCTCACCACCAGGATTTCGCCAACCTCTTCTCCGTCTGCAACGACGCCGTTACGCGCTCCAATCAAATCTCCGACGACGTCGTTCAGCTTCTGAGTTCGATTTCCGACCGCCCGATCGAGGCGGAGATCGGGCAGATTATAAAGAAGATGAGCGCCACGACGAAAGAGGCGAGGGAGAAGAAGGCATTGTTGGAGTTGGTGAGGGCAATTCTGGCAATTAGTGAAAAGTTGAAGGGCGCGAGAGAGGGGTTGAGGAATGGACGGCTGAGACTCGCCGCCGAGGAACTGAGGGAGCTGAAGAAAGCTCTTAGGATTTCTGATGATGATCGTGTCGATGTGAGAGAGCCCGTGGTGTACAGCTTGCTGAGGAAGGAGTGGTCAGAATGCTTTGAGGAGGTAAAGGAGATTACTTTCTGTTTGGTTGCCGAGAAAATGAACGATAATGAGAGAAAATTAAATAGCTAGTTGATGGAAAAAAATCTATTGTGGTTGTTTTTTGCTGATTTTTATTTGAGTTTGTGATTGTGTTTTTAGAGGAATTCGGTTTGGGTTTGTAGATTCAAGAGGTGCTTGTGAGGTTCATCGGAAATGCGGTGCGGTTTGAGCGGGAATTGAATAGAATCCGTGTCAAGTATGTACTAAACATTGATGGAAACGATGGGATTGAGCTCCGCACAGTTTTGGAAGCTTTGGATGTAAGTTAAAGTTAATATGTTTCGTTCCTTACCATTGAATTTGAATATAAATTCGAGTCCTCATCTTAACAGTGTCAGTACAAGTAGACACATTGTTCAAAACTACCCAAAATTCAATTCAAGTTATTGTAATGAATTCAGTTTTTTGATTTTGTTATGGGATTTTAGGTGGTTGGAATTTTGGATTATGGTCTTGCTAAAGTAGCTGACTTGATGATCAAGCATGTCATCTCCCCGGGTCTAAATTTTGGAGCTCCTGTCTCCTTTGTAGCTGAAGTAAATCAAGACTCAAAAGTACTGACTGAAGCAATACTGAACGTTGTGCCATCAAATGATCCTAAGGTAGTTTTTACACGTCAATCTTGTCTAAATTTTTATCAGTCTTATTGTTAATGTTTAATGGTAGAACCTGTAATCTTTGAGGAAAAAAAATGGGCTCACCTCAAGTTATCATATATGATTGATTTGGGACTGACTCTTTAAGTTATCAATTCAATAAAGGGTATTCCGCAAATTTGTACTCACTGGATTCTGATAAGCGTTGCATTGACATTTCCTTTGGATTTTCAGATTGAAAAAATGGATGGTGAGACTATCTATTCAGGGATTATTCAGGTTATCAAGTTTATTAGCAACTATATCTGCCTTCAAGATGAATCTTGGATTCGATGCTTTGGGAGATTGACATGGCCAAGGATTTCAGAGTTAATTATTTCTAAATTTCTTTCGAAGGTTATTCCTTTTATCTCTTTGCACCCATCCCCTTCTTTTTTATTTAGTTTGTTTGAATTCTATTATAAACATAGGTTATCAAACAAGGATAGAAATTTCGGTGAATACTCAAAATTATCTCGTCATTAGCTGCATTAAAATTACTGCCTGCATCATGACATTTGTCATTTTGCATATGTCTATGTAATGGAGACATGCGTTTTGTTGTTTCAGGTTGTTCCTGAAGATGCTTCAAAACTTGCTGACTTTTTGAAGATCATTAGTTGTACTTCCGAATTTGAGACTGCTTTAAGGGAAATGAAGTTTATTTCAGCATCTGATAACAAAGATAACCAGTTGAGCAATTTTGCTGAAAATGTCGAGGTTCACTTTGCATCCAGGAAGAAGACAGAGATCTTGGCAAAAGCCAGAAATCTGCTTCTACAATGTGATTTTTCTGCTCTTCATGTAAGCTTCTATATCTGTCTTGAATGCATTTATAGCTATTCGATAATGCCAGCTGTTGAACAGTATATTTTCACTCAGGAGTATCCAAGGAATAACAAGAATGATCGGGATGCTGCCAAATCTCCAGAGCTTGTTGACTTGCTATTCCTGTCGGGGAGGTGTGTGGTGTCTAAAGCAGCAATTGAACTAATGAAGCTAGTGCACCAGACACTTCAGGTATCTGGATTAAAACTTATAAAATGTTTGATTTTCCCCTTTAATGAGGTAGTAAAATAGAAAAGCAACCTTGTGTTTAAAACTTAGTTTTCATGATTAATGCATTTTTTCTCAAGTTTCAGTTTTCTCGCTTCTCGATTCTTTTAAGGCCACAACTGTGATTTGAATGTGTAGGATGTTTGCGTGTCATCCCCCAGAGTTGCTTTGGAGTTCTATTCGGCTGCTAGGGATGCTCTACTTCTATATGAAGTTGTGGTTCCTGTCAAGGTTAGTACATGGAAACCAATTATAAACTTTACCCACTGACCTTTTTATACATTTGCTAAGCTAATCTAAAAAAGTGCAGGTGTGATGGTTATGTCTGTCCTATTGCGCTGTCTATTGTACTAAATTTTTTGAGAATCTGAACCTGGCTACCTTCTCTCTGTCCCTTTCTAAGTTTTATTCATGAAAGATACAAAAGAGGTCGCTGATGACAGTTGATGTTACAGTATCATTATGATTTTTATGTCATTTTTCTGATGAACAACCACGAAAATCATTTTAATATTTTAATTGTAGCATTTTGTTTTCCTATGCTTTAACATCATATCTCAGTTTATAAAACTGCTCTGGCAAATCTTTATCAAGTTTACTTTCTGGCTTGTTTTCACCTCACTTAAGATTTTCATCAGTACTGTTGATTTTTGCATGCACTATAAGTGATCTTCTCTCTTGACTTGTGAAGCTAGAAAGGCAGCTTGATGGAATCAACCAGGTTGCTGTTCTTATGCACAATGATTGCCTTTATCTATCTCAGGAGATACTTGGGCTTGCTTTCGAGGTACGCAATGAACAGTCATAATCGGCTCATGTTATCAATTTTGTAGATTCTATTCACCACCATCATCAATATCACATGCATGTTTGCACCTATAATCACTCTAGTATCATGTACCACTATCTAATAAAAAAACTGTATGTTCGAATGTGCCAAAGAATCACAGTTCACTATTTATAGGATACCTAACTTAGATCCCAACAGAATGCTGATTTGCTATTCTGTCAATAATGGAATCCATTTAATCTATACCGCTTCTAAAGTTATAATAAATAGTGGAATTCATACATTTGTACTCTTTTGTCCCAGTATCGCTCAGACTTTCCAAGTTCCATCAAAGAACATGCTATGTTTGTTGATATGGCTCCAAGATTCCATCTTATGGCAGAGGAAATACTGCAGAGACAAATTCAACATGTTGTTCGTAGTTTGAGAGAGGTATAACCGTGCAGAAATGTTCCAATTCGTATAAGAGCCAGAAATTTATGTAGTTTATTTTAGAAACTTCGAGCTTTTTATTTAACTTCAGAAATTTTTGTTTTTTACCAGGCTCTAGATGGCGCTGATGGATTTCAGAATACCCATGAAAGGCAACAATTTCAATCTGCAAATTTGAGTATAGATCAGGTGGCCTGCTGTTAATTTTAATGACGAACTTTTGTTTCATACTATATTTGTTAAGGCCTTTTTAGTACCTTTGTTTTTCTACGGAGGTATGTCTATAAGGCTAAACATATCTTGTTCAGGTTGTTTTTATTCTGGACAAAGTACGTCTGTTATGGGAGCCAATCTTGTTGCCTTCAACTTACAAGAGAAGCATTTGTGTTGTGCTTGAATCGGTTTTTTCTAGAGTGACAAAAGACATACTCCTTTTAGATGATATGGCAGCAGAAGAAACATTACAGGTATAATCTTTTGATTATATATATCCGGTTTTTGTACTTTTGATGCTTATGTGTCTGCTAACTATATCGTTGTATTTATGTTCCTAGCTTCAAAGTCTGATTCATTTGATGCTGGAAAGCCTAATTTCTTTGCTGGAGTCCCTTGCTGCCATCCAAGTAGAGAAATCACAAGAGGACATTGCTTGCACCGTTGATGATTTCATACCTTCGTTATATAAAATTCGTAAATTGGCAGGCATGTTTGATTGTTTTCTGTCCGATGCTGAAACATTAGAGTGATTCAGTAGAGAACTAGTAGATGTCTTGCAAACAGAGACCGACCTAATTCTCATTTTTGTGTTCATTTTCTTCAGAATTATTAGATATGCCCTTAAAATCCATTACAGCAGCTTGGGAAAGTGGAGAGTTGCGCAGTTGTGGTTTTACGTCGTCGGAGGTATGATTTCAGTTTTGTTTGTCCGTGGCATGATTTCACTTGAGCACATATTTTGTTCAGCATTCTGTGCTGTTCATTTCTCACTGTTTTACAAGCTCTTGAATTTTTGCAGGTAGAAGATTTTATCAAGGCAATATTTGCAGATTCACCTTTGAGAAAAGAATGCTTAGCGAGGATAAAAGGCGACTGGTAAAACGCGCATATGATTTTCCTACTTCAGCAAATGGAATTCTGAACGTACTTAGAAGCTGCAGCATGTATTAGGTGATTCACAATTTTTCGCTGTGGATCCATTTCGAGGGATTAGGTGCCACTTAGCTATAATTCAAGGGAACTTTAATGAAAAGCTTCACGTACTGTTCATTTTAACGAAAAACCACATTTTCACACTAAAAAATCAATCCTGGAACTATTCATTTATCCTTTATTTTGTCCTTATCGTTAAAACTCAAAATTTTTAAGCTTTTTTCATTAGTTTTCTTTAATTTTTAATGCATCATAACTCTTTTCTCCCTCTTTTATGTAATATTTTGAATCTAGTGGATCTTCACATAGATGTTTTTAAAAGTTTGCTTCCATTCACTTCAGCATGTTAAATTTAGGGTATGGCTTTACCTCTCACATATTCTTGTTGATTTTGTCTATTGATCTTCTTTAATTCATTCGATCAGACGCTCGATAATTGAGAAAGGTGTGTGAGAGGTAAAAGATTGAGAGAGGTGTGTGAGAGATAAAAGTAGGTACGTAAATAATACGACTCTTAAGTAAACCAATTCAAGTCGATGCTCAAAAAGGTTAATTTTTCAATAATGCAGGAAAAATAATTTTCTCAGTTATACCAAGATCAGAAGCATAAGAAACTTTTATGTGAAAAGACGTTCCTCATAAGATAGCTCTCTTGAGTTCTGTCGAAAACATCATTGAAAAAATAGAAACACTGGAATGATCAGCAACGCTTAACATTGCTCGTAACGTCCTCCGAAATCAATCTTAGCCTGATACATGTTTCCTCTATCTACTATGACAATGCGTTAAATTTATCACAACTCATCCTTGTTCGTAGTGTCTTCTCCCATCAGTTCTTCGAGGGAGAACTCGTCCTCTTCAAGGATTTGTCCGTCTTTACCATCCCAGGGTTCGATCTTCACAATGTTCGGGGTGCCCTCCAGAGGCAGGTTTCCTTTTCCTCCACGCCCGGCTTCCCTCACAAATTCTCTGGAAATCGAAATTGAGTTGTTTTAATTTGTTTTATTATCACAAGGATCAAGGGTGGTTGAAGATAATGCGGAGGCAGAAAACTTACGTAATCTGATCAACCTCGAATGCACTCTTAAGTGGTGCATAAGCTCCCTTTTTCGCATTTAAGGCCACCAATGCTGGATATCCATAACCTCCGACACCTACTCGGTTCTCGAGGTCTGGCTGCTTACCGGCTGCTGCCCAGACATAGCTGCAACATACATGAACATTCATTGTCACTGTCAGTAACTAGATTCTCAGCTTCTCAAGCCTGCGAGGTTTCATCACAAGTGATTTATGCATTTTCCCAAAAACTTGCCTGTAGGGACTTCTCTTAAACTTCTCTGCAACGGATAGTAACTGCTGCATGTACTTGTTCCTCCCTTCTGCCTTGGAGTCCAAGATATCAGGTAGGAAAGCCACAAAACAGATGGCAGCTGAACCACATTTCTCTTCCATGGCATCCTACGAGGGCACGGAAGCCTTAGTCCCCTAGGTTACTTACAATCTCACACAGCTGAAGTATCGGAAGGAAGTAAAAGCTTACAGGGCCAGTTAGCTCGGTCACTTCAGGAGGTGCAACGTTGGTTTCCAATTGTTCGAGAGCAAATGATTCAATGGCTGAAGCACTCCTCGCACCCTCATAGGGAAGTGGGCTCTCTTTGTCAGCTCCAAATACCAATATGGTCGGAAATCCTTGAACGTTGAACTTGCTCATCAGAGACTGGTAATGCCACCTCGTTAGAACCATATAGTACACAAAATAAAAAACATGTAGACCGAGCACTTATATAGAAATGAAAGCATTGTTACCTTCTCTGCATCACAATCAACATGCCCCAACTTCACCTTCCCTTGTAAGTTTTTAGCGGCCTTCTTCCACTCAGGTGCCAATTTTTTGCAGTGCCCGCACCTTAAATTTGAAACAAGGAAATGAGAAAGAAAAAATTGCAAATAATTTTCTATAATCTCATATAATAGACTGACTGATCACAATCGGAAAATAGCTTATACGATCATCATACCAATAAAAACTACTTACCAAGGTGCAAAGAATTCGACAATCCAGAGTTCTTTACTTTTAAGCACCAGTTCATTAAAATTCTGGGAGTTTAATTCTACCGAAGCACTAGGTTCAGATTTTTCACTTGATCCTCCTGTTGTCTTTCCACTTAAACGGTCTTTCAACAGCGCCTTTATCTGTACAGGACCAATTGTCACATTACTAATACATGAATCCATTTTATGCAAGAGCACTATATGACCAAGCGACAACAAAGGATAATCATGATCCACGCACCTCTGATACGGAATTCTATTCCAACCGATATTACAAACAAAGAAATAAACTAACAAAACAATAAGAGTTTGAACACGAGATTACGACAAACCTGTTGGAGTGCAAATTCTGCAACGGGTTTCACATCCCTTGCTCCCTGATAGTCAACTGGAGGCTTTCCAGGTACAAACACCTTTATTGTTGGAAATCCTCTGATCCCGTATTCCTATAGAACAATCAAACATACCGACAGTCCCACACAAAATTAACATAGTAAACAACCTGAAATATTCATATTGCCTTGTCCAAATTCGACAAGACTATGACCAAATTATTTTCAGGCAGAGGGGTGTTGTTAATCTACTTTTGCTACTTCAAACTTAAATGTCAAAATTAGATTACAAGAGTAACTATGGGAAACCTGAGCGAGGGACTTGTGCGCATCAGCATCAAGAGCTGCCACGGTAGCCACACCCTTTAAGACAGTAGCCGCCTTCTCCCATATCGGTGTTAGAGCCTGACAATGCCCGCACCATGGTGCAAAGAATTCAACCAGAACAACTCTGTTCGAGTCCAGAACCTGCCACCGTTCCAAAGGATTCAGTTCAAGAAAATACTAGTCATATTTTGGTCTGATCCAATGTTTTACTGATCGCCTTCGATGTCCGCAAACAAAAATAACAATCGCATCGTATCCAAACAATTTCTTGATAATGTAACACTATACTAGGAATCAGTAGTTAACCCAATAATCATCAGAACTTACTGATCACACTTCTAAGCTGGGAAACGAAAGTAAGAAAATTTATCAAACAATTTACACTGAATGCAATATTGACCTACTTTTTCCGAAACAAATATCCCCACGAAGCTAAAAGCCAGATCCAAAAACTAATAAGCTCAGTAAGCAGTAAAATTCTAAAAGCAACACAAGAAAGCACTTTGGTTTCAAAAGCAATAAAATTGCTTCTGAATTGAAAAAGCCAAACAGCGCCCAAGTGCTTTTCAGTAAAAAAGGTGACGAATTTCAATACATCAATGCAAAAAAACTGAAAATCTGAAAAGGGCACGTTGCAATTACTGGTGAGGTTTGAAAATTTACCTTGGACTTGAAGTTGGAAGGAGTTAGCTGAAGAACTGGCGATGAAGGTCCGTACAGTGCATCACAGACATTGAAGACGAAGAAAAACAGGAAGAAGATGATTGGGACTGCTCGAAATTGGTTCTCTCTCATTCTCTCTCTCTCTCTCTCTCTGAGATTTGTTGTGCGAATCAGTGAAGAAACCTGTCGAGGCACGGAGACAAACCCCGTGTCTTCTCTTCTGGGCTGGGCGGAGCTACGTATGAGGGCCAACCAGAGAATTACACGTCAGCCGGCCATGGTTTCTCGTTGAAATTTTATTGGTGTATTTTGTTCTTTATTATTTGTTCATAAGAGATTGGACCAATAAAGGATTAATAATGTATTATCAGATTAATTCGCATAAAAATTAATTAAATGCAATGAATCCATACCCTCTGGTTAGGATTTGGGTAAGAGATAAACTATCATTTGACCTCTTGAATTATTACTCCAGTTGAAATTGACTTATTTAAACTATTTTTTTGGTTAATTGACCCTCTGAACTATTTGAAATTAACCAATTAACCTCTTGCCGTTAGATTTAATTCACTATTCAGTCAAATTCAAGAGTAAATTAGTATTTTCATCATCAATTGTTACTTGTCAATTATAACCAATTATGACATATGCACACAAAATAATTCAAACATATTAGATTAAACTTTACATTGATGCTTATGATGGTTAACCGTGATTTTTAATCAAATTTCTTCACTCGATTATGAATGAGTAAAGAATTGGTATACCCCTAACCCATTTCAGGCTAAGTCAGGCATTTCATCTTCTAAATGGTCAAACCACCGTCTTGGCTTCCCACTCATGAAGGATGAGCCATGGACACAATGGGTCAACGAGCTCGAGCCCACATTCAAGCAAAAGAGGATGAACAATGGAATTTATAAGCTGATAATGCTCTCTAAGACCACCGTAATCGTTAAGCCCGAGCTTCTCACTACAGCCCTCATCTTCTGGAACTCAGGCACCAACACTCTTGACTTCAAGATGGGCCACATGTCCCTGACTATCCTGGATATGGCGCAGGTCTTCGGGCTCAAGCCCTCAGGCAGAATTATAGACGTCACTCACGACTGGGCATCTCATTCTCGCCCGACTGCTGAGAGCTCGGGCAGCTCTGGTCCCATAATTCAATTGGAATATAACTCTGTGACTTTCAAGAGTTATGGGACCTCTTTCATGGGTTTTATCCTGTTTATGAAAAAGGAATTTGGCCCCTCATCCTCCAACGTCAATAGAGATCAGGAGCATATGTATTTTCTACTAATATGGCTCAACAAGCATGTTTCCCCCAACGAGTCCATGGGAGTAAAAGTCAAGTGGATCCTTTTAGTGGAAGCTCTACCCAACTTCGACGATGTGGCCACGGGCCCTTTCCTTCTCTCTCATCTCTACCATCTCCTGTATGAGATTACCAAGGGTGAACCATTCGAAACCAACCTTAATGGTCTAACTTAGATGATTCAGCTTTGGCTTCAATGGTATTTCCCCGAGCTTCGAGCTCTCAACCTTGAATTCCCCGAAGGTGTTGCTCCTGCTCGAATTCTAGCTGAAGGTTCTCCAACCAATCACTTTACATTCGTTTGTCTCTATTTCTTCAGAGTTTGCAGGACTCGGGCGGACTTGGAGTGGGTCGCTTTAGTTCTTAGGAGGTATCCTTGGTTTTCTGACTAAGACTTTCAAGACGCCTTTGGAGAAGACGTCAGTCCCTTATGTAGAGAGAAATTTATCAGCTGCATCCAGTCGAAGGACCTGGCTTGGGGTGTGAAAAGCAACCACTACGAACGCAGGCTAGAAGTTTATCATCTAAACTTCTGTAGCAGGCAGTTGGGCTTCAGACAAGCTATTCTAATCCCCTTCTTTGACTCTATTCAATGTGGCACCTCCTACCGTCTCCACTCTCCTCCAGAAGTCACCTTCCGAGCTGCCCGACGCAGCCTTAAGGTCATGAGCAAGGTTGCCAGAAAACCTATGGCCCTTAATTTCGAATGTACTTCAAGCTTCGCTTCTTGGTGGGAAGTAATATGGACCAAGAAGTATGGATGAGACTTACGCGAAGCACATGACCACCTTTTCAAGCATCTCTCCATCAAGTCTTATCCTAAGCCGAGTGAGCTTGAAAGTTAAAAGGAAATGATTCATCAGAAGAACCAACTCATTCTGATAGGTACCTCTTACTTCTTTAACTTGTAGTTTTATGCAATTTTAGGAATCTATCTTCTTCTAATAATTTTCTTGGTTTCCCTACACTTACAGCTCAAGGCAACCCCGCCGAGATGGATGTCGGGCAAGTTGAACAGGCTGAGGATGCCTTTGTGCTTCAAGAAGCCACGGCTGAAGTAGAAAGACAAGGTACTGGAGCAGGTAGGGACGTCTCCGAGTTACTTGGAGACTCTGAGGGCGAGGCAGAACCTATAGTGGAGCCTCGGGCAACGCGTCAGACTTAGGCAACAGTAGTAAAGACTTTTGAGTTTGAGCCTGAAGAGCGATCTCGAGCTCAACTTTCCACCCCTGGTCCGTGGGCAACCCCCACCAAGAAGATAATAAGGGCACAGGCTTCAAAATCCTTCAAGTCTTCTGTTTCTGTAGCTGAGGCGGGCGTGGGTAGGAAGAAACGAAAGGCTTCTAGTAAGTGATTTTTGTTTCAACATTCCCTTCTTACTTGCATTTTGTGTTTAAGAGCTAACAACTTCATTTTCCTTGAATCTAGGGCCTCAAGTAACCAAGAAGCCTACCGTTATTTCAAGGAATGATCCACTAGGGGCTGAGATGTATCAAAAGGCCAAGGATCTGGAAGATTCCACCCTTGAAGCACTAGAAGTATGGCCTGCTTCTCAAGATTATTCCCTTAACCTCTTCCTTTTCTTAACTTTTTGCACGAATACCCGAAATAGGCCATAAGGGAAGAAATGATATCTCCGCCTATGGCCTCTTCACCTCCAGCCCGAATAGTACAAAATTCTCCTCATCGGGCTAAGTCTTCAAATGTATATCTTTGTTTCATTCTTTAGACTTGTATCTTTACCAATCTTGGAGCTTTAACACTTGTCTTTCACTTTTGTAGGCTAAGGTTAGAGAGTCCGCTTCTCAGGTCGGGCACAATTTTTCTTCTATTCCTTCAACCTCTTCTCCCTTAGTGGGGGCACCTACTTCTCAATTTGACCCATCAACTGGGGAGATGTTGCACTTTGTGGAAGAGGATAGCAATCCGGTGAGTACTTCTAGTATGAATCTTTCTGTTTTAACCACCCCATTTTATTTATACTTATTTTCTGTCTTGTTTCTCTTAGCTACCCCCCGCGCAGGAGTTCTAACCAGCATCAACAACCTTTGGGGAGCCCAGTCCTTGAGATCCCCGTGGTCCCAAAGGTAACTAGCCCACAGGTTTCTCTTCATCCAGCAACCATTACATAGGAGCTTCCTCATTTTACTCAAGTCTCTGCTCAGGTATAGAAGTACCTTCACTTCTATCTTCTTTTCCATAACTTAGTTACTGACATTTACTCTTTATCTTTGATATTTATAGGCCCTTGGTGAGGGCTCGGGCACAATTCCTCCTTCTCTAGTCAGTGGGAGTGATCCCCCCAGCAACCAGGAGACACTACCCCTCATTCCAAGGCCTGGAGCTCCATTCAGGTATATTACTTTCCTTATCTTACCTTCCTTTATTCTGAATTGTAGTCATTTTCCTAACTTTTTTTTTCTTGGTTTGCAACAGGGCCTTGGAGAAGACTCTGGTCAATCTCTTCTACGCCTGGTGCGTAAAACAAAACTTCTTCGGCCTTCTCTAGCTTCTGGGGTCACAGAGATCCTTATTCCTAGGCCTAAGAAGAAGGTCAAAACTGATGCTACCACTTCTATTTCTGCTCCTACTCCGAAGATCCTTCCCTCTCTACTAACTAAAAATGCCCCTTCTGCTACTGCTGAATGTGTTGGAGAAATTCCTACACCTTTGTCATCTACTCATTCAGCAACGTCTTTGTCCGAGTTGGTCAAGAAGTTCAGGCATATCAAGACCAAGCTGCAATCTTCTTCACCTTCATCCAAATCTCATCTTCTTCAAAATGCTCGTCGAATCTTCAAGGATTGGATGAAGAGGGACTTCACTGCTTCCTTCAGTCTTAAGGTTCTTCATGACGTTGTAGAGGCTCTCACCTAACTCTACAACGCTCAGTTACTGTCAAAGGCTCAATACGAGTCATTTCTTAGTTTCTTTGAGAATCTGCGGGCCCTGAAGAACCAGCATCAAAAGACAGAATGTGTATCTAATAGAGTTAAATGTTTCCAAGAAAAACACACGAAGACATCAGCCACACTCCGACAGTTAGTGGAGGAATGATCAGTGATGGAAGATATGATCATAGTGGTTGACGCCGAGATTCAAAGATTGGAAGAGCAACTTTCTTCACTCAAAGCTGAGAAGATGAGCCTAACAATCATATTTCCAAGAAGTAGAGGACATGAAGAAGATCTCTCAAGAAGTTGATGACTCAAAGAACCAACTTGCCAATAGCAACATGTACCTTAGAGAACCAAGCAGAATTTTTATTATCATGCAGACTTACTTTTCTAGAATAGCTGCCCTGGCCGAGGATGCAAAGTTGTTAGGCTAAGATCTCTTGTAAACCTTTTTACATGAAATGAAATGTACTTCTTTTTCATCTTTACTTATCTTAATTATTGCTTTCTTTCTCTCCCATACACCAACGGTCTCTTGGTTAAGGACCTAACTGCAACCACTTGGTTATTTCTTCTTTGTTCTGACATTACTGGTGTTGGGGAGTTAAGACAATATAAGGTCTATTCCATTCTTCCCAAGTGAGAAACAATCCTTGTTCCACGAGCTTTTGGGCCATCACCTTAGTCGAGCGGCCGTTCTTATCAGCTCCTAAGCACTAGAGAATCCTAATACTAGGATTATAAAAACTGGCTTCTGCCACATTGGCAGTGGGGAGGAATGGTTGTGACTCGGCCTCCACCATCTCCCAAAATCATGGTTTCATAGCTCCTTCCTCGTGGTAAACTGCTACCTGTTAGTGTAGGGTGGAAGGCATAGAGAGACTCTGATGAATCCATTCTCGGCCTAGTAAAGTTCCATAAGTAGAAGTGTTGTCCACCATGAAAAAGGCTAACATGATTTGCTTGGAGCCCAAGTCAATCTCCAGGGGCAATATCCTATAAGTTCTAGTGATAGCTCTAAAGAAACTGGAAA
Source organism: Heteromeles arbutifolia (assembly GCA_024362995.1). Taxonomy (NCBI): domain Eukaryota; kingdom Viridiplantae; phylum Streptophyta; class Magnoliopsida; order Rosales; family Rosaceae; genus Heteromeles; species Heteromeles arbutifolia. The sequence goes on along the minus strand of JANCRC010000012.1, from coordinate 7,985,487 downwards.
CTGTTAAATCTGTAGGGATGACATCATCCTCACTTCTACACACCATTTTCATCTGCTTATATGGTAACACATTGACCGCAGCCCTTCCATCAATCAAAACCCTCTTGAAGGACACTCCCTTTAGATGAGCAGTTACATAAATAGGCTTGAAATGGTTGGCTATGGTCAAACTCGAGCGACTGAAGACCATTCTGTCTGAGTACACTCTATCGGGCTCTATTTTTGTGAGCTTAGGCAAACCTATTCTGCCCGACTCCTCTTTTCTCGCTTCTTCAACACTAACATGTGTCACCATAGGTTTTGTTGCCAAGTAATCACCCTCCATTGTGGTAGGTTGATCATACTTGGGACAAAACATGGCTGACAGAAAAAATGTCATGTTTACATGGAAGTTGTTAGGTTCAGGTAAATCCTCCTTCTTGCCCCAAATGTGGTTCATGAATTCATCTAACCAAGCATGTGCTTCTTCTGGCAACATCAGCTCGGACAACCTTTCTTCCCGAGTTATGCCAAAGTTATGTGCATGTACTAGGTTCTCAAAGAGAGTATCAACCAACAACAGTGGGGGCATTCTTCTCTCAGGTGAGATAGTTCCAAAACATATTGGTTCCGAGCTCTATCTTGGTGTTGGTATCATTACCATGTCCTCTTGAGCTCTTCTTAGGACTCTATATTTCCCAGGGCTCTGTGGCACATGGTCTCATTCCCTGTTAGTCTTGCTATTTGTCTTTTCTACCTCATTTTTGCTTATCCAATGAAGTTGATTTCTTCCCCCATGAGGTATTTTCTCAAACTTCACATTTTCAGAGGTTTTCGAGGCAGTGAGGACTTTTAATGAGTTTATGTGGGCTTTGTGCTGCCTCTGAACTCTCCTGATCATAGAGGCTTCCATTTCTTTAACAGGCCTCCCATCTTTTCCTACTACATACCATTTCCGCCCGAGTCGGGCATAATCGTTCTTGGTGAATGGGGATATAATGCTCTTTGTTCTTCCCTTCATTCTGACATCATTATAACTTGGTTGGGGATGCCTTACATCCACCAATTTTGGTATTTTGGCTTCTATGTCATCCACCTCTTCAGAGGCTTCATAATTTCTGAATACCTCTGATAAGCCATTTGGTTGAGAATCTTCTCCCAACCTTTGGAAAACATTTATGGAGGTCTCTTTCTCAACTGCCTGCATGATACTTCTGCGGGCTTCTTGTTCTTATTTCTCTTCTTCTGATCAACTCTTGATTAATAATGGCTTTTGATGTTGGTACTTCTAACTCACATTCGCACTGGCACTTGGTACACTACACCAGCCCTTTAACTATGGCTGCTTTGGGTTTCTCGGGCAACTTGATAGTTTCTTCTGTTGGTATGTCAACTTGCCTCATTTCTGCTTTCACTTCCCAGGTAGCTTTTCCCTTCCCTTTCTCAACCCAAGTCAAGTTGATCATGTTTTCTGGGGCTTCCGAGAAGGGATCTGTGTCAATCATCATATTGGGCTGTGGTTTCTCCAGCAACAACTTTCCCTTTACTATGAGATCTTGTACCCAATCTCTGAACTGGACATAGTTGGTTATAGAGTGATTGAAGGTATAGTGCAGCTTACAATACTTCTTTCCTCTTAGCTCTTCTGGCTTAGGCATCTTTTTGGTGTTGTCGGGCATGATCACTCTTACCCGCACCAACTTTTCATAGATCTCTGGGGCCTTGGTTAAATCAAAAGAATAACTCTGGTATTTAGGGGGCTTCATAAGGACAAATCCACCATCATTCATCACCATTTTCTTATCCTTGAATGGTTGGACTAACCCTTTCACTATTAAAGGTTTGAATGAGGTAGTCATCTCTGCCGCACACATGTCCATCCCTTCTCTTCCATGGCCATCATTTAGTTCTGGCTCAGCTCCTTCAAACTCTACTTGGTGAATTGCAACTTTATTTTTGTAAAAATAAGGAGCCTTAGATGAGTGATTCACTTGTTGTTCCTCAAGTAACAGCTTTTCGTACTTTGTGGCAGCAATTAGTACCTCTTAAGTTAAGCTATACATCATAAAACTTTTTCCTCAAAGGTATCCTCAAAGCCTTCTGAGCAATGGATATGAGTTGGGCATGATTGATAGGGAATTGGCACCTCATTCTTATTCTTCTGAACCTCATCATGAAGTTTTCTGTAGACTCATATTCGTATTGTTTCACCTCCACTAGGTCATTGATAGACATCTCGGGCTCCATCCTATAGAACTGTTCATGGAAAGCCATCTCCATTTGCCCCCAATTAGCAATAGAATCGGGGGGCAACAGAGAATACCATTGATCTAGGCCAACCAATGAGTTCCCAAACAATCTTAACTTATAATTAGGATTGTCTTCGAATGCCACGCAATGGTTGGAAAACTTGAAGATGTGATCTCTAGAGGATACACTGTCATCCTCCCCACTAAAAGTAGGAAACGCGAGCATCTTAAAGTTGAGTGGAAAAGGATTCTGCTCATCAATATACTCCAGGTATGCTTCTGGTAGGTGATCCTGAACAACGGGCGGGCTTGGGGTTGAGGATTCTGGGCCACCATCCTTCTTAACTCAGCTAACTCATCTATGAGCTGCTGGTTAGTTATATTGTTGTATGGGGTATGTAGAGTTCCCCATTTCGAGCTGCGATCATTACCCAAGAAGGTTTCCTTCTTTAGGTCGGGCTGTCTCTACTTGGCATCCCCTCTTTTACTGGCCAATGGTGGGGGCCTATAAGGAAGAGGCTTGTCTGCCTTGGTAGGCTCACCTTTTCCACTGGATTCTCCGATTAACTAGGGCATCCCATACTTCTTTCTTTCTTACCCGCTCTGCCCCTACTATCTAGTGAAAATAATATGGGGTCAGGCAACTCCGCTTCTAGGATCTCCTTCAACACTGGCTGACTAGCTCTAGATCCTTCATTGTTTTTTTCCTTTATCCTTTTCTTCCTCAAGCAAAGGAAATAGGGGGATAACTGGTTCTTTCTCAGGACTAGCCTATTTCATCACGTCCCTGGCATAACCATTTTTTGGAGTAGAGTACTTCAGATCTAATCTTTTTTGCAAACTCCCTATTAAAGAACAAAGTCTGCTTACTTTTCCTATGGTATCCAGAGTGATCTTCTCCATACTTTTCAGCACTTGTACCATGGTGGCTTGCAAATCTTCATTGGTCACATTTCCTCCTGACTTCTCAGATGAAGTTAGGCTTTCTAGAATAGCTGGTCCTTGCAGGGAAGGAAAATCCTCTTGATGATTTGTCATGCTCGATCTTGGTAAACACTGGGGTGGCTCGTGTTCTATGTTCCACTTGAAGGTTTTCTCCTTTCTTCTTCTTCTTGGCATACAAGACTAAATGGGGTCCCACTAGGCGTGCCAAAACTATGTATGGGCGAAGATTTCTCTGGATGAGGATCCTCGGACCTCAGCACAACTCCCCAAGGGATTGGCACTTTGGATGTGTAGTCGGGCTCTTACTTGTTGATATGCTACAAGAAGATGACATAGTTAGTTCTGAAATGTGCCTTTATGGGGCCTTAGGTGTAGGCCTTGAGGCTCGCAATCAAAACTAACTAAGTGCTAGGCGTGCCACTGCTATCTTAGTATGACAGATGCACCCTAAGTTACTTGGACTTCTTGTTATCAAAGGATTGTCGTGGATGAGTTAAGTCCACATTAAGTTTTTTTTCTTGCCTTGTAAACAAGGACTTTTAGTTCATAGTCTTGTATGTTCGAATGAAGGGAGTCCAGATCCCCTTAAGTCATTTGTTTGGTCCTAGATTGCTTTTATGAAAACATATCCATTAAACTAACCAGATCTAGATGCAAATGGAACTCTCGAGATAGGAAAACTGATGGAAATAACTTGAATACATATTGGAGAATGCATTAAGTAATAGATCTACAAATTTAGCAAACAAACAAAGAGTTTCGGGCAAGATTTCACCTTGTCTGGCAAGGTTGAACCTCTTGCAAACACTTCTCTTTGAATTAACAGGGGTTTATATGCTAAAAAATGATGGATGGTAAACAAGTTTACATAAGGGAATCGATACTACGCCACTAAGGGAGATAGCAGAGTTTTAAACTAGACAAGAGATAGCTTGTCGCTAAAAAGGGACTGAATCTGGGTTAATTCCAGCTTTTGAATGCAAATCTGGCTTGAGAGCAGAGTTTGTTTGTTTGTTTGTTTGATTGGTTGAGTGTTCTTGTCTCTGAGGCATTTTCCTCCTTTTATAGGCAAATTAGCCCGACTGCTGTAACTTTGTTCTTGCCTAAAAGCACTTGGAGGGTAGTGAGTCATCAGCTTTTTACTTGGAATGCCACCAGAAAGTGTTCTTTGGATGGTAGTAGGCTAGTCTCCATTACTTGTCACTTCAATAGTAAGCACGTGGCTTGCATTTTAGTTGAGAAGGCTTCAATTTGCCTCTGGGCTTGATACTAGGCTCCAGGCAAGTCCTCTTTTAGTTAGCATCTTTGGGCTTTCCTTCATCTAGGTCCAATGTTCAAATATTAACCCAAACAGAAACAACTGCATACCAGGCTTAAAATATAGGAAAGCTCATATATGTAGATGCATAAATGATAAATTATAAACAATCAATGCCTTTCTTAAATCATCTCCGGAATTCAAATCCGAACCCCTATTTATGGTTTCTTTTTAAATAACTTCTAAATTTTGATAATTGTAAGACACGAAATGTCTTACACCACAAGAAATCTCACATGTAGGATGCGTATTACTATAGCTTGTAAAGTTTGAAATTGTACGCAGCTCATATAGAATCAGTATTGTTCCTACTCCAGTTCCAGATAGTTCAGTAAACAATTACCTTCAGTGGGAGTTCTGACTCCTCATGAATTCAAATCCTCCATAACAATTACGGAATAGTAAACATGACATTAATGGAGCTTGAAGAAGGCCAGTAGAGGATCATACACAAGTTGATTGGCATTCACACTCATAATAAAATCCAAATGAGCATAATCCTCTCTGTACTCTACCACAAGCTTGTCCTTGTCATGATCTTTGAGGTTGTCAAGCAGAAGCTCCACGTCATTAACGTCAGAAAGCGCATCCCTCCCCCCGTAACTGAGGAAAAGAGGAACGTCTTTCGGAATGTTTGCCATGTTGTACACAGGAGGAGTAGGCTGCTTGTAGTGTTCCATGTTCGTGTCTTCGTTACCATAATAGTACATTTCTAGGGTTCCCATCCTGACCACTATCCAAAACCCATAAACCGATATGACCAAACATTAAAATTGTACGAATTAATTTGTTAATTAGATAGGACTTCTGGGAACCTAGTGTTCCCGAATTCAAATATTACAACTTATATAACTTGCCGTTACTGATAAACCTAGAAATGAATGAGACTCACTCTGAGACAGATGTATTATGTTCTTTGTCGCCGTAGACCGGGGGGAAGTTCTTAAATAAAGCAGCCTTGCTTGCAGAACTGAGGCAGCAATTTGGGCCTGTATATGGGTTGCAAAAAACTAATTTGAATTAAGTGTGAATGAAGAACCCTAACATTTGTTACTATTGAGATTGTGAAACCCACGTGAAATTAAGGCCCTGCATAACAGTTTAAATGATTTTTGGCCTCATAACCTGTTATAGTTTCAAATAAGTCGGTGCAGTCAACGCCTGGTGTTTTGCAGATAAAGTCCACAAGTTCTTTTGTCTCACTGTTGAGATTTTGAGAACAAAAAACTGTTTTAGATGTCGTTTTTCACGTGTCATTTGTTAAACAAAATATCTATAAAAAATTTACCAAGTTTAAGCAAGTTTATGCTATTCTCTGCGTGCATGTGTCTTTATTACTACTGAAGCAAAACTGCTTAAGTTGCCCTCACCTGTTTGGAACTTCATGCAAACCCAACAATTTCTGTTTCTGTAAAATAAAGCAAGACAACAGTTTAGTCAGTTTGTTCCATTTTTTGCAACAGTGAATTTCTAACATTCATATTTTTAAAACAAAAGAGCAGTCACTGAGTTGTGTTACTTCTGCTAAAAATATGTCCACAATAATCCTTATAAACAGCGAGGACATCTGACCCAGGTAAGCGACTGGGCCAAGCAAAGCAACCGATCTTAGCAAGTTCAACAGTTTTTCTTGGGAGAAGGCAGCGAGGGCAATCAGAGTTCCCTATGAAATTCGCATGGTTAAAACATGTTAATCAAAACTGAGTGGACAAAGAGGTGTAACTGTGGAGTGGACGCTAGTATTGTCCAACTTGAAATATAAACAAATTAGGTGAATATTTACCAAGGAGTGCCCAACATAGTGTAAATTTTGTCCTGTTTGATTGTTCACATACTTGAATAAAGCCGGAAGATCATAAGCAGCTAATTCATCCCATGACCAGTCCCAGTAAGCCCATACATTATAGAAAATACAATACGTTTCAGTAAAAGATTATGATCCGCAGATGGCATGATGTGATCAACATTTGATAAGGCACAGCTAACCGGATCATTAGGAGTAAGTGATGTATGTCCGCGACTAGAATTTGTCCCGTGAGTGTTAGCAAGCCACACATCAAAACCATTGTCTGCCAAGATAAATGCCAAAGCTTGATCCGGCGGATTGAGTAGCCATGCTGAAGCATCCTGTTTTTCACACAGAGTTGTTCATTAATTAGTTCATGCATGTTTGTCTTCTACATGTGTATGTGTATGTGTATGTATATGCATGCTCAAAAATATGGCGCTTAGATGAAAACCACTAAGAGCCCATGTTGTAACAGAACAGGCTTCTTGTTTAGTGTTTCGTCACCAGACCGTCCCTTCGGAATTCTCTGCAAGCCGAGGATGTAACCGTCTTCAGTTGTTACCTGAAACTCATCATAAATTTCATGAAAAAACACAATAAAAAAATTGATCTTTTTCACATGACATAAGCTGAAAAAGTAAGGCATGCACTTTCTGATGCTTACTTTATGTTCTTGGCAAGTATAGCCCTGTGTCTCCAACATTGATTTGCAAATGCTGCCATCGACATTTTCGATGGATTGCAACTTAGTTCTTGTTGCTGCAACTACTGAAACCCAAAGTAGAGCCACAACAAGTATAATGGTCGAAGGATTTTCCATTTGAAGCTAAGGTGTCTGTGAGTGCAATAAGTTTCACAGGTTTTATTATTTATAGTAGACAAATGCATATAAAACAACCAAACAAACGTAACAGACTAGTATTTTTCAGTGTGAGTCACACCGCCACTTGGTGTTACTAATCTATTCGTATTATAACACTTATATATTGAAACTATATCTCAGGTCCATGACATATCAATAATGTCGTTCACCCGTATTATAACATCTAAAATGATAACATACATGGCGTTTGATGGTTTCTAAGCTTTTGTGAATGCCATGAGCTGATTGCGTCAGACATAATGAATCAACTAGCGTATGCCAAATCAAAAAGAAAATCTTTGTCACGTCAAGAAATGACCATCATTTCAATAACACAAAATTTCTGGCAACCAAAAATTGGTGTTTATAGATAATGATAACAAAATAAGTGGTTTGCAATGAAACTAAAATGTGTGGCTTTCTTTTGGTCACGCTTTGTCCCTGTCTATTGGATTTGGAGTTGAATAGTTTAAACTCTTGACATTTTTACCAATATTCTTTTAGTCAGTATTAGTGTTTATTTGGGAAGTGATTTTCACATACTTCCTTTAACCTCTCGCACACCAATATTAATTTAATCTCGACTGTCGATTTCGTTTGACTTATTCAATCCGATGACCAAAACTAAAGAGAAATGTATGAGAAGCTAAAAATGGTGTGTGAATATCACTTCCTGTTATTTTTATGTATAGGCTTATGTTACACCAACTTTTCGAGGGGAAACGGCCTCCAACATTTACGATTGGCAGGAAACGTGTAAATTTTTCGGGGAAGGAAAGCGTCTGATATTCTACGGGTGCTTAAATTGACGAAGTTGACTGCAAAATGTTGGATCATGCAAGTTAGGTATCAATTTTCTCTACTTTATTCTAAGATGAAAAATCAAGCTACTACAATGAGAGGGAAAGAAACCAAGAAAAAAAGCCTTCTAAAATTTAACAATTGCAAGAAAAAAAATTACAAAAGTAGCTAAAGTCTCAATGGAACTTGAAGAAATCCAGTAGGGGAGCATAGACAACTTGGTAGGCATTCTCAGCCATAAGAAAATCCATATGAGCGTACTCCGCTGTATATTGTGCCACAAGCTTGTCCTTATCATGATCTCTGAGGTTGTCCAGCAAATACTTCACATCAAGCACGTTCGAAAGCGGGTCTCTCCCTCCATAGCTTAGGAATAGAGGAACGTCTTTTGGGATGTTTTCCATGTTGTACACAGGAGGAGTAGGTTGATTGTAGTGCTGAATGTTTATTGCTGGAAAAACATAATCGTACATTGCTATGTTTCCCTTTGTGACCACTTTCCAGCACCAACAAGAAACAAAAAATTTGAAAGTTTGTTAGTATTGAATTTAACCAGAGGGGATATATATGAACTAAAAGTTTCAAAACGAATACTAGTTTTTTTTTTCCTAGTTTACTTTGGGAGAACGACTTCACAGGGTTGCATCATGACAGTGTTTGATCAGTTTGGGATACAGTTACGGTAACATGCCCATTCTGGATAGCTTTCTTTCGTACTTTAGACACTTAGCAGTTACAATTCACCATTACTGAACCCGGAATTGAAAGAGACTTACTCTGAAACAGATGCATAGCATTCTTTGTCGAAGTGGACTGGGGCGTATGTTGAAGAAAAAGATTTATGCTTGCAGAACCGAGGCAGCAATTTGGCCCTATAACAAATTTCAAGTTAGAAGGGTAAATGATAAAGACTAACATTGTGAAAAGGACTTTCATGCAACGGGCATCCTTGATGTGGGTAAGTTTCTCTATAACATATTGTCACTACCTGTTGTAGCTGTGAGGTAGTTGGAGCAGCCACTGCCCGGTCTTGCGCAGATATACTGCAGAATTTGCTGCACCTGCCTATTGGGATTTCGATGAGATCAGATAAAACTTGTTATCGAAGTATAAAATGAGCGATCAAGAATAAAATGGATTAAAATTTCAACCAACAAATTTCGTTTTGCGATGAATAAATCGTTACTTGAAGCACAAGAAATCCTCTTCATTTATACAATGAAAAAATTACAAGACATACTTAAAATCTTCCCATACATTTTTGTGCCAGATTGAATTTAACTCAGTGTATGGTCTGCATTTTTCTTTACAAATTATTTGAGCTGCAATCTCACCTGTTCGGAAATTCAAAGGAAAAGAAGAAAGCCGGTCCCTGATAAAGAAAATAGATAAAATTTTGGTCAGTTTTCTATGTTCATCACATTGAATTTAGAAATCCATACATGAAAAACCAAAATGTTCATTGAATTGTGTTACTTGAGCTAAGAACGCATCGACAGCAGTTCGTGCAAAGGGTGAGCGCATCTGACCAAGATAAGCAATTGGGGCAAGCAATGCAGCTGATCTTAGCATGTTTACCAGTTTTCCTTGGGAGAAGGCAGCTAGGGGAGTTAAAGTTCCCTATGATTCAATACTTCCAAGTCTCAGTCATCGATTTTCTCTCTGTCGAAATGTTTTCTAAAACTATAAATTATGAACAAAGTACAAATTATTTACCAAGGAATGCCCAACATAGTGTAATTTCTGTCCTGTTTGATTGTTTACATACGCAAACAATGCAGGAAGATCATAAGCAGCCAATTGATCCCATGACCAGTCCCAGTAAGCCTACATTATTAGAAGAAAATACATACTTTTAGTTTAATTAAGGTTATGATCTGCAAATGGCATGATGTAATCAGCATTTGAGAAGGCAAAGCGAACCGGATAAAGCGGAGTAAGTGTTTTGTGTCCACGGCTGGAGACTGTGCCACGACTGTTGGCAAGCCATACATCGAAACCATTGTCTGCCAAGATAAACGCCAAAGCTTTGTCCGGCGAATTGAGTAGCCATGCTGAAGCATCCTGTTAATTACAAAAACGTAATTGTTTCTTAATTCGTTTGTACGCTACGTCACGTAAATGTGTATGCATGGTCAAATATAAGGTGCTACATTAGGTATAAATTTACCATAAGGATCCCGTGGTGTAACAAAACAGGCAGCTTAGCTGCTGTCTCATTACCAGCAGACTTCCCAGCTGGAATCCTTTGCAAACCAAGGATGTAACCATCTTCTGTTGTTACCTTTGAAATTACCACGACGAAAGATGAACAAAATTTAATTAGTTAATGCGAAAGAGTGATGTATAAAGCCCAAAAAAGAAAGGCTGGAAATTTTGACACTTGATCATTACTTTATGTTCTTGGCAAGGGTAGCCTTGCGTCTCCACCAGCGATTTGCAAATGCCGCCGTCGACGTTGCCGATTGATTGCGGCTTAGTTCTTGCAGCTGAAACACAAAGTAGAGCTACAAGATGCAGAATGCTTAAAGAGTTGGCCATTTGGAGCTGAGTTGTGTAGTTTCTGAGTGCAACAAAATCAGGGTTTGCTTTTTATAGTGAACAAATCCATAACAAAACGGATGAAGCCATTAATTAAAAGAAATATTTATGATGATTTCTCATGAAAGTAATATTTCATAAGAGTTGACCTCCCAAACCTCAACTGGTGACTGGTCAGACTTTGACATATTTTCCTAAAAAAATAGTTAATTGTGTAATTCCTAATAAATGCAATTTCTACGTTTCATTTGTACATGTAAATGTAGGGACTCGCTACAGTTCATGTATTTACTTAATACATTCACTACATATTAATTATTAAGTAAATATGTGTATTAAGTAAATCCATGTACTATAAATTTGTAGCTAAGTCCGTATACTATGATTTATTAATTTGGGATACAACTTTCATTTCCTTGTCAACGCGCAAGAAAACTGTCAATAAAGAGTGTTGGTATGTCCACTTCCCTACCTTTATTTTTGTTCGCACCTTATATAAATAACAAATTAATATAAAGTAATCGAAAAAATAAGACATGTGAGTGAGCACAGTACTTGCCAATCTTTGGCAAAGTACACCACATTGGAATCCGTCATGAAAACGTAATAGTAACCCACAAACTTACATTTTCCTACCAGTTTATAGTAGTAGTGTTTCTAAACGGGTGAAATATTTGTTGCTTGGGGTCCCCAACGGCCAACGTCCTTTTACAAGTATTTTTTAGGGTACGAATGAAACTGCAATTCTTTCAGAACCTCCGTGCCTTGCACTAAGTAACCTTTCCCGTCATTGGATTTAGCAGATGCAAAGTCTACGGATGATTCCATATGATTCCATGGCATCTTTGTAACCTACATTATTCAATTCGTTCTGAAATCATGGCGAAATCATCTTCTTCACAGATGATTCCATGGCTGGATTACAGCCATTCTTCTTCAAAGCAGATGTCGTGGCTGGATTGGTGTTACTAGTCAAGAGGTGGATTGATGCAAAGGAGGAGTCAAGGCAGCTGTGACCCCTGTCCCGTGACGGCATGTTTACTTACAAAGAATGAGTATCTAAATTATTCTCGATTTTTAACTTCCCTTGGTTTTACCCGTGAATTAGATTGGTTAGGAGTAGTTAATCCGATATATTCACTCATTCTCTTTGATATTCCTGACTTTTGCGATTCATGATTTCCCTTAATAACACGCAACCGTGTAGAGAATCTAGAGATATATAGATAATAAGGCATTGAGTTTTGATCTAGACAAACTACGGTAAAAGTACAAAGGAACCATAAAAATGGTAGTAATTATACGAATTTTGTTGGTAAAAGGAAGATCCAGTACACAGTATGGGTAAATACAACTCTGCCCTCAGGGTTGTCAATGAGAAATATGATGAGGGAAAAGAAAAGAACATAAAAGAATTGACATTACTTCTGTCACAAGTAAATATTCTCATTGAAGTCTAAGGAAAGCCATGAGAGGATCATACACATCTTGCTTAGCAGTTTCACCCATCACAAAATCTACATGAGCGTAATCGTCTAGATACTGAAGCACAAGCTTATCTCCATCATGGTTTTTGAGGCTCTTCAGCAGCAGCTTCACATCTTTGATGTCGGAGAGGGCATCTGCCCCACCGTAACTGAGGAAGAGAGGAAGCTCATCTGGAATGCTTGTCATGCTGTACGCGGGAGGATTGGGCTGCCCATAGCGCTGCATGTTCTCGTCCTTGTAGTCAAACATTGCAACTGTTCCGTCTCTTATCACTGTTGAGAAATCGCATGATTGAATTCGAGTTAATCTATTATGGTTTCAATTTAAGTGTCGCGAAGGAGTGCATGGCATTCAAAGTACTGGTGGGTTGTGCATGAGAAATTAAGAACTTACTCTGGGACATATGTACCAAGTTTTTGGTTGAAGTTGACTGAGGCTCATGGTCTAGAAAAACATCTACTATGGAAGAATTTAAGCAGCAATTTTTCCCTTCATTTTCCAAAAGTTTCCAAGTGAGTACATAGAAGAATGATTGAAATGGTAGTAAGAATCTTAGGAACATATGTATTACCGGTGAATGCAGTCAACCAATGGGTGCAATCAACGCCTGGTTTCCGGCAGACAGCCTTCAGAACTTCGACTGCTGCCTTCCTATTCAATTCAGGCAACAGAAATAAACAATAGCATGCAAGTTCTGATCTTATAATTGGGAGTTTTCGGTGAATGCTAGATTGCGAATTACAAGGAACAAGTGAACAAGAATTGTTACCGTTTCAGATTAAATTGTCTTAAATCTGCATTGTATAATGCCTGTTAAGAGAAGATAATAGGTTGTCAAAGAGTTGAATTCTGTTAGGAGACTAAAACAGCAAGAAAAAAGGAATTTCTATTTACCTCGGCAATAAAGTTTTCAGCAACAGCTCTTGCTAGGGGTGAGGGCATCTGGCCAGCATAAGCAATCGGGCTAAGTAAGACGGCTGATCTCAGGTTCTTCAGTTGCAGGTCTTTGGAAATTGCAGCGAGAGCAACCAATGTTCCCTGCAAAATAAATCCGTCACTTGCTATGTTTATACTTTAAAACTCTGCCAAAAGTTTAATATGCTTATTAAAACGTTTGCAGAAGAGAAGAAAGCTGCTGAGTCTGAAATTCACCAGCGAATGTCCAATATAATGAATTTTCTGCCTGGTTTGATCGCGCACATACTGGAAAGTAGCCGGGAGATCATAAGCGATGAGTTCATCCCATGACCATTCCCAATAAGCCTGAAAAGGAGCAAAATGACTCTAATGTGAAACACAAGATGATGATTTTTTTTTTTTTTTTTTGAGTATTTTCATGTTGTTAGATGTAACCAAACAAAAATTTGTGACAAACATGAGATTCAGGAGAACGAGAGTAGTTACCGGATCATCAGGACTGAGTGATGTGTGACCGAGGCTGTATTTGGTTCCGCGGGTGTTTCCAATCCACACCTCATACCCGTTGTCAGCTAAGAGGAATGCCAAAGATTGGCCTGGAGGTAGCAGCAGCCATGTTATCCCATCCTGCCCAATAAACCACATAAACAAACTGTTACATTTTCCCAATTTACTAGACCTACTGAAAATTACTGCACAGAATTACTGACCATCAGAAGACCGTGTTGCAGAAGTACCGGTACCCTCTTCCCCGACGGCCCTCCTGACTTCCCCGCTGGAATTCTCTGCATGCTGAGAATATATCCATCTTGTGTTGTCACCTACACAACCCAAAAATGCAACCAAGTCACATCAGTCAATGTTTGCCGTGACTCGAAATTATTGACAAACAGAAGAGCGAAAAAATGCAGGCACGTCACCGTGTGTTCTTCGCAAGCATAGCCTTGTGTTGCCACCATTGTTGCACAGATTCCGTCATCACCGGGAGACGGAGCGAATGCAGAAGCAGCATCCCGCACATTGTTAGCCGAGAACAACTTTGTTCTGGTTCCAACTGCTGACTCACAGAAGAGAATAACTACAATAATAAAGGTTAAAATCTTATTAGCCAACATCTTCATATGTTTAATAATTGTTTCAGGGTACAAATCACCTTTTGAGGTTCCGGCATTTTTATAGTACAGAAAAAAACCAGATAAGGGTGTTCACATGAGCTAATAGCCTAATACAAATTGCTTAATGGATTAAACTAAGGTTCAAGTAAGGCATCTAATGCTGATGGGTCCTACTTTTCACTAATTTAACGCAATTAAGAAATGTATTAACCTCAGATTTCGTCCCTGCCACGTTTCCATAATTTAACAAGAATTTCCTGGATAAATCCAAACTCTAATCCAAGTACGTAAAACCAAAACATCCCAGAGACATGTTGTCACTGCTCCTTTTGTCTAATTTGTAAAAGATGAAGACGTACTGCCAATGGAGCAGCAGAAAGTAGTACATTTATGGATGTAAACTACCAAACCAACAAGAGCTCCAACAATTTTTTCCGGTTTGGCCAACCAGAGTAAGAAACCTTGAACGGTTTATTTCGCAGAGAAAAACTTTGGTGTACCAGTTGTATGCACCAGTTATTTGTCTCTCCAATGAGGAGACACAAAAAAACGAGTGTATACAACCAGGATAGACAAGTTTTTCTCCAATTCGAGGCATCCGTTCTCTGCATAAACCACGGATACCTGTATCATACTCGCTGTTAACATACCATGGTTTCTTAAGCAAAGTGTTTCTTTCCTCATCTCTCACATTTCACAAATAGTTTTTCATGTGCAATAACTAGGAAAAAATTAGATTCAGTGACATATGATTCACAATGAGAAAGACAATGATGAATCCAATTCCTTCATACGATTATGATAATTCGATTTTCCCATTCCAATAAATACCGGTACAAAAATCCACCTTGGTATAAAATTATATCAACGAACTGTTTTCCATCAGGATTTCTCAGCAAACAAAACTTATCATGATGCTTGCTTGCTAACAAGATTGATAGGATCCTCCAAATTATGTGAGGTACGAGTGTCCTTTATCTTTTCCGATGTTTTGACAGGATTATCTTGTGTTCTCTGTCTGGTTAGCGGTCTTCTGAGAAATTGGAATTGCCACGCTTTAGGTTCTATCCGCCTAAGCAGTGGCCACCTTTTCGGTTTAATTTGCCCTAGCAATTTCATCTGCTCCCTTCTGAACTTCCTATTTGCATACCACCTTCCACCTCGCCAACCCAAAGCGTAGCTGCAGTTCGGTTATAATGGTGTCAGTGTACAATGCGTGAACAGTTTGATATTTGTAGTTTCATAACCAGAAAAACAGGAATTATATTTCGGACATGGATATTAAAATTTAAAAGTACAAACCCGATAACTAAAGTGGTTCCCGCAGTGGCTATGCATGAAGGAAGACCAATAGTTCCAGAATCCATGATGTTTCTGATTTCCGACTGTTCTAGATTATGATTGTTTTTCATCTGCCACAAAAACAGAAACAGATATCCAATTGTAACAAACATCGACAGATAATTAAGAAGGGGCCTTAATCTAACCAGCAATAGCATTAACCAAAATTTAATTAGAAAAATTGAGTGACCCTTGCTCACATGATGCCTCATCTCACTGTCAAAATCGATAACATAAATGGGATGAAAACAAGAATACAAGACATGGATAATAGTATTGTCGTTTTCTTTTCCTTTCAATGAGACTTTGTGCTTACCACTTTTTCAATTGATTCAAGCCTTTGATCAACTCTTGATTCATGTAGGTGACGTAAAGTATATCCTGCACCCACAACAGATGAGTATTAGTCTATTAGATAAGAAAATGTTTTCTAACATATTACTGAGAGAGACAACAGTAATAAGGTTAAACCAAAACTTTCGAACCTTAATGCATTAGTGAACCAAATTCTTTATATTATAACGAATCTTTAGTTACAAGTAAACAATTTAGTCAAAGAGCAACAGAAACCACAAATGATTATATCATAACTTCATAAGTTTAGCACCTCACAAAATCTAGAACTAGAACGATTGTGTTTTTGAAATTTACATCCTACACCATATTTAAAATAAATTGTCCATGTTTACCCCAACTTCTAATTCGGATTACAAAACATATATATGCTCTAAAATTTGCACATTATACCTTACAACTTATTGGACTAAGATGGGAATGCATTGAGTTTGTAGGGTAAAGTACAGGTGAGCAAATTGCAGGTTACATATATATATGCCTTAACTTGAATCAAGATTTCAAACAAATTATACTGCATCCACCGTCTGCAAATATTTCAACCCGCAATTGAAGTGCAATGCCAAATGCCACTCCAATTACCATATAGTTAGCTGAACTTATATTCATCACAATAAATTTGTTGCAAAATACTAATAATTTGCTCACAGCCTTTATCAATTTGAAGATTAATGGATGATCATAACCAAACACTCATGCAGAAAGCAATGCAGAATTGAGAAATTAAAGAGCTGCCAAACAAGAACTCACCAAACCATGCTGTGGCGACTGATGCAATAGAAGTTCCAACTGTAAATACAACCTTATGACTTTCAAATATATCCTAAAAGCATTCACCAAAAAAACAAGAAACCCATCAAAATTAAACACAACCCATGAAAAAGCAATCCAACGCACAACCTCAAACTCTCAGAAACCCCCAAAAATGTGAAAGAAAATCGAAAAGCAAGCACCTTTGTCGAAAAATAAGTGTCCTGAACGGCAGCCCATGATCTGAAAGCTTTCTTCCTCAACTGGGTTATGGCCTGAGAGCGCGAAAGTAAGGACCCCGAGCTTCTAAGGCGCTGCATGGCGCATTCCAGGGATGCCCACCGCGGAGTTTCTGGGAGGGAAAAATGGAGGCAAAAGCTTGAAGCCGCTGCTTCTTTTGTTGCATTTTTGTGTGTTTTGGGTACTTTATTGGTCAGATCAGATGGGATTCCGTAGAGTCCATAGCTTGGGAAAAAAGCAAAACCAGTAGGACTTGGGCTCGAAAGTTTAGAAGATTTACAAGATTCAGTCTGGGGTGGGCTATTGACCCTTGTCAAGCCCAATTTGTTTGTTTAACCTAAACTAGGGGACAACTCGTCTCCAATTCATGAATCCTCAGAAAGGGACTTGTAGCTCAAATAACGGACTTTACTTGCCAGTACACATCAGTTATATTTCCTATTTTCAATCAAACTTAAAACATTTTTAAATTAAGTAAAAATTAAGTGCCGCTAAACAAATCGATTATGCGTCGGTAAAATAACAGTTATGCTTGGGTAAAATTCATGCGTGTAAATAAGATTGCAAACTTGCAAGCTTTACTACACTTGGTACCATCAATGGCCAACTGAAAGTACATGTAAAAAGTGGAAAACTAAAATAAAAATAAGAACAAGAAATCTCTAATGAACAAACCTTGGATTGGATGCTTAAAAAAAAAAAAAAAAAAAAAACAAGAGGTCTTGCTCTCACTCAATAACAACTTGACAAGTTTCAGTTTTTGCGATAGATCAGCCATAATAATGTGGTTCAGATTCGTATTTGGCGATAATCGAACCTAAAACATCTCACTTACAAGTGAAAAGAAATATCACTATGTCGTAGTACTAATAACAATTTGACCTAAATTTTAAACTCACTACATATGTGATTTGCATTAAAAGTATTGACTACAAGAAGCCAAACAACGTCCCGATTAAAAACTCCGCACTGTGGGGGCTCTCGACCACGCGGCAAGTGAAGAGAGCAAAAGCACAAACCAATCACGCGGTGAATGCTTCTAAAATAAGCTTTGGGTGCGTAAGGGGCCGAGCAGTGTTCTATCTAACAAGAATTTTGGAATAAGGGTCACAAAACCAACACATTTTTCACATCCAAATAAAGCATCATTCAGTGAGCCAAAATGGGGAAAATTGTATCATCCAAATGTAAGAAAACCAAAAAACAGTTTGAAAGATGGAGACAGTGAAAAAACAAACAAGGGAAACTTACAATTTTCCACCTGCATTTTATTCACCACTAAAAGAAAAAGCCTTTCCTGCCCCTCCCTCCCCCAAGTTTTTTTGCTCATCAAATCAATCTCCAAAGAACCCTAAATGCCACTCCGCAGATTCACAGACTCTATCCAAAATACTCCCTACAAGCATATTTCACCCCCACTCCCCCCCACCCCCCCCCCCCCCCCAAATCAAAAATATCTGGCTTGTTTTAACCAGACTGGTCTTGTACAGGTTCCGAGGATGTTGGAGAAGGTGACATGGAACCCGCTTGTTCCGGGGAATCTTCTGAAATCTTTGTATCAGAGTTTTCATATTTGTTGCTCGCCCGTTTTTTGACTCCATCGGGGAATTTTGATGGTATGGAGGGGGATGTCTCTAGTCCATGAGCCACTGACCAGCCTCTTGGATAACTTATGAGAGATGAATCGAGCATGGGCAATGCCTGCATTCCAAAATTATAGCTAGCAGATTGTTCCATGTAGGGATGATCAAATCTGCAAGTTGGTCCGTACTTGCAGATTCCATACATAAGGTAGTATGAGCATACAGGTTGCCCCTGCACATACCCAAACATTAACACGAGGCTCGTTAAATGAACAGAAGGAGTAATGGTAAAAGAAACATTGAAGCGTTCTCTTAATTGTTTATAAGAACTCAGCTGAACACTGCACTGACTGACATAGGTATCACTGTGAACTAAAAACAGAACTTACAGGTCTCGAGGGAAGCCCGAGTGGGGTTGTAGCAGATTCTGCAATCCTTTCTTTTGGGTGGTGGTACTTGCAATCTATTCCATATTTGCAAGTCCCAGTGTTCATAAAGTACCGGCATTCAGGTTGATCAGGCCTCTGGGGGAGACTTGGACTTGACAAGTGAACCTGCCCATTGGAAGCTGACTCCCCCCGAGTACTAGAGCTGTATGTGAGGTTGGATCCAAGAATACCAGTGGAAGATACAGGGCTCAGGTTTCCCTATTAAACAGATAAAAGCATAATTAAACACAAACAAACATTTAATGCACCAAAACCTCTTTAGTCCACCGTAAATCAACTGAAATCAACAAACGAGCATCCATATCAACTTAAAGAACGAATCTTACGGATAAAGGACGTATAGATGTAAAACATGACAATGTTAGCCTGCAAGTAACTTTAATGAGAAGAAAAAGTTCTTCATAGCTTGGGATTGAAAGAAACAGCAAGAAGCAAGGTGCAGCAACGAGGACAATGCATCATGGTATACCACTGTTTTTGACAGATGGCTGGTCAACGTACTTCAAAGACTAAAGACTCTTACAGACTAATCAACACATCAGTGTCAACTGAACAAGATCATAAATTTTAAAGCTGAAACTTGGACAATCTTATTCAAAAAGACAAAAAGAAAAAAGGCCATATCCAAGTCTAACACAACTTAATATACCAGACAAAACATGTTCCTTGTTTGACCCAAAAAAAAGACAGCATGTTCCTCGCAAATGTACAACAGTTACTGTGAACATAATAAATGTAATGTAAACCTTCTATTATATTAAAAACATAATAGACTGACCACATATGTGTTCCATCCATGGGCAGGTACAATGCCTTGGGGAGGAAGAACAACAGGCATGTAAGACTGCGGAGTTTGTAAACGCGGGCCTGATATATATGGCACTCTTGGAATTGACCATGTAGAAAGTCCACCTACATAAGGAACACCAGAAGAAGGCACAACTGTTGAACCCGTAGATCCAAAAGCAGGTAAGACAGTGCCAAGTGACTGAGGCTGAGGATGATGAAACTTGCAGGCAGGTCCAAACTTGCACAATCCAGTTCGCATGTAATAAGGACATGATTTTTCTTCCTGAAAAAAGTCAATATAAAATTTGTTAAACGAAGAACTCTTATATTGAAAGCCTAGCGACAAGTTAAATAACAATCAGGGAGTTCAGGGACAACATAAAGGAAAGGACCTGATGCATAGGGAGTCCCAAAACGTTGAATAAGACTGGTCCAGCTCCACGCCTGTCTCTTGGATGATGGAATTTACATGTTGATCCATATTTGCAAGTTCCTGTCTTCAGAAAATACTGCAACACATGTTTGCCATAAAGGGAAGTCTATCAGGTTTACAGTTATGGGATGATAAGCAATTCCTTTATTTGTATTTATATATTTGCTGTTCTCATTTACACCAATATTAATGCAAGTAAAAAAAGTTCTTTTATCCAATGGAAACCAACATCTCACAGATATTTTTAAGGAACTAAAGGAAAAAAAAAGGTTTTATCTTTTAAACCCATGTTAATCAAACAAAGAATTATGCCTACTAAATGTGAAGAAATTTAATAAATACAACCCATATAGAGAAAATAATGATCGAGCTCATAACCAAATACAATATTAGATGACATCTCTGAAGAAGCTCATGTTGGAAAGAAAGCGTGTGCAAGAACCAATCAGGAAACAAATCCGGGGTCTTCCTGGATGGACTGACGACTGATTTACTCAGTCCCTTCCAACTGACTTCTCCCTTCATTCAGAGAAGTCACCAGGAATGCAACCAGTGGAGAGTTGTAGGAAACAACTTACTATAATGGGAAAATCTTTAGAACAAGCTAGTTACAGAATCTCACACCTAACAGTTTCAATAATAGTCCGCACTTGGATAATTTACATTTTTTTAGAGGATTAACTTGGTTAAATCTTGTGCAACAACTGACCACTCGAATGCTCTGCTTGTTTCACAAGCCCACACCACAAGGATCAGCAGTTAATTTGCTAGTTCTAATCATATGATTGTTCAAATCGCCAATTACATAATTTGTATAATAAACATATATAAACTCAACTCAAAAAAGCTTATCCAATGAACAAAAAGAATACCCCATTTTCTATCTTATCCATATTCGTAGAACTTCTAATCTTATAAGACATAGCAAACACCGACAAAGGAAGCAGACGAAAGAAGGAAAGGACGGAGAAGAGTGAGTAAGAAAGAAGCTTCTCATTCAGCTCAACCTGAACTAAATGAAAATCTTACCCCACAGTCAGGTTGTCCAACTCTTTCAGGGAGTTCTCCATTGTACTGATTACCCTGCAGATATAAGAATGTACTAGAAGGATTAGTTCATTAATACCCATCGAACGAAACTCTGTATAGTTAGAGCCAAAAGACAAAGAAGGAAGCTGTGTAGAAGCAACCGATGAATCTCCTCACAACACTTAATCAAAATGCAACTATGCACATCAATTAGAAATAATTACCTGCGAAGCATATTTAGGGTGATTAAAACGACAATTATTTCCATAACCACAGAAACCAGTCCTCAAATAATATATGCAGTCAGGTTCACCAGGTCGATCAGGGTACGAGTTTGCCTGAGCCACACCGCCCCGTTCTTGATTGTCATTGATTGTCAACCGCCAAAATGCCTCTGCAATGAATACAAGAAATAGATGTGTAAATTACATATGAAATAAAATCTTCAAAGTTAAAGTCTCACTCTGCATTGCATAATCTATCAAAACTCCTCAAGAGCATTAACCCAAAATAGAAAACAGATTAAAACTTCTAAAACAAGATAAAGAACTACAACTCAGGATCGATGAATCGATGCGCAACATGAACACCAAAAAGGAAGCGGTAAAATGTTCCAAATAAATAAAAAAGTTTAGTACAAAGCAAAATTCTTCAAAAATTCAATACGAATTCGACTAACACCGACATCACAGTTTTTACCAACTAAACACCCCCATGTCAGAAAATTAAAAGGTAAAGTTTTTAAAAAGCTGAAGATACAAAAATTCTTATTCTCACAAACACAAATTCCCAGATAAGCCACAAATATGCATTGCAGCCCAACCTACCATCAAAGCACTCCAAAACCATGATTACAACAACACATCACCAAAAACACACAATCAAAACAACTCAACACAATCCCAAACTAAATCCACACATAGCACATTGCACCTTCATGATAACAAAATCTCACAAACACAATATTCCAATACAAAACCATCATCAGATCGTTAAACTCCCAACTGGGTACACCAAAAACCGGTCATACCTTCCACGTTGCCATCGGATTGATTCGGAACAGCATTCTTCAGAGCCTGCCGAGCGTCCGGCATCGGTGGTAGCACAGAGTTTGCGTGCACCCGCCCTTTGTGTTGCTTTCCTCTGCTTTTCTTCTCAGCTTCACCAACCAAAGTCATACAAAAAGCTTCAAACTTTCTGAGGATAATCGCAGCAACCCACCTCCCAAATCCCACAAACTTGCAGAAAAACAAAACCCAAATCAGAATTAAGGGGCTGTGAGGAGGCCTGTGAACGCGATGATGATGATCAAAGACTGAAAAAACATGAGGAGATAGAAAGAAAAACAAAAAGCTTTTTGGAGCATAAGATAAAGGGACCGAGAATCAGAGAGAGAAAAATAATCTCTGCAAAAAACTAAATAAAATTATGGCTGTGACAATGTGTGAATCGGAATTTGATATGAATTTTTGCCGATTTAATTTAATTTAATTTAATTTTTTTGCTTGCTTTTTTTTTTCCAATTACCAAAAAGGCTAAGGAACTGTTGGGGATCTTTGAATGTGAACCCGAGAAAAGCAAGCTTCTTCCCCTCGTGTACGAATAATTAAATAGCTCTCCTGTATGAAAAGACATTTATGCCCTCCACGTGTCGGGCTTAGAGGTTGCGTTTATTCAGAGTAATTACGTGGGTTAATGACTTTGATTACCGCACAAGAATGTTTGTTTATTGCATAGTTTGCTCAGGCGACAAATTATATTATTGTCTATTGAGAATGAGTTGAAGGAGATTGAAATTCAATAAATCATGATGGTTTGATTTTAGAAGGCTTTGATTTGATATTGATTGTTGGATTTGGAATCACAACGGGATAGATGTGGAGTTTCCTTTGTAATGGCGGATGAGATCTGATTTTATTAGTTGTGTTTTTTTTTCTAGATTTAGAGAACTGTGAAAAATTCGTGTTTTTAATTGACATGTGTGTTTTCAATTAGTGAAATGTGGTGAAAGGTTGATACGGATCAATGACTCGAATTCGTGATGTTGAGAGGTGTGACGCACGACTCTGTTTTATTCACTCACCGTGTTAACTCTCCATCATATCACCGTCTGTAACGGCCACATACAGTGCATGAAATGGAAAAACGACATGTTTATTAAATTTCTATTTTCTTTTGTTGGATTTGATAAATGTGAAAATTTGCGTCGTCAAAGACGCGCGTGATTTCTAGAAAAGTAACGGTTGGATTAGATGATCTAGGATTCACGTGAATCACATGAATTCTTCTCTTGACCACCGACTGTAACTGAAAATATCTTTTGAAACGGGAAAACAACATGTTTATTTCTTTGTTGGATTGAAAGAAACGTGGATCGGCATTGTGGAGCAAAAAATAATGCAAAAAATCGTAAGCTAACAAGTGGACTTTTACACACAAAAAACTAGAATACCCTCATTAAATTGGCGGGACTTAGTAGCTCGCATTCATTCCACAAGTAGTACAACCACAACAAACCCAGCGTCAAATCTGGATGAACAAAAGTTCCATACTTTCATCTCAGAAAAAGAAGCCATTTTTCATCTCATATGGACAAGATCTATAAATTTCTCAGGAATCCTGGATTTTCAGATGAATAAAAAAGTACTATGTTTCTAATCTAATTTGTAAAAGTGTGCACGAATGTTCTCATTATTTTTATGAAATGGCAGAACTGAACGGGTTCAAAACAATAATAAAAAATCCTTCGTCAAATGGTTTATGTGACCACCAAAGTAATCGCTAATCTAGCACTCCGAAAAAAAAAAATTCAAATCTTCTGTAATTAAGGGCCTATGTGGCTTTTCCGCGGTCTCTCTCGGAGTTTGACATTTGTTCACTACTAATTTATTTTTATTTTAAGTTCGAATCTTATATATGATAATTTTTTAAATTAGATTTTCCAGTTTATGATTTAGCCGAACCTCTTAAAGCATCTCTAAATGAGGTGTCAAATTTTAAACATCAAAATGATAGTTGATAGCTTATGTGGTAATTTGACATTTTGTACAATATTTTACTCCACCCGATATATTAAATAATAATGTCATTTAATAAATTTTTTATCTTTTTGTAGAGTCCAATGATTCAAGCAACCAATCAAATATTTCAAAAACATAACAACATTTATTATATATTATATTAATCTATTAAAAAATCATTTAATGAATTTGACATCTGCGATCAAATTTGACAGCAAAATGTTTTGCCTTCAAATGACTCAGCGCCACGTAAGAAATTGAAGGCTCGATTTGAAGAGAGTTTGCTACCCGCCATTTTTTACTATTGTATGCCTACGTGGCAATTTTGACCTCACATTTTGGAGATACTCTTATTCTTCTAATATAAAATATATCATTGTAATTAAAAAATAATAATAATAATAATAATAAAATAAAATATAAAAAAACCTTTGAAAATGTTTAAAAAAATTGGATCCACCCCCATCACTCTCTCAATCTCACATCTCTACCTCTCAACCCCACGTAAACCCTAGCCCCTCCTCTTCTCCCTTCCCTTCCCTGCCATCTTCCCCCCTACAAACTATCTACCACAGCTTTCCATTCGAATTCCAAATTCATAGGACATGGCTCCCAAGCATTCCAAGTGGTGGTTTTGTACGTGTACTTAGATTAAAGCCCTCCAGGGTTTCTACCGGGAAAAGCCCCATCAATGGCGGCTGAGGGCTTCGATTTCTCGTAACCCCGACTGGTCTCCGCGGACAGCACGGATATGCCGGGCCTCTGTGAAGTGGGTCTGTAATATGGGGAATCTGGAACGATACAGTGAGATTTTCAGTAAGGAGGCTGAGAGGAATGATTGTGAGATCCTTTGGTGGTGGTCGGCGTTCAGTGGGAGAGACGGGGGACGGTTGGGCAAATGGTTTTACGTTTATTTATTTATTTCATTTTTCAGGATCATTTTATTTTAAACAAGCGGTGTTATCTACGAAATTATGTTAAACAGGTGCCGAACTCTAAGATAGGTCACACGGAAATCACAGAAACTTTTGAGTGCAAAAGATTTGAAAGTAGTTTTGATAGAATCGAACTTTCGATTGATCCCGGTACTTGGGATCCTATAAACGAAGACATGGTCTCTCTGGATCCCATTGAATTTCATTCGGAGGAAGAACCTTATAAAGATCGTATTGATTCTTATAAAAAAAATACAGGATTAACTGATAAAAAAAAAGTTCCCCGTGTCAAGGGCTCGATCGTCCAATGAGGTTAATTTGGGCTCAAGAAACCCCTTTGCACAATTCACACTACACTGACAGGTGTGGGCCATCGAGGAAGATGTAAGCAATTAGATTTTTATGAGGATTTTTTCCGAATTATTTTTGTGAGGATTTTAAAAAAATTTAAATTGTGTTAATTCATCATATATTATGTGATCAGTTTTTGTTAGGTATTATTTATATTTAATTTTAAATAAAAATATATTAAAATAATTTTTAACTGCATAATATACGATAAATAAACACGATTTAAAAATCTCCGAAATCATTGCAAAGAAAATCCGAAGAAAATCTGAAGAAAATCCTCATTCTTTATGTTCGACCAAGTGGGCCACCACCATTGGCAGGAGAAAGGTGTGGAATTTTCAGAAACCGAGAGAGGGCGCCTCGGCTCAGTTGCGACTCGTCTGTCTACATGGCGGCCGCTGATTGGCTGTGGAGAAAATAATAAGTTTATGAAACCTTTGGTCGAGTCGCGCTCCTACTGGCCAGTGTAGTGCAGGCTTTGATTTCTTAGGTTCACCGCACCGCAGCAGATCCGTGATGACTGTTGACCAAACGTCAACTTGTTTTCTTGCAGGAAGCCGTGAAATTTTCTACTTTTGATCACCTGTTGGGAAAGGAGGCGGGTTCTCTGCCCTCCCACTTCTCATACGCTCTTATCTTCTTTTGTTTGTACGGTCACAGTTAAGTCATGTCAACATTTTATATACTATTATTTTTTGTCTTATTATCTCTATAAAAAAATTAATATAAAATGTTGTCGTGGCTTAACCGTGATCGCACAAAACACGAGGGAATGAGAGTGTATAGGCAGTGGGAGGGCAAAGAATCTGCCTCCGTTGGGAAATGGGGTTTATGATTGTTTAATTTTCTTCTTCCACAAATTGTGATTAATGTGAAAAATTAGTTTCGGGAGATGGAATTAAATATATCATCATGATTATTTAGAGGGCAATGAATACGGTTTTGGTGGCAATCACAACGGGATAAATGTGGAATTTTCTTTTGATGGTAGTCGAGATTTGTTGCCTATGAATTTTGCATTTTCTTTTGTCGAATAGGGGACGTGTGATTTTGACAAAGAGCAATGTAGTTAAACACAGTGACAATTGGACACGTATGACTTGAGATGTTAAGGGAATTTGTTGTAAATTTGAATTTTAACACCCGAACTTGTGAACTTGTGGCGTCAAGAGACAGTGACACGATTATATTTTATTTTTTTCTGCATGTTCACTCTCCATTCAACTGCTATACGTAACGGCCAAAAGCATTGCTTAAAATTGGAAAACATGATGTTTACTTAATTGGTATTTTCTTCTATTGAAAATGAAAGAAACATGAAAACCTTACACAATTCAGCAACGCGAGTGAATTGATGAAGAATATTTTAGTGAAACCAGTTGATTAGTCTAAAAAAGTTTTTTTCGCCATAATTATATTGAGTAAATTATGGTTATGTTTCCAAATTCCCTCACTCCACTTTTTGATTTATGACTTCCCCATAACATGACCTTTTAAAAGCAACCAAGTTAGCTAACTGTCATTTTTGAGGCTTAACATCTTGACATTCACAAAACTGAAACCCAGAATGCAGGTGTAGGACACCACGCGTCATGTGTTTGTGGAAAGACCCATCAAGGCGTACAAATTAGTCCTCTGGGTAGGCCAACAGGATCCTCTCTAGATCCTTTTTGTGAGAATTTGGAAGATTTGTGAATCGTGTTTGTTTATCGTATATTGTACGGTCAATTTTTGTCAGATACTATTTGTATTTAATTTTAAAAAAAAATTAAAATATTTTTTTATCGTACAATGTACGATAAACGGACACGATTTATGAATTTCCAGGATCCTCACAAAAAGAATCCGCCAAGCATCTGAATTCCTATGTAGGTACCTTGGATGTGGAAAGAAGTGAAGGGTATGTCGAGAAACGGCAGCAGCACTATATGGAAGAGGACCATGACAACAAACATAGAAAAGAACAGAGATGAAGTTGTCCGTTGGTCAAGGCAGTTATAGCCAACTTAAATTATTCAAAGTCATCGGTAGTAGCAGGAGAGCGATTTATAGGACATGGATACACCGTTATTATAGTATTTTGTGTGAATAATACAATGTTATTTGGTGTCAAAGATGCAATGTAAAGCAGAGAAAAACTTCAGTGACGCGAAACATTACAGTGGCGGTGTATCCGCGGCATAATTTATAAGATACGGGTACACCATCACTATAGCATTATGCGTTAATGGTATAACGTCATGTGGTGTCAAAGATGCAAGGTCATGCGGAAAAAAAATTTACATATGTGATTATATCAGTGACAGGACACATTACAGTTGCGGTGTATTTGCGGCATGACTTAGTGGGCAACTTTAGAATGAAGTTGAACATCACCTTCGTAGAATAAAAAAGTTAAATCACCTTCACATTGGTCGGTTTTGGTTTAGACATTGGGTTAATTATTAAAATCCTAAGAAACCTCAATCATTATCATCTCCGACCTTTTAGACCAAATGTCTAAGAAAACTAGGAAACAAGTCAATATTCAATCTTGCTTTGGCAAAAGTAAATCATGACTAAACTCACATTTACCAAAAAAACAAGAACCTCCTACTGCCGCCGGCCCTAGCCTTTGGTTTTGGGGTCGGTGGCAGCCCCTGTTCTCTCTGTTTGTGCTTCTTTTGCTATGGTTCCCTTTGAGCTTTGTCTCAACTTTCTGAGCTATTGTCTCAGTTCTACCCCTTCCAATCGCCTGCCCTGTTTCCCCTTCCCATCGCACCTTTCTTTCCTTCCTCTTCTTTCCTCCCCATCTTTCACAACCCATAATCAAGAGTTAGATCTCAGAGTTTTGAACTCCATCGGCCCTTAAGACCCTTCATCCACAGCCCACTGCGGAACCGACTTGCCGGAAAATTTGGGCAAAGTGTGGAACGATTCGCGTCGGAACAAGGGTGTCCTGCACACCCCCTTTGCCCTCCCCCTCCTGTTACGTTTGGTGACTTTTTATGCAGGTGTGGCTATCGGTATTGTGATTCTTGGTGGTCTGATGGAACTCAACACTCTCAGAGCTAGCTTTTGGTTTAGGTGTTTTTTTTCCGTTTGGGGCATGGCTTTCCTTCGTGGAGGGCGCATCGGCGGCGGTGGTGGAGCACATTTGCTGCTCTTGTTTAGGGTTCCATTTCGGTTGTTGTTTACCATTGCCTACAGGCCTAAGTGTACTTGGGCCTCCCGCCTTGTCTTGGCTTGTCTTGACTTGGGATGTTGCTCTCTTTTTACTTGGGTTTGTCCATTTTCTGTTGGTTTGCTTTGTTTGTGTTGGGTTTGTGTTTGGTTTGGACTTGGGTCGTTCTATCACAAGTTGTAATTCTCCCTTTCATTAATGAAGTCTCCTTTGTCCAAAAAAAAAAACTCACATTTACCAAAAGAATTTGACAGAGTTAGAAGCTAACTTGTGATTTTCGTACACATTCCCCTGTTTAAACAAAGCTAATAATAAATAAATAAATAAAATTAGAAAGAAGCAAAAAATGTGAAATCATACCAAACATAAATCTGAACGTGATGAAGCTACAAGTTGAGCGTACACCTGATTATGTTGGTCCAAGATCACATAGCTTAAGATTATAACCACACAAAAGATGGCCAGAAAAAAGGACAATACTGAGGTCGTGACCATTCGGGACCTCATTTCATTACCGAAGAACAAACTGATAATACTGCAACACATGTCCTCTTGTTTTTAAAACTCAACGCTGGTTGAGTTTCCATCTATTTCGATCAAAGTTCAAAATCAAGAGGACACGTTCTCAAAAGTAAATGATTCTCAAAGATGGTTGTTCCATAGAGATAAATATGTAGAAAACTACCAAGTTGACGACTCGATATAGTAATTACAACAGCATTTTCAGGTCAGGAATCCGGAATTTAAAGCACGTTCAGTCCTTCTCAAACCAGAACAAGGGAGACAAAATTACTTGTCGAGATCAACCAACATACCTCTATAAATATCCTCCGTCAACATATAAATCCCCGAAAGTAGTCCACAAACCAGACGAGGTTGCTGATCTCTCTCTATATATAATTCTCCGCCCCACCTAAGAGTAAGCCGGGATTGTCTTTCCTAAATGTATCACCCCTGTACCCGCCAACGTAACTAGAGTAAAAAAGCTAATCAGATAAGCAGTATTCACAAAAAAGGTAACAGCGGCATCGCAGTGACTCAGCAGAAGAACATTGAGCCCTGGACATTCTCATGCAACTTAGGGAGCTCTGGAACCGGGACGCTTTCTGATGAAGTGACACTGCCTTTCCCTGATGACGTTTCTGACAGATCCTCAAACTTCATAAACTGCCCCACTTGTGCTGCAGCAAGGTGGGCATAACAAATGGGCGCCACTGCAAAATGGTTGTTAAGAGTGAGATGGAGGCAATTCATTCGAGACTTGCGAGATTTTAATATTTCGAGTGAGAGAAATTAATACAGAATAAATAATTTAAGAGAACAAGTGTGCTTAATTTACCAATAGAGATTGCAGTTGTACTCCTCTGGTACCTGAAATACGCAAATATACATCAATACATACAGATAATATCAATTAAAAGTTTATTTCGACTAAGGCATATGAAAAGCCATTGAAAATGAAAAGCTTACACATAAGAAAGGGAGTGAATGAGGTTTTGCAAGTCATCGGGAGAAAATCCAATCTCATCAACCAAGACATGATAGTGCGCTGGCCTTGAAGTTCCCTGTTATAGGAAGCAAAACAAAAGATGATGAAGATGATCATGAGTTAGAAACTTGAGTTGGAAAACAAATTAATCTGATCAATTGAAAAAGATAAATAATGCAAAACCCTATCATGCTTGACGAACATTTATGCTACTTTACTAAAACCAGTTTTCGCATTGTCAATCCCATAGAGTTCCATCCCATCACAATCAGCGGTAAACATAATTCTTTTCAAAAACATTTCCGTTTGAAAATGGTAAACGGCATTCTCTACGAGAAGAGCATAATTTTGGATACTATCTTCTTTTCGTTTCAGATGGGGAAGCTTACTATCATTCCTGCTTGAGCACACATGTAGAAATCGTAATTCCTTGGATGCACAATCTCTGTGTCCACAACTGTCCCTGGAAAGAGAGCAAGAGCATCAGAACAATTACGTAAATGATTAAAGTGGATGTAAACCAAATCAGAAAGTAGCAGACCTGCTGGAACATTATCTGGGGAACCCTGTTGAAATAGCTTCGTGTGATGATTCTTCTGTGCAATAATCAAAGTAAACTTTGGAACGTTAACCTCCCCAAGGTGCTGGTAAGCCTGTAATAATAAAATTTGACCATCTCAATATTAAGAAAACAAAAAACGGCACTCCAGTCCATTAATGCTCTTGGCAGAAAGGGGATCATTCAGGAATGAGGCAGTGAGTGATGAAATTCTGGGTTTTTCAAGAATTTCAATGCAAAACTGGATTATGTACTGTAAATTTAACCGAAGACATGTATTCATCATCTCCTAGAGCGAGTGTTTCCAGTAAAACGCTTTACTTCATTTATATGTAACTTCCCAGTGAAATTGAAAGAGACAAAATTGGGCATGTAGCTAAATGAGAGTAATCATTCTTTAATCCAGGACTAAAAATGAATGCCCACACAGAAAAACAAAAAAACTTGAATTGCAGAACCTTTATGATTTGGTCTAGCTCGATATTCAAGACTTGATTGAATTGTGACTCGCTCACTCCATCCCTAAAATAAAAGAGAGAAGTCTTTACAAGTGGCAGAAGGAAAAACAAGACAGAGATCATATTTTCTGCTCCAATTACAAAAGCTCTAAGAGAGCACCTAGACGGTTATATAAGCATAAACCACGCAAGGAACAACATTCCTATTTAAGAGTGGTATAGAAAGGATATACATCCTGCAGTTAGAAAAAAATGTATGTATTTATATGTGCGTGTACATGTATAAATTTGACGGAAGGGTGTTAGTTATCAAAATAATAGAAGATGGAAGACGCCATTTCAAAAAGCATTCTCTTAATGGTTAATCTCTTTAATCCCCTCCTTGCTCAACAGAATTTATGATAATAAAAAAATTGTACATATGAAAATATTTTGCAAGTTTCCCTTCGAAGTCTCTTTTGAAAGACCAAAACAGGGGCATTGGAATTCAATTTTCAAATACCAAAATAGCTAGAAAATTGCCTACACAATGTCATGATACCTGAAGACAATAATCTGAGTTGGTTTGCGTCCATTGCTTGTTTTATAGAAGTCCACAAGCAGTTCCCTGCAACACAAAGAATGACCAGCCTTAAGAAGTATTGTGGAATTGATGACTTCAAATAAATGAAGTTCACAAGTCTTTCATAGTTGGTCTTAATCACATCACACTTATTACAAAATATAGTGTAACCAGGTCTCACTTAAAGTTATACTTCTTGATATGCGATATAGTGCTATGAGATTAAATTCCATGCATAAATACCTGATAATACCAGCATCAGTTCCATTTTCCAGTGGTTTGTATAGAGCATCGATCATCTCCATCTTAGGAGATTGTGTTCTAACAGCTGCTCTGTACCTTGAAATAAGTGGCCAACTTCGAGAGCTAACAACCTAAAACTCCAACAAAATTGAAGGATTAACAAAATGACCATTCACAGATTGATAGATATTTTAAACAAAACTAGAAGTTGTAATTACCGCAGCAACAGAAGGAATATCTGATCGACCAGGAGACCCATGAGAGACATCCATCCCCAAAATCATTGTAGGAGTATCCTTCACCAGAGGAACACGTGAGGAGTGCTCTATTGCCAACAAAGAATTTATTCCTCCAAGCTATAAAAGTAACAAACAGAAGAAATCAATAGGGTCTGTAAATTATTAAAGAAGATATCTCAGATATTCAACCTTTAGTTTCTTGCCTTAGTATTTATCTTAAGAAGTACATTGGTAAGGTACTGATCACTGATCTTAGTAGGGGAAATGCATTGTGTGGCAATCCCAAACTCAGTAAGACTTTGTTTCTTCCAAGGCCCTAATAAATGTATAAGAGCATAAACTGATTAGATTAGCGAATCAAGAGGTAGTTGGATTGTCTTCATTAATAACATAGACATACCATAAATATCACTGTTTTTTTTCTCTGGTAAGACACAAAGAATGAATTGGGGTTCGCCTGGAAGCTTAGCTAGAATCTGTTCAAACATCTTGTCAACTCTTGCAACAGGGGTCAGTCTTCTGCATTGTGGATCTTCCTCAATTAATGTAAAGGGGCGCTCAATAATCTGCACATGTAAGAGAGAAGGAGAGGGATAGAGATCAGAATCAGCAAAAGTAAAAAAATACTAAATTAGTAGATGGTTTAACATACAATGCCCTTCTTCCTCCCACAGTTGATAAGCTCTCGTGAGAGGTGACTGGTATCACAGCGAGCAGAGAAGTTGACAACAATCCAACGGTCAATGCGAGTAGGGTTTAGCAGTGTCTGGCATGTGTAAGCAGCATTAAGCTCAGTTAGCATAAATCAAAATTAAATTGTAGCAAAGGAAACAAACATTGTAATCTTTTTCTCAGAAATCAACTGATAGATGACTTTATGAGGCATATGAAAAATACCTTGTTGTTAAAGTTCCATCGTCCATTACGAGGGATGCAGTCATCATTGTTACCAACCCTTAACTGTTCATCAAAGGATGTAATGCATTAGAAAGAGGGCTGGTAGTTGGTTGAGTGAGGTCCTCACCCACACTCTTATTCCCCCCCACCCCACAGAGCCCATATATAAAGTGACAGTTTACCTTCGGAGTCTCAAGAACACGGCCCTTGACCTGAGTCAATTCCTTATTTATAGAAATACCACATGTAGCAAGCACAGGATCATCATCGTACTGGTATTTTTTCATAGCCTGCAATAGTAAATCAAATGAGCAAGCAGAATTATTGCAACATGTGGTAAAGAAACTAAACCTTTCATGACCTGCAAACTTACATCAGTCACAGTTCTTATTCTTTCCTGAGGCTTCTGCCTTGATTTTTCAACTAAGGATGCCCTCTGCTTTGAAGATAATGCTTTTGTATACCGCTGAAGCGAGACTAATGAACAAAGCTAAAACACCAAGAGAAACCCCATGGGGAAGCACAAATCAAGATATCAGACAGAGGAGTTCCAAAAAGATAAGACTAAGAGTCTAAGAAAGAATGATATGATAATCAAAAGAAACAGGCATACCTCCAGAGGCAGATAGTTAGGCCTTTTGGGCTTGCCAACATCAAGGCATGGCATGTACTGAGAAGAGGTGATTTCTACACCACAGTGTTTAGTGAAATACTCATAAACAGTAATCTCCACAGTCTGCTCCTCACTCATGCCATTGTCCCCACCTTTTAACTTCATAGGAAAACTTGAAGCAAAACAAGAAAAGGTTAGGATGTTTTTCATACGAGAAGAATCAGGAAACAAATTTTTAGAATATACGAGCACGTACTATTGCTGATTACATGGCTTCTCACTTAAGCCTATTATTTTGAATTCCATGTTACGGTGTCTTGCATTAATCCTCATATTTTTCAGCATTCTCTTGGCCTGTATTTTAACATGAAATTGAAATTTTACGGACTAAACTTGATGCTGAAATCTGAACCTTTATTATAAGATTTAGCAGCGTTCTTTTTTACCTTTACCCAGTCTATGTAGCGAGGTTCTCTTACATCCTGGTTAGCTAACAGAAAATCAATCACAGGTCCAGGTGTTAAGATCATTGTCGTAGATACATCTGCACAATGAAAACAAAAATATCAACAAAACAAGTGACAGCAATACTAGTGAGTTTAAAGGACTAAAAACACCAAATTGCAAGATCCAGTACCCATATTCAAGGATAAGCCACCCTGAGTTGGACGAAAACTAGAATGAAATCCCCGAACACCTTTTACACCTCCTCCAACATCAGTAAAGTTTCTAGAGTCATCATGGAAGAATGACTGTCGTACTAGAAGGCAACCCCTGTGCATGTTTAATGGCCATAGTTAAAGACATTTAAAGATCAAAGAATACAGTTGAAAAAGAATGCAGTCAACATATGAGAGAGAGAGAGGTACCTGTTAGCTGCTTGCTGCCGCAGAATAATATCAAGCACTCTCAGTGAATCTTGCGTATTTTCTACATCGGCTCCCTTGAGGACAAGAGAAATTGGTTTCAGAGGTATTTTTGCAGCATAACTTATCTCTAAGTTGAAAGTTCTTGACCGAAAAGAACGTCTTGACCGTTTTTCGGTCCCATTGGTGCTCCCATTCTCACTAACACGAAAAATGGAAGTTGAATCACACAAATGAAGCATAAGAGAAATTAAAAATGACCTTTTTAAACCAAGAACTAGGAATAGCAGAAGAACATACTGCTTTGCAAACGTCTCCTCCAGAACAACTGTGAACTCAAGCTTGTTCTGTGGCAGAGGACCCACTGTGTACAGTGCTTTCTCCCCATCGTATGCAAACTTTTTACCACCAAGTTCTGAAGAGTATGTTTGATAAAGCCTGTCAATAAGTTTTCTCCCGATTCCCTTGCCTTCAACAACTTTCTTATCTTCTGAAGTAATAGAAACCTGCAAATAGTACGGCACTATGAAATTGGTATTGAATATTAAATACAATACTTGTCATAAGAATAGGGAGGATGTAAACATACAGAATACTGGTAAAATACAGCATCTGGAACATTCACAGAAACTTTGAAGTGATTTGCGAGCAAATTTATCTCTTTCCCAGTAGTTCCAGTTCCACGCCTACTCATGATAGAATATTTTGAAGGAGTCACTACTTCTGGCTTCAATTTAGGTGGCATGGTTCGAGAGGGTGGGGCCGGTTGTGGTTCCCCGTCTGCAATTCCAGCACTAGCTACATCCTCCATTGCTTACTTGAATAAATATGATCTGAAAGACTTTAAAGCAAGATTGAAATAATTAGATGAAGAATGGATTAATTCCCATCTTCATGGAAATTGAACAGAAAGAACGAAACTTAAGCATATAGTAAGATTGCGAAACTATCTGATTCACCTAAGGTTACATGCCAAATTGCCTAAAAGCATCATAGCAGAACCATAAATTTCCAAATAGGTCATTAAAATTCATTTGAAATCAATTGGTGTTTTATCTTATACTATCATTCTATGTTCAGTTAAAAGCTGAAACTGCTCGGTCTGGGCTCTGATGCAGAAAGTACCGATTCAATCAGTACTCGCACACTAGGAAGTTCATAAATCGAGAATTTAAAATGACCGCAGCAAATCAAGCTAACCACTCAACCATAAAGTATGAAATCCAATGTGCATTATAATCAGATTTTTCTCTCAGGATTAAGAATACGACTCCCGTGAGGTCTTTGTCCTCCTCGGACATATGACACAGGGTAAAGAGTTCTCTAAGATGCGGTAACGACTTTTCATACACACTATCTACATTAGGTGCCATTATATAAATTTCAAGGGATAAATAAAAAAATATACTGAAATAATTACAGAGCTTGAAATTTCGAAAACAACTGAAAATTACGGGCACCGGAAGATGAAAAATCAAGTCACCATAAACGAACATCAAAATCTAAAAAATTAATAAATAAATATTTTGCTAAATATCTGCTAGAAACCGTCGAACACTTGCAGACTAAGAGTAAAATGCATGCAAATGCGAGTGCGATAAGTAAAAAATTGAAAAATTAAACAGAAAAATTAACAAAAATCAACACTAAAGCAAGCACAAAGCACTGATTAAATTAACGAGAAACAAAAAGTTCTGGAGACTTCTAGAGAGCAATGCAGCAAGCGATTCTAAAATTTCCTCCAAACAATCACGCTCTGAGCCGATTTAAGCAATAATAATGCTTAGAAAATAGACAAAAATCCCTAGAAATTATTTCTGAGACGAAATGAACACAGATACCGAAACATGCACGAAATCAAAAAATGCAGCGCGAGAAATGGAGTTCGAAAGCAAAGTTCCGAGCGAGAATCATACCCTCAAAGCTCGGCTACGAGCTCCTCCTAGGGTTTACGGAGGCAGTGAGGGTTTAGAGCGAGAGAAGACGAAGCGTCCGTCCCTACTGGCTTCAGAGTGAGAGCGTGGAGGGAACGAGAAATAGACCGGAGCTATGTTGCTGCGGTATTTTTTTTTTCCTACCAATACATCGGTACTTTTGTATTACGGAATTGAAAGTTCGGTTAAATCATACAATGGATCGTTTAATTTAAATGAATTTTCGAAAATTCATTCAACAAGAAAAATGTAAAAATACGATTTTATGGGAGTTGACTCACGTGAATCATTCCAGCCGTTCGATCTGATTTGATCTAGAATTTGGCATCAGCACCGTTGTCCGATGGGTATTGGTTGAGACATGTTTGGGCTTTGAGTGTTCCCTCATTGACACACATATCTTAGCTGAGAACAAATGGGCCTGCTCTTATTAAGTGTAAGTGCACCAAACACCAGCCCACCAAAGTTTAGTGTACTTTTTTTTTCGATAACTTTAACGAAAAGCTCGCGGTACTGTTTACTTTAACAAAAAATCATATTTTTACACTAAAAAGTCAAAGTTTTCAAGCTCTTTTTATTAGTTTTCCTTTTTTTTTTAATACAAGATAACAATTTGGATGTCACTTAGTACTATGGTTTATTGATATTCCTTTTACTTGTAAGTGAGAGGTTTTAAGTTCGATTCTTGCCAAAAGCGATTTTGAACTTGATTATTGCTAACCCATTGTGAGCTTAAACTCATCCCCTCATCCTTAATGTAGATAAGATTGTTTGTTAAAAAAAAAAATTAGTTTAGATGAATTTATCGGAAATCATCTATCTTTTGCCCTTGGTTGCGAGGCTAAATTTTTAACACATGAAACTGCAAGTCTGCAACAACACTGATGGGCTTGCTTAGTTATGGGCTTTTGTGCTGCTTGCGCTCGGTCCAGATTAAACCCATTCACTTCCTTTCCAATATGTTCTTTAGTTTTCTTCTGTTTCTTTGAGCCTGGGGGAATTTAAAGTTTACGTTCATATATATATATATATATATATATATATATATATATATATATTTTTTTTTTTTTTTTTTAATCTTTGAAACGACAATGTTCTACTTGAATTAGTGTTCAGCCACATAATGCATCAATCATAGTAATTAGGTATGAAATTTGCATGAGTCAAACCTGAGACACACCATTTATAGGTTGGGAGAAATATCAGTTGAGCTGGCGTGAATATGAGTTATGAACCTGTTTTAAGCTAACACAGTCACGATGAAATTTTAGGGTAGGTAGAATATGAGTTATGAACTACAAAGCCGAAACATAGGGTAACTTTGTGAGGGCAACTTTGGATGGTGAATAATTGAATTGAAAATTCGATACAATGTTATCAACTTATTGTCCGACTACATGATTTTGGGTAATTGGTGTTTAAAACGCTAAAATTTTTGGTAATTGGTGTTTAGAAAGGGTGAGAGTGCAGAAAAAGTATAGAATGTGAATGGGTAATTTATATTTTTAGTTGAAGCAATTTTTCATCGCAAAGAAGTTGAATGAGGGCAGCTGCCTCCAGTAGGTATGTGCTGCCTCCGTCCATGATTGCAACCCTAGCCTTTTGGATAAAGTTGGATGAATTCTATAACCAAATTGCTTAGCAGCATTTCGCTATTTAAGGAGTTTTTGAGAAAAAAAGGATTTGAAGTTTTCACTGAGGCTTTGCATGATAAGGATCGAGATCAAACCTCTAAACAGCTTGACTAATTTTGATCAGACAAAGGTTAGCAAACGTAAACAACAAGTATTATTTTAGACTTTAGTCCATCCATACAGAATCACGTTCTAAAATAAACAAACAGCAAGTTAATTACACAGTTTCACACAAATATTACCCAAGAAATGGAAGACCATTCAAGGCTTTCATTATCTTACAGGACAAAGAAGTTCATACATTGTGAAAAATTCCTACATTTGAAACAAAAAGGAAAGAAATTACATCTTTGCAACTCAAGCAAGACCGTGCAGTTGGAGATGCATAGCTCAGGAGGGATAGAACGGGGAGAAGAAGATCCACGAAGCGGAGACGGAATGTTTGCATATTGAGCTATCTTGACTTGCATTTTGACGTTGTTGGGCTTGCAAGGTCAAGAAAACTCAAACATTCTTCGTGGGGTGTTGAAAAAATTTTAAAAAAATAAAATAAAACAACTAAGCTCAGGAGAGATATCGCCAGGACTTCTACCACCAGATGACT
This sequence comes from Heteromeles arbutifolia, assembly GCA_024362995.1. NCBI lineage: Eukaryota > Viridiplantae > Streptophyta > Magnoliopsida > Rosales > Rosaceae > Heteromeles > Heteromeles arbutifolia. The sequence continues at coordinate 7,946,947 of JANCRC010000012.1, read as the reverse complement.
CTCTTTTCTTCTGCTGTGCTGCAAACTACTTCACCAGCTGGATCAGCCATGAGAAGCACGAACCGAAGTAGTACCAAGGTTCCATCCACCAATTGAGCCATGGTTAGAGAGAGAGAGGTGTTAGGGTTGACTAGAACCACTGCTGAGTACAGTGCCATGAAGGTATGAAGAATGGGGATATGGATGTGATGCTATTTATATCGAAGGAGTGGTCACCGAGTGGAATAAAAGCTGATGGGTATAATTGGGGTCTTCAGTGGAAAAATAAGGAGATGTCGTTTTCAAGCTAAAGACTGAGAGACAATTTGCATATAACGAGAGTTTGTTTTCTTGGGATTCAAAAATCAAATCAATTTCCAGATTAAGGACTCTTTTGTGCTTTTGTTCTTGTATTTTTGTTTTTAAACAGAATTTCCCTGACTAATTCTACTGCCACATCCGTAAATTTGTTTTAGTCAAACTATTAATTTACCCTTTTACTTGTTAAATTTTTCTCTATATTGAAATGGACTCGTTGCACCTCAAGTAGTTAAAAATGTTTACTTCGATCTGCACCCTAAATTACTATGTCGGAATAAAGGAAATTCTTCTTACAAAATTAGTATATATTATAACTGAACTTGGAAAATGAATTGGAAAAGAACATATACCAAAAGATAAAGAAAGGATGGAGATGATAAACAGGAATGGATGGAGATGATAAATATGAACTCTTTTTAGCTTTTCACATTTTATTTTATTTTAACTGTTTTTTTTTCTTTTATTTATTCAATCTCATAGTTAAAAACAAAGAAAAAAAAGTGTGTGAGAAAGTTTTTATTATTTAAAGTTTTCATTTATTTTATGCGGTTGGCAACTTGTATCGCACCTCTCTCTGGCTAGCCTATCAGAAAAACTTGCATTACAAATTTACATGCATGCAAAGGTAGCTTTGACCATTCTTATATAAAACAAAGAAAAGAGGGTTTTGACCACTGAATTTCACTTGCTCTTCTCACCATGCAATCCATTTCAAGCAAATTTCTGCCTTGTAATTCAAACACACTCTCTCTCTCTCTCTCTCTCTCTCTCTTCCTGCTGCTGAAACAGGTACAGATGGAGAAAGAACATGAACAAAGCCCAAGGAGTTTTTAGGGTCTCTCGCCGACACTTTATTCACTGTGCCTTTTGTCCCTCACCGCAACCTTTCCAAAATCCCACAAAACCAAAACCCCCCAAACCCTAATTCTCATGTCTTATGTAATTATTATACCCTTTCCTGCTTCTGCACTCTCATCAGAACTGGCCCCTCCTGCGATATTGTAAAGTCAATCTCAGATATTACTATGCCCTCCTACACGTAAATTTTTAAAACCAAAAACACATCTTCCAAACTAGGGTTTTGCATTGTTTTTTTTCTGCTGAAACAGTTTAATTTCTTTTTATTTAATTGAGCTGGTTTTGGTAGTTTAACAGTAAATGGGCATTGGCCAAGTGAATACTGGTGACGAATCTCTGGCCATTCCTGGAGCTGGAGGTACAATATATAATTGCAGAGACAGAGAGACTGATCTGCATCTGCAACTATTTATTCCATATACTCGAGTGCTCCAACTAACCCAACTTGTCTGTATGCATATCTGATTCAAACCCGTGAAGACTGCTCGGAGATCATCATCATGAAACCATTACGTCATACTATGTCACTTGCATTGATGTGGGGGACCTCTTTTTGTATATTTCATCGACTTTGTGGGTATAACCATATGTGAAATGGTGGACGCACATCACTTATTTGAACTTAATTAATATTTACTTCATATTGTGTTCAGGAGATTATTTACATGTACGAGTATGAGTCATCATGCTATCCTGTGTCAATGATATACAACATCACATGAACAAAATCTCACACATCTTCTTGAATTATCAGCACGAAATGCCACAATCCGGTGTACTCCCGCCATGTAATGGGGCTTGTAGCATGATTTAGTTTAAAACCTATATTAATTACTCAATTAATTAGCGCTTGCTTGACACTGGTTTCAAATAATTATAAGCGTTTTCGGGTATGTTTCAACCCCATATGCAAATGAGGTGTCTATCGATCCTAGAAACAACGACAACAGCGCGGGGTTTGTGAATATATAATCGGGGTGTTTTGATTTATGTCGAGTCAACAGAGTAACTTTTCTGTTTAACTCCGTATTTATGTAGTTTCAATTTGTTTGTGCATTTATTTCGTACTTGTATGACTATTTTCACCTTGATAATAAATACAAAATTAAATTGGAAATTCCTAATTATATACAATTATTTACCTATAATAATGATAGCTAGAACACTTTTTTTTTTTGGTTGAAATAACATATATTACAATTCTATGTCTACGAAAATATCAAATTAAGATATTCAGTTACCTATACAAGCGATACGAAACAATTATAAGTATGGAAATATCACTGTGGAGCCAAAAATAATCACAAGGCGACACGTGGATTTTTGGGTGAAAATGACAAAATTACCCTCAAGGCATAACGGGATTCCTACGCGCGAGCAGGGACAATCATCTCACAATCAAGTCAAAAGTGCCCAAATAGGTATTTATTTTTAAACCTATTTCATCCATTATCATCACATCTTCTCCACAAGGTAACCCCCAAAACATTCCATTTAAATTTATGTTAATTGGTTAATTAATGGATTTATTACCTAATTAATCTATTAATTGCCAATTAAACTACCAATTACACCTAAAAAACTCCCAAGAGGCCAATCACCTTCTCTCCCAAGGGGGCCGGCCATGCCCTATATATTCTACCTCATTTTCTCTAAAAACCTAAGTCTTCACTCTTGCTAAAATTCTCCAAAATTCTCAAACATTTTTCCCTCAAAATTTTAACTTTGGCATCGGAGGTTCTTCAGCCAAAGGCCCTCCCCCCCCCCCCCCCCCAAAATTCATCGTGGGTGCGTGAGGCTCTTGGCCTTGACCTAAGGTGTTATTTGTTTTGTAGGTGCAATTTTGTCCAAGATCAAGGAGGAAGAAATTTGCATCCACAAATTGGTGCTTTCATTGAGAGTTGAGTCCCACACTCGTAGAAGACTCTCGCATCCAAGGTTTTCTATTTTCTTGTCCATTTGTAGATTTTTCGTACATTCTTATTTTTAGAATTTTTTATTTGCAAAAATTCTTGATAAAACGTAAAAGAGAAGTACAATGGCTAGAAATTTAGAAAGTTCAACAAGTGAAAATTCCTATATTCAAGAGATGGGACCGCGGCGATCCACGAGGCTAAATGTGATGATAAGTGGAGTGGCACCGCCAATTCGAGGCTCCACCATGGCAACCACCGCGGTGGCCACCATGGCAACCACCCGCGGCGAGGTCCATGGCACCACTACCACGGTCCAAGCCGTGCCATCCAAGGCTCACTGCACCAAGGCCACGGCCTAAGCCATGTTACTCCACGCCCAATGCGATCCTAATGTGTTGCCAAGCCGAGCCCGAACCTCGGACCCACGTGCATCACACACCGAGCAGCCCATTCCAGTGGCCTAGCCTGCTCCCACCGAGCATCCCACTTCTGCAGCCCAACCTGCTCATGCGGCCCATCCTGCTCCTGTGGCCTTCCAAGCAGCCCAAATCAGTCCAAGGTTAGTTCAACCGTCCCAGCTCTAAATTTTTAGACCGACGATTAAATCGGGAGTATTTTCACCATATTTTTCTACGAATTTGATATTTCTCAACTCAAATCTTGCGTCCGGAGTCTACCACATTTCCACTGCTCATGGAGATATATTTCTTCCAACCCAAATGGAGAACAACACTTGTCTCGATAAGTCATAGAGTTGATGAGCGCCTTCGCACAACAGACGACCTTGGTGAACCAGCTCTTGCAGCACACTGAGATGCAATGTGCCCCAGACGAGGTGTCCCGAAGTAAGACAAGGGCAGACAAAGAACCTCTCTAGCAATGTCCCGGCAAGCAGCCACTCGACCAGCCATGAACTGAGTGTTCGAGCAGTGTACACTCCCAACTAGGCCCTCGAGATAGCGTATACTCTCGTCTTAGCGCGCAGATGAGCGTGCACTCTTGACTAAGCCTATTGATGAGCATACATTCATGGTTGGGGTCACACTCCGATAGTCAACATGAGCAACCTTCCAGGCGAAGTGTTCATTCGCGGCTAAGCCTGCAATGAGCATCATCCACCTCACGTCGGAGTAGGCAGCACAACGGACGGAGAGAAGCAGTCACTTATTCCAGCTCAAGTTCAATCGGCAGCCTACGAGAAATTCGCTCGTCTGCTAGGAACTTACCACAGACATCGCAACCGCGACATAGACAAGCCGAATACATAGAAGAGCAGCCTAGACCAGCAAGTCACGACTGGGGGCAGCCGAGAGCTCCGCTACCCCAACAAAGGCAACTACAGGAAGAAGTAGAAAGACTATTGACCAAGCGATTGCGTAATTTCTAACGCAACGGGGTCACCGACAAGGCACTGCGACAGGACATGACCAACATAAGCAGGTCACCCTTCACGGACAAGATAGAGCAGGCAGAGCCTCCACGCAAGTTTAGCATGTCACATTTCACATTCTTCAAAGGAGATGGAGACCTGGAGAGACACTTGAAGGACTATCGAAGCGCAATGATCCTCTATCGAAACAACGGCGATCTCATATGCAAGATATTTACCACCACTCTACAAGGCGAGGCGCAAGATTGGTTTTACACCCTGCCGCCACAATCCATCTGAAGGTTCGACGAACTATCTTTGGTTTTCACTAAAGAATATTCATCCTATCACTTGATCAAGAAGAAGTCCGACCACTTGTTCAACATCAAAAAGAGCCCAAAGGAGTTTCTTCGTCACTATGTGAAGAGGTTCAAAGCAGAGAAGGCAAATATAGTCGGATGCAATGACTCGATAGCTAGAGCAGCCTTCCAAAAATGACTTCCAAGAGACCACCCACTGTTCAGAAAACTGATCATGAAAGAAGATCTAACTCTAGCAGAAAAACATGCACTTTGGGACGAGGCTCGCTGATCCAGATTCAAGGACCGGAAGGAATACCAGACATCACATCCCTACTATCTAAACCGGAAGTAGCGGATAACCTATTCACATGTTTGATGGTATTCGAAGTAGCAATAAGCTCTACCATTATGAGAGAATAGCTAGGGGCTCGATTACCTGTATTCCACAGTTCAAAAGCTCTCATCGATTCTACCAGAAATTCAAAAGCTAACTTTGACGATAGTTGTTGCAACCCGGAAGCTCAAGTTTTACCTTTAGACGCACTCAGTCATCCTCATGACGCACTATTCTGCCTAATCCAAACGCGCGAAGATAAAGACGTAGAAACTAGCGGATGTAAAGTTTTCTGACGAGCACAACAACTTGGCCCAAAAGGCTCTCCAAGGCCAGACGAACATTAGAAAGGTACACTCGGAAGCAAGTTTTGTCCTCGTCGCCCCAAAAGATTCTACATAGGAGCAACATGTACCAACAGTTGAACACCACATCCTGCTACGTGTTATACGACCCTAGCCAACCCTTGCTTCATAATTCAACTCTAGAGTGGCCCAATACCGGCAGTTGAGCATCTCTTGCTGGGTGTAACATGGCCCCAGCTCCACGGCTCCCTACCACACCTTCACAACGTAACAAGGCAACCCAATGACGGCTCCACAGCTCCCTACTGCGCCTTCACGCTGAGCCCAGGCGACATAACAGAATGGCCCAACAATGCTCTAGTGGTAGCCGAGCACGCTCTAGCCGCGCCTGCTTCACCCGATGGAGACTTCTGGCATTTGCATGTCAACGGCGCATCCAACTACAAAGGTTCGGGAGCAGACGTGGTCTTTGTCACCCCAGGCGATTCGATGCCGGGAGTAAGCAATCACTTTAGGCTTCAAAGCATTCAACAACGAAGCAGAGTACGAGGCCCTACTGGCAGGCCTCCGAATGGCAAAAGACTTGATGGTGAAGAAGCTTGCAACTCATTCTAATTCCCAGCTCATCACCAGCTAGACTACTAGGGAGTACATGGCAAAACATTCAAGGATGACGCAATACCTAAAGAAGGTACACGAGCAACTTGAGGCATTTCAGACTTACACTCTCACTCAAGTTCCGCGGGCAAACAATGCCCACGCAGATGCATTAGTCGGTCTGGGCTCCGCCCTCGACCACCAACTCAAACACTCTATTCCGATAGAATATCTAGACAAGCCAAGCATAGAGACGGAGCTAGTAGCCGAAGTGTCACAGTTTAGTATAACTCCCAACTAGCAAAGTTCTATTATAGACTACCTGGTCAACGGCACACTTCCCCCGGAAAGATTGGAGTCTTGGAAGCTCCAAATCAAGGTAGCACGCTACTACATGTGGGACAACATTCTCATCCGAAGATCCTACACTGGACCATATCTCCGCTGCTTAGCGCCTCCTGATGACTCGAAGGTTTTAAGCTCAATCCACGAAGACGTTTGAGGAAATCACTCTAGATGCCGATCCTTAGCACAGAAGGCTATTAACACAGGCTACTATTGGCCTACCATGCACCAAGATGCTAAGGAGTTAGTACAAAAGTGCAACCGCTGCCAACGCTACAAGTCGGTACCAGCACTGCCTGCCAGCGAGCTATATCCGCAAACAAGTCCTTGGCCGTTCATGCAGTGGGCAATCGACCTGGTAGGACCTATGCCGCGTGCTACTAGGGGTATATGCATGATGATCGTGGTAACCGACTACGTTACCAAATAGGTAGAAGCAGAGCCCATGACGACCATGATTTAGACGGACATAGAGCGCTTCATATGGAGGAACATCATTTGCCGATTTGGCATCCCTCAGTCCATTGTCACCCATAATGGCCCGTAATTCGTGGGCAAAGATTTGGCAAAGTTCTTCCAAAAATATAGCATCAAGCAGCACATGTCCACGTCGAGATATCCTCAAGGTAATGGGCAGGCCAAAGCATCCAACAAAATGATCCTCGATTGCCTCAAGAAATCCTTCACCAATAAGAAGGGAAAATGGCCAGACGAACTCCTCAGATGTCTATGGGCATTTCACACCACCAAAAGACGAGCAACCGGTGAGACTCCTTTCTCTTTGGCATTTGGCTCAGAAGCAATCATTCATCCCAATGTCATCAAGCCAAGTATCATCTCTTTATTACCAAGAATTGAGCAAAACGGTAAGCAGATGGCCACAAGCTTAGATTTGGCAGAGAAAAAGCACGAGCAGACCATCACCCGCATCGCAGCCTACCAATAGCAGCTCATCTCTAACTACAACAAAAGGGCCAAGATCTGGCAGTTCCAGCCCGGAGATCTAGTCCTAAGAAAAGCCTTCATCACTGCCAGCATAGAAGGCTCCAAAAAGATGGATCTCATCTAGGAAAGTCCGTACAAGATCAGCAGAGTAGGCGGCAAGGGTAATTACACCCTCGCCACCATGAACGATAAAGAGATTGAGAAACAATGGAACACCTACAACCTGAGGAAGTACCATATGTGACCTCCAACCACATCAAAGCCCGAAAACTCAAGCAACTCGATGGGCACTACCTCGCAAGCCGATGACTATCCAGTTGTTATGCAGTTCCTACCTTACAACTACGTTCTCGTTCGTTTCACTCATTTTTCAATGAGAAATTCAGAAGCAGTTTACAACTTGGCTCGGCTGCATGCTTACAATAACTGATCACTCATGCACTTCAAAAGACGACAGCGCCCTTCTTAGGGACTTATCGCAGGAATTGCGCCCCCCGATTGACCAACCATGCTCTTCAGTGCGAGAGGGTAAACTAGTTCCCCGACACCCATATGGGTTTGCTCTCCAAAGCAGGAGGATAAACTCTACACTCCGAATATCCAGACGTGGATGAGCCTGGCTGCCCTAGTATAATTAGATGCACGATGGCTTACACAGGGATTTCTAGAAATAGCCACAATGGTCTTTGTCAAGGCTTAGCTAACTGAAGGAGTTTGGGTTTATTGGCCTAATCCGCGGGGAACCGAGCCCTAGAGATGGAGGGAGCACATTACGCAGTACATCCGATGGACGGCTGCCCTGGAACCCTACTACCGAGTACACTAAGGTAGCCTACGATTTTCAAAAGACTGCCTACGGCTTGCTCTTGGAGCAGTAAAGCCATGCTAGACTTAAACAACCACACATTCTTGTGAAAGGTTAAACAAGCTAGTGTGCATATACGAAGCTTTATCCACTGCCGACATGCTACATAGTCGATAAACTTCACCTCTATCAAGCGCGGAACAACCTACACCAAGTCCTAAAGTGTTGCGATACTTGCTACGCAACCTATAGAATTGGAGAAAGCCAAGGTTAACAGCCTAGTGGTTACGCGGACTTGTCTGCTTCTGTAAGTAAGGCATCCGGTTGCCAACCCTATGGCTAACAACTTTGCAAAGTTCTACACCAACACCTACGGCTACATAGGCTACGCGGGCCTGTCTGCTTATAGAAAAGTAGCACGCATGCCATTGGTCTATAAAGTCTAAAGGTTAGGGCATGAACAAAAGAAGCGAAGATGAAGAAAAATGAATGGAGCATGTTTATAAATAACTAGCAAAAGCCGAAAGAGTTTAAGCAAAACAAGAGCTACAAGGAAAAATAAAGAAAATCTTAAAGGCTACCTAAAATACTACAGCAGCTTAGACATCCCACGACTACTCGGTTGCCACACTTTCAGCAGCTGCGACGTTCTTGGCAGCGACATCATTCAGCGCTTCACCCCCGGCTGCCCCAGCCTGGGCACCAACTTTTCCCACTACTTCGCCAATGGAAGCCTCAAAAGTAAAAGCAAACAAGTCTTCCGAAGAAATAGAGAAGGTCTCAAAACCTCGAGCTTATAATTCTCACCCTTCAGCTGTTCATTCTCCTCGAACAGACCAATACGGACGCGCTGCAGCTCATCCACTTCTTTTTTTAGACTTTCGTTGATTTTCAGCTCACCTTGGAGTTCCAACACTTGGGGTTCAAACCTATCAACGACCTTCTTGAAGTGGATCACTTGGTTATAAGCAGCAATCAACTCTTCATCCTTTGCATAAATAGGGGAACGAACCTCAGAAATTGCAAACTCAAGATCTTGAATATGAGGTATGTAACATCCAATCTCATTCTCTGCACTTTCATACTTAACTTGGATCGCGTCAGGCTTAGCCTTCAAGTCAACAATCTCTTGGCGAGCAGTCTTAAGCTGCAGAGAGGTGAAGGAAGAAATATTAGACCCCTTCAAAGCAATGAGCTCATAATCCAACCTCTTGATCTCATCAGCCAAGGAATAAGCTTCAGCTGCCATTGTTTTCGCCACCACCTTGATAGCCTTACTATATCTGCATCAAAGCAAGTAGAGCAGTCCTTCTATATTGGGTCGTATGCTTCGCTAAGGAACTTGGGCAAACAACATTTCTAACGCCATCAACAAACTTGGCACAAGGGTCCATGTCTTCAAGCAAATCTGGTTTCAAAAGCTCACATATCTTAGTAGCCTCCCCAGAAGCAGGCTTAGTGGATTTCTCACAGCTGCTCACGCGAGCAGTTTCCTCCTTCCCAGCAGGCGAATCAGTCTCAGCAGCATGAGGAATGGGCATTGGTGCCACTTTAGCAGCAAAGTCCACCATATCGCTCTTCATAATAGCAAGCATCTCCAAATGTGAACATGACTTAGCTCCCAACGGACATCTTGGTACAGACTTCAGACCTCTACGCTGAGTAATCCTATCAGCAGTTGTACTAGCCATTCTCGACATGGCAAATGGCATAGGCTCAGATCTAGCAGCCTCATTTTTCTTCCCATTGGAAGAAGTCATGTCAATCACATGCTTCTCGGCAGCAGGAGGACCCTCATGAGCAACGGAAGAAGTCTTCAGTTTTTTCTTAACCGAAATCTCTTGAGCAGGCAGGGAAGATCTCTTCTTTCCACCTTCATTTATAGTAAGCTCCACGACAGCGATCAGATGAGCCAATGCATCCACCTTGATCCCTTTACCTTCTATTTCAGGGGCAGCCCACCTTTCTCCTAGCGAAAATGACTAAGCAGCCAACGACATTCATGGTACTCAGTAGGGGAGCTCAACCTAGCATTCCAGCAGCCCATAAGGCCCGCGACCTCCTCATCTCTCTCAATCGCCGGCCTGGCCCCTATCAGGTCCAATAACCCAAAGGACATAAGTCATGCGGCTCGCCTATCACTACGCCTCAGTGCCTCAATCTGCGGCCTCAGCCGCGTAAGCTACCCTTAGCTTTAGCCAAGCCAAGCAGCCCAAGCAGTGGTCCCTGCCACAATACCTCATCAGCCCATGTCGAGCCGACTTCTGGCCCCTGCCAGCAGACGTGCCGCACCACCCCGACAGCTGCCGCGCAACAGCACTATCCAAGAAGAAGACAAGGAAAATTAATTTTTTCTTACCTCGATGCGATGCGGAGAAGATGAAGAAAACAACGATGGACGATCCTTTGCACGGGCAAGATGTAGAAGATTGCTAGAAGAGGAGGAACAAATATCCTCTAAGCTCTTTCTCTCTTGTAAGGTAGAATAAATTTCTTTCCAAAGTTGATTTAATAACCCACTTAAGGTGGACTTAAATAGGCTATGAGAGAAATTTATTTCTCTTTCCTAGAATGATCTAATTTCTTATTAAAGAGGGAATCTACATCAAAAAATGAAGCAGTCCTAAGTTTCCTAAAGCAAGAAAATCTCTACACATGTTGCCCTTTTTTGCGGGTAGCCTAACAGGTGTAGGGGCATTGTGGAGCCAAAAATAATCACAAGGTGACACGTGGATTTTTGGGTGAAAAGGACAAAATTACCCTCGAGGCATACCGGGATTCCTACACGCGAGCAGTGGACAATCATCTCACAATCAAGTCAAAAGTGCCCAAATAGGTATTTATTTTTAAACCTATTTCATCCATCTTCATCATATCTTCTCCACAAGGTAACCCCCAAAACATTCCATTTAAAATTATGTTAATTGGTTAATTAATGGATTTATTACCTAATTAATCTATTAATTGTCAATTAAACTACCAATTACACCCAAAAAACTCCCAAGAGGCCGGTCACCTTCTCTCCCAAGGGGGCCGGCCATGCTGTATATATTCTACCTCATTTTCTCTAAAAACCTAAGTCTTCACTCTTGCTAAAATTCTCCAAAATTCTCAAACACGTTTCCCTCAAAATTCTAACTTTGGCATCGGATGTTCTTCGGCCAAAGCCCCCCCCCCCCAATTCATCGTGGACGTGTGAGGCTCTTGGCCTTGACCTAAGGTGTTATTTGTTTTGTAGGTGCAATTTTGTCCAAGATCAAGGAGGAAGAAATTTGCATCCACAATCACCATCTACCTTCAATAAAGATATCAACACTACGCAACAACACTACATCTACCACGGCTAATTGACCACGGACGTATAAAGTCCGTTATAAAAAGTCAAATTTAACCACGGACATTTGAAGTTCGTGGTAAATAATTATTATAACAACGGGTATAAACAAACCTGTGGTTGAAATGGTTAAATAACAACGCACGTTTAAAGCCCGTCGTAATTTAGCTAAATATTACCACGAGGAAAACCCGTGATTGCAAAAAGTTTTAACAACAGTGCCTTTTTAATTTTATGACGGACTGTAATTATTAACTTTGTAATTTAAATTTTTTATTTTTTAATCAACTAGTATCTCTAATCTCTAATATTAGAAAGCCAGAAATCAAGTTTGGTGTCTTGAGGCTTCACCAAAAATAATTAGACTAAAAAGCCCCTTAAACAAAAAAAACCCAAAACTGGCTGAAAATAATAGAACCAAATTCTCATGGGTAATTTTGTCATAAAAAAAACAAATTTTATTTTTTAAAAAGGACTAAATAAAATAGATTAAACTCATGTGGTTAATCGTGTAAAGGGAAGGAGTTTTGCAGAAAAGAGATAACCGCCGATCGTGGATTCAAATCCAAAACTGCCTCCACGTTCTACAAAGTTTTCCATAAGTTCAGGTTCTTTTCCAACTCTATTTATCAGGAGTGAATGATACCCATTACTACCTCTCCCAATTATGGTCCACACAGCAATCCAAGAACAGGGTAGAGGGATTGAAAACGCATGCAGGGAGTACTGCTGGTATTGTTTAATTTTCATTTGGGTTTTTCTCTCAAGTTATTTATTATTTTTTTTATTGTTGTTCGCTGCAGAAGTGTAAAGCAAGCAGAGTCAAGAGAGTAAATTTGTTTACACAACTTTTATGTGCTTTTGAAATTATTCTTGGATTTTATTTTTTGTTTATGAATCATGACAGGTTTTTTAGAATCAAAATTGTGTTGCGTGAACATGACAAATATCTCTCAAAAAGGTATATTCTTCCTCCCCCTCTCTCTCCCTGCGTGTTGCTTTTCTGTCATTCTCGCTCATAATAATTTCATATGTTGCTTATTCAGTCTGTAATCTTATAAGAATAATTTCATATTTATTCTTTTTAGTTCAGTCATTGATCATGATAACTTGCGGCACTACAAGTTCGATCTTTTCTCATATGCTACTTATCCCTGCAGGTACAAAAGCATGCAAACTACAGACTATCCCTCCCCCCAGCCTTCCTAAAAGTTGCGTTAGGTTTTTGGTTCATTTACTTTCAAGTTTGGATAAATAGGTGCTCATTCTATTTTTATTTTATCCACTAATTTAAATTGCAAATTGATCCACTAATTTACGGTTTCTATGTAGTCGTGCACAGATAAAGAAAAACGAGGACGAGGGAGAATGGGGAGATTTGCAGTAATTGACAAAGATTCTTTCCCTTTGTTTTTCCGTTGTCTTATGGTATGGATCCCCTCATTTAATTTTGTGTTTTTTTTTACATGAGCAATTTGAAGGAATTAAAATGTCCTCATTTGGTGTAGGTGGTCTTGATTTCTAAGCTTTATATTTTTCCTTGTTTGTCTTATAGGTCGTTGGTGGGTCTAATTCATGAGGGTTTATAACTCAAATATCAACTACAGTTACAGCCACCTACAAATTTAAAGTGTGATTGGCTTGTAGGAGATGTGTGTCTTCTTGAAGAAACGATTGCAGGGATGACGAATATCATTGGAGGAATAAGGTTGGAACTAGGACTTCAGTTTTGTTTTAGAGTGTGAAGCAAAGTCTCTACATATTTTGGTGATTTGGTATATTTCTTAATATAACTACTCATTTTGTTGTTAATTTTAGTGTAATATTTGAATATTTGAATTTTAATAAAGTTAAATTTGCAATTTTGTACATAAATATCTTTATATATATATATATATATATATATATATATATATATATATATTTTTTTTAATTTATTAAATCATTTTTAATTTTTTTTTACTTTTGGAAATTTTTTTATAACGAGCATTAGCTGTGATCAATTTGTAATCCACAATGGCCATAGCACATGGTGTTAAATTCCAATCTACCACGAGCACAATCCGTGGTTACATTGCATTTAACAACGTGCATAGTCCGTGGTAGAAGCAAAGACTTTCTATCACATCCATAATACTAACGGGCACAATGCCTGTGGTAGATTGCAATTTATCACAGGCATCTACCGTGATAGATAAACTTTTTTCTTCTAGTGCAAAACAATTATCTACCTAAGCCAAAGATACATAAGCACTTGACATATTTCAAGACATGTAGAAGCAAAAGGAATATATATTACCTGTAATTAAGGTAATCACCATGACAAATTTCAGTACAAATTATTCTTCCATATAAGGTAGAATAATACGAACAAAAAGGGAAAAAATAGTTAAAGAAGAACTTAACATGAAAGTGCCCATCAAAGATAAAACTTTCACTACAAGAAAACATGACTCAGATGACGGAATTATGTTCATCACATAAACATTTTAAATTCCTCACATATTATTGTGCGGGAAAATTTACTGCCCAATAAGGCAATGCCTCACCTGTTTGCACTAAAGGCAAGAAAAGAAATAAAAAGTATTTATCAAAAACCTCCTAACCGTAAAAGTCATTTGTTCTGCTCTCACCCCACCTCATCACTCTCATCCAACATCGCGTTCAGCTGTCCCATTGATTTCGACGGCCGCCTCCTGATGGGTGCCACGACGGCCGTTTGAAGGAACAAAAATTGCAAATCATAACATATTCATTTTTAAACTTAAGGGCAAGGTGGGAATGAAGATTTAAATTATTTATTTGTATCACACAAAAAATGAAGTTTATCCTAGATGGTATGGTAGTCAAAGGAGCTTAAATAAAAACGTTTTTTTTTTGGGTTTTACCTAAAACTTGCTTAAGGACTTGAGTTTAAACCTAACAATTTGATATGGGCCCCTGCCAGTGCCAGCAGTCCAAGAGTAAAAATTTGTGCAGGCTGGTCTTCCAACCTTGTGCAGCTGTGCCATAATTCACAGGAAAAGACTTGCGTGGGCCTCATACAAACAATGACCGGGCAATCATTCCATAAGATTCTTTCCACGTATGGACTTGATAGTTAATATGCAATTAATAGTTAATAGCGCAACTAACGAGGTTTTAATATTCACTTGAATTGTCACTTAGTACTACGGTCTGATAGTATTCATCTTCACTTGAAAGTGAGAGATCTTAGGTTCGAATCTCGTGAATGGCGAATTCGATACAAATTAGGTTGTTCATTGTGTGGCTTAGCCGAACTCTCCCTCTTCTAATGTGAAAATATCGATGTACTCAAAAATAAAAATAAATATTCACTTGAATTGTTTTGAGAAATTGACTTTCGCATAAGATTCTTTCCACATATGGACTCTATATATGTGAAAAACATGACTAGTATAAGTTAATAAGTTCTAATTTTTCAAACTTATATATTTTTTACTCAGACTTTCAGTACTAATTTTTCAAACGTATATATTTTTGACTCAGACTTTTAGTACCCACGTGTGAGAGTAATATATGTTTATAAACAATTAATGGGTGATACCCTATAGATGAACAATATAGAGCTCGTTTGGATGTGTTTTTAAAATGACTGAAAGAGTTTCTGGTTAAAATATTTTTGGAAACAATTCTTAGTAAAAATGTTAGTAAATCCTGAAAAAGCGTGCTTCATGGAAGACGCACATAACTGGACACTGGTGCTTCTTGTAAAAAGCACTTAAAATGCTTTTGGAACCCAAAAACATTTTTTTCTAAAAACGTTTTCTATCATTTTAAAAGCACATCCAAACGAGCCCATAATGTTTTGTATTATCATCAGCCATCTATTTGAACCGTATTTTGTAAATCACGTGACGCAAATGTTGATGGTTGTATTATTAATTAAGTGCTTGATTAACGAGCTTATTTTACCGTGGTGGCACAACATGTGGTCTAAATATATGATTTCCCTAGCATTTTTCTTCATATATATATAAACATAATTTTACTTTATTCAACTATCTAAATTAACAGTCTTACAATATAAGTGATTAAAAATATCATCCGTGCAGCCAAATGTTGTTGAAGTAATACAAAAATAGTCAAAACAGAAAATGTCACTTGTCACATTTCTCACGAAACCGTCCTAAGTCTCTAATTATTGTTTGCTTCACAAGATAACGTCGCCACATCCCTAGTTTTTCAAAAGCATAGGTGGGCAGATATGCCATACGCAACCATGCCTTTACTTATTTTTCTGGGCATTCAAACGTTTGTTTATTAGTAACTACGTTATCTTTTATTAATGTATTATAAAATTAGGGTTTGCATGATCGAGAAGATTAGCATGCTGAGAAAATATGGACATGCTCGTATTTAGACAAATACGCCATATTTGCTTCTCGTCATATTTTAGGTCTCCATTTACTTGTCTTGTTCAAACAGATTGTGACACGTTCAACAAGCAAGAGTCGTTCCTCGCCGCTTCAAGTTTGAAGTCTGAAGTTTGAAGCTTGAAGCAAGAAGGTGGTTCCCGGCCCATACATAATCTTCTTTGGTGCATGTGTCCTTCCGAGGGGCTATGCGCTTACTTATTAAACCCTAAGGCCTTCCACAATGGCCAAAATAAGGGAATGTGATACCAATATTTAACTTATATATGAATCACATTTGTATAGTGAGATGACAAATTTGAGTGTGATACTAATATATTGAAATCATGAGTTCAATATATTAAACTGATGAATGTGATATTAAACTTATGAGTGTGATATCAATATATTGAACTCACACTAGTTCTAGTAGTAGTGTTATGGGTATCAAACTCAGGTTGCCTAATTCATATATATAAATTTCACACTCACTCAAACTACTGTGGATTATTTAGATGGCCTAAACCCTAGCACTCAACATTCTTCGTTTGCAATTTGACTTGTTATGTTGTAAAACAATCAATTTGATGCATGATATGCAAATGAAATTCGAAGTCTACTTGATTGAAAATTTGATATCTTGGAAATAAATTGTTGTCACGTCCTTATAAGAGTTAGGTTATTATCCTATTGTCAATTAACTTTATGATGGTATCAAAACATGTTAGCTCGCATAAATAAAATCCTAACAGCCACATGTGCCCCACTCACGAGGACGTGGAGTGTTGTTGCATACCAAAAAGGTAAGAGAATTTGCATGCTCTCATAAAGAGTTGGACTACTCCCTATATCACAAACTGTCAGTAAATCGGGTAAGAGAATAATCGTTAATACATTTTATGAACCAATGAATTATACTTTGTGGAATTTGGTGACTAACTAGCTACCTCTTGAAAATTATTGAATCGTAAATGTCAAACAAAGCTTTGACGTTTTGAGTTAATCCAATCTATTTTATTGACTCTATAAACGATAGCGACGGAAGGAAATGTGACATTTTCTTAATTATTTGATTAACATCTTCTCTAATGATCAGGAGAGGTCCAGCTAGCTAGCAATATTTGATAACTATAAACTAAAATAACAAAGGTGGTTTTGGACGATCGATATTAGTGTAGATGTTAGACCTAATTTTAAGGGCAACCACTATTTGTGGACATATAATTATACCAACAGATTGGCCAGAGCAAAAGTATAAATGAACTAATCATTTTAAACAAGTTATTTATGGTAAGTGCGAAACCGACCTAATCGTTAGTATGTTTGGTACCGGCCTTCCAATATAAACCAACCAAAGTTGAGCATTTCGGAATGTACAAGATTAAAAGGACCATTAACTCTTATTAACAATTAAATTTGGATTTCATGCTAATAGTCTATGCAAGTGATAGTGGCACTGAGTCGAACATAGGATCCCGAGTGCATGATTCTCTTATAGACTTTGGGTTACATGTTCTTGCTCAGTGTGTATTTATGGTAGAAAAATTATATCGCTTCGCATCTTCATGCATGTACGTAGTTATCTTTCTATTACAAACTCTATATTTTAAAATAGCACCGTAAGTATAAACTTGATTTTCTTTTTATACAAGCAATAATGATATTTAGAAATGGGGAAAACAAATTGATCAAGACCTCAAGTGCAACGATAAATACTCTTAATCAACTGAGTTATAAGCACCTTGCAATATAAACACAATAGCACATGATACTGTAAGTGATTAATCAGTTTTCTTTTCATATATAAAAGACAAATGCTTTAAAATGATAACTTATTGAAGTTCCAAAATAAGGATCCATGATTATCAAGGAATTACTAACGAAAACTGACCGCACAATGTACGATGAACGGTCATGATCACGATATCTCCCAGATCCCCAGAAAAAGGATCCGGCGATGATCCTTTTCCATCCACAAAAACTCTTCTGATGATCAGTGACCACTTTCATGCATGCTACTAATTAAGGGTGTGATAACGATAATCAAGGGAGTATTTTTGCTCACCATCATTTAGTGTGGTATATGCTCACCATTCTATTTATCACCGTTAGATGAGTTTGAGTTTCGAAATTCGTGTAGTGGATATGAACAAATCTCAAAATTCAAACTCATTTAACGGTGATAAATAGGGTGATGAACATATACCACACTAAATGATGGTGAGCAAAAATGCATTCGATAATCAATTATATATGTATCTTATTGGTCCGGTGGGATGTGTCATGTCCCATACTTTTTTTGGAGGGGCTTAACCTATTAGAACATTTTGTTTGTAATATTGTTTTGCGATGTGATATATAGAATGTTATTTATGGTAAAACCGTGGATCTAATACTCGTAAAATTAGACGTGATAGTTAAGTTGGAAATAATATCAGTGCAATTTTGTCTTTAGTTAAAATAATTTTTGAGATTGGCATAACTCTTTATTTTAGTTTCCGAGATTTAAAATCAATAAAACTTGTCCTTGAATTTGTCCATCATTAATCATTTTGGTCATTCGGTAAAAATCTCCGTTAAATAAAGAAAAAATGACAAAAATACTCTCAAGTTTTGCCAAATCATTTTGGCCTATTGATTATTAATTTGAGTGTATTTTTGTCATTTTAGTCATTGTTTAACCATTGACGGTGGACAAACTCAGAGACCACTTCTATCGATTTCAAATCTCATTAACCAAAGTGAGGAGTTATGCCAATCTTATAGACCATTTGGGCTAAAAACCCTTATGTTAATTAAAGAGTGAGGATAGTATACTTATGCCTTTGTGTGGTGTTGTGTTTTGTAAGAGTGTGTTTGTGAATACTTTTGGAAAGTTTAGGAACACTTTATGACTGCATTTGACATAATATTAGTAAGACATGTTTATGGGTCATATAAGTGTTTTATGGAGAATTACATGTCAAATGCTAAGAAATACTAAGAAACACTTCCGAGTAAATTTTCTATAAAACTTTCAACGTATTATACAACGCAAACACTTTTGCAAAACACTTACGAACATAAATAATTCTTACACAATCAATTCCAACAGGCTCCCAATCTTAAAAACTCAAAGAGTTCATCAAGACTTTCAGTTTGTGCATGCTTATATGTAGCACTCAACTCTTATAAATTATTTGGTCTTGTCGAATGAGATGCCGTCAGCAGCTAGACCGCATGACCCATGACTCTTTCATATATTCATGCCTCGATTATTTGGTCCTAAGTTGAAAGGGAGCTTGAAAAAGTTAAAGCAAATTATCATTTTCATAGGAAATAAAAACTCAGTCCAATGTCAGCAAATGACCAAATAGGAAACCCCTTGAATAATTCAGTTAAAAAGCTCCAAAAGCCTCAAACCATGTCAAGTTCTAAACGTCATCGATTATCCTACCAAAAATAGTCGAGTGTCTAATAAGAGTTTAATTACTTGAATCAACACCCAACCCGTAAGAAATATATGATTAATTAAGATTCAAATTAATGAGTAAGAATCTATTTTCTAACCAAATTGTATTACTTGTTCAACAAGCATTATAATTTGAACAGATTAATAACATCTCGTCGTCAGGTTGTCTGACGTTTTAGTTCGCATCAAAGTCCTAGCAAGGCAGCCAAGTCAGCAATGAGTAATCAGAGAACGCTAGTGAGCCTTTCTGGTTCACTTTTTTTGGTACGCTTTTTTGGAAAAGGATCTTTGTCGGATTCTTTTTTTCTGGAGATCCTAAGGATCCCGTGATCGTGATCATTCATTGTACATTATGCGGTCAGAAATCATTTCAATATTTAAAATTAAATATAAATAGTACCTAACGAAAACTGACCGCACAATGTACGATAAACGGTCACGATCACGAAATCCTTAGAATTCCCCAAAAAAAGATCCAATGATAATTCTTTTCCTCTTTTTTGGACACTTTTTTTTCTTCTGGTAGTGGGATTTTACAGAAGCCGACGAGATGTAAAGGACGTGGCGCACGGGCCTCTCATTTCCATGCACAATATTAGAAAGACAACACCTTTGTCCTCTCACTCGTAGAAATAAGCATATTCCTCAGAATGTACCATTTTTATGCCTTCTTTTTTTATTTTTCAACAAGATATTTAAATATTCAAGGTGGCAAAACACTTTTTGTTCTTGTGAGTTTGTGAGGCGGAGCTTGATTCTTCAGTTGGAACATTATTTGGAATATTAAACAAGTAATTAGATGCATATGGTTGGAGGTTTATGGTATAATATTATGCAAGGAAATGGCCAAATTGGGATGATCAAGTGAAACTAATTGTATAGTTAAAGACGTTACTGCAGGGGAATTATGTTTCGTTGCATAATTTGTTATAATTTCTCATATGTACATATTGTCAACAAAATCAATTTTATTTCTGCACGTAAATTAATAAGCAAAATGACGTACTCAACGTGTAAGACTATTCAAATCACATTTATTGATTACATTATTAACTTATCTATTTGATGTCGCCTATCAAGTAAGCCAACTTGTATAAAAGATATACGTATCTAGAGACTATGGGCTTCGCAAGTGAGAGTTAAATTATTTCCTTGTAGTTTTTTTTTTATTTGTTCACGCTCATAAACATAAAAGAAGACAAAAGTTTATACAAAGTTACAAATTTAACAAAAGAAATTTCAACGGCTGATTCTTCTTTGATATCTCGTATGTGAATCATGTGATCATATCAATAATGGACTCAATAATTAAGATGTTCATAACAAAAAAGAAGAAGATAATTATATTTATTTGGAAAAAAGAGAAAATTAAGGTTGTTTATGCGCCCTTTCGCTCAAATAAGAATGACGGCTCTCATAGGTGGCGCCCACTTTTTTCAATAATTTTTTTAGTAAAAGTATTTTTATTTATTTTCATATGATTTATTTATTTTTCAAACGTTAGAAACTATTTTCATATGATTTCAATCACCTAGATCCATGTCTTTTTTTTTTTTTTTTGTTCTTGATTAATTTAAAAAATAATTTAATCTCATTTTCGCTCTCTATAAAGGAAAAGGATCCGACGTGATGGTGACCGTTCATCGTATATCGTGCGGTTAGAAATCACTTCAAAATTTAAATTTTAAAATTAAATATAAATAGTACCTAACGAAAACTGACCCCACGATGTACGATGAATGGTTACGATCACAGGATTTCTAGAATTCCCAGGAAAAGGATCCCGAATCCTCTTCCCTCTATAAATACATTTACCATGGAAAAGATACTTTGACGAAACTAAACAGGTCACATGATAACCATCCATTAGTCAATTATTTTAATTTTAGATAAGTAACAAATATCTATTAACGTTGACACTACATAATAAGGCTTATTGATCAATCGATCAATTGATTTACCTTTAAAACAAGTGAAAAAAATATATTAAATCGGTCATGCCATTGAAACTACGCATTGAATGCAAGAGAAAATCGAGGTTACTTACCGCACACAGCATCTGATTTTAAAGGAGGTCCATTGTCTGCCTTCCTATTTTCATACTCTCTTCATGCCCTCTTGTGATGTGTGATCACGGTTAAGACACGTCAATATTTTATATAGAAATAATAAAACAAAAAGTAATAAGAATATAAAATATTAACGTGGCTTAATCGTGACCACACAAACATAAGGAGATGAGGAGAGCATGGAAATGGGAGGGCAGACAATCCACTTTCGATTTTAAAAACCTAGGCCTCAGCTAGGATTTGATGTAGTGCATTTGAATTCAATAAAATATCGAGTTTTTATTATAAGAAGAAAAAAAAAAAAAAAAAAAACCTGGGCCATCTGACTTTATCTCTCCTCTCTTTCTGCTCTATTTTTCAACTGTTTGTCACCAAAAAAAAAAAAAAAAAAAAAAAAACAACCGAGGCTATAAAGAATATCCGATACGATCCCCAAAAGCCCCGACTTTCTCTCTCTATAAAAACGACGCTTCTCTCTCTCCCCGTCCGTCATTCTGCTCTTCGATAAGCTGACATGAAACTGGAGTTCAATAATCATCACCATCCAGAGGATCAAGAGACCGATAGCGAGATGTGCAGAACTGTCGAAATCGTCGCTGGAAGCTTCCAGCTATCTCCGGCAAAGCAAACCCCCGAAGACGACGTCTGCGCCGACGACCTCTTCATTCCGCCGCTCAACTTCTCCTTGGTCGATAACGGCATTTTCAGGTCGGGTTTCCCGGAGTCCGCCAACTTCTCCTTTATCCAAACCCTAGGCCTCCGCTCCATCATGTAAGCAATTCATTTCCTGCTGTATATATTACATATATGTGCGTGTGTAAGTGTTTGATTAATTTCATTTCCCAAAAAAAAGTGTGATTAATTTGAAGTGTTTGATATTTTATATCTAATGACTGTCGTTTATGAAATTTAAACTCCGAATTTATTCGGATAAAGCGGAGTCTAACGTTTTAGACCGAATTTTTATATGCAATTTAAGTGTTTTGATATTTTCTTTATTTCATAAAGATCTCATTGAAATTTGAACTCAGAACTTACTCCAATAAAGCAGAGTCATCCCTCGACCAAATTTTCATGTCTTGTTTAAGTCTTTGATTTTTTGTATCTGAATTATGTATTCCTAATGTGATTATGTACACATGTATGTAGATGTTTGTGTCCAGAGCCGTATCCAGAGGCGAATATGGAGTTTCTAAAATCCAATGGGATTAAGCTCTTCCAATTTGGGATTGATGGCTACAAGGTGTGTCTATTTTTCTGCTCAATTCGATTGCATTGGATATTGTCCCCTCAAGCTTAAGTTTAATTTTCTGCTTATATTTTTTTTATCTGTAATTTTCTGCTTATATTGATGATTATAAATTGACTGCCTTTAATCTAAACAATATCAATAATGTTTCGTAGGCTAGAATTCACACACACATTGTATTCATGAGTTACTGAATAAATCAATCAAGTAGTACATATATCATAAATGTGGTCACTTGGCGACTAGTGATGGATTCGGGATTTCATGTGTGGAAGTGTCTCTCACATATATAGGTAATTTGAACTCATAGCATGAGAGATTGAGTAATTTTCATCAATGTTTTAAAAGGCTCGCCTCAGGGCGCACCTAGGCACCCTGTGAGGCTGGGCTTGAGGGTTGACACCTCCGTTTTGAGGGAGTGGGCGGAAGGCGTCGTCGGAGTCACCTAGGCGCGCCTCAGGGGATTTTTATTTTTTATTTATTTTTTTACTCCCAAACCCAAATTTTGGGTAGGGTTTTAACTGCCGCATACCTCTTTCTTGCACTATCATCTCTCTGCCTTTTTTTTTTTCTGATTTTTTTTTTTTTATATAATAGATGTGTGTGCTGTCTGCGTACATTGTTATATGTGTGTTTATTGTGCTTTTCATTCTCTATTTTATATATATAATATAACATATGTATATATATATGTGTGTATATGTATTTATAATATATGTGTATGCTCAGGGTGATTATTGATTAATATTTTTTTTTTAATGTAATATATGTGTACACTCAGTGTATATATTAAAAAATTTAGGTCATGTGAGGCTTCGCCTCACACCTCACGCCTAGGCTGGGTTATCCCTCGAATGCCTCGCCCACGCCTCACGCTTTTAATACATTGATTGTCATAAAAAGTGAAAGACCCTAAACCAATAGAAAGATCTAAAAACATTGCACAAATCCAGAAACCCGAATATGAGGTAAAAGGTAAGCAAGAAATATTATTAAATATAATTTAAAGCCAAAGAAAAGTTAATAGAATAAGGAAGGGAAATGAAGCATGCACCGCAATAAGAGAGATGAAGAGAAAAATGTGATCTAGCCTGGAATGGAAAAGAATTTGATTTAGAACACACTTGAAAGAAGAAAAAAAGTTAGGATGGCCCCGGGGACCATTGGTCCATTAGTGGCTCCGCCACTGTTACAACCAAGGAATGCATGGTAACCAACCTTAAGTTCGATATTAAGGATTGAAAAATTATGGACGTGCTTTTAATGTTTTAATTTCAACTTTTGGTTTTAATTTTAACTTTTGGTTTCAATTCCAACAGTATGTGATCATAAATCCTTCATCATCAGTTGACTAATAGAACGAGACTTGTATGTATATTCATCATGTTTTACTAAGACACGATTATCCTCATCAAGATGCTTTGGTGGTTGAGTCATAATGGCTCATTTATTATGGACGTCCTTCTTCTTCTTCGTCTTCTTGTTTTTGTGTGATAAGTTCAAGAATTATATCATTATATAATTTTGTTAATAACGAAATTATTTATTTTGTGTGGGGTATTGTTTGTTGGTTTTGGTTTTGGATGGGATGACAGTTATTTTGTCTTGGCTAGAGGATCACGAGTTTCTGTCACATATACTGAAACAATGTTTCATGGATTCTGCCTTGTGTTTATGGGTGCCGCCCCATGATATGTTCAGCAGTTTGTGTCTCTATGCCAATGTTATCATGGGACGGCATCTTATTTTTAATGTTTGCGACACGATGAAACAGATTTATGATTAATTTTCCATCGACACATCCTTGTTTTACATCTTGAATTACTTAAATTGCATGGATGTTGAATCAAGTTCCTCATTACCGTGAATTCATATCCAGCAAACTGATATCCGAAATTGAATTGTGAATTCAGGAGCCTTTTGTCAATATCCCGGACGATACAATCCGTGAAGCACTAAAAGTTGTCCTTGGTACTGCACGAACTTAACAATATTTCACTTAGTTTCTTACTTAACCAGACCTGCAGCACTGTGGCTTACACTAGTTTACTTGTATGCAAATGCAGATGTAAGGAATCACCCTGTCTTAATTCATTGCAAACGAGGCAAGGTATGTACAATATACACTGTTGGATTCCTATATTTATTCCCTGATTTTGAGTAATCCATGGTATCACCGGTTCCAGATGGTTGCTAACTCGGAGTGTATTTTTTCAGCATCGAACGGGTTGTCTGGTGGGGTGCTTGAGAAAATTGCAGAGATGGTGCCTCACGTCTGTTTTTGACGAATACCAGCGGTTTGCAGCTGCGAAAGCTAGAGTTGCGGATCAGAGGTTTATGGAGATGTTCGATGTTTCTAGCATGAAACATCTGCCGATGACGTTTTCATGTTCCAAAAAGTAAAATCAGCCAGTATTATTCAATGGCTTTTGCTTCTTCATTTAGTCGAAGAAGAGAATCAATCGTAGGTCTTCTCCTGGCTACTTTGGAATAAAATAAAATAGGGAAAGGTGATGAGTTCCTGGTATGCATTTCGGCGGAAAAGGAATTATTTCTTCTTTTTTCCTTGATTCATAATTTAAGCATCCTTCTATAAAATATCACTTTGTGTTCTTTGAGACTCAACCTTCTCCTCATCTTTTCATCTGCTGTGTTTTCTGGTATATTTATTCAACAATTATGGTGGCAGAAGTATCCGGATTTCTTCTCGAAAATCTGTAGTTAGCTCGATTTAGGTTTAGATAGATGACGAAAACATCTTGTCAATGCGTGTTCATGTTCTGTTATGCAGCTACTTACAATTGATTGATCTTTTGCTTTGCAGTTGTGATTAGTAAAAGAATTTGTAGAAAATACAGTACAGATGCTACTAATTTATCGATAGGATGTGCAAAGATGTATGTAATTCAAGTAGAGTAGTAACATCGACGATCCATATAATGAAGTGACTCGGAGAATCAGAACAAAGATTTTGAAACAAATGACAAAGGAGCTGAAGAAGAACAAGCGAGGGAAGATATAATGATTTATGTGGTTGTTGAGAGGAAAGAAATAAGTTGCAAAGAAAATCCAATCGGGCAGATAAAATTAACAAAAGTTCAATAACCACGCTGATCTCACCTCATTAGGCAGATCTGCAGCCAAACAGGTGACATCCACCACAAAAAAATAGTCAACCAACATATCTGATGAAACAATATGTTTTGAAACCTACGAGTAAGCTTTTGAATGTTATATACCAAGGTCATCAAGGTGCTCAAATATTATGGGTGGTTTGTTCCAGTTCTAAAAGGCGTTGGGCTAGTCAAGGAGCGGGTAGGGGCCTAGAAGATTAGGCGGACGCTTAGGTAGGGACTAGACGGTTTTTATTTTTATTTTTTATTTTTTATTTTAATTAAATTTATTATATAACACATATATAAGTCTCTATTTAAACTTTTATATATATATATATATATATATATCTATATATATATATATATATAATTGTATTGAGAAACCTAAATTGAAAGAGAAATGATATATAAATTATAAAGTAATAGAACATGAGGAAAACATGGGCAACAAGCATTATAATGAGTGCAGTAATGCTCACCTAAAGTCCTCATTTTGAGGACATGTGAGGT
Organism: Heteromeles arbutifolia; assembly: GCA_024362995.1. Classification (NCBI taxonomy): domain Eukaryota; kingdom Viridiplantae; phylum Streptophyta; class Magnoliopsida; order Rosales; family Rosaceae; genus Heteromeles; species Heteromeles arbutifolia. The sequence continues at coordinate 7,920,766 of JANCRC010000012.1, read as the reverse complement.
TTTCTTTCATTTGAACCCTTAGATTAGTGTGACGGTAGGTCAATCAGTAACCTTAAATTATCTTTGTTACACCCTAACAAAACAATAATCCCGATTAAAAGAGAGAAAAAAAATGTTAATGCGTGAAACCCTTCCGTCTTCTTCCCCTACCCGTCTCTCTCTTTCTCTCCCTCCCTATGCTTCTGAACTTTTTGCGTGAGCAGCAATGCAGCACATGTCCCCAAATTATAATTTGGGTTTGAGCAATCAGTCCGAGAGGGCTTTCTAAGAAGAATTCTCCATCTCTCACATGTTTTAGATTTCGCACTACCATTGCTGATGGCGTGACGAAGCTACAGAGGAGTACGGAAATAGCCGGTTCTAGTTGTGCGGCACGGCGCTGCGCTGCTGCACGTTATAATTTTTTTTTAAAAGATACCAGGCCAAACGATGTCGTTTGGGCTTGGGATTTTAAAAAAGTAGAGTAAATTGTAGTTATGGTCCCTTAACTTTAGCTCAATTGGAGCAATGATCCCTCAACTAAAAATTCATTACCATTGGTCCTTCAACTCATCAAAACGTGCAGCTATGGTTCCTCAACTAAAAATCCATTACCATTGGTCCCTCAACTTTAATTCAACTGGAGAAATGGTCCTTTAACTTTAACCCAATTATAGCAATGGTCCTTCCAACATAACTCGTTTTGACAAAAATTTTGACGTAGTTGACGAAAAGAATTATAATTACACACTTTGATGAGTTGAGGGACCCTAATTGTATAAATGGTCATTCCAACATAACTTATTTTGACAAAATTTTGACGAAATTGATGAAAATGACTATAGCTACACATTTTGGTAAGTTGAGGGACCAATGGTAATGAATTTTTAGTTGAATGACCATTGCTCCAATTTAATTAAAATTAAGGGACCATTGCTACAATTTACTTTAAAAAGTAATAACAAAACGGCGCGGTTTATGGGAGGGTGCGTTTCCAATTAGAGATTCATATGTGGGATTGGAAGGACCGCCTGATGAAAATTTCAACGCGGAAAGAATTTTATATTGTTTTTTGCATAAACGATTTGTGTAGGAGGAGATTCTTACTTGTACATCAAGTATATACGCGGTATAAGTATAAGCTTTTGTGTTATAAATAAAATCATTCAGAATATATTTTCTTTATTAGGGGTTAGACAAGTGTCAATTGAAAGGGAAATTCTAAGCCGAGTTTTTTTGGTGAAGAAATTTAGTGGAAGCTAACAATGCATTACAAGATAGTTGTGGTGTCATGCCTAAAGATATGTAATTAAGGGCTAATCACAATGATTTTTTACATGGGTACTATACCATGGTTGATCTTCATGATCTTGGACTTATGGTGACCTCAGATTTTTTACATAAGTACTATACCCCATTTTTCTGATATGAAACCTCGTTGCCAGCAATTGGAACTTATTTGTATTGATAAATTATAAACAACATTGATATAGTCTATTATGTAAAAGGATTTGGTTGTCTACAAATTTTTAATCCTTTACGCTTTTAATATTTAAATATTCCCCCACCCCACCCCCCACACCCCACACACCCCCCATCCCCCCCCCCCCCCTTCCAAACAATTCTTGGCTTCGCCATTGATTGATGGGGTCCAAATGAATGGCCTTGCAGGCATTTATCAAAATCCCTAAATTTGTTGGAACTAGGTTACCATCGAAAATTTTTGGAACTGCTATAACGGCATGTGCATGATTTCTTTTGAATCTTTGAATCTTGTTCTATTTTTGGTAGGTGTACTAATAATTTGAAAATCAATCAAAGTGAAAATATTCTTTCTTTTTCGAAGTGTTTGTTCCTAAAATCTAGGCAATTTCCCAAAATCTTCCTTTTGTTCCTCTGTCCTTTTTCATATGCAAAAATGATAAAAAAAAATTAAAAACAAAAAAAAACAAAAAACAAAAACTCAGACCCCCGGGGGGAGGGGGGAGCAGAGAGACGGCTAAGGAAAGAAGACATAAGACTTTCGCGCATGAACCTTTTTTTTTCTTTTTTTAAATCGAGATTATTATTTTGTTAGGGTGTAACAAAAATAACTTAAGATTATTGATTAATTCATTGTCAGATTAATTTAAAGGTTCAAATGAAAAATGATCTCACAAGTCCTTATTTGAGGACCTTAAGTAAGTAACACTTGTAAATGATAATGAGTGTTCATCCGTATCCGGCAAGTATCTTACAATTTATTGAAAACATAAAAATGCAAAATGGAAGAGTATTTTTGTTCTAAGTGAGAGTCGCGACCTATATCAATTTTCTTAAATAAATAAAAGCAAAAATAGTCACAAAACCACCTAGCCTGCCTAGCTCGCTTATGCCAACTTAGACGTGGTAGGCCTAGGCGGGGCATATATGAGTATATGTGGTCTTTCTTATTTTTTAAACACCTAAAAATTAATCGGAGTGGTGAGAACTGCCTAGCACCTAAGTGGCTTTAGGCGATGCTTTTTTGAACACTGGGTATGGTCCCATTAACAGCACCAAGAAGGACCTTTGAGTCTCCTTAAATGAAATCCCTTTGAGTCTTCTTCTACAGTCTTAAGAACCATGAGTATTTCAAGCCATTTACTTTGCAGAAACAAGTGAACGATCGAGTAGACTCCTGGAACGAGAAATTGCTTTAATGTTATCGAAAGTGCTTTTAGATTGTCAAAACTATTATTTAAGTGTGAATGAAATAAACAAAATCGCTTTAATGTTGAAGGACTCGTGAAGGAAACTGAAAAGAAGGTCAAGTTGCTGTTATTTTTTAAGGTTAAAGGTGCAAAAATCAAGTTTAATGACATAAAATTAGCACAAAACTTTTACTTTATATGAATGTTTTGCGGTGTCGATCTTTCTTAGATTCTGAATGCTTTCAGGTTTCCAACCATGATTAATTTAAAACAATACTTTTTGAGGTTCTACCTTCTTCTACTTGATAATGGATTCTAGTTCCACTTGCACAAGTTGGAGCCTTGTTTGGATGTTCCAAATTACTATGTACATAAAGGGACATTGATGTGGACTACATCGTCATGATCTGGTTGAAAATATTTTATATTTTAAAATTCTCAAGAATGATACTTTGCTTGTTTCGAAAGTAGCTTCTCATTCGTTTGACTGTTGAAACATATTGTTTCTATGATGTTTTTTCTACAAACAGTTTGCTAGACGTATCGACAAGGATTGAATGTTAAGGACAATCGTTTATGTACATGTATGGAAAAAAAAAAAAACTAATGAAAAAGACTTAAAAACTTTAAGTTTTAATGATAAGGACAAAATAAAGGGTAAAGTGAATAGTACCATGATTGACTTTTTAGTGTAAAAATATGATTTTTCGTTAAAATGAACAGTATAGGGAGCTTTTCGTTAAAATTTCCTTAAAAAAATAAACACGAAACATGATAAACTTAACAATTTTTCGTGTTTTAGAGTGTTCGCATCATTAACTCATTAGGGAAAAAGGATAATATCATGGATCACCTTTTCTCTTCATATCCCATAAAGTAGTTTGAGCTGCCATTCCCAGTGTCGATTAAGCCTAAGGCACTTGTTTTTACTTTGGCACATCATGGAATCATTGACACAAATGAAAAGGTCTTTATGGTGTTAATTAAACTAGATTAACCATAAACCAAGAGTAAACCATGAATCCATGACACTTTTTCCCATCTTGAAAGCACCCTTTCTTGTTTACTCCTTTGGCTTATCTTTTTAATGATTAATCGCCCCCTGTTTCTGCTTTTGCTGATCACCTGCTCAGCATGTCGGCATGGCATGCCTTGTGGTCTCGACTTCTTTCATCTCTCTATGTACAGATTTTGAAGTCATATTATTTACTTAGAAGTGATGACTTGGTTACTTTCTACAAATAAGTGATGACTTTAGTTTGTAAGGACACTTTTAGTGTTGAACTGGTCATGAATATATCTCTGTAACCCTTTATTCAATCAATGGAATATCGTTTTTTTTTTTTGCTAAAAAAAAATCTCATTAGGGTTAGAAAACCAATTTTAAGTTCTATAAGATTATAAAATTGGGCTCTAAAACGAGAAACCATTGTGCTAGATGCATTTACAATGATTGAATGCAAAACTATACATCTGATAATATCGTATTTTACGGTATTTGTGTCATATAAAATTATACTAAATTCAATTCCAAATGGTTAATATTTTAGAAGGATGTCATTCAACGGAACGCAATTTCTCTCCACGTACCAAAATCTATGAAGCATGGATACGGATACGGATACGGCGATACGATACGACACGACACGAAGATACGAAAAATCTCTATAAATTAAGATACAATACGCTATGGATAAGGCAAATAAAAATGTTTATAGTAACAAAAATATACATTTTAAAACACAATTCATCATTCAAATTCAAGTGCATTTGTTGTGAGAGAAGAAAAGTTCGAAATCTAATCCTCTTTATACAGTAGAAGAAGTGTGAGAGTCGTATTCATGGTTTTAATTAGAGCTAGGGAAGGTCTTTGTATTCAGCAACTTTCAATTATAGATGTCTCCTATTAATTTTCTCCTCCTCATTACCTTTTTTGAAAGTGTAAATGTATCCTAAAAAAAGCCGGATACGCGTATCTTAAATGTAGGATACGGTTATCCATCATGTCAAATTCGTGTCCATTAACCAAGATACGTGTCGGACGAGTATCCGAAAGTATCGGATACGAGATACGGGACCAAACAGACGCATCATAGACCAAAATGTAGTTAGAGCTGCAATTCCAGGCTTCAATTAAGTCAAAAGCACTTATTTTCCAATGGCACATCATTATACCATTGTCACAAACGGAAAGGTCTTTACCCTACTCTAGTTCAACGACAAACCAATTGTAAATCATGATACTTTTTCCCATCCGGAAAGCACCTGTATTGTTTTATATTTTTGCTTTTGATTTTAATGATCTCTTGTTCATGCTTTTAATTAAAAACATTTATAGCTTGAGTTCACCATGTCGGCATGGCTGCTGCCTTATCCCCTCGGCCTCTTTTATCCATATTCCCACTGAATGTAGAGTCCTTTTTTCCACGATCAAAACTTCAAAAATTAATAAATTTATAGATTCTGCGGACAATTTAGTTAAGCACAGTTGGCTTTGAATGCTACTGCTGCTAATGGATCTGCACGTCAGATCTAGATATACAATCTTAAGTCTTAACTGCTTGTGTTACCTTAGCAGTACTGTTCTATATAAAGTTTCCTCTTCGGTGTGGCTAACTGTAAATTTCAAATGCCGACGCCAAATTTGCATTTATATTTTTTTATATTGTTGATGTTGGTGATAATGCAAACGCTTATACTTGTCAATATGTTGTCAATACATTCTTTACAAATGCAATTAACTGCAATGTAGAAGGACTTGTTTTATATACAAGTACACATATTTATTTATTTACTAACAAAACAGGTAACAATAACAAATCTTCAAGTCATATTATATATAATAAAGTAATGATCACATTGATTACTTTCTATAACGATTTCCACATTAATAGTAAATAAAACCTTGAAATCTAGTTCAAGCAAAAATTTCGTTCACACGCCCATAATTACTTTTAAGCAAACAACCCTTTTTTCCAACAGCTTCTATTAAAAGTACTTAATCAATCTCAAGCAGTACTTATAACTGGACCCAAACCAAAACTGGACTTAATTTCCACTGCTTTCATGGCTTCAAATCTTGGTTCCTTGGCCTCGAACTTGACCCCAGCATAGAGCTTCATGTAGTCTTCGAACACGAATTTCGGGTACACTTGATTCTTCTGCTCTGCTTCTTTCTCCACTAGGGTTGGTGCTGGGTAGATCACCGCATCACTGCCTGGGTTGTAGAATGAAGCTATTGACATTCTGGTGCCATCTGTTTGGGCAATCACCCTGTGTTCCACACTCTTGTACTTTCCGTTGGTGATCACCTATAGGAGTTCAAAAAAATGTATGTTTGTATATGTAAGTATTCAAATTGGGCGTTAAGTAACATTAAGTTGGAATATGATTGGGTTATAATCAATCTTTCTCTAGTGCGGTTAACTCTGAATAACCGTAAAATCAGAGAATTTTAAAAAGTGCAGTCAAGATCAAAGTTGTTGAGTTAATAGGGTTAAATTTTAATTACCTCAAGTTGGTCACCAAGATTGATAACAAGGGAGTGGCGCATGGGAGGCACATCAACCCACTCTCCGTCCTTGAGGAGCTGGAGGCCACTGACCTTGTCATCCTGGAAGAGCAAGATGAGGCCGCCGGCATCGGTGTGGGCCCGGAGACCCTTGATCAGGTCTGGGTTGGGACATGGAGGGTAGTTGCTCACCTTGGTGCCAAAAGTTGGTCCATTTGTTCCATAAAATGCCTTCTTAAGGTACCCTTGTTCCAGTCCAAGATTCTCACACAACAAGTCCAGCAGCTGCTCTGCTAATTTTTCCAATTTCAATGCAAACTCCTTCATCACATTCCTGCATACATAGGTTTTCATCACAATTCCGCATCAGATATCACATAATGTGCCTAAAACTCGAAAACCAACTATTTTCAGGTAATAATTTTCACACTCTTGTTTTCTCCTTCCGCAATAACCTTTTGTTTCTGTCTCATTTGATTTATGCAATCATGAGACTACAAAAATACGAAGAGTGCATGGGAGAAAAGGAGAGCGCAAAAATCACTTCTTTATGTTACTGTGCGATTGCCATACCTGTACTCATCCTTGAGATCTGGTACTTCAGAGATGTTCGATTGAGGAAGATGGCGCAAGTGGAAAGTGCTTTCCCAATCCATATCTTTGACTTCTGTCTGAACACCCTCAAGGCCTTTGCTGGCCACCAGCTCCTTGAACCTTTGCTCCAAACACAGCTTGTAGTGCTCTTTTGTCAGCCTCTCCACTGTGTCCAGAAACTCAGTTGGAATCCCATGACTCACCAGCTGCAATATTTGTCAAAACCCAAAAGTTAATTATAATGTGAAATATTTAAGAGAGAGAAAGATGAACTGAACATAGAAATTAGGAAGCTAATTAAGCATCTTAATTATAATCACCTCAAAGAAACCCCAGTTCTCACAGGCATCTTTGATCTTTTCCATTGTAGCTTTTCTTCCCACACCATTGAGGCTCTCCAAGTTGATAACTGGGAAGTTCTCCATTTCTCTCTCTCTCTCTTTCTCTCTCTCTCTCGCTCTCTCAACTCTTTCTCTCTCTACAAGTGTTTGGCTAATTTGTTCTTGTGGAGTGAAGTTTGGTGCGTGTGCTATTTATAGAGCTAGCAATGACCCAAAACGTAAAAAATTAAACTTGCGGTAGTTAAACATGCAAATTATTTGTACAGTAGTGAAGGGTTAGGTTAATTTCTACTTGAGGAATTATTATAAAGAAATTAACATCCTAAAAGGAAAAAAAAATCCAAATAGGATAATCATGTGGCCCCACTATCTCCTTTGTTTGTTTGTTTTTTTTTAATTTTTTAATTTTTTATTTTGGAACCACCTTTGTTTGGATCGATCCATGGGCTAAAATCATTTTGCATTGTTCCACTTAATATTCTCTTTGCACTAACTAAATGGAAAAAGAAAAAGAGAAAACCTTCTCTATATATCTTCTCGAGTCTTTGGTTGGTAATATGGACCACCACGGCACCATCCATGGTTGCTGGCTGGCTCTGATCTTTCCAGTTTTTAGCGCTTTGACCAAATAATTGGGGTTTGGCTTACCCCACGCTTCAATTTGCATGCATGCTGAGGACCCCCCACTATAACTTTCTTTCTGTTTGGAGTGCCTTGAAAATGATTTGGAAGGAAGGTGCCTAGCTCTTGCTTTTGCATTTTTCAAAATTATTTCAAGTTTGATTTGTTTAGGGCCGTTTAATAATCATTTTGTTTTTTGTTTTTTGTTTTTTTTTTAAATTGAAAACTCAAATTTTGTTTGGTAACTAATTTTAGTGTTTTGTATTTAAAAAAAATAAAAAACTGAAAATTACTTTATTGAGTTTTCAAAATCTGGTCTTGATCAAACGACCCCTTACTTATTAATACATGGATTTATTTATGTGTGTATTTGTGGAGCAATTTTCAATGTATATCGGAACTCGGTCATGTAGCCTTATTACTTCACTTAAATAATAACATGCAAATTAGTTTTTTTATTTACTAATATAATTAGAAATATGACATATTAACTATATGTTGTATACAATGGCAGAGTCAAGAATTATTCAGCAGGTGGGCTAAGTTAAAATAATTAAAATTTCAAGCATGAACTCTTAAAATCCAAACAATAAACACATAAACTCGTAGCTATATAAATAACTAAAAATAAAGTGGCCAAGAACTTACTAATTGATAAAATAAATCAATAAACTTGCAGACTAAGAGTCAAAGATTATATGTCTATGTCTAAGTGCCTCGTTGTATTTGGCACGAGGTGTAGGCTATTGTTTTTTAGACTTCAAAATGTCTAGTTGGGTTTGTAACTCTATATTGAATTAACAAACAGCTTTCATAAGTTATGAGTGAGTGTATTGAGTGGTGAAGGTTAATTACAATCTACAAAGAGCCACGTATTGCAGTAATGACAATGAAGTTTTTAATTTAATACTATAAATTTGTATTGTTGGTTAAAGTAGTTAGTTTTTTAGCATTTAAAATACTTTTATTGTTTTATATTCTCTAAAAGAAAACTAATTAGGATTCAAACTTTACATTAGTTGGGTGGGTAAGAACCATAAAAAAATCAAATCATATAATAGCCGAACTACTTAGTATTTTTAATGTTAAAAACCTCAAACTTTCCCTATGCTAGAGCCCGCCCTAGCCATGTACATGGCTCCACTAGTGGTCGTATACTATTTTTTTGTCAAATTTAGAAAGAAAAAAATGCTTATAAAAAAACGTTGTTTTATCATGTACTCTTAATATAATATGTGAAATTATGCATTGCGTGTCTTGTGCTCCTATTTATTTACCATTTTATCATTTGTCTTCAATTGGAGATATAATGGAGTTGTTAATAAAACAGAATGGACAATGAGATGTTTACAAATGATATATGTGGCTCTAAATCAAAGCCAAAGACTTCTCAACCCAACTTAACGAACAAGACTTAACTAATTAACCAAATCTACTGACGGACGTCATGCATGCACGTGGGCGGCTTCCATGCATAATCTAGCATCGAAATCTAATACATTTTTCTTAGATTGTGTAATTAAATAAGAATAACAGTATGCCAGTCTAATATCCTGAACTAACTATGAAATCGGATGCAGTATAATATCTTTCGGATAAGTTTAGGAAATAACTTAGGTTCATCCGCAGCCGCTCGTTGATGAGAAAATATATTAATGTTGTATTGTCGATTACGCCCTTCAGTTTGTTTTTAACTAGTAAACCAAGACGTGATCGATGACTTGCTTTTTTGGATGAATCTTGCGGAGAAAACCACTAGATTTAGTTCACATTATTTGTCACTAGAATATTGACGTCGAAAGCTTTTGGCTCATCATTGAACTAAGAATATTGATGAGTTTGATGTAAAGATGAATCAAAGTGCAAATTAAACACCGATTCATTTTTGTTAGTAAAAGTGGGATAACTGGTGGCGAATTACGATTATCCATCCTTTTTGGGCATGGAGGATAGTTGAGAATTGCATTCTATCCGTGATCACGATCAAGCAGATTCACAGCTTAAAAGTATCAAACCTAAGACCTCTCATTTTTTTCCTTTAGGAAGCTGCTATTCAAACTTTTCCATTGGACCATTTATTGTGGTTGAACACCGATTCTTTGAACCAACACTTAAGTTTCCTTTATAAAATCTTAAGAGCATTGCAAGATATAAAAAATGTCACATCCCGGCCCGGGACAGATCACTTCCCGGGCCCGCTCCACCACCGTAGCACGATATTGTCCGCTTTGGGCTTACCATTCCCTCACGGTTTTGTTTTTGGGAACTGGTTGGAGTAAGAAGTTCACTTTATTAGCGTCTATGGGGAAACGAGTGAAACGAAAACATGATTGTGTGCAATAGAATCACATTTAATGTTGCCTTTTTTTGTCATATGCCGGCCCGGGACGGATCACTTCCCGTGCCCGCTTCACCACCGTAGCACGATATTGTCCGTTTTGGGCCGGAATGTGACAAAAAAAGGCAACATTAAATGTGATTCTATTGCACACAATCATGTTTTTGTTTCACTCGTTTCCCCATAGACGCTAATAAAGTGAACTTCTTACTCCAACCAAAATTAAAACTATATAAAAGTACCTGATTTAATCATTACGATAATTGACGATAATGTTAGTGAAAAACACTTAAAAAAAATTCAAAGATAGAGAAAACATTTCACCTGTCAATGACAGTTGAGTACAATAACAGTTTAATTTAGGAGTTTTTTTTCTTCGGATCGGGAATTAAAGTAGATTCAATAAAAAAACTTATTTATATATAAATGAAAAGAAAAAAACTTCGTAAAAACCCACTACATGATTAAGACAACGGTATCTTTGTGCTTTCAATCATTATATGGATAGAAACCAAACAAAGTAGATAATTTTGGTCCATGTTTGTGGGGGAATACACAATGTGAATAGTGAATACCAACAACTTTACTATACAAACTAAGAAAAGCCAATAAAAATATTCAATCTACTTTCCATCTCTTTGGGTTACACTCAACAGAAGACTATCTTTTAACATCAAGCTAGGGCAAAAGGTTGAGTCAGCTCCCATATCCCCAATACTACTGTTCACCTGGTCTGACCTCTGCCCCAATCAAATTCTGCCAATTTTGCATGAAGCCGTTAAATAATTAACCCTTCAATTTGTCGTATGTCAAATTTGGAGTAAGATTCTCTCCCATCTTATTCTCATTGTCTTCCCTCTCCTCCTCTCACACATTACTTTTTGTCTTATTATCTCTATAAAAAAATCATATAAAATATTACGTGGCTTAACTGTAACCGTTCAAGTATGAGGGGATGGAAGGAGAGAGAGATTAAAAGGGAAGAGAATCCTCCTCCGTCAAATTTAACTTCGAGACTCTCCGTCAAGCTTTAAATATACAAATGAGAAAGTACTGAGGTGAGGATTTGAGACATCGTACTAACCATAATCTGGCCCTGAGGTCATTTTATATTCACGACGTCTTTTATGAAATGATGTCTAGGGTTTCTTTCAGTTGTTAAAACTATGAGTTTCTAAAGCAAACTTTGACACCAATTTTGAATATAAATTCTTTTTCTTTTGGTTTTTTCATCACTTGATGTGTCTCTTATAATTAAGCAAGGATTTGTTTGTAAATATTTTTAAAATGGCTAAAAGTGTTTTGAGCGAGAATGTTTTTTTAATCAATTTTTAATAGAAATGCAAGAGTGAAACCTAAAAAAAAATTTGGAGTGTTTTCTACAAGAAGTACATAACTAGTGTTTCTTACAAAAAACGCTTCAAGTGTTTTTGGAAATCAAAAATATTTTTTCTAAAAACGTTTTTGATCATTTTAAGAGTAATTCCAAACGAGACGTAACTTAGTAGGTATAGGTACAGGCGGTGGCATATCGACAAATGTCATTATTGTTACGACGACCGCCATGCCGTGAGGCTTTCCCAGGCGATGTTTTCTATTTGCATTCCCGTCTCTTAGAAAGAGCCGCTAAACGATCGGGAGGGGCGCCTAGCCTAATTCCACTCTACCTGGACAGTAGGGTGGAACCCCCCTATTTTTTCTAAAAACATTTTTGATCATTTTAAGAGTAATTCCAAACGAGACGTAACTTAGTAGGTATAGGTATAGTTAGTGGAAGACAGATTGAGGGATCCTCTGGAAAGACCCTTTAATTAGGTTCCTTTCACAATCCAATTCACCCATGATATCATCCAAATATAATAATATCTCTTACTACTTTTATAAAGTACAAAGTAATCATGATTATGGGAAGCACTCCTACGTGAATGGTCGGAAAATGCTATGGCACTCGATGCGATAAAGTAATGTTTTGCGTCAAACACCACTCGGACACGAGAAAACAAACCCATTTGGAAAGCATTGCACATGCCATACATATAATTGGTAGCAAGTGATACGATCAATTAAGCGATGAAAAAATGTGGCTCCTACGCACCCACCACATTGTTCGTGAGCTTTTTGTGCATCTCCTGCCGGTCCTGTCTATTCTGAAAATTAACACAAGACGTTCTAGATAAGTACATGAATTTGCAAGCTCCTATAACTTGTGGAACAAGATTTTTCAATTTGTTGGATTTCTTTTAAATCATATACAAATTGCGACAGGATTGGGACAGAACAGATCAAAGAGTTAAAACCAAAACGTGTACATGTATGGAGACAAAAGATATCGCATTTTGCTATTATGCCCTCCCATGGGATTTATGTGAATTAATTTGGAATGTAGCTTTTGGACAATTAGATCATTTTAGTGGTTGCGATGCGAATTAAGTTTAATATATATTGGACAGAGACCCTTCCTCTATCCAATAATTCCATGGATTAGGTATAAAATTGCAAGTTGTGGATGGCCAACATTAGAGATTTAAGGTGTTTTGGGTCTTGGTAAAAGCTTTCAATTAGCACTACTTCTGTAGAATGTTGCAACAACAAAAAAATATTACTGTCACAACATAATTACATTCACTTTATGATATCTACGTATCAAAATATATCGAAATAATATCGATACAGTTAAATTATTTGCTACAGTACATAATAGTGCTATTTGAGAAAAGTGTGACAATAACGGTGGCATTTGAGAGAGCATTACCCTTTGAGTAAAATTTCGGTACGGGTCATATATGTCATTAGTGGAAACAGTAAAAAAGGGTAAGAAAGTAAAAAGGAGAAGGAAAAAACCAAAATGGAGTATTTTTTAGTGCATTCTTGATCTAGATGTTTATTGGAACCAATTGTTTAGGACCATTTGGCGGCCGGAAAATATATATCGGAAGGTCTTTTACTATTTATTCTTTAATCTGTTCTTGGAAATTTGAGTTATTTTTTTGTAGGTTTCAATTAGCTAGCTAGTTATAAAGTAGACGTGTAAGACTTCTTTTTATTTTGAACAAATGATATTATCTATACTAAGGGGGGAAGGGGGTCGGCTTAGCCTCACAATGGGGTAGTAATAATGTGGTTCAAATTCGCCTTTGGCGAGAATCAAACCTAAGACCTCTCACTTATAAGTGAAGAGGAATACCACTAGACCGTAGTACTAAGTGGCAGCACACGTTTTAAGACTTGAGCTTGAAAGGTTGAACCTAATTATTTCATTTGGAAATGGAGTAAGAAAGTTTGGGAACCTTATTCCTGGTTCAAAACTATGACTATTGACTATTGACTGGAAAATTAATGTACCAAAAAACTCGATCCCCTTAGGTCACGCCATATCATACTCAATCACGTTAAACTCTTTCCCTAAACAGCAGTTTTGGTGGCAGCTCTTTGCTTACTTAATTAGCCATTTCTCTATAAAGTCACGTTCCCTTCATCTTCTTCGTGAAACTTACCGGCACTTTTCTTTTCGGTGTTAGAAGATGTCTCAAGTTTTCAATCCCTTCTCGGTTTCAATTCTGTAAAGTCGCATATCTGGCTGTATCACATGAGCTACAAAACTTGCGTGTTGCAAATGAAAAAGGTTATCAACACTATTAGCATTTTTCAAGACCACCTACGATAACATTTGTGACATCAACCAATGAAAATTCATCGTACAAGAACATTTTCTAATATGAAGGGCTAGTTATATCATGCTTAGAAAATTCTAGGTTTTGTGAGAGCATGTGTTATCAATTATATCATCAATGTGATGAACGTGATATCAATAATAGTCAATGTTTGTATTTATTTTGTACTAGTACTTTATGCATGGGTGGGTGTTGACACATATGTGGCACCACTTCTTTTACATAATTTTTGACACACGTTATCGGGTTCATTTTGCAATGTATTTTAACGATTTGAAGCGTCTATCTTTTAGAACATCATTCATATGTCACCTTTGCAAAAAATTAGACAAATCCAAACCATTAAGACATTCATTTGTATTGAAGAAAAAGAGACGAATCCGATTTTACAAAGAAACCATAAGCTCTTAATCCAACGGTCATATGGTTTCATATTTGGGTGATTGTTGATAGACATAACCTTTGAGGGAAGACCTAAAAGATAGACGGTTCGGATTATTGAAATACATTACAAAGTGGATCCCCTAAAAACGTGTGTCAAAAAATTGTGTAAAAATGTGGTGCCACGAATCTGTCCCTATACTTATATAATATATGTTCTGGTTTGTTAGTTGTTAAAAAAAAAGGAAAAAAGGGGAATATAATTGGTGTCTTTGACTATTGAATTTTGATCAACAAGGATATTGACCATGACTTCACCAAATCGTGACATACTAACTGATTTGTTGTATATTAATATTTTCCCTATTTTATGATAATAATATGGTAATCACATAGTGAATTAACTTTAAGAGACGTGATTTCCGCACTTCTTTTTCATTTACAAACGACCATCTATTTAGTTATGTCATTTAATTATTTTTTAATTTATTCAATTCAATCAGCTATAAAAAGAAAGAGAAGATCGAGAGAAACTTCCCCAACCCTAATCCCTCAACCAACAAAATGTAAGAAGCCAAATTCTACGGCATTCATTGAACTGATACAATATTGGGGAATATCCATGGAAATCCTTTCTGTGGCGAGGCTTCATTTTCCGAAGGCTCCAAGGCACACAGATTGGATTAGAGAGATTAATTCTGTCTAATCACAGAAAAAAGAAATGTGGCTGCCTGCATCTGACCAATTGCTTCAATTCCAATTTGTAATTTCCCCTAAATTACTTGGAGCCTTTCCTGCGAGCTTCGTGTGATATATATTTATGTATTTGAATTGACGACTCTTGAGAGATTCAAATAAAGCTAATGACTTTGACTCTTATGGGGTCGTGGTTTTGATGTGTGACTAATGATCAAATACTCACACATCATTTTATGGGGACAAAATAAGGTTCAATTGTAAGGGGGGGGAGACCGGACCAAAACACCTCCCATGGGTGGGTTGTTAGATGAACAATATTTGATTTGTAATCCTTGATGAATTTTCTTCAAGATTAATCAAACATATGACTCGTAATAAGGTCACGTTTTGTGGGATAGAATATGCTCAATGAGATTCCAAAATCTTACAAATGAATTCATATTTTTTGAGAAGTTAAGGGTTCATTTAAAAGTGCTTTTAAAATGATTGAAAATATTTTTGGTGAAAGTGATTTTGGAACATTTCTTTAGTACAAATGCTAGTGAATCCTGGAATAGTGCTTGAAGTGCTTCTTACAAGAAGCAAATAAGGTAGCACTTCAAGTGATTTTGAAATCCAAAAGTACTTTCTCTAAAAACAATTTCAGTCATTTCAAAAGCACTTAATATAGTAGATGATTTTATTATATTAGGATATACTATAATCAGTCTTGTGTTTGATTTAGTAATTTTCTTCATGTAATAATTTAAGTCTGAAGTTATGTTGTCTTTAAATGTAAAACTACACATTAATTTGATCTTGAAGCCATGTATGTAAACACATAAAATTGAATTTTGATTTAATATAAGGATTTGTTTTGGTCAAAGAAAATCACGAGATCAATTCAAGAAACTCTTCGCCAGAACCTAAATGTAATAATTTGTTGTGGTGGCCACGGCAAGCAACACTCACGAGGGAGCGAGATCTCGTTGATGAGAATCTCACCCTCGCGAGTGTTCTCAGGCGGACGCACCAAAGAACTTCTCGTGAATGGGAGCCCATACAAAATGAGCGAGCGTTACGTTAACTAAAACCCAATGGGCTGACTCGAGGTTGGACCTTATTTTGCTCTATGTATCCTTCGCTATTGAAATTTTTGTTGAACAAAAAAATATGAATCATGAGAGAATGCTGGCCCCGTATACTCAATCTATGCTCTACACATCTCCAAATATCACAAATTTCTGTTGGTAGTCTTCAAAAATCAAATCTTTGACACGGTTGCTCTGTGGCGTATCCTGCACAAGAAGAAGCTTAGAGTTATGGTTATGCCACACGAAATTGTTCGAGGGAGACAAACAAGCAAACAACTATGTCCAGTTTACCGCTAGCAAAGACCTAAATCCATTATATTTACGACCTGCTTTCACTTTTCAATCAGTCACGTAGAAATAGTCGTGAACATGCATGAGAAGGAGAAGGAGATTCTTACTAAACACCGAATTTCCTCTGAATCGGTTAATGATGATTTTACCAGTGTCTGCGCTCTGTAAAAACTTGGGGAAAACGAAGTGTCAATATGTTTGTTGTCAAAAGGGCATCAAAAAAAGCAAACAATCCCGGTAATATACATATATAACTGCAGAGGAATGTATCGTAGCAGGAATTTGCAAAGGGATTACACAATGCAGGAAACTAGGCTTAACTTTAACGATGTTAAACAAATGGTGCTGGCTGTGTGCAAGTGTAATTGTGTCGCCTACCAGGAATCACTCACATATTTATGTTAACCCGAAGCAGGGGCCACTCCCAAAATAAAAGGTGCGTTTGCCAAGTGACGGCTAAAAGAGTCAAACCAGACCATTTTGTTAGACTCATCTCCTTGAATCGTAAAGCTGACAAACAAAAATTCATCATGACGTGGAACTCGAATGAGCAACAATATACTATTTAGACAGTTTACCTCTCTTATGCTCTACTTATAGCCTACTTGTAGCATCAAATGACGATAGCTACGGCCACGCATAAAACGCTGCCATTTATACTGTACAAATTTCGGGTAACTCATCTGCATCCTTTCTTGGACAAGCCTGAAATCAGATAACTGCATAACTAACCAGATAGAGCTTCATGATCATTTTCTAGTACCTTCAGTCCAAGAAAAATAGCTCACCATCTTACAATACACCGCTGAATGCCTCTAGATATGGGGCGAATGATGGATGGATCCCGTTGAGCATACAACAAACCAACCTAAGAAATGATAAGAAATGCACGATCTTAATATTAATATTGCAATGCATTTCTATCTGCAAAGGAAAGAAATTGAAGAGATATCTACCTACCTCCACCAATGCAACAGCAGAAGGATCGTCCATGATCTCAAGGCTACAATCAGCTAGATAATTAATCTGCACCCAAGTACATAGGAAAAAGTAAATAAAAAAGCATCCAGGAAGGAAAAGACAGATATAAGTTGAAGCATTCTCCCACCCTAAACTATGAAAACGTATACTCTTTGTTTCTCCTGCCTATAGTGAATTGCAGAAAGAGTTCAAGGGGGCATACCATCAACCTCACAGATATGAATATCTATCAAATGATCTATCAAGTAGGGGAGGGGAAAGTGCTTTAACGTTTAGACCAGCTACTTATGAGGCATCATTACTATTGTTATCAACGTTGTACAAAAGCATAGACTATAAAATATGTAAAAACAAATCTTTACTGGAAATATTCAGGTTTATTCCAAGTGCAGAACTAGTAATTCTACCAAGTGTCAGAAACAAAAAAAAGAAACCACAGACTACGTACTCCAAATTCTGTATTAATTACAGACTGCACAAAATCCATCAGCTGAATCTTTGCCCATCCAAGGCATATGGTGGGATCATTTTTAGGTGGAGGATGTCTCCACGGTGCACCAAAGCGTAGTCCATCTTTTGAAAATTTTCCACTTCGTGCATCAGCAGCAAACTTTTGAAGGAGCCCCAGTGCTTTCTCCATGGCCGGATTCACTACAGTAATCTAAATGAATAGACTTGAATAGCAAGTAAGGCAGCACAAATTGCACAAAGAATTATAAAATTAAGAAAGAGGCATAACCACGGTTGTTAACAGGCCAAGTTAGTCCGTAAGACTAATGTATATACATCTAGGAAAACAAGAATACAATGAAGTGAACAGAAATTCCAAGAAGGTGAATTGCAAGTAATATATCATGAGACTTCCATACACTTATCAATGAACCAAAACGTAAATATGACAACAAAGGTTCACGAAATTACAAAGATAAATGAGTAAGAACATCATGCTCCAAAGAAACTTACTTGCAAGTAAGCTAAATATGAATCCACAATGTCTTCAAATGTGCTATCTTTGTTGTCTTCTAACCTTCAGATAAACAAAAACGGTATTTCTATAGCATTAAATTTAAAACTATATACAAATAAAGTAGTCATAAACCATGTAGCATCAATTCTGGAAAAAATTAGGCACAGGTTGATTGGTGAAGAAGACACATGATATGAGATGAGATGGCAAAAAACAAATATAAATATCACCCTTACAGTTGATAGTAATTGGCCTGTTTGAGTGCATAGAGCTCAAATAGGTGTCGTGGGTTTGGGCCAAACACCTCAGCAATCACCGACCACTGAATTTTGACAAAAATAATGCTAAAGGTCACTAAAATGTCCAGCAGTTCAAGACATAAAGAAAAAAAAAGTGCAAGCAAATGAAGAATCATCAGGAAATCTGATGGACCTAATTTCAGGATTAGTAGGAAAACCGATCGATTTTTATTTCCCCCTGCCCAATTTTACTATACTGGAAAGTATGTTTATTCAAAATTAGAGAAGCGTATTACCTCTGAATTACTGAAATAATCAGTAACCATATGTAACTTAGCTTCCTGGGGACTCCAGCCAAAAGCCTGCAGAACAAACCAAATATAAATCCATGATAACCTCCAGTATCCTCACAATATTCGAAACATGAACACGACATTTTAGAACAGGCCCCAAAATGACATGTCAGTCTAAGTTGAGTCGTGGCTGGCAGGGGGCTCAACACTTTTAACGGGTTGTGCCAGGAACAGTCACATGATAAGCCATTCCAGGCAAGAACACATTATGGGTTCATACCAGGCACGACATGTAGCAAAAACAAATTAAAAAACAAAATCTCAAATCTAGTGAACCACGTCCCAAAATATAGAATTGAGCACAATTCAAGTCACGGAACAAATGTTCCCATGCTTCATGCTTCAAGCTTAAGGTATTAGTATCTGCACAGCAGAAAAGAATAACTAGTGTTTGTTCCTTTTGGTCAATGAAGTAAAGGCAAATGCAAACACATGTAATGATCTTGCATAACCATGCATCTTTAGAGTAATACGGTTCAGAGTCTCAGTTTAAGTACCTCACGAGAGATGAATATGTCTGGAAATCCAAAATCCATGTAAGCTAGGTATGAATAGTAACTGTAACAAAGCAACACAAAATAGAATTCAAACAAACAAGAAAACAAATTGAAAAGTAGGAAATAAACTGAAAAGAAGGCCACTGCAGAAGTTTAAAAGGTTAATTATTAACTTGTGACATATAAATGTATAAGTGATATGATGTTAAAGAAACACAAATGGCTAGGAATGAATCTCACCTATCCGATGTCACGAGTACAACAGGAAAGCACCTCTCATTTGCACCTAAAGCAATTACTCTCCATATTAGACTGTCGTGATACATGGATCCACAGACTGATGAATTCTCATCCAACAGAATCGCATTCTTTAAAACTTCGACATTGTTAATAACCAGCTTAGGCTGCTCCATACAGTAAGAAACATCACAATTAGAGATTCATAAAAACTCCACACACTAATCAAAACCACACAAAATTTCAGCAAATACTAAGCATGAGTATAAGCAACCAAAATTGCGAACTTTATTACCTGAAAATGATCAATTTCAGCTGCTTGTGACAACAACTCCATCAACAAACAAGGCCAATCAGTACACAAATTCGCTAAAGACCTCGAAAATCCACCAGTCCGATTCAAATGATCAATGGCATTAGCCCTCCAACTTTGCTGCTGCTTAATCACCTCCTTTGCCAATCTCAATGCCACAACGGCCTCCCTATAATACGAAGCCTCTTCCAACGGCACATTCTTCTTCTTCTCAGTCAAACCCAAAATCCCATCAATCTCTTGGGCATTACATCGAGCACTTAGCGCGAACACCGCCTGATCCCACAAAACCGACCCGGAAACTTTCTCAGAAACAGCGTTCTTGGCAACCCCATTGGCAGCAATAACGTGGCGGAGAGCCGTGTTAAGACCGTGCCATTTGCTGAGAATGGAGAAGATTTGATGGGAGCTGATGGAACCCAGCTGGACGCCCTTGTGAGCCATGGATTCGAGGCAGCTTTCGAGCTTGGTTCGGCAATTGGGTAAAGTGGTCGGCGGGCAATTGGACCAGGAAGCCCATGGAAACGACTGATTGACCTGCGGGTGGTGATCTTTGATGGACTCGGCGAAGTCGACGTAGCCGGTGAGGTGAGGCCCTTTGTTCCACTCCCCCAGCAGACCTGGAGAAAGACGAAGTGTTAGAATCTAGAGAGAGAGAGATATGGAGAGAGAGAGAGAGAGAGTAAAAGGGTGATTACGTTCGAGGATGAGGGTGGTTTTGCCGGCGCCTCTGGGGCCGTGTAGGATCAGAGGCTGAGGCACGCGGTGGCGCTGGGCGTGGTTGTTGAGCACGGTTTCTAGCAATGGCCGGGGGATGATCTTCCATGGTTTGTACACCATTTTCTGAGATTTATGAAGCTTACTGACTGTGGGTCGTTTGTGGTGGAAGGAGAGAGGGGTATTAGGAGGGTTTTACACACCTAGGGTGACCCTCAGCAAGCTACCTAAAGAAATGTTTGTTCTTGCCAATTTTTTTTGAAGAAAAACGATGTCATTAACTTGGAAATGTTACATCGTTCCTTGAATGAGGAGATCCAGAGTAACACTCGAGGCTACTCAACCCAAATTAAGCGATTTCCACTAGACACTGCTACCTATGCCAAACAATGGGCAATACCATTATTATTCCTAGAAATAGAAATAAACTTTGAAACAGTAAAAAAAGATGCATTATGTAAGACATCTCCCGCTAGCAAGTCCATAGTTGAAACCCGATTCACACAAGAATTGACAATGGAAATTGCTTGAGAAGAATCACTTTCGACTTGAACCCTTTGATAGCCAAGATGTTGAGCCAACTCCACTCCATGCTTATTCGCTAACAATTCAGCATGAAGAGCCGAGGAAACATTGGGAAGGAAACATGCCATTGCAGCCACAAAAGCACCATGCACATCACGGATCACCGCACCAGCCCCACCCACCTGAGCCTGCAATTTTGTAGCTCCGTCCACATTCACTCTCACCCAATCCTCTGCCACTTCTCCAGCCATCGAACCACTTCCATCCCCTTGCTTAATCCTCGGCGTCTGTTGCTGTACCACGAGTGCACGATTTGCCACCGCCTGGAACTCTTGCAGACATGCCATGGCTCTTTAGGCCACAACTCCAGGGGCCTCTTGCTTCCCGTTCCAAATGCGATCATTTTTCGCTTGCCAAATATGCTAGACCATCATACAAATAAAGTTGAAAACAGATTGCTTAGTTTGTAACAACCATAAAAACCACTCCTTGACCGAACCACAAGGGACGAAGTCAACCAGAAAGCTGCACGAGGTCGCAAACCATGCAGCTCTAGCAAAATGACATTCCTTGAGAATATGCACCGCCGTCTCCGATGCTCCATTACAGAAAACACATGTCAAATTTGATGATACTCTTTTCTTCAATAAGTTCTCTTTCGTCAGGAGAATATTCTGACAAGTTCTCCACACCATATTCAGCACTTTCAGCGGGACTTTGGCCTTCCATATAGCCTTACATAAAGGAGTAAACGGACTTGAAGTAGAAGAAGTGCCGATGGCTTAATAGAATCCCATGCAACCCAATACACACTCTTAACAGTGAAAGTACCCCGATCATTATAATGCCAGATTAGTTTATCAAGCGGAAGCCGATAACTAATGGGCAAAGCACGAATATGCTCCATGTCTTCCTCCTCAAAAAGCTCAATCAACATAGTGTCATTCCACGCCTTTATGTCCACATCAATTAGCTCACAAACCCTCATATCTTCCAAAGAATGAGGCGGCATCATTATGGGACGAAAGGTCGAGGGTCGCGGCACCCACCTATTCTTCCAAACCCACACTGAAGCTCCATCCCCAGTCAACCATCTCGAACCCTTCTCCAACACCATTTAAGTTTTAAGTATACTAGACCAACAATAGGAAGAAGACGAAGACACCGGGGTGTCCCAAAAGGAAGTATTGGGAAAATACTTAGCTTTCAACAACCTTGCTGTTAAAGAGTCTGGATGTTGGACTATTCGCCAACCTTGTTTTGCTAGAACCGCCAAATTAAAAGCATAAAGATTCTGGAACCCCATACCACCTTCTGATTTAGCAATGCACAACTTATCCCATGATTTCTAATGAATCTTCCTCGAGTCCGGGTCGCTACCCCACCAAAATTAAGCCATTAACTGATGTAACTCATCACAAAGGTCTTCGAAAGCAGAAAACAATTCATAGCATATAAAGGCAACACCTGAGCCACAACTTTCACAAGCAATTCACGCCCCGCTCCACTTAAGCACTTTCTTTTCCACCCACTCAACCTCTTGTGAACCTGTTCTTTGATATAAGCAAAAGTTTGGTGTTTATTCTTCCCCACAAACATAGGCAGGCCCAAATAACGTTCATGCCGTTCCACCAGTTGGACCCCCAAAAAATTTGTAAGCCTTTGTTGCTCTCGGCCACACACGTTTCCATTGAACGCTATACTGTTTTTCCTCAAGTTTATTTCATGCCCTGACGCTTGGGAGAAAACATCCAAATTATGTTGGATTTCAGCACATTCATCCAAATTAGCTTTACCAAACAAGAAACTATCATCAGCAAATAATAAATGATGGATACTTGGCGCAACCTCACAAATTCGAATCCCACTAAGGACTCCCCTCTGTTCCTTGTGCACAATAAGTGCCGACAAACCCTCAATGCAAAGAAGGAATAAATAAGGACATAATGGATCCCCCTGACGGAGACCACGGGACGGTTGCACATGCCCACAAGCTTCCCCATTGACAAAAAAGAGTACGACACAGACTTTAGACACATCATTACCACCAACACCCATCTACTATCAAACCCCAACTTCAACATCATAGCTTCCAAAAAGTCTCACTCCACCCTATCATAGGCCTTACTAAGATCCAGTTTGAGAGCAAAAGAACTTTCCCGGCCCCACCGTTTATTATGTAGATAATGACCAATTTCTAACGCCACCAAAGTATTATCATAAATCAAATGCCTTGGAACGAAAGCACTCTGATGCGGGGAAATTATTAAATTCAAAAATTTCTTCAAATGATTCGTAATCACCTTTGCTCCGATCTTATAAATGACATTACAAAAACTTATCGGACGCAACTGTGACATCTTATGCAACTAATTCACCTTGGGAATTAAGACTACATGAGTGAAACACACTTCCCGTAGCAATCTTCTAGATGTGAGAAAAGACCGAACAACATTCACCACAACATGCCAAAATTTCTGAAAAAATATAGATGACATATCGTCCGGTCCCGGGGCTTTGGACTGGTGCATTTGGAAAAGGGCAAACCGGATCTCCTTCTCCGAGTAAAGCCTCAGCAGTTCCTTATTCATTTCCGTAATAACACGTCGTGAGCATGCCCCTAAAACCTCCTGCACCGCACGGTCTAGGACACCCCGGGAATGGAAAATATTCTGAAAATACCCCCCGACCGTGTCTTCAATGCCAGCCCTCAAATCCTGCCAAACCCCATCAGCATCCATCAACACTTTAATGTGATTTTTCCATTTACGGTTCGATGCCCGTAAATGAAAAAACTTTGTATTCATATCCCCCTCCTGTAACCACTGGACCTGCGACTGTTGTCTCCAATAAGTCTTATTCCTTCCAAGAAGTGAATCTAGTCGCCCCATCAATTTGCCCCTTGCTTTATGAACCCCAGCTGAAGAAAGGTGTTCAAACATCACCCCTAACTTATCCCGAACCTTCGCAATCTCAGCATTCGTGGAACCAAAAACCTCATTCTGCCAAGCAAGAAAAGCACATCGGGTAAAACGAATCTTTTCCCCCACTTAGAAAAGAGGAAGACCCACCACCGATTTACACCATACCGAGCTAATAGTCTCTTCACAGCTATCATCCCGGAGCTTCATCTCCTCAAACCAAAACCCTTTACACCTCCTCCTACTGGACGACTCTACCGAACTCCTAATCTCTACCAGAATAGGGAGATGATCTGACTTAGAAGGATTGAGATGACACACCCTTGTCACTGGAAACAGATTAAGCCACGGTTGAGATAAGAAAACTCGGTTAAGTCTACATTTAACTTCATCATCCCTATTGTCCGTCCATGTGTACATAGTCCTTACAAAGCCCAAGTCAATCAACTGACATGCATGAATCGTTTCCCGGAACCCATCCATTTGACTTTCCCGACGTTGATTGTCACCCAACTGTTTCTCAACACTCAGGATTTCATTGAAGTCCCCCATACAAATCCACGGCAAAAAGCTTCGTTGACCCAAGGTCTTAAGTAATGACCATGATAGATGCCTATTTGCTGTGACCGGATTTCTATAAAAACCTGTTAACCTCCACTTCTGCTCCGCCCTTTCTACCCTACATTCCATATCTATATGGTTCACTAAAGAAGAAAAAATCATAATCTCCACCTCGTCTATCCAAAATACCATCAACCCTCATCCCGATCTCCCATTACTCAATACTGCAAAAGATTTGTCAAAACCCAAACTAAGCTGCTTCTGTAAAATCACAGTCTCACTACACTTTGTCTCACATAAGAAGACAACAAAGGAACGATGTTGTTTGGTAAACCCTAACAAGGCCTGAACTGCACGAGAATCCCCCAATCCTCGGCAGTTTCAACACAAAGCATTCATTACAAACGGTGGGTGTGCTCGCCGACACCACCTATCGATGGACTAGAACATACTTTCTTCACAAGTACCGACTCTATAGTTCTAGCAGAGGAGTCTACCTCTCTTGATCGCTTCAATCTCGTTGCCAATGAATCATCTAACACTGAGCCAACATGCAAACTCAGGTTAGCCCTACTACTTCCCTGCCTACCTTGTTGCACTCTACCACTCAACCTTTTCGATCTCCTTACACCACCGACCGACTCCGTCTTTCCCAAGCTAAAATATGGGCTGTTGTTGATAGGAAATAAACCCCCAAGTAACAATGATGTGTCAGCTTCCATAGGTTGTACCCCACTCCCACCGTCCTGACCCAACCCTACACCATCTCATTTTGAGACATTCGAACCCACCCCTAGACTCACCTTCCCACTGACCACTGCTTGTTCTGAATGAACCCCAGCATCCTCAACCACTTCAGTGCCAGCGTTGTGGCCCAACCCTGGGGAAAACCTCGGCGCCTTTATCTTCAATTCTCCATTATTGCTCGAGACCCCAGGCTTTCCAGGCACCAATCCCAACGTGGGATTACTTGCCTGTAGCCATTTGTCATACGGTACACATGTATCATCCACCACTCCACCTTTAAAGATATGGCATTGACTACACTTATGATCAAGCAACCCACAAAGGAAACAGTACGTCGGGAGACGCTCGTATTGCACTAGAACTCTAATAAGCTCCCCTCCCTCCGATGAAGGCAACCTTAACCGTACACCCCGTCGGAAAGGTTTAAACACATCAATGGTTGCATTTTTTTTTTTTTTTTTGTTTTTATGTGACCTGAATGTTTACACAACAGTCAATAATTACCACCTATAACCACGAGCTGGTGGCCCAGTGGTAAAGAGCAGATTGCGAGGCTTCCTTTAAATAAAAAACTGGAGGTCTTGAGTTCGAAACCCGCTGTTGGGCTGGAAGCCAAACTTATGGCCAACGGAGGTTGAAATGCCTCTGTGAGTCTTCTCGGCCCCCGAGTGGGTGGATAACTGTGACTTGCCACCAGTTGTCCCCCTTTAAAAAAAAAAAAAAATTAATTACCAGCTACGTAGTGGACGCAGGTTAGTTCAGATGATCATTATAGTTATCATGTTCGACTATTTGTTCATCAATTTGAGTTCTCATTTTTATATGTTGTAATAGTGACATATGTGAGTTAGGCTATATAATAACGATAATGTTTTTAGCTCATCTAAGGCCATCTCCAACCGATGGGTCCAGAGGGCCAGATGGCCGAAAATAGCCCGAAAACCGTCTCCAACATAGGGCTAGGCCAGAGGGCTGTGGAATCTGAGAGGGCCCCACGGAATCGGAAAGGGCCAAAGGGCTAGAGGGCTGGCCACTTCCAACCAGCCAGTCAGCCCCGGGCTGACCATAATTTTTTTAAATGTGTCAGATTTCCTGTCGGTTATAACCAACAGGAATACATTCTATTACTTCATATAAATGTATTACTGTCGGTTATAACCGACATGAATTCTTAAGAAAAAATTCAAATGCAACGGCTAGCCGTTGCATTTGAATTTTTTTTTTTTTACAGTTTTATTATTATTTTTTATTTACAAAATTTTTCATATAACTTCTATTTTTTCCTATAACTTTTATTTTACAAAATTTGTTTCATATTTTTTTAAAATTCCATTTTTTCCTATAACTTCTATTTCACAAAATTTGTTTCATTTTATTTTAAATTCTATTTTTTTCCTATAACTTCTATTTCACAAAATTTGTTTCATATTTTTAAAATAATAAATTATGTTTGGCCTTATGGCCCTTTGGCCCTCGGTTGGAGACGGTTTTTTGTGACAGGGCTAAAACGAGCCATCTGGCCCTCAGTTGGAGACGGAGGCAAATATGGCCATGTACTGTTGATTAAAATATTAATATCTTGAAGAATCTTGGAGGGCCAGAGGGCTAAAACGAACCCTCTGGCCAGCCATCGGTTGGAGATGGCCTAACTCACTCGGGTTTGGTTTTAATAATACGAATAATTCATATAATAGAATAATTAACCATTAGATTTGATTCTACAATTGATAAATTTTTTATTTACAATTACAATAGTTCATTTTCGTACTATTAAAACAAAAAATTCAACTCACTTCCTCCAGCTGGATGGTTCAGCCCATACCCAATTTAGTGGTTGAACATTGGGATTTATTGGTCCAGTCCTATCTCAATATATGGTTCTCATGGCCAATGCAGAATTGGGTTCTGGGTGGCCGGAACAATTCACACATTATTATCATATTGGCACAATGTTTTAGAATGTTAGTACGGAAATTGATATTAAACCGTGAGGTGACAAAAATTCATATAATCACATTTTTAGAAAGTCTCCTTAGCATTTCTCTTTTTGTTCTATAGATATTCACATTACCAATCTCTCTCTCTCCTTGTTATTATAATTAATATAATAATTATTATTATTATTATTGAATGGAGAGTACTGGCTAGTTGGCTAGTTGGCATTTATATGAAACAACAAATCATATTTAAGTCAATATTGAATGATATAGGAGTTCAATCAATCATTCATTCATTTTTGGGGGAAAAAGCAAACATCAATCATAAATAAACAATATGACTTAAAGGATTTTAGATGATAAACTTGAGAATTTCTTCACATCAACTTCTGCATATAATGAATTTTTCGTCATTTAATGTGACAGTTACAACTCTATATAATATTATTGATACATTTTTTTTTTTGTATAAAATGAGTATTTGTTATTAGTGTAATGTTTTATGCCGATAACTTTCAACATTATCATTCACCTATTTACACAACGTAAGTCATAGTATTCAATCAGGAGTTTAAGTATCAACATCCCAAATATAATGACAAAATGGAATAGGAAGACTCAGACTCATCAAGCATCTATACTATTAGGCAGAAGGCCTTATGGTTAAACATTCATATAAACCAAAAAAAATACCTTTTCTTTATTAAACCAAAAAAAGCAACCAAATATAAAAAATGATTATATTTTTGTGAGACTGCAATTACAGAAATTACATTTCACATTTTTGTGAGAGCACAAAAGTGTATTACAAATATTTGACAAGTTAGATCGTCAAAACAGAATTCATTCAAATAAGACACACATGTTTTTGTACCCTATCAAGACAAAATTTTGGAGATTGCAAAGTAATCTAAATGTACTAGATGTGTAAGTCGCGTACATCGCATGTTATTAAGAAAACGCCTTGCGCACGCAAAAGCGAGTATAGAGAGACTAATCGTAAATTACGCAAGTATTATCGACTTGTATAATTTAATTTTTTTCTTTTTTTTTTCTAAAAAGGGAGACAACTGTGACGGCCCGTCTTGGAAATTTTTTTTTCTCGAAGGTGTGAAAAGACTAAAATGGTCTTAGACGTTAATTAAGGTACGTGTGTGTTTAAGTTTGGGGGTCGTCCAATTGTTTTTGGTTGGTTGTATTTGGACCACACACACACATTCACATCACTCATTTTCTTTCTCTCACTCCCGTACTCTCTCTATCTCTCAGACTCTCTCTTTCTCTCTCCCTCTCGGCTTTTTCGTACGGACACACCCATGAACCATCTCAAACCTTGCAAATCGAGACTAAGGTAAGTATATTCGTGTTCCTTGTGATCTCAGGAAGCCATTAGTACAAGTTTTAGAACCTGGAACCTTCAAAAACCCTGTGAATCCTAACCTCCGATTTGTGCACTGTTCATGCACACGTGAAATGTTATTTTTCAGAGGATTTTAAGCTCATAGGGAGCTTAAGGAGGTCCTTACGAAGCTCGGAGCGCTTCGTTGGAAGAATTTGGACGTCAGAATCGCGAGATCAGAGAGTTTCATTTTGATCGGAATTATCGAGGCTTTTTCCGGCGAATCCCCGACAAGTTGGGGGTCGAGTCAGGTATGGTTGTGTTCATCTTTGTGAGATCTTCATTTTGGTATAAAGTACGTAGAAAATGGTGCAAAAATGAAGAAGAAACCATAGTTGGAAGTTTTTCCAGAAACCGGCAAACAGTCGCCGGCGACCGGCGACTCGCCGGAGAAGACAGAGAATATTCCTTCAGTTTTGACGGAATATGCTAACGCCATTATTTAGTTTGGACGGTTTCCGTTGGGTTTTAACAGAATATTCCTGACGGCGTTAACTGACGCTGTCAGTGTGCAGATCACGTGGTCGCGCGTGGAAGTGCGTCTGGCCGTGCCTTGGCCAATGCGTGGGTGGTCGGAAAATTATTCTAAAAATATGGGGATGTTCGTGAGGTTGTGTAGATCACGGTGATATATTCATATACCCAATTTGAGCAATGTACGAGAAGTTATTTCTAAGGTTTTGGTTATGTGCGTTAATTAACGTTATTTCAGTTACTTCTCATATAGGCGAGACCTATCCGGAGGACGAGCGTAGCCAGGTTAGGCACGGGGGTTACGACCCAGCTACTTATCAGTGAGTGGGGTTTTGTTTTCCGTATATACCTATATACTTGCTTTTCCCAGAAAGTGAATTTAAAGAATAGTATGATTTGAAATGTCATGCAAAGTATCTATTTATTTTATTATGCATTAGTGATTACATATAATAATGATGGTGCTTCGGACGCACAGGTAAGTGGCAGGTAAGTTTATATACTAATTATGATGAGAATGAATGATGTGATGTGATGTGATGTGATTAGAGCTCATAAACCTGCACCTTGATATTAGTGCTCCCACCCAGAGTTAGGGGCTCAGTCTTTCACATGATGTTCACCTTCCGCACCGCATGCTCGCCTTGGATCCAAGTTAGGTGCACAGTCCTGTCGAATAGACCACTATAGGTGGGTTCGACTCGTAGGTGACCCGCGAATCATTCGCACAGTCTTTACGTGATTGTAGCACTAGAGCATATTATTCTATATACAGTGATGTTGTGCAGACCACTAGAGGTGGTATTGATGTGTGTGCAGGATATACGATACGATTGAGATGATTATGAGCTATATGATATGATGAGATTGTTATGAGCTATATACAGCCGAGGGCTGAGTTGATTATCTAGTATTTCATCACATTCACAGAGTTATGATTTGGCATTCAGTTATGATACTTTGGGATGACATACATATATTCATACATACATATTTTCCAGCAGGATTTTGAGAATTATATATATGAGTATATACTTTATTTCTGGGAAATTATATAGGTTTTACGGCGAAGGGTTATAACTTTTGAGAAAATAAAGGTTTTGAAAAGATTTGTTTTTACCCACTCACGTTTTCTATTTTTTGCCCCTCCAGGTATTAGGTAGTGTTCGTTGGTGGCATACGAGGAGCTCATCGGACGTTCTGACAGAATTCACTTATGTAGGACCATCTTCGGGTGTTATCTCTATCTAGTACTTTCTGCTTGACTGCACGTAGACCATTTATGCTCTGGTTGTGTAAATCATCTTAATTCTCGCACTAGCACACTATCTTTAAATTGTTCGTATCTTTCTGATTAATCTTGCTTCCACACTGTGCACATGGTTACGTCACTCTCACATGACGGCCAGCACGCCCCACTTTTGGGTCGGGGTGTGTCACAACTGATGGCAAGCTACGATTATCCACCATTTTCAAGGGTCAGGAAGACTCACAGAGACATTTCAGCCTCCCCTGACCACAAATCTGGCTTCCACACCAGCAGTGGGTTTCAAACCGAAACCTTCAGTTTTTAATTTTAAAAAACCCTTGTAATCCGCCTTTACCATCAAAGTAACCCATTACCCTCCAAGTCCCCACCGATTCTAATAGTTAACCTCCACTCCAATCGTTGCCCAAAAATCCGTATAATCACATTTTTAGAGAATCTCCTTAGCATTTCTCTTTTTGTTTCGATAGATATTCACATTACCAATCCCTCTCACTCTCCATGTTATTATAATAATAATAATTATTATTATTGAATGGAGAGTACTGGCTAGTTGGCATTTTTATGAAACAACAAATCATATTTAAGTCAATATTGAAGAATATAGGAGTTCAATCAATCATTCATTCATTTTTGGGGGGAAAAGCAAACATCAATCATAAATAAACAATGATTTAGATGATAAACTTAAGAATTTATTCGCATCAACTTCTGCATATAATGAATTTTTCGTCATTTAATATGACAGTTACACTGCTATATAATATTATTGATGCATTTTTTTTTGGGGTGAAGTGACACACCCTATCCCGAAGGAGGGCGTGCTGGTTACGTCACATGACGGCCAGCACGCCCTCCTTCAGGACGGGGTGTGTCATGAAGTGCCGATTTAGTCATTGAATTATCACCTCAGTGAAAATTAGGTCCCTAAATGATTTTTTCGGTAAAATAAGTCCCTAAATTCATTAGAAATTGCTAATTTCATCCCTACAATTATATTCAAAGCTATTTTATCTAATTTTTCGTCAACTTAAGTCACTTTAGAGTGTAATACTGTCATTTTCTCGTCTATAAGTGCTTAACATTTCATATGGGTTGCGAATTTAATGTCTAATTTACCCTTAAAAGTTAACTTACACTATTTCTTTATGAAAAACTACCAATTTCTCCTCTAAAGTTAACTCCATACACTATTTCTTTATGAAAAACTACTAATCTACCCTCCAATGTGTATCACATGCAAGTAACAAGTAACATACATGACTTAAATTGACGGAAAATTGAATATAGTAGTTTCAAATATAAAATTAGGAATGTAATTGACAGATTTTTATAATTCAGGGACTAATTTTTCTGAAAAAAAAATAGTTTAGGGACCTAATTTTCACTAAGGTGATAATTCAGAGACTAAATTGGCAGTTTACCTTTTTTTTTTTTTTTTTTAGTATAAAATGAGTATTTGTTATTAGTGTAATGTTCTATGCCAATAACTTTCAACATTATCATTCACCTATTTACACAACGTAAGTTATAGTATTCAATCAGGAGTTTAAGTATTAACATCCCAAATATAGTGACAAACTGGAACAGGAACTCAAACTCATCAAGCATCTATACTATTAGGCAGAAGGCCTTATGGTTAAACATTCATATAAACCAAAAAATACCTTTTTCTTTATTAAACCAAAAAAAGCAACCAAATATAAAAAATGATTATATTTTTGTGAAA
The DNA here is from genome assembly GCA_024362995.1 of Heteromeles arbutifolia. Lineage (NCBI taxonomy): Eukaryota > Viridiplantae > Streptophyta > Magnoliopsida > Rosales > Rosaceae > Heteromeles > Heteromeles arbutifolia. The sequence continues at coordinate 7,888,731 of JANCRC010000012.1, read as the reverse complement.
CTGCAATTACAGAAATTACATTTCACATTTTTGTGAGAGCACAAGAGTGTTTTACAAATATTTGACAAGTTAGACAGTCAAAACAGAATTAGACATTCAAATAAGACACATATGTTTTTGTACCCTATTAAGAAATTTTTTTGTAGATTGCAAAGTAATCTAAATGTAACAGATGTGTAAGTCGCGTACATCGCGTGTTATTAAGAAAACGCCCTTGTGCACGCAAAAGCGAGTATAGAGAGACTAATCGTAAATTACGCGAGTATAATCGACTTGTATAATTTAAAGTTTTTTTTTTTCTTGAAAAGGGAGACAACTGATAACAGGCTATAGTTATCCATCATTTTCAGGTGTCGGGAAAACTCACAGATGTATTTCAGCCTCACTCTGACCACAAATCTGACTTTCACACATCGAACCGAAACTTTCAATTTTCAATTTTAAAAAAAACCACGTAATCCGTCTTTACCACCGAAGCAACCCATTACCCTCCAAGTCCCCACCGATTCTGGTAGTTATCCTCCACTCCAGTCGTTGCCCAAAATCCAGCAAAAAAAAAAGAAAAAAAAAACTGCCTGTCACTTCCTTTTCAGTTTCTCTCTCCTCTCTCTTGCTCTCTCTCTCTCTCTCTCTCTCTCTCTCTCTCTCTCTCTCTTCATTGTTCGCCATTGTTGCTCTCTTCCCCACACTCCTCTCGATCGCTTCGCTTCACTTTACTCCACCCTCTCATTTTTGTTTACTTCCAAGCATTCTCTCCATTTCTCTCATGCATTGCTCAGCTGTACCCGAGACAGACCTGAACCCGACCAGGTTCTAACCCGGACCACATCCCAAATGCATCGCGCCACCGCCGCCGCAAAGCCACTCCAAACCCTCCTCGACCTCATCAACTCCACCCTATCCCTCCTCCTCCGCTCCTCCCTCACCGTCCACTCCTTCGTCGGCCGCTGGACCGCCCTCAACTCCAAGCTCGCATCCCTCCACTCCTCCGTTGCCGACATCTCCGACTCTCCCCACTGGGCCCAGAATCCCCTCCTCCACACCCTCCTTCCTCAACTCCTCTCCACTCTCCAGCGCCTCACCGCCCTCGCCGATCAATGTACCGACGCCGAGTTCGCCGGCGGGAAGCTCCTAATGCAGAGCGACCTCGATATGGCCTCCTCCTCGCTCTCCAATCAGCTTCGCGACCTCGACTTGTTGCTCAGATCTGGAGTCCTCCACCAGTCAAACGCAATTGTTTTGTCCCACCCGGGTCCCGGGTCGGATAAAGAGGATTTGGGCTTCTTTATCAGAGACCTCTTCACCCGGTTGCAAATCGGCGGCGTCGAGTTCAAGAAAAAGGCTCTTGAGTCGCTCCTTCAGCTCCTCAACGGCGGCGACGAGAAGTCATCCGGCATCATCGCCAGGGAAGGTAATGTCGCATATTTGATTCATTTGCTCGATTTCCACCAGCAGCCTTCCGTCCTCGAGCAGGCTATCTTCGCCGTCTGCCTCCTGGCCTCCGCGGACGACGAGTCCTCGCGCAAGGCAGTGTTCGAAGAAGGGGGTCTGGGTCCTCTGCTGAGAATACTCGAATCTGGGTCTACCCATTTGAAAGAGAAGGCCGCGATGGCGGTAGAGGCACTCACCGGCGACCCAGAAAACACCTGGGCAGTCTCCGCCTACGGTGGCGTCTCGGTCCTCATTGAAGCCTGCCGATCTGGGTCTCCGGCGACCCAGACCCATGCTGCCGGCGCCATTAGAAATATTGCCAATGTGGAAGAAATAAAAACTGCTTTGGGAGAAGAAGGGGCCGTGCCAGTACTAATCCAGTTACTTCTCTCCGGCACCATGACCGCCCAAGAAAAATCGGCCAATTGCATAGCGATTTTAGCCTCCTCTGACGAGTATTTACGAGCTCTGATCATTCGAGAACGTGCGTTGCAGAGATTAATGCATTTGATCCAAGATTTACCGAGCTCGGACACATTGGAACACGTCCTCCAAGCCATCACATCGCTTTCAGCATCAGATTCCTGCTCTAAAATCCTGTCGTCTTCAACCCTTTTCCTGGTTCAACTCGCCGAGTTCATAAAGCAGGGCAACACAACGCTACAGCAAATCTCGGTCTCCTTACTCGCTCACTTATCGGTGCATGTGAGCGATGGGAATAAGCGAGCGTTGGGCAGCTGTACGGGGTCGTTGGTGAAGCTCATGGAGTCGCCGAAACCGGTGGGTCTACAAGAATCGGCAGCCCAATCGCTTTTGTCGCTGTTGACGGTCCGGTCGAACCGGAAAGAGCTGGTGAGAGATGAGAAGAGCGTGATGAGGCTGGTCCAGATGCTGGACCCAAAGAATCACGAGATGGTGGGCAGTAACTTTCCGGTGGCGGTGGTCGCGGCGGTGCTCAGCGGAGGGAGCGGTGGTTGCCGGAAAAGGCTGGTGGCCGCCGGAGCTTATCCGCATATGCAGAGACTGGCGGAAATGGAGGTCGCCGGAGCAAAGAAGGCGTTGCAGAGACTCACCGGCGGTAGGCTAAAGACCATCTTCTCCTGGACTTGGAGGGAATAGATCCTAGTAATTAACCTGCAGAGAAAAAAACCCGCCAAACGAAAGGTTAGTTTTGGAATTCCAGTTTTGTTTAAGGGTACGTGTCATCTTTCTATCCAATTCGCGTGTGCCATGTTGGCATGGCAACCTGGATTGATATTTAAATGACAATTCTACCCCTCACCGAAAAACCGTGAAAGATTGTAAATAGTGTGGTGGCCCACGGAGGCCTGGTGGGTCCAGTCATTTTTAATCTATCTAGAAGGTGCAACTTTTAACTGTTTGACTCGTGAACTCAGTGAATACTTGCGGTGGGATTTTAGCGACAAATTGCAGAGTCGTGGCAAATGCTTTTGTTAGTTTTGTTGTTGGTGTCGGGGGTCGTGCATTTTGGCTGACAGAGATATTTTAAATTTTGTTTGTTGTGCAAAATACAGAGGAGGAAGGAGGAGTTTGTATGGATTTTGTAACCGTCCAGGGAATGTGAAATGTGAAAGCTACGTGGCTTGGACAAAAGCAACAGATACACACACATCGTATGCCTAATTATTTGTATCATATGATCTGTCATTAAATTTAAATCAAGCACTGGTTATTTTAGATCGAAGGGCTCAGGTTCATTCTAACGACACCAATACTGTTTTCAACTTTACCACATGCCCAATCCGTTAGGTATGAAGTTTTACCACAAAAGATCTTGATCAAGTATGAAGTTTTACCGGTATGTTATATATTATATTTAATATTTTAGTAAAATATTGTATTGGTAAAGGAAGAAGAAAAAGCATGGATGCGGTTTTTAGGGAGCGTCCTCGTTTTGCTGTTCCCCTTTCTTTTTTGTAATTTTTTTTTCTTTTGGGTTGTGTTTTTTAATTAACACCTACCTGGTTTTTGTTTGAGAATGTACATTCTCTCTCTCGTTGTATTATTGGTACGAGATATCATGGTGACAATGTACTCCAATGTAATGTGAGTTGCTCTCCTTTGGTTCTATTTGTAATGGACATGAACTGAACATGGGTTTAGCGTTTTACTTAGAAAGAGTGCAACTCTATTTGTTTGCTTGCTTTGGTGAATGGTGATGTTATCTGAGCCCTTCAATTCATTTTTTTGTACCATGATTGTCATGATGATGATGATGATGATGAATGTTGATTGATGGATGTGGATGTGGATGTGGATGTGGATGTGCAAGTGTAGAGCCAATAGCATTCAGCCAAAAGCAAAAAGCCCAAAGCTTTTAGGACAAGTTAGATGTATTTTTTTCATTTTTCTTCTTGTATTGTATATCTATGTCTTTCTTTTTGAGCAGGTAATGGGCAATGATGAAAGTATTTCGTTTCTGTAAGACTGAGTTGAGTTGGCTCTCCTCTCTCTCTCTCTCTCTCTCTCTCTCTCTCTCTCTCTCTCTCAACAGATTTGTTGACTGAAGATGGATCCTGACTCCTGGGTGGCACTCCCCTCATGCTTGTTTTGCATTTAGTATGCATGATAAAAGCCCCTTCAATTTCATCCAGCTTTTTCTTGAGTACTTAAAAAGTCACTTAGTGACGACACATATTTGACTGCTGAATTCAATTCAATAGTTTAATTTTAGTGATTGTGGTCAAATATGTGTCGGTACTGAGCGCATGTGTTGCCTTCATCCCCACATAAGGAAGTGCTTACCTACACCTTAGTATGCCACAATGTTATTCCAAACAAAAAAAAATGACATGTTAAGTGTATTAACTTTCACCACACGATGCTGCAGAATGTCACAGTAGCGTCCTTTTAGGTTAAGTGTTTCGCCATTGAAAGAAACCTAGTCACTTGCACCCCATCTAAGCCTAGAGCTAAATTTGAGGCTTGTGCTTCACAGTGATGAAAGAAAGTAAAAATTTGGGGGATATATGCATCATTCCAAACAGAGATTGAAGAGCAAAAAAGGTCATTTTATTGGGGTGGGGTTTCGTAGATTTTTGAGAATCTAGAAAAGGTAGAAAATTTGGGAAAAGGAAGAAAAATGTTAAGAAAAGTTAAGACTAGCTAAGACGGAAGACACGGCATATAAATAGAATAGAATAGAATAGAATAGAATATTAGATGTAGGGAAGACGGGAGACTAGAAGTCTAGATGTGATCTATGAAGCCAACAAGTGCAACTGCGGGTGGTGGTAATGTTTGGGCCTGAAATAACGCTTTCGGTCGAGTCTAGAGTTATTCTTGGTTCAGAAAGGGATACTGGGAATATTTTGTCATGGGCCGAGCCCAATGGAGTTTGGCCGAATCCTATCAGGAGATGGTTTTATTTGGATAGGGGTTAGGTGATCAAGTCCCAGTACAATAAGGATTCTCGAAAATTAAGGATGGTTTGAGTCATAAAAGATGCCGAGAATCAAGGGATGAATCTGGGTGATTAAAGAGTTTGGTTCAAAGTCCTATAGGAATTAGGATTGTTCGAGACCTGATGAGATTGGGTTGAGGAATTCTAATCCGAGTGGAGTTCTATTTCAGCCATGGAGGAGATCATTAAATAGAGAGGCGAGTGCATCATTCAAAGCCCCTCCAATTCAACACACAATTGCTATGCGCAAACCTCTCAAATACGTTGAGATTTTTATTTTATTTTTTCCCCGCCAACACATCTTCAGTTTGGATAAACAACACTGGAGCCATAGAATCAGCCGACCGATGAACACCTTCAGTTTGGATAAATAGCACTGCTTCGAGACAGACTGGTTATTTATCCAAATCTCGGTCAAAAAGGATTTTCGAGTCCTTATTGGAAGAGGTCATCTCATCAGCCTTCTTGGCAAAGTGAGATGTTACCAGGTTACTACATTCGTCACATTGAAATCCGAATTTCATATTGAACTTCACAGAACTAGCAGTCTTGTCTTCAGGCTCTAGAACCCGAAGGTCGAGATGTGTTCCTTCCTCGGCCGCAGTTGCAAGATAAAGAAGTCAGCAGCGCACCCAACGCCACATCAACATATTTTACTCATTGGCCGACGAGTTGGCACGCCCCACATTCAATCGAATGACGTAGTTAGCTTATTAATTACTCGGCTTGCGCGCCACGTAGGCTAGGTAGTTTTTAGGATCAACAGGTATCCACACACTATTTTTTTTTTATTTATACACTTTTTGTTAATTTATGTCTTGCGATCTTTTTCAATTCATTCAATTCGAAAGTTGAAAATTGATAGACGTATAAATGTGTATGAAAGATAAAAAGAGGTATTTAGATACCACAACCCACATTAATTTGAGCATCTATTATCATTTGTATATGTTAACACTTAATTACAAAAATGACTTGTATAATATGAATACACTGACATTGTGACTTTCAGTTCTGTGTTCAGGATATAAAGTCATGGACAAGTTTTTGTCATTTGATATTATAGTATTTATATATGAATCCATGATGGTATGTGTAATGTGTGGTCCATTTTCTCTTTCACAATTTCACATGTTGTTGCTTGCCTTTGCCTCCCCTAAATTGCATTTGCATCTGATGCTGCAGAAGAAAAGTTTGTGACTTTTTTAATTTTATTGTGTGGGGGGAGGGGAAAAGGATCCTCACCGGATTCCATTCCTAAGGATCCTAGGGATTCCGTGATCTCACCCGTTCATTATATATCGTGCGGTCAGTTTTCATTAGGTACTATTCATATTTAATTTTAAATTTTAAATTTTGAAATGATTTCTGATCGCACGATATACGATGAATGAGTGAGATCACAGGATCGCTAGGATCTCTAAGAAAAGATCCGACGAGGATCCTTTCCCGGGGGAGCGAGGGGTCATATTTTCCCGTGAATCGTGAGATCTCTCTGTTTAAAGCAACTGCACAAAACTTAGCTGTAAAGCCTGTACACCTCTCTCTTTCGGTCATTGTGTGGTTCTTTTCTCTGTCATTTCCCCCCAACACTGCCACGGTTATAATTCATGACCCTTACGTTAACCACCACTTTTAACGTCCCATGTCTCCATACATTTCATTCTTCTTCTCTTGTCTAGCTTATGGAGCTTATGAAGTGTATTGGTGGATACTCTTAACCAATTCAAATACGTTTTTTAGTACTCCTTATGTCCCTCGGAAGATGAAATTTTGGGTTAGGTGGCCTGATTACTATGTTGCCTACCCGATCACTGTATCATCAAGCGTATCGATTCGTTATCAACTATCGACATGTCGTTCATATTGTGATACTACCGATACTAGAATACATAGATGTCAATATGTTTGTCAATGAATACGTAGGCGGAAAGTAACTAATGACGACGTCACATCATCTCAATGACTTGTCGGACCAGCCACCTGGTTAGGCGGTCTAATTGGTGTTGACCATGTCAATATGCAAGCTAATTGCATTCTAAAGTGGGATGAACATGATTCATGGGCTCCTTTGTTTCTTTTATGGGCAATGATTCAAGTCTGCATGATGTCATGGCTGTGAGCGTTCAAAACACTAGGGCCCTATTTGTTGGGCTCGGAGGTGCTTGTGAAGCATATGCTATAAACTCGCAGTTGCTATTCAACTCTGCCAAAGAGAATGGATTAAAGTTTTCTGAATACAAGATAATTACATTTGATATATATAAATTTCAAGGTCTACCTCTACAGAATAATCTCAATTCAAAAGTCAAGACATATGTTTAGCAATAATCTTGTTTTGCTGTTCCAACCACACTCTCTGTTGATGCAACAGACTATCTTGATTCATCGATTCGTTACACATAGGTTCACTGCTACTTGTCACATTTGGTAACACTGCAAATGGGTCGTTTTCTACGTTACCCCATCCGTCTCGCGTATCGTTTTCACTCTGCGCACTGAATGTCGGTGCAGCTGCGAACTCACTAGCTTCGTCTGCATGAAATCTCGGAGCTACACTCTTGTTATCACGAGCCACCGCATGGAATGTTGGTGCCATTCCACTCTCGTTGGAGTTTTGGGCACAGAATGTTGCTACTGCCAACTCTTTCGGACTCGGAGCAGAAAATGTTGGCGCCGTTGTGGCCTCATTCGTGCTCTGCGCGCAAAATGTCGGTGCCATTGTGCTCTCGTTGGAATGTTGCGACCACAATGTTGGTGAAATTGTGCCCCCTTTTGGGCTCGGCCCGCCAAATGGTGGCGGTGTCATTGTGGTGTTATTTGGATTGTGGGCGGGAACTGTCGGTACTGTTGTTGTATTGTTTGTATTCTGCGTGGTAAATGTTGGCGCCATTTGTCCAACATTTGAATTATGTGCACAAAATGTTGGTGCCGCTGGTTGAGATGTACTAGGGGACCAAAGCAAATCGTCTCCGAAATTTCCAAAGCCATTGCTGGTGGTGGTTTTTGAACTCGCAGAGGTTGCAAAGCTCTCGATTGGAATTGTATCTTCGAGAAATGGATTGTATTGGTGTTGTGGGACTGAAGATTTCTGAAACAAACTGTCTAGGTTTGATGAATCAAACAGATTATTTACAGACGAAGGTGGTGGCGATGATTTTTGCAGCGGCGGTTCTTTGTTTGTAGACTCGAACAACACAAGCTCCCATCCTTGTTTCGCACCTTCTTGATTTTCGACTCCAAATAATTGTTCTACTCCTTTTTCTTGTTGCTTTGTTTGATCTGGTCGTGGTGTCCAGTCGTCAAAAGAAACAAGATCAAACCCAACACTCGCCGGTTGAGGTTGATCAACCTCAGCCGGCAATGATTGGGTTGATCCATTCCCATTCGCCCGTCTGATGGATTCATTCTCCGGCGTCTTATCCGGTTGTTCCTCTGAATTATAAAACTCTTGCTCCACGGACCAAGACGGACTCACATTCCCACTGTGGTCGGCGACACTCGTCAAATCCTCCAACGAAGTGCAAGCCGAACCGAAAGCAGAGCCTCTTTCTGACCCCTCGTATTGCTCAGAAGAAGCGATTTCATTCGGTTCAAAGCTCAACCCTTTATTCTTACTCTCCTTCCCCGCCATTTGATCCGAACCAATCTGCAAATGGGTTGGCGGCGACCGACCCGGAAACGAAGCCTGATCCTTCAGAAACTCCTGTAACGTCTCCAGAAGCTCGTCCGAAATTTTGTGCACGCTCGGATACTCGGAGGTCCGCCCAACCCCCAAGATCTTACAGAGCGCGTAGAACGACGCTAGCTCCTCAAATTGTTTTGAGGCTTTCACACAGGCGTGAAAAGCGTTCACGCACGACTGGTATTGCAGTTGGAAGAAGCTGTCTAGAAGCAGAGCCAAACCGTCGGATATGTCCCGGTACAGATCGTACGTCTCTTGAACGATCGAATAGAGCGAGATCAATACCAAACGGTTTGTTTTGGCCGCCCCCGTTGGCGTCGTGGCGATCGCTCTGTCGAGCAGTTTCTGCCAGTAATGTATCCGATCGAGCAGAATCGCGGGCTTCATGTCGCGGATGACGGGCCCGTTGGACCGGGAGCTTCTGCGGTTGTTGTTGAATTCCTGATCGCGCTGGTAGGTGAACCGCCGCTGGAGCTTCCCGGTGAGGAAGCAGTCCAGTCGCTCTTCGAGGTAGAGGGCGAAGGTGCGGACGAAGGCGGTGTAATCCCACGGGCAGGAGTTGGAATCGTCACGGAAGTTGGATAGGTTGAGGATTTTGGCGCCGCCCTTCATGGCGTGGAGGACTTCGATCGGAAAATAAGGGTCGCCGTCTTGGAAGATGCGGAGGACGAGCATGAGGGATTTGAGCACGACGATCCAGTTGCGGGTTTTGCCGATGCGCTTGGCGATGGCTTGGGCGCAGGAGGAGGCGTACGACTTGTTGGACGTAATGAGCGTGAGAATTTCTTGGATGTATTTGTCGACGATGGGGACGACGTCGTGGGACGTGGCTTTGAGGACTGTGACTTCGAGGTTGGCTGAGTTGTTGTTGTTGGAGACCTTGGCTAGGCTTATACTCGTTTGGTCCTTCACAGCTCCAATTGCCTTCTTTAGCTTGCTTGGCATCTTTGTTGCTAGCGATTTAGATGAATCAACTATGATGAAATTTCTTGTTGTGACAAGGCGATATTCAAAACTGTTTTAATCTGGGTCGAAATTGGGCATAAGGACCAAATGTAATCCACAATTGTTGACGATGATGACCTGGTGAAAGTAATAATGATGATAGAAATTTTCTTCTGACAACACAATATTCTAATTCACTCTAATTTATACGCAAAAAAATTAAGTTCTGTGCAAAGAAACGATTGAAATAATAACGTTGGGTCGTAAATTGAGGTTTTTTGCCATGTTTTGGTGAAAAATTGTTTCTTCTTATGTAGAAATTGGGATTGAAATTGTAATTGGTGGAACAAGTTTTTGGTTTTGAGAGGAGGGAGGAGAGGGTGGGGAGAGTTTGGAAATAATTTGGGTGGTGGAGAAGAGGGAAAGGCCTTTGAGGTCGTGACTGAGACCCGCACTTGTTTGGTTGACCAAGTCCTTTGCATGTTTTTGTTCACTAATCAAATCTCAATTGAATTAATGAATTAAGTTGGGGTGTTGTATGTGGGAATGGGAGTGAAATTTGGGTGCATAATCTTAACCCATTGGGAATGGGACGTAATGGGGTTCTAGTCCTTTGCTATTTTGAGAACAAACGTGAAGTCTAGTACCTTCCCATGACAAGAGTTTTTCTTTTTAACAAAAGGAAGAAATATTATAGATGAATAGAGAGTTTTACATCCTGTGCCAGAATGTTAAACAGGAATTCAGGCCCAATACAATCCCAAACAAAACCTCTACCCTCCTGAAATACATATTTAGCCACCGAGTAAACCACACGGTTACTTTCCCGAGAAACAAATTCGAAAATCACTGACTCCACGCCACGCGCTAGAGTCTCGATGTCACCAAGAGTACATTCCAAACTGAAATCAAGGGTAATCTCCTTCCTAATCATTTGGATGAGAGCCTTGGCGTGAGATTCAACAATCACAGTGCTGAATCCATGCTTAATACAAAACTCTAAGGCATCACGAATTGCAGTGGCCTCAGCCGCTGCTGCACTGTGGCAGAATAGACCGCCCGAGCCCCCCGCCGCTTGCAGCAGGCCTGCAAAATCACGGGCAACCCAGCCCACACCAGCACACAGTCTCTTTACACCAAGCAGCATCAGTGCTTACCTTAATTGACCCGAACCCCGGTTTCTGCCAATGCTCACTCCGTCTTACCGGATTTGAGACGATCGTGGCATCAGAAGGTTTTACACCCGCAGCCCATTGTACACCTGCATCCCGAAACTCGGCGAGATTCCTCTTCCATATAGCTCCAAGATTTCTAAAGGCTGTCGGTGCTCACCCTTGAAAACCATCTCATTTCTATTTTTCCAGAGACGCCAGAGCCCAAACACAAATTCTTGCCGCAATTCAAGTTCGTTAGGCTTTCCCTTGACCCGGTTGCAGTACGTCACCCAGGTTGCAAGGAAATCGGCCCCCTCCAGCTCAAAGGAATTAATCTGAAGAGGGGAGCAAAACCAGAAAATGTGACTGATTTCACACCGAAAGAAAATGTGGTTCTCCGTCTCATCAAACTGCTTGCACACCTCACAAACATTGTCGACTCTCATATGTCTTCTTTTCAAATTTCTTTGGACTGCCAAGGCGTTATTACAACATTTCCAGACAAAGAACTTCATTTTGTTTGGGACATCCAAGCTCCATATCTTGTTCCAGACCTGGTTGAGGTTTGAGTTTGAACTCGGCGCTCCACGCCCTTTCGTCCCCAGTTCGCCATTTTCCATGAGCCCTAGAGCCACCCCGTATCCCGTTCTAACAGTATACGCCCGTTCTTTGAGTGGTGCCAAACCAATCGATCACCTTGCCCGCTCCTGCTTAAAGGGATACTGAGAATCGATGCCACATCCTCCTTATAAAAACCTCCAACAATAACGTCGGTCTTCCGCGCGACCGAGACTGGATCGATAAGATCACTAACCAGAGTTGATCATGGTGATCCATGACAAGAGTTGATCATGGTGATCCATGCACTGGTTTATGGCCCGGTTTATGTACGTGCTACTTTTTAGAATGTCTTTAACACATGTAATTTTAGGCGTTGCAGAGAAAAAGGGGGTCGTAATAGCTGTGTTTTTGCATACCATTTGTCATTGTTTTGACTAGTTGAACTTTAGAAGCTAGAGTTGTACTGGTGTAGTTAGTGAGAACTAGAACGTAATAAGTTATATGACCAAAGAAGTGGTTGTCATCAAGTGTTTGATAGTCTTTTCGTTTCTCTTTCAGTCGAACCTAAAACCTAAACTAGCCCACCCCTTGGCCCTTACCCACACCCTCACCACTAGGCTAGCCCTAGTGGCTTACCTGAGATATTTTACGGCAACAAAGAAACTTAATACTTTGAGATAGACAGTAGAACAAGTGAATATATGATCGCAATGATATTCATGCATGTGATCATGCTGAGTTTCTGCAGGATGAATTCATCATCATGATCAGCCTATCTATGAGAAATTCAGATATGGATACAAATACCACCCACGGGCAAACTTAAACCCAGTGGGGTTTGGTGCGTGCATAATTTTGTAGCTTTTGACCGACCCACCTACATATTATTATGCGGAGTTAAAATTCAACTTGTCAAGAAAAAGAAAAAGAACGTAAAAAAAAGGTAGGAAAAGAACGTTAAAAAAATGGATACTATTATAAAATGACAGCTTTAATCTAGCCTTTCAACTTTCATTTCATCTTTTAGTATAAACTAGAGTAGTAATATCACTCATAATTAAAATAATTTAAAACTATTCAAAAGCGATACATCGTATACATCATATTAAAACCCCAAATTATGAACAAATTCATGACTCCACCCGTATAAAAATGCCATGAGATGTTTTCGGACACCCTAACCTAAATATAAGAAGATTTAAAGGGTCTTCTAATTTAGACCCAGTCAATATAAATTTTTTTTTAGAAAAATACTAAAAACAGGACATTTTCTTAATCTTGGGTAAAGATAGGATTTTTTTTTAATATGCACACGACATGCATAACAATCGGACAAAAATAGATTTTTTTCTATATTGACCAAATTACGCTTGTATTTAAATAAGTTATTTTCTCCCATTTTCTAATAATTCTCTCTACTCTCCCCAAAATTGATATTTATTGGATGTTGTTAGATTAGTGAAATATAATGGAAACATTTATTTGGAGATTGTTTGTGTTTGCTGATTGATCATTTTGGGAAATGAACACGTTTATGTGCTTGCAGTTGCAGATTGGAGATTTCATAATCAAATCATCATCTTCTTCCCCAAATTAAAAATCCCATTCAAAACCCATTTGAGTCAAAACCAATCTACAGTACAAAAATATTTCAGATGTCAAAGAAAATCCATTATGAAAAACTAAAGACACCATTTTTTTTGCCCTTAATAATAAACACATAATTAAATTGATTTTTGAATCAATATATTCATGTGCAAAATATTTATGTTGTTAGAGCTTTTCCTAGGAGTGTGACATGGGTTACTTCAGCGTCGTAGCGCCTGGTACTTGAATATTGACTTGAGACATTTTCTATGGAAAATGATTCTTTCCGAATCCTTTCCTCCTAATCCACCAAATCAGTGGATCCGTGCCATTGAAATTTGATTCAACGACTGAAGTTATTATAACTTTTAAAATGGGCCCATGTTTGTAGCCGTTTGATCAAATTTCAATGGAACAGATTCATTGATTTGGTGAATTAAGAGGAAGGGATCCGAAGATGATCCCTTTCCATTTTTGGGATCGAGATCCCCTCCTGAGCATTAAAATCTGAGCTTGCTGAGCAGGCGATTGTGGTCGTTGAAATTTGATCAAACGACTACAAACAGGGAGGTTCTCTAAAAGTTATAATAATTGTAGTCGTTGGATCAAATTTCAACGACCACGATCACCTGCTCAGTAGACTAAGATTTTAATGCTCAGGAGGAGATCCCGATCCCCATTTTTGTACCCCTTAGCCTGAAAAATCAGAGGCACCCTCCTTGAACCGATAACCATCTTTAATGTACACCCCTTCTTTGCCTGAAAAATCGGAGGCACCCTCCTTGAAGCGATAACCATCTTTAATAAGCAACTTGATGACTACACAATTAGTTACCCATGAAATGATATCTATAGTGTACTTTTTTTTAAATAATAGATAATACAATATTTTATCTATGGAAATATTTATCTTCGTTTACTACAAAAGAGATATAAAACAAGGGTTGTACATATACAAATATCCATACCAAAAAGCTGTATAGATACATAAAACAATTATGTACTTTCTTTTCATCCTAATGAGAAATCGTGACCTTGCTAATCGACAAAGTCATGTCTTTCACCTTATTTTTTAGGGAACTTTAACGAAAAATTTTCGGTACTGTTTATTTTAACGAAAAAATATATTTTTACACTAAAAAAAATCAATTATGGTACTATTTACTTTACCTTTTATTTGATCCGTATCATTAAAACTCAAAATTTTTAAACTTTTTTCATTAGTTTTCCTCATTTTTTATGAGTATCTGACAGAGGGACTAAGCTCCCTCTCGTCCATACTTCCTAAAGGGTTTTCTATATAAAAAAGGCTTCTGTGACATGGTTTTTATATTTCACTGCAAATCTCTTGCTTCAGTTGAGCCAAAATATTTACTAGCCATATGGAGCAAAAGGAAGGAGATGCTGTGGCAATGCTGGAGCTGTACTATTGGTTGGTGAAGTGGAGAGTACAACTCCTGGGGAGGCAATGGAACTTCATGGACGTGGGGACTCTGGTTGTCGTTTTGGGTTTGCATTTCCTTGCCCTTTTAGCTCCATTTCATTTCAATGGGAGTGCAGTTTGGTTGGCCATGGCACTGTACGTGATCACAGGTCTCGGTGTAACCCTGTCTTACCATAGAAATCTCTCCCACAAAAGTTTTAAGCTTCCCAAATGGCTTGAGTACTCTTTTGCCTACTGTGGGGTTCTGTCCCTTCAGGTTTGTGAAACAAAAATCGTTCTTAAGATATTTTAATTGCGGAGATTTTACAAGGAAATATTAAACATGTTGATTGCTCTCACACAACAATAAGCATTTGTATGAAAAGAGAACATTACGTGGATTTGACGTATCTTGTTTTAGTAGAAAAGTTTGTGAGAATGATCTACTTTTGGTTTGCAGGGAAGTCCACTTGAATGGGTGAGCACACACAGGAGCCATCACCAGTTTACGGACACATGGAATGATGCTCACAGCCCAATTAAGGGCTTTTGGTTTAGCCATATTGGTTGGCTCTTTAATTACGGTTCGCGGTTTGGAAGTGTATGTTTTCTTACTATTTCATTATATTTTTCAAAAGAAGAACAATTTTATGATATAACATCTTGCACCATAAAGGTTCTTTTGAATATATTCAGATTGATGGACGACTAAACAACGTTGGAGATCTGAAAAAGCAGCCGTACTATATATTTCTCCATTACACATACCCCTTTCACTCACTTGCTCTTGGAGTTTTACTATATACCGTGGGAGGCCTACCCTTTCTAGTTTGGGGCTTGGTAAAATTGCTCTTAATTACTGTTTACTGTTTAATTAAGCCCTAGCCTAATTTCTCAAACGTTCTTCTTCATTTTTTTGTTGGGTAATAATTTGTTGGTTTTTCATTCTTTGCAGGGTGTGAGGACGATACTTTATCTCCACGTTACATTTGCCATAAACTCGATTTGCCACAAATGGGGAAAGCAAGTGTGGGATACTGGTGATTTGTCTAAAAACAATTGGTAAAATCTAACTTTATTTAGTTGATGGAACAAAGTTTCTAATTTCCGTGGATAAGAGTAAATGTAATGAATTACTTCAATTGTTTTAGGTTATTTGGATTGCTAGCACATGGAGAAGGTTGGCATAATAACCACCATGCTTTTGAGTACTCAGCTCGACAAGGCTTTGAATGGTGGCAAGTTGATCTTACTTGGTACGTAATAAGATTTCTTCAAGCTGTTGGTTTGGCAACTGACGTTAAACTCCCAACCGAGATTCAGAAGAAACGAAAGGCTTTAAGCAACAAAATCAGCAAGGAAAAGCTTGGAACAGTTAAAACCAATGGAAACTCCAAAGAATACTGAAAGTAGTAATTAACGGAGACCCAAATTTAAGCTATGAACATTGTTATTGATTTGCTTTGTAATGTCTATTTTGTATTTTTCTATGCTATGCAATGAAGTGATTCAGCTACTTTGAAGAAACTATGCCATCTTGTATGAAGAACGAGTGTTAGGATATGAGTAATTTTTAGGCGAATAACATTTCAGAATCAAACATCTAACACAATAACTTAGTATTAGATAATTACTATTAGAGAATAACAATTGTTAATTGTTACAAGCCTTGGGCATTAACTCAATAACTCCACCGTCCTTGCTACTTACTTTTTACAGAGCACAAAATTAAATCACATAAAGTGTTTGTGCCTCAAAGAATGAATTTGGGCCGAGAGGAAATAAACCACAACGGAAGGCCGTGATTCTCGGCTCAATGGTGATTCTTCAGGCCGGTGGCATTCTTAGCCTAGGAGTGTAGTGCCAGCGGTTCAACCGAGTCCTAATGAATTTGGGATTACTAAAGGATCAAACTTAGGTGTGGCTCGGTAGAGTCCCGAATGAATTAAACTTGCTAAGGATCATGATGGGTTTTGATAAGATTTGAATCGTTCCAAGAATCAAAACTTGTGGATGATCAGATAAGGAATGAATTGGTACATAAAGGGACTATGTTCAAATCCTAGTTCAAGTCAAATAGGCTGAGACTAGATAGAGATAATGTTCCGATAGAAGAGGGGTTTGATGAGATAACATCAAGGATATCCATGTGGGTGCCGAGGAGTCATAGTTCTAGCAGGACTCTACTTCGACAAATTTGGCCATTATGAAATTCACCCCTATAATAGAAATGGTTTTGCTACCTAGAATGACCTTTAACTCAACAAACAGTTCAACGCTCTATGCAAAACCCTTCTCACACCTTGAGAAAATACTAATTGTTTCACTAACCCCTTCATCAACTCATATGCAATTGGATTAATATCACTGTGTTGACAACTGTGACATATTCAGTTTGGATTAACATCACTGGAGCTGTAGAACCAGTCAATCGAAGTACCTTCAGTTTGGATTAACAACACTACTTCTAATTTGGTTGCTTATCAATCCAAGTCTCAGTCGGCGAAGAATCTATGATTCTTTTCCCGAACGAGGTCAATTCTAACACAACTGTGACATATTCAGTTTGGATTAACATCACTGGAGCCGTAGAACCAGTCAATCAAAGTACCTTCAGTTTGGATTAACAACGCTACTTCTAATTTGGTTGCTTATCAATCCAAGTCTCAGTCGGCGAAGAATCTACGATTCTTTTGCCGAACGAGGTCAATTCTCAGCTTTCTCGGTGAAGTGAGGTGATCTATAATTACTTACAAGTGCACTTCAAAATTCGGCATTTAGACTACTGAAAAACATTTGCCGTAAAGACACTCATCTCTTTTGACCATCTTTGTCCCTACAGCCTAATACCAATTCAGTGTACTTATATTTTTACAAATATAGTTGAAGTAGTCGAATCTGTTGTAGAAGATCCTAAACTTAGTAGTATATTGCATAACGTTATCTTCAAGTTCCAGAACCCTAGGCCAAGAGTGTTCCTCTCTCAACCGAACTCGGTCCCGAGTTGGCATGCCTGCATCAACAAGAAGAACGTAATTATCTCAGTGGTTGCTTGGCCTGCAAGCCGTGGCGTAAGCTTTGTAATTTCTAGGATAAAAAAATTGCCCAAGGTCTTTCAGGGTGTTGCATATAAAAATGGCTTTAGGGCTAATGTGCTTCTAGCTCTCGACTAGTAAAATTGATTCATATATACTGAGAATGTCAGAGATAGTAATCTTTTTTTAGCTAAAGTTTTGAGTGTAAATTCCATCTAGCAAAGTCGTCGAATTTAATTGAGAGTTAAGACTAGAAAGTTATTTGAGTGAAATATTTTAATCTCCATCATATAATATCATTCATTCTGTGTGATCAAGTTGTGCGAGAAAGCTTATCTGCGACCAGAGTTGTGCGACCAAGAGGAGACAATGTGAAGCAAGTATGAAGACAGGGGCAAGGCAATCTCCATCATATAATATCATTCATTGTACTTGTTGGTTTTTCCTTAGTGGATTCTTTAATCGGCATTGTACCTGTGAATTTTGTGCATTGAGTCTGGGGTTTTACACGTAAAAGAAACTTATTGTGTTCTTGTCTCGTTATTTAATTTATTGAATTACGGTTCCATCGCAAGATTGAAACGCATGTGAGCTATTTTAGTTTGACTGTTTATCTGTCGGGTTTGGATTCCTCGATCTATTTGTGTTTTCAAAATTTAACTTGGCTCATACACTTATGTGCTCATTTGGTATGTGGTTTGGATTGGAATAGATAACTACCTAATTCCAAGTTATATATGTTGAGGTGAGAAATGTAAATCTATGACCAACTGGAGGCTAGAAGAAACTTATTGTGTTCTTGTCTCGTTATTTAATTTATTGAATTACAGTTGCATCGCAAGATTGAAACGCATGTGAGCTATTTTAGTTTGACTGTTTATCTGTCGGGTTTGGATTCCTCGATCTATTTGTGTTTTCAAAATTTAACTTGGCTCATACACTTATGTGCTCATTTGGTATGTGGTTTGGATTGGAATAGATAACTACCCTGTGAATTTTGTGCATTGAGTGTGGGGTTTTACACGTAAAAGAAACTTATTGTGTTCTTGTCTCGTTATTTAATTTATTGAATTACGGTTGCATCGCAAGATTGAAATGCATGTGAGCTATTTTAGTTTGACTGTTTATCTGTCGGGTTTGGATTCCTCGATCTATTTGTGTTTTCAAAATTTAACTTGGCTCATACACTTATGTGCTCATTTGGTATGTGGTTTGGATTGGAATAGATAACTACCTAATTCCAAGTTATATATGTTGAGGTGAGAAATGTAAATCTATGACCAACTGGAGGGTAGAAGATAGATTACATATGAAGAAAATTATTCTATTTATAGTCCTCTCCAAAATAGTTACGATTAGAAGGGATGAGTTTTCTAAATATCTTGTCATCTTCTATTCCCTATTTACAGTCCTTTCCAAAATAGTACAATTAGAAGGGATGAGTTTTCTTCATATCTTGTCATCTTCTATTCCCCTCTAAATGAAAGTTCATTCACTTGGACCTTCAATATGCTTTCAAATTAAGAAATTATCATTTCCAATCAAATCCAACATACCAAACTAATCCCAAATCTAATATCCATCCATTTCCAATTAACAACAAGATATATCTTGCGAGATTGGGAAATGATTCCCATTCCAATAACTAACGGGACCAATAAAGAATGCACGTTTTAGCTATGTGTTTTGATGTGTCAGGTGAGCAGACCAAAGCTAGAAAAATACTACGGTGCAATAGCGGCCCCGATCGAGCGGTTCTTCGACTGAAAATGGCCCCCATGTCTTATCAAAAGAAGCAATAACGACAACTCACATTTAAAATCTCCGGTCAAATATTATATATGCACCTCGAAATGGAAATGGAAAGGGAAAGGGGAAGCAGTTGCATAAATTCTTGAAACTTTGAAACGAAAGGACATGAACAAATACACGCAATACGTACATGCAACTAACTAATTAGTCTGCAGAAATCAATGCAAAATTCAATATTACGCACATGACACATGCAAGTGGCTCACTAAATGCATGCAGATCACAGAGGCTCTCTGCACAGCTTGCAGATTCAATTGCTACGTACATTGCCCAACTTTTCACTAGGATATGGATATTGAAGACCACATTTAACATACCTACATGAAATTTTAAATAGTTATTTACATTGTATGTACTTATATCAATGTTTTTTTTACACAATGATATTTTATTCAACGGGTTAGAAACTAATTAGATATTGAATTCAACATAAACATAATATGCCTTTTACTATTCATGTAAGTCATCCGAGACTAAGAAGACTATTTACTTATATCAATGTGAATCAACAATTAATTTATAAACCAATGCATGAAACATCTCTTCATTCTATCATTGTTAGGTTTAATATTCTTTAAATTTAAGTTTTTAGAGTTTGCTAACAAAAATAAATAAGTTGAATCAACAACTAATTCATAAATCAAGACATGAAACAACGTATCTCTTCTTTAGAACATCCACGGAGAGATCCAAATCTAAATTGTAAAAATCACATTATTTACACCTTATTTTGCATTTCCGCAGATGTGAATGTAGATGTACATTCTACTCCTATGGAAGATATGTAAATTTGGTATCTCATTTATTTTTCTGTCTATAACTCATGGACGGAGCCAATGAAGGCTCATTGAGGGCAAATGCCCCCACTCAAGTAATTCGTTTGTTAAATTACAGACTACATACTTTCATACTGCTTCACTCCATATCAAATATTATATGAACAAAAGTGCTCTTGTTCTGTCTCCCCCGCCTATCTGTAGTAATATTTTTGTCATCACTTTGCCACTTTCCACTACTAGTCTGAAACTTTTGTAACATTGAGATTGTGATACATCATCATTTGAAAATTACCCCTATTATCATATTGGATATAAGTCATTCTATAATAAGGTCTTCTTAGTTGTTTTTCAGATTGCCCCCACTAGGAGAAATTTCTAGCACCGTCTCTGCTATAACTCATGCGGCACACGCACACCTTCTAAAGATGAAAAATAAGATATATATTACATTTGGAAAATTGATGTATATTTTACATCCTTCCCTTTAAGAGCATAATTTTTGGCCAACAAAAAATATAAAATTTCTATTTCAAGGAATTTTTTTTTTTTTGGGAGATGCTTTGAGTTGTTGGTTTTTAAACTTTGCTAACTAGTCTTCTTGTGCTATATTTTTCTATTTGTTTTTTCATTGTTTCTAATATTCTTCTTTTATTAGGTAGAAATTAGCAGATGGTTTTTCTTTCTTTTTGGGGTTTGTGATATCTCATCTATTATTTTATTGGAGTTGGCTTATTTCTTGTTTCAAGTGAAGTTTGGAAGGGATGGTTTGGAAAAGTTGTTGACGAGGTGTGAATTTTTTCTTTTTCTTTTGTTTTACCTCTGTGAAAGTTTTCGTGCATCGCTTCTTTTTATAGATAATTTTCAGGTTTGGATTTGAGATGAACCACTTTAGTATTTTGTTGATATTATATGTTGTGCTTATTTTATATTGAATGAAGTCTCTTTTCCAATAATGCTATATTTCTACAAGCTAGAGTAGTTACTATGGAAAATTTAATTTGGATTATGTTAGAATCATAATTAATACATATATGTATAGCGTACAAATATACAAGTATTGTCAAAATTTTAGAGAGACATATTAGCACCATACCATTATACATATCGTTACAGTCTTCAATTTGTGTTTTACCACTTGCATCCACGACAAGTGGAATTTTTTTAATACCTTTTTCATATTTGTAATAAATATCATAGAAAATTTTCATGTAGGAACATATGGGAAAGCCTAAATACCACAGTATATGCATGCAGATCAGTGGCGAAGCCACGTGAGGGCGAGGAGTGGCGGCCGCCACTCCCCTCGTTGGGAAACACCACTGCAGAGCTGAGTTCGCCATTTCCCTCCTCACCGGAAAACCCACGGGTTCATCCTCTGTTTGTGTTGTTGGGTGATCTGTTTTGCTGCGCGCAACAGCAGCAGATAGGCAATTTTTTTTTGGGAGCAGGTTGTGATGGGATCGATGAAGGGCTTCGACTTCGAGTTTGCAGATTTGCCATGGCAGGGGTAATGGTAGAAGAATGGAGGTGTTTGGTTATCAACATAGCAAAAGTGTACTGACTACTGACAAAACCCAATAATATAAAGACATCTGTAATTTTAAAACACCCACTATTCTAGTAACCAAACACCTCTAAATAACCAAACACCAGCCTAAACTCATAACTGAAAACCAAACTCCAGTTTTGCGGATTTCCATAACCCAATTTCACCGAGCTCAGATCTGGACGCCGGCGAGGGATTGAAATTGAAGTCACCGGAGAAGAGAGGGAATGGGAGTGGTTTGGAGTGAGAGTAGTTCGCCAGAGGAGAAATGGAGTGAGGGGTTGCTAGATGAAGAAGGGTTGAGGAGGAAGACAGAGTGTTTGGTTAGGAGAATGAGAAGTGTTTGATTGAGTTTCACTTAATAGGTGGAATAATTTTATTGGGCCACATAAGTGGTCAGCTTATTTGGGTACCCTCTACTGAGTACCCAAGTATTATCCTTGGGAAAATATTAAATAGACAGATGTTATAATGTTATTAGGCCACCTGTTATAGTGAGTAAATTGAGTATTGACTAGTTAATACTCAAGCATTGTCCTCTTTTTTTTCTCTTTTAACCCCACTTTTTTTTGTGGTTTGTTAATCCATTTCTCTTTTTTAGTATTTATTACTCTTGTATGTATTTTTTTCCCTCTTTTTAAGACCCCTAGCATATCAATCTTAAACTCTCACATTATCTATAAATATTGTACTAATTTTTAAAAAATAATGTAAATATTGTTTAATACTTATTTTACGATAAAAGAAATATATTTAAATCCATCTAGGCTCCCGCCTATATCTTGTCTAGGCGCCTAGCTGCTAGGTCCCAGTCCACTGTCTGACTAGCGCTTAACGTTTTTTTAGAATCTAATCCTAACCAATTTAAGCTTCTTACATGACTTTGATATTACCGCTTACAACTGCTTTGGTGAAGAGACTGTTTTCTGTTATGAATATTGACTCAAAACTTTGCACTGTCCAATGTAAAAGCAACCGCTTCGATTGAAACCTTGCACTCTTTTGAATTTTGCCCCTTCCCTCGACAAATCATGGCTTCGCCACTGATGCAGATATATACTCATATGCTAGGTATAATGAAAATACAACTCCAACTCAATATTTTATTTAATTAGTATGCATAATATTAGTCAATTGAGGAAAGTACAGTGAAAGTAATTGAACTTCAGCTTTATTAACAAGTAAATATATCTTTATAATATATATATATATATATATATATATATATATATATATATATATAGGCTGTATATCTTTTCTTTTGAGGAGCATATAGGCTGCATTTTAAATAGCTGAGATGAACTTCATAGCTGGATCAAGATTCAAGCTTCCATGATTTTGTTGTTCAAATCTTTCAGCCATTGATTTCTGTTTCAAGCTTTTCCTCGAGCTCCCTGGTTGGGTTGTTTATGTTGTTGCTTAATAAAGCTTTTCGTTTCTTCTGAGTCTCAGTAGGACGCTGTACTTCTGTTGCCAAACCAATAACTTCAAGAAATCTTATTACATACCACGTAACATCAATTTCCCACCATTCCAAGCCATGCCGAGCAGAGTGTTCAAATGCGTGGTGATTATTGTGCCAACCTTCTCCATGAGCCATCAATCCAATTAACCTACGTACGTACGTACACAAATCAAAATTTGTTACATTGTTAGCTATTATCTATATATACAACTTTGAGAAGATTTTCCATCACACATATATCTAAAATTACCAATTGTTTCTAGACAGATCACCAGTATTCCATACTTGTTTTCCCCATGTGTGGCAAATCGAATTTATTCCAAAAGTAGCGTGGAGAAAAATTACTGACCTTACACCCTACAAAAAAAAAAAAGAAAAAAAAAACACACACACACACACTTGGAGAAGTTAATATGTAGTGTGTGTGTATATGTATGGATAATAACTGATATGTTCATATCCAAAAATAAAGGTACCATTATTTAACACAATCAAATGGTAAGTCACCATGAAGTAGTATGGTTCTAATTATCTAATTAAGTTACTTTTCCTTTAGGCTAATAAGGTAGTCTTTCACTTATAAAGTAAAGAAAAGAGCCAATATTTAATTACCAGCGCCCAAACCAAAAATGGTAGTCCTCCAGCAGCATAGAGCAGCACTCCAAAACTTATTGCATGAAGGGGGTACGTATAATGAAGAAACCTGTAGAACGGATCTCTTTTCAAGTCTCCAACGTTCTTAAGTCGTGCTTCATACTGCAAAATTTCAAAGTTCAGAAAAATTATCATTGGTATGTCCATTTGCTTAGCTCGGTGCATCAAAGGGATTTTTCTCTTACAAACTGCTAATATAAAATCATGTGTCTATCTCTCGTAATCTGACCTATTAAGGGATGCGAGCGATAGACACAAAGTCATATACATGTGATTGTATGCAAGAACTACTTATGAGGGAGCTAAAGAGTTTCATACACTTCCAAACCGAGACCGAAAATCGAAGATCCAACCGATGTGGCTATACCAAAATCCTCTAACGGGACTATGAGGGTCTTTCAATGTATCTGTAAATTGGTGGTGAGATCGGTGTATGCTCACCCATTCAAGCGGACTTCTCTGCGAACATTAAAAAGTACAATAACGAGTCTAACAAAATTTTCTCTGCAAACGTAAATAAAAGTATATATACCTGAAACGATAGGACTCCACAGTAAGCAAAGAAGTATTCAAGCCATTTGGGAAGCTTGAAACTCCGGTGGGAAAGTTGCCTGTGGTAAGAAAGATTTACACTCACTCCTACAACAAAATAGAGTGCAACTGCCACCCAAAATGCAGGCCAGGTGAAATGAAATGGAGCTAAAAGAGTTAGCAAATGCAAAGCCAAAACGACAACTACTGAGCCTATATCCACAAAGTTCCATTCCCTCCCCAAAAATTCTACCCGCCACTGCGTCACCCACTCTCCCATTTGGCTTGCCACAAAACCCTAATTCTCTTCTGCTTTCTTTTGCTTCTTCTTAATATATCAGTTGCTAATTTTGATAGTGCATGGTGCAGAATGAATTTGCATATTATATAGAGTGAAGGGTACCTATACCCTAGGCTTTTGTTAGACCATGCTAATTATTACGCACCTTTTCTATATATTCTTATTATTTCTTGTTTAATCGATTTATATATCTAAACTACATCTTAATACAACTCTCTTTATCAATCAACAGATGTTGAAAATACTATTTAGTCTTTTATCACAACAACAAAATTAAGAACAATAACGTAATTTTACAAAATAAAATTTTGCTATTTTTTGTTTAAACCTCACATACCAGTAATTTTAATATATCTAATTTTAAAAATAAAAAATAATAAACCTCTCATCCCCTCTCCTCACTCCTACATTCTCTCTTTATCTCTCCCTCTCTCCTACAATTTTAATTTAAAAAATACAAATAAAAAATTTTACACATACCAAAACTTATTAAGTTTCTTTCAAGTATAATTGCTACAAGTGGCTCACCAATTTCAAATCTGTTCAGACCCCCACAGGAACAGTCTTTAATTAATTTCTTTTAAATATTTACTACTTTAAGTTATATTAAAATGAAGGAAATAAATTTTGGATAAATTACACAAAACTACTTTAATTATGGGTCGAACTACAATCTCATAACTCATGTTTTAAAAATTACAATGTCATACCTCATCTTCCGAATTTGTTGCAATGTTAGACCTTCGTCAATTTTTCTTTTAATTTCTCTGTTAAATGCTGATGTGGCTTGAGACGGATCGACTTCCTAATCTAACTAGATTAAAAAATTAATTAAATATTAAAAATAAAATCATTTAAATATTTTTTATAAAAAAAATATGGGACCCACCCCTACAAACCATCACCCTCACCCTTCTTCTCTAGTACACCCGCGTCCTGCCGCCGCCGCCGTCTTCCTCCTCAAACCCCCAACAGCAACCACCACCACTACTACCCAACGACGTTGTCATACTCTTCCTCCTCCTCCTCAGCTCAAACATAATGAAGCAACAAAAACAAATATCCCATACGAAGCAATTTATCAAAATATGCAATCAAACAAAGCAAAGGCAACACCAATTTCACATCTTTACAAAAAAAATTCAGAAACCCCAACAAGCTGAAATCCTTAATTTATCAAATTTCACCATTATTGATCGCTACCCCAACAACAAAACCCACATGTGGGTTTCCTCCGACTGCAACGATGAGGGTGCATGTTTGGGCCCAAAATTACACAATCGGCCCAAGCAATCGAGGCCGTTGAGTGAGTGAAGTTCTAACCGTTAGATGACTTAATCAGGATAATTTTTAATTATTATTAGGGAATAATATTGTGAAATTTTTGGTCATGATAATATCCCTTAATAATAGGTTAAATTATTTTGACTTGGTTTGATCTTAAAATCTAGCTAGTTTGACTTGTATTCCAAGGCGGTACATATTTTCTTCCATGCATGATGCATATGCGTGTGGGTGAGGGGCTTTCCATGCAATTCGTGTATACGTGGAGTGATCAGCACAAAGACACTTGAAAAGGATTAGCATGTTCTGCATGGATGAAGTTGGAACTTGACCAAGCAAAGAGTTGGTGATGATTATCATCGAAAAGTGATAATCATGGTGTTGTTTGAAAGGAGGTATAATTTGAAATAAACATGGTCTCTCTTAGGGCATGCGAAAGATAAGAGGTGGTAAAGAATAAAATAATATTCTTTTGTTTTCCTATATGGTCAAAACAGGAATGTGCATTGAATGTTGCCAATAATCTAGTCAAAACAAGATTGCATCAGGATAAATCTTTGAAAACCGAATTTGATGGAAGGTCAAGTTTTCAAGATGACAGCAGGTTTTGATTGATGTGATAAGGTGTGGGGGTTAGCAACAGATAAAGACTCAGAGTCACAGTGCAATTGGGATTGGTGTCCACGACTTGAGCATGCGGGTCTATAAATACAAAGGTTGTGCAACATGGAAAATCTCTCCAACTCAACACACAAATCTGCCCTGCGCAAACCCTCGCTCTACTCGAAACCTCTCAGCAACCTTGAGTTTTTTATTTTCCTTTTCGCCAACACAACTTCAGTTTGGATAAACAGCACTGTGAAGGCAACCGGTGAACATCTAGTACTGTAGCTGTAGAATCATTCGACCGCGGAGCACCTTCAGTTTGGATAAACAACACTACGTCGAGGTCGATTAGTTATCTATCCAAGTCTTGGTCGAGAAGGATTTTTGAATCCTTATTGGTCGAGGTCATCTCATTAGCTTTCTCGGCGAAGTGAGGTGTTACCAGGTTACTACATTCGACACATTGTCAGCCGAATTTGATATTGAACTTCGCAGAACTAGCAGCCTTGTCTTCAGGCTTTAGAACCCGAAGGCCGATAATTGTTCCTTCCTTGGCTGCAGTCGCAAGATTAAGAAGTCAGCAGCACGCCCAAACGCCACGCAACATATTTTACTCACCGGCCGAGCTTGGCCATCGAGTTAGCACGCCCCATACACAACCGAATGACGTAGTTAGCTCATTAATTACTCGGCCTGCGCACCACGTAGGCTTGGTAGTTTTTAGGGTCAACATTTTGGCACGCCTAGTGGGACCAAATGCTAAAACTACGAAGTTCACATGATATATCAGGATGAGATTCGGCGCCTATTCAAGGAAATTGTCGAGCAACAAAAACTTTTTGGCCGGATCATTGAAGCAAATGAAGAAAGGCGAAAATCTTTCTCTCAAATGATAAAGGTAAAGGTTCATCACAGCTTACAAGATCAGTGGTTAAATGAAGATAGAGATCGATATTATAAGTGGCTCGGTAAGAAAATGCCTTTTGGGTTCAAATCAATTCCATTTGAAGAATGGTTGGCTCAAAAGACCGAGGGGCAATTTTTCGCTCCGGCCACAATTAAAATTCGGCCTCAACAAATTGTCGAGACGGCCGAAGAAGAACCTAGGCCACCTGTTGTCTCGGTCGAGATTGAAAGTGTGGTAGGCCTAGAAGAAAAAATTCAAGTTTCTGAGCCACAAATCGACTCAGAAAATGATTCGTCAGAGGAGTGCTCCAATGACAAACAAGGCCATGACACAGGCCTAGCCGAAAAAACCACGTCAATCGATATGATTATTGGTGACAAAGTTGATATGGAGAAATCCTGTTCGGCTAAGATGTTTGAATTAAAAGCCGAAATTATGCATGGGGGGCATAATAATTGTTCAACACATTCGGCGGCCGAAAATGAAAAATATTTCTCCATGTCAAAAATATATGGAGATCATTTTTTCGGCTCAGTACGGAGTTTGGTTGGCTATATTGGTATTAAAAGATCTCGACTCGGAATAAAACATCGTTGGCCCTCATCCTCATTGTGGTATGGCTACTTTTATTTCCGTGTGCTAAAAAATTAAAAAAAAAAAAAACATTCAGAATAAATTATTTTCTTAAACATTCGGCTTTATAGGCCGATGCCAAGAAAATAGGGAGGCAGACACTGCTATTTGCCGTGTGCATTGTGCTTTCGATGATGCCATGTAAATGAAAATCTGGCATACATGAGCTTTGGTCGAAGTTAGTGTAAATTGAATATGGTGGTCTGCATCACCCAAGGCAGTAGAAAATGTGCGGGATTTCCTGCTAAGCATATTTGTCTAGAAACAGCCTAGTGCAACAGCTAAGGATAAAATCCTCGGTCGGCTGATTAGTCGGCCTCCCAGTTTTTCAACTAGTCCTGATTACCGAGTCAGCAGTTCTTGTACTCGACCATAATTTTCCTCAACCATATACTTATGGTGCACATTTTCTCGATCATCCCCAGTTTTTCTAGACCTCGGCCCAAATGAATTTTCTCGACCTGGTAGGCCAAGCTGCCAAGATTATTTGCTGCGGTGTCTCGGCTCCCAATTTTTCCGACCTAGACCCAAATGAATTTTCTCGACCTGGTAGGCCGAGCTGCCAAGATTATTTGTTGCGGTGTCTCGGCTACCAATGCTTTAGGCCGAGCTGTTGTGGCGTGAATCATCATTCGAAACACCATTTTTTTTAAGGCAAGGAAACTGGGGGACATAACTTGTGGCGTGATCATATATATATATAAGCTCACTAAACACATCTGTAGTAAAATTGAGGCTAGCATTGGAGTCCATGCCACTGAAAGCTTGCTTGAAATGAAGTTTTCTCAAAAATTAGTCAGGAAGGATCAGCCTCGTGGGCTTTCAACCGAATGGTCTTTGGTGGGATATGGTTTGTCCAACAGCTTGAGATTACATGGTAATGACCTTCGGTGGCATTCATTTGGTGGAAGCTCAATTTCGGTCAAACGTCGCTTTATATTCAGATGCTGTGAATTGATTTCCATGGGGTTTGATTTTTCATGGCTACGACCATAATATGGCTGCGTCATAGCCTCCCTTTATTTGGCCTTGTGTCCAATGAATCAATAAATGCCCAGGTACCATGGGAGCAGAGCCTTGTATAGAAAATGAAGGCAGCAAAGAGAAACCACAACGCTGGTAGAACAGAGCTGATTTTATTACCGGGAAACAAAATTTCTTTTTCGGCAATACGACGTGATCTTGCTGGCTACAAACGATTAATTTCTTTAACCATTCGGCTTGCGAGTCGAAGCTCAAGGAAACTGGGGGGCAATGTTTGAGCCCAAAATTACACAATCAGCCCGAGCGATCGAGGCCGTTGAGTGAGTGTAGTTCTAACCGTTAGATGACTTAATCAGGATTTTTAATTATTATTAGGGAATAATATTGTGAAATTTTTGGTCATGATAATATCCCTTAATAATAGGTTAAATTATTTTAACTTGGTTTGATCTTAAAATCTAGCTGGTTTGACTTGTATTTCAAGGCGGTACATATTTTCTTCCATGTGTGATGCATATGCGTGTGGGTGAGGGGCTTTCCATGCAATTCGTGTATACGTGGAGTGATCAGCACAAAGACACTTGAAAAGGATTAGCATGTTCTGCATGGATGAAGTTGGAACTTGACTAAGCAAATAGTTGGTGATGATTATCATCGAAAAGTGATAATCATGGTGTCGTTTGAAATGAGGGATAATTTGAAATAGACATGGTCTCTCTTAGGGCATGCGAAAGATAAGAGGTGGTAAAGAATAAAATAATATTCTTTTGTTTTCCTATATGGTCAAAACAGGAATGTGCATTGAATGTTGCCAATAATCTAGTCAAAACAAGATTGCATCAGGATAAATCTTTGAAAGCCGAATTTGATGGAAGGTCAGGTTTTCAAGATGACAGCAGGTTTTGATTGATGTGATAAGGTGTGGGGGTTAGCAACAGATAAAGACTCAGAGTCACAGTGCAATTGGGATTGGTGTCCACGACTTGAGCATGCGGGTCTATAAATACAAAGGTCGTGCGACATACCCTCGCTCAACGCGAAACCTCTCAGCAACCTTGAGATTTTTATTTTCCTTTTCGCCAACACAACTTCAGCTTGGATAAACAGCATTGTGAAGGCAACAGATGAACATCTTCAGTTTAGATAAACAGTACTATAGTCGTAGAATCATTCGACCATGGAGCACCTTCAGTTCAGTTTGGATAAATAGCACTGCGTCGAGGCCGATTGGTTATCTATTCCAGTCTCAGTCGAGAAGGATTTTCGAATCCTTGTTGGTCGAGGTCATCTCATTAGCTTTCTCGGCGAAGTGAAGTGCTACCAGGTTACTACATTCGGCACATTGATAGCCGAATTTGATATTGAACTTTGCAGAACTAGTAACCCTGTCTTCAGGCTCTAGAACCCGAAGGCCGAGAATTGTTCATTCCTCAGCCGTAGTCGCAAGATTAAGAAGTCAGAAGCGCGCCCAAACGCCACGCAACATATTTTACTCACCGACTGAGCTCGGCTGTCGAGTTGGCACGCCCCGCACACAACCGAATGACGTAGTTAGCTCATTAGTTACTTGGCCTGCACGCCACGTAGGCTTGGTAGTTTTTAAGGTCAACAGTGCCCAACCTCATACGAGATTCTTCAAGAATCTCTAAATCTTATCGATCTTGCCGAAAAATAGTGAGATAGTGCTTCAAACGCGACTGAGGGAGGCAGAGTAATCAAGGAAGACGACGCCTCGAAACGGTGTTGTTGCAATCTGTAGTCAACGTTACTGGCTTGTTGGAGGCAGTGACCAGATCGGGGAACGGCAGTCAATTCAGAGTGGGGCCTGCGAGCTCCAGTCACTTAGTAGCGGTGGGTCGGAAGCCGTGACCGGATCGATAGGAGGAGGGTTCAAGAGATGCAGCCTTGGGTTCGCCGGTTCAGAGTTTTCAAACGGCAGCAACAATGGTAGCCATTTGCATGGGCGAGCTTCCAGTGAACGAGCTCGGAGAGCTCGGCTCGAGTTCATGATGGTGGATTTAGGGTGGGAAGAAGAGAGTGTTTTTTTTTTCTCATTAATTATTTGCGAAAAAAAAAAAAATTTCTTAATTTATTAATATTTAATTAATTTTTTAATCTAGTGTGAGATCCCGTATTTTTTTTAAATGAGTATATATATATATTACATAGGTGAATTTTATATATTAGTTAGGTGAATTAGTTAGTTGGATTTAGTGTTGCCATTTTTACAAATAAGCAAGTACTTGTATTAGCACGAGAGAATCTTAGTTGTTTGAGGTAGAGCAAATACTATACACATTTCCATGGCAGAGTAGAACCTTCTTAACCTATACATTGCCATCATTATATTAGGAGGTGGTATGATGGCTAAGCTTTTAAGCTGGAAGGATTAAGCTGGAGGTGTCATTACGGTTTCATACAATAGACAAGTGTGTTTGTGACTCGTACTTTAACAAATAGGAGCTGTCAAAGTATTGGAAAACGGTGGAAAGCATAAGCAAGAGGTGGAGGAGCTAGGGGTGTAGTGGAGAGTCTATGGCTGCAGGTGGCTGTCCATGGTGGTTTTAGGTTGCTCTGTAAGTAGTCTATATAGCTGAGTAATCTAAGCTATGAAGCAGGTGGTGGAAGGTCTAGGTTTAGGTTTCAATCACCACTTTTTTTCCTATAAATAGTGAGACTTCGAATAGGAATTTTCATAGCAAGTTTTCGTTCAGTTTATAGAGAGCTTAAAAAAGAAAATAGAGGAAGAAATACATGGCGCTAGGAGTGACCAAGGAACTTGCTCAAGTACGTGGAGTCTAGCTACCGCAGTAGTGACGTGGATTTTCGTTTTAGCTTTGGTTTTTAGGTAGGGGTTTCTTGGGGAACTTATCACCATTGGGGTATTTGTCTTGTTTAAACTTTGTGAAATATGTGTTATACTTGATATATCTTTATAATTGATATAATTGTGTATTTTGAAATATGGTTTATATTATTGTTGATAATATGGATATTGTGATGAAGATGATGATTATATGCATATGTCATTGCATATTGGAGGGGATGGATTTTATTGGTTATTTGAGAATGGGATATGGAAATGGATATATCTTTTGTGTGGTTGAGTTCGACTCTCGTAGGGACCAACAAGGGTGGCAAAAGTGAAATTATAGGAATGGTATGAAGTAGTGGGGACTTTGGTGACCGAGAGGAGAACAAGACGACCAACAAAATGGGAAATTTTGGGATGATTAAGTTACGGGGGTTAGTTTATATAATAGAGCATTCGGACCACTGCGGTAATGGTAAAATGCATGGTATGGGACATGCAAGTCCGCGTGTTTTATTATATAAATTAATGGGCGGGTAATTGAAGATAAGTTGTATTCATGGAATATAATATATATTTGATAACATGATATAATTTATTTATATGAGCATGATACTTCGCTTAGCTTTGATAATTATCCTTGATAAGATTTATGTTCCTACTGAGTTGTGGTTTCACTCACCCTATACATTTTAGACCTTGCAAGTTCGGTATAAGATTAACAAATGGTAGACGAGTTGAGGTTGTGTTAGACAAGAGATCTAAGAGTTTTAATTTATTATTTTTGTACACCCTGTAAGGATTCTGGAGTTATTTAATAAAAGGAGTTTATTTTCCAACCCGTTTCAATTTCCTTTTATTTATTTAGCTTTTAACTCACGTTTTGGATTCGGAGTTATTTTTCCACCAACACCAGGTCCTGGGCGTGACATCCAGTTGGGCTAAGAAGTGGGTCATCCGTCTGCCACGTCAACATTTAACAGAAAAATTGACAAAAAAGTTGACGGAGGTTTGACATTGCAACGAATTCGTAAGTTGATGTATGACATTGCAATGTTTAAAAATGATGTAGGAGATTGATATGAAACCCAAAGTTAAGGTGGTAAAATGTAATTTACCCATAAATTTTTATATTGTGACTTAGTGGGTTGAATAGGAAAGAGTGGTGCTATCTTTTGTTAATTTTTGTCATTTGATGTTGTTAAATTTATTCGATCTGACAACTGAAAATTAAGATAAGTGTGTGAGAGATAAAAATGAGTGTGTAAAAAATACCACCCAATAAGAAAGTCATATTCAACGTGACAATGTACCATATAATATTTTAGGTAAATCTCAGTTTACTACCCTCAAGTTTCGTGATTTTCAACATTTGGTACATGAAGTTTTGTTCGTCCCAGAGTTATACCTAAAGTGTTAATTTTGGGACAGTCTCATACATCCATTAATCTGGCCGTTAAGTTTCCCGTTAACTGATGACGTGGCTCCCATATGGACAATGATTAGGCGTCATCTGTCATTAAGGGTCCACGTGGAAATTAAAAACCAAAAAATAAATAAATAAAACCCTCTTCTTCTCGTGCGCAAACGATATCGTTTCGACTTTCTTAGCCTTCCATTTTACATTCTCCACCGTCTTTTGAATCTCAGCGCTGCTTTTCCTATCCGCCGCCGATTCTTGGCTCGGCTTTGGGCTCGCCGCCGACTTAGGGTTCAAGAACACGAAATCGTCTTTGTCGTCGCTGTTGCTCCAAACCTTCAAGTATCAGACTCTCCACAGCTTCGAGGATCTCGCAGAATTGCTCTTGTTACGAAGCTTTGGCGCCGCCTCCACCGGCTTCCTTGACCATTCACAGTACGCACTGTTCTAAAAATCCCCGTCTAGGTGCTAGGCAGTTGGCCACCGCCCCGATTAATGCTTAGGCGTTTGAAAATTAAGAAAGGGCGCCTAGAGCTGTTGAGGCACCCGCCTAGACCGTCTAGGCACCCGCCTAACCCGTCTAGACACGCCTAGGTTGCGACTCACTTAGACAGAAAATAAATAACTTTCATTTTGCATTTTATTTTTTTCAATAAATTGTAAGAGACTTGTTGAATGCTTAAATGAATACATATTATATGCATGTTCCCCATGTTTTAATTAGGTTCCAATACTTCCTAATATATATGTCATTCTATTTTGTAGTTTAGAATGAAATTATATATTTTTTAAGTATAAATAGACACTTATTTACAAGAAATATAATAGATTTACTTAAATCTGCCCAGTCCGCCTAGGCGCTAGGCCCCAGCTCGCCGCCCAACTAGCACCTAGCGTCTTTTAGAACCTTGACAGTACGTTCCTTCCGGGACTCCTTCGAGCTTATCCAACTCCGACGTCGACGACGACTACGTATCCCACTTTTCGAAGATGAGCTTCTTCAACAGCGGCCTTAGAGACGAGGACGAAGTTGCAGACGAGGCCGCTCTGGCTCTAGAAGCATCGCCGTCGTCGGCTTCGGTCAAGAGAAGATCTCGATTGAAAATCAGAAATACCGGCTGGATCTGGCCGTTTTGGAATATATTGTCCACGAAAATCGGCGAACCGTCGGCGTTTGTGGGGGCGAAAAAGAAATCATCTTCGTTTTCGCTCTCGCATTCGCCGCCGTCGTCCACACTTTGAGCTTCTTTATCTTCCATTTACGGCTTCCCAGCGTCCTCGAATTCAAAATCACCACCGGAACCAGCGATTTGGAGCTAAGAGCTAAAATTCGCTGAAAGCTGCACGTATTTGGGTTTTGCGACGGTGAAAAATGGTGATTCGATTCTTGATTTTTTTTTTTTGGTATGCTGGTGGTTATGGAGATTGGAGGAGATAGAGGGTCGGGTGGAAGAATGAGGGAGTTCTGTTTTTTTTTTATTTTTAATTTCCACGTGATGCCCAATCATTGTTCACATGGGCGTCACGTCATCAGTTAACGGGAGACTTAACAGCCATACTAACGGATGTATGAGACTGTCCCAAAATTAACACTTTAGGTATAACTCTGGAACGAAAAAAACTTCATGTCTCAAATGTTGAAAACCACAAAATTTGAAGGTAATAAACTAAGATTTACCCTAATATTTTTATTTAATTTACAATGATGACATTGTTCGTAATTATGTGATTACGAATTCACCCTCCACTCAAATCAAAGATTGAGATGAACACCAAGTTGCTACCAAATTAGAGCATCTCACTCGAATCCACTGGCGGATGCACCATGAGATCAGGGCTGGTCCGGACCCATTCTGACTTTTAAGAAAGAAAAATTATATTAAGGAATGAGTAGTGTTAGAGAGATCAAATTCTGTAAACCAAATGATATGATTGTTAACAATTGAATTATTATTACTTAACTGTTTTTTGACCAGAAAAAAAATATACTTAACTGTTTATTAACATGCTTATATTTTATTGATGATACATCACTTAAAGCTCTACTTTTTAAGTTTCAAACATAACCCCACTGGGCCATTTCACAATTGAATTGAATATTTTATTTATCTCCTGAAGCAAATTAATAGCATTTAAATCTACTTTTTAAGTTTCAAACATAACCCCACTGGGCCATTTCACAATTGAATTGAATATTTTATTTATCTCCCGAAGCAAATTAATAGCATTTAAATTAACGCAATATTTCACTTTTCCTCGAAGAGTAATCGTTCATTTTTAATTATAAAATTAAAAACATTCTTCTTTTCATAGTGCAGCCAAATTTCAGACCCCCTTTTTTAAAAAAAAAAAATCTCATGCGTTTTGTCATCCCAAATTTGAAATCTATTTAACAAATAAGTCTCAATTTTTTTTTTTCTTCTATCCATTAGAGTTAAGCTTTGTAAATTCTTTATTGATCTCATTGAGTTTAATAATATAGGCGACGGAATTATAATGCAACAATTTTAAAATATAAAAACTTGTTGAGTACCATAATAATTATTTGTGAATGTAAGGTCATCTCCAAATGAGATGTCAAAAAGTCCACATCATCAGTAACAGTAACAAAAAACAGCACTATAATTTTTCAACCGAATATCAAATCCTACATGGCATGACATGGAAAGGCAGCAGGACGGGTGCTGTCAAATTTGACAGCAGCTTCAAATAATTTTTAATTAATTACTAAATCTTTTTTATTAATTTTTTTGCCCTCTCTCGCTCTACCCATCTTCCTATTGAACCAAGACCAAGCTCACGAACTG